>OY992885.1:64382456-67182456 GCA_963921405.1 Cepaea hortensis
TAGCATATTGTGTTATACTGCTGTATCCGTGATGTAATCAATGTTGGACAGTGTCAGGTCTGTGCTAGCTGTCAACTATACCGGGCTCTCATACAATGATCCGCTGAGCTCCTGTCCTTTGGCACAGAAGCTCCATGAGGGAATGTTACATGACTCTGTATCTGGAGTTGACACTAGACACTGGCAGAAAGTCAGATCTATGTCTGGTGTGAATAGTTATCCCAGTACTCAGTTATAGGAGAAGATATCACATGTGTTCACCGTCAAGCCTGGAGTGCAATTATTCTGCAGCTTGAAAACTTGTGGGACCCATTGTCTGTTTGCTAGCTGGTTCTGGTGCATGGACATGACTGTTGGTATATGACAAGAGTAGTGGCACAGCAATCAGAGTTGAGCCTCTAGTTACACAGAGTTTTTTTTTTTTTTTTTAAACAAGTTTATGACATCAGTGACCTTTGTAAGGACACGTTAGTTAGTTAGTCAGTCCACAGATCATCCTCATTGCTCATCGAACCATTCAGTCCATAAGTGCTCGGATCCCCTCCTCAGCAAATTCCGCAGCGTGTAGCGGCTAACGACACCAGTTCTGTGTTAGTTTATCAATCTTCTTTGGCTTCTTGGGTAGTGTTCTTGTTTGGCCACACCTCTTTTAATTTGCTATTCTCGTAATCTGACCATGGTGTAGATTCACAGTCATCACTTGGTTCTCGCAAAAGTCTTACTTCTCGTAGCGCTTTCAGAATATCAGCCTGGTCCATGGCGCGTCCGCCCTCCACATTAGCCATACCTGCGAGCTTGTCAGCCCGCTTATTTCCTTGTACTCCCGCATGCCCTGGCACGAAGATGAAACTAATCTTTGCCAGCCGAGACCGCTCCAGAGATAGCAACCACTCTCTTCGGCACGTACTAGCGGCTTCAAATATCCGAAGAAGGAGGGCCTTCATTTGATATTGGTGGTAAGTTGTCTATGTATCGTAGCCTCTGTCAAAACACGTAGATGGGTAATGCTCGCTGTCCTATGCCATTCCAGCACTCTTCTATAAACCCAAATCTCTGCGGCCTCATGGCATGTCTTGGCTTATGGGCTAATTTCCCAGGACAATCATGTGGTGATGCCCTTCTCTGTCAGATGTCAGCATGAAAACAGTCGCACTCAGCTTCAGCTGTTGACATCTCCACACAATTAGTCTCGGGGCTAGACCTACCGGTTTTCTAGCCATATGTTAACACCGGTTCCATGTAACATGCAATCATTTTGTTTAGACCTTCCATGACGGGCATTTATTGCAAAATAGTTCTAACTATCAAATCCCGCGTTTGCTGGCCCTATTCTGTTGCTGATCTTCGTGATACGCCTTCCATGTGCTAGGGCACTCTAAGCCACATGTTGTTCTAGCTAAGACAACCAGCCAGCCACGCTCACATTCACATCAATTATATCATAAGCACATCACACCATCAATTCCTCTACAGGTTCGGAGACATATCGATTGCTGAGACAACCACAACGTCTGAAGGAACAAACTGTCGACTACACAAAAAACGCAGACGTGTTTTAATACTGAGCAAACAGCTCGTGTTTATGGGTGGATAGATAAGCAAGAGTGCAGACCACGTCAGATATAAATGTGCAGACATCTGCACATAATGATCAGACAGTATGGCCAGGGTCACTGGCTATTCAGTGTAAATAAGTGGACAGATTGTTAATGGTTGGGATTTCATGTTTATTAGGCTACGATTGTATGTGTCTGAATTGATCATATTTCTTACTCGTAGCGCCCGCTTGCTTACTCAAGTCAAATCAGGCGATGATCTCACAACGGTGTAAGTCGAAGCGATCAGTCTGTGTTTTATTTTATATCCGGCAGTACATAACCACGAAGGCCATGCATTCAAAGACCGAGCTATCAGAACGCTCTAAATATAGACATCACAGCAGAAAAACCGGGAATTGCACTGTGTTAGCACTTATTGTCACCCGCCATGACGTTGTTTATAGAATATGTGAAGGCCTAACAATAAATACACAGTATCAGCCACATGACTACCTTTACCATGAGTGTGTGTGTGCGCACGCGTAAGTATGTGTGCGTTATGGGTTAAGATAAGCGACATCCTGGTACTCAGAATATTGACAAGCGCTGAGCCTTCCTCGGCACATAAGACGTGGATGGTAACGATGGTAACTGCACCCGTTGCACTCTGGCTGGATTCGCATTTAACACAGTCGACATGTAGCACTAGTTAACGTATGTGCTTTGTGTTACCGTAGTCCGAACAGTGCTGTCTTATTGCATGCTATTTCATGCCACAGAAGTCTGTCTTTGATCGCTTGGACTGCATAAAAGTGCCCAATATGCTTGGACTGCATAAAAGTGCCCAATATGCTTGGACTGCATAAAAGTGCCCAATATGCTTGGACTGCATAAAAGTGCCCAATATGCTTGGACTGCATAAAAGTGCCCAATATGCTTGGACTGCATAAAAGTGCCCAATATGCTTGGACTGCATAAAAGTGCCCAATATGCTTGGACTGCATAAAAGTGCCCAATATGCTTGGACTGCATAAAAGTGCCTAGTGCTGTAGAAGCCAATCGACCTCTCATTGCCACGGTATGTCGAGGGCAATGAATCCATACCACTTTCCGTAGGTGTGTTGCATTCACGAAAGGCGCCCACGCTTCTGTATCACTAACCATGAGTCAGATAGTAATGGCGACTTTGGTATAATTACTGCCTACGAACCAATAAGCTAAGCAGTTACTGCCTCCAATTTCATTGGCATTATAGATGTTATGACCTTATATGCCTTACTTTGTTCTACATTTCTACCCTGCATTCTGGCCATAAATCCTAGTCAAGGGGTTTCCACGGCATGCAGGAAATTATTCTATTAACTGTTCTATCACTCAGTATAACTGCACAACCTATCTTGCCATGTTTCGATCCTGGTCTATGATTTTCTGGACTCTTGCTATATTTCCATAGTTGCAATCTGCGGACGCTCTCTCAGAACTCTACATTGGAACACGGTTTCCGTTGCCCTGTGTATTTATGTTAATATTGTCCCCTGTAACATCAGCGAATTTAATCACAGCCTCTAACTTCTTATTGTTGTGACCAATCTTTGAAGCGGCAGCTCCAGTGACTAACGTATACCGCGCCGTACAGAAGCTGTTGAGGAAACAAATGCATACTTCACACGTTCAATGCAATTATGCGGAGCTCAGAATGTGGCTAGTTTGAACTTGCTCTTGCCCTTGACGTCACGGTAAATACTTATGGCCAGCCTCTTGCAAAATATCGCCTGCGAACGTTCATGTTCTTAGCTGGCCACTGACATAAAGATTGCCTAACATAAAATACATGAAAATAACCTGTATGCACCTCTCACTAACTAGACCAACCACACCTAGAGCTGTTGGTATAACTCTCAACAAAGTGCACATGTTCGACATCCGAGCAGCACTTACCATCAGCATGTTCTGATCCATGGCCAGGAGATCTCTGCCAGTGATCTGTCTATCCCGGAACACTTCGACATACCGATACAGGTTGGCTGCTGCCATCCATTCTAGAACGTTATCCACAGTCCATTCTGAGATAGGCTGGGCACAGATGCAACAAACAGATGAAGATATTAGAAATAACGCACGTGTAAGGCTGACAACAGGTAGGCAGAACTCATTCTATACTCAACAATGTCTCACGTGAAGAACAAAGACCACGATAAAACACAGTAAATACTCTGAACGTATTCTACATAACTGACATTATGACATGTTCACATCTTAGGTAACATGCTACATTTGTTGAACAAGCTGAACTCGTTTCCACCATGCAGGAATCAAGACACCAACGTCTGATGTGGCATATTTCAGGGCTGGCCATGACGTCCTGCCTACATACGTGTATACTGATGTATCCCAACAATCTGTCATTTTTATGGTGCAACGTGCCTGTTCGGTACGAAAGTAAGCTTCCAGCACTATTAGCTCTGTCACAGAACGCCGCTTTACCATCCCAGAATACTTTCTCGTATACATATCTCATGGACCACTTAGAGAAAGTACAGAAGAATGAACTGCATTCTCTGCAAGCATTGTGCGAGACAGTCTAGTCTTGACGTAAGATTACTCACAAAAGCTTGCAAGTAAACAAACCACCATGGTCCACTGCTACATGGAAACACTCTTCAATTTGACGCCAGGGCTCATCTGTCAGAATACAGGTGAAAGGTTCTGCTTGATAAGACACCTTGGGTTAACAATAGAGTCAGACTAATGGGGCCGTCAAACTACCCAGCCAGTCCAGCTTCAAGGTGGTACATGTTAAACTGATAAGGTAATTATAATTATCATCATCATCATCAAGTGCCGTGCCGGCTGGCGTAGGCGTTCATGGCTCTCCATAGATCTCGGTCTTTGGTTTTCTGGATCAACTCTGCTGCTGATATTCCTCCATGCCATCGTCTCAATCCATCCAGCATCACTTCTCTTGGTCTACCTCTGCCTCTCTTCCCCTCGATCTTTCCAGTTGTTACGATGTTCTCCAATGCCTCTCTTCTCATCACATGACCGAGGAATGCTGTTTGTCTCTGTCTTATTGTTGTATATAATGTTCTAGTTTCGTTAGCCTGTTTCAGGCAGTCGTCGTTAGTTACTCTGGCAGTCCAAGAAATTCGCAACATTCGTCTCAGGAACCACATCTCTGTTGCTTCTAATTTCTTCTTAATTTGTTCATTTACATTCCAAGATTCACTGCCATACAGCAAAACTGGTTCTACATAGCATTTCAGCACTCTCTTTCTTACATTCAGTGATAGTGACTTATTGCATAAGATACTCTTCGTTTTCTGAAATGCGGCTTTTGCCTGCCCTATTCTGCTCCTAATCTCTGTTGTACATCTTCCATCTGATGTTATAAATGCCCCTAGGTATCTAAAATTATCCACTTGGTTAAGGATTTTCCCTTCTATTTCTATGTCACATTTTGGTGTCACCATTTTCTTTGATATTACCATTGTTACTGTTTTCTTGATATTCAAGGAGAGTCCTTTCCTTGCACTCTCTGTTACTACAACGTCTAATAATTGTTGTAGGTCTGTTGAATTATCCGCCACCAATACTGTGTCATCTGCATAGCGTATATTATTTATATTATAACCTCCAACTAGTATTCCTGGCATCTCTTTGATCTCTCTCATTATTACTTCGCTATACAGGGAGAAAAGATCTGGTGACAAGACACACCCTTGTCGTACTCCTAGCTTTATCTGTTCGTAACTACCCTCTTTATTTCCCATTTTAATTGCTGCTACTTGGTTCCAGTAAATATTCTTTATTATTCTTAAATCTTTTCCATCAGTGTTGATATCTTCCAACATTTTAATCAGTTCATCATGTTTTACTTTATCAAATGCCTTAGTATAATCTATGAAGCACAAATATATGTCTCTCTGTTTCTCTATTGACCTTTCTATTAGTGTCCGTAATGTATAAATTGCATTGTTTATGCCCTTTCCTTCCACAAATCCATACTGTTCTTCACTAATTTCCATTTTTATTTTATTTTTCGTTCTTCTCATTATGATTCTGAGTAGAAGCTTAGTGATATGGTTTATAAGGTTAATTGTACGAAAATCTTCACAATCAATTGCTCCTGGTCTTTTTGGTATAGCTATAAATACAGATTTAAGCATATCACTGGGTAAATATCCACTGCTGTAAATATCATTCAACATTTTGGTTAATATATCTACTCCAAATTCTCCCAATACTTCTAATTCTTCTATTGTGATTTCATCTGGCCCAGCTGTTTTTCCTTTCTTCATACGTTTCATAGCGTCAGCGACTTCTTCTTTCAGAATAGGTGGACCTTCTGTTAATTCTTCCCTTTCTCCTTCATATAATTCTCTTATATACTCATTCCACCTCTTCATTATAGCATCTTCCTCTAATATTATCTTTCCTGTTTTTGATTTCAAACACCCTGTATTTATTCTTATTTTTCTTCCTGTAAGCTCACTGATTTGTCTGTGCATATTTTTTGTATCTTTAATGGAATTTAATTCAATTTTTTTGCATTGCTCGTTTAACCAACTTTCTTTAGCCTTCCCACATTTATCTTTTATTTCTTTATTTATCTTAGCGTATTCTTGTTTGTCATTTTTACTCTGTTTTCTTTTGTCCATCAGTTTTAAGATATCTTCATTCATCCATTTTTTCTTAGCTATTTTGCCTCTCTCCGGTAATACTTCTTTGCTAGTTTGATGAATGGAGTCCCTTAACATTTCCCATTGTTCATCTATACTCTGTATTTTAGTTATTGCATTGTACCTATTTTTCACAGTTACTCTGTATTGTTCTTGCATTTCTTTATCTATTTTCAGAACCTCTTTATTAAGTCTCATGTTCTTAACCATTTTTTTTCCCTCTCTTTAATCTTACTTTTATATGTCCACATAGTGGTACATGATCACTATTACAGTCAGCACCAGGCATTGTCTTTACATTAATTAAAGCATTTCTAAATCTTTTATTAATTAGTATGTAGTCAATTTGGTTGCGTATTTTCTTATCAGGGCTTATCCATGTGTACAGTCGTCTTTTATGGTGTTTAAACCATGTGTTTCCAATTATCATATCATTGATATTTGCCCATTCTATTAGCTTTTCCCCTCTTTCATTTCTTGTACCTAAACCATAATTCCCCACTACATCCTCCATTTTTCCCTTTCCTACTTTTGCATTAAAATCACCAAGTATTATCTTTATTTCTTGTGATCCAATTTGAGCCATCGCCATTTCTATTTCGTCATAAAAGTGTTGTATTTCTTCATCACTACTGCTTGCTGTTGGTGCATATACTTGTATAATATTTATGTCTATTGGTTTGCCTTTGATTTTTACCATAATAACTCTATCTGAAATACACCAGTATCCATTAATTGACTTGGCTGTTTTTTCGTCTAATATTATTCCTACACCTTTTTCATGTGTATCCCCTCCAGAATAAATTATTGTGTGATTGTCAGCTATAATTTTGCCCGATCCCTTCCATCTCATCTCACTAACGCCTAGTATATTCATTTTCATGCTATCCACTCTCTTAGAACATTGGTCAACTTTCCTAGCTCATTTAATGTCCTAACATTCCATGTTCCTACTCTAAATTTATTTATTTTAGTTAAGTTTTTGCCATCAGTAGCTGGATGACGGTCTGGTGTCACCTGTGGCTCATGACTGTCCCTACCGGACGAGGATGCCCTAAGACAGCCATTAACGTCCTTCACTAACTTTGAAATATGTTTTGCCATGAAGTCTTGGGAAGATAATGTGGTGGTTTCCCCTTGTCCTTCCACATTCACATGGTGGTCTTTTTACCTCTGCCTTTGACAGCCATTTCCGACTGTAAGGACAAGTGAGTGCCCTGCTCTGCTCAGCTGCAGAGTTGTCCACTTATTCCGGTGGATACTCTTTTATATAATTATAATTATAATTATACAGACGTGAAATGGACCGCGTGAAATTCTGCCCCCGGGGAAACCGTCCAAGCGTGGAGCTACATGAAATGTGGGAATTGAAAACAGTATATATGTTAGGAGATCCTGATAATGAAATCAGATAAACTTCAGAATTAGAGCAGGTATGACGATCTTAGTGTACGTTCTGTATTCATATGTCTAATCCTTATGCTGACTTCACAAAGAATGTTATTTATTAGTAAATATTCAACAGTTTTTCTGAATGTATTGACTTTCATTTGGCGATCTGGTTACTTTCCCGGAGTTATTATTTTCTCACTTGTCTGTATAGTGTATTATTATGTCACGCTTATTGGCTAGTAAGACTATCATGCTATACATATGTTTAAACTCATATTTCTGTGCATCATTTTTGTTATACCCTGGACATGCAATCGGCAGACTGTATTGGGTATTGTCAGCTGTCTGTCACGTCTATGTAAACTATTAGTTTCCCAGTTTGTTATAGATAATTATATTACTACCCTTTTCGCATCCATACTACTTAAGTAGGAACATCTGTATATGTATAGCGTTTAAGTATATGTTGGATATATTGATTTATCATATGCAAACCTACCAGTATGAATGGGGTTTGTTCTTATATGCAGCGCGCATTGGCATAGGGCCTATTGATTATGTTTGAAGATTGGTGTAATGGTACAGACATTACCAGCAATTGGTATAGGGTATATGGTGCTTAGCCCTTCCAGTGTGTGGTGCATGAGCATGCATCGTAACTCACTGAGGCCTTTTACATAGATTGATCATGGCAGAGATCAGATACTTCATGATACCACTACCGACCCTTTGATCTGCAAACCCAAAGTCTGAACAGAGCGGCTGTAAAGAACCAAGTATCTGAAGTAGAGTCATGAACGTTGGACATTTCATTCTTCATGACAGGATGTTAAAAGGGATGGCAGGAATTGTAATAACTACAGGTGTGTTAGACTGGAAAAGTCCTTCCCAGACTAGATGGCAGGACAGAGATATAGAGGAGAGTGAACGCAGTAATGCTGGAAGAAAGACTTGGCCAGACTGGTCATTTTATGGGGGTGATAGAATGTATGTATTATTTAGTATTGCACTGACGTAGAACTAGATAACACATATTCTTGATTATCTCTTCCAAGCACTCAACAGGAGCCCAGGTCTTCCCTGCGGTGACTGAGAGAGACCTGGTGGAACTCTACATTTCTACTCTACACTGAGAGAGACCACAGGATGGAACTCTACAGTTTTGAACACCATCCTGCTGTTCTTGCTTATCTCAATTGGGAGCCCGAACACAGATCCAGATAGGATACAAGTAACACCAGATTTATGTATTTTATTTTCATCATTTCAATTACATGATTGTTGTATTACATACACATCGAGTTTAATCATCATCATCGTGATAACCATCCATGACTGATGATAGACAATAAATGTTGTAGTTTGTTTTAATCTCATAGTTTTCTGTTATGTTTCCAGTTGTGCATACACATTTGTGTGTGTACACTGGTGGGGGTTATTTAGACTCCGGGGAGGGGAAACGTCAGTTTGGTGAATATTAAGAACAGCTAATTTCATTTTTGTTAACGAGCCACTTGTAAGCTGTACTCTTGATGTTCATGGGCTTAATCTGTAGTTCAACCTTATAGATTTTGTCCCTAGTCAATTTCTGACAAACCAAGGTTGCTCGCCAGTGAATAGTACATTCAACTAGGCGGTGGCGCACCCCCCACTTCTGACAAGCTAGCATGTATAAATGTGTCCATGGAAACTAGTCTAGGAAACACCTGCACTGGAGAGCAGTCACAACCCTTTCACATTATGTGTCGAAACTAACAGGTCTAGCCATACCATTTGGCTGCAGTGACGTTCACTAACATTAGATTCAAAAATAACATTAGATTATAAAATAACATGAGAGTATATGAGACAAATAGTTAGCTTGTGAATACAGCACACAGGACAAGTGTGACACAAGGCAAAATATCACCCTCCAAGGCCTTTTGTCAGACTACAATAAGCACAAGACACTATCAGGAAGGCAGAGTGTCGACAGAAGTCTAATACAGATCACATATAACAGAAAGCCAGAGTGTCTACAGAGATCTAATATAGATCAAATGCAACAGAAAGCCAGAGTATCTATAGAAGTTTAATACAGATTACACACAGGAAGCCAGAGTTTCTACAAAGGTCTAATATAGTCTACATGTAGCAGGAAGCCAGAGTGTCTACAGAAGTTTCATATAGATCACAAATATCAGGAAGCCAGAGTGTCTACAAAGGTCTAATACAGATCCCGTGTATAAGGAAACCAGAGTGATTACAAAGGTCTAATACAGACTACATGTAACAGGAAGCCAGAGTGTCTGCAGGGGTCTAATATAGACCACATGTAACAGGAAGCCAGAGTGTCTACAGGGGTCTAATATAGACCACTTGTACCAGGAAGCCAGAGTGTCTACATGGGTCTAATATAGACCACATGTAACAGGAAGCCAGAGTGTCTACAAGGGTTTAATATAGATCACATGTAACAGGAAGCCAGAGTGTCTACATGGGTCTAATATAGATCACATGTAACAGGAAGCCAGTTTCTACAGGGGTCTAATATAGATCACATGTAACAGGAAGCCAGAGTATCTACAGAGGTCTGATATAGATCACATTTATCAGGAAGCCAGAGTATCTACAGAGGTCTGATATAGATCATATGTAACAGGAAGCCAGAGTGACTACAGGGGTCTAATATAGATCACATGTAACAGGAAGCCAGAAGTGTCTACATGGGTCTAATATAGATCACATGTATCAGGAAGCCAGAATGTCTACATGAGTCCAATATAGATCACATGTATCAGGAAGCCAGAATGTCTACATGAGTCTAATATAGATCACATGTATCAGGAAGCCAGAGTGTCTACAGGGGTCTAATATAGACCACATGTATCAGGAAGCCAGAGTGTCTACATGTGTCTAATATAGATCACATGTAACAGGAAGCCAGAGTGCTTACAGGGGTCTAATATAGACCACATGTAACAGGAAGCCAGAGTGTCTTCTGAGGGCTAATATAAACCATGCATATCAGGAAGTCAGAGAGTAAAGAGAACAAAGGTCACAAATACAAGGAAGTCAGAGTATATACAAGTCTACAAATCACATGTAAGAAGAAGCCAGAGTGTATACAGATACCTAATACAAATCACATGTGTCAGGAGTCTATACAGACGTCTAATATAGATCACATGTATTTGTAAGTCACAGTGTCCACATAAATCTAATATAGATCACATGTATATGTAAGTCACAGTGTCCACATAAATCCAATAGAGATCACATGTATATATAAGTCAGAGTGTCCACATAAAACTAATATAGATCACATGTATATGTAAGTCAAGAGTGTCTACAGAAGTTTAATATAGATCACATGTACAAGTAAGTCATGTCTACAGAAGGCTAATATAGATCACATGTATATGTAAGTCACATTGTCCACATAAATCTAATATAGATCACATGTATATGTAAGTCAGAGTGTCCACATAAATCTAATATAGATCACATGTATATGTAAAGTCAGAGTGTCCACATAAAACTAATATATATCACATGTACAAGTAAGTCTGAGTGTATACAGAAGTCTAATATAGATCACATGTATATGTAAGTCAGAGTGTATACAGAAGTCTAATATAGATCACATGTATATGTAAGTCAGAGTGTATACAGAAGTCTAATATAGATCACATGTACAAGTAAGTCAGAGTGTATACAGAAGTCTAATATAGATCACATGTATAAGTAAGTCAGAGTGTATACAGAAAAGTCTAATATAGATCACATGTATATGTAAGTCAGAGTGTCTACAGAAGTCTAATATAGATCACATGTATATGTAAGTCAGAGTGTCCACATAAATCTAATATAGATCACATGTACAAGTAAGTCAGAGTTTATACAGAAGTCTAATATAGATCACATGTACAAGTAAGTCAGAGTGTATACAGAAGTCTAATATAGATCACATGTATATGTCAGTCAGTGTCCACATAAATCTAATATAGATGACATGTACAAATAAGTCAGAGTGTGTACAGAAGTTTAATATAGATCACATGTATATGTAAGTCAGAATGTCCACATAAATCTAATGTAGATCACATGTACAAATAAGTCAGCAAGTCTACAGAAGTCTAATATAGATCACATGTATATGTAAGTCAGAGTGTCCACATAAATCTAATATAGATCACATGTACAAGTAAGTCAAAGTGTATACAGAAGTCTAATATAGATCACATGTACAAGTAAGTCAGAGCGTATACAGAAGTCTAATATAGATCACATTTATATGTAAGTCAGAGTGTCGACATAAATCTAATATAGATCACATGTACAAGTAAGTCAGAGTGTATACAGAAGTCTAATATAGATCACATGTACAAGTAAGTCAGAGCGTATACAGAAGTCTAATATAGATCACATTTATATGTAAGTCAGAGTGTCGACATAAATCTAATATAGATCACATGTACAAGTAAGTCAGAGTGTATACAGAAGTCTAATATAGATCACATGTACAAGTAAGTCAGAGCGTATACAGAAGTCTAATATAGATCACATGTACAAGTAAGTCAGAGTGTATACAGAAGTCTAATATAGATCACATGTACAAGTAAGTCAGAGCGTATACAGAAGTCTAATATAGATCACATTTATATGTAAGTCAGAGTGTCCACATAAATCTAATATAGATCACATGTACAAGTAAGTCAGAGTTTATACAGAAGTCTAATATAGATCACATGTACAAGTAAGTCAGAGTGTATACAGAAGTCTAATATAGATCACATGTATATGTCAGTCAGTGTCCACATAAATCTAATATAGATGACATGTACAAATAAGTCAGAGTGTGTACAGAAGTTTAATATAGATCACATGTATATGTAAGTCAGAATGTCCACATAAATCTAATGTAGATCACATGTACAAATAAGTCAGCAAGTCTACAGAAGTCTAATATAGATCACATGTATATGTAAGTCAGAGTGTCCACATAAATCTAATATAGATCACATGTACAAGTAAGTCAAAGTGTATACAGAAGTCTAATATAGATCACATGTACAAGTAAGTCAGAGCGTATACAGAAGTCTAATATAGATCACATTTATATGTAAGTCAGAGTGTCGACATAAATCTAATATAGATCACATGTACAAGTAAGTCAGAGTGTATACAGAAGTCTAATATAGATCACATGTACAAGTAAGTCAGAGCGTATACAGAAGTCTAATATAGATCACATTTATATGTAAGTCAGAGTGTCGACATAAATCTAATATAGATCACATGTACAAGTAAGTCAGAGTGTATACAGAAGTCTAATATAGATCACATGTAAAAGTAAGTCAGAGCGTATACAGAAGTCTAATATAGATCACATGTACAAGTAAGTCAGAGTGTATACAGAAGTCTAATATAGATCACATGTACAAGTAAGTCAGAGCGTATACAGAAGTCTAATATAGATCACATTTATATGTAAGTCAGAGTGTCGACATAAATCTAATATAGATCACATGTACAAGTAAGTCAGAGTGTATACAGAAGTCTAATATAGATCACATGTACAAGTAAGTCAGAGCGTATACAGAAGTCTAATATAGACCACATGTACAAGTAAGTCAGAGTGTATACAGAAGTCTAATATAGATCACATGTACAAGTAAGTCAGAGCGTATACAGAAGTCTAATATAGATCACATTTATATGTAAGTCAGAGTGTCGACATAAATCTAATATAGATCACATGTACAAGTAAGTCAGAGTGTATACAGAAGTCTAATATAGATCACACGTACAAGTAAGTCAGAGTGTCTACAGAAGTCTAATATAGGCCACATGTATATGTAAGTGAGAGTGTCTACAGAAGTCTAATATAGACCACGTGTATAACTATGTCAGAGTGTTTTTGTTGCTCTGTTGTGAATGTGACCTGTCCAACACATCTGTGGTCTTGCCCAGTTTCTGGTTCCTGGGACTGTTGAAAATAACAAGTACAGTGCTGGCCAACGCCAGACTGCTGAACGAGACAACTGATCTGTACATAAAACCATACAATTGTAGTGTATGTGTGTGTTTGTACAGTTGTTCGGTATTTGTTTGATCTTATATATCACCTGATATTCTGCACAATGACATTCGATACATGACATTTACGTGTTATTTTCTCAATTTGTTTGCTGTATTGTATCCTTATTGTTCGCATCTTCTTGTCTGTTGAGAATGTAATGTCAATGTGTCACATGCACACAGGAATACGGAGACGGCTCACCATCCACTGACCTGTCCTGTGCAGAACTTTGCCCCAAAAGTCTATGAAATGATGTCCTGCCCTGTTGCTGTCATGAGTAAATGCCTCTCTATCATAAGCCAGATGTCCTGCCTTGTTGCTGTCATGAGTAAATGTCTCTCTATCATAAGTGATTGATTGATTGATTTAGGAATCGACATCACAGCATTCGGGGCAATCCCATAAGTGCTCCGTCCCCATCCTCAGCAGCCAGCGAAGAGTTCCAACACTAATAGTACCAGTAGCAATCTGATAAGTTCGTCTCGCCTTTCCTCTGAGCGTTGAGCGTCGGCCAGATCCCTTTGTCACTCCTCGTTGTCTCATTCTTGCCAGACCATGGTAATCCATTTGCTCCTCCGAGGTGTGCACGTGCTCCCACAAGGCTGCAACCACGTCTGCCTTGTCATGTATCAATACTCCACCAAGTTCTGCAGAGCCAGCCAATCTGTCCGCCTGTTCATTTCCCAGCACACCGGCATGCCCCGGAGAAAAGATCCAGGCGATGCTTGTCACCCGTGACCTCCGAAGCGAAGCAAGCCACTCCGCACGAAGTCTGCCCGTACTCACCCTCGTCAGCATGTTTTCTGAGTCAGTTACTCTCTATCATAAGTCAGATGTCCTGCCCTGTTGCTGTCTTGTGTAAATGTCTATCATAAGGCAGATGTCCTGCCCTGTTGCTGTCATGTGTAAATGCCTGTCTATCATAAGCCAGATGTCCTGCCCTGTTGTTATCATGATTAAATGTATTTCTACCATAAGCCAGATGTCCTATCATGATTAAATGTCTCTCTACCATAAGCCAGATGTCCTGCCCTGTTGCTGTCTTTTTAAATCCAAAAGAATGGAATTTGTCATTTCTATTACACTTATATTCAAAGGCAAATATGTGCTTTTCTGATTGGTTAAATGTCAAAGTGTCACACCCGCGGTTAATGTCTAAGCTTCCCACCAGCATATTACCACCCGCGCATGCACTCATTACTCTGACTGTTGTTGTCCCACAAGTTCCAACCCACCACGGTTGTTATTTGCTGGAGTTTTGTAGATCATTTATCCCATCCCCAGTAAGAATTCAAATCTGCTCATTTGCTGTCATTTCTCTCCACTGATATATATTGCAACTTATTTGTTTTATCAGTTGTTATTTTTTGGTTTCATTTAATGGAGATGTAAACAGTGTTTTTTTACTTCGCTCTTGCATTGACCTTATTAGTTTCTCAATGTACATCCATGATGTTGATAGACATGCTGCATTATTTACATGTCAAAGATTGGTTATTTCTATTCCCCAATTACAAAGGGTTCATTTTGTTCCTCTCAATATTTTCTATAACATTCCTTATGATTTTAGTATTTAAGTTAAACAGATACAACCATAATTTTTGTGTGCTCGCTCGCTTTGAACTCAAGTGTAGTCCATACGCATTATTTCTAGTAGTGGTGGACTGAATTTTGCATGCGGATTAGATTTCACTATTAGGCGATAGTTTTCACTATCAGGCGAACCCACTCCAACTTCAGAGGTACTTACTTGTAATTTACATGCCCAAGTCAATTACGAGAGGTCAACATTTTAGTCCAACTGTACGGTGTAGGGGTTGAACCCCTTACCTCGGCATCAGCACACCGGATGTTTAAGAACACACGTTCTTACCCCCCAAAAAAATTGACTCTCTGTTTTATATTAAACCAATATGTTGTCTCATCATATATTCTCATGTCTGCCTTTTGTTCACTTTAGGTTATTTCTTTTTATGACCTGTATTACGTGTAATGGGAAGTCGATTTCTTGTATTATGTTCCCTAATTCTTCAGAGGCTAATGATCATAATAAATGATCTTGGTTTTGAATTATATGTTCCTATGTTCCCATCTTTCCATGCTGGTTCTAGCTGCCTGATATTAATTGTGCAATTCTTGCTCGGTTTTGCTAGCACTACTTTTGTTACAGATTCTAGATACTTGAAGTGTGTTATTGTCTCCAGCTCTTGAACACTCAAAAGTGGCATTTCTATTGTTCTGTAATTTTTTTATTAGATGAGTATTTGTCTGCACTGGCTTAAACTCCATATTTTCTGGAGGTAGAGTCAAGAATGGCTGCAATTTCTTATAGCTGGTGTCCATCTCCACTAATGTCATGAGCAGATTCTCTAACAGCCCATCCTCCAATGACTTTCTCTTGTGACTAAACAATTATCTGGCATGAGTGCTCCTAAGCTGCTGAACAGATTGGGTGTCAACAGGCAGCTGCAACACTGCATCAATATTCAATTGTGGAGAACTGCCCGGTGGTGTTGGAGTATAAGTTCTTGATGATTTTGACAAATTGGTTTTCTATGCCATATTGTTTCACAGCATTCATGAGCAACAGAAACTAAATAACATGAGAATGCTGCGCTGGAGAGTACAACAGACGGAATATTTCTGATGGTCTTCTACAACAGACAGGAATGTCAGAAAGCATATTTCTCACAGTCTTCTACAACAGACAGGAATGTCAGAAAGCATATTTCTCATGGTCTTCTGCAACAGACAGGAGTGTCAGAAAGCATATTTCTCATGGTCTTCTACAACAGACAGGAATGTCAGAAAGCATATTTCTCACAGTCTTCTACAACAGACAGGAATTTCAGAAAGCATATTTCTCACGGTCTTCTACAACAGACAGGAATGTCAGAAAGCATATTTCTCACAGTCTTCTACAACAGACAGGAGTGTCAGAAAGCATATTTCTCATGGTCTTCTACAACAGACAGGAATGTCAGAAAGCTTATTTCTCACAGTCTTCTACAACAGACAGGAATGTCAGAAAGCATATTTCTCAGTCTTCTACAACAGACAGGAATTTCAGAAAGCATATTTCTCACGGGTCTTCTACAACAGACAGGAATGTCAGAAAGCATATTTCTCACAGTCTTCTACAACAGACAGGAGTGTCAGAAAGCATATTTCTCACAGTCTTCTGTTGTTTGTCCATCAAGAATGATGATGACCATTCATTTCATCCAGTGGGGTTGAAGGTGTGGAGCCGTGGGTTCTAAGATGGCTGATAAGGCCTATTTTGGCTCGAAATGTTCTTTGACAATGTGGACAAAGAATGCTTGACGTCTCTGGAGGAGGATTTCCTGCAGTGGTTTTTCTGTCCTGCCTTTTCTTCACAGCTCTTGCAGTCCTGGTTGCCTCACATATGACTGCACCTTTGCGCAATGATGCACGCCACGAATTTCGGTCTCTGGCTGCAGCCTCCCAGGTGTCATGATGAATTCCAAAAGCATTCAGTGAGATTTTCAGAGTGTCTTTAAAACGTTTCCTCTGGCCACCTTGGGAGCAGTTCGCTGTAAAAAATTCGTTTAGGCGAGCCTGTGATCTGACATGCGAGTCAAGTAACCAGCCCAGCGAATCTGATTCTTCATCAGTAGAGTGTGGATACTGGGCATGGATGCTCTTTCTAGGACTTCAGTGTCTGGAATCTTGTCTTGCCATTTAATCTTCAGTAGCTTCCTTAGGCAGACTGTGTGGAAGTGGTTTAATTTCCTAGCGTGTCGCTGATAAACAGTCCAGGTTTCACAAGCATATAGCAGTGTGGATAATACAACTGCTTTGTAGACTTTTAGCTTTGTTTGCAGGCTTATTGCAGTTCTGTCCCATACATTCTTGTACAGTCTGCCAAAGGCTGCACTGGCCTTGGAGATTCTTGCATTCACTTCGTCATCGATTGTGGCAGCTTGTGACACGGTGCTGCCAAGATAGGTGAATTTGTCCACAACACTTAGTCTATGATCATTCACTTTGATATTCGGCACAGTGTGATTATTCCCTGGAGCTGGCTGGTACATAACTACAGTCTTCTCCAAGTTGATATTGAGTCCAAAGTTGGCACAGGCATGTGAGAAAGCTGAAACATTATGTTGCATGTCCGCCTCTGAGTTGGCGTATAGAGCGCAATCATCAGCAAACAGGAGCTCTCTGACGGTGCCGCTGTTAATTTTCGTTTTAGCTTTCAGCCTTCTGAGATTGAATAACTTTCCATCCATACGGTAGTTGATGTTTATTCCAATGTCGTCGTTCTCAAAGGCATTCATCAACATGTCTGAAAACATGAGGCTGAACAGTGTTGGTGCCAGGACACATCCTTGCTTCACTCCATTGGTGACAGGAAAGGGCTCAGATAGTTCACCATTTTCCTGTACTCTTGCCTGCATGCCGTCATGAAATAGCCGCACTATTTGGACAAACTTTCGTGGACAGCCATATTTTGCCATAATCTTCCACAGTCCTTCTCTGCTGACTGTATCAAAAGCCTTGGTAAGGTCAATAAAAGTGGAGAACATTTCGCAGCTCTGTTCCTGACATTTCTCTTGCAGCTGCCTTGCAGCGAAAATCATGTCAACAGTTCCACGTTCTTTTCTGAAGCCACATTGACTCTCAGGAAGAAGACCTTGATCGAGATGGGCTGTGAGGCGATTGAGAAGAATTCTGGCGAGTATCTTCCCTGCAATTGAAAGCAAGGAGATGCCTCGGTGGTTGTCACAGGATTGGTGGTTTCCTTTACGTTTGTAAAGGTGGACTACTGACGCGTCCTTAAAATCTTGTGGCATGGTCTCGTTCATCCATATGTTTGTGAAGACTTGGTGAAGCTGCTCTGTTAGGACCGGCCCACCTGCCTTGTATATCTCTGCTGGGATGGAGTCAGGACCAGGTGCCTTGCCGCTGGAGAGTTGCTGGATGGCTTTGTTTACTTCCACTATGGTTGGCAGGTCATCAAGTGTCTCATTGGTGGGAACTTGAGGAAGGCAGTTGATGGTTTCATCATCGAAGAAGGAAGTTGCATTTAAGATTTTGCTGAAATGCTCTGCCCAGCGTTGAAGGATTTCTTTCTTATCGGTGACCAATGTTCCCCCATCTGCACTGAGGAGGGGTACTATGCCTGGTGATGAAGGACCATAGACCGCTTTCAGTGAGTCGTAGAAGTTGTTCATATCATGTCTGTCAGCAAAGCCCTGAATTTCATCAGCTTTGCTGCTCAGCCAGGAGTCCCGCATGTGCCGAAGTTTCTGCTGCACTACTCTCTGAATGTTCTTGAAAGCATCTTTTTTTTTATGTTGACTTTGGGTCATTCAAATGTGCCTTGAGGAGAAGATGTTTCTCGGCCAGCAATTGGTTGATGTCTTCGGAATTTTCATCAAACCAGTCTTTATGCTTTCGGGGGGCTGGACCCAGGATTTCCATAGCAGTGTTGTAAATTATGTCCTTTAGGGCTCTCCATTCTGTTTCTGTATCCTGTTTAGCTGCAGCATTGGGCTTGAGGCGGTCTTCCAGCATATTTTCAAACGACTGCTGCATTTTCTTGCTGTTTAGGCGGGTGACATTTAGCTTTGTTTGCATTTTCGCAAGTCGTGTCTCGCTCAAGGCTGCAATGTCGATTTTGTACCTGCCCAGCTCTCTCCCAATCAGTGCTGTTCGTCTCTCTGGACCCGACGCGCCGTCTCTGTCAAGTAGGGTGCGTACATTCCAAGTTCCAATTGTTAAGGGAATATGGTTTACTCTTTTAGCTTTGCTTGTTTTATATTTCTTTGTATGTCGGCCGCAGTTAGGGTACCCACCAACCGCGGCTAGCTGGTTAGGTAGTGATGAAGCAGACAATGTTTAGGGCACCTTTTCTAGCCCCTTCCTCATGCTATGGAGGTGAGCAGTGTGTTCCTATAGAGGGCTGCTCAGTCGCTCAGGGGGCTGCCGAATCCCACTGCTGCTCCAGTCAGTAGAAGACGACCATATGGCCTGAGCCGCCTGTGTGCAGGTCTGCGACTACGGCTGCCAGCGTACCCACGCCTGCCGCTTTACCGCTCGCCCATCGCCACAGGGCTTGAAGGTGATATGTGACGTTGGATGAAGAATGACTTGCGCGATGACTTGGAATAAAGTGAGGAAGAGTTGCGCAATTCGTCGACCTCACTCTCTCGCCTGCATCCATCTCACAGTCTTCTACAACAGACAGGAATATCAGAAAGCATATTTCTCACAGTCTTCTACAACAGACAGGAGTGTCAGAAAGCATATTTCTCACGGTCTTCTACAACAGACAGGAATGTCAGAAAGCATATTTCTCAGTCTTCTACAACAGACAGGAGTGTCAGAAAGCATATTTCTCACAGCCTTCTACAACAGATAGGGGTGTCAGAAAGAATATTCCTCACGGTCTTCTACAACAGACAGGAGTGTCAGAAAGCATATTTCTCACAGTCTTCTACAACAGACAGAAATGTCAGAAAGCATATTTCTCACGGTCTTCTACAACAGACAGGAATGTCAGAAAGCATATTTCTCAGTCTTCTACAACAGACAGGAGTGTCAGAAAGCATATTTCTCAGTCTTCTACAACAGACAGGAATGTCAGAAAGCATATTTCTCACAGCCTTCTACAACAGATAGGGGTGTCAGAAAGAATATTTCTCACGGTCTTCTACAACAGACAGGAGTGTCAGAAAGCATATTTCTCACAGTCTTCTACAACAGACAGAAATGTCAGAAAGCATATTTCTCACGGTCTTCTACAACAGACAGGAATGTCAGAAAGCATATTTCTCAGTCTTCTACAACAGATAGGGGTGTCAGAAAGCATATTTCTCACAGACTTCTACAATAGACATTCTCATGGCCTTCTAAACTACTTCCACCTTATATATTTATTGCATCTCAGAAACAGAGCAGCTGAAGTCTGGCAATAATCATACGGGTACTTGCTACAAATTCAGACAAAAATAACATTAACCTATGCCACATAATGTTAATACAAGATAAGTTAGTTGCTTGTCCTGTATAGAACATTGCAATCAACACCAGCATTTATTGGCTGTTTATAATATACTGTGCAATTTGACATATAGTAGTTCGCCATAGTAGTTTGCCATTCCTTTCTGAATGACCGACAACTCGTACTATCAAAATCAGTATGTAACATGCATATTTTTACGCCAAGGTATGGGCGGATGCATGAGTTAAGAATCTAATAGAACAATCGAGGTTACAGGTGTCAGATAAGAGATATGCGGATGTAGGGTCAGAGAGGTGGAGTAAAGAATCTCAAGACAATGGTTGAGCCCCAAACACAATGGATGGTTATATCATGGAGATGTCAGTCTGAGTTACCAGGGGGCAGAGAAGAACGTGCTAGAGAGAGTATTTTTTTTGCATAACCTTTACAGGACATTGCTGTCAACATCAGCATCTTTCAGCTGATTGTTGATTTCTTGGCAAGATAACGCTCAGTAGTTTGCCATTGCTTTCTGAGCGGCCGGCTCACATAACCTGTAAGTTACCGACGCGATTCGAACCACTGCTGATTCTCACCGTCGTCATGTTACCTGCGAGAGTATATGAGATTACGGAGAAAATTCGCTAACCTCTAGGCCAGGAAGCCGGCAAAGAGAGTATTGAATAAAGGGAAACCCAGAATAGTATTTGCCAGGGAAGTGGTGATTGGGAGCAGGGGTTGAATGGTGTCTCTCGGGAGGTCCCAGGAAGAGTGAATAAAGAGAGAAGTCTGGGCAACTTGTGGACAGTTGAGTCTGGGGCTAAGTGAGGGAAACTTAGCCAAGACAGGGGCATTCAGGGGCATTCAGTCGGGGGCTAAGGGGGGGAGACCTAGCCAGACAGTGGAGTTCTGAGGCTTAGCCAGGAGAGATGAGTGTTTGGGCTAAGGAGGGAAACTTAGCCAGACATTCAGTTGAGTTCAGACACGGGAAAGAGTTGGGTGCGACTAGTTAGGTCACAAGGCTCATCGAAGGCAGTATTGTGTATTTACCTGTTAGAATAGTGTTCCGGGAATGTAACGTGCATTTTTGTGTATCATGTCTCTTCATAACCAATAAAGTTGTGAGTGCGAAAACCGGTGTTATCCAGTGCATATAACTGTTCATAAGTATACCTACAGAGTATTCATACTGACATACGTCTGGACATAACCATAGCCACTTATATCCGTCAATAACCTTGTGACACAGTAAAAGCTATCTACTTCCAAATCGCCAGCAAATAATTTCCAACTCTTGTCTCAGCGTAACTGGTAATTTCACTATCGCCTAACAACAAGACATTCATTAAGAATATATGGCCTTCTGTGTATAACAACAGCAACTGTGCTATGAAGGATTAGCGATTCTACTACTCTAGTTCTATTAAACTGTTGCTTACCACATCAATGTCCGTGTTTTGGAAAGTGCGTCCGTTACGGTCGCGTGAGCAATGAGTCGTAGTGGCGATCACAGTAGCACAAGCAGCATGACATGTCTTGCCACAGGCTAGGGGAGATAAAATCAGAAAGTGATCACATGATATGACATGGCCATTTGTTTAACATGCACAGATGGTGCTACAAGAAACCATACCAACCAACACCTGACACCAAGCACATGAGAACTGCATGAACAAGGAGGATTAGTGACAGTGAGCACAACAAAGCAAACATCAGCAATCTCATGTCTCATGCCAGCTCCTCCACAGCCATCGGTTTTGTGTGGTCTTGAAAAGTATGACTACTGACCAGCTTCCATGCTACTCCGTCGACTTACCCAGCAATTTCAATCTGTCTTCAATATCATCAATTTTCCCGGTTGCCACAATACTCTCTAAGGCCTATCTTCTCATAATGTAACCAAAATGACTATTGACCAGTGTGGTGTGGTATTGGCAATGTTCTGTCATTATGAAGGTACCTCTTGCAATGTTTGGGTATCTACTTTAGCAGTAAACAGGATTCTCTGCATTCTATGCAAAGACCACATCAATATGACTGCTCCCTTTGAGTTTGTGGTTCTGGCATTCTACAACAGTAGTAACTTCTGAAAACTCATATTCTGACTTCCATAGACATGGCCTATTACAATAACTGTTCTTTAACTGATGGAATTCAGTCTTTGCTTGACTTAATCTGCATGCCATCTCTGTGTTCTCTATGTAAAATATGCATATGTAATACATTCATATGGAAATCAGAGGTTTCAGAGCCTGCTTCGGCACATATAAAAGTGGTACACAAACAGCACAGACTTAAGTACACACACAGACAAATAGCAATGTGTATAATGGCCCTAACCCACAAAAGAGCATACAGAATACAACTGCTCATTCGAGCTTATCATAAGATATGACTGCCAGTATTCGACCAGATATCTCATTACTTTAATCTACACAGTCAACCAGCCTGCAACAATTCAAGCATAAACATGGGCATTTATTTTCTGGTCTAAAATGTGTGTGTTGTATGGTGTGGACCAGTATGAATGTATGCATGTGTGTGTAGTGTGATGTGAACCAGTGTGAATGTATGCATGACTGCATGCATGTGTGTGTTGTGTGGTGTGGACCAGTATGAATGTATGCATGACTGCAGGCATGTGTGTGTGGTGTGGACCAGTATGAATGTATGCGTGTGTGTATTGTGTGGTGTGGACCAGTATGAATGTATGCATGAATATATGCATGTGTGTATTGTGTGGTGTGGACCAGTATGAATGTATGCATGTGTGTATTGTGTGGTGTGGACCAGTATGAATGTATGCATGTGTGTGTTGTGTGGACCAGTATGAATGTATGCATGACTGCATGCATGTGTGTGTTGTGTGGTGTGGACCAGTATGAATGTATGCATGACTGCATGCATGTGTGTGTTGTGTCGTGTGGACCAGTATGAATGTATGCATGACTGCATGCATGTATGCGTTGTGGACCAGTATGAATGTATACATGTGTGGTTCCAAATTTTGCTGTATGTAGCCGGGGCGCAGTGTTGGGGTGAGCGCCCAACATTGCTTAAATACCCCAATGGCTCGTGAATACATAACCTATGCAGCAAAAGTCCAACTCCTGGCCTTCACATGGCGGAACTGTTTAAACTAACAGGAGAAGGGGCGACGGCGAGTATCTGGCGCCGGAAAATAACCAGTGTGCTCTAGATGTTGTCACAAAATAAAACCGCGTGTTTAACCAGTTGATTATTATAGAGGCTTTCTGATAAAACGGACTATCTGCTAAGCAACAAGTGTTTCAACTAATACAGAGAAAACATTCATAGTTGTGGCTGTACATGTTCCCAAACAGGTCGGGCATAAATAACAGCTGTACTTGTACATCTGGTTGACGGATTGGCCACACTCGGAAGTGAGGGAGACGAATCCCGACATCGCCTTGACAGTTTATCAACATTTGAATACAGATGGAAGCCGTGAGATCACAGTGGCAGATGTATAGAGGAAGTGAGTGCGCTGAATCATACACCGCTTTGACAAGTCATAAACAAGTCGGATGGAAAACGGAAGTACTCAGCACGGAAGTAAACAGTACATCTGTCAATTCTTAGTTTCCGGAACATCGAGAAGATTGGCAGCTCGTTGGGGAAAACTGTTGTTGGGATCATACTGTAACTCGTTAGTTTGTTGGGGGAGTAGAAACAAGTGATGACAACTTTGACAGTGACTAAGGCAAGGGAGAATCGATTCTTGACAATGGCTGATATGAAAATAAATAACACCTGCAGGACGTCACCCATATCACGTGACCAATTTTAGGTTTTGCCATAAACCATGATTGGGAGAAAGAAAGATGACAAAAACCGTGGATTATGATGGACGTGTTTGTGGGAGAGCTCTACAGTGTTAGATTAATTCTAGATTAACTAGCATGTGTCGTTATGGCAAAGTGTAGTAGCCATCCCGGGAATGAGGCGGTTTTGCATAAGGTAGTCAATATAGTCTATTAGTTCTAATTAATATAGACTGTAGCCTTGTTAAAACTATAGTGTGATGATTAGCACTGTTAGTGGAAACTAGTTAGAGTAGAATATTGATATTAGCTCTGCTAGTTAAGAATAGAGTAGGGTAGTGGTGATAAGCTATGCTAGTTAAGAATCGAGTAATGATGGATAATTGGGAGACGGGGGAATTGCCCGCTGGGGTTTTGCACTCTGTATGGGTCTTTCCTTGTCATAGCCTGATTCGGCCCTAGGTGGGTAGCTAATCTGCTCTATGACAAAGTTTAGTTAGCTTAAGATCATTAAGCAAGGCAATAGGCTTACACTCAGCCGATAGGATCAGTGACTAGTACTATCACCAGATGTGTTGTTTCTATCCTAGGTTCCCTACCAGATCCGAGGAAACTCAACAAGTTTTTAGGAAAGGTTCAAATCCCATTCGGAAGAACACCAGTGGAACAGTCAATAAAGTTTCGTACAGAACGTAACTAAAGCTAGAAGGAAGATGATTCACCAAAGACGGGTGATGATTGTTGATGCACCACACAGCATCAGACAGTAGTAACTAACCGAGAACATTAATTATAATAGTTACCTAGTGTGATATAATCTCGTGTAATAGAACACAAGACATGATACTTGAGGCTAGATAGACACGAGTGAGGATCAAGTACATTGACTATTAATATTAATAACTGTGTACACACTACAAAGGACTTGTGCATTTTTTTTTTGGAACGATAGGAACGGACATTGTGTAGGGTGCAACCGGTCCATGATTAACTGTTAATACCACCGGTGTCTATTTCGGAAGATCATGAAATGGGATTACCAGAGGTCTACAGAGGCAAATCAGTATCCAGCAGGATGGTTTCGGCACTGGGTGAGATGTACATGTTCTGACGTAACGTGCTGTGGTCTATCCTTGCTGGAATCAGCTGACTGGGTTGTTGTCTGAGAGTCCGATTCTACACACTTTATAGAACACGTCACACATTTTCTTCACATACACGTCTTATATACGTTACACTTTTCTTTTAATAAATTAATCTTTATTAATTTTTAGAAGCAAGAGTTGTTGAGTATGTTGCGTTGGGAAGTATGAGAGGGGGCATAGTACGA
Source organism: Cepaea hortensis (assembly GCA_963921405.1). Lineage (NCBI taxonomy): Eukaryota > Metazoa > Mollusca > Gastropoda > Stylommatophora > Helicidae > Cepaea > Cepaea hortensis. The sequence continues at coordinate 64,408,215 of OY992885.1, forward strand.
CAGTGAGAGAGTGATAGGAAGGTGTCCACGGGCTGATGGAGTGTGTTGGACCGAAGCTGGTGGATTCTCCAGAATATTAAAAAGGAGGAAAATATTATAATGTGGGTGTCGACTCTCTTCACTCCAGGGACGACACTGTAAAGGAGGACACGACAGATGTGTATACACATACATGCATGTGCAGACACGTGTGTGCGTGTAAACACATCTAAACTCGAGTGAGACCACAGTCTGCTCTAGCAAAGGAAAGGTGCTGAAGACGGAGGCAACCAGCCAGGAGGCGCACCACAGAAATCAGGATGCCACGCAACTACGCAAAATGGAATATGTCGACTACTGCTAAAAGTTATGGTGCTCGCCCTGCTTTGGACCCCCAGGCAGGTGCAGTGCCGGGCCCTATGTCTCGAAAGAGTCCAACCCCAACTACTGGAGGTCCTTCTCAGATGTCCTGTGGAGCCAGGGGACATAAGAATAGAACAGCTGGCCATACTAAACAAAGACTTAAAATAATGCACTGGAATGCGGAGGGAGTCAACAACAAAAAAGTAGAATTAGAAAACATCCTGGACCAAGAAAAAGTAAGCATATGTTGCTTGCAAGAAATTCACCTCAACGAAAATATAGCCTTCAAAATCAGAGGCTACCAGTGTTACCGATCTGACCGAAAGGACAGGCGAAAAGGTGGGATACTTACCCTTGTAAAAAAATAACATCACTGCTTCCCAAATCGAAGTCTATATGGAAGGGGCTGAGTATCAGACACTTAAACTTAAAACAGGCTATACAGACCTACATCTGATCAATTACTACTGTCCAAGTGACCGCCCACAGGCACTGGACACACTACCATTAACAGAAAAAATGATTGTGTGTGGCGATTTCAACAGCCACTCGCAGAGTTGGGGCTATGATCACATGGACCAGAGAGGAGAGAGACTGGAAGACTGGCAGGATGAGAATAGATTCATCTTGGTTAACAAGCCGTCCGACCCACATACTTTCTACTCGAGATCATGGCACTCTACAACTACACCTGACGTGGCTTTTCATTCACCAGACCTGGAGTGGAACATTACACGAATTGTTGGGAAACAACTTGGTGGCAGCGACCATCGACCAGTCTTTCTAACTGTAGAAAATGAGCTTGTAAGTGAAAGCAGCACCCTCTCGAGGTGGAACTACAAGAAAGCAGACTGGGCAATGTACAAGAATCGCACCAGCATACTGGTTAGAAACCTGAACACTGAGAAAGACATAAATAAAGTAGTTGAAGAGTTTGGGAAATGCATACTACAGGCTGCGCGAGAAACAGTACCAAGAGGAGCCCGTAAACAATATAAACCCTACTGGAGTAGTGAACAGGAACAGCTGCATAATGATGTGGAAGTATGTAGAAAGCAAGCAGAGGTCACACCCAGCCAAGAGCACCACAATAAATTCCAGCATGCAAAAGCCAAATTTCAAAGGGCCAAGCTGCAGGCTAGACGGAAAAGCTGGCAGGAAAAAACAGAGTCTCTGAACTTTGAAAGAGACACAAGGAAATTGTGGAAGCTAATAAAACAACTTAACGATGAGGGCACAGGGAGAAACTCAAAAATTGCACTACATAAAGATGGAAACATCTTAACAAGAAAGCAAGCAGCTGACCATTTTGCGGACTCATTCGCACAAGATAACAATATCAAAATTAGTACAGAGAAACAACAAGAGATTCGAGAGAAACGGCAACATACAGGACAGAAGGAAATAGTACATGAGGTTCTGGAGGCACTCATCACATTCAGCAAACTGGAGCTAGCCATATCAAAACTGAAAATGAGAAAGTCACCAGGAGCTGATGGTATCTCCAATGAAATGATCAGGAACCTAGGAACAGAGGCCAAAGCAAAGCTGTTGCAGATCTTCAATAACAGTTGGACCTTAGTGTAGCGAAACCCCAGTGGCCCATGTCCTCATACCTATCCGCTCAATTCCTTCGGAGTGGGATTCTCTGGGGTACTTTCATAACCCGAGCATTTGACACGAATACTTTGAAATCTATCTGTTCTTCGGGAAAACCCAATGGCGCGCCTTGCACCAAATATGACCTAGGGTAATGGTTTGGGCGTGAAATGTCCGTTGTCAACCTTGTCGGTTGTGGTCGGCACAATGTATTGAAGTTTTAAAGAATTTTACAGATAAAGTGCCGCATCCTACTGCTGGGATATGAAAGGTAATTTTAGATTAATAGGTCCTGCCAGACCTGGGCATATTAAGCTTGGTCGTCTCAAATAATGAGACGTTTTGGTGAAACGGCAGTCTTGCCAATTTGGCTAAGCGTCTAGATCTGGGCATGGCGGGGGAACAAATCGGGGCAATATCTTTTCCCAGATGATGTCGCTTATTCTTGGCGGCGGATAGGGGGGGGGGGGGGGGGGGGGGGGCTATCTTTCTTCTTATGGCTTTACCTCTGTTTAGTGTCATCTTTCATTTGAATATAAACATTCTATAGCTATGGCATGTCGAGGGGAGGGAAGGGCTCCGTGGGGACCGGTTCCACCCATCTGAGTTATATCTTCTTGAGCCAGAAGAGGCGATCCACTGTGCTATCTCTTTCGTCTTTCGGCTGATGGGGGGGGGGGGGGGGGGGGCAGGTGGACCGGGTGGTTCCTGGTCGATAGGAGAATGTTGGGAGTATAAATGGACTTCCCTGTCTCCCTGAAAGAACCTGAACTCATCTGAATATATGGGTTATGTGAGACACGGCCGATACATTGCGGTGACAGCTCAGACAAGAGCGGCGGCCGGACAGGGTAGTTTCCTCTTTCCTGTTCTTGCTAGGGATGGGGGAGGGAGATGCACTGCGGTCCATACAGACCCACTATTGTGATATTAGTTAAGAGTAGGAAACATACATAATTACGCACACTACTCCACAATAGCTTTGTCGTGAGAAAGGCCAGGTTTGCAAGTGAGAGGGAAGCCTGAGAAGGTATGTGCCCAATATTAATAAAGGCATGATATGAGTGTGGAGAGGAGTGTGGTATGAAGACAATTGAATACTAGGTAATTGTATGTATTTTATGTATGGCAACCGACATGCTGAGACCATTGGAATCTCCATGCCGGCTGTATCTGAAGTTTACACCAGAGGCTCTCAAAATTGTTTTAACATTACAGGATCCTTCTTTTGACGGCGAATATAGCCGGAAGTTTCGACAAAGCATCGACATAGAACATTATGTTTACTATGAAGTCCCTGCTGCTGTTGGGCTATACCAGATAGAACCACGGCGGGCCCGAACGAATACTTTCAGACACCTCGGCAGGCTTTTCGTTGAGCTGTGATCGAGTATGTTTGCATTTTGGGCTAGATCCCGCCTGTCACTGACACACCCGTACATATATCCTATTTATTCTCCTTGAGTATTTCCCCACCAAAATTGTGCCCCGTGATCCCAGGGCACTTTCCCTAACCATTGGACACACTACATTCGTGTAGGACACGGAAACTTGGAATCTTGGATCTATGGAACCCTGTTGTTCGAACAACCTACGCGAGAAATAAAGACCAGAGAACTTGCTGTGAGAGGGTTGTGAATTCATGGGACAATATGGAAAACGATGATCTAGGATATTTATATTTGTGTTGATATTGTATGGACTAGTTTTCTCTCTAGATTGTGTGTAGATGTTTATGAGTTAATCGTCAGATATTTTTTTCGGTGCTGTTATGTATTGAGTTATTAAATTTACAATGACAAATATGTTGAAGAACGTCATGTTGTATGCGTGTCAGCCAGAACGACCCTGCAGGAAATAGGTCCTGAGGTCGAAAGAGAGAGTGACAGTGAGTCCGGGGGAAACGGAGGAGGGTTGGCAGGGAAAGACCTATTTAAAGCCAGGGCTATGAAATATACATGAGAAATTGAGACATAGTTATTAGGGACCCTCCACATAGCTTGTTACACTTAGGCAGTGTTCCACAAGCCTGGAGAGAAGCCATCATGATACCCCTCCTAATATCAGGGAAAGATAGTTCCATTGCCTCTAGCTACAGACCAATTAGCCTCACCAGCTGTCTCTGCAAAACACTGGAGCGCATCATCAATCACAGACTGCAGTGGTACATTGAAAGTAAAAACATCCTTGTGCCACAGCAGGCTGGCTTTAGGCAGTGCTACTCTACGGAAGATCAGACAACCTACCTCTCTCAAGAAATTGAGGATGCATTCCAAGAGAAGATGCTGGTGCTTGCGGCATGGATAGATTTGAAGAAAGCCTTTGACAAAGTCTGGAAAGAAGGTCTGATGAATAAACTGAGAAACTGCAAAGTCAATGGAAGAATGTACAAATGGGTGAAAGCATACTTGCACAACAGAAGAGCCCGAGTACAGATAGACAGACTAAAGAGCAAGAAAGTACTACTTCGTCACGGTGTTCCCCAGGGCGGAGTCTTGTCCCCCACACTCTTTCTAATCTTCATCAATGATCTCGTTGCTAATCTACCGCATGGAATTAAAGCCGCAATGTACGCCGATGACCTGGTTCTATGGAGCACAAATGAACATGCATCAGTGGCTACCAGATTACTACAAAGAGCTGTAGATACATTTGTTGCATGGGCAAATAGATGGTGTGTCAGCATAAACACTGACAAGTGCAGCACCACCCTATTTACCCTCTCTCCAAAACAAAAGGCAGGGACCATCCAGATAAATGGAACACCCCTAAGAGAAGATAAAGAACCAACATACTTTGGAGTAACATTTGATGGCAGGCTGACATGGAGAAAGCACATCAACAAAGCAGCAGCAAAAGTCAGAAGGAAAATAGCCATCCTGAGAATGCTAAGTGGAACCACATGGGGAGCCAGTGGGAAAATACTTAGCAAAGTTTATCAACAGAGCATACAACCACACCTGGAATACGGGTCAACTGCGTGGTGTTCGGCATCAAAAACCACACCACAAGAGCTGGACAAAGTGCAAAATCAAGCACTTAGAGTCACCACAGGAGAGATGAGATCAACCCCTATAGTGGAAATGGAGAAGATGGGGAGGACACAAGTACTGAGTGAGCGCAGAGATACGAAAACGCTAATACAAGCAGAAAAGTTCCTCAGCTTGCCAGGCCACCCTATGAAGAACAGATTTGAAAACCTAGCTATGGGGCGGTTGAAAAGAAGTAGTTTTATCCACCAGGCCAAACGTAGTTTTATCCACCAGGCCAAACGACTCTGCAGAGAAACCACCGATCTGCCCACAGTTGGTATCCCCCTAACAACTATTCCAGAGAGAACTCCATGGAAAGATGAGCATAGACTATCATTACAAATCCAGACAAAAGTGAGAGGAATATTTGACAAGGAAGAACAGAACAGTGTGCAGCGTAGAACAGCCACTCTCAGCTTCCTTGATGAAGAATACCCACAGGACCTCTGGATCCGAGTCTACACAGATGGGTCAGCACAAAATGATGTTCGAAATGAAGGAGCGGGAGTGTACATAGAATACCCAAATAATACCAGGGACACAGCTAGAGTACCGACAGGAAAGTACTGCCATAACTACGATGCTTAAATTGAGGCAATCAAGATAGCAACAGAGAAATTACTAAATACCAGCAATGGTACACAACCTGTGGTGCTATTGACAGATGCAAAATCAGTACTCGAGGCGCTCCTGTCTGGGAAATTGCCAGTACTAAGGACACTACTTTCTGAACTTAGCAGTCAGCATAAGGTCACCATACAATGGATACCATCCCACTGTGGAGTACCCGGAAACGACAGAGCTGATCAATTGGCTAAGGAAGGAGCCAAAGAAGAACAGCCTGATGTGCCCGTTACATACCACCAAAAGAAAAGAATGATCAAGTCAGTCAGAAAGCCACCAAAACGTGCTCAAGATGACTACCACGTTATGGATAGACCAGAACAAGTCATTATTCTGTGCCTCAGAACAGGGCACAATAGATTACGCAACCACATGTATACAAAATTCAAGATTGGTGAAACAGCCATGTGCACATGTGGATTGGCATCGCAGACAGCAGAGCACATACTCCAAGACTGCCCAAAATATAACATATCTAGGCAAACCTTCTGGCCTAGAGAGATGACAGTGGAAGATAAACTCTATGGACCGCTGTGTGAACTGAAAAAGACAGTTCAATTCATACAAGAGACAGCATTGCAGTTGTAGACATATTTCAAGTGAACGAAAGAAGAAGAAGAAGAAGAAGAAGAAGAAGAAGAAGAAGAAGAAGAAGAAGAAGAAGAAGAAGAAGAAGAAGAAGAAGAAGAAGAAGAAGAAGAAGAAGAAGAAGAAGAAGAAGAAGAAGAAGAAGAAGAAGAAGAAGTATACATGTGTGTGTTGTGTTGTCTGGACCAGTATGAATGTATGCATGACTGCATGCATGTGTGTGTTGTGTGGACCAGAATGAATGTGTGCATGACTGCATGCATGTGTGTGTGGTGTGGATCAGTATGAATGTATACATGTGTGTGTTGTGTGGACCAGTATGAATATATGCATGACTGCATGCATGTGTGTGTTGTGTGGACCAGTATGAATGTGTGCATGTGTGTGTTGTGTGGTGTGGATCAGTATGAATGTATGCATGACTGCATGCATGTGTGTGTGTTGTGTGGACCAGAATGAATGTATGCATGTGTGTGTTGTGTGGTGTGGATCAGAATGAATGTATGCATGACTGCATGCATGTGTGTGTGGACCAGTATGAATGTATGCATGACTACATGCATGTGTGTGTTGTGTGGACCAGTACGAATGTATGCATGACTGCATGCATGTGTGTGTTGTGTGGACCAGTATGAATGTATGCATGACTGCATGCATGTGTGTGTTGTGTGGACCAGTATGAATGTATGCATGTGTGTGATGTGGATCAGTATGAATGTATGCATGACTGCATGCATGTGTGTGTGGACCAGTATGAATGTATGCATGACTACATGCATGTGTGTGTTGTGTGGACCAGTATGAATGTATGCATGTGTGTGATGTGGATCAGAATGAATGTATGCATGACCGCATGCATGTGTGTGTGGACCAGTATGAATGTATGCATGACTACATGCATGTGTGTGTTGTGTGGACCAGTACGAATGTATGCATGACTGCATGCATGTGTGTGTTGTGTGGACCAGTATGAATGTATGCATGACTGCATGCATGTGTGTGTTGTGTGGACCAGTATGAATGTATGCATGAATGCATGCATGTATGTGTGGTGTGGACCAGTATGAATGCATGCATGTGTGTGGTGTGGACCAGTATGAATGTATGAATGAATGCATGCATGTGTGTTGTGTGGACCAGTATGAATGTATGCATGACTGCATGCATGTATGTGTGGTGTGGACCAGTATGAATGCATGCATGACTGCATGCATGTGTGTATATCGTGGTGGTACAGCAGTTGGTGCAGTTGCCTCATCATCATCATCCTCATCAAGTGCCTTGCCAAATGGCATGGGTGATTATGCTTCTCCACAAACTGCAATCTCCGCTGGCTTGGATCAACTCATGTGTTGACTAACTTCTGTGCCATGACACATGACTCAAGAAAGTTCTCTCGCTGCACTCCTCTATGTATCTTTCCATAAATCTTTTTGGTTGTCACATGTTCCAGTTTTTGTCTTTTTATAATGTAGCCAAAAAATTATTGCCTCTGATGTTTGTGGTAAGTTGATTTTACACCTTAACCTCCCTCAAAATGCCCACCTTACTCTTTTTGGTTGTCCAATTGTTCAGCATTCTTCAATAAAATCACATCTCCAAGGCTTCTATGGACTTTTTCGCCTGTATACTAATTGTCCAGAAAAATCAGAAGATTAAATCGAAAATAGATGCAATAAGGGAAACCATCTCATTGAACAAATAACATCAATACTAAAGAACAAACATGTATCAATAGTTACCAATAAAGCACTCTACAATACAATCTTCCTACCAACTCTATGCTATCAATGCCAAATCTGGATAATGGCAGAAAAAGAGAAACGAAAAATCGCAAGAAAGAAATTAGATTCCTGAGAAGAATACTTAATGTATCAAGAAGAGAGAAAATCAGAAATGAAGAAATCAGGACTAAAGTAGTGGTTATAGCACGCTAGATTTCATTAGAAGGCAGCAAGTCAAATGGTTTGGTCATGTAACTAGGTTACCAACTAACAGTATACCACAACAAGCAATGAATGATGGAAGCAGATGAAGAGGCCGACCATGTAAATGCTGGACAGAGAGAATAGCAGAGTCCACGGGAATATCAATATATGAAGCCCATAAACGGGCACTCTCCTGTTGTTTTTACTTCACCTCGACACCGCAAGGTATACGAGGAACAAGATGAGATAAGACTAATTGTCCAGGATTCGAAACAGTATGTTAAAGCTGGTTCTATGTAACATGCAAGAATTATTTTCTAACTTTCAGTTACCAGGACTTATTACATAAAATGGTCTTCATTTCATAGTCCTATTCTGATCTTTATCTCTGTAATCTTTCATCTTATGTTATCCATATGTCTCATTTATTCATTCAGTAGCATGTTTTTTGCAGAACTTTGTTCTCATAACAACCTTCCGCAAAAATTCTTGGTCATAAGCAAGATCTCCCGCATCTGACACACCCATCTGGAGATCATCTGCCACACATCCTGCACCCATCTTCTCTTTGGCCTTCCTCTTCCTGGGCATATACACCTCCATGATTGTTCTCTCCAAACTTTCATGACGTTTCAAGTGATCAAAATATTTCAATTTTCATTGTTTTATCGTCTTTATTAGCCAACATTTTTTAATATCCAGTTCTTGTCGTATGGATGCATTTGTTCTTTTCTGCATCCAAGATATTCTTAGAACCTGTCTATAACATTTATATTCAAAGGCATTTATGCGCTGTTCAGCTTGTTTAGTAAGTGTCCAGGTCTCAGAGGTATATGTTGCAATGGGAAAGATGCTTGCTCTTAAAAATCTAATTTTTGTAGTTCTATCTGCCCACTCCACAATTTATTCAGCTGTTTTAGTTTCTGAAGAGCAATAGATATTCGTCTTTTAATTTCCTTCATTATGTCACCATTGTTGGTCATTATAGACCCACAATATTCAAAAATGTCCACCACCTCCAATTTTCCCTCATTAACATATATTTCTTTCTCCGCAGGCATACCTCAGAGTAGCTGCAGACACAGATCACCCGTTGCATGAGGCGCTGGACGCCATTGAGGGTCAGCGACTGATAAGAGGGAAATCATGGATAGCTCAGGCGGAGGATACGATCAGACAGGTGTGCATCTTGGAGAACATTAGGTGAGGAGAGGAGTGGGTCAGAGTGCCAGCGGAGTAGTCAGACTTGTGCAGTTATAATCACATTGAGCCGAGAGTGCAGGGGGTGGCCATCAGGGGCCACGGAAGTGGAAATCCAGCAACTAATTCAGGATAATGCTCGCTCAGGTGTTGTGATTATCTACACAGATGGTTCGGTGTTGGGAGCTAGGAGAAGTGCCTGGGAGTTCTTAGCAAAAGCTAATGGTCGATGTTTGGTGCAAGAGAGCCTGGCATATGATACCACAACATCTAGCTTAAGAATGGAGGTGGAGGCGGTCAGTGCTGGATGGAGAATACGATACACACACACACATCGTGATTGTAACTGACTTAGAAAGCATGCTGAGGAAGGTGAGGACAGGCAAGCTTTGAGCAGAGTGGCTTTCTTCGCTTCAGAGGTCACGGGTGGCAAGCATCGCCTGGATCTTTTCTCCAGGGCATGCCGGTGTGCTGGGGAATGAACAGGCGGACAGATTGGCTGACTCGGCAAAACTTGGTGGAGTATTGATGCATGACAAGGCAGACGTGGTTGCGGCCTTGTGGGAGCACGTGTAAACCTCGGAGGAGCAGATGGATCACCATGGTCTGGCAAGAATGAGACAGCGAGGAGTGACGAGGGGATCTGGCAGATGCTCGACGTTCAGAGGAAAGGCGATGCGGACATATAATCAGATTGCTACTGGTACTATCGGTGTTGGAACTCTTCGCTGGCTGCTGGGGATAGGGACGGAGCGCTTATGGGAATGCCCCGAATGCTGTGATGTCGGTTCTTAAATCAGTCAATCAATCTTTCTCCACATTAGTTTTATCTGTTTGCATTATCTTTGTTTTTGCTATGTTCAGATATAAGTTGTGATTTTCATTATTCTTTTGGGTTGAGGTTATTAGTTTTCTATACCATTCTGTGATGTGGATAGTAATACTGTATCATCATCATATCGAATCTCTGGTATGTCATGACCACCGATATTTAGGGCATCATACAGCTTCTTGTTTATATCATCTCTGACATTTCTCATTAAATTTTTGGTGTACAAGTTTAACAAATAAGAGGATAGCACACAGCCTTGATGGACTCCTTGCTTGATGTCAAAGCAAAAATAAAAGTCTTCAAAGTCGAGAGGATTGACTTCTTTGCACCGGGTTTTATCCTGGGTGGCTCGTCTCTTTCTGCAGGGCGGCCTGCCGAGAGAGTTGAACAAAGCACAAACTCTGTAGCTCCAACCACGACCCCAGGAGTCTCAGAGAAAAATGCACTTATGAACCGAAAGAAGTATCCGGGAATCGAACCCACAACCTTTGGAGTGCGAAGCAGACAGCTTTACCATGCCACGTTGCCAGGCCATCCAGGTATTTATTTCTCTGTCTTCCCCTTGTTCTCTTCCCCTCGATCTTGCCAGCTGTCACCAAGTTCTCCAATTTATTTCTTCTCATAACATGTCCAAAAAAAGTTTGACTGTCTACTTTTAATTTCTCTAATCAATTTATGATTTTCATTTGATATTCACAGTAAAACAAGTAGCACAGATAGAAAGTGACAGCCCCTGGGAAGGTTAACCCGGTCAACAAATGCCCGCAGAAGTCGGGTGTGTCGGCCTAACGGCGCAAGAACGCAGCTCTGCTGTAAACAGGCACAACGCAGTCAGTCACATACGAAAAAAACATCCGGATGAACGCAGCAGAAGAAGAAGAAGAAGAAGAAGACGAAGAAGAAGAAGAAGAAGAAGAAGAAGAAGAAGAAGAAGAAGAAGAAGAAGAAGAAGAAGAAGAAGAAGAAGAAGAAGAAGAAGAAGAAGAAGAAGAAGAAGAAGAAGAAGAAGAAAGTGACAGCAAGACTAGCAGCATGGACAAACAGAAAATCACAAGCAGGCTAGTGACATCGCAAACAAGTGTTACCTTCACATATCTTTCCCGGGTTTGATTTCCCCCAAATATAATCATGACCTGAAACAATACAAAAACAATACATGAACAGTAATGTAACCTTGCTTATAAACATCACAAGTGACACTGGGGTTTCATTACAAGAGGGTTATAAATTAGTGACTATACTTAATTAGTTTCCTCCGAAGTCGGAGAGTATCTGCCTGCTCACCAATAAGCCAGACATGGGACAACGGATACTCACGCAAACATCAGTCCGGTATGACATCACACTGATGTTGGACAACAGGATGTCACCATTCGACATACAGGACTTCACGCTAGAGTTCACAGCCAGCGAACGCAAGCAAAAGCAAGCAAGAACTTAATTAGTCGGTGCCAAGAGGCGCCCAAGTAGGTCTAGGGGATTATGATGTGGATGCCAACAGCATGGCTGATCACAGAGTATTCTGGCAGATACTGAGATGAATACAAATCAAACAGACTCAACGGGCAGCTGACACACAGGTTATTCCTGAAGTTTATTTAACAAACAAACCTCCGCAGCAGCCAGCGGAGTCACTCACTCTAACTTTGCGTTATCAAGTACTCATCCACTGTGAACCGAGTGCTTGGTGTCCATCTCTTTTCACATACTGCAATCTCTCTCTCTCTCTCTCTCTCTCTCTCTCTCTCTCTCTCTCTCTCTCACACACACACACACACACACACACACACACACAACCATTGGCAGTAGCAAACACTGGCACACAATAACCGTCATACACAGTTGAAAGCAGAACTCACTTGTGGGGTGCCGATCGCTAATGCCTAATGCTCACGCGCATCACTCACCGGAACTTTCCATCTCTCACACTGGTTCTGACTTGCACACGAATGTCCTCAAACCATACATTAGCCGAATGGCCGTTTGTCATATCTAGCTCTCTGCAGCCAATGCCACACCAGCTGTACGTTTGTATCCTTTCTATTGGGTGTTTGTAAAGTCTCACTACACTTTGTTTCTAGAAAACAATTGTTCTACATACAAATTGTTGTGTGATTTTACAAACACCCAGTATCAGCTGTCAATACAACTTGATTTCTTAAATAGTAATTAATTCCTTTTTTATTCACTGTATTTTTTAACAACAATATTGTCGTTCAGTCTTTCTAAATGTATTACAAATTAATCTGCCTGTGCAACAAATATACATTTTGTATACCAATGTCAATTTCCAAAAAGACCAGGAGCAACTGAATGCGAAGATTTTTGTTTGATTAACCTCATAAACCATGTCACCAAGCTTTTATTCAGAATTATAATAAGAGCAAGAAAGAAAGTAAAAATGGAAATTGGTGAAGAACAGTATGGATTTATGGAGGGAAAAGGTTACAAACAATGCAATATATACATTACGGACACTTATAGAAAGATCAATAGAGACATAGAAAGATATATATTTGTGCTTCACAGATTATACCCGTATTTCCCATCATTGCAGTTTCACATGTCTCCACATACCAGGTCCGGAGTTCGACATCGGCTGACTGCCATTTGGGAGCAGATTGCTGTGCGTTGATTTCCACAGGATGATAGTCAGCCGCTCAAACAACAATGGTAAACTAATGACCATTAAATCACAAACAGCCAATAGCGAATACATTCTGGAAATTGACCAAAAGCACTCATTCAGAATCCAAACCACGGACAGTGAAACCTTGAGTTTCTTGACTGAAGGTGAAACAGAAATATGTATCCATTGCACTGATGCACACTCTGATCCAGGATCTAAGTGACGCATCCATGATTTCTCCCTACCGGTGATATTGTTCTGCGTTTTTTCTTCTTCATCTGCATAGACATGTTCCAAGAAATTGCCCATTTAGTCCAATGTGTTTCCCTCAGTCAGCTGTCTAAGCACACACTGTGAACACTTTCCCAAAATTCAAACAATGATACCTTACAGTACTTGCTTGTAGGCCTCTTTCAGTCCTGTAGGACTATAGAGTTGTGCCGCTGGGGAGGTACCTGACAGCACCGCTGGTGACTGTATAGTCCAATGCGAGAGTGACAATCCCTGTCACAGTTTCCACATCTGTAAGACGAGGCAAGTCCCGCAGTAAGTGACTGCGCTTTGAGCCTGTGCCGCCTATCCTCAGTTTGTTGGATCAGATTGCACTCAAAGAGCACCAGTCCATTTCGTACATCTCTTCTCCAGGAGCATCTTTCTGTTGCAACTCTTTCCCACATGTCTGGATCTGTTCCAATGGTTTTCATATCTTGTTTACACACATCCCTATAATCGCATTTGGGGTCTTCCGGTTGGCCTCTTTCCTGTGGCTAGTTCTCCGTATAGGAGATCTTTGGGAATACGTTCATCCTCCATTCGAGATACGTGGCCCAGCCACCGGAGGCGTCTCTGCTTGAGGAGGGTGTGCACTGTGGTAATATCTGCTCTTTCAAGCACATGTTTGTTTGTTTTGTGGTCTTTCCATGTTATGCCCAGGATACGTCTCAGACATCTCATGTGGATGGAATTCAACTTCCTTTCCTGTCTTGAGTACAGGGTCCAGGATTCAGACCCATAGAGTAGTGGCCCGTTACATACCACCAAAAGAAAAGAATGATCAAATCAATCAGAAAGCCACCAAAGCCTGCTCGGGATGACTGCCGCGTTAAGGACAGACCAGAACAAGTCATTACTCTGCGTCTCTTCCGGTTTCAAGATGGCGACGGACGGTCGTGTTGTTTTGTGTTCGTTAACTTTTTCGCGTAGGGGATGGATTTATTCATCTCTTGCGTGTAATTGGTGTGCCAGGATGTAAAACCAGGAGTTTCTACTCAAGATCTGCGCGGGTGCTACGGAGTTCGTGCATCGAGCGAAGCCTTCCTTGAGTGAATTTTCAGCAGCGTGTGTGGTTCTTAGCAGTCTGTGTTTACGTTTTTTCAACATGGCGGAACAACGTGTGTTTTCCGAGGGTTCAGCAGTCAACATAACGAAGCGGCGTGGTTGCCGCGCAGGGAGGAAGAAACAAGGTAAGCGCGGTGGTTTGAGACGTTTTAGACTCAAGTGTCACCGTCTAGGACTCAGGAACATCCGTATTCTATATTGGAACTGTGCCAGTGTAAAACAACGGGGCTCTATTTTAGAAACCCTAGTTTACAGGAACGACATTGTAGCACTCAAGGAGACGAGACTGGGCGATCAGCCACTCCGAATTGCCGGCTTCAAATGTTTCTACAACAGACGACATCTGGGAATGGCGATTCTCGTTCGCGACAGCATGGTGGCGTCAGAGCTAGACATGTCCAGTTGGGACAGTGACGATATACAAATACAGGCGTTGAGAGTTCATACCAGTATACCATTCGTGTTGGTTAATGTTTATGCCCGCAATGCGAGTGTGGACGCACAGAAGTGGCAGTGCTTAAGTGGCATATTAGGCCACGAGAGAAATGTTATTTTCTATGGTGACTTCAACGCTAAAGGCAGATCATGGGGAAACACTTCCTCCAATACACAAGGGGAGGAGCTCGAGACTGCACTGGAAACCATCAACCTGGTTTGTATCAACAGTGGCTGTGTCACCAGGACAGCAAGCCGTCCAGGCGATGAGGACAGTGCTATTGATCTGGCGCTAGTCTCACCTTTACTCACTACAGTGTGTAGATGGGGTGTCCTAGGACACCATGGCAGCGACCACCACCCTTGCAGCATATTGGTGGAGAAAGGCAGAACCAGGCAGCACAAGCTAAAGGTAAAGACGTTCCAGTATGACAGTACAGGGCAAGATGTGGTGAGTAAAATAAGACGTGACAAGCGCAGAACGTTTCAGGGCAGGAAAAAAAGCTGGGAGCAGCCACCGTGGTGGAGTTTCGAGGTGGAGAAGGCTTGGGTGGATAAGCGTAGTGCTGTAAGGAGATGGCAAAATGCCAAGAAGAACAGAGCTGGTCATCCTAGTCCCTGCTTGCACTTAGAAAGAGAGATGCACACAAAAGTAAGCTATTTCAAAAAACTGGTCACGGTGGTTAAAAGCGAAAAATGGGCAGAGGTGTGTCAAAAAGTAAGCACAGACAAGTCACTGAAATTGTTCTGGAGACTACATAAAAGCATGAGTGGTGTAGTCAAGAATAAGAGCATTTCTGACTTCCAAGGTGCTGACCTCATCTTGCAGAGGACTGACGAGGACAAGGGCAAAGCCCTCTTTGAACGCTACCTTGAGCAGAGCGACCAGACAGACATGGGAGGTCGAAATCTGGCCAAGGAGGTCACCTCAGACAGATGCAAGGCCCAGAACACTTCGGATGAAGACACAGTGACAGTGAAAGAAATCAAGGCTGTGCTTCGACGATCAAAAAACAGTGCTCCAGGTCCTGATGGCATAAGATACGACGACATAAATACGTGTACCGACAATGAGCTAGAGAAACTAGCAGACATGTACAACAACAGTATAGGGAGTGCTAGCATCAAGGAGGAATGGTTACACAGCTATCTGATTCCCTTGCCGAAGCCTGACAAAGACCACACAAAAATTCAGGGATATCGAATTATAACCATGCAGAATACAATAGGCAAGCTGCTGGAGAAGGTAATTGCCAGGAAAATATCAAGCCAACTAGAGAGGCAAGGTGTTTTCCCACCTACCCTGGGTGGGTACCGTCCAAAAAGAGAAACCTGGACCAATGCAGCAGTCTTTGCCCATGATGTCTATGAAGGTTTCCACTCAGGCACTGAAACCGTTGCTGCAGCGATTGATCTTGAGGACGCATACAACAGAGTACCACTGGATTTTTTAATGTTTCAGCTTCTTGAACTAAACGTAAGTCCATTCCTCCTTAGTTGGATCGCTGCAGCCCTCTTCCAACGGAAAGTAGTTTTTAGATGTGGCAGTTGGACTTCGGAACCAACAACAATATATCCTGGCCTACCACAGGGATCACCATTATCTCCGGTACTGTTCAACGCCTACACAGTGAGAATCACCAGTGAGCAGATCACTGGACCTGGCAGGACATTGTCATATGCCGATGATGTTTTAGTGTATCGTCAGGGTAAGGATAGAGAGGAGGTTGCTGGGGAACTACAAACCGAACTCAATCGCATAAGTACTTGGTGTGATGAAGCTGGGGCAATGGTCAACCCAACAAAGGCAACAGTGACTTGGTTCTCGTTGAATAATCATATTGTCAACAATCCAACACCAACTGTAATGCTGTGTTCAGAGACGGTGGAAAGAACGCAGGCAATGAATTACCTGGGGATACGGTTTGATCGAAGCCTTGCTTATAATGTGCACATAGACCAGGTGATAACAAAGGCCAAGCGGGGTTTGGCAGCGATGCGGGTGATGGCGGCAGCAAACTGTGAGCAGCGCCATCTATGTCTTCTGTACGAGGGGCTGGTCATGTCTGTTTTGGAGTATGCAATGGCAATCTTGACTCTCAGCCATAAGCAGATAGAAAGGATGGAAAGGATACAGAATGAAGCTATGCGCATTATTCTTGGATGTACAAGAGATACAGCATGCAGGGCGATGCGCTACCTTCTTGATTTTCCAACCATTGAAGAGAGAATACAAGTTTGCAGGGCACGCGCCTACCTCAGAATTAACGCAAACACACAACATCCACTGCACAGTGAAATTAGGAAGGTGAAGGGCAGCAGGTTAAAAAGAGGACGGTCGTGGATGGGTCAAGCCGAAGACATTCTTCAACAGGTGTGTTCACTTGAGGACTTAGAACCTGGCGAGGAGTGGGTGCAAGTGCCAACAGACTTCTGCACATCCTTTTCAGTTTGCATCCAACTAGATAGAAAATGCAGACAAGAAAATCCGGCTGCTGTTGAGGCTGAAGTACAAGCGTTGATTTTCGAGAATTCGCTAGACGGTGACGCGGTCATCTACACAGATGGGTCGGTCGTCCGACATGTGAGAAGCTCATGGGCCTTTACAGCTCGGGCCGGAGGGAGAATTGTGAAGGAGGACTCTGGTGCTTTCACTGAAACCACAAGTAGCCTGACCATGGAAGTCATGGCAGTAAGTAAAGCAATAACATGGCTCGAGACACAGACATTCACCAGGGCTTGTTTCCTTAGCGACTCAATGAACATGATCAAGAGGATAGAGGAGGGGTCGATCCGAAGAGAATGGTTGCTGCCTCTGAAGCGGTCTCGGCTGGCAAAGATTAGTTTCATCTTCGTGCCAGGGCATGCGGGAGTACAAGGAAATGAGCGGGCTGACAAGCTCGCAGGTGAGGCTACTGTGGAGGGCGGACGTGCCATGGACCAGGCTGACATTCTGAATGCTCTACGTGATGTGAGACTTTTGCGAGAACCAAGTGATGACTGTGAATCTACAACAATGGCCAGACTGCTAGAGCAGCAAATTAAAAGAGGGGTGGCCAAACAAGAACACTACGCAGGAAGCCAAAGAAGATTGATAAACCAACACAGAACTGGCGTCGTTAGCCGCTACACGCTGCGGGATTTGCTGAGGAGGGGATCCGAGCACTTATGGACTGAATGGTTCGATGTGCAACGAGGATGATCTGTCGACTAACTAACTAACTAACTCTGCGTCTCAGAACAGGACACAATAGATTACGCAACCACATGTATTCAAAATTCAAGATTGGTGAAACAGCCATGTGCACGTGTGGATTGGCATCGCAGACAGCAGAGCACATACTCCAAGACTGCCCAAAATATAACATATCTAGGCAAAACTTCTGGCCTAGAGAGACGACAGTGGAAGATAAACTCTCTATGGACCGCTGTGTGAACTGAAATAGACAGTTCAATTCATACAAGAGACAACATTGCAGTTATAGACATATCTCTCAAGCGAACGAAAGAAGAAGAAGCATGCTTGCTGTTCTTACACTTCACAAGTACAACCACTATTTTTATCTGCTCTACGCATGTGCACACCCCAACCAGCAGTCTGCTTGCTGCCTAAGGAAATTGTACAGCTGGATCATGCTGCCATTAAAGGACACCTGTAGAGTCTACAAACTACCATTTTCAGCTTTCAGTTTGTAACTGTCCTTCCCACTTAATATAGATGGAAACCAGAGATTTCATCACTGTTCGGGAAAGAAAAGTACTAAAGAAGGGAGAGCAATATTCCAGATCACAATGACTTAATAAATGTTGAACACCTGGTACTTCTATGACAGTTCCTGCTATATGATTGTCTCCACTATTCATAGTTGAACACTTGGTACTGCTATATGATTGTCTCCACCATTCATGTTGAACAATTGGTACTGCTATATGATTGTCTCAACCATTCATGTTGAACAATTGGTACTGCTATATGATTGTCTCCACCATTCATGTTGAACACTTGGTACTGCTATATGATTGTCTCCACCATTCATGTTGAACAATTGGTACTGCTATATGATTGTCTCCACCATTCATGTTGAACACTTGGTACTGCTATATGATTGTCTCCACCATTCATGTTGAACAATTGGTACTGCTATATGATTGTCTCCACCATTCATGTTGAACACTTGGTACTGCTATATGATTGTCTCCACCATTCATGTTGAACAATTGGTACTGCTATATGATTGTCTCCACCATTCATGTTGAACACTTGGTACTGCTATATGATTGTCTCCACCATTCATGTTGAACACTTGGTACTGCTATATGATTGTCTCCACCATTCATGTTGAACACTTGGTACTGCTATATGATTGTCTCCACCATTCATGTTGAACACCTGGTACTGCTATATGATTGTCTCCACCATTCATGTTGAACAATTGGTACTGCTTTATGATTGTCTCCACCATTCATGTTGAACACTTGGTACTGCTATATGATTGTCTCCACCATTCATGTTGAACACTTGGTACTGCTATATGATTGTCTCCACCATTCATGTTGAACACTTGGTACTGCTATATGATTGTCTCCACCATTCATGTTGAACACTTGGTACTGCTATATGATTGTCTCCACCATTCATGTTGAACACTTGGTACTGCTATATGATTGTCTCCACCATTCATGTTGAACACCTGGTACTGCTATATGATTGTCTCAACCATTCATGTTGAACAATTGGTACTGCTTTATGATTGTCTCCACCATTCATGTTGAACACTTGGTACTGCTATATGATTGTCTCCACCATTCATGTTGAACACTTGGTACTGCTATATGATTGTCTCCACCATTCATGTTGAACACTTGGTACTGCTATATGATTGTCTCCACCATTCATGTTGAACACTTGGTACTTCTGTGACAGCTCCTGCTATATGATTGTCTCCACCATTCATGTTGAACACTTGGTACTGCTATATGATTGTCTCCACCATTCATGTTGAACACTTGGTACTGCTATATGATTGTCTCCACCATTCATGTTGAACACTTGGTACTTCTGTGACAGCTCCTGCTATATGATTGTCTCCACTATTCATGTTGAACACTTGGACTGCTATATGATTGTCTCCACCATTCATGTTGAACACTTGGTACTGCTATATGATTGTCTCCACGATTCATGTTGAACACTTGGTACTGCTATATGATTGTCTCCACCATTCATGTTGAACACTTGGTACTGCTATATGATTGTCTCCACCATTCATGTTGAACACTTGGTACTGCTATATGATTGTCTCCACCATTCATGTTGAACACTTGGTACTGCTATATGATTGTCTCCACCATTCATGTTGAACACTTGGTACTGTTCTATGATTGTCTCCACCATTCATGTTGAACACTTGGTACTGTTCTATGATTGTCTCCACCATTCATGTTGAACACTTGGTACTGTTCTATGATTGTCTCCACCATTCATGTTGAACACTTGGTACTGTTCTATGATTGTCTCCACCATTCATGTTGAACACTTGGTACTGCTATATGATTGTCTCCACCATTCATGTTGAACACTTGGTACTTCTGTGACAGCTCCTGCTATATGATTGTCTCCACCATTCATGTTGAACACTTGGTACTGTTCTATGATTGTCTCAACCATTCATGTTGAACACTTGGTACTGTTCTATGATTGTCTCAACCATTCAATGTTAAATGTGACAGTATCACAGAGGTGAGTGGCATGGTTTCTTCTCTTGATCAGGAAATATTCCAATACTTTCAAGTTATAAATACTTATTTGACTAAAGGACTTGTCATCTGAAGTATCTCAATTCTGATTAATTCAGTTTATCACCAGAAACTATTTCATGTCTAGTGTTTCCAAGGCACAAGTGCATTTTAGTACCTTCTGATTTAGTGTTCCAGCCGCCAGTTCATGATAAAGTAATGATTTAACTGGGCTGGTGTTCCACCGATTCTCCAATGTGGCCCTGTCTGCTCAGAGACGCCAGCCGGTGCAGCCTGCTGCCAGACACATCTGTGCACTATAAATGTCACATTATGCTGTCTGGCTCTCGGACGCTCAGATAATACTGACAACAAAACCTCAAGGTCATTTATTTTCACTGCAAGCCATAAACATATTTTACTTCAATCAGATCTTGTTTGCTGGAGATAAAATGACAGAGAAAACAACAATTTGGTAACATGTGAGCTACTCTGGAATTGGTAGCTAGAGGTGAATCGTATTCATATTTTGCATCTATCATGTACATGTTTCTTCTTATTTTCGGAATGTCTGTGTTGATGATGTGTTTCTTTACAATATACCTGTGTTATTTACAAATGTACAGTCCTAACTCGGTGATGACATTCACAGATCCACCCAAAATGCATGCCTTTCTGCCATTAAAGGAAGCAACCCATGAGCATTACCCATCATCGAAAAGAAGGCTTCCGTGAATGCAGAGCTGACATGCGATGCTCTGGATCTAGGCTCAAAGAAATCGTCACATATTGCACATGAATGTTTAGTGTTCGTTTCATACGTTGGGCTTTCCATTCAAGACAGACTGCGCCTTTTAGAAACCTTTTTTTCAAGCGACTTTAAGAGACCTGTAGGATGCTGTCTAAAAAAAGTGTATGTCTATGTCTATCTGCTACCTCATAATCCTGTTTGTTT
Source organism: Cepaea hortensis (assembly GCA_963921405.1). Taxonomy (NCBI): domain Eukaryota; kingdom Metazoa; phylum Mollusca; class Gastropoda; order Stylommatophora; family Helicidae; genus Cepaea; species Cepaea hortensis. The sequence continues at coordinate 64,429,453 of OY992885.1, forward strand.
TTGTATTACCAGTCTATCTGCTACCTCATAATCATGTTTGTTTTTGTATTACCAGTCTATCTGCTACCTCATAATCATGTTTGTTTTTGTATTACCAGTCTATCTCCTACCTCATAATCATGTTTGTTTTTGTATTACCAGTCTATCTGCTACCTCATAATCATGTTTGTTTTTGTATTACCAGTCTATCTGCTACCTCATAATCATGTTTGTTTCTGTATTACCAGTTTATCTGCTACCTCATAATCATGTTTCTTTCTGTATTACCAGTCTATCTCCTACCTCATAATCATGTTTGTTTCTGTATTACCAGTCTATCTGCTACCTCATAATCATGTTTGTTTTTGTATTACCAGTCTATCTGCTACCTCATAATCATGTTTGTTTTTGTATTACCAGTCTATCTGCTACCTCATAATCATGTTTGTTTCTGTATTACGTCTATCTCCTACCTCATAATCATGTTTGTTTTTGTATTACCAGTCTATCTGCTACCTCATAATCATGTTTGTTTTTGTATTACCAGTCTATCTGCTACCTCATAATCATTTTGTTACTTATCTCCTCCCTCCCCCACAGTCTATCTGCTACCTCATAATCATGTTTGTTTCTGTATTACCAGTCTATCTGCTACCTCATAATCCTGTTTGTTCCCATATCCCTATAGCCTACCTGCTACAACACAATCATTTTCATCAGTTTTTAGCGGGACGCAGAGGTGTTTCCAAGGCACCAGGGCCGGGATATATACTGGCCAAGACCTGCTGACACGTCCAGTCGTGCGTCCTGGGCAACAGGTCTCTTCGGGGAACTGGCTAACATCAGTAGGATCGATGATTCCTCCGAAGCCGGAGAGTATCAGCCTGCATGGCGAGGATCCACCAGTCTGCACACCAATAAGCTAGACATGGGACAACGGATACTCGCGCAAACCCCAGGTCCGGTATGACATCACATTGATGTTGGACAACGGGGTGTATTCATCCGACATACAGGACTTCACGCTGGAGTTCACAGCCAGCGAATACAAGCAAGCAAGCATCAGCTTCTAGCCAGTGTGTAAAGACATTTGTGTATGTTACACCACACATCCTGTACCTTACACACAAAAGTACCTTCGGGTCACGATTGCCCAGGCATACATTCTTCTGTTATAAATGTAATTCCTGTAGCACCACGCCCTCCCCCGGCGCTAACAACCACCCTCAACTTCAATTATCGGTAATGTTGTGCACGTCAATGGCCAAGGAGTGAGCGGTAAAATAATGATTTGAAACACGAAGGTTTATATTGCCAGATGTACCTGACTTTATTAATATTACCAACATCTTTGACGCATGTCTGCTACCTTTAACCTGCTTGACAGTGCAGGCGGGATTACAGGTGTTTGTATTGTAATGTCCTCCAACGATTCAATTGTTTTGTCATTTTATTCAGCGTTCAGGTAGGCTAAACTTCAGACATGATAACCACACTATTGACGTAGGTGACAACTTTCACATCACAAGCTGTGTAATCCGCTATTTCTTGATATCAAGTGTTCTAAATGACTTGTTTTCAGAATGGGTACTTTTTACATTTTCTGTAGCATGACCATTGACGGGCATTTTCTTAAACTTGAATCAGACAAGAGTTATACTGACGCTGGACGAATCAGACAAAGATTCCAATGACGCTTGACGAATCAGACAAAGATTCCAATGACGCTTGACGAATCAGGCAAAGATTCAAAGGACGCTTGGCGAATCAGACAAAGATTCCCATGACGCTTGACGCTACAGTTTAACGGTACAGTAGGAACGAGACCCCATGCGAGACCCGGACAGCCACTAGTGGCAACAGTTGACGGAAGAGCTGAAACTGCCATGGTCAATCAACATTCCGGGAAAGGTGCATGCGTTTTGGCATGATTGGTTTATATGAGAATTGTTCGGTGACGTGTACAATCATCTTTTAGGTGATCTGTATAATCATCGGATATTTCATTGGCACCTTGCCGTCTTAACGGACGGTAGTTTGTTACACTGCTATAAAAAAGGCATAATAACTACAACCAATGGCGGCTGCGAATGTGACTGATCAGACCAATTCGCGCTGTACATGTTCGTCCACAGTGCATGCATATGAACACATGGTCATTTTCACCATCACGCACCATCTTACGTCTCACGCACTCAGTGTTTGACCTATCTGCAATCATTTTATCTTTTGTCTTTATTCCATTTCGGATATTTGCCCTCCATGCAACACGTTCGGCGGCGACTTGCTCCCAATGTGCATTATCTATGCCTGTATCAATCATGTCAGTAGTGATGTATGTAGGAAAGCCCCTCCCTGGGAGGCTGCGGATTAGTATTTATTTAGTAGTAGTAGTCGTTGTTGTTGGTGTGGTGGTGGTGGTGGTGGTAGTAGTAGTAGTAGTAGTAGTAGTAGTAGTAGTAGTAGTAGTAGTAGTAGTAGTAGTAGTAGTAGTAGTAGTAGTAGTAGTAGTAGTATAGTTGTTATTGTTGGTCGTAATAGTTGTAATAGTGGTTGTAGTAACAGTTGTAATAATAGTAACAGTATAGTAGTAGTAGTAGTAGTAGTTGTTGTTGTTGTTGTTGTAGTAGAAGCCATAGTAGTAGCAGTAGTAATGATAATAGTAGTATAGTTGTTGTTGGTGTAGTAGGAGTAGTAGTAGTATGTGCAGCAGCAGCATCAGCAGTAGTAGTAGTAGTAGCAGCAGTAGTAGTATTTGTAGTAGTGGTCGTAGTAGTAGCCGTGGTCGTAGTAGTAGCCGTGGTAATGGTAATAGTGGTATAGTTGTTGCTGTTGTAGTAGTTATAGTAGTAGTATTGTTTTTATTGTTGGTCGAAATAGTAGTAGTAGTAGTAGTAGTAGTAGTAGTAGTAGTAGTAGTAGTAGTAGTAGTAGTAGTAGTAGTAGTAGTAGTAGTAGGAGGAGGAGGAGGAGTGGGAGCAGCAGCAGAAGCAGTAGTAGTTGCAGTAGTAATGGTAATAGTAGTATAGTTGTTGTTAGTGTGGTAGTTGTAGCAGTAATTGTAGTAGTAGTTGTAGCAGTAAAACCAAAGCGTGTACCAATGCCTTGATGCCACGCCATCGGATGGTGCCGTTGTTGTCGATATGACGATTTGATGCGGCCACACCGTCGGATGGTGCAGTTGTTGTCGATATGTCGGGTTTTGATGCGGCCACGCCATCGGATGGGACTGTGGTTGTCGATATGACAGGTTTTGATGCGGTCACGCCATCGGATAGTACAGGGGGTTGTCGATATGACGGGCTTTGTTGCGGACACGCCATCGGATCGCACTGTGGTTGTCAATATGATGGGCTGTGATTCGGCCACGCCATCGGATGGCATTGTGGTTGTTGATGTGACGGGCTTTGATGTGACGGGCTTTGATGCGGCCACGACGGGTCTGATCTAACAGTTTGACCACAAATTGGGGCTGCGGGCAGGGTTGTTAGCTGGTTCTTAAGGTATGGAAATACAACAGGAGAATTATATTTGGGAGTCATGATGCAATCGATCCTGAAGCCCCATATTGTCCAGAAGTTAAAGTGGCTGAAACATGCATACAAACCTCATCTCACGACCAGGATCCCCCTGTAGATGTCTACAACTGGGAACGTCCATGAATAGAGGACTTGTAACCAACCTCTACAGGTGCTGTCTTCCAGTTGTCATTATTTTACCATATCTAGAACTCTTCCACCCCCACTCCGACACACAGAAATGCACATAGCCTTAATGCACTGATGTATTACTCATAATCCTCTATATATAGATTTTACTGCGAACTCAGCTGACAGCAGATTTGTGAGGGTTGCCGTTAACTTCCGGCAACACTGTCCTCAACAGTCGTGCAGCAGCTGTAGCTTGATGCCACATTCTACAAGCAACATGACGTCAGTAACATGACGCAAGTAATAGTTGCTGACATCACGCTTCTCTTGCGCGCGGTGCCAATACAGTGTTCAACCAAATAAGGCAGCGAGTGCACCGTGGACGTTAGATTATGGACAGTGTGACAGGACAAGTAAATCCATACATATAACCTGAACACATTTACGTAGCACATGTTTATTGTGTGTGTGTCGTAGTCATCTCTCTCTCTCTCTCTCTCTCTCTCTCTCTCTCTCTCTCTCTCTCTCTCTCTCTCTCTCTCTCTCTCTCTCTCTCTCTCTCTCTCCTATACCGTTATTTAATTTGTTTTACTGATATGTACACAAACTATTTTCAGCGGTCAGTCAGTCAGCCTACCATCTTCTTGTCTCCTAACCCACATCCATAGAGTCCTATGGTCTCTAAGACCACATCGCTTATGTTCTAGTATCTCCTAAACCACATCACTCACATTATATTGTCTCGTAAAGAACATCCCTCACGTTCTATTGTCTCCTAACACGATGACTGCTTGATTCTGATGTTTGTGATAAGATGTCTTTGCGACTTAGCTTCCCTTAAAATGTCCTGATCGCTCATTTTGGCTGTCCAATTAATTTTCAGCATTCTTCTATAAAACCACATCTCCAAGTCTTCCAGGGATTTTTTTTTTTTTTTTTTTTTTAACCTATTTACTAATTGTCATAATAATGACAGAAAAAGAGAAAAGAAAAATCACAACAGAAATGAGATTTCTGAGAAGAATACTCAATGCATCAAGAAGAAATAAGATCAGAAATGAAGAAATCAGGACTAAAGTGGGGTTATAGATGCTCTATATTTTATTAGAAGGCAGCAAGTCAAATGGTTTGGCCATGTAACTAGGTTACCAATTAACAGTATACCACAACAAGCAATGATGTGCAGACCAGATGGAAGCAGATGAAGAGGTCGACCAAGTAAGAGATGGACGCAGTGAAAACAGTCTATGGGAGTATCGATACAAGAAGCCCATAAGCGGGCACTCTCCTGCTGTTTATACTTCACCTCGACACCGCAAGGTACAAGAGGAACACGATGAGATGAGATGAGGCTAAATTGTCCAGGGTTCTCAGCCGTATATTAAAACTGGTTCTATGTAACTGTGGCATGATGTCTTCAGACGTTCGCATCCCCAGTCCATTTACATTTCTCAATACTCAGTAGTTAACCACGTAAGCCGTCGTGATACCCTAACTAAAAATAGAATCGTAGATTCTAGATCGAGAGAGGGTAGATGAATGGTGGGGTCTCAATTTGATTGGGTAACCCTTGGGCTGGTAACGCTCCTTAATACATAATTAGCCCGCGAGTCGAAGCCTTGATTCCATCCCGTAAGGACATGTTCAAGATGCAGTGGTAAAATTTGCCCAAAAGCATTCTTTGGGAGGTGGTCATCTGCACTCCAGGTACCTAAATCATTTAATATGTTATGTGTAAACCTGATGAAGTGAGAGAGAGACGAATGGCCGAGTATTTTCTTGAGAAAATGTAAAAAGAAGACAAAACTTCGGTACAGTGACTCTAAAACTGCCGCTCAAAACCTGTCATGTCTACCGCAGTGAAACATTCTTACCATGTCTATTGTCTGTCTGATTTGATGATTTGCATATGCTTATGACTGTAAACCACGCTCAATGCATATGGCAAAACCTTTGTGCGCTCTGAACATTCGTTGAGTGCCTATCATGACCATTCTTAACCAAACTGTACATCGCTCTTGAGAGTTACCTTTGGCGGTTGTTTCAGAATGTGTGATGCTATATACTGCATGTAATTTCTCCCTTATAATGGCTGAGAATGTTTGAGTGAATGAGATGGTAATTATATTATTAACTTCTCATATTTGTAAAAGTAAAGACACTTGTCAAATCCATGTTTGCAGGACTGCATTGCACTGTGGAAATTAACCTCCTACAGTGTCTGTCAGATGAATACATGGGAAGGCTCATGCTATTTGTCAGGGAAAATTCATGTTTTCTTTCATTATGTGTATTCCACATGTGAAGGCAATTCTAGTGCATGATTTCTGCCATACAATGCCTACTTCTTGGTGCTTAATCACACTGTCTGTTCTCATGGTACACCGGTCCCTGTGATCTACTCATTGTGAGAATTTACAAGATAATTGTGTGAAGCTGCCTCTGATTAGGAGTAGGTGCCTATGACTTCACGGTTTTGGGAATGAACCTGGAGAAAGGATATCACCCCAAACCCCCAAATAAAATTGCACTTCATCATCAGTGAGAGGCGGGTGTTCGAATATCACACTCCCCTTTCCCCTCCCATTCCTCTCTGAATCTGTGATAGTACTGTATAACTGTGACAATGGTTCAATAGATGTAAAACACATGTTGTGCCTTTGTTTATTAACAGAGAATGAGGAAGATGGAGGAGGCCCTTTTCAATTACCAGGACAACTCTAAGGGAAGTCCTGAGCTCTAGTCTTCAACTCCAGCTGAAAAGTCAGACTCCAAAAAGACCAAAATGAACAACAGGTTGCAAAGATTCAGCCTGAATCCACTAATTCTGGCCTATACTGAAGAAAAGTCTTTCTTAAAAGCCTAAGACAGGGATACTCTCCAATTTTGTAAAAGCTCCAGGCTATATCTTCAAGATAAATTCAAGAAGAAACCTTAAGAGGAGAGATCACCTGGTCTTCAGCATGTCACTACTGGCTAAGAGTGGACATTAAAGGTGCACTTGGAGCTGACCCTATCACAGCTTAATATTAATAATGGCTGAAAGCTGAAGGAGCAGAAGTTAATAAATAGAGCAAATTCACAAAATGGATTGGTGTTAAGTCGGTGTGGTGATTCAGTTCCATCAGAAATCTTAGGAGTGATAGACTGTGAAGAAAGACAGCTGGGACATATTGTTTCTTTTTAGATCTTCCTCCACTGGAAAAGCAAAAGAACAGTCTTGAGTGTCAACTTCATGAACAGTCAAATTTAGGTGAGATAGACAGAAAGAAGAATGCTAGGACATATTGTTCTTTTTAGATCTTCCTCTACTGGAAATGTAAAGGAACAGTCCTAAGTGTCAACTTCATGAACTCACCAGTGAAAAGATAGAGCTTTAAAATTTCTTTCAAGATTGTGACAGCAGGGAATAGCCTGAATTGGAAAACCATCATGGGGAGAACTGTAACCTGAGCTGTCCAACACCATCATAGGTGCTAAAAGGATGAAACAGACCAGTGGAGCAGAACGTCCCTATGCTTGCCCCAATTTATGGCTTATCTTGTGTTTCCCTCATTAACAGTCGAAGAAAGGATTTAAGTCTAAAGTGTGGTGTAGGATAACTTATGGTGTAGAGATGTGAAGGAGGAGGGTGTATTTAGATTAATGTCTCGGTGGGATTTGGGTGTTGTATTTAGGTTCATAACTATGTCAATATATTACATATTAACTAAGAATTTGAAGTGTGATGATTGACTATATGAAGCCTGAGTCTTCACCTGGTCCAGAAACATTAATAAATGATTAGTAGTAAGAAAACAGTTTTGAGATATATGTCCCTGTGGTTGTCTTGTCCAACTGGTGTCAAGCATCTTCATGGTGACTGTTACTCTACTGTTGCTGTTGGTTACAGAGATTGTGAAAGTCTGTGTGGTTGTTGTCAAGTATCTTTCATGATGTATGACTTGTCTAACCTGTTGGTGTGATCATTCTTTGTGAATGTTTGTCCAACTGTTGTCAAGATCTTCTCATGTTGTCTTGTTCAACCAGTGTAGAATACAGTCATTGTTGTTTATGTTCACTACAATGGTTCAATTGTCAATGTGATCATTTGTCCAAGTGTCTTGTGTCACTTGAAATAAGTAATGAGATCAAAAATGAGGTTGGCGACCAGAGCACAGTCAGCTGGAAGATGAGAGAACTGCTTTCATTGGTTACTGTGGCTAACTGCCAAGATCTCTATATCTATATATGGCCTAGAAGAGAAATCATCTATAAATAATTCTGTGTAGAACTTAACTTAGGTCTAATTTCTCACAGTGGGGGTACTCGGTGAGCCAAACTTCTGAATGGTTTCTCTACAAGGGTTATGCGAGAATGACTATCAATACCTCTAGACAACACTTGCTGTTACTAACCTGTATCTTTTATAGAGAGATATACTTTATAGAACTTCACTCATTGGAACTTCGGTAATTCTCTATAAACCCACAAAAAAAACCTCACATGTTGTGGACCCGTATCCGCGATTGAACCCCGGGAACACCCCTAAAGGTGCTCACATGTTGGGGCCTCATATCCGCGATTGAACCCCGGGAACACCCCTAAAGGAGATCACATGTTGTGGACCCGTATCCGCGACTGAACCCTGGGAATAACCTGCTAAAGGGGATCACATATTGTGGACTAATATAGGCAATTAGAACCCTGGGAACACCCCTCAAGGTAATCACATATTGAGTGCTCTATGCACTAATTGAACCCTGGGAATACCTTTTATGGGATTCACATAACGAGGTCTGGCGACTCGGGATGTAAACTATGGGTATACCTTGTCTGGGACTCCTGTGGGGAATATCTATGTTTGTATTAGAATCAGGGAGTAACCTCTCGCAAAATTAAACCTATTGCTTAGAGTTTTATGATGTGGTTAATGGATCTCGTCACATAAATGTGGACAAAAGGTCCAGATGTTTAAACCCACAAGTAAATCTCGGGTGGTGGTTGTTTCATCAATGGTGGTAATATTGCATGTATCACTGTTCACAAATGTCACACTGTACAATGTAGTTGAACAAAAATGTTAATTATCTTATGGGTCAACATGTGTGCTATACCCATGATAATGTTGTGTTTCAAGATGGGCTGATGTAATGGACTGTCAATAATGTTGTGTAATTTTGTGCATACTGTGTTCACTATGAGTATCAAAGGTACCTGAGAACCAGAAGACACAAATTATTTTTAAATAACATAGACAGCTAATTTCAGGATAAATTTGATTTTTCTTGAGATAAATTAAGACACTTTATCCAGGGAATAAATAGGGGGCCTACTCCATTTTCTAACTTATTGGCTAGCATGGGAGAAAAGGGGAATTAGTGTATTTACATTTTAATATCACTGCATCACATCATATAATGGGTACTTAATTCCTCAGTCCCAATAACATGTTGGCAACACTGAGAGTAGAGAGTGTGAACCCTGATGGAAGACTTGGGCAACCATTAAGACACCTCACTGGCAATCTCTCTCAGTATAGTCAGTATTCGTACCGGCTAATGTCCAGTGTCAATTCGACGTTGGGTTTATTCTTCAGTTGTGTAATCTTGTCGGTAGCCCTGATCAAGCTGCTGAGAAAGTGAGCACGATTGAAATCTCCAGGAGAAACATCCTTATCAACTCAGTCTCTTGCCATTCCTGAATTAATGGTATTATTAAGCGTACTTGATACGTAATGGACGAGATGAAGGGAAGATTCTACCTGATGTCATGGTCAGTCACTCATGACCCGACCACAGTCTGGTGTCTATAAGACATTAGTCTATTGTTCGATGGTGTGATCTCTGGTGTACTAGGATCCACGTCACCAGGAGTGAACTCATTGAATCTCCAGGAAGGCCATCAAAATAACTGGACCCCTAGCCATTCATATGGAAGTGGAGAGCGTACGCAAAGTTATGTGTCCAGGAAACGATGGATAACCAACCTGATGTCATTGGCGTATCATACAACTAGGAGCATAACGTGGACAACCTGAAAGATTTCATGAAGAGATAAAACAGGATCCGTCTCCGACGTCTGCCGTCAATTCATCCTCAGTTGAGAAAGCATTTCTGCCTGGAAAATGGTGGAGATTAAAGGAAGGACAAAGTTGGAAAAACTGATGGCTTTCTCCTTTTTCATTCTCAATGGGAAGATATTTCTGCCTGGAAAAATGGTAGGAATGTAGCTCGGTTCTAGACAAGAGCAAAGTCTGTGATGGAATGGACTAATAAGGATTACTGTCTCCAAACAGTTAACTCTTATATGGTAGAGCTCACTGCAACGCCAGCAGTGACACTCTATACACAATGTCTGCGAAAGTGGACTAACGAAAGATCACTGTTCTTAAACAGCTGATTCCTTTCAAGATAAAGATCCCTGCAATTCAACAGTCGACTCTTTATATAATAAGAACCATGCATTCCGCAGTGGAATCTTATATTATTACTGATCTGCGAGATGTCTTCACAAGACCTGGCCAGTCCTATCCTCAAAGTCAGTAAACTTGCTTCAAAAAATAATTCCAGTCAATATTGGGATCTATGAAGCTATACCCACATAATCACACCCCTTCAAAGGTGGCTGTGATAATGACGGACTTCTCTATGGCTGAGAGGATTCGCCCAATTCGCCAATAGTAAACGTTTTGCTCATGTGGGAGAGAAAGAACGGATACTTTCCAGCCACTCGAAAGCATTTAGCTCAAGCATGGCTGAAGACAACTAGTTGGAATTCTATATTGGTTGTAGTAGATGTCACAGTCTGGCTGCATCTACAAATTCGGTTGCTAAGTTAGAAAATAGAGCAACTAAGGAGAGAAAATTATGTCACTTCTCACAATACAACAAAATAGAGGCCTAACGGAATGAGGAAATCTCAACCAATAAGTGCACCTCTAAATCTATGGTAAGACTACAGAAATAAGTCAAGGAAATATAATGGGAAATTGCTACCATCTGCAAACACAAGAGGCTTATTGGAAAGGTAGACCCTGTGTCCAACGCTAACCAAATCTGCACTTAGTAGATTTTAGTCTTAAGTTCTGCAGCGGCTGCTATACAGTTCACCCGGAAGTGATTGTTTTTGCTCCGGTGATGATCAAAAATTTTAACCCAGTTCCAAATGCCAAGATTACTGTTGGAGAAAGTGTTCAGTTAAATACACTCTCACAGGATTATCATTCTCCAGAGGCGAAGGGAAGAATGAAGTTCTGATAAAGATAAATGAGTGAGAGACATATGGAATTATACCACTGTCATCAAACATCTGGAAGTTGGTTTAATTGCAAAGCCATTACTTCTCATAATGAATCTCAATGGTACTCATCCTTTGAAAGTGTGTGACTCTGAGAGATCATTCATCATGGACAGGAAAAATAGCATGGAGATTGACTGTGGAGCATTGTCAGAAGTGAGTTGGAGAGCAGTTCACTGATAAGTGTGGTCATAACTCTTCATACTTCCAGTGACTAAATGGAACTTCATGCAGGACTAACTTCATGGTCTTTGCAAATGCCACCAAATTCATGACTGATGGATGAATATTGGAGCAGATTTTTCAGGGAAAGAATCAATTGGTTCCATATGCACAGCTCTTGTTGGAGTAATGGGAGATGAGTAAATGATGACACCACTTAAAGGATCTGGGAACTGTGAACGCCTGACCTATCAGTCATTGTACCCATGACAGTTTTATGGGGAGGCTATGTGGCATGATGTCTTCAGACGTTCGCATCCCCAGTCTATTTACATTTCTCAATACTCAGTAGTTAACCACGTAAGCCGTCGTGATACCCTAACTAAAAATAGAATCGTAGATTCTAGATCGAGAGAGGGTAGATGAATGGTGGGGTCTCAATTTGATTGGGTAACCCTTGGGCTGGTAACGCCCCTTAATACATAATTAGCCCGCGAGTCGAAGCCTTGATTCCATCCCGTAAGGACATGTTCAAGATGCAGTGGTAAAATTTGCCCAAAAGCATTCTTTGGGAGGTGGTCATCTGCACTCCAGGTACCTAAATCATTTAATATGTTATGTGTAAACCTGATGAAGTGAGAGAGAGACGAATGGCCGAGTATTTTCTTGAGAAAATGTAAAAAGAAGACAAAACTTCGGTACAGTGACTCTAAAACTGCCGCTCAAAACCTGTCATGTCTACCGCAGTGAAACATTCTTACCATGTCTATTGTCTGTCTGATTTGATGATTTGCATATGCTTATGACTGTAAACCACGCTCAATGCATATGGCAAAACCTTTGTGCGCTCTGAACATTCGTTGAGTGCCTATCATGACCATTCTTAACCAAACTGTACATCGCTCTTGAGAGTTACCTTTGGCGGTTGTTTCAGAATGTGTGATGCTATATACTGCATGTAATTTCTCCCTTATAATGGCTGAGAATGTTTGAGTGAATGAGATGGTAATTATATTATTAACTTCTCATATTTGTAAAAGTAAAGACACTTGTCAAATCCATGTTTGCAGGACTGCATTGCACTGTGGAAATTAACCTCCTACAGTGTCTGTCAGATGAATACATGGGAAGGCTCATGCTATTTGTCAGGGAAAATTCATGTTTTCTTTCATTATGTGTATTCCACATGTGAAGGCAATTCTAGTGCATGATTTCTGCCATACAATGCCTACTTCTTGGTGCTTAATCACACTGTCTGTTCTCATGGTACACCGGTCCCTGTGATCTACTCATTGTGAGAATTTACAAGATAATTGTGTGAAGCTGCCTCTGATTAGGAGTAGGTGCCTATGACTTCACGGTTTTGGGAATGAACCTGGAGAAAGGATATCACCCCAAACCCCCAAATAAAATTGCACTTCATCATCAGTGAGAGGCGGGTGTTCGAATATCACACTCCCCTTTCCCCTCCCATTCCTCTCTGAATCTGTGATAGTACTGTATAACTGTGACAATGGTTCAATAGATGTAAAACACATGTTGTGCCTTTGTTTATTAACAGAGAATGAGGAAGATGGAGGAGGCCCTTTTCAATTACCAGGACAACTCTAAGGGAAGTCCTGAGCTCTAGTCTTCAACTCCAGCTGAAAAGTCAGACTCCAAAAAGACCAAAATGAACAACAGGTTGCAAAGATTCAGCCTGAATCCACTAATTCTGGCCTATACTGAAGAAAAGTCTTTCTTAAAAGCCTAAGACAGGGATACTCTCCAATTTTGTAAAAGCTCCAGGCTATATCTTCAAGATAAATTCAAGAAGAAACCTTAAGAGGAGAGATCACCTGGTCTTCAGCATGTCACTACTGGCTAAGAGTGGACATTAAAGGTGCACTTGGAGCTGACCCTATCACAGCTTAATATTAATAATGGCTGAAAGCTGAAGGAGCAGAAGTTAATAAATAGAGCAAATTCACAAAATGGATTGGTGTTAAGTCGGTGTGGTGATTCAGTTCCATCAGAAATCTTAGGAGTGATAGACTGTGAAGAAAGACAGCTGGGACATATTGTTTCTTTTTAGATCTTCCTCCACTGGAAAAGCAAAAGAACAGTCTTGAGTGTCAACTTCATGAACAGTCAAATTTAGGTGAGATAGACAGAAAGAAGAATGCTAGGACATATTGTTCTTTTTAGATCTTCCTCTACTGGAAATGTAAAGGAACAGTCCTAAGTGTCAACTTCATGAACTCACCAGTGAAAAGATAGAGCTTTAAAATTTCTTTCAAGATTGTGACAGCAGGGAATAGCCTGAATTGGAAAACCATCATGGGGAGAACTGTAACCTGAGCTGTCCAACACCATCATAGGTGCTAAAAGGATGAAACAGACCAGTGGAGCAGAACGTCCCTATGCTTGCCCCAATTTATGGCTTATCTTGTGTTTCCCTCATTAACAGTCGAAGAAAGGATTTAAGTCTAAAGTGTGGTGTAGGATAACTTATGGTGTAGAGATGTGAAGGAGGAGGGTGTATTTAGATTAATGTCTCGGTGGGATTTGGGTGTTGTATTTAGGTTCATAACTATGTCAATATATTACATATTAACTAAGAATTTGAAGTGTGATGATTGACTATATGAAGCCTGAGTCTTCACCTGGTCCAGAAACATTAATAAATGATTAGTAGTAAGAAAACAGTTTTGAGATATATGTCCCTGTGGTTGTCTTGTCCAACTGGTGTCAAGCATCTTCATGGTGACTGTTACTCTACTGTTGCTGTTGGTTACAGAGATTGTGAAAGTCTGTGTGGTTGTTGTCAAGTATCTTTCATGATGTATGACTTGTCTAACCTGTTGGTGTGATCATTCTTTGTGAATGTTTGTCCAACTGTTGTCAAGATCTTCTCATGTTGTCTTGTTCAACCAGTGTAGAATACAGTCATTGTTGTTTATGTTCACTACAATGGTTCAATTGTCAATGTGATCATTTGTCCAAGTGTCTTGTGTCACTTGAAATAAGTAATGAGATCAAAAATGAGGTTGGCGACCAGAGCACAGTCAGCTGGAAGATGAGAGAACTGCTTTCATTGGTTACTGTGGCTAACTGCCAAGATCTCTATATCTATATATGGCCTAGAAGAGAAATCATCTATAAATAATTCTGTGTAGAACTTAACTTAGGTCTAATTTCTCACAGTGGGGGTACTCGGTGAGCCAAACTTCTGAATGGTTTCTCTACAAGGGTTATGCGAGAATGACTATCAATACCTCTAGACAACACTTGCTGTTACTAACCTGTATCTTTTATAGAGAGATATACTTTATAGAACTTCACTCATTGGAACTTCGGTAATTCTCTATAAACCCACAAAAAAACCTCACAGTAACATGCAAGAACTCTTTATGTAACTTTCAAGGCCAGTGACTTATTTCACCAAACGTTCTTCGTGTGATAGAATGCAGTGTTTGCTTGTCCTATTATGTTCTTTATCTCAGTGATGCATCTTTCATCTGTTGTTATCCACCATGTGCATAGATATCTGAATTTCTGCACTTGTCTCAATACTAACGTCCTTTACTTTAATTGCACATTTAGTCACAACCTGTTTCTTTGATAACAGCATGACTTCTGTCTTTCTATTATTCAAACTAAGACCCCTTTTTTACCTTTTACAAGCACATTCTATTATCTCCTAAACCACCTGTCCCTCCCCCTCACGTTCTATTGTCTCCTAAACCCCCCCCCCCCCACGTTCTATTGTCTCTTAAACCACATCCCGCACGTTCTATTATCTCCTAAACCACATATCCCCACTTTATATTGTCTCCTAAACCACATACCTCATGTTCGAATGTCTCCTAAACCACATCCCGCACGTTCTATAGTCTCCTAAACCACATACCCCACGTTCTATAGTCTCCTAAATCACATACCTCACGCTCTATTGTCTCCTAAACCACATCCCTCACGCTCTATTGTCTCCTAAACCACATATCCCACGTTCTATTGTCTCCTAAACCACATCCCTCACGTTCTATTGTCTCCTAAACCACATCCCACACGTTCTATTGTCTCCTAAAAAGCATACCACACGGTCTATTGTCTCCTAAAAAGCATACCACACGGTCTATTGTCTCCTAAACCACATCCCCCACGTTCTATTGTCTCCTAAACCACATACCCCACGTTCTATTGCAGTGGTTCTCAACCGGTGGGGAATTCCCCCCCAGTGGGGAATTTCAGGGTTTCCAGGGGGGGAATGAAGACCATTTCAAGATCGTGTTAATACAAGAACCGATTACTTGACATAGTTTTTCCCTTCATACTTTACAGTTATGTATGTCTCGTCCTTCTAAAATTCATTTTATAAAGTAAGTAGACCCACAAATCATGTTTTATGTGGATGTCTAGACTTGTTTTAGTATGTGCTATTACATTTGCCTTCCACTTTTACGTATACTGTGTAGGGGTGAGGGGATTTTTAGATAGGAAATATGAAAGGGGGGAGGGGGGGAATGACGTTCTAAAAATACGGTGAAGGGGGGGAACGGGCTAAATTTTTGATAGGAAGGGGGGGGGGGGGGGAATGGCGTTCTGAAAATATGGTGAAGGGGGGAATGGGCCAAAAAAGGTTGAGAACCACTGTTCTATTGTCTCCTAAACCACACCCCCACATTCTATTGTCTCCTAAACCACATCCCCTACATTCTATTGTCTCCTAAACAACATACCCCAAGTTCTATTATCTCCTAAACCACATCTCCTCACGTTATATTGTCTCCTAAACCACATCCCCCACGTTCTATTTTCTCCTAAACCACATACCACACGTTCTATTGTCTCCTAAACCACATCCCTCACGCTCTATTGTCTCCTAAACCACATCCCCCACGTTCTATTTTCTCCTAAACCACATACCACACGTTCTATTGTCTCCTAAACCACATCCCCCACGTTCTATTGTCTCCTAAACCACATCCCTCACGCTCTATTGTCTCCTAAAAAAACATACCCCACGGTCTATGGTCTCCTAAACCACATCCCTCACGCTCTATTGTCTCCTAAACCACATCCCCCACGTTCTATTGTCTCCTAAACCACATACCCCGCGTTCTATTGTCTCCTAAACCACATCCCTCACGTTCTATTGTCTCCTAAACCACATCCCCGACGTTCTATTGTCTCCTAAACCACACCCCCACGTTCTATTGTCTCCTAAACCACATACCCCACGTTCTATTGTCTCCTAAACCACATACCCCACGTTCGAATGTCTCCTAAACCACATCCCCCACGTTCTATTGTCTCCTAAAAACCATCCCCCACGGTCTATTGTCTCCTAAACCACATCCCTCACGTTCTATAGTCTCCTAAACCACATCCCTAGCGCTCTATTGTCTCCTAAACCACATCCCTAACGCTCTATTATCTCCTAAACCACATCCCCCACGCTCTATTGTCTCCTAAACCACACCCCCCCCCACGTTCTATTGTCTCCTAAACCACATACCCCACGTTCTATTGTCTCCTAAACCACATCCCCTCACGTTCTATTGTCTCCTAAACCACAACCCTCACGTTTTATAGTCTCCTAAACCACATCAGTAACGCTCTATTATCTCCTAAACCGCAACTCCCACGCTCTATTGTCTCTTAAACCCCCCCCCCCCCACGCACTATTATCTCCTAAACCACATCCCCTCACGTTCTATTGTCTCCTAAACCACCCCCCTCACGTTCTATTGTCTCCTAAACCACACCCCTCACGTTCTATAGTCTCCCAAACCACATCCCTAACGCTCTATTATCTCCTGAACCACAACCCCCCCCCCACGTTCTATTGTCTCCTAAACCACATCCCTAGCGTTCTAATGTCTCCTAAACCACATACCTCAGGTTCTATTGTCTTCTAAACCAAATCACCCAGGATCTATTGTCTCCTAAACCACATCCCTAACGTTCGAATGTTCCTAAATCACATCTCTCAAGTTCTATTGTCTCCTAAACCACGTCCCTCACATCGGATTGTCTCCCAAACGATAACCACCACGCTTTGTTATATGCTAGAACACATCCATCGCGTTCTTTTGTCTCCTAGTACACACCTCACGTTATAATGTCCATTAGAACACACCCCGCACGTGTTATTGTCTATTTGACCACATGCTCAACACATTATGTTGCCCAGAACACCTCTCACGTTCTATTGTCTTCTACTGCATATCCCTACTAATTCAGACCACTCATATCCCGCAAGGTCAATTTGACCATAGCCATCAGTTTATATTGTCCATTCGACCGCATTCCTCATGCCATATTCTTCCCCTCCCCCAGCCGATATCCCTCACTAGGTCACAATCTTCACATCATAGTGTCATTTATAGACCACACCTCCCGTGTGCCATTACCTCCTAGACCTCATCCATTGCTTCACATTTCCTAGTAGACCACAACCCTCAGATTCTATTATCCGTTAGATCGCATTCCTCACGTCCTATTGCCACCTGGCCAACGCTCACCCTTTATCTCCTATTTCATAACCCGTTAAATCACGTTGCCTCCCTGACCACATCCATCGCGCTCTATTGCCACCGAGACCACACCCCTTGCACTCTATTAACCCATTTTGCCTCATCCCTGTTCTTCTGTTGCCTGTAAGACTCCCAGTGAAGTACAGGCCCACTCATACGCATGCCAAATCCTGTATAGGCCTGATTGATTGTTGGTTGATCGTATCTACGGTCTGAGAAAGCCAGTATAAACAACCGTTCACTGCATACACAGGAGGTTTACAATGTTACTACTGTTATCTTCCCTCTGGGGCTCCGCGAATGTCACACTGTACTTATCCCCCAACGTCCCCGTGCATACATAGTCAATTACATAACATCTTCATGGGGTTATTGTGTCAATAGAACATTCAAAACTTCAAAATGCCCTCTGATCTGTCCGCTGATGTGCTCCCCACCCCTCCTTGAAAACTGTAATGCCTACTTCCTAAATAATCACTTGGCAGTAATAGCTGCTGTGTGCAAGCAATACTGTCTGATATAGGAGTCAAGAGTAAATACTATTTGGTTAGAGAGAGTATGCAAGTAATCACTGTCACTAAGGAAGCTAAAGTAATACCTGTCTGGTGTAAGGGTGTGCAAGTAATCACCGTCAGTAGGGGAGCTAAAGTAATACCTGTCTAGTGTGAGGGTGTGCAAGTAATCACTGTCAAATACAGAAGTTAAAGTAATAACTGTCTGGTGTGAGGGTGTGCATGTAATCACCGTCAGTGGGGGAGATAAAGTAACAACTGCCTGGTGTGAGAGTGTGCAAGCAGTCACTGTCTGATATAGAAGTTCAAGTAACAACTGTCTAGTGTGAGAGTGTGCAAGTAATCACCCTCTGATATAAAAGTTAAAGTGGCAAATGAGGCACGACCACATAAAGTAACAACTGTCTGGTGTGAGAGTGTGCAAGTAATCACCGTCTGATACAGAAGTTAAAGTAACAACTGCCTGGTGTGAGAGTGTGCAAGCAGTCATTGTCTGATATAGCAGTTAAAGTAACAATTGCCTGGTGTGAGAGTGTGCAAGCAGTCATTGTCTGATATAGCAGTTAAAGTAACAATTGCCTGGTGTGAGAGTGTGCAAACAGTCACTGTCTGATATATAAGTTCAAGTAACAACTGCCTGGTGTGAGAGTGTGCAAGCAGTCACTGTCTGATATATAAGTTCAAGTAACAACTGCCTGGTGTGAGAGTGTGCAAGTAATCACCGACTGATATAGAAGTTCAAGTAATAACTGCCTGGTGTGAGAGTGTGCAAGCAGTCACTGTCTGATATATAAGTTCAAGTAACAACTGCCTGGTGTGAGAGTGTGCAAGCAGTCACTGTCTGATATAGAAGTTCAATTAACAACTGCCTGGTGTGAGAGTGTGCAAGCAGTCACCCTCTGATATATAAGTTCAAGTAACAACTGCCTGGTGTGAGGGTGTGCAAGCAGTCACTGTCTGATATAGAAGTTCAAGTAATAACTGCCTGGTGTGAGAGTGTGCAAGCAGTTACTGTCTGATATATAAGTTCAAGTAACAACTGCCTGGTGTGAGAGTGTGCAAGCAGTCACTGTCTGATATATAAGTTCAAGTAACAACTGCCTGGTGTGAGAGTGTGCAAGTAATCACCGACTGATATAGAAGTTCAAGTAATAACTGCCTGGTGTGAGAGTGTGCAAGCAGTCACTGTCTGATATATAAGTTCAAGTAACAACTGCCTGGTGTGAGAGTGTGCAAGCAGTCACCCTCTGATATAGAAGTTCAATTAACAACTGCCTGGTGTGAGAGTGTGCAAGCAGTCACCTTCTGATATAGAAGTTCAAGTAACAACTGCCTGGTGTGAGAGTGTGCAAGCAGTCACCTTCTGATATAGAAGTTCAAGTAACAACTGCCTGGTGTGAGAGTGTGCAAGCAGTCACCTTCTGATATAGAAGTTCAAGTAACAACTGCCTGGTGTGAGAGTGTGCAAGCAGTCACTGTCTGATATATAAGTTCAAGTAACAACTGCCTGGTGTGAGAGTGTGCAAGCAGTCATTGTCTGATATAGCAGTTAAAGTAACAACTGCCTGGTGTGAGAGTGTGCAAGCAGTCACCTTCTGATATAGAAGTTCAAGTAACAACTGCCTGGTGTGAGAGTGTGCAAGCAGTCACCTTCTGATATAGAAGTTCAAGTAACAACTGCCTGGTGTGAGAGTGTGCAAGCAGTCACTGTCTGATATATAAGTTCAAGTAACAACTGCCTGGTGTGAGAGTGTGCAAGCAGTCACTGTCTGATATAGAAGTTCAAGTAACAACTGCCTGGTGTGAGAGTGTGCAAGCAGTCACCCTCTGATATAGAAGTTCAAGTAACAACTGCCTGGTGTGAGAGTGTGCAAGCAGTCACTGTCTGATATAAAAGTTCAAGTAATAATTGCCTGGTGTGAGAGTGTGCAAGCAGTCACCGACTGATATAGAAGTTCAAGTAACAACTGCCTGGTGTGAGAGTGTGCAAGAAGTCACTGTCTGATATATAAGTTCAAGTAACAACTGCCTGGTGTGAGAGTGTGCAAGTAATCACCCTCTGATATAGAAGTTCAAGTAACAACTGCCTGGTGTGAGAGTGTGCAAGTAATCACCCTCTGATATATAAGTTCAAGTAACAACTGCCTGGTGTGAGAGTGTGCAAGCAGTCACCCTCTGATATAGAAGTTCAAGTAACAACTGCCTGGTGTGAGAGTGTGCAAGCAGTCACTGTCTGATATAAAAGTTCAAGTAATAATTGCCTGGTGTGAGAGTGTGCAAGCAGTCACCGACTGATATAGAAGTTCAAGTAACAACTGCCTGGTGTGAGTGTGCAAGCAGTCACTGTCTGATATATAAGTTCAAGTAACAACTGCCTGGTGTGAGAGTGTGCAAGCAGTCACCTTCTGATATAGAAGTTCAAGTAACAACTGCCTGGTGTGAGAGTGTGCAAGCAGTCACCCTCTGATATATAAGTTCAAGTAATAACTGCCTGGTGTGAGAGTGTGCAAGCAGTCACTGTCTGATATAAAAGTTCAAGTAATAATTGCCTGGTGTGAGAGTGTGCAAGCAGTCACCGACTGATATAAAAGTTCAAGTAACAACTGCCTGGTGTGAGAGAGTGCAAGCAGTCACTGTCTGATATATAAGTTCAAGTAACAACTGCCTGGTGTGAGAGTGTGCAAGCAGTCACTGTCTGATATAGAAGTTCAAGTAACAACTGCCTGGTGTGAGAGTGTGCAAGTAATCACCCTCTGATATAGAAGTTAGTGGCAAATGAGGCATGATCACATAAAGTAACAACTATACGGTGCAACAAGAAGTCAAATAAATAGCACTGACTGGGTTATGGGTACAAACTATGTGTCATCATCACTGATACCTACGTTATGACTTCTCGGAGTGGAGACTAACACGATCATTGTCGTCTGCAGTCATTGTTGTTAAATGTGAACACAGAACACAGAAACGTACAAACAGCGTGTGCGTGCGTGTGGCTTTTCCCCGATTAAGATTGTTAAAATGACGCACACATATCTATACATTCAGAGATGAGAATCAGCACGTAATACTCCTAGATGGAGTTTCTAAGATTAGCCGAAACTGTAGATTGAGTAACGTCAGAGTGGAAGATAGCTGAAGTAAATTACTGTCACAGAAAGTATCCGTCACAAGACTGCTCTACATAGTTGTATAATTAGCAGATGTTGATTAGCCAAGCGTCAAAGAATACATCCTTAATAATTATATTCGTGGCTGTATTATTGGCAGTTATTGAATAAACAAACGTCAAAGAATAAATACATCCTTAATTATGACATACGTGGCTATATAATTGGCAGACAGCTGAGTAAATTACCGATGAAACATATCCTTAACGAGGTGACGAAATGGGTAATTGTGTACTTTCCTCGAATAGGGAGAACAAACTTACAGGCAATAAGAATGAAAACGTCAATTTGAAATTGCTCTTATTCATGATTCAATACTGTGCTGCGGAAAAGAATAACTACTACTAGATGTATCGGGCCGGTAGCACTATACTGCTCTGAAACAAGGACTCTAACAACAAAAAATTCCCTGGCACTCAAGTATTTTCATTTGATGAATGCATTCATCACTGTTGAGATGGCACATTATATTCACAAGTAGCAGTGATATCAAGTTCTGTCAAGTAAACTGTTCATCAGCGCTGTCAAGAAGTTAGTTGCAAGTTTTTTGCAGGACACTGCAATCAACTCCAGCATTTTCTGGCTGTGTGTGAATTACTGGGGAATTGTTACGTTCAACACTACGATGGAGAACAAGAAACCACATGCAGAGTGGGATAATAAAAGAAGGTCACCACCAGCCGGTAGTCGTGGTGACACAATGAATGTGTTCCTGGTCAGTCTCCCACCATTCCGACACTGAAACAAACGTGTCAGTGTGGCCAGGCTGTAGATCCTGCTTTCAACTATTAAAATAGGCAACTTGCATGCTGCCAGAAGTCATAGTACAAAATTGACTTCACATGACCAAGTTACATATGTGGGGGTCGTGTGCTTGGCTTTACTCCGGGTCTGTTCTAACTTTCCCAGATCACTGCTACCTATTTTATGAGGCGGGATATTGGGTTGGGGTGCGTTGACAGTGAAGATCTCAAACCTGTGGGGCACACATCTCTAGCTGAGGTCTCTAGCCCCGGCCAGTCAGTTGGTGTTGTTCATAAACACGGTCCGGTCATTGCTAATGTGCCTTGCCGCAGATGTGAAGTTCCAGTACTGGCATGGCCTAGCCTGAAGGTTTCTGGGTTTGGGGAGGGGAAGGAGAACTCTGCCACCCAGGCATCGTGGATAGTACTTCCATACCGGACTAGAAGGACAGACTACACACAAATCGCAACCTGAGAGATGCAAATCTTTTACGAGACGGGCGACCGGAGCGTCAATGCACTGGACATTAATTAGAGTTTAAAATCTCAACCTTCTTGAGGGTTCAGAAATAACATCAACTATGCGGCGTATAACTGTACATGGATATCCCGGGATCGAATATGCCAAGTCACCCACAGAGCACATATTATAGCCGAGACGTCAACGATTAGTCATCATTGGGTGACAAGTCCTCAGCACTGTCGCTCTCGTCACAGTTCGACAACAATACCGTCGCTCTCGTCACAGTTCGACAACAATACCGTCGCTCTCGTCACAATAATACCGTCCCTCTCGTCACAGTTCGCCAACACCGTCGCCGGTTCCCCTGGCACATTCGTTGTCTTGGACGGTGTAATCCCGTTTACTGCCGTGTTAGTCGCGCCTGCCTTGTCTCCCAGTCCCAGCCCTCTCATGACTGCTCACTCCAACCTCTCTCTCTCCCTCTCTCTCTCTCTCTCTCTCTCTCTCTATCTATCTCTCTCTCTCTCTCTCCTGAATCTTCCTCTGCAACAAGTCACATATGTGATAACTATGAAACCTAACTTCCAGCCAGACCACACAAGAGCAATGTCAAACTTGAGGAATGTCAGGGAAGATTCAGACCCTACACAAATCTGCAACCTGCCAGTGTTCTGGGGAACTTGCGCTAAGAGAAACTGCTGACATTGACAACAAGCTTGTGGATTGTGGGCACAATAAAACGACAGTTAAGACACAACTGCAAGATGTGACTAAAGTCTCCATTCATCATCAAAGAAAAGATTGGGTGAAACAAGACTAGGGACATCAGTTCACTGGTAGGGCGATCAACATAACGTTAGGCGCGCGCAGCGCGGGTTTCTGTTGTGACGTATCAGGAAAGAAGCGACGAAAACAAAAGAGAAACCAAAAGAATTATGTAGGATGACAGACCCCACACAAATACGTACACAGCATAATCGCTGTAAAACTCTATTCTGTAAAAGACGCAGTAAATAATAATATTTCAAACATAGCCACGAGAAGTGCAAACATGGAGTTTCCGGGCGCAGAACGGCATACGACCATAAATAAACACTAGACATGATGATGGCGTTGTATGGTTTCGGTAATCTGATCTCTAGAGCCACCCTTCCCCCAGTGGCCAGCATGCACATGGCCCGCCGTTGGCAAAACAGAAACCTAATGACCGCGCCGCTGGCAAGCCACGGCAGTACATACGTGATACAGAACGTTGGCAGACAGCCGCTGTGTATTGAGGCTGTTATGAATACATACAGAAGTCCACAAACATCCAGCAGAAGCCCACACCTACACAAAGTGATACCACGAAACATTCGCAGTACATCTGACAGGACACCTGCAGATGTAGGGGCCTTGTCAAAATAATACACATGCTGCGAACGAATAAGCACGCAGAAAAACAGAAGCCACGGAGACGAAGAGGTTATTCAACCCACACGCGTTACCTGGTTTCGTCACACACACAAATCTGATAGTAAAAAGCTATTCTCATAAAACATTACAGACTACAGTGTTGACAAACCTGGATCTCGTGGCTAGAACCCGTGGCCATAGCAACTGTAGAACGACTCTGGGAGAGTCATAAGAACAACAGTGACCACAACCATTGTGGAACACACGTGAATGAGAGAGTTACCAGAACACCAGTGATCACAACCGTTGTTAAACACACGTGAATGAGAGAGTCACCAGAACACCAGTGATCACAACCGTTGTTAAACACATGTGAATGAGAGTGTCACCAGAACACCAGTGACCACAACCGTTGTTAAACACCCGTGAATGAGAGAGTCACCAGAACACCAGTGACCACAACCGTTGATAAACACACGTGAATGAGAGTGTCACCAGAACACCAGTGACCACAACCGTTGTTAAACACACGTGAATGAGAGAGTCACCAGATCACCTGTGACCACAACCGTTGTTAAACACACGTGAATGAGAGATTCACCAGAACACCAGTGACCACAACCGTTGTTATACACACGTGAATGAGAGAGTCACCAGAACACCTGTGACCACAACCGTTGTTAAACACACATGAATGAGAGAGTCACCAGAACACCGGTGACCACAACTGTTGTTAAACACACGTGAATGAGAGAGTCACCAGAACACCAGTGACCACAACCGTTGTTAACCACACGTGAATGAGAGTGTCACCAGAACACCAGTGACCACAACCGTTGTTAAACACACATGAATGAGAGAGTCACCAGAACACCAGTGACCACAACTGTTGTTAAACACACGTGAATGAGAGAGTCACAAGAACACCTGTGACCACAACCTTTGTTAAACACACGTGAATTAGAGAGTCACCAGAACACCAGTGACCACAACCTCCGTCGAACACACGTGAATTAGTCACCAGAAGAACAAAAATAACAACTGCCGTGGAACTCACGTGAATTAGAGAGTCACCAGAACAACAGTGACCACAAACGTTGCGGAACAAACGTGAATTAGAGAGTCACCAGAACAACAGTGACCACAAACGTTATGGAACAAACGTGAATTAGAGAGTCACCAGAACAACAGTGACCACAAACGTTGTGAAACAAACGTGAATTAGAGAGTCACCAGAACAACAGTGACCACAAACGTTGTGGAACAAACGTGAATTAGAGAGTCACCAGAACAACAGTGACCACAAACGTTGTGGAACAAACGTGAATTAGAGAGTCACCAGAACAACAGTGACCACAACCGTTGTGGAACAAACGTGAATTAGAGAGTCACCAGAACAACAGTGACCACAAACGTTGCGGAACAAACGTGAATTAGAGAGTCACCAGAACAGTGACCACAAACGTTGCGGAACACACGTGAATTAGAGAGTCACCAGAACACCAGTGACCACAACCGTTGTGGAACACGCGTGAATGCTGTTGGAACTCAAAGCACTTATCAGGATCTTGGGTGTTAATAATATTAATCATGGGGCTAGATTTATGTTTAATCGCGTAGATTCTATTTAGTCTCAATCTAACCTTTGCAACAACTAAAGAATGATCCGTATCACTGTCAGCACTGTGGTAACTTCGAGTTAATGATGTTTTGTTCAGATGTTGTCTCCGTGTGATGATGAAGTCTAGCTGATGCCAATGGCCAGTACTTGGGTGTTTCCATGTGACCTTATGCTGCTCTTTTGTTTTAAAAAAGGCGTTTGTAGTACATAGGTCGCTTTTAGTGCAATGATCCAGCAGCCTTTGCCCAGGGTTGCCAGATTCACTTTTCTAACTCCAAATCTAATAAATCTGGCTTTTTAAAAACAGGTTTAAATATTGAGCATAACCCACTACTGGTAACGCTGATCGTTTTCTGGTATGAACCTAAGGTCCATCCACGTCAATGTGGAAGCACTAGGCTCGAGTTTCGCTCTCATTTGAGCTCATCAGTAGTGCATATCCTTTACCGGACCCGGAAACAAACCCACTACTGATGAGCTCAAATGAGAGCGAAACTCGAGTCTAGTGCTTCCACATTGACGTGGATGGACCTTAGGTTCATACCAGAATACGATCGGCGTTGCCAGTAGTGGGTTATGCTCAATATTTAAATCTCAAAACAACCAAATAAATCAAAAACAAGTTTGGCGTCAAAATATCAGTTTGGTGTTTTGGTTTTTTTCTTGGCCCTTTTTTTTTTTTTTTTTTTTTGAATTTGTAATGGCATAATAATTAGCTATAAATGCCTCTTTCTTTAATTGGTCAAGTTAATTTTTATCTTGTTTTAACAATTTTTAGCTAAAACAAATGCAAAACAAAAAGCTTAGCTTATGCTACTTTTGGTTCATTCTCGAGAACGAACGTAACAACTAACAAGTATTAAACACTTAATGGTGTTCGTACTGTACTTTTACTCTGTTCTATGCGCACTCACGCACTGCGCGGTCACCTTACTGTTCAATTAAGTTTTCAAATTCATTATACCTTCCTGGCAAGTATTTCTTATTATTGAGCCCATTATGTTGCCAAAGTGGAAATCATCTTTTGATTTTTTTTTTTTTTTTGGTTCGCATATCCTTTCACGGGAATTCGCTGTCAACATCAGCATATTTCTGCTGACTTGATTTCTTGGCAAGATTACGTTCAGCAGTTAAGTTTGCCATTGCTTTCTGAGCGACCGGCTCACATACCCCATAAGGTACCGACGCGGAGAGAACCGCTACCGATTCTCGCGCACGTCACGTTACTCGCGAGAGTATATGGGATTACGGAGAAAGTTGTGTAACCCTTAGACCTGGGAGACGGCTCATCTTATGATAGTAATCGGAAATATATTGATCAATAGGAAAAGACATTTGTGTGGCTCAAGAAATCCAATGACGGTTCTGAATCGGCAGGCTTATTGCAAATTGTGCCATATGGCAAATTGTGCCATTGTAATATTGTTCCAAGACTTTCAAATCTCGCAAATCATGCAACAACAGAAAAACACAAGCGGAGCGCGCCATCTTCTTCACAAAAAACACTTTCAGTGGTGATAAAGTCAAATTAACAGAGTTACAAATTGCTGTTAGCATGGTCTGCCATAATGCCATACGCACAATCGATCACTTAGGTGAAATAATCGTAGCCCATGCATGTGACAACACCCTTGGTCAGATAAAATTGCACCGAATGAAATGCATATCACTAATAAGAAATGTTATTTCATCATCTTTAAACAGAACAATTTAAAGAAAATGGACTGCCCAAAGATACAGAGCAGTTCTGGCAAGGAGTCATGAAACATTCCGAATTTAAAAAGCTTGCTTCTTTTGATCTTACTTGCTTAATAACACCTATTAGCAATGCTGCAGTGGAGAGGATGTTCTCTCTTTTAACATGCATAAAAACCAAAGCAAGGAATAGACTTCAGTTGTCTCTCTTAGACGCAAGTAATAGAATTAGAGCAGAACTATTATCTTCAAACAAGTGCTTTAAGGAATTTGTTTCTTTATCCAAAATGTTGAATGATTTCAAAGCTGAAATTTTATATTCTAAGGAATCCTGTACTACATTTCTCAACGATGAAGAGGAATACTTATTTGAAGAAGAGGTTGTCATGTGATGTAAATATATTTTTAATAGATATTTTTATTGGGGAATGTTTGGCTTTTTTTAGGGGGGGGGGGGATTTTTTATTTCATGACGTGGCTTTTGTTTATCACAGTGATCTGGCAACCCTGCCTTTGCCCATTGTCATTCATGTGGCCGATGTTCTATTTTCCAAGGCACACTTGCCATGAACTGGAGTCCTTGCTTACACGAGCATTACAACCACCGAGTATATATACATGTTGTCAGATTGTGGTACTGCCTTGACCACAGATTCTAACTCCTCATAGAATAAATCCTTCACATCATCACATCCCAAACACATGTATTGTTTGGCGCTGACTGAAGTTGAAGAAAGAAGCAGAGACTGCAGTGTGTCCTCTAGTCTTCACCTGTTTCTGTGAGACTGCAGTGTGTCCTCTAGTCTTCACCTGTTTCTGTGACAGCCAAACGATACATGTACGTTTACTTATGAAGAAAGAAGCAGAGACTGCAGTGTGTCCTCTAGTCTTCACCTGTTTCTGTGACAGCCAAACGATACATGTACGTTTACTTATTAAGAAAGAAGCAGAGACTGCAGTGTGTCCTCTAGTCTTCACCTGTTTCTGTGACAGCCAAACGATACATGTACGTTTACTTATGAAGAAAGAAGCAGAGACTGCAGTGTGTCCTCTAGCCGTCACCTGTTTCTGTGACAGCCAAACGATACATGTACGTTTACTTATGAAGAAAGAAGCAGAGACTGCAGTGTGTCCTCTAGCCGTCATCTGTTTCTGTGAGACTGCAGTGTGTCCTCTAGTCTTCACCTGTTTCTGTGAGACTGCAGTGTGTCCTCTAGTCTTCACCTGTTTCTGTGAGAGTCACACGATACATGTACGTTTACTTATGAACTTGTAATCTAGCCCCCACATGGAGGGACGGCAGCAGCCAGTCAATCAGCCTGTTTATTTCATCAAACATCCTCATGCCCTCGGCAGAAAAATTCACGATATTCTCTTGTCCTTGGTCTTGTCGAGGGATGCCAGGCACTCCAGCAGGAACATAGCAGGATCTCTCTGATCTAGCAAGCTGTGTGAGTGTCACAAACACAGGCAGGGATGGATGAAGCAACATATTCAAGGATTCCCTCATTAGGAGTTAAGTGTGGCTCTGACAGACAGGAGACTGTGGCATTTTTGGTTACAGAATATTATTTGTCTTTAACTATTAGTCAATCAGACACTCTTCAGTATGTCTGTCTTGTCCATGATGAGTGTTCCAACCGTGGCAAATACAGACAGAGCAACATGCAGACATACAGAAGGAAGGAAGGAAGGAAGGAAGGAAGGAAGGAAGGCAGACAGGAAGGAAGGAAGGAAGGAAGGAAGGAAGGAAGGCAGCCAGGCAGGGAGGGGGAGGGAGGGAGGGAGGGGGAAGGGAGGGAGGGAGGGAAGGAGGAAGGAAGGAAGGAAGGCAGCCAGGCAGGGAGGGGGAGGGAGGGAGGGAGGGGGAAGGGAGGGAGGGAGGGAAGGAGGAAGGAAGGAAGGAAGGCAGCCAGCCAGGCAGGCAGGGAGGGGGAGGGAGGGGGAAGGGAGGGAGGGAGGAAGGGAGGGAGGGAGGGGGGAGGAAGGAAGGAACGAAGGAAGGAAGGAAG
Organism: Cepaea hortensis; assembly: GCA_963921405.1. Lineage (NCBI taxonomy): Eukaryota > Metazoa > Mollusca > Gastropoda > Stylommatophora > Helicidae > Cepaea > Cepaea hortensis. Next base: position 64,458,654 of record OY992885.1, read on the forward strand.
GAAGGAAGGAAGGAAGGAAGGAAGGAACGAACGAAGGAAGGAAGGAAGGAAGGAAGGAAGGAAGGAAGGACATACAATGTGCTAGGCTAGATTAACACTGAATACAGACATGACCATGATGTGTAGTACTGTATAATGACAGACATGATATCAAGTGTCAATACATTAAACTGTTTTCACAACAGATTTCAACCTGAACTCAACATCAGAACCACGCGTAAGTGTATGCATTTTAGCCTTGAAAACAAAACTTGGAGACATGTTGTTATAAAGATATCTTCAGCTGCATTGGCTTGCTCTGAGCCACGTGACTAAATCAGACTCAAGTAATGCCGATTAGCGTGGGCGGTCATGTTTTGCCATCTCACTGGATCACCAGAATCGTGGATCAGCCCAGTGTTCTAGTCTCGACCATTCAACGTGGTCAAGTCATCCAGGTATTTACTTCTTACCTCCCCTTGTTCTCTTCCCCCTCGATCTTGCCAGTTGTCACCAAGTTCTCCAGTTTATTTCTTCTCATAACGTGACCAAACAATTGCGACTGTCCACGTCTAATTTCTCTAATCAGTTTACGGTTTTCATTTGTTTCTTGTGGGACTTGGTCATTGGTTTTTTCTGTCTGTCCATGGTATTCTTTGCATTCTCCTCAGAAACCACATTCCCACTGCCATCAGATGTTTTTTTTTTTTTCCAGCTTGACTGCTCACTGTCCACGCTTCACATCCATACAAAAGTACAGGCTCTATGTAGCACCTCAACACTCTTTTTCTCATAGCAATTGGCATCTGTTTATTGGTCAGCATGTTTTTAATCTTTTAAAAGGCTAAACAACAGAATAGGGCTGCAGTTCTAAAGATGAAGAGTATCTTATGCAGTAAGCCACTATCACTGAATGTAAGAAAGGGACTGTTGAAGTACTATATATAGGCACTACGGGTCAGGTTTGCCGAATTTAACCGAAATTATTTTGCGGTTACCTTCGGTTACTTTTCTCCGATATGAGGACAGTAAGCGTACTCATGATGTTAAATTCCCCGATTATTTTAAGATCGCGTTAAAACATACACCGATTACTTGATATAGTTTTTCCCTCCCCGCTTTGCGTTCTGCATTTCTGGCGCTTCAGGAAACCTTGTTATATCGGAGAACCAGCTACCTATTCTAAGTGGTAAGTAAACCCGTAAATACCGTTTTATGAATGTATTACATGGTTCTACTATGTATTATTAAATTTAGCATCCACCTTTACGTGTATTTTGTAATTTTCGACAATTTAAGTTGGCAGACAATCTCACACTAAAATTATGAAGATCGCATACTGTAATGTGGTATTCCAATGGTGGGAGATAGCAGTTTTCCTTGTCATACTCAAGCTATGAACATTTAATATTGTTATCGAGTATTCAGAGCGACTAACATGATAATGAATGCATGTGTAAATTCAACAATCATTACTGTATTTATGTGTAATTTTTCATCACTCTACAAGGACAAGATCATTTATAATTTTACAACTTTTTAACGCGAATTCTCTGGTCAAAATGAATCAACATTCACGGCCTCGCGCTGACAGACAGCTCTAACAGACAGCGCGTGCAGACTGACGTCATCACAGCATGGCATGCCGGTGTATACATCGCTGTGTGTGTGTGTGTGTGCGCGCGCGCATATCCCTTACAGGACGTTGCAGTCAATATCAGCATTTTTTCAGCTGCTGTTGATGTACTAGGCAAGATTACGCTCAGTAGTTTGCCATTGATTTCTGAGCGGCCAGCTCACAATCCCTGTAGTTACCAACGCGGCGAGGAACGCTACCGATTCTCGCGCGGGTTACGTTACTCATGAGAATATACAGGATTACGGAGAATGTCGTTAACTCCTAGACCAGGATATACATACACACATACACACACACACACACATACATACGTACGTCCCTTGTACGCACGAGCGTGCGTATATGTATGTATTAGGGGCGTTTACACACACACACACACACACACACACACACACACACACACACACACACACACACACGTATATATTAGGGGCATTCATTTGAAACTGGTTCCAATGGCTTTATTACAATAAGCATGAAAGAAACATTAACAGGTTTGGAAGAATTAAACAAAACATTTATTCTGAATGAATTATGCACCATGGGTTGGTCAGAAGAAGTCGCCGTAGGCATTCAGGCAAGCATTCCATTGCTTAGGTAGGCGGCGAATGCCGTCTGCAATAAAGGATTGTGATTGCTCACTGAACTAAGTGTTTACCGTGTTCATTGCGTCTGCACCTGTGTGAAATCGTTGCCCCATGAGAGTTTTTTTTAAAGAGGTCCAAACAAATGAAAATCACATGGTGACACATCAGGACTATAGCTGGATGTTGCAGAATTTCCCACTTCTTCCTTGCTAATGCTTCCTGCACAATCTTTGCAACATGCAGACGAGCATTATCGTGCAACAAAATCACACCACGAGAAAGCATCCATCCATCATGCGCCATGCCGGTAAGCGAAGGCGGTCATGTTCTGCCATCTCACTCGATCACCAGAGTCGTGGATCAGCTCTGTGTTCCTGTCTCGACCATGCCACCAGGCCAAGCCATCCAGGTATTTGCTTCTAGGTCTTCCCCTTGGTCTCCTCCCTTCGATCTTGCCAGTTGTCACCAAGTTCTCCAATTCATTTCTTCTTATAACATGCCCAAAACATTTTGACTGTCTACGTCTAATGACTCTAATCAGTTTACGATCTTCATATGTTTCTTGAAGGACTTGTTCGTTGGTTTTTCTATCTGTCCATGGTATTCTTTGCATTTTCCTCAGAAACCACATTTCCACAGCCATCAGCTGTTTTTCAGCTTGACTGCTTATTGTCCACGCTTCACATCCATACAAAAGTATAGGTTCTATGTAGCATCTCAACACTCTTTTTCTCGTTTCAATTGATATCTTTTTTTTTTTTTTTTTTTTTTTGCAGGGTCGTTTATTCTTGATGGCTTTTTGCAGCTTGTCTAGTGTTTGCAAGTAGTAGGTAGAGTTGATATTGACACCAGATTCTTTAAAGTCGGCCAACAATATCCCTTCATGGTAAAAGAAGTGCGCTCAGCATAACCTTACCAGCGGAAACCTGTAACTTGAATTTTTTAGCTTTTGGTGATCCAGCATGCTTCCATTGCATGCTCTCTTTTTTGCTGCTCAGCTCAAAGTGGTGACACCATGATTCATCGCCTGTGACTATGCGGAAGAGAAATACATCACCCTCCACTCTTTAACGCAGCAAGTGGTTCAAGCACCATCCCATGCGTTCCTCTTTTTGGTGGTCGGTCAACATCCATGGTACCCACTGTGAACACACCTTCCGACATTGCAGTTTCTTACGAACAACCTTTTGAATTCTCCAAATTGGCACATCAAATTCTCTTGCTAGCGAACGTATGCTTTGACAACAGTTCGTCTGTACTGCTGCATCAATTTTGGCGATGGTTTTTTCTGTTCCAACAATATGCGCTTGGCCTGGCCATCGAAGATCTGTCATGAACTGATGTCCTTTCTGAAACATTCTTGCCCAGTCTGTCACTGTTGTCTTTGACACACATTTGTTACCGTTCGCTGCCTGCATTCTTCGATGAATGTCCATTGGTTGACATCCTTAAAATGGAAGAAACTGAATCACCGCTCTTTGAGCTTCTTTGGACAAATTTTGGATCAACCCGGCCATTTTCGCAACGGTCAGAAACAGAACCTATGCATCATGGGACGATAAGCACTTGCTCTTTTATTAACTGGTCAGTACTTATCACATGACTATGACATGATCATGTTCAACGTACGCAATTACGTGCGGTGCGGCACGAACGGATTTCAAATGAATACTGCCATATGCCTGTATCAGGCTATAGATTGTAGACAATTTGCACCGCATTAGTTAAAGAAGAAGGGAAAATGTGCAAGACGTGTTGGTGCAAGCACGAAAACGTCACGAAAAAGGCAGTTAGACTTGAGTTGGCGTCCACGTCGGACGTGGTCTCTTGTCACTAGAACATGGCTAATATTATGCCACTCTTTTAGACTAGTGTGTGTGTTGTTAGGTACGTTTCTGTGAGCTGACTGCGGTTGTTTCCGACATTGTCAGAACCGTCGTATTAAACTGGACTGTGAGAGGAAAATACCCAGTGTGATCTTCTGAAGGTTAGGTTACAGTGGCCGTTTTTGGTTTTCACTTAAACAAGGAGGACTGGAAGGTATAGATAAATAGGTATTTATTGTAAACTCCCCCTAGTCGACCCGCACGTCCCGTCGCTCCTTGGCTAATACCCCTTATATATATATATATATATATATATATATATATATATATATATATATATATATATATATATATATATATATATATATATATATAAATCGGTAGCAGTTATCTTTCCCTTAATTGAGAAACATCGGCAGTTTTAATCTCCCTTGAACGCTACGTGTTACAACAGTGGTGTGAGTGTGTAGGACAGACTTTTCTAAAGTGCTAAAATCGTATTGTCCTTTTTGTTCATATTAAATGATAAACTGGCACACAAACTTTAATATCTCGGCTTAGAATTGACCTACAGACTTAAATAAGGTGCCAATGGATTTGTTTTTTCAAGAAGTATCCAACTATGTAGGTTATATAATTAAAAAGCAATTTAGAAAATATTACTAAAGTGGCTAGCTATGTAGAACCAGTTTTGCTGTATGGTTGTGAATCTTGAAATGTAAATGAACAAATTAGGAAGAACTTGGAAGCAACAGAGATGTGGTTCCTAAGGGTAATGTTGCGAATTCCTTGGACTGCTAAAGTAGCTAACAACGATTGCCTGAAAAAGGCTAATAAAACTAGAACATTATATACAACAATAAGAAAGAGACAAATAGCTTTTTTTTTCTCATGCAATGAGAAGAGACGCATTGGTATTTATCGTGATGACTGGAAAGATCGAGGGGAAAGGAGGCAGAAGCCGACCAAGAGAAATTATGCTGGGTGGATTGAGACGGTGACATGGAGGAATATCTGCAGCAGAGTTCACCCAGAACACCAAATACTGAGATATATGGCGAGACATGAACGCCAACGCCAACCAGTAGGGCACTTGATGATGATAATTTGAAGGGGTGACCGAATGCTGAAATAAAATCGGATAACACATGCTTTTGAGAGATCATGGGAAATCATGGACATGGGAAAGTGCGCAAAAATGGAGAGTTATTCGCTCATTTCTGTGCAGTGAAATGCCAAACCTGGACAATGACAGAAAGGGAGAAAAGAAAAATCACAACAGAAATGAGATTCCTGAGAAGAATACTCAATGTATCAAGAAGAGATAAGATCAGAAATGATGAAATCAGGACTAAAGTGGGGGTTATAGCTTCCCTAGACTTTATTAGTAGGCAGCAAGTCAAATGGTTTGGCCATGCAAGTAGGTTACCAACTAACAGTATACCACAACAAGCAATGATGTACAGACCAGGTGGAAGCACAGGAAGAGGCCGACCACGTAAACGCTGCACGCAGGGAATAACAGAGTCCATAGAAATATCGATACATGAAGCCCATTAGCGGACACTCTACCGCTGTTTATACCTCACCTCGACGCTGTAAGGTACAAGAGGATGATGAGATGAGATTCTGTACAGTTAATCAATACATCATAGATGGAAATGTTTTCTCCCATAAAAGAATATATAAAGGGGAAACAAGACTGTAGACAACAGCAGTTCCCTGTAGGGCAATGAACAAAAAGCGAGGCGTGCATAGCGCAGGTTTCTATTGTGATGAATCAGGACCACAAAACAGAACATGAAATTGACCGTATCTTTATGAAGCAATTTAGATCATATCAACACGAGGTCAGAGTTTATTGGTGCAGACTTATATGCAGATCATCATCTGCTATGTTGAATTAACCTAAAACTCAAGAGATACATGTTTTATAAACCAGAAATCAATACAATCTAACATATTTCAGAAATCAAGAAGCCAAGCAACATGTTATGGTCATAGTCTAATAAGTACCAGGCCCTGCAACAGTTGGTAGACGAAGTGAGTACGGAAGGTGCTGACAGCAGGCTAAAACATTTGGAGCGAATCATGTATAGAAGTCCTGGCAAAAGGGAATAAAAACAAAGCATGGATCATGCCAGAAATTCTTTTAAAAAAAAACAGAAGAAAAGAAACCGAAACAGCAGATGTAAATAATAGCAAAATCAAAGCTACGAAAGCTAGAGCCCTGAAAACTAGGCAGAAGCTGTTAAAGAAGTTGAGAAGCGGATGAGCTATTCACCCACTACAGGCTTTCTCTGCTTGTGGAGAACCTCAATCCTCAGAGCTCTGATTGACTACTGATCCCATCAGACATAACACATGCTATTAAAAACCTTCGTGTAATTGCTAATGTCGATGACGTGTGTGAGACAACGGCCTGGCCCAGGACGGGGGACTGCTGTCAGACAAGGAGTAGCTAGACTCAGAATTGTGTACAGAATACAAGAAAGCTAGCAGCCAACTGACACACTTGGAGAAATTCTGATCTGAGTGCCAATGGATCGACCCGGCACTCTTTGATAATTTGATAGAAGATCACCAGGAGAATTTTCAATCGGATAGTGGTGGGAACAATTAGTAGTATGACTCTTCACTGGCTGTTGAACGAGGGGACGGGGCGCGTATAGGAATGTCCTGAGTACAGTGATGTTGGTTCTTAGCTCAACTCAACTGGTAGAAGATTGGAGAAAATGATCAACTTGCGAATGTCTTATACAGAAATGGACAGTACCAGTTGCCGTTAACAAAACAACAGAAACAAACTCCACACCACACAGCCGTGTAGTGAGACGCTAAAGATAAGTGCCAGGTCAAATTGAAGCATGGATCAAAATGGCAAAAATTACAGAAATCCAGGTTAACGTCCCACAAACTAACATGAGCTGAATCTCTGGTCGCTTAATGTTACGTTTATAAACCAACACTTGATTCTGTCTTCTTATGTCCAGCAAATAAAAACTGTAAAAACAGACCAATCAATCAGAACTGGCCAGAGATAAATAACCCTAAAACAGGAGATCTGATGGCTAAAACATCGACATTATTCTTGCTGTGATCGTTATGTATGAATAATTGTTTTTATTAAATGTATAAAAGTTTCAATACAAACCCTTTTAAAGACAACTTTTGAATTTCCGCTTCAAATAATCCACAATTAAACAGGGTCGTGCAAATCATAATGCTAGAGACGAATCGTGTCATGTCCACAGACTCTCGTCCGTAGAGAATACGTATGCATACAGCGTGATTTGTTTGTTTATGTGTTTTAAATACGTGTGCCATGTCTACTGATGTAGGAAAATATTTGATGTGTGTGTTTTTGATTACTTTGTCCATCAGTTCTCTTTGCATTCAACTCTTCACTGTTATAACGCAGATCCCCAGAGACACACAAACATCAAGAGAAGTCAGTCAGTTATTGAGATGACAAACGATGACAATGAGCTCAATACTTACAATGCATACAGAAACTAGGTCTCACAAATGAAGCATCGACAAAACGATGAGGTATTCGTGGCGGTCCTGGAGAGATGAAAATAACATGGATTAGACACCTATTCCCTGCAAACTAACCAAGACACAACACACAACACGGCTTCCCCTGACAGCCAGGTCTGCAAGCATATTGGGCGTGTACTAAGTTTCCTTGAGCAATGTGATCCGCTCAAATCAAGATGATTGCTGTTTTCATTTTAACAGAGACACCTTGGTGCCCATTCAATGAGGCTAAGTCGACCTTCAAGCAATACTGGCCACTAACAAACTGCCCGTGAACACCAGAGACTGACTGATTCGTGTGTGGCTGAAAGCAGTTTGCTGTATGCATTGTGGCAGAACTAACTTTAATCACGCATATCTCCCCATCAGGAGTGTCAAATGTCTCTTCTCTAATCAACTGTTACAAATCTCGAGTAAGATGATTGTGCCCTAGCATTCTGACTTCTCCCTAACCTAGGCTGCGTGACCTTTCTGTAGTTCTTCAATGTAGCTGTATCAGTGCCTTTTCGTGTATGTGCTGGCAAAGGTTTTCTAGCCCAAACCTCCATTCTGTGGCTTGTGTTCTTGTCAAGATAACTAATTCCACTTCCCATTTGTGTTGCTTTACTGGTGGTATTTGGGCAGCTTTCCCGCAGTTCAGACGATTTCATGACTCTTCCTCTTCTTCTATGCCGGCTTCGTGGCGAAGGCCTTATGAACGCAGTTTGTACCCCGGATACCACGTTCGAAACACATCTGCAGGCGATTTGGCAGCAGACCGCCTTGAGTTGGGTTATAATACAATGTTATGGGCGCCTGTCGTTCAGAAAGCAATGGCAAAACTACTGAACGTAAACTTGCCAAGAGATCCCAAACAACCAAAAAATGCTGGGGTGACTGCGACGTCCTGTAAAAGATATGCAATTAACCTTTTTAACCTCTTCTTTTATAGTGACATGTCATTATACCTAGGAGTTTATATGTACTGCCGGTTAGCGGAATCGCCGATACATGTTGGTCCTCAAAACGTGAAGCACGATTCATGAGTTGTTGGCGTGATGTAAACCTCGGGACACCCATGGAGACGATTAGACTAGACAAGGCTTGACTTGATGAGATGACCACTAGACAAGTGTAGCTCCACTTTCTCCGTGAACCCAGCTGCCAGACGCTGTGTTATCAATTAGCCTGTCATGGACATAGCCGTATGTCAACTGCTCTCAAAACCACCGATGACTCACTGACCCAGATGGACTGTAGTGGGCACACAATGACCACAGCTAGAGTTCTCAATCAGGTCAGGGACGTCTGACTCACCGCGCTACGTAATCTCACGCGCACAAATAATGCAGTCCTCTCAGTCTGAACAACCCGGGAGTCAACACAACGTCTGTCTGATATTCCGACTAGAAGATCATTCCAAGCCAGCTATACACATCAGTGGGGTGGGTGGGTGGGTGGGTGGATGGATGGATGGATGGATGGAGAGAGAGAGAGAGAGAGAGAGAGAGAGAGAGAGAGAGAGAGAGAGAGAGAGAGAGAGAGAGAGAGAGAGAGAAATAACGTCAGTTTGATATTCTGACTAGTAGATCATTCCGAGCCAACTGTACACATCAGTGGGATGAAGTGGGGAGTGGAGGAAGAGGATGGATGAATGGGTGGGTGGATGGATGGATGGAGAGAGAAATAAAACTTCCATCTGATATTCTGACTAGTAGATCATTTCAAACTAACTGTACACATCAATGGGGTGAACTGAGGAGTGGAGGATGGATAGATGGATGAATGGATGGATGAATGGATGGATGGATGGATGGATCGAGACAGAAATAAAACTTCCGTCTGATATTCTGACTAGTAGATCATTTCAAACTAACTGTACACATCAATGGGGTGAACTGAGGAGTGGAGGAGGATGGATGGATGGATGGATGGATGGATGGATGGATGGATGGATGGATGGAGAGAAAAATAACGTCCGTTTGATATTCTGATTAGTAGATCATTCCAAGCCAACTGTACGCATCAGTGGGATGAACAGAGGAGTGGAGGACAAGGAAGGATGGAGAGAGGGAAAGAGAGAGGAGAGAGAGAGAGAGAGAGAGAGAGAGAGAGAGAGAGAGAGAGAGAACAACGTCCCTTCTGATATTCTAACAGACAGCTACTTTCGAGTCAACTGAACACATCCGTATGACTAAAAGAAGTCGGGTGGGGGGGGGGGGGGGGAGAGAGAGAGAGAAACAGGAAGGCAGACAGTCAAGAAATGGATCGATTTGATGAAAATACGAAGAAGAGTGTACATATGCAGTTGGGGGGGGGGAGGGGGGGAGGAGGAGGACACCAGATGAAATCTATTTGGCTTGAGTTCAATAATTTTGCTATGACCAGACATGCCAAGAATTGATTTAGTTGGTTGTTTCGGGATTTGATATTCAAATATTGAGCACAAGCCACTTCTGGGAACGCTGATCGTATTCTGGTATGAACCTAAGGCCTATCCACGTCAATGTTTGACATGACATGACATGACATTCATCCATCCACATTGACGTGGATAGGCCTTAGGTTCATACCAGAATACGATCGGCGTTGCCAGTAGTGGGTTGTGCTCAATATTTAAATGCCAAGAATTGTTCTTCATTCTCACAAGACATGACTCTTCTAGGCTTTGTGTTTTCTCTCTTTATATTGCCATGTATATAAGTCTACTTGTATTATGTACTGTCTGTGGCTGAGGGACAGAGAACGCAGTTTCACAACCACGACATACAGAGTCCGAAGGCAGGTGATGTGAGAGCAGACGGCATTGCACTGATGCCAACAGTATGACCGTCGCCCGTTCAGAAAGCAATGGGGAAACTGCTGTATGTAACATTGCCTTGTAAATCGCAGACAGTTAATAAATGACTGCAAAATCCTGTAAGAGGACATGCAACTAACTTGCGTATGTGTGTGTGTGAGTGTGTGTGTGTGAGTGTGTGCATTGTGTGTGCATGCAGTGCGTGTGCATGTCTGTAATGTGTCAGTGTAGCCTTTGCAGCAGGCAGCACCATTCTACCACCTGATGTCTACACCACCACCAGCATGTACCTTGTCGTCTGACCAAAGCCATAAGTCTCTAGTTGATGTAGTTAACCTTATCTGACTTTTTACGACCACTTAGCAGGGGATCAAAACTAGGACGGGTTCCTCTTGCCTTCCACTTTTTTTTTTTTTTTTTGCCTTCCACTGGTTTGAATGTGGTAAAAGGTTTCCTTCAGCAACATATGACCAATCTCATTTGGTATGGTCTCCTTCACCAACACATGGCTGTAACGCATATGGGATGGTCGCCAACGGTAGAAATGGCTGCATCTGATGGAAAGATGGTCTCCTTCAACAATAAATGGCTGTATCTCATGAAAGGATGGTCTTCTTCGGCAACAGATGGAAAGATGGTCTCCAACAACAACAGTTGAGCGTATCACATGGGAATATGGTCTCCTTCAGCAATAGATGGCCATATCTGATGGAAAGATGGTCTCCTTCAGCAACAGATGAGCGTATCTCATGGAAGTATGGTCTCCTTCAGCAATAGATGGCCATATCTGATGGAAAGATGGTCTCCTTCAACAGCAGATGAGCGTATCTCATGGAAGTATGGTCTCCTTCAGCAACAGATGACCATATCTGATGCAAAGATGGTCTCCTTCAACAGCAGATGAGCATATCTCATGGAAGTATGGTCTCCTTCAGCAATAGATGGCCATATCTGATGGAAAGATGGTCTCCTTCAACAGCAGATGACCATATCTGATGGAAAGATGGTCTCCTTCAGCAATAGATGGCCATATCTGATGGAAAGATGGTCTCCTTCAACAGCAGATGACCATATCTGATGGAAAGATGGTCTCCTTCAGCAACAGATGAGCGTATCTCATTGAAGTATGGTCTCCTTCAGCAATAGATGGCCATATCTGATGGAAAGATGGTCTCCTTCAACAGCAGATGAGCGTATCTCATGGAAGGATGGTCTCCTTCAGCAACAGATGACCGTATTTGATGGGAAAATAGTCTCCTTCGGCAACAGATGGGCACATCTTACGGAAGGATGGTCATCTTCAGCAACAGATTGGCGTATCTGCTGTGATGATTGTCGTATCTGCTGGGATGATGGTCTCCTTCAGCTACATACGGTGTATTTAATGGAAGGATGTTCTCCTTCAGAGGCGACTGATAGCTGTATCTGATGGAAGAATGGTCCATAAGCGACTTGCAACCGCTAGTAATAATGGCTTTCAGGCACACTAATAACAGCTCGAAGAAAATGTAAACATTTGTCGCAAGGTGTCCAACATACATAGAACTTTTAAAAAAAAAAACACACACACACACACACGCACGCACGCACGCGCGCACACACACACACAAAATACAAAATTTTAGCCTACATCCGTTCCATTTGCACACAAACTCTATGGACACGTCAACAAACTCAAGCTGAGTGACGCTTTCTTTACAAATATTTATGTAGACGTCTGAAGGTTTATTACGAGGACGAGAACCACGAGGAGGAGGAGGAGGAGGAGGAGGGGGAGGAGGAGGAGGAGGAGGACGACGACGACGACGACAAAGAAGAAGAAGAAGAAGAAGAAGAAGAAGAAGAAGAAGAAGAAGAAGAAGAAGAAGAAGAAGAAGAAGAAGAAGAAGAAGAAGAAGAAGAAGAAGAAGAAGAAGAAGAAGAAGAAGAAGAAGAAGCGGACAGTCCAGCAACAACTGGACACAGAATCAGCGACCAGCTGACAACGAAGCTACACGGATGGACAAACATGGACAAGCAAGGACCAGCTGACAACAAAGTTTCAGATATAAACAACGGAATCAAACAGGAGACACGATCCTTACGAACACACACAGAAAGAGCTGCTTGTCCTGCGGCACACTTTCTTATCTGGGGTTCAAGTCGACATTAAGCGCTCGCCTTTCAAATGGCCTGGTGGTTCATGAAATGGAGACTACAGTACGGCACGTCGGACCTACCACCACGGACACGCCGTTTGCCCGGAGTACTTGAACTTTCCATCAGCTGTAGCTCGAGACCTGGGTTTGAGGTTTCTGCCGATAACAGTACAACTCGGGGGGAACATTTCGCAATGTTTAAAACATTCAGGGAAGTGACGGACGTCGACCTCCGTAAGGCACGTTTCTATGCGTGTTGCCCTAATGTATGTATGCCAGCGCGCGTGTATGGGGATATGGGGGAGGGTAGGAGAGGCGCCGCCCAGAAAAAAAGAGGGTGGGGGAGGGATGGTTCCGAGTCAGTAAGTTGATTGTGTAACAGATCGCCAGAGAATTTCTACTTGTTTATGATGTAAGCTGTTTCGGGTTAGAATATAGTAAGAAAAGTTAAATTGCACGTATCAGTTCTTGTCACAGTTTCGTCTTCTATTCTCTCGTCACAAGATGGCATTACATACAACTAGTCACGAATGACTGATTGCTACGGACGTATTTATGATGCATGTTTTTGTAGGATGTTGCGATCAAGCTCAGCTTGACTTTCTAGACATTGTTACGTTCTGACCATTCAGTAGTTTGCCACTGCCTTCTGAACGAGAAGTCAACATTAAAGCTCACATAACCTGTCTGTGGAATGAACCCACTATCCCGCCGTAAACGGACAAGAAGTTTAAGCACAAGCGAGGTAAACCTCTCGGCCACGCCGACATCTAGTCATGAGTGACGTTTCTCACAACATGATGTCTGTCTTGGTAAACACGTCGGCCTTGTGTACAACCCATTGTTCTGTATATTATTTCGTGAAGGACTCACAGCATACTCAACATGTGTCCGCGACTGTTTAGTTGGGCCATCGTAAACACACCCAGTTGCAAACCGTGTACGACTACTGTTTTGTCTCGTGTGGGCTGCTACCCTCTGACGCCACACCAGAGATGTCCCTTGAAACCTTCATTGACCCTATTCAACTCAGCCAGGCACTACACAGACACTGGGCATATTCAAAATACAACCTAAACGAAAGATGGCTTTTCTGACAGCCTGTTTCGTGTCTTCAGTACGAATGCGTCAATATTTCAGAGATGGAATGCATGATTACGTTACTCTACTTTCATACTTCTGTCCAGGCCGATTTATATTCCATGATCAAACGATATGCGTGTATGTATGTGTGTATATATGTCTGTGTGTGTATGTGTGTGCCGACGCACTAGAGAGCGTGAATGGATGGGTAAGTGCGTTATCTATATATATATATATATATATATATATATATATATATATATATATATATATATATATATATATATATATATAATTATAATTAATATGGGCGTTCATTTGAAATCCGGTCGTGCCGCACCGCGCTTAATTGCGTACGTTGAACATGATCATGTCATAGTCAAGTGATAAGTACTGACCAATGAATAAAAGAGCACGTGCTTGTCGCCTCATGATGCATAGGTTCTGTTTCTGACCGTTGAGAAAAAATGGCCGGGTTGATCCAAACATCCGTCCAAAGAAGCTCAAAGCGCAGTGATTCAGTTTCTTTCATGTGAAGGATGACATCATGAATTATGTAATTCTGTATTTATTGCAATCTCAAATAAATCAGGAGCCTTGGAATGTGATCAACATCGAACAATTAGTATAATGAGTCACATCACGAAGATTTTGCTAAGAATTATCATGCAAAGAGTTAGGAAGAAAATACAACCTGAAATAGGAGAGGAACAATGTGGGTTTATAGAAGGCAAGGGTACAGTAAATGCTGTGTATATACTGAGAACAGTGATTGAAAGTTCTATAGAAGTAAACAAAGATCTAAACCTCTGCTTTATTGACTACACAAAGGCTTTCGATAAAGTGAGACATGTCAACATGATAAGGATGCTTGAAGATCTACAAATTGATGGAAAAGACCTTAGACTTGTAAAACACGTATATTGGAAACAACAAGCTGCCATAAGAATTGATAATGAAGTAGTTCAATATCAGCCTTTTAAGAGAGGTGTGAGACAAGGATGTGTAATGTCTCCAGATCCCTTTTCCCTGTACAGTGAACATATTTTCAGAAATATAGAAGATATGGAAGGAATCAACAGGGGGGGGGGGGGCGCACTACATCAATAACATTAGTTACGCAGATGATACAGTCTTGATTGCAGACAATGAACAGGACCTGCAAAATTTAGTAGATGCGGTTGTTACACACAGTGAACAATTGGGGTTAGAATTGAATTGTAAGAAGTCACAGATTATGGTCGTCACTAGGAAGGAAGAAATACCACAATGTAATATACAAGTAAATGGGAATATTCCTCAACAAGTGAATCGGTACAACTATCTGGGAACAAACATAACATCTGATGGCAGATGCCTTGAAGAGATTAGAACAAGAATTGCCATGGCGAAGGTAGCCTTTTGCAAGATGAAAAACACACTGACCAATAAAAAGATATCAATTGAACGAGAAAAAGAATGTTGAGGTACTACATAGAACCTGTACTTTTATATGGATGTGACGCGTGGGCAATGAGCAGACAAGCTGAAAAAACATCTGATGGCTGTGGAAATGTGGTTTCTGAGGAAAATGCAAAGAATACCATGGACAGATAGGAAAACCAATGACCAAGTCCTTCAAGAAACAAATGAAGATCGTAAACTGATTAGAGACATTAGACGTATACAGTCAAAATGTTTTAGGCATGTTATGAGAATAAATGAATTGGAGAACTTGGAGACAACTGGCAAGATCGAAGGGAACAGACGAAGGGGAAGACCAAGAATTAAATACCTGGATGGCTTGGCCACATGGCATGGTCGAGACAGAAACACGGAGCTGATCCATGAATGGTGATCGAGTGACATGGCAGAACATGACCGCCCACGCTTATCGGCATGGTACATAATGGATGGATGGAAGGATGTCGACTAGTGGGCATTCATCGAAGAATGCAGGCAGCGTATGGTAACAAATGTGTGTCGAAGACAACAGTGACAGACTGGGCACGAATGTTTCCGAAAGGACATCAGTTCACGACAGATCTTCCACGGCCAGGTCAAGCACATATTATTGCAACAGAAAATAATCATTGCCAAAATTCATGCAGCAGTACAGAAGAACCGTTGTCAAAGCATACGTTCGCTAGCGAAAGAATTTGATGTGTCAATTGGGATAATTCAAAAGGTCGTTCATAAGAAACTGCAATGTCGGAAGTTGTGTTCATAGTGGGTACCACGGATGTTGACCGATCACCAAAAAGAGGAACGCGTGGGATAGTGTCTGAACCACTTGCTGCATTACAGAGTGGAGGGTGATGAATTTCTCTTCCGCATAGTGGCAGGCCATTAATCATGGTGTCACCACTTTGAACCTTGGTTTAGTGAGCATAGATACACAAGCGTGGATGGATGGGTATGAACGTATATTATATATATATATATATATATATATATATATATATATATATATATATATATATATATATATATATATATATATATATATATGAAGCCGCCCAGCGCGGGCCCTGAAAGATGATGATGCGGAACTGATGAAACTTAAAGAACCTGTTGCACGCTGGGTAATTTACCTGGTCAGAATTGATCGCGCATTTCGCCCGGGAACGTCAGTTCAGTTCTAGCCTTCACTGAAGGCGGGCGCATCAGCCCAGGTCAAGAGGGGGAAAGAAACTGTCCCCCTCACACCACCCTCATCTGTAAGCATGTATAAAGGCGAGTGTGACCAGACCGTGCCACAGTCATCCATCAGGCAGGTGCCCAAACCTGCACGAAAATCAGAAACGGTCACTCAGACCGTCCAAAGTATGCTGGCGGGACCATCTCTGCAGTAACATCCCTGTAAAATGACTGAGGATGTGACTTTCCAATCATAGCAACGGGGAGGAACATTGCTGGGTTTTTCCTTATGGGTCCTCCTTTTCCACCCGTTTTCCTCCTCCCCCCAACTGACCCCATAGTCGAGCTTTTCATACCTAGTTTATGCCTGTATGGTTAGAGTTGCAGGTTTTCTTTTATGCTTGACTGGTTGGGTTTTTCCCCCCACTAATGTTTGTGTCCATGACCATGACTGTAATTATGTTGTTGGTTAGGTTGTGACTTTTCCTTGCGCTTGTCCCAGTCAGCTTCTGTACACGGGTGTCAACTGAACAAGGTTGAGGTCTCATTGTCATTTGGAGACCACCCCTGCGGTTGGTGCTAGGCAGTAGTTATTTCTAACTGTGGGATTTCTGAATTCCATTTTTTGCATGTACCACCTATTGGCGAGCTCTGGGGTGACATCAACAGAGAGTCCGCCCCTGTTATCATTATTGTTAGCCCAGAAATTCCTTTGTTATGTTCTTATTGATCTGTTGGGTGGGTGTTCGATCGTGCGACCATGGATGTTAGGCAGCAGTGACCCCCCACTGTGGGAGCATAGGTTCCCTCTACTGTAATTACATCAATCATGTGTTGTGTGCCTAGGTGTCCATTTAACTTCAAATCATAAAATTCATCCAATAAAGATTTCGTTAGTTGTTAATGATGTGTTATGTTTAGTCTTTGTTGTTCAAGTGATATTAATCATTGTTTGTTCCATTCAGTAATGTTGGTCCAGCCCATCTCAGTGATCTATTGTCTCGGTATACAACAGTATACTCCCCGCCTGAAGAAATCCTGGAATTTTCTGTCTAGCTCTCTATCCTTTTTCTTGTTAACTGAGGGGAATGTATCTAGTGCTCTTTCTCTCTTTCTTCTTATTATCCTTTACTTCTCTGGCCCACTAGAAGTCAGTGTTGCGTTTCTTCATCTTTCCTTTTTCTTGTTAACTGAGGGGAATGTATCTAGTGCTCTTTGTCTCTTTCTTCTTATTATCCTTTACTTCTCTGGCCCACTAGAAGTCAGTGTTGCGTTTCTTCATCTTTGAGCACTTAAGTGTAGGAAATTATATCTTCCTATCCCTGATATTCTCCCTCATATATACATATATATATATATATATATATATATATATATATATATATATATATATATATATATATATATATATATATATATATATATATATATATATACACATACATACATATATATATATATGTGTGTGTGTGTGTGTGTGTGTGTGTGTGTGTGTGTGTGTGTGTGTGTGCGTGCGTTTGTTTATGCTAATCTGCGGTTGAAAATATGCAGACAAATCAGTGAGCTCACGGGAAGAAAAATAAGAATAAATACAGGGTGTTTGAAATCAAAAACAGGAAAGATATTATTGGAGGAAGATGATATAATGAAGCGGTGGAATGAGTACATAAAAGAATTATATGATGGGAAAAGGAAGAATTAACAGAAGAAAGTAACTTAGAAGGTCCACCTACTCTAAAAGAAGAAGTCGCTGACGCTATGAAATATATAAAAAAGGGAAAAACAGCTGGACCAGATGAAATCACAATAGAAGAATTAGAAGTATTGAGAGAATTTGGAGTAGATATATTAACCAAAATGTTAAATGATATTTACAGCAGTGGATATCTAGCAAGTGATATGCTTAAATCTGTATTTATAGCTATACCAAAAAGACCAGGAGCAATTGAATGTAAAGATTTTCGCACAATTAACCTCATAAACCATATCACTAAGCTTCTGCTCAGAATCATAATAAGAACCAGAAAGAAAATAAAAATGGAAATTAGTGAAGAACAGTATGGATTTGTGGAGGGAAAGGGCACAAACAATGCAATATATACATTACGGACACTAGAAAGGTCAATAGAGAAACAGAAAGACATATATTTATGCTTCATAGATTATACTAAGGCATTTCATAAAGTAAAACATGATGAGCTGATTAAAATGTTGGAAGATAACATTGATGGGAAAGATTTAAGAATAATAAAGAATATTTACTGGAACCAAGTAGCAGCAATTAAAATTGGAAATAAAGAGGGTAGTTACGAACACATAAAGCTAGGAGTACGACAGGGATGTGTCTCACCAGATCTCTTCTCCCTATATAGCGAAGTAATAATGAGAGAGATCAAAGAGATGCCAGGAATACTAATTGGAGGTTATAATATAAATAATATACGCTATGCAGATGACGCAGTATTGGTGGCAGATAAATCAACAGACCTACAACAATTGTTGGACACTGTAGTAACAGAGAGTGCAAGGAAAGGACGCTCCTTGAATATCAAGAAAACAGTAACAATGGTGATATCAAAGAAAATGGTGACACCAAAATGTGACATAGAAATAGAAGGAAAAATTCTTAACCAAGTGGATAATTTTAGATACCTAGGGACATTTATAACATCAGATGGAAGATGTACAACAGAGATTAAGAGCAGAATAGGGCAGGCAAAGGCCGCATTTCAGAAAATGAAGAGTATCTTGTGCAATAGGTCACTATCACTGAGTGTAAGAAAGAGAGTGCTGAAATGCTATGTAGAACCAGTTTTGCTGTATGGCAGTGAATCTTGGAATGTAAATGAACAAACTAAGAAGAAATTAGAAGCAACAGAGATGTGGTTCCTGAGACGAATGTTGAGAATTCCTTGGACTGCCAGAGTAACTAACGATTACTGCCTGAAACAGGCTAATGAAACTAGAACACTATATACAACAATAAGAAAGAGACAAACAGCTTTCTTTGGTCATGTAATGAGAAGAGAGGCATTGGAGAACATCGTGACAACTGGAAAGATCGAGGGGAAGAGAGGCAGGGGCAGACCAAGAGAAATGATGCTGGATGGATTGAGACGGTGGCACGGAGGAATATCAGCAGTAGAGTTGATCCAGAAAACCAAAGACCGAGATCTGTGGAGAGCCATGAACGCCTACGCCAGCTGGCAGGGCACTTGATGATGATGATGAGCAAGGATCATCATCAGCGAAGTAATAGGCGGATGTTAGGTCAGAAGGTGGAGATAGGAATTTAAATTACAAAGATAGGCCCTAAAAACAATGGAATATATATCATGGAGATGTCAGGCTAAGGCACGAAGGCGCATAGGAATACATGAGCGTTTAGCTGATATGAGGTCAGAGAAGTCGATTAAGAAACTCTAGAACAATGGGTACGACCCAACACATGAATTTTTGGAACACGTACGGGATAAGAGGTCACTCATGAGATGCTAATCCAGGATAGCAGAATAAGAGACAAAGAGAGACCTAAGAATGTAATGGTGGTGGAATGTAGATTGAGGCTGAAAAAAGGTTAAATGATGTTTCTTGGGAGGTCCGGGAAGACTGAATAAAGAGACAAGGCTGAGGAGGAAATATCAGCCAGGCATTCAGGTAGTGTGGCCACAGGAAAGACTCCGAGGAAATTAAGTGCGTGCATGTATCTATACTGAGACTGTGCCTGGAAATTCTATCATGTTTGTTTCATCATATACCTGTGTCATTAATGAAACGATGTGCGCGAAACGGTGTGTTTTCCAGTTGCTATAGCAGTTCATAAGTACACCTGCAGAGTGTCCATACAGACATACCACTAGATACAACCATAGCCACTTCTATCTGTCACTCTGTCATAACACTTTGTGACATATAATTATCTGGGGGCATCCGTTTACAGTGAACATTTGGTACAGTTAGAAGGTTAGCGGCAAGGATCGTCGCTGGAAAACCGAGACGCCATCACAATCAAACGACTGCACGAACATCAGTGGGATATTTGAAAGAGAAGAATTTTGTGGGCACGTCAATTTTACAGTAGACCCGGCGCAGTCAGGTAGTTTCTGTGACACTCGACTCCAAAGTAACAACACCAGGTGCGACATCAAATGTGAAAATAACGACACTCACAGATGAATCAACATTACGACGAATCAGATCAGCAGCGTGAAAACCAGACAATCCACGAGAGGCCCGGTACAGGTACAATACACACTAAACAGATCAGCGCGCGTGGGGATTACAAGTATGCAAAATCACCCGGGGAGAAGAGAGCGACGGTAGATTGTTGCACACAAGAAAGTGACAAGTGTTGACTTGCTGAGGAGAACAGTGTCAAACTACAGACTGTCACAGGAAAAGAAATCGAACCAGCAAGTATGTTTTTAGGAAGCAGTGTACACCGGAGGTGAACAGAAGTTTGGTAAACTTCAGAGCGGCAAGATTTCTACACATCCCTTCATCACATGTTCAGAATGTAATTCCTCCCTTTCGTATTTCCTCCCTATAAAATCACCCCCTCACCTACACAGTATACGTAAACATGGAAGCTAAATTTAGTAGCACTTACTAGAACAAGTCTAGACGTCTACATACAATATGATTTGCGGGTCTACTTGCGTTATAAAACGAATTTCAGAAGGGCGAGAAGTACAGAACCGTAAAGTATGGAGGGGAAAACAATATGAAGTAATCGGTTCTTGGGCACTCCTCCGAATAACGGCCCCAAATTATTTATTGTAAAAAGTATCCCTTACAGGGTCTCAATAGGTGATTATGCTCGTTCCGGGGCGATATGCTGATTCAGGAGCGATGTGTTGTCGATCACTTCTTATTGCATGTGTGGTGGACTGCTAGACCGATCGATGGATGCAATAAATGTTTCTGGGTCTGGAGGGCCCTCAATGTCGTCGGAGTGTATATCAATATATTGTGCTACCGACGACAGTGAGGGTCCCCCGGGCCCAGAAACATTTACTGCATCCATCGATCGGTCTAGCAGTTCACCACACACTCAACCAGAAGTGATCGACAACACATTCAATTTATATGATTCTTTATTCAATAAATACATTACACAATTACACTTACTTGCCTTCTACTTGCGTAAGCAATTAATATTATATGTCTGCATTTGTAATTAATAAATGCAGTGGACCCCCCCCCCCCCTCCCCAACATACCTCAGTGAGCATTCCTCGACTGCATCTATCACCTAATGAGGCCCTGTAAGGGATACTTTTTACAATAAATAATTTGGGACTGTTATTAGGGGGAGTGCCGGTTCTTGTATTAACGCGATCTTGAAATAATCTTAATTCCCCCCCCCCCCCCCCCGGAAAACCTAGACACAGTACTATATTGTGCTATCATATTTCTTTCATGTCTTTTTCACTCCATCTAGCCACCTCTTCGCGGCTCGTTCTCTGGCCTTGTATCCCGATGTTCTCACCAAGAACGCTCTCGTTCTCTGGCCTTGTATCCCGACGTTCTCACCGAGAACGCTTTAGCCGCTCTTTGATCTTGTTCCATTCAGGCTAAATGCCCGAACCATTAATTCCTTGGTGTTCTATAAGGTGGTGTTATCCTTATATTTGTTCTTAGTTTCTCATTTGTCCCTCCAGGTCTTCTGGTTTTTTCTAGTTGCGCTTCTTATGCATCTCATCTTAAATGGTGTCATTTTACGTCTGTGTGTTTCTAGGACTGTCCAAGTCTGGCATTGGCAACACAGCGTAGGGGACGAATAAAGCATCTGTCAGCTTCTCTTTCTGTATGAATGTTGATATCTGGATGTTTTAGGATATGTGCTATTTGATAGTTGATGTTTTTGCTGTCTGTATTCTCGTTTCTATTTCTTAAACTAGTCTTCTATCCTCTGTGAACACACTGTCCAGATAATTATACACTCTAACTTGTGTTAAAGATTTTCCATTTATATTTACATTATATTGCACTGGTATTCGTCGCATTTGCCATAAATTATGTCTCTTCAATGATAATTGATATCATAATTGCGACAGCAATTGTCAAGGTAGTTGTTATAGTGGCAAAATACTGAATGACCTTGTAAATCACAAACTGCCAACTGGGGTTGAATGTGAAAGCAACGTCATGCAAAAGACGTGTAATTATTTCTTCCCCAGTAAATACTGATCCTGAACAAGTCCAATGGCCGACTGGTTGAGACAAGGCTGCATTCCTCTGGCCATGTCATTCGAGTAGCCACAAATACTAAGTACCCGGTGTGATGGTTGAATGCAGCAATCACGAATACATGTAGCTCTTAAAGATACACGACAACAGCTGTGAGCACATACATTGTTCACATCACAGACAGCAGCACAGCAACAACGTCCGTAGACGGTTGCCTCACACATATCCTTGACTTATCTATACTACATCATGTATCCGATGTTTGGATAGTTTCACAGACCAATAATACACCAGCAGCTAGTACTGAATGTCTGAGTGTCTCAAGTGCTAGATCAAATGACACCACAGGAAGAGATCACTTGAGCGTCCGTCGTCCTCCTTCTATGGCTGAATATATGTAAAAGATCAGCGAAGACAGTCGTGTCCGCAACTTTTCTTTCACGTGATGTCTTATCTTCTTTGTTCTTATAGTGAAGTAGTGTTGCTTTCATAATCGATCCATCAAAGCACTGATTATTTATCAGACACACTCAACAATAGAACTGCGGGCATTAGAGCGATACTCACTTTCTGCCAACATAACTCGCAGTTCTTCCAACTATGCTCAATTTCCGCCAACAACTCGCAGTTCTTCCAACTATGCTCACTTTCTGCCAACATAACTCACAGTTATTCCAGCTATGCTCACTTTCTGCCAACATAACTCACAGTTATTCCAGCTATGCTCACTTTCTGCCAACATAACTCACAGTTATTCCAACTATGCTCACTTTCTGCCAACATAACTCACAGTTCTTCCAACTATACTCACTTTCTGCCAACATAACTCACAGTTATTCCAGCTATGCTCACTTTCTGCCAACATAACTCACAGTTATTCCAGCTATGCTCACTTTCTGCCAACATAACTCACAGTTCTTCCAACTATGCTCACTTTCTGCCAACATAACTCGCAGTTCTTCCAACTATGCTCAATTTCCGCCAACAACTCGTAGTTCTTCCAACTATGCTCACTTTCTGCCAACATAACTCACAGTTATTCCAACTATACTCAATTTCTGCCAACATAACTCACAGTTCTTCCAACTATGCTCACTTTCTGCCAACATAACTCGCAGTTCTTCCAACTATACTCACTTTCTGCCAACATAACTCACAGTTATTCCAGCTATGCTCACTTTCTGCCAACATAACTCACAGTTATTCCAGCTATGCTCACTTTCTGCCAACATAACTCACAGTTCTTCCAACTATGCTCACTTTCTGCCAACATAACTCGCAGTTCTTCCAACTATGCTCAATTTCCGCCAACAACTCGCAGTTCTTCCAACTATGCTCACTTTCTGCCAACATAACTCACAGTTATTCCAACTATACTCAATTTCTGCCAACATAACTCACAGTTCTTCCAACTATGCTCACTTTCTGCCAACATAACTCACAGTTCTTCCAACTATACTCAATTTCTGCCAACATAACTCACAGTTCTTCCAACTATGCTCACTTTCTGCCAACATAACTCGCAGTTCTTCCAACTATACTCACTTTCTGCCAACATAACTCACAGTTCTTCCAACTATACTCACTTTCTGCCAACATAACTCACAGTTCTTCCAACTATACTCACTTTCTGCCAACATAACTCACAGTTCTTCCAACTATACTCAATTTCTGCCAACATAACTCACAGTTCTTCCAACTATGCTCACTTTCTGCCAACATAACTCACAGTTCTTCCAACTATACTCACTTTCTGCCAACATAACTCACAGTTCTTCCAACTATACTCACTTTCTGCCAACATAACTCGCAGTTCTTCCAACTATACTCAATTTCTGCCAACATAACTCACAGTTCTTCCAACTATGCTCACTTTCTGCCAACATAACTCACAGTTCTTCCAACTATACTCACTTTCTGCCAACATAACTCACAGTTCTTCCAACTATGCTCACTTTCTGCCAACATAACTCACAGTTCTTCCAACTATGCTCACTTTCTGCCAACATAACTCGCAGTTCTTCCAACTATGCTCACTTTCTGCCAACATAACTCACAGTTCTTCCAACTATGCTCACTTTCTGCCAACATAACTCA
This sequence comes from Cepaea hortensis, assembly GCA_963921405.1. Classification (NCBI taxonomy): domain Eukaryota; kingdom Metazoa; phylum Mollusca; class Gastropoda; order Stylommatophora; family Helicidae; genus Cepaea; species Cepaea hortensis. The sequence continues at coordinate 64,483,135 of OY992885.1, forward strand.
CAGTTCTTCCAACTATGCTCACTTTCTGCCAACATAACTCACAGTTCTTCCAACTATGCTCACTTTCTGCCAACATAACTCAGTTCTTCCAACTATGCTCACTTTCTGCCAACATAACTCGCAGTTCTTCCAACTATACTCACTTTCTGCCAACATAACTCACAGTTCTTCCAACTATGCTCACTTTCTGCCAACAACTCGCAGTTCTTCCAACTATACTCACTTTCTGCCAACATAACTCGCAGTTCTTCCAACTATGCTCACTTTTTAACAAAACCCAAATCCCGAAGCAAGAACCTGACATTGGGCCTGTCACGGGCTACGACTGTCACATGGTGATGACCTGTAGACGTGTGGAACTTATGAGTGCTAAACTGCAGTCGCAGTGAACTTATTTTCAAACTGCAGTCTCTGAGAATTTGTCAAACTGCAAGTCTCTGAGAACTTATTGTCAAACTGCAGTCTGTGAGAACTTATTGTCAAACTGTAGTGTCTGAGAACTTATTGTCAAATTCAGTCTCTGAGAACTTATGATTGTCAAACAGCAGTCGCTGAGAACTTATGATTGTCAAACAGCAGTCGCTGGGAACTTATGATTGTAAAACTGCAGTCTCTGAGAACTTATGACTGTCAAACAGCAGTCGCTGAGAACTTATGATTGTCAAACTGCAGTCTGTGAGGACTTAGTGCCTGCATGCTGCTGGCCAACAGCAGGGAAGGATGCAGGTCAGCTCTCCGGCTGATGTACAGGATGCATGTTCTCTGAACGTATCCATGCACACCTTCTAAACGCATTAATCGGTGTTATGTGGCGCTTGCGGGTAAAATGTGAACGCTTTACCTAAGACTGAAGACAAGAAGGACGCGCCTGCCTGAAGGCGTCACACATTGGTGGACGTGTTCACCAGGTAGGAAGTGCAACACACACAAAACTTATTATTCTTAACCATAATTTAGGTGATCAAAGTCCGCCTTTAGAAGCGTTAATAGTCTGAACTAAATTCGAAATCATGACTGGGCATAGTCATTTAAAGTTCACTGTTGCAGATCGCTTCATTGAAAACATCACGTCGACATACAAATTACCGGACGTGACTGCTAGAAATCCTGGACTGGAATACCAGCCGTACACTGACGTCATCTGTGACTTGTAGAGTCTTAAATGCTAGAGTAGTAAATCTGGGGTGATTTTTGGGCCACTTTAAGTTGCGTGCGGTATTTTGGAGTTAAACAGCGAACTCTCAGTCTTTCATGGATCTAACCACAAGTGCAACTATGTTGACAACACCCACAACACTGTCTACAAGTGCAACATTCACAACACTATCGTCACAACCAGGGCCGGATTTAGACTTGATAAGGCCCTAAGCTATTTGAAATATGGGGCCCTTTATAAGTCCAGATCGGTAATGCAAACCCTAGGCAAATAGCGCTTTGTTCTTCGAAAAGACGCGCTAAAAAACTGGGTGAAGAGTATGGGACGTCCCGGACGCAGCATTGGGACTAATAATGCTGCAGTATATTTAGGTATACATATATGACAATTGCTCATTCGGGCAATATTTTTTGGGTCCCCCACTTTCTTGTTGACCCCAAGATATAGCTTGTGTAGCTTATACGTAAATCCTGCACTGGTCACAACACATACAACACAGAGCGGAAGTATTTTGCCTCTGCGTGACTGCAAAATTTACCCATTATCACAAGGCGAAGGCAAAATGTGCTTCTTCTGTATTCAGCCTGTATCAGCATCAGCCAATGGGACACCGGCCGTCAACCAACTCACTGCCAGCCGCACTATCCTGAGCTATCCCATGCTGCTCCGCCCATGTCCTTCCGGTATGATTTACTTCCATATCTACTTCTCTTCTCCGTGTGTTTGTACGTCTTCCTCTGTATCTTTTGCCGCGTGGATTCCAGACAAAGGGTGTTCTAATATTATTCTCGTGTCTTTGATTGATTTTTTTTTCAATGTACAGTATGCCCTATCCAGCGCCAGCATCTTTTCTCCAGCTCTTGATTCATTGTTGTTTGTTTAGTTCTCTCAGTGCGCCCCAGATTGATGATTCTGTCATGACATTGCAGTTCTATGTTTCTATAGCTCTTGATTCATTGTTGTTTGTTTAGTTCTCTCAGTGCGCCCCAGATTGATGATTCTGTCATGACATTGCAGTTCTATGTTTCTCCAGCTCTTGATTCATTGTTGTTTGTTTAGTTCTCTCAGTGCGCCCCAGATTGATGATTCTGTCATGACATTGCAGTTCTATGTTTCTCCAGCTCTTGATTCATTGTTGTTTGTTTAGTTCTCTCAGTGCGCCCCAGATTGATGATTCTGTCATGACATTGCAATTCTATTTTTCTCCAGCTCTTGATTCATTGTTGTTTGTTTAGTTCTCTCAGTGCGCCCCAGATTGATGATTCTGTCATGACATTGCAGTTCTATGTTTCTCCAGCTCTTGATTCATTGTTGTTTGTTTAGTTCTCTCAGTGCGCCCCAGATTGATGATTCTGTCATGACATTGCAGTTCTATGTTTCTCCAGCTCTTGATTCATTGTTGTTTGTTTAGTTCTCTCAGTGCGCCCCAGATTGATGATTCTGTCATGACATTGCAGTTCTATGTTTCTCCAGCTCTTGATTCATTGTTGTTTGTTTAGTTCTCTCAGTGCGCCCCAGATTAATGATTCTGTCATGACATTGCAGTTCTATGTTTCTCCAGCTCTTGATTCATTGTTTGTTTGTTTAGTTCTCTCAGTGCGCCCCAGATTGATGATTCTGTCATGACATTGCAGTTCTATGTTTCTCCAGCTCTTGATTCATTGTTTGTTTAGTTCTCTCAGTGCGCCCCAGATTGATGATTCTGTCATGACATTGCAGTTCTATGTTTCTCCAGCTCTTGATTCATTGTTGTTTGTTTAGTTCTCTCAGTGCGCCCCAGATTGATGATTCTGTCATGACATTGCAGTTCTATGTTCCGCAGACACAAATTAATGGATGTTTGTAGTTTAAGAGTAATTGTTTTAGTTTATCTCCGCGTATTTGATCCCTACAGCAGTATTAATGTATGTTAGAGTTGAACATACCCAGTTTTGTGCTCCGTTCAATTTCTTTTGACTTCTACAATATCCCTAGGTGTTATAACAGCTCCTCTTGACTTTTATGTTCTTATTTTAATATCATTATATGTTCCACCATCTTTATCTACATTCCTTCCTAAATAAATTTGTGTATGATTTCACCTCATGAAATGAAGTTTCACCAAAGGAGATAGGATACTGATTTGCTTGATTTCGTCTCAATATCTTTGTCTTTATCCTATGAATTTGTAAACAATTGTTGTGACCTCCCATCCAATGTGTTTAGTTTATCCTGCATCTGATTGCATGTCTCATCATTGAGCTATTTTGTTGGAGGAGCCCGTCGAATATTTTTTTCGAATGCCTCTGTTTTCCACCATGGAGTGCTCTGCACCTCATTGTCTCTATGCCCTATCCAGCGCCAGCATCTTTTCACCAGCTCTTGATTCATTGTTGTTTGTTTAGTTCTCTCAGTGCGCCCCAGATTGATGATTCTGTCATGACATTGCAGTTCTATGTTTCTCCAGCTCTTGATTCATTGTTGTTTGTTTAGTTCTCTCAGTGCGCCCCAGATTGATGATTCTGTCATGACATTGCAGTTCTATGTTTCTCCAGCTCTTGATTCATTGTTGTTTGTTTAGTTCTCTCAGTGCGCCCCAGATTGATGATTCTGTCATGACATTGCAATTCTATTTTTCTCCAGCTCTTGATTCATTGTTGTTTGTTTAGTTCTCTCAGTGCGCCCCAGATTGATGATTCTGTCATGACATTGCAGTTCTATGTTTCTCCAGCTCTTGATTCATTGTTGTTTGTTTAGTTCTCTCAGTGCGCCCCAGATTGATGATTCTGTCATGACATTGCAGTTCTATGTTTCTCCAGCTCTTGATTCATTGTTGTTTGTTTAGTTCTCTCAGTGCGCCCCAGATTGATGATTCTGTCATGACATTGCAGTTCTATGTTTCTCCAGCTCTTGATTCATTGTTGTTTGTTTAGTTCTCTCAGTGCGCCCCAGATTAATGATTCTGTCATGACATTGCAGTTCTATGTTTCTCCAGCTCTTGATTCATTGTTTGTTTGTTTAGTTCTCTCAGTGCGCCCCAGATTGATGATTCTGTCATGACATTGCAGTTCTATGTTTCTCCAGCTCTTGATTCATTGTTTGTTTAGTTCTCTCAGTGCGCCCCAGATTGATGATTCTGTCATGACATTGCAGTTCTATGTTTCTCCAGCTCTTGATTCATTGTTGTTTGTTTAGTTCTCTCAGTGCGCCCCAGATTGATGATTCTGTCATGACATTGCAGTTCTATGTTCCGCAGACACAAATTAATGGATGTTTGTAGTTTAAGAGTAATTGTTTTAGTTTATCTCCGCGTATTTGATCCCTACAGCAGTATTAATGTATGTTAGAGTTGAACATACCCAGTTTTGTGCTCCGTTCAATTTCTTTTGACTTCTACAATATCCCTAGGTGTTATAACAGCTCCTCTTGACTTTTATGTTCTTATTTTAATATCATTATATGTTCCACCATCTTTATCTACATTCCTTCCTAAATAAATTTGTGTATGATTTCACCTCATGAAATGAAGTTTCACCAAAGGAGATAGGATACTGATTTGCTTGATTTCGTCTCAATATCTTTGTCTTTATCCTATGAATTTGTAAACAATTGTTGTGACCTCCCATCCAATGTGTTTAGTTTATCCTGCATCTGATTGCATGTCTCATCATTGAGCTATTTTGTTGGAGGAGCCCGTCGAATATTTTTTTCGAATGCCTCTGTTTTCCACCATGGAGTGCTCTGCACCTCATTGTCTCTATGCGTTGTCTTCATTAAGTTAATGCTTTTCTGTGGGATCCCAAAATGCCCCATCAATAGAGATTCGCTATCACTGCTACCAGAAGGCCTTTTTCATGGTACACAAATCCTATACAATATGGTGAGGTCAATTGAATGCGTTGCTCTATATTCTGGTTGTCGTAGGTTCTATTTGGCGAAACGCCTGTTATGTTCATCACTTTGTTGATTGCCAATGCATCTCTCAGCCTCCCCAGAAAGATCCTGTTTAATATCTGACCAGGAGCAGACAGTAACATTATTCCTCTATAATGTTCACACTCATATATTTCCCCTGTCTTTGCCAGCTTCACCAGATATCCTTCTCTCCTGGCCTCCCGTGTGTTGTCAGAATCCTTGGGAAGCAAAGAACAGTAACACTGTAGCCCTGCTTGGCGTGTCGTGAGAGGAGCGAAGGAGGTTCCGCCCAAGTCTGACCGGGACTATAGTGGAAGCACATAAAAGAACAACGGTCAACTAACATTCGTATCGTAAGAAACGAATGATGGTTGGGCGTGGGCTGGCGTCCCAATTCTGCTGCAAAATCCGACCAACCAGGATTAAAATGTGCTGTTCCGTGCAATATTTTGCAAAATACCCCCGCCCCCCAATATACATTTAATGTAAACGATGTTCCGGATAAAATAAGATAATAGCACATATAAAACTTAATTGTGTATATATTGTGAGCCCAGGGTATGGACTTCTCCCGAAACGCTGGGGATGTTTATTCTGTCTGAGGCAAAATATCCTTGGCCTGAACAATGTGAATAAAGACTGGATTGTGAAGATAGCAATAACTACCACCAGAAGTGGAATTCAGTGGACTAACAGAGCAGCTTGATGATCTGCACTTGACTGAACACATTGCCCTGCTGTCCCACACACGAAATTAGAATTAAATTAAATGAAACACACTTGTTGGGGCGGCATAAGAATGTCGTCTAAAAATTCACAGCGGATATGGAAATATAATGAAATCAATCAATCAATCAATCAATTATGTGCCATGCCGGAAAGCGTGGGCGGTCATGACTCGCCATTTCACTCGATCACCAGTGTCGTGGATCAGCTCAGTGTTCCTGTCTCGTCCATGCCATGTGGCCACGCCATCCAGGTATTTTCCTCTCGGTCTGCCTCTTGGTCTGTTTCCTTCGATCTTGCCAATTGTCACCAAGTTCTCCAATCCATTTCTTCTCATAACATGTCCAAAAAATTGTGACTGTCTACGTCTAATTTCTCTAATCAGTTTACGATGTTCATTTGTCTCCTGTAGTACATGGTCATTGGTTTTTCTGTCTGTCCATGGTATTCTTTGCATTTTCCCCAGAAAAAGTATTTCTGCAGCCATCAGATGTTTTTCAGCTTGACTGCACATTGTCCAAGTTTCACATCCATACAAAAGAACAGGCTCTATGTATCCCCTCAACACTCTTTTTCTCGTTTCAATTGACATCTTTTTATTGGTCAGAATGTTTTTCATCTTGCTAAAGGCTACTTTCGCCATGGCGATTCTTGTTCTAATCTCTTCAAGGCATCTCCCATCAGATGTTATGACTGTTCCGAGATAATTGTACCGATTCACTTGTTGAAGAATATTCCCATTTACTTGTATATCACATTGTGGTACTTCGTTCTTCCTAGTGACGACCATAACCTGTGTCTTCTTACAATTTAATTCCAACCCCAGATGCTCACTGTGTACAACAACCGCGTCTACTAATTGTTGTAGATCTTGTGCATTGTCTGCAATCAATACTGTATCATCTGCATATCTAATGTTATTGATGTTTCGTCCTCCAATGCTGCATTTATATCTTCTACATTTCTGAAAATATTTTCTGTATAGGGAAAAAAGATCTGGAGACATTATACATCCTTGCCTAACACCTCTCTTAATAGGTTGATATTTTCCCACTTCATTATTAATCCTTATGGCAGCTTGTTGTTTCCAATATATGTTTTTTATAAGTCTAATGTCTTTCCCATCAATTTGTAGATCTGCAAGCATATCTACCATGTTGACATGTCTAACTCTATCAAAAGCCTTTGTGTAGTCAATATATCCTCGTTTACTTCCATAACACGTTCAATAACTGTTCGCAGCATATACACGGCATTTACCGTACCCTTTCCCTCTACAAACCCACATTGTTCTTCCCCTATTTCAGGTTGTATTTTCTTCCTCACTCTTTGCATGGTATTTTGTAGCAAAATCTTTGTGATGTGACTCACTATACTAATTGTTCTATGTTGATCACATTCCAAGGCTCCTGATTTCTTGGGAATTGCAATAAATACTGAGTTACATAATTCAGAAGGTATATCTCCAGTATCATATAATGTGTTCAGCAGTCTGGTGACTTGCTCTAGTCCAAATTCTTCTAAAGCTTTAATCATTTATGTTGTGATGTTATCTGCACCGGGGGCCTTGCTAGCTTTCATATGCTTAAGAATATTTCGAACCTCCATCTTCAAAATTGGCGGTCCTTCATTATTAAATCTAATATCATTCTGTTCCTCTCTGTTATCATTATAAAGGTTTTTCACATAATCTGTCCATACATGTAGAATCTGATCTTTTTCTACTATGATTTTGCCATCTTTAGTTTTTAGACAGTCTGTTGATGTACCTGTTCTTTTATTAGTAAGTTCCTGAATTCTTTTGTGCACTAATTTGGTATTTTGACTGTTGTGTTGTTTTTCAATGTTTAAGCACTTTTCCTCAAGCCATGCCTCTTTTGCCTCCCTACATAATATTTTGACTTGTCTGTGAATTTTTTCATATTTGGCAGAATTATTTTTGTTGAGTCTTCTTGTTTCCATTAGGTGTAAAATTTCTTCTGTCATCCATTTCTTACGACCCACCTTCTTTAATTTTGGAATAGTTGTTTCTGCAGCCACATTAATTGAATTCTTTAACATTTCCCATTGATCATTCACATCCTGGAATAATATCTCTAGATCAGACAATATATCAAATCTGTTCTGTACTTCTATGTTGAATTTGTTTTGTATTTCCTTGTCATTACTCAATGTACCCAAATCATATTTAATGTTTCCTGTTATATACTTGACTTTCTTCAACTTTATCCTCAGTGTTCCTGTAAGTAATCTGTGGTCACTATAACAATCAGCACTGGGAACTGTTTTTGCTATTGTTAGTGCGTTTCTAAATCTTCTGCTAATCAGAATGTAGTCAATCTGGTTTCTGATCCTGCTATCAGGACTCCTCCATGTCCATAATCTTCTAGGGTGTTGCTTAAACCAGGTGTTTCCTACAATCATTTCCTGTTCTTTTGCCCACTCTACGAGTCTGTATCCTCTTTCATTTCTCTCTCCTAAACCATAGTTTCCTACTGAGTATCTATCACATTGATTTCCTACTTTTGCATTGAATCATCAAAAAACGTGCTAAAAATTCATTAAATTAGTTACAATAGTTACTGCTATGGTCTAACGTTGTTTTGGGGAGGCTGGAAAGTACCAAAGAAGTATTCATTTAACAGGTGCTGGAAGTGTCCACTATGAGCTTCAGGACATGACTGTACGTCATATTGCCAAATACCTTCTGCAACGTGTCTGTTGTTTATCATGAAATCTTGCTATAAATCTTTGAACAACCATCTGTGTGTATCCACCGCCATTTCAAAACACTTGTTTAACCAAAACAATTCTTTCTGCTGTTGATAACACCATTACAAATTTTTTTTATGACATCATGTACTTCATTTTTCAAATTTGTTCTACATACAAAGTGTATTGAGACTTTACAAACACCCTGTGCGTGTGAGTGTGTGTGTGTGTGTGTGTGTGTGTGAGAGAGAGAGAGAGAGAGAGAGAGAGAGAGAGAGAGAGAGAGAGAGAGAGAGAGAGAGAGAGAGAGAGAGAGAGAGAGAGAGAGAGAGAGAGAGAGAGATAAGCATACAATACACACATATATATTTTCTGGGAAGGACAGGTGCACGCACATTTAGTCTCATAGCTAATACAGTGGTTGGGTTGTGAAGTATTAGGCCATCGCATACTTTAGGCCATGTATAACGCACTGTATATACACAATATGACGAGCCTGCGTGCCAATTCTTAACCCTTTGAAAATAAAGATTTTCGTTCGTTCGTTCTTCCCCCCCCCCCCCCTCTCTCCCTCTGTGTGTGTGAGAGAGAGAGAGAGAGAGAGAGAGAGAGAGAGAGAGAGAGAGAGAGAGAGAGAGAGAGAGAGAGAGAGAGAGAGAGAGAAAATATATATTGTGAGTGCGCACGCCTGGATGTGCATGCATATTATGCTATGTGCTATTCAAATCACGAAATGTGGTTGTCTTGATGCACACTGTTTGTTGTTTGTTTTTTTAACTTTCCTGGATGCAAAATTTGTTTTTAGTCTTTACAATTTCCAGTGTTCCGCGAAACATGGCGGGGATAGAAGACTCCCGGTTACGTTTGTTCTACGGGCACAGTGCATTCATTACTCGTGTTGTAATCAGCCATTACTCCTGTACTATCACATTAATAACAAGCTCACATCACAGAACAGACACATTCACACACAGAACAGACACATTCACACACAGAACAGACACATTCACACACAGAACAGACACATTCATACACAGAACAGACATATACACATAAGACAAATTTACACACAGAACAGACACGTTCACACACACAACAGACACATTCATACACAGAACAGACACATTCACACACAGAAAAGATATTCACACGCAGAATAGACACATTCATAGACAGAACAGACACATTCATAGACAGTTCAGAGGCACGCATACACCACAAGGACAGATCTATGCAGAGCAGACACACGCCTATACAACAGACACATCTATACAGAACAGACACACGTCTATACAGAACAGACACAAGCCTATACAGAACAGACACACGCTTATATACAACAGACATTTATACAGAACATACACATCAATACAGAACAGACATCTATGCAGAACAGACACATCTATACAGAACAGACACATCTATATAGAACAGACACATCTATATCGACAGACACACGCTTATATAGAACAGACACGTCTATACAGAACAGAGACACGCTTATACAGAACAAACACATCTATACAGAACAGACACACACTTATACAGAACAGACACACGCTTATACAGAACAGACACATCTACACAGAACAGATGCACGCTTATATACAACAAACATCTACACAGAACAGACACAACTATACAGAACAGACACATCTATACAGAACAGACACATATATAGGGAGTCTCCATGGCGAATTGGTCAAGCCCTTCTACTCGGGCTCTAAAGGTTGTGGGTTCGATTCCGGGCCGCGTCCTTGTCGGTTCATGAGTGAAATTTTTCAAAGACTCCTATGGGTCGTCGCTAAAGCTACGGAGTTCGTGCTTTGTGTGACGCTTTCCGCGCTGTGGTAAGAGACCGAGCCATATGGGATAAAACCCGGTGCAATGAAGCCGACCCTGTCGACTTTTAAGCGACAGACACGTCTTTTCAGAACAGACACATCTATACAGACCAGACACATCTATATAGACCAGACACCTCTATACAGAACAGACACATGCATGTACAGAACAGACATGTACAGAAGAGACAGAACATATAAAGAACAGACACATTCACGAAGCAGACACACACACACACACACACACACACACACTACACAATATAAACACGAGTGTTTAATGCAGAGATTAATTCTCGAGTGCCTATCCACGATCAACCACTGAGCACTTGACCTAAGAAGACATTCATTTATAACTGCCCATCTATGATCAACCACTCAGACCTAAGAAGACTTTCATTTATCACTGCCCATGTGTGACGTCTCAAGCACTTAAACTAGTAGAGACAATTTATCAGTCCTTTGTCACCGGCAGACAGCTGGTGCAACAACGTCTGCGCTTAGATATTCAGTCGGTTTAACCTTGCCAATCTAGCTAGGCAATGCATACCTAGCAACCACATAATAATCTACACTGAAGGGCGCTGAAACAGACAAAATGACAGTACAACCCTGTCAAGATAACAGTGACACAGATGTTGCACGAGAACATGGCGCTGTAAAATGATGAGATCAGCATACCTGCACAAGCGATTATTTGAAGCACACAAGTATCACACAGTGTTGGGAGCAGCACGTACTATATAAGTGGACACCGTAAAACAGTGCGCCTCTTGCTGACCATAACGAACACTTGAACCCCAACACAAGCCGATACCTCACCGGCACCGGGTGAAGCTGCCGTGCACACATTCTGTGTCTTCCTTTGAAGAACATATTCTGGAAATAATGTTGGCTTATTCACGATATACATCTCTTTTTACCTATTCGTGGAATCTATTTCTCTTTTCCTCGCGTGACCCTCATCCTGTATCGTCCCTTCCTGCGTGATATTCATTAACATAACACAGTGACCGTAAGTCAAGGTCAGTGGGAAGTCGTTACATTATACAAACCTGGAAAACGGGTTAGTTAAATAAACCTCACACGATTGTCTTCTGCAAATACTTGTTAATCCGGAACCTGTCAGAAATGTGCTAGATGCAAAGCTCTCAGGTTACCGCTGACAAGAACCGCTATTTCCTATTACACTAATCATGAACAGAACTTTTGTTAGCACAGTCGGTGCAAATCTCCCCTCTCCTTACATGATCTATTGACCCAGTCCTTCCGCGCTACACCCACCTCCCAGTTCGCGCGAGGTCAGGTACCTGCCACTACTGACCTAGTACCCTAGATTGTCTTGCTCCCTATAATCTCGATCGATACCGAGGCCCATCCCTCGTTTACTTCGAGGGGTGGTTTATTCCCAACAGGCAACGCGGCACAGCGGCCTGACACGGTACACAAGCCGACCAGCCTGGCAGAAGTCAATGTGCGACAGCAGACAGACACACTGGCAGGCAGGCAGACATACGTGCACGCCGCACGCACACTTGCAAGCCGCACAGCAATTTGGCTAAATGTCTGGAGCTGGGGAATGTCACGTTACAGGTAGTTAGGGCTACACGTGCAACCAGCCTTCTGCTGGCTAACACATCCGAGCTTGTGTCGGTAGGAGAGATTTGGCGACAGTACTTCGGTGCATTAGTACAACCCAGATAGCGTGAACCTGGCAGATACAGCATGATAAGCGATAGGACATTGGAAGAGGGGTGTGGTGGCGAGTAGATCAAGCCACAGGGATCAAGGGGATTGTAGGGAGAAAAGGGGTGGTGGGAGAAGTGTCTAGTTACGACAAGTGAATTGTGGGACTTAAAAAAGTGTGTAACATACGAGACAAAGAAGAAGCAGTTTTTTCCTCCCAATTAGCAGACAGACAGACAGGCAGGCTGACAATGTTAAACATGACGTACAGTATCTTATCCTGGCGTGGCGTCACAGTGTTCTGTACTGTATAATCCCGAAGTTCAAGAAAAGTATGAAAATAACCTGGCTGAAATGTGAATAATCATGACACACGTCTCTTTGTGCGTAGCTTCCATCAGAACACACCAATGCATGCGTTGATAGTTGTTCTACGCTAAGATGAAAGGCTGTTAAAAATCTTCTCTTGCCTTTTTCTCTTGGTTTTTGTTCCCAACTCTTGCAATATGTTTCTAGTTTTACTATTCACATATTACGGTGTGTGTGGAAGGGAGAGAGAGAGAGAAAAGAATCATAGTGTCGTCACAATGACCTACAGTCGCATGTTGTACACAGTGCGGTTAAAAGTAGAGTAACAATTATGAGCACTTCAGTGAAAATAGCACTCACACACTCCGCGTAAATGGGGCCAATCCAGGGTTGCCAGATCACTGCGATTAAATAAAGCCAAGTCATGAAATAAAAAAGCCAAAAGAGCCAAACATTCATCATCATCTTCTTCTTCCACGTCTGCCGTCAAGCGTCGTGGGGAGGAATAATTTGCGTTCCAGCGGCCGGTGGGCGGCACTGGATAGTGTCATTTCGTGTGGCTGTACAATGTCTTTGATGTCGTCAATCCATTTTCTTCTTGGACGTCCTCTTGGTCTCGTCGCAGCTGATCTTTGATGTAAGGCCAGTGATGGTAGTTGCTGGTGTTGCATTCTAACGACATGGCCAAACCACTTGATCTTCTGTCTTTCAATAAATGTGGCACAAGGTGTTGATCCCACAGCCTGTCTGATAATAGCATTTCTTAATCGGTCTCGGATTGTTAAGTTGGCAGCTCTCCTCAGGCATCTCATTTCGCAGGTGTTGATTTTGCGAAGGCGTGATTTAGATAAAGTCCAGGTTTGAGATTGGTAGCAAAGGGTTGGTGTGAATATGCTGTTTATTATCTGTCGTTTTGCAGGCATGGGTATATTAGGATGTTTCAGTAAGGGTGATAGTTGATATGTAAGTGCACTAGCTTTTTGATATCTGATTTCAATTTCTCTGTCTAATCTGCCATCTTCTGTGATCATACTTCCAAGATATTTGAATTCTTTAACTTGTTTCAGAGTTTTGCTATTTAACTGTATACTTAGTGGGCCCGGCGATCTGCTAACTCGCATTACTTCGGTTTGGCTGTATTTATGCTCATATTGTTAACTCCTGCATGTTGAACTCAGACTATTAATATGATTTTGCAGTCTGTCCTCGTCACTATAAAACAGGCACTGTGCGTCTGCAAATAAAAGTTCATTTATTTCCTGTGGATCAGTTGTTTCATCTGGAGTAAAGAGTTCTAAATTTTCTGAATCTGTTCTGTAAAGACTTGCTTCTTTGGAAATTCTGTCCATGTAGATATTAAATAGCAGGGGAGAAAGCACACATCCCTGTCTCACTCCTGTATTGACTGTGAACATATCTGATATACCTTCGTGTGTTCTTACTGCACTTCGGCTCAAGTGGTACATGGCTATGATGTTTTCTAGCAGTTGCCCTTGTATCCCATAGTCTTCAAGGATGGTCCATAATTTGTTTCTGTCTACTCTATCGAAAGCCTTTTCCTGATCTACAAACACAATACTCTGCTGGTCACTATATGCCAAACATTACCCAATAAAAATATCTATTAAAAATATATTTACATCACATAAGTACATCTTCTTTAAGTAAGTATTCCTCTTCATTGTTGAGAGATTCAGTACAGGATTCCTTAGAATATAAAATTTCAGCTTTAAAATCATTCAACATTTTGGATGAAGGACACTGCAAACACACTTGTACTGAACACATGAAGGAGATACATCTGTCATTCTGAACCAAACTGAATTGTTGCATCCAACCATATTGGAAGCACCATCTAATGCAAAACCAATGCAATTTATTCATGTTTGATTACATTTTTTTTTTAAATTTCATTGTTAATCAAATTAAATATATTCTCTCCTGTAGCCTCCTGAACTGGAATCAAACCTAGAAAACTAGTAGTAATTTCATTTATCGCTGAGGTATCTAACTAACATGCACGAATATTTTTGGGTCGAGACATCAGTGGACTCATCAATGATGAGTGTATACTTCTTGTTTTGCAGATCTAGAATTAGATCAGATCTTAAAGATGATGAAATAACATTTTTTATTAGTGATATGCACTTTGTTCGGTGCAATTTTATCTGACCAAGAGTGCTGTTACATCCATGGGCTACCATTATTTCACAAGCAGGCTTCAGACCAAAACGGTCATGCATAGACCACATTTTCACCCTCAGAATAATCATTGAAGACTCCGTAGAATTCCAGTCGAAATTAATCACCAACTTTGTCGACTTTCAAAAAGCCTTCGACAGTATCCACCGTCCTTCACTTTGGAATCTACTTAACATCTATGGTTTTCCTACCAAATACACCAACGTCATAAAATCTGTCTACAAAGAAACACGTTGCTGCGTAAGAACAGAAACAGGCAACTCTGACTGGTTCTCAGTCGAAACAGGAGTGAAACAGGGTTGTGTCTTATCACCGATGCTTTTTGGAATAGCTATCGACTGGGTCATGCGCAAATGCACAAACAACACAAATATGGGTATCCATTGGGTTGACAAAATTCTAGAAGACCTGGACTTTGCCGACGACATAGTGCTTTTGAGTTCAACACACCCGGATGCCCAAGAGAAAATAAACCACCTCCAAAATGTTTCAGGGCAAATTGGTCTCCAAATTAACACCACAGAAACAAAGACTATTGATCTTACCAACAGTTCAGATGACACCAAATTGAACAGCTACGTTCTTGAAAAAGCCAACAGCTTCACATACCTAGGAAGCAAAATGACATCTACAGGGGACTCAACACCAGAAATATCATCTAGAATCGCACTGGCATCTAGTGCCTTCAATAAACTGTCAAACATCTGGAAGTCAAAGACACTCAGCAAACACACAAAACTTAAAATCTTCAACTCTTGTGTAATTCCAGTGTTAACGTATGGATGTGAGAGTTGGAAATCAATGGTAGCTTTAGATAAAAAAATTAGACAATTTTGAGAACAAATGTCTTAGAAGACTTCTAAACATCCACTGGACAGACTTCAGAACCAATTCGCAAATAAGACAAGAGACTAAGCAAGATACAGTATCCAATTTCATAAGAAGACGCCGTTGGAACTACATCGGCCATGTACTCAGAATGGACAAGACAAGACTCCCCTATCAAGCCCTCATATGGTCACCAGTAGGGAAAAGAAAACGGGGAAGACCAAGAGAGACCCTGCATAGAACCATCATTAGAGAAGGCTCATTCAATGGCCAAGTAAATATCCAAGATCTACAACAGGTAGCAGCGAACCGCCAAGCATGGAGAGTCAGGACTTCTGCTCAAGAGGAAAGACTAACTAACTAAACTTGTTTTTAAAAGCCAGATTTATCAGATTTGGCATTTAAAAAGCCAATCTAGCAACCCTGGGCCAATCTTAAATTCCTAAATAGGCGTGTGTTTTCCACTAGCTAGGGACAGTCACAACATCGGATCCCTGATCAAGCCTTGCGGGTAATCGGTATAAGGTTAAGTAAAAATGTACAGGCCCCATGTACACGCCCAAGGCGCGCTAGGCATATGGACATAGACCTATGTTTGTACAGACCAAACGTCACTCTGTGGGGATGAGGTCGATACCAAGTCGGCCGCCTTGACTTACCAATACATGTCCTGATACCCATGTAGGCTGGGTCACCTGGCAGCCCATGTAGGCTGGGTCAACCTGGCAGCTCATGTAGGCTGGGTCACATGGCAGCCCATGTAGGCTATGTCAACCTGGCAGCCCATGTCAAATTTACAAACTGAATACCGCCCCGATGCGGGTGGAAGCCAAGACTACAGAGACGTCAGGCGAGCGTGGGTGTGTGATACAAGCTCTGTGTGTGTCCAGAGACGGCGGGCGAGCGTGGGTATGTGATACTAGCTCTGTTATGTGTAAACAGAGACGGCGGGCGAGCGTGGGTATGTGATACTAGCTCTGTTATGTGTAAACAGAGACGGCGGGTGAGAGTGGGTATGTGATACTAGCTCTGTTATGTGTAAACAGAGACGGCGGGCGAGCGTGAGTATGTGATACTAGCTCTTTTATGTGTAAACAGAGACGGCGGGCAAGCGTGAGTATGTGATACAAGCTCTGTATGTTTCCACCGAGACGGCAGACGAGCGTGGGTATGTGATACAAGCTCTGTTATGTGGAAACAGAGACGGCAGGTGAGTGTGGGTATGTGATACAAGCTCTGTATGTAAACAGAGCGGCATACGCCTGTCATACCTGGACACTTACTAAACAAGCTCCATCCATCCATCATGTGCCATGCCGGTACGCGTGGGCGGTCGTGTTCTGCCATCTCACTCGATCACCAGAGTCGTGGATCAGCATCTCAACACTCTTTTTCTCGTTTCAGTTGACATCTTTTTATTGGTCAGTATGTTTTTCATCTTGCTAAAGGCTACTTTCACCATGGCGATTCTTGTTCTAATCTCTTCAAGGCATCTCCCATCAGTGATAATTGTACCTATTCACTTGTTGAAGAATATTTCCATTTACTTGTATATTACATTGTGGTATTTCGTTCTTCCTAGTGACGACCATAATCTGTGTCTTTTTACAATTTAATTCTAACCCTAGTTGTTCACTGTGTGTATCAACCGCACCTACTAAATTTTGCAGGTCCTGTTCATTGTCTGCAATCAAGACTGTATCATCTGCATATCTAATGTTATTGATGCATCCGCCCCCAATGTTGATTCCTTCCATATCTTCAATATTTCTGAAAATACTTTCACTATACAGGGAAAACAGATCTGGAGACATTACACATCCCTGTCTCACACCTCTCTTAATAGGCTGATATTGGCTTACTTCATTATCAACTCTTGTGGCAGCTTGTTGTTTCCAATATATGTTTTTTACAAGTCTAAGATCTTTTGCATCAATTTGTAGATCTTCAAGCATCCTTATCATGTTGACATGTCTCACTTTATCAAAAGCCTTTGTGTAGTCAATAAAGCAATGGTGTAGATCTTTGTTTACTTCTATAGAACGTTCGATTACGGTTCTCAGTATATACACAGCATTTACTGCACCCTTGCCTTCTACAAACCCACATTGTTCTTCTCCTATTTCAGGTTGTATTTTCCTCCTAACTCTTTGCATGATAATTCTTAGCAAAATCTTCGTGATGGGACTCATTATGCTAATTGTTCGATGTTGATCACATTCCAAGGCTCCTGATTTCTTTGGGATTGCAATAAATACAGAATTACATAACTCCTGAGGTATATTTCCAGTATCATATATTGTATTAAGCAGACTGGTAACTTTATCTATTCCATATTCTTCTAAAGCATTAATCATTTCTGTTGTGACACTGTCTGAACCGGGGGTCTTGCCAGATTTCATATGATTAAGAGCATTCTGAACCTCCATCTTCAAAATTGCTGGTCCTTCATTATTATTTTGAACATCATACTGTTCGTCTCTGTTATCGTCATAAAGGTTTTTCACGTAATCTGACCATACATGTAAGATCTGATCTTTTTCTATTATGACTCTTCCATCTTTTGTCTTTAGGCAGCCTGCTGGTGTACGTGTTCTTTGATTAGTAAGCTCCTGAATTCTTTTGTGCATTAGTTTCGCATTTTTACTGTTGTGTTGTTTTTCAATTTCTCTGCAATTTTTCTCAAGCCATGTTTCTTTTGCCTCCTTACATAAGGTTCAGACTTGTCAACTAAACAAGCTCAACAGCGCATAAATGCCGTTGAATATTTTAGTCTGAGGCAACCTGGTAACATTCTTCTTCCGATATTTTTATTTATTTTTGGATGTAACTTGAGGTGAGTTAGTTTACAGCAGAGCTGCGATATTTGATATTTCGGCCGACACCTCAGACGTCTTAAGATGTTTGTTGAACGGGTTCGCCTCCCGAGTGTTTCGTATGACGCTTATGCGGTCTCAGAGTCATAACGGCATGTCGTCCCTATATCCAATTGTGACGCACGTGCTGGCCCGTTGAGAACAGCAACACGCGTGCAAGCCGGTCCTCAAAAGAAGGCAGGAGCAGGCCATGGGCATTCTGGGCCACCCAAGGAAGCTTCCCTGAGTGCACAGCCGACACATGACGGTCTAATACTGACCCACCTAAGGAATCACCACCTCCTCGCGGATCAAAACACACTAATACAATGTAAAATATCACAGAGGCGGATGGAGAGGAGTCATCGTTCCTACTATCTCGGGTGTCTGTTCTGTGGGAGATCGTGTTCATGCTCATGCTCTGTGTTTGTTCACAAGAAGATCATTAACTTGCCAGACTAGAACAGTGCTTCCCAAACTTTTCACTTTCGCGGACCGACATAAAATGTTCCTTTTGCACCAGGGACCGGTGCCGTTTAAAAAAAAAAATTCTCTGATTGTAATCTGGAATTGTATATGACTTCAATATAGATTTTAATATAAATATCAGATTTAACGTTATTGTGGGTGTTGTCCCGGTGCGATAAATACTGCTCCATAATAATATTGCATGACGGTGATTTATTTAATGGTGGTCCCATTTTCATGAGTAAAAATTTTATTGTAGAGATTTACAAATCAAAAAAATTTTCAAATGCCAAAACTACATTTAGGTCTTCTTGTGAGTGGCACCTTGGAGTCTTGACAGACCAAAGTATGTGAGTTGGAATTTGGCCAAAATTCCATCACAATGCCTGGGCAGAGCTTCAGAGAACATGTGGTGCCCAAACGACATGTTCCCTCTCTCGGCCTTGCCTCGTCTGACCCAGAGGAATGGATAACCAGTACGTCTGGAACAAGGTAGGCTGAAGACGCTGGCGGCTCAGCGTCAAACCTCCGAGACCTCGCCTCCACGAGCAGGAGACGAGCGATGGCCAAATCCTAAACCCTTGGCATTTGACTTAGAGGCGTTCAGCCAAATCCCGCAGGTGAGGGTCGTACACGCGTCCTGACCACTGGTCGCATACACCTGTCAAACGCAAGTGTCTGGACCTTGTAAGCGTGTACTACCGTCAGACTCCCCGCCTGACTCGTGCGGCTCCCGCGACCAACGAGAGTAAGCCCGCCGGAGATATTGCTCGTCTGCTGCGAGCAAATCTCTTTGCCTGCTACTGTGCGGATCACGCGACCAGCGAGAATAGGCCCGCCGGAGAAATTGCTCGTCTGTTGCGGACAAATCTTCACGACTGAATGAGTAAAGAAACGATAAAAGTAGTGGTATTTCAATTGCGCTTGCGCTCCCACCTATGCTACACCCTTCACGTGTCTTCACAAAGTCGGACTAGAGTCAAGCTCAATCTTCTTGTATAGGTGTATATACTTGTATACACCGACAGTAATGAACACCAATATAAAATAAAAATAAAATATATCTTGGAAAACGATACCAAATCAGTTGTGTGAAATCATCGATAATCAGAGAAACGGCGTAAATGGGTGCTCCATAGGAGCAGCCTCGCCCGGTAGGGATAGTCATGCGCACCAGGTGACTCCAGACCGTCAACAGGCTACTAGGTGCAACAGATTAATATCATTGAAAGTAGGAACTTGGAACGTTAGAACAATGAATGCAGATGGAAAATTAGAAAACATCAAAAAAGAAATGGGGAGTGAGAAGATTAACATATTAGGAGTATCGGAAACGAGATGGAAAGGAGCAGGGATAAGGACAGGAGAGGATTGTAAGATTATTTACTCTGGGGGAGAAGAACAGCAAAGAGGTGTAGCCATTATATTAGATAAGCAAACATCAAATTCTGTCAAAGGATATCATGCTGTGTCAGACAGAGTCCTATTAGTAAAATTAAACGGAAAACCTTTTAAAATAAATGTCATTCAAGTATATGCCCCAACAAGTGAAAGCAGTGAAGAAAGCATAGAGGAATTTTATAATGACGTGGAGTCTGCTTTGAAGAACTGCAAAAAATCAGAAATAAATATCATAATGGGTGATTTCAACGCAAAAATAGGACAGCAAGGCGATGGATGCAGTGTGGGCAACCATGGTTTGGGAGAGAGAAATGAAAGAGGATACAGACTTGTAGAATGGGCAAAAGAACAAGAAATGGTTGTAGGAAACACCTGGTTTAAACAGCATCCTAGAAGATTATGGACATGGAGGAGTCCAGACAGCAGGATTAAAAACCAGATAGATTACATCCTGATTAGCAAAAGGTTTCGAAATGCGTTAACAGTCGTAAAAACAGTTCCAAATGCAGACTGTTACAGTGATCACAGATTAATTACAGGCACATTGAGGGTAAAGTTAAAGAAAGTCAAGTATACAGCAGGAAACCCTAAATATAACTTGTGCAAATTGAAAACTGACAAAGAAATACCAGATAATTTTAACATAGAAGTAAAGAACAAATTTGATATATTGTCTGATCTAGAGATCCTGTTTCAAGATGTAGATGATCAATGGGAAACGATGAAGAATTCAATCAGTTGCGCAGCAGAAAAAACTATTCCAAAAGTAAAGAAAGTGGGCCGTAAGACATGGATGACTGAAGAAATTTTACAACTAATGGAAACAAGAAGACAGAACAAAAATAATCCTGCCAAATATGAAGAAATTCACAGAAAAGTGAGAACCTTATGTAAGGAGGCAAAAGAAACATGGCTTGAGAAAAATTGCAGAGAAATTGAAAAACAACACAACAGTAACAATGCGAAACTAATGCACAAAAGAATTCAGGAGCTTACTAATCAAAGAACACGTACATCAGCAGGCTGCCTAAAGACAAAAGATGGAAGAGTCATAATAGAAAAAGATCAGATATTACATGAATGGTCAGATTACGTGAAAAACCTGTATGACGGTAACAGAGACGAACAGTATGATGTTCAAAATAATAATGAAGGACCAGCAATTTTGAAGATGGAGGTTCAGAATGCTCTTAACCATATGAAATCTGGCAAGACCCCCGGTTCAGACAGCTTCACAACAGAAATGATTAATGCCTTAGAAGAATATGGAATAGATCAAGTTACCAGTCTGCTTAATACAATATATGATACTGGAAATATACCTCAGGAGTTATGTAATTCTGTATTTATTGCAATCCCAAAGAAATCAGGAGCCTTGGAATGTGATCAACATCGAACAATTAGTATAATGAGTCACATCACGAAGATTTTGCTAAGAATTATCATGCAAAGAGTTAGGAGGAAAATACAACCTGAAATAGGAGAAGAACAATGTGGGTTTGTGGAAGGCAAGGGTACAGTAAATGCTGTGTATATACTGAGAAACATAATCGAACGTTCTATAGAAGTAAACAAAGATCTACACCTTTGCTTTATTGACTACACAAAGGCTTTTGATAAAGTGAGACATGTCAACATGATAAGGATGCTTGAAGATCTACAAATTGATGGAAAAGATCTTAGACTTGTAAAAAACATATATTGGAAACAACAAGCTGCCATAAGAGTTGATAATGAAGTAAGCCAATATCAACCTATTAAAAGGGGTGTGAGACAGGGATGTGTAATGTCTCCAGATCTGTTTTCCCTGTACAGTGAAAGTATTTTCAGAAATATTGAAGATATGGAAGGAATCAACATTGGGGGACGATGCATCAATAACATTAGATATGCAGATGATACAGTCTTGATTGCAGACAATGAACAGGACCTGCAAAATTTAGTAGATGCGATTGTTACACACAGTGAACAACTAGGGTTAGAATTAAATTGTAAAAAGACACAGATTATGGTCGTCACTAGGAAGGACGAAATACCACAATGTAATATACAAGTAAATGGGAATATTCTTCAACAAGTGAGCAGGTACAATTATCTCGGAACAGTAGTAACATCTGATGGGAGATGCCTTGAAGAGATTAGAACAAGAATCGCCATGGCAAAAGTAGCCTTTAGCAAGATGAAAAACATATTGACCAATAAAAAGATGTCAATTGAAACGAGAAAAAGAGTGTTGAGATGCTACATTGAACCTGTACTTTTGTATGGATGTGAAGCGTGGACAATGAGCAGTCAGGCTGAAAAACATCTGATGGCTGTAGAGATGTGGTTTCTGAGGAAAATGCAAAGAATACCATGGACAGCCAGAAAGACCAATGAACAAGTCCTTCAAGAAACAAATGAAGATCGTAAATTGATTAGAGAAATTAGACGTAGACAGTCAAAATTTTTTGGGCATGTTATGAGAAGAAATGGATTGGAGAATTTGGTGACAACTGGTAAGATCGAGGGGAACAGACCAAGGGGAAGACCTAGAAGCAAGTACCTGGATGGCTTGGCCTTGTGGCATGGTCGAGACAGAAACACGGAGCTGATCCACGACTCTGGTGATCGAGTGAGATGGCAGAACATGACCGCCCACGCTTACCGGCATGGCACATGATGGATGGATGGACTAAATTACAGTATGTTGTAATAAAAATGGTTTAATGATCAGCTGCTAACATTAACTATTTAATGCGAGGGGTGGGCCTGTTTATTATTTACAAGCTTATCAAATCGTGGCTCGATTGTAGACAGCGCTACCCGCAAAGGAGAACAAATTTCCATACTGTATCTGTATTTTGTCTTAATTATGCTCATTGACGAAACAGAAATACTCTTCTTTCAAGATGTCTTTGTATCGATATCTCACATACAACATCAGAATCGCTAAGTTTACAACGTCCGTGCTTTCGTCCAGCTGTAATGAAAAATACTTTGCAGATGAATCTAACACCTTCGCTGGCTCAGACGATGGCAAAACGCATTATAATCGTACATCGAAAATCATATATGTTCTGCATCTTATGACAATCAGCAAATTATAATGTGCATCTTTCTCACTTTTCGTCACATAGGAAACAAAAGAAACGCACGTCGTCAACTAACAAATGTCGTCGACCGGGCCGGCTTAAAGCATCGGTCTTGGTTACTATTTTCTATTTTTAACTTTCCCATTTAACCAATGATTCGCTTCTCCTTAAAAATAAATACTACTTGGGCTATACGGCTGCAGGCTCAATTTATTTTAAAACTAAATCACCATAAAAACGGTGAGGATATCATGTTTTGAGAAAAGGACAATCTTGTTTTTTAAAAAAGGTCTAAACAATCCTCAAAGGAGACAATATTTAAATTTTTTCTTACTTTTTTTCAACTCACGTTGTGGACCGGCAAAGAAGGGCTCGCGGACCGGCACCGGTCCGTGGACCACCACTTTTGGGAGCACTGGTCTAGAGTGTCTGTTCTGTGAAAGATCGTGTTCTTGCTCATATTGGGTGTTTGTTCACAGGGAGGTCATTAACTTGCCAGCCTAGAGTATCACTCAGCTTAGGTGTCTGTCCTATGGGAGATGATGTTCTTGCTTATCCTGAGTCTGTTTTGCGGGAGCTCATATAATTATTTGTCTAGAGTCTGTCTTGTGGGAGATCACGTTCTTACTCAGTTTAGGCGTTTGTCCTGTGGGAGATTAAACAAAGGACAACTATTCTTTCATGAATTTGTGACCCTCTAAAGGCGTCATAAAGTTGTCATAATATGGTCCACCAACTCCGAGATCCCTTGACAGGTCGGTTCAGGTCTACGATGGCCATTGATCCACGGTGTATGACGACGACGTAAATCTTGCAAAGGTTTCAGTAAAACCAGTAAAAGAGCCGACTGGCACCCGGGGTGAGGTACCGGGTATCTTCTGTGTTCTAGACGAGGGTGTAATCGTAATAAAACATCACTAACACACCTAGTGTCGGGCATACATAAATTCAATGACTGACGTTATTTTACCTAATACAGAACCACACATTCGAACAGCGCTACCTCTATCCCTAATGCAACACATGCCACACGTAGTTGTAGTGTGAATATGTTACAGACAATATGTTCTAAGAAAACCACCCAAGCGGTACACTATTATTTGAAGAGACGAGTGTTTCAACGATCTCAGTCTGACGAAATGAACAGTCTGCGTCATAGATTTCAGTTCAGAATCACAACAAATGGCTTAGACTTTCTTGCTGTACGACACATTTGCGATTGGGATGATAGACGGTTTAAGAACCCCCGATTTTCCAACGGTCGGCGTTAAATGTTTCAAAGGATCAAACATTCAAAGTGACTCTAACGGCCGGTATAAGGAACTGATCAAGTACTGGTAGAAAGTGCGTCTGCAATCTACACTGCCGTATATTGACAATGTAGGAGTGTTGACGTGACCTCGTAACAATTGTTTACAAATTAAATCAACGTCCTGCAGTCCAGACTAACTATGAGGGAGCTGTTTATCTCTGGAGATACCCGAGGGTAGGTTATGTGTTCTCGTTGCACATCGGTTGTTGTCACGCCTGTGTTTAGTTCCTATGTGTTCACTGTGTCATTGCAATCTCAAACACAACCAGTCTGTAATTAGTGTGAACATGGCTCACAGACATGACATGTTAGTTAGTTAGTTAGTTAGTTAGTCGACAGATCATCCTCGCTGCACATCGAACCATTCAGTCCATAAGTGCTCGGATCCCCTCCTCAGCAAATCCCGCAGCGTGTAGCGGCTAACGACGCCAGTTCTGTGTTGGTTTATCAATCTTCTTTGGCTTCCTGCGTAGTGTTCTTGTTTGGCCACACCTCTTTTAATTTGATGCTCTAGCAGTCTGGCCATTGTTGTAGATTCACAGTCATCACTTGGTTCTCGCAAAAGTCTCACATCACGTAGAGCATTCAGAATGTCAGCCTGGTCCATGGCGCGTCCGCCCTCCACAGTAGCCTCACCTGTGAGCTTGTCAGCCCGCTCATTTCCTTGTACTCCCGCATGCCCTGGCACGAAGATGAAACTAATCTTTGCCAGCCGAGACCGCTTCAGAGACAGCAACCATTCTCTTCGGATCGACCCCTCCTCTATCCTCTTGATCATGTTCATTGAGTCGCTAAGGAAACAAGCCCTGGTGAATGTCTGTGTCTCGAGCCATGTTATTGCTTTACTTACTGCCATGACTTCCATGGTCAGGCTACTTGTGGTTTCAGTGAAAGCACCAGAGTCCTCCTTCACAATTCTCCCTCCGGCCCGAGCTGTAAAGGCCCATGAGCTTCTCACATGTCGGACGACCGACCCATCTGTGTAGATGACCGCGTCACCGTCTAGCGAATTCTCGAAAATCAACGCTTGTACTTCAGCCTCAACAGCAGCCGGATTTTCTTGTCTGCATTTTCTATCTAGTTGGATGCAAACTGAAAAGGATGTGCAGAAGTCTGTTGGCACTTGCACCCACTCCTCGCCAGGTTCTAAGTCCTCAAGTGAACACACCTGTTGAAGAATGTCTTCGGCTTGACCCATCCACGACCGTCCTCTTTTTAACCTGCTGCCCTTCACCTTCCTAATTTCACTATGCAGTGGATGTTGTGTGTTTGCGTTAATTCTGAGGTAGGTGCGTGCCCTGCAAACCTGTATTCTCTCTTCAATGGTTGGAAAATCAAGAAGGTAGCGCATCGCCCTGCATGCTGTATCTCTTGTACATCCAAGAATAATGCGCATAGCTTCATTCTGTATCCTTTCCATCCTTTCTATCTGCTTATGGCTGAGAGTCAAGATTGCCATTGCATACTCCAAAACAGACATGACCAGCCCCTCGTACAGAAGACATAGATGGCGCTGCTCACAGTTTGCTGCCGCCATCACCCGCATCGCTGCCAAACCCCGCTTGGCCTTTGTTATCACCTGGTCTATGTGCACATTATAAGCAAGGCTTCGATCAAACCGTATCCCCAGGTAATTCATTGCCTGCGTTCTTTCCACCGTCTCTGAACACAGCATTACAGTTGGTGTTGGATTGTTGACAATATGATTATTCAACGAGAACCAAGTCACTGTTGCCTTTGTTGGGTTGACCATTGCCCCAGCTTCATCACACCAAGTACTTATGCGATTGAGTTCGGTTTGTAGTTCCCCAGCAACCTCCTCTCTATCCTTACCCTGACGATACACTAAAACATCATCGGCATATGACAATGTCCTGCCAGGTCCAGTGATCTGCTCACTGGTGATTCTCACTGTGTAGGCGTTGAACAGTACCGGAGATAATGGTGATCCCTGTGGTAGGCCAGGATATATTGTTGTTGGTTCCGAAGTCCAACTGCCACATCTAAAAACTACTTTCCGTTGGAAGAGGGCTGGGACGGTCGTGTTGTTTTGTGTTCGTTAACTTTTTCGCGTAGGGGATGGATTTATTCATCTCTTGCGTGTAATTGGTGTGCCAGGATGTAAAACCAGGAGTTTATACTCAAGATCTGCGCGGGTGCTACGGAGTTCGTGCATCGAGCGAAGCCTTCCTTGAGTGAATTTTCAGCAGCGTGTGTGGTTCTCAGCAGTCTGTGTTTACGTTTTTTCAACATGGCGGAACAACGTGTGTTTTCCGAGGGTTCAGCAGTCAACATAACGAAGCGGCGTGGTAGCCGCGCAGGGAGGAAGAAACAAGGTAAGCGCGGTGGTTTGAGGCGTTTTAGACTCAAGTGTCACCGTCTAGGACTCAGGAACATCCGTATTCTATATTGGAACTGTGCCAGTGTAAAACAACGGGGCTCTATTTTAGAAACCCTAGTTTACAGGAACGACATTGTAGCACTCCAGGAGACGAGACTGGGCGATCAGCCACTCCGAATTGCCGGCTTCAAATGTTTCTACAACAGACGACATCTGGGAACGGCGATTCTCGTTCGCGACAGCATGGTGGCGTCAGAGCTAGACATGTCCAGTTGGGACAGTGACGATATACAAATACAGGCGGTGAGAGTTCATTCCAGTATACCATTCGTGTTGGTTAATGTTTATGCCCGCAATGCGAGTGTGGACGCACAGAAGTGGCAGTGCTTAAGTGGCATATTAGGCCACGAGAGGAATGTTATTTTCTGTGGTGACTTCAACGCTAAAGGCAGATCATGGGGAAACACTTCCTCCAATACACAAGGGGAGGAGCTCGAGACTGCACTGGAAACCATCGACCTGGTTTGTATCAACAGTGGCTGTGTCACCAGGACAGCAAGCCGTCCAGGCGATGAGGACAGTGCTATTGATCTGGCGCTAGTTTCACCTTTACTCACTACAGTGTGTAGATGGGGTGTCCTAGGACACCATGGCAGCGACCACCACCCTTGCAGCATATTGGTGGAGAAAGGCAGAACCAGGCAGCACAAGCTAAAGGTAAAGACGTTCCAGTATGACAGTACAGGGCAAGATGTGGTGAGTAAAATAAGACGTGACAAGCGCAGAACGTTTCAGGGCAGGAAAAAAAGCTGGGAGCAGCCACCGTGGTGGAGTTTCGAGGTGGATAAGGCTTGGGTGGATAAGCGTAGTGCTGTAAGGAGATGGCAAAATGCCAAGAAGAACAGAGCTGGTCATCCTAGTCCCTGCTTGCACTTAGAAAGAGAGATGCACACAAAAGTAAGCTATTTCAAAAAACTGGTCACGGTGGTTAAAAGGGAAAAATGGGCAGAGGTGTGTCAAAGGGTAAGCACAGACAAGTCACTGAAATTGTTCTGGCGACTACATAAAAGCATGAGTGGTGTAGTCAAGAATAAGAGCATTTCTGACTTCCAAGGTGCTGACCTCATCTGGCAGAGGACTGACGAGGACAAGGGCAAAGCCCTCTTTGAACGCTACCTTGAGCAGAGCAACCAGACAGACATGGGAGGTCGAAATCTGGCCAAGGAGGTCACCTCAGACAGATGCAAGGCCCAGAACACTTCGGATGAAGACACAGTGACAGTGAAAGAGATCAAGGCTGTGCTTCGACGATCAAAAAACAGTGCTCCAGGTCCTGATGGCATAAGATACGACGACATAAATATGTGTACCGACAATGAGCTAGAGAAACTAGCAGACATGTACAACAACAGTATAGGGAGTGCTAGCATCAAGGAGGAATGGTTACACAGCTATCTGATTCCCTTGCCGAAGCCTGACAAAGACCACAAAAAAATTCAGGGATATCGAATTATAACCATGCAGAATACAATAGGCAAGCTGCTGGAGAAGGTAATTGCCAGGAAAATATCAAGCCAACTAGAGAGGCAAGGTGTTTTCCCACCTACCCTGGGTGGGTACCGTCCAAAAAGAGAAACCTGGACCAATGCAGCAGTCTTTGCCCAGGATGTCTATGAAGGTTTCCACTCAGGCACTGAAACCGTTGCTGCAGCGATTGATCTTGAGGACGCATACAACAGAGTACCACTGGACTTTTTAATGTTTCAGCTTCTTGAACTAAACGTAAGTCCATTCCTCCTTAGTTGGATCGCTGCAGCCCTCTTCTTCCAGACATGACATGTATGTTTCCTTAGCGTCGGTGCACCGTGGAGGCCAGAGATGGAACGTGTAGTCCTCCTACTCAAGAACACATTTTGTGATGTCTTTTTCACTCTGTACTGTTCAAGACACTCACTGTCTAAAGTCAGTTCAAGTGTTTAAGTAAAAACTATATCGCGCATAGTCAACAAGATATGCGGTGATTGAGTGCCAGTCAAGGTATATGAATGTGTTTCTCGTGTTATTTCAATGGCTTAAAGCGTTCCCTTGTGGTATTCAACAGTGCACACCCACATGCAAACTTAGGGGAATTCTTAGACTGACCTGTGCAGGCTAATGTAAGCTTCTTGGATAAGTGCCAGGCAATGACTTATGAATTGCGTGGCTAAACATTAAAATCTGAAAGAGCGATTATCTCTTAAAAGAATATTTGAAACACTAGAGACCTGAATGAAATGAAGGACCATGTATCGTTAAAAGTGCTAGCTTTCATTATTTGTTTAGCTCAGCACTTCTTCAGAGTGGGTATGGAACTTTAATCTAAAGATCATTGCCATGTAGCGCCGGGGGCAAGAGTCAAATATTTAGAATTAGGTACAAAATTGTGGCAAACAGAAGAGAGAGAATATGAATGCACATGTTATGAATACACATGTTGCTACATGACGTCACGGCGGACTAGGTTACCATAGGCAGTCAAGTTTGGAAACATCATGGAGAAAGACACAAAATGACAACACCGACATATCAACATCAATAGCCAACTGAAAGACCTTATGGATATAACATCCGATACTATAGAAAGAGGAGGAAACAAGGGCACAATCTGCAGTAAGGACGATTGACAGAAGGACGTTTAAAGCCGAAAACATGAGAAAGTGGATGACGTCATAATGTGCCGGTTCAATGACAGCTGGAAGTCATGGAATCAGCCTACACGCAGCGTAATGTAAGTGAGATTGTTTAGGGATCAGAAACGTAAGATATTCACAGAATGATGGACAGGGTGATGTTTATTCGTCATTTGTTTAAATATTAAAATGGGATCGAGATCGGCAACTAACGTAGAATATTTACAAATCATTATTTATTATATTTTTGACCGTCCCTCCCATTAACATGGGAATGGTCATATATTAGCCTGTGCGACCGATTGCCATTAATACAGTTTTTCATTGACGTGGAACACCATCATTTATGCGATCATTTCAATTGAGGTTGAGTTTGGTTCCCGTGATCTGCTACGTTGTTGTTGACTAGACTGCGAGCGGAATTGAGGACATAAACATCTTAGCAATCATATTGTATCAGAGCTGACTGATCCAGTCAACGAGTTTCCACTTTGTCTTCTTTTCTCGTTTTGACAAGTATGTTGGATGTGTTGCGTTGCCTCTACCACAAAGCTGCTCTATTTTCCCCTTTAACTTCAGCAGCACATATTACTGTCAAGAGGCCATTTTGTCATGTAACCATGTTGCCAAGCCAGCAGTTGATACAGTTAACTCTTTGTCACTGCCAACTGACCAGAGAATTACAACGTCTGCCGCGTGTACACCACACCTATTGTTTCGCCATTATTAGAGAAGCAAAGTCATCGGATTGGCAACCTATAAGTGAGGGTGTGTATGGCGTTGTTGCGTTCCTCTGATCACATTGTTGACAACAAGATTGGAACACGGTACTTTCTAGCCTAGAGACAACACAACAGTTCTTTCTAAGTCACCCAATCTTTCCACAGGTTTCCGCTTACTATGAAATGTTCTCTAATCAATGTTCGTGACATATGCTCGATGTTGTCAAGAGCCGTCACACAAAATGAATGTGTGTGTGTGTGTGTGTGTGTGTGTGTGTGTGTGTGTGTGTGTGTGTGTGGAGAGAGAGAGAGAGAGAGAGAGAGAGAGAGAGAGAGAGAGAGAGAGAGAGAGAGAGAGAGAGAGAGAGAGAGAGAGAGAGAGAGAGAGATCCTTAATTGTTTGTAACGTGGCCAGTGAAGAATTCAGAACAAGGCCTTTTGACTTTAATGACATAAACGTCTTCTTCTGTGTTCATCCGGACGTGATTGTATTGTGCCTGTTTACAGCTGAGCTGCGTTGTTGTGCCGTTAGGCCGACACATCAGACTTCTGCAGTCATTTGTTGACCGGGTTAACCTTCCCGGATTGATGACATAAACAAACTACATCTCTACACTGATGTTAGTCAGTTGCATATCCTTTACAGTACGTTGCAGTCAACACCAGCATTTGTTGCTGTTGTGACCTTTTGGCAAGTTTACGTTCAGTTTGTTATTGCTTTCTGAACGATCGGCACCCATACCATTTCGTAAAAATGCCAATGCAGCACGGTCTGCTGCCAAATCGCGAGCAGCTGTGTTTCGAACGCGGGTATACGGGGTCATGAACCGCGCCCGTAACAGCTTCGCCAAGGAGTAGGTCCATACTGATGATTTTCCTGTAAACACAGTGGAGTCTGGATAAGTAGAAGTCACAGGGGCTGAAGGAATTTGTTCTCCTTATCAGAAATTCTACTTATCCAGACTGCACACATTTACACTAATACCATGCAGTAGCATTGAGTAAAATGATTGTACCACTTAGGAAACACAGTTAGTGAACAAATTAATAGCAATACAATATCAGAAATGTTGAAATGTTTAATTATTTTAGAAAGCGGAACATTAAATTCATATGAAAATTTCCAAATTAATTAAAGAATAAGTCTGTGATTTTGCTTTACTTGTGAAATATGTCTTCCCAAAAATTTTTGTAGCCACTCATTTAACAGTTATGTTATCCATGCCTTTGAATTGGCTCTGTAATTCACACACAATTGTTTCAGGCCTTTGAAACGAGGATTTTAAAATTTTCCAATCACAAATAAAGGCCATTTTTCACTACCATCCATATTGGAACACACAACCACTGTTATTCTTTCTTTTGATATATATATCCCCCCCCCCCCCCCCCCAATGACACTTTTCATTTTTGAAAGAAAATATTTTATCTCCAAAATAAGCCAGTTTCATCGGCATTAAATACATCCGCAGAACTATATTTAGCTAAAGCAGGTCTGGGCCCATTAGGGATACACAAAGTGGAGAGTGGAAAAGAAGAAGCAACAAAGACATTCATGATCTGTTTAAGTCCCCGCTAATCACTGGTATCATTAAGGCTAATAGACTACAATGGCTGGGGGATATAGAAAGAATGGAAGATAATAGGGAAACAAAACTCGCTTACACTCACGAAATAAATGACCGTAGACCCCGAGGTAGACCAAGAAGACGGTGGAGAGATAATATACATACAGACTTACAAGCACTTGGAATCAGTAACTGGCAAGAGACGAATGGAGACGGCTTGTATCTACAGCAAAGAACCTCAATGGCTCGGAACGCTGAAGGTCTGAGCACGTCTTCTATCAATGACTGAGTCGTTGCTTCGTCCACTGACTGTTTCTCTCCACACACATTCTTGTACGTGATGCAATGTCATTTTTTTTTTTTTTTGGGGGGGGGGGGGGGGAATAATACGAGCCCCTATTCACAAAAATTTGAAGAAGACTATTATTCTTTCTCTTCTTGTCTGTCTTTTTTTGCAAGTTCTTTATTTCTTCAAACCTCACAAAGACTATATTTGTCGAATAGAACACACTCTACGTACAGTGATATTTTATTTGGCAAATAAAATTCGCTAATAATTCAATTAAAAATGTTCAATATTTTTTTAATTAAAACTTAGGGGTAAAAAAATTACAGATGGAGAATCGAACCACTACTCTACCAAGGACACAATGATAACTTCACAAACATTAATCATGTAGTCAAATGTTGGTCACGTGACCACAAATTTTTGTGACTAGTCACTCCGTTGTGTTTTTTAAACGATCCAACCAGCCAGCACTACAATTCCAGTCTGTCTGACCTCCAAGACGCGCAAATTCTTCTGCTTTCGCAATAAGTAAAGGCCCGTTTACTAGTACATTTGCCAATCTAATCACAGTGAACCATTTTAAAAGGGCGGCATCAACAAAATCACACGTGGCAGTTCTAGCTCACTGTCTAAAGTTGTGCCTTCTTGCTTATCTCTTTCTTCTCCTGTAGGGCCAAACAATACTACGTGCGTTTGTTTATGTAACTTGTTGACATGTAGCGAGATTGTTGTTCTACGGGCTTACTAAAAATAATTCTTTCGCGAAACGTGAAATGAACAGTTCGACTTAAACATGAACACTTATATAGTCGGTATTCAATTTTACGTTCGACTAATCCGAAAATTCGAGTTAACAGAATTCGACTTATCAAGATTTTTTATACAATGATAAAGAAGGATAATGGCCAGGACTAAGCCAGTAACATTGACTTAAGCCAGGGGTGGGCAAACTACGGCCCGCGGGCCGCATGCGGCCCGCCAAGTGATTTTATGCGGCCCGCGAGGGCATTTAAAAATACAATTTTTTATTTCGTTTTTAAGTTATTTTGTTGAATTTTACAGAATTTCATGTACCGTTATGATGAGTGTCAATAACAAACGTAAGATTGAAGATGAATGCCGTGTTTTTAATGATGAATGGACAACTAAGTACTGTTTTATAAAAGTTGGTAGCAAATAAGTTTGCTTGTTGTGTCGTGAGTCAGTGGCTGTCTTCAAGGAGTACAATTTAAAAAGACATTATCAAACAAAACATTCCGATTTTGGATACAATTTAACGACTGAAGAGAAGGAAAGGAAATGCCTTGAGTTGGTGAAAAATTTGGAGAAACAGCAAACTGTTTTCACTAAACAGTCTTCAATTCAAGATGCTGCAACTGAAGCTAGTCTTGTGCTGTCACACAGAATTGTAAAACAGAACAAGCCATTTTCTGATGGCGAGTTCATCAAGAAATGTTTGCTAGATGCAGCAAACATTATGTGTCCAGAACAAACAAACAAAAAACAAAAAAACAGATTTGACAATATTACTTTATCAAGGAGAACTGTGGTCAGACGTGTTGACAAGATCAGTGACAATTTTATGCATAAACTTCAAGATGCAAGTAAACAATTTTTGTGGTACTCTCTGGCATTGGATGAGAGTACTGATGTACATGATACTGCCCAATTATTAATATCTATACGTGGAATAAACACTTCTTTCAAACTCACTGAAGAGTTACTGAGTGTTGAGTCACTCAAAGACACAACCAGCGGCCATGATATATTCAACGCTGTTACTAACTGTATTGAAAGAACTGGGTTGGTTTGGAACAAGATGGCAAGTGTTACAACTGACGGAGCTCGTGCTTTGACTGACAAATATGTAGGTCTGGTAAAGTTGATAAGTGATAAGATTAAAGCAGAATATCCAGACCACACATTGTTACCACTTCACTATGTGATTCATCAAGAAAGTCTGTGTAAACTGTTTTGAATATCAAGCATGTTATTGACCCAGTTGTCAGTGTCATCAACCTCATCAGATCAAGAGGAGTTAATCACAGACAGTTCAAGTCATTACTTGATGATTTGGAAACTGAACATTCCGATGTCCTGAACCACACCAGTGTTCGATGGCTGAGTCTCGGCAAGGTGTTGAGGCGAGTGTGGGAAATCAGAGAAGAAATAGTGATGACTTTAATACTAACAAAAAAAGTCGCTTAAAAGTCGACAAGGTCGACTTCATCGCACCGGGTTTTATCCCATATGGCTCAGTCTCTTTCCGCAGCGCGGAAAGCGTCACACAAAGCACGAACTCCGTAGCTTTTAGCGACGACCCACAGGAGTCTCCGAAACATTTAACTCGTAAACCGAAGGGTGCGGCCCGGAATCGAACCCACAACCTTCGGTGCATGAGTCAAACGGCTTGACCACTTCGCCACATATACTAACATTGTCAATAAAGAGTGGCAGTTAGACTTTATGTTTGCCATTGAAATTATGGAAAAGTTAAATGAACTGAATGTCAAACTTCAGGGCAATGGTGTGTTTGCACATGAATTGTATGTACATGTAAAATCATTTCAGGCAAAACTCTCACTGTTCTCGAGACAAGCAAGTGAAAAAAGATTTTGTCACTTCCCTTTGCTGAAACAAGAAACCATTTCTGGTGAAATGACTGAAAAATACAAAGCCCAATTAGATGCATTGATTGAAGAATTTGGATGGAGATTCCAAGATTTCAAGAAATTAGAGCCATAGTTCAATATTCTCAGTTCACCTTTTAGTACAGAAGCTGATACAACCACATAGGACATACAGTTGGAGCTGCTTGACTTACAAGCAGATCATGACCTGAAAGAGAAATTCAAGACAGATGGTTTGCTGGATTTCTACGGATCTTTATCACAAGAATCATTTCCCAACTTGAAAAACTTTGCAGCTAAACTTTTATCATTATTTTGATCAATATACATTGGCGAACAAGCATTCTCTTGCTTGAAAATCAACAAATCTAAGAATATGTCTATATTGTCGGACTACAACTTGCATGCTGTCATGCGAATTTCAACAAGTAAACTTGCTCCAGATTTCAAGAATATTGTCCAAAAAAAATTGCAAGCAGTTACATACATCTCATGAGAAATCAACAACTGTAGTGACAATGTAGTCGCTGTGTGTCTAAATTAAAGCCATTGATAGATTATAAAGAATATTTGTTATAATAACAAGTTGTAAAATCGTGTTAACAAATTAGTAAAAGTTTTTGTCCATATTGTCAAATATAATGTATAAGTGTATAAGTAAAATAAAATTGCTATAATTAGTTATTTATACTGCTTAATAACCTATAAATAATTAATAATTACTAATTGTGATAGGTTGCTGTAAACAATATATATATATATATATATATATATATATATATATATATATATATATATATATATATATATATATATATATATATATATATATATATGTATATATGAGGCCCGCCAATAGCTTTACATTTGTCAATGCGGCCCTCCTCACGAAAAGTTTGCCCACCCCTGACTTAAGCGAAATTCTACTTATCCGAGTTCGACTTAAGTGGACTCGACTCCAATCACAGCAATAATCACAGGTTTACGGTTTACCTTAAGCCGTGTGATCGCCAAAGTAACACCTGCTTTCCCCCCCCCCCTTTTTCCTTTTCCCAATTTCCCAACCCCCCCCCCCCTCATCAATCAGAACCCCCCGAAAATGAGGGATCACGTGTCTGACTGGTGGCAGTTGGAAGATGTGTATACAGATCGGCTCTGTTGGCAAGAACGTCTCAGCCCGAGTATGTACATTTCCCACCTGGGAAGTTCATCAAACAAAATGACAACAGCTGGTCGGCCATGATTCTTTGCCAGACTGTCCCTGACATACACAGATTTACATCCATGCTCTCCTTCGTGGTCGTCTGCTGCCTGTCATCTAACAATGGAGCACAGACATTCAAACAACTCACGCCCAGCCCTGTGTGAACATGTTCATGATTTCTCCAAACAACTCACGCTCAACCCTGTGTGAACATGTTCATGATTGCTCCTAACAACTCACGCTCAGCCCTGTGTGAACGTGTTCATGATTGCTCCAAACAACTCACGCTCAGCCCTGTGTGAACATGTTCATGATTGCTCCAAACAACTCACGCTCAGCCCTGTGTGAACATGTTCATGATTGCTCCAAACAACTCACGCTCAGGCCTGTGTGAACGTGTTCATGATTGCTTCAAACAACTCACGCCCAGCCCTGTGTGAACATGTTCATGATTGCTCCGAACAACTCACGCTCAGCCCTGTGTGAACATGTTCATGATTGCTCCAAACAACTCACGCTCAGCCCTGTGTGAACATGTTCATGATTGCTCCAAACAACTCATGCTCAGCCCTGTGTGAACATGTTCATGATTGCTCCAGGCCCTCGAACAACTCACGCTCAGCCCTGTGTGAACGTGTTCATGATTGCTCCAAACAACTCACGCTCAGCCCTGTGTGAACGTGTTCATGATTGCTCCAAACAACTCACGCTCAGCCCTGTGTGAACGTGTTCATGATTGCTCCAAACAACTCACGCTCAGCCCTGTGTGAACGTGTTCATGATTGCTCCAGGCCCTCGAACAACTCACGCTCAGCCCTGTGTGAACATGTTCATGATTGCTCCAAACAACTCACGCTCAGCCCTGTGTGAACATGTTCATGATTGCTCCAAACAACTCACGCTCAGCCCTGTGTGAACGTGCTCATGATTGCTCCAAACAACTCACACCCAGCCCTGTGTGAACGTGTTCATGATTGCCCCAAACAACTCACGCCCAGCCCTGTGTGGACGTGTTCATGATTGCCCCAAACAACTCACGCTCAGCCCTGTGCGAACGTGTTCATGATTGCTCCAAACAACTCACACTCAGCCCTGTGTGAAGGTGTTCATGATTGCTCCAAACAACTCACGCTCAGCCCTGTGTGAACGTGTTCATGATTGCTCCAAACAACTCACGCTCAGCCCTGTGTGAACGTGTTCATGATTGCTTTAAACAACTAACTTTCAGCCCCGTGTGAACGTGTTCATGATTGCTCCAAACAACTCACGCTCAGCCCTGTGTGAACGTGTTCATGATTGCTCCAAACAACTCACGCTCAGCCCTGTGTGAACGTGTTCATGATTGCTCCAGGCCCTCGAACAACTCACGCTCAGCCCTGTGAACATGTTCATGATTGCTTCAAACAACTCACGCTCAGCCCTGTGTGAACATGTTCATGATTGTGATTGCTCCAAACAACTCACCTCAGCCCTGTGTGAACGTGTTCATGATTGCTCCAAACAACTCACACTCAGCCCTGTGTGAACGTGTTCATGATTGCTCCAGGCCCTCGAACAACTCACGCTCAGTCCTGTGTGAACGTGTTCATGATTGCTCCAGGCCCTCGAACAACTCACGCTCAGCCCTGTGTGAACATGTTCATGATTGCTCCAAACAACTCACGCTCAGCCCTGTGTGAACATGTTCATGATTGCTCCAAACAACTCACGCTCAGCCCTGTGTGAACATGTTCATGATTGTGATTGCTCCAAACAACTCACCTCAGCCCTGTGTGAACGTGTTCATGATTGCTCCAAACAACTCACGCTCAGCCCTGTGTGAACGTGTTCATGATTGCTCCAGGCCCTCGAACAACTCACGCTCAGCCCTATGTGAACATGTTCATGATTGCTCCAAACAACTCATGCTCAGCCCTGTGTGAACATGTTCATGATTGCTCCAAACAACTCACGCTCAGCCCTGTGTGAACGTGTTCATGATTGCTCCAAACAACTCACGCTCAGCCATGTGTGAACATGTTCATGATTGCTCCAAACAACTCACGCTCAGCCCTGTGTGAACGTGTTCATGATTGCTCCAAACAACTTACGCTCAGCCCTGTGTGAACGTGTTCATGATTGCTCCAAACAACTCACGCTCAGCCCTGTGTGAACGTGTTCATGATTGCTCCAAACAACTCACACCCAGCCCTGTGTGAACGTGTTCATGATTGCTCCAAACAACTCACGCTCAGCCCTGTGTGAACGTGTTCATGATTGCTCCAAACAACTCACGCTCAGCCCTGTGTGAACGTGTTCATGATTGCTCCAGCCCCTCGAACAACTCACGCTCAGCCCTGTGTGAACATGTTCATGATTGCTCCAAACAATTCACGCTCAGCCCTGTGTGAACGTGTTCATGATTGTTCCAAACACCTCTCGCTCAGCCCTGTGTGAACGTGTTCATGATTGCTCTAGGCCCTCAAACAACTCACGCCCAGCCCTGTGTGAACGTGTTCATGATTGCTCTAGGCCCTCAAACAACTCACACCCAGCCCTGTGTGAACGTGTTCATGATTGCCCCAAACAACTCACGCCCAGCCCTGTGTGAACGTGTTCATGATTGCCCCAAACAACTCACGCTCAGCCCTGTGCGAACGTGTTCATGATTGCTCCAAACAACTCACGCTCAGCCCTGTGTGAACGTGTTCATGATTGCTCCAAACAACTCACGCTCAGCCCTGTGTGAACGTGTTCATGATTGCTCCAAGCAACTCACGCTCAGCCCTGTGTGAACGTGTTCATGATTGCTCCAAACAACTAACTTTCAGCCCTGTGTGAACGTGTTCATGATTGCTTCAAACAACTCACGCTCAGCCCTGTGTGAACGTGTTCATGATTGCTCCAAACAACTCACGCTCATCCCTGTGTGAACGTGTTCATGATTGCTCCAGGCCCTCGAACAACTCACGCTCAGCCCTGTGTGAACATGTTCATGATTGCTCCAAACAACTCACGCTCAGCCCTGTGTGAACGTGTTCATGATTGCTCCAAACAACTCACGCTCAGCCCTGTGTGAACGTGTTCATGATTGCTTTAAACAACTCACGCTCAGCCCTGTGTGAACGTGTTCATGATTGCTCCAAACAACTCACGCTCAGCCCTGTGTGAACGTGTTCATGATTGCTCCAAACAACTCACGCTCAGCCCTGTGTGAACGTGTTCATGATTGCTCCAAACAACTCACGCCCAGCCCTGTGTGAACGTGTTCATGATTGCTCTAGGCCCTCAAACAACTCACACTCAGCCCTGTGTGAACGTGTTCATGATTGCTCTAGGCCCTCAAACAACTCACGCTCAGCCCTGTGTGAACGCGTCCATAATTGTTCCAGGTATTCAAACAACTCACGCTCAGCCCTGTGTGAACGCGTTCATGATTGCTCCAGGGACTCAAACAACTCGCCCGGCCCTGTGTGAACGTGTTCATTATTGCTCCAGGGACTCAAATGATTGAGTGGCTTATGCAGCTATAGTTGTCTACGGCATAAGAAAGCCTGTCTCAGGTCGACCCTCCTGGCTAGCCTGTTAGGATATGCATGGTAGGTTACAGTTGCTAGCTTTTGCTTCCCTTACGAGCCCCGGTACCACGTGGGCAATTTATATGTCTCTTTTGGCAACCAAGTGAAACGTTGTAACTGCTACATCAAATACAATGACACAAAGAAAGAAAGCAAGCAACGTTACACTATATATATATATATATATATATATAGGCAGATAAAAATGCCACATGTGCAGAGTTGCCAAAGAAGAGTCAATCAATCAATCAATCAGGTGCCGTCTCCATAATGAAGGTTGGCTGCAATGGATCTCCAACACTGTCTGTCTCTCGCCTTGACTGTACATTCTATCAGGCTGATGTTAGTCCATCTCTTGATGTTATCCTCCCACTTGTATCGTTGTCTACCTCTTGCTCGTTTGCCCTCAACCTTGCCTTACAATATGGTTAAGTGGACAAAATATTTCACTTGTCTCTTCTTTATTTCTTTCATCAACTCTCTGCATTTGATTGTTTTTGTTTCCATGAAATACGACCTATTCGTCTGTATATCCACATCTCCAGGGCTTCTATGCGACTTTCTAGTTGCTTGTTCAATATCCAATAGTGTTGAATATATGAAGCATTTGACAATTCTCATTTTTAATGCGTTATTAATCTCTCTAGATGTTAATGACGATTTCATGCCGTTGAA
Source organism: Cepaea hortensis (assembly GCA_963921405.1). Lineage (NCBI taxonomy): Eukaryota > Metazoa > Mollusca > Gastropoda > Stylommatophora > Helicidae > Cepaea > Cepaea hortensis. Next base: position 64,523,257 of record OY992885.1, read on the forward strand.
AGCCATTTTAGCCATTTCTATTCTCTTTTTGATTTCCATTTTACTTCTGCCATCACCTGTTATTGTATGTCCAAGAGAAGAGAAACTTGTTACTTGTTCTAGTATCTGCCCATTTACTCTGATGTTCATTGATGACCTTTCCTTTTCACTGCTAATTATCATAGTTTTTGTTTTTTGGATGTTAATATCTAAGCCACATTCTGCGCTGTGTCTGTTTACTTCTTCCACTTGATCTTGCAACTCTTGATCACTTTCTGCTAGTAACACGGTATTGTCAGTGTCAGTGTTATTAATGATAATTTCTCCATTTTTTCCTCTGATACAACCATTTCCTGTTATATTATTTTTCTTCTTTGTAAATCTTTTTATATGTTCATGTAATTCTTTCGAGTTGTGTTTTATTTCCAGATCCTCTATTTCTTTGCAATGTTTCTGCAGCCACTCATCTTTAACAACTCTGAACATGTGACGTATTTCTCTATCTATTATATATGCTCAGGAGTGTTCTTTGCTTTCTTTCTTTGAGACATTTAACTCAAGATGTCATCGGTTATTCATAACTGTTTTTTCTTATTAATCTTCACTGGCAAGGTGGTATTCACAATTTGAATACTGGTTTTTACACTTTTTCATTTTGTATTAATTTTATCCTCAGGATTTTCACGTCGATATTGTTCCATACTTTCAATGATTAGCCCATCATATCTATTTTTGACTTCAACTAGGTATAGTTGACTTATTTCTGGTTGTTTCAATGCTGATATATCTACTTGAGGTGTCTTCAATTTCCTTATTCCTGGGTTTTTAAGTTTCATTTGTACTTTTAAAACTACAGGATTATGGTCAGAGTTGATATCAGCACCAGGGTATGTTTTGACATTTTTAACATTGTTTTTAAATCTATTTCTAATCATAATGTGGTCAGTTTGGTTTCTTGTTCTATCTCCAGGGCTTTTCCACGTATACAGTTTCCTAGGGTTATGCTGGAAAAATGTGTTGCAAACAATAAGATTGTTTTCTTTACAGAACTGTATCAGCCGGTCTCCTCTGACGTTTCTGTTTCCCATACCATATTGCCCTAATATCTGCTTATATTTATTTTTTCCAACTTTTGCGTTCATGTCTCCCATGACAATTAGGACTTCTGATGATTTTACAACTTTCAGTGTTTGTTGTAGGTTTTCATAGTATTCTTCTAGCTGTTCATCACTATAATCAGTTGTCGGAGCATATGTCTGAAGAATTACTATGTTGAACGGTCTTGCCTTAATTTTGAGAAGCATCATTCTATCTTTTTGAGTCCAGAATCCATTAATATTTTTCTCTAAATCTCGTTTTACTAAATACCCTACTCCTCTCTCGAGATGATCTCCTCCTGAATTAATGAATACGTAATCTTCCCTCCTTATATAACTTGTATCTGTCCATCTTGTTTCAGATACGCCTAAGATATCCAAATTCATGTTTTTTGCCTCTGCAATAAGGTTATCAAAATTCCCTGTTTGATATAAGGTGCGTACGTTCCACGTACCAATTCTCAGACTTCTCCTTCTACTTTTCAGGTTGGTATTGTCAGAATACGCTGTTCAGTGGGAGACGCTGTTCAGTGTTTTTCTGTGGATTCCCTATGGAAATTCCTGTGAAATTCGTGTGGATAGTGTTTTTCCTTTGGATTATGTGATGTTATTTCGTGTTCGTTAATTGGAAGTGTTCAAAAGAAGCCACGGAAGGCAGGTGGTGGATGAAATTATGAGGGCAGCCGACAGTTCTGTTGGTTATGGTCTCGAGTTTCGCGACGGCAAGCTTTCTCTCTTTCGAGAGACAATGATTGCGGTCACCCGGCCAGTATGGTCACTGCCATAGAGGAAAGCAACGGCAAACTACCTCTTTGAAATTGCCTAGTTTATTATGATTCGCTTAAAGACTGATCATCGCAAGACAAGGACAGAGACATTAAAATTAGGAACATGGGACGTTAAACAACGACGGAAAATTAGAGAACATAACACAAGAAATTCAAAGAGAAAAAATTAATTTATTAGGTATGTGCGAAACGAGATGGACAGGAGCAGGCATCAAGATACATAAAGATTTTAAGATTATTTATTCTAGGGGTGAAGATCGACATAGAGGAGTGGCAATAATTTTGGACCGGAAAACATCAACGTCTGTTCAGGGATATTGGGCCGTGTCGGACAGAGTTCTACTAGTTAAATTGAGTGGCAGACCTTTTAACATAAATGTTATTCAAGTATATGCCCCAACAGGAGAGTCCAGTGAAGATAGTGTAGAGGAATTTTATAATGACATAGAGTCTGCCTTAAAGAAATGTAAAAATTCAGAAATAAACATCATAATAGGGGACTTCAATGCAAAAGTAGGAAATCAAGGGGATAGATACACAGTAGGAAACTATGGTTTAGGAGAGAGAAATGAAAGAGGTTACAGACTAGTAGAGTGGGCAAAAGAACAGGAAATGATTGTAGGAAACACCTGGTTCAAGCAACACCCTAGAAGATTATGGACCTGGAGGAGTCCTGATAGCAGGATTAGAAACCAGATTGACTACATTCTCATTAGAAACGCGCTAACAGTAGCAAAAACAGTTCCCAGTGCTGATTGTTATAGTGACCACAGACTACTCACAGGAACATTGAGGATAAAGTTGAAGAAAGTCAAGTATACAACAGGGAACACTAAATATGATTTGTGTACATTGAGTAATGACAAGGAAATACAAAACAAATTCAACATAGAAGTACAGAACAGATTTGAAATATTGTCTGATCTAGAGATCCTATTCCAGGATGTGGATGATCAATGGGAAATGTTAAAGAATTCAATCAATGTGGCTGCAGAAAAAACTATTCCAAAATTAAAGAAGGTGGGTCGTAAGAAATGGATGACAGAGGAAATTTTACACTTAATGGAAACAAGAAGACTCAACAAAAATAATCCTGCCAAATATGAAGAAATTCACAGACAAGTCAGAATATTATGTAGGAAGGCAAAAGAATCATGGCTTGAGGAAAAGTGCTTAGAAATTGAAAAACAACACAACAGTCAAAATACCAAATTAGTGCACAAAAGAGTTCAGGAACTTACTAATAAAAGAACAAGTACATCAACAGGCTGTCTAAAAACTAAAGATGGCAAAATCATAATAGAAAAAGATCAGATTCTACATGTATGGACAGATTATGTGAAAGACCTGTATAATGATAACAGAGAGGAACAGTATGCTATTAGATTTAATAATGAAGGACCAGCAATTTTAAAGATGGAGGTTCAAAATGTTCTTAAGCATATGAAAGCTGGCAAGGCCCCCGGTGCAGATAACATCACAACAGAAATGATTAGAGCTCTAGAAGAATTTGGACTAGAGCAAGTCACTAGACTGCTGAACACATTATATGATACTGGAGATATACCTTCTGAATTATGTAATTCTGTATTTATTGCAATCCCAAAGAAATCAGGAGCCTTAGAATGTGATCAACATAGAACAATTAGTATAATGAGTCACATCACAAAGATTTTGTTACGAATTATCATGCAAAGAGTGAGGAAGAAAATACAACCTGAAATAGGGGAAGAACAATGTGGTTTTGTAGAAGGAAAGGGTACAGTAAATGCTGTGTATATGCTGCGAACAGTTATTGAACGTGCTTTAGAAGTAAACAAGGATATACACCTTTGCTTTATTGACTACACAAAGGCTTTTGATAGAGTTAGACATGTCAACATTGTGGATATGCTTGCAGATCTACAAATTGATGGGAAAGACATTAGACTTATAAAAAACATATATTGGAAACAACAAGCTGCCATAAGGATTGATAATGAAGTAGGACAATACCAACCTATTAAGAGAGGTGTTAGGCAGGGATGTGTAATGTCTCCAGATCTTTTTTCCCTATACAGTGAAAATATTTTCAGAAATGTAGAAGACCTAAATGGAATCAGCATTGGAGGACGAAACATAAATAACATTAGATATGCAGATGATACAGTATTGATTGCAGACAATGCACAGGATCTGCAACAATTAGTAGACGCTGTGGTTGTACACAGTGAGCAGCTGGGGTTGGAATTAAATTGTAGGAAGACACAGGTTACGGTCGTCACTAGGAAGAACGAAGTACCACAATGTAATATACAAGTAAATGGGAATATTCTTCAACAAGTGAATCGGTTCAATTATCTCGGAACAGTCATAACATCTGATGGCAGATGCCTTGAAGAGATTAGAACAAGAATCGCCATGGCGAAAGTAGCCTTTAGCAAGATGAAAAACATTCTGACCAATAAAATGATGTCAATTGAAACGAGAAAAAGAGTGTTGAGGGGATACATAGAGCCTGTTCTTTTGTATGGATGTGAAACTTGGACAATGTGCAGTCAAGCAGAAAAACATCTGATGGCTGCAGAAATGTGGTTTCTGAGGAAAATGCAAAGAATACCATGGACAGACAGAAAAACCAATGAACAAGTACTACAAGAGACAAATGAAAATCGTAGATTGATTAGAGAAATTAGACGTAGACAGTCAAAATTTTTTGGACATGTTATGAGAAGAAATGGACTGGAGAACTTAGTGACAGCTGGCAAGATCGAAGGAAACAGACCAAGAGGAAGACCGAGAGGAAAATACCTGGATGGCTTGGCCACATGGCATGGACGAGACAGGAACACTGAGCTGATCCACGACTCTGGTGATCGAGTGAAATGGCGAATCATGACCGCCCACGCTTTCCGGCATGGCACATGATTGATTGATTGTCAGAATGCACCCTTTCAAAAGAATTTGGGATGCAGTCGTCATTATGCACTTCCTTATTCACTGTAGGAGTTGTCTCTTCCCTGTGAATATTTACAAGAGACTCATCTCCAGGGGGCCAAGAATTACCCATATCACCTTTTACTTGTTGTTGAATTACCATTGCTGTCTTTGGGATATTACATGGTGAGGTCCCAATCTCTTCCACGATGGCCAGCCAAGTTCACTATCGTGTCCTGATCACACCTCATGTGTGCCACACACTCTGCTGTTTCACTTTCGAAGCCGTTGAGTGGATTCATATAAAATGTGAAGAAATAGAGGATCTAGCAATTTTTAAAAGTTAGTTATATCTTTTACAGGACGTCGTAGTCTATCCCAGCATTTTGTGGATGTTTGTGATCTCTTGGCAAGTTTGCGTTCAGTAGTTTGCCATTGCTTTCTGAACGCCTGGCACCCATACCATTTTATAAAACTCAACGCAAGGCGGTCTGCTGCCAAATCGCCCGCAGCTGTGTTTCGAAAGCTGCATGCAGGATTACAAACTGCGTCCGTAACCTATTCGCCACTGAACCGGCTAGAAATAAAACAACTCAAAAGGATTGCATGAAAATATAAACAGATTTACAAACAAGTAAAATAACAACAGGAAATGGTTGTATCAGAGGAAAAGATGGAGAAATTAAAGTTGTTAATACCATATTATAAAAAGAAGTAGAGAACGCTAAACGCTAGCTATTCAAAAGATGGAACAGGGAAAGGCTGTAGGTTCTGACAAGATAACAACGGAACTGCTAAAATTTGTATCCAACTTTGCGAAATTGTAACACTACAATCATGCGACCTTTACCTTTTTACTCAAAATATGAGACATGGCACCGCTGCCGAGTGCATGTCTCATTGAGATGGACGACAATATTAAGGAACAATAATGAAGAACAAACGGTATCCTCTACCTTTCCTTGAGAAACTGACACGACTGTCTATGATAAAAAGAATGAAACACATTGGGGTGTGTGTGTGTGTGGGGGGGGGGGGGGGGGAAGAGAGAGAGAGAGAGAGAGAGAGAGAGACAGACAGAGAGAGAGAGAGAGAGAGAGAGAGAGAGAGAGAGAGAGAGAGAGAGAGAGAGAGAGAGAGGAGACAAATTAGGGATAAATAGGGATCAAACGCAAGTTGGAGCAAACCTGCACACATACACCAGAAGTCTGGCATGTAACTAAGTACGAAAGTAGCTGCTGGGAGTAAATATGGAGGGTACAAAATAAAACAGAATTCAGAACCTACATCAACAGTATTCACTATGCACAAACTGGCCAGGTTATCCGGCATGCACAGACAATGGCGGGTGTTGCAAGGAATCAATGCTGCCAACAGGACACTAACGTTGTACACATATTCTCACGCACGTTGAAATCAGGCCATCAGGCCAGCTGACACCCAGGCCTGTCCGCCGCTGTGTACAGATCTTCACACACTTCTGTCTCCCTTGATACCCCACATGTAGATGCTTCCATGGGGTCAGGTCAAACTCCAATGTTCACAAACACTACTTTCTTGTACAGAACCCCAGCAAAGTTGGATCTACACGAGTACCCCTGGATGTTGCCAAGATATCAGCACAAATATGCGGGTGGGGGACAGAATGTACAAACTGATAACATTATCAGGTAGTTACAGTGGATCCACAAATGGATCTAGTCTTAAAATAGACACGAACAAGACTATTCATTCAAACTGTCAGAACGTAGAGCTTCTTTTGTATGGCTAGAAATGGCGTGTCGGTCTGTAAGGGAAATAGCATGTCCAGTTACAGACGTCAAGCCAACAGATTTGTCAGCGCATTCTGAATGCTCGGTAACGTACTGGGCACGGGCATCTGTCTGAAATTATTTCGTTAACTGTAGTAATCACATTACTTTGAAAGCTTAGACTTTTGTCAGCAGAAGAAACACAAACTTCGCATTATTGGACATATTCAATACCCCGAGACATTGTGCATACTAAAACCCTGAGGCATTGGACACATTCAATACCCCGAGACATTGGACACATGCGATACCCCGAGACATTTGACATATTCAATACTCCGAGTTACATTGGACACATCCAATACCCCGAGACATTGGACACATTCAATACCCCGAGACACTGGACACTGCAATACCCCGAAACACTGGACACATGCAATACCCCGAAACACTGGACACATTCAATACCCCGAAACACTGGACACATGCAATACCCGGAGACATTTGACATATTTCCGAGGTTAATTAAACAGGGAGGTTACAAGGTAGAGAGAGAAAATAAAAAAACACCCAGCACATTAGACATCTATTACATTTCCACGGCGAGTCGGCCAAAGATGAGAGAGAGAGAGAGAGAGAGAGAGAGAGAGAGAGAGAGAGAGAGAGAGAGAGAGAAGAGAGACAGAGAGAGAGACAGAGAGAGAAAAAGAGAGAGAGAGAAAGAGAGAGAGGGGGAGAGAGAGAGAGAGGGAGGGAGAGAGAGAGAGGGGGGGGGGAGGGAGAGGGAGAGGAGAGAGAGAGAGAGAGAGAGAGAGAGAGAGAGAGAGAGAGAGAGAGAGAGAGAGAGAGAGAGCAGATCTTCACCGATGAGCAACATGAGCAAAGAGACTGTCCAAGAGTTCATGATGTTGAACTGAAACGGATGGAAACGCTTCAAAACGGTAATAACAAGAGAACGTGCTTCTGGTGAGCACGGAAAGTATTTGTAACCGTCTGTTCTTTCTCTTCTCCACAGACATGGCCGTGAGGCAACAGTATTTTCCATTCGCCACATCTTCCGAAAGAAATCCTGTAAAGTAACCTTTTTTTTTTTTTCTTCTGTCATGTTTTTACTTCTACAAATTCATGGTTTGTTTCACCGCTGGACATCTGCTCGTCTGTAACGTTCATTTCTAAGTTTCTTTTAAACAACTAGTGCCTCTAAGATAGGATTGCTGGTTCCAATGTGCAACCACCCTTCCCCCTCTTACACATAAACGGCTTGCCAGTTCAAGGACTCCAGCCAGTAAAACTAGGACACCTATATAAATAAACTAAGCGCGTCGTCCATTGTGCGCCTCTTCCGCCGGTGGTTAGCGGGACTCGGAAATGTACTATATTTGGTCAACAGTAGGCGGTGTGTCGCCTCATGTCGACCATTACCTGGCAGGATTTCATAGTCAAAGCCGAAACATCGAGTATGGCATGTAGGAACATGCACGGTGAAGGTCAATCATGTCTGACAGTTGTCACTTGCAAGGATCCCCTTACAGTCTAAGTCACTGTGGTATGAGATCAGGTCATCAACTTCCGTCCTTGCCGACTTTATACCTGTCCTTGCTGCCTTTACAACATGTGTCACGGTCGTGTCATCATTTTTTGTTTCTGCATATCATATTTACAGAACATTGCAGTCAATACCAGCATTTTTCAGCTGCCGTTCATGTCTTGGCAAGTTTTACGTTCAGTAGTTTGCCATTGCTTTCTGAACGACCGGCTCACATACCTTTCTGTAAGAAACCAGAGCGCCGCGATCTGCTGCCAAATCTCGCGCAGCTATGTTTATAACGTGGTTATACGATATTACGAACAGCGTCCTTAACCCCTTCGCCAGGGAGACATGTCATCATTGCTTATGTAAATAAGTCACATCCTTTACAAAACCCCTGATTATAATAGTGATATAGTGTCTATTATTTATATTATGTGGACAGGCAGAGCAGACAGGCAAGTATACACAGCTATTAGGGCGCCTCAACTACAGCAACACACTAATACATCTCTCTATCTCCCCCCCCCCCCTCCCCCCTAACCGCCTCACCACTATCACAGACGAAGAAAACAAGAAAAACCACGGAATCCTTGTGCAGACAGCGAACTATGCGAACACGACTTCAGATTGTACGGTTTCCCTTCCCGCCCGTGACTGTCATGAGATGCTGCCCGTCTTCCCCTAAGGTACGTGCGGCGTTGACTGTATCTGCTTTACCGTATACACGCCTGCACGTTCGGTATGGCATTCACAACTGCTCTCTATGTGGCTTAATTAAGACAACGGGAGTTTCACTTGATTTGTGTGACTCTCGAAATAGAGACCTGTGTTCTTGTGATCTGTTGCTTAATGTGACTTAGTAGTTCTCAGCTGTTAGCAATTGTCATGAGTGGAAATGAATCACGGACCACCAACAGATTTGTGAGAACTTACAGAGTTTCTACAGATGCGATTCTAAGGAGAACCAAGGAAAGATAACAAGCGTTAAGAGAATTCGTTGTTTATATCAACAGTAGACAATCCCCATTTCTGATCATGTCATGAGAACAGACAAATATTTTGCAGGCTTGCATGTACGGTGGATTATGGGAGATAACAATGAAATAAACATCCTAGAGATTTAAAACAATGCATTCCCTTAGTGAATGTAAACATACACGCCATCAACAATACCTTGCACAGTTTGTTGCCTGGCAGATTTGACTGCCGCTTGTCGGGTGCGCGTTGCAGAGTTGCACATCATACGAAAGGTACAGGTGAATCATATTTAGACTGGAATACATAACAAGTAAACAAATTGCACGACTGACTTAAAGCAGCAGTAAACCAAAAATGCTCTGCCACTGAACCAATCATCAGATAATATAATCATCCCAATGCCTACTCCATCCGTGAAAGAACCAGTGACACAATACACCAAATCAAACTATTTATCAAATCAAATGTCAGTGCCAAGCAACTTACATAGCTAGAACAGAATAATTTAGAAAATAAGTAACTGAACGTATACCAGTTTCGATGGAAAAGACAGTTAATCAATTTTATGGAAACACAGTGCAGTCAACAGGCCATAAATTCACAACACATTGCTCAATACCTGTTAAACTGCTGCCATAAAGTTAACAGAGCACAGGTATTTTCTATATTGTATTAATAACATATTTAGGGTGGCGGGGTAGGGTTATCCCCTATCAAAGGAGAGGTAAGGTGCTTCCTTCCCTCCGCTAGCCTACGGGACACCCTTGGACAAGGTGGAGTACCCGTTTAGCCCCCCGATCAGAGTTACGTGAAGCCATGTGTGCAGGTGGTGGATGAAGTCGAAGAGCAGCCAACAGACAGTTGTAGGTTATGGTCTCCAGCTTCACGATGGTAGGCAGAGGATCTCTCTTTTTGGAGAGACCATGGCTAAGGTCATCGACCAGTATGGTCACTGCTAGGAAGGAAAGCAATGGCAAACTACCTTCTTTACAGATGCCAAGAATATCATGTATTGCAGTCTTATCGATAATCAGAGAAACGGTGTAAATGGGTGCTCCATAGGAGCAGCTCGCCCGGTAGGGGTAGTCATGTGCACCAGGTGACTCCAGACCGTCAGCAGGCGACTGAGTGCAAAAGAGTATCAACATTGAAAGTGGGAACTTGGAATGTAAGAACTATGAGTGGGGATAGAAAATTTGATAACAAGAATGAAATGAGAAGACTAAATATTAACCTGTTAGGTATATGTGAGACCAGATGGACAAGAATGGGCATTATAACATCTGAGGAATATAGAATAATGTATTCTGGTGGAGAGAAACAACAGCGAGAAGTAGCAATTATAATGGATACAGGGAGATCAAAATCGATCAAAGGATATTGGACTGTATCAGACAGTGTTACTTGTGAAATTGAGTGGAAGACCTTTTGATGTCAGCGTTATACAAGTTTATGCACCAACAGCAGACAGTAGTGATGACAGCATTGATGAATTTTATGATTCAGAGAATGCCTTCAAGTAATGCAAGAATTCTGAAATAAATATCATAATGGGTGACTTGAATGCCAAAGTTGGAAATCAACAGGACGGATGCATAGTAGGCAAGTATGGACTAGGAGAACAGAATGAAAGAAGTTACAGGCTTGTACAGTGGGCAAGAGCATGTTGTTATTGAAAACACCTGGTATCAACAGCACCCAAGGAGATTATGAACATGGAGGAGTCCTGATCATAAGATCAGAAATCAGATTATTATATTCTCATCAACAGAAGGTATTGAAATGCCTTAAAAGTCGCAAAGACTTTACCAAGCACAGACTGCTACAGTGACCCTAGATTAATCTTACGCAATATACATATAAAATTAAAGAAAGTCAAATATACACTAAGACACAAAATTTGATCTACGGGCACTAAAGAGTGAGGAGATAAAAGATAAATTCAACATTGAGGTAAAGAGCAAATTTGATGCATTGTCCTATGGAAATATTATTTTAAGATGTCAGCGACCAATGGGGAATATTAAAGAAATCAGTCAACCATACTGCAGAAACAGCCATCCTAAAAATAAAGATAATAGGACGCAAGAAATGGATGGCGGAAGACATCTTAAAACTCATGGAAATAAGAAGAAATAACATAAATAATAAGGGAAAATATGAAGAGATTCACAGGAAAATTAGAAAGCTATGCAAAGAGGCAAAAGAAACATGGCTTCTGGAAAATTGCAAGGAAATTGAAAACCAACACAACACCCGGAATACCAAATTAATGCACAAAAGAATTAAAGACATCACTAACAAAAGAATACACATGTCAATGGGTTGCCTAAAAACCAAAGATGGCAAAATCATAATAGAAACAGATAAGATTTTACATGCATGGTCACATTATGTGAAAGACCTATATGATGATACAAGAGAAGAACAATATGATCATCAGAATAATAATGACGGACCATCAATTTTGAAGATGGAAGTTCAGAATGCTCTTAACCATATGAAAACTGGCAACACCCTGGGTACAGATAACACCACAATAGAAATAATCAATGTCTTAGAAGAATATGGAATAGACCAAATCACCAGACTGCTGAACACAATATGATACTGGAGATATACCTCCTGAATGATGTAATTCTATATTTATTGCAATCCCAAAGACATTAGGAGCCTTGGAATGTGATCAACATCGAACAATTAGTATAATGAGGCACATCACGAAGATTTTGCTGAGAATTATCATGTAAATACAACCCGAAATAGAAGAACAATCTGGGTTTGTAGAAGGCAAGGGTACAGTAAATGCTGTGTATATACTGAGAACAGTAATCGAACGTTCTATATAAGTAAACAAAGATCTATATCTTTGCTTTATTGACTATACAAAGGCTTTCGATAAAGTCAGACATGTCGACATAATAAGCATGCTTGACGATCCACGATGTAAGTCAATAAGTAAGTCACAAATGGATGTAGAAAAATAACTAAATATGATAACAACTTGAAACCAGTCTATTTTTATACATAAATTGTCCCTTTATTTCTCAACATAATTTTCACCAACATTGATGCACTTATCCCATTGTTTTATCAGTCCTCCCAAACCGGCTGCATAGAACTGTGTGCTCTGTTTTCTAAACCATGTTTTCACTTCACATTCAACTTCGGGGTCATTGATGAAATGTCTCCCGCCAAGGTGGGTTTTCAGTGGACCAAATAGGTGGAAATCGCTAGGGGCTAAGTCGGGGCTGTAAGGTGGATGTTCCAGAACTTCCCACCTTAGTTGGTTAATTTTCTCCTGAGTTAATCAAGCCGTATGTGGTCTGGCATTGTCATGAAGAAGCAACACTCCTCTAGTCAGCAGTCCCGGAAATTTCAATTGATCATGCATTATGCTGTATGCTGAACCATGTGAGCACCCTATTGCAGATACTACAGAGTCTATAGTTACTCACCCGTCACGTCTAATCATCTCCACCACCCACTGCATGCAATTCTGCTGCAATCTCAACAGGGCGACCAGATTGGATTTCATCAACAATTTTAGAGCGTCCTTGAGAACATTTTTCTACCCAGCTATGCACCGCTTTATAGGACAAACATCTGTCAGCATAAACAGGAAGCATTTCCTTATGAATGTCCTTTGCAGGCAGTCCTTTTGCCCACAAAAAAATGCACAACAGCACGTTGCTCTTTGGTTGTACATTCCGTAAGTACAGTCACCATTTTGTTTATGCGCATGCGCATGAGACACCTAGCGCCACCTAACTGTCACAGAATGGCCAGTAGGTATATCCACCTGTCATATTCTGGTACAGGGAAACGTTTTAATGTCAGTCGGCGGAACTCTGAGGGAATACCCCATCTGTAATATTCTACCTTTATTTGGCAGATTCGTTCGGAGCATTCCTTTTGTATTAAAAAGCAACTGAGCATGTTCAGTTGGGAATTCCCGGTTTTGGGGCTGCTCTGAAAGATTGTAAATCGTGAAAGGAAGTTGGACATTAGGAGCATAAACTGTCAGTGCACTTCCTGATATTGAGTGGTCACCTCTAAGAGACAGTCCAGCTGTTAGATGGTGGTTAATGACGCCAGACAGAAACCCTGGCAATTCTTATCCTGTGAGGTTCATTAAAATAAGGGTCGATCTTCAGGTGGTGTCAACTAAGAAGCCTGTGATGAAGATAAGAAGGTGAAACAGAGCTAACGACCGAAGCCAGGAGAAATGCAGTGTCCCCAGTGTTGGAACAGCTCACTTGACTCTGGAGTGTGAAGTCCCCTTCAGATCGGTCCGCCCAGGTCTGAACACCACCCCAGCGAAGCACCATCCTTATGCCCACAGTTGTAAGCCTTGTGTAGTGACTGTATTAATGGTGGCTCATAGACTGTAGTGCCATACCACGGTGAAGTCAATAATGACATTGTTGATAAAGAACCGAGCGGCCATGCTCCAACGAGAAGGCTCCTCGTCTAGAGGCTGTTGAGTGACACCGAGACCCAGTGGTGATCCCATAGAATGACTTGGTACACTGCAGGCACTGTGAACATGAACATTCGGTTTTCTGAGAACAGAACACTCATTTGGTCATCAGTTTACTTATGCCTGTGACTTGACTATGGCTACAGTGGTGACCCGAATCGTGACCTAAGTGCGGGGCACCTACTTCCATCAAGTGGCGGAGGCAGCCCTACCGGACAAACGATCCACAGGCCGGGTGAGAGGACCGTGTTGACCCTACGTACGGACGTGAACCTTGGACACCCTGTGATGGAGTCACAGACCTCCAGCTGTTAATCCTTTCTATCTGTCTAACTGCTACTCCTCTATCTATCTCTAAGACTCCCTGCCTTAATCTAGAACTGCCCTCTACTTTACTATTGTTCATAAAATATAGATGCATTATCTTGACAAAACCAGAGTTGAATTATGTCGTCGGTACTGAGCCCCTAGTGGTTAGCGCCCCTAGGTTGAAAGATTATGGGAAAGCAGGGTCCAGGGGCTTGAGGGGTCGGTAAACTGATTTCACCTATACCTACACCCAGACATATCCCAGGAAATATGTTGTAGTACTAGCTCCGTTCACCCCACAGATAATACTACACTGACGAACAGGAATGTAAAGTTTGATGTTGCTGTCACCTAATGACAACTGTAGAAAACACCAACTACATTTACCTGCCATCCCACAGAACCGTGTGACTTACTTATTGACTCACCCTCATACAAATTGATGAAAAAGACCTTAGACTTGTAAACAACATATATTGGAAACAACAAGCTGCCATCAGAATTGATAACGATGTAGGTCAATATCAGTCTATTAAAAGACATGTGACACAGGGGACAGGGATGTGTAATGTCTCCAGATCTTTTTTTCCCTGTACAGTGAAAATATTTTCAGAAATATAGAAGATATGGAAGGAATCAACATAGGGGGACAATACATCAATAACATTAGATACACAGATGATACAGTATTGATTGCAGACAATGAACAGGACCTGCAACATTTAGTAGATGCGGTTGTTGCACAGTGAACAACTAGGGTTAGAATTGAATATTAATAAGACACAGATTATGATTGTCACTGGGAAGAAGGAAATACCACAATGTGATATACAAGTAAGTGGGCATATTCTTAAGCAAGTTAATCGGTACAGTTATCTCGGAACAGTCATAACATCTGATGGCAGATGCCTTGAAGAGATTAGAACAAGAATTGCCATTGTGAACGTAGCCTTTTGCAAGATGAAAAACATACTGACCAATAAAAATATATCAATTGAAACAAGAAAAAAAGTGTTAAAGTGCTACATAAAACCTGTACTTTTGTATGGATGTGAAGCGTGTACAATCTGATGGCTGTGGAAATGTGGTTTCTGAGGAAAATGCAAAGAATACCATGGACAGACAGAAAAACCAATGAACAAGTCCTTCAAGAAACAAATGAAAATCGTAAACTGATTAGAGACATTAGATGTAGACAGTCAAAATTTGTTGGGCATGTTATGAGAAGAAATGACTTGGAGAACTTGGTGACAACTGGCAAGATCGAAGGGAAGAGACCAAGGGGAAGACCGAGAAGTAAATACCTGGATGGCTTGGCCACATGGTATGATCCAGACAGGAACACGGAGCTGATCCACGACTCTGGTGATCGAGTGAGATGGGAAAACATGATGGCATGGCACATGATGGATGGATTAACAATTACCTGATAATAAATTATTACCGCACGTGCTGAAGTTTTGACTAGTAGATGTTGAAAACCTCTGTACTGAATGGTTCGATGTGCTATGAGGATGATCTGTCGACTAACTAACTAACTAACTAAAACCTCTGTTATGCAGACATAGTGAATCTGTGATTGCCATAGGAATAACAAATGTTCCACACTGGAACAGTATCAGTGACTATGCACGATTCATCTATTCACTGTGTATGCTATATAACTCTACAGTATGCGCCTGACGAGATGCAGAGACAAATTTCAGGCAACCAATTGTGTAACCTCTTGACTATGGCTTCCTTGTTTATACCAACAGGAGATATACCTCGTCCAAACACATGTTGGTAAGACAGAATAAACAATGGGGAGCTCATGGAGAGATCAACCACTGAATCAAGAGATGAAGGAAAAGATGATGATGGGCACACATTCAGAAAACCTTTCCTTCATCGTTTGTTTGCTTGAAAATTGCTTATAAATGTCTCTTGTATGAACTTCACTGTCTTTTTTCAGTTCACTCAGTGGTCCATAGAGTTTATACTCAGAAAATCTGAGATAGTATAACTAGACGGTGTCTTGCCTCAATGCCCTGAAATAGTAAAAGACCTAAAGATACAGGGAGAAGAGATTTAAAAACAGATGAAAACATGAAGGGATCATACGCGGAGAATATAAACATGGCTGCACAAGATAGCAACAGATAGGATGGATGGGCATGAACTGGTTGAGGGCCTATGTCCCAGTGGGGGATCAAGTGTGAAAGAAACTCATATGCACAAGAAAACCAGTCAGCTGTACAATGAGAATATCTACAGGCATATATGTACATGAATGATGCATGCATGGTTAGTCTTATGGAAACAATCATTGCCAATGGAAGGAACTAAGGAAAACAAGTTCCATATTTTTAAACAACATTAACAGACTGAGAAGAAAAATAAAACAAGTAAAAATAGTCTAAATTTATTAAGGTATTACAAGAAGGTAAGATAATTTTAACATTGCAGGTTCATGAAGATGGCAGAGGTGATTAAAAAGGAAGGTAAGAATATGGATAATCATCTGACATCCATTTAAATGGCCGGGGGGGGGGGGGGGGGGGGGGGGGGGGAGATCCACTATCAAAGGAGAAGTGAGACGAATCCTTCCCTCGCTAGCCTAGACACACTTGGACAAGGTGAAGTACTTGTTTACTTCTCTGCCTTCCCCTTGCTCTTTTTTCTTAAATCTTGCCAGTTGTCAGCAAGTTTTCTAGCTTTTTTTCTTCTTCTCATAACATGCTCAAAAATAGTTGGAGATTGGCAGCCTCATTTAGAATATTATAAATGTATATTCTGCAGTGAACTCTGCTGCCACAAAGAAGCATTGGGACTGGCTCAATGAGCTGGAGGAAATCCCAGGTGGCAGGCTTCTCATCTGTGGGGATTTTAATGCTCAGAGCAGAGAATGGGACTATACAGGAAAAACCAACAGGGGTATGTCCTTGCAGATGCCACAACTGAGACAGAGGTAGTCTGCATTAAAATGATGGGAGGCCACCTAGAGTTACAATGAGACTTGGGGATGCCGATATTGCTATTGTCTTGGCACTTGTCACATGGTCGGCAGTATCAGAAACTAAATGAACCATTTTGGGGATCACAGAAGTGACCACCTGCCATGCTCTGTGTTGATTTCCAAATCAAGCAAGTTCAAGGTTATGACAGCACGCAGGACCTTCAAATACAAGCTGACCAACACCTTATTGGACGTATCCAACAGACATCTCCCAGGCATGGAAAAGACCAAGTAGGCTCACTTTTGCGCATCCCCCATGGTGGACTCCCGAAGTTGAACTTGTGTGTGGTATCTAGCAACTAAGCAATTAGAGAAATAATGAAAGACACCACAAAGCACACAAGAGAAACTGGAGATGACAGAAAGGGTGAAAAAGGAGAAAATTGAGAAGTTCCATCTCTGTGCAGCAGAGGCCAAAAAAAGCAAAATGGGATAACTTCATGAGTGAATTTGGATATTAGGCAGATTCTAGAAACTACAGACAAATGCATAGAAAAGACCAGCCTACCACAAAGAGAATAGTACATATGGATAACGGCATGCCCATGACAATCGACAGGGAGAAATGAGAGGCTTTCCTGGAGAGATTTATAACAGACAGATCACAACGATGGAGACAGCAGGGGGAGAAAGGGGGGAGCCGTTAGAAAGCAACTAGCAGTTTTAATCAAGAGTGATGGCTATGAGGATGTCATACAAGAAGTACCAAAGAAATTCTACACATGAAACTCTACACATGAAACTCTACACATTTGTATTGTTTTCTGGTTAATATCCTCTGAGAACTTGGTTCTGTTTTCTGCTTAAAACCAACCTGATACAGTGAAAGGCAAACTTGCCATGAAAGGCAAACCTCAACCAATGGACTGAAAAAGTGTTAAACTGTACCATCAAAATGTTGAGCTGAGATTTGACCCGGAACATCCCCATACGCACTACATTCTCATCTTCAACAACCAGCGAAGAATCCCAGTACTAATGTTACCAGTTCAAATCTGATTAGGTGTTATCATCAAGGAGTGAAACAGAAAATGTTGGAAATCTGCTTTCATAAGTTCTGGTTTCATAAGAGTGAATAATGTCTGTGCAGGGACCTGTATCAAAGACATGTGATTTGGATGGCTACTGACTTTAGCATATCCCGTTTGAAACTGGAAAATCAGACTGGTTTTTCCTGCTAAGATAACTGGTGTAATTTACTTTTGACTGATGCATTTCACTAACTAGAGTTTGTCCTGTTGTACCCTTTGCATATCTGTCCAATGTATATATAGCAAGAGTGCCAGTGTACAGACAATGAACTGTGGCTAAAACAATGTCTTATGCCAATGATATCACTGTCTGCCAATGAGGACAAATCAGGCATGAAATCACAGCAGTGATGCAGCATGAACTAGACAGACTCAGTGACTGGAGCTAGGAATCAGAGACACATGAATCCAGCAAGACTTCCATGACATGGTTCTTCCTGTACACACACACATAGTCAATGCACCCATGCCAGACATCAGCATAGGCAGTTTAGACAACCACAGAGTGAACAGAATGAAATATCTCCACGCTCTGAAGGTGATGGCAGCCACCAACATTGAACAACATCTGCTCTTCCTTCTCTACTAGGGACTTGTGATGAGCATCATAAACTAAGGTCTGGGCTCCTCACTGTCAGCAAGACCCAGCTACAAAGATTAGACATGGTGCAAAAAATGAGGCAATGAGACACACTCAGCTGCTCATCAGATACATCATGTCCGGCCATGCGTTACATTCTTGATTTACAACAACTGCACAGGTTAAATCAGATTTTTAAAAACACCTTTTGCACAGCACTATCGATAACAGAAAGGGAATGTGCCTCAAAATAGGCCAAAGTTTTTGTTATGGTGGAAAATTTTGAATATCTTGGGTCATTAATTACCAACAATGGTGACACAATGAAAGAAATTAAAAGAATAATATCTATTGCTTTTCAAAAACTAAAACAGAGCAAATTGTGGCGTGGGACAGATAGAACAAAAAAAATTAGATTTTTAAGAGCATGCATCTTTCCCATTGCAACATACGCCTGTGAGACCTGGACACTTACTAAACAAGCTGAACAGCGCATAAATGGCTTTGAATATAAATGTTACAGACGGGTTCCAAGAAAATCTTGGATACAGAAAAGAACGAATATGACAAGAGCTGAATATTGAAGATGGTTGGCTAAAAAAGACGATAAAACAAAGAAAACTTAAATATTCTGGTTACTTGAAACGTCATGAAAGCTTGGAGAGAACAATAATGGAGGGGTATATGCCCGGGAAGAGAGGAAGAGGAAGGCCAAAGAGAAGATGGGTGCAGGATGTGGCAGATGATCTCGGAAGGCCAAAGAGAAGATGGGTGCAGGATGTGGCATATTATTTTGGGATGGGTGTATCAGACATGGGACATTTTGCTTAGGACCGAGAAGTTTTCCAGAATGTTGTAATCGGAGCGAGGTACTGCAAAGGACATGCTATTGAATTAATGAATGGTGAGGGGGGGGGGGGGGGGGGGGGGGTGTTACAGAATGTCAGAGGACATTGTGTACCTCAGAGGACCTTAACAGACTGGAACATGTTTCAGTGTCCTAGACAGTATGTCAATTCATGCTTGGCTGGGGGAAACTTTCAAAACAAGAGATGCATGGCACCGTGAAAAACACTGTCAATGAAATTATCTATGAAGGACAGTATGTGTGTATGCAGTCTTTTAAAATCAGTAGCAGGAAGCTCACCACCAAACAGAACTACCTAGGAAACAGAAACATGTGCACAAGACAGACAAAAATGTATGAGTACGTACTGTGAGGAGTACCTTCATAGCCACTATCATTGAGCTCTCTCTTGACAAATTGCACATAGGGAACACCAGGAAAGAGGCCCTGCAGACCTTTACTTGTGTTCTTGCCTTTAAGCCAACCCTGAAGAAATACATTAGGAAATTGTTTTCAGCTGATACATTTATCATAATATACTCAACAGCGCTCATAAAGCAATCATTCAGACATAAACGTTACTACATGCAGCGCACAATGAACTAAGATCACTTGTACACACAACTGCAAATTATATGAGCACTGAAAATCATTTTCAGTCTAAGCCTTCTGGTTTTTATCTACACAATGCTAAGGTAAAACAACACAAACTATACAGAAATGGTTCATTATTTCCCCAGTATCACCATCTTCTTCTTCTTTCTCACATTATCCCCTATTGCATTCCTATTGTTTGTCATCTCATACAACCCCTCCATGTCCTCCTCATATTATTCATTTCTATCTCTGATTCTATTCTCCATGTGTGTTTGATCTTCACCTATTTCTGTTGTCCTCTGAGATCCTGAGAAAGGACTGTCTAGGTTTGCTATTAACAGATTTTTTTTCAGTGTCCTACCCAGGGTGTTTTCCTCACATCTTGATTTGCTGGAAACTGTTTGTTTTCTTGAGCTCTGCATTAGTGACTCTGCCATACCATTTTAGTACTTCTATCCTGAGCAGGCACCAGTTAATGCATTTTTGTACTTAGTCATTCTTTTTGTTGTTCTCCATGTTTCTGATCTATGCAGCAGTATTCATTTCACATTATTAAATATAAGTTCAGTACTAGATTTAATTTCTTTTGACCTCCACAAATTTCCTAGTACTAAGAAATAGATAAGTAATCTTT
The DNA here is from genome assembly GCA_963921405.1 of Cepaea hortensis. Classification (NCBI taxonomy): domain Eukaryota; kingdom Metazoa; phylum Mollusca; class Gastropoda; order Stylommatophora; family Helicidae; genus Cepaea; species Cepaea hortensis. The sequence continues at coordinate 64,543,776 of OY992885.1, forward strand.
GTATTTTCATGTAGTGTTTTTCGTGTAGTTGTGTGTCTGTGTTTGTTTGTTCTGTGCTGACAAAGGCGTTAGCCGCAACGTCCATTTTGTTTCTTGTAACCGTATTCTAGTAAAGCTCACAACCTACTTCTCATTTTTTGATGATTCATTTAGTGCTAAGAAAGCTCCTCTTGCCATTTGTAATCTAATTTTAATATCTCAACCTTTTTCACTGTCTTTATCTACACTGCTACCTAAACATCTGTGTGATTCCACCTTTTGAGAATTTTTACCATGGGAGATCCAGTTTGCTAGTATTTCTTCAATCTCACAGAATCTGCTAAATAATTTTTGCAGCAGTTCAGTTGAGGTGTCTAAGGTGGCTTTAATAGCTTCTACTTGGATACAATTTGAACTAGCAGCTTTCCCATATTTCAGGAGTCTGATAGCTTTTCTAATTTCTTCATTAGATACTTTCTCATAGTTGATATCCAGCTCCACTTGTAAAGGGTTGATAGGTATCTGGGTGATCTTTTAGGACTGGTCTATGAAGAAGATTTTTAAGGTATTCTACCCATCTGTTCATTTGATCTTTAATGGGTGTACATTTTACATTACTATTTTTGATCCGTCCACTTGGTTGATTATATTATCTTTGTGTTGTAAATTACTCTGCTGCTGCTACTTCTGCCTCTCCTGCTGAGCAATCTAAATATCTTTTATCCACCCTTACGCATTTCCTAACTTCTTTGTCAGCATCTTTGGTGCCCACCTTGTCTACTAACTGTTGTGTAAGACCTGGAACTTATTAGAGACTGTGGTTCATCAAATGTTTTGTCATTACAAGTCTATGGCTCTTGTTGGGATATTTTCTAGGTTTGGCTTCCAGGTGAGTCTGGTGACTAGGGTGGCAAGAAATGCAGGTAGCCAATCTTATCAATTGTTGGTGCGTAACGCTGAATCACACTCATATTTACTTTCTATTTTTTATGTGGTTCTAGATGCTGTTGTTATTCCTAATCTCACTGCTTCCTACTCTATTAGTGCTTTATCTGCCTCTTTTGATAGCATTAGAGCCACAGCTTAAAATGTTCTAACTTGTGAGAGATTTTTAAATCAAGCAACGCACACATGGGTCCTGCAAGCAGTTTGTCATTATCCGAGAAATCTAGACATCTGATCCACTATTCCAAAATCAAGAGGAAGTACACTATCCTTTTCAAATTTTGTAGAAATCTATACACACCAGAAATCTATGCATATCATCGATCGAACCAATTCTGTACGAGCTGGAGGTGGGCACTGTAATTTGCAGCCACACTGGGAATGGTGTCACAATTATATGACAATGCAGGTGGCCAGCAGTTGTGACTAATTACCTGCACTTTTTCTGGCGTCAATCTTTCTGCAACTTCAAGTGAAGAAGAGCACACCTCAAGGCTGTCACCAGGATCAATGGGAATGTGCTCTCTACCATGTCCATGTTCTACAGGATTGTAGCGGTTGACACATTCAAAATGCAACACCTCTACATCAGTCATGGTCAATCAAGTCTCCCTGACATCTGGGTTGTGTCAATCATGGACACTCAGCCTAAGACAATCAATGAGAATATATAATATCACCTGTCAGCAACAATTAACTAACATTTTAAACACATGACAAAAATAAATCACAAAATTTGGTTTAAAGTGAAGGTGGTAATAATACACTTTTTAATGAAATGTAAATCAGCTCTTCAGACTGCCACAAAAGTAACACCGTGAAGTTTAAGATAATGGTAAGGAATGTGGATGGAGAAGCAGGATGAACCATGCAAGTGAAACTAACAAAAGTAAACATCACACAATAAGTTAAAGTCTGCTCAAATCTGCTGGCCAGGAAGAAAGGTTACAAGTAATGATCAGGTCATTAACAATTAAACAATTTATGTACCAAAGAAATGAAATCAGGAAATTGTTATAAATGAGCCGTGATGACCAGAAAAAGGTGCTGACCATCCTGTAAAGTTATCTATGAAACTATACAAAAGGCAATATAAAATATAACATATAGGATAAGCTGAGGCCCTACAGAGAAGTAGAATGTGAATCTACAAACAAGACCAAACAAAGGTGAACAAGGAAGAGGAAGAAGAATGAAATCAAAATAATGGTAAAGATAAATGTTCAATGCTATAACAAAGAATAACCATTACAAATAACTGTACAAACAGGAAGCAGAACCTAACATTTGACAAAATCCAGTAAAAAAATACAAACATGGTTCATAAATAAATCATGGCAGCAGTCACACACACAACCACATAAAATATATATGGTGAACATATGAACATGAACGGAGAAAACCACAAGCTTTAGCTGACATAACTAGCAAATGTTCTGTGTAATTCTTCTGAAAAGATCAGCATGAGATTATCTGGAGTTACCAACAGGAAAAGAGTTCTTGTGTCACAGCTCCTGAGTGTGCACTCAAAACCGTGTGGCCACAAGTACTAATACTGATTTGAGCATGGCTTCAATTAATCGTGTTATTTTCACAACTTGAATCGGCAGCCTTCGTGCATGTCTAATAGCACTTGGGGCATTTAAAAATCACCAGATGTGATATCAAGAGGAAGGATAAGTTAAGTTGATCAGACAATGATCATCAGCTTTTGTGAAAGGATGTTAAAAAAAAAAAAAAGACCGAACAACAATATAGTAATTTAGAAAACTAATTTTTATTATGAATCCGTCACCCTGGTACTGAGTGAGTGCGTGGCGTGACACTGTTAGCTGTGAATTTTGTGCGGAATGCTTTTACATCTGTCAGCGGTTGCTTGTAGTCTGAACTGCGTGTTCGGAACAATGGCGGCCGGCTGTCGCTGAATTGACTGGTTTGCCTTTTCGGTTCACGAGTGCATTTTTCTGGAGACCCCTGGGGGTCATTGCTAGAGCTATGAAGTATGTGTTTTGTGCTGCATTTTCAGCGGGTCGCCCTGCAGAAAGAGACCGAGCCATATGGGATAAAACCCGGGTCAATTAAGTCTTTTTAGTGACTGCCGATTCCATCGACTATGAACTGTATTTTTCGTGGCATTGTGGAGGCAGCATTATGCACAATATACCTGTGTGGACTGTTGGTTTGTCAAGACTCCTGTCTGTTCCACTTTGCACATGGGGCAGTGAGGAGCATTTTGTATGATATTCACTGGCACAGGAATGGAGCATAATGGGGACGACCCATTGCCGTGAAGATGGAACTGTGACTAACTAACTAATTTTTATAATAATTAAGTATCAGGAGTTTTTTTAAATGGAACAAATATTTACTTGCTCAATATAAATAAAGCAAATACACTGATAAGAAAATTACATATACGAGGGGGATTCACATGAATACCTTAAAATTGTGATAGACATTACAATAACCATGCCTTTGTCTTGTATCATCATCAAGTGCCGTGCCGACTGGCGTAGGCGTTCATGACTCTCCACAGATCTCTGTCCTTGGTTTTCTGGATCAACTCTGTCATTGATATTCCTCCATGCCACCGTCGCAATCCATCCAGCATCATTTCTCGTGGTCTGCCTCTGCCTCTCTTCCCCTTGATCTTTCCAATTGTCACATTCTCCAGCACCTCTCTTCTCATCACATGACCAAAAAAAGCTGTTTGTCTCTTTCTTATTGTTGTATATATTGTTCTAGCTTCACGAGCCTCTTTAACCCTTTACAAGGCAGAACGGCCATTTACGTCCGATACCTTAAACGGGCGAAACGTCCCAAAACGCCCGATACTATTATGCATTGTAAAAACGCGATCTCTCGGCTTTCCGACACTTCCGACGGCTACTTTTGCTTTCGCCGTTAGCTTGACAACGTGGCCACCATTTGTAAGTGCCTACTATGAATTTGAACAGACTTTTATTGATAGTTTTCGGGGTTATTACGCTGTTTTTCAAAACGGATTTCGGCGATTCTTCAAGTGATAGCCGAGATTTCGATAGGTTCAATTTAAGTGACATTAAAGGGCACGAAGTTGACTATTAATCGCAGCTAGATATCAGTGAAAAGCGTTACTTTGCATTAGCAGTCGTTTGTCGGACTTTAAAGAAAGTGATTATGATTCTGAAAATGTGTTTGTAAATTGCCGTATAGATGACGGAAAATCACAAACGACATGCTGTATTTAGTAAATATTTGTGTTCATATATGGATTACCGACAACAATCACATGAGTAACATATTCTGCATGCTTTTCCCTTCATTATGTTGTTTATTTAACTAACATCGGTTGACTAACAACTTATTTGTGATGTTTTTACTAACGCGACCCGAAATTTTACCGAACCTGAAAAAATCTTGCCCGTTCAGGGCTAAAAAACGGACAAGCGTCTGTCCTGTAAAGGGTTAAGGCATTGGTCATTAGTTACTTTGGCAGTCCAAGGAATTTGCAACATTCGTCTAAGGAACCACATCTCTGTTGCTTCCAATCTCTTCTTGATTTGTTCATTTATATTCCAAGATTCACAGCCATACAGAAAACAGGTTCTATATAGCACCTCAGCACTCTCTTTCTTACATTCAATGATAGCAACTTATTGTATAAGATGTTCTTCATTTTTTTAATGCAGCCTTTGCTTGCCCTATTCTGCTCTTGATCTCTGTTGTGCATCTTCCATCTGATGTTATAAATGTCCCCATTTCAGAGTTCCAGGAGTATGAAAGAGAGGATATATGACAGGGACAGGACACAGGTATAGTATGGGTAGAGTAGACAGGACTATACACCCATTAATAGACAGGACATGGGGTTTATAGACAGGACAGTGTCCTTGAATGACAGCCCAACCTTGGACTGGACGACCTGAGACACCCGCCATCAACAGACGGTTGAAGGACAGGACGATATCCAGAATACCGAGACATCCTACTTAGCATGACTATTACAGACGACACGAGGTCAAGTAGACCAATGGTAGAAACGGACAAACTGGACTAGACTGGTTGAGGGAGGATGTGTTTGGATATTTGTGAGAGAGAAAGTGTACTGAATACCTGACAAGAGTTTGCTAATGCTGAGAGTGTGTGGCTATATTGTACGGTTTATGGTTCTATAGTACGTAATCTTTTCTCAGAAAAACACAACTTGGATTTAGGAAAAAAAAAGGATGCACAGATGCCATTTTTACTCTTAGACAACTTATAGAAAAATAAATCAAATTTAATGAAACACTTTAAGACCGTGTCGCGTTGTGTTATAACATGTTGGTATGGGAGCTGGTCGTTCAGAAAGCAATGGCAAACTACTGAAGGTAAAATTTGCCGAGTATATCAACAGCAGCTGAAAAAATGCTGGTGTTGACTGCAACATCCTGCAAGGGATATGCAACATTTTTTTTAAAAATCTTTTCTCAAGAATTTTGCAAAATATTTTTTCCCAGCATGACTTGGAACGGAAATGCCTCTGTACTGTGTGCAGTCTCTTTTGCAGCCTTTGTTTTTCCAAATTAGGATAATTATGGTGTTTCCCCAGTCTCATGATGTCTGTTGTTCTACCCAAGCATTGTTGAATAGTCTATGTAGTCTTGCCGTTTCCTCAGTCTGTTGTTCTACTCAAACATGGTTGAATAGTCTATGCAGCCATGCTGTTCCTAATTCCTCTAGCTGCTTTAATTAGTTCATTTGGTATTTCATCTTGTCCCAGTGATTTGTTCAATAGGGCTAATCTGACAGCTTCTATAATTTCTTCTTTCAGTATGTCTGGTGTTTGGTATTTTCTTCGGTGGCATCTATGTCGGTTTCTTGAATTCTTGTGACATCTGATGGAATGTTGAGAAGGTGTTCTAAGTATTGCTTGCATCTTATTAGGATTTGTTTTTGATCTTTTATTGGTTCTCCATTTTCGCTGTTAATTATTTCGGTTGGGTCAAAGGTTCTCCTCTGGTTCTCATTGCTCTTATCTTTTTGTAGTTTCTAGTTGCCACCTTGTAGTTTTTATTTAGAGTTTCTCCATACTCCCCCCAGTCTTTCTGTTTTTCTCTCTTTACTATTCTATTCACGTCTTCTCGCTATTCTATATTCTATGTAATCAGGTTCCTGTATGCTCTTCAACCACTTTTTATATTTTTCATTTTTGTCTTTTACCTCTGCATTCCACCAACTTGCTATTTTCTTTATCCGTGTTTAGCGTTTTTCGTGGTTCCATGTGTTATTTTTGCAGCATTTAAAATGTTTGATTTGAACATCTCCCATTCTTCTTCCCCTGTTTTTCTTTCTATAGGTAATTTTACAAGGATTTCAGTTACTTCGTTCTCATATTTCCTCAATGCCTCGTCTTTGAGGTTTTTTAAGTTTGCTGATTCGCATGGCATGTATTTTCCTGGTCTTTGCTTTCTTTTTCTGTTGGTTCTTATTGTGGCAACAACTGCTTTTGGGGGATGTGTTTATACTTAAGTTGGGCACTACCTTTGCATCTAATATATTTCTCTTTCTGTTATTCTTGTTAATATAAATCAATTTGACTTTTGGTATCTAGATCGTTCCATTTATCAATCAATCATGTGCCATGCCGGAAAGCGTGGGCGGTCATGACTCGCCATTTCACTCGATCACCAGCGTCATGGATCAGCGCAGTGTTCCTGTCTCGTCCATGCCATGTGGCCAAGCCATCCAGGTATTTTCCTCTTGGTCTTCCTCTTGGTCTGTTCCCTTCGATCTTGCCAGCTGTCACAAAGTTCTCCAATCCATTTCTTCTCATAACATGTCCAAAAAATTTTGACTGTCTATGTCTAATTTCTCTAATCAATTTACTATTTTTATTCGTCTCGTGTAATACTTGGTCATTGGTTTTTCTGCCTGTCCATGGTATTCTTTGCATTTTCCTCAGAAACCACATTTCTGCAGCCATCAGATGTTTTTCAGCTTGACTGCACATTGTCCAAGTTTCACATCCATACAAAAGAACAGGCTCTATGTATCCCTTCAACACTCTTTTTCTCTTTTCAATTGACATCATTTTATTGGTCAGAATGTTTTTCATCTTGCTAAAGGCTACTTTCGCCATGGCAATTCTTGTTCTAATCTCTTCAAGGCATCTCCCATCAGATGTTATGATTGTTCCGAGATAACTGTTGTTGAAGAATATTCCCATTTACTTGTATCTTACATTGTGGTACTTCGTTCTTCCTAGTGACAACCATAACCTGTGTCTTCTTACAATGTAATTCCAACCCCAGCTGCTCACTGTGTACAAAAACCGCATCTACTAATTGTTGTAGATCTTGTGAATTGTCTACAATCAATACTGCATCATCTGCATATATAATGTTATTGATGTTTCGTCCTCCAATGCTGATTCCATTTATATCTTCTACGTTTCTGAAAATATTTTCACTGTATAGGGAAAAAAGGTCTGGAGACATTACACACCCCTGCCTAACACCTCTCTTAATAGGTTGATATTGTCCCACATCATTATCAATCCTTATGGCAGCTTGTTGTTTCCAATATATGTTTTTTATAAGTCTAATGTCTTTCCCATCAATTTGTAGATCTGCAAGCATATCTACCATGTTGACATGTCTAACTCTATCAAAAGCCTTTGTGTAGTCAATAAAGCAAAGGTGTATATCCTTGTTTACTTCTATAGCACTGTCAGAGTCTAAAGTATTGCCAGCAGAGATGCAGGAACATCGTTACGCCGCCAGGCGAGTATTAGTTACCTGCCTGCGAGGTTGCTGGCTGACGAGACAGCCAGCGGTCAGGCAAGGACAAAGCAGGACGCACGCAGGCCTCGTGAAGCCACTTCAGGTGGGCAGGCGCGTTGCGAGAAATAGCCAGACAGCTCTGGGACGCGGACTCGACTGGACGTATGATGAGAGAAAGGTTTCGTGTAGTTCTGTGCCCGAAAGTCGAGTGCTTGTACATCTTGTGAGATAGACTGTAAGCTGTGGGTTGCCTGTAAGTGTATTGTTATAACTTATGTCTTGTAATGATCATCTCTAGATCGTATTGCATGTGATCTGTAAATAAATCCATTGAAACTTCGTGTCGTTGAGTCTCAAGTCAAATCACGTTGTACTTGTACTGTCTCACATGTGTTAGGTTTAACGAGCCAGGTTTAAGACCCTGACATGTGTGGACGTGGTGGCATTCGTCCGGCTTTAAAATGAACGTGGTTTAAGTAATTAACATTTAAACCTAGAGTTGTGAACTTAGAAATTTTTGTCCAACTTTAGAGTACATTTAAATGTGATTGTGAAGGCTCATTTTGGTATATATTATTACATTGTTTGAACATGGAAACTAGATGTGAACGTAAAGTACATACATATTGTTTGATCTTGTAAACGTGTAAAACATTTGTGATTGTGGAACTTGTCACCGTTTTGACCTTGTCGACATTGTGAAGTTGTCGCCATTGTGACCTTGTCGCCATCTTGTAAACTTGATGTCTATGTCCTTACTGAATGTCATCTTAATGTAAGTGATGTGTCATCAATGTTGTAGAGTGTTGAGATATAGTCAGCTTGTCTTTGTAAAGTGAATTGTGTAAAGCAGAAAGTTTCGGAAAGAAAGTAACTTGTGGTTTGAAAAAAAAATTGTTGACTGACGACATTACGACCTACAATTACACTCAACGCCATACAAACCTAATCAAAACTTAGCGACAAGCATACACACCACATCAAATAGACGCTAACTTATTTCCTCCCAAAACAAAGCAGGTTTTCTGTGCCATCTGAAACCCTTGCCCGTAGAGGTCATTTGTGTTTTGAAGTAGCGACCCTACAGTTCCTAGCCCAAATTTCAACCGTTCTTCACCGCATCCAGGACACTTGAGTATATTTTTCTTTCTATATACTTTCGGATGCAAATTTAGGCACATATTGTAAGTAGAACACAATTGTAAATTGTTCACTTTACTAACAACTTGTAACAAATTGTGTGTCTGATATTTCATTTGCATTTTCCATCATGTCGTCATTAAATGATTTCATCGATATGGGGTTAAAATTAAAGTTAACAGGTGATGAGCTAACGAAGTGGAGTGAGAAGAAATACTCGGAATACCACGAGCGTGAAGAAAGAGCAGCTGAAAGAGCTGCCAAGCAAGCAGAGATTGAAAGAGAAACAGAATTAAAGAAGGCAGAAATAGCAGCTCAGAGTAAACGGGAAGAGCTGGAAGTGCAACTAAAAATCAAACAACTTGATACGGAGACTGCCATAAACAAAGAGTCCAAGAAATCTGAGAGACTGGAGAAAGAAAACCAGTACAAGAAATATCAAGGTATCGTAAGAAATTATACCTCGGGTGACTGCATTGCAGCCTTCACCCAAAATTTTGAGACTTTAATGGACCATTACCAGATTCCATTGTCAGAATGGAATATAATTTATATGAGAAGTTTATCAGGGGAGCCTCTGAAAGTCATAGAGACTATCCCCAAAGACCTCAGAAAAGATTACCATTATCTAAAATCAAAGATTATGGCACATTTTATGTTAGATGAGGCAGGTTACAGAGAACAATTCAGCAAGTTGAGCCCCAAACCGACTCAAACGTTCTCTGACTACCTCTGCTTAGTCCGAGACATATTTACCAAATGGACTTCAGCAGCTAAAATTGATAAGAACTATCAAAAGTTAGAGGATCTTATCATTAGAGATAAAGTCATTTCATCCATTCCATCAGCATTTTCAAAGTTTTTGCAAGAGAATGAATGTATGAGTGTAGAGCAGATTGAGAGGCGTGGTTCGGCTTATTACACAGCCAACAAACATTGTTTTGCCAGTGAAGCTACTGATACAAATTTTGTAGCATCGGCTAACTATGACAAACCCTATAGTAGGCAAAAACCTTATAAGCCTACATCTGAGAAGTACAACCATTGTAAATATTGTAGAATTTCACATCATCAAGGCGAGATGTGCGACAAGAACCCCGCATATCTTACATATTTACAGAACATCGTAAACAGACAAGATAAGGAGCGTAAATCCTTTAGAAATTTGCGTAAATGTTTCCTCTGTAAGGCGTATGGACATTATCGCCATGATTGTAAAGGTAGGCAAATGACCAAGAAAGCCAATGCCGCCTTATTTGATAGTTCATCATCAGATTAAGAACAATCAGAGAAACACCCTGTGAACTCAGCACAGGCTTTTGATATGTTTAACGCAAATAAATGTACTGTTTGTAATACCTTTTATGAAGATGGCATTTTAACATGCGGCCACTCCATTCCTATTGCCAATGAAGAAGCTAATTTGGTAATAGACTCCAAAGGCAGAATAAACATCCATCAGGGATACGTGAATGGCAAGTCTGCTACAGTCCTTCGGGACACGGGAAGTTCACTGATTGGATTGAAGAGAACGTTCATAATGCCTACAGACTATACAGGCAGGCACGTAACATGCAGAACATTCTCTGGCAATATTGAAAAGTACCCACTAGCATGGGCATATATTCAAACACCTTTCCTCACTGGGAAAGTAAAATGCGCAGCATTAACAAACCCTGTGTGTGATATTATAATTGGAAATTTACCAGAGGTAAATGATATGCCTCATGACATAACATCTCTTTGCATAAATGAGATTACAACATCACCATCAAATGTCGTCATTGATAATGTTGTACCACCTAATGAATGTATGGTAGCTAATGTAGCACTAAGATCTCATGACATCATTGATAGCACTGAATGTGTGAACGCAGTAACTAGATCTACTGCTAGAATGCAAGATGAAATTAATCAGACTGAGGCTATAGAAATGCTTAGCCCAGTATTACTACCTCCTAAAACCATGAAGGAGACTTTTGTAACAGCCCAAAAGGCTGATCCTTCATTGTCGAAATATTTTAATCTGATCGGCCAAAAGCCAAAGGTAACCAAAATTGCAAGATGGCATTTTGCTTTGAAAAATTGTATCCTCACCAGGTATTATACCAGAGGTGACACCACAACAGAGCAAACTGTTTTGCCAATTGAGTATCATAAGCAAGCCTTACATCTTGCCCATGATATACCTCTTGCAGGGCATATGGCATACGCTAAGACCAGATCAAGATTATTATCAGTTTTATTGGCCCAAATTCTGCAATGACATTAAGCAATATTGCAGGAGTTGTGACATCTGCCAAAAAACTTGTAAAGAAAGGAAAAAACCCACAGGCAAAGTTACAAATTACTGACTTAGCCAGTCGACCTTTTGAGAATATATCTGTCGACATAGTGGGCCCTCTTAATCAGATAACAACCAGAGGGAATAAATATATATTAACCATCATTGATCAATGTAGCCGCTGGCCTGAAGCGATTCCGCTAATGAACATAACTGCCAATGATATAATGGAAGTGTTCTTCCATATATTTTCACGGATAGGATTTCCAGACACAATCCAATCAGATAGGGGAAGTCAGTTCATTGCCGCATCTACTCAAGCTTTCACCAAAATGTTAGGAGTGAAGCAATGTTTCAATTCCCCATACCATCCTCACTCGAGTGGAATTATAGAAAAATTTAACGGTGATTTAAAGCATATGCTTGCTAAAGTCACGCAAGAGCACCCCAATAACTGGGACGTATATTTACCAGCTATTCTCTTTGCTTATCGCGAGGTGCCACATGCTAGTACAGGTTTCTCTCCTTTTGAACTTATCTATGGTGCCAAACCACGTGGCCCATTAAGCATCTATCATCAAATGTTAACTGAATCCACTCCTTTACTCAAACCCATATCATCATACGTATACGTTACATCATTGCGTGAAAGAATCATCAAATCTTGTATAATTGCAAAGGATGCACTAAAAGTATCTGGTGCTACATATAGACAATATGCTGACAAAGGTAACAGGACAATAACGTTGACACCTGGACAGGACGTTCTTCTTCTCCTACCTAGTGACAGACACTTATTGACCGATTCTTGGCAAGGACCATTTAAAGTGACAAGACAGATTTCACCTGTAGACTACGAGATTCAAATAAAAGACAAACACAAAATATTCCACGTCAATATGCTAAGATCATATTACAATAGAGACAACGAACAAGACGATACAACAGCCTGTACAGTGATAATAGACCATGAAGATGACGAGGCTAGTGACGAAATTCCAACACCTGCATTAGACACGACAAACTGCTTGAAGGAAATTAAAATCAACCCAAAGTTAACTCAAGCAGAAACAGACAGTTGCAAACATCTCATACAACAGTACAACACCATTTTCTCCAACAACCCAGGACAAACAGAATTAGTACAACATCACATCACACTCACGTCAAATACACCCATAAAATGCAGACCATACACCATTCCATTGCATTACAAAGAACACTTACATCAAGAGATCATTAGCTTAGAAAAAAAACAACATCATTAGACGATCCCAATCAAATTTCTCATCTCCAATGGTCATAGTACGCAAAAAGGACAACACAATAAGACTCTGTGTCGACTATAGGAAATTAAATAAGATAACTCTTTTAGATCTAGAGCCAATGGCCAACTCTGAAGTTCTGCTAACAGAACTGACAGACGCTAGGTTCTTTACGAAGGTAGACATGACTAAAGGTTACTGGCAAATAGCGGCAGACGAACAGAGCAGACATCTGACAGCATTTGCCACACCTTGGGGACTGTACGAATGGTGCAAACTTCCATTTGGGCTTGTCAATGCCCCAGCGACATTCGTACGTATGACACGACTTCTACTAGTAGACATACCGAATATTATTTGTTACATAGACGACATTTGTGTTCACACAAAGACGATGACGGACCACATAAAGAAGTTAGAACAGACATTTGAATGCATTAGACAGCACGGACTGACGGTAAAGCCTGCAAAAGTAGACATAGCCTATCAGGAAATATCCTTCTTGGGGTACAAAATATCTAATGGCTTTGTCACGACAGACGATAACATTGTGTCCAAGATACTAAAACTCTCACTTCCGACTACGAAAAAGCAAGTCAGAAGTTTATTGGGACTTATAAATTATTATAGGCAGTTCATACCAGATTTTGCTGAACTGACCGAAGTATTTACTAACCTACTAACGAAAGATCAACCTGAGAAAATTGTAAACATTGAATGCCTAAAATTTGCATTCCAGAAAGTATTATCTTATTTTTCTGATAATAGCTTAAACAATCCCATTCTAAAATTGCCCAATCTTCAAATCATTTTCAGATTACGCACAGACGCGAGCTCCGTGGCGATTGGAGCAGTCTTGTTACAGGAGCACAATAACATCCTACATCCTGTGTACTTTGTCTCCCGAAAATTAAAACCGAGAGAACATGCTTGGTCAACACCACAGTTGGAAGCCCTAGCTCTAGTGGTGGGTATAACTAAATTGTCCAGATTCCTCCTGGGACGTCATTTTATTGTGGAGTCTGACAGTAGTCCATTGAGATTTATCAATTCAGGTGTACCTTCCAACCAAATGATAGCTCGCTGGTCTCTTAAACTTCAAGATTACAGCTTTGAAGTTTGACACATTGCGGGCAGAACCAACACGATTGCCGATCTTTTGTCCCGTTGTCCGACCGACCCAGTAAGCACCAATGTCTGAGTGCAGTGTGTAAAATACACTCAGACCAACACAGCCATCCATCAGTGAAGTTTTTTTTTTCACGCAAGCTGTGTATGTCTATTATATGATGTGATAGGGTTTATCCCCAATATATATAGTTTTTCTTATTTTATTATTAACGTAGTGATTGTCGTGAATAAGTGTGTAGTGTGTGGTAGAAAGTGAACTTTATTAATCTATATCTATAAAACAGAGTGTATGTTTGTGGGTTTGTGGGTCTTGGATGCGTTCGATAACGGTACATCCGATTGAGATGAAATTTTCTACACGTCTTCCTTTCATTCCTGTGCAACCAACTATAATAATTTCCAACTATAATAATTTCTTAATGTAAAATCTTCTACTTATTATTTAATAACATTTACTTTTTCATTTTCATTATATAATGTCTATATAGCAGGGGGACTTCACTCTAGAAAAGTTATTTCAAGGGGCATAACTTTTAATAACATTTCTATATACTTTATAGTCATATTGTTGGACTTACCTGCACTATTGTTAAACTCTTTGTCTATAGTTATTTTTAGGCATATGAGTTATATTAAATAATGATATAATCTTTAAGGTATTTTTAAAGTTTGCATAAAAATAATTTGTATTGTAGTGGAGAGTGGAAAAGAAGAAGTAACAAAGACATTTATGATCTGTTTAAGTCCGCGCTAATCACTGGTATTATGAAGGCTAATAGACTACAATGGCTGGGGCATATAGAAAGAATGGAAGATAATAGGGAAACAAAACTCGCTTACACTCAGGAAATAAATGACCGTAGACCCCGAGGTAGACCAAGAAGGCGGTGGAGAGATAATACATGTACAGACCTACAAGCACTTGGAATCAACGACTGGCAAGAGAAGGTCCACCAGAGAGACGAATGGAGACGGATTGTATTTGCAGCAAAGAACCTCAATGGCTCGGAACGCTGAAGAAGAAGAAGAATAAAAATAATGCATTATGCATAACAATTTAACCCATCTTTTTCTGCTTACAAAACTTATCAACTGTCATGTCGGTGATTAAAATCAGTTTTCATTAAAAATAGTGAATGGTGTGTGGAAGGACATTCTTTTAAGTTACTGTGCGCCAGGAGCTGGGCGAAACCACGCCGGGTCAGATAGATAGACAGATAGTCGGGAACGGAAGCTTATTTGACTACTTATATGAATGAATTAAATGACATGCTCCCTACCAGGGACTGGGTGAAGCCGGGAATAATGATATAATCTTTAAGGTATTTTTAAAGTTTGCATAAAAATAATGCATTATGCATAACATTTTAACCCATCTTTTTCTGCTTACAAAACTTATCAACTGTCATGTCAGTGATTAAAAACAGTTTTCATTAAAAATAATGAATGGTGTGTGGAAGGACATTCTTTTAAGTTACTGTGCGCCAGGAGCTGGGCGAAACCACGCCGGGTCAGATAGATAGACAGATAGATAGTCGGGAACGGAAACTTATTTGACTACTTATATGAATGAATTAAATGACATGCTCCCTACCAGGGACTGGGTGAAGCCGGGCCGGGACAGACAGACAGACAGATAGACAGACAAACAGATAGTCGGGAACGGGAGAGCTTATATGACTACGTATATGAATAAAATGAGATGCTCCCCACCAGGGACTGGGTGAAGCCGGGTCAGACAGACAGATAGTCGGGAACGGGAGAGCTTATATGACTACTTATATTAATTAAATGAGATGCTCCCCACCAGGGACTGGGTGAAGCCGGGCCGGGTCAGCCAGACAGACAGACAGACAGACAAACAAGCAGACAGACAGACTGATAGATAGATAGATCCCCTCCAGGGCCTGGGCGAAGCTGGGCCGGGTCAGCTAGTTGTATATATTACGAAACAAGAACAGTGCCACATTCGCTCTGAACTTACCGCAAGCGAACTGTCCAATTTATCCGTGGTATCTGCATTTGGAACATATCCAGTGATATTTTAACTCCGTGTGTGAAAGTGTGACCTGAACATTGACATCTATACCACTGCAGTCAATCGAAATCCAGAAGTTTTTCCAGTGAAACTATAACAGTAGTACAGGTGATATGATAAGGCTGTGTGTAGAAGATGGCTCGTGTCGATATAGTGGACAAGTCTCGTCTGTTATATAAACATGCGTTTATTGGTTGAAATCATACATCTTCAAACTGGTGATGGTAAACACGGACATCTTTACTGTTCTCCTAGTTGAATCCCCAGTCCCCAGTGACGTGTGTGCAAGCCCTGGATACGTCTACCCATTCGTGCATACACGTTCACTAACTATGATTTCCCACTAGTTAATGAATGCGCAGCATTCATTAACTCTCCACTCCTAAGCTAACTCCCTTTACTGTTATATATACTTCCCCTTCTTCAAGGAGACTTTTTCCCTGAAAAAGTCTCAATCCCAACTCTTAACCACTTTACTCTACGATTCTATACCACAGCTGCCCAACAATTCCATATATTTCCTAACTCAAATCTCACCCTCCTATTTCATCATAGCCAAATGCTAAGCAGAGACATACATACAATATCAACAATGCAAAACTCTTTACAAAATCCGTTATAAAGTTCTCCACAAAAACTCTCTACAAAACTCTCTATAAGCGAACTGCTTTTAAAGTGTCCATCTAAATTATGATTGACAAAAATTGAAGATATTTCCCTTATCTTTTTCTCACTTATTCACTTTCTCGCTATTCCAGGATAGACAGAAAAGTTTAGTTAAGTTGGTTAGGTGCGCACCTAAAAAAAATAGAAAGTAAGGAAAAAGTAAGAAGTAATCACATTTCTCTTCCCATGCATTCTCAAAACTTTATAAAAATAAAGTTTCTAAAATTTATCTTCATTTCCGTCAATAATAATTGTTGTTATCAAAAAGTTGATCCAAAACTACAACCCTTTTGTATTTTTCACCTCGTCAAATTCAACCTTTCCTTCAATACCTCCAAACTATTAGTATACTGTTACGTACAGTCTTCTTCTTCCAGTGTCCACTTATTTAAATGCCAAAATTCAACCTGGCATTCCCCCCCCCCCCCCATATTCTCCCATTAAACGCTGTTCAACCCAGCTCCTATTTCAATCCACGTATTTGCAATACAACCCGTCTAATGTAGTCCCTAATTCAATCCCCCATTTTAACTCTTTCTAAGCCACATGTAATTATCAATTGTTGCTGATACCCCCAGCCACTTTTAAATATACTCCTCCATTACAACATACTGAGTCCCTTCGCTAATCACCACAACTTCCCCCTTAACTCAATCATGTTTCACCCTCAATTTCTATTTATAAACGTTATATACGTTAAACAACTCAACTTTAAGTCGTCTGTTTCACATTTTCTGTAAGTTCCCAAAAACAAGTCTTCATTTTTCCCATAACTTAACGTCATCCTAAAAATTATTTTAAACACCCTCAGGGTAACTCAAGAAAATAAAACCAAAGTTAAAAATAAACAGCTAAGTTAACATATTCTCACATTTTATAAAGAACAATTGAAGTCAAAACAATAGAGCAAACAATATCAACTTATTTTCTGATATTCACTAAAACTATCACCGATATCTAGCTCATCATGGCTCTGAACTATCTCTCTTTAATGCCGTTACCCACAGCAGCTAAAACACCACCACTGAACTCATGTCTTTAAACGTCTAGCCCCATTATCAACTCTAGTCCATATTTTACGGACCTTCCTTATTCTCCCGCAACCTTCATGGCATTTAGTCCATGTTCTCTACCAGTATTTAGCATGATTTACTTCCCCTTACTTCATTGTACTGATATCCGCAGTATGATCACTCTACAAAGTGAAATCTATAACACTGATTTGTGCAGCTCTTATTTCAACTCCCATCTCCATATAACGCTGTCTTAACGCAGCTCTACTTAACTGACCCCTGTCCTCTTACCAACTTAATAGTGATTAACTGGTAACAACCCAAAAATTGAACAACAAAATAATAATAAATCATAATATCTACATAACCACTTTTTCTCCCCTTTTTGTGCACTGAGTTTCTTACTCCATTTCCCGTATCTCTTTGTCCATTGAATTAATCAAACGTGGCATGCAGGGCACTTACTCCCTGTGACTCCCTGTGAGTCCCTAGAAGCCCTAGCTCTAGTGGTGGGTATAACTAAATTGTCCAGATTCCTCCTGGGACGTCATTTTATTGTGGAGTCTGACAGTAGTCCATTGAGATTTATCAATTCAGGTGTACCTTCCAACCAAATGATAGCTCGCTGGTCTCTTAAACTTCAAGATTACAGCTTTGAAGTTTGACACATTGCGGGCAGAACCAACACGATTGCCGATCTTTTGTCCCGTTGTCCGACCGACCCAGTAAGCACCAATGTCTGAGTGCAGTGTGTAAAATACACTCAGACCAACACAGCCATCCATCAGTGAAGTTTTTTTTTTCACGCAAGCTGTGTATGTCTATTATATGATGTGATAGGGTTTATCCCCAATATATATAGTTTTTCTTATTTTATTATTAACGTAGTGATTGTCGTGAATAAGTGTGTAGTGTGTGGTAGAAAGTGAACTTTATTAATCTATATCTATAAAACAGAGTGTATGTTTGTGGGTTTGTGGGTCTTGGATGCGTTCGATAACGGTACATCCGATTGAGATGAAATTTTCTACACGTCTTCCTTTCATTCCTGTGCAACCAACTATAATAATTTCCAACTATAATAATTTCTTAATGTAAAATCTTCTACTTATTTAATAACATTTACTTTTTCATTTTCATTATATAATGTCTATATAGCAGGGGGACTTCACTCTAGAAAAGTTATTTCAAGGGGCATAACTTTTAATAACATTTCTATATACTTTATAGTCATATTGTTGGACTTACCTGCACTATTGTTAAACTCTTTGTCTATAGTTATTTTTAGGCATATGAGTTATATTAAATAATGATATAATCTTTAAGGTATTTTTAAAGTTTGCATAAAAATAATGCATTATGCATAACATTTTAACCCATCTTTTTCTGCTTACAAAACTTACCAACTGTCATGTCGGTGATTAAAATCAGTTTTCATTAAAAATAGTGAATGGTGTGTGGAAGGACATTCTTTTAAGTTTCTGTGCGCCAGGAGCTGGGCGAAACCACGCCGGGTCAGATAGATAGACAGATAGTCGGGAACGGAAGCTTATTTGACTACTTATATGAATGAATTAAATGACATGCTCCCTACCAGGGACTGGGTGAAGCCGGGAATAATGATATAATCTTTAAGGTATTTTTAAAGTTTGCATAAAAATAATGCATTATGCATAACATTTTAACCCATCTTTTTCTGCTTACAAAACTTATCAACTGTCATGTCGGTGATTAAAAACAGTTTTCATTAAAAATAATGAATGGTGTGTGGAAGGACATTCTTTTAAGTTACTGTGCGCCAGGAGCTGGGCGAAACCACGCCGGGTCAGATAGATAGACAGATAGATAGTCGGGAACGGAAGCTTATTTGACTACTTATATGAATGAATTAAATGACATGCTCCCTACCAGGGACTGGGTGAAGCCGGGCCGGGACAGACAGACAGACAGATAGACAGACAAACAGATAGTCGGGAACGGGAGAGCTTATATGACTACGTATATGAATAAAATGAGATGCTCCCCACCAGGGACTGGGTGAAGCCGGGTCAGACAGACAGATAGTCGGGAACGGGAGAGCTTATATGACTACTTATATTAATTAAATGAGATGCTCCCCACCAGGGACTGGGTGAAGCCGGGCCGGGTCAGCCAGACAGACAGACAGACAGACAAACAAGCAGACAGACAGACTGATAGATAGATAGATCCCCTCCAGGGCCTGGGCGAAGCCGGGCCGGGTCAGCTAGTTGTATATATTACGAAACAAGAACAGTGCCACATTCGCTCTGAACTTACCGCAAGCGAACTGTCCAATTTATCCGTGGTATCTGCATTTGGAACATATCCAGTGATATTTTAACTCCGTGTGTGAAAGTGTGACCTGAACATTGACATCTATACCACTGCAGTCAATCGAAATCCAGAAGTTTTTCCAGTGAAACTATAACAGTAGTACAGGTGATATGATAAGGCTGTGTGTAGAAGATGGCTCGTGTCGATATAGTGGACAAGTCTCGTCTGTTATATAAACATGCGTTTATTGGTTGAAATCATACATCTTCAAACTGGTGATGGTAAACACGGACATCTTTACTGTTCTCCTAGTTGAATCCCCAGTCCCCAGTGACGTGTGTGCAAGCCCTGGATACGTCTACCCATTCGTGCATACACGTTCACTAACTATGATTTCCCACTAGTTAATGAATGCGCAGCATTCATTAACTCTCCACTCCTAAGCTAACTCCCTTTACTGTTATATATACTTCCCCTTCTTCAAGGAGACTTTTTCCCTGAAAAAGTCTCAATCCCAACTCTTAACCACTTTACTCTACGATTCTATACCACAGCTGCCCAACAATTCCATATATTTCCTAACTCAAATCTCACCCTCCTATTTCATCATAGCCAAATGCTAAGCAGAGACATACATACAATATCAACAATGCAAAACTCTTTACAAAATCCGTTATAAAGTTCTCCACAAAAACTCTCTACAAAACTCTCTATAAGCGAACTGCTTTTAAAGTGTCCATCTAAATTATGATTGACAAAAATTGAAGATATTTCCCTTATCTTTTTCTCACTTATTCACTTTCTCGCTATTCCAGGATAGACAGAAAAGTTTAGTTAAGTTGGTTAGGTGCGCACCTAAAAAAAATAGAAAGTAAGGAAAAAGTAAGAAGTAATCACATTTCTCTTCCCATGCATTCTCAAAACTTTATAAAAATAAAGTTTCTAAAATTTATCTTCATTTCCGTCAATAATAATTGTTGTTATCAAAAAGTTGATCCAAAACTACAACCCTTTTGTATTATTCACCTCGTCAAATTCAACCTTTCCTTCAATACCTCCAAACTATTAGTATACTGTTACGTACAGTCTTCTTCTTCCAGTGTCCACTTATTTAAATGCCAAAATTCAACCTGGCATTCCCCCCCCCCCCATATTCTCCCATTAAACGCTGTTCAACCCAGCTCCTATTTCAATCCACGTATTTGCAATACAACCCGTCTAATGTAGTCCCTAATTCAATCCCCCATTTTAACTCTTTCTAAGCCACATGTAATTATCAATTGTTGCTGATACCCCCAGCCACTTTTAAATATACTCCTCCATTACAACATACTGAGTCCCTTCGCTAATCACCACAACTTCCCCCTTAACTCAATCATGTTTCACCCTCAATTTCTATTTATAAACGTTATATACGTTAAACAACTCAACTTTAAGTCGTCTGTTTCACATTTTCTGTAAGTTCCCAAAAACAAGTCTTCATTTTTCCCATAACTTAACGTCATCCTAAAAATTATTTTAAACACCCTCAGGGTAACTCAAGAAAATAAAACCAAAGTTAAAAATAAACAGCTAAGTTAACATATCCTCACATTTTATAAAGAACAATTGAAGTCAAAACAATAGAGCAAACAATATCAACTTATTTTCTGATATTCACTAAAACTATCACCGATATCTAGCTCATCATGGCTCTGAACTATCTCTCTTTAATGCCGTTACCCACAGCAGCTAAAACACCACCACTGAACTCATGTCTTTAAACGTCTAGCCCCATTATCAACTCTAGTCCATATTTTACGGACCTTCCTTATTCTCCCGCAACCTTCATGGCATTTAGTCCATGTTCTCTACCAGTATTTAGCATGATTTACTTCCCCTTACTTCATTGTACTGATATCCGCAGTATGATCACTCTACAAAGTGAAATCTATAACACTGATTTGTGCAGCTCTTATTTCAACTCCCATCTCCATATAACGCTGTCTTAACGCAGCTCTACTTAACTTACCCCTGTCCTCTTACCAACTTAATAGTGATTAACTGGTAACAACCCAAAAATTGAACAACAAAATAATAATAAATCATAATATCTACATAACCACTTTTTCTCCCCTTTTTGTGCACTGAGTTTCTTACTCCATTTCCCGTATCTCTTTGTCCATTGAATTAATCAAACGTGGCATGCAGGGCACTTACTCCCTGTGACTCTCTCTTTCCCGTGAAAATCATCACTTAATTTCTCTTTATTTTCTGAACGTAAATTAACTCCAGAATTTCCCTGGAAGTGTTTTTAATATGGACCAGTCTATATTAAAATTCCCCAGAACTGAACGTCAAAAACAAATTTTAAACATGGTCAAGGTAACTTAAGCGGTAAAAATCCTTAAACCAACAAAATAATATGCAATTTCAATTCATAATTGGAGTCAAGACAATCAAAACAAAACAACATCACCCCCCTAGTTTTAAATATGTATACACATATCCCCACACAATATAAGCAAATAATAATCATGTTTTACAACATTCAAAATGCTCTACATCATTAGTCGTTTATATGGACTAACAATGATATAACAATCTATATACTATAATGAACACAAGTCATTCATCAGTACTTAGCAGATATTTAAAAATCTTAATACATATTCAGCATATGTCAAACTCACTAAACAAAAAAACAATTGTCTCTCCCGCCAAACGCAGGGGTACCACAACAATTCATTTCTTATATCTATTCAGTACAAAGAATATATCTCCGCACTGTTCCAAGTTTACAACTCCTCAAACCATCGATTATTTCCCTTCATAAATCTCCATCTCTCACCAAACCAGCTCACAGCAACACCACTGTATTCGAACTACGTATCAAACACTACTGTTAACCACAGCTCAACTTGCTCAATATACCAAATGGCTATCTCAGCACACCACAACCCATCTAATTACCAAGGGAAATTGTAACCCGGCATCCCCACTTTCTAACTAGTTATTTCCCTTGAATAACCACTAATTATACTTTTAATTGTTTATACTTTCACAATTTCCAACATCTTATCACAACACTTCCTCACACTTATCGTTATCCTTTCAGAAACAGCAAGCGCGCGCGTATAACTAACGATGATCTCTACCTCCTTTACAGACAGACAACTCTTCACAACTATCCTCACTCCAACAAGACATACTAATCACCTCTTCGCACTTCTCTGCATCATGCAATCCTATTCCAACACAATTCCCCCGAACAACACTAGATCTGCCTCTTACAACGACCAACGAAACGCCAAATCACTGCCACAGGACCTTCACAATCCAATCACTAACCATAAGAAATGAAACAATCAACATACATCGACAATTTACATCTAGAATTTCTTATCAGTCCCGATATCACTTCCTAACCAACAATCCCTACTTTCATTAATTTCTCTATACGCCCACTTATTTTCTCACTTGCACTTAATCATCTCTGGACTATCACACTTCCACTTCATGACGATATTTATATTTTCTTCTAAATCTCGTCCATCTAACACAACCAACGTCTCATTCTCCCGTACTAGTATTTTACTATTAGTTTTTCTAAATCTATCTCCGTAATCACTATTTCCTGAATTTCTCAGACAACCGCCATACACTCTAATCTCGTGAGTAACCATTCATTCCTGTCTAACATGTTTCCTTACTCATTGCACACATCAACTGGCATCACTTACCTATATTCTCACCATCTCCTTTTAACAATCTCACCCTTATCTGGCTATTTATACACATACACATAATGTTCATCACCTTACATTACCTTACTCAACAGTCAATACCACACCTATATATCTCTGGCAGCCACATTTATGTCATCCCTCGGATCCTTTCAACAGACAATCTAGCAAAATATCTCTTTTACTCACCACCCATCACCATCGACACACTTAGTCCACTGAGGCAATGCTACATACTTCCTCGTATTCTCTCATATTCTTCCTTCCTCCGTATCAGGCACGCTCGTCTCATCTTACCTTTGCCCCCCACTACTGTATCTGCTTTTTCCCCACAACAACGATCGAAACGTTAATTCAAATGTCAGACGTCTCAACCTAATACACAATACGACCATTCTTTCAAACTCTCTAAGTCACTTCATCATCTATCTCAGACAATGCGTCTCTCTATACGAATTTTCCCGATTTTGTTCTAGATCCATCACATATCACCTACTCTCTCCTTACTACAAGCAAGACAATACACGTAACTCTCAGCATCGCGTAACCACGCTTAATATTTCACCACTCTGCCAAGAATCTACATCTCTTCAGATCAATCTCTAGTTATATATCTGCACCAACCAATCTATTACTCCTCGCCTTGTTTACATGACTCTACTCTCGTTCTTCTAATACTCAACTACCAACTACCTGCCGGTTATATATCACCTATTGTGATTTTCCTCTACCTTCTACCGTACCATCTAAGTTCATATATTACCTACTGCAACACCATCAAAATGGAAAACACCCAACTCTCAAGTTAAACTAATTCTCTTCTTCACTATGCTCAAACTTAACTCTATTATCCATATAATGTGTCTAAGTCAAACAGTTCATTGTCTCCTATTACTGGCGTGTGTTTCTCTTCATACCACTCATTTTCCATATCACTAAATGCCGAACTGTCCCTGAAGTATTCAGGTCTCATGGTCATAAATTCTATTACTATTCTTCTTTCTACTACGTTTACTTGCTGTTCTCGTCATTACTGTATCTGTCTGTGCACTATTTTCAAAACAGGTCCTATATAGGTTATACCATGCTATTTCGTCTCCTGAGTAATCACTAACTATAGTTGTTCTCCCAGCTTGTTTACTATATGCTGTAGAGGAGGAAGCAACATCCTTATAGTTGGAACTATCACCCCTGCCAATTTTCTTACTTCTAGGACCACCCCTCCGGTCGGGAATACATTTAACGTCCCACTCTGACAAGTCTGATGCCTCTGTCGTGTCATCTCCTACATTTACTAATAGACTGGTCGCAGCAGTCCTAGTCCCAGCAGTTTTTCTAATTTTCATTCTGGTGTTTCTTGGTTTTAACGGCGGCTTACGTTCTGCCGGAACATCCTCTTTAACTTTGACTGGCGCAACCTTATCAATTTTCGCTTGAGGTGGTGCTGCAACTTCTAGCGTCTTAATAGTCTGCGTTCCCCTTACTATTTTCTTAGTCGGTTGCACTTGGGTATTTTTCTCTACAATATCTACCTGAGTCTGCGTACTATTTTCTATCGTATTACCTGCCTGCGTCTGTGTCTCTCGGTTTATTTTTTTCACTAATACCGTCGTCTTCTTTTCCTGTCCACTAGTCACATTCGCAACCATTTTAGGATTAGTTTGTATTTTATTTACAGGTTCAACTCTGTCTCTTACACCTGAGTTTAGATATTGTCTTTGTCTTTTTTCAAACCATTCGTCACGTCTTTTTCTAGCGCTTACAGTATAGGATGGCCAACTCCTAGAACAGTCTCTCTCATGCCCATTTCTGTATCCTTGATCACTATACCAGCTCCTAACCCTAGTCATATTTGGATTAACGTAAATGCTTCTATACTGCCCTCTATTTTCATTAACTAGTGGCTGTCCTTGGCTATTCTTGTTGTTCCTTTTTATCTCATTATTTCCTACATTAGTTGTTTTACTCTGTAACCAGTGTACGAAACATTCTACCTCGCTGACTGCCACCTTTAACTCTCCTAACCATGCAGTCACGCGTCCTAAGTCTCTGCTCAGGTGCATTTTTACTCTTTATGCTATCTCAGCCTAAAAACAATATCTTCTTCTATATGCTTCTTAGTACCTGAGTTAACGAAGTCTCATTCTTTGCAATGCTGCAATATTTGTAAATTACATCAATCAATTTTTCTAATTAATAAACTAATTTCCGTTTGAAACCTTGCAAAGTCTATGATATTGCCCCACCAACTTCACCAAGTACTTGAGAAAAATCCTGGGGCTCTAACCTAAAAAATCTATAATAGAAATTACCAAGCAATATAATATACAATTATTTTCAGACAATATTATTTTAAAGTAAGTTGCAAGAAATATTCTGTTCAATTTTGTATGTTCTTAACTAATCTAAAATTAACCATTACCCAAACTTAATGAAAAAGGTTCCAATCGAGGATCCCGCTGAAAGTGACTCCAATCGACCATCCTGATGAAAAAAAATTCCAATCGAGGATCCTGCTGAAAGTGGACTCTAATCGACAATCCTGATGAAAAAAATTCCAATTGAGGATCTTGCTGAAAGTGGACTCTAATCGACAATCCTGATGAAAAAAAATTCCAATCGAGGATCCTGCTGAAAGTGGACTCTAATCGACCAACTTGAAAGGAACAGCAAAAGAAGAGCCTCTGGATTTCTCACTTCAATCGAAGTCGGTTCCTTCTAGTCGTTTTCATGCCGCTGATTGTGCTCGTCTGGACCCGAAATTACAACGATCGAGACAATACTGACTGATTGATTGCTTGATTGACTGATTGACTGACTGACTGATTAATCGATTGATGGACTGATCGATTGACTTTAAGCGTTGGCTAAAAACTCTGGACTTTACCTTCAGACAAGCAAGGTCACCTTCACTATAGTTCAAACAATAACGGTTAACAGTTCCAGCAAAACCAGATTCCACGGCAGCATATCTGGAACATCCATACGTTTCAAAAAAACGAGCAGGTCAACAATGGATTGATTCAAGCCTGACGATGGCCACTCTGTTTCATCACTCGGAACATTACGTGTTATGTGGCGTTCCAACAACGGTCAGTTCAAATCAACTGAAACAAATTTGACTAGAGACAAGTTAAACAGATTTAATGTCTTCACTCAGCTGAAGTGACTGTTGACGACCTTGATTCGAGAAGTTCAGAAAGCAAAAATCGACCTTGATTTAACCTCTAACAGTCCCGTGAGCTGAGATCATGCTTATAAATTTTATCATTCTCGAGATTTCTCTGTTCCAATTGGAGCTGATCATTCAGGCGTAGACATAATTTATTTCTCGAGGTACAAGGTTACTTTATAAGTTGTAAGATGTATCTAGCGGTGACGACATCATTACATCATTTACAAATTTCAATGTAAAATAGCAATTCTTGACTTCTACAAAAGAAACAGCATATATCAGCGATCAAGGCCCTGTATATTGGTGAGTCAGGTATATCAAAATTATCAGTCTCTATAAAACAAGATTAGCAAACCTTCTGACCTTGACTTAGAATCCCCTTAACAAACACTGAGAAATCACAACAACTACCCCTGGGCGGGCTTTCAGTTGTTGCGTCTCTTATAATTTACTTGAGAACTTCCATAACATTCGTCTCCAGACGTAGACAAAACAATCTTCGCTTTAGTCAACAATCTCTGCGACGTCCCATGTTTGAGATCTTGAGGTCGACGGCACCAAAACAGCCTATATAACAGTAGTACAGGTGATATGATAAGGCTGTGTGTAGAAGATGGCTCGTGTCGATATAGTGGACAAGTCTCGTCTGTTATATAAACATGCGTTTATTGGTTGAAATCATACATCTTCAAACTGGTGATGGTAAACACGGACATCTTTACTGTTCTCCTAGTTGAATCCCCAGTCCCCAGTGACGTGTGTGCAAGCCCTGGATACGTCTACCCATTCGTGCATACACGTTCACTAACTATGATTTCCCACTAGTTAATGAATGCGCAGCATTCATTAACTCTCCACTCCTAAGCTAACTCCCTTTACTGTTATAAAACAACCAACACATGAACAATCAGAACATTGCACATTCCGTGTTACTACATCAGACCGGAACAAGTGTGTTCTACAAGTTTCAACATCAACGGTTCGTGTGTACTTCCGGATGATTTAGAAATTTAGTTCAAAATTAGCAGACGACAAACAAAAGCTTAAAAAGTTATAACACTTCTAAACTATTTACGATTCAATAATTTCGAATACACGAATTGTGTATTAATATTTTTCATTTAGTGTAATCTTAGAATCATATCTTGATTAATTTATTCATACTATCGACAATTTTTCGCTAGTATGGAGAAACATCAAGCTATGACGCTGAGAAATAGAAGAATTATGGTAAGATATTATATTTCATAATTTTTGAAATTATGTCCCTTTCATTTAATTGTTATTACATTATTGCACCAAGGGCGATAAATTGAAATGTATACGATTATGTGTTGTATATAAATAGTCATGTTGTTGCCAGATTGTTAACACGCCAAGAAGCCATCTACTGGGCATGGTAGAGTGTTACCGACATTGCAGACCGACACAAGAACTGCTGGCCAAATGAGGTCAGAGTTTGAGCGTTGAATGCGACTTATATAAAGCTGTATTACGGTCTTACCAGATGTTTTTGTTTCAAAAAGCATATTATTACTTTTTTTTGAAAGGCTGCGAGGTAGTTGCTTGGGAAGCTGTTACTACCGATCTGACTGGGTCAATAATGCAATTAAGGTAATCAGCCATCGAGAGGATGAAGCTTGACAAGTGTTAAAGGTTGAACACCACATGTCTTTAGATACAACTTCCATTTCATATGTGTTTCTATGCCAAGATGTGTATTCGTTTGTATTTCTATATCAATGTATATAACAACAGAAGGGTTGACTCTGACAAGGTTAAAATATTAACCTGGCATGTATATAGAGTGTACATGAAAGATGACATCTTTCATGAAGAAGCCCCGGGGGAGCATGTCAGAGTCTAAAGTATTGCCAGCAGAGATGCAGGAACATCGTTACGCCCGCCAGGCGAATAGTCCCTAGCGGAGATGCTGTAACATCGTTACGCCCGCCAGGCGAGTATTAGTTACCTGCCTGCGAGGTTGCTGGCTGACGAGACAGCCAGCGGTCAGGCAAGGACAAAGCAGGACACACGCAGGCCACGTGAAGCCACTTCAGGTGGGCAGGCGCATTGCGAGAAATAGCCAGACAGCTCTGGGACGCGGACTCGACTGGACGTATGATGAGAGAAAGGTTTCATGTAGTTCTGTGCCCGAAAGTCGAGTGCTTGTACATCTTGTGAGATAGACTGTAAGCTGTGGGTTGCCTGTAAGTGTATTGTTATAACTTATGTCTTGTAATGATCATCTCTAGATCGTATTGCATGTGATCTGTAAATAAATCCATTGAAACTTTGTGTCGTTGAGTCTCAAGTCAAATCACGTTGTACTTGTACTGTCTCACATGTGTTAGGTTTAACGAGCCAGGTTTAAGATCCTGACATGTGTGTTCAATAACTGTTCGCAGCATATACACAGCATTTACTGTACCCTTTCCTTCCACAAACCCACATTGTTCTTCCCCTATTTCAGGTTGTATTTTCTTCCTCACTCTTTGCATGATAATTCTTAGCAAAATCTTTGTGATGTGACTCATTATACTAATTGTTCTATGTTTATCACATTCCAAGACTCCTGATTTCTTTGGGATTGCAATAAATACAGAGTTACATAATTCAGAAGGTATATAGCCAGTATCATATAATGATAGTAAGTAAGTAGTAGAAAGTATATCTCCAGTATCATATAATGTGTTCAGCAGTCTGGTGACTTGCTCTAGTTCAAATTCTTCTAAAGCTTTAATCATTTCTGTTGTGAAATGATTTCATTTTCTGTTGTGAAATGAATCTGCACCAGGGGCTTTGCCAGCTTTCATATGCTTAAGAACATTTCGAACCTCCATCTTCAAAATTGGCGGTCCTTCATTATTAAACCTAATATCATACTGTTCCTCTCTGTTATCATTATAAAGGTTGTTCACATAATCTGTCCATACATGTAGAATCTGATCTTTTTCTATTATGATTTTGCCATCTTTAGTTTTTAGACAGCCTGTTGATGTACTTGTTCTTTTATTAGTAAGTTCCTGAATGCTTTTGTGCACTAATTTGTTATTTTGACTGTTGTTGTTTTTCAATGTCTAAGCACTTTTCCTCAAGCCATGCTTCTTTTGCCCCCTTACATAATATTCTGACTTGTCTGTGAATTTCTTCATATTTGGCAGAATTATTTTTGTTGAGTCTTCTTCCATTAGGTGTAAAGTTTCTTCTGTTATCCATTTCTTACAACCCACCTTCTTTAATTTTGGAATAGTTGTTTCTGCAGCCAAACTGATTGAATTCTTCAACATTTCCCATTGATCATCCACATCCTGGAATAATATCTCTAGATCAGACAATATATCAAATCTGTTCTGTACTTCTATTTTGAATTTGTTTTGTATTTCCTTGTCATTACTCAATGTACACAAATCATATTTAGTGTTTCCTGTTATATACTTGACTTTCTTCAACTTTATCCTCAGTGTTCCTGTAAGTAGTCTGTGGTCACTATAACAATCAGCACTGGGAACTGTTTTTGCTATTGTTAGTGTATTTCTAAATCTTCTGCTAATCAGAATGTAGTCAATCTGGTTTCTGATCCTGCTATCAGGACTCCTCCATGTCCATAATCTTCTAGGGTGTTGCTTAAACCAGGTGTTTCCTACACTCATTTCCTGTTCTTTTACCCACTCTATGAGTCTGTATCCTCTTTCATTTATCTCTCCTAAACCATAGTTTCCTACTGTATATCTATCACCTTGATTTCCTACTTTTGCATTGAAGTCCCCTATTATGATGTTTATTTCTGAATTTTTACATTTTTTTAAGGCAGACTATGTCATTATAAAATTCCTCTACACTATCTTCACTGGATTCTCCTGTTGGGGCATATACTTGAATAACATTTATGCTAAAAGGTCTGCCACTCAATTTAACTAGTAGAACTCTGTCCGACACGGCCCAATATCCTTGAACAGATTTTGATGTTTTCCGGTCCAAAATAATTGCCACTCCCCTTTGTCGATCTTCATTGCTACTCCCCTTTGTCGATCTTCACCTCCAGAATAAATAATCTTAAAATCTTCATCTATCTTAATGCCTGCTCCTGTCCATCTCGTTTCGCACATCCCTAAAATATTAATTTTTTCTCTTTCTATTTCTTATTTTATGTTCTCTAATTTGTCGTCGTCGTTTAATGTCCTAATGTTCCATGTTGCTAATTTTAATGTCTCTGTCCTTGACTTGCGATGATCAGTCTTAAGGCGAATCATAATGTACTAGGCATTTCTTCTTCTTCGTTCATCCGGAGTTTTTTTTTCGGACGTGATTGCGTTGTGCCTGTTTACAGCAGAGCTGCGTTCTTGCGCCGTTAGGCCGACACATCCGACTTCTGCGGGCATTTGTTGACCGGGTTAACCTTCCCGGGGGGTTTCTTAGGACGTTAGACTCTCACTGTTGTGGTGTTATCTCCCATCCCAGCTGGCCCATATAGAACAGCCAAAGGCATCCTGGTCGGCCCTCAAGGGAAGGCAGGGGCAGACCATGGGCATTCCCCGCCATCCAAGGAGGCTTCCATAATTGCAGAGCCATCACACAGCGCTCTGGTACTGGGCTCACCCAAGGAATCGTCACGTCCTGCACATGGCTGCTTAGCCTCACTTCCGTATATTGGGCCTTCCGTTCACCATAGGCTGTTCTTCCAGAAGCCAGAAGAATGCAGTTTGCAGATGACATCCACACAGTGAGCTTTCGATTCGGACTTTCCACGTAATGGATTTGCTATCCAAGCAATATTCCATTTTGTGCCACTAGGACGCTTTTTCCACCTTTTATGAAGCCCACACAGTGAGCTTTCGATTCGGACTTTCCACGTAATGGATTTGCTATCCAAGCAATATTCCATTTCATGCCTCTGGGAGGCTTGTGTAACCGACATGTACTAGGCATTTTAAAGAGGTAGTTTGCCGGTGCTTTCCTCTATGGCAGTAACCGTACTGGTCGTTTGACTGCAGCCATTGTCTCACGAAAGAGATCCTCTGCCTGCCGTCGCGAAACTTGAGACCATAACCAACAAATATATGTCGGCTGCCCTCAAAATTTCATCCACCACCTTCCTTCCGTGGCTTCTTTTGAACACTTCCAATAAATGAATACGAAATAACATCACATAATCCACAGGAAAACATTGAACAGCGTCTGCCCGAAGAATAAACGCGTCACTTCGTCGCGTACCAGTGTATATTTGTGAGTCTTTGCGTTTATCGAATGTGTTTGTTATATAGAGGTCGTGTTGGATGCATAGCTCTATCAGTCTACTTCCATTATCATTTCTTTCATTATGTTGGTCTCCAAATGCTCCTAGATGTTTTTCTATGCCCACTCTGTTATGTCCTATTGAAGTCTCTCATAACTATGATGTTGTCCTGCTTCTCTATTTTATTTAGCACATCAGCGGCTGGCCGAGTGACTACAACGCCGGACTCTCCTTCGGGAGGTTTGATCCCTCAGTAAGGTGTGGGATATTTTTCTGTCGGGGGCAAACAGAAAATCCTAACCTGCACAGTTTGTGGCGACTGCACTAGCCAGGCGGCCTTTATTCCTCAGGCTCAGACCTCTCTGCCATACACCGCAAGGTACTATATTGGCAGTAAATGACAGTTGACGTCATGGATGTCTTCGTAGAATTCCTCACATTCTTCCTCATTTTTGTTTGTATCACATGGTGTGTAGATTTGTACATATGTTGTAATTGTTTGTTCTTTTATTCTCACTGTTATGATTCTTTCTTATATATATATTTTATTTCTAGTATTCCTCTTCTCCCCCGATGGTGTTTCCACCTTGTCGTGGTGGGGGAGCTTGAGTTTCTCAATGACCCTGAGAGCTATGCCGGCGGTAGCGTAGCTACCAGCAGGGCCTCCCAAGCCGGACAGGTCAAAGGGTAGAGAACAGACAAAGAGAAACACCCTGGTCCTCCAGGTTGGGGATTGAAGCGTGGGGTTAACATCCCCACCTTTGTAAAAACTATTTTGTTATGAAACAGATACATAAGCCTCGAATTCGGACTGACTTATTTGGACAACGACCTCGGAACATTAAAGGACTTTTGAAATTTGGAACATGGAATGTACGGACACTATATCAAACTGGAGTGGCTGAAGAACTAAACCCGGGAGCTGGTTGAATATCAAATGGATATAACAGCAATTCAAGAAATAAGGTGGCCAGGATAGGGTACTTTAGAGCAAAATGGAATTATTGTAATATATGGAGGAAACACTCAAAATAAACATGAATTAGGAACAGGTTTTGGCATCAAAAAAGAGCTATGGGGGAACGTTCTAAACTTTAAAGCTACAGAATTAGTAAATTACGAATAAAAGGTAAATGGAAAAATATAACGATGATTAATGTACATGCACCTACTGAAGAGAAAGAAGATGACATTAAAGAAGACTTTTATAATGATTTGGAAGATGTCATAGAAGAAACCCCCAAGCAGGACATTCTGATTGTGCTGGGAGACTTCAATGCAAAAATAGGTAGAGAGCAAACTCATAAAAAAAGTGGCCGGTATGGAAAGCCTACATAATACTTCAAATGATAATGGATGGAGAGTCATCAACCTGGCAGAAGCCAAAGGACTGCAGATTAGCAGTACCAGGCTACAAAGAAAGGATATACACAAACAAACTTGCCAAGAGAACCTATAATCAAATAGATCACATTTTAATTAACAACAGAAATGCATCAAACATACAACAAGTTAGAAGTTATAGAGGAGCTGAGTGCCACAGCGACTACTTCCTCGGAGCAAAATTTAAAATAAAACTTAAGAGAGTTTTCTATACTAAATTATCATCCGAAGTCGGAGAGTGTCTGCCTGTATGGCGAGGAACCACCAGTCTGCAAACCAATAAGCCATACATGGGACAACGGATACTCACGCAAACCTCATGTATGATGTCCTGTATGACATGACACTGATGTTGGACAACAAAATGCCTTCATCCGACATACAGGACTTCGCGTTGGAGCTCAAGCCAATGAACACAAGCAAGCAAGTATACTAAATTACAAAGATTACACCCAACATATAACAGAGAAAAACTACAAGAAATTACAGTCAAAGAGAAATTTACAGATGAAATAAAATGTAAACTTGAAACTCTGCAAAACCCATTGGAGGAAAGCGTTGACCAAATTTGGTTGAACATCAAGAATACAATTCAATCCACCGCAGAAGAATGTCTCGGTGTGTTAACCACGCATAGAAAGAACAGATGGTTCAATCAAAAATGTGAAGAAGCAGTCATTAGGAAAAAGAATGCCAGACATTTATGGTTAAATGACATCAACAACATCCAAAAGGAAGAGCATTATAGAAATGAATGTAAAGAGGCTACAAAAATAGTTTGACAGCAGAAGCGATAATACACGACCAATATAATCAAAGATATGGAAACTAATCACCAGAAAAACGAATCCAGAAAGTTTTTTTAAAGAACTGAAGTCAATGAAACGAGGGCACTAACACAACACATATGGTTTAAAAGACAAAAATGGGAATATGATAAATACCAATGAGGAAATGTGCAACACATGGAAAGAATATATTGTTGAATTACTAAATTGTGAAGCTCCAAGTAACACCTTCCCACAGGAAGAGGTTCTAACGTGTGAACCACAAATTGAAGAACCTGCATTTGAAGAAATTCTATATGTAATCACACGACTTAAAAACAATAAGGCAACTGGCGGGAAATCAGATTCTTTCCAAATAACATCCGGCTTGAAACAGGGTGATGCACTAATGCCGCTACTCTTCAATCTGGCTCTAGAGAAAGTTGTAAGGAAGGTAAAGGTGGAATGTAATATTGGAGTAACATCCAAGCTGCTTCGTTATGCAGATGATATAGATATTATAGGGGAAAATGAACAAAAGACATTGGAAATATTGACTCACTTAAAGGAAAAAGCCCAACAGATGCGGCTGGTTATCAACCAAGACAAGACAGAATATACTGTATTTTCAACAGAAGGAAAGGCGAAAAACTCTGGCCACATACAAATAGATAATGATTGATTGATTGATCGATTGATTTAGGAACCGACCGATTGATTGATTTAGGAACAAATAGATATGACCATTTAAAAAAAACAGACACGTACAAATACCTGGATACAATTTTAAACTGCTCCAACATCATAAGGGAAGAAATACAAACTAGAATCATTTCTGGAAATAAGATATACTATGCACTACAACATCTACTAAAATCAAATGCGCTATCTCGTAACACCAAAATCACAATATACAAAACACTGATCAGACCAGTTGTGCTGTATGGCTCTGAAACCTGGAGTACAATGAAAGGAGACGAAGCTTTGTTACAAACCTTTGAGAACAAAGTTTTAAGACGCATCTCTGGACCCATTAGGAATACACAAAGTGGAGAGTGGAAAAGAAGAAGTAACAAAGATTATCTGTTTAAGTCCACGCTAATCACTGGTATCATGAAGGCTAATAGACTACAATGGCTGGGGCGTATAGAAAGAATGGAAGATAATAGGGAAACAAAACTCACTTACACTCAGGAAATAAATTACCGTAGACCCTGAGGTAGACCAAGAAGACGGCAGAGAGATAATATATATACAGACCTACAAGCACTTGGAATCAACAACAGGCAAGAGAAGGTCAACCAGAGAGACGAATGGAGACGGATTGTATCTGCAGCAAAGAACCTCAATGGCTCAGAATGCTGAAGAAGAAGAAGAAGTATTCCTCTTGCTAGCCATAGTTCAATGACTATTCCCACACCGTGTCTTGCCCTTTCTTGCTGTTTCACTCCAGAGTAGACAAACGTGTAACTGTGGTGAATCTCCTTACATCCTTTCCCCTTTATTCTGGTATCCAATTTTGCTCTCAATTTTTCTCAGTGAAGGGGTGAGACCTATAGAAATTCATCGGCAAATGAAGGTCCAGTATGGTGATGCATGCCTGTCAGTCCAGCAAGTCTATGAGTAGAGTAGGAAGTTTCAAAACATGACTTCTGTGAGTTTCAAAACGTGACTTCTGTGACAGACAGTTCACGACCTTGTCAGGCACACCGAGAAGTGACCTTGGAGTCAATTTTACAACAGGAATCTAAGCACTTTATCTGCGCTGGAGGACTTGCATTGAAAGCAGTGGTGACTACATTGAAAAATGATACATTTGTTCTTTACGTTTTTAAGAATATATTCAACCCCCCAACCACCACAAAAAACATTGAAGGTTTTCATACAAATAACTGTAAGACTGTTGGTATCAGGTTAAAAGCAATAAACACCATCTTTTTTTAAGGGAACAAACACAAAGCATGGACAACACCAGAAATATTTCAAAAACACAGATTCGAATCACCATCTGCTGACAAGTACAATTAAACTAAAACTTCAAGACAATAACATCTTATAAACATGGAAATCAATGCAATGTAGCATATCTCAGAAACCAAGAAACTATAGAATAACATGGTCACAGTCTCTAATAAACAAGTCCCAATATAGCTAGCAGACAGAGTGAGTATGGAAGACGGCTGAAGCAGATTTTTAAAAATTTGGAATTAATCAAGTATATAAATACTTGGAAAACAGGAAACAAAAACATAACGAAGTGATAATTCCCAGTTGCGGTTGGTCACGTGACTGGTCACGTGACCTACGTTGGACTATATTATTAATTTTTGCTGGACTATTATGGTGTCCTCTGTAGTATAGTTGTAAGTATCTCCGCCTGTCACGCGGGAGACCGGGGTTCAATTCCCCGACTGCAATTTTTTTTTTTATTTTTTTTTAAATTTTTAATAAAAAATATTAAACATTACGAACTAAAATATAGAATTCAGAAACTCGAACCTTGTAAATAAAGTGTGCTCTATGGATCTGCGGAAGCTGTCGGGGGGGTGCATCTCCCAGGCAGCGACGAAGTGATTGAGTGTCGGAATCGATGGATCCAATAGATGTCTTTGTTTAACGTGAATTTTTTATGCCAAATAAAATATCGCCCCTGAATCAGCATATTGCAAATAGCATAATCACCTAATTAGGCCCTGTAAGGGATACTTTTTACAATAAAAAGCTCGTATTGACCATAAATACAAAAGTACAACATTATCGCAGTGATACCATCGATTGGTCACACTGTGAATAATCTCTCCCAAAACATGAAAGTATGGATACACCCAAAACAATTTAAAAGACAGAAGAAATAAAACAAATGTAAAAGCAGATTTAAATAATAGCAAAACTAAAGCTACTAAAGTCAAAGCTTAAAAAACAAAAACAGAAGCTAATAAAAACAGAATGTGGATCAGACAAATAAAAAGGCAATATTTAGTTGACCTTGCAGGAGAGGCAGAAGTAGCAGCAGTGAAAGG
Source organism: Cepaea hortensis (assembly GCA_963921405.1). Classification (NCBI taxonomy): domain Eukaryota; kingdom Metazoa; phylum Mollusca; class Gastropoda; order Stylommatophora; family Helicidae; genus Cepaea; species Cepaea hortensis. The sequence goes on from OY992885.1 coordinate 64,580,584, forward strand.
AAATCTCAAGAGACCTTTACACCACAAGAACAATAGCAAGAAAATGCAGTCAGTCAAGTGGACTTCAAAAACGGTCAAGAGAAAATTATCATCAAGATTAGAGATCAAATGAACAGATGGGTTGAATAATTTGAGCAACAACTGAACAGTACTAACAAACAAACAAACAAAAACCAAAAAAAAAACACGCACACACACACACGCCTCCCCCCCCCCCCCCCCCCCCCAAAAAAAAAATTTGTCCCATGATAAGGAGCCTAAAGAAGGATATCACATGTGGGAAACCATCTAACAAATAAAATAGAAAAGCTTTCAAACTCCTGAAAGATGGAAAAGCTGCTTATCCATGATTGCAGTAAGCAATATTCATTCATTCATTCAGTAGCATGTCCTTTGCAGAACCTCGCTCACATAACAATCTTCTCGAAAACCTCTCAATCATAAGCAAGATGCCCGCATCTGAAGATCACCCGCCACATCCTGCACCCATCTCCTCTTTGGTCTTCCTCTTCCTCTCTTCCCAGACATATCAATCAATCAATCATGTGCCATGCCGGAAAGCGTGGGCGGTCATGATTCGCCATTTCACTCGATCACCAGAGTCGTGGATCAGCTCAGTGTTCCTGTCTCGTCCATGCCATGTGGCCAAGCCATCCAGGTATTTTCCTCTCGGTCTTCCTCTTGGTCTGTTCCCCTCGATCTTGCCAGCTGTCACCAAGTTCTCCAGTCCATTTCTTCTCATAACATGTCCAAAAAATTTTGACTGTCTACGTCTAATTTCTCTAATCAATCTACGATTTTCATTTGTCTCTTGTAGTACTTGGTCATTGGTTTTTCTATCTGTCCATGGTATTCTTTGCATTTTCCTCAGAAACCACATTTCTGCAGCCATCAGATGTTTTTCAGCTTGACTGCACATTGTCCAAGTTTCACATCCATACAAAAGAACAGGCTCTATGTATCCCCTCAACACTCTTTTTCTCGTTTCAATTGACATCAATTTATTGGTCAGAATGTTTTTCATCTTGCTAAAGGCTACTTTCGCAATGGCGATTCTTGTTCTAATCTCTTCAAGGCATCTGCCATCAGATGTTATGACTGTTCCGAGATAATTGAACCGATTCACTTGTTGAAGAATATTCCCATTTACTTGTATATTACATTGTGGTACTTCGTTCTTCCTAGTGACGACCATAACCTGTGTCTTCCTACAATTTAATTCCAACCCCAGCTGCTCACTGTGTACAACCACAGCGTCTACTAATTGTTGCAGATCCTGTGCATTGTCTGCAATCAATACTGTATCATCTGCATATCTAATGTTATTTATGTTTCGTCCTCCAATGCTGATTCCATTTAGGTCTTCTACATTTCTGAAAATATTTTCACTGTATAAGGAAAAAAGATCTGGAGACATTACACATCCCTGCCTAACACCTCTCTTAATAGGTTGGTATTGTCCTACTTCATTATCAATTCTTATGGCAGCTTGTTGTTTCCAATATATGTTTTTTATAAGTCTAATGTCTTTCCCATCAATTTGTAGATCTGCAAGCATATCCACAATGTTGACATGTCTTACTCTATCAAAAGCCTTTGTGTAGTCAATAAAGCAAAGATGTATATCCTTGTTTACTTCTAAAGCACGTTCAATAACTGTTCGCAGCATATACACAGCATTTACTGTACCCTTTCCTTCTACAAAACCACATTGTTCTTCCCCTATTTCAGGTTGTATTTTCTTCCTCACTCTTTGCATGATAATTCGTAACAAAATCTTTGTGATGTGACTCATTATACTAATTGTTCTATGTTGATCACATTCTAAGGTTCCTGATTTCTTTGGGATTGCAATAAATACAGAATTACATAATTCAGAAGGTATATCTCCAGTATCATATAATGTGTTCAGCAGTCTAGTGACTTGCTCTAGTCCAAATTCTTCTAAAGCTTTAATCATTTCTGTTGTGATGTTATCTGCACCGGGGGCCTTGCCAGCTTTCATATGCTTAAGAACATTTTGAACCTCCATCTTTAAAATTGCTGGTCCTTCATTATTAAATCTAATAGCATACTGTTCCTCTCTGTTATCATTATACAGGTCTTTCACATAATCTGTCCATACATGTAGAATCTGATCTTTTTCTATTATGATTTTGCCATCTTTAGTTCTTAGACAGCCTGTTGATGTACTTGTTCTTTTATTAGTAAGTTCCTGAACTCTTTTGTGCACTAATTTGGTATTTTGACTGTTGTGTTGTTTTTCAATTTCTAAGCACTTTTCCTCAAGCCATGATTCTTTTGCCTTCCTACATAATATTCTGACTTGTCTGTGAATTTCTTCATACTTGGCAGGATTATTTTTGTTGAGTCTTCTTGTTTCCATTAAGTGTAAAATTTCCTCTGTCATCCATTTCTTACGACCCACCTTCTTTAATTTTGGAATAGTTTTTTCTGCAGCCACATTGATTGAATTCTTTAACATTTCCCATTGATCATCCACATCCTGGAATAGGATCTCTAGATCAGACAATATTTCAAATCTGTTCTGTACTTCTATGTTGAATTTGTTTTGTATTTCCTTGTCATTACTCAATGTACACAAATCATATTTAGTGTTCCCTGTTGTATACTTGACTTTCTTCAACTTTATCCTCAATGTTCCTGTGAGTAGTCTGTGGTCACTATAACAATCAGCACTGGGAACTGTTTTTGCTACTGTTAGCGCGTTTCTAAATCTTCTGCTAATGAGAATGTAGTCAATCTGGTTTCTAATCCTGCTATCAGGACTCCTCCAGGTCCATAATCTTCTAGGGTGTTGCTTGAACCAGGTGTTTCCTACAATCATTTCCTGTTCTTTTGCCCACTCTACTAGTCTGTATCCTCTTTCATTTCTCTCTCCTAAACCATAGTTTCCTACGGTGTATCTATCCCCTTGATTTCCTACTTTTGCATTGAAGTCCCCTATTATGATGTTTATTTCTGAATTTTTACATTTCTTTAAGGCAGACTCTATGTCATTATAAAATTCCTCTACACTATCTTCACTGGACTCTCCTGTTGGGGCATATACTTGAATAACATTTATGTTAAAAGGTCTGCCACTCAATTTAACTAGTAGAACTCTGTCCGACACGGCCCAATATCCCTGAACAGACGATGTTTTCCGGTCCAAAATTATTGCCACTCCCCTATGTCGATCCTCACCTCCAGAATAAATAATCTTAAAATCTTTATGTATCTTGATGCCTGCTCCTGTCCATCTCGTTTCGCACATACCTAATATATTAATTTTTTCTCTTTGAATTTCTTGTGTTATGTTCTCTAATTTTCCGTCGTTGTTTAACGTCCTAACGTTCCATGTTCCTAATTTTAATGTCTCTGTCCTTGTCTTGCGATGATCAGTCTTTAAGCGAATCATAATAAACTAGGCAATTTCAAAGAGGTAGTTTGCCGTTGCTTTCCTCTATGGCAGTGACCATACTGGCCGGGTGACCGCAATCATTGTCTCTCGAAAGAGAGAAAGCTTGCCGTCGCGAAACTCGAGACCATAACCAACAAATATCTGTCGGCTGCCCTCATAATTTCATCCACCACCTGCCTTCCGTGGCTTCTTTTGAACACTTCCAATTAACGAACACGAAATAACATCACATAATCCAAAGGAAAAACACTATCCACACGAATTTCACGGGAATTTCCATAGGGAATAATCAGTTTATGCAAGTTAATAAATGTTACCTTTTATATCTAATATCTGGTGCAACATATTCACAGATTTAAGAATAGTCAGAAATGTAGTCACAGAGAACTGAATTTGACTCACCCTGCACTCACTGGTGAGTGGTGACCAGTCCAGTACTGACCAGTCAGTCAGTAGTCACACTCACAGAACACACGTTCAAGTTCTTCTAAGTTCGTGAGTTCGGTTCGTTTGTCATCATACCTGCACGGTGTAATTATAATTATTTCGTAGGTCAATTATGCTTTATATCCTAATTTTTACCTTGTACAACAAAGAAAGGAACTCTGTGAAGACCATACATTTAGTAATGAATCGAATAGACCAATAGCGGCTTCCATACAGTAATCGCGGTGAAGGAAGTTATAAATGAGACGTATACCGCCATGATGGTACGCATCACGTGACCACAATAAACATTTCCGGATTGTCATAGATATTTTTTAATTCATGGCTTAGTGACAACTTTATAAGTCCGTTCACTTTTGTTTTTGTGTTTAGAATCATGAAGTTACATTAAACTATTTCTCTTGTCAGTCATGCTTGAATTTCATGATTAATGTTAATTTATAAGACATAACTGATTTTCTTAATATGGTCAAAGATTGTGATGGAAGATAAAGTTGTGTATCGATACTCCATTGTACGACATTGCCCTCAGGAGAAACCGAAAGTAGATTTTATTCCAAGAGCTGGTTGATACTCATGGCTGTCTGTTTAGAAGACATTTGCATGGACTCCAGCGTCCTTCCTCACCTTAAACAAGGAATACATCCACATTTGTTCACTATAGTACATGACTACATGCCTTGTTTAAAACAGTAGAGGAGTCCCAGAGCCTTATGTCTCATGTTCAAAACATGATTACTCACAAGTAACATTAGCTAACTACAATACAATACATAAGTTACTCTTTCTATAAAACTTATGAAGTTCCGCATTTGCGCGGACTGTTTATGATACACTCCAAAATATACACTTCTTTTGCGATTAACGTTTGCTATTCATCTAATCCGGCATGGGTCACGAACAGGGCGGTTCGTTTGAGATCTCACCTCTGAAGTCGGAGTGGGTTCGCCTGAAGGCGAGGGACACCGGTAAAAAGGAAAGCTAACCCACACGCAAAATTCAGTCCACTACTACTATAAATAGTGTGTAAGGACTACGCTTGAGTTTAAAGCGAGCGAACGAACAAAAAGAAAAAAGCTTGAGATCTCCACTTATTGCCCAGAGTCTCTCACATTACATATATTAGGAGCGTTCATTTGAAATCCGTTCATACCGCACCGCGCGTAATACGTACGTTGAACATGATCATGTCATAGTCATGTGATAAGTACTGACCAATGAATAAAAGAGCACGTGCTTATCGTCCCATGATGCATAGGTTCTGTTTCTGACCGTTGAGAAAATGGCTGGGTTGATCCAAAATCCGTTCAAAGAGCGGTGATTCAATTTCTTTCATTTGAAGGATGTCGACCAGTTGACATCCATCGAAGAATGCAGGCAGCGTACGGTAACAAATGTGTCGAAGATAACAATGACAGACTGGCCACGAATGTTTCGGAAAGGACGTCAGTTCACGTCAGATCTTCGACGGCCGGGTCAAGCGCATATTGTTGCAACGGGGAAAAAACATCGCCAAAATTGATGCAGCAGTATTGACGAACTGTTGTTGAAGCATACGTTCGCTAGCGAAAGAATTTGATGTGTCAATTGGTACAATTCGAAAGGTCGTTCGTAAGAAACTGCAATATTGCAAGGTGTGTTCACAGTGGGTACTACGGATGTTGACCGACCACCAAAACGAGGAACGCATGAGATAGTGTTTGAACCACTTTCTGTGTTACAGAGTGGAGGGCGATGCATTTCTCTTCCGCATAGTGGCAGGCGATGAATCATGGTGTCACTACTTTGAGCCGAGCAGCAAAAGAGAGAGCATGCAATGGAAGCATGCTGAATCACCCATCATCTCATCTCATCATGTTCCTCTTGTACTTTGCGGTGTCGAGATGAAGTATAAACAGCGGGAGAGTGCCCGCTTATGGGCTTCATGTATCGATATTCCCATCGACTCTGTTATTCCCTGCGTCCATCGTTTACGTGGTCGGCCTCTTCCTCTGTTTCCCTCTGGTCTGTACATCATTGCTTGTTGTGGTATACTATTAGTTGGTAACCTACTTGCATGGCCAAACCATTTGACTTGCTGCTTTCTAATAAAATCTAGTGCAGCGGTAACCCCCACTTTATTCCTGATTTCTTCATTTATGATCTTATCTCTTCTTGATACATTGAGTATTCTTCTCAGGAATCTTATTTCTGTTGTTGTGATTTGTCTTTTCTCTTTTTTTGGCATTGGTAACATAGAGTTGGTAGGAAGATTGTGTTGTAAAGTGCTTTCTTAGTAGTTATTGATACATGTTTGTTCTTTGGTATTGGTGCCATTTGTCCAATGAGTGGTTTGCCTTATTGCATCTATTTTCGATCTCGTCTTCTGATTTGCCATTTGATGATAGTATACTTCCTAGGTACCTGAAACACTTTACTTGTTTCAAGGGATGTTCGTTTAGGTAAATCGTTGTTGCTTTTTCTTCTTTAGTTATAGTCAGTACCTTTGTTTTACTTGTGCTAATTTTCATGTTATGTTCCCTACACATTTCGTTATTCGTGTGGTCTTGTAATTCAGCTTCTGATTTTGCTATTAGTGCTTGGTCGTCCGCAAACAGGAGTTCTCTAATTGTTAGATTTGCAGATGGTTCTTCTTCTGTGTTCTCGCCATGCGGTGTTCTTGCGGTCTCTGCTTGGCTGGTTTCTTTACATATGTTGTCTATATATATTATAAATAAGAGAGGGGACAGGACACAATTTTGTCGTACTCCGCATCTTATGGTGAAGGGTTCCGAGTGTCCTCCAGATGCTCTCACTATGCATTCACTGTTGTTGTATAAGCTTCTACATAGGTTCATTAGATGTGTACTCACTCCATATTGTTTAAGGATTTCCCACAGCTTGTTTTTATCTACTCTGTCACGCGCCTTTTCCTGGTCGACAAAGGCTAAGTAGAGTGTTTCATTGAATTCGATTGATTTTTCTATAAGTTGTCTTTGAGAAAAAATGGCATCAAGTTACAGGTTTCCGCTTGTAAGTTTATGCTGGGCGCATTTTTTGACCAAGAAGGGCTATTGTTGGCCGACTTTAACTCTACCCACTACTTGCAAACACTAGACAAGCTGCAAAAAGCCATCAAGAATAAACGACCTGGCATGCTTTCTCGCGGTGTCATTTTGTTGCACGATAATGCTCATCAGCATGTTGCAAAGATTGTACAGAAAGCATTAGCTTGGAAGAAGTGGGAAATTCTGCAATATCCAGCCTATAGTCCTGATTTTTCACCATGTGATTTTCATTTGTTCGGACTTCTAAAAAAAAAAAGCTCTCAAGGGGCAACGATTTCACATAGATGCAGACGTAATGACCGCGGTAAACACTTGATTCAGTGAGCAACCACAATCCTTTTTTTTTTTTGCAGACTGCATTCGGCGCCTACCTAAGCAATGGGATGCTTGCCTGAATGCCTACGGCGACTTCTTCTGACCAACTCATGGTGCACAATTCATTCAAAATGAATGCTTTGTTTAATTCTACCACACCTGTTAATGTTTCTTTCATGCTTTTGTAATAAAGCCATTGAAACGGGTTTCAAATGAACGAGCCTTATACAATGAAGATCGCGGCAGTCTGAAATAGGCTGCATAAATCTTGAGTCGCAGCTTGTCAAACAGTACCGTGTTGTCCACTGTATTTACATTGGCGCCTTGCCGTCTTGACAGATGATAGTGTTTTACATTGTGCGTCAAAAAGGCTTAATAACTACAACCCATGGCACCGGCGAATATGACTGATAAGGCCAATTCGCGCTGTAAATATTCGTCCACGGTGGATGCATGTGAACACATGGTCATTTCCATTTTCACCATCTTACACCTCACACGCTTGGTGTGTGACTTATCTGCAATAATTTTCTACTTTTTAGTAATTGTGATTTTTGTCTTGCCACTTAATACCAAGTATTCTTCACAGACATCGCATATGAAAGTTGTTTAAACGTTTCTCTTGGTGTGAGTAAGTTGTCCAGGCTTCACTGCCATAAATAAGAGTACTATGGACGCAGGTTTGATAGATAAGGACTTTTGTTTTGGCAGTAAGGTTCCTGTTCTTCCAGATTCTTTTTCTTAACCTGTTCATTGTTGTTGCTGCCTTACCAGTCCTGATGTTGATTTCCTGATCTAGGGATAATTTGCTATTTACATCTGATCCTAGATATGTAAAATCTCCCACGATGTGTCTCCACCTTGCCGTGGTGGGGGAGCTTGAGTGTCCCACTGACCCCAAGCGCTATGCCGATGGATATTAACTACATACTGGACAGCTCTTGGGATAGGGACCAGACTAAGAGAGACACAACCTGCTGCTCTGCAGGTAGACTGAGGATAGCAATCAAAAGTTTAAATCAGGCGCATGAAGGCAGAAGTTCTTGGTCCGAACACATACTCTAAGGCTGTCTGTCGAGGGTTGAGGCTGAACGCCTCTAAGCCATAAACCCTCGGATGTGAGAGCCGGGCCGATACCCACCTACCGAAAAATGGAGATGAGATAATTAGCACGCTACATACCCAGTTCTGATACTTGTCCGAAGGCTCTCAGCTGGGGGATATGAGGGATCCCCGGATGAGAGGGCCTGGCCGTTTCTCGCTCACTACTGCACGGAGGTAAGGTGCTGAGCCGGCAGCACATGTAGCCTACCTCGTGAGCGAGTACTAAAAGGTAGAAGAAGTGTCCCAGTCGAATGAAATAGTTACGAGAACTGTCTGTATCTAGCTCACACAGAATGTAGACAAAGGTGGAAAAAACGTCTCAGTAACACGAAATGGAACGCACGCTAGCGAATCCATTGCGTGGTCCGAAGTCAAAAGCAAAAGCTTACCTAGTGGATTTCGCCCGCAGACTGACCGTTCCTGGTGTGTGCTTGAGCGACCAGTAGCAAGCGAAATGCCCAACGCATGGAAGTGGGGAACTAAAGCAGCCATGAGCAGGACGTGGCAACTCCTCGGGTGAGCCCAGTCTCAGAGAATATATGCCGGCTCTGAAATTATGGAAGCCTCCTTGGATAGCGAGGGAATGCCCATGGTCTGTCCCTGCCTTCCCTTGAGGGTTGACCGTGATGTCTTTGACCGTTCTATCTTGACCAGCTGAGATGTGGGCGACGACATCACAACAATAAGTCTAACGTGCCTCGAAACGCGAGACAATGCCAGACCACATACGGTGTGGGCTAAACGCCACGCGGTAGCAGCTGCCAAAGCAAGACAAATGTCGACCGAAGTTCCATTCGGTGGTAGAAGTTGTATTTCGAGGACCGCACTCCGCAGCAAAGACCAGGAGGGGTCAAGGAATCCATTTCACAGCTAAGTAATCCAGAGGAAGCGCCGGTTTCTCAGAGTGCGCAGAGCGAAGCGCCGGCGCAGAAGCGACAGAGGCTATGGACAGGGAAGCAGCTTGCTTCCCACTGCCACAGGTGCTAGGGTTTGAGTTAGGGCACGAGGCTCTCTTCCTCGAGGGAGAGGTGACTTGGGGGTAGGCATTTTTCGCAGGTATGAGACAAACACGAAAACAATGCAATACAACCCAAGGACAATCCAAAGAACCGAAACACGTCTCGAAATATGTTTCGAACGTATGGCAGGAGAAAAACACCCGGAGTCATGACCCCAGAGATTGCCAAGAAGATAAAGAGCCGAAACATTTCGAGAAGGGGTAACTTTCTGACGACCAGAAGTTTCCTGTCGTGCTTTCACGGTGGCGGAGTTTTTACCATTGCAATCATTGAAATACGAGGAATTGAGAGGTTACTGACATTTGCAGATAATGTCACTGTGTACATGACGCAAATAGCTAAAAGTTGCAGGTGATAGGAAACATAGTGATCGACTTGTGTACAAAGACTGGTAGTGTCATTAACCTAGATAAAGCGTCTATAGTAAACAAAGTGATCGACTTGTGTACAAAGACTGGTAGTGTCATTAACCTAGATAAAGCGTCTCATTTATGGTGCTCCCCTCTGCTGTGTGTCCACCGTGACGAGGTAGAGGGGCTTGTGCGTCCCAATGACCCCAAGAGCTATGCCGACTGTAGCACAGCTACTGGTAGGGCCACCCATGTCGGACAGGTCAAGGTAGAGGGACCAGACGAAGAGACACACAAACCTGCTGCCTTGTAGGTAGACTGGGGACAGTCAAAGGCTAGGGAAAGCACCCCGAATACATGCTTGTCAAAATCGGATGTACTGAGCCACAGGCTTGACAAAGCAGTGCAACGTAACTTAATTCATGATGTCACAAATCAAAATTAATCGTTATGGTGCTAATCCCGTGAAGTCCCATCAGGCGGCGATAGTGCCGGGCCCCCTGCCTCGAGGGGGTCCACCCATGACTACTGGTGGTCACCTTCCCCTGTGCTGTGGAGTCAAGGCACAGAGGAGTAGGTTAAGAGCTATTGACCAAATACCCCGGACACTCAACATACTACAGTGGAATGCCGAAGGAGTTTACAAGAAGAAAGACTCCCTAACACAGCGTCTTCATAAAGATAGAATAGATGTGGCATGCATTCAAGAGACACACCTCAATGCCAATCACAAATTCTCAGTCAGAGGATATCAGGCCACACGTTTCGACCGCGAAGGACACAAAGGAGGAGTTCTAATACTTACACGAAATACAATACCTTGCAGCGAAGTATCTGTGATCTCTGACAACCAAACGGAAATTACAGGTGTTGATATAATGATAAAGGACGTGAAAATAAGAATCTACAATCTGTATAGCCCAGCAGATAAAGACCTTACACTCTCAAACATGAAAATAACTGACACAAACTGCATTATTGTCGGAGACTTTAATAGCCGTTCAGAAAGATGGGGATACTCAGATACTGACAAAAGAGGAGATGAATTGGAGGACTGGGAAATAGACTCAAATCTCCATCTACTCAACAAAGCGGATGACACACCGAGCTTCTACTCCAGAAGATGGCTTACCACTTCTACTCCAGACTTAGCTTTCTGCACAGGAGACATCCTCCACAAAATCTATCGCCATGTGCTGGACCAATTAGCAGGTAGTGACCACAGACCAATCAAGCTTGTAATGAATATGGAGTATGTTCCACAGGAGCAAAAGCCCTTGCCCCGCTGGAATTACAAACGAGCAGATTGGGACAGATTTGCCATACTAACAGACAAATATTGTGAAAACATAAATACACGATATGGCAACATAAAGCAAATGGTGGAAAGTCTAAACAGAGCGATAATACAGGCAGCCACTGAGTCCATTCCTAGAGGAGCGAGGAAAAATTACAAACCATACTGGACTGAAGAACTACAAAGTTTGGAGGACAAAGTTGAAGATGCCAGGAAGACAGCAGAGAGAGAACAAACAATTGAAGCGAATATCTCTCTCAAAGCCATCTCAGCAAAATATAAAAGAACAGTAAATCAAACAACAAGAGATTGTTGGAGGGAAAAAACAGAAAACCTGAATTTTGACAGGGATGGAAACAAACTATGGAAACTAGTGAAAGCCATGAACAATGAAGGACCTAGAAACAAACAAATAACAATTAAACAAGGAAATGCCTTGCTTACAGGAAAAAAGGCTGCAAATGCACTAATGGAACACTATGCAAATGCAAACCACATTGATATTACAACCGAACAGAAGAAAGCAATCGAAGACAAACAGATACATCATAGAAATACAGAGACAGCAGCAGAATATATGATGGCAAATCTAACAATGGAAGAAATGGAACAGGCAATGAACACCCTAAAAAAGAAGAAATCACCAGGAAAGGATGGAATCACAAATGAAATGCTAATAGGACTAGGCACCAAGGCAAAGAAGAAACTACTAGCAGTCCTAAATAACAGCTGGAAGAGAGGAATAGTCCCACAGGCATGGAAGGAAGCTATACTAATACCAGTCCCAAAGACAGGAAAAGACCTGGAAGAACCAAATGGCTATCGACCTATCAGTCTACTTAGCTGTGTAGGAAAATTAATGGAACGCATTATCAATGGCAGGCTAACATGGCATCTGGAAGAAAACAAACTCTTAACACCACACCAAGCAGGATTCAGAAAGTACAGATCCACTGAAGATCAAATAACCTATATAGCTCAGGAAATAGAGGATGCCTTCCAAGAGAAAAAGCACACACTAGCAGTCTGGATAGATTTAGAAAAAGCATTTGATAAAGTATGGAAGGAAGGACTGAAAGTAAAACTGCAAAACATGCATGTTTGTGGAAAAATGTATAAATGGATCAGCCACTACCTTGAGAACAGAACTGCCAGGACAAAAGTACAAGGACAAACAAGCAAAATGATGCTGCTGGAGCAAGGTGTCCCCCAAGGAGGAGTTCTTTCACCAACATTATTCCTAGCATATATAAATGACATCACAGAAAATTTTCCAGCCAGAGTACACACATCCTCCTTTGCAGATGACCTAGCCATATGGACATCTGAAGAATATATTAGTACAGCTAACAGCAGAATACAGCAAGCCTTATTAGCGCTAGAGGACTGGTCAAAATCATGGCTAGTGAAGATAAGTGAGGAGAAAACAACATGCACAGTGTTCTCCCTCTCAAATAAAACTCAGCAACCTAAGCTGGTATTGAATGGAAAAATATTGCGCCATGAAGAAAATCCAAACTATCTAGGAGTCACCTTTGATCGTCGCCTGACATGGAAGACACAGGTTGAGAAAAATCGAACAAGAGCAAGGCAGAGAATGGCAATCATGAAAAAGCTTGCTGGTACAACGTGGGGAGCAGATGAGAAAGTTCTCAAGAAGTTATATACTGGACGTGTGAGGCCAGTACTGGAATATGGCATTGCAGATTGGGCAACAGCAGCTAAGTCAAACTTTAACAAAATAAGTAGAGTCCAAAACCAAGGAATGCGAATCATAACTGGAAGCCTGAAGACAACGCCTATTAATGAACTAGAAAAGATCACTTGTTTACAACCAATGCAGGATAGAAGAGATAGCAGAGCCCAGCAACAAGCAGAAAAATTTAGAAGATTGACAGACCACCCTATGTACAACAGATTTAATGGTTTTGGAAAGGGAAGGCTGAAGCGTAGCAACTTTGTAGAAACTGCAAAACGAAGGATTAGGGCAGATCCTATACTTAACATATCAACAGTCAAGCCCATACACAATGCACACAAGTTCCCAGCTTGGAGACAGCAGCAACTGCCTGAGATGATAGAAAACATTCCTGGTATTGAGAAAAAGAACACTCAGCATGAAACCGAAAGAAGAGAAATAACCCTAAACTACATAAAAGAACATTACCCAAGCAGGAATTGGACCCATGCATATACAGATGGATCAGCCAAAAATTCAATAGAGAATGGAGGAGGAGGAATTCTCCTAAATTTAAAAAATGGAGTGAAAAAAACACATTCAATGGCAACTGGAAAATTTTCAAGTAACTTCAAAGCGGAGGTACAGGCTCTGAAAACTGCAGCAGAAATGCTCCTGATGGAGGAAAATAAAGAGAAGCAAATAGCTATCTTCACAGATGCAAAGTCAGCTGTCTCAATACTGAAGAGCAATAACAGCACAGAACTAACTGACCTAAGAGCAGCACTCCATGGTCTATGCCAGAAATCCAAAAAAGTTGTAATACAGTGGATCCCATCACATTGCAGTATACCTGGAAACGAAGAGGCTGACAGACTGGCAAAAGAGGGCGGACGACTACCACAGCCTGACATAGACATAACCTATAATGAGGCAAAGAGGTTGATAAAAAGCACTTATAGAACCAAATGGGAATCAGAGCATCCAGGCCATCAGAAGGATGATGCATATTACAAACTCGACCGAAGAGAACAAGTAGCAATCTTCAGACTCCGCACAGGACATAACAGGCTGAAATACCACTTGTTCAATAAACTAAAGATAGGAGATACCGATGAATGTAATTGTAGAACTGGAAAAATGACAGCAAAACATTTGCTGCAGGATTGCCCAACATATGCAGAACAGAGAAAGATATTTTGGCCCACACCTGCTTCATTTGAGGACAAGCTCTATGGAGATATCAACAAGCTAAAGTTGACCGCAGCTTACTTTAACTACATACAGGTTGACATTTAAAGGTGCATGAAGACCCAGAGGCATGAAATGGAATATTACTTGGATAGCGAATCCAGTATGTGGAAAGTCCAAATCGAAAGCTCGCTGTGTGGGCTTCATAAAAGGTGGAAAAGTGTCCTAGTGGCACGAAATGGAATATTGCTTGGATAGCAAATCCATTACGTGGAAAGTCCGAATCAAAAGCCCACTGTGTGGATGTTATCTGCAGACTGCATACTTCTGGTTTCCGGAAGAACAGCCTATGGTGAACGGAAGGCCCAATATACGGAAGTGAGGCTAAGCAGCCATGTGCAGGACGTGACGATTCCTTGGGTGAGCCCAGTACCAGAGCGCTCTGTATCGGCTCTGCAAGTATGGAAGCCTCCTTGGATGGCGGGGAATGCCCATGGTCTGTCCCTGCCTTCCCTTGAGGGCTGACCAGGATCTTTGGCTGTTCTATATGGACCAGCTGGGATGGGGGATAACACCACAACAGTGAGAGTCAAACGTCCTAAGAAACCCCCGGGAAGGTTAACCCGGTCAACAAATGCCCGCAGAAGTCGGATGTGTCGGCCTAACGGCGCAAGAACGCAGCTCTGCTGTAAACAGGCACAACGCAATCACATCCGAAAAAAAACAACTCCGGATGAACGAAGAAGAAGAAGAAGATTTATGGTGCTGTCTGGACTGACGTCCCACGTCTTATAATAAATGGCAAAAGTGTTAATAGCGTGAGATACCTGTGAATCACATTCGGCAGAAGCCTGTCGTTTAATGATCATGTGGAAGGAGTTGTTACGAGGAAAATCATAGATGGGTCAGACTTGTCAGACAGATGATACAATCAGAGAAGTGTCCATGCTTGAAAACATTGATAGAGAGGAGGAGTGGGTCAGAATGCCAGAAGAAAGGTCAAACCTGTGCAGGGTCATAATAACATTGGACCTGGAATACGGAGGTTTTTTTTTTTAAACAGTCCCTGGGAGTTCATAGCGAAGGTTAATGGGCGGCGTTTGGTGTAGGAGAGCCTTGCATATGAAATCACGACATCTAATCTGAGAATGAAGGTAGAGACGGTCACAGCGGTGTTCCGCTGGCGGGAGTACAAACATGTTAATGTAAGGGACTCACAGAACATGCTGAGCAGGGTGATTACAGACTTGCTCTGTGCAGAGATGCATGCTTCAATTAAACAATCACAGATAGAGACCAGAGAGCATCTATTTGACCCCCCCCCCCCCAACGAACATGCTGGTGTGGTGGGAAACGAACAGATGGGTAGATTGGCAGGGTCTGCGCCGTTCTGTAGAGTATTTGTGCAACATTGGTCAGATGTGGTTAGTGCCCTCTGAGAACATGATCTGTGTTTAGCGGGAGGTTAGCATGACAGAATGGATAAGAACGCGTGTTTTTAAACGCCCGGTGTGCTGATGCCGTGGTAAGGGGTTCAACCTATACACCGGATAGTTTGACTAAAATTGTGACCTCTCGTCCTTGACATGAGGACGTAATTTACAAGTACCTCTGAAGTCAGAGAGGGTTCGCCTGATGGCGAGGGACGCTGTTAATAGGCAATAGGAAAAGCGAATCCACACGCAAAAGTCAATCATGCACTACAAGAAGTAATGTATATGGACTACGCTTGAGTTTAAAGCAAGCGAGCGCCCCCCCCCCCCCAAATGTGTTTAGCGTGAAAGAAACAAATAAATCATCATAGCCTGTGAAGCGACAGGGAGTGACAAGAGGATCTTGCCGACTATCAATCAGTACACAGAGGAAAGGCCAGACAGACACAACAGATACAGTTAGTATTGGGATCCTACGCTGGTTGTTGAAGATGAGGACGGGGCTCGTATGGGAATATCCCGAGTGCTGTGGTGTCGGTTCTTGACTGAACTCAGCTCATCTCAACTGGAGAACAAATCAATATATCAGTATCAGTGTATATGATATCAGAATCATCTGGCAGTTATCGCTCGACCATTATAAGATTAATAAATGAATGATCATCAATCTTCTTCTTCTTCTTCAGCGTTCCGAGCCATTGAGGTTCTTTGCTGCAAATACAATCCGTCTCCATTCGTCTCTCTGGTGGACCTTCTCTTGCCAGTCGTTGATTCCAAGTGCTTGCAGGTCTGTACATGTATTATCTCTCCACCGCCTTCTTGGTCTACCTCGGGGTCTACGGTCATTTATTTCCTGAGTGTAAGCGATTTTTGTTTCCCTATTATCTTCCATTCTTTCTATATGCCCCAGCCATTGTAGTCTATTAGCCTTCATGATACCAGTGATTAGCGGGGACTTAAACAGATCATAAATGTCTTTGTTACTTCTTCTTTTCCACTCTCCACTTTGTGTATCCCTAATGGGTCCAAAGATGCGTCTTAAAATTTTGTTCTCAAAGGTTTGTAACAAGGCTTCGTCTCCTTTCGTTGTACTCCAGGTTTCAGAGCCATACAGCACAACTGGTCTGATCAGTGATTTGTATATTGTGATTTTGGTGTTACGAGATAGCGCCTTTGATTTTAGTAGATGTTGTAGTGCATAGCATATCTTATTTCCAGAGTTGATTCTAGTTTGTATTTCTTCCCTTATGATGTTGGAGCAGTTGAAGATCGTACCCAGGTATGTGTATGTTTCCGTTCTTTTAATGGTCATATTATCTATTTGTATGTGGCCAGAGTTTATAGCCATTCCGTCTCTTGAAATTACCATATATTCTGTCTTATCTTGGTTGATAACCAGCCCCATCTGTTGGGCTTTTTCCTTTAAGTGAGTCAATATTTCCAATGTCTTTTGTTCACTTTGCCCTATAATATCTATATCATCTGCATAACCAAGCAGCTTGGATGTTCCTCCAATATCACATTCCTCCTTTACCTTCCTTACAACTTTCTCTAGAGCCAGATTGAAGAGTAGCGGCGATAGTGCATCACCCTGTTTCAAGCCAGATGTTATTTGGAAGGGGTCTGATTTCCTGCCTTTATATGTTACTATATTATAAGTATCTTCCATGCATAGTCTGGTCATGTTGATTAACTTCCTTGGTATTCCAAATTCCTGCATAGCATTCCATAGACTATTCCTATGGACACTATCATAAGCCTTTTTAAAATCCACAAAAATGTTATGGAGATCTCTTTTATATTCCCAATGTTTCTCGGCTATTTGTCGTAAGATAAATATCTGATCTATTGTTGATCTGTTTTGTCTAAAACCCGCCTGGTAGTCACCTAATATGTCTTCTGAATATGGTTTTAGTCTATTTAGTAATACTGCGGATAGTATCTTATAGCTTGTGGGCAGTAGTGATATTCCTCTATAATTTCCACATTGGAACTTGTCTCCTTTCTTAAAGATAGGTATCAATAATGACTCTTTCCAGTCATGGGGTAATTCTTCTGTCCTCCAGATTTTTATTATTAGTTCGTATAGCTTTAGATGTAATGCATGGCCACCTGCCTTTATAAATTCAGCAGCAATTCCATCAGTCCCAGTTGCCTTATTGTTTTTAAGTCGTGTGATTACATATAGGATTTCTTCAAATGTAGGTTCTTCAATTTGTGGTTCGCATGTTAGAACCTCTTCCTGTGAGAAAATGTTACTTGGAGCTTCACAATTTAGTAATTCAATAAAATATTCTTTCCATGTGTTGCACATTTCCTCATTGGTATTTATCATATTCCCATTTTTGTCTTTTAAACCATATGTGTTTTGTTGGTGCCCTCGTTTCATTGACTTCAGTTCTTTAAAAAATTTTCTGGATTCATTTTTCTGGTGATTAGTTTCCATATCTTTGATTATATTATTCATATATTCTCGCTTCTGCTGTCTGACTATTTTTGTAGCCTCTTTACATTCATTTCTATAATGCTCTTCCTTTTGGATGTTATTGATGTCATTTAATGATCATCAATAACTAAAATAAATGTTAGTGTCATCTGCAGGACGTTGCGATCAATCTCAACCCAAGTTTGATTTTATAGGCAAGTTTACGTTCAGTAGTTTGCCAGTACTTTCTGAACAGAAATGAATAACCACACCTTTATATATTTATTATCGTATTATTAGTACGATGCTGACATTTCCTGCAGCCGTGTCTGTGTACGGCGCCGTAACGTGTGGAGAGAGTTCGAGGCCGGAGGTCCAGCAACCCACTACAACACACACACCAGATAAGACATAAGTAAGAATAGTATTAGTAAGACAGTTCTTCTGCAATACTTGGTGACCTACTGCCAGTGCCAAGTCTGCCAGCTAACAAGGTGCGTCCCTGAAAATAAGTTAGTGCAAACGCAGCACATTTTAACACAAGTTAAGTAAAAATAAGTTGTTGAGATTTCTATATTATTTGTTATTCTTCAGCCTTGCCAGTGCGAGGCGAGGCTGTGTGTGAAGGAGACACCTGACATTTTTCTCACGAGTTGTGTTTTTTTCAGGCTTGGTTAAGAATAAGAGAGATAACTCGACTCATTTCTGCTAGTTGTGTTGTTAAACTGTATCTAAGACATATGTATGTCTGCAGTCTTCCGAATCCCAGTTTAGAGTCTGGAACTGTTCTTTCTTACGAGAATCGCGTCATCAGTTCAAAAGAATTGAATTGTCACTCACTAATGACAGCAGTCAGATTCACAATGATAAGTTAGTTAAGTGGCCCTACTAACCACTTAACCAGCAAAAACTTAAAAACTGCTACATATAGCCACGTGGTCAGTGTTTCAGTGAAGGGTTGGTTACTTCTATTGCTAAAATGATTATCATTTATCATATGTAATGTTAATGTATAGGGTAACTCACTCATGAAGATGAAGCTAAGGAATTTGTAATTTAGCGGGTTCAATCATGATTTTTAAAATTGAGTGTTTACTAATGAGACACCACAGGTAGATGGGCCTTGAAAAACCAAATCTAATGGTACCTCAATGATGCCTATATGTCAGTTCTAAGTGGAGATATTCACATATGAGTGTCGGTGTTTCGGGCCAAGACTTTAACATGATTCCTGTAATTTTCGGACTCTTCAGTGTGTCTCATTATCTCCACTTCTGGTCCGTGCGAGATTGTCTCAAACGGGTCACAGACGGGATTTGAAAATTGACTTCAAAAATATGTTCCGACATGTTAAGTGATTAAAAAATAGTACAAGTATACAAATAAATTATTAATAATCTTTAAACTTGTATTCTCTTTACCTTTAGTAGTTAAAATTACACGTTTTGAGCTAAAAGTTTCCACGGCCGGCTGCCGCCATCTTGGAGTTCCATTCACAAAGACGAAATAACATCTCGCAGACGTATTTTTTAAATGACATATAAAGCGATATAAGCGATAAAACTCCCTAAATATATGTAACAATGGGTGCAGAATCCGAATATCCACCAAAAAATATATTAAAATTAAATAAGCAAGCTCTAGAAAATAAAATTACTTACTTTTTGACAAATAATTCAATTTATTTAAAAAGTCATGATAATTTCAACCAATCGCTGTGCACAGAATATTAGACTAACCTTTTCTGCAGAACCTAAGATGGCGTCTGTTATTGTCACATGATGTTTGAATGAATGAATGACATCGAAAGCATGAATGGTCTTTACAGCAGCCATTTTGGGGACTGGCGACTATATAAAAGCACGAGCGGGGTAGTCAAGAATAAGAGCATTTCTGACTTCCAAGGTGCTGACCTCATCTGGCAGAGGACTGACGAGGACAAGGGCAAAGCCCTCTTTGAACGCTATCTAGAGCAGAGCAACCAGAGAGGCCGAAATCTTGCCAAGGAGGTCACGTCAGACAGGTGCAAGGCCCAGAACACTTCGGATGAAGACACAGTGACAGTGAAAGAAATCAAGGCTGTGCTTTGATGATCAAAAAACAGCGCTCCAGGGCCAGATGGCATTAGATACAACGACATCAATAGGTGTACCGACAACGAGCTAGAGGAACTAGCAGACATGTACAACAACAGTATAGGGAGTGCAAGCATCAAGGAGGAGTGGTTACACAGCTATCTGATTCCCTTGCCGAAGCCTGGCACAGACCACACAAAAATTCAGGGATATCGAGTTATAACCATGCAGAATACAATAGGCAAGCTGCTGGAGAAGTTAATTGCCAGGAAAATATCAAGCCAGCTAGAGAGGCAAGGTGTTTTCCCACCTACCCTTGGTGGGTACCATCCAAAAAGAGAAACCTGGACCAATGCAGCAGTTTTGCCCATGATGTCAATGAAGGTTTCCACTCAGGCATTGAAACCTTTGCTGCAGCGATTGATCTTGAGGACACGTACAACAGAGTACTTTTGGATTTTTTAATGCTTCAGCTTCTTGAACTCAAGATGTCCATTCCTCCTTAGCTGGATCGCTGCAGCCCTCTTCGAAAGGAAAGCAGTTTTTAGATGTGGCAGTTGGACATCGGAACCAACAACAATATATCCTGGCCTACCACAGGGATCACCATTATCTCCGGTACTGTTCAACGCCTACACTGTGAGAATCACCAGTGAGCAGATCACTGGACCTGGTAGGACATTGTCATATGCCGACCATGTTTTAGTGTATCGCCAGGGTAAGGATAGAGATCAGGTTGCTGTGGAACTACAAACCGAACTCAATCGCATAAGTACTTGGTGTGTTGAGGCTGGGGCAATGGTCAACCCAACAAAGGCAACAGTGACTTGGTTCTCGTTGAATAATCATATTGTCAACACTCCAACACCAACTGTAAATCTATGTTCAGAGATGGTGGAAAGAATGCAGGCAATGAATTACCTGGGGATACGGTTTGATTGAAGCCTTGCTTATAATGAGCACATAGACCAGATGATAACAAAGGCCAAGCGGGGGTTGGCTGCGATGCGGGTAATGGCGGCAGCAAACTGTGAGCAGCGCCATCTATGTCTTCTATACGAAGGGCTGGTCATGTCTGTTTTTGAGTATGCGATGGCAATCCTGACTCTCAGCCATAAGCAGATAGAAAGGATACAGAATGAAGCTATGCGCATTATTCTTGGATGTACAAGAGATACAGCATGCAGGGTGATGCGCTATCTTCTTGATTTTCCAACCATTGAAGACAGAATACAAGTCTGCTGAGCTCGCGCCTACCTCAGAGTTAACGCAAACACACAACATCAACTGGATAGTGAAATTATGAAGGTGAAGGGTTGCAGGTTAAAAAGAGGACGGTCGTGGATGGGTCAAGCAGAAGACATTCTTCAACAGGTGTGTTCACTTGAGGACTTAGAACCTGGCGAGGAGTGGGTACAAGTGCCAACAGATTTCTGCACATCGTTTTCAGTTTGCATCCAACTAGACAGAAAATGCAGACAAGAAAACCCAGCAGCTGTGGAGGCGAAAGCACAAGCGTTGATTTTCGAGAATTCGCTAGACGGTGATGCTGTCATTACACAGATGGGTCGGTCGTCCGACATGTGAGAAGCTCATGGGCCTTTACGGCTCGGGCCGGAGGAAGAACTGTGGAGGAGGACTCTGGTGCTTCTGCTGAGACCACAAGTAGCCTGACTAAAGAAGTCATGGCAGTAAGTAAAGCAATAACATGGCTCGAGACACAGACATTCACTAGGGCATGTTTCCTTAGCGACTTAATGAACATGCTCAAGAGGATAGAGATGGGGGGATCCGAAGAGAATGGTTGCTGTCTCTGGAGCGGTCTCTGCTGGCAAAGATTAGTTTCATCTTCGTGCCAGGGCATGCGGGAGTACAAGGAAATGAGCGGGCTGACAAGCTCGCAGGTAACGCTACTGTGGAGGGCGGACGCGCCATGGACCAGGCTGACATTCTGAATGCTCTACGAGAAGTAAGACTTTTGCGAGAACCAAGTGATGACTGTAAATCTACAACCATGGCCAGACTGCGAGAACAGCAAATTAAAAGAGGGATGGCCAAACAAGAACACTACGCAGGAAGCCATTGAAGACTGATAAACCAACACGGAACTGCTGTCGTTAGCCGCTACACGCTGCGGGATTTGCTGAGGAGGGGATCCGAGCACTTATGGACTGAGTGGTTCGATGTGCAATGAGGATGATCTGTCGATTAACTAACTAACATTTTGGGGACACAATGGAAAAAATTCTTAGGTGGCACGTTTTATCACTTCTGGTTTCATTTCGCATCGCGGCATGGTTGAACTCGCTATTTGTATTAATATGGTCAGTTCATGAAAACAAGGGTATTTATTAGGGGATGCTAATTACAATTAGTAATTTTATTATTTATTTTTTTTATTAATTTATTTAATTATTTATGTATATAAATATATATTATTATGCTTACATTATGTATAAGACGTTGCGTTGGTTTTTTACAAAAATGGTATGAGTGCCGGTCGTTCAGAAAGCAATGGCAAACTATTGAACCTAAACGTGCCAAGAGATCACAACAGTAAAAAAAAATGCTGGTACTGACTGCAACGTCCTGTAAAGGATATGCAACTAACTTAACATATGTATATTAAAAAAACTTATTGTTCATTCTAACAATTTTTGAGCTCTATATTTTACTTTAGACTGGGGTAGCACATTGACTAGCATGCTGCCTGCATGACGATCATGTGTTCACATCCCCAGTCAAGGCGAGCATTTTTGATTTAAATTGATCTGTGTTTCCAGGTAAACTCAGCCTAAAATGGGTACCAGCAAATATTTTGGGAGGTAAAGTCTGCCAACATTATACTGGACACATCCCCATTGGTCTATACAAGTGTGGGGCTTGAATTACAATACATAGCCAATACACCTCAAGGATGGAGAGGAGTCCTTTTGTCTTGACGTGCTGGACCGCCTTAAGGCGATGCTAACCTTAAAAAATTAAATTCTATAATACTTAATTTCTATGTTCTGTTATGGTATAGGGTTTGATACTGAAGACTGCTGATTGATAAATATTGTCAAATTGACTTTGCACTTAACGGTTGCTATGGAAACCAAGATAAGCAGTGGCCATATTGAATTTCTTAACGCACCTCTAAAACATTTATTTTTTAATGTACAGGCTAAATTCTTTGTTTTATGTGTAAATAAATAGACCCTTTACAAGTTTAGTAGAAAATGTTAATGATATCTCTTTGCATTTTTTTTCCTTCATAATTTGAAAATTTTAACGACATTTATCATGACATTTTTTTTTGTTTTTTTACTGCTGCACAAAAACTAAAACTTAATTTTCAAGACTGCTCTACTCACAATGTAAGTGATATAATGAAGAATATCTGTGCACAGTTTCATTAAAATCTAACGAATAGTTTGTAAAAAAAATTGTACCTATATATAAAAAAACTGGCGAAATGAGAAAACGGGGGAAAACAAATTATTGTTTTGTTTTTTATTACTAATACACTCTTTTACACAGAAAAACAGTTTACAACTGTACCTTACAGTTAAAATAGTCCTGCTGCATATGCAGGACCTCCCTCCAATGCATGCAGCTCACCTTGTCTCTTCAGTTTGGCTGCTCGTACAGTGTCGCGTCGTTTGTTTGTCCTTCTTGTACTTCAGACTATTTCTTACTTGCTTCTGCATCCTAAATGTTCCTAGTCTCTGCATATGCAGGCCTGTAGAAAGTCCATAAAACTGGGCAGCAGCAGCTCCAAAGTTGAACTCTCTTGCTGCAGTTACAACTGCAAACTGAACGCGCTTGCGAGAGGCAAAGTTGTCTTTAGTACATCGAGCCCATATCAAGCTGTGTAAACACTCTTTTGAATTCTGAGTTTGTCCTGACACACATCTACTAAGTAGTTTAGTGTCAGACAGCCTTTCATAAATTGGCAACAGATATTTCTCAAGCTTGTCACGGTTGAGCCATGTGTGTAACATCTTGTCATGAGGACCTGGGATCTGATGCTTAGCCAGGGTGGATTGAAAAAAAGACCAAGCTTGCTCTCCACTTGGGCTCATTTCATGACGTGGACTTTTGTCTGTTGAAAAATAGTGATGCAGTGAAGCCATAACACTTTTCCTCATGGACTCTACACTTGTGTTGTTTCTTATGGCTCTCATCTCATCTCATCATGTTCCTCTTATACCTTGCGGTGTTGAGGTGAAGTATAAACATCGTGAGAGTGCCCGATTATGGGCTTCATATATCGATATTCCCATGGGCTCTGCTATTCCTTCCGTCCAACGTTTACGTGGTCGGCCTCTTCCTCTGTTTCCATCTGGTTTGTACATCATTGCTTGTTGTGGTATGCTGTTGACTGGTAGCCTACTTGCATGGCCAAACCATTTGACTTGCTGCTTTCTAATAAAATCTAGTGCTGCTTTAACCCCCACTTTAGTCCTGATTTCTTCATTTCTGATCTTATCTCTTCTTGATACGTTGAGTATTCTTCTCAGGAACCTCATTTCTGTTGTTGTGATTTTTCTTTTCTCTTTTTCTGTCATTGTCCAGGTTTGGCATTGGTAGCATAGAGTTGATAGTAAGATTATGTTGTAAAGTGCTTTCTTAGTAGTTATTGATATATGTTTGTTCTTTAGTATTGGTGCCATTTGTCCAATGAGCTGATTTGCCGTATTGCACCTATTTTCAATCTCGTCTTCTGATCTGCCATTTGATGATATTATACTTCCTAGGTACTTGAAACTCTTTACTTGTTTCAAGGGATGTTCGTTTAGGTGAGTTGTTGTTGTGTGTTCTTCTTTAGTTATAGTCATTGCCTCTGTTTTGCTTGTGCTAATTTTCATTTTATGTTCCCTACACATTTTGGTTAGACTATTCATGTGGTCTTGTATTTCAGTTTCTGATTTTGCTATTAGTGCTTGGTCGTCCGCAAACAGGAGTTCTCTAATGGTTAGATTTGCAGATGGTTATTCTTCTGTTTTCTCGTCATGCACTATTCTTGCTGTCTCTGCTTGGCTGGTTTCTTTACATATGTTGTCTATATATGTTATGAACAAGAGAGGGGACATGACACAACCTTGTCGTACTCCAGATCTTATGGTGAAGGGTTCCGAGTGTACTTTAGTTGCTCTCACTATGCATTCACTGTTGTTGTATAAATTTCTACATAGGTTTGTTAGATGTGTACTCACTCCATATTGTGTAAGAATTTCCCACAGCTTGTTTCTATCTACTCTATCAAATGCCTTTTCTTGGTCGACAAAGGCTAAGTAGAGTTTCATTGAATTAGATTAATTTTTCTATAAGTTGTCTAAGAGCAAAAATGGCATCTGTGCATCATTTGTTATGGCTCTATTGTAATAAATTGTCAGCCTTCGGATGGCATTTTGTGTAAGCTGATCTTTACCGCGTCCTCCTAGGGTCACACCTTGCTTTCGGCAGTCAGCAACAACATTGCGGAATGCTGTTCCAAGGCATTTACTGACATGGTTGATACGCTCCTCTTTGTCTATCTGAATGTCATCCCCATATGGTTTGATCTTGGTAAGCACCGAAAATGTTTTGGTGTCACCATCAGAAAGTATTGATGTGTAGCGAAGTTTATGAAGTTTATGTTGGGCCACAGACTGTCGCCACAGCACCCTTGCAGCCTCCACCTCCATCATTCCAGCAAATCCTGTGAAATTGTTATCACAGTTTAGATGTTCTGCCTTCCATGCTACAAATTCATCTGCTTTGTCTCTGGAAAGTGTCTTACCAGTGGTTTCACACACCTGGCAATACGTGGACATAACATGGGCATCTATGCAAAGTCCTGTAAGAACATCCACTGCACAGCCAACTCCAATGTGGGATGTGTGGCCTCTAGTCAGCCAAGTGCCATCAAAGCTAGCACTACTAATATCTAGCACATCATTGTCATGTAGAGTTATGCCTGACTTTTGTGCATGAGCCTGTTGAACATACTTTAAGGTTTGAGAGAAAACAGTGTCCTCCAGATCTTCTATCTTTGAATATAGTTTATTCGCTTTGCTGTGAAATGTTTTGTGATGAAGACCTTGCAGGTTCATGTTTTCGCAAAAATTATTGAATGTTGTTGCACCCATCCCACAACCTAATGTTGAATATACTGACTGGCTGTTGACAGCAAAAGATCTATCCCCATCATTACTTCTTGCAGATAGGTATCTTCCATACACTACTTCTTCACAACAAGAGCAGTAAACCTCTGCATACACAGCTAATCCTTTGGCTTTCTTGCTGTCAGTTTTTAAAATAAGACTAGCATTTTTACAAACTGGACAACATAACATTTTGATTATTGCCTCAATTTCTGAACAATCAACTATTGCTCTTTGTTCCCGTTTTTGATATCCATTGTCATCACCAGAAGTATACTTGCTGCTAGTGGATGTTGTGTATTTATATGTATCTCTTTTAAATTGGCTTCGGGTAATAAAAGAATCACTTCCACAACTTTGAGAAGAACACAATAGCACTGATTCATTCAGATTCACTGTCAAAACACTTGGATTTGGAAGAAGTGGCATGTGCACTTTAGCTGGGTCGCTTTCAGTAGTTTCAGAATTGTCTGTACCGTTTACGACGTTCTGATAGGCTTTTCGCTGCTTACGAGCATTTGCGAGGTGTAGTCTGAGAGATTTCTTATGTTGAGTAGATGACTGGATGTTAAATTTCTTAGAACGAGACATTTTTCAATGCGTGTCAATCTGTCATCAACAATAAACGTTCGGCACGTAGCAAAGTGTAAACAACACAAAGCCGCCATTTTGGAAATCCACGTGATCAGTTTCAGCCATCGGAGAGCGCGCATTGCTTACCGTCTCGTGGGGTGTTCCATATATGGTAGTTTCCGAAAGATTATAGATACGAAACAAACTGTTGTACACAGAAAAGTTTCCAATTAGACAAACTCGGAGTTTCACAAACAGTTACGGATGATCATGACCTATCCAATGATGTATGACATGTGCGTGTAGCATGTTCCCGAGATATCGTTGCTAGGGTTTGAAAACTGACAATTTTCAATAAGTAGACAATTTGACACCTAGGGTAGGTTCAGTAGAATATGAATATTGCATTAAAATCATAGAGTGCTCCAGAGGATCACAGGTTGTGGAATATCATAGCGCCTTCCAGATGGTGGTTATAACTAGGACGTGGTGTTGAACCTGCCTGCACATGACTGGAACAGAAGTGGAATAATTCTTGTAAATGAAACTGGGAGTCCGCAAGGCAGTCGGAGTATCCATACTGCTTATTCTTTGTCAAACATGGACTATCCATAAGCTTCTTGAAAATGCTAGTTGATGTTGAAGTCAGGCAGTAAATCCAAAAAAAGAAAAACCAAGCTGTGTACAAGGTAAATCCTAATGTCTTGGTAGACATTATAATAAGGAATACCTTCCTGTGGTATCCCAACATAGGTTAGAAATTATCAACAGCATTGTGTAAATCCATTTTGTACGCTTCTTTCGCTGGCAAAGTCAGCTAATAAGTGCGGCAGTAAACATTTGACTATGGGTGTAACAAGACCCCCGGGGCTTGGACAGGTATGTTACTATAGTTAATATCCCCAGCCTTTGCTCTGACCACCCCAATAGGACTTTACATCTACAAGGCCCCACACAAGCCGGGACAGCTGACCTTCCCCTCCCCACCTATGGATTCCTACCCACAGGGGGCTTGGACAAGACAGTCATACTAGTACTCAAAGCCATGGCTAACAAAGCAAAATTTAATTTCTGAATACGTCAACTCTAACTCAGAGAGGGATGGCTGAAAAGCCTGG
Source organism: Cepaea hortensis (assembly GCA_963921405.1). NCBI lineage: Eukaryota > Metazoa > Mollusca > Gastropoda > Stylommatophora > Helicidae > Cepaea > Cepaea hortensis. The sequence goes on from OY992885.1 coordinate 64,608,211, forward strand.
ATAGAAGACAATATATACACTGGCTGCTAGAGAACAGCGAGAAGATCTACATATGATCAGTCATCATCATGGAGCATGTGACTTCAGTTCGTGCTATCGTCCCGTCGTGGTTAACGACTCACCCGAGGAACCTCCAGTGCAAAGGAACTCCAAGGCGTAGACCCTTCCAGAGTTCTCTCCTCCCACTGTGATTAAGATCTCGGACTGATCAGGCGTATGTCTGATACTGGACTGACACTTCACCAAAGTTCGCTGGTCATCCCTCGATGACGTAATGACTCACAAGTTCCACTCCGCTGATGACGTCTGGGCCGACCCTAGAATTCTAGATGTCCCCCAACTGAAGAAAAGTACTGCAGCACAATACACTAGTATCTAAGAGCCTGGTTGCTCTTCGGCTTCTCAAGTTAATGGGAAAACTGTCTGCAACCTATAACTGGAGCGCTGGCTCCATATAACAACATGGTCATAATTGAATGCTCCAACAGGTGAATGTAAGAACTCAACATATTCACAAGTCACTATGCTTCACAGTTCTGTAGGTGTCTAATACCTTCACAGCGTTCAATGTCATTGTCCACCAACACCTAGTTAATGGGGTAGATCCCTATCCAAACAAGAATGTCACTCCGGTGTTCACAAGAATAGCAAATCCCTGTTGTCGGTCACTTGACCAAGTTAAGGCTTCAGTAGGATCACAACTGTAGATTCACACCGTAGTTAACATGAATTATACAATGTGTCCCATTACGACCCAGCTGGGCCGGAAACATAATAAACTGGCCATTGTCGTGACTAGTAAACAGAGTTCACTCTCCTCAACACAACTGGAACTCATTTCCTTGAGAGTACACAGGTCACCACTGAGTTAACTTAGAACTGCACCAGTACCTTACCAGTGTGAATCCAGAGACGCTTCAGTCCTCGACCCAACCTGAATCGGTTGACTAAATCTTCGTCGGACTCATCGCAGCGGTCTTAGCATAGACCTACTGGGATATTCTACACTGAGATTCTCTCAAGTGTTGACATTGGCAGATTCAGATGACCGCTCCCAGTATTGCCTCAAACATCATCTTGACTGGCACTGGAGTGAGCTGGTCCCTTTGAGTTTATGGTCTAACTCATGAATCTCCATCATATAAATAACAGATCCTTGGATCCTAGAGTCACTTTTCTTGACTGCAGGTGTCCCGCTCTGGCAGCGACAAAAGACACCTCTTTACAGCAGTCAGTGAATAGCGGCTGTCTCTGTCGATATCTGAAAGGCGACTAATCTCGGATAGCTAAGTGCGCCGTCACAATTACATCTCGGGCCTAGAGAATCCCATGGGTCACGGAGAAGTTCAGAATCCCATGTTCCCCGATGTAATTGTAGGTCCAACGTGACAGTAAACATCACGTACGCACATCGCCTATTCCCTTCTCGAAGAATCTAAATTCTTCTTGAACTCACCCGACTATGACGTCAGGGACTAATTTAGCCGGGGATTTCCCTAGTTATGGTCCCATTCTCAAGGGAGACAACTAGTCTTATTCTGACCAAAGGGAAATAATGCAGAGGACAAACAGAATCTAGTCCGTTTCGTCACAGTGGGTCCCGTGTGATTGATTGATTGATTGATTGATCTAGGAACCAACATCACAGCATTCGGGGCATTCTCATAGGCCCTCCGTCCCCATCCTCAGCAGCCAGCGAAGACTTCCAACACCTATAGTACCAGTAGCCTATGGGTCCCGAATGTAAGTATAAGGTCAATCCACCACTCAGCTCTCTCTGGCGCTACGAAATGAAAAAAAAATCAATCGGTATACTTTTCAACGAAAACTAAATGCCGTACAAAAAAATGTCAACAGACAAAGGAAAGATTATAAGGAGGAGGAGGGAGGAAAGTATTTCCCATTCGCCCATCCCTCTTCTCTGGTGCTGGAGTTTTAATCCACTCTGATGGAGTGTGTGGTATCTACTTAATGCTCAATCTCCAGTCGTGATTGACACCGGGACGTCATGACAAGACACAATGTCACAATAAGGCAAAATGAATATTATAAGACAAAATATCCACAATGACATAGACATCATGAGGCACAGACATCTTGAGACAACCACATCAGCTCCCGCCTATAACTGCAAACTGCATTATGAACATGTCAGCGGGCAAATGGCCATTGCCCAGACCGGTCAACATTCCCTTCGTGTGGCACACCAGTGTACAAGTGTCTTTCCCATCTTCTACATTCATAAACTCTTTTACCTTTTCCTACTGGGATCAATTAGGACGTTTCTCCTCTCCCAGTCGGGCAACAATTAATAAACACATTCACATGGGAAGCAAACACAAATCTATCAATCAATCATGTGCCATGCCGGAAAGCGTGGGCGGTCATGACTCGCCATTTCACTCGATCACCAGCGTCGTGGATCAGCTCAGTGTTCCTGTCTCGTCCATGCTATGTGGCCAAGCCATCCAGGTATTTTCCTCTCGGTCTTCCTCTTGGTCTGTTCCCTTCGATCTTGCCAGTTGTCACTAAATTCTCCAATCCATTTCTTCTCATAACATGTCCAAAAAATTTTGACTGTCTATGTCTAATTTCTCTAATCAATTTACGATTTTCATTTGTCTCCTGTAGTACTTGGTCATTGGTTTTTCTGTCTGTCCATGGTATTCTTTGCATTTTTCTCAGAAACCACATTTCTGCAGCCATCAAATGTTTTTCAGCTTGACGGCACATTGTCCAAGTTTCACATCCATACAAAAGAACAGACTTTATGTATCCCCTCAACACTCTTTTTCTCATCCCGTGTGTTGCCGGGGCCCATAAGGGAAGCAAAGAATAGCAACACTGCAGCCTACCACGCATGTTGTAAGAGGCGACTAAGGAGGCTTGATGGTTCCGTCGCCCTGCTACTGAGTGAGTGCGTGGCGCGACACTGTGAGCTGTGAGTTTCGTGTGAAATGCTTTTGAATCTGCCCAAGGTCTTTTGGAACGTGACTGCATGTTCGGAGCGATGGCAGATGGCTATGTCCCAGAGTTGACCGGTTTTTGCCTTATGCAGAAATGCGTGGCTGCTGGGCTTCTGGTTGACTGCCACTGCCATTGACGATGAACTGTATTTCGTGGACTGTGTGGGTGAACATCTAGGAAACATCCAGATGGGAAAATGACTGCCGATTCCATCAGAAATGAACTGGGTGTTTTGTGGGGGACTATTGTGTTGACATTCTGGTGGCGGCATTATGCACAGTGTATCTGTGCGGGCTGTTATTTGTCGAGACTCCTGTCTTTTCCACTTTTCACATTGGGCAGTGGGGAGCGTTTTGTGTGATATTCACTGGCACAGGAATGGAGCATAATGGGGACGACCCGTTGCTGTGAAGTTGGAACTGCAACTAACTAACTAACTAACTAACTCTTTTTCTCGTTTCAATTGATATCTTTTTATTGGTCAGAATGTTTTTCATCTTGTTAAAGGCTACTTTCGCCATGGCGATTCTTGTTCTAATCTCTTCAAGGCATCTCCCATCAGATGTTATGACTGTTCCAAGATAATTGTACCGATTCACTAGTTGAAGAATATTTCCATTTACTTGTATATTACATTGTGGTACTTCGTTCTTCCTAGTGATGACCATAACCTGTGTCTTCTTACAATTTAATTCCAACCCCAGCTGCTCACTGTGTACAACAACTACGTCTACTAATTGTTGTAGATCTTGTGCATTGTCTGCAATCAATGCTGTATCATCTGCATATCTAATGTTATTGTTTCATCCTCCAATGCTGATTCCATTTATATCTTCTACATTTCTGAAAATATTTTCACTGTATAGGGAAAAAAGATTTGGAGACATACATCCCTGCCTAGCACCTCTCTTAATAGGTTGATATTGTCCCACTTCATTATCAATCCTTATGGCAGCTTGTTGTTTCCAATATATGTTTTTTATAAGTCCAATGTCTTTCCCATCAATTTGTAGACCTGCAAGCATATCTACCATGTTGACATGTCTAACTCTATCAAAAGCCTTTGTGTAGTCAATAAAGCAAAGGTGTATATCCTTGTTTACTTCTATAGCACGTTCAATAACTGTTCGCAGCATATACACAGCATTTACTGTACCCTTTCCTTCTACAAACCCACATTGTTCTTCCCCTATTTCAGGTTGTATTTTCTTCCTCACTCTTTGTATGATAATTCATAGCAAAATCTGTGTGATGTGGCTCATTATATGTTGATCACATTCCAAGGTTCCTGATTTCTTTGGGATTGCAATAAATACAGTTACATAATTCAGAAGGTATATATCCAGTATCATATAATGTGTTCAGCAGTCTGGTGACTTGATCTAGTCCAAATTCTTCTAAAGCTTTTATAATTTCTGTTGTGATGTTATCTGCACTGGGGGGCCTTGCCAGCTTTCATATGCTTAAGAACATTTCGAACCTTCATCTTCAAAATTGATGGCCCTTCATGATTAACCCTTTACAGGGCAGACGCTTGTCCATTTTGTAGCCCTGAACGGGCAAGATTTTTTCAGGTTTGGAAAAAGTTCGGGTCGCGTTAGTAAAAACATCACAAATAAGGTGTTAGTCAACCGATTTTAGTTAAATAAACAACACAATGAAGGGAAAAGCATGCAGAATATGTTACTCACGTGATTGTTGCCGGTAATCCATACATGAACACAAATATTTACGAAATACGGCATGTTGTTTGTGATTTTCCGTCACCTATACGGCAATATACAAACACATTTTCAGAATCATAATCACTTTCTTTAAAGTCCGACTTACGACTGCTAATGCAAAGTAACGCTTTGCACTGATATCTAGCTCCGATTAATAATCAACTTCGTGCCCTTTAATGTCATTTAAATTGAACAGAGCGAAATCTCGGCTATCACTTGAAGAATCGCCGAAATCCATTTTGAAAAACAGCGTAAAAATCCTGAAAACTATCAAAAAAATTCCGTTCAAATTCATTGTAGCGCGTTTACAAATGGCGGCCACGTTGTCAAGCTATCGGCGAAAGTGAAAGTAGCCGTCGGAAGTGTCGGAAAGCCGAGAGATCGCGTTTTTACAATGCATAATAGTATCAGCCGGAATCGGCCGCTACGCTCGTTTTAAGCGATCGGCCGGTAATGGCCGCTATGCCCTGTAAAGGGTTAATGCACCAGTCATCACTCTCGCTCAAGACATAGGTTTGTTTCAAATAGGCTGTCCTTATAAGGCAATGAACGAACACTGGTGACAGAAATTCCAGGAAACTGTGATGAGTGAGGCATAATATGTCACAGTAGGTCTTTCTGTTCCATGCCACAATTAATCCAAGGGTTTTAATGTTTGAAGAGCGATAGATATTCATCTTTTAATTTCTTTCATTGTGTCACCATTATTGGTAATTAATTACCCAAGATATTCAAAATTTTCGACCACCTCAAATTGTTCCTCATTAACGTATATTTCTTTCTTCGTATTAGTTTTATGTGTATGCATTATCTTTGTTTTTGCTATGTTAAGATATAAGTTGTGATTTTCGCTATTCTTTTGGGTTGAGTTATTAGTTTTTCTATATCATTCTGTGATGTGGTTAGTAATACTGTATCATCAATATATCGAATCTCTGGTATTTCATTACCACCAATATTTAGGGCATCATGTTGCTCCTTTGTTATATCATCTCTGATATTTCTCATATTTTCGGCATACAGGTTAAACAAATAGGGGAACAGCACACAGTCCTGACGGACTCTTTGCTTGATGTCAAACCAATCTGATGTCTCGCTATCTATTCTAACCATTGCTTGTTGGTCAAGATAGAGCCTTTTTGTGAGTTGTACTACATCTTATGTAAAGTCAGTTTTCCTCATGATTTCCCAGTTTCTGATGTTTTACATAGTAAAATGCCTTTGAATAATCCACAAAACATGAGAATAGGTTTACATTAAATTCTCTACACTTCTCTATTATTAAACGCATGTTACCCGGGAAGGTTAACCCGGTCAACAACTGCCCGCAGAAGTAGGATGTGTCGGCCTAATGTTGCAAGAGCACAACTCTGCTGTAAACAGGCACAACGCAATCACATCCAAAAAAACTCTCCGGATGAACGCAGCAGAAGAAGAAGAAATGCATGTTGAGTATGTGATCTCTTGTTCTTCTTCCTTGGCTAAATCCAGCTTGAACCACGTTAATCTCTTCTTCTATTTCTTATGAAGTCTTCCCATTTTGATGTTTAATAGAATTTTATTGCATGACTGATCAGGGCAACAGTTCTATAGTTAATGCATAATTTCAAGTTGCCCTCTTTTTGGTATTGGAATGAAGATAGTTCTCTTCCAATCTTTTGGCCATATGCCATATTTCCATATCTTTATGCATAATGTGTGTTAGATTTGTATGCTTTCTTCTCCTCCTGCTTTAATTATTTCAGCTGGTATCTCATCACATCAAGGTGATTTACCATTCTTCAAGTTCTTTATTGCCCATACAATTTCATCTGATGAGGGTTCAGGTTCTGTCTCTGCTGTCATTGATGAACACCATAGAGAAATTATATGTGTAATAATGGCATCTGTTACAGTCCCTGTCCTCATAATTTTTTTTTTGCATATCCTATTTACAGGACATCACTATCAACACCAGCATTTTACTGCTGTTGATGTCTTGTCTTGTCTGATGGAGCGGCTGGCCGAGTGGCTAGAACGCCGGACTCTCATTTGGGAGACCCGGGTTCGATCCCTCGGTAAGGTGTGGGATTTTTTTCTGTCGGGGGCAAAAAGAAAATCCTAACCTGCACAGTTCACGGCGACTGCACTAGCTAGGCGGCCTTAATTCCTCAGGCTCAAAGACCCCTCTGCCATACACCGCAAGGTACTATCATCATCATCATCATCATTACCGCAAGGTACTATAATGGCAGTAAATCACAGTTTTGACAGATGTCTTGGCAAGTTTTCGTTCAGTAGTTTGCCATTGCTTACTGTCTCATAACAACACGTTAAGACCCAGCACAATGCGGTCTGCGGCCAAATGGTTCACAGCTGTGTTTCGAATGCAGGTAAGTGGGCTTACGAATCGCGTCCTCAAGCCCTTAGCCACGGAGACAGGCATCCTCATAATAGAATATCTTAATATCTATATGTCCACTTGACAATTACAGAAATAACATTCAAGTTTGCATCTTTATATATTTCTGACTTGTTCATACATTTCTGATATTCCAATTTTTTAATCTGTGCAGGTTCAAAAAATATATAAGAAAACCTCAACAAGTAATCAACATTGCAAATGTCAAAAATAAAAGTATGTATCAAGGCAAACTTGTGAAGATAAATAGTGTGTGTATGTGTGTGCATTCATTCATGCCTGTTTGTGGTTATTGTTGTTATTTGTTTGTTTTAATGAAGCAGGTAGATTGGGCTAAGTAGGTTTATAAACTATGAAAATAGCAAGAAATGACAAGGTTGTCATACAAGTGTTTGTTGCCAAGTGCCAACTAGGTGCCACCTTAAAGTTTCCCACACAAATGAATGTCTATATGGAACTGGAATTCAGAACCCAGAACACATCTTCAGGAATGCCCTGCTTTGCCAGACTTAGCAATGGAGTGTTGAGCTGAAGTAGAAGTTATAGGCTCGCACTGACCTGGAGAAGCCTATGGACTATATCCTGGCAACAGGACTGCAGATATGGCAAGGCCATGACCTGAATAAGAAGTTAAACTGGGAATGATAAAGAGTGAGCTGGAAAAATAACATCCAGTTGGTTCTGGTACAAACACTAGACAGCCACATACTTAATGGTGCACAGTTTGTTGAATATATGCAAGTATCCAATTCTTCTTCTTCTTCTTCTTCTTCTTCTTCTTCTTCTTCTTCTTCTTCTTCTTCTTCTTCTTCTTCTTCTTCTTCTTCTTCTTCTTCTTCTTCTTCTTCTTCTTCCTTATTCTGAGAAGGGTGTTCTCAGCATTGTGTTTTAGAGCTGAGCTTGATATTTGTATTATTTTGGCTGACATTTTTGTTCGAGCTGCATTTTTCTGGGCTGGGCTTGCCTTCCTTCAACTTCATACATGCTATGAAAAGTCTGTTATGGGCAGGTTTTATAATTTAAAATAATTCCTCCTTGGCAATGCCACTCATTGCTGTTTCCAGCTGCTGAGGTTTTTTATCAATGAGCACACAGGGCTTTTTGTTTTCTCCCATATCAAAAAGGCTAGGCATCTGATATACTACCTAGAGATCAGGGGTGAAGGGTGTGGCATCACCGGGTTGCAAAAAAACAACAACCTTCTACTGGATATGAAACCGGCAGCTTTCTTGCTAGAGGTAAACACTATACCACCAGCCTTGGACAGATATCTAGTATATCTAGTTAAACTGGATATGAGCCCGGAGGCTTGTGTTCTAGAGGTGGACACTATATCACCAGCCTTGGACAGATATCTGGTATATCTAGTAAAACTGGATATGAGCCCGGAGGCTTGTGTTCTAGAGGTGGACACTATACCACCAGCCTTGGACAGATATCTGGTATATCTAGTAAAACTGGATATGAGCCCGGAGGCTTGTGTTCTAGAGGTGGACACTATACCACCAGCCTTGGACAGATATCTGGTATATCTAGTAAAACTGGATATGAGCCCGGAGGCTTGTGTTCTAGAGGTGGACACTATACCACCAGCCTTGGACAGATATCTGGTATATCTAGTCAAACTGGATATGAGCCCGGAGGCTTGTGTTCTAGAGGTGGACACTATACCACCAGCCTTGGACAGATATCTAGTATATCTAGTAAAACTGGATATGAGCCGGAGGCTTGTGTTCTAGAGGTGGACACTACACTTCCATATTGTCCCAAGCTTTATATGGAAATCGTGCAAAACAGAATTTAAACTTGGCCTACTAGACGTGGACACTATCCACAATGCTCAGATAGGAATCTGGCACAACTAGATATAAACTGGCAGCTAGCATGTTGCTGATGGGCATTATACCTCCAGGCCACTCCAGCTTGAGATAGGAATCTAGCACAACTGGATATAAACTGGCAGCTAGCATGTTGCTGATGGGCATTATACCTCCAGGCCACTCCAGCTTGAGATGGGAATCTAGCACAACTGGATATAAACTGGCAGCTAGCATGTTGCTGATGGGCATTATACCTCCAGGCCACTCCAGCTTGAGATGGGAATCTAGCACAACTGGATATAAACTGGCAGCTAGCATGTTGCTGATGGGCATTATACCTCCAGGCCACTCCAGCTTGAGATGGGAATCTAGCACAGCTGGAAAGTCCATCTTCACTGTGCAAAAATCTAAACATAACTAAATCTCTTACAACTAGGTAAGACTGTAAAACAAAGAAAAAGAGTATTCCACACTTCCTGCAGTGAGTAGCTTTAGGCTATGACTAGTTTGAACATTCCTAACCAAGACATTCAAGCTTGATAGTTCAGAATCAAACAATATGCCACACCCTACACATCCATTCTATGTAGACTCATGTGGAGCTTTTCAGTTGAGGTGGTTTGGTCATGTCTGCAGAATAAGAGAAAACAGGTAGCCATGACAAGCTAGAGAGACTGGAAGTCAAGAATTAAGACCCCCTTTAAATTGTGGAATTCTGGGAACATCGTTGAATAGTGGCTGAAGAATTTGGAACTGAACCTGAAACAAGCAACACAAAAAGTTGTCCCTGTGGTTTGGTGCACACACGCACAAAGTGTAATTTTGCAACTAAAAATGCATTTCGCAACCAAAAATACCAAATTGCGCCCAAAACATTTGCATTTAAAAGAAAACTTCCTCACAGCGCAAAGTAATACAATTTATATTGTTATTATTGCTTAGTATATTTATTGAATTTATTTTTAATGATTATTGATTTACTTTGGTTTTAATGATGTGATAAGTGATAACATTGTAGCATCTCAAGAAAATAATAAATCTGCTGTACGGATCTCTGTACACTGCCAAGAAAGGTGCAGTGATTAACATATTTTCTCTTATAGGAAATTTCCCTACCAGTACCAACAAGCTGTTATTTTTCAGTGCAAAATATGGTACCAACATTATTATTGTTTCTTGTATGGTGAAATTCCAATGCCAGAATGCAAGTTAAAAGGACTTTTTGTTCTTCACATTGTGTGATCTGAAAGAGAGGATTGGAGCACTAATGGATGGTAGTATAGTGTGATCTGATTTTATTGTGTTCATGTAGTAAGCATAGGAGCTTACCACGTGAACAACATGACACATGTTTTAAATGCTGGGAGAAATGCAAGAGACTTGTGATTGTCACTGGTTAGATTTATGTGATAGTATTGACAGCTAAGTTTTCTGCCGCCTAATTCCCATTAGAAGGCTTAAATGTGTCTAAACATCCACCTGGAGTTAGAAGTCATAAATAGTAATCCATCACTGGCACTGCAGAGCTGACGCATTTGGTTGAGAACTTTCAAGTGTGATCTGGAAGAGAAGATAGGAGCACTATTATGGTTTTATAATGTGATCTGACAAGGGTGATTTTAAAGTGTGATCTGAAAGAGAAGATTGGAGGATGGTTTTATGGTGTGATCTGAAAGAGAAAATAAGAACATGAATAGTGTATCTGAAAGAGAATAATGGAGCACTAATGAATGGTTTTATAGTGTGATCTGAAAGAGCGGATTGGAGCACTAATAGTGTGATCTGAAAGAGAATATTGGAGCACTAATGCAGGGTTTTATAGTGTGATCTGAAAGAGAATATTGGAGCACTAATAGTGTGATCTGAAAGAGAATATTGGAGCACTAATACAGGGTTTTATAGTGTGATCTGAAAGAGAATATTGGAGCACTAATAGTGTGATCTGAAAGAGAATATTGGAGCACTAATAGTGTGATCTGAAAGAGAATATTGGAGCACTAATAGTGTGATCTGAAAGAGAATATTGGAGCACTAATAGTGTGATCTGAAAGAGAAGATCAGAACATGAATAGTGTATCTGAAAGAGAATATTGGAGCACTGAAGGATGGTTTTGTAGTGTGATCTCAAAGAGAGGATTGGAGCACTGATAGAGCGATATGAAAGAGAGGATTTGAGGGCTAATGGATGGTTTTACAGTGTGATCTGAAAGAGAACATTGGAGCACTAATTGTGTGATCTGAAAGAGAATATTGGAGCATTAATAGTGTGATCTGAAAGAGAATATTGGAGCACTAATGCAGGGTTTTATAGTGTTATCTGAAAGAGAGGATTGGAGCACTTATAGTGTGATTTGAAAGAAAGGATTGGAACACTAACAGTGTGATCTGAAAAAGAACATTGGAGCACTAATAGTGTGATCTGAAAGAGAACATTTGAGCACTAATGGATGGTTGTATAATGTGATCTGAAAGAGAAGAACAGAACATGAATAGTGTATCTGAAAGAGAACATTGGAGCAATAATGGATGGTTGTATAGTGTGATCTGAAAGAGAAGATCAGAACATGAATAGTGTATCTGAAAGAGAATATTGGAGCAATGATGAATGGTTTTATTGTGTGATCTGAAAGAGAGGATTGGAGCACTAATGGATGGTTGTATAGTGTGATCTGAAAGAGAATATTGGAGCATCAATGGATGGTTGTATAGTGTGATCTGAAAGAGAACATTGGAGCACTAATGGATGGTTGTATAGTGTGATCTGAAAGAGAAGAACAGAACATGAATACTGTCTCTGAAAGAGAATATTGGAGCACTGATGGATGGTTTTATTGTGTGATCTGAAAGAGAGGATTGGAGCACTAATGGATGGTTGTATAGTGTGATCTGAAAGAGAACATTGGAGCACTAATAGTGTGATCTGAAAAAGAACATTGGAGCAATAATGGATGGTTGTATAGTGTGATCTGAAAGAGAACATTGGAGCACTAATAGTGTGATCTGAAAGAGAACATTGGAGCAATAATGGATGGTTGTATAGTGTGATCTGAAAGAGAACATTGGAGCACTAATAGTGTGATCTGAAAGAGAACATTGGAGCAATAATGGATGGTTGTATAGTGTGATCTGAAAGAGAAGATCAGAACATGAATAGTGTATCCGAAAGAGAATATTGGAGCACTGATGAATGGTTTTACTGTGTGATCTGAAAGAGAGGATTGGAGCACTAACAGTGTGGCAGGTAATTTTCTGGCTGGGTCTCTAACCTTGTACAATGAATATAGAGATTCCCCTAGCACAGTTATAGTGACCAGCATGATATTTACCATGTGGCTGCTATTAGTCACTGAAAATAACCCCACATGACCCCCTCAATGCACCTTGCTGTTTTGTAAACAGGAATACTTTGTACTGACTGTGAAGTATGATAAACATCTGTTCTGATTGGTTTTGTTTCACAGATTGGCATCATTGGAGGCTCAGGTCTGGATGATCCTCAACTGCTGGAGAATCGGCAGGAGAAATCTGTAGTCACTCCATTTGGAAAAGTAAGCAAATATGTTTGAACTATGGATGCCTGCATTTTAACTACAGTACATATTCTGTTATTTTTATGCTGGTGGAAATTGTTGGTGTACAGATGTATAACTACTGCCATACTTCCTATTTGCTTTTTTCTTTCTGCACACCTTCCTTATAGGAGTGCTTCTTATAAAAATGTGCCGCATAAGAAAAACATGTTAATATTATGAGATAGAATATGGAGTTATAGAACACTTTATTCATTTATACCAAAGCTGTTATGTTAAGAGTCACTGCACTGTTAAAAGAAATGTAGGAAAACCCTGGCATTTCCCTATCAATCTTTCACTTTTCATAACTTATATAGATCATATGTGCAGTTGACCAGTAATAATGGGAAAAAACATAACCAGTGAACTTCTTTGTGCTGATCATCAAGTACTAACAGCATTTTGGGATGAAAATATAGAACTGCATGTAGACTGAACAGCACATGTAACAATTGTTGTCATTCAACACCACGTCACACACTCAAGGCATGCTTGCAAGTGCCAATTCTCCCTCAGACAAGTATGAATACATATACATCCAGCGGCCAGTTGGCCATACATGCCTTGTAGGGAAAGTGGTAGCGGGCCTACTGTCCCAGCTGATACACCTCATGTGTCAGATGAAGGGAGCCACTGTTAGCTCCAGCCACAGAGAAGGGATACCTTGTAAAAGAAACCATATTACTGTCTTACAGGTGCATTCTGTACATATTAATACACAGCAGTTGTCAGACTTGTTTAATGTATTACATAATATTAAACAGCAGCATAGATACATTTTCTAAGAAATCACAGGGTAATTTATTATTGACAATAACATTGTGCGGTTACTGTTTGTTTGTATCCTTGGTGAAGAAGTAATGTCTTCCACATGTCCATTATTGATGGATGTATATTCCTTTGTTGAATCTTTGGAAAACCAGCATTTATACAGAACATTTGAGACAAGGTGTATGCAGGGAAATTATGTTTATTCCTTTGTAAATTATGTATGAAAGATCTTTATTTTTAGTGGCAAGAAAGACATGATAAAGTGATCATAAAAGAATGTATATAAGAAAGAAGTCTTACAAGATGGTTATGAATGAAATGCAGAATACGTTTACCCAAGAATGTTTGCAGTGAAGTCTTGCTATTTCTGAATTATCTCACTTAGTACAATTTGTTTAGCCCTCAGATGTTCTTGTAACTGGCACTATCAAAGATGTGGATTGTGTTCTTCTTGCCAGGTAAGATTACAGTTGAAATATTCCTTGCTGTGAAATCTAAATAAATCTATATCACTTCACCTTAATATTGTCTACAAACAAATGTACATATTGTCAAAAATTATGCCATGGACTTTAGTTTTATGGACTTTTTATAAACAGTTTACACATGTCTTCACAGCAGCATATTCAATAGGTTTTACAGAAAATGGCTGGTACAGTGGTGATATAAAGTGCATTGAAGGATTTTCATTTGTATAGCAAGAACACAGACGTAATGGTAACATAAAAGAATATGATTACTTCCAAATGTACAATTGAAGTCAGTGGTATTAATTTTTTGGGGCAAGTCCAGAAATTCAAATATTTGGATACGTGGATAACATCAGATGGGAGATGTACCACAGGAACAAGGAATAGTATAGGACAAGCAGAAACTGCATTTTATTAAACTAAGAATATGCATTACATTCTTGTCAGTATAATTAAGAAAAGGAATTCATAAACCCATACAAATAAGAAGAGAGAATATGTTAAGCAGTCTTACATCCTGACATGTTATATCTGCACATGAATTGACAAATAATACTAGAGAGTGAGAGTTGTGTCAAGGCATAATCACCTGTGCCAGATGGCAAGACAATTGATTGTTGACAATTGCACACACACACATAGGGAGATAGAAAGACAGTTAGCCAGTTAACTATTAAGAGTCTCTTATGCAGTATCTCTGACTTCCCAAACTCTGGATGGCTTAAGGGATTGTAACATGTGATTTGTGATGCCAGTTTTGCAAACGCACCATTATGTGGGATACCTGGCATAGAACGTAAGATTAAGATGCTGACACCTGGCATCATGACTGTGTTGTTGATGGTAACAATGATATTACACACTTAGGAAAGTAGCAGTCATTTGCAGATTTTCATACATATTCAGAAATTGGATTTGGAGAGAAATTGCATGGTATTTTAGCATACATCTTAACAAGACACATTGAACCAATACTGATATTGTTTAACTTATCTTTGCTGTTTCAGACATGGCAGGAAGCACAACATAGCACCCTCAAATGTCAATTACAGAGCTAATGTCTGGGCACTGAAAGAGGAGGGCTGTACTCACCTAGTAGTAACCACTGCTTGTGGGTCACTGCAAGAAAATATCCACCCTGGAGACATAGTCCTTATCGATGACTTTATTGACAGGTAGACCAGCAGTTTTCCATCCTTCATGTACATACCAACTTCATGCCATTTGTGCAGTTATTCTTAAAATTTTTTTGATCATCTGTGTGTATCTTAGATGTAAGATGTAAGTAATGGACCATAAAAAAATGTTCAGAACCTATTTGTTCAAAGTGACTTAAATTTACACACACAAAAAAAGCAACATACATGAACTTGTCCTTTAAGCATACTATGTTTCTAAAAATCACACCACCTTGTATGCCCTTATGCCTTACAAAACAACTGCATGCATGCTTTGACTGCCAGGTTTTGTCCTGCTCACGTAGAAATGTCTTCCCTGCATGAATCACACCATCATCATCAAACCATGCCCTACAGAGTGCATTTGTAAGTGTACCCAAACAGAAGGAAATTACAGGGCTATAAGGTAGATGAAGGAGTACAGTCCAGTCCAATTTGACAATTAATTGCCTTCCATGTTTTCTGACTTGTGTGAGAGTGCAATGTTATGTTGGAGCAGCAGTTCTGCTCAACTCTGCAGAGTGGCTTGGTTCGTGTTTGGATGTAAACTTAAGAATGAATGGTCTCACCTCTTGGCATCACTTCCACAAGAATCTGTCTATCTGTATCTACACAGGCAGTGATCGTAACCTTTTCTGCTGACGGAGTTGTCTTAAATTTCTTTGATTTTGGTGATTGTGGATGATGCCACTTCATTGACTGCACTTTGATCTCAGGCTCAACACAATGTGCCCAGGTTTTGTCACCCGTAATAATCTTTGGTAAAAAGTTCTTTCTCTCAGCATGTTCAATGTTTCAGAACAAATTGTTTTCCTTTGAAAATGTGCTCGTTCATGGAACCCATCTTGTGCAAACCTGTGAATGTCTCAGAGTTTTGAAAATGTTAATTGCGCTTCCCTTTCTGACTAACAGCTGCAAGTCAAAATGTTGACTTGTAAAGCCCCTGTCATCCCACGAATAATAACATAGCACATTTTAGCATGTCTTGACTAGTTCCCTTGGCTGGACGTCCAAAGCAAGGAAGATCATGCAGCTCCATCTCTGAAATTTCTGAAGCTTTAATCCTGTCTCTATCTTTATTATTTGCTGAGAAAAAAATTTGGTGAATTACATTTTGACGATCCTGACATCTCTGAATGATCTCAACTTACTGTTGATATCGTCTGTATTCTGTCCTTGAAACAATGGTCTAGACAGTGTTCAACTGTCAATGTGTCAGCCTGTCCAACTCTTATAGTGATTCTTTATTCAGGTTCAGTTTGTGAATCTTGCTGCTTGCCATTTCTTATTCTGATGATTTCTGCTACTTTGCCTTGCCTCTTGTTGCTACTATGACATGTGTAATTTCTTGTACACAATTCAGGCAGCTGGTGGTTACAACAATGCCATCATTGTATGGAATGTCTGAGGACTTCTGTTGATGTCTCTCATTCTGATTGTCATGCTGTCTGCTTTGGTTGTTTTTCTGTTTTTTGTCTTATGATATCCCCACTTCTTGCCTGCTACCATCTTCTATTTGTGTCTACTTTATTTTTGATAATGTGGTTCCCTTCTTCTTAAGTAGTTTGATCTGGTGCTTCTGTTTGCTTCAGAACAATTTCAGTGCCTGTTTTTTACTAGGGAAGCCTTTAATTAACAGGAATTTGTTTTATAAAGTGCAAGGAAGTATAGACAACAAAGTCTTACTTCAGGACACAAACTGGCTCTTAAGCTATACCCAATGTAGGGTGAAATCTACAGAAGAATGAAGGTTTAGTATGGAGACAGTTGTTTGAGTCAGGGCAGAGTGTATGAATGGGTAGAAAGATTTTGAAATTTACTTTTCTCATATAGAGTATTGTTGCTGCAAGACAATGTCTGACCTCATACAGCTGTGCATACAGTGGATACCATACGTGCACTGAAATGTGAGGTCTTGAAACAATCAGCATACACTCCAGACATGGCGCCATCAAACTTTCATTTGTCTGGACCCTTGAAAGAGCATTTGTGGGGTCAGAGGTTTGCCAAAGTGAGGAATGTACTCTCATGCTCTATGTCAGTTAACATCTGTAGACTGTATGATCAACATCACTCACTTTGGCAGGTACCATTAAATGAATGTGGAGCTGCAGTAATAAGTGTTTATGTGCTTACTCCAGTCCTCAGCAGTGGCAGGATTCTGATTTCCCCAATTAGTTCAACCCAACATTACAACATGAGATTTTCATCTCCGGGAAGGTTAACCCGGTCAACAAATGCCCGCAGAAGTCGGATGTGTCGGCCTAAAGGCTCAAGAACGCAGCTCTGCTGTAAACAGGCACAACGCAATCACGTCCGGAAAAAAAAAACTCTGGATGAATGCAGAAGAAGAAGAAGATTTTCATCTTCATTAAAAAACCATTGTGTGATGGTGCCGGGTCAACCCAGTACAAGATAATTGTCTGGGGGTTGTCTGAAAATTGTCTGGGGAAGTATGGTAGTGAGAAAGAGACCAGGTCACCCCCACATCATTATGCCATGACCTAGATTGTTTGAAGGCCTGACACTTCCTAGCCCAACAGCAGTGTTTGCGAAGGGACTACCTTTACTGTGGTGGCTCATGGAGTTCAGGTGTCAAGGTCTGTGTTGAAATGACTGCTGACCATGCACACATTGCAGGGAAAGTTGCAGGTACGTAGACTGAAGTCCATCACCATGTGGTGCTTCCTGTCACCTTTTAACACTCCCATGCTGTAATACTTTATTTGAAGGTTTCTGTGTTTTGTCTCAGGTCTGTCTCTAGTGCTTCTTGTAAGAGCATTTTACACAGCCCAGCATCAACATCCCAAACTCTGACTCCATGAGCATCATTCCATGTTTAGCTTAGCAAACATAGTTTGGCTTATATCGATATTTGTAGTATCCTATTTTGTATAGTGATGGGGTGATGGTTATTGTGTATAGGTAAACACTTACAGAATCTCCAATTACATCACAAGTTGTATCAGAATTTACATTATTGATTGAGTGTGTAACATTTCATGTTTGTTACAATAATTTGATATTCAGTGCTGAACATATTCTCTTCTAAGAACCACAAAACGGAAACAATCCTTCTATGATGGCACCTTGAATGATTTCCAGGGCATCAGCCACATCCCCATGAATCAACCGTTTTGCCCGTTGTTGAGGACAGTAAGTACCAGAGAATTGTTATGGTTGTGTGCTTGTCTACAAACGCTCATGTTTATGTACAGAATGCTGTCTGGGGAGGTGATGGACAGTTGATCACCACATACAGCAGCCATCGTGAGCATTCCAGCCATGAGTGTAGTCACAGTTGGTCAAGGACTACCTTTAGTCAGAGTGTAGTCAAGGCTGGTCAAGGACTACCTTTAGTCAGAATTACACTTGGCATCAATATTTTGTGTTCCTGCGTTTGCTGGCTTTGAACTCAAGCGTATTCCATACATGTGCTACTACTTCTAGTACACTGCACTGATGTTTGTGTGTGGATTAGCTTTCCCTATTACCAGTGTCCCTCGCAACAGGTGAACCCACCCCTGACTTCAGAGGTACTTGTAATTTATGTCCTTCAAGTCAAGGACGAGATGTCAACATTTTAATCCAACTGTCCGGTTGAACACACTACCTCAATATCAGCACACCTGATGTTTAAGAATGAGAGCTCTTATCTGTATTTTGTTGTAGGTAGGTTTTCTAATTGTGAAATTCTGCACAGGCAGGTGCCCATATGGCAGAGTTATGATTATATCAGGAAGAATGTTTAACGTACGCATCATGCAGGCAAGACCTATTTTTCAGCCATAGCCAGGAATACTGGAATCATCATGTGCTTCTTCGCACTTAAGGTCAGCTTAATGAATTTCCAATGCTTTCTGCCTTTTGCAGCACATTTATTTATCTTCCAGTCCATATCTTGAAGGTCATTATTCTGGAATTCACAAGATGAAAGAAACATTGTGATAGCAAGAAACATGCTTAAATGATAATTACATATTATTGGGGAAATGGGAACTTCAACAAAGCACTAGACACAGGAGGGCTTATGGTCCAATGTTGTTGGCCTATGCTCCATGAGTAGTGAGAGGCAGAGATGAAATGTTGACGGGATGAGGTTCATACCAAACCATCTTAGGTAGTTTGTACAGCAAATGTTTCATTGTTTTCTTTCAGTATTGAAACATCATTTTATTGAATCAAAAACATGTTTCAGTGTTTGGTGTTATTTCCATCCCGTAGCTTTTAGCATCAAGCATTAAATATTTGGGATTCTCTTTCCGTGAGAGGGGGACTATGATCACCATTGAAGGACCCCGATTTTCAACTCGTGCTGAGAGTAGGTTGTGGAGACAGTGGAGAGCCGATGTTGTTAACATGAGCACTGTTCCAGAGGTGAGAATATTGTTTCTGTGCTGAATTTACATTCAGCTTGATATGTCATAAGTCATTGCTAAATATAGATGATAGAAATTACACGAAGCGTTTCTGGCCAGCCGGACTGCTTTTAGTAAATACAATTATAAAACGTCTAATGTTTAAAACATGGAATATATGTTAGTAGGAGTCTCTGTGGCGAAGTGGACAAGCCGTTTGTCTCGGGCTCCGAAGGTTGTGGGTTTGATTCCGGGCCGCGCCCTTCGGTTCACGAGTTAAATTTTTCGGAGGCTCCTGTGGGTCATCGCTAGAGCTACGGAGTTCGTGCTTGGTGCGATGCTTTCCGCGCTGCGGAAAGAGACCGAGCCATATGGGATAAAACCCGGTGCAATGAAGTCAACCCAGTTGACTTTTAAGCGACTGACTTTATATATGTTAGTGGGAAAGGTTTCAACATTTGTAATTTGGTCACTGCAAGTATTTATCAGAATTGTATATGTGTTTCATGGACCTCATTAGAAACACACAGCAACACTGTCACTTCAGACATTGCAGTCAATGTGCTAGATTTCACACAACACAAATACATAGAATATGAAAAAATGCATTATGTAATTTTCGGTGTGAATTTCATTTATTTGGGTGACCATTAGTTCTTTTCTTTGTAATCAGAACTTATGTGAGAAAATATTAGGCAAGCATGGCAACACAGAGGCAGATCCAGTTATCCAGTTATCAGTTGGGGTATCTTCATTGCACTCCGGACATGTCCATAGGTGCTCAGATCCTCCCCCCAGCATATGCATCAGCGTCCAGTGGCTAATAGTGCCAGTTCTGTGTTGGTTGACGAGGCGCCATGTTTCCCCGATGTACCTCTCGCGTCTGGCTGTGCCGATTTTTACTCCCAGGTCTTTCATCCTGGACAGCGATGTGGAATCACTGACGTCAAAGTCCTCTGTTCTCGCCATATCTTTGAGGATGTTAATAATATCGGCACGATACATGGGCTGGCCATCTACAGGGGGTGCGGAGCCAGCCAGTTTGTCAGCTCGTTCATTTCCCTCGACTCCCACATGTCCCGGGATGAAGATGAAGGTGACTTTACGGACAACATAATTCTGCAGCGACTCAGTCCACTGTCTACGTACAGATCCAGCTTCGACCTACTGAATCATGCTCATTGAATCACTTAGTACACACATGTTGGTATAATGCTGTGATTCCAGCCATATGAAAGCCTGTGTAACTGCCATCACCTCCATCGTCATGCTGCTCGTGGTCATAGAGTGGGCACCACTGGATTCTTGAACGGTTCGGCCCGCTGAACAGGCTGTAAATGCCCACGCACTTTTCTGCTGCTTTACAACAGATCCATCTGTATAGGTGAGCACTTCGGTGCTATCTGAGTGTTCATAGATGAGCGCGTTAACCTCTGCATTGACAGCGGCAGGGTTCTTCTCTCTGCACTGTCTGACGAGTGTGATAATGCAGGAGAAAGTGCACTTAAAAGCTGGAGGCACCGACGCCCATTCCTTGCCGGGGTTGATACTGGTAAGACTGCAGACCTGTCTGATGACATCTTCCGCCCGACCCATCCATGATTTGCCCCTCTTTAGCCTGTCACCCTTTTCTCTGAATATAGCATCATGCAGAGGGTGCTGCTCATCTGCACTTATTTTTAAGTATGCACGAGCTCTCCAGATCTTGATCCTGTGTTCCATTGTCGGGAAGTCAAGGAGGTATCTCATTGCTACACAGCTGGTGTCTCTCGTGCAGCCCAAAATGATGCGCATGGCTTCGTTTTGTACCTTTTCAAGTCTTCCAATCTGTGTAGGGCTGACAGTGAGGGATGGCCAGGGCATACTCGATGCGTGAAAGCACAAGTCCTTGGAACAGAAGTATTAGCAGTCTTTGCTCGATATTGGCAGTCGCCATGACTCTCATTGCTGACAAACCTTTTCGAGCCTTCGTTATGACATAATCGACATGATCTCTGAAGGACAGGCCAAGATATGCCATTGACTGGGTTCTACTCAAAATGCTCCCATCCATTCTTACTGCCGGCAGGTCTGTTTCCACAATATGGTTGTTTAGTGAGAACCATGTAACCTATGCCTTTGCAGGGTTGACAAGGGCATCGGCATCAGCACACCATGAGGAAATTCGATCTAGTTCACCCTGCATATCATTGGCAACCGCCTGTCTATCTCGACCCTGTCGATACACGAGGATGTCAACGAATGACAGAGTCTTACCCCTCCCGTCCAACTGTTGTTCAGTGATCAGCACCGTATATACGTTGAATAGTACTGGTGACAGTGGTGAACCCTGCGGCAATCCTGGACATATCGTTATCGGCTCAGAAGACCAACTCCCGCATCTTAGCACCACCTTCCTTTGGAGCAGAACTGCAGCTATCCATCGTACAAGGTGAGGGTGCACTTTCAATCTGAGGAGGGTATGCATCAAGTGCTCGAAAGATACTCTGTTATATGCGTCCTCTAAGTCTATGGCGGCCGCACATGTCTCTTCTCTGACCTGAAATCCTTCGTAAACATCTTGAGCAAAGACCGCCGCATTCAGCCATGACTCTTTGTTGCGTCTGTATCCTCCAAGTGTGGGCGGGAAGCAGCCAAGCTGTTCCAAGTTACAAGCAAGTCTATGTGCTACAATTTTCTCCAGTAGCTTGCCAACAGTGTTCTGCATCGTAATGATTCTGTAGCCGCTTATCTTGGAATGGTCTTTGTTCGGTTTTGGCAGCGGCAGCAAGTAGCTGTGTAGCCATTCTTCTTTGACCTGACCCCTCTGGATACTGGTGTTGAATTCTCTGGCCAGTTCTTCCATGTCATCATCTGATATCACCAGTAGGTCACCATATCGGATGTCGCCTGGGGCGGTGTTAGGTGATTTCTTGAGCATCGCACGTATTATCTCAGCTGTGATTATCCATTCTTCGTCTGTCCCGACCCCCTCACACAACTGAGAGAGTGTCGTTGTGGTCCTCTGTCTGGCGGGCTCGTCTTTCTGGTCAGTCTGTTCTATGTAGCATGCAAGAAGGGCCTTACCTTTATCTGCATCCGACTTTTTCCATGCTAGGTCTGTGCCTTGGAAGTCTGGAATACCCCTACGTTGTGCAGCACCGTTCATGCTCTTGTGGAGGCGCCAGAATGTCGTAACAGATCGCTCGGAGCACACCTTCCTGCAGAACTCGTCCCATTTCTCGGCCTTGGCCTGTTTGGCGCAGGATTTGAATAAAGTCATCGTCCTATCGACCTCAGTCTTTAGGTTCGCCAACTCAACCTGTAGCATGTTAGCCTTTCTGGCCTTTTGCCAGTCTTTGACAGCCTGCCTCTTTCCTAGCCATGCCTTCTCGACCTCTCCATTCCACCATGGTGGCTGCAACCATCTTTCTTGTCTCCTGCGGGAGGAAGTTAGTTTTCCTCTTCTGATCTTGCTTATGGCGTCCGACCAGTGTTGTCGTACGGGAAGGCATTTGTCTTGTTCCTTTGACTCATGGCCCTGTCTTTCTTGAGCAGGATGACACAAGGGTAGTGGTCACTATCGTGGTATCCCAGTGTGCCCCACCGGCACCTTGGTGCGATGGTGGGCGACACCAGGGTCAAGTCAATGACGCTGTCGGAGTCACCTGGTCGAGTGGCTATTCTAGTGACCTTCCCATCATTCAGGCAGATTAGGGCAGCAGATGCCAGGGCGTCCTCCAGATCTTCTCCCTGTCTATTGGTGATGCAATTCCCCCATTGACTGCCTCTGGCATTGAAGTCCCCACAGTAGATGATATGCCTTTCATCCATATCGAACAAACTCTGCCATTGTCGCACGTCGACCTTCCCATTTCGCACACAAACGTTCACGATTACAAGCTGCACTGGTGTCATTATTCTTAATACCTGCACTTGCAGGGCATCACTGTTCCAGGAAGACATATCGATCTCAGACACTAGTATGTTGTCGCGGACCAGAATGGCCTGTCCGAGGTGCCGCCTGTTAAAGAATCCCTATAACCCCGCGACATTGACTGTTCCGTCGCCGAGCTGTGTTTCTTGTAAGACTACAATATCGTTTCCGTAGAGTAGTTTTTCAAGAATGGGTCGGCGTTGACTAAATGATGCACAGTTCCAGTACAGTACTCGAACGTTTCCGATACCCAATCTGTCACATTTTAATCGCCTTCTGCGTGCGCCCGCCCTCCTCCCACGCTGTGTCCTTGCTGGTCGTCTGGTCGTCATGTTAGGCTTAACTATCGCCACCGGGCGCCGATGATACGCCGAAGGAAGTCCGGGCGTGCGTGCACGAACTCCGTTGCACGGTTTGAACTCCATTTCACCATGAAAAACCACTTAATCCATACACATTTCGGAAAAAACACGTTCCATTTTACGGGACGAAGAAATGTCCCGCCATCTTGCTTCAAGGGGAACTCACTCTCCCAGGACAGAGGCAGATGCATGTGGAAAGCGTATACACCTGGGCAATATCAACTTCATTACAATATCAGATTGCAGTCATGGTGCCAATGTTTGCTCCACATCAAATGAAGACAGTGAACTGCACTATAATTACCTTGTACACTTGTCACCAGTTGAGAATCATAGAAGGTGAAGTTACCTGACATTCCAATTGCCTGTGGGTATGTTGACCTGATGTATTGATCTCTCCTGGTATATATGCTGTTTATTTATTTGCCAGGTTGTGCTAGCTAGGGAAGCAGGCCTTGTGTATGCCTCACTTGCCTTGGTGACAGATTATGACAGCTGGAGAGAGGACCATGAAGCTGTAAGCATCTTGTTTGTCCTGGACAAATTCTTGTGTCATATTGTGACTTTACAGTATGTTCACTGCAAGTTCATCCATTTATCAAGTTGCGGTTTCAGTTGGTTATTAACACTAATATTGGTGTTACTTAGTAATGCCTTAATGAAACTATATCTAAATACAAAGTTTAACATAAGCAGTTATAGGACAATTTACGTCAACAATATCATGCCATTGCATGTATGTCTCTTATTCAGTAAGTTAGTTAATGCCTCATTGTAAAGACAGAAGTGACCAGACATGGACATCACAAACTCCAATATCATACCTTATTGTAATGGTAGGCTCAATTTCTTTGGCTAAATTGCAGTCTGAAAAATAACCAACTTAGCACAGCTGTCAAGGAAGAGAAGTCTAACCTTGAACTTTCATGCAGGTGCTGCAATATTGTTCCTTGCAAGACACTCCTACTTTTTGTTTTGAGTAACAATCTCAAATTGTGCCACGCCTCCTGTGCTATTTCTTGTTTACACTACAATTTGCTTTGTTTCTATGTGTACTAACTGTGTCATAGCAGCATAATGGATGTAATTTTTTTACTGGGGAGTAAAAATAGCTTAATATAGTTAAAGAACGTTAAACGTAAATTATATGTGACAATAAAGAGCAAAGATCTTAACCCCCAGTCGGTTGAGTCAGGCATGAGCACTCTGTGCCTAATAACAGGTTCTCAAGTCAAGTGATACAGGCCAGGAGGCACACTAGCAACTTTGGTACCATACAGTTAGCATAGCTTGTACTGTCTACGTGCAAACCACTGGGCTTATTGTGTAGACATTACTAGAAAATGGTCAGCAGACAGGAGATCACCAGACATGGCCAGCATACACATGTATGTATGTAAACATTACTAGAACAGCGGACAGGAGATCAGCAATTATCTGGGGAGGAACTCACCAGACATGGCCAGCATACACATGTATGTATGTAAACATTACTAGAACAGAGGACAGGAGATCAGCAATTATCTGGGGAGGAACTCACCAGACATGGCCAGCATACACATGTATGTATGTAAACATTACTAGAACAGCGGACAGGAGATCAGCAATTATCTGGTGAGGAACTCACCAAACACGGCCAGCATACACATACATGTATGTAGACATTACTAGAACAGCGGACAGGAGATAGCAGTTATCTAGTGAGGAACTCACCAAACATGGCCAGCATACACATGTATTAGACATTACTAGAACAGAGGACAGGAGAACAGCAATTATCTGGTGAGGAACTCACCAAACACGGCCAGCATACACATACATGTATGTAGACATTACTAGAACAGCGGACAGGAGATCAGCAATTATCTAGTGAGGAACTCACCAAACATGGCCAGCATACACATGTATTAGACATTACTAGAACAGCAGGCAGGAGATCAGCAGTTATCTAGTGAGGAACTCACCAAACATGGCCAGCATACACATGTATGTAGGCACAGCCGTGGCTGAGAGGTTGCGGTGTCCACCTCAGGCTCATACGGGTTTGCTGCCAGCACAGGGCTGGGATCTCCCCAGAACCACTGGTACTGAGTGATATCACAGTCCCCCTGACCTCTTGGCTAGTGAGGTCAGTTAGCTAGCCTTCTTGTATAATGGTGACCAACAGGGGGTCCCATGTGCCAGTTGTATACATAAATAATCCAATGGCTTTTGGAAATCACAGAGTAGGCCATAAGTCCACTGCTCTGGCAAGATAGGACCTAAAAGCTGCCCAGGGGGAGATAAAGCCTTGGATGGAGTCTATTTACAGGGAGTAAACAAGTGCATTCCAAAGCCAGACACTAACCTTTGAGGTCCATAACTAGGTGTGACACACTTCCCTCAAAGAAGAACAAAGAAGAAGAATAGAATGTATTATTGGTGACACAGCATCATTAAATAGCTACAGTAGATCCGAAAACGTGAACACAGCCAGTGTAACAGGGGTCTTATTACTTACTTCACTTGTGCTTTTAGGTTATAACAAAAGTAGCCAATACCATACCCCCAATATGTCTGATGGCATGTATGTGGTGGTTGTGTTGTGTTTCATTTTTGACAGTGTTCTCACCAAGACTGCGTGTGAGATGACACAATGTTGGCAGTTCCAGAAAATGTATGGTATAGTTAGGCGAAGACTTTCCTTGCCAGTTTCCCAGAATAAACTAATAATTATCTGGTATCCATTTAATGAAGCTCTGGTTGGTCCCACAGCCATTCTGGTCAGGAAAAAAGGCTCCTGCTACTGGAGATTTATTCCATACCATTGTCTCTGTAAGCACACACACTCACCACCATGCTGGGGATTGATTCCATACCAGTGTCTCTGTAAGCACACACACTCACCATCATGCTGGGGATTGATTCGATACCAGTGTCTCTGTAAGCACACACACCACCATGCTGGGGATTGATTCCATACCATTGTCTCTGTAAGCACACACACTCACCACCATGCTGGAGATTGATTCGATACCAGTGTCTCTGTAAGCACACACACCACCATGCTGGGGATTGATTCCATACCATTGTCTCTGTAAGCACACACACTCACCACCATGCTGGAGATTGATTCGATACCAGTGTCTCTGTAAGCACACACACTCACCACCATGCTGGGGATTGATTCGATACCAGTGTCTCTGTAAGCACACACACTCACCATCATGCGGGGGATTGATTCCATACCAGTGTCTCTGTAAGCACACACACCACCATGCTGTGGATTGATTCCATACCATTGTCTCTGTAAGCACACACACCACCATGCTGGGGATTGATTCCATACCAGTGTCTCTGTAAGCACACACACCACCATGCTGGGGATTGATTCCATACCAGTGTCTCTGTAAGCACACACACCACCATGCTGGGGATTGATTCCATACCAGTGTCTCTGTAAGCACACACACCACCATGCTGGGGATTGATTCCATACCAGTGTCTCTGTAAGCACACACACTCACCATCATGCTACTGCTGGAGATTCTTTTCCTGCTCGCTCACTTTATACTTAACCCTTTACAGGGCAGACGCTTGTCTGATTTTTAGCCCTGAACGGGCAAGATTTTTTCAGGTTCGGTAAAATTTCGGGTTGCGTTAGTAAAAACATCACAAATAAGGTGTTAGTCAACCGATTTTAGTTAAATAAACAACACAATGAAGGGAAAAGCATACAGAATATGTTACTCACCTGATTCTTGTCGGTAATCCATATATGAACACAAATATTTACGAAATACAGTATGTTGTTTGTGGTTTTCCGTCACCTATACGGCAATTTACAAACACATGTTCAGAATCATATTCACTTTCTTTAAAGTCCGACTCAGACTGCTAATGCAAAGTAACGCTTTGCACTGATATCTAGCTTCGATTAATAGTCAACTTCGTGCCCTTTAATGTCACTTAAATTGAACAGAGCGAAATCTCGGCTATCACTTGAAGAATCGCCGAAATCCGTTTTGAAAAACAGCGTAAAAACCCCGAAAACTATAAAAAAAAGTCCGTAAAAGTCCGCTCAAATTCATAGTAGCGCGTTTACAAATGGCGGCCACGTTGTCAAGCTATCGGCAAAAGCGAAAGTAGCCGTCGGAAGTATCGGAAAGCCGAGAGATCGCGTTTTTACAATGCATAATAGTATCGGCCGGTTTGAGACGTTTTGCCCGTTTAGGGTATCGGACGTAAATGGCCGTCCTGCCTTGTAAAGGGTTAAGCGTAGTTCATACACACTACTTCATATAGTGCTGGACTAAATTTAGTGTGTGGATTAGCTTTTTACCTATTAACAGTGGCCCTCGCCATCAGGTGAACCCACTCTGACTTCTGAGGTATTTGCAATTAATGTCCCCAATTCAAAGATGATAGGTCAACTGTCTGGTGTAGGGGTTGAACCCCTTACCTTGGCATCAGCACTCCAGATGTTTAAGAACACGCATTCTTATCCATTCAGCCATACTAGCCTATTGCTGGTGGGGATTGATTCCATACCAGAGTCTCTGTAAGCACGCACACTCACCATCATGCTGCTGCTGCTGGGGATTGATTCCATACCCTCATTCCCTGATGGATGAGACCTGGATTCTATCCTACTCTTTAGCCGCCCACTAAAGTTTTGTCAACCACTTTGTGAAAGAACAGGTCAGATAATCTCACAGAAAAGATGACCATAGAAATGGGAAATGATAGATCTTTCCATACTCTAGGTCAACATGTGACCAATTTTGTGCCTCGCTGAGAAATGCCTTCCGAGAGAAATCTGTACTGTCTATTTTACAAGGCTGGGCTGACTCCAGAGCCCTCTTGTGTTCAGAAGAAACAGTAAATCTGGTCAATGAGAACACCATCAACTGTACTCACTTCTCTGATTTTATTCCTTCCTCGTAGAATTTCATGTATGACTGAGCTTATGTTTGCCATATACTGTTAAGCTTTCTTTAACTACTGTTTTATTTTATCATGAAAATATTCAGGGAATCCACAGAAAATTACCTTTGATTGTCAAGAACATGCTCTCTGGTAGAAATGCTTGTGACTGGTGCCTATGAATATTGTTTCAAATAGGTTCATGTTGAGCTTGCAGTGAAGACGTTCAAAGAGAATGCAGAGAAGGCGTGTAAAGTTCTGGTGCATGTAATTCCAAAAATAGCAGCAGCAGATTGGAGTGATGCCATCAGTAAGAATAAGGTACACATCTAACCTACCCTTGTGTGCATAAGTGGTTATGGTTCTATTTGTGAACGCTTCCTGGCATAAATCATGTACATACCAACTGGCCTGGCAGATCTTGCCCTCACAACTTTCATCTAACACTTTCTAGCATATATAGCTTTCTATAACAAATAGTTCACATGTGTTTCTAAGGTACTTGTTCTCTCACCCATGACACACATATTGTGTGTGGTTAGTGGTCTGGTACAGAAGTCAGCTATTTGTTGTTGCGTGCATCACCTCCGATATGTTCCCTAGATACATTTCACTATGTACTACCCACTTTTGCTTCTATTTTCCAGTGGAGCATGGGCCCTGAACTAACTCATGCCACTCCCCTCTAGCCTTTTCTGTCTCCTGTAGCCCCATTGTCTAGGTCTCCTTCTTTCTCATTCCCCATTTCAATTCACAAAGACACTGTTTAGACAACACCCTTGTAGACTACACTTGGACTTTATCACCAGCATTATCCAGTGTTTGTCCCATGCAGAACTTTCCCCAAAGTAGTCTTGGAAATGTCTCTCTATCATCAGCTGGATGTCCTGCCGTGTTGTTGTCATGTGTACATTCTCCGTCATATCTTGAATTCTTCGCTATTCTGCTTCCCTGCTATGCCTACCCCCATCATTTTCTATTCCAGACATTGATGTCTTTTTGCATGCCTAAAACATGTTATAATTCCTTGATTTTATTCATCCTAATAACCAATCTTCTTTAATGTTGAGTTTATGTTGGATAAATCTGCTTGTTTTCCCTTTGACTGTTGTATTTTTCTATTCATCCATAGAGAATGTAGTGTGTTATTGCTTTTCCTCTTGACAGTGATTACACTGGTCGTTGACCTTACCATTGTCTCTATAAAAAGATCCTCTGCCTACCACCACAAAATGTAGACCATAACCAACATCTGTCACCTGCACTCAGGCTTGATCTGCCACCTACTCTCATGGTTACATGTTGTCTTAGTTGGTTAGGGGAGGTGGGGGCTACATGGGTACTCTACCTTGCCCATGGTCTCTCCTTGGATCTCACCTGATAGTAAAACAGCAACCAAATTGACATGTTAACACGGTAAAGATGGAGAACATGTATAACATCCTTTGTGATACGGCTGGGAGCTGATGCAACAAAGATCATGAAAGAATAATACCCACATACAAAACTGTATGTCAATAATGATGAAATTGAAGATGTCACAAACTTTGATTACCTTCATAACATCAGCAAACAAATCCAGGTGAACATTCTGAGAACTTGAATGTTTCCTATGGCAACATGATTGTAAGTCATGGACTGTTTTTCAATCATTAAGAAAAATCAGGACTTTTCAACTTCAGTGTTACAGAAACATTCTATCTTAGGATACCTCTTAGCAAGACAAATAACAATACTAACATTCTATTAATCAACCTCTTAGCAAGACAAATAACAATACTAACATTCTATTCATCAACCTTTTAGCAAGACAAATAACAATACTAACATTCTAGAAGAGCTGAGCATCATCAACAACAGGCCTATGATCAGCATCATGTGACAGAAACTGACATACTCTGGCCATATTAAATGTCTCAGTGGCTTACAAAGGAGACAATACAAGGCATGGCTAGGACCTCTATCAGGAGAATGGAGGTGGAAGCAGTCACAGAGACATTCCGATGGTTAGAGGAGACTACAGTAACACCCATTGTCTTCATCATGGACTCAAGGAGTATGCTTAGTAAAGTGGAGAAAGGAATGTTTCGTGTGGAATGGCACGCCTCGCTTCAGAGGTTACACATTGTGAGAATTATATGGATTTTTTCCCCTGGCCATGCGGGAGAATGAACAGCCTGATAGGCTGGCAAGGAATACACCTATTTGTGGTAGATTGCCTATGGACAAGGGAGAGGTGGTTGTGTGCCTGTGGGACCAGGTGGAGAAGATGGGGGAACAGACTGAGAACAGAGGTTACACATTGTGAGAATTATATGGATTTTTTCCCCTGGCCATGCGGGAGAATGAACAGCCTGATAGGCTGGCAAGGAATACACCTATTTGTGGTAGATTGCCTATGGACAAGGGAGAGGTGGTTGTGTGCCTGTGGGACCAGGTGGAGAAGATGGGGGAACAGACTGAGAACCCATATATGGAATAGATGAGATTGCGGGAGATTGGCAGGGGTTCTACTAGAATCTCAAAACTATGAGGGAAGACCAGGAGAACTTTCAATCAGATAGCGGTCGGTGGGAACAATTAGTAGTGTGGCTCTTGAACGGTGGGAAGGAGCATGTATGGGAATGTCCAGTGGGAGTGCAGTGATGTCAGTTCTTAGCTCAACTCAACTCAACTCAGCCAAGAAAAAGAGACCAGGGTCAGCCAGCCTGAAAGTGGACACAAGACGTTCAAGCATCCTGGGTATGAAAATACATGGAGTAGGGAAACTGGCAACAGATTGAGACTCTTTCTGCAGGCCGTGATGAGGGCAACATTCTGCAAAGGCCCTGGGGCTTTTCCCTGATCACCTGAGCACTGTTTGAGAGAAGTGATGATGATGAACCAAGATTAAGATACCCCCCAGAATCATGCCAGGAAGGAGAGTTAACAGTAACTTAGATAAAGAAGTTGCTGAAAAACGATGTTTGTTTTTATAACAGACACAGGGAAGCTATAATTTGTATACGCTAGCTGACTGAAAAATTCATATCCAAAAATAGACTGAGAAAACCTATGACAGAGTACAACATGATCAGCTAATTACATTCTTTCAAGAGAAAGGCTTAGATGCAAAAGATATCCAACTTATCGGTAACTTGCACTGGGAACAAGTAGCAACAAATAGAGAAATAACTAATGACACATAAATATTAGAGGTATAGGGGACTGCGTGGTCTCAAGGTATGGTGTCCGCCTCGAGTGCTGGAGGTCCTGGGTTCATTCCCCGGTGAGGACCGGGTTTTTTTTTTTTCATGTGGACTTCTAGTAATAAAATTTCCCCTGGTCTCTGGGTAGTGAGATTGGACGCCCGTGTGTATTGTTGCACACGTAAAGAATCCCTTGGCAGTTGGAAATCAAAAAAGCCTAACGGCACTGCCCAAGTAAAATTTTGCGTTAAAAATCTACCCAAAGTATTTCAGGATCCTTGCCGGTGCTACGGAGTTCGGAGTTCAGGTTTGAGTTATGAGTAGAACGGAACACTTATGGGTTACACCCGTGTGCCATAATGTTGATCCATCGACTAAACTAAAGTAAATATTAGAGGTATGTATTGTCACCATAATTGTTCCCTATTTAGTTGATGGGGTGTAACCCATTAGTGCTCCGTTCTACTCCTAACTCAAGCCTGAGTCCGGAAAATCTCAGCTCAGTGCACAAACTTCGTAGCACCGGCGAGGATCCTGAAACACTTTTGGTAGATTTTTAACTGAAAATTTTGCCCGGGCAGCGCCATTAGGCTACTCCTTTTCAATTTCCAACAGCCAAGGGACTTTTTACATGCTCAACAATACACACCGGCATCCAATCTCACTACCCAGAGACCAGGGGAAATTTTGTTACTAGAAATCCACGTGAAAAATTCCTGGCCCTCACCGGGGCTTGAACCCGGAACCTCAAGCGCTCAAGGTGGCCAACATACCTCGAGACCACTCAGCCCTCTCGTTGAATGTAAATTTACATAGAACAAGTCTCCAGGCAAGTCAGAGAAAAACTGAATGGAACACCAGCTGAAGCATAACAACATTGGATAAGCTGGTGACACAGCAGAGTGTGATCACAGTGTAGATTAGACAACATTAATATTCACAAAGCTAAACTATGATATATTTAGCAATACAAGGAAACACTAATAAGGAACATCAGAATAAGCTAGTTGCATGTCCATTGCAGGACATCACAGTCAATGCCAACATGTTTTAGCATTTGTGATTTTACTTTCTATTGCTTTCTAATCAACCAATTCTTATACCATTGTGAAAATCAGCTTCCAAATTGACTCAGGCTGATTTTGACCCCAGTATGCGTGATTGTGAAACTGTATTCACTGTCTCTAAATCACAGACACCAGCAGAAGTGTAAGAGATAACAAAGATAGAAATAAGAATGGCCAAAAATACATTCACCAGCATGAAGAAGAGATTAACATCTCAAGGAATAATCACTACTACAAATGAGAACAGTTGGATGTTACTAAAACTCACCACTGTTGTATGCTACAGAAGTATGGACTGCACAATTAGACAAGAGGCACTTCAAATATGGATGTTCAGAATGTTCTTCCATGAAAATAAAAGCAAAAAAAAAATGCAAACATCCCAGACAAGCTGGGAAATCAAACAGGGTTAGAGCTGATGAGAGAAATAAAAGAGACAAGTCAAATAAGTTGGTGGTGTTAAAGGACATTACACGCAAAAAAAAACCATAATAGAGAGAAAAGTTGCAGGCAGTCACGAAGGAGGTGAGCTGCTGTCCAGGCGGTAGCAAGACATCAAATGATGGACAAACTAGTCAGATCATGGGGTAGAGAAATACTGCAGTCAGTTTTCATATTGGTGACAAGACCTTGTTAATGAGTTCAGCAGTATCACATCTCATCATGTATATCCCATGTGTTGAGTACATGAATCTATCCTTGTTTTCCTCATTGACATCACTCAGATGATCATCATCATGTGCAGTCATCTACCTGTAGTTTTGTGTGTGCAGTTTTGACTAATCAGTCATTGTTTAATATTATAGTTTCATAACTTCTTCCTGTCCTTTCAGTCAGCTAGCCTTCTCTTCGATTGCCGTCAGTTACTGCATCTCACTAAATAGATCCAGATATTTTGGTCAAGACTGTACACATTCTTGATTGTATTATTTTTCAGGAGATTGCCAGAAGCTCTATTATGAACTAGACTCCAGACGGCCAAGATTGTCAACGTATGCTTCTGTACTTTGACTGCGTACATTTATAAGATTGTCAACGTATGTTTCTGTACTTTGACTGCGTACATTTATAAGATTGTCAACGTATGTTTCTGTACTTTGACTGCGTACATTTATAAGATTGTCAACGTATGTTTCTGTACTTTGACTGCGTACATTTATAAGATTGTCAACCTATGTTTCTGTACTTTGACTGCGTACATTTATAAGATTGTCAACGTATGTTTCTGTACTTTGACTGCGTACATTTATAAGATTGTCAACCTATGTTTCTGTACTTTGACTGCGTACATTTATAAGGCTCAGAAAAGTACCCCCTTGTTTGACATGGTTATATTGTATGCTACTGTTGGTTGAACTAATTAGATATTTGTTGTTTCTTGTCTAAGACTGAATTCAAATAAAACTGCTGACTTTGAGAATTGTGTGATCAACTAGAATCAGCTTCTGTGAAAGAATTCCACTTGTAAAGCAAAGACAATGCAAAATTGACTGTGAAATCTGCTATGTGTGCAATGAATTACAATATAGCACTCTACTGGCTTCAACACTGTTATCAATTGTCATCACCTTTGGTTGAGTGGAATCTCCTGGCAGCATTTACTTTTTCAAATTTACCAACGCTAACACACAAAATATGAGATGACAGATATTTGTAAGGTACATTTAAAGCCTTGGCTCTGTTTTTTCGCCCCAGAATTAAGTGTACTTTGTTTTGGTGCGTTGGAAATAGAATACCCAATCTGTGTTAGTAATATGTGACAGGTACATCACTGTATCTCTTATCTATCTGTGCAGTTAACAACGTATATATATATACACACACACACACACACTGCACAATGTTTGGTCAATACACAGAATGAATATGGTTATCAAACACATATTGTTTAAATATACCTGACTGTATTAATTGAAGTAACTTTGAAGTTGATTTTCTGATTGTTTATTCATGTGGCAGTTACAGTTTTCATTTGTTATTTATAATCTTTGTTATATTGATATTGTTTTAAATCAGTATTCCTGCCAACTCAGATACATCATTTGTTCAGTAAATTAGAGAAATGTACAGATAAATAATCCTTTCATTACATTTAGAGAACTATACAGATAAATAATTCCTTCAGTAAATGTAGAGAACTATACTGATAAATAATTCCATCAGTAAATGTAGAGAACTATACTGATAAATAATTCCATCAGTAAATGTAGAGAACTGTACAGATAAATAAATCCATCAGTAAATGTAGAGAACTATACTGATAAATAATTCCATCAGTAAATGTAGAGAACTATACTGATAAATAATACCATCAGTAAATGTAGAGAACTATACAGATAAATAATTCCTTCAGTAAATGTAGAGAACTATACTGATAAATAATTCCATCAGTAAATGTAGAGAACTATACTGATAAATAATACCATCAGTAAACGTAAAAAACTATACAGATAAATAATCCTTTCATTACATTTAGAGAACTTTACAGATAAATAATTCCATCAGTAAATGTAGAGAACTATACAGATAAGTAATTCCATCAGTAAATGTAGAGAACTATACTGATAAATAATTCCATAAGCGCCGCCTGGTCTACACAAATACATAGGAAGTCAAGGCCACCCGTGGGACACATCAGCCAGCTATAGGAAGTCAAGGCCACCCGTGGGACACATCAGCCAGCCATAGGAAGTCAAGGCCACCCGTGGGACACATCATCCAGCCATAGGAAGTCAAGGCCACCCATGGGACACATCATCCAGCCATAGGAAGTCTGGGACACATCAGCCAGCCATAGGAAGTCAAGGCCACCCGTGGGACACATCAGCCAGCCATAGGAAGTCAAGGCCACCCGTGGGACACATCAGCCAGCCATAGAAAGTCTTGGACACATCAGCCAGCCATAGGAAGACAAGGCCACCCGTGGGACACATCAGCCAGGAAGTCAAGGCTACCCATGGGACACATCAGCCAGGAAGTCAGGGCCACCCATGCGACACATCAGCCAGCCATAGGAAGTCAAGGCCACCTGTGGGACACATCAGCCAGCCATAGGAAGTCAAACCCACCTGTGGGACACATCATCCAGCCATAGGAAGTCAAACCCACCTGTGGGACACATCATCCAGCCATAGGAAGTCTGGGACACATCAGCCAGCCATAGGAAGTCAAGGCCACCCGTGGGACACATCAGCCAGGAAATCAAGGCTAACCGTGGGACACATCAGCCAGGAAGTCAAGGCCACCCGTGGGACACATCAGCCAGCTATAGGAAGTCAAGGCCACCCGTGGGACACATCAGCCAGCCATAGAAAGTCAAGGCCACCCATGGGACACATCAGCCAGCCATAGGAAGTCAAACCCACCCGTGGGACACATCAGCCAGCCTTAGGAAGTCAAATCCACCCGTGGGACACATCATCCAGCCATAGGAAGTCAAACCCACCTGTGGGACACATCATCCAGCCATAGGAAGTCAAACCCACCCGTGGGACACATCAGCCAGCCATAGGAAGTCAAGGCCACCCGTGGGACACATCAGCCAGCCATAGGAAGTCTGGGACACATCATCCAGCCATAGGAAGTCAAACCCACCTGTGGGACACATCAGCCAGCCATAGGAAGTCAAGGCCACCTGTGGGACACATCAGCCAGCCATAGGAAGTCAGGCCACCCGTGGGACACATCATCCAGCCATAGGAAGTCAAGGCCACCCGTGGGACACATCAGCCAGCCATAGGAAGTCAAGGCCACCCGTGGGACACATCAGCTAGCCATAGGAAGTCAAACCCACCTGTGGGACACATCATCCAGCCATAGGAAGTCTGGGACACATCAGCCAGCCACAGGAAGTCAAGGCCACCCGTGGGACACATCAGCCAGGAAGTCAAGGCTACCCGTGGGACACATCAGCCAGGAAGTCAAGGCCACCCGTGGGACACATCAGCCAGCCATAGGAAGTCAAACCCACCCGTGAGACACATCAGCCAGCCTTAGGAAGTCAAACCCACCCGTGGGACACATCATCCAGCCATAGGAAGTCAAACCCACCTGTGGGACACATCATCCAGCCATAGGAAGTCAAACCCACCCGTGGGACACATCAGCCAGCCATAGGAAGTCAAGGCCACCCGTGGGACACATCAGCCAGCCATAGGAAGTCAAGGCCACCCATGGGACACATCAGCCAGCCATAGGAAGTCAAGGCCACCCATGGGACACATCAGCCAGGAAGTCAAGGCCACCCGCGGGACACATCAGCCAGCCATAGGAAGTCAAACCCACCCATGGGACACATCAGCCAGCCTTAGGAAGTCAAACCCACCTGTGGGACACATCATCCAGCCATAGGAAGTCAAACCCACCTGTGGGACACATCATCCAGCCATAGGAAGTCAAACCCACCCGTGGGACACATCATCCAGCCATAGGAAGTCAAACCCACCTGTGGGACACATCGTCCAGCCATAGGAAGTCAAACCCACCCGTGGGACACATCAGCTAGCCATAGGAAGTCAAACCCACCCGTGGGACACATCAGCTAGCCATAGGAAGTCAAACCCACCCGTGGGACACATCAGCTAGCCATAGGAAGTCAAACCCACCTGTGGAACACATCAGCCAGCCTTAGGAAGTCAAACCCACTTGTGGGACACATCAGCCAGCCATAGGAAGTCAAACCCACCTGTGGGACACATCAGCCAGCCAGTGTCGCGTTTACTTGGGACTTGTACTTGTTTATTGTTGTTACTTACTTTAGCTGTCACTTTCTGTATTTCAACTAAAGAGGAATCTCTGTCTGTTGATGTTCTTTATGCATTCCATAGACCATGGGCTATTTAAAGTATTGCACAACAGGATGATTTCACACTGACATATACAGTGCAAAGGGGCAGATACTGACAGGAATATCACCAGATGATTCTTCTAGTTTGGGGCTTTAGGGACTTTTCTTACTTGTGCAATTTTTCTTTTCATAATAATAATAGTCATTGGAATTTACTAATAAAACAACACACTCAGCTGTACAACATAATTTGCTCTTGAAATGATTTCATTAACACTATATATATATATAAATATGCACACACACACTCACTACCATGCGGGGATTGATTCTACACCAGTGTCTCTGTAAGCACACACACTCACCACCATATATATATATATATATTGGTATGTTCAGTATCAGAACATGGCAGTGATCATTTGTTGGGGTGAGGACAGATGGAAATGTTGAATGATCTGAGCCAGGCAGAGAATAGTAACTCACACATGGACTTTGTGCCAGGCATGGGAAGCAGGTCATAAACAACCAAGTGCATGTAGTCATGTCAGAGACCTCAGTCTGGTCAGATGTGAAGAGATTCACTTTGTGTGTTTTACAACAGGCTTGTGAACACCTTCACCATCATTGAGCTGATGGAAACAAGAAATGTTAGTAACAATAATCTATATATTTCCATGGTGTTGGCATGCAGTGATTTATTGTACTATCTAACATTGAACAGTGTAATCGTCTTCCAGTTTTAGTTTCCTCTAGATGTGTGTGAATGTGAAACATCTGTCATATGAACCCCACTTGTACATAAAGGCATACCAGTTTCACTGTTGTATGCTGCAGATTGTGCAGAGGCCTTGCATGTTACATGTACAACTATGACCTTATGTTCCTAGCAGTATGTTGGTGCTTGCATTGAACACCGATATCCCCAATCCATAGTGTGTTGTCTCGAGTGGTGTGCAGCTGGGCTAACCAACTCTCAAACATTAATCAGTGCACAGTTGCCTGGTGTTGCTCATTGACACTGTACAGAATATGGTGAACCATGGATGTCAACAAGATGCTCAATGTAGAACTGATCACATGATTATTAGAATTCAGATTTCAAGATATTGTGCTTTGTGATTACAGGAATGTGTATCTCATGTTAGTATTAAAATACAATTATATTCTGTCATTGTATATCAGTCCTTTCAATTACACAAAATTGAAAATTGAAATTGTCTTGCCTTTTTTTCATGGTCTGATAATTAATGTGTTTGTACTGGTTACCTAATTACCCACAGAAACGTGACAAAAACCAAAAATGCATGATCTTGAAAAGTACAGTAATGGAAGAACAACTCCCTGGAAAAAAAAACATTTTTCTCCTTGCATAAATTACAGAGTAGTTTGTTCCATCATTGTATAAATGGCCACTGTAAGTAATTTGTGTTGCTATAAATGACCCAGATTCCTAAAAGACAGTCGATACCAGACTACTACATTCTTGCTCTGCCTTGTAGCCCTCAATGGAATGTAGCCCTCACATCCTTTGATATCTCCTGGAGTGCCCTGCATGTCCTCCCCATATATATACATCAATCTCTCTCTTCCCCATGTGTTTAGCTCCCCCTAGTTCTTTTGTCCTGGGGTTCCAGAGGAAAGACTTTCTAGTGGTACTATTAACTGGATTTCTCAGTGTCCGTCCTGTCCAGTGGTACTATTAACTGGATTTCTCAGTGTCTGTCCTGTCCAGTGGTACTGTTAACTGGTGTTCTCAGTGTCCGTCCTGTCCAGTGGTACTATTAACTGGTGTTCTCAGTGTACTATCCAGTGGTACTATTAACTGGTGTTCTCAGTGCCCGTCCTGTCCAGTGGTACTATTAACTGGTGTTCTCAGTGTCTGTCCTGTCCAGTGGTACTATTAACTGGTGTTCTCAGTGTCTGTCCTGTCGAGTGGTACTATTAACTGGATTTCTCAGTGTCTGTCCTGTCCAGTGGTACTATTAACTGGTGTTCTCAGTGTCTGTCCTGTCCAGTGGTACTATTAACTGGTGTTCTCAGTGTACTGTCCAGTGGTACTATTAACTGGTGTTCTCAGTGTACTGTCCAGTGGTACTATTAACTGGTGTTCTCAGTGTCCGTCCTGTCCAGTGGTACTATTAACTGGTGTTCTCAGTGTCTGTCCTGTCCAGTGGTACTATTAACTGGTGTTCTCAGTGTCTGTCCTGTCGAGTGGTACTATTAACTGGATTTCTCAGTGTCTGTCCTGTCCAGTGGTACTATTAACTGGTGTTCTCAGTGTCTGTCCTGTCCAGTGGTACTATTAACTGGTATTCTCAGTGTCCGTCCTGTCCAGTGGTACTATTAACTGGATTTCTCAGTGTCCGTCCTGTCCAGTGGTACTATTAACTGGTGTTCTCAGTGTCCGTCCTGTCCAGTGGTACTATTAACTGGATTTCTCAGTGTCTGTCCTGTCCAGTGGTACTATTAACTGGTGTTCTCAGTGTCTGTCCTGTCCAGTGGTACTATTAACTGGTGTTCTCAGTGTACTGTCCAGTGGTACTATTAACTGGTGTTCTCAGTGTACTGTCCAGTGGTACTATTAACTGGTGTTCTCAGTGTACTGTCCAGTGGTACTATGAACTGGATTTCTCAGTGTTCGTCCTGTCCAGTGACAGCATCTTTTCCTCACCTCAGTGATTTTCTAGATTTCTTTGGTTCTCTCCATGAGTTCCACATTGGTGATTCTGTCATACCATTTTAGCCCTATTCTATGTTTGTATTTTATTAGTAATTGTTTCAGTCATTCCACATGTTTGTGATCACACAGTTCTGATTTTACATTAGAGTTAAATATTCTAAGTTTATTGCTTGATTTAATTTCTGTTGTGCGTGTGGGCTAGCTTTCCCTATTAACAGTGCCCTTCTCCATAAGGCAAACCCACTCGACTTCAAAGGCACTTGTAATTAACGTCCCCAAGGGCGACAGGTCAACATTTTAGTCCAACTGTCCAGTGTAGGAGTTGAACCGCTAAACCCGGCATTAATACACTGGATGTTTAAGAACAAGCATTCTTATCCATTCGGCCATGCTTTCTTTGTTATCATTAATTACTTCATGCCTTTGGTTCACTGAGGATCATGGTGGCGTTGGTCATGGGGAGAGGAATGTTCTTCATACTCCGTGAGGATCTAGTTCTCTCAATGATTAAATGTGGTTTATGGTTACTTGAGGTGTCAGCTGGAGTGCATGCACAGTGGGGGAAATGCATGTATGTGCGATTCATCCTGGCCTTGCCCAGGGTTGCTGGTGGGCTCGGGGTGCTGCAGGCTAGGTCGTGTCTCTAGTGGCTGCAGTCACGGAACACCCCCTGCGTGAAGCCCTGGATACAGTTACTGGCCACAGGCTGATCAGAGGGAAATCATGGATGGCTCAGGCAGAGGACACAGTCTGAGAGGTGTGCATGCTTGGGAACACTAGGACAGGAGAGCAGTGGGCCAGAATGCCAGTGGAAAGGTCAGACATGTGTGGGGTCATAGTAACATTACATTGAGGGTGCGGGGATTGGCTGGCGGGCTGCCCTGGATAGGAGGTGTAACGGTAGATCAAGCATGGTTCACGGCCGGGCGATGTGATCATCTATAAGACTGGCTCTGTGCTGGGAGGTAGAGGAGGTGTCTGGGGGGGATCGTGGCATGGTTTTTGAACAGTGTTTGGTGCAGGAGAGCCTGGCATATGATACCACATCAAATCTGAGAATGGACGTGGAGGCAGTCACTGCAGCATTCCTCTGTCTGAAGGACAGGTAGCACACGCATGTCACGCTTGTAACGGACTCAAAAAGTATGATGAGAAAGGTGAGGACGGGTGTGCTTCAGGCTTCCATTCAACAGTTGAAAGTGGAGAGCATCTATTGGAGACACACACCCTCCTCCCCCCTCGTGACGTGGTGAGTTGGCTAGGACTGCAGCCCTTGGTGAGGTATTGGTTCATGGTGGGTTGGCTAGGTCTGCAGCCCTTGGTGAGGTATTGGTTCATGGTGGGTTGGCTAGGACTGCAACGCTTGGTGAGGTATTGGTTCATGGTGGGTTGGCTAGGTCTGCAGCCCTTGGTGAGGTATTGGTTCATGGTGGGTTGGCTAGGACTGCAGCTCTTGGTGAGGTATTGGTTCATGGTGGGTTGGCTAGGTCTGCAGCCCTTGGTGAGGTATTGGTTCATGGTGGGTTGGCTAGGTCTGCAGCCCTTGGTGAGGTATTGGTTCATGGTGGGTTGGCTAGGTCTGCAGCCCTTGGTGAGGTATTGGTTCATGGTAGGTTGGCTAGGTCTGCAGCCCTTGGTGAGGTATTGGTTCATGGTGGGTTGGCTAGGTCTGCAGCCCTTGGTGAGGTATTGGTTCATGGTAGGTTGGCTAGGACTGCAGCTCTTGGTGAGGTATTGGTTCATGGTGGGTTGGCTAGGACTGCAACCCTTGGTGAGGTATTGGTTCATGGTGGGTTGGCTAGGTCTGCAGCCCTTGGTGAGGTATTGGTTCATGGTAGGTTGGCTAGGACTGCAGGTCTTGGTGAGGTATTGGTTCATGGTAGGTTGGCTAGGACTGCAACCCTTGGTGAGGTATTGGTTCATGGTGGGTTGGCTAGGACTGCAACTCTTGGTGAGGTATTGGTTCATGGTAGGTTGGCTAGGTCTGCAGCCCTTGGTGAGGTATTGGTTCATGGTGGGTTGGCTAGGACTGCAGCTCTTGGTGAGGTATTGGTTCATGGTGGGTTGGCTAGGTCTGCAGCTCTTGGTGAGGTATTGGTTCATGGTGGGTTGGCTAGGTCTGCAGCCCTTGGTGAGGTATTGGTTCATGGTAGGTTGGCTAGGACTGCAACCCTTGGTGAGGTATTGGTTCATGGTGGGTTGGCTAGGACTGCAGCTCTTGGTGAGGTATTGGTTCATGGTGGGTTGGCTAGGACTGCAACGCTTGGTGAGGTATTGGTTCATGGTGGGTTGGCTAGGACTGCAGCCCTTGGTGAGGTATTGGTTCATGGTGGGTTGGCTAGGACTGCAACCCTTGGTGAGGTATTGGTTCATGGTGGGTTGGCTAGGACTGCAGGTCTTGGTGAGGTATTGGTTCATGGTGGGTTGGCTAGGACTGCAGCCCTTGGTGAGGTATTGGTTCATGGTGGGGCAGATGTGGTCGGGGCCCTTTGTAATTGTGCATGTAGTGCAGAGGATCGAGTGGGTCGTAGTGGCTTGGGAAGAATGGTGTTGGGGCATTCCGTTGGGGCCCGACGAACAGTCAGACTCTGCTATTGGTATTGGGATTCTTCTCTGGCTGTTGCAGATGAAGACAAAAGCAAGTATGGAAATGTCCCCGAGTGCTGTAATGTCAGTTCTTGACGCAGCTCTAGCTCAATGCCAGAGACTTCCCTAGTAGTACCATTGAGCTTACTGCCATCATCTCTACTACCCTTACTTGCTCTGCTACCGATCTCTTCCCCAGTTCACGTAAATGGCCTCCCTGGCCTGGGGAGGTCACCATCAGATCAGGA
Source organism: Cepaea hortensis (assembly GCA_963921405.1). Classification (NCBI taxonomy): domain Eukaryota; kingdom Metazoa; phylum Mollusca; class Gastropoda; order Stylommatophora; family Helicidae; genus Cepaea; species Cepaea hortensis. The sequence continues at coordinate 64,651,213 of OY992885.1, forward strand.
ATGGAGCATAATGGGGACGACCCGTTGCCGTGAACTTGGAGCCTCGACTAACTAACCAACCAACCAACCATCAGATTTTTTAGATTGCTTTTTGGCAGCAATATTGAGTTACCTGAGATGCACAATGTGGTAGTTTCCCCTTTTACATGACTTAACTGTATCCTCAGCCTTTGGCAACTTATTAAGTTGCCAGGGTAAGAGGGCACCCAGCTTGTGGTAGTTTCGCTTACAGCAAAGAGCATCCCAGAAGTGTCCACTTATCCCGCTTTAATATAAACCAACAAACATTACATTAGATCTGCTGGCGCTAAAGAATGAGAACAAGATAAAAGAACAATTCAACTCGGAAATAAAGAACAGATTTCACGCTAATTTTATTAACGCAATCTTTGTGTAATAAAACAATGAACTCATGTACAAGACACCAACATATATCGTTAAGCCTACAGTACACAGCATTATCATAAACATGTCAGCGTTCGTGTCGCACTTCTTGATTCACTGCTGTTAGTGTATATCTCGCAGAGAACTCCATATTAGTGATCATTTGAGTCCTCTTATTCCGCACAGGTACCAATTACACAATGTCCCCACTGATCTTTGGTCTCAATTACATTTGAATTAATTATGATTACCAATCCAGGATATTCTTTACTGATGAAACTATCAGTACAAACTGTATGGGCACACACACACATATGTATTACATGTATATGTGTTACTGGGCCCATAAGGGAAGCAAAGAATACCAACACAGTAGCCTACCATGCCTGTTGTAAGAGGCAATTAAGGAGGGTTGGCACGAGACTGGCTACCTCATCTCATATAAAACTTGAACTGCATCACCCAGCCAATCATGAACAAGACTATACAGGGCTAGGCACGAGTTAGTTGAGGGTCAATGACTGATTAGGAGATGAAGACATGAACATGTAGCAAGAAGGATTGATGAATATACTTACATGGACGGATGAGTTGTTGGTGACAGAATCAGTTTGATCATGTTAAAAAACAGCAGTTTGGTAAACATTTTCAAATAATATACAGATAAAAGATTATTCAATACTCTGGTATCCAACAAATTCTGGTCAGTGCCAAATAAAAAGTAAAAATAAGTCACCAATGAAGATATGGTTTCAGTCAGTAATGACAGTGTGAATGTGTAATGTTGACACCAAATCAATGTCACTTGTGGCTTATAATGGAAATTATAATAATTCTGTCCTGTAAACCGTCTCCAAGTTGGATGGAGCACCAAGCTTCATGTTGGACAGTGATGCTGCTATACCCCTCTCTTGGCCAGCCTGGTAGGACAAACACAAATGTAGCTTGTTATAACTTAATACCTCTGGAAATACTCGAAAATATAATACTGGAGCTAAGACCATGTCATTGAAAACCTGATACTTTCAGTCGGTCTGCTCAAAGTTTTATTTTTAAGCTTCAACAACTACTAGGGTGGCGAGACTGGTGTTGTGGTACAATGAAGCCAGAATCATACAACTTGCACTATTATTGTAAATGATGTCCGCATGTAAGTCCACATTTGTTAGAAAAACACACATCAGTTCTCCAATGCTCTATTGATTATTATGTGAACTGAAGAGATAACATCTGACCTGCATGATTTTGTATCAGGTGAAAATTGTGATAGTGGAGTCTGGATAAGTAGAAGTCACAGGGGCCGAAGGACGTTCTACTTATCAGAAATTCTACTTATCCAGACTGCACACACATTTACACTAATACCATGCAGGAGCATTGAGTAAAATGATTGTACCACTTAGGAAATACAGTGAACAAATAAATAGCAATACAATCTCAGAAATGTTGAAATGTTGAATTTTGAAAAATTCTAAATTAATTAAAGAAAAAGTCTGTGATTTTGCTTAGCATCTTGACTTGTGAAAAATGTCTTCCCATGTTTAAAGGCACAAAACGGTGAGACTGCATTATCTGAACATCCAGTCTGCATCATGTAAATGTCAATTTTGTCAATCCATGCCAAAATACAACAAAGTGGTTGTAAGAGAACCAGGAAAAGTTTTACTCTTGAGGTGGAGTTAGATGTGTTACGTCGTTTTGAGGCTGGCGATCAGGCTGTTGATAGCGGTAAAGTTCATGGTTTACCTCCAACCACGGTAAGGACAATTCGTGCAGGTGCTGACAAAATCAAAGAGGGTGCTAAAAAAACATAACCCCTTTGAGTGCTTCCAAGATCACTCGTACCAGAAGTACTCTTATGGAGAACATGGAAGCACTATTGGCCATCTGGATTGAAGACCAAAACCAACGGAATATGCCTGCGAGCAAGATGGTTATCCAAGAGAAAGTAAAGTTTCTCTATGAAGATCTAGCTGAGAAAGAGGGTGACAGCAGTACTAGTAGTGCTTATAGTTTTGGAGTAAGCCGTGGTTTTAATGCTTCTTCGTCCCAATAATTCTACCACTCGCCCTCCAACCCACCTCTATTTAGCCAATAAATATCAACAACCATCAAAATAAACATTACATAATACACTGTATTCCATTTAATTCTATGGGGAATAGTGTTTTTTCTTTATGTCGTTTCACTTAAAGTCACGTTTTCCTGTAAACATACTAGGGTAAGTTAATAAGTCACAAATGGCTGTAGAAAAATAACTAAAGATGATAACAACTTGAAACCAGTTTGTTTTTATAGATATATTGTCCCTTTATTTCTCAACATAATTTCCACCAACATTGATGCACTTATCCCATCGTTTTATCAGTCCTCCCAAACCGGCTGCATAGAACTGCATGCTCTGTTTTCTAAACCGCGTTTTCACTTCACATTCACCTTCGGCGTCATTTGCAAAATGTCTCCCGCCAAGGTGGGTTTCCTGTTTGTGCTGACAAATGTTTGTCCCGTAAAGCAGTGTATGTGGGCAGAAAAAAGTTACGCGGGTGTGTCAATAAGTAAGTCACAGTTCTGTGGGATGGTAAGTTAATGAAAACAAAGCAAGCCGTTCTATGCAGCTGGTTTGGGAGGACTGATAAAACGATGGGATAAGTGCATCAATGTTGGTGGAAATTATGTTGAGAAATAAAGGCATTGTATGTATAAAAATAAACTGGTTTCAAGTTGTAATCATCTTTGGTTATTTTTCTACAGCCATTTGTGACTTACTTATTGACTTACCCTCGTACCAACACTAACTCTAGCAAGAAACTTCTGCTGTCAAGATAATCAAGGTAAGCATTCTCTGTGATACTCACTTGTTCTGATCTCTCTAGTATTGGCGATATCGGCGGCGACACTGGCTGCTAAATGGGACAAAACAAAGCACATCATGAAGCGATCTTCTTACTAAAGCCATTCACTTTTAATGAGAAAAGAAAATGTTTGTAAAAACGAGCAGCTGGGAATTATGAACAACAGTCTTCTTCTGCCTTCCTCTCTGCTACACCCAGGTACACATTGCTCTCTGCTACACCCAGGTACACATTCCTCTCTGCTACACCCAGGTACACATTGCTCTCTGCTACACCCAGGTACACATTCCTCTCTGCTACACCCAGGTACACATTCCTCTCTGCTACACCCAGGTACACATTCCTCTCTGCTACACCCAGGTACACATTCCTCTCTGCTACACCCAGGTACACATTGCTCTCTGCTACACCCAGGTACACATTCCTCTCTGCTACACCCAGGTACACCTTCCTCTCTGCTACACCCAGGTACACATTCCTCTCTGCTACACCCAGGTACACATTCCTCTCTGCTACACCCAGGAACACATTGCTCTCTGCTACACCCAGGTACACATTGCTCTCTGCTACACCCAGGTACACCTTCCTCTCTGCTACACCCAGGAACACATTCCTCTCTGCTACACCCAGGTACACATTCCTCTCTGCTACACCCAGGAACACATTCCTCTCTGCTACACCCAGGAACACATTCCTCTCTGCTACACCCAGGTACACATTGCTCTCTGCTACACCCAGGTACACATTCCTCTCTGCTACACCCAGGAACACATTGCTCTCTGCTACACCCAGGTACACATTGCTCTCTGCTACACCCAGGTACACATTGCTCTCTGCTACACCCAGGAACACATTGCTCTCTGCTACACCCAGGTACACATTGCTCTCTGCTACACCCAGGAACACATTGCTCTCTGCTACACCCAGGTACACATTGCTCTCTGCTACACCCAGGAACACATTGCTCTCTGCTACACCCAGGTACACATTGCTCTCTGCTACACCCAGGTACACCTTCCTCTCTGCTACACCCAGGAACACATTCCTCTCTGCTACACCCAGGTACACATTCCTCTCTGCTACACCCAGGTACACATTCCTCTCTGCTACACCCAGGTACACATTGCTCTCTGCTACACCCAGGTACACCTTCCTCTCTGCTACACCCAGGAACACATTCCTCTCTGCTACACCCAGGAACACATTCCTCTCTGCTACACCCAGGTACACCTTCCTCTCTGCTACACCCAGGTACACATTCCTCTCTGCTACACCCAGGAACACATTCCTCTCTGCTACACCCAGGTACACCTTCCTCTCTGCTACACCCAGGTACACATTCCTCTCTGCTACACCCAGGAACACATTGCTCTCTGCTACACCCAGGTACACCTTCCTCTCTGCTACACCCAGGTACACATTCCTCTCTGCTACACCCAGGTACACCTTCCTCTCTGCTACACCCAGGAACACATTCCTCTCTGCTACACCCAGGAACACATTCCTCTCTGCTACACCCAGGTACACCTTCCTCTCTGCTACACCCAGGTACACATTCCTCTCTGCTACACCCAGGAACACATTGCTCTCTGCTACACCCAGGTACACCTTCCTCTCTGCTACACCCAGGTACACATTCCTCTCTGCTACACCCAGGAACACATTCCTCTCTGCTACACCCAGGAACACATTGCTCTCTGCTACACCCAGGAACACATTGCTCTCTGCTACACCCAGGTACACCTTCCTCTCTGCTACACCCAGGTACACATTCCTCTCTGCTACACCCAGGTACACATTCCTCTCTGCTACACCCAGGTACACATTGCTCTCTGCTACACCCAGGAACACATTCCTCTCTGCTACACCCAGGTACACATTGCTCTCTGCTACACCCAGGTACACATTCCTCTCTGCTACACCCAGGTACACATTCCTCTCTGCTACACCCAGGTACACCTTCCTCTCTGCTACACCCAGGTACACATTGCTCTCTGCTACACCCAGGTACACATTCCTCTCTGCTACACCCAGGAACACATTGCTCTCTGCTACACCCAGGTACACATTGCTCTCTGCTACACCCAGGAACACATTCCTCTCTGCTACACCCAGGTACACATTCCTCTCTGCTACACCCAGGTACACCTTCCTCTCTGCTACACCCAGGTACACCTTCCTCTCTGCTACACCCAGGTACACATTCCTCTCTGCTACACCCAGGTACACATTGCTCTCTGCTACACCCAGGTACACATTCCTCTCTGCTACACCCAGGAACACATTGCTCTCTGCTACACCCAGGTACACATTGCTCTCTGCTACACCCAGGAACACATTCCTCTCTGCTACACCCAGGTACACATTCCTCTCTGCTACACCCAGGTACACCTTCCTCTCTGCTACACCCAGGTACACCTTCCTCTCTGCTACACCCAGGTACACATTCCTCTCTGCTACACCCAGGTACACATTGCTCTCTGCTACACCCAGGAACACATTCCTCTCTGCTACACCCAGGTACACATTGCTCTCTGCTACACCCAGGAACACATTCCTCTCTGCTACACCCAGGTACACATTGCTCTCTGCTACACCCAGGTACACATTCCTCTCTGCTACACCCAGGAACACATTGCTCTCTGCTACACCCAGGTACACATTCCTCTCTGCTACACCCAGGTACACCTTCCTCTCTGCTACACCCAGGAACACATTCCTCTCTGCTACACCCAGGAACACATTCCTCTCTGCTACACCCAGGAACACATTCCTCTCTGCTACACCCAGGAACACATTCCTCTCTGCTACACCCAGGTACACATTCCTCTCTGCTACACCCAGGTACACATTCCTCTCTGCTACACCCAGGAACACATTGCTCTCTGCTACACCCAGGTACACATTCCTCTCTGCTACACCCAGGTACACATTCCTCTCTGCTACACCCAGGAACACATTGCTCTCTGCTACACCCAGGAACACATTGCTCTCTGCTACACCCAGGTACACATTCCTCTCTGCTACACCCAGGTACACATTCCTCTCTGCTACACCCAGGTACACATTCCTCTCTGCTACACCCAGGTACACATTCCTCTCTGCTACACCCAGGTACACATTCCTCTCTGCTACACCCAGGAACACATTCCTCTCTGCTACACCCAGGTACACATTGCTCTCTGCTACACCCAGGAACACATTCCTCTCTGCTACACCCAGGTACACATTCCTCTCTGCTACACCCAGGAACACATTCCTCTCTGCTACACCCAGGTACACATTCCTCTCTGCTACACCCAGGAACACATTGCTCTCTGCTACACCCAGGAACACATTGCTCTCTGCTACACCCAGGTACACATTCCTCTCTGCTACACCCAGGTACACATTCCTCTCTGCTACACCCAGGTACACATTCCTCTCTGCTACACCCAGGTACACATTGCTCTCTGCTACACCCAGGTACACATTCCTCTCTGCTACACCCAGGAACACATTGCTCTCTGCTACACCCAGGTACACATTCCTCTCTGCTACACCCAGGAACACATTCCTCTCTGCTACACCCAGGTACACATTCCTCTCTGCTACACCCAGGTACACATTCCTCTCTGCTACACCCAGGAACACATTCCTCTCAATCAGAGATCAGTGTGCTTGGCTTCAGCATGAACTTGTGCCAGCTCCCTCTAGCAGATTCCATACAAGGGGTAAACAGGACCTATCTACTTCTGCTGTTATTGTCTATAACAATTTTACCAGGCAGTTCTCTTGCAGCCTACTGTGTGTGATTTCCAACTGCTGCTGTAATTTCCATGTGTACAACTGGCACATGTGACCTCCAGCTTGCTGCCTTATACAAGAAGACTAGGTGTAGGAAGGACTTTATGACTGGAGGGAACACAGGGATAGGTGATAGCAACAACCAATGATTCCTGGTACAACTGTAGGAAGGACTTTATGACTGGAGAGAACACAGGGAAAGGTGATAGCAACAACCAATGGTTCCTGGTACAATTGGTCAGCTGTAGGAAGGACTTTATGTCTGGAGAGAACACAGGGATGGGTGATAACAACCAGTGGAATGGTTCCTGGTACAACTTGCTGGCCAGCTGTGTACAAACACCACAACCACTCAGCCGTAGTTGCCTTATGTACAGCATACTACACTTTATAATGTACAGACCTAATGTGTCCATATACGTCACTCTAGCCAAGGTTGACAGGAGGTGTGGTCACACAGTGGTTAGTGCACTCACTCACCAGGGCAGCGGTAGGGATTTCTTTTACAACCAGTGAAGCTCTGTGGTCAACACGACATAGTTTTATAGAAAAGGAAAAATGTCTTGAGGAAGGGAACTGCCCACCTAATTCCATAGTCTAGAATACGTGAAGGTGTAACAGGTCACACCCAAATGTCAGTATCTGTTTTGCAACTACCTTTGCCATAATGTAAAAGTTATGAAGAGAATGTTTAAAATGTCACTACCTCATCAGGTCATGAATGTTGCACCAACAAAGGTTTCAATAATTAAATCACAAGTCTTTCCCCCAATCAACATTATCATGTGCCGTGCCAACTGGCATAGGAGTTATGTCTCTGAACAAATCTTGGTCCTAGGTGTTCTGGATCAACTCTGCTGATGATATTCCTCCATGCCAGTTCATCCAACATCATTTCTCTCGATCTGCCTCCGTATTTTTTTTCCCATTGATCTTTCTGGTTATCGCATTTTCCAATGCCTTTCGTTTCATTCTAGGACCCCAAAAAATGTTTGTATCTTTCCCATAGTTGTATATAAAGCTCTAGTTTCAGTAGCCTCTTCCAAGTATTCATTGTTAGTTACTCTGGCAGTCCAAGTTATTGGCAACATTGGCCTCAGGAATCACATCTCTGTTGCTTCCAAGCTTTTTCTGCTTTGTTCATTCATGTTTTATGAGTCAGTACCATACAGCAAAAACAGGTTCTATATAACATTTCAGTACTCTTTATCTTACATCCCTGGAGAGTTGTGTCACTACCTTGTGCACGTTGCTCTGCCAGCCTGTACAGTCCTTCATGTAACCATCCAAGGCACTGTCTACATTGAGCTGAGTTTGCAGGTGTTGTTGCTGCAGTTTCTGCTTCTCCAGCAAGTCCAGTAATCTGTGTCTGGCTTCCTCCTGCTGCCTGTTCAACTCTGCTAGCTGAGCTTGCATCAGACTTTGCATATCAGGGTCATTGAAAGCTTCATCAACAACAGCTTGCTGAAACAAGTATAGACTCACATTATCTAAAGCACACAAATTATCGTACTACTGAGATTCTGTACAGTCACATGAACATAAACAGACAAATTATTGTCCTATAAATAAAGATTATAATCTCATTTTTAGTTAGTTGCATACCTGTTACAGGATGTTGCAGTCAACACCAGCATTGTTTGCTGTTGTGATCTCTTGGCAAGTCTATGTTCAGTAGTTTGCCATTGCTTTCTTAACGACCAGCACCCATACTAATTCATTAAAAAACCAACGCAAAGTGGTCTGCTTCCAAATTGCGCGCAGCAGTGTTTTGAATGTGGGTGTGTGGGTCATGAACAGCGCCCGGAACCCCTTACTAGCCATCCTAGCTCAATCAGTGTCAGTCTGTCATCATTTCAAGACCTTTTTACAAAAACTGATCATTTTAATAAATTCCTTTTTCATGTTTTTCACACTTGAAAGAGCAGCTGCTTGTTTGCCCTACAAAAAGGTTGTCTGAACCAGACTTTCAATATGCTGAATTGTTTACATGCGTGGCTGTTACCAGGTTTCTCAGTTTTGGTTGTATTTACATGTCTTGTTTGTCAATTCTTTGATGTGTCTGGGAATGCTCACCTAGTGTGTCCTAGTTGATGTGTCTGGGAATGCTCACCTAGTGTGCCCTAGTTGATGTGTCTGGGAATGCTCAACTCGTGTACCATTTCAGCATATTTCCCATCTTGGCTTTCTCATTGCTGCCAGCTGCAAAAAAACCTTTCCTCTGTTGCAGCAAGCCTTTTATCATATCTAGCTGCGGGTGATTTGGCAGCCTTGGTTTTTTTATGAAATGGTATGGGTGCTGGTCATTCAGAAAGCAATGGTAAACTACTAAACGTAAACTTACCCAGGAATCATGAACAGCCAACAAATGCTGGGGTTGACTGCTACGTCCAATACAGGGTATGCATTTTGCATTATCAGTTGTTTGCTGTCAGACTCACGATTTGAATAGCCTCTGTGCAGAATTGTGTTCAGATTAGATTGTCAAAGTCTTTATTTTTAAAAATATTATTGACTTTTAAAGGACAGGAGGAAAGATGGTTGGATGACATGTTGTGAAGGACACAGGAGGAAAGATGGTTGGATGACATGTTGTGAAGGACACAGGAGGAAAGATGGTTGGATGACATGTTTCACACTACTCTTCTAGTTCAGTCAGTCAGTCATTGGCACCTTGCCGTCTTGACAGACGATAGTTTGTGCTCTAAAAAGGCATAATAACTTTTAACTATGGCGGTAGCGAGTGTGACTGATAAGGCCAATTTGCGCTGTAAATGTCCGTTCACAGTGGGTGCATGTGAACACGTGGTCATTTCCACCATCATGCACCATCTTACGTCTCAAACGCTTGGTGTGTGACTTTTCTGCAATAATTTTCTCCTTTGACTTTATTCCATTTCTGATATTTGCCCTCCATGCAACACGTTCAGCGGCGACTTGCTCCCAATGTGCATTATCAATGCCTGTATCAATCATGTCCCGCTTACACACATCTTTGTATCGTAGTAGAGGCCGACCCTGAGATCTCTTACCCATCTGTAATTCACCAAAAAAGATATCCTTTGGTATTCTACCATCATCCATCCTCCTAAGATGTCCTATCGATCTAAGTCTACGAAGACTGAGCATGGAATAAACTGTCACACAACCTGATCTTTCCAATACTTCAGTATTTGTGATTTTGTCTTGCCACTTAATACCAAGAATTCTTCGCAGACACCGCATATGAAAGCTGTTTAAATTGTTCTCTTGTTGAGTAAGTTGTCCAGGTTTCACTGCCATAGAGAAGAGTACTAAGGACACAGGCTTGATAGACAAGGACTTTTGTTTTGGCAGTAAGCTTCCTGTTCTCCCAGACTCTTTTTCTTAACCTGTTCATTGTTGTTGCTGCCTTACCAATCCGGATGTTGATTTCCTGATCTAGGGATAATTTGCTATTTACCACTAATCCTAGATATGTAAAATGGTCTACTATCTCTAGTTCGGCGTCGTCAATAAAGATTGATGGTACCCCATGTGCACCTTGTGACATAATCTGTGTCTTCTTTTTGCTAATTGTTAAACCAAATTCAGAACAAGCATTGGAGAATGCAGATAGTAGACATTGCAATTCTTCCTCAGAGTGGGTCGTAACTGCAGCATCATCTGCAAAAAGCAACTCTCTGATCAGTACCCTCCTAATTTTGGTCTTAGCCTTCAATCTCTGAGCATTGTAGAGGCCGCCATCTGAGCGTGAGTGAATGTATATACCACCATCCTGATCACGAAATGCATATTTCAGTAGAAGTGAAAAGTATATTCCAAAGAGGGTGGGAGCTAGTACACAACCTTGCTTAACTCCACTCTTGATTTCAAATTCTTCAGAAGTTGCACCATCAAACTTGATTATACCCTTCATGCCTGTGTGGAACGATTCCACAATGGACAGAAGAGTTGGTGGGCAGCCAATCTTCTTTAGTGCCTTGAACAGACCCTCACGACTGACCAAATCAAATGCCTTTGTGAGGTCGATGAAGGCAATAAACAGTGGTTGATTCTGTTCACGGCATTTTTCTTGCATTTGTCGCAATGAGAATATCATATCAGTGGTAGACCGGTTCTGTTGAAAGCCACACTGTGATTCGGGGTAGACTTGATCTCCTAGGACTTGAAGTCTGCGCAGAACAATTCTGGCAAATACTTTTCCAACAATACACAGAAGTGAGATACCCCTATAGTTGTTACAGTCGCTCCGATCGCCCTTGTTCTTGTACAGCGTTATGATGTTTGAATCTTTGAAATCCTGTGGGACTTGTCCTAAACGCCAGCATAGCTCTATTAGCTGGTGGATCTGTAGAGTGAGTGTGTCTTGCCCACTCCTGATAACCTCTATTGGAATCCCATCCTTACCTGGAGCCTTGCCAGATGCAAGTTCATTTATAGCACACATAACTTTTGTTATGGTGGGAAGTGTGTCCAGGTGGTCAAGAGTTGGTAGAGCCTCTATGGCGTTAAGGGCATCATCCGCTAGTTTGGTCTCACTTGAGTAAAGCTCCAAATAGTGCTCTACCCATCTGTCCATCTGCTGTTTCTTATCAGTGATGACTTCTCCAGTCAAGGTTTTCAGCGGTGCACTTCTTTTGATCACTGGACCACAGGCTTTCTTTATTCCTTCATACATGCTTCTTATGTCTCCCTTATCACTTGCGATTTGAATGGACTCACATAACTTGATCCAATAATCATTTGCACACTGCCTGGCAGCCTTTTGCACATCCTTCCTAGCTTGCCTTAGCTCACTCAGAGTGTTACGCGTTGGTCTTTCCTTGTTTCTTAAGAGAGCTTTCTTCTTCTTATCAATCAAGGGCTGCAGAGTCTCGCTGTTGGCCGCAAACCAGTCCTGCCTCTTATGATCCACAGTGCCGTAAACCCCTACGGCAGTTTTATAAAGAGTTTCCTTAATTTGACCCCACTTTTCATTTACTGTACAATTTTCTGGTGTATCAGTGAAAGCGTCTTCAAGTTGCTGTTGAAACTGAAAGCACTTTTCAGGATCATGAGTGTTAATAATATTAATCCTGGGGCTAGATTTGTGTTTAGCTGTGTAGATTCTCTTTGGTCTCAGTCTAACTCTTGCAACAACCAAAGAATGATCTGTATCACAGTCAGCACTGTGGTAACTACGAGTCAATGATATATGGTTCAGATGTTGTCTTCGTGTGATGATGAAGTCCAGCTGGTGCTAATGGCCGGATCTTGGATGTTTCCATGTGACCTTATGCATCTCTTTTGTTTTAAAAAAAGAGTTTGTAATACATAGGTCATTACTGGTGCAATGCTCCAGCAGCCTTTGCCCATTTTCATTCATGCGACCGATGTTGTATTTTCCAAGGGACACTGGCCATGAACTCGAGTCCTTGCCCACACGAGCATTGAAATCACCGAGCATATAAATTTAGTCAGATTTTGGAACTGCCTTGATCACAGAGTCTAACTCCTCATAGAACAAATCCTTCACATCATTCTAGTTATAGTCTTTAAATATTCCTGTTATAACAATGTGTATAATCAGTATCATTTTGTAATTTTGTAACTATTGTACACCCATCTTGAAACAGTCATAACATCTGAAGGCCTAGTAGAGATTAGAACCAGAACCACGATGGCAAAAGTAGCATTCAGTCAGATGGAAAACATACCAATAAAAAGCTGTCAACTGCAGTGAGAAAAAGAATAATGAAGTGTTCTACAGAATCTGTGCTGCCGTGTGCATGTGAAACATGGACAATAAACATCAAATGCCAGTGGAAATATGGTTTCTGAGGAAAATGCTAAACATAAACATGTACAGACAGAAAAATGAATGAGTCAGTCCTAAAAGAAAGTAATGAAAACCGTAAATGAATTAGAGAAATTAGATGTAGACAGTCTAGATTCTGAGGGCATGTTGTGAGGAGAAATAAACTTGAAAACCTTGTGACAACTGGCAAAACTGATGAGAAAAGACCAAAGAGAAGGCAAAGAGATAAATACCTTGATGGTAAAATCAGGACAAGAACACAGAGCTGGTGATCCTGTGAGATGGCAAACCATGGCCGTCCATGGGTTTCAGCATGGGACATGTTGAGTTATAAAAACATGGAAAACAACTCACCTGTCAACTTTGACAGTAAATGACACATGAAAGAGAGACAGACAACCCACACCAAACACGGGTCACCCTCGTGCATGAAGAGTTGATATAAGGATCATCACCATCAAGTGCCGTGCCGACTGGCATAGGTGTTCATGACTCTCCACAGATCTTGGTCTTTGGTTTTCTGAATCAACTCTGCCGGTGATATTCCTCCATGCCACCATGTCAATCCATCCAGCATCATTTCCCTTGGTTTGCCTCTGCCTCTCTTCTTCTCGATCTTTCCAGTTGTCACGATGTTCTCCAATGCCTCTCTTCTCATCACATGACCAAAAAAAGCTGTTTGTCTCTTTCTTATTGTTGTATATAATGTTCTAGTTTCTTAGCCTTTTTAAGGCATTTTTTGTTAGTTACCTTGGCAGTTCAAGAAATTCGCAACATTCGTATAAGGAACCACATCTCTGTTGCTTCCAATCTCTTCCTAATATGTTCATTTATATTCCAAGATTCACAGCCATACAGCAAAACAGGTTCTATATAGCTCTTCAGCACTCTGTTTCTTACATTCAATGATAGCGACTTATTGCATAAGATATTCTTCATTTTTTTTAATGCAGCCTTTGTTTGCCCTATTCTGCTCTTGATCTCTGTTGTGCATCTTCCATCCTTATAAATGTCCTTAGATATTTAAAACTATCCACTTGGTGAAGAATTTTCCCTTCTATCTCTATTTCACATTTGGGTGTCACTGTTTCTTTGATATCACCATTGTTACTGTTTTTTTTTAAATATTCAAGGAGTCCTTTCTTTGCACTCTCAGTTACTACAGTGTCCAATAACTGTTGTAGATCTGTTGCATTATCCGCTATCAATAATGTGTCATCTGCATAGCGTATATTATTTATATTATAACCTCCAAATATTATTCCTGACTTTTCTTTGATATCTCTCATTATTACTTTGCTACAAGAGGGAGAAGAGAACCGGTGACAAAACACATCCCTGTCTTACTCCCAACTTTATATGTTCATAATTTCCTTCTTTATTTCCCATTTTAATTGCTGCTGTTTGGTTCCAGTCAATATTTTGTATTATTCTGAGATCTTTCCCATCAATGTTAATATCTTCCAACATTTTAATCAGTTCATCATGTTTTACTTTATCAAATGCCTTAGTATAATCTATGAAGCACAAATATATATCTTTCGGTGTCTCTATTGATCTTTCTAATAGCGTTGGTAATGTGTATTTAGCATTGTTTGTACCTTTTCCTTCCACATAATCCATACTGTCCTTCACCAATTTCCATTTTTATTTTCTTCCTTGTTCTTCTCATTATAATTCTGCGTAGAAGCTTAGTGACATGATTTATGAGGTTAATCATACGAAAATGCAACAGACCTACACGATTCAACGGGCAAGACGGCGTTTACCTGCAAAGCGTTGTGGAACGTAATGAGCACGGCAAGGCACGTAGGGCGCCCTGGTCATCCACTGCACCTGTATTCGTCTCCAATCGTCTCGACTTGTCTTGCCACTGGACTCAGATGGACTCAGGCGAGAGAGTGAGGTCGACGAATTGCGCAACTCTTCCTCACTTTAATCCAAGTCATCGCGCAAGTCATTCTTCATCCAACGTCACATATCACCTTCAAGCCCTGTGGCGATGGGCGAGCGGCAAAGCGGCAGGCATGGGTACGCTGGCAGCCGTAGTCGCAGACCTGCACACAGGCGGCTCAGGCCATATGGTCGTCTTCTACTGACCGGAGCAGCAGTGGGATTCGGCAGCCCCCTGAGCGACTGAGCAGCCCCCTATAGGAACACAATGCTCACCTCCATAGCATGAGGAAGGGGCTAGAAAAGGTGCCCTAAACATTGTCTGCTTCATCACTACCTAACCAGCTAGCCGCGGTTGGTGGGTACCCTTAACTGCGGTCGACATATAAAGAAAGATAAAACAAGCAAAGCTAAAAGAATAAACCATATTCCCTTAACAATTGGAACTTGGAATGTACGCACCCTACTTGACCAGAGAGACGAACAGCACTGATTGGGAGAGAGCTGGGCAGGTACAACATCGACATTGCAGCCTTGAGCGAGACACGACTTGCAGAAGAAGGCCAAATCTGTGAAATTGGTGCCGGCTACACATTTTTCTGGAGTGGAAGGAAAAGCGAGGAAAGACGCCAATCCGGTGTGGGATTTGCCATTAAGTCGGCCCTGGTCGGCAAATTAGCTGGATTTCCAAAGGCTATAAACGACAGGCTCATGACCATGAAGTTGCCTCTGCTGAATGGAAGGAAGCACGCAACCATTGTGAGTGTCTACGCACCAACTATGACCAACGAAGATGATGTCAAGAACAAGTTCCATGAGGACCTGCACAGTGTATTAACATCTGTTCCCAAAGGAGACAAACTTATACTCCTTGGGGATTTCAATGCCAGAGTAGGCACGGACACCACCTCATGGAGTGGCATTATTGGAAAGCATGGAGTCGGAAATTGTAACAGCAATGGACTCCGCCTCCTTCAGACATGTGCCGAACATGATCTCGTGATTACGAACACAATTTTCCGTCTCCCCATGAGAAATAGGACATCGTGGATGCACCCTCGCTCGAAACACTGGCACCTCATTGACTATGTCATCGTCAGGAGGAGTGACAGACAAGACGTTCGAGTGACAAAATCCATGTGTGGTGCCGAATGTTGGACAGACCATCGTCTCATTGTCTCGAAAATGAACATCCACATCAGGCCACCACGGCGTCCTCAAGGGGCGAAAATGCAAACAAAGCTAAATGTCACCCGCCTAAACAGCAAGAAAATGCAGCAGTCGTTTGAAAATATGCTGGAAGACCGCCTCAAGCCCATTGCTGAAGCTAAACAGGATCAAAAACAGAATGGAGAGCCCTAAAGGACACAATTGACAACACTGCTATGGAAATCCTGGGTCCAGCCCCCCGAAAGCATAAAGACTGGTTTGATGAAAATTCCGAAGACATCAACCAATTGCTGGCCGAGAAACATCTTCTCCCCAAGGCACATTTGAATGACCCAAAGTCAACATCAAAAAAAGATGCTTTCAAGAACATTCAGAGAGTAGTGCAGCAGAAACTTCGGCACATGCGGGACTCCTGGCTGAGCAGCAAAGCTGATGAAATTCAGGGCTTTGCTGACAGACATGATATGAAAAACTTCTACGACTCACTGAAAGCAGTCTATGGTCCTTCATCACCAGGCATAGTTCCCCTCCTCAGTGCAGACGGGGGAACATTGGTCACCGATAAGAAAGAAATCCTCCAACGCTGGGCAGAGCATTTCAGCAAAATCTTAAATGCAACTTCCTTCTTCGATGATGAAACCATCAACTGCCTTCCTCAAGTTCCCACCAATGAGACACTTGGTGACCTGCCAACCATAGTGGAAATAAACAAAGCCATCCAGCAACTCTCCAGCGGCAAGGCACCTGGTCCTGACTCCATCCCAGCAGAGATATACAAGGCAGGTGGGCCGGTCCTAACAGAGCAGCTTCACCAAGTCTTCACAAACATATGGATGAACGAGACCATGCCACAAGATTTTAAGGACGCGTCAATAGTCCACCTTTACAAACGTAAAGGAAACCGCCAATCCTGTGACAACCACCGAGGCATCTCCTTGCTTTCAATTACAGGGAAGATACTCGCCAGAATTCTTCTCAATCGCCTCACAGCCCATCTCGATCAAGGTCTTCTTCCTGAGAGTCAATGTGGCTTCAGAAAAGAACGTGGAACTGTTGACATGATTTTCGCTGCAAGGCAGCTGCAAGAGAAATGTCAGGAACAGAACTGCGAAATGTTCTCCACTTTCATTGACCTTACCAAGGCTTTTGATACAGTCAGCAGAGAAGGACTGTGGAAGATTATGGCAAAATATGGCTGTCCACGAAAGTTTGTCCAAATAGTGCGGCTATTTCATGACGGCATGCAGGCAAGGGTACAGGAAAATGGTGAACTGTCTGAACCCTTTCCTGTAATCAATGGAGTGAAGCAAGGATGTGTCCTGGCACCAACACTGTTCAGCCTCATGTTTTCAGCCATGTTGATGAATGCCTTCGAGAACGACGACATTGGAATAGACATCAACTACCGTATGGATGGAAAGTTATTCAATCTCAGAAGGCTGAAAGCTAAAACCAAAATTGACAGCGGCACCGTCAGAGAGCTCCTGTTTGCTGATGATTGCGCTCTATACGCCAACTCAGAGGCGGACATGCAACATAATGTTTCAGCTTTCTCACATGCCTGTGCCAACTTTGGGCTCAATATCAACTTGGAGAAGACTGTAGTTATGTACCAGCCAGCTCCAGGGAATAATCACACTGTGCCGAATATCAAAGTGAATGATCATAGACTAAGTGTTGTGGACAAATTCACCTATCTTGGCAGCACTGTGTCACAAGCTGCCACAATCGATGACGAAGTGAATGCAAGAATCTCCAAGGCCAGTGCAGCTTTTGGCAGACTGTACAAGAATGTATGGGACAGAACTGGAATAAGCCTGCAAACAAAGCTAAAAGTCTACAAAGCAGTCGTATTATCCACACTGCTATATGCTTGTGAAACCTGGACTGTTTATCAGCGACACGCTAGGAAATTAAACCACTTCCACACAGTCTGCCTAAGGAAGCTACTGAAGATTAAATGGCAAGACAAGGTTCCAGACACTGAAGTCCTAGAAAGAGCATCCATGCCCAGTATCCACACTCTACTGATGAAGAATCAGATTCGCTGGGCTGGTCACTTGACCCGCATGCCAGATCACAGGCTCCCTAAACGAATTTTCTACAGCAAACTGCGTTGTGGTAAACGCTCCCAAGGTGGCCAGAGGAAACGTTTTAAAGACACTCTGAAAATTTCACTGAATGCTTTTGGAATTCATCATGACACCTGGGAGGCTGCAGCCAGAGACCGAAATTCGTGGCGTGCATCATTGCGCAAAGGTGCAGTCATATGTGAGGCAACCAGGACTGCAAGAGCTGTGAAGAAAAGGTAGGACAGAAAAACCACTGCAGGAAATCCTCCTCCAGAGACGTCAAGCATTCTTTGCCCACATTGTCAAAGAACATTTCGAGCCAAAATAGGCCTTATCAGCCATCTTAGAACCCACGGCTCCACACCTTCAACCCCACTGGATGAAATGAATGGTCATCATCATTCTTGATGGACAAACAACACAACACATGTTGGAGGACTACATCATGCAGTTTACAGCAAGCTTCCGATTTATAAACAAGAAATGTGTAATTTGCTCACAACACTCACGATGGAAACAAGTATTTTCACCTGACCAGATCATGAGACATTCTGGCAGAACTGAAAGCTGGTAGTTTTTACATTCAACAGGATAGACAAATAGGTCATTTGTCTCAATAAAATAGATTTCTACACCAATATGTGATCATCGGTTCTGATGGCCATTATTTGTATATCAACAGAAAATACCAAAGTAGTACAAGCGAGCAATGTTACTATAAACATGTCCCATATCTTATTCTATAAACATGCCCCACATTTTATTTTATAAACATGTCCCACATCTTATTCTATAAACATGTCCCACATTCTATAAACATGCCCCAGATCTTATTCTATAAACATGTCCCACATTCTATAAACATGTCCCACATTTTATAAAAATGTCCCACATTCTATAAACATGTCCCACATTCTATAAACATGCCCCACATCTTATTCTATAAACATGTCCCACATTTTATAAACATGTCCCACATTCTATAAACATGTCCCACATCTTATTCTATAAACATGTCCCACATTCTATAAACATGTCCCACATCTTATTCTACAAATATATCCCACATTCTATAAACATACCCCACATCTTATTCTATAAACATGTCCCACATTCTATAAACATGACCCACATTTTATTCTATAAACATGTCCACCATCTTCTATATCTATAAAACAGAGTGTATGTTTGTGTGTTTGTGGGTATTTATGTATTGGATGCGTTCGATAACGGTACATCCGATTGAGATGAAATTTTCTACACGTCTTCCTTTCATTCCTGTGCAACCGACTATAATAATTTCTTAATGTAAAATCTTCTACTTATTTAATAACATTTACTTTTCCATTTTCATTATATAATGTCTATATAGCAGGGGGACTTCACTCTAGAAAAGTTATTTCAAGGGGCATAACTTTTAATAACATTTCTATATACTTTATAGTCATATTGTTGGACTTACTTGCACTATTGTTAAACTCTTTGTCTATAGTTATTTTCAGGCATGTGAGTTATAATAAATAATGATATAATCTTTAAGGCATTTTCAAAGTTTGCATAAAAATAATGCATAATGCATAACATTGTAACCCATCTTTTTCTGCTTACAGAACTTATCAACTGTCATGTCGGTGATTAAAAACTGTTTTCATTAAAAATAATGAATGGTGTGTGGAAGGACATTCTTTTAAGTTACTGTGCGCCAGGAGCTGGGCGAAACCACGCCGGGTCAGATAGATAGACAGACAGATAGTCGGGAACGGAAGCTTATTTGACTACTTATATGAATTAAATCACATGCTCCCCACCAGGGACTGGGTGAAGCCGGGCCGGGACAGACAGATAGACAGACAAACAGATAGTCGGGAACGGGAGAGGTTATATGACTACGTTTATGAATTAAATGAGATGCTCCCCACCAGGGACTGGGTGAAGCCGGGTCAGACAGACAGACAGACAGATAGACAGACAGATAGTCGGGAAAGGGAGAGCTTATATGACTACTTATATGAATTAAATTAGATGCTCCCCACCAGGGACTGGGTGAAGCCGGGCCGGGTCAGCCAGACAGACAGACAGACAAACAAGCAGACAGACAGACTGATAGATAGATAGATCCCCTCCAGGGCCTGGGCGAAGCCGGGCCGGGTCAGCTAGTATTCTATAAACATGTCCCACATAGTATTCTATAAATATGTCCCACATCTTAATCTATAAATATGTCCCAATCTTATTCTATAAATATGTCCCACGTTTTATTCTATAAACATGTCCCACATCTTATTCTATAAACATGTCCCACATCTTATTCTATAAACATGTCCCACATCTTATTCTATAAACATGACCCACATAGTATTCTATAAATATGTCCCACATCTTAATCTATAAATATGTCCCACATAGTATTCTATAAACATGTCCCAATCTTATTCTATAAACATGTCCCAATCTTATTCTATAAATATGTCCCACGTCTTATTCTATAAACATGTCCCACATCTTATTCTATAAACATGTCCCACATCTTATTCTATAAACATGACCCACATCTTATTCTATAAACATGTCCCAATCTTATTCTATACACATGTCCCACATCTTATTCTATAAATATGTCCCACATCTTATTCTATAAGCATGTCCCACATTCTATAAACATGTCACAATCTTATTCTATAAACATGTCACAATCTTATTCTATAAACATGCCCCACATTCTATAAACATGTCCCACATTCTATAAACATGTCCCACATTATAAACATGTCGCACATTCTATAAACATGTCGCACATCTTATTCTATAAACATAAACCATATCTTATTATATAAACATGTCCCACATTCTATAAACATGCACCACATTTTATTCTATAAACATGTCCCACATTTTATTCTATAAACATGTCGCACATCTTATTCTATAAACATAAACCATATCTTATTATATAAACATGTCCCACATTCTATAAACATGCACCACATTTTATTCTATAAACATGTCCCACATTTTATTCTATAAACATGTCCCACATAGTATTCTATAAACATGTCCCACATAGTATTCTATAAACATGTCCCACATCTTATTCTATAAATATGTCCCACATCTTATTCTAAAAAATGTCCCAATCTTATTCTATAAACATGTCCCACATCTTATTCTATAAACATGTCCCACATTCTATAAAAATGTCCCACATCTTATTCTATGAATATGTCCAACATCTTATTCTATAAATATGTCCCAACATTCTATAAACATGTCCCACATCTTATTCTACAAATATGTCCCACATTCTATAAACATACCCCACATCTAATTCTATAAACATGTCCCACATTCTATAAACATGTCCCACATTTTATTCTATAAACATGTCCCACATCTTATTCTATAAACATGTCCCACATCTTATTCTATAATATGTCCCACATCTTATTCTATAAACATGTCCCAATCTTATTCTATAAACATGTCCCATATCCTATTCTATAAACATGTCCCACATCTTATTCTATAAACATGTCTCAGTCTTATTCTATAAACATGTCCCAATCTTATTCTATAAATAAAATATATCCCACATCTTATTCTATAGACATGTTCCACATCTTATTCTATAAACATGTCGCACAATCTATAAACATGTCGCACAATCTATAAACATATCCCACATCTTATTCTATAAACATGTCCCACATCTTATTCTATAAACATGTCCCACATCTTATTTTATAAATATGCCCCACATCTTATTCTATAAATATGTCCCAATCTTATTCTATAAACATGTCCCACATCTTATTCTATAAATATGTCCCAATCTTATTCTATAAATATGTCCCACATCTTATTCTATAAAAAATGTTCCAATCTTATTCTATAAACATGTCCCACATCTTATTCTATAAATATGTCCCAATCTTATTCTATAAACATGTCCTACATCTTATTCTATAAACTTGTTCCATATCTTAATCTATACTGATGCACATTAAAAATGCACCACCTGATAATCCAGAAACAGAGTATGAAATGTAAATATAAGTTGATTTATTTGGTTGTTTTGGGATTTGAAGATTGAGCACAATCCATTACTGGCAACGCTGATAATATTCCGGAACGAACCTTGGGCCTTGTCCACGTCAGATTGGAAGCACTAGACTAGAGTTTCACTCTCGTTTGAGCTCGTCAGTAGTGCATATCCCCGACTGGACTCAGGATCGAACTCCGGATCATTGGCATGTGAGGCAGGTGAATTAAGTGTTTACAAGTTTACATATTTATAATCTTTATTTATTTTCCTATGAATCCATGCTGGTCATTAATTTTTACATTTGATTGTTATGAAATTCATTGCATTCTGGGCAGGCAAGATAGAAAACCAAAAATCCAACCAATAAAAAATGCATTCACACTACCCTCAGTATCTGGTTATGTCCACCGTGTGCTTGCAAACAAGCTAGGCAGCGGCTCCACATGGAACGCACAAGTGTCCGAAGGAAATTCCAGGGAATCAAGTCCCATTCACATGTAAGAGCAGCTTCGAGCTATTGCTGATTAGCTACAGAACCTTGCCTGTAGACTCTGTGTCCAAGCTCGTCCCACAGATGTTCTATAGAGGACATGTCTAGTGATAAGGCAGGCCAATCAATCGCCACAATGTTCTGCTGCTGTAGATATTGCTGCGTAATGCATATGGTGTGCACTTGTGTGTTAACATGCTGGAGAAGCTGCAAGTCTGGATAATTTGTGAACGCAGGAGTAACCAATACATCCTGAGCCTCATCTCGATATGTCACAGCATTAACATTTCCATGGAAGAATTCCACATACATTTTCATGTAGAGGCAAGCGATGGTGAAAAATGAATCCTCCCCACATGCGAATACTACCACCTCCAAATCGGTTGTGCTGACGAACACAGCAATCTGCAAAGCGCTCTCCACACCATCGCCAAATCTGCATATGTCCTTCAGCAAAGGATAGGTTGAATTTGCTCTAGAGTGCGAATAGGACAACATTCCATTGCAGTCCAGTCTATCTGGCATGTTTCTCTGCCCATTGCAGGCACTGCTGACGATGTCTGTGAGTCAAGTCTGACCCAACATAAGGTCGTCTGGCAGTAAGACCTGTATCTCTGAGTCATCATATGACAGTCATTTGAGAGACTTTTCCATGTCTCCCCACCATCACTGTTGCTGACTGACCTGCTAGGAGAAAACTATTCCTTACGTGACTCAGCACAATATGAAGATCTTGCACAGGGGTAGTAACTCATGGTGGCCACTCCAGCCTATCCCTAGCAATGCCAGTGGTTCCGTAACGTTCATTAAGATTATAATAGTGCTGTGGTGGCAATTCATTTTTCTGGCAATGGCCTGCGAGCTCATTGTGGTCTCCAACATACCAATGGCTTGATAGCAGTTCTTTTCAGATAGTCGTGGCATTTCAAGCAAATGTATTGGGTGTTTTGTGTCAATGGCCTTTTTATACCAAGTATACTGCCACAACGTGTACACATTTTCAGGGTCATAGCTGTTGGAAATCATGTTGCACATGTAACTTTCATTGTTTTCATGTAGTCTGTGCACAAACTCATAGGTTGAATCATGCACTTTCCATTCCAGCAACCATTCACTCTCAACCTCATGACAAACACGGAGAAAATATATTCCCACTTTTTTCCCAGCTTCTCGACATCAGTATATGTTAATAGTGGTGTGTTGTTAATGTGCTACAGTATATAAACATGTAACTCATCTGATTCAAGAACAGTGTGAAGGGGACACTGACAACTGGCTCTAACACAGCTTGAGTGTACAGATCACATTTCAACAATAGGCAATACAACAACAAAGTCACAAGATGGCGGTCACAAACATGAGGAGTACCTCCTGCAGTTGCTGAATGTCATCTCCACACTTTACATCAGACACACCCTGCACAGAATGGCCAGTGCTGACTTTATCTGCTGCCCTCACCCCATGTTCACTGGCAACGCCACTGACTGCAGCTTGGCTGACAGACATTCTGGAGGCCACAGCAATGCTCAGGTTACTCTGGACCAGCGGCACGGGTCTGGGCACACTGACCGTGTTCATAACAGGAGGAGTTTGAGTTAGACGTGGTGGGTCAGCAGAGAAGGTCATTCCTTCATTGGCTGCCTGGTTGACTAGGGATGTCTGGCATTCTGAACCAATGGATGGCAAATTAATCAGAATATTAAAACAGTGAAAGGAATAAGAACAACAATCAATGAACAACATAAATGTGACTACGTTGCCTGTGATAGAGCAGCAGCATATGCTGCAGGCATTTCTCCCTGAAACATTACCTAAGCCAATCAATCCAACACCCTTGATTATGCATAATTATGGCATACTTAAAACTCAAAACAATGTTTTCCCGTAGTGAATTTGAATAACAAAGACCTAAACCATAGATTGTACGATTTATTGCCTGTCTTATTTCGCTTGTACGTGAATATTTGTACGCCAAATCCAATTGTATTTATCAACTCACATGCAGGTGCGATACCTACATCGGCAGAACAGAGTGGAAGTTACACAGCAGGGTTGTTGAACACATTCCCAGCTGGCTTGATAAGATACTACACACAGGCAATGGGATCATGGGAAGACTGACACACCACAATTATAAACTTCCGGTGTCGTCCATTGCACGTCATGTCTTGGAAACCGGTCATGTAATTGATAGAGACAGCGCTTTTTGTGTGTTGTTTCATACACAAAATAGTCGTTTGTTAAAGTTTGAAGAAGCTATAATGATTCATCTACATAGGCCAGTTTTGTGCAAACAGAAAGGCATGATAGTCCATTTAAAATCACCATGGTAAACAATTGATATTACTGTGCGATCATGTGTATATTTCAGCTTGAAAGATGTATCTAATTATTTTACTCTATGTTGTGTGTGACTTCTGCAGTATGTACCTGACGAGATGCAGCAAAATATGCCAGGCAATAAATCATACATTCTATGGCTTGTGTCTTCGTTATTCAAATACTTAAAACTGCATCATCATCAACTGTTTTGCTAACTTGCATGGAATTTCATGTTTCTCCACATCTCATGATCTCCAACAGAATGTATTAATTCATGTTCTCATACATGCCTGATAAAAGGCTGTCAAGAATCTTCTCTCGCTGTCCTCTTCTATGACATTTTGTCATTAATTTTGTATGCACAGTCTCTGCTGTAGTTCTCTGGAGGCATTCAGTCTATGATATAGTCCTGCTGTAGTTCTCTGGAGGCATTCAGTCTATGATATAGTCCTGCTGTAGTTCTCTGGAGGCATCCAGTTAGTCTGCCTCAACATACTTTCTGATGAATATAATATTCTAATAATTATCTCAGTTTGCACCTGACCGCTTGACCTTTATTGAATACGGATCCTTTCATCACAATATCATCCTCCGGGTTTAGGCCATCCACAACGTTTGTGCCACATTTATAATCCCATCTGTTTGCATTAAACTCACTTGTCCTCACAGCAGAGATATTTTTGCTGAAGCAGCAATTAATAATAATCTGCTCAATGCCCAAACTACAGCCTGACCTGCTACCAGTGAAACATGTGGCCTACCTCTTGGCCTCTTCTTCCAAAACTAACTGTTTATGTCACTAAATAACCAAACATGCATTATAAATCAATGACATTATTTTACATTCATTACAAGTGATAACCAGTCCCCCTGGAATCTAAGTTTCCTCTCCTAATACATTCAGGAAGTACTTAGCATACCCATGTTGCTTTATGTATTCTTTTATGTGGAAAACACTTCCTCCTATGACATTGATTCCCTGAGCAGAAATTAGTAAATAATTCTCCATTACCCCAAGTCCCCATTTCTCTGTGATCTCTTCATAACCCATATTATCCAATCTTATCTTGGCATTCAGGTCACCCATCACAATTTTGATATTACAATTTCTTGTTATTAACTATGGGACTTGGAAGTTTCATGTAAAATTTCTCATTGTCGTTTGTTGATGTGTAACACTGAATCAGTCATATTTGCTTTCTTTTTGTTGTGGTTCTAAATGGTGCTGTTATTATTCTAGAACATATTGCTTACAAAATCTATAAGTACTTTCTCTGCCTCTTTAGATAGCATTAGGTCCTCCATTCCTTTACTGTAAGAGGCATGTTTTCTGTATGGCCAGAAAACAGCACTATTTTGTCTGGTTTAGAAGCTTGTTGCCTGCACCATTCCATTTTGTTTAGCAGACTTCCAAAATGTTAATCATATAGTATTCGTTTTCTTTCCTAGCCCTTATTTTTCCCAATTCTTACCTAGTTCTAACATTCCGGTTGCCAATTCTGGAGATTTTCCTAGTGAAACAGGATAAGTCAGTGATCTCAAGACTCCTGACGGTTTTCTCCACATCATGTCATATTTCTGCTAGGAAACAAACCTCCTTTCATGGTTTTTTTCTTCTTTTCTATAAACTTGTTTATGACTGATTGGATGTTGCAGCTAAAGTTGATGAGGTAAGTGGCTTCAGGCCAACGCTCCGTAGTTATCTCTGATGACATGCATGGTAGGTTATAGAATTATTATTCTCTGCTACCCTTATGGGCCCCAGTTACACATGTGTGATCACACTGGGCACTCCTAAAGAAAACAGTGACATTTGTGTTGGTTGGTTCTTCACCGTGAGTAGAGCCTACCTGTAGATAGGAAGTCTATGAAACCAAAGTTATGTCAAGGTTTGACTGGTTTCAGACGTTTCAATGAAATATCAATATTGGAAACAACACACATACAAATACCTACTGTTGAATGCTTCTTCATTTGTGGGACTAGATTGCCCTTGCATCTGATTTGATATACCTTTAATATTGTTTCCTGGACTTGATGTGATACACCCCTAGTCTTGTTTCTTGGACTTCTGCTTTATTAACCCCCCCCCCCCCCCCCCCCACTGGAGCACAGACCCTCAACCATCTCATGCCATCCTTCATTAACATAAATTCTCTAGTGCAATGAAAGCTCTGCTTGCCTTTTGTATTCTTACTTTAGTATCTGTCTGTTCCTCTAACCTTCTCTCTACTGCTACCTAGATATATATGTATGATTCCACATCTTGAGGTGCAGATTCACCAATGGCAATCAGATTATCATTCTCTTGTTTCTTCTCACTATCTTTGGACTTGCTCAACATTTTTGGCACAATCTGAATCCACTCTTTAACATGGTCAACAGTATTAATTTGATGAACTTAATGATGGTATTAATGGATGGTTATTTCTAGCGGTTTTTTTTGCTCCTGTGTCAAATAGTTATCTGTGTTTATTTCTAATCAGGACTGTCTTCTTAGCTGTGTCCGTGTCATTCTTTCCTCTTCTATAAATCTGATCCTATTTATTTTTGGACTGCTCATCATGCTCTTCCTTGTGACATGAAGGTCAAGTTCATCTTGTGTAATGTTTAAACCTTCTCTCATGAGTGCATTACTTCTGCAGCCATACGTGTTCATTCACACAGATGTATCAATAGCTGTACATTAATTAGTTAAATGTACTGACAGTACACATATGTCACTGTCTTTCACAAACAGTTCACTCTACACAGACATGCAGGTGCCAAGTAAATATACTGGACATCTCTGACATCAGTGATTTTGTGCTTACGTAAAAGTTGGACTGCTGGACCAGCATTGGCGCTGGAATGAACCCTGGTCTTCCTGACTGGTGGTGACAGCATGACAGCTGCTGGTGCCTGCACACACTTCAAGTGTGTTGGCAGTGGGTGATAGATGCTGGACTCCAAGTCCGACTGTGGGCTGCCATCTGATACACAAGTACAGTTACTGTCAATAAATAGTCACTTAGCAAAATATATACAAAAATAACTCAGCAGAAATAAGCCAGACTATCATATGAAAACAAATGTTTAGCTGGAATGTGGCCTTTGTGTGAAATTCTAATAATGGCTGAATGTCTGAGGGGTATACAAAAAATATATATTTTAATACCTAATTTTTTTCATAAGTGCCACAAGTCTGAATAAAGGTTATTGTTATAGTATATGTATATACCACATTTGTGATGGCTGGTTTATTCTTACGACCAAAGTAACAAATAATGTAACAATTACTGATTCAGCACAAATCAAACATTTCAAACAAGGTATTTTTTTAAACTAAGGTAAACAAACAGACATTACAATTGTGATTAAACAGATCATAGAAATCATTAAATGACAACAACAGCAGTATTACAGAATTGTTTGTTAGAAGTTTTTAATGAGTGAAAGAAACAGGCTGTCACACTAACAAACACAGGGAGTCTACATTCAAAGCAAGTCTTGAACAATACTGTCGGACAAGTTACCATCATGGAGCGGTGTTGACATCTTGTATGTTGTAGGCTGGGGGCAGACAACATCAGCAGACTCACGGTGACCATGATGCTGGTGTGACAGATTCTCTTGCTTATCTTTAGAATGGCTCATCATTGATGGTCTTGCCTCACTTCCAGTCACCAAACACTGCAGTTCCACCAGCTGGGTCTGAGAGAGAGAGAAAGTGTTCTGCCGTGAACTAAACAGACTTTTTCTTGCAGTTACCTCCAGTGTAAGCTCTTACACAGTCTGTATGTTTCTTATCTGTATATTTCTTTTACAAATACCGATGCTTATTATTTTCTTTTCAAATTGTTTCACCACAACATTTTAAAGCTTCTTTCCCGCCCACCGGGAGTTTGTTATGTTCTGATTAACAAACTTCCTACCATCTAATACGCTGGCAGCATTTCTGAAGCTAATTAAAGTTTGAAGTCGTTTATTCATATGTTGAAAGTGGCAAAAGGTGTATGTACTTCACATACTGGTAATGCAACAAATAAACAATGAAAGTGAGAGGTGTGCGGTTTTCTTTTTCAGTTGTCAGTTCTTTAGTGGTGTGGCATGCCGGCTTTTGTCTCCAGAGGTTGGCAGGTAGGCACTGAACTGAAAACTGACACCTTAAACTTATATGAGTACCAAAATAATTTCAGGTAGGGTTTCAGGTAGGGAGTAAACATTTCCAGCTATGGAAAAATTATCAGTCAATGGAAGATATGAAATGAAAGGTAAAGAGGTACAATACAGTCATGTAGCTAGGCTATCATGACTAAAGATGAGCCAAATGTTAAATACCATGAAATATTCACTCCTGAGAAGATGTGATAATAGTTATGCACACCTTGCTTTGACTGTTGACATTTCAAACCAGCTTAATACATTCTCTTTTCCTCTCTCTGTGTTGTGTGTGTGTGTGTGTGTGTGTGTGTGTGTGTGTGTGTGTATATATATATATATATATATATATATATATATATATATATATATATATATATATATATATATATATATATATATATATATAATTTCTTGGTCACTTGACTCGCATACCAGATCACATGCTCCCTAAACACATTTTTTATGGCGGAGCTGTGTTGTGGTGGCCAGAGGAAATGATTTAAAGACACTCTGAAGATCTCACTAAAAGCTTTTAGAATTCATCACGACACTTGGGAGACTGCTGCCAAAGACTGAAATTTGTGCGTACATCATTACGCAAGGGTGTTTTCACTTGTGAAGCAAACAGGACTGCAAGAGCTGTGAAGAAAAGGCTGGACAGAAACACCACCGCAGGAGATCCTTCTCCTAGAACATCAAGCATTCTTTACTAACATTGTCAAAGAACATTTTGAGCCAAAATAGTCCTTACCAGCCATCTTAGAACTCACGGCTCCAAACTTTCAACCCCACTGGATTAAATGAGTGGTCATCATTATTTTTGATGGACTAACACCATATTTCTTAGACATGAGTGCTGCATTATCAATCATGTATTATGAAAGTGAGAACTTTCAAACAGGAGAGGATATTCAACAATGATTAAGTCATTGGAAAGTTAAGGGAGATATTGGATTCTATCCCTACAGTGGTCCCCTACTTGTAAAGTAGCATTTATTTTCATACTAGGCCACACAGGTGTTGTGGGCAATGCCAGGACAGATAGGCTGCACTGCCACTATATCAGAGGGCCAACTAATGGATTGAGCTACATCATAAACATCCTTAGAGAGGATGGTTGAAATGAGGAATTTTAACTGAATGAAATGAAACTGAATGAGTCGACATCTGTGGCTTAGGGTAGTCAATGCAGTTTCACAATCCCGGGTTCAAAATAAGCCTCAGGTGATTTGGGAGCAGGTCACTTTGTGCCGATTTTCACAATGGGATGAGTAGTGTCAGCCGATGAAAAAACAATGGCAAACTACTGAAGATAAAACTGACTAACAAATCCATGGCTGTAAAGCTGAAGTTATGAGAAGCTGTGTGGTTCCAAAGAAACGTGTGCCTCAGACACCAGTACTCTTTCAAGTTCAAACACAGAAGCACAGCCCACAGGAACTTCAACCACCAAGTGCTAGTGTACAGTCTGTTATCAATCAGCTAGTACTGCAGAACCAGTTACAACTGTGGCATCTGTTGCTGGAAATGTGTACCCACTACCTTAAACCCTGTCATCCGGCAAGGACCTGCAGCATGGACAAACCTTGTTTCGATGCATGTTATTATGGATGATGTAGTCATGCCATGGGTTCATGTGTGAGTGACGACTACATTACTCAGAGCAGTTTACAGCTGTCAACTATTTCCTCAACTAGCAACATTGCTCAGAGCGGACAAGTTCACACCAAGGATGCCAATGTCAGTCATCTGGACATGACTGCTGCCCAGCAGCTCCAGCTGCAGCCCTGTCAGTTGCAGCAGAGTGGCAGCCAAAGTCTGCAGCCAACAGCCATGACCAGCATGAGCCGGGTCACAGTCAGTGTCTCTACTGGCTGTCTCAGTGATGGGTCCTGCCACTCCAACCAGGAGTGAAACAGAACTAGGACAAGAACAGACTAGGAAGAAGTCTCAATGCCATTAAAAGACCAGAGGCAAACTTCTCCAAAAGGTGAAAATCATCTCTTATGATGAGTCAAGGGGCCAGAGGAAGTTTTGTCGCAGGTGTCAAACAACCTGCCCTGCCAGTTTCTGTGGTACAGCAGGGGAGGTTGAGGAAGACTACTAGATGTCAGCAGAGTGCAGATGGGGGTTAACTAGTTTGTGGCAGCAGGTCATCCAGATAGTTACACAAGCATGCAGTAATGCGGTGGCAGCAGGTTATCCAGTTAGCTACACAAGCATGCAGTAATGCGGTGGCAGCAGGTCATCCAGATAGTTGCACAAGCATGCAGTAATGCGGTGGCAGCAGGTCATCCAGATAGTGCACAAGCATGCAGTAATGCGGTGGCAGCAGGTCATCCAGATAGTGCACAAGCATACAAGAATGCAGTGGCAGCAGGTCATCCAGATAGTGCACAAGCATGCAGTAATGCGGTGGCAGCAGGTCATCCAGATAGTGCACAAGCATACAAGAATGCAGTGGCAGCAGGTCATCCAGATAGTGCACAAGCATACAAGAATGTAGTGGCAGCAGGTCATCCAGATAGTGCACAAGCATACAAGAATGCAGTGGCAGCAGGTCATCCAGATAGTGCACAGGCATACAAGAATGCAGTGGCAGCAGGTCATCCAGATAGTGCACAAGCATGCAGTAATGCGGTGGCAGCAGGTCATCCAGATAGTGCACAAGCATACAAGAATGCAGTGGCAGCAGGTCATCCAGATAGTGCAGAAGCATACAAGAATGCAGTGGCAGCAGTGCCACATAGTGGTCACGCGCACCACCTAATAGGAATTAGGAGATTCCCAGTCTAACAATAGAATGACTTGACCACTGGGAACTAAGGCCGACGTAAGCATCGTGAGGACAGCAATGGAGATCGCTTCGAGAAAGGACATCAAGTCAGCTGTGTTTTCCTTTGAGCTCCGTGATAAAAGGATTTGATCGTCTAGGCGAGGCATATTTACTGAAAGAAGAGATCGCCTGTTTGTATGGCATTCATACTATGTTCGGACTGGGACATAAATAAATTATAGACGACGAGTTTGCAATAGTTTGCGATAGTCCTTGAGGGATTGAGCAATTACAGAAAGATATGAACAGCTGGGTTTGTACTGACATGTAACGTCCCGTCCCCGTGTCAGTGGCCCGTTATATTGTACAACCGTGTTATATATATATTTCTGAAAAAGGAGATTAATCTGAATAAAAAGTATTGTCTCGAATTGCACCAGTCTTTAAGGTGAGCGACTTTGTTACATTTTATTCCAGTTTGAGTTTTAACGCTTTGGCGGTTGAATGACATTGAGACATGTGGGGACTTCGATCCGAGGAAACAATGGTTTAATGTAAACAAGCAACGATTGATTCCCGCCATATCAGAAGTAAACATATGAATAATGCGTGCCACGATGATAAATTCCTTAGCACGATGCAGCATCAGGATTACGTACGATGCACCAACATGGCGGTTGATTTAATGTAAGCTGTGTTGCGTCGCCAGAAAACGATACATTTTACAAGATAGCATATTATCGTTTGCACGGAGAGTAAGACATTATTAATAACGATTAAGATCTTCAATTGTATGGGCTCACAACTTAAAACACAAATGGAACGTGTCTGAAAAACGTTCAAAAGCACCAGACTTTTGTTGTGCAATAACATCCTTATTTATGTACTACTTATAACTGAAGATCGCAAGGCAAGTAATTACTATTATTGACGATATGTATATCATATTGAAGATGTGGTTTTATTATTGTCCAATGTAATGGACATATCCAACTTCACTGAGTGAATAAGGACAGACCCCATATTGAAGTACGCGACATTCAAGTACTTAGTCGATATATATTAGATTCTGTCGCACCCACGAATAAGGAGTCGTTGTCTTCCATTTCAACTCGTCCACTCTTCCATGTCACTAACGTCATGAACATTGTGGTACATCGCTATGGAAATAATTATTTAAGGGAGGCGATGGATAAGCATTAGACACCACAGTATATACAAGCCGAAGAACATTTATATACTACATTGATTCCATTCCACGATTCATATGGAAACATATTTATAGACACTATGACTCTTGTATGCGAACAGTAATTACCAGTTTATACGTGACACATCAGAACTGTGAACGCAGTGAACATATATGGATGCACCTCATCGTCATGACACCTCTGCACACAGCACCATGACAGGGTACTAGGACACTACACATTCACGTCAGGCGGCTACTCACTCT
Organism: Cepaea hortensis; assembly: GCA_963921405.1. Taxonomy (NCBI): domain Eukaryota; kingdom Metazoa; phylum Mollusca; class Gastropoda; order Stylommatophora; family Helicidae; genus Cepaea; species Cepaea hortensis. The sequence goes on from OY992885.1 coordinate 64,684,378, forward strand.
ACACTTCAGCTGTTATGCATCAGGACGCTACACGGATTGACATTTTTTTTATTGGGTGTGATACCATTCGTCTTCACGCTGAACTGTACGACACTTATGTAATTATACTTCATTGTGGGCATCAAGCATTCCATTACCCACAGCATTCAGCCTAAAATAATAAGGCTACTATAACTCAAAATTCGTCGAATATACCCAAGCCAATCACGTTTCACAGGGATTGGTCATGAACCGCGTTGGTTCGGGTTTGAGTACAAGTTAATTGTACTCTCGTAAAAGCAAGGAGCAATTTACTTGTGATATACAGTTCCTTCCTTTGGTATATCTTGACCAACATATATGATGTAAATTGTCGAGCTCATTGTATCTACGTGCGTGAGAGCCGGAAGCAGGCCAGTAAATCGTTCATTGTTGATTGGTGTTATGTTGACTCATAATAAGGCTATTTATTTTATTTCGTGGGCGGTTGGAAGGGTCTTGATGAGCTAATTGAGATTATTACTTGATTGGTTCATGAACTGATTTGTGTGTTGATAGTCGCCAGGTCATTACAAATTAATTTTTTTTTTTGATCTTGCGGGTGTCACCACAATATTGTCGTCTTGTCTTTACTGTAGTAGTATAGTATGAGCGTTATCCGTTAAAATTTGTGGATAAAAATTTGTTATCGGTTGTAAACAGTAATATGTATTTGCGTCACTCGTCGATCATTTTTTATGATTGTTAGTTGTCTTGCGTTGCATATATTTTATATTGGATATATTTCTTCATATTTATTTCTCTAGTTTATATCTGTTTCGTTCATTATAGAGATATTTACTTGATTTTTTATGGTGGTGTTCGAATTTACAATACAAATTTAATTGAGTTGATATTTGCTCAACTGTGATACGACATTTACCTTACTATCTAAGTGATAGTGATTTGAGACAATATCACAATTTTGTCGATTCTTTTCTTCTCTTGCCTACTTCCATATTTATTTCAGCCAGATAGCTCATTTTACAGGTAGGACATTAGGACAATATGTCTACACTGCAACATTTCATTGAGTTGGGTGAGAAGACTGGTTTGACCGGTACTGAACTTCGAAATTGGGCAAAGCTTGAGTTCAGTGAACAACAGAAGCGGGACAAAGAAGATCGACAACTTCAACTTGCAGCAGAGAAGGAAGCTAGACAACTTCAAGATACACGTGAGAAGGAGGAAAGACAACGTGAGAAGGAGGAACGACAGGAAAGACTGACAGCAGAAAAGGAAACAAAACAACTTTAGATGGCTCTTGAGAGAGAACTGAAGGAAAAAGAGATAGCTGTGGAACGAGAACGAATAAAGGCTAGAGAAAAAGAATTAACTTTGGAACGCGAAAGGATGGCAGCTGAAAAAGAGAAGCTAATTATGGAAATGCAATTGAAAGAAAAACAAATAGCCGTAGAGGCAGAAATCAAACAAAAACGACTCGCACTTGAAAGAGAGAATCTTGCAAAGGAAACAATTTGGAAGGAGCAAATGAGGAAACAAAGACAAATGTATGAAATAAAAGAAAGTAATCACAAAGGTAAAGTATGTGCTACAGTAGTGAAAGAACCGAACGCCAGAGATTTCGTTCAGAAAGTAACTATCGAACACAAGTCTAACGAAACACTTACAGGTACAAATGCCCAAATTGAAACAACACAAGAAGAAGAAAAAGAAATTAAAGAAGAAAAGACGCAAATGGAGCAGGGTACATCAACTGTACACATACAGGATACAACGATATTGAGTGATAGCACAAAGGTAAATAATTGCGAATACCAAGATTTACACAAAGTAAATGAACCCAAACATGAAGAAATAACTATTATTAAAAAACAAACCAGAAAGAAACTTGTAGATTGGTTAACAGAAACCAAGAAATACACAACAAACATTTGTGCGCAGATCACAACAAAGGTTGTAAACTTTATGATAAAGGCAAAGATATACTTTACAAACTTAATAAGAAAATACAAAAGATACACAAGACTGAAAACAATTACATTGTTCCAATCAACAAACTTACAATGTACAAATATTAGCATGCATGCAGAAGAGAGATTTTATAGGTTTGAAACAAAGAAAGAAAGAAAGAAAGTGAATAAAACGAAGACTGAAAGGAATAAATAAAGAAAAACAAAATGGGATGAATGTGAAAGTGTTAGGTTCATAATCAACACATAATACACTACAGACACATTAGGTCTTGGGTCTTATTACTTAGTTGCTAGGTGTCACTGATATAAATATATACGTTGCAGAGATGTTCACACTATCTCATATTTCCACACTCAGGTGTGTAAAAATATTTTAGTTCTCTATTCTTCAGATAATTGTTAGTAACTATATTGTTATGGGAGGAACTTAATAGTTTATGATGATGAATTGGTTTAAGGATTTATTCTTGTTGAGTCAGAATATTAGAGTATAATTCTGAGTTATTTTCTTAAAAAGTCTTGAATCTTTGAAATGTATGATTCTTCACATGTCTATATCTATATTGCAGACCTATAAAAATAGTTGGACAGAGGATCACGAGAAATTATTACAACAAATAAAAACTCTGTTTAGTACATATCCTATTTTGAAATTACCTGATATTTCAAAAGACTTTGTTTTACAAACGGATGCTAGTTTACATGCTATTTCAGCTGTATTACTTCAATTACATGAAGGGAAACTACATCCTATTCTTTACTTCAGTAAGAAGCTATCTGAAACTCAGAGAAACTATGCTGTTACTGAACTAGAGGCTCTAGCTTTAATTGAAAGTACTGAGAAGTTCTCTAGATACTTACTAGGTAGGAAATTTCTGGTTCTTTTGGATAACACACCTTTGAAAATTGTCAAATGGGGTCATCCGAAGAATTCTAGAATACATAGATGGTCATTACTATTACAGGACTATGAATTTGACATCTGTCACATTCCTGGAAAAGATAATAATCTCGCTGACATTCTGAGTCGATTATAGAATAGCAGATTTTCCTGTTGATTAGTTATAGTTGAATTATAGTTATAGTTCTTGTTTATATAAATTGAGTTCATAGTTCATGATGATATATATATTGAGATGATACTTGTATATAAAGCCTTATTAGAAAGTCAATATGACAATAACCAACATGATAATATAGGTTATTAGATTAAGTATTATAAATAGAATTAAGGTACATTTATATCTGATATGTGTTCAAAACAGAGCCACGGCAAGGATGAAATTATTAACGGACACAAGTGCTTGCTGTTGGAAAGAAGACAGTCAGAAAGAAAATCTTACGTATCACTCTGTGATTGTGAAAGACATTAACTATATGTGATGTTATAAATGTTGAAATTGTGTATTAATTAGAGTTACATAAGAGTAATTAACGTTTATATTAGTTAATTATGAATTTTGGGTTCAGATTGATAAGATGGTATGTTTTATGTTATGCTATATGTTTATGGATCAGTACAACAGGAGCTAAATAAGAATATATGATCAAGCGATAGTTCAAATCTCAAAGGAAAATATCGGGTAAAAGTTAAGGTGAAGTCACAGACAAGCACCCTACCCATTAAATGAATGATTAATTATATCATAACAATACAACAACAAGTAACGACTACGACTAACATGGTTACTGGGAAATCTCCATTATTACCCTCGTCCGAAACTTATGGTAATACCTAGAGCTAGGACACACTTGTCATTAGGACAAGGTATGGACTAATATGTTTATTAGGTGAGCTGATTCCCTAGGATCAGTCACACGATGTCCGACGTAGGGATCGGACAGGTGGGCGTGCCCGTTATGTAGCATTTAGAATTATTTTTTTTAGGGTTAATGATGTGGTAAATCCTAGAACTATGTGGTTGTGGGTAAAAGAAAATTATGGTTACAGTTGTAAATATCATATATGATAATTATGAAAGGAAAAATGACGTAGCATTTTTTTTCTGGGAGGGGGCATTATGCAACATAGTGGTCACGCGCACCACCTAATAGGAATTAGGAGATTCCCAGTCTAACAATAGAATGACTTGACCACTGGGAACTAAGGCCGACGTAAGCATCGTGAGGACAGCAACGGAGGTCGCTTCGAGAAAGGACATCAAGTCAGCCGTGTTTTCCTTTGAGCTCCATGATAAAAGGATTTGATCGTCTAGGCGAGGCATATTTACTGAAAGAAGAGATCGCCTGTTTGTATGGCATTCATACCATGTTCGGACCGGGACATAAATAAATTATAGACGACGAGTTTGCAATAGTTTGAGATAGTCCTTGAGGGATTGAGCAATTACAGAAAGATATGAACAGCTGGGTTTGTACTGACATGTAACGTCCCGTCCCCGTGTCAGGGGCCCGTTATATTGTACAACCGTGTTATATATATATTTCTGAAAAGGAGATTAATCTGAATAAAAAGGATTGTCTCGAATTGCACCAGTCTTTAAGGTGAGCGACTTTGTTACATTTTACTCCAGTTTGAGTTTTGACGCTTTGGCGGTTGAATGACATTGAGACAAGCAGGTCATCCAGATAGTGCACAAGTATACAAGAATGCAGTGGCAGCAGGTCATCCAGATAGTGCACAAGCATACAAGAATGCAGTGGCAGCAGGTCATCCAGATAGTGCACAAGCATACAAGAATGCAGTGGCAGCAGGTCATCCAGATAGTGCACAAGCATACAAGAATGCAGTGGCAGCAGGTCATCCAGATAGTGCACAAGCATACAAGAATGCAGTGGCAGCAGGTCATCCAGATAGTGCACAAGTATACAAGAATGCAGTGGCAGCAGATCATCCAGATAGTGCACAAGCATACAAGAATGCAGTGGCAGCAGGTCATCCAGATAGTGCACAAGCATACAAGAATGCAGTGGCAGCAGGTCATCCAGATAATTCACAAGCATACAAGAATGCAGTGGCAGCAGGTCATCCAGATAGTGCACAAGCATACAAGAATGCAGAGGGCCAAATGCTGACGTTGTCAACATCTACAAGTCCTTCTGCCATGAGAGAGTTTCAGATTAATGTGGATGCCAAAACATCCTGAACCAAGGAAACTCAGGGTCACAAACAGATGACAAGTGCATTGAAACGGATTGCACGTCACACGTAGTTCCATAAATACTAATAAGTGTGAAGAGGATGTAGAAGAACCAAATGTGTCACCAGAAACCAATCTGGAGAGCAATAACTCCATTGGTATTCTAATAGAAAAAGACCAGAAGAGTGCTGTGACTGACCACAGACTCATTTTTCCTGATCAGAAATCTAATTTGCAGAAAACAAGCAATAAATTCATTGCTTTGGACTTTGATGCCGAGTACCAGGCACTCATCAATAGACAAGTTGAAGGGACAAGACAATATTTAACAGACACAGGTTATGATAAAGAAATTCACTTTGAAATGTACAAAGTTCACCAGCCACATCCATTACTTTCAAATGCAGTTGGAACACCTGCCTTTCTGTATATATCCCAACCCTTTACTAGTCTGTGATCATCGCAAGCAGTTCCAATGTTTCACTTAGATCTATGACAGGATGGGAAATCTGATAAAGCTGCTACAGATGCAGCACTTCAAAAATCCTCAGGATACTTTTAGAACTACAAAGACTTCTTGCCCAGAGTGCTATGATGTTGATTCTCACAATCAAAACACCAAGAACTCATCTGCAGGAAATCAAGCTGACCAAACTGGAACCAAAGTTTACTTCAACATATGTTATTTCTTTTCTAGGTAGGTAAAAAAAACAATTCCTAATCATTGTTTTCCCGTTGTAAATGTGAACAGTGAAGACACAAAAAAAAGGATGTACAATTTATTGCCTGGCATATTTCATTGTGTCTCACCAGGTGCATACTGCATCATTCAATCAACATAAAATAAATCAAACAATGAATCCTCGTAGCTGAAAGACATCACACACATAAATACCAAGGTAGTTTTAAGCTGTCATGCCTTGTTTGTTAACACAGCAGTGGGTTAGCCACAGCATCTACACATTCGAACATGTGTCCACTCTATGTGTAGTACAACATATAACCTTAGTATCATGAAGCATGTTACATATGGCAAACAAAATACACATTCCAAACTGGAGACATTTTTTACCCTACCACTAACAGATCAAGCATGTGCATTTTGTAATGACAAACAAACACAAAGTACAGCTAGATAACTGTCCTAACAACTTATACTTTACATGTGTGCAAAGCATGGGATGATGGAATGTGGTCACATATATTTTTACTTCACATAAGAAAGCAGAATGCCATCAAGTTAGTCATTTATGTGAGTGCACCATAATGACAAATGACAGACATCTAACAGAGAAATAAACACAAATGTAGAATCACAGAAAAAACCATTTTTAAAAATGTATACAAGATATTGCTAACAGTTTTGTCATGGTTACTAATAAACATATTGAAATCACAGAAAAATGTTAATGCAGAGTTAATAATCACACACTTGACAATGCCATAGATAAACACACATAGTTCTCCAGTTCAGAATAAACAACAGCAAGAAACTCACATTGGTAGATGCTAGTTTAGCTTCTGTGCTTTCTCTATAGTGTTGACAATCCAAGTACAACTTCTCATATTCCTCTCGTGTTACTATAAGATCCTTAAAAACACAAATCATCACAGAAATTACACAAGCACTGTGGTAATATACGTGCTATAAACTGTCCCCCTGTTAATTTTACGTCAGATATGTGGAAACAAATTCTTTTCCAAGTCTTCCCCATTGTGACGAAACGCGTTTATCTGTCTTGGGTCGTAAAGATCCCGCACTATTTTGGCGCGTCATCGGGGGACTTTCCCAGCTAAAAATAGACTGAGGGAAGCCGATAGAGGAATTACTATCTAGAATCTTCTCGAAACACCGGAATTTGAGTGACCCGTGAGGCTGGGTATCGCACTAAATTCTCGTGCAGAGGGATCTAGAAATTCTAGGCGGGGAATGACGGTTTCCCGAGAAAGTGGCTTTTCTCAAGAAGCACTAGCTCCTCATGCGCATTGAGTTGGCACGAGTGGGGAAATTGGCTTAACCATTCATTCACTTCAATTTGCTCGAAGGGAGCAGACGCAGGCCTGTGTGAGCCATTTTTGTGTTGCGTCTCACCTCAACCATGATTCGGCTGACTGTTACGGAAAGGAGGCTGAAGTGCCCTTAAACAGTTCTGAAAGCTGACTGGAGTCTGGTTTGCGACATTCAGGTACATATTTGTTTAAATCAGTTAACTTTGTAAGTGTGTACCAAACGCCATTGTTCTAACCTCATTACCTATGCGGATGTCCTTGCATACTAATTAGCAAACCGATCGATAACGCAGTTGACGGCTAATCGTGTGTTTGTTTACTGTGTGTTCGCGAATCAGCTGTTGGGAACGCAGGAATGCGATGTGGGCTATATGGATGTAAATTATATTTACCATATATTGCAAATCGTTGCATCTATTAGGTTGCTGTGTTAGAATAAAACATAGTTACTTGTACCTGATAGAAACTTAGATTTATGTCAGTCAGTTGCTGAAACCAGAAGAACGGTTAGAAAACCAGGTAAGTTGGTAGGTGGAGATTCAGACAAAATTGTGCTTAGTTACTAAATAAAGGAAGAACTTAGTTCTGTGCCACCAGGAATGATGTAACTATTGTGTAGTAACTTAATAGTGAATTCATTGTGTGGAACACGGGATTTCTGTGGTAAGGTAAGTCTGCTTTGGTGATATATATATATATATATGATGTGACATTGTGTATATATATTAGGTCATGGCATGTGATACTTCCTGGAGTAATTCCGAACGCCGAATAGGTCGACGCGTGATAACAATGCGTGCCGTCGCGATATACATATGCGTTCTGAACTCTTGTCGGAGCTATCTTGTTCTTTCATACTGGCGCTAGTGCGAGTGAATGCTAAGGTGCTGGAAGTATGGAAGGATGCAAGGAGGCTGTATGAGACAGGGGACATATAGGATATGGGGGAAGTGAAAGCAAGTTGTGAAAGTATAGGTTGGTAGACCAGACCAACGATGAAGTTCGGTCCCGGCCAAAGGCTAAACCACTTGGGAGGGCGGAACTGGAACATCACCCTTGGAACATGTGGGGAACATGTATTCGCAAGAAGGCGTCTTGACTCTAAGGCAGAGTCTGATAAGAAGAGTTTGCTATGGCGTGGGCAGGTGGTCCCACCAGCAAACAGGATTGTGTACATATTGGATGTGATCATGTACTATTCCTATATCCCGAGGGATGGTATATTGATCAATATTATGTTTCTTAATGAACATTGATGATGTTAGGAATGAGTCCAGGGACTCTTTACCTTATTGTTTAGTTCGATTAAATTAGAACTATGATAACAGCCTACTATCACTACTGACGTTAGCGACGACTGGTAGATGATTAGGGATAGGTGAGACCTACGATCAGACTCGTCATTCTGATTTCTTGCTCTGTTTGACGGGCTGTTCTGTGAGGCCAGCTGACAATACTGAACCCATGCTTTACTACTCTCCATATAGAGATAATGCTTTGGTTATATGCATAACTAAGTAGCATGACTGAGGGTTGAGTAGTCATTGGTAGGATGCATGTGGACTAATGTTTGGGCCAGTATACTCTCACCGGTCGCTCTTCCTTTTCAGGAGTTTGCCTGTTGAGGAACCAGTCAACTATAATTGTTGTTGGCAGGAAACCACTTCGTGTGACACAGCGAAGGGTTCAATTCTTTACTTATCACGCCCGACTCAACCACACCATGTACCCAAATGTGATTCACCATGCGTGAAGGTTGCATCAAGTAATCCAGGTGCCCTGAAGGTGCACGGGTGGGACGTGATGGTTTGTGATGTTTTTCTACATGGTGTTTCAGCCAGGAACATTTCAGCAATTTGAGCAATCATGCTCAAAGAAAGGAAACACCTGACCGTATAGCATTACGGTGGTTCCGCCTCAACGTGGAAAAATGAGATTTAGACACTTGAATGGTTCTTATGACAGCCATAGTGGCGTGTCTTGAGAAGAACTACACCAGCTATTCATTGTAACTTGTGACCAGTGTTACCAGGTGGAAGGGACAATTGATTATAGTCCAACCTGAATTGTTTTCCGTGAAATAGATGTCTGATTCTAATAATGTACTGACCCAGTATGAAGATTATGAACTGTGTTCGAGTAGGACTCAGTCACATTTCAGTTGCCATATCTGATTCTTCAAGCAGTGTTACTGTGAGGGACCATGGAATTGGTCATTGACATATTCTTCAAGCAGTGTTACTGTGAGGGACCATTGAATTGGTCATTGACATATTCTTCAAGCAGTGTTACTGTAATATGAGGAAGGGACCATTGAATTGGTCATTGACATATTCTTCAAGCAGTGTTACTGTGAGGGACCATTGAATTGGTCATTGACATATTCTTCAAGCAGTGTTACTGTGCTATGATTGATGGACCATTAGATGGGTCAGTGACTACTTAGGTTCATCGAATTCACGAATACTTGGAGTCAAGTCCAGGAGGATTGTCTCCCAACCAGTGTTGTTTGAGAACTGTGTATTAACATTGACTCCGTGGGAGTGATACAGATGCAGTTGGTCCAGTTGAGTGAGGTCCAGCAGTGACTCTATTGTTGTGGATCCACGCTCTGGAGACGGAGTGGTCTCCAAGGTTCTAGTCATCTCACTGGAAGGAAGCCGGGTGAGTGGCGGACCGACTGGACGGGACATCTGCATCCAATCTACTTCTCACCTGATGATGACAAGTATATCTCTGATTCTGTCTCTACTCTATCTTCTATTTGTGTAAATAGATTATTCTATCAGGATGTTCATTTCAGTTCTATATTCTCAAGGGTAGAATAAACTTTATGTAAGTTGACTTGCTCTTTGTATAATTATTGAGTGTGGTCTCGGCCGATGCCTAAGTGTTCATTGTTCCACAGGGGTAGGTAGTTAGTGGGGGTCTAGAATCTGGAGGGGCTTGTAGACATAATTAACTAATATGAGATCAACCACAGAGTAAAAATGTGTATCTGCCTGTCCAACCCCTGGGGCTAGAATACACGGGAGTGCAAGAGACACCTTGGGTGTGGTTCACTCACACTACCCAAGGTGAACTCGTTACACCCATATAAAATCTCTGTTTATAATTCTTATCTCCATGTGTTTATATCCATCCATCATTGCCATGCCGATAAGCATGGGCAGTCATGTTCTGCCATCTCACTCGATCACCAGAGTCGTGGATCAGCTCCGTGTTCCTATCTCGATCATGCCACGTGGCCAAGTCATCCAGGTATTTACTTCTCAGTCTTCCCCCTGGTCTCTTCCCTTCGATCTTGCCAGTCGTCACCAAGTTCTCCAATTCATTTCTTCTCATAACATGCCCAAAAAATTGTTACTGTCTACGTCTAATGACTCTAATCAGTTTACGATCTTCATTTGTTTCTTTAAGGACTTGTTCATTAGTTTTTCTGTCTGTCCATGGTATTCTTTGCATTTTCCTCAGAAACCACATTTCCACAGCCATCAGCTGTTTTTTTCAGCTTGACAGTTTATTGTCCACGCTTCACATCCATACAAAAACATAGGTTCTATGTAGCACTTCAGCACTCTTTTTCTCGTTTCAGGTGATATCTTATTATTGGTCAGTATGTTTTACATCTTGCAAAAGGCTACCGTCGCAATGGCAATTCTTGTTCTAACCTCTTCAAGGCATCTCCCATCAGATGTTATGACAGTGCCAAGATAACTGTATCGATTCACTTGCTTAAGAATATGAAATCCTCACATGTATGTGATGCGCTGGATCATGATCTGGTGAAATCCTCACATGCCTCTCACCTGATATGACATTTCAGTGCTGGTCTTGCACACCCTACTGGTTTCTGATCTTGAGAGGGGAAGGGGAGGTCTGCAACACAGTCGAAAGGGAACTTTCGTAGTTGGCAGAGATAATAAGACTCTACACCAACCTACTCTAACAGATGCCAGCCATTTTCAGTGCTCACATGATCTAATGCCAGTTGCATAGGCTTCCGAGTTAAACTCAGACTCAGATGGCTGCTTGATGCTGGTGATACATAAGTGATTGATAGTTTTATGAACATAGATGTGTCAAATAACAAGGAAGGGAAATAAAATACACTACAATTATATGACCAGTGGACTGTTCAGCAGCAGCAGCAGCAGCAGAAGAAGAAGAAGAAGGAGAAAAAGAAGAAGAAGAAGAAAAAGATGAAGAAGAAGAAGAAAAAGATGAAGAAGAAGGAGAGGGAGGATGGGGAGGCAAAGGAGGAGAGGGAGAAGGAGGCAAAGAAGAGGAAGAAGAAGAAGGAGAGGGAGGAGGAGGAAGAGGCAAAGAAGAGGAAGAAAAAGAAGAAGAAAAAGAAGGAGGAGAGGGAGGAGGAGGAGAAAAAGAGGAAGAAGAAATAAAATGCAGCCACCAGCCACATAGTTTTGGGACTCGAGTCAGAACAGTGCCAACACTTCAATTGTCATGCTGCTTGTAGTCATAAAGAAGGCCCTACTGACAATGATTGTTCCATCAAACAGTCTGTATATATTAAAGATCCCCATCATCATAGTTGTCCTTAATGCCAGAAATATGTATAAATGTTGATGTCCATAAATATGTATAAATATTGATGTCCATTCTTTCACAGGATATTATCCCTAAGGTAAAATAACAGTTTCAGTCTCAACTGGTCCACAATCTACCTCTCTTTAACCTGTTTCTATTTTCTCTGTTGAGAACTTCATGCAGTGAATGTTTCTATTTTCTCTGTTGAGAACTGCATGCAGTCAATGTTTCTATTTTCTCTGTTGAGAACTTCATACAGTGAATGTTTCTATTTTCTCCATTGAGAACTTCATGCAGTGTATGTTTCTATTTTCTCTGTTGAGAACTTCATGTAGTGAATGGTTCTAGTTTCTCTGTTGAGAACTTCATGCAGTGAATGTTTCTATTTTCTCTGTTGAGAACTGCATACAGTCAATGTTTCTATTTTCTCTGTTGAGAACTTCATACAGTGAATGTTTCTATTTTCTCCATTGAGAACTTCATGCAGTGTATGTTTCTAGTTTCTCTGTTGAGAACTTCATGCAGTGAATGTTTCTATTTTCTCTGTTGAGAACTTCATGCAGTCAATGTTTCTATTTTCTCTGTTGAGAATTTCATACAGTGAATGTTTCTATTTTCTCCATTGAGAACTTCATGCAGTGTATGTTTCTATTTTCTCTGTTGAGAACTTCATGCAGTGAATGTTTCTAGTTTCTCTGTTGAGAACGTCATGCAGTGAATGTTTCTATTTTCTCTGTTGAGAACTTCATGCAGTAAATTCTGTTTTTCTTTAGTTCCTGTGTCCAAGATATTAAAATGTGTACACAATGGGTTGCTAATCTTTGTCCCTGATTATGTCCCCAAGGCAGACAAATGTAAACAGACAGCAGATCAAAACTATAAGTTTCAAAAATAGATTACAACTGAAGTAAAAGCAAAAACGATTGCTTTATTCAAACATTCACAATGGCAAATGGCTGCATGAATTATTTTGACTTACTGTTGCAAGTGCATCAATGACTGTTCGAAGCTGACAGACATCTTGGGTTAGATGTTGACGTAATGTAACTTCTGTCTGAACTCGCAGTTCCATCTGTGTAGAGTCAATGATTGAAACAACTGTCACAGTAACATGGATATCAACATATCTGCAGACTGTCAGTAAATAGAAGATATCACAATGACATGGATACCAACATGTCTACAGACTGTCAGTAAATAACAGATATCAAATAAGATGGATACCAACATGTCTACAGACTGTCAGTAAATAACAGATGTCACAATAAGATGCATACCAACATGACTACAGACTGTCAGTAAATAAAAGAAGTCACAATAAAATGGATACTAACAAGTCTACAGATAGTCAGTAAAAAACAGATCTCACAATGACATGGATACCAACATGTCTACAGACTGTCAGTAAATATAAGATGTCACAATGACATAGGTGCCAACAAGTCTACAGACTGTCAGTAAATAAGATGTCCCAATAAGATGGATACCAACATGTCTACAGACTGTTAGTAAATAAAAGATGTCACAATACGGTGGATACCAACATGACTACAGACCAACAAATAAAAGTAAATATAAGATAGCACAATGGCATGGATACCAACAAGTCTACAGATTATCAGTAAACAAAACACAGAGTTTTGCAGTCACATATATATTTAAGATTCTTCAAACTGTCCCAAGTAAACAAGTTTTATCAGTAATTATTTGAAAATCTGAACACTGTTGTCAACTTATTCATCTACCATCCTGGTTTCTGCCTCACATTCATCTTTTAGTTTAGACAACATTCTTCAAGCTTAAAGAATAAAAAATAAAGACTATAGAGATTAACCAAGGTAATATGAATAAGAAACAGCATATTGTTGAAAAATGTTTCTTGTGTTTTCAAATTAGCTACCTCACAAACAAACAAAATTTATACAATAAAATAAATACTAACCTCTCTAAGGTATCGGGTCAGGCGAGACACAGCAGACACTAATGCCACAGTATAACCTGAAAATGTTTCAGTTTTATGAGCTGCTGTCTGTGGATGTCGTCCGGTTTCATTTTCATATTCAGCCATCTCATTTTCAAGTTGGTGCAAAACCTAGTAGTAGTTCCAAATACACAAATCAAGTTACAAAGTGAAATCATCAATAAATGAAATGCAAAACACTATTGACAATTTTGACTATTTCATGTAAAGCACATAAACTGAAACAGTGTAATCTGATAACAATCTTATATAATCAGAACTGAATCAAATATCCAGGAAGGTGCAAATATCACAGCTCTTATCATAAAGAGGGACAACACAATTAAGTCCAAAACAAACATTTCAGATGATCAGGGAAGAAGAAAAAGAATCCAAATATTCTATTCAACAACACTATGATACTGACCTGCCTCATGTCATTTACATTAGAAGTTGTATTGACGCTCTCAGGGGATGTCTTCTGAAACTGTATCATTCTTTTGCTTCTCTTAATCTTCTTTGTGTCATTCATTGCTGAAGGTGGTGTCCGTCCACATGGTAAGTTCTGAGTTTCTTTATCTGGAGTCTTGAAATCAGCCCCTGGCTTAGCTAAAGATGTACAGATAAAAAATTTCCATGCTGCCATCTTTCAGTGGTTTCAATAACATATCTACTTCTACAGCCTTGTATTTCCCAATGGAGTATAGGCACACAACCAACTCACACCATGTCTTCCTATCTTTTGTCATCTCAAGCAGCTACCCCCCACCCCAGCAATCTCTGTCTATAATTGTATTTTTCATGTAATTTTAGGTTTCAAAATCAAAATCCCAAAATGGGGAGTGACAGTAACACAATGGTAGCACACTTGCCTGCAGGCACAATGTTCATGTGTTTGAATTCTCACTGGGCAAACTTTTTAAGATGAACCTGGGCTCGCAGGTCAACTCAGCATAAATGGGTATATAGAAGTGCCCTGGAAGTAAAGGCACCCAGTATAATATTGACCATATCACTCATCAAGTGCTAACTGGTCTATGAAAACACATATTCTAACCTTCCAGGTACCAAATCTGGGTATTGAATAAGATTTTAATCATAATCAACACGCTGTACGTTGACAATATCCAAGCAGGTATCCATAAAAGACAAGACAAACAGAAAACATAAGAAAGGAAGAACAAGAAACATGGGAGCGAATTTGTCAACAAGAACAAGAGAAATCTGAGTGAATTTGCCAATAAGAAGAAAGAAAATGAATGTGTCAGGTGGACAGAGAAAAAAAATATTAACTTAGCACAATTAGAAAAGGAGGCAGACAAGAGAGAGAGAAAAGGACATCAGCATGAGATCAGGCTCAGAGAGGTGGAAGTGCAGACACAGTCTTCCGCTCATTCTGCCACCAGTACTTTGACATCCAATTTAAAAGCTGTGTCCTCAGTATCTCACAGTGGCATCCATGGGTTCCCTTTAAACCAAAGTAATGGGTAAGAGGAGCAGATAGATATCTATCTGGACAAGTTCCAGAAAATGGCTGACAGCTTTCAGTTGGAGAAGGAGGAGTGGAATCTGAAGCTGTCTCAAGGATTTAAAGGAGCAGCTTAAATGTTTACCCCAGGTTCCCTCAGAGCAAAAAAAATGACCACAAGGGTCTGAGACTGGCTCTCTTCAAACAATATGAACACACTTCAGCTACTCAAAGGCAAAACATTATGCACTGTCTGTCATTCATTTGCCCAGCTTTCTGCAAGCTTGGAATGTTACCTACCTAAACAAGTGATGGAAGAGTATGCCACTGATAGGTGCTGCATGAAAGTATACTCATCAAGCAGCTGAAGGAGTTCATGGGAGAGCCAATGCAAATCTTCCAGGTGGAAAATGGAAATGAATGGTTTGAGATCATAGTCCTGGCAGGAAAATACCAAATTGTCCATTGAGACTTTTTTTCCTTACAGACCAAAGGGATTGCATCTATTGGAAAAACTGCCAATCTCTACTTTCAATGGTAATCAACATAATAAAGTAATTAAAATCTCCCATACCTCAAAAACCCTCATCCAATTGAATGATGGGATGTAAGAAACCATTTGCCAACACTGTCAAAAACAATATCCAAAATAAAAATGATTGCAAAAGATATACCAAATGCCAGAACCTAAATACCCAGTACACTTCATGCTTGACCATGGAGCAGAAAATTACCAAGGAGTGCCACATTGCGTTTAGACATAATGACGTCATCGGAAAAGGCGGTAGAAAATCATATAGGGAAAACCCCACAAGAAACTAAGAAACTGTTGATAAAGAACACAAAGGACAGTGACGTCAGATATCAGTTTATGAACACGCCGGACTTGTAGTGTGGCAAGGAGGATGATCCTCCAGAAAAGAACAGACCTCCTGAGGTAAAAATAATCAGTGTCAATGTCAATGGGCAGCAGTTAGTGCTTATGTGACACTGAAATCAGGTCTGATACAGTGACAGCTGCTCATCTAGTCTGGTCAGTTAACATAGGACATCACTGAAGTTCAGGGAGCAACCAAAAATTATAACCCTATGTCTTCACCCACAGCCAAAGGCAAGTTATCTCCCGATATGTCACTGGAACTATATCAGCAGCAATGTTGGGTGATCCCATATATCCTACTATTCTGTGTGTGGGCTCATGTACCTGGTTGAACCAACAAAATTGATCATAGTCTTTTTTGTGCAGACCAGCTCTAAGCAAAAATAAAGTAAGGGTGTGGGGTCCCTCTAATCTCTTCAGGAGGCTTCTATATGAAGAGGGCAGGTAAAGGAGAACACAAGCATGATCAGCCTATAGTTCTGTTCACTCCAATATGCAAGTCCTTCACATGAGGCACTCCATATCCTTCGGTGGGCATATAGGAATTGATGGATCATGACGTGCCCTTCACCCAACTGGCATAGGCGTTCATGTATCTCAGTCCTTGGTACTCTGGATCAACTTTGCTGCTGATGATATTCCTCCATGCCATCATCTCAGTTCATCATTTGTCTAGGTCTGCCTCTACTCCAAGTGATCTTTCCAGCTGTCACGACATTCTCCAATGCCTCTCATCTCATCGCATGACCAAAGAATGCTGTTGGTATTTTTCTTATAGTTGTATATAATGTTCTAGTTTCAATAGCCTCTTTCAGTCAATCATTGTTAGTTGCTCTGGCAGTCCAAGGTATTCGCAACATTTGTCTTAGGAACTACATTTACATTGCTTCTAAACTCTTTCTAATTTGTTCATTCATGCTCCATAATTCAAAGCCTGCTCATTGTGACTTCCAGGTGCTGCAGGATTTGAAATATGCACAAAATTTGCTTCCCTTATCTAGGCCTCCGATCTTACTAACTAAATTAATGAGATCAAGGTCACATGTGACATCATTAGAAAAGGGTTTGTAACAAACCTCAGGGCTACTACCTCTCTGCTGGCCGCTCCCGACATATATAAATGAGACAGTGTGGAAAATGCTTTTCGCAAAAATCGCCCAAGATTACCGGAGAACATGAACTGGAATATTTTTGGAAACAAAAAGTTCAAGGACCAGTTTGAGCGGGAGTGCATTGCTGAATAGCCGCAAGGTCACCTGCTATTGTTGACTAGCAGTTTCTCAGGGAGAGGAGTGCCAGATGTAATGTACACTTTGGGTTCAAGCTGTCAGATGGACAATGGTGAACTTTGGGAGGCAGCAGAATTTATGGGTACAGGGCGGCATTGGAAGTGACCTTGGCTGTCAGAGGGGAATACCATACTCCAAATTTATGGCGGCGGGAAAAGATGGACCCGACCATGAACCGGAAAAATAATATAGATTTGGGTTAATATGATGCAGAGTATGCAAATTAATCAAGGTACGCGAGGTACGGATTGGAGGACCTTCGGGGGGTGAGAGAGAGCATGGTCACGTGATTCCAGAAAGGCGCCAAATCGAGTTGGATTTATACAGGGTACAGCAACCAGTTGGGGAGATAAGCAGATGTGAGACGGCCGAGTGCAGATACTCAAAGGCTGTTGGGACCAAGAAGGCTGTGGAAACTCTGGTCGGGCAGGTATAGCCGAGGACCAAAGGAAGCACGGACTTAAGTGTTGGAAAAAGAACCGCCCTAAAGAAACTATTGATTGCTGCTGTCAATTGCAATCATTAAGGAAAGTCACACAAGACTAGAGTGGGCTAAGAGGACACACGTTTGATGGGATCATCCAGAGAACTGCGTCGAACAAAGTTGGAAGGAGCCTGACTTTATTGGAAAGTGGCGAAATCACTCTGAGACGGGCGGTGATCAGTCCAAAGCACCCGTAGGCAGGCGAGCAATTATCCACTGGACAGGACTCTTACGTTGTCGCTTGATCGATTGCCTGGGTAAACTAGTGGGTGGTCATTTGACGGTGGTAGTTGGTGTGTGTGCATCCTTCTTAGACTTATATACTTTCTTGTCAGATTTGCGTACTTTTATATTCCTCTGATTGATATGTGACTAGTTATTGGTTTAATTGCAAGTCCTTAGTTTGATGGTATTCTCTTGATGCTAGTTACCTGACAGCATTTTTCCATAATAATTTGAATTGATTTCGCACGATATTTTGTCTACTTTGTAATGTCTTTTGAGAAGCAAATAAAATTGATTCAGTGTTAGCTTATTCTTTTGAGTGCCTATACTATTGTCAGTTAGGGTAGTGTTGTATTCGTGACCTGCATACCTGTATACTTGTGAGGTTGGTAGATAAAAC
Source organism: Cepaea hortensis (assembly GCA_963921405.1). Taxonomy (NCBI): domain Eukaryota; kingdom Metazoa; phylum Mollusca; class Gastropoda; order Stylommatophora; family Helicidae; genus Cepaea; species Cepaea hortensis. Next base: position 64,702,698 of record OY992885.1, read on the forward strand.
CAAGGGTAATCAGATTTAGTGACTATAGAGATTAACTCTACGACCGGAAGACGGACAATCTTTATCTATCAATCCTTTATTCTTTACACCTCTCTTCCTTTCTCTCTCTGACCTTTATTCTGCTCCTTCTCTCTCTCATCTCTCATCTTCGTGCTATCACATAAATATTTACTCATGTTTAGTTATCTTCCTCATCAGTCAGAAATTCTAATCACAACCCCATATCTGAACAGTCTACTGAAATTGTGAAATGAGCTAGTAATTAAGCGTTCAGACAAACCTGTTAATAATCCCAAGAGCACAGCTAACTTGTTAGGATCAGGAAGATTTAATTTATCACTTTGTCCTTTATCACTGTGATTCAGCAGAGTTTTGAGTAGGGGGAACACAGAGGCAGGATCGTGTCTATCTGTTTCACCATGTGTGTCCATTCTGGCATTCACTTCATGAATATTTCTTGTCATGTTATTGTTGACATTGGCCTCCCTGAGCACATTTGGATCCAAGCGTGCTGTCTTGCTTTTCTCTTCTTGCAAGTAATCCTCAAAGTATTGCAAGTTCATTTTGGATTCATAGGAAATTGGTTGTGGACAATGAACTTGGTCATCTGCAAGAAATTAATTAGATGATATGTATGTAGTTTTTTTTTTAATGATAATCATATAAGCAGGAAATATTTGCTAACAGACAAAGATGTATTTGATACATTCTCAACTGTATCTGTACCATCATATAGCAAGTTTATTAACGCCTGTTTAACATCACACACAAGTTTATAATGTACACACAGACCCAATGTTTCCATACTGACTGTCCAACAACTGTCAATAATCCAGCAACTACAAATATATGACCGGCTCTGTGGCAAAGGAGTTACGGACACAGCTCATAATCCCGCATACTGCATTTGAAACACAGCTGCGGGCGATTTGGCAGCAGACCGCCTTGCATTGGTTTTTATAAAATGGTATGAGTGCCGGTCATTCAGAAAGTAATGGCAAACTACTGACCGTAAATTTGCCAAGAAATCACAACAGCTTAAAGATGTGACATCATGTAAGGATATGCAACTAACTTAACTTTAACTAATATATGATACAGTCAAGCAATAAACTTTGCCAGTGTGGCTTAAAGGGACTGCAGTGACATTTTGTAAACTGAACTAGAATAGCATTTAATCACTCTTGGCATGACCTCAGTCTGCCTCATCCACTGTACTAGCTCTATAAATGTATTCATCCTGTAGACATTGGAAGTCAAGTATGTATCTGACCTCATTAGACATATTGAAAGTCAAGTATGTACAATATCTACATTAGATAGTGAAAGTCTAGTATGTGCTGTGCCCATATTAGACATTTTGAAAGTCTAGTATGTGTAATAATTATTGATGAAATCTGTAGCAATTCCATTATATATATATATATATATCATCTCATCTCATCAAGTTCCTCTTATACCTTGCGGTGTCGAGGTGAAGTATAAACTTCGTGAGAGTGCCCGATTATGGGCTTCATATATCGATATTCTCATGGACTCTGCTATTCCCTCCATCCAACGTTTACGTGGTCGGCCTCTTCCTCTGCTTTCCTGTGGTCTGTACATCATTGCTTGTTGTGGTATGCTGTTGACTGATAACCTACTTGCATGGCCAAACCATTTGACTTGCTGCTTTCTGATAAAATCTAGTGCTGCTTTAACCCCCACTTTAGTCCTCATTTCTTCATTTCTGATCTTATCTCTTCTTGATACGTTGAGTATTCTTCTCATCATCATCATCATCATCATCAAGTGCCGTGCCGGCTGGCGTAGGCGTTCATGGCTCTTCATAGATCTCGGTCTTTGGTTTTCTGGATCAACTCTGCTGCTGATATTCCTCCATGCCACCGTCTCAATCCATCCAGCATCACTTCTCTTGGTCTACCTCTGCCTCTCTTCCCCTCGATCTTTCCAGTTGTTACGATGTTCTCCAATGCCTCTCTTCTCATCACATGACCGAAGAAAGCTGTTTGTCTCTGTCTTATTGTTGTATATAATGTTCTAGTTTCATTAGCCTGTTTCAGGCAGTCGTCGTTAGTTACTCTGGCAGTCCAAGGAATTCGCAACATTCGTCTCAGGAACCACATCTCTGTTGCTTCTAATTTCTTCTTAATTTGTTCATTTACATTCCAAGATTCACTGCCATACAGCAAAACTGGTTCTACATAGCATTTCAGCACTCTCTTTCTTACATTCAGTGATAGTGACTTATTGCATAAGATACTCTTCATTTTCTGAAATGCGGCTTTTGCCTGCCCTATTCTGCTCCTAATCTGTGTTGTACATCTTCCATCTGATGTTATAAATGCCCCTAGGTATCTAAAATTATCAACTTGGTTAAGGATTTTCCCTTCTATTTCTATGTCACATTTTGGTGTCACCATTTTCTTTGATATTACCATTGTTACTGTTTTCTTGATATTCAAGGAGAGTCCTTTCCTTGCACTCTCTGTTACTACTACGTCTAATAATTGTTGTAGGTCTGTTGAATTATCCGCCACCAATACTGTGTCATCTGCATAGCGTATATTATTTATATTATAACCTCCAACTAGTATTCCTGGCATCTCTTTGATCTCTCTCATTATTACTTCGCTATACAGGGAGAAAAGAACTGGTGACAAGACACACCCTTGTCGTACTCCTAGCTTTATCTGTTCGTAACTACCCTCTTTATTTCCCATTTTAATTGCTGCTACTTGGTTCCAGTAAACATTCTTTATTATTCTTAAATCTTTTCCATCAATGTTGATATCTTCTAACATTTTAATCAGTTCATCATGTTTTACTTTATCAAATGCCTTAGTATAATCTATGAAGCACAAATATATGTCTCTCTGTTTCTCTATTGACCTTTCTATTAGTGTCCGTAATGTATAAATTGCATTGTTTGTGCCCTTTCCTTCCACAAATCCATACTGTTTTTCACTAATTTCCATTTTTATTTTCTTTTTGGTTCTTCTCATTATGATTCTGAGTAGAAGCTTAGTGATATGGTTTATAAGGTTAATTGTACGAAAATCTTCACAATCAATTGCCCCTGGTCTTTTTGGTATAGCTATAAATACAGATTTCAGCATATCACTGGGTAAATATCCACTGCTGTAAATATCATTCAACATTTTAGTTAATATATCTACTCCAAATTCTCCCAATACTTCTAATTCTTCTATTCTTCTATTGTGATTTCATCTGGCCCAGCTGTTTTTCCTTTCTTCATACGTTTCATAGCGTCAGCGACTTCTTCTTTCAGAATAGGTGGACCTTCTAAGTTACTATCTTCTGTTAATTCTTCCCTTTCTCCTTCATATAACTCTCTTATATACTCATTCCACCTCTTCATTATAGCATCTTCCTCTAATATTCTTTCCTGTTTTTGATTTCAAACACCCCGTATTTATTCTTATTTTTCTTTCTGTAAGCTCACTGATTTGTCTGTGCATATTTTTTGTATCTTTAATGGAATTTAATTCAATTATATTGCATTGCTCGTTTAACCAACTTTCATTAGCCTTCCCACATTTATCTTTTATTTCTTTATTTATCTTAGCGTATTCTTGTTTGTCATTTTTACTCTTTTTTCTTTTGTCCATCAGTTTTAAGATATCTTCATTCATCCATTTTTTCTTAGCTATTTTGCCACTCTCCGGTAATACTTCTTTGCTAGTTTGATGAATGGAGTCCCTTAACATTTCCCATTGTTCATTTATACTATGTATTTTAGCTATTGCATTGTACCTATTTTTCAGTCACTCTGTATTGTTCTTGCATTTCTTTATCTATTTTCAGAACCTCTTTATTAAGTCTCATGTTCTTAACCATTTTTTTCCCCTCTCTTTAATCTTACTTTTATTTGTCCACATAGTGGTACATAATCACTATTACAGTCAGCACCAGGCATTGTCTTTACATTAATTAAAGCATTTCTAAATCTTTTATTAATTAGTATGTAGTCAATTTGGTTGCGTATTTTCTTATCAGGGCTTTTCCATGTGTACAGTCTTTTATGGTGTTTAAACCATGTGTTTCCAATTATCATATCATTGATATTTGCCCATTCTATTAGCTTTTCCCCTCTTTCATTTCTTGTACCTAAACCATAATTCCCCACTACATCCTCCATTTTTCCCTTTCCTATTTTTGCATTAAAATCACCAAGTATTATCTTTATTTCTTGTGATCCAATTTGAGCCATCGCCATTTCTATTTCGTCGTAAAAGTGTTGTATTTCTTCCTCACTACTGCTTGCTGTTGGTGCATATACTTGTATAATATTTATGTCTATTGGTTTGCCTTTGATTTTTACCATAATAACTCTATCTGAAATACACCAGTATCCATTAATTGACTTGGCTGTTTTTTCGTCTAATATTATTCCTACACCTTTTTCATGTGTATCCCCTCCAGAATAAATTATTGTGTGATTGTCAGCTATAATTTTGCCCGATCCCTTCCATCTCATCTCACTAATGCCTAGTATATTCATTTTCATGCTATCCATCTCTCTTAAAACATTGGTCAACTTTCCTAGCTCATTTAATGTCCTAACATTCCATGTTCCTACTCTAAATTTATTCTTCTCAGGAACCTCATTTCTGTAGTGATTTTTCTTTTCTCTTTTTCTGTCATTGTCCAGGTTTGGCATTGGTAGCATAGAGTTGGCAGGAAGATTGTGTTGTAAAGTGCTTTTTTAGTAGTTATTGATACATGTTTGTTCTTTAGTATTGGTGCCATTTGTCCAATGAGTTGGTTTGCCTTATTGCACCTATTTTCTATCTCGTCTTCTGATCTGCCATTTGATATACTTCCTAGGTACTTGAAACTCTTTACTTGTTTCAAGGGATGTTCGTTTAGGTGAATTATTGTTGTTTGTTTTTCTTTAGTTATAGTCATTACCTCTGTTTTGCTTGTGCTAATTTTCATGTTATGTTCCCTACACATTTCGTTTAGACTATTCATGTGGTCTTGTAATTCAGCTTCTGATTTTGCTATTAGTGCTTGGTCATCCGCAAACAGGAGTTCTCTAATGGTTAGATTTGCAGATAGTTCTTCTTCTGTGTTCTCGTCATGCGGTATTCTTGCTGTCTCTGCTTGGCTGGTTTCTTTACATATGTTGTCTATATATGTTATGAACAAGAGAGGGGACAGGACACAACCTTGTCGTACTCCAGATCTTATGGTGAAGGGTTCTGAGTGTCCTCCAGTTGCTCTCACTATGCATTCACTGTTGTTGTATAAACTTCTACATAGGTTTGTTAGATGTGTACTCACTCCATATTGTTTAAGGATTTCCCACAGCTTGTTTCTATCTACTCTATCGAATGCCTTTTCTTGGTCGACAAAGGCTAAGTAGAGTGTTTCATTGAATTCGATTGATTTTTCTATAAGTTGTCTAAGAGCAAAAATGGCATCTGTGCATCCTTTGTTTTGCCTAAATCCAAGCTGTGTTTCGCTTAGCTGGGGTTCTAAAGTAGTTTGTAATCTTTTTTCTAGAATTTTGCAAAATATTTTCCCAGTATGACTCAACAGTGAAATGCCTCTGTATTGTGTGCAGTCTCTTTTGCTGCCTTTGTTTTTCCAAATTGGGATAATTATGGCGTTTCCCCAGTCTCGTGGTGTCTGTTGTTCTACCCAAACATGGTTGAATAGTCTATGTAGCCAGTTGGTATTTCATCCTGTCCCGGTGATTTGTTCAATGGGGCTAATCTGATGGCTTCTATAATTTCTTCTTTTAGTATGTCTGGTTCGAGTTCTTCGGTGACATCTGTATAGGTCTCTTGAATTCCTGTGACATCTAATGGGATGTTGAGAAGTTGTTTGAAATACTGCTTCCATCTTATTAGGATTTGTTTTTGTTCACTTATTGGTTCTCCATTTTCGCTGTTAATTATTTCAGTTGGGTCAAAGGGTTCTCCTCTGGTTCGCATTGCACCTATCTTTTTGTAGAAGTTTCTAGTTGCCTCCTTGTAGTTTTTATTTAGGGTTTCTCCATACTCTTCCCAGTCTTTTTGTTTTTCTCTCTTTACTATTCTATTCACATGTCTTCTCGCTATTCTATATTCTATGTAATCACATTCCTGTTTGCTTTTCAACCACTTTTTATATTTTTCCTTTTTGTCTTTTACCGCTTCCTTTACTTCTACGTTCCACCAACTTGTTATTTTCTTTATCCGTGTTTTGCGTTTTTTCATGGTTCCACATGTTATTTTTGCAGTATTTAAAATGCTTGATTTGAACATCTCCCATTCTTCTTCCACTGTTTTTCTTTCTGTGGGTAATTTTTCAAAGAGTTCAGTTAGTTCTTTCTCATAATTTTCCCTTACTGCCTCGTCTTTAAGGTTTTTTAAGTTTACTGATTCGCATGGCATGTATTTTCCTTCTCTATATATAAGACGATGCTGGCTTATGCAATTTATATTAAGAACAAATTAATATAGCTACATTTCAAGAGGTCTTCTACTCGTTTTCTGGCTTCAAGAATTATCCACGAAAATACATCATATAAAATAAGAACATTTTTCAGTGGAAAGGGAACACACAGAACACTAAAATGATGCTAAAACACAAAGGACACTTGTCACAGACAATGGAAGGAAATAGTCAACATTCTTTGTGCATGTCACTGGAAGAGGAAAAATTAGAATCCATTGCAGCAACTGACAAGATTGATAATGATGCTTGGCATCAGGATTCAAGGCTCATAAATCATCAATTAAATTAAATACAGTTTTATAGAATGGAGAATTAACAACAATCAACAGCAATGTAAAAACTAACAATGGTATTTCCAGCTGGCAGAGCATATAAAGAAAAAGAAATAGAAAAATACTCGCTTGGCCTGAATCACTGAGTCATAATCTGTAAAACTCAAAGGCGTATGTCACATTGTACATGCTACATCTTGTTAATCAGTGATGACAGTGTTTGTTACCTGAATCAGATGTATCCAAGTCATCATTGAGGGCAGACTGATCCATCAGTGAGTCACTGAGTTTCTCAGTCCTTGTGTAGATATCTGCCACAGGCGCAACCAAGCTGTTTGATTACAAATGAAAGCGTTCCCTCACGTGTCAATAAAACATCTCTTAATTAATTACATGAAATTCACTTAATGAACAAAATGTGAATGGTTATTCAGAACCACCAGTCAACTCTGGGTCAACCCATGGGTGCTTAGTCTCCCTAATCACATGCTAATGGAGACGTCAGCTGATATCAGCAGCTGTCATGGACGGATTTTATTGATATCAGAAGCAGTCATGAATGGATTTTATTGATATCAGCAGCAGTCATGGATGGATTTTATTGATATCAGCAGCAGTCATGGATTAATTTTATTGATATCAGAAGCAGTCGTGGATGGATTTCAGTGATATTAGCAGCAGTCACGGATGGATTTTATTGACATCAGCAGCAGTCATTGATGGATTTGATATCAGCAGCAGTCATAGATGGATTTTATTGATATCAGCAGCAGTCATGGATGAATTTTATTGATGTCAGCAGCAGTCATGGATGGACTTTATTGATATCAGCAGCAGTCATAGATGGATTTTATTGATATCAACAGCAGTCATGGATGAATTTTATTGATTTCAGCAGCAGTCATGGATGGATTTTATTGATATCAGCAGTAGTCGTGGATGGATTTTATTGATATCAGCAGCAGTCATGGATGAATTTTATTGATGTCAGCAGCAGTCATGGATGAATTTTATTGATGTCAGCAGCAGTCATGGATGGACTTTATTGATATCAGCAGCAGTCATGGATGGATTTCATTGATATCAGCAGTAGTCGTGGATGGATTTTATTGATAGCAGCAGTCATGGACAGATTTTGTTGATATCAACAGCAGTCATGGATGGATTTTATTGATGGCCTGGCTCAATGTGCACAGTTTTATTTTTACTGATTGCAATATTTGCCTATAATTTTCCTCTAGTAATCTACTATAGTTGCTACAGCAGCTTGTATCAACATTTCCACTATTTTGTACCATTTCAAGGCTGGAAGTTCAATCCAGAACATAAAGATTCATGTTTTTATGTATGTCAATAACTCATGCTCATTCATTCAGTAGCATGTCCTTTGCAGAACCTCTCGATCATAAGCAAGATGTCCCACGTCCGATACACCCATCTGGAGATCATCCGCCACATCCTGCACCCATCTTCTCTTTGGCCTTCCTCTTCCTTTCTTCCCAGGCATATACCCTTCCATTATTGTTCTCTCCAGACTTTCATGACATTTCAAGTGACCAAATTATTTCAATTTTCTTTGTTTTATCGTCTTTAATAGCCAACCTTCTTCAATATTCAGCTCTTGAAATATGGATGCATTTGTTCTTTTCTTTACCCAAGATATTCTTAGAACTCATCTATAACATTTATATTCAAAGGCATTTATGCGCTGTTCAGCTTGTTTAGTAAGTGTCCAGGTCTCACAGGCTATGTTGCAATGGGAAAGATGCATGCTCTTAAAAATCTAATTTTTGTAGTTCTATCTGTCCCACTCCATAATTTATTCAGTTGTTTTAGTCTTTGAAGAGCAATTAATAGTTGTCGTTTAATTTCTTTCATTGTAAACTCACGCTATATTAATAAATATGGGAAGTGCAGAATGGAAATTCTGACAAAAGCATTGTCTTAATTACTCGTGTCTCAGTGCCGCAGTGGCTATTTCTAAGTCTGTTCCATCATCAGGGCTCACCGTCCGGTACAATTTATAGTACTCAACAAAAAGAAAAGCCTGGCACATAATTTGGCTGAGAGTTACCACAAGCAAATGATCTGTACTGTAACTATACTACCAGTCTCTCTAGTATTATCATTTAATTTCCAGGTCTGACTTTCAATGCAATACTTTATACTCCTATCATGGCAGCACTGTTTTTTTTTTTTTTTTTTTGGGGGGGGGGGGGGGTGTCCAAGTTAATCGATTATTTCAGCCTGTGCTTCTCAGCTATGGTCACCTTTTCATTTATTTTTTCCAGTGAGTTATGGAATAATAACAGCAGCATCTAGAGTCGCACAAAAAAGCAAATATGAATGTGATCCAGTGTTACGCGCCAACAACTGAAAAGGATGAATCAGTTGCAGAGAAATTGTACATGAAATGTCAAAGTACTGTTGGGAACCAAAGAAATGGAAATATCACAATTTTAATGGGTGACCTGAATACCAAGATAAAATAGGAAAACACAGGTTATGTAGATATAGGGAAACACTGACTTAGGAAACTGAACAAAAATGAATTATCTGTATTAACCAGGAATTTAAATCATCTCTACCTGGCACATGTTATTAGAAGTGAGATGTAGATTCAGATCATCATTTGTTGATAAGTAAAGCTAAGTTGAAACTCAAGTGCTTGCTTGTGTTCATTGGCTTGAGCTCCAACGTGTAGTCCTGTATGTCGGATAAAGACATCCTGTTGTCCAACATCAGTGTGATGTCATACAGGACCTGAGGTTTGCATGAGTATCCATTGTCCCATGTCTGGCTTATTGGTGTGCAGACTGGTGGTTCCTCGCCGTACAGACAGACACTCTCCGACTTCGGAGGAATCGGCGATTCTACTGACTTTAGCCAGGACCCCGAAGGGAACTGTTGCCCAGGACTCTTGACGAGGACGCTTCAATAGGTCTTGGCCAGTATATAACCCGGCCCTAGTGCCTTGGAAACACCTCTGCGTCCCGAAACTCAAGTGATAGAGAACATTTTATAAACACGGAAATCAATACAATGTGAGATATCTCAGAAATTAAGAAACCAAGGAACAATTTATGGTCAATCTCTAACAAGTACCAGTTTCTGCAACAGTAAGTAGATAAGGTGAGTACAGAAGACTGATGGCAGAAGGTAAAATATCTGGAAAGAATCAAGCATTGAAGTCATTGGAAAAAAAGAAACAAAAATTAAAAGCATAGATAATGACAAAACCCTTTAAAAATAGAAAAAAAGGAACAATGAAACAGCTGATTTAAACAGCAAGACCACAGCTACTAAAGTCAGAACCAAAGAAAATTACACACAAGCTAATAAAGAAATTAAAAAGCAGACAAGGTTATAATAAAAGGCAGTATTTAGATGACAGCAAGAGAGGCAGAAACAGTAGCAGCAAAGAAAACCTCAGAGACCTTTACATAGTAAAGAGAAATTTCTCACGAACAATAAAGATCAAATGAAAAGATAGATTGAGTACTTTAAGAACTTCCGAACAGACCAGTCCCACAAGAACACAGTACGGCCTTACTGATTATAGACTGGATTATGAGGACAACAACTACCACCAGAAATGGAATTCAATGGATTCTGACAGTAGCTTGATGATCTGGACTTTGCTGATGACACTGTCCTCTTGTCCCATTCATGAAGTCACATGCAGGGTAAATTTAACACGCGTTACGGAAAGTCACAAAAATCAGGTCTAGAAGTTCAAAGGGAGAAGACAAAAATGAGAATAAATCAAGCATTGTAGGCATAGTGTGGTAGCTAACTTGGCTTCTTTCTCACAAGATGTCTGAACCATATTCATTGTTATCTCTCTATCAATTCATTGTTAGGAATTGTAACAATGTTATTTTTATGTCATCATTTCTAACTGTCTCTTTTACAATTTAATCACATACCGGATGTTTGTAAAGTCTCACTACATTATGTATGTAGAACAAATTTGAAAAATGAAGCACATGATGTCATCAAAACATGTGCTAAAATATAAGAGGCGTTCATATGAAATCTGTTCGTGCCACACCGCACGTAATTGCTACATTGAACATGATCATGTCATAGTCATGTGATAAGTACTGACCAATGAATAAAAGAGCACATGCTTATCGTCCCATGATGCATAGGTTCTGTTCCTGACCGTTGAGAAAATGGCCGGGTTGATCCAAAATCAATCCAAAGAAGCTCAAAGAGCGGTGATTCAGTTTCTTTCATTTGAAGGATGTCGACCAGTGGACATTCATCGAAGAATGCAGGCAGCGCATGGTAACAAATGTGTGTCGAAGACAACAGTGACAGACTGGTCACAAATGTTTCGGAAAGGACATCAGTTCACGACAGATCTTCGACGGCCGGGTCAAGCACATATTGTTGCAACAGAAAAAACCATTACCAAAATTGATGCAGCAGTACAGATGAACCGTTGTCGAAGCATACGTTCGATAGCGAAAGAATTTTATGTGTCAATTGAGTCAATTCAAAAGGTGGTTCGTAAGAAACTGCAATATCGAAAGGTGTGTTCACAGTGGGTACCACGGATGTTGACCGACCACAAAAAGAGGAACGCATGGGATGGTGTTTGAACCACTTGCTGCATTACAGAGTGGAAGGTGATGCATTTCTCTTCCGCATAGTGGCAGGCGATGAATCATGGTGTCACCACTTTGAGCTGAGCAGCAAAAGAGAGAGCATGCAACGGAAGCATTCTGGATCACTAAAAGCCAAAAAATTTAAGTTACAGGTTTCCGCTGGTAAGGTTATGCTGAGCGCATTTTTTTACCATGAAGGGCTATTGTTGGCCGACTTTAAAGAACCTGGTGTCAACATCAACTCTACCCACTACTTGCAAACACTAGACAAGCTGCAAAATACCATTAAGAATAAACGACCCGGCATACTTTCTTGCGGTGTGATTTTTTTGCACAATAATGCTCGTCCGCATTATCGCAAAGATTGTGCAGGAAGCATTAGCAAGGAAGAAGTGGGAAATTCTGCAACATCCAGCCTTTAGTCCTGGTTTGTCACCATGTGATTTTCATTTGTTCGGACCTCTAAAAAAAGCTCTCAAGGGGTAAATATTTCACACAGTTGCAGACGTGATGAACACGGTAAACACTTGGTTCGGTGTGCAACCACAATCCTTTTTTGTGGACGGCATTCACCGCCTACCTAAGCAATGGGATGCTGACCTGAATGCCTATGGCGACTTCTGACCAACCCATGGTGCACAATTCATTCAAAATGAATGCTTTGTTTAATTCTACCACACCTGTTAATGTTTCTTTCATGCTTTTGTAATAAAGCAATTGGAACGGGTTTCAAATGAACATCCCTAATGTTTTGTTTATTAAGAAATCTTGCTATAGATCTTTGAACAACCATCCATGTGTATCGATGACCATTTGGAAACACTTATTCAACCAAAAAATTCTTTCTTTCATTCTGTTTGGAGTGCAAAGAATTACTCCAGCAAATGCCAGCCATTTGCTGCATATTGCTTCACGATGGACTGTGGAGCACATTTTTTGATGACAACATGTACTTAATTTTTCAAATTTGTTCTACATACAAAGTGTACTGAGACTTTACAAACTCCCGGTATTTATATAAAGTAAAGAGGTACATTACCCTGTTACACAACTTGAGGTTTATTGGATATATGGTGCTAGTATAATATTTTGTAGACCTATCAGCACTGGACGGGTAATGTGGTCAAGATTACGCCAGCTGCCTCACATGATAGGACATTTCCAGGAACCAATTTTTAGATGGGTCAACCTGGGAGCCCATGTAACTTTTTTAAAAAAATGTACCTCAATGGGATTGGAACACATGACCACTGGGTTAGGAGGCAAATGTGCTAGCCACTGCACTACCGTGAAACTGAGTATATGCATGTATAGGATGATAAATGTCAACAATGACCAGTCTACTTCAGGTGGCCTGTCTGAAGCAGACATTGGCTATCATTACTGTCATTTGATATTTTAATTAAATTGGTTTTGTTTGTATTATCATTTGGTGTTCAGCAGTTTAAGCTTTCTACATACATCTTCCTCTGCCCCTCTTGTCGAGTATTTTCCCACATATTGTTAATTCCTCTATTGAAATACTCTATAAATTGTATTTGTTTTTTCCTTATGGTATTGAATAGGGATATACTGATGCCTACCTTGGTCAATACACACTGTCACTGTTCCCCCCTGAGCAACGGGCTGGAGTCTGTTGACAATGAAATAGCTCAAACCTGCGGAGGAAACATTTCCCACCCAGGTCTAATCCCAGCCAGCCTGTATGCAGTGCTGAAACATGAACTGGTTATACCCCAACAGGCTTCTCTGGAGACATTCCGATCCCGGTCTGACACTACCTTTTGGTTTCTGGGCTTGGAGAGGGGAACAAGAGAACTGCAACACAGTGCTGGAAGAGATGCTACTTTGGTACCAGAAGGCGAAAACAGCTCTGAGCAGGAACCTGTCTAGGGTCTGTGCAGTGCTAAGACTACCACATGTTGTAGGCCTGAGTGTATGGAGGAGTAGGTGGTCAATCTTTCCCTCACTTGACAGGCACAGGCTTCACAGCCTCACTTGACTACTCTCATTACATTATCAACACAACTCTCCTAGTGATTCCACCCACGCGCTCACTCTTTGGTACCAGGTCAGGTTAAAAAATCTGTAGACCAATCTCATTCCACCAGATATAATCCCTTTCCAGGAATCAAACAACTTGAACATCAAAGCATTTGACTTAGAAATTAAAACACAGTCTTCTAGACGACTCACAACCAACCAGCCAAGATACACATGTCAACAGCTACAGATAAAGACATCTGTGTTCAACAATGGAACTAAGTCTATCAAGTTGTACAAACCTGCTGTGATCACCACCATGAGGTGCTGTCGTAACATTGGGAAATCCCATAAATCTCTGGGTAAATGGAACAAGAATTACTCATTAAAATCAGTTGTATTTTAAAATCTCACTTGAACAAACCTAGCAATACAAACATGTATTGACATGTGTGTGTAAAAAAGAACAGAAATGTAGGTAATAACAGAAAATTTAGGTGTATGTTAAGAAGACAGACTTTAAAGATATATAATTTATCTCTTAAATATCCGGCAATATGTGCCTGGAAGATAGCTATAATTATGCAAATCAACAAGAAAAATAATTAGGTAAAAAGTGCAATTCATTTAGTTTAAAAACAAATTGGTTGTAGCATGCAAGTGGGGTGGGCAGGGTGAAATAATTATAATATTGCATGACTGGTACATGTATTGTTTATATATGCAATGGTGTTCAAAAAGAGTAATGTTAATATTCTATATATCCCCACATGCATGCGCCTGCACATATGTGTATCATCATCATCATCATTATGTGTCTAGTAGACTGGCATGGGCAATCATGCTTCTCCACATCTTGCGATCTCCAATGGCATGTGTTCATGTGCCATGACACAAGACTCAATAATTTTCTCTTGCTGTCTTCCTCTATCTCTTTCTACAAATCTTTCCAGCTCTCACAACATGCTCCAGTTTTTGTCTTTTTGTGGCCAAAAAATTAAGACTGCCTTTTTGTGATGTTTGTGATAAGTTGTCTTTGTGACTCAACCTCCCTCAAAATCTCAGATAGCTCATTCTGGCTGTCTGAGGAATTTTCAGCATTCTTCTATAAGACCACATCTCTAAAACTTCCAGAGACTTGTTCCCTTGTTTACTAATTGTCCAGGATTTACAGGCATATGTTAGAATTGGTTTTATGTAACATGCAAGAATTATTTTTCTAACTTCGAATGACAAGGATCTATTACATAAAATATTCTTCTCTTGACAGGATGCAGTTTTTACTTGTCCTATTCTGTTCTTTATCTCTGTGATAAATCCTCCATCTGATGTTATCCATGCGTCTAAACATTTGAATTTCTGCACTTACCCCAAAATAACATCATTTACAAGGGTAAGTTAATAAGTAAGCCACAAATGGCTGTAGAAAAATATGATAACAACTTGAAACCAGTTTATTTTTATACATACTTGTCCCTTTATTTCTCAACATAATTTCTACCAACACTGATGCACTTATCCCATCGTTTTATCAGTTCTCCCAAACCGGCTGCAAAGAACTGCGTGCTCTGTTTTCTAAACCACGTTTTAACTTCACATTCAACTTCAGCGTCATTTGTGAAATGTCTTCCACCAAGGTGGGTTTTCAGTGTTTATGCTGACAAATGTTTGTCCCGTAAAGCAGTGCATAGCTGGATAGAAAAAGTTATGAAGGTGAGTCAATAAGTAAGTCACACAGTTATGCGGGATGGCTGGTAAATGGAAAAAAAAAAGCACAGTTCTATGCAGCCGGTTTGGGAGGACTGATAAAACGATGAGATAAGTGCATCAATGTTGGGGAAATTATGTTGAAAAATTAAGGGACTATGTATGTATGTATGCCGGCTCCGTGGCCGAGGGGTTAGCAGCTTTCTCCGCTAACCCCGAATACTCTCGTCACGTGACGCGACGAGAATTAGCAGTGGTTCGAATCGCAAAAGTGACTTATGAGAGTATGGAGCCGGTCGCTCAGAAAGTCGTAGCGTGCTGATGAGCGTAATCTAGCCTAGGAATCAACATACAGCTGAAAGATGCTGGTGTTGACCGCAATATCCTGAAACAGGATGGAAACGCAGAAAAAAAAAAAAAAAAAAAAAAAAAAAAAATGTATGTATGTATAAAAATAAACTGGTTTCAAGTTGTTATCATATTTAGTTATTTTTCTACAGCCATTTGTGATTTACTTATTAAATCACCCTCGAAATTTAATTGTATGTTTAGGCACGGTCTGTTTTTTTTAAAATCGCTATGACTTCCATCTTCCTATTATTCAAGATAGGGCCAATTTTTTCACTCTCTACAACCACTGTATCTACAATTTCCTGTCGGTCCTTCTGACTTATTGCTATCAAGACGTCATCAGCATAATGTTAAGTTATTTCTATTATATACACCAACCAGGATCCCTAACATATTTTCTGTAGATCTTTTATGGGGGGATTTATAGGGACAAAATATGAAGGTGGGGGGGAAAGGGGGATGACATTCTGAACATATGGTGAAGGGGTGCATGGGCCAAAAAAGGTTGAGAACCACTGTTCTAGTAGTTTTATTATTTCCAGTATATGAAATATTGTTTGAGTGGTGTAGATAAGAAGACAGCATGATCTGAGCTATTATTGGCTAAAAACATTGTGTATTCAAAAGGTGTTGAAAAAGAAACATATCAGATTTCACAAACATATTACACAATTATGTATACTAATTTGTGAGCTCAGTGTGAACTTTTGTTGATTTTTGCTAATTAGATAACATCTCTCAGAAGTTATTTCAGCCAAAACAACAATTATTTGTCTATAATGTATTATTATATATAGTATAGCGGCTACGCACAAGTATTCACAAATTATTGAAAAAACATTTAACAATTTATAAACTCTGAAACATTAAGGAAAAGTGCAAAATAAAATGATAATTTTAAAGCCAAGACATGTTGGCATCCAAACATAATTAACATCTGCCAGTAAACAATAGGGAAAATGCTGAAAAATATAGCAGCAATGCAACAGGAATTTGACAAAATATTGACACATATCAAGCTGCTGGCCAAATGTATATCTATGCCTGCCTACCTTAGGGTCATCACCAAACAGATCTTTCACCACAGCCATCATTGTGTCAGATTTGGACAGAACTTCTTGCAACTGTTGAAAACAATAATTATCACAGTTAAAGCAATTACCACCTTGAATTACTTAACTGGTTCATTTCCGTTAAAAAGCATAACCACGAGATGCATCAGATGTCTTTTAAATAATAAAATCTGTGGCTGTATATACCCCAAGGGCTACACCACAGCTTAGCATCTACAGGAGTTCTCTTTTTAATAAGAAATTCATAAATAGTAACATGAAACAGAATGTGCAAGAATCTACACAAAAATCATTTTTGTAGACATCAAACCTAAAAATAAGACCATATTATGTTGAAATCTTACAACCTGTCTTCACAGAATACAGGACACATGAACTATGAACCTTCAGTGATACATTACAGATTTATCACCTACCTCTGCTGAGTCGGTCGGGTGGCTGAAGGCCAAACTGGTAGATTTAGAACACCAGTATCGCACAACACCTTCTAAACCAGTGTTTCCCAACCTTTTTTGTGCTATGCCCCACCTAGGCCGTTCTAAAATTCTTATTAAAGGTTAACAAAACACTTGTATTACTGAAACCAGACTGTAAAGTCGGATGACCTGGATGCAAAAATGAGAAAATATATCTAGTCACTTGTGAATGAGGGACTTATCAGTGAGGCCACTGCAAGAATGCTCACACCATGTGGCTCCCAAACTCCTCAATGTACGGTCTACCTAAGCTTCACAAGCCCGGAATCCCACTAAGACAGATCCTGTCCATGGTTAACTCTGCACAACACCAGATGGCGAGATGGCTAGCTGAAATTTTAAAGCCAGTACGACAGTCGTGAGATCCAAAAATACTTAGAGATACATTCGAACTGGTGGAATTATTGGATACTATGGACATAAATAATAAACACATGGTATCCATGGATATAGCCTCAATATTCACCAACGTTCCATTAGATGAGACAGTGAAAATATTAAGTGAACGCATTAGAGACAAACAACTAAAACTAGGTATACCAACATCTATTCTGAAGAGGCTGCTATTACTATGTACTGCCAATATAAAATTCAATTTTCTGAATAAGTCATACCGCCAAATTGACGGAGTGACCATGGGGAGTCCTCTTGGCCCTATTCTAGCGGACATCTTCATGGCACATTTAGAAGAAAAGAAATCCTCAGACATTAAAAACTTGGTCTTCTACCGCCGTTATGTGGACGATATATTAATTATCACCACAGACGAGTTATAAGCAACATTATTCCAGGCCATAATGAACATGGCGTATAAAAACATCTCTCTATCTATGGAACACGAACACAACGAAGCGTTGCCGTTTCTGGATATCCTAATGAGACGTAGAGCAGACGGCACAATTCACAGATTGGTGTAGCGCAAAGAAACATGGACTGGCCAATACTTAAATTTTCATAGCTTCACACCTGTCCAGTACACACAGGGCTTAGTACGGACCCTGTTTGACCGTGCTAGGAAGATATGCACCCAGGACACTCTGACAGAGGAAATTAAAACTCTGAAGAATGTCTTACCCCTGAATGGGTACTCCACAGGATATATAAAGTGCCACTGCCAAAGGCCAAAACCAAAATCAGACGTAACTACAGTCCCTAAGCTCAAGGTATTTATTCAGCTAACCTTTCGAGGGGATGACGTAATGCAATGTCTACAGGACAGACTCATTACAGCAGTCAGCAGAACATTCCGTGCTGCAACTCCAGTTATTAGGTACAGAACCACACCTATTCCCACCCCAGCAGTAAAAGAATCCACCCCTCTGTAAATTTCACATGCAAGTGTGAGTCTAACTACATCGGCAGAACAGAGCGGCAGTTATACAGCAGGGTTGTTGAACACATACCAAACTGGATTGACAAGATACTACACACAGGCGATGGGATCATGGGAAGGCTGACACACCACAATTATAAACTTCCGATGTCGTCCACTGCATGTCATGCCTTGGAAACTGGTCATGTAATTGATAGAGACAGCGCTTTTCGCGTGTTGATTCAAACACAAAATAGTCGTTTGTTAAAGTTTGCAGAAGCCATAACCATTACCATGGTATACAATTGATATTACTGTGCGAGCATATGTATATTTCAGCTTGAAGGATGTATCCAGTTATTTTACTCTATGTTGTGTGACTTCTGCAGTATGTACCTGATAAAATAAAATGTTTGTATATCTTTTAAAGAACATTGCTGTCAACATCAGCATCTTTCAGCTTATTGTTGATTTCTTGGCAAGATTACACTCAGTAGTTTGCCATAGGTTTCTGAACGACCGGCCCACATACCCCATAAGTTACCGGTGTGGTTAGAACTGCTACCGATTTTCACCGTCATCACGTTACTCACGAGAGTATACAGGATTCCGGAGAAAGTCGCGAACTCCTTGGCCAGGGAGACCAGCATGTACCTGATAAGATGCAGCGAAATATGCCAGGCAATAAATCGCACAATCTATGGTTTGTGTCTTCATTATTCATATAAATAAATGACATGCTCAGCAGCCAGTCAAGCGGCTAGCCAGTGAGCTCTAGTGACAAAAACTTGGGTTAGCATGAGGAAAGCTCACGACCAGAGTTTTTCCAAACAGGGAAAGAAAGAGCCCCTCATTCTTGAATGTAGACTGTCTGCATGACTTGTGACTATTTTATGCAAGTTGTGAGGGTTTGGCATTTCTCTGTAGTTGTGATGGAGTGGAATCTTGAAGTTCTTGTGCTTTTGCTGTCGTAGTTGTGCTCTAAAACCCCCATTCTGCAAAAATGCTGCCTGTGCCTACTCATTATATATACATATTGTGAGTCATCAAGTAATTAATTGTTATCAAGTACCTGTTATTGTTTGTGAGCATCATTTGTCTACAAACACTACAGTCCACTAGATTCAATATCTTTATCTCACTACTTGGATTTCCAATTTTGGCTTGATGATGGCTTGATGAATAAGGTGCCGGAGGAAGAGTTGGCGATCTTGCTCCATAAGCTAGTTAGTTATGTAGTTAGTTAGTCAACAGATCATCCTCATAGCACATTGAACCATTCAGTCCATAAGTGCTCGGATCTTCTTCTCAGTAAATCCCACAGCGTGTGGCGGCTAACATCACCAGTTCTGTGTTGGTTTATCATCTTCTTTGACCTCCTACACAGTGTTCTTGTTTGGCCACACCTCTTTTAACTTACTGTTCTCGCAGTCTGACCATGGTTTTTTTTTTTAATGCGCTCGCTCGCTTTGAACTCAAGCTTAGTCCATACACACTATTTATAGAGTGCTGAAATGAATTTTGCGTGTGGATTAGCTTTCCCTATTAACAGTGTCCCTCTCCATCAGGTGAACCCACTATACTTCAGAGGTACATGTAATCTACATCCCCAAGTCAAGGACGACAGGTCAACATTTTAGTCCAGCTGTCCGGTGTAGGGGTTGAACTGCTTACCTCGGCATCAGCACAATGGATGTTTAAGATCACGCGTTGTTACCCACTCGGCCATGCTAACCTGCTGACCATGGTTGTAAATTCATAGTCATCACTTGGTTCTCGCAAATCGTAGAGCATTCACTAAATCAGCCTGGTCCATGGCTCGTCCGCCCTCCACAGTAGCCTTACCTGCAAGCCTGTCACATGTTCCATAAGCAAATGTCACTAGAACCTTTTAAATGTTGTGGTTATGATTCCAGAAGAGCTCAGAACCAACTATGAGAATGTTAGAGAATGTGGACTGGCTCACTTTAGCCTAGATGAAGCTGGTTTTCAAACAGCCTACCAGTCTGTGGCACCAAGGATAAATTAAACATTCCTTGACTTTGTGTCAGAAGTCTAATCGGCCTTCGATAAGTGGCTGAAAGCAGCTAGTGTGAGGGATAGTTTCCAGAAGCTGAGAGACTTGATCCTGACAGATAAATTGAGCTTTGTCATGCCGGAGGTGATACCAAGCTTCCTCCTTGAAAACAAGAGTAAGTCTATAGAAGAAATAGAATCCAAAGGCGAGGCATACTACAATGCCTATGAGGACATTTTTGCTGAGTGCGCTCAGCCTAATTTAAAAGTAGGAGCAGCTGCCAGGTTCTCATGTGACAAGAGAATGTACAATCAACATCAGTACAACCATACAGCCAGCTCACCAACAACAGACTTATCAGCCCAGGTATGAATATAAATAAAACAGCACACAAATCAAAGAAGGGAGAATGAAAGTCACAAATCAAGAAAACAGAAGCCAAGGCATGAAGCAAACTTGCCTTTCTGGGAGAAAAAGGTGGAGTAAAATAGGGAACTAATGAAATGACCTTAAAGGAAGTCTAAAATGATGCAATATGACCAATATCAGAGTACTGATCTGTAGCATGGTCTACAGCAGCCAGTGATCTCTACTTCTCAGGAAATGTCCTGGTCCTATTTTAGACTGGGTCAACATGATAGCCCAGGTCAATGAAAACAATCCATATCTGACAGGGGATTTGAATACATGACCACAGGCAGGTAAGCACACTAGCCACTGACTACTGCAGGTTTTTTATATGCTCACAATCCATCCATCCATCATGTGCCATGCCGATAAGCGGGGGCGGTCATGTTTTGCCATCTCACTCGATCAGCAGAGTCATGGATCAGCTCCGTGTTTCTGTCTCGACCATGCCACTTGGCCAAGCCATCCAGGTATTTAATTCTTGGTCTTCCCTTTGGTCTCCTCCCCTCGATCTTGCCAGTTGTCACCAAGTTCTCCAATTCATTTCTTCTCATAACATGCCCAAAAATTTTTGACGGTCTACGACAGTGGTTCTCAACCTTCTTTGGCCCATGCCCCCTTCACCATATGTTGAGAATGCCATTTCTCCCCTTTCATATTTCCTCCCTATAAATTCCGCCCCCCCCCCCCCTCCCCCTACATAATATACGTAAAAATTGAAGCTAACTTTAATAACACATACTAGAACAAGTTTAGACATCTATATAAAAAGTGATTTGTGGGTCTACTTACGTCTTCTTACGTTATAAGATGAATATCAGAAGGGCGAGGAGTACAGAGCAGCAAAGTATGGAGGGAAAAACAATATCAAGTAATCGGTTCTTCAAATAATCTTCATTCCGCCCCTTGGAAACCCTAAAATTCCCCGCTAGGGGGGAATTCTCCACCGGTTGAGAACCACCACAGGTCTACGACTAATGTCTCTAATCAGTTTACGATCTTCATTTGTTTCTTGAAGGACTTGTTCATTGGTTTTTCTGTCTGTCCATGGTATTCTTTGCATTTTCCTCAGAAACCACATTTCCACAGCCATCATCATACTAGACCACTGACTACCTAAGTGAATGAGCCATACATAATCAGAGTGTACATAGAGGAAACCCATGGTTGGACCCTCGCCCAGATTCCCATAGTTGCAGGATCCAAAGGGAAAGCTACGAAAGTTGCTTCTTATTCTATGCTTAGAAACTTGCCAAACTGGAAATTACCATAGTCACCTATTACTTATTTCCATGTATAGGCAACTTTCAGAAAAGGACTATAGTACCTAATTGGATTCTGGCATAATTGTATGTTTCTGAAAGAATGATGAAAGTAGCTACATTACAGATATATAACTATCTGCTTTCAGATGATGCTGCGAATTGTAGCAACTTCTGTTTCTTGAAATAGTAACAGCTGACTTTGAAACAGAGAACACACAATAAAACTACTTCTTCTGCCTTTTATCTTCCAATAGTGGACTCAACAAACTCATGCCAAGTCCTCCTTTTCCTTTGATGAGAATAGGACTAGCCATCAAATAAACAACAATAATACAACTACAAATAGCTTCGATGCCTACTGATATGAAACATACGCAATCATGTCTGCATTTTCAAATATAAGTCATTGTCATGTTATAAATAATCCTTGCCTGATTTTGATCATAAAGTATTTCTTTCATTATGGCAAGTTGTTGAGCTTCTGTTCCTGTCAGTTTATCCTTGAGTTTTTCTGTTTAGAAGATAAAAATGTATTAACCAGTGGTTTCAACAACAGTTGAGGACAATATATTAACCAAAGTTTTCTACAACAGTTGAAGACAATTTATTCACCAGTGGTTTCTAGAAGTGAGGACAATTTATTTTAAAAAATTGTTTTCTGCAACAGCTGGGGACAATTTATTAATCAGTGAATTCTACAACAGTTAAGAACAATTTATTAATCAGTTGATTCTACAACAGTTGGGGACAATTTATTAATAAGTTGGATTCTACAACAGCTGATGCTAACCAGTGGTTTATCCAGCAGTTGAGCAAAATTTATTAATCGGTGGTTTCTACAGCAGTTGAGCACAATTTATTAACCAGTGGTTTCTTTAACAGTTGAGGACAATTTATTAACCAGTGGTTTTTACAACAGTTGAAGACAATTTTTTATTAACCAGAGGTTTCTACAATATTTGAATACAATTTATTAATAAGTTGGATTCTACAACAGTTGGGAACAGTTAAATAATAAGTTTGATTCAACAACAGTTGGGGACAATGTTAATAAGTTGGATTCTACAACAGTTGGGGACAATTTAATAACCAGGATTTTACAAAAGTTGAAGACAATATATTAACCAATGGTTTGTACTACAGTTTAGGACAATTTATTAACAAGTGGTTTACTACAACAGTTGGGGAAAATTTATTGTAAAAAAAATTGTCTACTACAACGATTGGGGACAATTTATTGTAAAAAATAGTTTATTATAACATTTGGGGACAATTTATTGTAAAAAATAGTTTACTATAACATTTGGGGACAATTTATTGTATAAAATGGTTTGCTACAACAGTTGGGGACAATCGTGTAAGTGGCATTGGGTGATATGGTCAGTATCACGCTGAACACCTGAAAAACATTTCTGGTACCACCGACCTGGCAGTCAGGTCAATTTTAACAATCCTCTCGATGTCGATTCAAACCCCAAAAGCCAGCAAGAGAGCTTCTAGCCACAACGCTACGAGACTCTGCAAATGCTCCTCAAACTAGCAACCACACCCACCAAACTTAATGTTCTAATTCTATGTGACTTCTGATTGCTACCATTTTATAATTGTGTATGTAAGTTAAATTACACAAAACTAGAAGTACATTGCCTTTTAACCAGATAAATTACGTTACATACCTTTGTGTATTTTCTCTAACTTAACTGACAAATGGTTCTTTGACTTGTGTGCTTCCTTTCTCAGCATCTTCAAAATAATAAGAAAATGTATAAGTATGGAGAAATGCAAAAAAAACAAAAAAAATATAATGCATTGTAAACCTATTGAAAAAAATAATTACTATGGACTTGTTAAAGGAGTACTTAAATATTTTTAACAACTGACAAACAGGCAGACAATTTTATTGATCTTTATTGTGTAATGCACTGTGATGAAATGACCCAGTACATGTGCCTTCACACTGGGTAATTCTCTTTCGGCTGGCGCTAGGCGAGTGGTCTCCTGTCCATGCTAATTATAACCTGGGGGAACCCGTCTAAATTTGTCTGTTCTGGAGGTTTCTCGAAACGCCGAGAGAAATGATCGGTTGAGTTTACGAGATGTCCCCAGTCACGTAGGACATCACTTAACAGGTGTATCTCGGGAATTTGGTTTTCTCCGTGAGACATTAGAAATTCGAGGGTTGAGTGGAATTTGTAACGCCACGGGTAAGCTTGATTTGCCTCAGTCGCCAAGCTCCAATCAAACCAGGCGGACGCAATGTCAGACCTGTAGAATTGATGTCTTCAAGGTGCTAGCCAGAGCCCGACAACTATACAGCTGATATTTGCTGTGTCTCTAGACATAAAAAAATGTTTACATATCCTTTACAGGACATCGCTGCCAACATCAGCATCTTTCAGGTGACTGTTGATTTCTTGGCAAGATTACGCTCAGTAGTTTGCCATTGCTTTCTGAGCGGCCAGCTCACATACCCCATAAATTACCGATGCGATTCGAAGGTAATTGAAATAAGTAGTTAGTATTTGTTCTTACCGAACCGCAATCCCCTAAAATAACATTTACCAGCATGCTATGTTTTTCGTCCAATTTCATGAATAATTAATTAGATTTATTGATCGGCCAAGTGCGAATCTAGGCCAGAGGCCCAATGTTAACTACAGGTGTTTTCCAGCGCTAGCACACTGTTGCGTGTGTAGATTAGATTGACTTCTAAGTCCTTTAACGGGCGTTGTAGAAGGAAATAAACATAATCTTGGTATGTTGCTGATATTCACATGTATTTGTTAAAGCTATATAATTACTAGGAAATTCCCACTGCTATTTGTGAGTGTACTTTTGTCAATCTAATAACTGCATGCTTAACATTTGTGTTGACCTACTGGTTTATTGATTCAATAGCTGGCTGGTGATGTGTTATATGCATTAGTTGACTATTGATGGGTTATATGCTTTGGCTGGCTAGTAATGTGATATATACTTTAGCTAGCTAGTGATGTGTTATATGCTTTGGCTAGCTAGTAATGTGTTATATGCTGTAGCTAGTTAATAATGTGATGTATGCTGTAGCTAGCTAGTGATGTGGCAAATGCTTTTGATAGCTAGTGGTGTGTGATATGCTTAGCTAGACGAAGTTGTGCTATTTCAAGGAACCAAGGTGTTGTTTGATTTCCAGATGGACGTGCAGGGAAATGATTGCTGTGTTAAGGTAACAGTGCTGTTACTACTCTTTCTATATAGGAGTGGTGTGTAGTTACAATGATTATGGTAGTTATTTATTGCCTGTGGAATTGCGATGCTATTACTACTTGCTAAATCCGAATGACTTACCAGTAGTGAGACGACGCGTCATAACCGAGGGCGTTTGTGTTTGGGCCGAACCGAGATTCGAACGAGATGTTTAATGAAGACATGGGGATTTATGGGATGAGTGCCGGGTGGCATTCTAAATGGGATTACATGGCCTAACACACCATGGAAGTCGTTAACTCTTTATCCACAGCTGATCTGGGGAAAAGACAACGGGGGTGGAGTGCCACCAATATGGGATAGACCTGTGCAGTCTTCACCTTCAAGATGAGGGGAATCACCAAGAAAGGTTCTACCTGTTCTGGGACGGAGATCCCAGAACCAAAGCGTTGCTTTGTTATTTAATTTATTAATACTTTCAAGTTATTAATGAATTATGATTTAACTGATTAATTAATGGGTTAATTAATTAATTAATTGTTGAGTTATGATGTTGAGGAGGGATTGTCCAGCTGGACACCTCCCAAGTAAATAAAACTACTACACTGAATTAGGGAGTAGGTGTATTATATGGTTGAAGATGGATAGATGGAGAAACGAGATAGCACCAAGTAGTAGGCTCCTATAACCAGGGTCAGATGGACTACACGGGTTCTTTCGGGACAGATGTTGCCCTGAAGAGATATTCGCCTAGCTATTTGCTCACTGATGCACCCTCATGCATGAACATCCTTGGCAGGATAGATGATCGTAAATACCATGTTGTTATGAGTGTGTGTGTGTGTGTGTGTGTGTGTATATATATATATATATATATATATATATATATATATATATATATATATATATATATATATATATATATATATATATTCTGATGTATGTGATGATGTTTATGTGCATGTAGGTTGCAATTGTAGCCGAATGCTCCCATCGACCTCATTTTCAGGATCTGTTTTTTTTTCGCTGGAGATTCTGAAGTAACATTATAAAACTCATATGGACGCTTCACTGCAAATCATTATGATGTATGTGGCTATACTGGGAGTGGTTCCATGATCATGAATAGACAAGAGTCAATGAATACGAGACACTGGAGTTATGAGATATATCACTATCGATTCAACCAGGGACAACCGTGAAGAGTCTGACGAACTTAGGTTGACCGATCCAGATGGGATCTGCAGCTGATGCGTCTAAACCGGACTTGCGCCTGTATTCAGGTATACTCATATTCTTCTTCTTCTTCTGCGTTCATCCGGATTTTTTTTTTTCGGATGTGACTGCGTTGTGCCAGTTTACAGCAGAGCTGCGTTCTTGCGCCGTTAGGCCGACACATCCGACTTCTGCGGGCATTTGTTGACCGGGTTAACCTTCCCGGGGGTTTCTTAGGACGTTTGAATCTCACTGTTGTGGTGTTATCCCCCATCCTAGCTGGCCCATATAGAACAGCCAAAGACATCCTGGTCAACCCTCAAGGGAAGGCAGGGGCAGATCATGGGCATTCCCCGCCATCCAAGGAGGCTTCCATACTTGCAGAGCCATCACACAGCGCTCTGGTAATGGGCTCACCCAAGGAATCACTTCGTATATTGGGCCTTCCGTTCACCATAGGCTGTTCCTCCGGAAACCAGAAGAATGCAGTCTGCAGATGACATCCACACAGAGAGCTTTCGATTAAGACTTTCCACCTAATGGATTTGCTATCCAAGCAATATTCCATTTCGTGCCACTAGGACACTTTTTCCACCTTTTTATGAAGCCCACACAGTGAGCTTTCGATTCGGACTTTTCACGTAATGGATTTGCTATCCAAGCAATATTCCATTTCGTGCCTCTGGGACACTTTTGTAACCGACATACCTGTGGTATGAAGTGTGGCAGTCTAAATACATCTTCATGCACCTTTAGATGTCAACCTGAATGTAGTTAAAGTAAGCTGTAGTCAACTTGAGCTTGTTGATATCTCCACAGAGCTTGTCCTCAAATGAAGCAGGCGTGGGCCAAAATATCTTTCTCTGTTCTGCATATATTGGGCACTCCTGCAGCAAATGTTTAGCTGTCATTTTACCAGTTCCACAATTACATTCATCTGTTTCTCCTATCTTTATTTTATTGAAAAAGTGGTGTTTCAGCCTGTTATGTCCTGTGCGGAGTCTGAAGATTGCTACTTGTTCTCTTCGGTCGAGTTTGTAATATGCATCATCCTTCTGGTGGCCTGGATGCTCTGATTCCCATTTGGTTCTATAAGTGCTTTTTATAAACCTTTTTGCCTCATTATAGGTTATGTCTATGTCAGGCTGTGGTAATCGTCCACTCTCTTTTGCTAGTCTGTCAGCCTCTTCATTTCCAGGTATACTGCAATGTGATGGGATCCACTGTATTACAACTTTTTTGGATTTCTGGCATAGACCATGGAGTGCTGCTCTTAGGTCAGCTAGTTCTGTGCTGTTTTTGCTCTTCAGTATTGAGACAGCTGACTTTGCATCTGTGAAGATAGCTATTTGCTTCTCTTTATTTTCCTCCATCAAGAGCATTTCTGCTGCAGTTTTCAAAGCCTCTACCTCCGCTTTGAAGTTACTTGAAAATTTTCCAGTTGCCACTGACTGTGTTTTTATCACTCCATTTTTTAAATTAAGGAGAATTCCTCCTCCTCCATTTTTAATTGAATCTTTGGCTGATCCATCTGTATATGCATGGGTCCAATTGCTGCTTGGTTTCATTCTGCGCGTTCTTTTTCTCAATACCAGGAATGTTTTCTATCATCTCAGGCAGTTGCTGCTGTCTCCAATCTGGGAAGTTGTGTGCATTGTAAATGGGCTTGACTGTTGATATGTTAAGTATAGGATCTGCCCTAATCTTTCGTTTTGCAGTTTCTACAAAGTTGCTACGCTTCAGTCTTCCTTTTCCAAAACCATTAAACCTGTTATACATAGGGTGTATACTCATATTATTACTCTGAGTGAGAAATCTATGTGTTAGTGATGATACCTATTCAAAGTGAGTATTCTGAAGTGAACTGTTGTAAATATTCAACGAAGATGGCAAGTATCAAAATGTTTCGGACCCAGCCGGGTCTTAGGGATGTTGATAGTGTAGAGAGCTACCCAGCTCCAAGATTATCCTACAAGTCTGAACATCTTGACAACATTGAACTTGACAGGAGTTATCCAACTCCAATGGTAGTCTGCATTTATGATGAACTCATGAACACTGTTTTGGTAGATAGCTACCACACTCCAAGGTTAGGTTGTTGAGAACAGCCCAGTGACAGTGCTAGTGTTCAGAGCCACCAAGCTCCTATTGTGTGCTGTTGATTAGATAATTCAATTGACTTTATTCTGCTGAAGAGCTATCATGCTCTAGTATTGCTCTGCAGTGGTTAACATCAGAGGGGACGCCTAGAACCCTAGGGTCGCCCTGTTTCATTAGTAGTGAGAACTCTGTTGTGGTTGATTACGTCACCGGGTGACGACATCAAATAATTGTGTGGAAGCATCAGTCGGATATCGGGCAAGAGCATGGCTGTTCCAATATCTTAAACCAGGTGAACTTGGAAGACGCCGGCGGTGTCAACACGTTAGAGGTCCACAGTACAGGAAGTCGGCCGGGTGAGTTTACAGCAACGACTGGACGAACACACGAACAAATGTCACATGCTACATGATGAATGACAGATCATCTTTAGTTCTTCTCACCTCTCTACTTTAGAGATGTACATAGACATTCCTCTGTCCAGGCTTTTCAGCCATCTCACTCTGAAGTTATTTTGAATTATTTCGAAATTAAACTTTGATTTTGTTATCATGCCTTTGAGTGAGGATACAACTGTTGTCTTGTCCGAGCCCCCTGTGGGTGGGTATCCATAGGTGGGAAGAGAAGAACAGGTGTCCCGGCTCGTAGGGGGCCTCGTAGACGGAAAGTCCTAGTGAGGTGGTCAGAGCAAGTGCGGGGGACATATCTAAGTGTACATTACCTGTCCAAGCCCTGGGGGTCTTGTTACAAGCACAAAACACATTTTTATGCACATACACACACTTACTTATTTGGATTACAAAACAAAAGTGGCCAGCAGAAAATCAGCAGGAAAATAAATCAATCATTGTAAAATAAATGCAACACCTTACTTCTTCTGTTGATCTCAAAACCCTATAGGGGCATTCAACCGACTCCAAGCCCTCTCTTTCTTTAGTTATCCCATGTAGCTCTGTCCATGTCCTTCCCATACTGTTCATTTCTGTTTCTACTTCTCTTCTCCATGAGATGTTAGGTCTTCCTCTGTCTATTTCTTTTGCCTTGTGGGTATTCTTGGGTTTTCTCAATGTATGGCCTATCCAGCGCCAGTGTCTTTTCTTCACCTCTTGGTTCATTGGTAACTGTCTAGTTCTCACCATAAGCTCCACATTGGTAACTGTCTAGTTCTCACCATAAGCTCCACATTGGTAACTGTCTAGTTCTCACCATAAGCTCCACATTGGTAACTGTCTAGTTCTCACCATAAGCTCCACATTGGTAACTGTCTACTTCTCACCATAAGCTCCAATTTGGTAACTGTCTAGTTCTCACCATAAGCTCCACATTGGTAACTGTCTATTTCTCACCATAAGCTCCACATTGGTAACTGTCTAGTTCTCACCATAAGCTCCACATTGGTAACTGTCAAGTTCTCACCATAAGCTTCACATTGGTAACTGTCTAGTTCTCATCATAAGCTCCACATTGGTAACTGTCTAGTTCACACCATAAGCTCCACATTGGTAACTGTCTAGTTCTCACCATAAGCTCCACATTGGTAACTGTCTAGTTCTCACCATAAGCTCCACATTGGTAACTGACTAGTTCTCACCATAAGCTACACATTGGTAACTGACTAGTTCTCACCATAAGCTCCACATTGGTAACTGTCTAGTTCTCACCATAAGCTCCACATTGGTAACTGACTAGTTCTCACCATAAGCTCCACATTGGTAACTGTCTAGTTCTCACCATAAGCTCCACATTGGTAACTGTCTAGTTCTCACCATAGCTCCACATTGGTAACTGTCTAGTTCTCACCATAAGCTCCACATTGGTAACTGTCTAGTTCTCAACATAGCTCCACATTGGTAACTGTCTAGTTCTCACCGCAAGCTCCACATTGGTAACTGTCTAGTTCTCACCATAAGCTCCACATTGGTAACTGTCTAGTTCTCACCGCAAGCTCCACATTGGTAACTGTCTAGTTTTCACCATAAGCTCTACATTGGTAACTGTCTAGTTCTCACCATAAGCTCCACATTGGTAACTGTCTAGTTCTCACCGCAAGCTCCACATTGGTAACTGTCTACTTCTCACCATAAGCTCCACATTGGTAACTGTCTAGTTCTCACCGCAAGCTCCACATTGGTAACTGTCTAGTTCTCACCATAAGCTCCACATTGGTAACTGTCTAGTTCTCACCATAAGCTCCACATTGGTAACTGTGTAGTTCTCACCATAAGCTCCACATTGGTAACTGTCTAGTTCTCACCATAAGCTCCACATTGGTAACTGTCTAGTTCTCACCGCAAGCTCCACATTGGTAACTGTCTAGTTCTCACCATAAGCTCCACATTGGTAACTGTCTAGTTCTCACCGCAAGCTCCACATTGGTAACTGTCTAGTTCTCACCATAAGCTCCACATTGGTAACTGTCTAGTTCTCACCGCAAGCTCCACATTGGTAACTGTCTACTTCTCACCATAAGCTCCACATTGGTAACTGTCTAGTTCTCACCGCAAGCTCCACATTGGTAACTGTCTAGTTCTCACCATAAGCTCCACATTGGTAACTGTCTAGTTCTCACTGCAAGCTCCACATTGGTAACTGTCTAGTTCTCACCATAGCTCCACATTGGTAACTGTCTATTTCTCAACATAAGCTCCACATTGGTAACTGTCTAGTTCTCACCATAAGCTCAACATTGGTAACTGTCTAGTTCTCACCATAAGCTCCACATTGGTAACTGTCTAGTTCTCACCATAAGCTCCACATTGGTAACTGTCTAGTTCTCACCATAAGCTCCACATTGGTAACTGTCTAGTTCTCACCATAAGCTCCACATTGGTAACTGACTAGTTCTCAACATAAGCTCCACATTGGTAACTGACTAGTTCTCACCATAGCTCCACATTGGTAACTGATTAGTTCTCACCATAAGCTCCACATTGGTAACTGTCTAGTTCTCACCATAAGCTCCACATTGTTAACTGACTAGTTCTCACCATAGCTCCACATTGGTAACTGTCTAGTTCTCACCATAAGCTCCCCATTGGTAACTGTCTAGTTCTCACCATAAGCTCCACATTGGTAACTGTCTAGTTCTCACCATAAGCTCCACATTGGTAACTGTCTAGTTCTCACCATAAGCTCCACATTGGTAACTGTCTAGTTCTCACCATAAGCTCCACATTGGTAACTGTCTAGTTCTCACCGCAAGCTCCACATTGGTAACTGTCTAGTTCTCACCATAAGCTCCACATTGGTAACTGTCTAGTTCTCAACGCAAGCTCCACATTGGTAACTGTCTAGTTCTCACCATAAGCTCCACATTGGTAACTGTCTAGTTCTCACCATAGCTCCACATTGGTAACTGTCTAGTTCTCACCGCAAGCTCCACATTGGTAACTGTCTACTTCTCACCATAAGCTCCACATTGGTAACTGTCTAGTTCTCACCGCAAGCTCCACATTGGTAACTGTCTAGTTCTCACCATAAGCTCCACATTGGTAACTGTCTAGTTCTCACCATAGCTCCACATTGGTAACTGTCTAGTTCTCACCATAAGCTCCACATTGGTAACTGTCTAGTTCTCACCGCAAGCTCCACATTGGTAACTGTCTAGTTCTCACCATAAGCTCCACATTGGTAACTGTCTAGTTCTCACCGCAAGCTCCACATTGGTAACTGTCTAGTTCTCACCGCAAGCTCCACATTGGTAACTGTCTAGTTCTCACCGCAAGCTCCACATTGGTAACTGCATACTTCTCACCGCAAGCTCCACATTGGTAACTGTCTAGTTCTCACCATAAGCTCCACATTGGTAACTGTCTAGTTCTCACCGCAAGCTCCACATTGGTAACTGTCTAGTTCTCACCATAAGCTCCACATTGGTAACTGTCTACTTCTCACCGCAAGCTCCACATTGGTAACTGTCTAGTTCTCACCATAAGCTCCACATTGGTAACTGTCTACTTCTCACCGCAAGCTCCACATTGGTAACCGTCTAGTTCTCACCATAAGCTCCACATTGGTAACTGTCTAGTTCTCACCGCAAGCTCCACATTGGTAACTGTCTAGTTCTCACCATAAGCTCCACATTGGTAACTGACTAGTTCTCACCGCAAGCTCCACATTGGTAACTGTCTAGTTCTCACCATAAGCTCCACATTGGTAACTGACTAGTTCTCACCATAAGCTCCACATTGGTAACTGTCTAGTTCTCATCATAAGCTCCACATTGGTAACTGACTAGTTCTCACCATAAGCTCCACATTGGTAACTGTCTACTTCTCACCATGAGCTCCACATTGGTAACTGACTAGTTCTCACCATAAGCTGCACATTGGTAACTGTCTACTTCTCACCATGAGCTCCACATTGGTAACTGACTAGTTCTCACCATAAGCTCCACATTGGTAACTGACTAGTTCTCACCATAAGCTCCACATTGGTAACTGACTAGTTCTCACCATAAGCTCCACATTGGTAACTGACTAGTTCTCACCATAAGCTCCACATTGGTAACTGTCTAGTTCTCACCATAGCTCCACATTGGTAACTGACTAGTTCTCACCATAAGCTCCACATTGGTAACTGACTAGTTCTCACCATAAGCTCCACATTGGTAACTGACTAGTTCTCACCATAAGCTCCACATTGGTAACTGACTAGTTCTCACCATAAGCTCCACATTGGTAACTGTCTAGTTCTCACCATAAGCTCCACATTGGTAATTGTCTAGTTCTCACCATAAGCTCCACATTGGTAACTGTCTAGTTCTCACTGCAAGCTCCACATTGGTAACTGTCTAGTTCTCACCATAGCTCCACATTGGTAACTCTATTTCTCAACATAAGCTCCACATTGGTAACTGTCTAGTTCTCACCATAAGCTCCACATTGGTAACTGTCTAGTTCTCACCATAAGCTCCACATTGGTAACTGTCTAGTTCTCACCATAAGCTCCACATTGGTAACTGTCTAGTTCTCACCATAAGCTCCACATTGGTAACTGTCTAGTTCTCACCATAAGCTCCACATTGGTAACTGTCTACTTCTCACCATAAGCTCCACATTGGTAACTGTCTAGTTCTCACCATAGCTCCACATTGGTAACTGTCTAGTTCTCACCATAAGCTCCACATTGGTAACTGTCTAGTTCTCACCATAGCTCCACATTGGTAACTGTCTAGTTCTCACCATAAGCTCCACATTGGTAACTGTCTAGTTCTCACCATAAGCTCCACATTGGTAACTGTCTAGTTCTCACCATAAGCTCCACATTGGTAACTGTCTAGTTCTCACCATAAGCTCCACATTGGTAACTGTCTAGTTCTCACCATAAGCTCCACATTGGTAACTGTCAAGTTCTCACCATAAGCTCCATATTGGTAACTGTCTAGTTCTCACCATAAGCTCCACATTGGTAACTGTCTAGTTCTCACCATAAGCTCCACATTGGTAACTGTCTAGTTCTCACCATAAGCTCCACATTGGTAACTGTCTAGTTCTCACCATAAGCTCCACATTGGTAACTGACTAGTTCTCACCATAGCTCCACATTGGTAACTGACTAGTTCTCACCATAAGCTCCACATTGGTAACTGACTAGTTCTCACCATAAGCTCCACATTGGTAACTGACTAGTTCTCACCATAAGCTCCACATTGGTAACTGTCTACTTCTCACCATGAGCTCCACATTGGTAACTGACTAGTTCTCACCATAAGCTCCACATTGGTAACTGTCTAGTTCTCACCATAAGCTCCACATTGGTAACTGACTAGTTCTCACCATAAGCTCCACATTGGTAACTGACTAGTTCTCACCATAAGCTCCACATTGGTAACTGACTAGTTCTCACCATAAGCTCCACATTGGTAACTGTCTAGTTCTCACCATAAGCTCCACATTGGTAACTGACTAGTTCTCACCATAAGCTCCACATTGGTAACTGACTAGTTCTCACCATAAGCTCCACATTGGTAACTGACTAGTTCTCACCATAGCTCCACATTGGTAACTGACTAGTTCTCACCATAAGCTCCACATTGGTAACTGTCTAGTTCTCACCATAAGCTCCACATTGGTAATTGTCTAGTTCTCACTGCAAGCTCCACATTGGTAACTGTCTAGTTCTCACTGCAAGCTCCACATTGGTAACTGTCTAGTTCTCACCATAGCTCCACATTGGTAACTGTCTATTTCTCAACATAAGCTCCACATTGGTAACTGTCTAGTTCTCACCATAAGCTCCACATTGGTAACTGTCTAGTTCTCACCATAAGCTCCACATTGGTAACTGTCTAGTTCTCACCATAAGCTCCACATTGGTAACTGTCTAGTTCTCACCATAAGCTCCACATTGGTAACTGTCTAGTTCTCACCATAGCTCCACATTGGTAACTGTCTACTTCTCACCATAAGCTCCACATTGGTAACTGTCTAGTTCTCACCATAAGCTCCACATTGGTAACTGTCTAGTTCTCACCATAAGCTCCACATTGGTAACTGTCTAGTTCTCACCATAGCTCCACATTGGTAACTGTCTAGTTCTCACAATAAGCTCCACATTGGTAACTGTCTAGTTCTCACCATAAGCTCCACATTGGTAACTGTCTAGTTCTCACCATAAGCTCCACATTGGTAACTGTCTAGTTCTCACCATAGCTCCACATTTGTAACTGTCTAGTTCTCACCATAAGCTCCACATTGGTAACTGTCAAGTTCTCACCATAAGCTCCACATTGGTAACTGTCTAGTTCTCACCATAAGCTCCACATTGGTAACTGTCTAGTTCTCACCATAAGCTCCACATTGGTAACTGTCTAGTTCTCACCATAAGCTCCACATTGGTAACTGTCTAGTTCTCACCATAAGCTCCACATTGGTAACTGACTAGTTCTCACCATAAGCTCCACATTGGTAACTGACTAGTTCTCACCATAGCTCCACATTGGTAACTGATTAGTTCTCACCATAAGCTCCACATTGGTAACTGTCTAGTTCTCACCATAAGCTCCACATTGGTAACTGACTAGTTCTCACCATAGCTCCACATTGGTAACTGTCTAGTTCTCACCATAAGCTCCACATTGGTAACTGTCTAGTTCTCACCATAAGCTCCACATTGGTAACTGTCTAGTTCTCACCATAAGCTCCACATTGGTAACTGTCTAGTTCTCACCATAAGCTCCACATTGGTAACTGTCTAGTTCTCACCATAAGCTCCACATTGGTAACTGACTAGTTCTCACCATAAGCTCCACATTGGTAACTGACTAGTTCTCACCATAAGCTCCACATTGGTAACTGACTAGTTCTCACCATAGCTCCACATTGGTAACTGTCTAGTTCTCACCATAAGCTCCACATTGGTAATTGTCTAGTTCTCACCATAAGCTCCACATTGGTAACTGTCTAGTTCTCACTGCAAGCTCCACATTGGTAACTGTCTAGTTCTCACCATAGCTCCACATTGGTAACTGTCTATTTCTCAACATAAGCTCCACATTGGTAACTGTCTAGTTCTCACCATAAGCTCCACATTGGTAACTGTCTAGTTCTCACCATAAGCTCCACATTGATAACTGTCTAGTTCTCACCATAAGCTCCACATTGGTAACTGTCTAGTTCTCACCATAAGCTCCACATTGGTAACTGTCTAGTTCTCACCATAAGCTCCACATTGGTAACTGTCTACTTCTCACCATAAGCTCCACATTGGTAACTGTCTAGTTCTCAAAATAAGCTCCACATTGGTAACTGTCTAGTTCTCACCATAAGCTCCACATTGGTAACTGTCTAGTTCTCACCATAGCTCCACATTGGTAACTGTCTAGTTCTCACCATAAGCTCCACATTGGTAACTGTCTAGTTCTCACCATCAGCTCCACATTGGTAACTGTCTAGTTCTCACCATAAGCTCCACATTGGTAACTGTCTAGTTCTCACCAAAAGCTCCACATTGGTAACTGTCTAGTTCTCACCATAAGCTCCACATTGGTAACTGTCAAGTTCTCACCATAAGCTCCACATTGGTAACTGTCTAGTTCTCACCATAAGCTCCACATTGGTAACTGTCTAGTTCTCACCATAAGCTCCACATTGGTAACTGTCTAGTTCTCACCATAAGCTCCACATTGGTAACTGTCTAGTTCTCACCATAAGCTCCACATTGGTAACTGACTAGTTCTCACCATAAGCTCCACATTGGTAACTGACTAGTTCTCACCATAGCTCCACATTGGTAACTGATTAGTTCTCACCATAAGCTCCACATTGGTAACTGTCTAGTTCTCACCATAAGCTCCACATTGGTAACTGACTAGTTCTCACCATAGCTCCACATTGGTAACTGTCTAGTTCTCACCATAAGCTCCACATTGGTAACTGTCTAGTTCTCACCATAAGCTCCACATTGGTAACTGTCTAGTTCTCACCATAAGCTCCACATTGGTAACTGTCTAGTTCTCACTATAGCTCCACATTGGTAACTGTCTAGTTCTCACCATAAGCTCCACATTGGTAACTGTCTAGTTCTCACCGCAAGCTCCACATTGGTAACTGTCTAGTTCTCACCATAAGCTCCACATTGGTAACTGTCTAGTTCTCACCGCAAGCTCCACATTGGTAACTGTCTAGTTCTCACCATAAGCTCCACATTGGTAACTGTCTAGTTCTCACCATAAGCTCCACATTGGTAACTGTCTAGTTCTCACCAAAAGCTCCACATTGGTAACTGTCTAGTTCTCACCATAAGCTCCACATTGGTAACTGTCAAGTTCTCACCATAAGCTCCACATTGGTAACTGTCTAGTTCTCACCATAAGCTCCACATTGGTAACTGTCTAGTTCTCACCATAAGCTCCACATTGGTAACTGTCTAGTTCTCACCATAAGCTCCACATTGGTAACTGTCTAGTTCTCACCATAAGCTCCACATTGGTAACTGACTAGTTCTCACCATAAGCTCCACATTGGTAACTGACTAGTTCTCACCATAGCTCCACATTGGTAACTGATTAGTTCTCACCATAAGCTCCACATTGGTAACTGTCTAGTTCTCACCATAAGCTCCACATTGGTAACTGACTAGTTCTCACCATAGCTCCACATTGGTAACTGTCTAGTTCTCACCATAAGCTCTACATTGGTAACTGTCTAGTTCTCACCATAAGCTCCACATTGGTAACTGTCTAGTTCTCACCATAAGCTCCACATTGGTAACTGTCTAGTTCTCACTATAAGCTCCACATTGGTAACTGTCTAGTTCTCACCATAGCTCCACATTGGTAACTGTCTAGTTCTCACCGCAAGCTCCACATTGGTAACTGTCTAGTTCTCACCATAAGCTCCACATTGGTAACTGTCTAGTTCTCACCGCAAGCTCCACATTGGTAACTGTCTAGTTCTCACCATAAGCTCCACATTGGTAACTGTCTAGTTCTCACCATAAGCTCCACATTGGTAACTGTCTAGTTCTCACCGCAAGCTCCACATTGGTAACTGTCTACTTCTCACCATAAGCTCCACATTAATAACTGTCTAGTTCTCACCGCAAGCTCCACATTGGTAACTGTCTAGTTCTCACCATAAGCTCCACATTGGTAACTGTCTAGTTCTCACCATAAGCTCCACATTGGTAACTGTCTAGTTCTCACCATAAGCTCCACATTGGTAACTGTCTAGTTCTCACCATAAGCTCCACATTGGTAACTGTCTAGTTCTCACCATAAGCTCCACATTGGTAACTGTCTAGTTCTCACCATAAGCTCCACATTGGTAACTGTCTAGTTCTCACCGCAAGCTCCACATTGGTAACTGTCTAGTTCTCACCATAAGCTCCACATTGGTAACTGTCTAGTTCTCACCGCAAGCTCCACATTGGTAACTGTCTAGTTCTCACCATAAGCTCCACATTGGTAACTGTCTAGTTCTCACCATAAGCTCCACATTGGTAACTGTCTAGTTCTCACCGCAAGCTCCACATTGGTAACTGTCTACTTCTCACCATAAGCTCCACATTGGTAACTGTCTAGTTCTCACCGCAAGCTCCACATTGGTAACTGTCTAGTTCTCACCATAAGCTCCACATTGGTAACTGTCTAGTTCTCACCATAAGCTCCACATTGGTAACTGACTAGTTCTCACCATAAGCTCCACATTGGTAACTGACTAGTTCTCACCATAGCTCCACATTGGTAACTGATTAGTTCTCACCATACGCTCCACATTGGTAACTGTCTAGTTCTCACCATAAGCTCCACATTGGTAACTGACTAGTTCTCACCATAGCTCCACATTGGTAACTGTCTAGTTCTCACCATAAGCTCCACATTGGTAACTGTCTAGTTCTCACCATAAGCTCCACATTGGTAACTGTCTAGTTCTCACCATAAGCTCCACATTGGTAACTGTCTAGTTCTCACCATAAGCTCCACATTGGTAACTGTCTAGTTCTCACCATAAACTCCACATTGGTAACTGTCTAGTTCTCACCGCAAGCTCCACATTGGTAACTGTCTAGTTCTCACCATAAGCTCCACATTGGTAACTGACTAGTTCACACCATAAGCTCCACATTGGTAACTGTCTAGTTCTCACCGCAAGCTCCACATTGGTAGCTGTCTACTTCTCACCATAAGCTCCACATTGGTAACTGTCTAGTTCTCACCGCAAGCTCCACATTGGTAGCTGTCTACTTCTCACCATAAGCTCCACATTGGTAGCTGTCTAGTTCTCACCATAAGCTCCACATTGGTAGCTGTCTACTTCTCACCATAAGCTCCACATTGGTAACTGTCTAGTTCTCACCGCAAGCTCCACATTGGTAACTGTCTAGTTCTCACCATAAGCTCCACATTGGTAACTGTGTAGTTCTCACCATAAGCTCCACATTGGTAACTGTCTAGTTCTCACCATAAGCTCCACATTGGTAACTGTCTACTTCTCACCATAAGCTCCACATTGGTAACTGTCTACTTCTCACCACAAGCTCCACATTGGTAACTGTCTACTTCTCACCATAAGCTCCACATTGGTAACTGTCTACTTCTCACCATAAGCTCCACATTGGTAACTGTCTAGTTCTCACCATAAGCTCCACATTGGTAACTGTGTAGTTCTCACCATAAGCTCCACATTGGTAACTGTCTAGTTCTCACCACAAGCTCCAAATTGGTAACTGTCTACTTCTCACCATAAGCTCCACATTGGTAACTGTCTACTTCTCACCATAAGCTCCACATTGGTAACTGTCTAGTTCTCACCATAAGCTCCACATTGGTAACTGTCTAGTTCTCACCATAAGCTCCACATTGGTAACTGACTAGTTTACACCATAAGCTCCACATTGGTAACTGTCTAGTTCTCACCATAAGCTCCACATTGGTAACTGTCTAGTTCTCACCATAAGCTCCACATTGATTATTTTGTGCAGGCACCAATTAGTGAATGTTTGTAGTTTACTTGTAATAGTTTTCATTGTTCTCAGTGTTTCTGATCCATACAGTAGAGCTGATTTAATACTAGAATTTGAATATTCTATGTTTTATGCTACGCTCAATTTCTGTTGACTTCCACAAATGTCCTAGTGTTATAAAAGCTCCTCTAGCCTTCTGTGTTCTGATATCTTTATCCGTTTCAGAAGTGAGGTTTCCCCAAGCAAGATCAGGTTATCTTCTTCTTCTTCTTCTTCTTCTGCTGCGTTCATTCGGATTTTTTTTCCGGATGTGACTGCGTTGTGCCTGTTTACAGCAGAGCTGCGTTCTTGCGCCGTTAGGCTGACACATCCGACTTCTGCGGGCATTTGTCGACCGGGTTAACCTTCCCGGGGAGGTTATCATTTGCTTGATTTATTCTCATTATCTGTGTCTTTCCTCTATGAATTTTTAAATCTTGTTGTTGTGACCTGCCATCTAGTGTTATTAGTTTATGTTGTTAGTTTATCCTGCATTTAATTTTGTGTGTAAGACAGGAGAAGACCTTGTTACTTTGTTAATTCTGTTATGTGGAAAAACACTTCTACCTTTGATGTACAGATTCTCTGCATACATATTAGCAAATAGCTTTCCATTTTCATTCAGTATTCCATGTCTATGCTTTTCCATGATCTCCTCAAGGCCTGTGTTATCCAATCCTATCTTGGCATTCAGGTCACCCATCAGGATTTTGTTATTTCAATTTCCTTGACTGCTTACAATTCTTTAAAACTATGTATAAATCCCTCCATAACCCTTTACAGGGCAAAACGTCCATTTGCGGCCGATCGCTTAAACGAGCAGATCAGCCGAACGCACCTGATACTATTATGCATTGTAAAAACGCGATCTCTCAGCTTTCCGACACTTCCGACGGCTACTTTCGCTTTCGCCGATAGCTTGACAACGTGGCTGCCATTTGTAAGCGCCTACTATGAATTTGAACGGACTTTTACTGACTTTTTTGGATAGTTTTCGGGATTTTTACGCTTAGTTTTTCAAAATGGATTTCTGTGATTCTTCAAGTGATAGCCGAGATTTCGCTAGGTTTAATTTAAGTGACATTAAAGGGCACGAAGTTGACTATTAATCGCAGCTAGATATCAGTGAAAAGCGTTACTTTGCATTAGCAGTCGCCAGTTGGACTTTAAAGAAAGTGATTATGATATTGAAAATGTGTTTGTAAATTGCCGTATAGATGACGAAAAATCACAAACAATATGCTGTATTTCGTAAATATTTGTGTTCATATATGGATTACAAATACCCCTACCCCGGTTAGCGGGGTAGGGGTATCCCCTATCAAAGGAGATGTAAGACGCCTCCTTTCCTCCGTTAGTCTACGGGACACCCTTGGGCAAGGTGGAGTACCCGTTTAGCCCCCCGATCAGGGTTACGTGAAGCCATGGAAGCAGGTGGTGGATGGAGTGTGAGAGCAGCCGACAGATTGTTGTTGGTTATGGTCTTGCACTCTGCGGCGATAGGCAGATGATCTCATCAGTAGAGACAATGGCTATGGCCACCGACTAGTACAGTCACTGCCCAGAAGGAAAGCAACGGCAAACTACCTTCTGCAAAACTTGCCAAGAAACCATAACAACCATGAAAGAAAACATAATAAGAAAGAGATCTGGTGGCGAGACCCCCAGGCCAGGCAGATCAGATAACAC
The DNA here is from genome assembly GCA_963921405.1 of Cepaea hortensis. Taxonomy (NCBI): domain Eukaryota; kingdom Metazoa; phylum Mollusca; class Gastropoda; order Stylommatophora; family Helicidae; genus Cepaea; species Cepaea hortensis. The sequence continues at coordinate 64,744,284 of OY992885.1, forward strand.
TGGGGAAGAGTGTGACGCAGGGACCAGTACTAGTAATCGTGATGACGGAGTTAATCCTGACTGTGTTACCAAGGAAATTCCCTGTGTCAGACTAAGAAACAGAGTGAGAATGGCAACGTGGAATGTGAGAAGTTTGTATGAGGGAAAGCTTAAAGTAGTGTGTGATGAGATTGAGAGGTTAAACATTCACATTTTAGGAATTAGTGAACATCGCTGGAGCGGCAAGGGACATTTCACAACTGAAAATGGAAGTATTTTCATTTATTCTGGTAGAGATGTCGGAGGCCAGAGTGGAGTGGCATTTTGTTTAGATAAGACAACTGTAAAAGCTTTAATGGGATATAATCCAGTTAGTGATAGAATCCTCACTATTAGACTTAAAGGCCGTCCAAAAAACACAACTCTCATACAGATATATGCACCTACTTCAACAGCAGAGGAGGACGAAATTGAAGATTTTTACAACACACTACAAGACACATTAAATAAGATTGGTCATAATGATATAGCAATAATAATGGGAGATTTTAATGCTAAAGTAGGTGCAGGAAGAGCTGAAAATGAGAGACACATTTTAGGAAAATTTGGATTAGGAAATAGAAATGATGCAGGTGACAAATTAATTGAATTTTGCATAGAAAATGAGTTAACGATAGCCAACACACTTTTTAAACAACATCCAAGAAGACTCTTCACATGGAAGTCTCCAGACAGTTTTACCAAAAATCAGATACGATTATATTTTAATACAAAGAAGATGGAGATCAAGCAAAACATCTGCAAAAACCCTACGAAGTGCAGACTGTGATACAGATCATCAGTTATTAGAAGCAGATCTGAAATTAAAACTCAAAAAGCTTACTCGAGGACCAAGGCCACTTCGTTTTGATCTCACACAAATACCGGACGCATACAACATAGAAGTTAGGAATCGCTTTGGGGTCTTGATGTCTGTACAAGAAGAAATGACACCTGATGAACTGGCAGTACAAGCTAGAGATATCTTGATAACTGCAGCCAAAGATTTCATTCCGACCAAGAAAACGCAACGTAAGCCATGGATTACATCAGACACGTTAGAATTAATAAAACAACGAAGGGAGCTGAAACAGAAAGGAGATGAATCCGATAGCAGGATGAAGTATAAATCTTTAACTCGAGAAATAAGAAAGAACACAAGAAAGGACAAAAATCAATATATACAAGATAGCTGTACCAGAATAGAGCAATATCATGAGGCTGGAAGAGATTATGAAATGTTCAAGGAAATGAAGTTATTGACAAGAAATGTTCAACCTCAATTGAATGTTATCTGTGACAAGATGGGAAATACCTTAACAGAATCTAGACAAATTCTAGAAAGATGGCAGGAGTACTGCAGTGGAATGTATGATATGAGTGACAGTGAGGATATGAATGAGATACATGAGCCAATGACAGCAGAGACAGAACCTGAACCCTCATTAGATGAAATTGCTTGGGCTATAAGGAACCTGAAGGATGGTAAATCACCTGGATGTGATGAGATACCAGCTGAACTAATTAAAGCAGGAGGAGAAGAAAGCATACACATATATCATGCATTATGTACAAAGATTTGGAAATATGGTATATGGCCAAAAGATTGGAAGAGAACTATCTTCATTCCAATACCAAAAAAGGGCAACCTGAAATTATGCACCAACTATAGAACTGTTGCCCTGATAAGTCATGCAAGTAAAATTCTACTAAAAGTCATAATGCGACGACTTAGTAAGAAAATGGAAGAAGAGATTAACGTAGTTCAAGCTGGATTTAGACAAGGAAGAGGAACAAGAGATCACATATTCAACATGCGTTTAATAATAGAGAAGTGCAGAGAATTTAATGTAAACCTATTCTCATGTTTTGTGGATTATTCAAAGGCATTTGACTGTGTACAGCATCAGAAACTTTGGGAAATCATGAGAAATATGGGCTTTCCTTCACATGTAGTACATCTCATAAAAATGCTATATCTAGACCAACAAGCAGCAGTTAGAATAGATGGCGAGACATCAGATTGGTTTGACATCAAGCAAGGAGTCCGTCAGGGCTGCGTGCTGTCACCCTATTTGTTTAACCTGTACGCCGAAAATATAATGAGAAATGTAAGAGATGATATAAACAGGGAGCTATATGATGCCCTAAATATCGGTGGTCATGACATACCAGAGATTCAGTATGCTGATACAGTATTGCTATCCTCAACACAGAATGGAATAGAAAACCTAATAGCCTTAACCCAATTGAATAGTGAATATCACAACTTATATCTTAACATAGCAAAAATAAAGATAATGCATACAGATAAAACTACTATGAAGAAAGAAATAAATGTTAATGAGGGATAATTGGAAGTGGTGGAAAATTTTGAATATCTTGGGTCATTGAATACCAACAATGGTGACACAATGAAAGAAATGATGACTATCCATTGCTCTTCAAAGACTAAAACAACTGAATAAATTATGGTGTGGGACAGACAGAACTACAAAAATTAGATTTTTAAGAGCATGCATCTTTCCCATTGCAACATACGCCTGTGAGACATGGACACTTACTAAACAAGCTGAACAGCGCATACATGCCTTTGAATATAAATGTTATAGACGAGTTCTAAGAATATCTTGGGTAAAGAAAAGAACAAATGCATCCATACTTCAAGAGTTGAATATTGAGGAGGGATGGCTATTAAAGACGATAAAACAAAGAAAATTGAAGTATTTTGGTCACTTGAAACGTCACGACAGTTTGGAGAGAACAATAATGGAAGGGTATATGCCTGGGAAGAGAGGAAGAGGAAGGCCAAAGAGAAGATGGGTGCAGGATGTGGCGGATGATCTCCAGATGGGTGTATCAGACGCGGGACATCTTGCTTGTGATCGAGAAGTTTTCCGGAGGGTTGTTATGGGAGCGAGGTTCTGTAAAGGACATGCTACTGAATGAATGAATGAATATGGATTACAGACAACAATCACGTGAGTAACATATTCTGCATGCTTTTCCCTTCATTGTGTTGTTTATTTAACTAAAATCGGTTGACTAACACCTTATTTGTGATGTTTTTACTAACGCAACCCAAAATTTTACAGAACCTGAAAAAATCTTGCCCGTTCAGAGCCAAAAAACGGACAAGCGTCTGCCCTGTAAAGGGTTAACTGATTCATCCGTATCTTTTGTGGGTGCGTAAAACTCTATTACACTTATGTTTACATTCTTTTTAGTGGTTCTAAATGTTGCTATTATTATTCTCAAGCTCACGGCTTCCCGTAAAACTGGTGCTTGCTGTCCCTTTGTAGATAACTTTAGGGCCACTCCTTCGCTGTGGGGAGCATTTTCCTCTTTATGGCCTGAGAACAGCACTTTTTCACTTTTGTTTGAAAATAATGTGTTTGAAAACAATGTGCCTGTTCCTATCCACCTCATTGTCACATAATCCCAAAATGTCAATATCACAGCATTTCATCTCCACCACCACCTGCGCTGTCTTACCTGATTCGTACATGGGTCTAACATTTCAGGTGCCAATTCTGGAGATTTCCCTAGGTGACACCATTTGCGATTTTCTCAGCATCGGACCATGTCTCTTATAGAAGAGCCTCCTCTCTCTTCTTGATTGGATTGGCTATTCTTTTTTTTTGGTTATTGTTGGGCTACTTCATGATTGGTTGGATTTTGTGGCTACAGTTTATTTACAGAATGAGGAAGCCAGCCCCAAGCCCAACCCTCCTTCGTTGCCTCTTATGACCTGTATGGTAGGTTAGTGTGATACTATGCTTTGTTTCCCATTACGGTTCCTTTAACACACAGGCAAAGACTTCTTAGTCACCTCTTTTGATATGCATGACTGGTTGCAATGTTGTTATTCCTTGCTTCCCCCAAAGGTACCAGTAACACACAGGGAACAATTGTATATTTTTATAAGAAAACACAAAAACAATTACATTTTGCTATCAGAATTAGTTTTAACAAAACAGGCAGAAGAAGGTATAATTGAATAACACAGAATAGAACAAAAATGTGTGGAAATCAACTACTGCCACCTTGTTTCTCACAGACTCACAAGAAGTGGTGACAATCACATTGTAGCATTTCACATGCTACTTAATAAACAATGCTACATAAGCACAACTTCTCCTGCTCTTGTAAAATGTATGTTCAAATGTTGAACGGATAATCCAGTTATGCTTACAATTTCTTCTGGGGTTGCCTTGTGCACCGTTAAATCTTGAACTGTGTCCTGGAATAAACAATATTAATTAACAGATCTGTATTATGCAGCAAGAAAATTACAAAGTTAACATAAATTGACTGCCATGATCCCTGGTGCATCCTATGATTTTTTTTTTTTTTTAAAGTTGCATATCCTTTTATGGACGTAGCAGTCAACCCCAGCAATATTTTGCTGTCCGTGATTCCTGGGCAAGTTTTATGTTCAGTAGTTTGCCATTGCTTTCTTAATGACCGGCTCCCATACCAACACGTTATAACACAAAGAGACATGGTCCGCTGCCGAATCGGTCACCGCTGCATTTGTAACGTCTGGTAGGTGGCTCACGAACCGCGTTCATAAGCCTGCGGCCACAGAGACCTACAGCTACTCTAATCATTGAGTATGTCTTTCTGACAAAGTGAATATAATAAAAAAGAGGGGGGAAAATGAGTCCCAAAGCCTGTGATGTGCTATCACATGTGATAGGCTTGCGTGCATGTAGGACCATGTGGCCAGTCTTCCCCTCACTTACTGGCGCTGTGATCACATCCCACAATTCCACAAGTCAAGGGTTCAAAATCAGCTGTGAGTATTTTGGAAGCAGACCACTTTTTGTTTATTTAAATTGTATGAGGCATCAGTCTTTCAAAAAGCAATGGAAAACTACTGAACGTATAATAAATTGCCTTGTAAATCACAAAACAGCCAAAAAATGCTGGGGTTGATTGTGATACCCTGTAAAGAACACGCATGTAACTTTCCCTCACTTAATGGAAGATGGATGCAGGCATCAAGCCCTCATCAGACCGCACACATGATGTTTTCCTAGTGATTACAGTAATGCACCACTAAATATACTAAGCCAAGACTGAAAGGACCAAGTGCTGGAATAGGATACAAGCAGTCTCTGTCCCATGTGGGTAATTGTCACTGTTTTAAGTGATTGTACTGTGATCCTTCACTCTGTGTTGTGTAATCAATAAGATGCTTGTATGAAAGGCTGTAATGTTGTATGGTAATTCCATTCACATACAAGAGGGAAAGCAAACACAACAAACCTAGCCTTGCCAGCATCTATGCAGCAAAGAATTGTTTTGTTATCTGTCCACTCAAGAAAAATACTTCTCTCGTATATGTTCTACACTTCTATCCCAGGAAACTGATCTGTGTGATCCACAAGCTAATCTTCCTAAGTCTACATATAGATGTTTGCAAAGGAAAATGACTCTCTGCATATTCTCCAGTTGGTTTTCTGCCAAGTATTATGGTCACAGGACTGAAGAGAAACAATTTGGAGAACAGGTCTGCAGATTAGGGGGGATAAAGCTTATACAAAGCTTATGTCTAGAAATGATAATGCTGGCACTTAAATAACAGCAGCACTGTCCCTGGTCTTGATGGTGCTCATAAAGCAAAAGTATGATGCCAAAGTTGGATAGGTGGTGTGGGAATTCAACGTTCAACATGCCAAGCCCATGTCAGAAGACATTTTTATATCTCAATGGAGCACAGGAAATCAACAAACTCACACCAAGTCCTTTGTAGACTTGCTCATGATTGGCAACTAAGATGGATACATGGAACAAAATGTATTTAAGAGAGTGGTCATCATATAACAAGTCCCTTGCGAACTTGTTCATATTTGACAACTAAGATGGATACACAGAACAAAATGTATTTAATTAAGCCGTCATCATATAACAAGACCCTTGTAGACTTGTTCATGTTAGGTAACTAAGATGGATGCATGGAACAAAATGTATTTCAGAGAGTCGTCAACAAATAACAAGTCCTTTGCAGAATGTAGCTCTCATCAGAGCCCACCAAAAAGACCCTCCACTCTTCCCCATTTCCCCAGCCGCATGCATGTTCATGCCCAGAGTGTCTTCAACGTCTTGCATTCACTGTTGTGTTGGTTGGCTCGTGCCTGGTCTTCCAAGAGTCATGGCTTCCCTTATTGTGATGTGTAGTCTGATGACAGTTATTAGTTTCTGTGGCATGGTACTGTTAATGAGCGAGATTTCTGCAAAGTTCAGATCTTGTAAAATACCAGTATTGTTCTTTATCTAATTACACTAAGAATTTGTCTGTAACATTTCAGTAAAATCCTCCATTTTCTTCTTGTGTGTTTGGCAAATGGCCCATGATTCACATCCATGTGTTGCCACAGGAGAGAATCATGTTCTCACAATATGTACTTTTATTTGTTGGCTGGTATTGTACCATAGGTTCTTTTATGGCCAGTCTCTATGGATGGCAGATATTGCACAAAATAGGCCAGATGACCATAGTCAGAGAAGAATGGATGCCATGTTTGTAGCAAACTAGACCTGCCAACCCAGAAATCTGAGAAAGAATACAAGAATACAATGTGGAAATTACTTTATGTGATGGTCTTTTAAACATAACATTAAAATGTACTGAATTCAGTTTAAATAATTGAGAAAAACAAAATACAAAAATTATTTACATCCCAAGCAGGCTTTCTTCGTGATGAAATTCTCTTCTTTCTATTTTGACCAATTCTGTAAAATGACATGTTGATTAATCAGTTAGTATCTGGTTTCTGATGCTTTATTTCATTCAAGTGGTCTTCTTTGTACGTCTAGTACCACACGGCCCAGTTTTCGTCACCGTTGATAATCTGTGGAGAAAACAAATTAAGTCTGATGAAACATACAATGATATTTTATGAATGAAAGTAAGGAGAGTTTATAAAGAAATAACAAGCAAAAGTTTCAGTAAACTGAACGTTTATGACACATGAAACACATCAGTTTGTATGATGCTAAAGGTATTTAATATTAAGGACACATAAGAAATCATTATAAATGCTGTTTCTTTGCTCCTTTGTGCAGAATGATAAAACAATCACAGCCCATTACAACTGGTGGTGTCTCATAGAGCAGCAACAAACTGTCTTCATTATCATCATCATATGCCATGTCGGTGTGTGTTGTCGGTAATGTTTCACCATCTCACATGATCACCAGAGTCATGGATCAGCTCTGTATTCTTGTCCTGAACATGCCATGTGGTCAAGCCATCCAGATATTTACTTCTCTCCCTTCCCCTTGTTCTTTTGCCCTCAATCTTGCCAGTTGTCACCAGGTTCTCTAGTTTATTTTTTCTCATAACGTGCCCAAAAAAGTTTGACTGTCTATATCTAATTTCTCTAATCAGTTTACGGTTTTCATTTGCTTCTTGGAGAACTTATTCAATGGTTTTTCTGTCTGTCCATGGTATTCTTTGCATTGTCCTCAGAAACCACATTTCCACTATCATTAGATGTTTTTCAGCTTGTCTGCTCATTGTCCACGTTCCACATCCATACAAAAGTATGGGTTCTATGTACCACCTCCAACACTCTTTTTCTCGTTACAAATGACTCTTTTTATTAGTCAGTATGTTTTCCATCTAGCAAAAGACTACCTTTGCCATGGCCATTGTTCTAATCTCTTCAAGCAATGAATGAGGCACCTTCCATCAGATGTTATGACTGTTCCGAGTTAGCTGTACCAATTGACTTGTTTAAGAATATTCCCATTTATCCTTATATTACATTGTGGTATTTTTATCTTCTTAGTGACGACCATAATCTCTTTCTTCTTAAAATTTAATTCTAACCTTAGTTGTTCACTGCGTACAATAACTGTATCTATTAAATGTTGCAGATCCTGTTCATTGTCTGCAATCAATACTGTATCATCCACATATCTAATGTTATTGATGTCTTCATTTAGTTCATTTTATTACATGTAAAATATCCAATTTATGATTATGTTCTTACTGTTAGCTTCTGTAGTCTTGCACCACGTTAGCTTTGGTTGGCCACTCTCAAACAGTACCATGTGAGTGCACTGTATGGCAGTTCAGGTCATTTCATCTGGACATCAATATAGTTTGGTAAAGGATATTCTGACCACATCGAATCTACAATGCTGATGCTGTGTCACCAATTCTTACAATGTTAATGTTGATTTGTCAACTTCAATGTCCAGTTTTTGCATTTCTGTCACAATATAATAAAGCAGTATCCTACTATCCTGTCTGTTCACACAGTTCTGATATATATAAACATATATACATATACATTTAATCTCATCTCATCATGTTCCTCTTGTACCTTGCGGTGTCGAGGTGAAGTATAAACATCGTTAGAGTGCCCGATTATGGGTTTCATGTATCAATATTCCCATGGACTCTGCTATTCCCTCCGTCCAATGTTTACGTGGGCGGCCTCTTCCTCTGTTTGCATCTAGTCTGTACATTATTGCTTGTTGTGGTATGCTGATGGATGGTAACCTACTTGCATGGCCAAACCATTTGACTTGCTGCTTTCTAATAAAATCTAGTGCAGTTATAACCCCCACTTTAGTCCTGATTTCTTCATTTCTGATCTTATCTCTTCTTGATACGTTGAGTTTTCTTCTCAGGAATCTCATTTCTGTTGTTGTGATTTTTCGTTTGTCTTTTTCTGTCATTGTCCAGGTTTGGCATTGGTAGCATAGAGTTGGAAGATTGTGTTGTAAAGTGCTTTCTTAGTAATTATTGATACATGTTTGTTCTTTAGTATTGGTGCCATTTGTCCAATGAGTTGGTTTGCCTTATTGCATCTATTTTCGATCTCGTCTTCTGATCTGCCATTTGATATTATACTTCCTAGGTACCTGAAACTCTTTAATTGTTTCAGGGTATGTTCGTTTAGGTGAATTGTTGTTTTTTTCTTCTTTAGTTATAGTTTTTACCTCTGTTTTGCTTGTGTTAATCTTCATATTATGTTCCCTACACATTTCGTTTAGACTATTCATGCGGTCTTGTAACTCAGCTTCTGATTTTGCTATTAGTGCTTGGTCGTCCGCAAACAGGAGTTCTCTAATGGTTAGATTTGCAGATGGTTCTTCTTCTGTGTTCTCGTCATGCTGTATTCTTGCGGTCTCTGTTTGGCTGATTTCTTTACATATGTTGTCTATATATGTTATGAACAAGAGAGGGGACAGGACACAACCTTGCCGTACTCCAGATCTTATGCTGAAGGGTTTTGAGTGCCCTCCTGTTGCTCTCACTATGCATTCACTGTTGTTGTATAAGATTCTACATAGGTTTGTTAGATGTGTACTCACTCCATACTGTTTAAGGATTTCCCACAGCTTGTTTCTATCTACTCTATCAAATGCCTTTTCTTGGTCGACAAAGGCTAAGTAGAGGGTTTCATTGAATTCGATTGATTTTTCTGTAAGTTGTCTAAGAGCAAAAATGGCATCTGTGCATCCTTTCTTCTTCAGCATTCCGAGCCATTGAGGTTCTTTGCTGCAGATACAAGCCGTCTCCATTCTCTCTCTGGTTGATCTTCTCTTGCCAGTCGCTGATTCCAAGTGCTTGTAGGTCTGTATATGTATTATCTCTCCACCGTCTTCTTGGTCTACCTCGGGGTCTAAGGTAATTTATTTCCTGAGTGTAAGCGAGTTTTGTTTCCCTATTATCTTCCATTCTTTCTATATGCCCCAGCGATTGCAGTCTATTAGCCTTCATGATACCAGTGATTAGCGGGGACCTAAACAGATCATAAATGTCTTTGTTGCTTCTTCTTTTCCACTCTCCACTTTGTGTATCCCTAATGGGCCCAAAGATACGTCTTAAGACTTTGTTCTCAAAGGTTTGTAACAAGGCTTCGTCTCCTTTAGTTTTACTCCAGGTTTCAGAGCCATACAGCACAACTGGTCTAATCTGTGTTTTGTATATTGTGATCTTGGTGTTACGAGATAGCGCATTTGATTTTAGCAGATGTTGTAGTGCATAATATATCTTACTTCCAGAGTTGATTCTAGCTTGTATTTCTTCCCATATTATGTTGGAGCAGTTGAAGATTGTACCCAGGTATTTGTACGTTTCCGTTCTTTTAATGGTCATATTATCTATTTGTATGTGGCCAGAGTTTTTAGTCATTCCTTCTCTTGAAACTGCCATATATTCTGTCTTATCGTGGTTGATAACCAGCCCCATTTGTTGAGCTTTTTCCTTTAAATCAGTCAATATTTCCAATGTCTTATGTTCATTTTCCCCTATAATATCTATATCATCTGCATAACCAAGCAGTTTGGATGTTCCTCCAATAGCACATTCCTCCTTTACCTTCCTTACAACTTTCTCTAGAGCCAGATTGAAAAGGAGTGGCGATAATGCATCACCCTGCTTCAAGCCTGATGTTATTTGGAAAGGGTCTGATTTCCTGCCTTTATATGTTACTATATTATAAGTATCTTCCATACATAGTCTGGTCATGTTGATTAACTTCCTTGGTATTCCAAATTCCTGCATAGCATTCCATAGACTATTCCTATGGACACTATCATAAGCCTTTTTAAAATACACAAAAATGTTATGGAGATCTCTTTTATATTCCCAACTTTTCTTGGCTATTTATAAGATAAATATTTGAAATATTGTTGATCTGTTTTGTCTGAAACCCACCTGGTAGTCACCTAATGTCTTCTGAATATGGTTTTAGTCTATTTAGTAATACCGCGGATAGTATCTTATAGCTTATGGACAGGAGTGATATTCCTCCATAATTTTCACATTGGAACTTGTCTCCTTTCTTAAAGATAGGTATCAATAATTACTCTTTCCAGTCATGGGGTAATTCTTCTGTTCTCCAGATTTTATTATTAGTTCGTATAGCTTTAGATGTAATGCATGGCCGCCTGCCTTTATAAATTCAGCAGCAATTCCATCAGCCCCAGTTGCCTTATTGTTTTTAAGTCATGCTATTACATATAGGATTTCTTCAAAAGCAGGTTCTTCAATTTGTGGTTCACATGTTAGAACCGCTTCCTGTGGGAAAGTGTTACTTGGAGCTTCACAATTTAGTAATTCAACAAAGTATTCTTTCCATGTGTTACACGTTTCCTCATTGGTATTTATCATATTCCAGTTTTTGTCTTTTAATCCGTATGTGTTGTGTTGGTGCCCTCATTTCATTGACTTCAGTTCTTTAAAAAACTTTCTGGATTCGTTTTTCTGGTGATTAGTTTCCATATCTTTGATTATATTGCTCATATATTCTCGCTTGTGCTGCCGAACTATTCTTGTAGCCTCTTTGCATTCAGTTCTATATTGCTCTTCATTTTGGATGTTGTTGATGTCATTTAACCACAACTGTCTGGCATTCTTTTTCCTAATGACTGCTTTTTCACATTTTTGATTGAACCATCTGTTCTTTCTATGCGTGGTTAACGCACCGAGACACTCTTCTGCGGTAGTTTGAATTGTATTCTTGATGTTCAACCAAGTTTGGCCAACGCTTTCCTCCAACGGGTTTTATAGAATTTCAAGTTTACATTTTATTTCATCTGCAAATTTCTCTTTGACTGTACTTTCTTGTAGTTTTTCTCTGTTATATGTTGGGTGTAACCTTTGTAGTTTAGCATAGAATGCTCTATTAAGTTTTATTTTAAATTTTGCTCCAACGAGGAAGTGGTCGCTGTGGCACTCATCTCCCCTATAACTTCTAACTTGTATGTTTGATGCATTTTTGTTGTTAATTAAAATGTGATCTATTTGATTATAGGTTCTCTTGTCACATGATTTCCAAGTTTGTTTATGTATATCCTTTCTTTGCAGTCTGGTACTGCTGATCTGCAGTACTTTGGCTTCTACTAGGTTGATGACTCTCCATCCATTGTCACTGTCACAGATCACCCATTGCATGAGGCGCTGGACGCAGTTAAGGGTCAGCGACTGATAAGAGGGAAATCATGGATGGCTCAGGCGGAGAATACGATAAGACAGGTGTGCCCCTTGGAGAACATTAGGCGAGGAGAGGAGTGGGTCAGAGTGCCAGCGGAGCAGTCAGACTTGTGCAGAGTTATAATCATATTGAGCCGGGAGTGCAGGGAGTGGCCAGCAGGGGCCACGGAAGTGGAAATCCAGCAACTAATTCAGGATAATGCTCGCCCGGGTGATGTGATTATCTACACATATGGTTTGGTGTTGAGAGGTAGTAGACAACATCTAGCTTAAGAATGGAGGTGGAGGCAGTCAGTGCAGCTTTCCACTGGATGGAGAATACGATACACACACACATCGTGATTGTAACTGACTCAGAAAGCATGCTGAGTAGGGTGAGGACTGGCAAGCTTCATGCCGAGTGGCTTGCTTCGCTTCGGAAGTCACGGGTGGCAAGCATCGTCTGGATATTTTCTCCGGGGCATGCTGGTGTGTTGGGGAATGAACAGGCAGCAGATTGGCTGGCTCTGCAAAACTTGGAGTATTGATGCATGATAAGGCAGATGTGGTTGCGGCCTTGTGGGAGCACGTGCACACCTCGGAGGAGCAAATGGATCACCATGGTCTGGCAAGAATGCGACAGCGTGGAGTGACGAGGTGATCTGGCCGATGCTCGACGCTTTGAGGAAAGGCGAGACGCACATATAATCAGATTGCTACTGATACTATTGGGGTTGGAACTCTTCGCTGGCTTCTGAGGATGGGGACGGAGCGCTTATGGCAATGCCCCGAATGCTGTGATGTCAGTTCCTAAATCAATCAATCAATCAATCAAATCATTGTCATTTGAAGTTGTATGTAGGCTTTCCATACTGGCAACTTTTTAATAAGTTTGCTCTCTACCTATTTTTCCATTGAAGTCTCCCAGCACAATCAGGATATCCTGTTTGGGGGTTTCTTCTATGACATCTTCCAGATCATTATAAAAGTCTTTTTTAATATCATCTTCTTTCTCTTCAGTAGGTGCATGTACATTAATCATTGTTATATTTTTCTATTTACCTTTTATTCATAATTTACTAATCTTGTCATTAACAGCTTTAAAGTTTAGAACATTCCCCCATAACTCTTTTTTGATGAAAAATCCTGTTCTAATTCATGTTTATTTTGGGTGTTTCCTCCATATATTACAATCAATCCATTTTGCTCTAAAGTACCTTCTCCTGGCCACCTTATTTCTTGAATTGCTGTTATATCCATGTGATATTCAACCAGCTCCCGGGTTAGTTCTTCAGCCGCTCCAGCTCGATATAGTGTCCATACATTCCATGTTCCAAATCTCAAAAGTCCTTTAACGTTCCAAGGTTGTTGTCCAAATAAGTCAGTCCGAATTCGAGGCTTCGTTTCGTAACAAAATAGTTTTTACAAAGGTGGGGATGTTAACCCCATGCTTCAACCCCCAACCTGGAGGACCAGGGTGTTTCTCTTTGTCTGTTCTCTACCCTTTGACCTGTACGGCTTGGGAGGCCCTGCTGGTAGCTACGCTACCGCCGGCATAGCTCTCAGGGTCATTGAGAAACTCAAGCTTCCCCACCCCACCAAGGTGGAAACACCATCGGGGGAGCTGTGCATCCTTTGTTTTTCCTAAATCCAAGTTGTGTTTCGCTTAGCTGAGGTTCTATAGTAGTAAAATTAGTACGATTAGTACAAATAGTATGATTGTTTTCTCTGGGGATACCTAAAATCAAAGGTATACATTCATCGCCCCCGATCTATTGAACAATTGAAAGATGCAATTCATCAAGAAATTGAGTCTATTCCACATAAAATGATCCGCCGAGTTATGGACAACTTTCGCGAACGTCTTCAACAGTGTGTGGACAATAACGGCGAACATTTGACTGATGTCATTTTTAAAAGAAAATGAAATAAAATGACATCATATGTACATTTAGGAAATAAAAATACTTTTTTTCATTATTCAAACAACATAAAACAAAATGGCATCCTGTGTACATTTGATAAATAAAAATACTTTTTTGTTCATTTATTCTAATTTAGTTTTATTAAAGTTACAAATGTGTCAGATCATTTTGCCCCACCCTGTATGTCAAAGTTTTGAACTTATTCTGTCAGACCATGGTCCTGCTTGGTGGTCAAGATTATGTTTCATGTAGCTGTGTATTGCCACTGCTGTTATCGTTGACAAAGCATATGACTGTACACAATTATGATCCGGGCTACATAGCTACATACATTTAAAACAGCATGTATTAATGACTTCAGTGAACGTGTTGCTAATATGACAAGTATTGAAATACTACAGATTGCAACAGCACTTGATCCACGCTACAAATACCTGAAGTGTTTGTCAAAAGATGCAAACAAACGAACTTCGTCACATATTGAACAACAAATAGCAGCTGATGTTCATGATGAGCAGATGGAGACTGCTACAATGAATGATACTGACATTGACAATGAAACTATATGTGAAGCAAATGAAAAGCATATTAAGCTAATGGAGTCTGACTCAGACACTGAAGATCATGTTGACAGCTCATCTGATGAATTGCTACATTATAAAATGGAGAAGAAAGTTGCTGTAACTGGTTGACCCTCTACAATGGTGGAAACTTAATGAACATCAATATCCAAAAAGGGCATTCCTTGCAAAGACCATTCTGTGCATACCGGCTACCTCAATTCCATGTGAACGATTGTTCAGCTCTGCTGGTTATATTGTTAATAAGACGCGCTCGTCACCTGAACCAAATACTGTCAACATACTCGTCTGTTTGCATAGTTGGTTATTGGATGACATATGAACAAGACAATCCAGTATTATTTTGATTTTTGACAAACACGACTATAATGTGAGTTTATGTGACTATAAATGTTTTGCTTTAATCTAAATTAGCTTGCATTTCCTCGCACCAGGGTAAGGCTTGTACCCTCCCAATTGCGCTCTTCCGACCAAAGCCGTTGGCACAATGTAGGGTGTCGGGTTTGGTAAGTGCCGCCCAACGTTCTGCGCTAACAGAAAGCAGGTAGTACCATCTACTGTTATACGGTAGCTCAGTCATATCTGACTAAGACCTGCCAATGTGTAATCTAAATTAACTATTAATTAACCGTTAATTTTTCAAAAGTTAACTATTAAATTATTTTAATTTATATTTTAATATGTTAATTAATGTTAATATATGTTAATTACTATACATACATACATACATTGGCACCTTTCCGTCTTGACAGACGATAGTTGTGCTTCAAAAAGGCTTAATAGCTATGACCCATGGTGGTGGCGAGTGTGGCTGATAAGGCCAATTCGTGCTACAATTGTTTGTCCACAGTGGATGTATGTGAAAACATGGTCATTTCCACTCTCATGCACCATCTTATGTCTCTCACACTCTGTGTGTGCTTTACCTGCAATCATTTTCTCCTTTGTCTTTATTCCATTTCTGATAGTTGCCCTCCATGCAACATGTTCAGCGGCGACTTGCTCCCAATGTGCATTATCAATGCCTGTATCAATCATGTCCCGCTTACACACATCTTTGTATCGTAGTAGAGGCCGACCCTGAGATCTCCTACTCATTTGTAATTCACCAAAAAAGATGTCCTTTGGTATTCTACCATCATCCATCCTCCTAACATGTCCTGTCCATCTAAGTCTACGAAGACTAAGAATGGAACACACCATCACACAACCTGATCTTTCCAATACTTCAGTATTTGTGATTTTGTCTTGCCACTTAATACCAAGTATTCTTCGCAGATACTGCATTTGAAAGCTGTTTAAACGTTTCTCTTGGTGTGAGTAAGTTGTCTAGGTTTCACTGCTATAAAGAAGAGTACGAAGGACTATATATATATATATATATATATATATATATATATATATATATATATATATATATATATATATATATATATATATATATATATATAGAGAGAGAGAGAGAGAGAGAGAGAGAGAGAGAGAGAGAGAGAGAGAGAGAGAGAGAGAGAGAGAGAGAGAGAGAGAGAGAGAGAGAGAGAGAGAGAGAGAGAGAGAGAGAGAGAGAGAGAGAGAGAGAGAGAGAGAGAGAGAGAGAGAGAGAGAGAGAGAGAGAGAGAGGATATGAAAGGAATCAACATTTGGGGACAATACATCAATAACATTAGATATGCAGATGATACAGTCTTGATTGCAGACAATGAATAGGACCTGCAAAATTTAGTAGATGCATTTGTTGCACACAGTGAACAACTAGGGTTAGAATTGAATTTTAAGAAGACACAGATTATGGTCATCACTAGGAAGGAAGAAATACCACAATGTAATATACAAGTAAATGGGTATAAACAAGTGAATCGGTACAGCTATCTCGGAACAGCCATAACATCTAATGAGAGATGCCTTTGAGGAATTAAAACAAGAATTGCCATGGTGAAGGTAGCCTTTTGCAAGATGAAAAACATATACTGACCAATAAAAAGATATCAATTGAAACGAGAAAAAGAGTGTTGAAGTGCTACATAGAACCTGTATTTTTATATGGATGTGAAGCGTGGACTATGAGCAGACAAGCTAAAAAACATCTGATGGCTGTGGAAATATGGTTTCTGAGGAAAATGCAAAGAATACCATGGACAGACAGAAAAACCAATGAACAAGTCCTACAAGAAGCAAATGTAGATCGTAAACTGATTAGAGACATTAGATGTAGACAGTCAAAATTTGTTGGGCATGTTATGAGAAGAAATGACTTGGAGAACTTGGTGACGACTGGCAAGATCGAAGGGAGGAGACCAAAGGGAAGAGCAAGAATTAAATACCTGGATGGCTTAGCCACGTGGCATGGTCGAGGTAGAAACACGGAGCTGATCCATGACTCTGGTGATCGAGTGAGATGGCAAAACATGACCACCCACACTTATCAGCAAGGCACATGATGGATGGATGGATGGATATATATATTCTTTGGTCATGTGATGAGAAGAGAGGCATTAGAGAACATCGTGACAACTGGAAAGATCGAGGGGAAGAGAGGCAAAGGCAGACCAAGAGAAATGATGCTGGACGGATTGAGATGGTGGCATGGAGGAATATCATCAGCAGAGTTGATCCAGAACATCAAAGACCGAGATCTGTGGAGAGCCATGAACACCTACGCCAGCCGGCACGGCACTTGATGATGATATTCTTCTTCTTCTTCTTCAGCGTTCCGAGCCATTGAGGTTCTTTGCTGCAGATACAATCCGTCTCCATTCATCTCTCTGGTTGACATTCTCTTGCCAGTCGTTGATTCCAAGTGCTTGTAGGTCTGTATATATATTATCTCTCCACCGTCTTCTTGGTCTACCCCGGGGTCTACGGTCATTTATTTCCTGAGTGTAAGCAAGTTTTGTTTCCCTATTGTCTTCCATTCTTTCTATATGCCCCAGCCATTGTAGTCTATTAGCCTTCATGATACCAGTTCTTCTTCTTCTGCGTTCATCCGGACATTTTTTCTGGACGTGATTGCATTGTACCTGTTTACAGCAGAGCTGCGTTCTTGCGCCGTTAGGCCGACACATCCGACTTCTGCGGGCATTTGTTGTCCGGGTTAACCTTCCCGGGGGTTTCTTAGGACGTTTGACTCTCACTGTTGTGGTGTTATCCCCCATCCCAGCTTACCCATATAGAACAGCCAAGGACATCCTGGTCAGCCCTCAAGGGAAGGCAGGGGCAAGCCATGGGCATTCCCCACCATCCAAGGAGGCTTCCATACTTGCAGAGCCGACACACAGCGCTCTGGTACTGGGCTCACCCAAGGAATCGTCACGTCCTGCACATGGCTGCTTAACCTCACTTCCGTATATTGGGCCTTCCGTTCACCATAGGCTGTTCTTCCGGAAACCAGAAGAATGCAGTCTGCAGATGACATCCACACAGTGAGCTTTCGATTCGGACTTTCCATATAATGGATTTGCTATCCAAGCAATATTCCATTTCGTGCCACTAGGACACTTTTTCCACCTTTTATGAAGCCCACACAGTGAGCTTCTGATTCGGACTTTCCATGTAATGGATTTGCTATCCGAACAATATTCCATTTCATGCCTCTGGGACGCTTTTGTAACCGACATACCTGTGGTATGAAGTGTGGCAGTCTAAATACTTCTTCATGCACCTTTAAATGTCAACCTGAATGTAGTTGAAGAAAGATGCAGTCAACTTGAGCTTGTTGATATCTCTATAGAGCTTGTCCTCAAATGAAGCAGGTGTGGGCCAAAATATCTTTCTCTGTTCTGCATATATTGGGCACTCCTGCAGCAAATGTTTAGCTGTCATTTTACCAGTTCCACAATTACATTCATCGGTATCTCCTATCTTTAGTTTATTGAACAAGTGGTATTTCAGCCTGTTATGTCCTGTGCGGAGTCTGAAGATTGCTACTTGTTCTCTTCGGTCGAGTTTGTAATATGCATCATCCTTCTGGTGGCCTGGATGCTCTGATTCCCATTTGGTTCTGTAGGTGCTTTTTATAAACCTCTTTGCCTCATTATAGGTTATGTCTATGTCAGGCTGTGGTAGTCGTCCACCCGCTTTTGCTTAGTCTGTCAGCCTCTTCATTTCCAGGTATACTGCAATGTGATGGGATCCACTGTATTAAAACTTTTTTGGATTTCTGGCATAGACCATGGAGTGCTGCTCTTAGGTCAGCAAGTTCAGTGCTGTTTTTGCTCTTCAGTATTGAGACAGCTGACTTTGCATCTGTGAAGATAGCTATTTGCTTCTCTTTGTTTTCCTCCATCAAGAGCATTTCTGCTGCAGTTTTCAAAGCCTCTACCTCCACTTTGAAGTTACTTGAAAATTTCCCAGTTGCCACTGACATTGTTTTTTTCACTCCATTTTTTAAATTTAGGAGAATTCCTCCTCCTCCATTTTCTATTGAATTTTTGGCTGATCCATCTGTATATGCATGGGTCCAACTGCTGCTTGGGTAATGTTCTTTTATGTAGTTTAGGGTTATTTTTCTTCTTTCGGTTTCATTCTGAGTGTTCTTTTTCTCAATACCAGGAATGTTTTCTATCATCTCAGGCAGTTGCTGCTGTCTCCAAGCTGGGAACTTGTGTGCATTATAAATGTGTTTGACTGTTGATATGTTAAGTAAGGGATCTGCCCTAATTTTTCGTTTTGCAGTTTCTACAAAGTTGCTACGCTTCAGTCTTCCCTTTCCAAAACCATTAAACCTGTTATACATAGGGTGGTCTGTCAATCTTCTAAATTTTTCTGCTTGTTGCTGGGCTCTGCTATCTCTTCTATCCTGCATTGGTTGTAAACAAGTGATCTTTTCTAATTCATTAATAGGCGTTACCTTCAGGCTTCCAGTTACGATTCGCATTCCTTGATTTTGGACTTTACTTATTTTGTTAAAGTTTGACTTAGCTGCTGTTGCCCAAGCTACAATGCCATATTCCAGTACTGGCCTCACCCGTCCAGTATATAACTTCTTGAGAACTTTCTCATCTGCTCCACATGTTGTACCAGCAAGCTTTTTCATGATTGCCATTCTTTGCCTTGCTCTTGTTCGATTTTTCTCAACCTGTGTCTTCCATGTCAGGCGACGATCAAAGGTGACTCCTAGATAGTTTGGATTTTCTTCATGGCGCAATATTTTTCCATTCAATACCAGCTTAGCACTAATAGCAAAATCAGAAGCTGAATTACAAGACCACATGAATAGTCTAAACGAAATGTGTAGGGAACATAACATGAAAATTAGCACAAGCAAAACAGAGGTAATGACTATAACTAAAGAAGAACAAACAGCAACAATTCACCTAAACGAACATCCCTTGAAACAAGTAAAGAGCTTCAAGTACCTAGGAAGTATAATATCATCAAATGGCAGATCAGAAGACGAGATCGAAAATAGGTGCAATAAGGCAAATCAACTCATCGGACAAATGGCACCAATACTAAAGAACAAACATGTATCAATAACTACTAAGAAAGCACTTTACAACACAATCTTCCTACCAACTCTGTGCTACCAATGCCAAACCTGGACAATGACAGAAAATGAGAAAAGAAAAATCACAACAACAGAAATGAGGTTCCTGAGAAGAATACTCAATGTATCAAGAAGAGATAAGATCAGAAATGAAGAAATCAGGACTAAAGTGGGGGTTAAAGCTGCTCTAGATTTTATTAGAAAGCAGCAAGTCAAATGGTTTGGCCATGCAAGTAGGCTACCAGTCAACAGCATGCCACAACAAGCAATGATGTACAGACCAGATGGAAATAGAGGAAGAGGCCGACCACGTAAACGTTGGACGGAGGGAATAACAGAATCCATGGGAATGTCGATATACGAAGCCCATAACCGGGCACTCTCACGAAGTTTATACTTCACCTCGACACCGCAAGGTACAAGAGGAACATGATGAGATGAGATGAGACCAGCTTAGGTTGCTGAGTTTTATTTGAGAGGGAGAACACTGTGCATGTTGTTTTCTCCTCACTTATCTTCACTAGCCATGATTTTGACCAGTCCTCTAGCGCTAATAAGGCTTGCTGTATTCTGCTGTTAGCTGTACTAATATATTCTTCAGATGTCCATATGGCTAGGTCATCTGCAAAGGAGGATGTGTGTACTCTGGCTGGAAAATTTTCCGTGATGTCATTTATATATGCTAGGAATAATGTTGGTGAAAGAGCTCCTCCTTGGGGGACACCTTGCTCCAACAGCATCATGTTGCTTGTTTGTCCTTGTACTTTTGTCCTGGCAGTTCTGTTCTCAAGGTAGTGGCTGATCCATTTATACATTTTCCCACACACATGCATTTTTTGCAGTTTTACTTTCAGTCCTTCCTTCCATACTTTATCAAATGCTTTTTCTAAATCTATCCAGACCACTAGTGTGTGCTTTTTCTCTTGGAAGGCATCCTCTATTTCCTGAGCTATATAGGTTATTTGATCTTCAGTGGATCTGTACTTTCTGAATCCTGCTTGGTGTGGTGTTAAGAGTTGGTTTTCTTCCAGATGCCATGTTAGCCTGCCATTGATAATGCATTCCATTAATTTTCCTACACAGCTAAGTAGACTGATAGGTCGATAGCCATTTGGTTCTTCCAGGTCTTTTCCTTTCTTTGGGACTGGTATTAGTATAGCTTCCTTCCATGCCTGTGGGACTATTCCTCTCTTCCAGCTGTGATTTAGGACTGCTAGTAGTTTCTTTTTTGCCTTAGTGCCTAGTCCTATTAACATTTCATTTGTGATTCCATCCTTTCCTGGTGATTTCTTCTTTTTTAAGGTATTCATTGCCTGTTCCATTTCTTCCATTGTTAGATTTTCCATCATATATTCTGGTGCTGTCTCTGTATTTGTATGATGTATCTGTTTGTCTTTGATTGCTTTCTTCTGTTTGGTTGTAATATCAATGTGGTTTGCGCTGGCATAGTGTTCCATTAGTGCATTTGCAGCCTTTTTTCCTGTAAGCAAGGCATTTCCTTGTTTAATTGTTATTTGTTTGTTTCTAGGTCCTTCATTGTTCATGGCTTTCACTAGTTTCCATAGTTTGTTTCCATCCCTGTCAAAATTCAGGTTTTCTGTTTTTTCCCTCCAACAATCTCTTGTTGTTTGATTTACTGTTCTCTTATATTTTGCTGAGATGGCTTTGAGAGAGATGTTCGCTTCAATTGTTTGTTCTCTTTCTGCTGTCTTCCTGGCATCTTCAACTTTGTCCTCCAAAATTTGTAGTTCTTCAGTCCAGTATGGTTTGTAATTTTTCCTCGCTCCTCTTGGAATAGACTCAGTGGCTCCCTGTATTATTGCTCTGTTTAGACTTTCCACCATTTGCTTCATGTTGCCATATCGTGTATTTATGTTTTCACAATATTTGTCTGTTAGTATGGCAAATCTATCCTAATCTGCTCATTTGTAATTCCAGCGGGGCAAAGGCTTTTGCTCCTGTGGAACATACTCCATATTCATTACAAGCTTGATTGGTCTGTGGTCACTACCTGCTAATTGGTCAAGCACATGGCGATCGATTTTGTGGAGGGTATCTCCTGTGCAGAAAGCTAAGTCTGGAGTAGAAGTGGTAAACCATCTTCTGGAGTAGAAGCTCGGTGTGTCATCCGCTTTGTTGAGTAGATGGAGATTTGAGTCTATTTCCCAGTCCTCCACTTCATCTCCTCTTTTGCCAGTATCTGGGTATCCCCATCTTTCTGAATGGCTATTAAAGTCTCTAACAATAATGCAGTTTGTGTCAGTTATTTTCATGTTTGAGAGTGTAAGGTCCTTATCTGCCGGGCTATACAGATTGTAAATTCTTATTTTCACGTCCTTTATCATTATATCAACACCTATAATTTCCGTTTGGTTGTCAGAGATCACAGATACTTTGCTGCAAGGTATTGTATTTCGTATAAGTATTAGAACTCCTCCTTTGTGTCCTTGGCGGTCGAAACGTGTGGCCTGGTATCCTCTGACTGAGAATTTTCGATCGGCGTTGAGGTGTGTCTCTTGAATGCATGCCACATCTATTCTATCTGTATGAAGACGCTTTGTTAGGGAGACTTTCTTGTTATAAACTCCTTCGGCATTCCACTGTAGTATGTTGAGTGTCCGGGGTGTTTGGTCAATAGCTCTTAACCTACTCCTCTGTGCCTTGACTCCACAGCACAGGGGAAGGTCACCACCAGTAGTCATGGGTGGACCCCCTCAAGGCAGGGGGCCCGGCACTATCACCGCCTGATGGGACTTCACGGGATTAGCACCATAATGATTCATTTTAATTTGTGACATCGTGAAATGATAAAGTTACGTTGCACTGCTTTGTCAAGCCTGTGGCTCAGTACATCCGATTTCGACAAGCATTTTTCTGGATGCTTTCCCTAGCCTTTGACTGTCCCCAGTCTACCTACAAGGCAGCAGGTTAGTGTGCCTCTTCGTCTGGTCCCTCTCCCTTGACCTGTCTGACATGGGTGACCCTACCAGTAGCTGTGCTACCGTCGGCATAGCTCTTGGGGTCATTGGAACGCACAAGCCCCTCTACCTCGTCAAGGTGGACACATGGCAGAGGGGATGATACCAGTGATTAGCGGGGACTTAGATCATAAATGTCTTTGTTACTTCTTCTTTTCCACTCTCCACTTTGTGTATCCCTAATGGGTCCAAAGATGCGTCTTAAAACTTTGTTCTCAAAGGTTTGTAGCAAGGCTTCTCTCCTTTCGTTGTACTTCAGGTTTCAGAGCCATACAGCACAACTGGTCTGATCAGTGTTTTGTATATTGTGATCTTGGTGTTACAAGATAGCGCCTTTGATTTTAGTAGATGTTGTAGTGCATAGTATATCTTATTTCCAGAATTGATTCTAGTTTGTATTTCTTCCCTTATGATGTTGGAGCAGTTGAAGATTGTACCCAGGTATTTGTATGTTTCCGTTCTTTTAATGGTCATATCTATTTGTATGTGGCCAGAGTTTTTAGCCATTCCTTCTCTTGAAATTACCATATATTCTGTCCTTTCTTGGTTAATAACCAGCCCCATCTGTTGGGCTTTTTCCTTTAAGTGAGTCAATATTTCCAATGTCTTTTGTTCATTTTCCCCTATAATATCTATATCATCTGCATAACCAAGCAGCTTGGATGTTCCTCCAATATCACATTCTTCCTTTACCTTCCTTACAACTTTCTCTAGAGCCAGATTGAAGAGTAGCAGTGATAGTGCATCGCCCTGTTTCAAGCCAGATGTTATTTGGAAAGGGTCTGATTTCCTGCCTTTATCTCATCTCATCTCATCATGTTCCTCTTGTTCCTTGCGGTGTCGAGGTGAAGTATAAACCTCGTGAGAGTGCCCGAATATGGGCTTCGTATATTGATATTCCCATGGACTCTGCTATTCCCTCCGTCCAACATTTACGTGGTCGGCCTTTTCCTCTGTTTCCATCTGCCTTTATATGTTACTATATTATAAGTATCTTCCACGCATAGTCTGGTTATGTTGATTAACTTCCTTGGTATTCCAAATTCCGCATAGCATTCCATAGACTATTCCTATGGACACTATCATAAGTTTTTTTTAAATCCACAAAAATGTTATGGAGATCTCTTTTATATTCCCAATTTTTCTCGGCTATTTGTCGTAAGATAAATATCTGATCTATTGTTGATCTGTTTTGCCTAAAACCCGCCTGGTAGTCACCTAATATGTATTCTGAATATGGTTTTAGTCTAATTATTAGTACTGCGGATAGTATCTTATATCTTATGGACAGTAGTGATATTCCTCTATAATTTTCACACTGGAACTTGTCTTCTTTCTTAAAGATAGGTATCAATAATGACTCTTTCCAGTCATGGGGTAATTCTTCAGTCCTCCAGATTTCTATTATTAGTTCGTATAGCTTTAGATGTAATGCATGGCCACCCGCCTTTATAAATTCAGCAGCAATTCCATCAGCCCCAGTTGCCTTATTGTTTTTAAGTCGTGTGATTACATATAGGATTTCTTCAAATGCAGGTTCTTCAATTTGTGGTTCACACGTTAGAACCTCTTCCTGTGGGAAAGTGTTACTTGGAGCTTCACAATTTAGTAATTCAACAAAGTATTCTTTCCATGTGTTGCACATTTCCTCATTGGTATTTAACATATTCCCATTTTTGTCTTTTAAACCATATGTGTTGTGTTGGTGTCCTCATTTCATTGACTTCAGTTCTTTAAAACACTTTCTGTATTCGTTTTTCTGGTGATTAGTTTCCATATCTTTGATTATATTACTCATATATTCTCGCTTTTTTTTGGCGCTCACTTACTTTGAACTCAAGCGTAGTCCATACACACTATTTATAGTAGTGATGGACTGAATTTTGCATGTGGATTAGCATTCCCTATTAACAGTGTCCCTCACCATCAGGCAAACCCACTCCGACTTCAGAGGTACTTGTAATTTATACCCCCAAGTCAAGGACAAGAAGTCAACATTTTAGTCCAGCTGTCTGGTGTAGGAGTTGAACTGCAAACCTTGGCATCAGCACACCGGATGTTTAAGAACACGCGTTCTTACCCATTCGACCATGCTAACCTGCAGAGCATAACTAATATTGAGCTCGGGGGCTGCGTGGTCTCGAGGTATGGTGTCCGCCTCGAGTGCTTGAGGTCCCGGGTTCAAGTCCCGGTGAGGACCATGGACTTCTAGTAATAAAATTGCCCCTGGTCTCTGGGTAGTGAGATCGGACGCCCGTGTGTATTGTTGCACACGTAAAAAATTCCTTGGCAGTTGGAAATCGAAAAAGAGTAGACTAACGGTGCTGCCCAGGCAAAATTTCAAGTTAAAAATCTACCCAAAGTATTTCAGGATCCTCGCCGGTGCTACGGAGTTCGTGCACTGAGCTGAGTTTCTCCAAACTCAGGTTTGAGTTAGAAGGAGAACGGAGCACTTATGGGTTACACCCTTGTGCTGTGATGTTGATCCATCAACTAAACTAAACTAATATTGAGCTTGCTATGAGAAAAAGATATTAAGACATTGGCCACTTTTAAGCAAAGAACATTAGTATTGTAGGGTTCAAAATCCTTTGAATCCTCAGGCATTTTGCCAGTCATTTACTTGGCACAACTCACAAGTTTGTGGTGCAAAATAAAATTTATAGATGTGATGTTTCAACAGTTTAAGATCCCTTAACAGAAACTCTAACCAGGTCTGGTTTCTCAGAGATTGTTTTGTCCCACTAAACATACACAAACGGATTCACACAAAAAGTAACATTTTCGTTTAGAATTAGCTATTATTTGTTCTCTGTAAGATATATCCGATGTACTCTCCATTATATTTGTGTAAATATTATTTTGCTCACGTTAATGAAATTTTTATATATACTACAACATAACTTATTAAAAGATTTATAATGACACAACATTAATTGCTGGCACATATTTGATTTCGACAATTTGAGAATATCTGTTCATAAAACAGTGGCAAACTACTGAACATAAAAATTCAAAATTGGCTAGTAAATCTAAATCTCAAACCCAATTTTTTAAATAAATAAATGACGGGGTTATCTGAAACGTTCTGTAATAGGACAGTTAATATTTTAATAATATGCAGACAGAGAAGTTATTTTGCAATCTCACAATAATGAAATCCAATGAGTGCTTTAATGATTTTGATTAGCAGGTGATAGACTAAACTAAATCATAGAGAATTAGAGATAAGTCTGATAAGCTTGGGCATGTTTTTGGTTGCCCCTGCTTCGAAATTGAATGACCTAGTGTAAACAACCAATTTCACATTTGCCATTCTATTTAATGGCTGTCAGTTGAGTTAGAATCGATGCTTTAACTAAGAGGTAACATATAATTAATTAAGACAATAATACAAACCCAGATATGTCGTTAGTAAAGCAACAGCGGTTTACCTGTTCAAGTCCGTGCTAAGTATGCGATCAAATTTTAACGTTTACCGCTAGCTGCTAGACAACAGCTATATGCTACATGCTAGGCTGCCAAACAGCTAAATCAGCTTAATAAAACCGCTAATTTCAGCTAACTTTGTGGCTAAAGGTAGTCTGTATTATTTAAGAGGTTTACTGTATTATCATCATTATCATCGCATGCACAGCCTATAGGACGATCATGGTTCACCATCTCAAATGATTATTGGGGTCTTGAATATAATGTTTGTTTTCTTGTCCCGAGTATGCCATATCACCGAGCCAACTAGATATGTATCTCTCTGTCCTGTCCTTGCTCTTTTCCCATCAATCTTGCCGGCTGTCACTAAAGACACATTACACATCACAGTCAACACCAGCATGTTTTGGCTGACTGTGATTTCTTGGCAAGTTTACGTTTAGTAGTTTACTTTCTGAATGACAGGTACTCATACCTTTGAATGAGAATACCAGTGAAAGGCAGTCTGCTACCAAATCTGCTTCAGCTGTGATTCCAACGCTGTGTGCGGGATTGCGAACTACGCCCGTAACCCTCCGCCACAGTGCTGGCAACTTATCCAGTTTGTTTGACCACATAAGGTGCCCACAAATCTTAGCTGTCTACGTCTAATGTCTCAAATCATTTTACGGTTTTCATTGTGTGTCTTGAAAGACTGCCTCGTTCATTTTTCTGTCCATGGTATTCTTTATCTTAGGCTTATGATAGTGTCCATAGGAATAGTCTATGGAATGCTATGCAGGAATTTGGAATACCAAGGAAGTTAATCAACATGACCAGACTATGCATGGAAGATACATATAATATAGTAACATATAAAGGCGTGAAATCAGGCCCTTTCCAAATAACATCTGGCTTGAAACAGGGTGATGCACTATCGATACTACTCTTCAATCTGGCTCTAGAGAAAGTTGTAAGGAAGGTAAAGGAGGAATGTGATATTGGAGGAACATACAAGCTACTTGGTTATGCAGATGATATAGATATTATAGGGGAAAATGAACAAAAGACATTGGAAATATTGACTCACTTAAAGGAAAAAGCCCAACAGATGGGACTGGTTATCAACCAAGATAATACAGAATATATGGTAATTTCAAGAGAAGGAATGGCTAAAAACTCTGGCCACATACAAATAGATAATGTGACCATTAAAAGAACG
Organism: Cepaea hortensis; assembly: GCA_963921405.1. Taxonomy (NCBI): domain Eukaryota; kingdom Metazoa; phylum Mollusca; class Gastropoda; order Stylommatophora; family Helicidae; genus Cepaea; species Cepaea hortensis. The sequence continues at coordinate 64,771,845 of OY992885.1, forward strand.
GAAACATACAAATACCTTGGTACAATCTTCAACTGCTCCAACACCATAAGGGAAGAAATACAAGCTAGAATCAACTCTGGAAATAAGATATACTATGCACTACAACATCTGCTAAAATCAAATGCGCTATCTCGTAACACCAAGATCACAATATACAAAACACTGATTAGACCAGTTGTGCTGTATGGCTCTGAAACCTGGAGTACAACTAAAAGAGACGAAGCCTTGTTACAAACCTTTGAGAACAAAGTCTTAAGACTCATCTTTAGGCCCATTAGGGATACACAAAGTGGTGAGTGGAAAAGAAGAAGTAACAAAGACATTTATGATCTGTTTAAGTTCCCGCTAATCACTGGTATCATTAAGGCTAATAGACTGCAATGGCTGGGGCATATAGAAAGAATGGAAGATAATAGGGAAACAAAACTCGCTTACACTCAAGAAATAAATAACCGTAGACCCCGAGGTAGTCCAAGAAGAGAGAGCGGAGAGATAATATACATACAGACCTACAAGCACTTGGAATCAGCGACTGGCAAGAGAAGGTCAGCCAGAGAGACGATGGAGACGGCTTGTAACTGCAGCAAAGAACCTCAATGGCTCGGAACGCTGGAGAAGAAAAAGAATAAGGAAAGCACATTCCCACTGCCATTAGATATTTTTCACCCGTATCCTTCACAAGCACACAACCGTATAGGTTCTATATAGCACTTCAACACTATTGTTTCATTGAAATTGACAGTGTTTCATTGGTCTGTGTGTTTTCCATCTTGATCTTCTTTTGTTCGCTTGAAATATGTCTATGACTGCAATGTTGTCTCTTGTATGTATTTAACTGTCTTTTTTAGTTCACTCAGCGGTCTATCGAGTTTATCTTCCACTGTTGTCTCTCTAGGCAGAAGGTTTGCCTAGATATGTTCTATTTTGGGCAGTCTTGGAGTGTGTGCCCTGCTGTCTGCGACGCCAATCCACATGTGCACGTGGCTGATTCATCAATCTTGAATTTTGTATATATGTCGCTGCGTAATCTATTGTGTCCTGTTCTGAGGCACAGAATGTGGTGGTCATCTTGAGCAGGTTTAGGTGGCTTTCTGGCTGATTGATCATTCTTTTATTTTGAGCATCTGTGGCGAAACGCCAACGGCTCATGTCCTCAGGCCTTCTTTTATTTTGGGTAAACAGGGGGAAACAGCTTTCGGGAGCTCTCAGTTCTCTTGTTCGCTCAATCACCATGGAAGATAGTTCTTTGGGTTACTTTCACAACACGATCTTTTCATGGAGCGATTAGATATATGTCTTTCCTTTCGGGTAGACCCGATGGAGCGCCTTGCGCCAAATGCGTACTGGTGCGACTTCTTAGGCAATTCATGTCCGTTTCTAAACTTACCGTTACCCACTGCCTAATGTCAAGATGTCAAGTTGAAGATTGGGACATTTTAAAGGCAGAATACTGCTGGTGTATGAAAGGTAATCTTAGGTTGTAATTAGTCCTGCACTTATAAATTTTTATTGTCTTAACTACTGGGATGAATTGGCGAAACGGCAGTCTTGCCATATTGGGAGGGGGTGACCGTTAGCCAATATGGCTAAGCAAAGCGTCTTGATCTTAGGATAGCAAGGGAACAAATCTGAACAATAAATATTTCCCAAATGATATCGCTTGTTCTTGGCAGCCGATAGACGAGTGCTATCTTTCCTTCTACGGACTGAACTGGGCATACTGTCATCCTTCTGTAGAATGTAATCATTGGATAGTTACGGTATGCCGGAAGGAGGGAAGCGCTCCTTGGGGATGGGGTCCATTAATCTATGATCTATCTTCTTGAGCCGGAAGAGGCTATCCACAGTGCTATCTCTTTCGTCTTTTAGTCGATAGGATGATGTCGGGAAGATAATGGACTTCTCTATCTCACTGAGAGAACCTGAACTCATCTGAATCTATGGGTTATTTGAGGCACTGCCGGTACATTGCGGCGACTGCTCAGAAGAGAGCAGCGGCCGGACGGGGTAGTATCTTCTTTCCTATTCTTGCTAGGAATGGGGAACAACTCTTCTTGGATTACTCACACCACACCACAAGAGCTTTGTCGTGAGAAAAGCATGGTTTGCAAGGGAGAGAGAAGCCGGGAAACGAATATGCCCAATAATAATAAAGGCAGGGTATGAGTGTGGAGAGTGAGTCTTGTATGCAAAAGGGTGCATAGGGTAGCCGACAGGACGTCTACAAGTTGGAGGTCTACTCAAGCCAGGACGTAGCCAATCCAGGGGCTACCTGACATGTCAGACCCATTCAAGCAGGCCACTTATCTAACTGACTTGGTAAGCCAAAATGCATAACCAATTTATTAACTGAGGCCCAATTGGACCTCAGGATTGTGGTGCATGAGTCAGCTTGGTCGCTCACTAATCTTTGTCATCTACAGGGTCCTTCTTTTGACCGTAAAGTGTGTTGAAAGACTCGACAGGGCTTCTATGCCCAAAGTTATAAGCACCTAATGAAGCCAGGGCAAGTCAGTGGACATACCAGATATAATGTTTCTAATTTTAAGGGAGAAGCATTACAAAAATTAAATGAGTGACAAAACCACAACTCAAGTCTTCTCATCGACTTAAGGTCGAGTGTTTGCTGATGATTCTGTTTGGACCTACGCCAATTCCCATCCTTGTCCGGGACAGCGAAAGACTCTGACTCATTCCCTATACACAATCTGGTCTCAGGACTTTAGTTCCCAACCTAAATTGTGCCAAGTGATCCCATGGCATTTTCCCAGACCAGATGAGTGACTATATCGTGTTGGCCTCGGAAACCTGAAAACTAAATTGGGCCAAGTGAGCCCATGGTACTTTCCCAGACCAGATGAGTGACTATATCGTGTTGGCCTTGGAAACCTGGAAGCTGTTGTTCGAACAACCGACGCTGGATAGAGAGACTGGAAACTTTGCCCGGTGAGGCAGTTGTGAACTAACAGGACAAGATAGAGATCTGTGGTCTATGATGTTCAGAGTTTTCTTGCTTCATATCTGGACTAGAGTTATCTCATCAGTTTTTGTTTTTCTAGATTTTTATAGGTTTATCTGTCTTGGTGTTCTTCTGTGTTGTCTTTATTACGGTATTAAATTTTAATTATAGTGACTGAGACAATCGTCATGTTACGTTTGTGTCAGCCAGAAATACACTGCAGGAAGTAGACCCTGAGGTCGAAAGAGAGAGTGACAGTAAGTCCGGGGAACGGATGAGGGTTGGCAGCAAAGACCTATCCCCAGCCAGGGCAAAAGAATAAGTTTGAAATATTGTGACGGGACTATTTGAGACCCTCCCCATAGCTTGTTACAGCATCACGGGCACATCAGGCTGTTCTTCTTTTGCTCCTTCCTTAGCTAATCGATCAGCTCTGTCGTTTCCAGGTATTCCACAGTGGGATGGTATCCACTGTATGGTGACCTTATGCTGACTGCTAAGTTCAGAAAGTAGTGTCCTTAGTACTGGCAATTTCCCAGACAGGAGCACCCCGAGTACTGATTTTGTATCTGTCAATAGCACCACAGGTTGTGTACCATGGCTGGTATTTAGTAATTTCTCTGTTGCTATCTTGACTGCCTCAATTTCAACATCATAGTTATGTCAGTACTTTCCTGTTGGTACTCTGGCCATGTCCCTAGTATTATTTGGGTATTCTATGCACACTCCCACTCCTCCATTTCGAACAGCATTTTGTGCTGACCCATCTGTGTAGACTCGGATCAAGAGGTCCTGTGGGTATTCTTCATCAAGGAAGCTGAGAGTGGCTGTTCTGCGCTGTACACTGTTCTGTTCTTCCTTATCAAATATTCCTCACACTTTTGTCTGGATGTGTAGTGATAATCTATGTTCATCTTTCCATGGAGTTCGCTCTGGAATAGTTGTTAGGGGGATACCAACTGTGGGCAGATCGGTGGTTTCTTTGCAGAGTCGTTTGGCCTAGTGGATAAAACTGCTTCTTTTCAACCGCCCCATAGCTAAGTTTTCAAATCTGTTCTTCATAGGGTGGCCTGGCAAGCTGAGGAACTTTTCTGCTTGTATTAGCGTTTTCCTATCTCTGCGCTCTCTCAGTGCTTGTGTCCTCCCCATCTTCTCCATCTCCACTATAAGGGTTGGTCTCATCCCTCCTGTGGTGACTCTATGTGCTTGATTTTGCACCTTGTCCAGCTCTTGTAGTGTGGTTTTGGATGCTGAACACCACGCGGTTGATCCGTATTCCAGGTGTGGCCGTATGTTCTGTTGATAAACTTTGCTAAGTATTTTTCCACTGGCTCCCCATGTGGTTCCACTTAGTTTTCTCATGATGGCTATTTTCCTTCTGGCTTTTGCTACCGCTTTGTTGATGTGCTTTTCCCATGTCAGCCTGCCATCAAATGTTACTCCATGGTATGTTGGTTCTTTATCTTCTCTAAGGGGTGTTCCATTTATCTTGATGATCCCTGCCTTTTGTCTTGGAGAGAGGGTAAAGAAAGTGGTGCTGCACTTGTCAGTGTTTATGCTGACACACCATCTATTTGCCCATGCAACAAATGCATCTACAGCTCTTTGTAGCAATCTGGTGGCCACTGATGCATGTTAATTTGTGCTTCATAAAACATTGACGCTTTAATTCCATGCGGTAGATTAGCAACGAGATCATTGATGAAGATTAGAAAAAGTGTGGGGGACAAGACTCCGCCCTGGGAAACACCGTGACGCAGTAGTACTTTCTTGCTCTTGAGTTCGTCTATCTGTACTCGGGCTCTTCTGTTGTGCAAGTATACTTTCACTCATTTGTACATTCTTCCATTGACTTTGCAGTTTCTCAGTTTCTTCATCAGACCTTCTTTCCAGACTTTGCCAAAGGCTGTCTTCAGATCTATCCATGCCGCAAGCACCAGCTTCTTCTTTTGAAATGCATCCTCAATTTCTTGAGAGACGTAGGTTGTCTAATCTTCAGTAGAATAGCACTGCCTAAAGCTAGCCTGCTGTGGCACAAGAATGTTTTCCCTTTCAATGTACCCCTGCAGTCTGTGATTGATGATGTGCTCCATTGTTTTGCAGAGACAGCTGGTGAGGCTAATTGGTCTGCAGCTGGAGGCAATGGAACTATCTTTCCCTGATTTTATCATGATTGCTTCTCTCCAGGCTTGTGGAACACTGCCTAATGCCCAGCTGTTATTGAAGATCTGCAATAGCTTAGCTTTGGTCTCTCTTCCTAGGTTCCTGATCATTTCATTGGAGATACCATCAGCTCCTGGTGACTTTCTCATTTTCAGTTTTGATATGGCTAGCTTCAGTTCGCTGATTGTGATAAGTGCCCCCAGAACCTCATATACAATTCTTTCTGTCCTGAATGTTGCCATTTCTGTCGAATCTTTTGTTGTTTCTCTGGACTAATTTCGTTTTTGTTATCTTGTGCGAATGAGTCCACAAAACGGTCAGCTGCTTGCTTTCCTTTTAAGATGTTTCCGTCTTTATTTAGTGCAATTTTTGAGTTTCTCCCTGTGCCCTCATTGTTAAGTTGTTTTATTAGCTTCCACAACTTCCGCGTGTCTCTTTCAAAATTCAGTGACTGTTTTTTCCTGCCAGCTTTTCCGTGTAGCCTGCAACTTGGCCCTTTGAAATTTGGCTTTTGTGTGCTGGTATTTATTGTGAACAATATAAAATGACACAAAGAAGTGCAGCTTTGCAAAACAGAATTACGACACACACAGGACGTTGCGGCGATTAGCCTTCATCAGCAAACAAACAAATACACAAAACACAACATATAGTCACGGAGATCTCCTGTGACTACATTAAGACGTGACGACAGAATGAGAAGAATAAAAAGATGGAAAATTGAAAGCAATGAAGAGAAAATAAAAATTGAAAAAAAAAAAAATGTTCCTACTTACCTCAGATTTCCGAGCTGTATGATACACAGCTCGGAATTCTGAGGTAAGTGGGAACATTTTTTTCCATGAAATTATAAAACTTAATAGCATTAAAACAAATATGGGTTATAGAGAGAAGTCAGCAGTTATACAAGGCATCTACCTCATCTCATCTCGTTCCTCTTGTACCTTGCGGTGTCGAGGTGAAATATAAACATAGTGAGAGTGCCCGATTATGGGCTTCATGTATCGATATTCCCATGGGCTGCTATTCCCTCCGTCCAACGTTTACGTGGTCGGCCTCTTCCTCTGTTTCCATCTGGTCTGTACATCATTGCTTGTTGTGGTGTGCTGTTGACTGGTAACCTACTTGCATGGCCAAACCGTTTGATTTGCTGCTTTCTAATAAAATCTAGTGCTGCTATAACCGCCACTTTAGTCCTGATTGCTTCATTTCTGATCTTATCTCTTCTTGATACGTTGAGTATTCTTCTCAGGAGTCTCATTTCTGTTGTGATTTTTCTGTTGTCTTTTTCTGTCATTGTCCAGGTTTGGCATTGGTAACATAGAGTTGGTAGGAAAATTGTGTTGTAAAGTGCTTCTTAGTAGTTATTGATACATGTTTGTTCTTTAGTATTGGTGCCATTTGTCTATATATTTTATGTCTAGTATTCCTCTTGCTAGCCGTGGTTCGATGACTATTCCTACACCGTGACTTGCCCTTTCTTGCTGTTCTACTCCAGAGTAGACAAACGTGTAGCTGTGGTGGAGCTCCTTGCATCCGTTCCTCTTAGCTCTGGTGTCCTCTCTTCCATTGTTTCCAAAAGCTCTTCTTCTTTACTATTGAAACCGCAGACGTTCATCGTGTCTATTTTTTTTTTTTTTGAGTCGCTGATCTATCTCGTAGTCCATTAACAATTCCGGGTCGATATCCGTTTGGGTCAGTCCGTTTATACTTCTTAGTTTTTCTACGAGCAGCATGAAGACCCCTGCCGGCTTGTTAGGCCAATCGCAGGTTTAGGACACAAATCTGACTACAGGGAGTCCATCCCCTATGGCGAGCCATAGTCCCGTTAGCCCATGAACTCGCGGTCATGGTTTCCCGGTATGCACCACGTGGAGGTGGTGGCCACATGGCATCTACAACAGTATTTATTCCCGTTTGATGGATGCATTCCAAAGAGCTGATTAACTGGTTTTCAATTTTAAGACTAATTAAGCTATTAGATTTATTAGGGAAGCATGGCTTCAATGCTGTGACCCATACATCGTGGACGTCTTTGTGGTCAGAAGAACTGAAACGGTTAGAAACAGGGTTGTCAGAATTTTGTATAATATCCCTTCAGTGTTCCCTAAAGTGGTCGGTAGATGCCTGGCCGACCTCTTTACGAAACACACAGATAACATATGTGAATTTCTCAAGTGCTGTTATATTTCTCGATTCGTTTAATCGGCATTCCTTTCTGACGGCATTCACTATATCAACATGGTCCATTGCTCACCCTCTCGCAACAGTAGTCTGGCTCGCACGCCTACCAGCTTGCTAATTTCCTCTTACACCTGTGTTGCCTTGCACGACTAAAAATACCAAAAAAAAAAAAAAAAAGCCTGATGTTTGTCAGACTTGACCTCCTCAGAGACTCTTTGAGCCCAGTCCATGTCCACCTTCCCGGGTGTGCTCACAGATACCGGGTGTGCTCACAGATACCCAGGAGCCATCAATCAATAATTTGTCCCGAAGCAGTTTCCTGCTGTGTGTCCGTGGCAGGAAATAGCGCAACCGCACGGAGAGAGCAAGGAAGAATAGGTGGCCAATCTTTCCCTCATTCTGAGTGCAAGGAAGAATAGGTGGCCAATCTTTCCCTCATTCTGAGAGCAAGGAGGAATAGGTGGCCAGTCTTTCCCTCATTCTGAGAGCAAGGAGGAATAGGTGGCCAATCTTTCCCTCATTCTGAGAGCAAGGAGGAATATCTGGCCAGTCTTTCCCTCATTCTGAGAGCAAGGAGGAATATCTGGCCAGTCTTTCCCTCATTCTGAGAGCAAGGAGGAATAGGTGGCCAATCTTTCCCTCATTCTGAGAGCCAGGAGGAATAGGTGGCCAGTCTTTCCCTCATTCTGAGAGCAGAGAGGAATAGGTGGCCAATCTTTCCCTCATTCTGAGAGCAAGGAGGAATATCTGGCCAGTCTTTCCCTCATTCTGAGAGCAAGGAGGAATATCTGGCCAGTCTTTCCCTCATTCTGAGAGCAAGGAGGAATAGGTGGCCAATCTTTCCCTCATTCTGAGAGCCAGGAGGAATAGGTGGCCAGTCTTTCCCTCATTCTGAGAGCAGAGAGGAATAGGTGGCCAATCTTTCCCTCATTCTGAGAGCAAGGAGGAATAGGTGGCCTTTCCCTCATTCTGACAAGCGAGGAGTCCAGGTGTCCAACCCGCATCTGGCCAGGCTTTTGACATTACCAGCACAGTTTGCTACCAACTTAGCTAGTGCGCCCGCCACTGACGAAGCATGCCCAGGTGAATGCCAGTGTCTCCAGCCACGCTTTAGTAACTGTCAGAACCTGAATTGTCAGGTTACTTGTCACTGCAGTCTTCCCTCTGACTTAGTCTTAAAAGTCCACCTTGCGTGTCGAACAACATACCCATCTCGACACATGTTGGAATTCTCAAATATCAAGTCCTGAACTTCTGCCTCCACAATTACCGGGTTTTGTTGTCTGCACACTCACAATGAGGATCACCTCAGCAAAGCGACAAGACCCTGGTATAGGATGCACCGTTGGCACTGCTCAGTTTGTTGCTGCCATTACCCTTATCGAGCGAGGTCCCTCCTCGCTTTCATTCCCACATGGTCTGTGTTCAGAATAAAAATAATGTTCCATTCATTAGGACCTACAATGGAGAGAATATGTGACTTTCAAAGAATTTTTATGAGGCGACAACATACAGCACTGAAGATAGACATATAAGAGGTATTTGTTTCGAGCCGATACTTCACCATTGTTCCATACAATGAGCAGTCAAATAGTTTAGGCTGATACACATGTTTGCAGAGTCCATGCAGGGCTGGATCCACTTACATGGACGTTGATGTGTAAACATTCTGGGTGCAGTGATTGCTATGCAGCTTGACTACCTACAGACCACTTCCCAACATAAAATTTCTTTGTGCGAGGTCATGGCAAATCTTACACAGCACGTCAACCAACCGTAATCTGTTTCACCATTTTATATAAACCACTGTATTTTCATTCTTGTTGTTTTATTTATGAATCTTGTAATTGTCACTTATTATGTAGCTTTGTTATTGACCCATGGGCGTCCTCTATATGCCATGTACCTTCATTTTTTTAAACACTACACTAGTTTCTCAATGGTGAAGGGGTTATGGACGCAGTTCGTAATCCCTCATCCCACGCTCGAAATACAGCTGGGAGCGATTTGGTAACAGTCTCCCTTGCATTATTATTAATAAAATGGTACAAGTGGCGGTAGTTCAGAAAGCAATGGCAAACTACTAAACGTAAATTGTTCAAGAAATAACAAACAGCCAAAAAATACTGGGGCTGGCCGAGACGTCTTGTAAAGGATATGCAAACACTAGAAATATCCACTGAGGAGATTCTGACCATCACAAATGTTTTGAACATGAATCAAAAATCTATTTAACCAAACTATAATCTATATACTGTCTAGAATGGATACAAGGAAATCAAGTGTTGATTGTTCTATACAAATATGGGGCGTATGGTGAAATTTTTGCATGGGAACACAGCATTCACTCCCACAGTCGACACGTCTATGTCATTGTTACATAGCTCAGATTGCATTTTGCATAATCTGCACGGTTTCCAAGTGATAGCCAACTGCTAAAATGATGCTTATCTAGTCAAAAGATCTGCAACGATAGTTGGACAATGTAGTAACAGAGAGTGTAAGAAAAATAGGACTCTCCTTGAATATCAAGAAAACGGAAACAATTGTTACATCAAAGAAAAATGTGACCTGAAATGAGAGATAACAATAGAAGAGAAAATACTTTAAATGGATACATATAAATGCCTAAATGCAATAATAACATCAGGTGGAAGATGCACAACATAGATTAAAAGCAGAATAGGGCAAGCAAAAGCTGCATTTCAGAAAATGCAAAAAACGTACTATGATCGAATGTACGACAGAGTGCTGAAATGTTCCAGACATGACGCTGGTGATCGAGTGAAATGGCGAATCATGACCGCCCCGCTTATCAGCATGGCACATGATGGATGGATGCAAATATGGTACACAGCGGTTCTAAATACTCCTCTCAACACAAATGGACACCCCCCCCCCCCCACAAAATGAACAAGGCAGATCATTATATCATAATTTATTGGAAACAATTCACACATTTTAATGAATGGTGGGCGGGAGCTAAAACTAATCCAATTAGGCAATTACACTTTTGTGTCGTTATGGATTTCTCTGCTACTGTGGGAAAATTAAAATTTCTCTCATTTTCATGAATTACTCCCAAATGTGAAATTTTAAATGTCTGTTCCTGGCTCCTTCAAATGTTCTCGGTCCACTGTGACCCCTTCTTTAATTCATCAAGTCATGATGTTTCCCATGTGTGGGTTGTCTATGTCTAACAGTTTCGGCCACGGCAACAATACATGTGATCATCCCGTGCCCTGGCCCATTATACTCATGATTGGCACAGATACCATCTGTTATATATTGTGACAGCTGGACAGATTTATGAAAAGAGAGATGAGGAAAAATACAGATTTTGACAGCTTTGTGTCACGGCAAGTAAGGATGTCGAGCACACAAATTGATACAATCAGTTGAAGGTTGCAATATGTGGAGAAGCATAAACCCTCAAGCCACTTGATCATGATGATGATAGCAACTAGATCATGACAGTATATTGCTATCAAAGATATTTTTACATCCTAAGTAATGCATGAATGACTCTTCTCCATAGTGTCCCTAACATGGTGTTATGAGTCTTCTTACTTTCAACATTTGGTCAGAGAATACTAAATATCTGGCTATCCCCAGTGACAACTTCTGTATCCTTTCAGACAACACAAATAGTGTGCATAGCTTTTAGATTGAAAATAAAATGACATTTTGTTATTGAAACCTTCGGGGCAGAAAGAGCTGCCAATGCTAATGCTTCAGTTGTTTTATTATATGTGTCTGCTGTGCTGTGAACTTCATTACTCTGATATGAACACCAAGTCTGAAGTCACAAAGATATATTGGTATAGCTAAATACAATAACTGCATTCTTACAGCAATTCCCTTGCACCATTCTCTACTTTGCCAATGTTAACAGAAACCTCACAGAGCTAAGTAGCATCATTTCATCTGGTGGTAAATATACGTGCTGAGACCGAACCAGGGATTTTTGCAGAAATCTCCTACAACACAGAAGCAACAAGAAAAACATACACAATTTCTTTATCACTTTCTGGAAAAGGCCATCACGTGAGCAGCAGTAAAAGCAGTGTGATGTATTCTTGGCTATTCTGTTTTTGGTGGTCTTTTTTTTGTTCTAGCCAGTATCTAAATGTCAAGGCTGTTTTTGTGGTAAATGGGGTAGTTTTGCTACACAGCCAAACCACCGGACTATTCTAATAACACTCAATGATGTATGTAGAAAAACTATAATGAAAATCTCAAGCAGAAATGATGTACAAATTTAATGTTCCCAAGTATTATGAGTTCAATAGCAAGAAATAAATAGAGCTAACACATAATTTGGGGCAGAACTTTGGTGATGTGTGCCCTGATACAAGAAACAGCTCTACATCTGACAACACACGCATACATTTGCTCAAGACAGCCAGAAACTGAAACAATAGTTTTATTGACCATTCTTGACTCTGTCTGGTGTGATAGTTTGAAAGACTTCATCTGTTGGGTCTAGGTGGTAAGTAACGTCAGGTTTTCGTAACTGGACAGACATCCTTGCCTCCACTCTACTGTTATACTTGCTGGCTTGGCTCCTCCTGAATGCCCTTCGGTACTGAAGAAAACAACACACAAATATTTAAATACCAGAATACAGCAAAAATACATATTTATTAATTTCTATACATAAGCTGGCAGCTGTGGCCTAGGCGCAGTGAATTCAGTTGTACAATCTCACATACTGGGTTTTAAATCTGCTGCAGGCAACTTGGAAACAAGCAGCCTTGTTTTGATTTTCACAACAGTATGAGCATCAGCCATTCAGAAAACAAGGGCAAACTACTCAATATAAAACTGCCTTTAAAAAAATTGGTTTGACTGCAACATTCTGTAAAGGACATGCAAGAAACTGTAAAAAAATATAAGCAGTATTTATAACACAATCAAATTCTCTTCTCATGTGCATTTGTTGATTGTCTGGTATGCCCATGATCTATTAAACAGCAATGCTATTTTCTCACTCTGATTTATTTTTTTATGGCTTCTCTAAAATGCCACCAGAATAATCTGATTATTTCCCTATGAAATATATAATCAGCTGCCTATGTAGCTACTGACTCTTGCCAGTCTGGCTTCTTTTGGCATCTCCCAGACTTGCTAAATATACAATATATTTTTCACAAATTATGACTGTCTACTAAAATACTGCAAAGACGCCGCAAGAGCATAGTGGCTAGACTCTTGCGTGCCACATGGTGATCACAGGTTTGAACATACAACACGGCAGATTATCAAAACTGTATCCAGCCTAAAATAGCCACCAGGAAATGTCTAGGGAAGTCAAGGCAACCAGCATGTCTATGACAATATGGCTCTAGCACCATATGCTCTAAGCAATGTCAGACATGTCAATCATTCATGTACCTGAAAGTACTGCCTGGATGATGTCACGATTTAAGTTAACAAAATGTCAGGTTTATTATACACGGCATGTAGTTCTATTTCTGATGTTTGGGTGTTAGCAAGGCTCATAAGGTAATGGGCTTTTCAGAAGATCTCAAATATTTTAATTGTGTCTTTATAGGGTTTGTTTCAACACAGTATGAATACTTAACCTCATCTGTATTATCTATGGGGCACATTGAGAGTACATACTCCATAGCAGGAATGCAGAGACACACTAGTCAAAACCACCAACAATGATATTTCAAAAGAAGAAGATGAGGTTACAATTACTGTAGTTACCATATATAATATTACATGACACATTCCAGAATGTCAATATGATGTTACAATGTTATTATTAGTTTAATGTATAATTTGATTTTTGCTCAAGAAGTAGTATAGTTGTGCAACTGGATCCGCATATGAGGGACACCAATTCGTTTGGAAGAAAATAACCAGTTTATTAAGGTAATTAAGGAAGGCACACTCTGGAGTCAAGGCGGAAGGTCGGCCATGGATCTTTAGATAAAAAAAAAATTGATGAAATCGCTCCACGCTAGACAGTTGTTCGGTTAGAACAAGAAGTCATAGCTTGTCAACAGCATGGTTGGTTCTGTAAGTAACCCTTTTATGATGAGCGGCAGTGATGCAGTCTAGGGAACGATAGGCGGTTGGAAGTTATCTTGACATTCTAATAGATAATTATATGTATTTGGACTAGAGGAGATTACTGCAACACACGTTGTGCTCATTACGGATTCAAAGAATATGCTTAGCAAGGTGGAGAAAGAAATGTTTCGTGTGGAATGGCTCTCGTCACTTCAGAGGTCACAGATTGTGAGAATTTTATGGATATTTTGCCCTGGCCATGCGGGTGTAAGGAGGAATGAACAGGCTGATAGGCTAGCAGGGAATGCACCTCTTGGTGGTATCTTGCCTATGGACAAGGGGGAGGTGGTCGTGCACTTGTGGGACCAGGTGGAGGAACAGATTGAGAACCCATATGCGGAAAGAATGAGATTGCGGGGGATTGGCAGGGGTTCTGGAATAATCTCAAAACTAACTGAGAGGGAAGACCAGGAGAACTTTTAATCAGATAGTGGTGGGAACGATTAGTAGTATGACTCTTCACTGGCTGTTGAACGAGGGGACTGAGCACGTATGGGAATGTCCTGAGTGCAGTGATGTCGGTTCTTAACTCAACCCAACTGTGTCTTTAAACCTGTTCTGTGCCGATTAGGCGACTAGCATTAAGAGGTAAAACAGTACAATACTGAAGCTAGCACCAAATGCTATGATGGTGCTTCTCATCTCATCTCATCATGTTCCTCTTGTACCTTGCGGTGTCGAGGTGAAGTATAAACATCGTGCGAGTGCCTGATTATGGGCTTCATGTATCGATATTCCCATGGACTCTGCTATTCCCTCCGTCCACATGGTTAGCCTCTTCCTGTTTCCATCTGGTCTGTACATCATCACTTGTTGTGGTATGCTGTTGGCTGGTAACCTGCTTGCATGGCCAAACCATTTGACTTGCTGCTTTCTAACAAAATCTAGTGCTGCTATAACCCCCACTTTAGTCCTGGTTTCTTCATTTCTGATCTTATCTTGAGATGTGGAGTATTCTTCTGATAATAATGGTGCTTATAGTGAGATAATAATGGTGCTTATAGTGACTATAATGGTGCTTATACTGAGAAAAACTAAACTGACTTTGAGATGGTGACGTGATGAAAACTAACGCTTTTTAATAGATAAGCCTAGTATAACAGCACCAATTTAATTCTGGATTTTAATGTTTAATGAGAGTTAATGTTTAAAGAGAGGCGAGAGGCTAGACTTTTATCCCACATAGCTTTGCCTCTTGCCGCAGGAAAGCCTGCAGAGCCCTGCATAAGTAATATGGTGAAGACATTAAAGAACTATAAGAGATATTGATGGAAAATTACTTACTTCATTTGGCGAAACATAATGTGGGTTCTGATACAATGTGGCACCCCCAAAGCTGCCAGCAAACATCCTGATAGGATTTAAAACAAACCTGGGTCCTGCAGAACACATCATAAAGTATTTATTTACAGACAATGTGAAATGACAAATTATGCATTAACAATTGATGCTAGCAAAAATTTAAAGCTGGGGAAAAATTAAGAAAGCAGTCTGAATCTGCACTGCTGAATTACGGGATCAAATAAATAGACAAAACAGATGTATCAGCGCCCAATAAAGTGCTTGGACTCCTGTAGAAGAATGGACTCTGATGTCACTACTCGCTGTGCCTGACCCGGTCATGAACAGTATGTCACAGAAGTCATGCCGTTTTGAAACTTCCTACTCCATTCATACACTTGCTGAATGACAGGCATGCATCACCATACTGGACCTTCATTCCCCGATGAACTTCTATAGGTTTTACCCTTTAAGTGATTTTTTAAAAAAATAGATAACAGAACACTGCTCCTCTTTGGTGCGGCCATCTTTAAACTGTCCCTATGATGTCACTGTGTTCTCTGCATCACGATGTTACTCTTGACATCCTTAACAAGAATACTGACAGGTGACAAACAATGGCATGGTTATTGTCACTTCTATCACACTTGTAACGTTTTCATTGGAAGCCGCCTTGTATGTGTTTTTGATCACCCTCTACTTGTTTTGTTTGTGGGTAATAGAGAAAGGTTTCTATTTATACCATTAACATGTTTTCACAATATGTCCCATGAGCACCAGCAACTTTCCCCCCACTTTTTCATTCACTGGAATTTGTTTAGTTCTCTTCATAAGCTCTGCATTCGTATTTCTTTTATACCAATTCAGTTCTATTCTGTGCAGACCCCAGTTAATGAATGTTTGTAGTTATTTAGTACAAACTCCATGAAGAGATGACCACAGACTACCAGAACAAATCGAGACAAAAGTAAAAGGAATAATTAACAAGGAAGAACAGAACAGTATACAATGAAGAACAGCTACCCTGATTCCTTGATAAAGAATACCCACAGGAACTCTGGATCCTAGTCTAATACAGATGGATAAGTAGGTCAGCATAGCCGAATGGACAAGAATGTTCTTAAACATCCTGTGTGCTGATGCCGAAGGAAGGGGTTCAACTCCTACACTGGAAAGTTGGACCAAAATGTTGACCTATTGTCCTGGACTTGGGGGCGTAAATTACAAGTACCTCTGAAGTCCGAGTGGGTTTGCCTGATGGCAAGGGACACTGTTAATAGGGAAATCTAATCCACACACAAAATTTAGTCCAGCACAACTAGAAGTAGTGTGTGTGG
This sequence comes from Cepaea hortensis, assembly GCA_963921405.1. Lineage (NCBI taxonomy): Eukaryota > Metazoa > Mollusca > Gastropoda > Stylommatophora > Helicidae > Cepaea > Cepaea hortensis. The sequence continues at coordinate 64,787,856 of OY992885.1, forward strand.
ACTACAAGTTCAAAGCGAGTGAACGCAAAAACAAAACAAAAACCCACCACGGGTGGATCAGCTCAAATTGTTGTTTGAAATTGGGCAGCAAGAAGATACATAGAACATCCAAACAATACTAGGGACATGGCCACAGTACCAACAGGAAAGTACTGTCGTAACTATGATGCAGACATCCAGGCAATCAAGATGCAACAGAGAAATTACAGAATATAAACCTTGGTACACAGCCTGTGGTGATGTTGACAGATGCAAAATCAGTATTTGAGACACTCCAGTCTGGGAAATTGTCAGTTTTACCATCACTATTATCTGAACTAAGCAGCTAATGTAAGGTCATCATACAGTGAATACCATCTCACTATGGAGTAGCCGGAATCTTGATATTTGCAGATGTGTTGGTATACAGATATGTAAGAGAAAGGGACAGAATGGCTGAAGACTAACAGCAGTAAAAAGTGGCGCATGGACTCAGGGGGCCGTAATAAATCCAGACACTGCATTGGTTTAAAAGAATCAGAAAGCCACCAACATGAGAACAAAACGATTCCATTGTTTGGACAAACCAGAACAAAATAATTATTTTGCACCTCAGAACATGACATAGTCGATTATGCAACTAAATGAATACAAAATCCAAGACTGATGAATAGCCACGTGCATATGTGGATTGTTAGCACAGATAGCAGATCTTAAACTCCAAGATTGTCCAAAATACAACATATCTTATGGCCTAGAGAAACAACCGTGGAAGATAAGATGCATGGACTTATGAGTAACCTAAAAAAATACAGTGAAGTCAATACAAGAGGCAACATTGCAGATATCAACAAAGGTTAAGTAAATAAAAGAAGTAGCCCTGGGGAGGTTAACCTGGTAGTAGATTATTCCCATGCCTTTGATTGCCTATAATTATGTGGAGTGTCATGGTAAACTCCTACTTGTCTGATTTATCCTTATCATTGGTGTGTAACCATGGATTACATTCATGTTTACATTCTTTTCTGTGGTTCTAAATATTGATTTTATTATTCTCTACTCAATGCTTCCCACTCTATTAGTGTTTTCTTTAGATAGCATTAGGACCTCTCTTTCACTGTAAGGTGCATTTTCCTATGCATTGCATAAAAGCAGCACTGCTTCACCTGTATTTAGAAGCTTTTTATCCACTTTGTTCCACCTTGTTTAATTGTTTAATATATAGTATTTCATCTCCTTCAGTTCCAACATTCCAGGTGCCAATTCCAATTGTGCCAACGAGCGCAGCTGGGAGGGTACAAGCCTTATCCTGGTGAAAGGAAATGCAGCCTAAAGACTAAATGTCAATGTAGACCAAGCCCTAAGTCTTGGTTGGCAACTGGCCCATGATGGAAGCTCCGACAGGCGGTCTGAGCACTTCTTTGCTGATCCAGTAGCTTGTCTTGTTCCAGACATGTTGGTGTTTCCTTGCCTCTGGAGTAAACTAGACAGGCCGAGAAAGGGATCATGCTGCATGGGCAACACATGGTCTCTATAAATTCAGCCCAGACTTTATGCTATAGAAATGAGGAACTCCATTTTACAAACTATCATCTATCAAGACTAAGGTGCCAGTCATGTGCAGACTTGTGCATGGTTGATTCGATTTTGCAGCTTTTCTAGACAGACTGGGAAAACCAGCCCCAAGCCTCCATGACCTCTGATGACCTCAGGTTACAGCATATTATTCTGTCCATCTTTTAAGGGTAGGTAGGTCATCAATGAACATCACAGTAAATGGGGAGATACTAGAATAAGTAACAAGTTTCTTATATCTTGGACATATAATAATAGATGATGGCAGAAGTGAAATAGAAATCAAAAAGAGAATAGGAATGGCCAAAATCAAATGGCATGAAATCAGTATTAACATCTAGAGAGGTTAATAACGCATTAAAAATGAGAATTGGCAAATGCTATGTATATTCAACGCTACTGTATGGGGCAGAAGCCTGGACATTGAACAAGCAACTAGAAAATCGCATAGAAGCCTTCGAAATGTGGATATACAGAAGAATGTATCATATTTCATGGAAACAAAAACAATCAAAATCTAGAAAAACTGGGAATGAAGAGAGTTGATGAAAGAAATGAGGAGGCAAGTGAAATATTTTGGCCACATTAAAGGACACGATACTCTTATAAAAACTATACTGGAAGACAAATTGAGGGCAAGCGAGCAAGAGGTAGAGAATGATCCAAGTGGGAATATAACATCAAGAGATGGACGAACATCAGCCTGACAGAATGTACAGTCAAGGCAAGAGACAGACAGTGTTGGAGATCCATTGCAGCCAACCTTCATTGTGGAGAAGGCACCTGATTGATTGAACACCTCTCAGGACACATAAAGTTAGTGTTACTATTCTTCTCTTTCTTGAGGGTCCCAGTAACACACAGGCAGTCAGTCTGATGATATCAGTGTTACTTTACTTTGCTTCTCTTATGGACCCCAGTAACAAGTGGGAAACATGAATTGGCTAAACAATAAACAAGATCATTAAGCATGAATCTCTTGTGCGCTGCTTAAAAATTTACCATGTTAAAAATCACACTGAAATCAGCTAAAACAATTAAACTCTTCACATAATCAGTGACCAACATGCAAATCAGTTGCATGGTCCCAGCAATGACAGAAGCAATACCTATTTCTGCAAGCGATCCATCTTCTGCCAAAATCTGGTAGTTTCTAAACCAAACACGATTGTCTTGTATGGAGAATGTGAAAACATGATCTGTAAATGGTTGGCTCTTTGGGTGATGGTTTGGTGTTCCAAAAATCTGAAACGGTACAGAAAAATCATTTCCATTATATAACGTAATAGTCATCATCATCATCAAGTGTCACGTCGGCCGGCGTAGGCATTCATGACTCTCCACAGAACTCGGTCTTTGGTTTTCTGGATCAACTCAACTGTTAATATTTCCCCATGCCACCATCGCAATCCATCCAGAATCATTTCTCTTGGTCTGCCTCGGTCTCTCTTCCCCTTGATCGTTCCAGTCGTCACGATATTCTCCAATGCATTTCATCTCATCACATGACCAAAGAAAGCTATTTGCCGCTTTCTTATTGTTGTATATAATGTTCTAGTTTCATTAGCCTCTTTCAGGCAGTCATTGTTTAGTTACTTTGGCAGTCCAAGGAATTCGCAAAAAGGTGCCAGAAAACAATTCATATAAACTTTGATAAAACACCAGCAAACGAACTACTGAAAACTGCTTGAACACAATGTTGGAACATAAGAATACAACGCTTCAGTAGTTCCAATGTTAAACTGATGACTGGCAACATGTGCACATAGGTCCTCCTATAGTTTCACCTGCATTCAACAGGGTTAGATATCTGACTCAGCGTTAAGGATTTTTATTTTCTAAAAAATGCATGCTGTGATTTACACCGGTTCTTCTCACATTAGAGGAAGACCATGAACCTTTTAAGTTACTCTACAAAACATTCAAATATTGCAGCTCTGTTGCAAACTGAGAAAGCATAAATACATTCAAAACAAAAGTGTATCTGACCAACACAAGAAGAAATGAATCTACGAGGGGAAGTCAATAAGTAAGTCACAAATGGCTGTAGAAAAATAACTAAATATAACAACCTGAAACTAGTTTATTTTTTATACATACATTATCCCTTTATCTCTCGACATAATTTCCACCAACATTGATGCACTTATCACATCGTTTTATCAGTCCTCCCAAACCGGCTGCTAGAATTGCGTGCTCTGTTTTCAAAACCACGTTTTCACTTCACATTAAACTTTGGCGTCATTCGCTAAATGTCTCCGGCCAAGGTGGGTTTTCAGTAAACCAAAAATGTGGAAATCGCTAGAGGCCAAGTCAGGGCTGTAAGGTGGATGTTTCAGAACTTCCCACCTTAGTTGGTTAATTTTCTCCTGAGTTAATATTAGTATGTGGTCTGGCATTGTCATAAAGAAGCCACACTCCTCTAGTAAGCAGTCCTGGAAATTTCAATTGATCATGCATTATGCTGTATGCTGAACCATGTGAGCACCCTATTGCAGATGCTACAGAGTCTATTGTTCGCCTGTCACCTCTAATCATCTCCTCCACCCGCCGCACGGAAGCTTTTGTTGCAATCTCAACAGGACGACCAGATTTCACCAACAAATTTAGAGCATCCCTGAGAATATTTTTCTACCCAGCTTTGCACCGCTTTACGGGACAAACATTTGTCAGCATAAACAGGAAGCATTTCCTTATAAATGTCCTTTGCAATTAGTCCTTTCCCCCCCCCCCCCCCCCAAAAAAAAAAAACGCACCACAGCACATTGTTCTTTGGTTATACTCCGTTAGTACAGTCGCCATTTTGTTTATGCAGGAGACACCTAGCGCCACCTGACGAATGGGAATATAAAGTTCGATGTTTATGTCACCTAATGACACCTGTAGAAATCAACTACATTTACCTGCCATCCCACAGAACTGTGTGACTGACTTATTGATTCGCCTGCTTAGAAATGGATTCTGCAGTTATGAAATAAAACAAGACCATCATTATTTCTATGGCTGCAGCGTCTGATGACTGCCATCTTCTTCTTTTGTTCGCTACTGCCACCTTCAATATGAGGGTTTTACCTCCTAATAAATACCAGTAGTGAATGTTACTGACGGTGTGTCCCCAGGAATTAAAGGGAAGCCAAGAACAGTTACACTGTAAACTACCATGCATGTCACATGAGGTAGCTGAGGAGGGATGGCTGCCTCAGCCTGCAGAAAACCACCATGAGCAAGCTTAGACTGGCTGCCTCAGCCTGCAGAAAACCACTATGAGCAAGCCTGGACTGGACTTGGCATGAGTTGGTTGAGGGCTTGTGCTCCATTAGGTGACAGGCAGAGATAGTAAATGTTAAACAACAGTCGCCAGGGTGGAAGTGTTTCCCCACAAAATAACTGATTTTGAACAGCATATACCTGAGTAAATAGTTCCTTCAGCAGCTGCCAGTGTGGTTCTGAGTCAAATGCCTGGTAGAATAATCCAAATGAGTAAACATTAGGAACAGGATATAAATCTGTTCACACCAAACTTTACATTCACTCAATATAAACAATAAAAAAATGCAAACAACCAGAATAATTTACACTGACAAGAAACTTAGAGTATAAAGAATAACAAGGTGTCAGTGTGTGCTATGTGCTGACAAGGCTGTGTATGTCCACTTTCATGTTTGAAGTTTTATTTCTATCTACTGCACACTGTGCTGCTGTGGTATGGCCTCTTAAGCTCACAAACATCCACGGATTAGTTTCTCACAGATCCATCAGTACACAACACACCAGCCTTCATAATCTCATCTCATCTTGTTCCTCTTGTACCTTGTGGTGTCCAGGTGGATTATAAACAGCGGGAGAGTGCCCATTTATACTTATATTTATTCCCTGTCTATCATTTACATGGTCGGCCTCTTCCTCTACTTCCATCTGGTCTGTAATCATTGCTTGTTGTGGTATACTGTTAGTTGGCGTTCACATATATCAGTGTGTAATTGCAAGATCTCCCGTAACGGTGCACCATTAGCAAGGGAAATATTACATTTTGCCATATCCTCACCATTACTATGCCATGTGTCAACATATGTTCTCTACCCCTGCTCTTATTATTCTTATTTACTAGCAAAAAAATTAGTTGCATATCCTTTACGGACGTAGCAGTCAACCCCAGCATTTTTTGGCTGTTCGTGATTTCTGGACAAGTTTATGTTCAATAGTTTGCCATTGCTTTCTGAACGACCGGCACCCATACCATTTGATAAAAAACCAAAGCAACTGCATTTCGAACACGGTATGTGGGATTACGAACTGCGTCCGAACCTCTTCGCCACGGAGCCGGTATTTACTAACAAACCGTCTTTTAGACAGACAATGCTATTTATAGATCGTATGTTCACACAAGCCTTGGTATTCACACAAGCCGTAGCTTGGGTCTTACAGCCAGAATGATGTGGTCCCTCTGACAGCTGGTATACTCAAACCAAGAACTTTCTACAATTTAAAACAATAAGTAAAGAATGTGGGTAGAAGGAAGGTTTTAATTAATGCAACAATATATATACAATAAAATCATGAGAAGTCAGCATTGCCGAATAGTTAAGAATGCGTGTTCTTAAACATCCTGTGTGCTGGTGCCGAGGTAAGGGGTTCAACCTCTGTATAACACTGTACAGTTGGACTAAAATGTTGATCTCTCATCTTTGACTTGGGGACGTTAATTACAAGTACCTGTGAAGCCAGAGTGGGTTCGTCTGATGGCCTGGAACACTGTTAATAGAGAAAGCTAATCCACATACAAAATTCAGTCCAGTACTACTAGAAGTAGTGTGTGTGGACTATGCTTGAGCTCAAAGCAATCAAGCTTAAAAAAAAAAAAGAAGGTAATACGACAAAATATAAATGACTGGGACACTACAGAAACTTGCTGAATAGTTCTATTCATTTACGTTAATCTTTAACATCAAGTATTCACACATACACAATGGTAATCACCTTATCAAAAGACAACAATGGCCGGGATCCTTTTAAACAGTTGCCAGTCAATTTGAGCTCACTCATTGTGTGAACTAAAATAAAAGACAAGCATATTATATTAAATAGACACGTTTTTATAACTTCAGCTAGGTGCTTCTATATCTGTTGATCATGTATAATAAAATATGCCAAAGTCATGTTGTAACGTTAACATGCTAACACACACAATATATCATATGGTAGTTAAATTATTATTAGAACTATTCAAGAGTTGCACAGTAATTGACTGACACAAGCATGACAGCCGCTACAAGGGCATACATCTGACTTCAGTTGTGCTGTTTGCTTGGATGTTAAGAAATTCTTTCATTTAAATCAAACAGGAGGCTTCATCTTAATTAGCTACACTGCAATAACAAAACTTACTGTTTTCCACAAGAAATTTTGCTGAAGGCCCTTTAGCAACATTGGATGCCCTGTTAACAAAGACAAGAAAGGCTGAATGGATTAATTAAATGACAATGACAATAATTTTACTGACAAATTTACACACCACACCCATTAATAACCCATAATTATGCCATACAAATATATCTGGAAAGAAGATAGGAGAATTGCCCTGAGGTGTACCAGAGATACTCCTGTTCAGACAATGAAATATAATCCTAGACTTCACTGTAAGGTACACATATGCTCTTGCTGTCCTGTTCTTATTTTAATGACCTCTGTTAGTTTTCACGCACAAAGAACTCTACATTTCATATCTTCATATGTTGCTCTTATTAAATTAATGATACTCTACAATATTCCACGGATGATACAGTTTCCCAACATAGGCACATACTTGACGCAAATATTTACGGTGCAATATGCATGTGGGGTTTTAACCAAAAAGTAACAAAATAAAGAGATAAAACACTAAAAACTGTAGAGTAATTTTAAAAAGAATAATAAATTTTCAATTTCATATTGACAACAAAGTTGTTATTGTTCTGCTGGTGCTGGTTTTACTTCATCAGCGACATCACAGAAGGATCTCCACCACTTCATGTGCTCAGGTTTTGGAGAAGAAGGTAATGGTGCACACAATGGGATTACAATTATAATAACTAAGTGCATTTGAATAATATATAATCCATGCATTTTAAACAAAATAGGCTTTCATGCAGTACATGTTGAAGTCAAGTGGCAGTAAACGTAATAATATGAAAGATAAATATACACAAAAATATGGAATAGCATATTGTGTGACATATATACGTTTTGGCATATACACATACATACATATGTACATCCATATACGACTATATACAAACACAAATTTTTAAAAAAATTTTATGTTTGCATATCCTTTATGGGACATCACTGTCAACATCAGCATCTTTCAGCTGATTGTTGATTTCTTGGCAAGATTAAGCTCAGTAGTTTGCCATTGCTTTCTGAGTGGCTGGTTCACATACCCCGTAAGTTACCAACGTGATTCGAACCATTGCTGATTCTCACCGTCGTCACGTTACCTACGAGTATACGAGATTACGGAGAAAAGTCGCTAACCTCTAGGCCAGGAAGCCGGCATAAACACCAAGACATACACAAATACATGGTTACATATAAACACTCACCCACCAAATCCGACACACATTTTAAAAAGAAACCACACACACACACCTATAAAGACATAAAAACATTAACGCATACAAGCACACAGACATACATATACACACTCATGGGCCATAAGAAGATATATGCAAAGTCCATGTAAAATAATGTAATGAAGATTAAAAAGTGTTTTTAAAAAAAAATAGATCCCTATGGTAGAGTGCAAAATATGTGGAACTGTGTCCTACTACAGCTGCCTTATGTCAGTGCCTAATGTATGAACATGGCTGTACAGTCTTCTTCATCTGCCTGTCATCTCCCAGTGCAGTTTAGGCCCTCAAGCCACTCAGCCAAGCACTTGGTAGACTTGTTCATGGTTGAGATTTGTTCTGAATGTTTAGTCTTTGCAGCTACAGTATTGGACAGGTTGAGATAGCCAGCCACACGTCATGCATGGTAACTTAGTGTTGGACAGGCTGAGATAGCCAGCCTCACATCATGCATGGCAGTTTACAGTGTTGGACAGGCTGAGATAGCCAGCCTCACATCATGCATGGCAGTTTACAGTGTTACTATTTTTGTTGTTGCTTCCATTATGGGCCCATCATCATCATCATCATCAAGTGCCATGCCGGCTGGCGTAGGCGTTCATGGCTCTCCATAGATCTCGGTCTTTGGTTTTCTGGATCAACTCTGCTGCTGATATTCCTCCATGCCACCGTCTCAATCCATCCAGCATCACTTCTCTTGGTCTACCTCTGCCTCTCTTCCCCTCGATCTTTCCAGTTGTTACGATGTTCTCCAATGCCTCTTTTCTCATCACATGACCGAGGAAAGCTGTTTGTCTCTGTCTTATTGTTGTATATAATGTTCTAGTTTCGTTAGCCTGTTTCAGGCAGTCGTCGTTAGTTACTCTGGCAGTCCAAGGAATTCGCAACAATTATGGGCCCAGGCAACACATATTAACATATTTTCTAATGATTATATCCCCTAAGACTATTCCAGAAATGACAAAAAAATCATTATTCAGTTACTAGGCTGAACATTTTATACTGATCTATCATGAGAGATATGTTTAAACACAAGTTCGCACAACATTCTGTTGTGTGAAGCATTTTCATAAAGTCACGATGTATCCTCATGGCCATGCCTGCCGTCAAACCGGCAGGATTGCACATATGTATATGTTTCGGGAGTCTCCCTGGCAAAGTGGTCAAGCCATTTGACTCGTGCTCCGACGTCCTTCAGTTCACGAGTGAAATTTTTCGGAGACTCCTGTGGGTCGTCGCTAGAGTTACGGAGTTCGTGCTGTGTGCGACGCTTTCCGCGCTGCGGAAAGAGACCTAGCCATATGGGATAAAACCTGGTGCAATGAAGTCGACCCTGTCAACTTTTAAGCGACTTTATGAGAGATATGTGCTGCCTCTTCCAAGTCATCTGATGCTGGAAGTCATCTATCTCCTAAACACCAGTTCCAAAGATCCAATGAAATAATTATGTTTACTCATCTGCCAAAACAATGGGGCAAAATTTGATTCATGTCAATAACAATAAAATAACTGAATGTTTCTCATTTTCATATATAGTACAATTTTACCCATTACATATTCTTGTAGAGCATACACAATTCTGATATTGTATACATAATGCCTAAAATACTCACCACAAATAAACATCTTGTTTTTTCTTGCCTTCAAAATACAGACACTTATTGCAGTTTTTCATTTCACAAATCTGCGAAGAAACAAAATAACTAGCTCACAGATGAACAGACTAATAGATGTGTAAGTGAAACCAATGGACGTAAACATCTAATTACATCATTCTAAGATAATAGTCAGGTGTCCATGAACTAAAGAATACATGTATTTGACTCAAAGTGAAGTTCATAAATAAGCTGAACAAATTACAACCGGCAGTCATTTTCGATGTTGCAGAACTAATAATAATTTTATCACATTTGATGCTTCATAAAGCAACTTAATTATGAAGACAAACACATGAATTATGTAAATACTATTGCAGAAACCAATTATGCAACAGGCTTTCAATGCAAGATGATTTACTATACTACCTCTTCATACAATGTCACTGTCTAGTTTTAAAATATTCTGTTTTCCACTTTCGAGATGAGTTTGACACATCTAGCTATGCACCTTAAATATGAATGGTCTGACTTTGGCATGATTTGTGTATGGTTTGGATTCCTTAGACAGTTTTCATCCAAGGTCATGGGCTCTGTCTACCCGTGGCTAGGTTTTCTTTCCTAACATGTTGCCATGGCAGCGCAGTCTTACAGATTACTCTTTGTGATTTCCAACTGTCGTGGGATTTTTAACTTGCTCATGAGATCAGTTTTTTGCCCTTATCTAAGACAGTTGAGTAACCGATCTCACTACTCAAGAGATCAGGAGTACATGTGATATCACTAGAAAGCAGTGGTTCTGAGAAAAATACCCAGCCCTAAGCTGATATTGAAACCTGAGTCTGAAACAGATCACTTCTCAGCCACAGCTGCCAATCACCACACGTATCACTCTAGCCCAGATATATCTAACACACATCCGTGACTTACAAGTCCCCACACAAACAATATCATTCTAGCCCAGATATATCTAACACACATCCGTGACTTACAAGTCCCCACACAAACAATATCATTCTAGCCCAGATATATCTAACACACATCCGTGACTTACAAGTCCCCACACAAACAATATCATTCTAGCCCAGATATATCTAACACACATCCGTGACTTACAAGTCCCCACACAAACAATATCATTCTAGCCCAGATACATCTAACACACATCCGTGACTTACAAGTCCCCACACAAACAATATCATTCTAGCCCAGATATATCTAACACACATCCGTGACTTACAAGTCCCCACACAAACAATATCATTCTAGCCCAGATATATCTAACACGCATCCGTGACTTACAAGTCCCCACACAAACAATATCATTCTAGCTCAGATATATCTTAAACACACATCCGTGACTTACAAATCACAAGACAAACAATATCATTCTAGCCCAAATATATTAACACGCATCCGTGACTTACAAATCACCACACAAAAAATATCATTCTAGCCCAAATATATCTCACACATATCTGTGACTTACAAATCACCACACAAACAATATCATTCTAGCCCAAATATATCTTACACACATATCCGTGATGTACAACATTAGCATACCTCATTTATGATAAACAATTTATCTTTTCTGTCCATCTTTGGTTCTGAAATACACCATAAAGAAAAGGAAAATAAGGATAAGTGAAAGATGTTTAATACAAACTGCAGTTTCCTACAACCATTCATTCATTAAAAAATTTATTTGTACCTTTAAACCCCCAACCCTAAAAAATAAATACATTTTACAAATTCATCAAAATTATTTACAAATATAAGAACTAACACTGCAGCAGGATTGACTCTTCTGTTAATTTAAAAAAAGAAAACAAACGTCACATAACAGTCACAAACACACCAAGTTAAAAAATGATAACAAAGCCACTAACCTGCTTTAGAGTGAGGCATCAAGGTACGCAGATCGATCATCAGGTGTCGAGTTCTAAATGAAATCCCTCTTGAAGAAAATATCAGGGTTCTTTGTTTGTTTGTCCATTTGGTCTAAATGAAAAAACAAAATACAAGAAATCAAGGGATGCGTGCCAGAAAAAAACCACTGTATAACAGAATATAAACACACAAGACAGAAAAACTACCGTGACTCATTACTCTCAGTGTACAGTTTAATTCTTTTCATTTCACCTATATCTATCAATTCCTGCAAATAATTGTTACTTCTTGCTACTAGCACTGTGTTAGGAAAACAATTTATTTACATTTCTCGACTGACTTTCACACTAGGTTTATCTCCTTATTGGGGGTATCCCCGGATGTGTAAAGCATGCCACCATGATATGGAAGTCCAGAGAAGGCATATCTTGACATGATATGGTTGGATCTAGCCAATGTGTATGGGTCAGGGCCCCAGCAGAGGTGGCAGGCCCTCAGGATGTATCATATGCCAGGGGAGACTACAATGATGCTAAAGCATCAATCACTTCCTGGGTTTCTATTTTTGTTGGTTTACCCTAATGTTTATGACCAGATGGAATGACCTTCAAATGGTTATAGTAATAACAGGTTAAGATTTAGCCTATATTATTCACCATGACCATGCAGGTGATTCTGAATGCAGCATCTGGCTACACACAAGGTCTGAAAATCCGTGAGGAATGCAAAATGTTACCACTGAAGCTTTCATGAAAGACATAATCCTGACACTAGAGGAGAGCCACGCCTAAATAAATCTGCTCAGATGAGATCAACTGAACAGTTGGTGCAGGATGGGCTTTAAGCCCACGTGATCAAAGCTTATTGATTATGAAAGGTAAGGTGACAGCAAATGTGTTCATGGATTGACTGACAGACAACCATACAGGACAGTTAGGGCTGACTGACGTCACAATCACGGCAGCCATGACAGAGACAGACATATAAACACAGAAAGCACAGGCAGACAGAACTGACAGTGACAGACAATACTGACACAGGCAGACAGAACTGACAGTGACAGACAATACTGACACAGGCAGACAGAACTGACAGTGACAGACAATACTGACACAGGCAGACAGAACTGACAGTGACAGACAATACTGACACAGGCAGACAGAACTGACAGTGACAGACAATACTGACACAGGCAGACAGAACTGACAGTGACAGACAATACTGACACAGGCAGACAGAACTGACAGTGACAGACAATACTGACACAGGCAGACAGAACTGACAGTGACAGACAATACTGACACAGGCAGACAGAACTGACAGTGACAGACAATACTGACACAGGCAGACAGAACTGACACAGGCAGACAGAACTGACAGTGACAGACAATACTGACACAGGCAGACAGAACTGACAGTGACAGACAATACTGACACAGGCAGACAGAACTGACAGTGACAGACAATACTGACACAGGCAGACAGAACTGACAGTGACAGACAATACTGACACAGGCAGACAGAACTGACAGTGACAGACAATACTGACACAGGCAGACAGAACTGACAGTGACAGACAATACTGACACAGGCAGACAGAACTGACAGTGACAGACAATACTGACACAGGCAGACAGAACTGACAGTGACAGACAATACTGACACAGGCAGACAGAACTGACAGTGACAGACAATACTGACACAGGCAGACAGAACTGACAGTGACAGACAATACTGACACAGGCAGACAGAACTGACAGTGACAGACAATACTGACACAGGCAGACAGAACTGACAGTGACAGACAATACTGACACAGGCAGACAGAACTGACAGTGACAGACAATACTGACACAGGCAGACAGAACTGACAGTGACAGACAATACTGACACAGGCAGACAGAACTGACAGTGACAGACAATACTGACACAGGCAGACAGAACTGACAGTGACAGACAATACTGACAGACACATAAAAATAGAGACCAAATTGATTGACAGAGACTGGATTGATTGACAGACGGACAGGATTGACTGACATACAGGACTGATTGGCAGACAGACATACAAACAAGAGTCAGTCACAACTTAGAGACTTGCCATACAAACACAGGAATACTGGGTTGACTGACATACAAAAAACAGACAGATAGGATTAACAAACAGACACAAGCACAGAACTGACTTACAAACATGCAAACAGACAGGCAGATATGACTGTCTGACAAAGAAACAGATACATGATTGACAGACAGTTAGAGCAGAGATAAACCAAAGAGACAACAGACAGACAAAAAGGTAAGGCAGACATAGAAACAGACAAGACAGACATACAAAGAGACAGGACAGACAAATGGAGAGGACAAACAGAGAGAACTAACAGTAGTAATAGAACACACAATCATGTAAGCACTGTATCACTGGCTTGTTATTTCTTCAATGATGTCATAGCAGGTATCCATAACTAAATATACACATGAAGAATCTTATTTATGCACACACATAATTGTGCACATAAAAATCTACGCCATGTTTGTAGGATTTCTTAAGTGCATCCTCACTAAATAATACAAACTAATGTAATCATTGTGGTAATGTAAGAACATCGTTTGGGACTCAGGAATGGGTTGCATGGATTGGTAAAATATTTACTATGTACTATTGTAGGGATTAATGGCTTGAAACATTAACTGGCAGCCATTTTGAATTCTTAATAATGTCTGAACACTTAAGATTATAGTTACAATGTGATATTTAGTCTTGGTTTATCAGCAAACACAAAACAAATGTAGAGTCTGCATGATTTGCTCAATTCTTCATTAATATATCAGAGACTAGAGGACCCAGCCCGGCTTCGCCCAGCCTCTGGTGGGGATCAATCAATCCATCCATCCATTCGGCCCTTTCCCGTTCCTGTTGCGGGAAAAATGGGTTTGAAAATTTACACATATCTAAAAATAGATCCATTATTTTTACGAAAACTTTGAAGATGCAAAGTTTTTATCACTTTGTTTATACCAGACACAACTGCCCTTTCCCGTTCCTGTTGCGAGAAAAATGGGTTCGAAAATTTTCATGTATTTAAAATAGATGCATTATTTTTATGAAAACTTTGAAAATGCCTTAACCCTTTACAGGACAGACGCTTGTCCGTTTTTTAGCCCTGAACGAGCAAGATTTTTTCAGGTTCTGTAAAATTTCGGGTTGCGTTAGTAAAATCATCACAAATAAGGTGTTAGTCAACCGATTTTAGTTAAATAAACAACATAATGAAGGGAAAATCATGCAGAATATGTTACTCATGTGATTGTTGTCGGTAATCCATATATGAACACAAATATTTACGAAATACAGCATTTTGTTTGTGATTTTCCGTCATCTATACGGCAATTTACAAACATTTTCAGAATCATAATCACTTTCTTTAAAGTCCGACTCAGACTGCTAATGCAAAGTAACGCTTTTCACTGATATCTAGCTGCGATTAATAGTCAACTTAGTGCCCTTTAATGTCACTTAAATTGAACCTAGCGAAATCTCGGCTATCACTTGAAGAATCGCCGAAATCCATTTTGAAAAACTAAGCGTAAAAATCCCGAAAACTATTTTTTTAAAAAGTCTGTAAAAGTCCGTTCAAATTCATAGTAGGCGCTTACAAATGGCGGCCACGTTGTCAAGCTATCGGCGAAAGCAAAAGTAGCCGTTGGAAGTGTCGGAAAGCCGAGAGATTGCGTTTTTATAATGCATCATAGTATCGGACGTAATCGGCTGATCTGCTCATTTAAGCGACCGGCCGCAAATGGACGTTCTGCCCTGTAAAGGGTTAAAGATTTTATCATTATATTACAACGCATATGATTGTAGATAACTTCTTTAAAAATTTTATGAAACTGAGAAAAATACAATTATTTAAGTTACATAATATAGCAATGTTACTAAAAGTAATGTCCCTTGATATAACTTTTGTTGTTAAGTCCCCTTAATTAGACGTCTTTCCTTTTAATAATGATTTAATACCTTAGGCGGCCTGGTGTGCCTTGCCAGTGAGAAGACCTGATCGTTCGGGTCCACATCGATTGACGGATGTCAGTTGTGGCGATCGGGCAAATCTTGAGCTACAGCCTACGATGGGTGACGTTGTGGAATTCTGTTGTGATAATTTGGCTGTGTCCAACGTGTGCCGCATGGTCTAGTGCTTACACACCCGCTTCACACGCCAGTGATCCGGGGTTTGTTTCTGGGTCCGGTCAAGGATATGCACTACTGAAGAGCTCCGATGAGAGCGAAACTCGAGTCTAGTGCTTCCACATTGACGTGGATAGGCCTTAGGTTCATACCAGAGTGCGATCAGCGTTGCCAGTAGTGGGTTGTGCTCAATATTTAAAAATCTCAAATCCCGAAACAACAACTAAATCAATGATTTAATACGTAAATAACTTATTTTAAACTAACAAACTATGCCAGTTGGCTGCGTGGGAATGAGAAGAACGTCTGTAGAAAATTTCATCTCAATCGGATGGACCGTTCAGGAATGCATAAAGGAAACACAAACAAAGACAAACATTCTCTTATATATATATATATATATATATATATATATATATATATATATATATATATATATATATATATATATATATATATATATATATATATATATAGATTAATGACTTGAAATAATAATTAGCAGCCATTCTGAACCCTTAATCAGGTGTGAACATTTATGATTAGAATAGCAGCATGATCTTTAGGTCCCATTAATTAATCTCCATATAAAAACTTATGATCTCCATTCACATGGGTGTTTTTAAAGCAATGTAACATTATTTGGTTCTATCTACAACTTAGCCAGGAGAGTTGAGTTTTTTGGCTATGTTAAGGAAACTAGCCAGCAACGAGGGCAGACTGCAAAATCATATTAATATTAGTATGCAGCAGATACAATATGAATATTGAATACAACCAAAACTGAAGTAATGCAGGTTAGCAGGTCCACCAAATGTACTGATAAATAGTACACAACTGAAACAAGTTAAAGAATTTTAATATCTTGGAAATATGATCACATAAGATGGCAGAATAGATAGTGAAGCCGAAATCAGATGTCAAAAAGCAATAGAGCTTACATATCATTTTATCAACTAGACTAACCCATTCTGAAACATCCAAATACACCTACTTCCTCACAATGAAATAATAAATATAGCATACTCACATTAACCCTATGCTCCCAATGTTAAACTTGGATATATTCTATTCAAATCACATGCCAGATGAGATCTCCCAATTTAACTATCCAAGACCGAGTAAGAAATTAAATTAATTATGTTATCAGACAGACAGTGGGATCAACACATTGTGTCACATTGTGACATATAGGATTTTTAATTGTGCCGCGACCCCAAATGAAACTGGCAGTGATATACCGCGCCACCCCAGACTTATCCATTGCATCCCCACAAATGGCTGCTATAAAGACCATTCATGCTTCCTATGTCATTCATTCATTCATTCAACATCATGTGACAATAACAGACGCCATCTTATCTTCTGCAGAAAAGGTTAGTCTAATACTCTGTGCACAGTGATTGTTTGAAATTATCATGGCTTTTTAGTAAGTTTAATTATTTGCTGTAAAGTAAGTAATTTTATTTTCTATAGCTTGTGTATTTATATTGAACAAATAGATGTATATTAAAATTCTGCACCCATTTTTACATTTATGTGGAAAGTTTCATCGATTATGATCAACTATGGTGGTAGAAAAAAATTATTTCTGCTCATTTGTGAATGGAAGGCCAAGATGGCGGGCAACGCAAATTATCAATCAGACAGGCTCAAAACGGGCAATTTGAACTATTAAAGTTATAAAGTATACAAGTTTAAAGATTATTAATAATTTAACTTTTAACTGTTACTATTTTTTTTTATCATTTAATATGACGGAACATATATCTGAGGTCAGTTTTCATATCAGTCTTTGATCCGCTTTAGACAACCACACAAGGACTGGTAGCATGGAGGTAATGGCCACACTGATGAGTTTCAAAGTCACGGCAAATATGTGAATATTTTATCTGGATAAACCTTCACAAAAATATGATTATCTCCACTTAGAATTGATATACAAGCATCATTGAGTAGCAATGTCAGTTAACGAACTTTGTTAGTTTGGGGGGAGGAAGGCATAAACCCTTTTCCCGGGAGATTTTTAGTGACCACTCAGTCACTTCCGGTTTTTAGCCATGTCTTGTTTGATTCAATGTATTCGAAACCAATGTGGCACGTCATGGGAAACAACTCCCCCCCAAAAAAAATAATTGCAGGAGTGATCCGTCTGCTAACCTGCAAGCATTTGCTGTTGAGAAACTCTTCCCTTGAATTTTTTGAAGTTTATTCTCGAACAGAGAGCTAATTTGTCTTATAACTCCTGTATTTTAAACCAACCTTGACTTTTTGTTGCATTTTTGAATTCTCTGTACAATTTTACATATATGTGAAGAGTTTCAACAATGCTGGCTTTTGCTAACATTCAGGAAAAATGTGGTCATTGAACAATAGTGATTTACTGATTTAACTTCAATTAAGTATTAAGTATTGGCACTATTGGATTGGGCCGCAAGTTGAAAAAAAGTGCTCAAACTCACTCTCAATCACTACAGTACAGGGTTTGATCGTGCCACGACCCAAAATGAAAACGGAAGTGATATATGCGCCACCCCACAATGTTCCATTATGTCCCCAAACATCGCTATGTATAGACCATGCATTCTTGCGACGTCATTGATCATTCAAATATCATGTAACAATAACACACATTCTGTGTTGTCCAGGAAAGGTTTGCCTAATATTCTGTGCACAGCGATTGGTTGAAATCATCGTGACCTTTTATATAAATGTAATTATTTGATACACGATACGTAATTTTATTGTTTAGAGCTGTATATGTAAATCTTTGAATATTTTGCGATGGATTTTCAAATTCTGCACCCATTTCTACATATATTTGGAGAGTTTCATCGCCAATCACCTTCCATTTGTAGTATTAAAAAATTATTTCTGCGGGGATGTTTTGTGTTTGTTTGGTCTTTGTGAATGGAAAGCCAAGATGGTGGCCGATGTGAATAATTCCGAATATTGATCGGACTTTGCTCAAACATACAATTTGACCTACTAAAGTTAAAGAGAACACAAGTTTAAAGATGACGGAACATATGTTTGAAGTCAGTTTTCATAACGGAGTGACTACACAAAATTTTGTGAGTAGTACGAGCCGCTACACACAAAACTTTGTGTCTGGTCACATGATGTCTACTTCCTTTTGACAACATTATTCATGTTTGTGGAACTATCATTGTGTTCTCTGTAGTGGTTAGCCTGCCACACGGGACTGGGCTTCGACTCCCTGCTAGCAATTTTTTTTTTTAAATGTTTTTAATTTGTAATCAGTCGGTCTCCACAATGAAGGTTGGCTGCAATGGATCTCCAACACTGTCTGTCTCTCACCTTGACTGTACATTCTGTCAGGCTGATGTTCGTCCATCTCTTGATGTTATCTTCCCACTTGTATTGTTGTCTACCTCTTGCTCGCTTGCCCTCACCTTGCCCTCCAGTATGGTTTTTATAAGAGTATCTTGTCTTTTAACAATAACATGGCTGAAATATTTCACTTGCCTCCTCTTTATTTTTTTCATCAACTCTCTCTTCATTCCCAGTTTTTCTAGAACCTCTGCATTTGATTGTTTTTGTTTCCATGAAATACGACATATTCATCTGTATATCCACATCTCCAGGGCTTCTAAGCGACTTTCTAGTTGCTTGTTTTAGGAACTAAAATATAGAACTGAGAAACTCGAAGCATCTGAATAAAGTGTGCTCTATGGATCTGCGGTAGCTGCCAGGCGGAGATCCCCCTGGCAACGACGGAGTGATCGAGTCTCTGATGAATCAAATAGATGTCTTTGTTTAGCAAGAATTTTATTTGCCAAATAAAATATCACTAGTGTGTCCTTGTCGACAATTATTCTCTTTGTGAGGTTTGAAGAAAAAGAACTTGCAAAAAACAAAAAAAAACAGACAAGACAAGAAGAGAGAATAATAGTCTTCTTCAAATTTTTGTGGTAGCTCGTACTATTCACAAAATTTTGTGCCGAATAATCACGTGTCCAGCCACAAATTTTTGTGTATAGCGGCTTGTATTATTCACAAAATTTTGTGAATAGTGGCTCCCTTTTCATAATCCGCATGACCCGCAACTATATTATGAATCTTTGTGGAATAATCATTGTGCCCTCGATAGCATAGAGGTAAGTATTCTGCCTGTCACGCAGGAGACCGGGGTTCTGTTTCCCGCCGGGTATTTTTTCATTTTTTCCAAATTTATTAGGTGATATAATAAAACATATTAACAATTATGAACTAAAATATATAACCGAGAAACTCGAAGCTTGCGAATAAAATGTGCTCTACGGATCTGTGTAAGCTGCAGGGGGGCACATTCCCCAGGCAGCGACGGAGTGATCGAGTGTCGGAATTGATGGATCCAATAGATGTCTTTGTTTAATGTGAAGTTTAATTGCCATATAAAATATCGCCCCTGAATCAGCATAGTTTCATCACTAAACTTGCTCGAATTGTGGTTGTTTTCTGCGAAGATGTGCCTTTGTGAATTGTTAGTTAGTCAACAGATCATCCTCATTGCACATCGAACCATTCAGTCCATAAGTGCTCGGATCCCCTCCTCAGCAAATCCTGCAGCGTGTAGAGGCTCACGACACCAGTTCAGTGTTGGTTAATCAATCTTCTTTCTCTTCCTGCGCAGTGTTCTTGTTTGGCAATGCCTCTTTTAATTTGCAGTTCTCGCAGTCTGACCAGGGTTGTAGATTCAGTCATCGCTTGGTTCTCGCTAAAGTCTTACTTCTCATAGAGCATTCAGAATGTCAGCCTGGTCCATAGCGCGTCCGCCCTCCACAGTAGCCTTACCTGCGAGCTTGTCAGCCCGCTCATTTCCTTGTACTCCCGCATGCCCTGGCACAAAGATGAAACCACTCCAGAGACAGCAACCACTCTTCGAATCCACCCCATCTCTATCCTCTTGAGCATACTCATTGAGTCGCTAAGGAAACATGCCCTAGTGAATGTCTGTGTCTCGAGCCATGTTATTGCTTTACTTACTGCCATGACTTCCAAAGTCTGGCTACTTGTGGTTTCAGCAAAATCACCAGTCCTCCTTCACAATTCTCCCTCCGGTCTGCGCCTGGTCCATAGCGCGTCCGCCCTCCACAGTAGCCTTACCTGCGAGCTTGTCAGCCCGCTCATTTCCTTGTACTCCCGCATGCCCTGGCACAAAGATGAAACCACTCCAGAGACAGCAACCACTCTTCGAATCCACCCCATCTCTATCCTCTTGAGCATACTCATTGAGTCGCTAAGGAAACATGCCCTAGTGAATGTCTGTGTCTCGAGCCATGTTATTGCTTTACTTACTGCCATGACTTCCAAAGTCTGGCTACTTGTGGTTTCAGCAAAATCACCAGTCCTCCTTCACAATTCTCCCTCCGGTCTGCGCCGTAAAAGCCCATGAGCTTCTCACATGTCGGACGACCAACCCATCTGTATATATGACAGCATCACCGTCTAACGAATTCTCGAAAATCAAAGCTTGTACTTCCGCCTCCACAGTAGCCAGATTTTCTAGTCTGCATTGTCTGTCTAGTTGGATGCAGACTGAAAGAGATGTACAGAAATCTATTGGCACTTGTACCCACTCCTCGCCAGGTTCTAAGTCCTCAAGTGAACATACCTGTTGAAGAATGTCCTCGGCTTGACTCATCCACGACCTTCCTCTTTTTAACCTACTGTCCTTCACCTTCCTAATTTCACTATGCAGTGGATGTTGTGTGTTTGCACGTGCTCTGCAAATTTGTATTCAGTCTTCAATGGTTGGAAAATCAAGAAGGTAGCGCATCGCCCTGCATGCTGTATGTCTTGTACATCTAAGAATAATGCGCATGGCATTGTTCTGTATCCTTTCTATCTGCTTACGGCTGAGAGTCAGGATAGCCATCGCATACTCAACAACAGACATGACCAGCCCTTCGTACAGAAGACATAGATGGTGCTGCTCAGTTTGCTGCCATCACCCGCATAGCAGCCAAACCCCGCTTGGCCTTTGTTATCACCTGGTCTATGTGCTCAATATAAGCAAGGCTTCGATCAAAACATATCCTCAGGTAGTTCATTGCCTGCGTTCTTTACACAGTCTGGTGTTGGAGTGTTGACAATATGATTATTCAAAGAGAACCATGTCACTGTTGCCCTTGTTGGGTTGACCATTGCCCCAGCTTCAACACACCAAGTACTTATGAGATTGGTGTGTAGTTCCGCAGCAGCCTGATCTCTATCCTTATCCTGACGATACACTAAAACATCATCGGCATATGACAAATGTCCTCCCTGGTCCCGTGATCTGCTCGCTGGTGATTCTCAGTGTAGGCGTTGAACAGTACCGGAGATAATGGTGATCCCTGTGGTAGGCCAGGATATATTGTTGTTGGTTCCGAAGTCCAACTGCCACATCTAAAAACTACTTTCCGTTGGAAGAGGGCTGCAGCGATCCAACTCAGGAGGAAAGGATTTGAGTTCAAGAAGCTGAAGCATTAAAAAATCCAATGGTACTCTGTTGTACGCGTCCTCAAGATCAATTGCTGCCGAAAAGGTTTCAACACCTGAGTGGAAACCTTCATAGATGTCATGGGCAAAAACTGCTGCATTGGTCCAGGTTTCTCTTCTTGGACGGTACCCTCCCAGGGTAGGTGGGAAAACACCTTGCCTCTCTAGCTGGCTTGATATTTTCCTGGCAATTAACTTCTCCAGCAGCTTACCTATTGTATTCTGCATGGTTATAACTCGATATCCCTGAATTTGTGTGTGGTCTTTGCCAGGCTTCAGCAAGGGAATCAGATAGCTGTGTAACCACTCCTCCTTGATGCTAGCACTCCCTATAATATAGGTCTATGTGCTCAATATAAGCAAGGCTTCGATCAAAACATATCCTCAGGTAGTTCATTGCCTGCGTTCTTAACGCGGTTCTTAACAATATAGGCCATATCGATCGGATTACTCAAATCGTGCAATTTGAACTACTAAAGTTGAAGTGAATACAAGTTTAAAGTAATTAAAGATTAATAATAATTTATTTGTATACTTGTACTATTATTTAATCATTTATTTAACATGACGGAACGTATTTTTGAAGTCCATTTTCTTATGTCCGTTTGAGACAATCTCGCATGCACAGACAGGTGGTGGAGGTAATGGACACAGTGACACACTGGAGAGTTCCAAAAACATATGAGGAACATGAGAAATCCTAACTCGTTTCTTCACCTTCACAAAATGCAATATGAATATCTTCACTTAGAACTGACATGCACCATACAGGCATCATTGAGGTACTATTAGATTTTGTTTTTCAAGGCCTATTTACTAGATCTACTGTGGTGGTCTCATTAGTAAATACTCAAATTTAAAATCATGATCGAACCTCCTAACAAAACAACAGTCTTCTACAGCATTTCTTCATGTCAACTGATGATATTTATGAATATGATTAACTCACAAGCATTAATAATTTAATATCTCGTCTTAGAATTGAATTGATGCACATTTGAATGAGGTTCCGCTAGATTTGGTCTTTCAAGAGGTAACATTCGCAGGTTGAGTTGCATTCTCATTCATATTATAATGAACAGTAATTTAGAGAACGCCACTACTAAAAATTAAAAATATTAAAATTAAAAATTCCTAAAAAAACTAACCTGTCTATGAACCTTCGCATCAGATGTTATAACAGGTTGTAATACAATATCTTTCTTCTGCTTTTTCCCTGCTGGCTGCTTAGCAGTATCACCAGATATCCTCTGTCGTTTAGCCATGCCACTGAAGTAGATGAAATTCACTCCAAGATCACGCAACTATTTTACCGATACTCCACTTGTCCCACGTGAGTTTGATCCCAGGAATATCACCACGAACACTCCAAGATACAAGAGCTTCACAACTTAGCCACCGTCAATATTTGCCACAGAAGAGCTTCACAACACATCCTGGCCGTGTGCTCGTTTTTCATTTGTTTCCCTGAAAACAATCATCGGCTTGAACAAACACGGATAGCTTGATAGACACAGATCGTGGAATCACTCCGTTAAATCTTTGAAGAAAAGAAACTAATATTAAGTGAAATAATGTCAAAGTCTTCACAGGCAAAACCCAACCTACGCAGCATTTACAAATTGTACACAGGTACAAGTGACAAGAATCAAATCACCACGCTAAGTTCACAAAAACACGTGTAATAATTAATAAGTAGCATATATTATGATTGATATTGTTAGAATAATATAGTATAGGAATACATAACCTTAAATAAATTAAGACTAAGTAAATGGTCGTTTTATACGATTTGAAGAGTATTGGATATTTATTTTATCATAAAAGTAAGAAGGTAAACTAAAGGGGCCCCCTTTTTTTTTTTTAACACGCATTGGTCATGTGCTAGACCAATCTATTTACTATTTGTAGATTAATCGGCACTGTAGGGGTGGCCTGGTCAATATCACACCGGCCATCTATGTATTATAAGATTATAAGATATTTCCTGGCACCCATTTTAGATTGGGTAGTCCTGGGAGACTAGGTCATTTACAACAATTTGCCTCGATGAGGATTCGAACACAGATCCACTGGACCGGCAGGCATACTACTAGCCACTGCGGTGCCTTAATTTTTTTTTTATTATTATTAAAAAGGGCACACATATTATCCCGGGCGCCATGATAGCTTAGAGGCTAGTAGTAGACGCTCGCCTGGTCATGGACGCATGAAAGAGAAGGTGAAGACGTTGAATGGTCGAATGTGTCACGAACACTCAAGAGGTCTGGGGAGCATGCTCGTCTTCGCGCTGCCTGGAACGGCACATAATGATAATGATCACTGTTGAATTCATAAGTGCTCCAGCTCCCTGAGCAGATGTCGGGTTATCAACAACCTCCAACGTTTTGAAAAGTCTGCCTGGAAAGAATGCAGCTCTTGGTGCAGCTACTGCACGACTAAAGCACACATTGCCAGATTTGAAATATGACTTCAGTGCTCTGGAACCATATATCTCTGCTAACATCATGAAGCTGCATTACGAAAAGCATCACAATACATATGTCACAAATCTTAACGTTACAGAGGAGAAACTGGCAGAAGCTACACAGAAAGGTGACCTGAATGCAGTTATCAGTCTCCAGCCAGCCCTGAAATTTAATGTTGGAGGACACATTAACCATAGCATAGCATCTTCTGGCAGAACTTAAGCCCTAAAGGTGGCGGAGAGCCAGAAATCGATCTCTTGGATCAGATTAAAGATGACTTTACTTCATTTGAACGTATGAAGTCCGAGCTTGTTGCTTCTGTGGCCATCCAAGGATCAGGATGCGGCTATCTGGGTTACAGCCCAGTTAATGGTCACTTACATATTGCTACTTGTGACAATCAAGACCCTCTTCAGACAGCAACAAGTTTAATACCCTTGTTTGGAATTGATGTTTGGGAACGTGCCTACTATCTTCAGTACAAAAATGTGCGACCAGATTACGTGAAAGCAATCTTTCATGTTGCTGACTGGAAGGATGTGTCAGAGCGCTTGGCAAAAGCTCGTATGGCAGTATACTAATTAAGTTTAACACGGTTTTGTTATTTTATTGGAAGAACATTTAAAAATGGGACTAAAAGTGAATAAACTGTGAATGTCCGACCTTTATGACTTTGTTGAAGGATTCTCTCCTTGATGTTGGATTATGTGTCCCGGGTACCTTGTGCACTAAATCTCAAACATTCATAGCAGAAAGCATTCAACAGTTTAGTTTTTCTTTAAAATAAAATAGTTTTTTTTTTTTTTTTTTTTTTTGGGGGGGGGGGGGAGGGGGACATAAAAAACAACTTAGACTAAGCATTATATTAGGTGTGCTTATTCTGTTGATGATATTACTGACTGATACAAATGTCAAACAAGATGTCTTGTTTTGTAGACATCTGAAAGTATTTGATTTCTGGATTTATTTATTTTTTAACATAAGGTTTTAATTTTGTGTGTGTGTGTTGTTTTTTTCCCCTATGTCATTTAGGCAGTCTTTTATGAGTGCACAGCACTAATCAGACACAATTACTGTTGACTCCCCATATGATTTCGTAATACTATTCTAGATGCTTTCTGAAACTAAGCCACATTTAGAAAGCAACATTCAAATGGGAACCTATTGTGTGTGTTTTTTTCCGTTTTTTATCTGTTTATGTTGTCTTGTCATGGACACAGATTCTTAGAATCGAAACGTCGGCCGTCCTTTGCGTTCTGTAGTACTTATTTTTGTATTTTATTATTTCATGTTATATATTTATTGATTGTTTCTGCTTTTGGATAAGTTACACTTCATTTTCACCTGTGTTATGATTGAGTTCTTTGTAAGGTATGTACATGGTGTCTGTGTTAAGTATGTCTCTTCTTTTCGCAGGAGCTAAATATACCTAATTGTTTGCATTCCATATTGTTATATCCTGCTGCAGCCGCGGCTTTTTCTTTTGTTCCATACCTAAGTGCAGCACATTTAGGGCTATACGAGCCTGCGGGGCATTCAGTTATGATTGCGACCACTCTTCGCTCTTATGGCGCCTTAGATCACAGGGAAGGTCTAAACCAACAAGGCGAATCTTTACCCAACCACCATGGTGGACACCAGAGGTCGAGAATTCATGGAGGGAAAAGAGGGCGGCTATAAGGAATTGGCAGAGGGTGCGAAGAGCAACCAATTCCGTTGACACAGAATTGAAGGAGGCGGAATGATATAAAAAAAGTTAAGGTGCAGGATTTTAAACTCCAGGCAGCAGAGGCAAAAGGATTCAGTGAGAACAGTTTATCAATGAAGTCGGTGGGGATATGACATTGGGTAAATTCTGGAGGCTGCACCGGCAGATGAAGAGACAGGCGATGCCTGATAAACATGTGATGATAACAACCGACCTATGACAACTGACAAGGACAAATGGGAGGCTTTTCTTGCACGATTTTTAAAACAGACGGATCAGCAAGATAGGGCTATTAGAGATAACGTCAGAGAAGTCTTGTCACGGGTCACTAGGAAGGAGGACTGTGAGATTAAAGTGGAGGATATTAGACGGGTACTGAAGCGGGCTAAAGACACAGCGCCAGGCCCGGATGGGGTGAGGTACTCCCATATGAGTAACATAAATGATGGAGACTTGAAGGAGATGGCTCTTTGTTTCAAATTAAGCATCAACACGGCGGAAGTACCCCACGATTGGCTACATAGCTACATGGTCCCACTCCCAAAGCCAGGTAAGAATCACTCCAGACTTAATGGATACCGAATCATAACCCTGCAAAACACATATGGTAAAGTCCTCAAAAAAATAGTAGCACGCAGACTCCAGTGACATTTGGAAAGTCGCAATCTGCTTCCCCAAGGACTCGGGAGTTACCGGCCTGGGAAGGACACCTGGGCCAATGCTGCAACTTTTGCATTTGATGTCTACGAGGGCTTCCAGGATAAACAAGAGACAGTGGCGGTAACAGGGTAAGGTATAATGGGTTGATATACACACTGTTGGACATGGAGGTCTGCCCTTGCCTTGTTAAATTGGTTGTGGCGGTCCTCTATGAGCGTAAGGTTGCACTGCGCATGGGTTCCTGGACTTCTTACCCTTGTACTACTACACCTGGGTTGCCGCAGGGATCTGCCTTGTCCCCGGTGCTCTTTAATGTCTACACCAGCAAAGTCGTAGCTATTGAGACACCAAGTATTGGTAGAGTCTTGACATTTGCAGATGATGTGCTGGTGTACAGGCAGGGAAGAGACAGGGCCAGTTTGGCGAAAGACTTACATGTGGCAGTAAATAGGGTGGCAGAGTGGTTCAGGGACGCAGGGGCCATTATACACCCAGACAAGGGATCGGTTGTGTGGCATTCCCAGGATAACCGGATTGCCAAGGCAGATGTCCCAGGCATTATGTTGAATGGATGTCCTCTTAGTCGAGAGAGTAAATTGAAATACTTGGGTATCACCTTTAACAAGTGTTTGTCTTTTAAGAATCATGTGGAGGCTTTGATAATGAATGCTGGTAGGGGATTTAATGCATTGGGGGATATGGTGACAACCGGGGTAAACCAGAGGATGCTGTAAGGCTCTTTCAGCAGTTAATAATTTCTGTCATTGAGTATGGTTTGGGGCTTCTGACAGTATCAAAGAGCCAGCTTGAAACGTTGGAGCGCATACAGAATGCCACCATGCGGTTAATCATGGGATGCACAAAGAACACACTAATTATAATATATATGCATGAGGCATATCCTGGCGCTACCAACAATGACGGATAGGCATAAGGCCCTTCAGGCCAAATGGTACCTGAGAGTAGCTGCAGATAGGGATCACCCGTTGCATGCAGTAATGGATATAGTCAAGAGTCATAGACTAAGACGAGGCGGGTCCTGGATGGCACAGGCGGGACTTTCTATACGTCTGGTGTGTGATCTAGAGACCATCAATCGTGAAAGAGAGTGGGTTGAAGTTCCGGAAGACATGACAGACTGGCACAATGTAATAATAACACTGGGTCGTGAGTGCAGAGAATGGGCAGCGGGCAGCACTGAGTTTGAAGTGCAACAGCTGATCCAGAGTAACACACATCAAGGTGACATAGTCATCTACACCGATGGGTCAGTGGTTAGAAACAGACGTAGTGGTTGGGGCTTTATTGCAAAGGCTAATGGACGAGTCTTGAAAAAGGAGAGTCTGGCATATGAGACTACGACTTCCAGCATGAGAATGGAGGTGGAGGCAGCAACAGCGGCATTCCGGTGGCTAGAGGAGACCACTGCAACACACGTTGTATTCATAACGGATTCAAAGAGAATGCTTAATAAGGTGGAGAAAGGTATGTTTCGTGTGGAATGGCTCTTGTCGCTTAAGAGGTCACAGATTGTGAGAATTATATGGATATTTTGCCCTGGCCATGCGTGGTACGCGGAAATGTACAAGCTGATAGGCTAGCAGGGAATGCAACTCTTGGTGGTAGATTGCCTATGGACAAGGGGCAGGTGGTGGCGCGCTTGTGGGACCAGGTGGAGAAGGCGGAGGAACAGACCGAGAACCCATATGTGAAAAGAATGAGATTGCGGGGGATCAGCAATGGATCAGTTCTGGAAGAAACTCAAAACTAAGAGGGAAGACCAGGAGAGCTTTTAATCAGATAGCAGTGAGAACGATTAGTAGTATAACTCTTCGCTGGCTGTTGAAAGTGGGGACGGAACACGTATGAGAATGTCTCAAGTGCAGTGATGTCGGTAGTAGTAGTAGCAGAGCAGTAACAGTAGGAGTAGTAGCAGCAGCAGCAGCAGCAGTAGTAGTAGTAGTAGTAGTAGTATTAGTAGTAGTAGTGGCAATTTCCCAGACAGGAACACCCCAAGAACGATTTTACATCTGTCAATAGCACCGTGTGTGTGTGTGTGTGCGCGCACACACACACACACACACACACACACACACACACACACAGAGGTTAATATTTAATAATTTCTCTGTTGCTATCTTGATTGCCAGGATTTCTGCATCATAGTTATGGCAGTACTTTCCTGTTGGTACTCAAGCCGTGTCCCTAGTATCATTTAAGTATTCTATGTACACTCCCGCTCCTCCATTTCGAACAGCATTTTGTGCTGACCCATCTGTTTAGACTCGGATCCAGAGTTCCTATGGGTATTCTTCATCAAATAAGTTGTGGGTGGCTGTTCTGAGTTTTACACCGTTCTGTTCTTCATTGTAAAATATTCCATTCATATTTGTCTGGATTTGTAGTGATAGTCTACGGTCCTCTTTCAGTGTAATTCATTCTGTGATAGTTTTCAGGGAGATACCAACAGTATGTAGGCAGATCAGTGGTTTCTCGACAGAGTCGTATGGCCTGTTGGGTAAAAACTGCTTCATCTCAACCGCCCCATAGCAAAGGTTTTCAAATCTGTTCTTCATAGGGTGGTCTGCCATGTTGAGGAACTTTTCTACTTGTATTAGCGTTTTCGTAACCCATCGCTGTCAGTGCTTGTGTTCTCTCCATTTCCCCCATCTCAACTATAGTGGTTGATCTAATCCCTCCCCTGGTTACTCAAAGTGCCTGATTTTGCACCTTGTCCAGCTCTTGTAGCTTGGTTTTTTATGCTGAACACCACGCAGTTGATCAATATTCCAGGGGTGGTCGTATGCTCTGTTGATAAACTTTGCTAAGTATTTTCCCACTGGCTCCCCATGTTGTTCCACTTAGTTTTCTCAGGATGGCTATTTTCCTTCCGGCTTTTGCTATTGCTTTATTATGTGCTTTCTCTGTGTCAGCCTGTCATCAAATGTTACTCTAAGACAGTGTTTCCCACAATATCTTTTATGCCGTCAATCCATTTCCTTCTTGGACGTACGTCCTCGTGGTCTCGTCGCAGATGATCATTGATGCAGACCAGTGATGGTAGTTGCTGGTGTTGCATTCTAACCACATGGCCAAACCACTTGATCTTCTGTCTTTCAATAAATGTGGCACAAGGTGTTGATCCCATAGTCTGTCTGATAATAGCATTTCTTACTCGGTCTTGGATTGTTAAGTTGGCAGCTCTCCTCAGGCATCTAATTTCGCAGGTGTTGATTTTGCGAAGGTGTAATTTGGATAAAGTCCAGGTTTGAGATTGGTAGCATTGGGTTGGTGTGAATATGCTGTTTATTTTCTGTCGTTTTGCGGACATGGGTATATTTGGATGTTTCAGTAAGGATGATAGTTGGTATGTAAGTGCACTAGCTTTCTGACATCTGATTTCAATTTCTCTGTCCAATCTGCCATCTTCTGTGATCATACTTCCAAGATATTTGAATTCTTTAACTTGTTTCAGACTTGTGCTATTTATCTGTATACCTAATGGGCCCGGCGATCTGCTAACTCGCATTACTTCGGTTTTTGGCTGTATTTATACTCATACTGTATCTCCTGCATGTTGAACTCAGATTATTAATATGATTTTGCAGTCTGCCCTCGTCGCTATAAAACAGGCACTGATCGCTGCAAATAGAAGTTCATTTATTTTCTGTGGATCAGTTGTTTCATCTGGAGTAAAGAGTTCTAAATTTTCTGAATCTGTTCTGTCAAGACTTGCTTCTTTGGATATTATGTCAATGTAGACATTAAATAGCAGGGCTGAGAGCACACATCCCTGCCTCACTCCTGAATTGATAGTGAACATATCTGATATACCTTCTTGTGTTCTTACTGCACTTCGGCTCGAGTTGTACATGGTTATGATGTTTTCTAGTAGTTCCCCTTGTATCCCGTAGTCTTCAAGGATGGCCTATAATTTGTATCTGTCTACTCTATCAAAAGCCTTTTCCTGATCTACAAACACAATATTCTGCCAGTCACTATATTCGATAGTTTTTTTCAAATATTTGTCTAAGTGTAAATAGTGCGTCAATGCAACTTTTACCTTTCTGAAAACCGAATTGTACTTTGTTTAACTGTTGTTCAACTATGGGTCTAGCTCAGTGGTTCTCAACCGGTGGGGAATTCCCCCCCCCCCCAGGGGGCAATTTTGGGGTTTCCAGGGGGGGGGGGTGAAGATTATTTCAAGATCGCGTTAATACAAGAAACCGATTACTTGATCTTGTTTTTCCCTTCATACTTTACGGTTCTGTACGTCTCACCCTTCTAAAATTCATTTTATAAAGTAAGTAGACCCGCAAATCACGTTTTATGTGTGTCAGAATCTTGCATTCAGCAATAACACAGGCTCGTAATCACTAACAGATGTGATACAAACACTGTCACTGAATGACTTTACGTGACACACTGCAAATACAATTCAAACATTTTATTCACACTTCTCACTCATCACTACCATTACATGCATCGCGCAATTACAATATCGATGCCATAATACAATCAATAGATATATAAATGCAATGTATACAACTCACAATCCTACATACCAGGCGCACAGTCTCCTATACTCACACAGGCGTTCTATCTATTAGCGTTCATACATACGAGCACCATTCAATCCGTCTGTCCTGTACAACCGTCTCAAGCCGTCTGGCGCTAACCGCTGTGAGTTCTCGCTAGTCGGGGTTGTGTCCCTGCGTGGGCTTCATGTCCCACGCATGCACCGACTGACCATTCCTGTCACAGCGTGGTTAGTGTCGCTCACAGGCGGACCTGGCCGTAATTGCCAGGCGTCGTTGACGACGACGCGGTAGAACTGGTGGGGCGATTATGACATTGTGGACGTCTAGACTTGTTTTAGTATGTTCCATTATTACGTATACTGTGTAGGGGCAGAAGGGGGGGGGGGGGGGTTAGGTAGGAAATACGAAAGGAGGGAATGACGTTCAGAAAATATGGTGAAGGGGGGCACGCGCCAAATTTTTAGGTAGGAAATACAAAAAAAGGGGGGGGGATGAGGTTCTGAAAATATAGTGAAGGGGGGCACGGGCCAAAAAGGGTTGAGAACCACTGATCTAGCTCTTTGTTCCAATAGTTTTGCATACATTTTCCCTATATGGCTCAGGAGTGATATACCTCTGTATGTTTCGCACTCTCTCATATTGCCTTTCTTTTTCCATATTGGTACTATTATTGCCTATTGCCAATCATCTGGGACTTTTCTTTCTTCCCATGCTATATTAAAAAGTCTTGTTAGCCATTTAACTCCTGTTTTCCAACAGGCCTGAATAGCTTCTGTGGTTATTCCATCTGGACCCGGTGATTTGTTTTTAGGACTTTTCTGTATAACTGCTTCGACTTCTCCAGGTATGAAATTTGGCTCTTGCTGTCCCTGGCTTTTAGGCACAAAAGTGAGGTTTTCTATGTTATGTGTGAGGTTTTCTATGTTATGTGTGGGGTTAAGTAGTTCTTGAAAGTATTCTGCCCACCTTGCTAGTCTTTGTTGTGGATTAAATATCAGTGTACCTCTTTTGCTGTTTATGATGGTGGTTGGGTTGTAGCATGCATCTCTGTTTCTCATTGTGTTGACACGCTTATAAAATTCTCTTGGGTAGTCTTTGATAAGCCGGCTTCGTGGCTTAGTGGTTATGACATTTCTCCGTAATCTCGTATACTCTCGTGGGTAACGTAATGACGGTGAGAATCAGCAGTGGTTCGAATCGCATCGGTAACTTACTGGGTATGTGAGCCGGCCGCTCAAAAAGCAATGGCAAACTACTGAGCGTAATCCTGCCAAGAAATCAACATACAGCTGAAAGATGCTGGTGTTGACAGCGATGTCCTGTAAAGGATATGCAAAAAAAAAAGACTTTGCTAAGGGTCGCCGTCTGTTCACCGTATATTCTCCAGGATTCATCTTTAGATGCTCTAATTGTTCGTGTCACAGTCTTACATTACACGCACAGGCATTCTCTTGACTTCATCTATACCTCACAGATAACTCCACTTGTAGGCTACAGATGGTTTCAAAGATTTTATTACAGGCAAAGCCTGATAATCACACACTTGCGACAAGGCGTTATCGGCCTGTCAAATGAATACAATTGTCGCCTCTCTTCACACAGCATATATAGCAATAAGCACAATCAACTCTCTCGCTAATATAACGCGTTCACTACACTCGATATAGGCTGTCGGAAAACACAAGTCCTGTCGGGAAGCCGTCTCGTCGCTGTCTGCCCCAACTCAGCCCGTCGCTTGCCTACGTGGTCACAATCCCCCGTACGGTCAGCAACTCTCCGTGCTGTTCTATTTGTCACGTAGTACTCTCGTCTAGTACTTGTTCACCCTAAAGTTCTACTACTGTTTTACGTCGTCACGGGTATTCTCCGTGACCTAATGTCCCCATCCCCTATCCTCGGGGTTAGTCCCTCTGTTGTCCTAAGTATGACGTTAGTGTCCCCACCCGAGTCTGGTCTTATAACTATTCTTAAGTCCTAACTTGGGTGTTGCCTCTACTCTGTCTATCCCTTTATAGAGGTCCTATCTATATGTCCTATCAGTCCTTGCCCATCTTCTGTCCCTAGTCTACCCTAGTGGTCTCTAACACCTTGACAATTCGTTTGGCATTACGTCGTGCTATTCTATAAGTAACATAGTCTTGGTCAGATTTAGTTGTCATCCACTTTTTGAACGCTACTTTCTTTTTGAATATGCTATCTTTAACTTCGTTGTTCAAAAAGGCTGTTCTTAACCTTTTGTCCTGCCCTACTTTCTTTGTTCCACATTTATTTTCCAGTGTGTCGAGCATGGCAACCTTGAAAATTGTCCATTCCTTATCTACGCTTGAGTGGTCATCAGGGATGTTCTTGTGTAGGTTTTTAATTTCTTGATTGAATTCGTCTTTAACCTATTTTCCTGAAGCCTCCTATAATTGATGACATTTTTTTTCTTATTTTCCTGTATGTTGAAGTCTTATTTTTTTTTTTTTTAAATTATGACTGGTTTGTGACCAGTATCAACATATGTATTTGGGAGTGGTCTTGAATCTAATAGTAGCCTTCTGTCTGATTTCCTAATTAGAATAAAGTCAATTTGAGATGCTTGGTCTATGTCATTCCACCTATACCAGGTTTTGGTGTGGCTACGACGATGTAGTTTTTCTTCTTTGATTATAGTTATCACCTCTATTTTACTTGTGCTAATTTTCATGTTATGTTCCTTAGAGATTTCGTTTAGGCTGTTCATGTGGTCTTGTAATTCTGCTTCTGATTTTGCTATTAGTGCTTGATCGTCCGCAAATAGGAGTTCTTTAATAGTGTAATTTGCCGATGGTTCTTCTTCTGTGTTCTGTTCGTCATGCGGTGTTCTTGGGGTCTCTATTTGGCTGGTTTCTTTACATATGTTGTCTATATAGGTTATGAACAAGAGAGGGGACAGGACACAGCCTTGTGGTACTCCGGATCTTATGGTGAATTGTTCTGAATGTCCTCAAGTTGTTCTCACTTAGCATTCATTGTTGTTATATAAGCTTCTACATAGGTTTGTTAGATGTGTACTCACTCCATATCGTTCAAGGATTTCCCACAACTTGTTTCTATCTACTCTTTCAAATACCTATTCTTGGTCGACAAAAGCTAAGTAGAGTGTTTCATTAAATTCGATTGATGTTTTTATAAGTTGTCTAAGAGCAAAAGTGGCATCTGTGCATCCTTTTATTTTCCTAAATCAAAGTTGTGTTTCTCTTAGCTGGTGTTCTATAGTAGTTCGTAATCTTTTCTCAAGAATTTAGCAAAATATTTTCCCAT
The DNA here is from genome assembly GCA_963921405.1 of Cepaea hortensis. Lineage (NCBI taxonomy): Eukaryota > Metazoa > Mollusca > Gastropoda > Stylommatophora > Helicidae > Cepaea > Cepaea hortensis. Next base: position 64,822,840 of record OY992885.1, read on the forward strand.
TATGACTCAAAAGGGAAATACCTCTGTATTGTGGGGTCTCTTTTACTGCCTGTGTTTTTCCAAACTGGAATAATTATGGCGTTTCCTCGGTCTCTTGGTGTCTGTTGTTCTACCCAAACATGGTTGAATAGTAACAATGTAGTTCCTACTTCTCTTGCTGCTTTAATTAGTTCATTTGGTATTTTACCGGCCAGTTGAACAAAATGATGATTTCTCGTCCTTGATTTGGGTACGAAATTACAAGTACCTCAAAAGTCGGAGCGGGTTCGCCTGATGGTGAGGGGCACTGGTAATAGGAAAGATAATCCACACGGAAAAATCAGTCCAGTGCTATTAGAAGTAGTAGCTCGTGTATGGACTATTCTTAAGTTCAAAGCGGGCGATCGCAACAACAACAACAACAACAACAACAACAACAACAACAACAACAACAACAACAACAACAACAACAATCTCAATAGAGCATAGGCTCTCAACTCACTCTTGCCCAACCCTTCGTAGATCATGTATGGTTGGATTTTGCAGCTACACTGCATAATATAGGGAACTAAAAAGGCTTGTCTCCCGCGGCTCTTATTCCCTATCTCTTGATTCACAAAGATTTGTTTAGTCCGCCACATGAGCACCAACGCTGTAGTCTTTCTGTTCTGTGCGGGGCACCAATTATTCAATACTGAATGTTTACAGTTGATTAGCAATTATGTTAGGCGTTCTCCGTGTTTCTGACCCGCACATGAGCTTTGCCTGGCACGTTATACTTCAGTGTTGTAAGTTAGGTTCTAGATGTCATTCCTGTTGACTTCTGCAAATATCCCAGTGCTTTGAAGGATCCTCTTGCTTCTGGTATTATTTATATCTTTGGTAATATCTTTAGCTTTCTCTCCACTTTTTTAAAAACTACTACCTTAAAGAAAATCGCTTAAAAGTCGATAGGGCCAACTTCATTGCACTGGGTGGGACGCAGAGGTGTTTCCAAGGCACCAGGGCCAGGTTTTATACTGGCCAAGACCTACTAACACGTCCTAGTCGTGCGTCCTGGGCAACATGTCCCTTCGGGGTCCTGGCTAACGTAGTAGGATCGCTGATTCTTCCGAAATCGGAGAGTATCTGCCTGCACGGCGAGGAACCACCAGTCTGCACACCAATAAGCCAGACATGGGACGACGGATACTCACGCAAACCTCAGTCCGGTATGACATCACATTGATGTTGGACAACAGGATGTCTTCATCCGACATACAGGACTTCACGCTGGAGTTCACAGCCAACGAACGCAAGCAAGCAAGCATTGCACCGGGTTTTTATCCCATTTGACTCAGTCTCTTTCCGAAGCGCAGAAAGCGTCGTAAAAAGCACAAACTACGTAGCTCCAGCGACGACCCTCGGAAGTCTCTGACAAAATGCACTCATGAACCGAAGGATGCGGCCAGGAATCGAACCCACAACCTTCGGAGCCCGAGTCAGACGGTTTGACCACTTTGCTATGGAGACTCCAAAAACCTATACCTAATAGTGCGTATGATTGCACCACTTGAAGTGAGGTTTCAACAAGGAAGATATTAAGAGTTGTCATTTGCTCGATTTATTCTCATTATCTTTGTATTAATGCCTATGAACTTAAAGACCTAATTGTGGTGATCTCCCATTGAGTGTGTTTAATTTATTTGGCATCTTATTTCGTGTGTGGGACAGGAAGGACATACATAAGCAACGAAGTCCAGATCATCAAGTTGTTCTATCAGAATGCGTAACTCCCATTTCTGATCATAGTTGCTGTCTTCATAATCTAGTCTGAAACCCGACATCCCACATTGTGCCAATTGGGAGGGTACAAGCGAGGAAATGCAACCTAAAGACTAAATGTCATGGCAGGGCAGACCAGACCCTAAACCTTGGTTGGCAACTGGTCTAGGATCGAAGCTCCGACAGGCGGACAGTTAGAGCATTGCTTTGCTGATCCGGTAGCTTCTGCAGCTTGTCTTGTTGCAGACGTATTGGTGTCACCTTTCCTCTGGAGTACACTAGACAGGCCGAGAGAGGAATCATGCTGCATGGGCAACACATGGTCTCTAAATTCAGCCCAGGCTTTGTGTTATGGAGCGGTATATATATCTCCATTTCACAAACTATCGTCTGTCAAGACGGCAAGGTGCCAGTCAGTCAATCTAGTCTATAGTATAGTTATTAAGAGTAATAAAGGTGATAACAGGTTTTACTTTCGTATCCCTGTTCTCATTTCTAACGTATTTGTTAGTTTTCCTTTAAGAAGAAACAGTGGCGTGCGAAGGGGGGCGCGACGGCTCCGGGCATCCAGCCGGGAGGGGGGCATCCAATTAGGGAGAGGGGGCAGCACAGTGCAGTGGGAGGGGAGGAGGAATGAAGTAGAGAAAGAACAATTTAGGGGCATCCAATCAAGGGGTTGGCCCCGGGCATAAAAAAACCTCTGCACGCCACTGAGAACAGTACGTTTCATGTCCTCATATGCTGCCTTTATTAAGTTAATGATATTCTGTGGGATCCTACTGTGCCTCTCAATTCGCAAAGAGATTCATTATCAATACTGTTAAAGGCATTTTCATAGCCCACAAATGCAATATTAAGCGGTAAATTCATTTCAATGCTTTGCTCTGTTATTAGCTTAATACAGTGCAGTATCGGTTTGGTCGGAATCCTCTCCAGTCTGCTGCTGGTTATTTCCTGTCTCCACAACTCTACTATGTGTGCAGTAATTCAGCTGATGTGTTCATTTTGTCTTTTATAGTTTCTGCTGGGATACCATCTAGATTTTTTCATCTTTCAGGAGTTAGATTTTATATATATATATATATATATATATATATATATATATATATATATATATATATATATATATATATATATATATATATATCATCATCAAGTGCCGTGCCGGCTGGCGTAGGCGTTCATGGCTCTCCATAGATCTCGGTCTTTGGTTTTCTGGATCAACTCTGCTGCTGATATTCCTCCATGCCACCTTCTCAATCCATCCAGCATCACTTCTCTTGGTCTACCTCTGCCTCTCTTCCCCTCGATCTTTCCAGTTGTTACGATGTTCTCCAATGCATCTCTTCTCATCACATGACCGAGGAAAGCTGTTTGTCTGTGTCTTATTGTTGTATATAATGTTCTAGTTTCGTTAGCCTGTTTCAGGCAGTCATCGTTAGTTACTCTGGCAGTCCAAGGAATTCGCAACATTCGTCTCAGGAACCACATCTCTGTTGCTTCTAATTTCTTCTTAATTTGTTCATTTACATTCCAAGATTCACTGCCATACAGCAAAACTGGTTCTACATAGCATTTCAGCACTCTCTTTCTTACATTCAGTGATAGTGACTTATTGCATAAGATACTCTTCATTTTCTGAAATGCGGCTTTTGCCTGCCCTATTCTGCTCCTAATCTCTGTTGTACATCTTCCATCTGATGTTATAAATGCCCCTAGGTATCTAAAATTATCAACTTGGTTAAGGATTTTCCCTTCTATTTCTATGTCACATTTTGGTGTCACCAATTTCTTTGATATTACCATTGTTACTGTTTTCTTGATATTCAAGGAGAGTCCTTTCCTTGCACTCTCTGTTACTACTACGTCTAATAATTGTTGCAGGTCTGTTGAATTATCCGCCACCAATACTGTGTCATCTGCATAGCGTATATTATTTATATTATAACCTCCAACTAGTATTCCTGGCATCTCTTTGATCTCTCTCATTATTACTTCGCTATACAGGGAGAAAAGATCTGGTGACAAGACACACCCTTGTCGTACTCCTAGCTTTATCTGTTCGTAACTACCCTCTTTATTTCCCATTTTAATTGCTGCTACTTGGTTCCAGTAAATATTCTTTATTATTCTTAAATCTTTTCCATCAGTGTTGATATCTTCCAACATTTTAATCAGTTCATCATGTTTTACTTTATCAAATGCCTTAGTATAATCTATGAAGCACAAATATATGTCTCTCTGTTTCTCTATTGACCTTTCTATTAGTGTCCGTAATGTATAAATTGCATTGTTTGTGCCCTTTCCTTCCACAAATCCATACTGTTCTTCACTAATTTCCATTTTTATTTTCTTTTTGGTTCTTCTCATTATGATTCTGAGTAGAAGCTTAGTGATATGGTTTATAAGGTTAATTGTACGAAAATCTTCACAATCAATTGCTCCTGGTCTTTTTGGTATAGCTTAAATACAGATTTCAGCATATCACTGGGTAAATATCCACTGCTGTAAATATCATTCAACATTTTGGTTAATATATCTACTCCAAATTCTCCCAATACTTCTAATTCTTCTATTGTGATTTCATCTGGCCCAGCTGTTTTTCCTTTCTTCATACGTTTCATAGCGTCAGCGACTTCTTCTTTCAGAATAGGTGGACCTTCTAAGTTACTATCTTCTGTTAATTCTTCCCTTTCTCCTTCATATAATTCTCTTATATACTCATTCCACCTCTTCATTATAGCATCTTCCTCTAATATTATCTTTCCTGTTTTTGATTTCAAACACCCTGTATTTATTCTTATTTTTCTTCCTGTAAGCTCACTGATTTGTCTGTGCATATTTTTTGTATCTTTAATGGAATTTAATTCAATTTTTTTGCATTGCTCGTTTAACCAACTTTCTTTAGCCTTCCCACATTTATCTTTTATTTCTTTATTTATCTTAGCGTATTCTTGTTTGTCATTTTTACTCTGTTTTCTTTTGTCCATCAGTTTTAAGATATCTTCATTCATCCATTTTTTCTTAGCTATTTTGCCTCTCTCCGGTAATACTTCTTTGCTAGTTTGATGAATGGAGTCCCTTAACATTTCCCATTGTTCATCTATACTCTGTATTTTAGTTATTGCATTGTACCTATTTTTCACAGTCACTCTGTATTGTTCTTGCATTTCTTTATCTATTTTCAGAACCTCTTTATTAAGTCTCATGTTCTTAACCATTTTTTCCCTCTCTTTAATCTTACTTTTATATGTCCACATAGTGGTACATGATCACTATTACAGTCAGCACCAGGCATTGTCTTTACATTAATTAAAGCATTTCTAAATCTTTTATTAATTAGTATGTAGTCAATTTGGTTGCGTATTTTCTTATCAGGGCTTATCCATGTGTACAGTCGTCTTTTATGGTGTTTAAACCATGTGTTTCCAATTATCATATCATTTATATTTGCCCATTCTATTAGCTTTTCCCCTCTTTCATTTCTTGTACCTAAACCATAATTCCCCACTACATCCTCCATTTTTCCCTTCCCTACTTTTGCATTAAAATCACCAAGTATTATCTTTATTTCTTGTGCTCCAATTTGAGCCATCGCCATTTCTATTTCGTCATAAAAGTGTTGTATTTCTTCATCACTACTGCTTGTCGTTGGTGCATATACTTGTATAATATTTATGTCTATTGGTTTGCCTTTGATTTTTACCATAATAACTTTATCTGAAATACACCAGTATCCATTAATTGACTTGGCTTTTTTTTCGTCTAATATTATTCCTACACCTTTTTCATGTGTATCCCCTCCAGAATAAATTATTGTGTGATTATCAGCTATAATTTTGCCCGATCCCTTCCATCTCATCTCACTAACGCCTAGTATATTCATTTTCATGCTATCCATCTCTCTTAGAACATTGGTCAACTTTCCTAGCTCATTTAATGTCCTAACATTCCATGTTCCTACTCTAAATTTATTTATTTTAGTTAAGTTTTTGCCATCAGTAGCTGGATGACGGTCTGGTGTCACCTGTGGCTCATGACTGTCCCTACCGGACGAGGATGCCCCAAGACAGCCATTAACGTCCTTCACTAACTTTGAAATATGTTTTGCCATGAAGTCTTGGGAAGATAATGTGGTGGTTTCCCCTTGCCTTCCACATTCACATGGTGGTCTTTTTACCTCTGCCTTTGACAGCCATTTCCGACTGTAAGGACAAGTGAGTGCCCTGCTCTGCTCAGCAGCAGAGTTGTCCACTTATTCCGGTGGATACTCGGTCCCCAGAGCTGTGTTAGCCACACCGTAGTGTGTTTCCATCCTCTACCGCGGGGAGGTGCAGTTGGGATTTTTCCCTTCATAAAGTTATGGTCTCTGACCAAAACTCTCCAGTATATATATATATATATATATATATATATATATATATATATATATATATTCATTCAGTAGCATGCCCTTTGCAGAACCTCGCTCAAATAACAACTTTCCAAAAAACTTCTCGATCATAAGCAAGATGTCCCGCATCTGATACACCCATCTGGAGATCATCTGCCACATCCTGCACCCATCTTCTCTTTGGCCTTCCTCTTCCTCTCCATATACCCATCCATTATTAATTGTTGCTCTCTCCAAACTTTCATGACGTTTCAAGTGACCAAAATATTTCAGTTTTCTTTGTTTTATCGTCTTTAGTAGCCATCCTTCTTCAATATTCAGCTCTTGTCATTTGATGCACAATTGTTCTGTTAGAATACTCATATACTGTTACAGGTTTAACGATTGGTTTGTCGCAATTTACATTGATGGCATATGTGGTTATATTATATGCGATTATAATGGGAGTATTTTCAACATTAGAATCGGGAATCAACGAAACATGTTTAATGAAAACTGCCAGCAAGGAAATAAATCTTCCCTTCACAAACACTTAGAAATATTGACCCAAGTAGCAGCATCCTGCCTTTAGACATTAAGATGTGCAAGATATGCCTTGTGGTATTCAGTGACCACTGGACAATTCTCAAACGATAGCATATCAGTGATAGAGGAATGAGAACAACAAAACTACCACCAACGCAAGAAGAGTAATACAAGTGCTTGTGGACGTAGTTCGTGAGCCGCTTACGAAGCGTTCGAAACGCAGCTGCGACTGATTTGTGCAGCAGACCGTGTTGCGTAGTGTTATAACGTGTTGGTATGGGAGCCGGTCGTTCAGAAAGCAATGGCAAACTACTGAACATAAAACTTGCCTAGTACATCAACAGCAGCTGAAAAATGCTGGTGTTGACTGCAACGTCCTGTAAGCGATATGCAACACTAAAAAAAAAAAAATCAGATTAGTTGCCACCTTCACAACGAAGATCAGCACCAACAGATCTTCAGCTGTAGCCATAATTGTTGAGTGTAACATGTTCTTCCCAGTCCATTCATTGATGTCATCCTCGCACTGAAATCATGACCGTCTTCTTGAAAGAGAAGATAATCCTCAGAGGAAGAACCAACGACTGCAGACTCAAATACAATCTGTACAACAGCATCATCAGGTGGTTAGCCTATAGCCTGGCTTTGAAGCCTCACCAATTTGTCTGTCCTCTACAGCTTGCTTCAGTGTCAGAACCTGAACAATAGAATGAGAATTCCACACACTGATATGCATCATGCGAGAGGGAAAATCACACAGGACATGCCCACTAAGGCTGTCAGCTAAATGAGATCTGAACATGAAGTCTGCAGTGTAGCTGAGGGTCAACGTGTATGGAGACAGGAGACACCTGAGATGCACTGCCAACATTACAAGAGAGACAGATGCGGTTGTTTGACAGCCAACAAAGAACAAGAACTAGATTGAGTCCGCAGTTTAGCAGAGGGTCAAATTGTATGGTGACAGGAGACACCTGAGATGCACTGCCAATATTACAAGAGAGACTGATGTGGTTATGTGACAGCCAACAAAGAACAAGAACTAGACTGAGTTCAGCAGTAACCCTGAGCTTGTATTCAAACTGAAATTCTCCGGCTGACATGATGGTAATGTCCCTGGCTCTACAGCTCAACTCCTTTTTCACATATACTATGTCTGATAATGCTCTACCATGTAGCAGGAAGTAAAACTTTGTATTAATTATACTTTCAGCGAAGGATACAAACACAATATCAAATGAGCTATAAACTGTACGAGACGAAGAGTTGAAGATAAGTAGGGGAATAAATGCATTGAGGGCGATGGTAGCAACCGGGGTAGAGCAGAGAATGCTTTACAGGCTCTTTCAGCAGTTAATAATATATGTGATTGAGTATGGTTTGGGGCTGCTGACAGTATCAAAGAGCCAACTTGAAAGGTTGGAGCGCATACAGAATACGGCGGCTATGCGGGTGATCCTGGGGTGCACAAAGGACACACCAATTATATCATCATCTCATCTCATCATGTTCCTCTTGTACCTTGCGGTGTCGAGGTGAAGTATAAACATCGTGAGAGTGCCCGATTATAGGCTTCATATATCGCTATTCCCATGGACTCTGCTATTCCCTCCATCCAACGTTTACGTGGTAGGCCTCTTCCTCTGTTTCCATCTGGTCTGTACATCACTGCTTGTTGTGGTATGCTGTTGACTGGTAATCTACTTGCATGGCCAAATCATTTGACTTGCTGCTTTCTAATAAAATCTAGTGCTGCTTTAACCCCCACTTTAGTCCTGATTTCTTCATTTCTGATCTTATCTCTTCTTGATACGTTGAGCATTCTTCTCAGGAATCTCATTTCTGTTGTGATTTTTCTTTTCTATTTTTCTGTCATTGTCTAGGTTTGGCATTGATAGCATAGAGTTAGTAAGAAGATTGTGTTGTAAAGTGCTTTCTTAGTAGTTATTGATACATGTTTGTTCTTTAGTATTGGTATCATTTGTCCAATGAGTTGGTTTGCCTTATTGCACCTATTTTCGATCTCGTCTTCTGATCTGCCATTTGATGATATTATACTTCCTAGGTACTTGAAACTCTTTACTTGTTTCAAGGGATGTTCGTTTAGGTGAATTGTTGTTGCTTGTTCTTCTTTAGTTATAGTCATTACCTCTATTTTGCTTGTGCTAATATTCATGTTATGTTCCCTACACATTTCGTTTAGACTATTCATGTGGTCTTGTAATTCAGCTTCTGATTGATTGATTGATTTAGGAACCGACATCACAGTTCGCTAATGGTTAGATTTGCAGATGCTTCTTCTTCTGTGTTCTCGTCATGCGGTATTCTTGTTGTCTCTGTTTGGCTGGTTTCTTTATATATGTTGTCTATATATGTTATGAACAAGAGAGAGGAACCAATTATATGCATGAGGTATATCCTGGTGCTACCAGCAATGGTGGATAGGCATAGGGTCCTTCAAGCCAAGTGGTACGTGAGAGTTGCTGCAGATAGGCATCACCCCCTGCACGAAGCCATGGATATGGTCTAGGGTCATAGACTAAGATGAGGCAAGTCCTGGATGGCACAGGCAGAAATATTGATACTTCAGGTGTGTGATCTAGAGACCATCAATTGTGAAAAAGAGTGGTTTGAAGTACCGGAAGACATGATGGACTGGCACAATCTAATAGTGACACTGGGCCAAGAGTGCAGAGAATGGGCAGAGGGCTGCAGAGTTTGAGGTGTAACAACTGTCCAGAGTGACACACATAAATGTGACATAGTGATCTATATTGATGGGTCAGTGGTGAGAAACAGTCAAGAGTGGTTGGGGTTTCATTGCGAAGGCTAATGGACGATTCTTAAAACAGGAGAGTCTGGCACATGAAGCTATGACCTCCAGCATGAGAATGGAGGTGGAGGCAGTAACAGTGGCATTCCATTGGTTAGAGGAGACCATTGCAACACACACTGTTTTCATCACAGACTCAAGGAGTATGTTTAGTAAGGTGGAGAATGTTTCGTGTGGAATGGCTCACCTCGCTTCAGAGGTAGGAGATTGTGAAAATTGTATGGGATTTTTGCCCTGGCCATGAGGGGGTGTGGAGGGAATGAACAGGCTGATAGGCTGGCAGGGAATGTACTCTTTGGTGATAGATTACTTACTGACAAGAGGGAGGTGGTCGTGTGCCTGTGGGACCAGGTGGAGAAGGTGGAGGAACAGATTGAGAACCTGTATGTGGAAAGGATGAGATTGCGGGGGATTGGCAGGGTTTCTGGTAGAATCTCAAAACTGAGAGGGAAGACCAGGAGAACTTTCAATCAGATAGTGGTGGGAACGATTAGTAGTGTGACTTTTCGCTGGCTGTTGAATGGAGCGTCTATCGGAATGTCCTCAGCACAGTGATGCTGATCGATTCTTAGCTCAACTCAACTGAAGATAAGCAAAACAATTAAATAACATATTTCCATCAGAATTTTATTGAGAGTGATGTTATGACAAACAATTTATGGACAACTATAATAGTTATTGTAAAAAAAAAAAAAAAACAACAACATGAAAGCAGTATTCAATTACTTTCAAAATGTATGTACTGCATGTTAGAAGAAACCAGTACAAAACGTGAACAAAGTGCAAACTGTTGTATGAAAGTACAAATTCATATATGAAGAGATACAATGATAACTGGACAATGAAATCAGTATATGAACACATCTGTACAATGTGTGTAAAAGCAGACAATTTCATATTGACAGCAATGAAACGTGAGCGCAGTTTGTTTCACACCAACATAAATATTGCTAAATTATCGGAAGTCACATTTCTGTTATTTATAGTTTGCAGTAACTAAAAGTGCTGGAATAATATGCATGCATTTGCAGAAGTGTGTCTCGTGACTGATGTGAATCTATGTTGATTGATGCATTTGCAGAAGTGTGTCTCTTGACTGATGTGAATCTATGTTGATTGCCATCCAGACAAAATCAGAATGTGACCAACATGGAACAACGAACAAAATGAGTCACATCAGAAAGATTTTGCCGAGAATCAGCATGCAAAGGTTGGGAAGAAAATACCACCAGAAAAAAAAGAACAATGCGCACAACAAATGCTGTGTATTTGCTGAGAACAATGAATAGTGCCATTGACAGAAGGAAACAAACACCCAGATCTTGGCTTTATTAGCTACATTAAGGTTTTGACAAAGTAAGTCACGCCTATATGATAAAGATGCAGGTAGATCTACAAACTGATGTCAAAAACCTTATACTTGTAAAGAACATATATTGGAAACAACAAACTGCCATACAAATTTACACCTTTCAATATCAACCAACCAAGAGAGTTGTGCAACACCAGACCGTTTATATATCTAAAGTGAAAATATTAGGAATTTGAAAGACATGAGAGGAATAGGAGGACATTACATCAACAACATAAGATTTGCAGATGATACAGTATTGACTGCAGACAATAATCAGGATCTGGAGCATTTAGTGAATGCATTGTGAGCATCTAGGGTTAGAATTAAACTGGAAGAAAGCAGAAATGATGGTCACCTCTAAGAAGAAAGATATACAACAATACAGTCAATTGGAACATTCTTAAACAGGTGAATCAGTTGAACTATTTTGGATGACGATACATTGTAGATGTTAGAACCAGAATCAGTAGCCTTTCACAAAAGAGAAAAATACCAATAAAAAGCTGCCAATTGCAATAAGAATGTTAAAATGTTATATAGAACCTGTACTATTGTATGCAAGTGAAGCAAGGACAATAAGCAGATAAACTGAGAAACATATAATGGCTGCAGAAATGTGGTTTCAGAGGACAATGCAGAGAATACCATGGGCAAACAGTAAAACAAATGAGACAATCTCTCAAGAAACTGATTAACACTGTAAATTGATTAGAAACATTAAGCAGAGGCAGTCAAGTATTGTGTGGGCATATTATGAGGAGAAAGAAAACTGGAAAACTTGTGACAACAGGCAAACTTGAAGGGGAAAATAGCCAAGAGATAAACACCTGGATGGCTTGGCCACATGGCATAACCAGGACAAGAACACAGAGCTGAACTGAGACTGTTGGCCAACCATGACGGTCCACAGTTATCAGCATGGCACCAGTCATTTCATTCAATGTTTGATTCAGTCTGCTTGAAGTATGTCAGAATATAATCTGCCACAACTGTATCACTGCTTGTGGCTGCTTGAAGTATGTCAGAATATAATCTGCCACAACTGTATCACTGCTTGTGGCTAACAACAACAGCAACAATTGTAAGGTCATATGGACTTTTAATGACATGTCCCACTCTCACAAAATATGATAATAATAATTGTTACAAAATAATACCAACAGAATGTAGGACACCCGTAATGAACACAAGAATATAATGCACAGAATCCTAGAAAAGTGAATATATAAATGAACAACGAAGTCTGCTGTACATTGAAACACTGCAACTGGACTAAATCTGCCATGTGAAACCACTGATAAATTGCAACTCCACTGTAATGTCACCAGCAATTCTTGAAACGGGTACAGAAAACAATAATTTATGGACTGTTAAAACCATTTGAAATGTCAGAATGTTTAGAAGCAAGTTATTTTGTATCAGATTGTTTCCAGTAACTTAACTTATTTTGTATTTCACATGCTCCCCTCTGTATAACAAACAATCCATGCATAATTAGAGACTTGCATAGCTCTAAAGACTGTAGATTGTGTTGTATTGAAATCCAAGTACATCTTTGCCTAATTTTCTTTACATGAGATAATACTGAGCTATACACTTTCTTGAGCAGCGGGCAGAAACCATGACAAACACATTGAACCGATATAATGGACACAGAAAACATACAGGACCTTTACAAAGACAACAACGTAAACAATATGTCAATACTGGACATAAAAAACACATAGCAGCTATGTTAAACTTAAAACTAAATGGAAAAGTATAAAATAGTGCTCAGGAAATGAAAAGAAACTAAAAAAATGAAATGAAAAGTAGTGATATAAAACAACAGAAAAGCTGAAAGTGTTGCATGGCATTAAGAGACCATATGCAAGAAACAAAGGAAGAAACAAGTTTGGAAACACTTGTAAAAACCACAAATAATATGGAATATACTAAGGCCCAGAGATTTCAGGTTATGAAAAGTGTGACTAAAGGGCATATATTATTGATCCCAATGTTACTGAGTTGTCTACTCTTGGTAGTCCCATGCCATTTGTGCGATGGTGCTTGTCCTCATCCGCAGCTGATACAGTGAGTTAGTAACTGTTGGAGGAGGCTGGATAGCTGTCCCCCTGTGTTTGAAAGTACAGGGTACTTGAAGAGAAAGTTGGTTTTAAGGGTGAGAACAATGTTTGCGCATGCTGATGTATGCTGGGGATTTATTTCTCTGATCAATTCTGGGAAAATGAGATTGGTTTGTTTCACTAAAGTCATGGATGTAGTCACTGAATTTTTAATGGGGTATTTCTTCTTCTTCTTCTTCGTTCATCCGGAATTTTTTTCCGGACGTGATTGCATTGTGCCTGTTTACAGCAGAGCTGCGTTCTTGCGCCGTTAGGGCGACACATCCGACTTCTGCGGGCATTTGTTGACCGGGTTAACCTTCCCGGGGATGGGGTATTTCAATAAGTGTTTGACATATCATTACTTTTTCCCATCTGATCAGCCAGATTTCTCTGGAACTGTTGATGAGAATCTATTGGACCTCTCTTCCTGTAAGGCCTGTCCTTTTACTGCTTTGTGTATTCTGCTTTAGTATGTTCTTCTTATTTCCCAGGTAATTGTGACCACTGTAATGGAGTATGATACTACCAAGTTGTGGAATGGTCACGTAGTAAAGATTTAGGTAATTCCATAGTGGACACAACCTCTGGAGTGTAAATTAATGCATTCAATTTAGTTCTTCTGCCTTTTATCCCCTTGACCCCTCCCCATATGAAGTATAGACCCTCAAACAGCTCATGCCAAGCCCTCCTATTTGTTGTTCTCTGCTACAGTTTCCTTCATGTCTTCTCCATATTATAAATCTCCAGTGAATTCTCTTCTCTGTGTGTCTTCTCCACATAATAAATCTCCCATGAATTCTCTTCTCCGTGTGTCTTCTCCACATTATAAATCTCCCGTGAATTCTCTTCTCAGTGTGTCTTCTCCACATTATAAATCTCCCATGAATTCTCTTCTCCACATAATGAATCTCCCATGAATTCTCTTCTCTGTGTGTCTTCTCCACATTATAAATCTCCAGTGAATTCTCTTCTCCGTGTGTCTTCTTCACATTATAAATCTCCCGTGAATTCTCTTCTCCGTGTGTCTTCTCCACATTATAAACCTCCTGTGAATTCTCTTCTCTGTGTGTCTTCTCCACATTATAAATCTCCTGTGAATTCTCTTCTCTGTGTGTCTTCTCCACATTATAAATCTCCCGTGAATTCTCTTCTCCACATAATAAATTTCTCGTTAATTCTCTTCTCCATGTGTCTTCTCCACATTATAAATCTCTCGTGAATTCTCTTCTCCACATTATAAATCTCTCGTGAATTCTCTTCTCTGTGTCTTCCCCACATTATAAATCTCTTGTGAATTCTCTTCTCCGTGCATCTTCTCCACATTATAAATCTCTCGTGAATCCTCTTCTCCATGTGTCTTCTCCACATTACAAATTTCTTGTGAATTCTCTTCTCTATGTGTCCTCAGATCTGCTATTTCTCTTTCCCTGTGGGTTCCAGAGAAAGGATTTTCCAGTTATACTATTAATAGCTTTTCTCAATTTGTGTCCTATCCAGTGTAAACAGGTCCATTATTTCTAGATTACTAATTTCTAACCTTAGAAAACAAAGTTTGTTCGTTTGTTAATGACTAAATATGAAATAGTTGACAAAGGGAAGCATGCAGAACCTTTCATAATACACAGTGTTATAGCAAAGAATCAACAGCATTCCTTTAGATTGCAGAATATGAGACATAGGACACACACACACACAGATATGAATGTTGACAATGTTCAGATTAAAACCTACTACAGCTGCTCACCTTCAACTCCTCTAGGCACATATGTATTGTATATTTGGGATCAGTGTTCGTAAAGTGCTGGGTATTTTCTTTTCATTTTGATGATAAATCTTCCAGATCTTACCAACTGACTGTTCATAACTGTTCCTTTGTCATTTTCTCACAAGTCACAGTATCATACTCAAGACATGTCAAACTGGCACACTGATTGTGAATTATATTAAAAATTCTGGCAAAGCAGTACTTGTATATAAAAGATTTAAATTCTAAAGGAAAAAAAGGAATGGTATACAGAGAGAGAGAGAGAGAGAGAGAGAGAGAGAGAGAGAGAGAGAGAGAGAGAGAGAGAGAGAGAGAGAGAGAGAGAGAGAGAGAGAGAGAGAGAGAGAGAGAGAGAGAGAGAGAGAGAGAGAGAGAGAGAGTCTTTAATGGTGTCAACTTTGTGTTATGAATACACATGATGGATTATAATCAAATATCTAATTCACAACTAAATAGAGTTAACTGTCAAGGTGGGTCACATTCGTCTTTTGACATCATTCTTCACTTTGTAGACCATCAGCTGCATGCAAGCCACAGCATCCTCTTTGCTGTCATGTCCACTGTCTGAGGAAGCAAAATACTTCTGGAATTAATTGTCAACAGCTATTTATGTGCTGAAGTGGCTACCTGTGCCCTGCTTGCATCAGCTTCGGACTACTAATATTGCTGACATAACCATTAGACTACATATCATTTATGACATATAACATCTGACCTGTTTCCTGTTGTTGTTTGGCAATCAATGTTTGCTGTCTACTCGAACAATGTTTGCTATTTGTCTACTCCAGCAATGTTTGCTATTTGTCTACTCCAGCAATGTTTGCTATTTGTGTACCCCAGCAATGTTTGCTATTTGTGTACTCCAGCAATGTTTGCTATTTGTCTACTCCATCAATGTTTGCTATTTGTGTACCCCAGCAATGTTTGCTATTTGTCTACTCCATCAATGTTTGCTATTTGTGTACCCCAGCAATGTTTGCTATTTGTGTACCCCAGCAATGTTTGCTATTTGTCTACTCCAGCAATGTTTGCTATTTGTCTACTCCATCAATGTTTGCTATTTGTGTACTCCAGCAATGTTTGCTATTTGTCTACTCCATCAATGTTTGCTATTTGTGTACCCCAGCAATGTTTGCTATTTGTGTACTCCAGCAATGTTTGCTATTTGTCTACTCCAGCAATGTTTGCTATTTGTCTACTCCATCAATGTTTGCTATTTGTGTACCCCAGCAATGTTTGCTATTTGTCTACTCCATCAATGTTTGCTATTTGTGTACCCCAGCAATGTTTGCTATTTGTGTACTCCAGCAATGTTTGCTATTTGTCTACTCCAGCATTGTTTTCTATGTACGAGGGTCGGTCAATAAGTAATGCCTCGTAATTTTTAATTTCACTCAATAGGAAAAAAAAAGAAGACAAAATTCACATTGAAATGAAGCCCTAAATCTACTTCAAAAATGTATTTCTCAACTTAGTCTCCGTTAATCGCTATAATTTTTGCTATTTTCTCACAAGAGCATGTATTCCTGCACAGTAAAAATTGGTGTCCTTTTTCCTAAACTACTGGCGCGTTTAAGAATCTCGGTGTTCTCATAGTGAAAACTTTGAATAACCCAGGTTTTTAATGATGGTCTAGGCCAGTGGTTCTCAACCTTTTTTGGCCCATGCCCCCCTTCACCATATTTCAAGAACGTCATTCCTCCCCCCCCCCCTTTCATAATTTCTACCTAAAATCCCCCACCCTTACACAGTATATGTAAAAATGGAAGGTAAATATGTTAAAACAGGTCTAGACATCCACATAAAACGTGATTTGTGGGTATACTTACTTTATAAAATGAATTTTAGAAGGATGAGACGTGCATAGCTGTAAAGTATGAAGGGAAAAGCAATATCAAGTAATCGGTTCTTGTATTAATGCGATCTTGAAATGATCTTCATTCCCCCCTGGAAACCCTAAAATTCCCCACCGGTTGAGAACCACTGGTCTAGGCAATGCCTTTACTATATGGAACACAATTCATCCACTGATACCCAACGGCCACAATGAATGATGTCATCAACTCGATGGATGTTGTGTGGAGTCAATGCGGTTGACAGACGGCCAGTCCACTTTGCGTCAGCCAGTGAGGATTGACCTACTTCAGCTTCGTCACAAAGACGTACCCAATGTCGGACAGTGTTAACATTCACTGTTGAATCTCCATAAACAATACTCAAACTTTCGTGGATGTGAATCAGCGTCTTGCATTCAGCATTGAGGAATTCTATGACATTACGTTGCTTTAACCGAACTTCTTTGGTGGCCATTTTTAAACTGTTACTGTTGCGCAACCTGTGACTGAAACAGGTTGGTAGTGATATATATTGTGCAGAATAGTGCATGAGGAATCCTGCTAAATTAATATATTTCACATCGATAAAGTATTTACATAGAAATAAAATAGGAGGCATGTGAGGGCTGGTCTGGTTCGCAAGATCAGTTCTGTGTCTAGCGTTCATTGTCTTGGATGGCTGTGTGAGGTGGACTCAATCGGGATCTTCCCAGCCACGCATGCTAGCGAGGCAGGCGTTTCGAGAATGTAACCGCATCGTGAAGCCAAAGTCGTGGTTTGAACGGGCGAAAGAGCAAATTTGTACAACTGTTCGACAAAGTCTTGATAAGCGCTCACTCTCTCTTGATAAGTAGTGGCCTGCAGTCAGTAAGCTGGTATAGCTTTTCGGTCAGTCCTGCCTGGCATAGCTTGGAAGCTCGTCGGTAGGCATCCAGTGGTTTTGCATGTATCACTGGGTAGCAAGGGAGTGCGCTGAGCGATTGCTACTCTTGGCCTATATGTGTGTGAATAGTCCATCTGTCCAACAGATATCTGTCCAACAGATATCTGGTCTCCCCCCCCATGTGTTTCCACCTTGCCATGATGGGGGTGGGGCGGCTTGCGTGTCCTAATGACCTCAAGAGCCAAGCCGACGGAAGCACAACTATGTGTCGGACAGGACTTGGGTTAGGGGCCAGACCAAGAGAGGCACAACCTGCTGCTCTGCAGGTAGACTGAGGATAGCAGACAAAAGTTCAAATCAGGCGCACGAAGGCAGAAATTCTTTGTCCGTACACATACAAGGCTCTCAGCTGAGGGTTATGGCTGAACACTTCTAAGCTATAAACCCTCGGATGTGAGAGCCGGGCCGATACTCACCTACTGCAAAAATGGAGGTGAGATACTGAGCACACTGTATGCTTAGTTCAGATACTTGTCCGAAGGCTCTCAGCCGAGGGATATGAGGGATCCCTGGATGAGAGGTCCTGGCCGTCACTCGCCCACTGATGCATGGAGGTAGTGTTCTGAGCCGGCAGCACATGTTGCCTACCTCGTGAGCGGTACTTAAGGTGTCCAGCGGTCCAGTCGCTGAGATGTGAGCGACACCACAAAAAAATGTCTCTCGAAACCTCCAGGATGGTTAACATGATCAAAAACGCCTGCCAAAGTCGGATGTGCAGGCCTAAGGGTGGCAAATTAAAACTGGCACAACGCAAAAACGTCCGAGTGAAATGTCTTACGTGCCCGGAACAGCTCTGACTATCTAGTTTTCCGAATGTCTTTGTGACAGGAACAGCCCTGACTATCTAGTTTTCTGAATGCCCTTGTGTCTGGAACAGCTCTGACTAGCTAGTTTTCCAAATGTCCGTCGTGCCCGGAACAGCTCATAGTAGCACAACGAACAGCACATGTCCAAATCGAAAGCTCGCTGAGTGGATACTGTCTGCAGACCGGCCTCGTTTGCGCGGGGAGCAGCCCGTAGCAAATGAAATGCCCAATATATTGAAGTGAGGAATCAAAGCAGCCATGAGCAGGACGTGACGATCCCCTCGGTGAGCCCAGCACCAGAGCACTATGTGTCGGCTCTGCAACTATGGAAGCTGCCCTGGATGGTGGAAAATGCCATGGACTGTCCCTGCTTTCCTTTGAGGGCTGATCGTGAAGTATTTGACCGTTCTAACTTGACCAGCTGGGATGTGGACGGCACCACAAAAGTGAGAGTCCCCCAGGAATGCTAACCAGGTAAAAAATGCAAGCTCAAGTCGGATGTGTTAGCCTAAGGGTTTTGGCCCAAGGGTGCCTAAAAAGACACACCGTAACCACATCTGAAAAAACACTCCGGATGAATGCAGAAGAAGAAGATATCTGTTTGATCATATGGAGTCATATGCTTGTCTCAAAGATTAAGCCATGCATGTCTAAGTTCACACTGTCTCATGGTGAAACCGCGAATGGCTCATTAAATTAGTTGCCTCTCTGACTTGTCTCCACCTTGCCATGGTACAGGGACTTGCGTGTTCCAATAACCCTAAGAGCTATGCCGGCGGTAGCACAGCTACTGGTAGGGTCTTCCATGTCGGACAGGTCAAGGGATAGGAACCAGACTAAGAGAGATACACACCTGCTGCTCTGCAGGTAGACTGGGGACAGGCAGTAAAGGCTAGGGTATGCAAATCCATAGCACTCAAGTCTGAATCAGGCGCATGATGCCACTACACTCTCTTAGCTGAGGGATATGGCTGAACGCCTTTTAGTTAATATCCCCCGGATGTGAGGGCAGGGCCGATACTCAACCACTGCGAAATGGAGGTGAGATAAAGAGCCTGCTACATGCTTGGTCCAGACACGTGTTTTACGGCTCTCAGCTGGGGGATATGAGGGATCCCCCGGATGAGAGAGCCTGGCTGTCACTCGCTCTCTACTGCATGGAGGTAAGGTGCTGAGCCGGCAGCACATGTAGCCTACCTCGTGAGTGTTACTAAAGGTGAAAAAGTGCCCCAATCGCACACAATGGTTACGAAGCAAGTCTTTATAAAAAAAAAAACTAATTGAGTGAGTGTAATCAAAGGTGGACAAACGTCTCATTAACGCAAAATGGAAGCTTGGCTAGTGAATCCATTACGTGGAAGTGAAAGCTGCAGAGTGGATGTCGTCTGCAGACTGACTGTTCCTGGTTTGCATGGGGAGCAGCCAGTAGCGAACGAAATACCCAATACATGGAAGTGAGGAATTAAAGCAGCCATAAGCAGGACGTGGCAATTCCTTGGGTGAGCCCAGTCTCAGAGCGCTATGTGCCAGCTCTACAATTATGGAAGCCTCCTTGGATGGCGGAAAATGCCCATGGTCTGCCCCTGCCTTCCCTTGAGGGTTGACCGTGATGTCTTCGACTGTTCTAACTTGACCAGCTGGGATGTGGACAGCACCACAACAGTAAGAGCCCCCCAGGATGGCCAACATGATTTTAAAAATGCCCGCTAAAGTCGGATGTGTTGGCCTAAGGGTTTTGGCCCAGGGGTGCATAACGAGACACACCGAAATTATGTGTGAAAAAACACACCAGATGAACGCAGAAGAAGAAGAAATAGGAGGCATTACTTATTTACTGTCCCTCATATCTACTCCAGCAATGTTTACTATTTGTCTACTCCAGCAATATTTGCTATGTGTGTACTCTAGCAATATTTGCTATGTGTGTACTCTAGCAATATTTGCTATGTCTACTCCAGCAATATTTGCTATTTGTCTACTCCAGCAATGTTTGCTATTTGTCTACTCCAGCAATATTTGCTATGTCTACTCCAGCAATATTTGCTATGTCTACTCCAGCAATGTTTGCTATTTGTCTACTCCAGCAATATTTGCTATTTGTCTACTCCAGCAATATTTGCTATGTGTGTACTCTAGCAATATTTGCTATGTCTACTCCAGCATTGTTTGCTATTTGTCTACTCCAGCATTGTTTGCTGCGTCTACTCCAACATGAGTCATGAACAATTTATCTTATAGAGCTGCTCCGATAGGTCAGATTTCTATTCTCTCTCTGGCGAATCGGGAGGTGGGGTGTGTGTTGAATGTGCTCTGATGTTTTCTTAAGTGCTACACTGTTGCGTATAGCAGAGTCTCAGAGGCATTTGGTGAGGACATGTTAAAGAGTTCACAGTGACCTGTTCTGAGCTTGCACATCTAGCTCCTCTCATCTCTTGCTGGCTTTATTATGTTGTCATACTCTTGTCTGTCATCTTCAACGTGTTCACTACACTTCATTTATGTCATCTGACATTTGAAAAGTAATTAACCAACTTTAACACACACACACACATGCAGACAGACAAAAATAGAGAGGGAGGGTGTGTGTACACACATATTGTGGTGTATGAGTCCATGTGCACATACACATTAAGTCTCCCCACATTCTGTACTTACACATGTACATGTACATATATACTTTCTCTCATTATAATTCACACACATACATAACACAGCGGATGAGAATGTTTTGCAAAGGAAATCAATGAATGCATGCTTGAAATGCTCTGGAAATAAAGAAAGTTTAACTCACCATCAGCCTGGATAATTTTCTGCAAGTGATCAACCATGAGAGACCTGAGGGCTCTCTTGTACGGAGGTCCCAGGCGGTGGGGAAACACAATGGCCGTGTCTACTACAGTGTTATGGATTAACTGGGGAAATAAAAATCAAAGAAAGCGGTTCAATAGAAATGTCTAGATCATTTTGTTACACTGGTGACTTGTTAGTGCTCGAGGAGATGGAGGATATAGTGACATGACTAGATGGCACAGGAGTATTACTTTAACATAAGTGTACTTTACTAGATGGCACAGGAGAATTACTTTAACATAAGTGTACTTTACTAGATGGCACAGGAGCATTACTTTAACATAAGTGTACTTTACTAGATGGCACAGGAGCATTACTTTAACATAAGTGTACTTTACTAGATGGCACAAGAGCATTACATGAAGGTATGTGTATATTACTAGATGGCACAGGAGCATTACATGAACATAAGTGTACTTTACTAGATGGAGCAGGAACATTACATGAACGTATGTGTATATTACTAGATGGTACATGAATATTAACATATGTGTACATTATTAGATAGAACAGGAGCATTACATGAACGTACGTGTACATGACTAGATGACACAGGAACATTACATGAGCAAATGTGTACATTACTAGATGGAGCAGGAGCATTACATGAACGTACGTGTACATTGATAGAGCAGGAGCATTACACGAACGTAAGTGTACATACTAGATAGAGCAGGAGCATTACATGAACATATGTGTACATGACTAGATGACAGGAAAATTACATGAGCATATGCGTACATTACCAGATGGAGCAGGAGCATTTCATGAACGTACGTGAACACGATTAGATGACACAGGAACATTACATGAACGTACGTGTACATTACTAGATGGAGCAGGAACATTACATGAAAGTAAGTGTACATAACTAGATAGAGCAGGAGCATTACATGAACATATGTGTACAAAACTAGATGACACAGGAACATTACATGAGCATATGTGTACTTTACCAGATGGAGCAGGAGCATTTCATGAACGTACGTGAACACGATTAGATGACACAGGAACATTACATGAATGTATGTGTACATTACTAGATGGAGCAGGAACATTACATGAATGTATGTGTACATTACTAGATGGAGCAGGAACATTACATGATCGTACATGTACATGACTAGATGGCACAAGAACTTTACATGAGCATATGCGTACATTACCAGAAGGCACTGACATTACTGCAGCGCACTGCTTATTACTAAAGTATACTAAATAACAATGCTGTTCATAATTTAGCATATATCCATCCTACTTCTGATGATTGTGTACAAACAAAGCACATTATTGTTTGACATGAACTATCTTTAAAAATTGCTGGCTCCCTGGCCGAGGGGTTAGCAGCTTTCTCCGTAATCCCGAATACTCTCGTGGTTGACGTGAGTGCACGAGAATTGGAAGTGGTTCGAGTCGTACCAGTGACTTATAAGAGTATGGAGCCCTGAAAATGTGAGGGTGTGCATCTGTCAAAGTGAGGTTAGCGTGGAGGAGTACCATCTCGACAGGACTCTGTTGCCTCTTCTTCCCCTCTCCAAGCTCTGAAACAAGCAAGATTTGCAAGACCAGCAACCATCACTGGAACTTCACATCGGCAAAGAAGCAC
This sequence comes from Cepaea hortensis, assembly GCA_963921405.1. Classification (NCBI taxonomy): domain Eukaryota; kingdom Metazoa; phylum Mollusca; class Gastropoda; order Stylommatophora; family Helicidae; genus Cepaea; species Cepaea hortensis. Next base: position 64,845,601 of record OY992885.1, read on the forward strand.
ACGAGGGTGTGACCAGGCCATGATTCAGCACTGGAACCTCACATCTGCAGAGAAGCACACTAGGGTGTGACCAGGCCATGATTCAGCACTGGAACCTCACATCTGCAGAGAAGCACACTAGGGTGTGACCAGGCCATGATTCAGCACTGGAACCTCACATCTGCAGAGAAGCACACTAGGGTGTGACCAGGCCATGATTCAGCACTGGAACCTCACATCTGCAGAGAAGCACACTAGGGTGTGACCAGGCCATGATTCAGCACTGGAACCTCACATCTGCAGAGAAGCACACTAGGGTGTGACCAGGCCATGATTCAGCACTGGAACCTCACATCTGCAGAGAAGCACACTAGGGTGTGACCAGGCCATGATTCAGCACTGGAACCTCACATCTGCAGAGAAGCACACTAGGGTGTGACCAGGCCATGATTCAGCACTGGAACCTCACATCTGCAGAGAAGCACACCAGGGTGTGATCAGGCCATGATTCAGCACAGGAACCTCACATCTGCAGAAAAGCACACCAGGGTGTGACCAGGCCATGATTCAGCACTGGAACCTCACATCGGCAAAGAAGCACACGAGGGTGTGACCAGGCCATGATTCAGCACTGGAACCTCACATCGGCAGAGAAGCACACCAGGGTGTGACCAGGCCATGATTCAGCACTGGAACCTCACATCGGCAAAGAAGCACACGAGGGTGTGACCAGGCCATGATTCAGCACTGGTACCTCACATCTGCAGAGAAGCACACTAGGGTGTGACCAGGCCATGATTCAGCACTGGAACCTCACATCTGCAGAGAAGCACACTAGGGTGTGACCAGGCCATGATTCAGCACTGGAACCTCACATCTGCAGAGAAGCACACTAGGGTGTGACCAGGCCATGATTCAGCACTGGAACCTCACATCTGCAGAGAAGCACACTAGGGTGTGACCAGGCCATGATTCAGCACTGGAACCTCACATCGGCAAAGAAGCACACGAGGGTGTGACCAGGCCATGATTCAGCACTGGAACCTCACATCTGCAGAGAAGCACACCAGGGTGTGACCAGGCCATGATTCAGCACTGGAACCTCACATCTGCAGAGAAGCACACCAGGGTGTGACCAGGCCATGATTCAGCACTGGAACCTCACATCTGCAGAGAAGCACACCAGGGTGTGACCAGGCCATGATTCAGCACTGGAACCTCACATCTGCAGAGAAGTACACTAGGGTGTGACCAGGCCATGATTCAGCACTGGAACCTCACATCTGCAGAGAAGCACACTAGGGTGTGACCAGGCCATGATTCAGCACTGGAACCTCACATCTGCAGAGAAGCACACTAGGGTGTGACCAGGCCATGATTCAGCACTGGAACCTCACATCTGCAGAGAAGCACACTAGGGTGTGACCAGGCCATGATTCAGCACTGGAACCTCACATCTGCAGAGAAGCACACCAGGGTGTGACCAGGCCATGATTCAGCACTGGAACCTCACATCTGCAGAGAAGCACACCAGGGTGTGACCAGGCCATGATTCAGCACTGGAACCTCACATCGGCAGAGAAGCACACCAGGGTGTGACCAGGCCATGATTCAGCACTGGAACCTCACATCTGCAGAGAAGCACACGAGGGTGTGACCAGGCCATGATTCAGCACTGGAACCTCACATCTGCAGAGAAGCACACTAGGGTGTGACCAGGCCATGATTCAGCACTGGAACCTCACATCTGCAGAGAAGCACACTAGGGTGTGACCAGGCCATGATTCAGCACTGGAACCTCACATCTGCAGAGAAGCACACTAGGGTGTGACCAGGCCATGATTCAGCACTGGAACCTCACATCTGCAGAGAAGCACACTAGGGTGTGACCAGGCCATGATTCAGCACTGGAACCTCACATTTGCAGAGAAGCACACTAGGGTGTGACCAGGCCATGATTCAGCACTGGAACCTCACATCGGCAAAGAAGCACACGAGGGTGTGACCAGGCCATGATTCAGCACTGGAACCTCACATCTGCAGAGAAGCACACTAGGGTGTGACCAGGCCATGATTCAGCACTGCCCATGTGACCTGGCTGATTTGACCGGGGCTGGTCAGTTTTCTCGGTGGATTATAGGTATTTCAAGGCCAACAAACTCACAACCTGTTGCCCAGAGGGAGAGCAATGTGGATGGGTTATGGATTACTGTTCGCAACTGTCAGCCGCTTATGATGGGTGATGAGTTAATATAATAGCATGTGCTCCCTTCTGGTCACACAGTCATTGGCTCAGCCACAGATGTACTCACTGATACCTCCTACGGCGGTTTATCTCATGCTTTGATACAACGCTCCTCTAGAAACAAGTCAGTTGTCTGTAGCTCCTAGATCTCAAGAGAAAGAAACTCAACAATACCTTCAGTGCTTGAAGATCACTTTCCAGACTGTGTCCTATAAGGATTGTCTTGTCACAGATCATACTGAGCATGACAGCCTGTACACCTCTCAGTGTTGTGGTCACTCCTTTCATGTCTCTCTCTGTTATACCACTGAACCTGCACAACCAAACAAGCAATGACATGATTTCCAACCTGCCATGTAATAAGTGGTCACATGAGAGGGAATGAGATGCCTGAGGATTTTCTATGATGTTAATAATGAAAGCATCCTCTGTACGTGATGTTATAACTAGCATGATGTTTAAATAAAATCTATTGTCAATCAAATGAGTAGATTGTAGACTTACACTCAATATCATCATTAAAACATATTGTAGGTACAATGGAAAGTTCAGCTCAGAGCATAATATAATTAATAAGCTAGGCAGAAATGAACAGACTAAAGTGTTCACTCAGAACAGGACATTATGGAATAGAACACATCCCTCACAGAATAGGTCTCAGATTTGGCCACCTGCAAATACTCAAGCAAATACCAGAGCTTTACAAGTATGGCCAGATGTCCTTATTCCTGGGTTGTTATTTTAAGTTTTATTTGTAATTTTAAGACTACAGGATTATGGTCAGAGTTGATATCAGCACCAGGGTATGTTTTGGCATTTATAACATTGTTGTTAAATCTATTTCTAATCATAATGTAGTCAGTTTGGTTTCTTGTTCTATCTCCAGGGCTTTTCCATGTATACAGTTTCCTAGGATTATGTTGGGAAAATGTGTTACTAACAATAAGATTGTTTTCTTAACAGATCTGCCCACCTGCAAATACTCAAGCAAACACCACTAGAGTTTTACAAGTATGGCCAGATGCAACCACAGAATGGAAATCTGAGCAATCTTGCAAGACAAACTGTGGGCGTCTGACGAAGACATCATGGGCACCTGAGAGTTCAAGAACAGATGCAGAGCAAACAGAAGAAATCAACAACAGAAACTGTGGACTTGTATTCATCATGTGATCTCATTTCACATATTGTTTTTACTAGATTAATTTTCACAACCAGTCATGGGAAAGTCTAATCTATCAAGTTGAAATACATCAGAAAAGCTCACCTTGTGTTGTAGTCAATGATTTCAGCATCTGGCTTCACCAAGCTTTCATATTTCACACTGCAGTCATCACCCACTACAGTGACTCTAGCGAGCTCAATGCCAGCTTTAGTGTACACCTACAGATGACAAGATGACAACAGAGATGATAAAATCCTTATCCAGCTTTGGCATTGAAACTATCACAGAATTATGTAATGTTATATATAATACTGGGTACATCCCAAAGGATTTGAAAATATCCATTTTCTCACACTACCGAAGAAGCCAAGAGCTGTTGAGTGTGAGGATTACAAAACCATTAGCTTAATGAGCCACATAACTAAGATACTACTCAAGGTCATACAAGAAAGAATTCAACATAAAATAGATGAGGAGGTAGCTGAAGAACAATTTGGATTCCACAAAAACAGCGGCACCAGAGAAGCAATTATCTGTTTGAGGATGTTAATTGAAAAATATATAGAAGTTAAAAAAAGTACATATGTTTGTTTTATAGACTACAAGAAAGCTTTTGATAGAGTACAACATGAACGACCAATTACGTGCCTTCAGGATATAGGAGTAGACGGAAAGGACATCAGACTTATTAGTAACTTGTACTGGGAACAAGTGGCGTCTATTAGATGCGGTAATAACTATTTGTCACCTATAGAGATAAAAAGAGGAGTACGGCAGGGATGTGTACTGTCCCCAAACCTCTTTAACCTATGCACAGAAAGAATTTTTAAACAAGTTGAAATGCCTGGACTCAGCATCAATGGAAGAATCATAAACAATCTTAGATATGCTGACGATACCGTTTTACTAGCAGAAAGTGAGCAAGAGTTGCAAGACCTAGTGGAAGAAGTAAACAGGCACAGTGCAGAATGTGGCTTAGATATTAACATCCAAAAAAAACAAAAACTATGATAATTAGCAGTGAAAAGGAAAGGTCATCAATGAACATCACAGTAAATGGGCAGATACTAGAACAAGTAACAAGTTTCTCTTATCTTGGACATATAATAACAGATGATGGTTGAAGTGAAATGGAAATCAAAAAGAGAATAAGAATGGCCAAAAATGCTTTCAACGGCATGAAATCAGTATTAACATCTAGAGAGATTAATAATGCACTAAAAATGAGAATTGTCAAATGCTGCGTATATTCAACGCTACTGTATGGTGCGGAATCCTGGACATTGAACAAGCAATTAGAAAGTCGCATAGAAGCCCTGGAGATGTGGATATACAGACGAATAGGTCGTATTTCATTTCATGGAAACAAAAACAATCAAATGCAGAGGTCCTAGTAAAACTGGAAATGAAGAGAGAGTTGATGAATGAAATAAAGAGGAGACAAGTGAAATATTTTGGCCTGTTAAAAGACATGATACTCTTATAAAAACCATACTGGAAGGCAAGGTTGAGGGCAAGTGAGCAAGAGGTAGACAACGATACAAGTGGGAGGATAACATCAAGAGATGGACGAGCATCAGTCTGACAGAATGTGCAGCCAGGGTGAGAGACAGAAAGTATTGGAGATCCATTGCAGCCAACCTTCATTGCGGATACGGCACCTGATTGATTGATTGATTGATTGACTGAAGTGAGCTGCTGTATCAAATTTCATCCTTAGTAGATGATATAAAAAAAAAAAGATCTTAATCCCTGCAAAAAGACTGGGGGTGAGTGTAATAACACAATAATTAAGATTATAGTAAGGAGGATGTACAAATTTATATTCTGATATTGGGAAAACACAAAATCTCTCAATCATGCGTATTTATGAAAAGTGGGATGCGAATGGGAGACACTGAGGGAAAACATGTCGTACATATACATACATATATATATATATATATATATATATATATATATATATATATATATATATATATATATATATATATATATCTTATATATAAATTGCGATCTCCGTCTGTCTGTCTGTCTGTCTGTCTGTATGTCCGTATGTCCTTTGTGCGCTCGCGAACGGCCCATCCGATTGAGATGAAATTTTCTACACGCCTTTCTTTCATTCCAGTGCAGCCCACTGTCATATTTTTTTAGTGTGAAATCGCATGCTTACCCAGTATTATTTCATTTTTCACTTTTCATCATAATTTAATATATCTCAGGGGACCTAACTCTATAAAAGTTATTTCAAGGGGCATAACTTTTCTGTATAACTTATAGTCATATTGTGGCATCGTTTTCAAAGATTTATAAACTCTTTGTCCATAGTTATGTACCGGCATATGAGTTATAATAAATAATGATACAATCTGTAAGGCATTTTCAAAGTTTTCATAAAAATAATGCACAATGCATAACATTGTAACTCATCTTTTTTTGCTTAAGAAGTTACTGTAGTCATGCAGGTGATTAGAAAGCGTTTTCATTAAAAATAATGGATGGTGTGTAGAAGGGCATTTTTTTAAGTTACTTTTTTTGTTGTATGAATTTAATGAGACGCTACACTCCAGGAGCTGGGCGAAGTCACGCCGGGTCAGATAGATAGACAGACCCACCTTTTCGCTGCAGTTGTCTACTCCTCGTTTTCCTTCTTCTGCTGATGCTGCTCCATTTACCCAAGTTAATTGTTGGGGGAAGATGTAAAGATCTTTCAAGTGCTCTTTCAAATGCTTTTTGTAAGTTGGTCTTCGTTTATCTAAGGTTGTTCTAACTGCAACCAATAAATGATTAGACAGACAGGCAGACAGACAGACAGAGAGGGAGGGACGGACAGACAGACAGACAGACAGACAGACAGACAGACAGACAGACAGACAGACAGACAGATAGTCGGTAACGGGAACGGGAACTTATATGACTACTTATATGAATTAAATGAGATGCTCCCCACCAAGGACTGGGCGAAGCCGGGCCGGGTCAGCTAGTATATATATATATATATATATATATATATATATATATATATATATATATATATATATATATATATATATATATATATATATATAATGTATAAACCTTAATGCTTATTTTCCTAGGCATTTTGTGAATGTATTAGGGATGTTCATTTGAAACCCGTTCCAATGGCTTTATTACAAAAGCATGAAAGAAACATTAACAGGTGTGGTAGAATTAAACAAAGCATTCACTTGAATGAATTATGCACCATGGGTTGGTCAGAAGAAGTCGCTGTAGGCATTCAGGCAAGCATCCCATTGCTTAGGTAGGCGGCGAATGCTGTCCGCAAAAAAGGATTGTGGTTGCTCACTAAATCAAGTGTTTACCGCATTCATTACGTCTGCATCAGTGTCAAATCGTTGCCCCTTGAGAGCTTTTTTTTAGAGGTCCAAACAAATGAAAATCACATGGTGACAAATCAGGACTATAGGCTGGATGTTGCAGAATTTCGCACTTCTTCCTTGATAATGCTTACTGCACAATCTTTGCCACATGCGAACAAGCATTATCGTGCAACAAAATCACACTGCGAGAAAGCATACCAGGTTGTTTATTCTTGATGGCTTTTTGCAGCTTGTCTAGTGTTTGCAAGTAGTGGGTAGAGTTGATGTTGACACCAGGTTCTTTAAAGTCAGCCAACAATAGCCCTTCATCGTAAAATAAAATGCGCTCAGCATAACCTTACCAGCGGAAACCTGTAACTTGAATTTTTTGGCTTTTGGTGATCCAGCATGCTTCCATTGCATGCTCTCTCTTTTGCTGCTCGGCTCAAAGTGGTGACACTATGATTCATCGCCTGCCACTATGCAGAAGAGAAATACATCACCCTCCACTCTGTAACGCAACAAGTGGCTCAAACACCATCACATGCGTTCCTCTTTTTGGTGGTCGGTCAACATCTGTGGTACCCACTGTGAACACACCTTCCAATATTGCAGTTTCTTACAAACGACCATTTGAATTGTCCCAATTGACACATCAAATTCTTACGCTAGCGAGCGTATGCTTCGACAACGGTTCATCTGTACTGCTGCATCAATTTTGGCGATGTTTTTTTTCTGTTGCAACAATATGCGCTTGACCTGGCCATCGAAGACCTGCGTGAACTGACGTCCTTTCCGAAACATTCATGCCCAGTCTGTCACTGTTGTCTTCGACACACATTTGTTACCGTATGCTGCCTGCACTCTTCGATGAATGTCCACTGGTCGACATCCTTCAAATGAAAGAAACTGAATCATCGCTCTTTGAGCTTCTTTGGACGGATTTTAGATCAACCCGGCCATTTTCTCAACGGTCAGAAACAGAACCTATGCATCATGGGACGATAAGCACATGCTCTTTTATTCATTGGTCAGTACTTATCACATGACTATGACATGATCATGTTCAACATACAAAATTACATGTGGTGGGGCACGAACAGATTTCAAATGAACGCCACTTATATTTATGTATATATTTTGAAAGTATGAAAAACATGATTTCGACCATGTGGGTAGCCAGAAAATCGCAAACAGGGTGATGGCTTGACTAGAGGAGTAGAAGAGATATTTGGAACATGATTTTCACATGCCAGCAATATTACTAGGCAATTTATATTCAAACATAAATTTAATGAACCCTCCTCAATTCCTTGACGAACCACGTGACATTGAAGGTCAGCAGATCAACTGATAAACCAGGTTTTGGGGAATCTGAATTTGGGGATAAAGAACTCAAAAGGGGATAACTGAGACATCCTAAAGCAAGACATCTGGAATATTCCAGCCACCTGGCCTGACTTCCTTATTCTGATCTACTAGCTCGTGTATTTGTTGGGGTACACTTCACGACTTTGTGGTGACAACTGATTGCCTTATTCTGATCTACTAGCTCGTGTATTTGTTGGGGTACACTTCACGACTTCGTGGTGACAATTGATTGCTTTATTCTGATCTACTAGCTCGTGTATTTGTTGGGGTACACTTCACGACTTCGTGGTGACAATTGATTGCTTTATTCTGATCTACTAGCTCGTGTATTTGTTGGGGTACACTTCACGACTTCGTGGTGACAACTGATTGCTTTATGTCTAATGCTTGATGTGTGACTTGCTTGAATTGTTGTTGGCCTTTTCTTAGCTATTTATGGAACCATCTGGGCTGCCCGGACTTCCCCATAATGTTATTATTAAAGAATTAGGTACAATTAATTAACACATCTGAGTCACTCCAAGTCCAACCATGTACATTTTATAATGCCTTTTCACACATAGATTAGTATTCTTGTTTGAATCCTATAGACCATTTTGTCTTAGGGTATGTCCACTTCTGGACCCTTTTTCCCCTTGTATCACCATGTCATTCAATGTATAGACAAGCTATCAAGAGCTAGTGACCCTTTGTTTTTGATGCAGAATAGCAGAGGGGAACTATGTTTTGTTCCTATTCTGCATCTGACACACACACACACAAACCAAAAAAAAAAAAAAAAAAAAAAAAAAAACCAGACACACAACACCAGCACTCAGACACTTTACTATTGCCAAGACAGTAAGGAGTCTGTGACTGTTTGTCTTATTTAACCCTACCAGACCGCTGTACCGGTTTTCGGTAATTTCCGAATCTGTCGCTATACCGCTGTACCTAATTTTGGGTACCTTGTCTAGTACGTGAAAAAATGCGTCAAAACTAAAAATAACCAATCAATCATGGTCAAACCTCATGGTTAGCCATTGCAAATGTCTTCCCCTGTGTGTTTGAATTGACTTTGTATAGTTTAACGTGAAAAAATTCTGAAAATTCACAATGAAACAAGCGGCTGATGAACCAAGCACTTCAGCAAGAAAGTGAAGTAGGTCTAGGCTTCTCAGTCCAACAGGTGATCGATACTTTGGTTGATTCAGACTCTGAGGAGTCAGAATTTAATCAAGAAAGGCGAATATTGGCGCTAGATGAAAGGTAGACTTATTTTCTATAATTTCTCCAAGTTCCATCTTATTCTAACCACTTGTTTGCATGTAACTAACATTTTTCTATATCATGTTGGTTTTTTCTCTTTAATACTCAGGAGCCCAGGTATAAGGGACAGTTAGGTTCAGGGCCTCAGGACTGGTAGGGTTAAGGAGCCTCATTGCTGATACTGAAACCTGAACTGGTGCTGCGTTACCGAAACGCAGAGCCACTAACTAGGGGAGATGGAACTTTGAATCCAGAGGAGCATCGAATACCTGTTAGGATCGACTCCAAGACACAAACAAGATGAAAATCAGCGCTAGCCTTAAACTAGATCAGATCGTCCGTCCCAGGTGACTCTTGTCTTCCTATTGTCTGAGTGTGTCAATGTCTGTATGGTGTGTGAGTGATGAGGAGCTATAGAACTAAGCCTCACAAAAATGTATGTGCCAACCACTAATATAACTTGCACTGTCCTAGTTAACCTGTGAGCGACAAATTATATTGAACTATTTCTTTTACTATTAAAGAGCATTACTGTTTGTAATTGCAACCATTTTCTCCGCTCTTGATCCTTTGCAAGCAAGGAGTGCTAGTGAGTGAGTGAAAGTATAACACAAACTGTACACCACCAAGTGACAAAGGACCACGGCCAGATAAACTAAACACCCGTGTTAGGTCTTCCTACATACACGAGTGTTCCTCACCTTATGCCTTTGTCTCCCAAATGAATCCCAGTCTCTTCTATTGGGACCATCCCTTTAGACCTCATTCTTGAACAAGCCATCATTTAAAGAGACTGTCGGCTAACTCTTGGGTAGGGGTTTCTGTCTATTATCATAGAGTCACCCTAACGGCTGGTGACAGCTATTCAACAGAATGTGTCATGTCAAGGTTAGTTAGTTAGTTAGTTAGTCGCAGTTCCAACTTCACAGCAACGGGTCGTCCCCATTATGCTCCATTCCTGTGCCAGTCATGTCAAGGTTGTCCACTGCTATTCAACAAAATGTGTCCAGTCAAGGTTGTCCCCTGCTATTCTACATAAATGACTACTGAAAACACAATTCAATTGCTTGATTCATTTCTAGTGAAAATACATTAACAAATATCTGAACTAACACAAGAAAATATTAATTACAAATATAGAAAGTATTAAGTATTAAGTTACCATTTCACAATCCAGTGAGAAGACTCTACAGTTTTGCTCAGAGGATGGGGAGGCAGGGAGTGTCCTCATGTAGCCAGTCAAACAATCTGTCTTGTTCTTCTCATGAACATGACTCTGAGTTGGGGTAGGAGAGGAAACAGTTCAATGGCTATCAGGAAATGATTCATTTTACAAATTCATGACTGAAACTGAGATATGGTTTTTTAAAACATAAAATTATTTGTTAACAACAGAAGGAATACAGCAGACCTGCTGAAATTCTCAATTGAGAACAATGAGTTCAAATGAATTTTGTGATTTCCTGAACTACCATGGGGTCCAAATGGGCCCCAGTGTAAACTTTCGCTTTCTCTCTTTTTTTCTTAAATTTGCTTTAATATGTGTGATATTTTATGACATTGTTAGCAATATATTCCCCTAAAACATCCTAAAATATTAAAAACTCCGCATGAAAATTACATTTTCAGTACTAATTGATATTAAAATTGAATACTCCATAACACATTTATTTCAGCAGGTGGGCAAAACTTATTCATAAAAGAAGACCAGTACTTTTAATGATCTTGGCAAAAAAATCTTTGATCCAAAATCATGACCCAACTCAACATGCATAAAGAAACAATGACTCAATAATTTCAATGTTTCAATTATTTATGACAAAAAGTGTGACATATGACGTGCTAAAATAAACAAACAAAGAAGGAATTAGTGTGTTTCAGAACAAATGGAATCGCAGAATTTTTTTGGAGTTTTGATTTTGGCTGGTGTGTATACATCAAAACATGAAGCATATTGGTAAACTTTGGAGTAAACAACATGGATGTGCAATATTTTCAAAGGAAATGCAAAGAAACAGATTTACTGCAATTTCTAGATGTCTACGATTTTATAATGTCCAACAGAGATGACAACATGAAAGAAATGATAAATATGAGCCAATAAAGCAAGTATTCAACAATTGGGCGAAAAGTTTACAGGACTGCTATGTTCCGTAGTGCAATGTAACAATTGATGAGCAGTTAGTTATGTTTAGAGGAAGATGCCCTTTCAAGCAATTTATTACCTCAAAACCTGGCAAATATGGCATTAAAATGTGGGCTGTTGTGACAGTGATACTTCACATGTTTTCAATATGCAAATTTACACCGACAGAGAACCTGGGCAACTACAAGAAATAAACCAAGGAGAAAGATCAGTGCTGGACATGATGAAAGGCTTGGAAAATAGTGGAAGGAATATTACTTAAGACAACTTTTTTACAAGCTTGGAATTGGGAACAAGTTTACAATTTTAGGAACAATAAGAAACAACAGAGGTGAACTTCCAAAAAAGCTAATTTCAGGAAAAAGATTGTGTTCAATTTCTCACAAAGTTTGCTTTCATTGATGGTGGTGCAGCACTGACTTCCTATTGTCCAAAGATCTAGACATTTCTATTGAACTGCTTTCTTTGATTTTTATTTCCCCAGTTAATCCATAACACTGTAGTAGACACGTCCATTGTGTTTCCCCACCGCCTGGGACCTTCGTACAAGAGATCCCTCAGGTCTCTCATGGTTGATCACTTGCAGAAAATTATCCAGGCTGATGGTGAGTTAAACTTTCTTTATTTCCAGAGCATTTCAAGCATGCATTCATTGATTTCCTTTGCAAAACATTCTCATCCGCTGTGTTATGTATGTGTGTGAATTATAATAAGTGAGAGAAAGTATATATGTACATGTGTAAGTACAGAATGTGGGGAGACTTAATTTTGTAATGATTAATAAATCAAAATTTAAAAAAATTGCATTAACAACTGTCTGGTTTTAACTAAGTGGTGGGGTCTGTATTTACACCTTTGGCAACCAGTGTTACTAAAAAAAATCCTGGTAGTTCTAGGGATAAATATATTCTCTCCGTTACTATATGGTATAAATATATTCTCTCCGTTACTATATGGTAATGAAATATGAATAATGTAGCCACAGCTTAAAGAAAGAAATAAAGTGTTGATAAAGTTTTAGGATATTATCATCACCATATGGTGTGCGCCAGTCCAATTACGGACGCAGTTTGTAATCCCATATACCTATGTTCGAAACACAGCTGCAGGAGATTTTGCAGCAGATCATCTTGCATTATTTTTTACGAAATGGTATGGGTGCAGGTTGTTCAGAAAGCAATGGCAAACTACTAAATGTAAACTTGCCAATAGATCACAACAGCAAAGAATGCTGGTGCTGACTTCAACATCCCGAAAATGATATGCAACCAAGTTTTAACATGGTGTGCACATAAAAAACCAAACCAAACCAAACACATATGCACGCACACATGCACGCACACCTCCCCCACATTTTTATTGGGAATTAGGATGAAAAGGGGAACAATAAAAAATGCTGAAGATAATAAACTACAAATCAACAAGGTCTACAAGGCATGGATTGCACCTGGTCCTGCAGCAAGTAGGGATAGGATTGGCTAGTCTCTCTCAGGAGTTAGTAGCCTGCCGATGACCCACAGACCATACAAGTCAACTTCAACTCCCTATGGCTTAGACTCGGAAACCATGACTGTGAGGTCATGGACCAACAGGGTTCTGGCTCGCCAGGGGGGACAAACTCCCCTTCGTCTGCCAATGTCAAACCTGGACAATCACAGAAAAAGAGAAAAGAAAAATTACAATGGAAATGAGATTCCTGAAAAGAATACTCAATGTATCAAGAAGAGAGAAAATCAGAAATGAAAAAATCAGGACTAAAGAGGGGGTTATAGTAGTACTAGATTTCATTAGAACACAACAAGTTAAATGGTCTGGCTGTATAACTAGGATACCAACCGACAGTATACCACAACAAGCAATAAAGTAAAGAGTCGATATATGAAGTCCATTGACAGGCATTCCACCACTATTTATGCTTAAATTCTACACCGCAAGGTACAAGAGGAACATAATGAGATGCGATGAAACAAATCAACACAAAAGTCTAACAAGGAAGCATGAAAGAAGGACATGGTATGGATGTCTCTCTGTGAGTGTCCATGCACATCTCTGTGTATATTCTTTCCCACCCATGAATTTGCATGCTTACAACCATATTGTAGGAGATTATGCAAAATATTAGAAATGGAGGAGAAAATAAATAAAATGAAAATATATTTAATATTTAAGATTATTGGACAGTTAGTAAATAAGCAAACAAAAAATCCTCTGATGCTTTAGAGATGTGGTTTTATAGAAGAATGCTGAAAGTTCCTTGGACAGGTAAAATGAGTGACCTAAATGTTTTTAATGAGGCTAAAACACAAAGACAACATCATAAACATGGCAGAGAGGCAGTCATCCTTTGTTGAGTCACATAATGAGAAGATAAAATCTGGAACATGATGTGCCAACGGTAAGGATTTATGGAAAGAGAGATATAAGGATACAAAGAGAGGGAGATTCTTAATAGCCTTGTGTCATTGCATGGAAAGGTGTAAGCTTACAAACTAATGCATATTGGGGATCACAGGATTTGAAGAAACATGACTGACCATGCCAGTCAGCAAGGCACTTGATAATGATGACAGATTGTTATTTAAGCTTAAAAATTCAGCTGGATTCTTACGAAATTCATAGTTGGCAGAACTAAGTATTCATAGCAAGGAAATATATAGTGCTACTTACTTTAGCAAGCTGGCATCCTTTACTTCCAATTCGCTCATTGCAGCATCCATACCGAGAATCAATGGACCCAGCAACTGAAAGTAACAGAATCAATTATACACACATACAGTGTTCAACAGAATCAATTATACACACATACAGTGTTCAACAGAATCAATTATACACACATACAGTGTTCAAGCACAAAGTGCATAGCTTCATGCTGTACTATACACAATGTGCTGTGAATGTGATCTGCACATATGTGATAAGAGACAATCTCAGATGAAAAACTCACTCACCAAATCTGTGATCAGTGTATACGTTTCAGTCCATCAGGCTCAAGAACAGATGAAAAACTCACCCACCCAAACAAAGACCAATATACAAATATCAGTCAAACAGAACCAACCACTCATCCTCCCACACAGCATATCTGTATCACAGTCATTCAGAACCAACCACTCATCCTCCCACACAGCACATCTGCGTTACAGTCAACCAGAAATTAGTTTAACAGGCCATGGTGCTAACATACTCTTTCAAATGATAATTGAAAGGATAAGAGTTAAAATATGACCCCAAATTTCAGAAACTGAGTTTATGCAGATAAGTAAACAAGGTAGGCATGTTTTTACGTTACTGATGCTTATATAGAGATGTACATAGATGCAAAGGGCCTAAAGTTATTTGTATAGACTATTGAACTTCTGACAAAGTAAAATAGCAATAACATTTTAAAATTGTGCATGAAATATTCATGAATATATATATTAAGAGCAAGAATAAATCATCAGAAATGAAGGAGAAATTATGAAATCAGATCAGTTAAAAGAGGCGTTAGACAAGGATATGTTTTATCACTGGATCTTTTCAACATTTACAGATAGACAATACTCAGAAACATCGAACATCTTGAGGAAGTTTGAGATATTCAGTTGACACAGTTTTATTAGCAAGATCTGAAAGCAATCACAAGCATTCTAAACATGGTGGGGGCAGAGAGTGAGGAGAAAGGATTGTTCTCTATATATTTAAATTGTACAAATAAGGTAGTCAAACGGTTTAAACATCCAGGCTAAACAGCGACATCTGATGGAACATGTAAGACCAAGATAAAGAAAATAATCATCACATGCAAAAACTCTTTACTAGCATAAGTGACATAATGAAAAAGAAAAATATTACAAAATTCTGCCTACTGGCCATTAGTGTGTGGTCTATTATTTTGCATGGATGTGAATGTTGGACAGTGAATAATGAAACTGTGGGAGACAGTGAAGATGTGGAATTTGGTAAGAATGTTGAGACTGTGAAAAAAAAAAAAAACCACTGCAGTTATCACTTCTGATAGTTTATGCCGTGTGGAATGAGCGGCTGTGTATCCCAGTTCGTTAGAGGCAATGTTGCCCGACCTCAAAGTCATCATTCATGAACACATGTTAACAATATTCTTAGACTGTTATGTGAGATCCATTATTTCTGATAACCGCAGGTTAAAGGTCAGAATAATCAGATGCTTAGCAAATTTTATCACAGATCATTCAGTTGGTTACTGCCAACTTTTTTTTTTTTTTTTTTTGGTTTCAATTTCCTATGAAGCAAAAAGTTCTCAATAAATGTACACAAAGTCATTGTCTGACTGTATTTATACTTTATCAATATATATTTTTTTTCATTCTTATTCCAGTCCCCATATATATGGAGTTTTTGTTTGTATCTACAACAAAAAATAAGTGGCAGCTGAAAATAAAATAAATAAACATGTGCAATGCTCTAAGTCCAAGCCAGCATTTGTCAGAACAATGTTAATTACTGATGGAGATGAGCATGACTGTAATCAAGACACTGCAGAAAGTTGGTATTGAACTATACATCTCTACAGAAGCCCTACTGCACTACCTTTCTTTTTATATGCATTAGCATAATGGTAAACACATTGCTCTAAAGATAAAGAGCCACCATCTTTGTCCACATAGAACTGTTTGCCACATCTCCTGCAGGTCCGTTCATTATCTGAAAAAAAGGAATACATTAAAAATTGTGGCATACAGTTACTATTGAAATCTGAATTCAGTTGGGGAACCCTTTGAGGCCACTGAGACATAAAATTTAAAAGCTATAGTTAGCTTTCCTGGTCGGTAACTACAGCTTTCAAATTTGATGTAGTCTAGTGCATCCTCTAATTTCTACTTCCTTCTTCTCCTTCTATCAGTGCCAAACAATACTATGTGTGTTTATTTATTGAAATGATATAAACAGGGAAATAATTGCTTACATGTGTTGTATCATTGAAGAGGTACTCTTACCGTATGAACAATGTAATTTAGGACATATCTGAAACTGATATACGTATTAAGATGAAGAAGAATGTTAGAAGTGACAATTAATCTATCACAATAACTAAAAGTGTGTAAGTTGAAACAATGCATTTATTTGTCAATATCAATCAATTTATTCCAGGTCTGATAAAAAAAGTATTGAACTTTTGGCCGGGTAAAATACAATTACTCACGTGGAGGTGTGAAACCTCATTCCCTTCAAAGCATTCTCCTTGGGACTGTACTCACTTCTCCCAATGGTCCTGCCATTGTTGGAGCTTTCTAGAAAGGCTTCTGAATTTAAGAATCGACATCACTGCACTCAAGACATTCTCACACATGCTCTGTCCCCCTTTTTAAAAGCTACCAAAGTGTTGACATATTTATCATTGCAGTAGCTATTTGATTCAAAACCCTCATTTCCTTTACACTTTTAGTATGGTCCACCCCCTTCTGAGCCAGTCTTTCCAGAAATGGATACTCATCTGTTCAGCTGTCATCTCCACCCACTTGCAGACAGCTTTCACCACATCACCTGTACAATAACATAGCTCTCCACCCAAAAATAGATGCTCATCTGTTCAGCTGTCATCTCCACCCACTTGCAGACAGCCTTCACCACATCATCTGTACAATAACATAGCTCTCCACCCAAAAATAGATGCTCATCTGTTCAGCTGTCATCTCCACCCACTTGCAGACAGCCTTCACCACATCACCTGTACAATAACATAGCTCTCCACCCAAAAATAGATGCTCATCTGTTCAGCTGTCATCTCCACCCACTTGCAGACAGCCTTCACCAAATCACCTGTACAATAACATAGCTCTCCACACAGAAATAGATGCTCATCTGTTCAGCTGTCATCTCCACCCACTTGCAGACAGCCTTCACCAAATCACCTGTACAATAACATAGCTCTCCACACAGAAATGGATGCTCGTCTGTTCAGCTGTCATCTCCACCCACTTGCAGACAGCCTTCACCAGATCACCTGTACAATAACATAGCTCTCCACACAGAAATGGATGCTCGTCTGTTCAGCTGTCATCTCCACCCACTTGCAGACAGCCTTCACCACATCACCTGTACAATAACATAGCTCTCCACACAGAAATGGATGCTCGTCTGTTCAGCTGTCATCTCCACCCACTTGCAGACAGCCTTCACCACATCACCTGTACAATAACATAGCTCTCCACACAGAAATGGATGCTCGTCTGTTCAGCTGTCATCTCCACCCACTAGCAGACAGCCTTCACCACATCACCTGTACAATAACATAGCTCTCCACACAGAAATGGATGCTCGTCTGTTCAGCTGTCATCTCCACCCACTTGCAGACAGCCTTCACCACATCACCTGTACAATAACATAGCTCTCCACCTATCAGCCCATGAGATAGTCTGAATCAGATGCGACATGAATGGACCTGTGGGTAATGGGAACTTGGCAGCTCCATCATGACAATGTAGCAGAATGAATATCATATCAGTATTAGCTTAGGGGTGCAAGACTACAGCACGCTTGAGCATCGATATAGAACAGTAAGAAAGATGCTCAAGTCGTGACGTAGCTGGTTGTTGGGGAGTGACCACCAAGAACGAGGGAAGAGAAGACAACATCATAATTGATTAGAACTTGGATTTTGTATCGACCATCATGTATAAATAAAGCCTGTTTTGAAACAACACAGCAGAACTTGTTGATCCTCTGTATACGCATTGTTACAGATGAATTAATGGTGCCGTGACCAGGATTCGATTTTTTACTTGAAGGTCGCGTGAACAACGTGAAGTATGAAAGTCAACATGCCGCATGCTAAAGTGGACTAACCAATTTGTTGAGGTATGAACGATATTTTAGACATTCATTAAATAAAAGAAAAAAAAAGTTCAAAATCGGACCAACTATAATTGAATCAAGGTCAAAATTTAAGCGTTTTTCAGACTACCTAAATTAAACTTACACACATCAAGATTTTTGAATGGAGCCATCTACATAATATGATTGCCTATGACTGTGGAGTTTTATCAAGCTGTTTTTCGTCAGAAATACTTGAAGCAACGTGATGTTGTCGAATTGCTGTGAGGTTTGACTTGCATTATTTCAGCCGTTAAGTAACCTTGTGTTGAAGGTCACACACTTACATACTAGCAAATAAATCTCAAGACAGCTATAAACAACTCGAATTGGTTTAAAGGAGAATTAGTTTAAAGGAGAATTGGTTTAAAGGAGCTGTTTCCTTTTGTTATGTTCATTTAATATTGACTTTGAGAATCTGAAGAAAAATGAGAGCTTATTTTGAGTCAACCCTATTGCTCCTTCAATTGGAAATCACGAGAAAATACAGTTGCATTCGCTCATCCTGAATTCTAACAAGTCAGAATGTTTTTCAACAAAAGCGAACATCTCAATAGGGGACCTTCGGAGGTGGTTGGGCAAACTGGGTTGCCGACCTGCTGAAGAAGGGACCCAAATCTAGTCGCTTTATCGCTAGACCAGTTTTCAAGACGTCGCCTGGAAGTGCCCTGTTCAGGGTGAAAAGAAGGCTCAAGTCTGGTAGGGGCTCAACCAGGGGCTGAAAGTGAAAGGAAAAGTAACGAAACCTGAGACGCTGGAAGAAGGATATCACTGAAGTCGCGTTTGGATGGCTACTAAATAATACGAACTCCAGACGTTTGAGTATACATGAACCGTGACAAGGGATATTTTTAAAGAACGTACCTGAATTCACGCTTCTCTTGGATCAAGGAAAGACATGCTCGACGGTAATTAATTTAAGTATAACTGCTAAGAGAACAATTTTTTAATGTGATTTAAATATTTAAATAAGATCATTTAGATAAATTGTTATAAATGTGAATTTGCTTGTATAAGTGTATAGCGAAATATTTCAGCATGGCAGAAGAACAAGGTTCACTGACACAAGTTTTGACTGGGGTAGGAACGGTAATAGGTAAACTCAACACAGTCATGAAACAACAAGGAATGGCAGCTGAAATTGTTAAATTTAGTGGACAGGCAAAAGAATTTAAGAAGTGGATAACTTCAATAGAGAAATATGCATATTTGGTGTCAGCATCAGATGAAGAGAAAATGAAACTTGCTTATCAGGCAGCAACAGAACCGGTTTCTGATCATATCAGAAGAAAATTAGAGGCTAGGGTAGATGAGACATGGGAGCAGTTCAAGGACGATTTAGCTCATAAATACGCTGAAATAACGGACCCACAACATGCGTTTTCGGTGTTAAGACAGTCCAAACAAAACACTGGAAAGACTGTACAATTATTCAGCGATAGGTTGATTAACCTGGCTGAAGAAGCATTCTTAGGACAGAACGTACGAGGAGAAGAGGTGGAGCGGATGTTGGTCGGGATTTTTGTAGACGGTATAAAGTCAGATGGACTGAAATTTAAGCTGATGAGGGAAAATCCTGAGAGATTATCACAAGCTGTAGATATAGCAGTACAAGAGGAGAACTTGAGACGTAGATTTAGGTTGAGAGTAGGACGAGAAATAGGTACCAGTCGAGAAGATAGGATTGAAGAGCCTATGGAGATAGGACAAACAAGGTTCAGATGGAATAGGAGAGGAGGTATACAGACATTACAAGGTAGTAATAGAAATGCTTATGATGAAAGAAGACAAATGAGATATCCTACAAGTGAGACGGTAGGTAACACAAATAACACAAATATAGTCTGTTGGTCTTGTGGTCAACGTGGACACATTTTTCGCTTTTGTGGTAACAGGCGTGTCCAGTCGAATACACAAAGTAGAAATGGCAATAGCAGATTAAATAGGAATGTTGAAGATAGACACAGAAGTTTTACAAGTACAAGAACGCAGGAAAACCGACGCCCTACCTATTAAATAGGACCTGTAGTAGGAGGGAAAATAACAAGGTCCCAAGATTTAAAGAATATTTTAATAACAGGTATAGCAGGACGAGTAGGGAATGCTCTCAATTAGATGAAATCAAACAGTTCACAGTGAATAAAACAGATCCCAGTTCATGTATAATAGAAATAGGGAAGTATAGAGTTCGTACATTAATTGATTCGGGAGCTCAGGTTAGTGTGATCAAAGAAAGTTTTTTATACAAAATAATGAGAAATTGCAAAATATTCAGAAGTCATAATAATCTTCACTCTGTTACAGGACAGAATTTACAAGTAATTGGACAAACAAAAATGAATTTTAAGTTAGGAGGAATCAACGTAAGACATCTTTTTCATATAGTGAAAGATTTAAATAGAAATATGCTTATAGGAAGAGATTTTCTAATAAAAAATGGTGTAAGACTTATGTTTGATCTACATAAATTAAAATTCAAGGACGTGTACGTAGATTTAGAAGAAGACATGCACATTTCATCACTGGTTAGAGTTAAAATGTCTACGACGTTAAAACCACAGACGGTTAATTTGATACAGGCAAAGGTAAAAAGAAATCCGTATTATGAAGTAGGACACACAGTTAGAATCACTGAATTGCAAAGGGAGGTAATTGATGAGCCTGGTCTAGAAGTTCCGGATGGAATAATATCATTAGATAAACACTTAACTGTTCCAGTAATGATTATTAACAACACAGGTAGAGAAATTAAATTATACAGAGGATGTGTAATAGCCAAAGTAGATCATAACATTAATGACATATTAGCAACAGATAGAGTAGAAATGCGGGGAATAAATTATTCAGAAACTCCTAGTGAAAGAATTAATAACAGACGCGGACGCGAAAGAAAAGGGAACGTGCAGAAGGATGAATTGATCCATCCATTCAGAAGAAATACAGCCCAAATACATTCACTAGACAAAATAACAAGAGAGCAAGAATTGTTGGCACAGTTAAAAACTCCACCAGAAAATAAGAAAGTATTAGAACAACTTATAAAAGAGAATCAGGATGTATTTGCAATTAATGATTTAGAATTGGGAAGGACAAAAACAGTTACGATGGAAATAGATACTGGAGATCACCCACCAATTAGTTTGAAACCGTATAGAACACCCTTAAAGAATAGAGAAATTGTTGAAAAAGCAATAGAAGACATGCTGAAAGCAGGAATAATAACAAGATCAAAGTCGGAATGGTCATCTCCGATCGTCATCGTGACCAAAGCTGATGGTTCACATCGATTCTGCTGTGACTATCGGGCGTTGAACAAAATCACTAAGAATCTAGCGTACCCATTGCCGGTGATTGACGATATTTTGGGTTTACTTAATGGGTCTACTTTCTTTACCACGTTAGATGCAAGATCAGGATTTTGGTGTATACCTTTGTCCCCAGACGCCCAGAAAAAGAGTGCTTTTTGTACACACGCAGGTCCTTACGAATTCTTACAAATGCCTTTTGGAGTACGTACGGCGCCCTCTTATTATATGCTATTAATTAATCAAGTATTAGAGGGTATGCAAAAGTTTGCATTGGCATACATAGATGACATTTTAATTTATACAGCAGGGGATGTAGATGATCACTTAAAACATGTAAAATTAGTATTCGACAGATTAAGAATACATGATGTCAAACTGAAGCTCAGTAAATGCGAATTTTTAAAAACAGAAACAAAGTATTTGGGGTATATTATTAATAGAGACGGAATTAAACCAGATCAAGATAAGGTTAAAATTATTAGGGAATTATCTCCTCCAACTAACGTAAAAGAAGTTTGCGCGTTTATTGGAACCTGTGGGTATTATCGGCATTTCATTCCAGGGTTCTCAAAAATAGCAGAGCCTATTACTAACTTAACTGGCAAATACGCTAGATTTAAGTGGGATGATGAATGTCAAAAAGCGTTCGAGTTTTAAAAAAATAGCTTAACAATAGTGCCACTATTGACATATCCAGATTTGAATAAACAGTTAATATTATATACAGATGCTTCAGATAATGCTATAGGAGCGTGTTTGGTTCAACCATATGAAGGAAAAGAATCTGGAATACCAGGGGTTAAAAATGAAAGGCCAATCTATTTCTTGTCTCATAAACTTAGCAGGTCTCAGCGGAAATGGTCTACTATTGAGAAGGAGGCTTATGCTATTCATTATGCTCTTCAGAAACTTAACTACTATCTACATAACACAAATTTCATCATTAGAGCTGACCACATGCCTTTAAAATCTTTGTTAGAAGCTCCAGTGCAGAACAGGAAAATACAGACATGGGCGTTGAATCTACAAGGATACAATACAAGAATAGAATACATACCAGGTAGGAACAACACATGCGCTGATTTATTGTCTAAAATCCCGTATCCGCAGTCATCAGGGAACACGGAAGACGAAGGTGAACCGGAGATAGACGACCGAAACTGGCAAGTAAATATATTAGATTCTGCCATAATAAATAGAGAAGATTTTGAGAGTTTACTGTCGGATCAAGAGTCTGAACCTAGAGCAGAAGACCCACATTTAGCACAATTTAATATGAAAGAAGAACAAGAATTAGACCCAAAAGTCTTAGAAATAAAACAGAAATTAAAAGAAACGGATGAGAATAAGTATAAGAAGAATTATTTAGTTTTGCAAGAGGATGAACAGTTATATTACATGAGTGAAAGAAACGAACAGCTAAGGAAATATATTCCCACACATTTGGAAAATGAAGTTTTAAAAGCATATCATGATGAGAATGGTCATCTCGGTCGTGATAAATTAGTGAAAGCACTTACGAATAAATATTATTGGCCGAATTTATTTAAAACTGCTTGTAAATATGTCGATACGTGTGAAAGATGCAGATTAAGGAATATGAAAACAATTAAGTGTCCCTTACAAGATACAGATATTCCTCAGTTTCCAATGCAAAAAGTTAGTTTAGATATATCAGGTCCTCACCCTAGAACATTATTAGGGAACGTATATCTAATTCATATGGTGGACGTCTACAGTCTTTGGCCGGAAGTTTATGCAATCCCAGATAAGAGCGCAGATACTATCATTAATATTTTTTTACAGGAATTCGTACCAAGATTTAGTTGCCCACAGATTGTACTCACGGATAATGGTAAAGAATTTGTGAATAAGAAATTCAAAAAGTTATTAAAAGATTTGAATATAAAACATATAAAGACCTCATACTATAGACCTTCTTCAAATGCTAAGAACGAAAGACAACATAGAACATTGTACGATATTATAGCAAAGATTGTCGATGAACGTGAAAAAGATTGGGATCTATTCCTAGGACCTGCGCTTAGCGCTATACGCACAAATCAAAATGAGAGCACAGGGTTTTCACCATTTTATTTATTACACGGGAGAGAGCCAATACTACCCATAGATAATCTGTTAAAACCAAGACGTAAATATATAGGGGAAGACTTTCAAGAGGTCATCATACAAGAAATGCATGAAGCACATGTAAGATTAATGAATAATATAATTAAAGCTAGAGAAAGACAGAAAAAGTACAGAAACGTGAATACAAAATTACAGGAATTCAAAGTAGGTGATAGAGTTTATTATAAGAAGCATAGAAGGAACTCTAAGTTTGATGCTCGTTGGGTTCCAGGTTATTACATTTTAGAAAAGCTAGGAAATGTATCGTACAGTATAAAGAACCAGATCACGGGACATATAGCAAGGGCACACGTAGAGCACTTAAGAAGAGATAATGATGATAAGGGAAATAATAATTATAATAATAATTATTATTCAGACACCGGATACTTAGATGAACAAGTCGTCAGAAGAGCTACAATACCCCCAGATTTTAGAAAAGATCCAGCACAAAGTCAATTAATAACAACTCCAGTTTGTGATGATACTCAAGAACAGACAATACCGAAAACGATAGAAGAAAAAAATATGAATGAGAGTCATTATGATAGCATAGAATCTATGGAAGAAGAGATAGGTGCTCCATTTAAAAATACTAGACAAGCAACGAAAAGGAGAATAGAGAGACAGAGAGAAAGAGAAGTGAAAAGACAGAGAAGAATTAGGGAAAATTCATCAAGCGACGAATTTATACCCCTATTAGAAAGGTCGTTAAGAAACGATGATAAAAAAATTAGATTGGATATAGAAAGAAAAAGATTGGCAGCTGCTAGTAATAGACATACAGATGAAGAAGAAATGGATGAAAATTCAGAATCAAATAGTAGTATGGAAGAAAGTAATACTTTATACGAAGAAGAAGATATTGATGTGGAGATAGCACTTATTCAAAGGAACTTGGAGTTACTGAAGAAATGGAAACGTAGATAGCAAGATATAAATTTCATGATTTAAAAAGGAAAATGATACTTGAGGATGTATATGACACATTTGTTATAGAAAAGGGTTCTATTGATACTTATAATGAGTTGTCTTGAAGAATAGACATAATTAGGTATTAAGATAACTAATATGGATATAAATTCGAGTGAGGTATATTTTTTTTACTGTAATTTTATTGCCAATTGATTTTATGGTTTGACTTCTTGAGTTTTCTTAAATAGATAAATAAGTTATTGTTAGTCCATAAAAGAGACTAACAATAGATAGGATGTATGTTATATTATTTTAAAATATGTTTTTCTTTGAATGAGTTAATACCTTTAATTGATATGAGGGGAAACATAAATGATGTATAAAAACTTGGGGGGGGGGGGGGTATGATGTCCTGTTGTGATTTTATTTCGCTTAACTCATAATTTAAGTGAATTGTCTTGTATGTTGAATGGTAATTACCTTGTTTATATATATGTTAGAAATTAGTTAAGTTAAGTTTAATTTACATGGTTTTGTCTAGAATAAAGGCAATACATGGGGCTTTATTTAGGACCCTTCGTGCAGAAAATAGTAATAAACTACTGAGGACTAGTAGAGAGACACATTATCTTTGTGAATAATATGTTCATGGGTATATTCTGTTGCTGTGATAATCAGCATAAAGAGGTTGATATGACTATGAAGTATTAGAAACATATGCCGGGGATGGTTGTGGGAAAGTTAAAATAGGAGCTGCATTAAAGTCAGCATTAATTGAAGATATATGGATTGGATACCATATTATGAGTAACAATATGATAGTTGGTTAATAGAGAATAGATAAAAAGGGGGCTGTGAATGGCAGAATAGAAGGTTGGGTATATGGAATAGATAAACAAGGAGGCGTACCATGGGATGTGAGGGGGAAAATGTAGGAGCTGTGAAAAAACAGCGTTAATTAATTTAAAATGTTCATGTAATATGAACATTGGTTCATGGTTGAAGGTGAGATAAGTGAAATATAGACAAGGTTGTGGATGGCAAAATACGGCAATATAAATGTTGAGTATATAAAAGAAAACTTAGATCAACTTAATTTATAGTGAACAGAGATGTATTTCATAAGATATATTTTAAAAAACTTTTTACAAAAGTTTTTTCGTTGGCAAGAGAGGTAAATGTGATTGTGTTGACTATTTCCTTATACTTGGGTGCGCACCCCTTCTTTACTTTTTTTCTGTCTATCCTGTGCTGTGTGAATGAGAAATTTCATAATGTCAAGTGTACGATAACGATTGATACGAGCCATTCTTATGATATATATATATTTTATAAAGAAACTGTGAAGAGCCAGAAACGAAGAAGAAATATAATTTCATAGTGGTTTGCTATGTGGTACAATTAGAAGGAAATATTCACCTAAAATAGAGTTAGTTTGGGGCGGCTTAGAGAAATTATGGGAGGTAAGGAGAGAAGGTGTAGGATAAAGGGGTTAGGAGTTAAGACTTTTGAAGAAGAAAAGTCTTTTAAAAGACAGGGAGGTGTAGCAGAATGAATATCATATCAGTATTAGCTTAGGGGTGCAAGACTACAGCACGCTTGAGCATCGATATAGAACAGTAAGAAAGATGCTCAAGTCGTGACGTAGCTGGTTGTTGGGGAGTGACCACCAAGAACGAGGGAAGAGAAGATAACATCATAATTGATTAGAACTTGGATTTTGTATCGACCATCATGTATAAATAAAGCCTGTTTTGAAACAACACAGCAGAACTTGTTGATCCTCTGTATACGCATTGTTACAACAATGTATCCTTCATACTTTGCCTGTGATTCAGATTTTCTTGATCAGACACAATGTTCCCTTTGTTTGTCAGGCTCCTACTCTCCAAACATGGCTCCTCACATTTTGTGGCTGTTCCCCAAGCTGAAAATGCCACTGAAAGGGAGACACAATTTGTGCCACCAGAAGACATTATGGCCACACTGCACTTCATATCAAAAGTGGCCTTAAGAAATGCTTCCATGGGAGAAGTGTCAACAGTTGCCAGTAGAGTGCTTTGAAGGGCGTTGGGTTTCAGACCTAGAGGTGTGTAATCTGACTTCTTCTAGCCAACAGGCTGATACTGTTTCAGTAGACCTCGTACATCCTCTGACAGACAACTGGAATACTTGACAAATATCTACAGGTAGACATGACAAACATGGGCTATAATAACAATACTAATGGACCAACTACAGATAAATGAACTGGTGAAAACTAGAGCTGACCATCACATGCCAGGCTGATAAGCATGGGAGGTTGTGGTCCACCATGTCACATGATCAGCTGAGTCTCAGGTCAGGTCTGTGTTCTTGTCTTGATTATGCCATGTGGTTAAACCATTCAGGTCATTGTCTCCTTATCTTCCCTTTACTCTTTGCCCATCAAGTTGGCCAGCTATCATTAAGTTTTCAAGTTTATTTCTCCTCATACTGTGCCCAAAAAATGTTCACTGTCTACGTCTAATTTCTCTAATTAATTTATGATTATCATGTGTGTCTTGAAGGACTGCCTCATTCAGATATGTCAAGTTTGTAAAAGATGGTTGAACCCAAAAAGTACATGATGGAAGAGCCACTAGGATTGTCCATGTTTGCCAGATGATTATGTTAACTCATTAAACAACAAGAAAGTCAAGGACTCTTTAACAAGCCTTAGGACGCAATGGGCATTCTGTGTCAAAGCCAAATTTGAATAGACGAATTAGCACTCGGTAGTTGATGTGGTCAGTGTCATACTGGCTGTCTTTTCAGGACATTTCCTGTATCCATTTTAGTCTGGGTTGATGTGGAAGAATAATGAGGCGTTTAGTTTTTAGGGGGCATCTCATTTCATCATGTTCCTCTTGTACCTTGCGGTGTCAAAGTGAAGTATTAACAGCTGTAGAGTGCCTGTTTATGGCTTCATGTATTATGATTCCCATGAACTCTATTCCCTCTGTCCATTGTTTACGTGGTCGGCCTCTTCCTCTGCTTCCATTTGGTCTGTACATTATTGCTTGTTGTGGTATCCTGTTAGTTGGTAACCTAGTTACATGGCCAAACCATTTGACTTGCTGCCTTCTAATACAATCCAGCACTGCTATAACCCCACTTTGGTCCTGATTTCTTCATTTCTGATTTTCTCTCTTTCTGGCACATTGAGTATTTTTCTCAGGAATCTCATTTCTGTTGTTGTGATTTTTCTATTCTCTTTTTCTGTCATTGTCCATCAGACTTTCACTTTAGTCGTCAGTGGGTGTAAATCCTTGGGAAATCTACGGAAGAATGATGGTTCAGTATGGAGACTGTTGTTTAACTCAGGGGATTTATGAATGGGTAGATCTTTTAAGAAAATATGCAGAAATCTGCTGGTAAAGTCATGATGACTATCTTTTGGGATATCAAGTGCCATATATTGGTTCATTTCCAGGAAAGGGGTGAAACTGTGACTAGTGCTCAATACAGTGACATGCCAATGAATAAATGGAAGTCAACGATACGGTCAGAAAGCCTGGGACTTCTCTTAAAAGAAGTATTGTTACTGCATGACAAGTATTGTTACTGCAAGACAACGCTAACTCTTATACGTTTGCACGTACAGCGGATACATTATGTGCATATGAAATTTGAGATCTTCAAACATCCAGCATACAGTCCAGACTTGATGCCATCAGACTTTCACTTGGTTGGACCCTTGACTGATCATTTTTGGGGGTCAGAGGTTTGTAGAGACAACGAAGTAATGGAGGCTGTGTACAATTAGTTGAATACCACACCCAACAACTTTCCCCTAGAAGGTATTAACACGATAGTGGGCAAGTGGACCAAGTGTGTTGCCAGGTAGGGGACTGTGTTGAGAACACACAAAATTTCTGGTTTGCACTACTGTAAAAAATATTTTCATAAAATTCCTGTTACTTAATGATTTTGACTCGTATGTGTCTTTAAGTGACGATAAACACATAATTACTTAATAATTCCTCCACACATAACTGACATACAGAACTGAATAAATATGAATCATTTTGTCAGCTCCATCCAGTAGACTTTTGTCATAATTTTGGAAAAAGTAAAGCATGTTATTACAATACCTACTATAAATATGGAAAACTGATAATTCAATGTTGGGGATGTGCAGGAGATTGTAATATTGAGCATTTTCTAAGCAGAGAATTGTTCACCTGCTGAATCATGAAGGCATAGGATGAAGAACGTGACATGGTCACAGTCAAACTCAGATGTGTAATAAATAAACAAGGTATGTGAAATGAGCCGCTATAACTCCAGGAGAATGTATCTTTGTCAAGCCCAAACACAGTCATGGTTTAGACAGCCAAATAAACAAAGTGACCAAGTCAACCACCTTGAACGATGAACATCTTCCATTGCAGCTTTTAGACTGAAAATGCCAGCAACATCAACTAAATATCTCTGATTATTTTCAGATGCTTTTCTTTCTAAAGCTCACGTTACCTTGCTAGCAGCAAAGTCTCACTATCTGCAGCACGTATTGTGTTAAACTGCAAGTGAATTGGTCTATACAACACAAGTAGAGCTAATGTAGATTTACCTTTCAACATTTTATCTTTTTCCTCTTCCTTAAAGAACCTGACTTTGTTACTTCCATCTTCAGCAGGTCGAGGATATCCATTCTCTCTCAGTTGTTCTTCTGTAAGGATGTATTTTTTCAGATGCTCATACAACTCCTTTCCTGTGGAAGTCAGAAACATGAGATCATTTTCAAGACACCCAAGAGACAAGGCAATACAAACTTTAAAACAGAAAATGAAACTGAACTTCAAAGCTATGCAGGACATCACTCTGATCACAGCCCGTCAGAAAGATCCTCGACCATTTGCCAGTTTCAGTCTTGAATGCATGTTCACAACCAAGGTGTCAGAAAGATCCTCGACCGTTTGCCAGTTTCAGTCTTGAATGCACGTTCACAACCAAGGAATGCACGTTCACAACCAAGGAATGCACGTTCACAACCAAGGAATGTATGTTCACAACCAAGGAATGCTTGTTCGCAACCAAGGAATGCATGTTCGCAACCAAGGAATGCATGTTCGCAACCAAGGAATGCATGTATGCAACCAAGGAATGCATGTTCACAACCAAGGAATGCATGTTCACAACCAAGGAATGCATGTTCGCAACCAAGGAATGCATGTTCGCAACCAAGGAATGCATGTTCGCTACCAAGGAATGCATGTTCGCAACCAAGGAATGCATGTTCACAACCACGGTGTTAGAAATGTCCCATGTTCATCTTCATGTGGGTTGACCTCCGCTTCTTCTCCCAGGAACCACACCTTCCATGACTGTTCTGTCTAAGCCATTGTGGTGTTCAATATGATCAAGGTACTTCAGTTCCAGACACATGATGATGTTTGTTCTGTCTAAGCCACTATGATGTTCAATATGATCAAGGTACTTCAGTTCCAGACACATGATGATGTTTGTTCTGTCTAAGCCACTGTCATGTCCAATATGATCAAGGTACTTCAGTTCCAGACACATGATGATGTTTGTTCTGTCTAAGCCACTATGATGTTCAATATGATCAAGGTATTTCAGTTCCAGACACATGATGATGTTTGTTCTGTCTAAGCCACTGTCATGTATAATATGATCAAGGTACTTCAGTTCCAGACACATGATGATGTTTGTTCTGTCTAAGCCACTATGATGTTCAATATGATCAAGGTACTTCAGTTCCAGACACATGATGATGTTTGTTCTGTCTAAGCCACTGTGATGTTCAATATGATCAAGGTACTTCAGTTCCAGACACATGATGATGTTTGTTCTGTCTAAGCCACTATGATGTTCAACATGATCAAGGTATTTCAGTTCCAGACACATGATGATGTTTGTTCTGTCTAAGCCACTATGATGTTCAACATGATCAAGGTACTTCAGTTCCAGACACATGATGATGTTTGTTCTGTCTAAGCCACTGTGATGTTCAATATGATCAAGGTACTTCAGTTCCAGACACATGATGATGTTTGTTCTGTCTAAGCCACTATGATGTTCAATATGATCAAGGTATTTCAGTTCCAGACACATGATGATGTTTGTTCTGTCTAAGCCACTGTCATGTCCAATATGATCAAGGTACTTCAGTTCCAGACACATGATGATGTTTGTTCTGTCTAAGCCACTATGATGTTCAATATGATCAAGGTACTTCAGTTCCAGACACATGATGATGTTTGTTCTGTCTAAGCCACTGTCATGTTCAACATGATCAAGGTACTTCAGTTCCAGACACATGATGCTGTTTGTTCTGTCTAAGCCACTGTCATGTTCAATATGATCAAGGTACTTCAGTTCCAGACACATGATGATGTTTGTTCTGTCTAAGCCACTGTGATGTTCAATATGATCAAGGTACTTCAGTTCCAGACACATGATGATGTTTGTTCTGTCTAAGCCACTATGATGTTCAATATGATCAAGGTACTTCAGTTCCAGACACATGATGATGTTTGTTCTGTCTAAGCCACTGTCATGTTCAATATGATCAAGGTACTTCAGTTCCAGACACATGATGATGTTTGTTCTGTCTAAGCCACTATGATGTTCAATATGATCAAGGTACTTCAGTTCCAGACACATGATGATGTTTGTTCTGTCTAAGCCACTGTCATGTTCAACATGATCAAGGTACTTCAGTTCCAGACACATGATGCTGTTTGTTCTGTCTAAGCCACTGTCATGTTCAATATGATCAAGGTACTTCAGTTCCAGACACATGATGCCGTTTGTTCTGTCTAAGCCACTATGATGTTCAACATGATCAAGGTACTTCAGTTCCAGACACATGATGATGTTTGTTCTATCTAAGCCACTATGATGTTCAACATGATCAAGGTACTTCAGTTCCAGACACATGATGATGTTTGTTCTGTCTAAGCCACTATGATGTTCAATATGATCAAGGTATTTCAGTTCCAGACACATGATGATGTTTGTTCTGTCTAAGCCACTGTCATGTCCAATATGATCAAGGTACTTCAGTTCCAGACACATGATGATGTTTGTTCTGTCTAAGCCACTATGATGTTCAATATGATCAAGGTACTTCAGTTCCAGACACATGATGATGTTTGTTCTGTCTAAGCCACTGTCATGTCCAATATGATCAAGATATTTCAGTTCCAGACACATGATGCTGTTTGTTCTGTCTAAGCCACTGTCATGTCCAATATGATCAAGGTACTTCAGTTCCAGACACATGATGCCGTTTGTAGGCCAGTTTTATTCCATGCTCAGTATGTTTTTGTTCTTGATCCATGCCATTCTAAGAATGTTTCTGTCACATTTCAGTTCAAAAATTCTATGTTTCTTCAGTGACTGTGAAAAGGTCCATGAGTGATGTCTGTATGCTGCCACAGGAGAGATGTATGTTCTCAAGATATTGACTTAAATTTGTGTTGTGTCATAGGCACAAGTTTCACTAACATATGTGCTTCCTTTCTCCCACCACTTTCTTTGCCATCAGCAAAGGTATATTTGAGAATCTGAATAATGCCTTGAAACTAAGAATTGTTCAATAAGATCAAAAAGGTTCATCTCAATCTTATTTTGTATTTCTTTCTCAATTGGTTTGATCATTTTTTGCATATGTTTTGCATATCAATGAGGTTACAACAATTGACAAAACAATGCCTACACATTATCATCACGTATCAATGACAATTCTATTTCTTCATATCAGATCACTGTCACCAACTGGCTGGGGTTAGATCCCAGATGGGCAACCACTCAGCCAAAATCATTTTCTTCTACTGGTGTTTAGTTCTGGATGCAGTTTAAGATCCCCTAATTCTGTCAGAAGGGACTTATTACCACCCAGGTCCCAGAGAGAAAACGTGGAACAAATGTCTTTTATGCTGATTAAGACACTGTCCCTGATACTCAAGAAAACAGCCAAGAAGTGGCTCGTTGAAGATAGAATATATCTATATAGTTTTGGCTGTACTTGGTATCACCAGAAGTGAGAAAGGAGGAGTTAAGACATGCAACGTAATCTGGTTACTTATGACTGCATAGGCAAGATACCTCCCGGACATAGATTCCCACTTCTGGACAATATGTGCGAACCCCCACTAAATGATACAATAATGTGTGTACTTGATTAAGCTACACAAACATTTATAAACATTTAGAATTATACAGACAAATTGAGTTTTAAAATACAACAACTGTGTTTATTATTGCTATTGATGATCATATGATGATGATGGTGATGATTATGGTATGGTATACGTAACTTATGAGGTCACATAGGTCATGCTTCCCCCAGTGAGACGCAGTTCACTGTCAGATTGAAGGAGTCCAAATTGGTCCCTCACAAGGCTAAGTCACTTCCTGATATGGGTTGTTGACTGTCCATTGCTCCTACGAGATCTGGGTTATAGCTAGGAAATCCTGTCATACGACTTCGTACAGAAGTCCAACAGAACGAAATGTTAATATTTCTCCAGTAGGTATCCTAAGAATGCTATTGTGAATTTGCGTCTCAAGTCTTGCTGGCCATGCATGTCGTTTTATTCTATTCAATTCCTGGCTAGTTTCCAGGTTGGCTAATTAATATTCCCCTTTTCATTAACTCCGCCTATTTTTCCATGTAAGATGATTTACCTAGATGGATTAAGTGCCAAATTCTTTTCACCCCTCCTCCTTTCCTGTGAAGGGTAGTTTCATCTGTCAATCAAATTGACCGATGCCCCCCACGCCTGACACAATGAAACCTGCTTTGGCGGCAATGCAGTTGCGTCATTACATTCCAATAGGCTGGTAACACCAGCCTTCCCGGTTGCTGGCCGGAATGTGTCAGCCATGGGTTTCTACTTTGCCCCGTAGTATTGCGGAGAGGTGTTAAGCATCTGGTCCTAATTGCTCCTTTGTGGTGGCAATTACAGACGTCCCGGCTCCACAAAGTCTGGACTTTTAGATAGGTGTTAGGCCTGCATTAAATTGCCGTCTTTGGATCCCACGGGGTTTTCCCCTGAGTAGCACTGCCATGTATTATTTCAGACGGGTCTGGCTGACCCTCTTGATTCTAAACTAACACGTCAATCTCAACTGACTGGCTCCGCGATGTCTGGTTGATCAGAACATCAAAGGGAAAATCTCTTAGATGTAGAGACCAGACGTTGCTTTGATCTACCAATGTAGTAAAAATGATAGTGCGGGCTCTAAGTGACTCTGTATTTTTCTCTTACGTTTTTATCCTCTTCTGGGGAACGTTTATTCTTTTAGAGAATTTTAGAAAAATATTGTGGGCTCTGTAATTCCTTGAAAACTAGTGTAATTATGATGCTGCCGGGCTGTCCCGCCACATAGCTCTCCAATTTAAGTAGGTTCATTAATGAAGCCTATAACAGAGCCTCGGCAGCATTCAAGAATGTATCTAAGTTCTCTCCGTTCTCCAACTGCCTCCAAGTCTGGGTTCCCAATATTCTTTGTGGCAGTGGGATGTTCTATGAGTCAAAAGAAATATCCCATGTCCATTCTCCCAGGATAAACCTTGCAAATCTTTGCTCCTGGTGTTGTGTCGGATTTCCGGGCTATTGCTCGGTAATGTCCTGTCCTCTGGAGGTTTTACTTTTTCCCAGCCGGGAAATTGCAAAATGTATAACAAGATTCTCCTGCGCCGCAGAGAGACTGCTATTGTCCACTCAATTTCTGGCCCTTGTCCTATAAGCAGAGGAAGTGCCATCAGTGTTTTCTTAAAAGAATTGGTTGCAGTAATGTTGCTCCATTTTCTTTTCCTCCGTCGGCCAAAGATCATAAAAAAATCCTTTAATCTCCTTTTGGCAGGAAATTTGCTAAACATCATAATTTTATGATGTGCATTCAACTCATACTTGCCTCTTTCTTGGTAGGGCGTCCGTTTACTCCCTCCTGATTTAAGAGTTTTCTTCCCTCGATAATTATTTATCCAGGTGCGTTCCTCTTCAACAGAGTTCCATTTTGAATCTGTGTTTGAAAGTATAAGGCTAGTAGAAGTTGTCCAGCTTTGAGAAATCATGTTGTTCCCCAAGAACTGTGAATTTGTATCACTCCTTGTAGAAGTATACATAAACAGCTGTTCTCCCCATCCAACATTGGTTGAAGTGAAAGGTAAACAAGGTCCTGAGTGTTGAGTATACCAACCGCTTCGGTTTTGTTCCGCTGCAGAGTCCATCATTTGTGATCCCCTGTTAGCTTCAGCTGTGTTGATGATAGGTATTACCTTCATCCTGTCCAAAGAAGTATTTTCTTCTGTGTTGTTAGCAGACATGTTTATCGTCCCTGAATCAGAGTCCGTGGTATAACCTACATGAATGCTTTGTGTATCTTGAGTTTCCTTTTCGAAAGACTCCAAGATACTGACATCGTAAGAATTCTCCTCCGTGTCTTGTTTGTCCTCCATGGCTGGGCTCTCTTGTGCCAAGTCCAATTGAGGTATTCTCTCCCTGGTCTGGTTTTCTTGTGCCAAATCCAATAGAAGTGAATGTTGTGGGGTGTCATTTTCAATGTCATCTCCCACCTGAGATAAGTAATTCATACTGATAATTGTTTCATCTTGTGTGGCCACATAGAAAGAAACACTGGAATCCTGTTTTACATCCATTCCAGTCTCAGCTGAAATCATTTCCACTCCTAGTTTATCTGAACTGAAGGGAAAAAGAGAATCGGGTAAGGTCTCGCCTTCGATCTCTTTAATAGTTTTCCTCAGGTCCTCCTCCTCCTGGATTTTTCTCCTTTGGGAAGTCTTAGGAAGCTCCTGAGATTGCTGGGTTGCCAAGCCAGCTAATCCGCTTTTATTGCGGTGTAAACATTTTTCACATTTGTGACTGTTTACTGTACCCTGGGTACATTTTTCCATATTCCGTTTATTTTTCGGAATTGAGGTGGGAAGCATCTGCCTTTCTGTGTGCAAGTTTTTGTTTTTCTGAGCCATGGGGATTTGCGAAGGAATGCATGCCTCTTCTTTGTGACGGTCAGCTTCCCCGCTTTCTATCAGAGTTTCGGCTTGAGTTATTGGCTTTTCCTCAATCGAGCTGGTAGATTCCCCCATGTTCTGTATTTCAATTTGCTTCTTCTTAATCTCATCTTCTTCAGCTTTGTGACGCATATCTGCTTCTAATTTTGCAACTCTTTTCATCATCTGCTCATCTTCTTTGTCCCACCAATCCATTTCTTCTCTAATAAATAGTTCTAGCTTCTCTCCTACTAAGCTGAGCCTTATGCCCCATCCTCTAGCGGACTCTAAGAAATCTGTGCGTGCATCCATGATCTCTTCTCAGCTTAACTCAGGCAAGTAATTATATTATTACCCTACACAGAGCTAGTTAGATTTATGCTAGAGCAGGATAGTGACAAGAGGAACAGACACTGCTATGAGAATGATAGTAGTGAATTAGAGTGAGAAAGTTGATGCAAAGCAGTCCGTCATACACTGAATTAACTAAGCATTATCAAATTATTCATGATTAAATCAAATGATAAAGCATGTAATCAAAAAATCATCACGTAAATCATCAATAAACTAATTAATATCACTAATTAATGTGATTATTAATTCTACAGTGGTGAATGATGTAAATTAACTCATATGATATTATCCATTATTAACTTTTTAACAAGTTATTTAAATTCTACAGACTTCCCTAGAAACAAATTCCTAAGTTAATACTTAGCAAATGTAATGGGTGAAGAATGAAAGAATGGTTTATGAAAATCAATAGTCTAGAATTTATTCTCTGATTCTATCATGGATGAGAAGTCCTAATGTGTCAAAATCTAGCCTACAATCAAGCAAGCTATTAAATTAGAAATAAATTATAACTAACTAATGCTGCTAAGAATGTAAGTGAGAATGACCTAGGTTCTATCCATGGGCAAGACCGGAATAATACCAGACTAACAGATTTGAAATAGGTTCGTTCCTTGCGAGCGAACCAAAGTGTTCTAGGGTTTACTCCCGGATTCTATAGCGGGCGAACAGACCAATATGTTCTAGGGTTTACTCCCGGATTCTATAGCGGACGAGCCGTCCCAATAAGTCACCAACTGGCTGGGGTTAGATCCCAGATGGGCAACCACTCAGCCAAAATCATTTTCTTCTACTGGTGTTTAGTTCTGGATGCAGTTTAAGATCCCCTAATTCTGTCAGAAGGGACTTATTACCACCCAGGTCCCAGAGAGAAAACGTGGAACAAATGTCTTTTATGCTGATTAAGACACTGTCCCTGATACTCAAGAAAACAGCCAAGAAG
This sequence comes from Cepaea hortensis, assembly GCA_963921405.1. Taxonomy (NCBI): domain Eukaryota; kingdom Metazoa; phylum Mollusca; class Gastropoda; order Stylommatophora; family Helicidae; genus Cepaea; species Cepaea hortensis. Next base: position 64,882,585 of record OY992885.1, read on the forward strand.
TGGCTCGTTGAAGATAGAATATATCTATATAGTTTTGGCTGTACTTGGTATCACCAGAAGTGAGAAAGGAGGAGTTAAGACATGCAACGTAATCTGGTTACTTATGACTGCATAGGCAAGATACCTCCCGGACATAGATTCCCACTTCTGGACAATATGTGCGAACCCCCACTAAATGATACAATAATGTGTGTACTTGATTAAGCTACACAAACATTTATAAACATTTAGAATTATACAGACAAATTGAGTTTTAAAATACAACAACTGTGTTTATTATTGCTATTGATGATCATATGATGATGATGGTGATGATTATGGTATGGTATACGTAACTTATGAGGTCACATAGGTCATGCTTCCCCCAGTGAGACGCAGTTCACTGTCAGATTGAAGGAGTCCAAATTGGTCCCTCACAAGGCTAAGTCACTTCCTGATATGGGTTGTTGACTGTCCATTGCTCCTACGAGATCTGGGTTATAGCTAGGAAATCCTGTCATACGACTTCGTACAGAAGTCCAACAGAACGAAATGTTAATATTTCTCCAGTAGGTATCCTAAGAATGCTATTGTGAATTTGCGTCTCAAGTCTTGCTGGCCATGCATGTCGTTTTATTCTATTCAATTCCTGGCTAGTTTCCAGGTTGGCTAATTAATATTCCCCTTTTCATTAACTCCGCCTATTTTTCCATGTAAGATGATTTACCTAGATGGATTAAGTGCCAAATTCTTTTCACCCCTCCTCCTTTCCTGTGAAGGGTAGTTTCATCTGTCAATCAAATTGACCGATGCCCCCCACGCCTGACACAATGAAACCTGCTTTGGCGGCAATGCAGTTGCGTCATTACATTCCAATAGGCTGGTAACACCAGCCTTCCCGGTTGCTGGCCGGAATGTGTCAGCCATGGGTTTCTACTTTGCCCCGTAGTATTGCGGAGAGGTGTTAAGCATCTGGTCCTAATTGCTCCTTTGTGGTGGCAATTACAGACGTCCCGGCTCCACAAAGTCTGGACTTTTAGATAGGTGTTAGGCCTGCATTAAATTGCCGTCTTTGGATCCCACGGGGTTTTCCCCTGAGTAGCACTGCCATGTATTATTTCAGACGGGTCTGGCTGACCCTCTTGATTCTAAACTAACACGTCAATCTCAACTGACTGGCTCCGCGATGTCTGGTTGATCAGAACATCAAAGGGAAAATCTCTTAGATGTAGAGACCAGACGTTGCTTTGATCTACCAATGTAGTAAAAATGATAGTGCGGGCTCTAAGTGACTCTGTATTTTTCTCTTACGTTTTTATCCTCTTCTGGGGAACGTTTATTCTTTTAGAGAATTTTAGAAAAATATTGTGGGCTCTGTAATTCCTTGAAAACTAGTGTAATTATGATGCTGCCGGGCTGTCCCGCCACAATCACTTACATACAACATCTATAGTTAATGTGTTGCATAATAAGTATGCCATGAGATTTTAAAGCTATACCTTTTTCTGCATAATGTATTAGCCATTTTGAATAGTCAATGAGCATAATTCTGTATCATCCATATGAGTAAAAGTGTCCCTTACCAACGAACATAATGAAGTTTATTAGCAAACTGTTAAGTCATATATGAGGGACATTGTCATATATAAGGAACCCCATACTGCTAACCCCAAGAATGAGAAACCAGAGACTTAACACTATAGTTGTCCTTGTTTTAAAAACAAATCTGAATTTTAATATTCCCTCCTGGTCTTCCCCACAACATATTTCACTTCATACATACATAAACCAGGCCACCATAAAGAATCAATACATGTTAGGAGTACCCACTATACTGCACAGAAAAGCAACCTGCATGCACATGGATACAGTTCACTGAACATATTAATAGTACAAACATGAGGAGCAAACATTCCTGACTTGTAGACAGCAACAATGAGAGTTTACCTGAAAATGTCTGTGGCAGTCTGCGTATGGTGTTCCCTGACCTGTGTAATGTGTAACTAGTCTTGGCTGCCAGCGAACCACCCAATGTTGCTTCATGTGACTGTGCCGGGTGTGGCATTGATGCCATGGAAGATGACGAAGCCAAACCAAGGCACTGTTTTTTGGATGTTGATGGTTGGGATTCGAGTGCTTCCGTTCTGATTCTCTTAATGGCGTTGACGGCAACTCGAAGATAAATGTTTTTATTTGAAGCACGATTATAGCTAGCCTGTTCCTCTTCTTGACCCTGACAAAATAATGAGAAAAATGCAGTTTCTAATCAAGGCACCCATACATTTCTCTTGACTCTTTCTGGCCACCTGTCATCTCATAATCTTCCAAAAATCTTCTGGCACCCATTTCACAAGGCTGGGTCCATGCTAGAGCTGGATGGTCAGGACTATTCTTGACTGAGGAATGAAGCCACATTCATGATCATCAAGTGCTGTCTCTTCACTGAAGGTAGGCTGTCATGAGTCTCCATCACCCCCTTCTTGTGTCTTCATGGTGCATTCACAGAAGCCTCTCCCAGTTTATCTCTGAATGTTGTCCACCCACCTGTAATGTTGTCCACCCATCTGTAATGTTGTTCACCCACCTGTAATGTTGTCCACCCACCTGTAATGTTGTCCACCCACCTGTAATGTTGTCCACCCATCTGTAATGTTGTCCACCCATCTGTAATGTTGTCCACCCATCTGTAATGTTGTCCACCCATCTGTAATGTTGTCCACCCACCTGTAATGTTGTCCACCCATCTGTAATGTTGTCCACCCACCTGTAATGTTGTCCACCAACCTGTAATGTTGACTCTCTCTCTCTTGCACACTTCCATCTCCACCCTTCCCACCAGGCCATCTTTAAGAAGGAGTTATGTTTTTGCACACGGCCAAAGTACATCAATTGTCTGACCTTGAGCTCAATGAACAATTATCTCTTGTTGTCTTCAATCCTAGTTTTTGTAGAACTTCTTTGTTTGTTGTCATCAATCCTAGTTTTTGTAAAACTTCTTTGTTTGTTGTCTTCAATCCTAGTCTTTGTAAAACTTCTTTGTTTGTTGTCGTCAATCCTAGTTTTTGTAAAACTTCTTTGTTTGTTGTCTTCAATCCTAGTCTTTGTAAAACTTCTTTGTTTGTTGTCTTCAATCCTAGTCTTTGTAAAACTTCTTTGTTTGTTGTCTTCAATCCTAGTCTTTGTAAAACTTCTTTGTTTGTTGTCTTCAATCCTAGTCTTTGTAAAACTTCTTTGTTTGTTGTCTTCAATCCTAGTCTTTGTAACACTTCTTTGTTTGTTGTCTTCAATCCTAGTCTTTGTAATACTTCTTTGTTTTCTTCAATCCTAGTCTTTGTAGAACTTCTTTGTTTGTTGTCTTCAATCCTAGTCTTTGTAATACTTCTTTGTTTGTTGTCTTCAATCCTAGTCTTTGTAATACTTCTTTGTTTGTATTCTTCTCTTGCCATGATATCCCTCCATATTCCCCCTCTCAAAAATTTCAATTTTACCCGCCCACTGTTTAATCATTGTCCATGTTCCTGCACCATACATAATGAAGAGTAAACACAATATTTAACTTCAATACTTACTGGTAAGCTAGAGAATTAACCACCATATTTTAAGTCTCTAGCTCTCTCATATTTACATGCATGCACGCACACACACATATCCATGCACACATGGTCACACACACAATCTACAGTTTTAATTTGGAATCATAAAATCAGTGTCAAACTGTTTAGTTCAGGGGTGGCCAACCTTTTCAACGGGCCAAATTTCAGAAATAATAATTTCTGCTGGGCCACGCATCTAATTTAAAAAAAAAAATTAAAGTAAACAAGCAAGCGTGCTACAGCCTCGACCACATCATCGCTTCCCACAACATGACGTCCGGCGGAACGCATGCGGCCCGCGGGCCTCGTGTTGGCTTAGTTCCTTATTCACTCCCCACCTCTATATAGAACAAACAAGACTGACTTTAACACAGGCAGCTAGTAAAGGCCAAGGTGAATCTGCTAATCTCTGAAACCTCACAGAGCCAATATTTGAAATATGGTGTGGGGCTAGTATGCTTGCCCGCCGACCGGGCAGTCATGTGTTTGAAGCCTCATCCAGGCAGGAATATTGAAACCAAATGGATCTGAGCTCCCAGGTAGACCGGCCTAAAGTGGGCACTGGGAAATACAAGTGGTCAGCATGATACTGACCAGCTCACTCAGCGAGTGATGCGTGGTCTGTTAAAATATGGGGCCAGCACCATATAGCCAATGTGCCTGGAGGCAGGGCGAAGAGCCCTTGACCTTGTATGCATAGCTGAGATGTTCAATTCCCTGCCTTAAGCTCAGAAGTGAATCACAGAGCACAGGGTCAAGCATTCGTACAAGACCCATTGGTTTCTTCTTCCTCTTCTTCGTCTTCTGCGTTCATCCGGAGAGTTTTTTCGGACGTGATTGCCTTGTGCCTGTTTACAACAGAGCTGTGTTCTTGCGCCGTTAGGCCGACATATTCGACTTCTGCATGCATTTGTGACTGGGTTAACATTCTCAGGGATTGGTTTCTAATATCAAATTGTTCTCCTGTACTCTTGGCTGGTGGGATTTGGTACCTAGCCTGTTCGGATAGTGGTGAAAAGACAACAGATCTCACGTGCAAATTTTGCATATTTAAAATCCCACAAGAGTTGGAAACCACAAAGAGTAGGCCATAAAGTTGTTTGCTCTGCCAAAATTTAGGGAAAGATAAGAGCTCATTCTCATGGATGGAAATGCCTAGAAAAAGTAAACCTTCCACACACTATGGCAACACTGAACACATTAACCTCGGAGGGGTGTAGCTGGGAGTGACATCCTTCCCTCACACTGACCTTGGATGCGTGTAGCCAGGAGTGACATCCTTCCCTCACACTGACCTCGGAGGGGTGTAGCCAGGAGTGACATCCTTCCCTCACACTGACCTCGGAGGGGTGTAGCCAGGAGTGACATCCTTCCCTCATACTGACCTCGGAGGTGTGTAGCCAGGAGTGACATCCTTCCCTCACACTGACCTCGGAGGTGTGTAACTGGGAGTGACATCCTTCCCTCACTCTGACCTTGTAGGTGTGTAACTGGGAGTGACATCTGTCCCTCACACTAACCTCGGAGGTGTGTAACTGGGAGTGACATCCTTCCCTCACACTAACCTCGGAGGTGTGTAACTGGGAGTGACATCCTTCCCTCACACTAACCTCGGAGGTGTGTAACTGGGAGTGACATCTGTCCCTCACACTGACCTTGGAGGTGTGTAACTGGGAGTGACATCTGTCCCTCACACTGACCTTGGAGGTGTGCAACTGGGAGTGACATCCTTCCCTCACACTAACCTCGGAGGTGTGTAACTGGGAGTGACATCCGTCCCTCACACTGACCTCGGAGGTGTATAACTGGGAGTGACATCCTTCCCTCACACTAACCTCGGAGGTGTATAACTGGGAGTGACATCCTTCCCTCACACTAACCTCGGAGGTGTATAACTGGGAGTGACATCCTTCCCTCACACTAACCTCAGAAGTGTGTAACTGGGAGTGACATCCATCCCTCACAGTGACCCCGGAGGTGTGTAACTGGGAGTGATATCCATCCCTCACACTAACCTCGGAGGTGTGTAACTGGGAGTGACATCCTTCCCTCACACTAACCTTGGAGGTGTGTAACTGGGAGTGACATCCTTCCCTCACACTGACCCCGGAGGTGTGTAACTGGGAGTGACATCCATCCCTCACACTGACCTCGGAGGTGTGTAACTGGTGGTGACATCCATCCCTCACATTGACCTCGGAGGTGTGTAACTGGGAGTAACATCCTTCCCTCACACTGACCTTGGAGATGTGTAACTGGGAGTGACATCCTTACCTCACAAGAGGAACACAGACAGTCAGATAGGAATATGGTGTCCTGTAACTGGAGACTACAGAAACTTGATTTGACCAAACAATATCAGGAGTATGTGGAGAAGTAACTACATGAATGTCCTAAACTAGGTCAGAACACTGAGACAAATAATTACAGCCATGTATTAAGTAATATTAATTTCAACAACTAAGAACACTAACAAGTCTGTGCAAAACCAACAAAACAGATGAACAAACTGCATAGGATGAAACAGAAATAGTACTGGACATGGTTTCAAGGCACACAATGATGTCAACAACAGCAATGATGAGCAGCACTTGTCACAGAGCATTGGGAAATAGCATGATCACCAATGCCAATCAGCATGCCTTTTAATTACATTCATTAAAACCATGTTTAGATTTCTCTCATTTTATTTGTCTGGAATAAAAATGGTGCACTGTATGAATCTATAATGTTAGTCAATACAGGAGATACGGTACAATGATTCCTTTCATTCTATATTTCATAGCTAGAAACGGCCACTGCTGAATTCCCGGAGCACACGGTTATTATTCAGAAACACTTCTCATCTTGCGAATGACTACATCAGAGTAGCTTAGCCGTGTAACCCCCCCCCCCCCCCCCCTCTCTTTGTTTTTATATATATATACAAATGCAGTTTGTTGACAAGCTTGTTTCTTGGAAAGCCAAAATGAGTCATGTAAATCATAAAAAAGAGGTGAAGACAAAAACAAAGTACCACATACATGAAAATGAGGCAGTCATTTTTAAAGATCACATTACAAGATGAGAAAAACTGGAAAGATTTATGGAAAAAGCTGATACAGAAATACAAACAGAGAAGATATTTGACAGCCTTAAGCCAAGGTACTGAAAGGTGCCAGCATACAGATACATGCTGTTGGAGATCACAAGATGGGAGAAGCATGATCACTCCTGCCAGTTGGCTATCTCTCTATCTCTCTCAAACACACACACCATCTGCCCACGTTCACTGGCATCATCATCATCAAGTGCCGTGCCGGCTGGCGTAGGCGTTCATGACTCTCCACAGACCTGTCTTTGGTTTTCTGGATCAACACTGCCGTAGATATTCCTCCATGCCACTATTGCAATCCATCCAGCATCATTTCTCGTGGTCTGCCTCCACCTCTCTTCCCCTCGATCTTTCCAGTTGTCACGATGTTCTCCAGTGCCTCTCTTCTCATCACATGACCAAAAAAAGCTGTTTGTCTCTTTCTTATTGTTGTATATAATATTCTAGTTTCGCCAGCCTCTTTAAGGCATTCGTTGTTAGTTACTTTGGCAGTCCAAGAAATTCGCAACATTCGTCTAAGGAACCACATCTCTGTTGCTTCCAGTCTCTTCCTAATTTGTTCATTTATATTCCAAGATTCACCACCATACAGCAAAACAGGTTCTATATAGCTCTTTAGCACTCTCTTTCTTACATTAAAAAAAGTCGTCGCTTAAAAGTCGACAGGGTCGACCTCATTGCACCGGGTTTTATCCCATATGGTTTGGTCTCTTTCCGCAGAGCGGAAAGCGTCGCACAAAGCATGAACTCCGTAGCTCTAGAGACGACCCACAGGAGTCTCAGAAAAATTTAACCCGTGAACCGAAGGACGCAGCCCGGAATCGAACCCACAACCTTCGGAGCCCGAATTAAACGGCTTCTTCTTCATCTTCAGCATTCCGAGCCATTGAGGTTCTTTGCTGCAGATACAAGCCGTCTCCTTTCGTCTCTCTGGTGGACCTTCTCTTGCCAGTCGTTGATTCCAAGTGCTTGTAGGTCTGTACATGTATTATCTCTCCACCGTCTTCTTGGTCTACCTCGGGGTCTACGGTCATTTATTTCCTAAGTGTAAGCGAGTTTTGTTTCCCTTCTTTCTATATGCCCCAGCCATTATTTATATATATATATATATATAAACAAGCCTATAACTGCTGATTTCATTTATAGCCATTGACTCCCCATCCAGTCAATACTGGCACAACGTGAAACACCAATCTGACTCAAACACCATATATCAAAGTTAACAACGCTAATTACTCATTGGACATAAAACCTGGCGTCGTGAGACAACAAAGGGGAATGACATCATGTAAAACATACCTTAATATAAGCTGATTCCTCTGGGGTGAACTTCAAATATTCATCTATCATCAAGTTCAAGTATCTTTGGCGAATATTACTAGGTACTTTGGCACCAAACTCTGCGGGAATGACTGGGCGTTTCAAATTAATCTGAAATATTTATATCTAATATAAACACCTCATCTGAATTACTGCACAAATTATTTTTAGCACAGTCTGGGAGACTAAAGAAATATCAGCAGAATGGACAGAATGATATCTGGTGAAATTGTGAAGAAAAGGTACCTGTAGGAATATGAACATTGTAGAGGAATATACTATTATCAGTTCAAGGAAAAATATAAAGCAGAGATCATTCTAGAGATATTAACCCTTTACAGGGCAGACGCTTGTCCATTTTGTAGCCCTGAATGGGCAAGATTTTTTCAGGTTTGGAAAAATTTCGGGTCGCGTTAGTAAAAACATCACAAATAAGGTGTTAGTCAACCGATTTTAGTTAAATAAACAAACACAATGAAGGGAAAAGCATGCAGAATATGTTACTCACGTGATTGTTGCCGGTAATCCATACATGAACACAAATATTTACGAAATACGGCATGTTGTTTGTGATTTTCCGTCACCTATACAGCAATATACAAACACATTTTCAGAATCATAATCACTTTCTTTAAAGTCCGACTCACGACTGCTAATGCAAAGTAACGCTTTGCACTGATATCTAGCTCCGATTAATAGTCAACTTCGTGCCCTTTAATGTCATTTAAAATGAACCTAGCGAAATCTCGGCTATCACTTGAAGAATCGCCGAAATCCATTTTGAAAAACAGCGTAAATATCCCGAAAACTATCAAAAATTGTCCTTAAAAGTCCGTTCAAATTCATACTATCGCGTTTACAAATGGCGGCCACGTTGTCAAGCTGTAGGCGAAAGCGAAAGTAGCCGTCGGAAGTGTCGGAAAGCCGAGAGATCGCGATTTTACAATGCATAATAGTATCGGCCGGAATCGGACGCTACGATCGTTTTATGGCATCGGCCGGAATTGGCCGCTGTGATCTGTAAAGGGTTAAGAGATGTCACTGATAAACTACTGATGAACAAGCAAACAAGCAGACTGATAGAGAATCTCTTTGGGAACTAATGAGTTGCTATGGGATTCCACCAAAGATCTCTCTCTCTCTCTCTCTCTCTCTCTCTCTCTCACACACACACAAACACACATATATATGTGTATATATATATATATATATATATATATATATATATATATATATATATATATATATATATATAATAAGATATTCAGTATTCTGAAATAAACTGCATATGCAAAAAGCCTTTTCTGAATGAATAATTAGAAACAGAAGAAACATTATGATAACAATTTACTTTAAGTATCATTTACTTGTTTATGAGCAGAAATTAACACTGTGAATAAATAATATAGTTACACCTTGAGCAACTGACAGATGTGTGCTGACAACTGGAAGAGAAACCTGCCTGTGTGTACCCCTGCATACACAAGCTGTTTTATATCACTATGCAGTGAAGTGTAACACAGTTAAATATAGAAACACATGCAATGGTGCAATACAAGGAATTATATGAATAATGTTGTTACTTTCCATTTTATAAATAGGTGAAAGAACAAAACTGAAAGTGAAACTGCTTAGTAAAGCTGATCCAGTCACTAGTAGTTGTAATGTCATGCTCTGACATAAGCAAGTTCAGTGAAATACCCAACAATTCATTTGAACAGGTTTCACATGACAGTTTCAATGGGGCAGAAATAATACTCCTGACTGGCAAACCTTACAGTTAAGAAGTATATTCAATAACCATTTAGTGGTTACTGGGGTATTTGAGTTTGGATTAATATGGCTAAAATCAAAGCAAGCAGTTACATTTCAACATTATACAAATGAGTGCACCTATAATAAGCAGTAGTACAAAAGATATACACAGATTTTGAGATTTTGTGATGAATTAGAAATGGTATTTTCTCAAACCAAATCACAAGAAGTTAAAATTATACTTGACGATTTGAACGCAAAAGTGGGAAAGTAGAGAACAAAATATGTCATTGGTAACTATGGTTTCAGAATAAGAAATGAAAGAGAACTGACAGAATGGGCAAAATAAATTATATATTGTTTGGAGGACAAAAGAAAACAAAGTAAGAATGACAAAGACAAATATGATAAGATAGATAAATAAATAAGATATACATGCATACATACAGATACAAAACAAGTGATTTGACAGGCAGAAAAATCAGATTAAACACAGGATGCTTGCAGAAAAGGTATTAATGGAAGAAGATGGTATGATAAAGAAATTAAATGAATGCATACATGAGTTATATGATGGAGACTAAGCAGAATTAGTATAAGAAAGTAAAATACAATGTAAACCAACACTAAACAAATAAGTCACAGATGCTATCAAACATATGAAGAAATGAAAAACTGCTGGGCCAGATGCAATTACAGTAGAGGAATTAGAAGCAATGGGAGAATCTGAAATAAAAATATTAACTAAATTGTTGAATAATAATTATAACAGTGGATATATACATAGTGATATGCTCGTAGATTTGTATTGATAGTTTTACCCTAGAAACCAACAGCAACTGAATGTGAAGAATTTTGTATAATCAAACTCATAAACTGTGTCATCAAACTTCTGCTCAAAATTATAATAAGAACAAGAAGGAAAATTTAGATGGAAATTAGTAAAGAACAGAATGGATTTGAGGAAGGGAATGGAATAAATAATGCAAACTACACATTCCTAACACTAATAGAGAGATAAATTGAGACAGAAAGATCTATACATGTGCTTTATAAATTACATCAAAGCATTTGATAAAGTGAAGAATGATGAAATGATCCAAATGTTTGAGGATATTAAGACTGATGGCAAAGATCTCAGAATAATAAATAAATATTTACCGGAAACAACTAACAGCAATTAAAATGGGAAATAAATTATGAATAGAGCAAGACAATGATGTATTTTGTCATTGGAAATTGACGTCTGTCTAACATCATCATGATCCAGTGCCTTGTCAGCCGGCGTGGGCAATCACGCCCTTCCACAAATTGTGATTGACGGCATGGATCAATTAGAGTGTTGACTCCCTTCCGTGCCATGACACAAGAATTTTTTCACGATGTCTTCCTCTATCTCTCTTTCCCCAAATCTTACCGGTTGTCACAACATGTTCCAGCTTTTGTCTTCTCATAATGGGGCCAACAAATTATGACTGCCTCTTTCTGATGTTTGTAATAAGTTTTCTTTGCGACTTAGCTTCCCTCAAAATGTTTAGATTGTTCATTTTGACTGTCCAATTAATTTTCAACATTCTTCTATAAAACCACATCTCCAAGGCTTCCTTGGATTTTTTCGCCTGTTTACTAATTATCCAGGATTTGCAGACTTTGGTTCTACATAATTCTGTCTATAGTGAAATAATACTGAGAAAGATCAAAGATGGACCAAAAATACAAGCTGAAGGTTGCAATATAAGAATATGTTTTATGCACATGACACAGTAGTGATAGCAGAAAACGCAAAAGATCTGCAACAAATATTGGACATTGTAGCAATAGAGAGTGCTACAAAAAGGACTTTCCTTTAATATCAAGAGAACAGACACAACGGTTAAGTCAAAGATAACACCACCATTTTTAACAATAGAATGCAAAATCCTTAACCAAAACAAAAATTTACATATTTGGGGGAAACCATAGCATCAAATGGAAGACACATGACAGAGGTTAAGAGCGGCCAAGCATCTGCATTTAAGAGTCTAGGATAGTGTCTAACAAATTAGGAAGAGCTTCTAGGCAGCTGAGATGTGGTTTCTGAGATGAATGTGGCAAATACTTTGCACTGCCAGAGTAACTAACAATGATTGCCTGAAAGAGGCTATTGAAGACAGAACATTGCAAATATAAGAAATAACCAGTATTCTTTGGTCATATAATGAGGAGAGAGTATTGATCATTTGTGAAGACTGGACAGATCAGTGGTAAAAGAGGCAAAGGCGGACAGAGAAAGAGAGAGAGATTCTGGGTGGTCTATTATGGTACCACAGAAGGACATGGTAGATAGAATGGATACAAGGCTGGTCTGGTTCGCAAGATCAGTCCCGCGTCTAGCGTTCATTGTCTCGGATGGCTGTGTGAGGTGCACCAAACTGGGATCTTCCCAGCCAACACAACTTAGTGAGGCAGGCGTTTCGAGAATGTAACCGCATCGAACAGTCCTATGAAAATTCAGGAAAGTGAACCTGGTCAACAAACGCCCACAGAAGTCGGATGTTTCTGCTGAAAGGGACAAATATCGCAGCTCTGCTGTAACTGACACAGCACAATATGTCCAAGACAAACAATTTCAGAAGAACAAAATTTTACTCCCAACTAGTTCATGACCTCACCTCTAGACAGTCTCACAATAGGTATATCTGACGAAGAATGTGATTGCTAAGGGACAATTGTTTCTGCTGTCACAGCATATTTTTTTGCCTGGCTGTTAAAGAATTATTGCTGGACCCAGCCAGCTTTTGAATTTGCTAATCCTATCTTCTAGCTCAGGGGTCACCAAACTACGGCCCGCAGGCCGGATCCGGCCCGCGACATCATTTCATCCGGTCCGCCGACGGTACTCTAACTTGCTTGATATAACGTATGGAACACGAGACGTTGGGATACAATTTAAAGGTAAATATTATGTATAGAATAACAGGAGATCTTCATACGCACTGAGACTTCGTGGCTGCTATGTGTCTTAAATTTACTATTTTCAATTATAAATTATTGTATCTAGATTTTCTTGTTTATTGTAATATTTGCTTATTTCACGCCATCCCAAGTCCTTCCCCGGTTCGTGGTTGCGCCGCCTACGCTCTGACGTTACCTTGGTTTCCATGGCCACACACACAACCACACACGCATTTTCCCCTCCCCCAGATGCGTCCGGCTGTCAACACAGGTTCATGCTCCAGAAATATTTACTTCTTTTTGCCAGTCATCCATTTTATAGGTGTGTAACAAGGGTATCTTTGTTTGACAGTGATAGGTCAGTGAACTACAAGTGTGAATAGAGGCATTAAAGTAGCAAACATAGCATAAAATGCCATAGACGCCTCATGTTATTATGAAAATATTATCCCCAGCTCAGAAGAATTTTCTGGTCAAGGTGTTAATCGAGCTGGTCGCTATGCCAGTGTTTTTCAACCTTTCTGCTGGAGCAGATCCTTACCCACATGTTTATGTTGCTCAAGGAACTGTGTGCATGATCCAAGTGTTGTCCTACTTTATGTAATAAACCAAATGGGTAGAAAGGTTGCATTTAGTCGATTTCGGTCTGTTTCGGCGGAACCCCGGGTTCAAATCCTCGGTAAGGTTCGAATCCTCGGTAAGGTTTGGGATTATTTTCTGTCATGGGCTAAAAGAAAATCCTAACCTGCACAGCTCGCAGCAACTGCACTAGCCAGGCTGCCTTAATTCCTCAGTCTCAAAGATCACCCTGCCATACACCGCAAGGTAATATATTGGCAGTAAATAGCAGTTTTGACAGACAGTCGGGGGAACCCCTGGTTGCCACTCGCAGAACCCAGGTTGAAAATCTCTGTTCTAGGCTGTTTAATTAGGCCAGCCCTATTAATATAGTTTGCAAACCTTATTATGAGATATAACATATTACCAAAGGTATCTATACACTTTATATGTACCTTTGGCGAACAGTAGCTTTACCAGTGTTTCAATAAGATTTTGATTATGTTTCTAATTCAATGTCTTTTTCATTTTCAGATCCCGTGTACTTCACCCTTCATTATGGCTACTAAGAAAAGAAAAAGTGGACGCCGAGTATTTGCATTTTCAATGAAGAATAGGGAGTAAAGTACTTCTTTGTGGAAACAAAGGACCAGAAAACCAATTGCGTAATATGCAGAGAAAGTGTTGCCGTTTTGAAAAAGTACAATCTTCTGCGTCACTACGCAACAAAACATCTATCAATATAGTCAAAGTTTTCTGGAAAGTTACGCTCTGAGAAATATGAGTCCTTGAAACGTGGTTTAGGAAAATAAAGAGAAAGTTTTCTGAAAATGAATCTGTCACTCGTACAAGTTACAAAATAATGCATAAGATGGCAGAACGGGGAAAACTGTTTACTGACGGCAACTTCATCAAAGAGTGTATGATGGAAGCAGCAAATGACTTGTGTCCTGAGAAAGCCGATTTGTTTGGAACTAACAGCCTTTCGGCATGTTCAGTTGTGCGAAGAACAGAAGAACTTGGAGAGAACATAGTACTACAGATACTCGAGAAAACTAGAAACTTGACGTGGTATTCTCTTATGCTGGATGAGTCTACTGATCTCTCGAGTACGTCACAAATTCTCGTATTCATTTTTGGTGTCAATTTGGACTTTCAGATAACGGAAGAGTTGGTATCCGTTTGCAGCATGCATGTAACAACAACTGGAAAAGACATTTTCATGCAAGACTTTCAGTGGAATCAGCTACGAGGTGTTACAGTTGATGGAGGAAAACACATGGCTGGAGCGAGGAAGGGTCTCATGGGGCAGATCAGGACTCAATTGAAAGATTTGCTAATTCCGGGCGCTCTGTTCATACACTGCACCAGACACCAGCAAGCACACTGTGGGAAAGATTTAAATATTTCTTGTATACTGAAACCAGTTGTTTCTGCTGTGAACTTCATTCGGGGACATGCACTCAATAACCGTCAGTTCCAGGCTTTTCTTGAAGAAATTGATTCTGAATTCTGTGACTTGTCTTATCACATATTAGATCAGTGAGGTAGCTCTGCTGCGGTAAAGTCCTGTTTCGTTGTTACAAGCTCCGAAAAGAAATAGATGTTTTCCTTACTGAAAAATATAGAGCTGATCCACAGCTGTCAGATCCTATATGGCTGTCAAAGTAGTCATGTTTGGTCAACATTACATCCAACATGAATTAACTGAATTTAAAACTTCAGAGAAAGAATAACCTCGTCTGTGGCTTTAAAGAATCATCAAAGGATTTTGGAGAAAGTTGTCACTGTTTGAAGCACAAATGGAAGGATAAAACTTTTCTCATGTTTACTGTTTCAAAGACTGATTGATTGATTGATTGATTTAGGAATTGACATCACAGCATTCGGGGCATTCCCATAAGTGCTCCGTCCCCATCCTCAGTAGCCAGCGAAGAGTTCCAACACTATAGTACCAGTAGCAATCTGATTATAAGTCCGTCTCGCCTTTCCTCTGAGCATTGAGAGTCGGCCAGATCCCCTCATCACTCCTCGCTGTCTCATTCTTGCCAGACCATGGTAATCCATTTACTCCTCCGAGGTGTGCACGTGCTCCCACAAGGCCGCAACCACATCTGCCTTGTCATGTATCAATACTCCACCAAGTTCTGCAGAGCCAGCCAATCTGTCCACCTGTTCATTTCCCAGCACACCGGCATGCCCCGGAGAAAAGATCCAGGCTTGCCACCCGTGACCTCCAAAGCGAAGCAAGCCACTCCGCACGAAGCCTGCCCGTCCTCACCCTAGTCAGCATGCTTTCTGAGTCAGTTACAATCACGATGTGTGTGTGTGTCGTATTCTCCATCCAGCGGAGAGCCGCAGTGACTGCCTCCACCTCCATTCTTAAGCTGGATGTTGTGGTATCATATGCCAGGCTCTCCTGCCCCAAACATCGACCATTAGCTTTGGCTATGAACCCCCAGCCACTTCTCTCACCTCTTAACACCGAACCATCTGTGTAGATAATCACATCACCCGAGTGAGCATTGTCCTGAATTAGTTGCTGGATTTCCACTTCCGTGGCCCCTGCTGGCCACTCCCTGCACTCCCGGCTTAATGTGATTATAACTCTGCACAAGTCTGACTGCTCCGCTGGCACTCTGACCCACTCCTCTCCACGCCTAATGTTCTCCAAGGGGCATACCTGTCTGATCGTATCCTCCGCCTGAGCCATCCATGATTTCCCTCTTATCAGTCGTTGACCCTTAACTGCGTCCAGCACATATTGCAGTGGGTGGTCTGTGTCTGCAGCTACTCTGAGGTATGCCTTCGCCTGCATCACCTTGAGCCTACCAGCAACAGTTGGCAGACCAAGGATGTAAAGCATACACACTACTGGGGTGTCTCTAGTGCATCCCAGAATGACCCGCATAGCTTCGTTCTGTATGCGCTCTAACTTCACCAGCTGACTCTCTGAGACAGTGAGCAGACCAAATCCATAATCAATTACTGTTTCAAAGAGTTATGCGCTACAATCACCGAAGATGTCAACCTAGATTTTGCGGGAAAAA
Organism: Cepaea hortensis; assembly: GCA_963921405.1. Taxonomy (NCBI): domain Eukaryota; kingdom Metazoa; phylum Mollusca; class Gastropoda; order Stylommatophora; family Helicidae; genus Cepaea; species Cepaea hortensis. The sequence continues at coordinate 64,898,868 of OY992885.1, forward strand.
AAAATTATTCGTGACTTGAAGAAGCCTGTTTGGAGAGATTTTCAGATCTTGACAGAATTGAGAATGACATTCTTCTGTTCCAGAATCCATTTGATTGTAACCTTGATGATGTGCCAGTTGAACTACAGTTGGAGCTCATTGATTTGCAGGCAAATGACTTTTTGAAAGAGAAGCACAGAAAAGGAAAATTTGTTGAATTTTACCACTGCTCACCTGATGTTGAATTTCCAAAACTGAAGAAATTTGCCTTTGGTATGGCATCAGTGTTTGGAACAACTTATGTCTGTGAGCAAACATTTTCAAAAATGAAGTATGTAAAATCAACACATCGAAAGAGATTGACTGATGAACATTTGAAAGCAATTCTCTTGATTTGTTGCAGCAATTCCAAACCAAACACTAATGATATCTTGAAAGCCAAATATCAGTTTCACAAATCTCACTAACCATTTTTTGCTGCTTAGTTTGTGAGATTCGGATATGTGCACAATAGGTCTGATGTAACTATGTTTTTGGCAACGTCGCCTTCTTTGATAACTTTTTTAGAAAATAAAAATGTTGGTTGTCTTTTTTATTTTTTGTGTGCATTGCACACCACTCACCCATGATTAACTTAGTTTTTCGTCTTTTTCCCCGAGACTTCTTTCTGGCTTGCAAGTATTGTTAAAGTTAGTTGCATATCCATTACAAGACGTTTGCAGTCAACACCAACATTTATTTGATGTTGTTGATGTCTTGGCAAGTTTACGTTCAGTAGTTTCTGAACGACCGGCACCCATATCATAGCGTAAAAAACCAGTGCAACGCAGTCTGTTTCTAAATCGTGCACAGCTGTGTTTCTAACGTGGGTATACGGGATTACGAACCACGTCCTTAAGACCTTCGCCACAGAGATGGCGCAAGTATTGTACAGAATGATAATCCGGCCCGCGCTCGTCATTTTGTCATTTATCCGGCCCACTGTGAAAAAAGTTTGGTGACCCCTGTTCTAGCTCATTAACATTACAAACATTACTGTCCATTTACTATTCCATAAATGATTTTCAAATGTCCTCCTTACTTGACTTATAATTAAATATATTATGTAAACCCTGATGTATCAAACCCAGATGTCTCTATTTTGACCCAATAACATGCAGCTGCCACAATATGTAGCTGTCATGCGGTAGGTGATACCGAAATGTTAAAAGCCATACATGACAGTAAAATAAAACAATTATGTGCACAAAGATATGTGATATAGAATCAGCAAACTGTTACAAAGTACATATTCAAGAACAATTATTTTCATCACAGAACTTAGTTATTTCAATTCCAACAATAAATGGGACTGTTAAATTCAGAATTACTGTGGATGTTTTGTCCTGAAACAAAGTTAGTATATTGCTACTATCATTTGCTACTGCTTCTATCATTTGCTGAGTGAGATAAGATTGATATCCCTGCCGTATGTGATAAATCATTATCTATGTTATTGCTAATCTTATATTCAATCAGATGAATCATCAGGTCAACTCTTGTTATACAATTAGTGATTAGTGAGGATCATCATCATCATCACACTGCGGACAGCCCCATGGGTGCTCCAATCTCCTCCTTAACATCACCAGCATATATATATATATATATATATATATATATATATATATATATATATATATATATATATATATATATATATAGATATATATATATATATAGACTGATTATACCAATTCTGTGTTGGTTAATCACACGTCTTGTGCTCTTGACAAGATGGTGTTCATGTCTGGCAGCGCCCCACTTCACTCCAATCTCCCTCACTCTGGACAAGGAAGCGGATTTACAAGTTTCCATAAAGCCTTCTGTTCATCCAGAATCTCTTATGTTGTTACAATTATATACTGCCACACTACTGTGAAAAAAAAAGAAGAAACTAAACGCACATTGGTGTGGCTTCTTCATAGATTGTTATGAAATCCATGGGCAGCTAAGAAGTCAAATATCCAAAGGCGTGAGGCCAATGTCATTTAAATTCTGAGGACACTATATGATAGAGATCCAGAATAAAACCAAATCTGTACTTATGACTACACAGAATGTGTGACTGTGTAAATGTGAGGAAAAAAATCAAAACTATTATAAATAGTTTTGGAGTAAGAATCGGCACAGCCAGACGCGAGAGGTACATCGGGAAAACAAAGCGCCTCGTCAACCAACACAGAACTGGCACTATTAGCCACCGGACGCTGATGCATATGCTGGGGGGAGGATCTGAGCACCTATGGACATGTCCGGAGTGCAACGAAGATACCCCAACTGATAACTAACTAACTAACTAACTATTATAAATTTAAACATCAATGGTAAAGATCTATGAATAATAAAGAACACATCTGCAGCAAACAGAAGCTGAAGAATTAACAACATTAAGAAACATTTCAGTACATAAAGAAGGATGTCAGACAAGGATGAGTATTGTTCCGTTTTGTTTTCAAACACTGAGCATATAATAAGATCAGAAGGCCACCAAAACCTACTCAAGATGACTACCATGTTATGGACAGACCAGAACAGGTAATTATTCTGCGCCTCAGAACAGGACACCATAGATTACGCAACTACATGTATACAAAATTCAAGATTGGTGACTCAGCCATGTGCACATGTGGTTTGGCGTCGCAGACAGCAGAGCACACACTCCAGGACTGCCCAAACTACAACATATCCAGACGAACCTTCTGGCCTAGAGAGACAACAGTGGAAGATAAACTCTATGGATCGCTGAATGAACTAAAAAAGACTGTTAGATTCATACAAGAGACAACATTGCAGTTATAGACATATTTCAGGCGAACGAAAGAAGAAGAAGAAGATAAGATCAGGAGAGCCGAGGTAGAACAGTGGCTAGCAAGCAGTTCCTGTTTGCCTACTGCCTGGTGATCATAAGTTTGATTCCCTCTCAAGGTGACGATATAAAAAAATTGACATGTGTTTATAGGTTGACCTAGCCTAAATGGGTGCCAGGAAATGTCCCAGGAACTAAGGTGATTGGCGTGATGTTGACCATATTACTCATTGAAAGCTCATTCATTTTCATCATCAAGTGTTCTGCCAGCTAGCGTAGGTGTTCATATCTCTCCACAGATCTCGGTCTTTGGTGTTCAGGATCAATTTTGTTGATGATACTCCTCCATGCCACCGTCTCAATCCATCCAGCATCATTTCTCTTGGTCTACCTCTACCCCTCTTCCCATTGATCTTTCCAGTTGTCACGATGTTCTCCAATGTCTCACCACGTTACCAAAGAAAGCTGTTTGTCTCTTTCTTATTGTTGTATAATGTTCTAGTTTCATTAGCCTCTTTCAAGCAATAGTTGCTAGTTACTCTGGCAGTCCAAGGAATTTGCAACATTCATCTCAGGAACCACATCTGTGCTGCTTCCAAGTTCTTCCTAATTTGCTCATTTACATTCCAAGATTCACTGCAATACTGCAAAACAGGTTCTATATAGAATTTCAGCACTCTCTTATATTCTATGATAGTGACTTATTGTCCATCCATTATGTGCCATGCTGATAAACGTGGGCGGTCATGTTCTTCCATCTCACTCGATCACCAGAGTCGTGGATCAGCTCCGTGTTTCTGTCTCAACCATGCCATGTGGCCAAGCCATCCAGGTATTTAATTCTAGGTCTTCACCTTGGTCTATTCCCTTCGATCTTGCCAGTCGACACCAAGTTCTCCAATTCATTTCTTCCCATAACATGTCCAAAAAATGTTGACTGTCTACGTCTAATGTCTCTAATCAGTTTACGATCTTCATTTGTTTCTTGAAGGACTTGTTCATTGGTTTTTCTATCTGTCCATGGTATTCTTTGCATTTTCCTCAGAAACCACATTTCCACAGCCATCAGATATTTTTCAGCTTGTCTGCTCATCGTCCACGCCTCACATCCATATAAAAGTACAGGTTCTATGTAGCACTTCAACACTCTTTTCTCGTTTCAATTGATATCTTTTTATTGGTCAGTATGTTTTTCATCTTGTAAAAGGCTACCTTCGCCATGGCAATTCTTGTTCTAATCTCTTCAAGGCATCTCCCATCAGATGTTATGACTGTTCCAAGATAGTTGTACCGATTCATTTGTTTAAGAATATGAACATTTACTTGTATATTACATTGTGGTATTTCTTCCTTCTTAGTGACGACCATAATCTATGTCTTCTTACAATTCAATTCTAACCCTAGTTGTTCACTGTGTGCAACAACCACATCTACTAAATTGTGCAGGTCCTGTTCATTGTCTGCAATGAAGACTGTATCATCTGCGTATCTAATGTTATTGATGTATTGTCCCCCCAATGTTGATTCCTTCCATATCTTCTATATTTCTGAAAATATTTTCACTGTACAAGGAAAAAAGATCTGGAGACATTACACATCCCTGTCTCACACCCCTCTTAATAGGCTGATATTGACCTATTTCATTATCAATTCTTATGGCAGCTTGTTGTTTCCAATATATGTTTCTTACAAGTCTAAGGTCTTTTCCATCAATTTGTAGATCTTCAAGCATCCTTATCATGTCGACATGTCTCATTTTATCGAAAGCCTTTGTGTGGTCAATAAAGCAGAGGAGTAGATCTTTGTTTACTTCTATAGAACGTTTAATTACTTTTCTCAGTATGTACACAGCATTTACTGTACCCTTGCCTTCTACCCACTTATTGTATAAGATACTTTTCATTTACTGAGTTTTTAGCCGTTCCTTCTCTTGAAATTACCATATATTCTGTCTTGGTTGATAATTAGCCCCATTTGTTGAGCTTTTTCCTTTAAGTGAGTCAATATTTCCCATGTCTTTTGTTCATTTTCCCCTATGGTATCTATATCATCTGCATAACCAAGCATTTTGGATGTTCCTCCAATAGTACATTCCTCCTTTACCTTCCTTACAACTTTCTCTAGAGCCAGATTGAAAAGGAGCGGCGATAGTGCATCACCCTGTTTCAAGCCAGATGTTATTTGGAAAGGGTCTGATTTCCTGCCTTTATGTGTTACTATATTATAAGTATCTGCCATGCATAGTCTGGTCATGTTGATTAACTTCCTTGGTATTCCAAATTCCTGCATAGCATTCCATAGACTATTCCTATTGACACTATCATAAGCCTTTTTAAAATCCACAAAAATGTTTTGGAGATCTCTTTTATATTCCCAACTTTTCTCTGCTATTTGTCGTAAGATAAATATCTGATCTATTGTTGATCTGTTTTGTCTGAAACCTACCTGGTAGTCACCTAATATGTCTTCTGAATATGGTTTTAGTCTATTTAGTAATACCTCGGATAGTATCTTATAGCTTATGGACAGGAGTGATATTCCTCTATAATTTTCACATTGGAACTTGTCTCCTTTCTTAAAAAGATAGGTATCAATAATGACTCTTTCCAGTCATGGGGTAATTCTTCTGTCCTCCAGATTTTTATTATTAGTTCGTATAGCTTGAGATGTAATGCATGGCCGCCTGCCTTTACAAATTCAGCAGCAATTCCATCAGCCCCAGTTGCCTTATTGTTTTTAAGTCGTGTTATTACATATAGGATTTCTTCAAAAGAAGGTTCTTCAATTTGTGGTTCACACTTTAGAACCGCTTCCTGTGGGAAAGTGTTACTTGGAGCTTCACAATTTAGTAATTCAACAAAGTATTCTTTCCATGTGTTACACATTTTCTCATTGGTATTTATCATATTCCCATTTTTGTCTTTTAAACCATATGTGTTGTGTTCGTGCCCTCATTTCATTGACTTCAGTTCTTTAAAAAACTTTCTGGATTCGTTTTTCTGGTGATTAGTTTCCATATATTTGATTATATTGCTCATATATTATTGCTTCTGCTGCCGAACTATTTTTGTAGCCTCTTTACATTCAGTTCTATATTGCTCTTCATTTTGGATGTTGTTGGTGTCATTTAACCACAACTGTCTGGCATTCTTTTTCCTAATGACTGCTTCTTCACATTTTTGATTGAACCATCTGTTCTTTCTATACGTGGTTAACACACCGAGACATTCTTCTGCGGTAGTTTGAATTGTTTTCTTGATGTTCAACCAAGTTTGGTCAACGCTTTCCTCCAATGAGTTTTGTAGAATTTCAAGTTTACATTTTATTTCATCTGCAAATTTCTTTTTGACTGTAATTTCTTGTAGTTTTTCTCTGTTATATGTTGGGCGTAACCTCTGTAGTTTAGCAGCTGGTGATCTTAATATAAAAACTAATGTTAAGCTGATGGCACATAGACAGTAACACATCTGAAGGATGTACAGAAGATAGATACATCGTGGTAGAAATTGAACAAAATAGGCCTCAACTTGAATCAAAGGAAAACATGGTAATATCAAAGAAATGGATCATGCCTAAATGTATTATTAAAGTCAATAGTATTTATTTGGGGCAAGTACATAAATTCAAGTATCTAGGCACATGATAAACGTATGATGTATCACAGATATGAAGAACTGAACTGGACAAGCAACAACTGCATTTTATAAAATAAAGAACATCTTATGCAATAAATCCCTGCTATTGGAGCTTAGAAGAGATTTCTTGCATGTTACAAAAAGAAGTGTTAACATAAGGCCGTTATTAAACTAGTAAAAAACAAAACGTATCTTGAGGCCTCAGAGATGCGGTTTTTACAGAAGAATGCCAAAGTGAGTAATCTAACTGTTTTGAACTGAGCTAAGACACAAAGAGAAACATCAGACAGGGGCAGTTATCATTTTAGGCCACATCATGAGAACAGAAAATATGAACAGATTTAAGGAAAGAGAGAAAAAGGAAAACAATTTGAGAAGATTCTTTACAACCTGTTGTATAGCATAGAATGGTGGCAGCTCACAAACTGTTACATGATGGTGTAGGTTGCAAGATAAGGAGATGCATGATTGCCCATGCTGGTTGGCAAGGTGCCCGATGACGCTGAGGCCATTTCACAAAGAAATTTGATTACTGACACCAGGGCAAGATTTTCATCATTTCATGGTCAGATTATAAGATGAGAGGATCTGTAAATGGAAAAATAGAGAGTTTTAGAGAAAGTGGTCGACAGAGTGAGAAAATGCTGTATGGGTTGACAGATTGGCATGTAAGACAACCCGCGGTCAAACTTATTAAGCCCTTCTATTTTGTCTCCATCTTAATGTGGTATAGGGGGGACATGTCAAGGAATAGTGACTAGACCAATAAACACAAACCTGCTGCCTTGTAGGTAGACTGGGGACAGTCAAAGGCTGGGGACGACAAACCCTAAAAAATACTGTTAAAATCAAATTTACTGAGCAAAAGGCTTAACAAAACTGTGCAATGTAACTTGAATTTGATTGACTTAATGAATTAAAAATGGTATTATTCAGTGGAGTCACTCTACATAGTGATAATACCTAGCCACCCAATTTCAAAGAAGTGTACCCAACTGCAAATGGTGATCACCTTCCCTGTTCTGTGGAGTCAAGGCTCAAAGAGATAGGATAAGAGCTTTTGACCAAACACTTATGACACTCAACATATTGCAGTAAGTGCCAAAGGAGTCCTAAACAAAGAAGTTCTGCTAACAAACCACCATTATGAAGAAAACAAAACTGATGTATATAGTTAGGAGACATAACTCAACAGTCATCACAGATTCACAGTCGCAAAATATCAAGACATACATTTTGATCATGAAGAATGCAAAGATGAGTTATAATACTAACACTAAATTCAATACCAGACAATGAAGTATATGTGACCTTTAACAACCAAACAGAAATTATAGGGGTTAATATGATAAAGGAAGTGAAAATCTGAATTTATAATCTATATTGCTAATCTCTCCTGGTTTGTTCTCATTGTACAGTGAACATATAATGAGATCTACAGAAAATATGTCAGGAATCCTGGTTGGTGGACATAATATAAATAACTTAGGTTATGCTGATGACACCGTCCTGATAGCAACAAGTCAGAAGGAACTACAGGAAATGATAGATACAGTGGTTGTAGAAAGTGAACAAATGGGTCTTAGTTTGAATAATAGAAAAACAGAAGTCATGGTGATATCAAAGAAATAGATTGTGCCTAAATGTGCAATTAAAGTAAATGACGTTATTTTGGGGCAATTGCAGAAATTCAGATATCTAGGCACATGGATAACATCAGATAAAAGATGCATCACTGAGATCATCATCATCATCAACTTTCACTTTTGCCGCCAAGCGTCGTGGGGAGGAATAATTAGCACTCCAGCACCTGATGGGTAGCGTTAGATAGTGTCATTCATCACTGAGATAAAGAACAGAACAGGACAAGAAAAATCTGCATTCTATCAAATGAAGAATGTTTTATGCAATAAGTCAATGTCCTTGAAAGTTAGAAAGAGAGTTCTTGCATGTTACATAGAACCAATTTTTAACATACGGGCAGCGAATACTGGACAATTAGTAAACAGGCGAAAAAATCCCTGGAAGCCTTGGAAATATGGTTTTATAGAAGAAAAATTAATAGGACAGCCAAAATGAGCAATCAGGACATTTTGAGGGAAGCTAAGTCGCAAAGAAAACTTATGACAAATATAAGAGAGAGGCAGTCATCATTTTTGGCCACGTTATAAGAAGACAAAAACTGGAACATGTCATGACAACCGGAAAGATTTGTGGAAAGAGAGATAGAGGAAGACAGTGGGAGAATATTTTTGACAGTCTTGTGTCATGGCATGGAAGGGAGTCAACACATGAATTGTATGCTGTCAGAGATTGCAGTTTGTGGAGAAGCATGAATGCCCATGCCAGCCAACAAGGCACTGGATGATGATGATGAGCATTGAATTGTTCAATTGTTGATTGTCCATTTGTCATATTATACCCCTGGTTATTACTGTAAATCTCAATATATGTTCACTGTACAATGAGAACAAATCAGGAGACATTACACAACCTTGTTTGACACCCTTCTTTATACACTGAAATGTTCCCACCAGGTTGTGGATTCTTATGGCAGCTGTTTGCTGCCAATGTATGTTCTTTATTATTCATAGATCTTTGCCATCAATGTTCAGTTTATTTAGTAATTTTATTATTTCATCATGATTCACATTGTCAAATGCTTTTGTGTAGTCTATAAAACATAAGTATAGATATGTTTTTACTTCTTTAGCTCTTTCTAATAGTGTCCTGAAAATATATATAGTGTTATTTGTGCTCTGTCCCTCCACAAATCCACACTGTTCTTCACTAATTTCTGGCTTAATCTTGTTTCTTATTCTTTTCATAATTATTCTGAGTAACAGCTTTTTCGTATGACTCATAAGACTTATTGTGTGATGCTCTTTGCATTCCAAAGTGCCAGATTTCTTTGGCACAGCTATAAAGATGGATTTCAACAGAAAACTAGGAATATACCCACTAGTGTAGATGTCACTTAAGAATTTTGTCAAAATTTCTATTCCAAAATAACCTAGAGCCTCAACTTCCTCCGATTTAATGTTGCCTGGACTGGGTGCTTTTCCTTTCTTCATGCTGTGTAGTACATCTTCAACTTCCGCTGCAAATATTGGTGGACCCTCACCAATATTTTGAATATTTACATCAGGTCTCCTATCATCATACAGCTCTTCAAGATATTCTGCCCATCTATTGACTATATCATCTAGTCCCATCAATATTGCACCATTCCTAGATTTTAGACAACCAGTGGTATTTCGTGTTTTCCTGCCTGTTATTGTATTTATTTGATTCAATATTATTTCTGTTTAAAAATACTTCATTCAATAAAGAACAGCAGACACTGAACAATCAATGAACAGACAAGGCTAGACATGATGATGGAACACAGCTACCAATTCAAGTGGTCTAGACATGATCTGGCCTACCTGAGTTGGTTCATGTGCTACACGCTTTTCTGTTTTAGGAGCTGTACTTGCGATGGTAATTGACTTTTCTGTTTTAGGAGCTGCACTTGCGATGGTAATTGACTTTTTCTCAGGTACTGCATCTGTTGGTGTGGATGGTTCAGTTTTTTTCTTGTTGTAAAATGAATTTGGAGACCAAGTGGGACCACTGGAAGGTGATTTGGTGGGAGTTTTGACACTGGGTGTATGAGCTTCACGTTTCTTTTGCGAGACAACAAGAGATGATGCTGCCTCTGATAATGATGATGATGATGATGATGACAGAGGTAGGACTGCTGATCCTGGTAAGTTTGGTTTTGAAGACACTTTATTTCCTGAAGGTAAGCTTGTGTTGATTAATTTTGAAGGCTGTAGGATAACAAAATGCATATTTATGAATGTGGCAAATAAAGTTAAACATGTATAACTAAATACAAAGAACTACATGAATGTCCATAGTGAAACATACCAAATTGTAATAAAATATTGATAATCAATATGTTTAATTCGAAACAATAAAAGGTAATCTTTGCAAAGATTGTTGGCATTTAAAATATTTACATTTTCTACTTACATACTGTATTTTTTCACTTCATAAAATTCTATAGCAATTTACTTGTGACCTCCAGACAAACTTCTAAATCTCTCCATTCACTTCATAAAATTCTATAGCAATTTACTTGTGACCTCCAGACAAACTTCTAAATCTCTCCCTTCACTTCATAAAATTCTATAGCAATTTACTTGTGACCTCCAGACAAACTTCTAAATCTCTCCCTTCACTTCATAAAATTCTATAGCAATTTACTTGTGACCTCCAGACAAACTTCTAAATCTCTCCCTTCACTTCATAAAATTCTATAGCAATTTACTTGTGACCTCCAGACAAACTTCTAAATCTCTCCCTTCACTTCATAAAATTCTATAGCAATTTACTTGTGACCTCCAGACAAACTTCTAAATCTCTCCCTTCACTTCATAAAATTCTATAGCAATTTACTTGTGACCTCCAGACAAACTTCTAAATCTCTCCCTTCACTTCATAAAATTCTATAGCAATTTACTTGTGACCTCCAGACAAACTTCTAAATCTCTCCCTTCACTTCATAAAATTCTATAGCAATTTACTTGTGACCTCCAGACAAACTTCTAAATCTCTCCCTTCACTTCATAAAATTCTATAGCAATTTACTTGTGACCTCCAGACAAACTTCTAAATCTCTCCCTTCACTTCATAAAATTCTATAGCAATTTACTTGTTACCTCCAGACAAACTTCTAAATCTCTCCCTTCACTTCATAAAATTCTATAGCAATTTACTTGTTACCTCCAGACAAACTTCTAAATCTCTCCCTTCACTTCATAAAATTCTATAGCAATTTACTTGTTACCTCCAGACAAACTTCTAAATCTCTCCCTTCACTTCATAAAATTCTATAGCAATTTACTTGTTACCTCCAGACAAACTTCTAAATCTCTCCCTTCACTTCATAAAATTCTATAACAATTTACTTGTTACCTCCAGACAAACTTCTAAATCTCTCCCTTATTTCCACATACTTGTATAGAACTCAGTTTCTGTTACTGTTTGCTGCTTGCTCATGTTTTCAACCTCTTTGCCCTTGAAGCTGATGCCTAAAACTGTTTTTCTAGAAGGCATCAACAAGCTGGTGGACAGGTGGGCCAAGTGTGTTGCCAGGCAACGGGACCATGTTGAGGAATAACACACACAATTTCAGGTTCACACTATTGTAAAAAATTATTTGAAAAATTCCTTCTGCTTTATTTGTATGTATACACGCAAAATAAATCAACAATTAAGAGAAGTGAAAACAATACTTCTCAGTTAAATGGAAAGACAATCTTTGAAAGACTGTGGATAGACTGGAAACAGAGCACTGGGCAATGGCTGGTGGGACTGTCTACAGTATTGTCTGCCTCTACAACACAGAAAAGAAGGACTCCTGAGCCAGTCAGTTATTAAGTTACTTGCGGATGTCTTGAACAGATAACAGAAGGAATATCACCTTACCAAAGAGTAACTTCAAAACCTAATACCTGCAGAACAAATAAATTAACAGTGTTTTATGTTAAGTATAAACTGTTTCTTTTACCAGATCTGATTCTCTCCCTTCCCTCTTAGCAGCTCGAAAGAGAGCTCGTTTCTGCATTTCTACAATTCGATTGTGCATTACTTCTGCTGGACTAGGTCTTGGTCTAAATGCTGTTGCTGGTTTTTTCACTGGACGGGTTACCTAGGAAATACAATTAGCCATGTGAAGAAAGAATGTGACTCCATCTATTAAAACTCTGCTACAATGTACCTCTGCAGTTAAATTAAGCAACATGTTATGAAAGACTGTGCCAGCTTAAGGCACTCATAATCATCATGTGCCATGTCAATATGCGTAGGCGGCCATGTTTCTCCATCTCGCAAGATCACCAGAGTCGTGGATCAGCTCTGTGTACTTGTCTCGACCATATCACGTGGCCAAGCCATCCAGGTATGTACTTCTCTGCCTTCCCCTTGTTTTCTTCCCCTCAATCTTGCCAGTTGTCACCATGTTCTCCAATTTATTTCTTCTCATAACGTAACCAAAAAACTGTGACTGTCTACATCTAATTTCTCTAATCAGTTTACGGTTTTAATTTGTTTCTTGTAGGACTTGGTCATTGGTTTTTCTGTCTGTCCATGGTATTCTTTACATTTTCCTCAGAAGCCACATTTCTACAGCCATCAGATGTTTTTCAGCAAGTCTGCTCATTGTCCACACTTCACATCCATACAAAAGTACAGGTTCTATGTAGCACCTCAACACCCTTTTTCTCATTGCTAATGACATCTTTTTATTGGCCAGTATGTTTTCCATTTTGCAAAAGGCTACCTTCGCCATGTCATTCTTCTTCTAATCTCTTCAAGGTGTCTCCCATCACTAAACAAATTTCAAGCATCAACCATTTCCATTCTCATAACTGTATTGATGACAAATGTCACATTTGTTTTCAAACTGTGGAAGTTATAAAATAATACAAGATTGTGCAAAGTAAACAAACTAAGATAAATTGATTCAACATAAAAAGTAATTCAGAACTAAAATTCCACCAGCTTTACTGCCTATTCAAAGATTAGAATTTGCATTTTCATAAAGTATAAGTACTCTGGTGTCAACAAACTGGCAAATATAGTTTCTTCCAGTATAGTGTGTGTGATTGGGAAATTGAGACTGTGCATGTGAAATAACATTGTACATCAGAATTCTTAAAAGATATGTATGCATGATAAATAGGACATGTACAAATAAAATAACATTGTACAAAACATCTTACAAAGTATGTGTGGATGGTCAATGGAAAGAGTACATACAGATTAACACTTACAAAAGGAAGGACTTCTCAAGGTAATAACTCTAATTGTGAATCAACCAGATGTGAGCAATTCTGCAGTGTTCTCCCATGCTTACAATTTTGACCAGAAGTGAATCCATCACATGATTTATTATGCTATCAATCATATGCTTTATCATGCTATCAAGACTTTTTTATTCCAACATAAAAACTGGGAATTTACTATTTCATAGTTAGAAAAACAAAGCCAACAGAATTGTACATGCATAAAGCTGAAAATATCATGAATGTGTGGAAGGCGAGTGGTAGGAAGGACCAAATGTAAAACAGATCTGTGTATGGAATTTGTGAACCCTTGAAGATAAAGTGTGTTTGTTTGTTAGGTAATTACATTAAAACAGCTGTCTTTTTCAAGAGATAAACCAACTGGTATCAGAAAAAAAATTAATTTTGAAATAAATCAACATATTTTTATCAAGTGAACTGTTACTATAACATAATGGTGATAGCATGTGTGTCAATTAATTTTTTTTTATGTAAGTCTCATACTGATCAGACCAGTTGTGCTGTATGGCTCTGAAACCTGGAGTACAACGAAAGGAGACGAAGCCTTGTTACAAACCTTTGAGAACAAAATTTTAAGACGCATCTTTGGACCCATTAGGGATACACAAAGTGGAGAGTGGAAAAGAAGAAGTAACAAAGACATTTATGATCTGTTTAAGTCCCCGCTAATCACTGGTATCATGAAGGCTAATAGACTACAATGGCTGGGGCATATAGAAAGAATGGAAGATAATAGGGAAACAAAACTCGCTTACACTCAGGAAATAAATGACTGTAGACCCCGAGGTAGACCAAGAAGGCGGTGGAGAGATAATACATGTACAGACCTACAAGCACTTGGAATCAACGACTGGCAAGAGAAGGTCCACCAGAGAGACGAATGGAGACGGATTGTATTTGCAGCAAAGAACCTCAATGGCTCGGAACGCTGAAGAAGAAGAAGAAGTAAGTCTCATTCAATTAAGACTGTTGACTTTTATCATTAATATTAATTAATACATCCAGGCGATAATGTTTCATTCCCAGCAAGCAACCCACACACATATAGGTACAAATATAACTCAAACAATGCTGATATTAGCTTACAAAAGAGAAACAGCTCCTTGTCAAGAGATGTGCTTGAGTGAAGAGTGGAGGAGAGGGTACATGTGAGAGGTACACAGCTCTACGTACGTATGTACGTGCATGCGTGCGTGTTTGTGGGGGTGGGGGGGGGAGCATCAAAAGATGTACTGGAAGAAGCCTAAGTGAACTGTGATGATGTAAAACAGAAAATTCTGGAGCAGACACCAGATGATAATGGTAGAAGTACTATAAATTACCCCTTGAGCTGTCTTGTGGGCCATTCTCTTCTTGATGACAGAGAGCAGCAAGCTGTCCGAGGTTTCTGCAACCTTTGGTGCCTGGTATTATTTGATGTAAGAAAACAAAGGGAGATCACCACAAAGGGTAAAATCTATAGTCTCTGAAATATATATACATCAATGAAATGAAGCAGTATATGATAATGGCCTTGGGTATTCCATTAACAGATACATGTTATCTATCTTATTCATTTATTTGTATTCGGGCTCTCATTAGTTTCTGCTGCAATGAATCCAACCCACCGGATACTGCAGTTCACAATTTACCTATTAATGCCTCACCAACTTTGCATGAGACATTTATATTTTAGCTTTAGCATGCTCCCTGCTCTATTGGTGAAGAATTCTTGAAAGAATCATAACTCTTGGGAAAGATGATGGTGTATCTACAAGAGCTGATATTTGATATTGTATTGTTGCTGATCTGGAAACAGTGTGAACCCATTCTGCTGTGAGCAGTGCACTGTGTGCTTACTGATTCCTGCAGCACACATTAAGAAAGATAATTCTGCTGCGAGCAGTGAACCGTGTGCTTACTGATTCCTGCAGCACACATTAAGAAAGATCATTCTGCTGTGAGCAGTGCACCATGTGCTTATTGATTACTGCAGCACACATTAAGAAAATTCATTCTGCAGAAATTAAGAGATGCTATTGACAATGGCATTAACAGACAGGTTCCTGACCAAACAGATGCCGCATTACCAGATAGCCAAATTATGCGTAATTACAGAGCAAATCATTAAACTGAATTCACCCCTTATTATCGGATTTGTGGACTACGAAAATGCTTCTGACAGTATTGATAGGGAATCCCTTCGGGAATTCTTAGGCACCAAGTGATCCCACAGATGATTAACCTAATTTTAAAAAAGTTAGTTGCATGTCCTTTATAGGACATAGCAGTCAACCCCAGCATTTTTGGTTACAGGACATAGCAGTCAACCCCAGCATTTTTTGGCTGTTTGTGATTCCTTGGCAAGTTTATGCTCAGTAGTTTGCTGTTGCTTTCTGGATGACTGGCACCCATACCATTTAATAAAAAACCAACATACGGCGGTCTGTTGCCAAATCACCCACAGCTGTGTTTTGAACACAGGTATGCGGGATTACGAACTGAGTCTGTTACTCCTTTGCCATGGAGTTGGCTAACTTAATACGGGCAACATTAAAAGGCATGAAGTGGAGTTCTTCTTAAGGGAAAACTAACAAATACATTTGAAATAAGAACAGGCATGCAACAGGAATGCCTTTTATGACCATTATTATTCTTACTGCCTGGTGCAACCATCTTGGAACAGTCATAACATCTGATGGAAGATGTCTTGTAAAGATTAGAAAAAGGATCGCTATTGCAAAAGTAGGCTTGCAATATAGAAAATATACTCACTAATAAAAAAAGGTGCCAAATGCATGAAAAAAGACACAGTGATGAACTGTTATAAAGAACCTATATGATGCATGGATGAGAAACATGGACAATCAGAAGACAGCCTAGAAACATCTTATGCCAGTGAAAATGTGATTTCTGAGGAAAATGCAAAGCGTACCATCATCATCATCATCATCAAGTGCCCTGCCAGCTGGCATGGGCGTTCATGGCTCTCCACAGATCTCGGTCTTTGGTGTTCTGGATCAACTCTGCTGATGATATTACTCCATGCCACTGTCTCAATCCATCCAGCATCATTTCTCTTGGTCTGCCTCTGCCTCTCTTCCCTTCGATCTTTCTAGTTGTCACGATGTTCTCCAATGCCTCTCTTCTCATTACATGACCGAAGAAAGCTGTTTGTCTCTTTCTTAATGTTGTATATAATGTTCTAGTTTCATTAGCCTGTCTCAGGCAGTCGTTGTTAGTTACTCTGGCAGTCCAAGGAAATTTGCAACATTCGTCTCAGGAACCACATTCCACAATTCACTGCCATCCAGCAAAACTGGCTCTACATAGCATTTTAGCACTCTCTTTCTTACATTCAGTGGCAGAGACTTATTGCTGCTGAGAATTATCATGCAAAGAGTTAGGAAGAAAATACAACCCGAAATAGGAGAAGAACAATGTGGGTTTGTAGAAGGCAAGGGCACAGTAAATGCTGTGTATATACTAAGAACAGTAATTTAACTTTCTATAGAAGTAAACAAAGATCTATATCTTTGCTACACAAAGGCTTTCGATAAAGTGAGACATGTCGACATGATAAGGATGCTTGAAGATCTACAAATTGATGGAAAAGACCTTAGACTTGTAAGAAACATATATTGGAAACAACAAGCTGCCATCAGAATTGATAACAATGTAGGTCAATATCAGCCTATTAAAAGAGGTGTGAGACAGGGATGTGTAATGTCTCGGGATCTTTTTTCCCTGTACAGTGAAAATATTTTCAGAAACATAGAAGATATGGAAGGAATCAACATTGGGGGATGATACATCAATAACATTAGACATGCAGATGGTACAGTCTTGATTGCAGACAATGAACAGGACCTGCAAAATTTAGTAGATGTGGTTGTCGCACACAGTGAACAACTAGGGTTAGAACTGAATATTAAGAAGACACAGATTATGATTGTTACTGGGAAGAAGGAAATACCACAATGTGATATACGAGTAAATGGGCATATTCTTAAGCAAGTGAATCGATACAGTTATCTTGGCACAGTCATAACATCTGATGGGAGATGCCTTGAGGTGATTAGAACAAGAATTGCTATTGCGAAGGTAGCCTTTTGCAAGATGAAAAACATACTGACCAATTAAAAGATATCAATTGAAATCTTATTTCAATGCCCCTAGGTATTTAAAAAAGAGTGTTGAAGTGCTACATAGAACCTATACTTTTGTATGGATATGAAGTGTGGACAATAAGCAGTCAAGCTGAAAAAACAGCTGTTGGCTGTGGAAATGTGATTTCTGAGGAAAATGCAAAGAACACCATGGACAGACAGAAAAATCAATGAACAAGTCCTTCAAGAAACAAACGAAGATCGTAAACTGATTAGAGTCATTAGACATAGACAGTCAACATTTTTTGGGCATGTTATGAGAAGAAATGATTTGGAGAACTTGGTGACGACTGGCAAGATCGAAGGGAAGAGAGCAAGGGGAAGACTGAGAAATAAATACTTGGACGGCTTGGCCACATGGCATGGTCGAGACAGGAACACAGAGCTGATCCACGACTTTGGTGATCGAGTGAGATGGCAGTTATGACCGCCCATGCTTATCGGCATGGCACATGATGGATGGGACTTATTGCATAAGATACTCTTCATTTTCTGAAATGTGGCTTTTGCCTGCCCTATTCTGCTCTTAATCTCTGTTGTACATCTTCCATCTGATGTTATAAATGCTCCTAGGTATTTAAAATTGTCCACTTGTTTAAGAATTTTCCCTTCTATTTCTATGTCACATTTTGGTGTCACCATTTTCTTTGATATCACCATTGTTACTCTTTTCTTGACATTCAAGGAGAGTCCTTTCCTTGCACTCTTTGTTACTACAATGTCCAGCAATTGTTGTAGGTCTGTTGAGTTATCTGCCACCAATACTGTGTCATCTGCATAGCATATATTATTTATATTATAACCTCCAACTAGTATTCCTGGCGTCTCTTTGATCTCTCTCATTATTACTTTGCTATATAGGGAGAAGAGATCTGGTGACAAGACACACACCTGTCGTACTCCTAGCTTTATGTGTTCGTAACTACCCTCTTTATTTCCCATTTTAATTGCTGCTACTTGGTTTCAGTAAATATTCTTTATTATTATTAAATCTTTTCCATCAATGTTGATATCTTCCAACATTTTAATCAGTTCATCATGTTTTACTTTATCAAATGCCTTATCTAATGAAGCACAAATACCATGGAGAGAAAAAAAATAATGAGAGTTCTTCAAGAAACAAATCAAAATTGTAAGGTGATTACAGAAATTAGAAGCAGACTATATATATTTTGTGGGCACATTATGAGAAATAAACTGGAAAACTTAGTGACAACTGGCGAAACTGATGTCAAAAGAGCAAAGGAAAAGCAAAGAGATAAATACCTCCCTTTCCATATGTGGAAAGAATGAGATTGCGGGGGATCAGCAGGGGTTCTGGAAGAATCTCAAAACTGAGAGGGAAGACCAGGAGAACATTTAATCAGATAGTGGTGGGAACGATTAGTAGTATGACTCTTCGCTGGCTGTTGAACGAGGGGACTGAGCAGGTATGGGAATGTTCTGAGTGCAGTGATGTCGGTTCTTGACTCAACTCAACTCAACTCAAACACAGAGAAGAGAATTTGAGGCAGAGATGAATAATATGAGTGTGACACAGAGGGAGCTGCAGGAGACGGCAAAAGATAGGATAGCTGGCATGAGTAGTTTGAGGGCCTACGCCTCAATGGGGGATACAGGACAGCAGAGACAGAAGAACTTAAGTGAGCAGCTGGATTCAAATGTTACAGCCTCATGATATTCAAGTACCTGGTTACACTCTAGGAAAACATTGTCCACCACGGCTCATCTTTAAACAAAAACATCTAAAAAATTATTCATAGTGGAAAACATGGTAAGAAGGGAACAATTATAAATGAAGGACATATATGCAAGATTCAAACTTTCCATATTGTCAACACCCCAACGCCAACTGTAAATCTGTGTTCAGAGACAGTGGAAAGAATGCAGGCAATGAATTACCTGGGGATACGATTTGATTGAAGCCTCGCTTAAACTGAGCAAGTAGACCAGGTGATAACAAAGGCCAAGCGGGGTTTGGCTGCGATGCAGGTGATGGCGGCTGCAAACTGTGAGCAGCGCCATCTATGTCTTCTTTACGAGGGTCTGGTCCTTTCAGACCAAGGGGAAGGCTGAGAAGTCAATACCTGGAAGGCTTGGCCACATGGCACGGTCGAGACAGGATCACTGAGCTGATCCACGACTCTGGTGATCGAGTGAAATAGCAAGTCATGACCGCCCAAGCTTTCCGGCATGGCACATGATGGATGTATGGATGGTGATCCTGACTCTCAGCCATGAGATGGAAAGGATGGAAAGAATAAAGAACGAAGCTACGCGCATTATTCTTGGACGTACAAGAGCATGCAGGGTGATTCTTGATTTTCCAACCACTGGGGACAGAATACAAATTTACAGAGCATGTGTCTACCGCAGAGTCAACGCAAACACACAACATCCACTGCATAGCGAGATTAAGAAGGTAAAGGGCAGCAGGCTAAAATAAGGACAGTCGTGGATGGGTCAAGTTGAAGACATTCTTCAGCAGATGTGTTCACTTGAGGACTTAGAACCTGGCAAAAAGTGGGTACAAGTGCCAACAGAGTTCTGTATATCCTTTTCAGTGTGCATCCAACTAGACAGGAAATGCAGACAAGAAAATATAGCTGCTGTGGAGGCGGAAGTACAGGCTCTGATCTTCGAGAACTCTTTAGAGAATGATGCTGTCATTTACACGGATGGATCGGTCGTTTGAGGAGTGAGAAGTTCATAGGCCTTTTAGGCTCAGGCCGGAGAGAAAATTGTTAAGGAAGAGTCTGGTGCTTTTGCTATGACCACAAGTAGCCTGGCTATGGAAGTCATGACAGTAAGTAACGCAATAACATGGCTCCAGACACAGACATTCCATTGGGCATGTGTCCTTAGTGACTCAATGAGTATGTTCTGGAAGATAGAGATGAGGAGGGTCCGAAGAGAGTGGTTGCTGTCTCTGGAGTGGTCTCGGTTGGCAAAGATGAGTTTCATTTTTGTGCCAGGGTATGCGGGTGTACAAGGAAATGAGCAGGCTGACAGGCTTGCAGGTAGGGCTACTGTGGAAGGTGGGCGAGCCATGGACCAGGCAGACATTCTGAATGCTCTATGAGAAATAAAGTCGTTTACAAGAACCAAGCGATGACTGTAAGTCTACAACCATGGTCAGGCTGTGAGAACAGCAAGTTGAAAGAGGTGTGGCCAAACAATTACACTACGCAGGAAGCCAAAGAAGATTAATAAACCAACACAGAACTGGTGTCGTGAGCCGTGACATGCTGCGGAATTTGCTGGGGAGGGGATCCAAGTACTTATGGACTGAATGGTTCGATATCCAATGAGGATGATCTGTCAACTAACTAACTAACTAACAGATTCAAACTTTCAGGAAATGCTTGTGTATATTCCCCACAAAATCTGACTACGTTGTCATTGAATACATTGGGCTCAGGGATTCTGAAGAATGTAGATGCTCTTGGCTCTGCTATCTCACCTAATGAGCGATACTTCAATTCTGCTATTGCAGATGAGGATGGAGCATGTATGGGTATGTCCCGAGTGCTGTGATGCCAGTTCTTGACTCGACTCCACTCAACTCATGTAAACTGAGTTGTGTCCAGAACTGGCATCCCAGCACCTTGGACATACCCATACATGCTCCTTCCATATCTTCAACTGTCAGAGAAGAGTCCCATTACTAATGGTACCCGTTGCATCTTATTATGTGTCTGTCTGGCCTTTCCTCGGAGTACTGCGTATCAACAAGATCATCTAGTCACTCCCTGCTGCACCATTCTCTCCAGCCAATGATGATATATTTGTTCTTCCACAATGTAAACATGATTCCAAAGGATCCTGACAACATCTGCCTTATCATTCACTGATAACGATCTATAAGAGACCTATTAGATTTTAAAGTATACAAGTATTGAGTTGGAACCCTCATGAAATAGACCTCATTCATATGATCAGGCTGTGAATGACTTTGCTTTCAATAGACGATTCTCTCAATAGCTGCCACAAATATGGGCTTTTTAAATAGTTCACAAAACATATCGAGTCTCAGTTAACAAAAATAAAAAATTTTTTTAAATAAAGTTATGTTTCCCCTTGCTTAGTACTTACTAAGTACTGTGAAAGAGAAACACCAATTGCACTCACCTCTCGAAGCTTGGCTGTATCTGGATTAGTGCCAAGTTTTTGTGACTTTCTTGATTTTGCAGCCAAACGCCTTTCAGTCTCTTCAAATATTCTCAGACATTCATCAAATGTGTCTGAATCAGACAACAGATCAACATCATCTGAGAACAGCGCTGCTGAGTGATCCTCGTCCATGTCATGGTCTGATTCACTGAGTGTGTGTACAAGTGGTGTGGCCTTCTCACTGACGACCACTGTTTTAACATCTGACTCGGACCCAGATCCCTCACTTTCCTCTCCAAAGAGATTTGTTGTTAAGTCACTTATTCTACGTTTTGTTACTGATTTACAGTTGTCTGTACTTCCTTGTCTTATTGTGTTTATTTTATTTATTTCTCCTCCTTTATGATTGTTTGTAAGCTCTTTTACTGAGCTGTCACCGCTGCTTCTTCTTACCGTACCCTTGTCATCCTCGTTTATTTTTTCATGAATGCCTCTACCTTCCTGCCTGATATTAGATGAGTTGGGCCCATTCAAACTACTACGTCGATGACTGTCAGATTTGTGGCTTGAGTTATTGCTGCTGTGCTTCTTTATAGTGGTACCATTATGATGTACTGTTTCTTTAACCTGAGAAGTCTGTCCACTCTGACTGAGTTGTGAATCAGAACGTTTGTATTTGGAAGATTTATCTGATGATTGGTCCTCATTTTCTTTCTTGTGAATATTTTGGCCATTTGGTAAATCCTTGGATTTAAACTTGTGAGATGCTTCTGAACTGTCTGTTTTACGAGAGTGAGAATCATTTTTTGATGACGATGATGATGACGATGAGCTTGATTTATATTTCTTCTGTGATGATGATGATGATGATATTCTGGTGGACTTATGTCTATTCTCTTTCTTGGACACTGAGTCACTTGGTATTTTAGAATCTCTGGAAGAATGGAGCAAGGATGACTCCTTCTTATCCTTTAATGCACTTTTGCTGTCTTTAACTGTACGAGAATGTTTCACTTCTGAGTGTGATGTTGATCTGTGAGTTTTAGCATGTGTAGAAGCTCCTGAATTATTATTTTTCTCTGAAGACAATGAAGTAGATTTTAATACTTTCCTTTTTTCTTGTGAAGACGACGATGATTTTGACGCTAATTGTGAATGACGCGAATGGTGTGACTTGTGCAAGGGTTTTGAGCTGTTATGTTTATGTGATTTATCATTACTTATAGAGCTGTTATGTTGCACAGTCACACCAGATTTTACAGATAAACTGACATCTGAGTCTGAAGACAGTTTCCTATCTATAGAAGAATTGAGTTTATTAGTAAAATATGAAGATGGTGTTAGTAATTCAGCGTAATGTGGAAGCTGTTTATCAGGATGGTTTTTCCCATCGTATTTTTGACTAACATCTTCATCAGAGTCTGTTAAATCACTGTCATCCGCATGTGCTTTCTGTTCAGTATGATTGTTGCCATTATCATGACTAGAAACTGCTGGAACAATCTCACCCTGAAGGGTCTCTGTTTCTTGTGATTCATTTGCAAGAACATCCTGAATATCAGTGTGGTCAGCATCCTCTATGTCTGAATTTGTTTTATCCCGGAAAGAAAAATTTTTCACTGGATCATACTCGACTGTGTGGCTAGAGACTTTCTTGTGGCGATTTTCTGCATGTTTTGGAGTTGGGTTGTATGAAGGTACAGCCCCTTTAACTATCAGCTGAACTCTTTTTGGAGTCGGTATGTATGATGGCAGATCTGAGTTTCTTGGACCCTTAGGTTTGGGTTTTGGTAAGCCTGAAATCTTTGGCAAAGATGCAAGCTGTAAAGGCAAATCATCAGGCTCAGGTAAAATCTGTGGGCCTTCTGAGAACGATGGAATTGGACAAATGCTAGCAACTGTCAGCTGGGCCTCTTTACTGGCTGAAGTCTGGTATGGCTCACGAGAACTAACCGCTTCAATTTGTGTTGGTGTGGAGTAGCTAGCAGCATCTTTTTGTCCATAAGTATTTGCCTGCAATGAGGTTGACGGAAATAGCTGGACAGTACCAGGCTGATATGGCTTAACACTTGTGGAGTAGTTTGGACCACTTTCTGAGTAGAAAGAAACAAAAAAAAAGAAACACTGCTCAATAACTATACACATTACTGTAGCCCTAAATGTATATACCGCAAACAGATAACACATTTTTTAACAGCGTAATAAAAAGAGAATAATGAACTTATTCAGCAGAAGGTTTCATTACTGTGGCATGTTACAACATGCATGAAGACAACAATGTGCTTAATTAAGCTCCTCCCTAAATATTTCTAAATGTGTATAACCCATGTTCTTATCAACACTGTCAATGAAATTGCCTTATCACAGCAATTCTCACAGCAGCCTATAGTTACATTTAACCAACTTTGCCATGTACACCAGTGACAATAAAAGATTGTGAGTGTTGTACCCCAGGTTGATTACTAGGTGTTCAGTAATTACTAGGTGTTCAGTAACTACTAGGTGCTCAGTAATTACTAGGTGTTCAGTAACTACTAGGTGTTCAGTAATTACCAGGTGTTCAGTAATTACTAGGTGTTCAGTAATTACTAGGTGTTCAGTAATTACTAGTAGTTCAGTAATTACTAGGTGTTCAGTAATTACTAGTAGTTCAGTAATTACTAGGTGTTCAGTAATTACTAGTAGTTCAGTAACATTTCATTGTGACAAATTGATATGCCAAATAAGGTTATTACAGGTCATGAAATGTATGTCTGGACAAGTTGTGAAGCATGAGTAAGCAAGTACCTTGTTTATTTTTGGAGGGATTGACACGTTTTATCTTCATGTTTATTTGTGATTTGTTGTACTGACAAAATGGTTAAGAATAGGCAAACAGATGTACTTTACTATCAACAGTGTCTGATAGTCTAATTGTTTAAGAAAAGTACAAATCTTTAGAAAAAATAAAAGTTAGTGAAAGTGACTTCAACAGATTCACTTTGTAATCTTCTTCTGCAAGTATCTGGTCAGGAGGAGACATCGCTGGTGAAGACATTCCAATCTTCTTCTGCAAGTATCTGGTCTGGAGGAGACATCGCTGGTGAAGACATTCCAATCTTCTTCTGCAAGTATGTGGTCTGGAGGAGACATCGCTGGTGAAGACATTCCAATCTTCTTCTGCAAGTATGTGGTCAGGAGGAGACATCGCTGGTGAAGACATTCCAATCTTCTTCTGCAAGTATCTGGTCTGGAGGAGACATCGCTGGTGAAGACATTCCAATCTTCTTCTGCAAGTATCTGGTCTGGAGGAGACATCGCTGGTGAAGACATTCCAATCTTCTTCTGCAAGTATGTGGTCTGGAGGAGACATCGCTGGTGAAGACATTCAAGTATGTGGTCTGGAGGAGACATCGCTGGTGAAGACATTCCAATCTTCTTCTGCAAGTATGTGGTCTGGAGGAGACATCGCTGGTGAAGATATTCCAATCTTCTTCTGCAAGTATGTGGTCTGGAGGAGACATCGCTGGTGAAGACATTCCAATCTTCTTCTGCAAGTATGTGGTCTGGAGGAGACATCGCTGGTGAAGACATTCCAATCTTCTTCTGCAAGTATGTGGTCTGGAGGAGACATCGCTGGTGAAGACATTCCAATCTTCTTCTGCAAGTATGTGGTCTGGAGGAGTCATCGCTGGTGAAGACATTCCAATCTTCTTCTGCAAGTATCTGGTCTGGAGGAGACATCGCTGGTGAAGACATTCCAATCTTCTTCTGCAAGTATGTGGTCTGGAGGAGACATCGCTGGTGAAGACATTCCAATCTTCTTCTGCAAGTATGTGGTCTGGAGGAGACATCGCTGGTGAAGACATTCCAATCTTCTTCTGCAAGTATGTGGTCTGGAGGAGACATCGCTGGTGAAGACATTCCAATCTTCTTCTGCAAGTATGTGGTCTGGAGGAGACATCGCTGGTGAAGACATTCCAATCTTCTTCTGCAAGTATGTGGTCTGGAGGAGACATCGCTGGTGAAGACATTCCAATCTTCTTCTGCAAGTATGTGGTCTGGAGGAGACATCGCTGGTGAAGACATTCCAATCTTCTTCTGCAAGTATCTGGTCTGGAGGAGACATCGCTGGTGAAGACATTCCAATCTTCTTCTGCAAGTATCTGGTCTGGAGGAGACATCGCTGGTGAAGACATTCCAATCTTCTTCTGCAAGTATGTGGTCTGGAGGAGACATCGCTGGTGAAGACATTCCAATCTTCTTCTGCAAGTATGTGGTCTGGAGGAGGCATCGCTGGTGAAGACATTCCAATCTTCTTCTGCAAGTATGTGGTCTGGAGGAGACATCGCTGGTGAAGACATTCCAATCTTCTTCTGCAAGTATGTGGTCTGGAGGAGACATCGCTGGTGAAGACATTCCAATCTTCTTCTGCAAGTATGTGGTCTGGAGGAGACATCGCTGGTGAAGACATTCCAATCTTCTTCTGCAAGTATGTGGTCTGGAGGAGACATCGCTGGTGAAGACATTCCAATCTTCTTCTGCAAGTATCTGGTCTGGAGGAGACATCGCTGGTGAAGACATTCCAATCTTCTTCTGCAAGTATGTGGTCTGGAGGAGACATCGCTGGTGAAGACATTCCAATCTTCTTCTGCAAGTATGTGGTCTGGAGGAGACATCGCTGGTGAAGACATTCCAATCTTCTTCTGCAAGTATCTGGTCTGGAGGAGACATCACTGGTGAAGACATTCCAATCTTCTTCTGCAAGTATCTGGTCTGGAGGAGACATCGCTGGTGAAGACATTCCAATCTTCTTCTGCAAGTATGTGGTCTGGAGGAGACATCGCTGGTGAAGACATTCCAATCTTCTTCTGCAAGTATGTGGCCTGGAGGAGACATCGCTGGTGAAGACATCCCAATCGTCTTCTGCAAGTATGTGGTCTGGAGGGGACATCACTGGTGAAGACATTCCAATCTTCTTCTGCAAGTATGTGGTCTGGAGGAGGCATCGCTGGTGGCAGACATTCCAATCTTCTTCTGCAAGTATGTGGTCTGGAGGAGACATCGCTGGTGAAGACATTCCAATCTTCTTCTGCAAGTATGTGGCCTGGAGGAGACATCGCTGGTGAAGACATTCCAATCCTCATAGTTGTCTGATATTTTGATGAAGCTGATGTTGCTTATTCTAATATTTCTTGCCATGCTGTTTAAGCTTTCCACATACACCTTCCTCTATTTTCCTCTGCCTCTCTTGTCCACTATTTTCCCCTCACATAAAGCTATTTTCTCTATTCCACATCTTCTGTTAATATGCCTCAAACATTTAATGTGAACACTGTACCACATTAAAAGCATTAAAGGCGATACTAAAACTAGACTCAGGTTGTGGTGTAGTATTGATAGACATGACTACCAGCATAAAATGGAGGAAATTTTATCAGATGAATTTAAATTCAAGTTAGATCCCAAAGGAATCAAGTTGGAGGACCTGGGTGCAAAAATGAGGAAAGAGATCCAGTCGCTTGTAAATAAGAAACTTATCAGTGAGGATACTGCAAAAATGTGCACACCATGTGGCTCCCAAACTCCTCAAATGTAGGTCTACCCAAACTTCACAAGCCTGGAATTCCATTAAGATTGATTCTGTCCATGGTTAACTCTGCTCAAGACTGTATGGAGAGATGGCTAGCTGAAATTTTAAAGCCAGTGCAACAGTCCTTTGATCCCAAAAAATACATTTGAACTGGTGGAATTATTAGACACATGGACTTAAATCATAAACACAAGGTATCCATGGATATAGCATCCTTATTTACCAATGTTCCATTGTATGAGACAGTGAAAATTATATGTGAACGCATTAAAGACAAACAACTAAACTAGACATGCCGACACCTACTTTTGAGGGACTATTATTGCTATGTACCACCAACATAAAATTTAATTGTCTCAAACATTTTCTCCTATGGGGAGTCCCTTTAGTACTATTGTAGCAGAGGGGGGTACGGGGTGTCAGGCATTGGTAGCACCTTTGGTAAGGATGACTCTCATGTCCTTTTCAGGACCCATCCCCCACTGGTCCAAGCCTGACATCCAGCTCACGCCTGTGGCTCTTAGTAGCTGTCAGCATGCGACAGCGGCCACTCCCCGGGCAACAGCTGTGAGAGGCTGGCTAAACCAGGTGCGGGTAGCCGATTTGGTGTCAAACCAAGCGGTGAAGTAGGGTATGCCTACCCAGCATGTGAAGACAGGATCTGGCAGACTGCGCGGAAGAAATCATTCCTGATTCAACGGGCAAGACTGCGTTTACCTGCAAAGCGTTGTGGAACGTAATGAGCACGGCAAGGCACGTAGAGCGCCCTGGTCATCCACTGCACCTTTATTCGTCTCCAGTCGTCTTGACTTGTCCTGCCACTGGATTCAGATGGACTCAGGCGAGAGAGTGAGGTCGACGAATTGCGCAACTCTTCCTCACTTTAATCCAATTCATCGAGCAAGTCATTCTTCATCCAACAACAATTGTAGCAGACATCTGCATAGCACATTTAGAATAAAAGAGATCCTCGGACATTAAAAACGTAGGTCTTCTACCATTGTTATGTGGACAATGGAATAATCATCACCACAGACAAGCAACATCAATTCAGGGCACAATGAACCACACATATAAGAAGATATCTCTGTCCATGGAACATGAACACAATCAAACGTTGCCGTTCCTAGATATTCTAATTACAGCAGATGGCACAATTCAAAGATAAGTAAACCACAAAGAAATGTGGACAGGCCAATACTTAAATTTCCAGTCTTGCACCCGTTCAGTACAAACGTGGCTTAGTAAAGACCCTATTTAACTGAGCCAAAAAGATATGCACCAAAGACACTGACAGAGGAATTTGAAACTAAAGAATATTTTACACCTTAATGGGTACCCCACTGGATTTATAAAGCCCAACTGCCAATAGCCAAAACCAAGACCCAGCGAATGATCAGTCCCCAAACTGAAGGTATCTTAGCCAACTAACCTTTTGAGGGGATGACATAATGCAATGTCTACAGGACTCGTTCATTACAATAGTCGGCCAAACATTCTGTGCCGCAACTCCAGTCATTAGATGCAGAACCATAGCAGTAAAAGAACCTATCCCAACTGTATTTATCAATTTACCTGTAGGTGCTAGTCTACCTACATCAGAAGAATAGAGGCATGGTAGAACATATACCCAATTGAATAGACAGAAAAATAAACAAAGACTGGTAACCTGGCAATGCCTACACACCGCACATCTCCTACATCATCAACTGGATGGTACATGTTTGAAACATGTCACATGATTGATAGGGATAATGCATCTCATGTGTTAACATATAAAATGGTTGCATGTTAAAGCTGGCAGTGGCAATTGCCATTCATTTACAAAAACCAACTTTCTGCAAACAAAAAGACATGATTAGTCAGTTTCAAATTACCGTGTTAGACAATTCAAATTGCTGTGTGAATATTTGTGTTGTATATTTCAACTTGAAGGATTTATCTTATTGCTTTAGTTTATGATGTGTGATTTCGAAGTATGTACCGGATGAAATGCAGCAAAATTTCAGGCAATAAATCATGCAATCTATTGTTTGTCTCCTCGTAATTCCAATTTAATTTCTCTTTTCCTTATGGTTGTTATGAGTGACTGTGTAATGCCTGAAGCTTTCGGTATCTCAGCACTTGCTTTCTTCTGACCACGTTATTCTGAACATTCTTCATGACTCACTGTCCAGCAGTTACATCCATACAAAAGCACGGGTCACACACACAATTTTTCAGTTAGTGGATTTTGATACTTGTGGTGTGCTTGCAACAATTTGATGGAAAAGACATTAGACTCATGAATAACATATATTAGAAACAAGCTGCCATAAAGATTGATAATGAAGTAGGTCAATATCAGCTTATATATCAGACGTGTGAGACAGGGAAGTAATTTCTCCAGATCCTTTTTCCCTGTACAGTGAAAATATGTTGAGAAATGTTAACAATGTGAAAGGAATCATCATCGGGGACATAACATAAATAACATTAGATATGCGGATACAGTATTGACTGCAGAAATTAGCAGGATCTGCAACACGTAGTAGATGCGATTGTTGCACACAGTGAACAACTTGGATTAGAATTAAATTGTAAGAAGACACAGATTATGGTTGTCATTAAGAAGAAGAAAATACCACAATGTAATATACAAGTAACTGGGAATATTCTTAAACAGGTGAATTGGTACAATTATCTCGGAACAGTCATAACATCTGATGGGATATGCCTCAAAAAGATTAGAATAAGAATCGCCATGGCGAAGGCAGCCTTTTGCAAGATGAAAAACATACTGACCAATAAAAGGATGTCATTTGCAAGAAGATAAAGAGTGTTGAGGTGCTACACAGAACCTGTACTTTTGTATGGATGTGAAACATGGACAATGAGCAGACAAGCTGAAAAACATCTAATGGCTGTGGAAATGTGGTTTCTGAGGAAAATGCAAAAAATACCATGGACAGACGGAAAAAGCAATGAACAAGACCTACAAGAAACAAAAGAAGACCGTAAACTGATTAGAGATATTAGACGTAGACAGTCACAATTTTTTGGTCACGTTATGAGAAGAAATAAATTGGAGAACTTGGTGGTAACTGGCAAGATCGAGGGGAAGAGAGCAAGGAGAGGGCAGAGAAGTAAATATCTAGATGGCTTGGAAATGTTGTATGGTGGAGACAAGAACAGTGAGCTGATCCACGACTCCAAGATCGAGTGAGATGGTAAAACATTACCACCCACGTTTACCAGCATGGCACATGATTAAATGTATATTAAAAAGTAGGTTGTATATCCTTTACAGGACGTTGCAGTCAACACCAGCATTTTTGCTGTCTTGGCAAGTTTACATTCAGTAGTTTGCCATTGCTTTCCAAACGACCGGCACCAATACCATTTCATAAACAACCAATGCAACGTGGCCTGCTGCCAAACTGCACACAGCTGTGTTTCGCTAGCGGGTATGCGGGATCAAGAACTGCGTCCGTAACCCCACCGCCACAGATATATATATATATATATATATATATATATATATATATATATATATATATATATATATATATATATAGAGAGAGAGAGAGAGAGAGAGAGAGAGAGAGTTATATGTAACAATATATAATATTAGACTTGCTGGCCATTCAATCTATCATAACGTTTAGTAATAGATTAGTTTGCTTCACTGCTATTTTTTGGTGCCCATTACTCACAAATGAAAATGCATTATAGACCTCAGCATGTCAAGCTCTGCTGCAGCCCACTCCATGCACTTCTTCTTCTTCTTCTTCTTCTTCTTCTTCTTCAGCGTTCCGAGCCATTGGGGTTCTTTGCTGCAGATACAATCCGTCTCCATTCGTCTCTCTGGTGGACCTTCTCTTGCCAGTCGTTGATTCCAAGTGCTTGTAGGTCTGTATATGTATTATCTCTCCGCCGTCTTCGTGGTCTACCTCGGGATCTACGGTCATTTATTTCCTGAGTGTAAGCGAGTTTTGTTTCCCTATTATCTTCCATTCTTTCTATATGCCCCAGCCATTGTAGTCTATTAGCCTTCATGATACCAGTGATTAGCGGGGACTTAAACAGATCATAAATGTCTTTGTTACTTCTTCTTTTCCACTCTCCACTTTGTGTATCCCTAATGGGTCCAAAGATGCATCTTAAAATTTTGTTCTCAAAGGTTTGTAACAAGGCTTCGTCTTCTTTCGTTGTACTCCAGGTTTCAGAGCCATGCCCTATCCATATTTATTATTAATTTGTCTCTAACCTATTCTCCTTGTGTTTTAGGTCTCCCTCCATTTATTTTGTCATGTGGGTTCCAGTGGAAGACATTTCTAGTTGAGTAACAGCAAGATCAAGATTCATTTATCAAAAAATTAAAATGCTTATCAATGTATTCTGAGAAAAAATACCTGACACTGACACCATTTTTAGGTTTACGTTTTCTGTACAAAATAAACCGATTCATTTCTCTAACCACAGTGAGTAGTAAGACATCATTACACAACAACATATTTCAATTTGATTTCACACTGATCATATATGAGTACAGTTACTCTCAGTTACTTAAGTTTTCATATTACTCATTATTACAATAATAATATAATAAATAATAGTTAGTTAGTTAGTCT
This sequence comes from Cepaea hortensis, assembly GCA_963921405.1. Lineage (NCBI taxonomy): Eukaryota > Metazoa > Mollusca > Gastropoda > Stylommatophora > Helicidae > Cepaea > Cepaea hortensis. The sequence continues at coordinate 64,930,633 of OY992885.1, forward strand.
TTCCTCTTGAGCCTAAGGCGGCGCATAGGGCAGAAGTCCTGTCTCTCCATGCCTGGTGGTTCGCTGCTACCTGGTGTAGATCTTGGATATTTACTTGGCCATTGAATGAGCCTTCTCTAATGATGGTTCTACGCACGGTCTCTCTTGGTCTTCCCCGTTTTGTTTTCCCTACTGTGTACTTAATAATAATAATATAGTAATAATAGTAATACACTAAATTAGTAAATACAGTATTTTTATTTTTAGTATACCAGTATTATTAATTAGAGTATTCAGTATACCTGGCTTAAGTTTTTCCTCGACTCGAGAATGTCGAAAATGACAGTTAGGTCTTTCACATAAGCCACTGACATAAAAAGGGCAGTTTATGCCTCTAAAATATCCAGAAGATGGAAACATCTTCGAAGAATGAAAGTTTAGACAAAATAGCAAACTTGGTTTGAGTATGTGCAATCAGCGTTAAATTCAAAGTGTTTACATCCAATGGTGGCCATCTTGGTTTTATAAGGTTTAATAAAATTCCATCTCGTCTTAGAGGAGAAACGAAGAAAATGGAACATGAAAATGTGCGGCTGTGAGATGTTGAACAGCCTACACTAAACATAAACAGCCTTGTTAGATAGTCTCTTCACATTATTGAGGTTATTGGGTTTGTGCTGCAGGCATCTTAATACCAAACCTAAAGGGCAGAATGAGACTGTCTTTATAAGTTCTGGACTGTTGGCCACTCTTCACAGGTTCTGGAAAAGTATATCAATGCATGCTTAGGCCCTTATGGATTCAGGTGTCGTTCACAAAGATGCATTCCCCGCAGTTAAGTACAGGCGTCGTGTTGCAGCCGCATTTCTTAGTTCTGTTGCTGAGCGTTTCCTGCGACCGTTTCTCGCCCTGCATTCTATGCCTTCACTATTTAAACATCCCATTCCCATCGTGAGTTGGAGGTTTCATCAGCAACTCACGTATCAAAAGGAGGACAAGGTCCGATGGAAAGTGCAATGTCCGGTCAAATTGTGTCCTGTCTGAAGCTGGGGTATTTGGTGTTGGCCAGATCCCTCTCATGTATCGAGAATGTTCTGGGGATGACCGTTGATATTTATGTGACATTCTGGTATCCTTACATACACAGACTTACAAGCACTTGGAATCAACGACTGGCAAGAGAGGGTCCACCAGAGAGACGAATGGAGACGGATTGTATCTGCAGCAAAGAACCTCAATGGCTCGGAACGCTGAAGAAGAAGAAGAAGATTCTGGTATCCTGCGGGATAGACAAGAAAGAGTGGTAGTCGATTGACAGTATAGACAACATTTAACCCATGAGAAGGATTTGAAGTGGTGCAAGTCATATATTCCACTCGTCGCTGGTGGGTACTGCGCCTTCTTCTACTTCTTCTTCTTCTTCTTCTTCTTCTTCTTCTTCTTCTTCTTCTTCTTCTTCTTCTTCTTCTTCTTCTTCTTCTTCTTCTTCCTCCTCCTCCTCATCCTCCTCCTCCTCCTTCCAGTTAACTCACAAGGAGAACTGGCTACTGGTATCAGAATAAAACAGTCCACATTCTGTAGGTATGCCATGAGAAGGGGAAAACTGGAATATGTCGTCACAACGGAAAAGATGGAGGGGAAGAGAGGCACAGTAAGACCTATACAGAAGATGTTGGACAGTTTGATATCATGGCTCGAGGAACATCCGTATCAGAAATGATTGGCATCACACGAGACAGGCGGATGTAGACGACATGATTACCAACGCCAGCATGGACTATAAAAATGGTGTTGCTTATCATTAAGCTTTCCACGTGCACCTGTCTGTCTTAGTATCCTCCGACTACTAGTATTCTCTAACATAACAGGGGAGGGGTTTGTGTGGTAAAGTGGTGAAGCCGACTGAGGTGTGCTCAGAAGGTCGCGGGTTCGTTTACTCGGTTTGCGAGTAAAAAAAAATTTTCGGAAACCACTGGGGGTCGTCGCGGAGCTAGTAGTCAGTTCTGGCTCTCGGTAGGCGGCTGGCTGTTCTCCGGAAAGAGACCAAGTTATATTGGATAAAACCTGGTGCAGTGAAGTCAGCCCTCTTGCCTTTGACAGCCTCCCCTAGCCAACACACGAATCTATGTTCTCAATATTCATGATAATGTTCAGATTAGTTTGTTTTGTTCTTTAAACATATCATTATAACCGAAATATCGGACAGGTGGCGCGTTCTTTACGTATTTCTTGTTTTTGTTTTTCTGTCTTTATTGTATAATTTTTCTTTATTTTCCTAATATAGTTCCCCATTCATTCATAAGTAGGATATGTTATTTGCTTATTCTGTGATTTCTGTTCACATGGCCTGAGATACTTATAAGCAGCGGAGGAATGGCCAGAATGATAGTTTGTCCGATGGAGTGGGCGCCATTAAACATTAGACTGTTCAAAATATGGATGACCTGTTAGTCTTGGTAACCAATATTTGCAGACCCAGTCCACCACTGCTTATAAGGTATGTGCGGGTTTTTGTGCTTGTCCGCAAGAGCTCAACATACCTCTTTGTTTCATGTTATAATCTCTCTATTTCTTCTCTTCTGTTTATTTTAGCACACATGTTTCAATTGTATTTTCCGTATGGTACTAATGAGTTGAGTTGAGCTAAGAAACGACATCACTGCACTCAGGACATTCCCACAGTCGCTCCTTCCCCTCATTCAACAGCCACGAAGAGTCATACTGATAATTGTTCCAACTGTCATCTGATTGAACGTTCTCCTGATCTTCCCTCTCAGTTTTTAAAATCGTCCAGAACCCCTGCCGATCTCCCGCCATATCATTCTCTCCATATACGGATTCTCAGTCTGTTCCACCGCTTTATCAGCCTGGTCCCACAGGCGCCCACCCACTTCTCCCTTGTCCATAAGTAATCTACCACCGAGAGGTGCATTCCATGCCAGCTTATCAGCCTGTTCATGACCAGTGCAGAAGATCCATAATTTTTTTTACAATCTGCGACCTCTGAATCGAGGCAAGCCATTCTGCACGAAACATTCCTTTCTCCACTTTCTAAGCATAGTCCATGAATGAATACAAAGTGTGTTGCTGCGGTGATGAGTAAAATTGTGACACTTGCAACTTTTAATTTCTTCTCTGTTTACAATGTTATCAAAAATCTTCGAAAGATCACACCTCCATCGCCTCTGGTCTTCACTGTTTCGTTACTCAGCCCAGCACCCTTTAAAAAAAAAAGACGTAAAAGTGCATAAAAGTCCCCCTTGTCCTCGACTTGAGCGTATTGTGCACATGGTGCTAGCCCCTACTTTAACACACAATCCGACACTTGAGGGCTGACGTGGTCAATATTACGCAGGCCATCCTCACTTACCGAGATATTTCCCGGTATCAATTTAGAGGCTGGGTCGGCCTGGAAGCCCAAGTCAATTTTACACATCGGCCTCGATGCCGATTCGAACTCGTGACCGGAGGGTCAGCAGGAAGCGTGCTAGCCACTGCACTAGCGCAGCTTCCACTGAAGTACACGTCAACAAGCATTCAGTAAGCAGGTTTATATACTTATTTCATGTGTTGCGTTTACCTCGGGGGACCACTGGCCCTAACCCGTGTACACCGCCGGTGACTCGGCAACCTAGCAGCAAACTCTAAAATAACAGGCTCACCATTAGAAGGTGTTGCCATGGATACATTTGAACAAGAGATAAGTCCTTACTCTTAACATCTTCTTTGCATCGCTCCATACTTCTATGAGAAGATCCTCCTTTCATCATCGTTGGCTAAATCATTGTTCTTTTCTCTCTTTCCAGAATTGTTGATGGTTGGTTGGATTTTGCATTTCAAGTTTGAGATAGCAAGGCGTACGCTAACCCGCCCTAGTCGCCTTGTATTACTAAGAGAAGATAAGCAACTAACATGCCCACATACCACGGAGTCACGACCGATGACAGGCAGTCATTGAAAAGACACTCAACAAGGTCTGCTCTATCAACAGGAGCCAACAGTATGATAACCATCCTGAGAAAACTTAAGCGGAATCACACGGGAAGACAGTAGGAACATCTAAGGTTTACCAACAGAGAATGCTGCCATATCTGTAAATGGATCTGCATCAAGTACAATACTCCAAGAGCTGGAAAAGCTGCACAATCAAGCAATTAGAGTCACTAATGGGGTGATAAAACAACCCCTTTAGTGGAGATGAAGAAAATGAGGATAACAAGCACTGAGAAAACGCAGAGATACGAAGATGGACATGCAAGAAGAAAAGTTCCTCGTGTGCCACGCCACTCTACAAGGAACATATTTTCAAAACCTAGCAATAGGGCATTTGAAAAGAAGCAATTTTATATATCAACCAAACGACTCTGCAGACAAACCACCGACCTATCCGCGCTCTATAGTCCTCTGAAAGCTATGCCAGAAAAGGCCACACGGAGAGGGGAACATGGACTACCAGTAAACATGGAGAGGGGAACATAGACTACCAGTCCACATCATAAGTAAAAGGAATATTCGACAAGAAAGAACGGAACAGTGTACAACGCAGAACATCCACTCTCAATTTTATTGACGATGAATACCCACGAGATCTTTGGATGCTACTTGAATTTTGTATACATGTGGTTGCGTAATCTATTGTGTCCCATTTCGAGGTGCAGAATAATGACTTGTTCTGGTCTGTCCATTATGTGGTAGTCGTCTTGGGCCGGTTTTGGTGGCTTTCTGACTGATTTGATCATTCTTTTTTCTTTTGGTGGTATGAAACGGGCACATCAGGCTGTTCCTCTTTTGCTCCATTGTTTATACAGTGCCCTGCATGTTCGGAACAATGGCTACTGGCTGTTGCTGAATTGACTGATTTGCCTTTTCGGCATTTTTCAGGAGACTCCTGGGAGTTGGCGCTGGAGCTACGGAGTTCGTGCTTAATGCGACGCTTTCGGCGGGTCGCCCTGCGGATAGAGACAGAGCCATGTGAGAAAACCGGGTCAATGAGGTCTTTCTGGTGACTGCCGATTCCATCGACGATGAACTGTAGTTTTCGTGGAGGACTTTTGTATTGGCATTCTGGCGGCGGCATTATATGCACAGTGTACCTGTGCGGGCTGTTGGATTGCCGAGACTCCTGTCTGTTCCACTTTTCACACTGGACAGTGGGGAGCATTTTGTGTGATATTCACTGGCACAGGAACGGAGCATAATGTGGACGACCCGTTGCCGTGAAGTTGGAACCTCGACTAACTAACTAACTAACTAACTAGTCCTTGAAAAAGTCAACAGCTTCACGTACCTAGGAAGCAAAATGACATCTACAGGGGACTCAACACCAGAAATATCATCTAGAATCGCACTGGCATCTGGCGCCTTCAATAAACTGTCAAACATCTGGAAGTCAAAGACACTTAGCAAACACACGAAACTTAAAATCTTCAACTCTTGTGTGATTTCAGTGCTAACATATGGATGTGAACGTTGGAAGTCAGCGGTAGCTTTAGATTAAAAATTAGACAATTTTGAGAACAAATGTCTTAGAAGAATTCTAAACCTCCACTTGACAGATTTTAGAACCAATACGCAAATAAGACAAGAGACTAAGCAAGATATTGTATACATTATATAAGAAAATGCCGTTGGAACTACATCGGCCATGTACTCAGAATGGACAAGACAAGACCCCCCTCATATGGACACCGTTTGGGAAAAGAAAACGGGGAAGACCAAGAGAGTCCCTGCGTAGAACCATCATCAGAGAGGGCTCATTCAACTGCTAAACAAACATCCAAGATCTACAACAGGTGGCAGCGAACCGCCAGACATGGAGAGCCATGACTTCTGCCCTATGCTCCGCTTTGGGCTCAAGAGGAAAGACTAACTAACATCTGTGTAGACTCGGATCCAGAGGTCCTGTGGGTAATCTTCATCAACGAAGCTGCGAGTGGCTATTCTGCGCTGTTCACTGTTCTGTTCTTCCATGTCAAATATTCCTCTCACTTTTGTCTGGATTTGTGATAGACTATGTTCATCTTTCCATGGAGTTCGCTCTAGAATAGTTTTCAGGGGGATACCAACTGTGGGCAGATCGGTGGTTTCTCTGCGGAGTCGTTTGGCCTGATGGATTAAACTACTTCTTTTCAACCGCCCCATAGCTAAGTTTTCAAATCTGTTCTTTGTAGGGTAGCCTGGCAAGCTGAGGAACTTTTCTGCTTGTATTATAGTTTTCGTATCTCTGCGCTCTCTCAGTGCTTGTGTCCTCCCCGCTTGAAATATGTCTATAACTGCAATGCTGTCTCTTGTATGAATTGAACTGTCTTTTTCAGTTCACACAGCGGTCCATAGAGTTTATCTTCCACTGTCGTCTCTCTAGGCCAGAAGGTTTGCCTAGATATGTTATATTTTGGGCAGTCTTGGAGTATGTGCTCTGCTGTCTGCGACGCCAATCCACATGTGCCCAAGGCTGTTTCACCAATCTTGAATTTTGTATACATGTGGTTGCGTAATCTATTGTGCCCTGTTCTGAGGCGCAGAATAATGACTTGTTCTGGTCTATTCATAACGTGGTAGTCATCTTGAGCAGGTTTTGGTGGCTTTCTGACTGATTTGATCATTCTTTTCTTTTGGTGGTATGTAACGGGCACATCAGGCTGTTCTTCTTTGGCTCCTTCCTTAGCCAATTGATCAGCTCTGTCGTTTCCGGGTACTCCACAGTGAGATGGTATCCACTGTATGGTGACCTTTTGCTGACTGCTAAGTTCAGAAAGTAGTGTCCTTAGTACTGGCAATTTCCCAGACAGGAGCGCCTCGAGTACTGATTTTGCATCTATCAATAGCACCACAGGTTGTGTACCATTGCTGGTATCTAGTAATTTCTCTGTTGCTATCTTGATTGCCTCAATTTCAGCATCGTAGTTATGGCAGTAGTTTCCTGTCGGTACTCTAGCTGTGTCCCTAGTATTATTTGGGTATTCTATGTACACTCCCGCTCCTCCATTTCGAACAGCATTTTGTGCTGACCCATCTGTGTAGACTCGGATCCAGAGGTCCTGTGGGTATTCTTCATCAAGGAAGCTGAGAGTGGCTGTTCTGCGCTGCACACTGTTCTGTTCTTCCTTGTCAAATATTCCTCTCACGTTTGTCTGGATTTGTAATGATAGTCTATGTTCATCTTTCCATTGAGTTCGCTCTGGAATAGTTTTCAGGGGGATACCAACTGTGTGCAGATCGGTGGTTTCTCTGCAGAGTCGTTTGGCTTGGTGGATTAAACTGCTTCTTTTCAACGCCCCATAGATAAGTTTTCAAATCTGTTCTTCGTAGGGTGGCCTGGCAAGCTGAGGAACTTTTCTGCTTGTATTATAGTTTTCGTATCTCTGCGCTCTCTCAGTGCTTGTGTCCTCCCCATCTTCTCCATCTCCACTATAGGGGTTGATCTCATCCCTCCTGTGGTGACTCTAAGTGCTTGATTTTGCACCTTGTCCAACTCTTGTAGTGTGTTTTTTTATGCTGATCACCATGCAGTTAACCCCTGTTCCAGGTGTGGTCGTATGCTCTGTTGATAAACTTTGCTAAGTATTTTCCAACTGGTTCCCCATGTGGTTCCACTTAGTTTTCTCAGGATGGTGTGTTGATGTGCTTTCTCCATGTCAGCCTGCCATCAAATGTTACTCCAAGGTATGTTGGTTTTTTATCTTCTCTAAGGGTATTCCATTTATCTGGATGATCCCTGCCTTTTGTTTTGGAGAGAGGGTAGATAGAGTGGTGTTGCACTTGTCAGTGTTTATGCTGACACACCATCTATTTGCCCATGCAGCAAATGCATCTACATATCTTTGTTCATTTGTGCTCCATAGAGCCAGGTCATCAGCGTACATTGCCGCTGTAATTCCATGCGGTAGATTAGCAACAAGATCATTGATAAACATTAGAAAAAGTGTGGGGGACAAGACTCTTTGGCCTCTGTTCCTAAGTTCCTGATAATTTCATTGGAGATACCATCAGCTCCTGGTGACTTTCTCATTTTCAGGTTTGATATAGCTAGCTCCAGTTCGCGGATTGTGAGAGGTGCCTCCAGAACCTCGTGTACTATTTCCTTCTGTCCTGTATGTTGCCATTTCTCTCGAATCTCGTGTTGTTTCTCTGGACTAATTTCGATATTGTTATCTTGTGTGAATGAAACCGCAAAATGGTCAGCTGCTTGCTTTCCTGTTAAGATGTTTCCATCTTTACGTAGTGCAATTTTTGAGTTTCTCCCTGTGCCCTCATCGTTAAGTTGTTTTATTAGCTTCCACAACTTCCTTGTCTCTTTCAAAGTTCAGTGACTCTGTTTTCTCCTGCCAGCTTTTTCGTCTAGCTTGCAGCTTGGCTCTTTGAAATTTGGCTTTTGTGTGCTGGTATTTATTGTGGTGCTCTTGACTGGGTTTGGCCTCTCCTTGCTTTCTTCACACTTCCACAACATTATGCAACTGTTCCAGTTCACTACTCCAGTAGGGTTTATATTGTTTACGGGCTTCTCTTGGTACCGTTTCTCGTGCTGCCTGTAGTATGCATTTCCCAAACTCTCCAACTACTTTATTTATGTCTTTCTCAGTATCAAGGTTTCTAACCAGTATGCTGGTGCGATGCTTGTACATTGCCCAGTCTGCTTTCTTGTAATTTCACCTCGAGAGGATGCTGCTTTCACTTACAAGCTTATTTTCTACAGTTAGAAAGACTGGTCGATGGTCACTGCCACCAAGTTGTTTCCCAACGATTCGTGTAATGTTCCACTCCAGGTCTGGTGAATGAAAAGCCAGGTCAGGTGTAATTGCAGTGTGCCATGATCTCGAGTAGAAACTGTGTGGGTTGGACGGCTTGTTAATCAAGATGAATCTGTTCTCACCCTGCCAGTCTTCCAGTCTCTCACCTCTCTGGTCCATGTGATCATAGCCCCAGCTCTGCGAGTGGCTGTTGAAGTCGCCACACACTGTGGGCAGTCACTTGGACAGTAGTAATTGATCAGATGTAGGTCTCTATTGTCTGTCTTAAGTTTAAGTGTCTGATACTCAGCCCCTTGCATGTAAACTTCAATTTGAAAAGCAGTGATGTTATTTTTTACAAGGGTCAGTATCCCACCCTTTCGCCTGCTCTTTCGGTCGGATCGGTAAAACTGGTACCCTCTGATTTTGAAGACTATATTTTCGTTGAGGTGAGTTTCTTGCAAGCAACATACGTTTACTTTTTCTTGGTCCAAGATGTTTTCTAGTTCTATTTTTTTTTTTTTTTTTGCTGACTCTCTCCGCATTCCAGTGAATTATTTTTAGTCTTTGTTTAGTATGGCCAGACGCTCTATTTTCAGGTCCCCTGGCTCCACAGGACATCTGAGAAGGACCTCCAGTAGCTGTAATTGGACCCTTTCGAGGCATAGGGCCCGGCAATGCACCTGCCTGTGGTCCAAAGCAGGGCGAGCACGATAACAATTAGCAGTAGTCGACATATTTCATTACGCGTGATTGCGTGGCATCCTGATTTCTGTGGTGCGCCTTCTGGCTGGTTGCCTCCGTCTTCAGCACCTTTCCTTTGCTAGAGCAGACTGTGGTCTTACTCGAGTTTAGGTGCGTAGGCACGCACACAAGTGTCTACGCATGCATGTACGTGCATACACATCTAGAGCGTTCTGGTTATTTCTCGGCGCCAGTGACTTGCCACCGTCCCTTCTCCTGTTAGTTAAAACAGCTCCGCCACGAGAAGGCCAGGAGTTGGACTTTTGCTGCAGAGGTGATGAATGCACGAGCCATTGGGGTATTTATGCAAGGTTGGGCGCTCACTCCAACCCCACCCCCGGCTACATACAGCAATATTTGGAACCACACATAATGTTGACTTTTACTGACAATTCTAGTTGCCTTGATTATAACATTTATTTGTGTATAGTCTGGTATTCGTCATATTGTTGTACTGTATAAGATTTCAAAAAATTCTTGCAATTCTTTTTCACGACACACCCCCCCCCCCCCCCCCCCATGCTGCTGAATACACCATCGGCATAACAGGGATCAGCGGCAGAACCACAAACAAGATGTTTCGCTTAAATAATCACATTTAACAGAAGACGGTAGTGCGTGTAAATCGATGCGAAGAGACAGGCGCTGATCAATGCCATATGTCAGGTGAACGAAGAATAGATATACACTACTGAATATCAATTCGTCACCATCTAACTATCCCCTCGCCGGGATTCCCAGGTCAATAACTTTAAGCAGCCGTGCGTATATGATGTGCTGACTCGTATGCCTGGAGACAGCAGAGCTGCCTCTTGTGTTACCCAACATTGCCGAGGTTCACTACCGTAAATGACGTGTTAGATGACCATGTTTTTATGCTAGATAAACATGCATTTATCTGTACGTGTTAGATGAACCATGTTTTTATGCTAGATAAACATGCATTTATCTGTACGTGTTAGATGACCATGTTTTTATGCTAGATGAACATGCATTTATCTGTACGTGTTAGATGACCATGTTTTTATGCTAGATAAACATGCATTTATCTGTACGTGTTAGATGAACCATGTTTTTATGCTAGATAAACATGCATTTATCTGTACGTGTTAGATGACCATGTTTTTATGCTAGATGAACATGCATTTATCTGTACGTGTTAGATGACCATGTTTTTATGCTAGATGAACATGCATTTATCTGTACGTGTTAGATGAACCATGTTTTTATGCTAGATGAACATGCATTTATCTGTAAAACAATGGATTATTACCATATTTAAAACAGTCTAGTGTTACGCACATGACACCAACAATACGACGATGCAAGGCTGAATGAAATACTGCGAAAATGAGGTCAACTCAGGTGTGTTGTTTTAGAACGATCGATAACATTACTAACAGACTGGGTTTTACCACCTTGCGTTGTTAGCTACCAGGGTTGTTGAGAGTGTGACCGTGTATTGTGACAATTTAGAACGGAACGTTTAACTAATACATCATCAATGGATTTCAGTGATTTCATAAGAACGTGTACATTTCCTCATTGTGTTTGCGTTACGCATGATAATTTTGTGAGCAAACAAGTGCAGATATGCTGTGGGGATGTTCTGATTCTAAAATCCTGCGATGTTAAGCAGGTAACACTACATTTTCAATCCGAGAATGATACATCTACTTTTCCGTCTGTGGAGGTAAATGTTACTTTAGATTCTTCAGTGAAGTTCAAGGTTTTGCCACCGACAAACACCGACACGAGTGAGAACACAATCGTGTACCCAACTATAGCCGATCTACTGCTAGATTGCCCGACTCGCTTCGAAGCCACGACGTCTTACGATGATCCCTATTTGCCTGGAATGTCTGTGAACAAAGGAGACCGGTTTTGGTTTGTCCGAATTATTAAAGATTATAAAAACGGACATGAAAGATTACAAGTGCGGGACCCTAAAGACAACATTATTATACTGTCACAAGATTGCAAAGGACATTTTCGTCCATTGGAAGATGAAAATGAGTATACCTTGAGAGAACTTGTAGACATGGCTCCAGTTCAACGTAGACTGATAATAGATAGGTCTAATGTTATCAGTGATATATATGCAATATGCAACAATTCACAAGAATCTGATATTTCTAGAATGAAAAATAAACCCATGACCCAAATATACAAACCGAATTTAACATTCCTAGAATTTCAAATCGCCCATGAACATCTACCTTTCCTATCTGATGGTATTGTTTACATGATAAAACCCGAACTGGCTGTTACTGTATCACCGTGCAATGATCTGGAAACTACATGGGAAGTTCCTGCAACTGCAAACATTAAAGTTAGAACTTATTCCCAAAGTGACTACGAGGTTCCCGTCTCAACACTTCAAGAACCACAATCATGTGCATTGAATACACTTCTTGATGATGAGCTCCCGATGTTTAGGGCTCCTAGTGCTCCGCCTTTACCACAGCCTCAAATTCCTACTGACATCCAAACCTTCGTTGATATTTATTGCTCTTCTTTTCCAGTGGTAGCCAAGTTTGTAAGCAACGCTGAGCACCATCCATACTTTCAGCAAATGTTAAGAGGCATTGACGAAATCATCATATGCAGACTACATGTTGTGAAAAGACTTTACGTAAAAGACACAAAAAGTGATACAATCTTTGCGCTGTCCAAAGATGTGAGACTTTCTTTCGTTGAGTATCCACAACGATTAAAATTTGTTTCTGAATTTGTGTGTTTACCTATAGGGTCAGAGGTCATAGTGCTAGAAGATATTGCTGCAGACTTTCCTAAACCGTTGTCATTAAGATTTGGTGATATCATAAGAGTAACGTCAAACACCCCTTCTATGATCAAAACCAAACTGGGAAGTGGATACTGTCAGGTTCTAAAATGTGAGCGGATTGATCCCGAGGCTGGAGGGAGCACCAGGCTTAAACTCCCGTTGGATTTTGAAGTAACTATGCTGCTAAAAACAGACCACAGCTGTAGCAGGTTAATATCAATGCACGACCTGTTGGATGGAATCACTCCTTTACCTAGTCAAAGTGTCACTTGTATTTCCGAAGATGTCAAAAACGAAGCTATATATGAGCTTCCCACAGACTTACAGATACTGAAAATTTTGAAAGAAACGTGTATAGTTGTCAAAACCGCCTCAACATTCTTCAGGCAAATGTCACACTCTGTTTATTCACCCAAAGAAGGCAGCTTACCCGAGTACTGTTCCGCTGACGAATCAGTAAAACACCCCACCATTGGCATCCCATTGACATGTAAGCTTATTCTGGCATTTAGAGGGCGCTTAAATGCTTCTGAGTCGCGCGAAGAAACTTCTGTAGTAGAATTCATTGCACCTCCGATTGAAAAGATGACAGTTGCAGAGTTTGAGACACGCCAAAGACACCTACAGGAACACTCAGACTATGAAGATGTAGAGTCTGGCTCGAACAGCACAATGGATGAATATGATTCCACAAGTGACGCATTTGCCAGGGCCAACTCAGATGGGTATGACATCTTAAATGATTACATTTGTTGACAATTTTGCATGTATTTATAGACAATTCTTATTCACACAAATTCCTCTTCTTCTTTCTCCTTCTCTAAGTTAATGACTCTGTTGAGTCGAGTTGAGTTAAGAACCGACATCACTGCACTCAGGACATTCCCATACGTGCTCCGTCCCCTCATTCAACAGCCAGCGAAGAGTCATACTACTAATCGTTCCCACCGCTATCCGATTAAAAGTTCTCCTGGTCTTTCCTCTCAGTTTTGAGATTCTTCCATAACCTCTGCTGATCCCCCATAATCTCATTCTTTTCACATATGGGTTCTCAATCTGTTCCTCCGCCTTCTCCACCTGGTCCCACAAACGCATGACCACCTCCCCCTTGTCCATAGGCATTCCCTGCTAGCCTATCAGCCTGTTCATTCCCCCGTACCCCCGCATGGCCAGGGCAAAATATCCATACAATTCACACAATCTGTGACCTCTGAGGCCACGAGAGCCATTCCACACGAAACATTCCTTTCTCCACCTTACTAAGCATATTCTTTGAATCCGTAATGAATACAACGTGTGTTGCAGTGGTCTCCACTAACCACAGGAATGCCGCTGTTACTGCCTCCACCCCCATTCTCATGCTGGAAGTCGCAGTCTCATATGCCAGACTCTCCTTTTTCAAGACTCGTCCATTAGCCTTTGCAATAAAGCCCCAGCCATTACGTCTGTTTCTCACCACTAACCCATCGGTGTAGATGACTATGTCACCATGATGTGTGTTGCTCTGGATCAGCTGTTGCACTTCAAACTCAGTGCATCCCGCCGCCCATTCTCTGCACTCACGACCCAGTGTTATTATTACATTGTGCCAGTCCGTCATGTCTTCCGGAACTTCAACCCACTCTCTTTCACGATTGATGGTCTCTAGATCACACACCTGACGTATAGAAAGTTCTGCCTGTGCCATCCAGGACCTGCCTCGTCTTAGTCTATGACCCTTGACAATATCCATTGCTGCATGCACGGGTGATCCCTGTCTGCGGCCACTCTCAGTTACCATTTGGCCTGAAGAACCCTATGCCTGTCCGTCATTGTTGGTAGCGCCAAGATATGCCTCATGCATATAATTGGTGTGTCCTTTGTGCACCCCAGGATTCACCGCATGGCAGCATTCTGTATGCGCTCCAACCTTTCAAGCTCACTCTTTGATACTGTCAACAGCCCCAAACCATACTCAATGACAGAAATTATTAACTGCTGAAAGAGCCTGTACAGCATCCTCTGATCTACCCCGGTTGCTGCCATAGCACTCAATGCATTAAGTCCCCTACCAGCCTTCACCACCAAACGCTCCACATGATCCTTAAAAGACAGACACCTGTCAAAGGTGATACCCAAGTACTTCAATTTACTGTCTCGACTAAGAGAACATCCATTCAACATAATACCTGGGACGTCTGCCTTGACGATCCGGTTATCCAAGGAGTACCGCACAACCGATGCCTTGTCTGGGTTTATAATGGCCCCTGTGCACCACTCCGCTACCTTGTTTACTGCCACCTGTAAGTCTTTCGCCAGACTGGCCCTGTCTCTGCCCTGTCTGTACACCAGCACATCATCTGAAAATGTCAAGATTCTACCCACACCTTTTGTCTCAATAGCTGCGATTTTGCTGGTGTAGAAATTAAAGAGCACTAGGGACAAGGCAGATCCCTGCGGCAACCCAGGTGTAATAGTACAGGCCTCAGAAGTCCAGGAACCCATGCGCAGTGCAACCTTACGCTCATAAAGGACTGCCGCAACCCATCTAGCAAGGCAAGAGAAGACTTCCATGTCCAACAGAGTGTGTATTAACCGATCATACCTGACCCTGTTATACGCATCCTCCAGGTCAAGAGCTACCGCCACTGTCTATTGTTTATCCTGGAAGCCCTCGTAGACATCGAATGCAAAAGTCGCAGCATTGGCCTAGGTGTCCTTCCCAGGCCGGTAACTCCCGAGTCCTTGGGGAAGCAGATTACGACTTTCCAAATGTCGCCGGAGCCTGCGTGCTAATATCTTTTCGAGGACTTTGCCATACGCGTTTTGCAGGGTTATGATTCGGTATCCATTAAGTCTTGAGTGATCCTTACCTGACTTTAGGAGTGGGAGCAGGTAGCTATGCAGCCAATCGTGGGGTATTTCCACCGGATTGATGCTTAGGTTGAAATAAAGAGCCATTTCCTCCAAGTCCCCATCATCTATGTTCCTCATTTGGCAGTACCTCACCCCATCCGGACCTGGCGCTGTGTCTTTAGCCCGCTTCAGTACTCATCTAATGTCCTCCACTTTAATCTCACAGTCCTCCTTCTCGACTCTAATGTAAGTAATAGTGTCAAGTTTATGACATTTCCGTACATTTGTGTGTGTGTGTATGTGTGTGTGTGTGTGTGTGTGTGTGTGTGTGTGTGTGGGTGGGTGGGTGGGTGGGTGGGTGGGTGGGTGGGTGGGTGGGTGGGTGGGTGTGTGTGTGTGTGAAAAGGAAATTAGTTGGCGTTTGATGGTTGATAATTATTTAAGTTCGTTACCGTAAAGACGGTATTGTGGTATATGCCTGACTGTCTGGGACTGTTGCCACAAACACAGAGATCCGATGAACCTATTTTGAACCTATGCTATAAATGAGTGGTCGGCAACCTTTTTTGTAGTATTATGACGAAGTAACGTTGCAATTCCATTCAGCGCGCCAACCCAAGTCCTTGCAGATTCACTCAGTGTGCCAACCAAAGTCCACCTTATTTGTATCCACAACAACCATTGAGACAAATTAATTTAATCTTGATCTTGTTTGTATTTGCCTGTTTCAGATGCATTAAACAATTGTTCAGTAATATTTAGATTATTCAATACTTTAATATAAATAGAGACAAATTCAATATAGAGTTTTGCAAAATATAAGTTCTGAACATATTATTTTGACATCTTATTAAAACATTGCTATATGTACATTTGGTTAATATAGGAAGCCCAACAGTTTGAAGAACAAGACATTTTAACGGTATCAGGTTTCATAAAACTTAATAGCAAAACCAACATCTATGCCATGGCCGAGGTGATATAACACTGGCATATATCATTAAGTGCCGTGCCAGCTGGCGTAGGCGTTCATAACTTCCACAGATCTCGGTCTTTGTTTTTCTGGATCAACTCTGCTGATGTTATTCCTCTTTGCCACCGTCTTAATCCATCCAGCATTATTTCTATTGGTCTGCCTCTGCCTCTCTTCACCTCGATCTTTCCAGTTGTCACGACGTTCTCCATTGTCTCTCGTCTCATCACATGACCAAGGAAAGCTGTTTGTCTCTTTCTTCTTGTTGTATATTATAATGTTCTAGTTTTATTAGCCTCTTTCAGGCAATTCTTTTTAGTTACTTTGGCAGTCCAAGGGATTCGCAACATTCATCTCAAGAACCATATCTCTGTTGCTACCAAGGTCTTCCTAATTTATTCATTTACATTCCAAGATTCACTGCCATAAAGCAAAACAGGTTCTATATAGCACTTGAGCACTCTCTTTCTTATATTCAATGATAGTGACTTATTGCATAAGATACTCTTCATTTTCTTAAATGCAGCTTTTGCTTTCCCTATTCTGTTCTTAATTTCTGTTGTGCATCTTCCATCTGATGTTATAAATACCCCTAGGTAATTAAAATTATTCACTTGGTTAAGTATTTTCCCTTCTATTTCCATTTCACATTTTGGGTCACTTTTTTCTTTGATATCACCATTGTTACTGTTTTCTTGATATTCAAGGAGAGTCCTTTGTTTGTATTCTATGTTACTACAATGCCCAACAATTTTGTAGATTTTTTGCATTATCTGCCACCAATACTGTGTCATCTGCATGGCGTATATTATTTATATAATAACCTCCGATTAGTATTCCTGGCTTCTCTTTGATATCTCTCATTATTACTTAGCTATAGAGGGAGAAAAGATCCGGTGAAAAGACACATCCCTGCCGTACTCCTAGCTTAATTTGTTCATAACTGGCATATGTGTGTGTGTGTGTGTGTGTGTGTGTGTGTGTGTGCGCGTGCGTGCGTGCGTGCGTGCGTGTGTGTGTGTGTGTGTGAAGACAGGACTCGGCAGACTGCGCGGAAGAAATCATTCCTGATTCAACGGGCAAGACGGCGTTTACCTGCAAAGCGTTGTGGAACGCAATGAGCACGGCAAGGCACGTAGAGCGCCCTGGTCATCCACTGCACCTGTATTCGTCTCCAGTCGTCTCGACTTGTCTTGCCACTGGACTCAGATGGACTCAGGCGAGAGAGTGAGGTCGACGAATTGCGCAACTCTTCCTCACTTTAATCCAAGTCATCGCGCAAGTCATTCTTCATCCAACGTCATATAGCTTCCACAACTTCATTGTGTTTCTTTCAAAGTTCAGTGACTGTTTTCTTCTGCCAGCTTTTCCGTCTCGTCTGCAGCTTGGCCCTGTAAAATTCGGCTTTTGATTGCTGGAATTTATTGTGGTGCTCTTGGCTGAATTTTGGTCTAACTTGCTTTCTACATACTTCTACATCATTATGCGACTGCTCCATTTCAATACTCCAGTACAGTTAATGTTGCTTATAAGTTCCTCATGGTACTGTTTCTCTTGCTGCTTATAGTATGCATTTGTCGAACTCTTCAACTACTTTATTTATGTCTTTATTTGTGTTCAGATTTCTAACCAATAAGCTGATTCGATGATTGTACATTGCCCAGTCTGCTTTCTTGTAGTTCCACGTTGAGAGGGTGCTGCTTTCACTTACAAGCTCATTTTCTACAGTTAGAAAGACTGGCCGATGGTCACTGCCACCAAGCGGTTTCCCAACAATTCGTGTAATGTTTCACTCCAGGTCTGATGAGCGAAGAGCCAGGTCAGGTGTAGTAGTAGTATGCCATGATCTCGAGTAGAATATATGTGGGTCAGTCGGCTTGCTAATCAAGATACATCTATTCTAATCCTGCCAGTCTTCCGGTCTCTTTCCTCTCTGGTCCACATGATCATAGCTCCAGCTCTGAGAGTGGCTGTTGAAATCGCCACACACAGTCATTTTTGCTTTAATAGTAATGTGTTCAGTGCATGCGGGCGATCATTAGTACAATTGTAATTGATCAGATGTTGATCTGTTTGTTTATTTTAAGCTTAAGTGTCTAATACTCGGCCCCTTCTATATTGTCGTGTGTGTGTAAAAAGAATGACTGTCGTATTAGTTACTTGTTCTTCTTTACCACTTTAGTGTCGTCCCTGGAGTGAAGAGAATCAACACCCACATTATTTTTAATTCAATATCTCTATTCTGGAGAAATCCAGCAGACTCCGTCCACACACTCCCTCAATCTGAAGACACCTTCCTCTCACTCTTACTCACCCCTGGATCATGCCCCCTCTCATTCTTCCCCAACATAACATACTTGACAACTCTCGCTTCAACAAATAAAAACAAGAAATTTATTAAAGCAAAGAGTATATGTAGGAGAAGTGTATGTGTGTATAAGGTGTAGAATGTGTGACGGGTATTCTAAATCGTCTATAGACTCAGATCAGTGTTCAAGAGGATATCTATTCTCATCACTGTGCTGAAGACACACCAGCACCATGTATCCCATACAAGTAGCCTCACCCAGGTGATGCTCCTCCGGTCACGTGAAGACTTCCTCCGTTGTCTCTGGAACCACCAGGATGCTTGGACACCCCTGACAAACACTGTCTAATTAGAGTCTGATTCACACTATGAACTTCCTCGGTTATTTAACGGATTGTTAATCAGGAAATTCTAATCCTATTGTCACTGTTATTGGAGAAATCTTAATGGATCTAGAGTCACTGGTTCTAAAGATTCCTCATATTAACACCACAATCTAACTGTTCTGGGTATCAGTATAAATTATGCAATGTTCTGACTGTTCATTGATACATCTATCACTTGGCTAAACCTCAATCTCATCAACATGTCCTGCTCAGCAGAAGCCAGGTTCCCGCAAACCAACTTGGGTATAAGCCCTATGTAGCGGCCTCTCAGCAACCTCTGTCTTCAGATGCTGAGCCCTCCTTGTATAAAACTTTGAACCTGCTTCTTCGTAGTAAATCATCGCACACTCAAGTGGAACACTCAAGGGGAACTGTACATGGAACCTGTAGAGCAGATAACATCATGGTGAGGGCAACTCAGTCCTGGCCAGAATTAGGCAAGTGTAGGCCAATAACAGCACTCAGATCTATAACAGAGATCTGATCTCTGTCATACGGCCAAATAACTCAATCATATGATCTGAGACATGGCAACACCAGGAAAGACTAAAGGAACGGGTAGAAACCCAGCAGATGCCCTACTGGAAGATCCTACCATTACACATTCCCCTCCTCCCTCTCAACCATCCTTAATCTCTCTAATTATTATTCCACTACATTGTCCTCAACTTCCCGAGTAAAATGATATATAACACAAGCTACTTGAAGCCACACAATAGAATACTAGTGCCGACGCTCGTATGATACTTTCTAGCACCGCACTTATAGAACATTCTATCACTAATCATAATACATTATATCTCTGCACAGTACTGTACTCTATCCCCAATCATACTCTTAAGTTAGATATAATTAATTGCCTACCATATGTCTATTCCTGTTGTTACTCGAGAAACTAGGCAATCGGATTGGATCTATGTCCGCGGATAACTATCACTACTTAGACAGCCCAGTCCCTCTAATATAACACAACTCGGAATAATCCCCACTCCTAACACTACAGAATGTTTTTCTCGACTCCCTCTACCTGTTTACTGCACTGGGTTTTATATGGGTGCTTGAGTGAGTCACCAGAAAGTCCAGACGCCAATCAGTCCAGAATCTGGCTTTGTCCTCCTGTTTCCAGACTAACCAGAGTCAATTAGCTGTCAAGTTTCCTTTTCATCTGGGGAGTTCTTTGTCTCATCCAACAAATATCCGGGTTGTCTGTGAGCCAGAGACCTTTCTCCCATTACAGAATCCTTCTGACCTCTAGCAGACATCTGTCCATTACTTTCAACGGCCAACTCCCGTTTTGTAGACAAATGTTGCCAATACACACCTCTCGAACAACATCCTGTCATCAAACTGTCGACTGTGTGTAGACAACTCGACGTGACTCCCTTTGATCTCATACACACTGTCGACCATGTGCAGATAATCTGTACCGACGTATTTTCCTCAGTTTGTTCACCATAAAAGAGTCTATTGTGTTAGCAAAATAATGTCAGGCCTGGTTGTCATCGATCGACTGACAAGTTAATTTATCCTGTGACATATATGTAAACTTCAATTCGGGAAGCATTGGTAGTATTCTTTACAAGAGTCAATATCCCACCTTTTGCCTGTTCTTTCGGTCAGATCGGTAGCAATGGTAGCCACTAATTTTGAAGACCACGTTTTCATTGAGGTGAGTTTCTTGCAAGCAAAATACACTTACCTTTCTTGATTCAGGATGTTTTCTAGCTCTATGTTTTTGTTGTTGACTCCTTCCGCATTTCAGTGCATTATTTTCAGTCTCTGCTTGGTATGACCAGATGTTCTTTTCTCTGTTATCCTGGCTCCACAGGAAATCTGAGAAGGACTTCCAGTCATTTTGATTGGACTCTGTCGAGGAATTTGGCCCGGTATTGCATCCGCCTGGGTGTCCATAGCAGGCCGAGCACCATAACGTTTTGCAGTAATCGACACATTCAATGGTGTGATTGCGTGGCATCCTAATTTCCGTGGTGGCGGCTGGTTTCCTTCGGCTTCAGCACATTTCCATTGCTAGAGTAGACTGTATTCTTACTAGAGTTTAGTTATGTATGTACACACGTGTCTGTGCCTGAATGTGATTACAGATATATCTAGAGCAGTCTGGTTTCACGGGGCCAGAGACTCGCCGTTGCCCCTTATCCTGTAAAACTGTTCCGCAACGTAAAGGCCAGAAGTTGGACTTCTGCTGCCAGAAGTGATGAATGCACAAGTCTTGGGGGTATTTCGCAAGGCCGGGCGTTCACCGCAACTATGCATCCCCGACTATTATAACAGCAATGTGGAACCTGAGGGAAAAAAAAAATTGAGACGCCTGTTTTCTTTTTGTATATCAGGATTTTTTATTTTTATTTTTCATATCCTATTTACAGGACATCGCTGTCAACACCAGCACTGCTGTTGCTGATTTCTTGGCAAGTTTACGTTCAGTAGTTTGCCATTGCTTTCTGAACGACGGGCTCCCATACTATCACGTTAAAATCAGCGCGACACGGTCTGATATCAAGAGTAGAAGACGTAAATATCAGAGTGTTCTAATTATCTGTTTTGCTTATTTCATTATTCCGGCATTACAGTTTCAGATATAAGTTTATGGCCACTAGAGATAGGTTTTCGGTCTTAAGTACACAACCCAAATAAAAGAAATGACACCTTTCCTTTCAGAATACTAGAAAAGAAACAGAAAAATGCTAAAGCAGATTCAGTAAGACGCTTCGGCCAAACACTGAACCCAAAATATTGGCGGCAAACAAAATCAAAACCACCGCCTTTACCACATCCATCTGCTCTAGGACCATCCTACTTTACCATAAACCAGGATAGAACAGATGACATGGGCTTCACTTCAGTCTTCAGTGAATCTAAGAAAGATGAATCTACAAGCTTGGAACTTATCACAACAAGAGAGGGTGAGTAGCAGAAACCCATTTGTTATCTACTCTATGTGTTGTTAAAACTGAGCTGCTACTTCTGCAATATTCTTTCAAAATGTTCTCGTAAATTGTTTTTGGTTTAAAAACTAATGATGTGGTTACTATACACAATTAGCTATACAAAAGGTAGTCTTTTGCATAATGGAAAACAAGAATACAAAGCTTCAATTGTAGCGAAGAGTGTTGAAGGAGTATATCATCGTCATGTACCGTGCTGATCATGATCATGTACCATGCCAATCATCTTCATGTGCCATGCGTGTGCGGTCATGTTTCGCCATCCCGCACGATCACCTGAATCGTGGATCGGGTGTTTTCCTTTTTCGACCATACCACGTGGTCAAGTCATTCAGATATTGATTTCTCTGTCTTCCCCTTGTTATTTTGTCATCAATCTTGCGAGTTCATACTAGTTTATCTTTTCTCATAACGTGCTAAAAATAGTGTGGCTGGTTACGTCTATTTTTTCTAAATCAGGCTACGGATTTCATTTGCTTCTTGTTAAGATTTACTCGCTGTTGTTTTTTTCTTTTCTGTCCATGGTATTCTTTACATTTTCCTCAGAAATCACATATCCACTACCAGTAGTTGTTTTTCATCTTGTCTACTTATTGTCCCCGCTTCACATCCATACAGAAGTACAGGTCCAATGTAGCACTTCAAAAATCTTTTTTTCTCGTTGCAATTGACATCTTTTTATTGGCAAGTATGTTTTCCATCTTGCAAAAGGCAACCTTCACCATAGCAATTGAAGTACGATATTGAAGCTAACTTTTAGACGACGAAGGATATCTGCGTTGAACTGATATCAACTTATGATTGTATTTTCTGTACACTAAGTCTGTCAACATGATTACTTTTCAAAAGAAACTCCGTGTGTTCATTATAAATCAAGGTTGGCGGTCGGCAGCAATGTGAATAGTCACTGTGAGGGCTGGTCTTGTTCGCAAGATCAGTCCCGCGACTAGCATTTAGTTCAGTTTTAGTAATAAACTAATTTAAACTGAACTAAACGCTAATCACGAGCCAGACCAGATTAGTTTACAAGTAAACTAAACTGGTCTGGCTCGCAATATCAGTCCCGCGTCTAGCGTCCGTTGTCTCTTATGGCTGTGCGAGATGTACCCAGACGGGATCTTCCCAGCCGCAAGTTAGCGAGGCAGGCGTTTCAAGAATTTAACCGTATCCTGAAGCCAGTGTCGTGAGTAGTAAGGGATGTTGTAATGGGCTCGAAAATCTGGAGCAATACGTCATAGATGATGTAATTTTTTACTAATGAAGGGTATGGCTCCAGATTGAAAACGGGCCTCATTTTTGAAATTTTGGAGGGTATTTTCTTGGGTTATGTCTGGTTGTAACTTCTGGTTGTCACTTCCTGGTGACTACTTCCGGTCCGCGGGCGGGCGGAGCGGCGCGAACCGGACGTCGTCACGCGAACTGGCGCGTTCCGCCGCGAACCGGGGCACCACGGTGGCGTGAACCGGACCGGGCACGTGATGTGATCGAGCCCCAGTCATGTAGATATCGAACCCTTCAATGAACTCGAAATCAATATGACAGATTGGAAAAATAATTTATTTCATCACTCGAGTTGCCTCGAGTATCCAGAGTTGGATGCATAAATAAACATTTCCGCGGCTCAGCATGATAGCTTCGGCAGGTGTTCATAGTGGGCACCCATTTATCAACTCTAAGCGAGTGGTGAAAATCTGGTTTAAAAATATACTAGACAGGCATAATTTATTATTAAAAAATTAAGCGTAATAAAATAATAAATGGCTAAATATCTAGTATGTATAACAGAGATTATTAATGTGAATATAAAACTATTATTCTCATATTATATAATCAACATCGCAATATCTTTGAAAATTAAAATCTATTATAATATCCCAAATTATTTCCCCTTAATAAAGAATAGTCTCCCCTTTTTTCTTTCCTTATTAATCCCCCGCCCCCCTGAACGGTAGTGTTTACCTGCGCGCACAGGCAAGCAGTAATCGCTCCGCTCATCTCGTGCCCGCGAGAAATATAGTCCCTGGCCAACGATCACCGCTGATAACCGTGCTGATAAATGTGACTTTAATTACGCCTCGCTCGCTAGTCGCATTCTACCGAGTAGAAAGTATAATAATGCCGCGTAGTGAGATTTGGAATGTAGAGGCTTTAAATGTACATGCAGTCGCGTTAGAAATATATATATATATATATATATATATATATATATATATATATATATATATATATATATATATATATATATATCATCATCATCATCATCATCATCATCATCAAGTGCCCTGCCAGCTGGCGTAGGCGTTCATGGCTCTCCACAGATCTCGGTCTTTGGTTTTCTGGATCAACTCTGCTGCTGATATTCCTCCGTGCCACCGTCTCAATCCGTCCAGCATCATTTCTCTTGGTCTGCCTCTGCCTCTCTTCCCCTCGATCTTTCCAGTTGTCACGATGTTCTCCAATGCCTCTCTTCTCATTACATGACCAAAGAAAGCTGTTTGTCTCTTTATTACTGTTGTATACAGTGTTCTAGTTTCATTAGCCTGTTTCAGGCAGTCATCGTTAGTTACTCTAGCAGTCCAAGGAATTCTCAACATTCGTCTCAGGAACCACATCTCTGTTGCTTCTAATTTCTTCTTAATTTGTTCATTTATATTCCAAGATTCACTGCCATACAGCAAAACTGGTTCTACATAGCATTTCAGCACTCTCTTTCTTACAGTCAGTGATAGTGACCTATTGCACAAGATACTCTTCATTTTCTGAAATGCGGCCTTATATATATAGTGAATATGTGTGTACATGTATGTGTGTATGTTTGTGCGTGTGTGTGTATGTGTATGTGTGTGCACATGGATGTGTGTATGTGTGCGCGCATGTATGTGTGTGTGCGAAACGTGTGTGTGTGTGCGTGTGTGCGTGTACGCGCATGTGCACGCTGGTATGAAACAAAAATTTTCCTTCTCCTGACATCTATAACTGCAATAATGTCTCTTGCGTGTGTGCGCGCTTGTGTGTGAGTGCCTGTGTGTGTGTGTGTGTGTGTGTGTGTGTGTGTGTGTGTGTGTGTGTGTGGTGCGTGTGTTAGTGCATGCGCATGTGCACGCTCGTATGAAACTTAATTATTTTTCTTCGCTTGACTTCTATAACTGCAATGATGTCTCTTGCGTGTGTGCACGTGTGTGTGTGTGTGTGTGTGTGTGTGTGTGTGTGTGTGTGTGTGTGTGTGTGTGTGTGTGCGTGTGTGCGCGTGTGCACGCATGTGCGCGCTTGTAGGAAACTTAAATATTTTTTCTTTCGCCTGACATCTATAAAGTAAAAATGGCTGATATTATTGATTGTAGCAGGTATATCTTAGTGAAATTCGGTGGTGAGGGGTGGGTAGTGGATATTAGTAATTTGTAGAGTGTCGTAGTGACCTATACACTATCATCACACAGGTTATAAATGAAAACCTTAAAAAGTAAAAATGACCGATAATATTGATTGCACCGGGTATATCTTAGTGAAATTCATTGATAAGGGGTGGGTAGCGGTTATTAGTGGTCCGTAGAGTGTCGTAGTGGCATATTCACTATAATCACACAGGCTACAAATGAAAACCTTAAGAAAGTAAAAATGGCCGATATTATTGATTGTAGCGGGTATAGCGAGTGGAGGAAAGGATAGGTAGGTGCTTCTGATCATTGTTAAGGGGTGGTCGAGTGGTGGCGTGGCTGAATTGTGGAGACAGGGGGTGGGAAACTGATTAGTGAGGAGGTCACTGTGGCTAAATGATCCTATCACAAGCTGCCATGGGAAAACCATATCCCCTGCTCACTGGATGGCGCTGCACCCGATCACCCGTGGCTAATCATCATCACCCAGCACCGCCAACAAAATCACTATCATCATCGTAAGCATCCTTTAATCAACATCATCATACTCATGGGAAAATCAGAGGATGACTCAGAGCGTACGATATAGCCGAGACACTTGGGTAATGGTCACATCGGATCAAATATGGCGCTGCTTCCGGTCGCATCCATAAAAAATACAACCAGACTACATGCTAACTAGCTAAAATCGGTAAAAAATGACGTCACAGCCGGGTATAGCTGTAATGATACAGGTAGAACACGTGGATAAGAAGGGTCTTACACAAACACAAAAAAACTTTCCAGTATTGGGCAAAGGGACCTAACTCTGGATGAATAATTCCACAAGCGACTATGTCGTGGTGATAGACCACGACCTTAGCACGTGATCTTATCAAGGTCAGACATGTCCAGACAATATTCTGCTGAGCCATTCTACGTCAGCAGATATCGTGTATATAGTGTCCACCATTCACCGTCTAGAAGTACCGGTCTCAGTGAACAGCAACCAGTTCACAATGTTACAAGTCGATAACGGTAAGCTGGCTTTTTGATAAATCTTTCACATTTTCATTGTGGTTCTCCAAGTAGGCATATGGGTAACCTAACAATACTAGTATAATACAGGGGATATATGGTGCTAGATGCCACGAAGTTATGTTGCGGGCCTCGTCCTAGGGGTTCAGGAATAATACATTTCTGTCTATTCAAACATTTCAATGCTCCTTGTTCTTGAAATAGAAAACGACAACCAAATAATGGTCACCAACAAACCTTTACAAGACGATATGGTTTTATATCTTCCAGACTTTAATCTCACGACTCCTGTCACATGTCGACCACACTCAATCGCTCTACAGAAACTTTAGAACACACACACTGGATTAACAAAAGCGGCATAACGGAATGTTAGCCATGCTTAAAGACATGCCGCGTCCGTACTGGACGGCAGCCCAAGTCTAACTCCCTCAGTGACGTTTTCCGTGACGCTTCCCTAGTTTCCCTGCACACTCTATAATTGTACCATTCGGTGCATCTTTTAGGGAAGCTCCCTTCAGCCTTTCTCAGTCTGCTATGTGTCAGTGACTGATATGTGGCATTATGCCCCCCCCCCCGCCCTACAAATTAAATGATATTATCATTTAATTCATATACATTACCCATGACAAATAGCATCACTGACAACCTAAGTTGTATCAATTGCTGAACATGACATTATGGTTCCCGTTAATAACCCTCAAAAAAAAAAAAATTACTGACGGGCATGCCCTCCTGCTCACACCCACGGTGAGCGTCATGTGGCCGGCCTATTGGAGGGCCGGACCAACTAATGATACCATTAGTCCCTAATGTCCTCACTCTAGGTCAAAACCCGGAGTTGAGGACGAGAGTATCAATCGGTATCATGCCGTCTGTATCACTTGCTGATCCTCGTTGTCGCTGGTTATGCATATATCTTGCGTTATCATTTAATGGCTGTAGGTGAGGTAGAGGCTGTCGCTGATCACATTCTAATTTAAGGGATAAGTGCCGTACCAATAATACAACAATATAATTCATTAAAGCAGCAATGTTATACTAGTACCAGCTCTCTTTGTGTAAATAATGATCAATTAACCAATCATATTTCCGTAAATATTCTTTTCTTCTCCTTCAAGGAAAAAACTAATACTCTTCATACTCTTCCTATTTATCTTCATGAACATCACTCCAACAGGATAAATCTTCTTCTTCAATCGACTGTTGTAATGTGGTATCATTGCCCAATGCTCACACATGTATGCAGAGAAGCTAACTCATAATGCTTTAATCTGCCCATCGGTGCTTGTAAAATGCTGATATAACCATATAAGTTAGTATCCATAAATCATCTTTAATTTTCTGACGATCATTTCTCGGTATGATATCGACTGCCTTCGCATTAGCTCAAAGAGAGTTTTCCCAAACCTCTTAGACTAATGACGCTGGTTAGTCCATAGTACACCTCCATATTCGCATATCCTGGTAAAATTCTAGTGTACTGTTACATCCGCTCAGGGGAGTTGCTTCTATCCCAGTACACCTCACTGCACCCTCACACCACGTGTGTTTTCCTCTGTACCTTTATTATAACAACAAATGACAAACCTTTGTGTATGATCAAGCAGTAAATCAAAACTAATTTGTAAGACCACATGCATAGTCTAAAAACAATATGTAAGGATCTGTATACTAAAATTTAGCATAAATACAACAGATTAAATGACTATCACCAAAAACAAATTAACACCATTCACCTAGTTTACTATCATTGAACTCATGAACACCCTTAATCACGTGCTGGATTCACGTGAGAACAACATGACATTCTTTTATTTATGGCGATGTAAATTAAATTAAATTATCCTTTAACTTTCAGGTGTATTAGACGACTGGTACGTCTTTAAATGTCATTCATATTTTAGTATCTGTATTTCCATACAGTTCTTCAACCATATCCGTGTATGTTTATAACCTATCACTGATAAAGTTATCGTTATCCATGGTTGATTGTTCTCTAAAACGAATATTCCACTGTATAGAACGATTGAAGTAGATTTCATGATTGAATAATCGGACATTGATATAACGAAGGCTCGAACGATGTATCCAAGGCGATCGATTGGCCTTACTCGAAAAATTATAGTCTATGTTGAATATGTTGATTGGAACCTCTTCTGGTCTCGAATATCGATTTGCGGGTTTGGTGATTCGATGTCTTTGAGCAATTTCTTAAAAGCAGTACGATGTGAGAAAATATCCTTAAAGTTGAAACATGCATTGATCTCTCAGATTTGATAATGTAGCCAAAGAAGTATGTATCGACCCAAATTCGTAACTTGATAACATATGATTGCGTATCCTGGTCATGATTTTAGCTTCATAATTGAATGTAGACTGTTTCGTGTATGTAATTCATACTGTCTTCATTGAAGTACGTATTTTAAGGTATAATTATCATTTGGTTTCTTGACAATCATTGAAACACTGTACTTTTCGATAAATTCTGTTCTGAAAATTGACCTTTACTGTACGCAAGAATTGTTTTTTTGTTTTTTTTTCATGTTCTGAATAATCGAATTTCATTGCATTCGAATTGTTTCATAAAATTTCTCAAATTCAAGAATAAATAATATATATGAATGTTCTGAGAATATTGGTTCATAATTTTGAAATAAGATTCACTTGCTTTCATCCAAGTGTTTAATTCTCAATGTTCACGTATCAATTTAACTTCATCCAAACTATCGTTTCCAGGAATTTAATGATTAATGAAATTTTCAAAGTTCAGTGAATTTCGACTGTTTAAATGTACATTTATAGTCTTGTGTTGTTGTACTTCAAGAAATTTCTTTCGAACGTTCTTGGAGAACTGCGTATATATGTAATTCCTCTGACAACTGTTTGTCTTTTTATTTTTCTGACGTATTCTTGTGTGTAACAACAAACATGTTGGCACATAGGTTCAAGCATTTCAAGGATCAAGTATTTGAGACAAAAAATGTGAACTGGAGTATACGGAATCTGACGTGTGGATCATACAGTTCGATGCCGTGTTATTAGCATCTTTTTACGAGTTACTATCAGGTGATCGGTAGTTGTCTCTTTCGGCGTGCCTGTTATACCAGGTCAGCAACCGAAGTAGATGAGAACAAGCGATACGGATTCAAATGATGAACCAGTAATACTGTAGATCACAGTCGAGATTTTCGAATACCGTCGAACAACATCCTGGTCCAAACGCAATTTTCATGCTCTTCTATCACACATACGTCTTGAAGAGTAATAATTTACTGTCCATGTACGCTTTCCTTCACTTTAACACAACTATGACTACAACAGTTTATATGTCGATTTATTTCACGTTGAACTACATTTTCCTGTATCTGTGAAGACGAATTGTACTTGCATATGATCAAATGACAAATGGTATCGTGATCTGAGTTCAAATTTCACATCTTTGTTAACTGTAATAAAGATATTCCATCTTCAGAACCAACAGTAACGACATGTTAGATAATGTTATGATGTTCGTGTCGCCGAAATATCAATAAACATTTGATATTTATGTAGATGAATATAATTACATGTACTGAACTTGCGTAAATTCTGGTAGTACTGTCAATTTGTTGTTTGTTCAAACAAATGTACTTAGTAAACAATGATGGCCAAATGAATCTTTATTATCGTATGAATGTTCTTAAGTCATTTCTTCCGTCAACTGAATGTGATAGCTGTTGAATTTCATCACTCGATTTCATCATTCGATTTAATAGTAGTTGAACAGTTCCTTGAATTAAAATCATAAGATCTTCATACTTTCCGGATGTGTTGTAAACATTCAACATAATGACGTCATCACTCATTTTTTTAGAGATTATTCCACACAAAATTATTTGAATACAATGACGTAATCGATCTTTTATGAGAATCTTTAGATGACCTTGGCCTTCATATGTATATGGCTCGATTCGCTAAATTACTACAAATATGTCATAAATTGACAATAAATCACGAGTTCATAATCATTACTACCGGTACGAAACCCCATTGCCAAGGAATGAAGTTATCGAGGCTACCGATGCATCTAGGGTTTGACATAATAACAATAATATTTGATACCTTCCAGTTCTCCTTGCTTAACTGAAGACCAAAAACAGCCACTGGAACAAAACTCCACAAAGACTTTCCTCTCGCAAATTGACTTTAATATGTCGACGATTTTCTGACACTCAATCACTCCACAAGGAATGTAATGTACCTGACATCTGACATACACACTGAACACAAAGAGCGGCATAACGGACTGTTAGCCATGCTCCAGAAGACATGCCGCGTCCGAGCTAGACGGCAGCCCAAGTCTAACTCCCTCAGTGACGTTTTCCGTGATGCTTCCCTAGTTTCCCTGCGCACTCTATAATTGTACCATTCGGTGCATCTTTTAGGGAAGCTCCCTTCAGCGTTTCTCAATCTGCTATGTGTCAGTGACTGATATGTGGCATTAGACGCATATATCTGAAGAGACAAGCCCTTTCTTCCTATAATATTGTCGGCTGGGTCGACATGGAATAGAGATGGCATTCGAACTTTTGAACACAGCACAATGATGGTATCGTAATAATATAGGTAGTAATGTTAGGGGAAGGTGAAAGTATACTGCGAGGTCCACATACCCATTATCGATAGAAATATATGAACTGTGTAACAGAAAGTGCATGTCAGATCCATAGCTATTATTTGTAATATCCATGTCTATAACGCTGATAAAGTACCATATTCTTATCTGTTTTACAGATATCGAGGCCCACGAAAACCTAATTAGCTAACTGTGGAGCATACTAAGAGCTGAACCATACAGCTATTGCATGGCACGTCTTAATGTCTCACAAAATAAAGAAGCCGAGAATCCATTCAGTCATTCTTGTGATTATGGTGAGGGTGGTAGTTTTGCAAACCTAGTAACGGTTCGACTGCGGGATGTACTAAAACATAACTTCACCAAAGAAGAAATAATCATATTAAGCCCGAATAGAATTGAGGAGTGCATCTCCGACTATAATCGACAACAAGATACTCCAGAACCATCCTCAAAAAACGTCGAGCTAACATCATCACCGGCATCCTTAACCTTTAGTCAATCCACACTAGCGGACGAGTATTAAAACACCTCCATAAAAACAAAATGGTTGTAATATACTTACAGTCCTGTATTTAATAGCTGACCAGTCTTCAATACGAAGAAAACTACAGTGGGTGTGAGGAGACTGTATATGTATATCACTGGTTTTCTGACTTCACATAATGTAGCTCACAGTGACTACAACACAAGTAACACGGCGCCCTCTACGCTATCTATTTCATCATGGTTAGAGTTCATGTGGCGAGCATGGCCCGCATTCCCCAACCCAGCTCAAACATACAACAGGTCAACGAGCGGGTAGTAGAACGCTTAGTCGTACCATACGGACTGCCACGTCAGCGTAATCTGAACCGCTTGACATAAGAAACTGGTTGAAACCGGTTTTACGCGTGGCTCAAAAGCTAGTATATAAACCCGAGGCATGTAACACTCAAGCATTGTGATCAGAAGATGACTATAGACCTCAAGACTGTGTCTGCTAACTGGGTCTACATGACTCGTAGTGGTGAGACTATTAGACCAGTGGGCGGTGGTGATAAGGCCGTGTTTGTCTCATCCCACAGAGGAACGAGTACATTACACATTCGAAGATTTTATGGTGAATCCGACAAGAAATTCCCGACTAAGACGGGTATGACACTTACTCGGCAAAAATATGAACAGATGATGCGACCGGAAGCAGCGCCATATTTGATCCGATGTGACCATTACCAAAGTGTCTCGGCTGTATCGTTATTCGGTAAGTACGCTCTGAGTCATCCTCTGATTTTCCAATGAGGATGATGATGTTGATTAAAGGATGCTGACGATGATGATAGTGATTTTGTTGGCGGTGCTGGGTGATGATGATTAGCTACGGGTGATCGGGTGCAGCGCCATCCAGTGAGCAGGGGATATGGTTTTCCCATGGCAGCTTGTGATAGGATCATTTAGCCACAGTGACCTCCTCACTAATCTGTTTTCCACCCCCTGTCTCCATCATTCAGCCCCGATGACATCTTCGCTAGTATCTTTTCCACCCCTGTCTCCACAATTCAGCCACACCACCACTCGACCACCCCTTAACAATGATCAGAAGCACCTACCTATCCTTTCCTCCACTCACAAACCCCTTACCACCAATTTCACTGAGCTATAACCGCTACAATCAATAATATCGGCCGTTTTTACTTTATAGATTCTTCTTCTTCTTCTTTCGTTCGCTTGAAATATGTCTATATCTGCAATGTCGTCTCTTGCATGAATTGAACTGTTTTTTTTTTCAGTTCACACAGTGGTCCATAGAGTTTATCTTCCACTGTCGTCTCTCTAGGCCAGAAGGTTTGCCTAGATATGTTATATTTTGGGCAGTCTTGGAGTATGTGCTCTGCTGTCTGCGACGCCAATCCACATGTGCACATGGCTGTTTCACCAATCTTGAATTTTGTATACATGTGGTTGCGTAATCTATTGTGTCCTGTTCTGAGGCGCAGAATAATGACTTGTTCTGGTCTGTCCATAATGTGGTAGTCATCTTGAGCAGGTTTTGGTGGCTTTCTGACTAATTTGATCATTCTTTTCTTTTGGTGGTATGTAACGGGCACATCAGGCTGTTCCTCTTTGGCTCCTTCCTTAGCCAATTGATCAGCTCTGTCGTTCCGGGTACTCCACAGTCGGATGGTATCCACTGTATGGTGACTTTATGCTGACTGCTAAGTTCAGAAAGTAGTGTCCTTAGTACTGGCAATTTCCCAGAGAGGAGCGCCTCGAGTACTGATTTTGCATCTGTTAGTAGCACCACAGGTTGTGTACCATTGCTGTTATTTAGTAATTTCTCTGTTGCTATCTTGATTGCCTCAATTTCGGCATCATTGTTATGGCAGTACTTTCCTGTCGGACTTTATAGATGTCAGGCGAAAGGAAAATATTTATGTTTCCTATGAGCGCGCACATGCGTGCGCACGCACACACACACACACACGCGCGCACCCACACACACGCGCGCACCCACACACACACGTACACACACGCAAGAGACATCATTGCAGTTATAGATATCAGGCGAAGGAAAGTATTTAAGTTTTGTACAAGCGCGCACACACACATCCACACACACATACACACATCCACACACACACGCACACACGCAAGAGACATAATTGCAGTTTTAGATGTCAGGTGAAGGAAAATATTAAAGTTTTGTATGAGCTCGCACATGCGTGCGCGCGCACGCTCACTAACATACGCACCCACACACACCCACACACGCTCGCACACACACGCAAGAGACATCATTGCAGTTATAGATGTCAGGCGAAGGAAAATATTTAAGTTTTGTATGAGCATGCACATGTGCGCACACGCACGCAAGCACACACATATGCGTGCACACACACAAACGCATCACACACACACACGTATCATACACACATGCACACACACACACATCATGCGTGCAAACATACACATACATACATACACACACATGCACATGCACGCACATACACACATACATGTACACACATTCACTATATATATATATATATATATATATATATATATATATATATATATATATATATATATATATATATATATATTTCTAACGCGACTGTATGTAATTTTAAGCCTCTACATTCCAAATCTCACTATGCAGCATTATTATACTTTCTACTCGGTAGAATGCGACTACCGAGCGAGGCGTAATTAAAGTCACATTTATCTGGACGGTTATCAGCAATGATTGCTGGCCAAGGACTATATTTCTCGCGGGCACGAGATGGGCGGAGCGATTACTGCTTGCCTGTTCGCGCAGGTAAACACTACCGTTCAGGGGGAGATTACTAAGGAAAGAAAAAAGGGCAGATTATTCTTTATTAAGGAGAAATAATTTGGGATATTATAATAGATTTTAATTTTCAAAGATATTTTAATACGATGTTGATTATATAATATGAGAATAATAGTTTTATATTCACATTAACAATCTCCGTTATACATACTAGATATTTAGTCATGTATTATTTTATTACACTTAATTTTTTAATAATAAATTATGCCTGTCTAGTATATTTTTACACCAGATTTTCACCACTCGCTTAGAGTTGATACATTCGTGCCCACTATGGACACTGCCGAAGCTATCATGCTGAGCCGCGGAAATGTTTATTTATGCATCAAACTCTGGGTACTAGAGGCAACTCGAGTGATGGAATAAATTATTTTTCCAATCTGTCATATTGACTTCGAGTTCCTCATCGAAGGGTTCGATATCTACATGACTGGGGCTCGATCACATCACGTGCCCTGTCCGGTTCAGGCCACCGTGGTACCCCGGTTCGCGGTGGACCGCGCCGGTTCCCGTGACGACGTCCGGTTCGCGCCGCTCCGCCCACCTCCGCCGTCCGCCTCCAGACCGGAAGTCAACCGGAAGTAGTTAATAGAAAGTGACAACCGGAAGTGACAACCAGACATAACCCAAGAAAATACTTGCAAAAATTTCAAAAATGAGGCCCGTTTTCAATCTGGAGCCATACCCTTCATATAGTAAAAAATGACGTCATCTATGACGTATTGCTCCAGATTTTCGAGTCCATTACAACATCCATTACTACTGTCGTGGTTTGAGCTGGCGAAAGAGCATATTTGTATGACCGTTCGACAAAGTTTCGATAAGCGTCCACTCTCTTTCGATGAGCAGTTGGCCTGCAGTCAGTAAGCTTGTATAGCCTTTAGGTCAGTCCTGCCGGCGTAGCTTAGAAGCTCGTCGGTAGGCGTCCAGTTGTTTTGCGTGTATCACCGGGTACCGGGAGGGCGTGCTTTAGCGATGCTACTACTCATGACCTGTGTGTGCGTGAATGGTCTGTCTGTCCGATAGATAACTGGTTGATCCTGCCAATAGTCATATGCTTGTCTCACAGATTAAGCCATGCATGTCTAAGTTCACATTATCTCACGGTGAAACCGCAAATGGCTCATTAAATCAGTCGAGGTTCCTTAGATGACACGATCCTACTTGGATAACTGTGACAATTCTAGAGCTAATAATGCTTACCAAGCTCTGACCCTCGCGGAAAGAGCGCTTTTATTAGTTCAAAACCAATCGTCGTTGCCCTTCGCGGGGCGCGGCGTTCCCAATGGTGACTCTGGATAACTTTGTGCTGATCGCATGGCCTTACGTGCCGGCGACGCATCTTTCAAAGTTAATTAGTTAGTTAGTTAGTCGAGGTTCCAACTTCACGGCAACGGGTCGTCCCCATTATGCTCCGTTCCTGTGCCAGTGAATATCACACAAAATGCCCCCCACTGTCCAATGTGAATAGTGGGATAGGCAGGAGTCTCAGTAATCCAACAGCCCGCACAGGTACACTGTGCATAATACCGCTGCCAGAATGCCAACACAAAATTAATCCACGAAAACCACAGTTAATGGTGGATGGACTCGGTAGACACCGGAAAGACCTCATTGAATCGGGTTTTCTCACATGGCTCGGTCTTTTACCGCAAGGCGACACGCCGAAAGGTCGCATAAAGCACGAACTCCGCAGCTTCAGCGCCGACTCCCAGGAGTCTCCTGAAAAATGCACTCGTGAACCGAAAAGGCAAATTAGTCTATTCAGCAACAGCCGGTAGCCATTGTTCCGAACATGCAGGTCACTGTACAGGACAGATGTAAAAGCATTCCTCACGAATTTCAAAGCTCACAGTGTCGCCCACGCACTCACTCAGTAGCAGGGCGTCGGAACCATGTACTACCAGTCCAACATGAGGAAAATGTGATTGCAAACCGTAGCTGCAAGCATAAAAACACCATAGGCCTAAACGGTTTCAACGCCTAACCGCCATATTGACGACCGGAAGTCGACGCATCTTGCAAATGTCTACCCTATCAAATGTCGATGGTACGTGACATGCCTACCATGTCTGTAACGGGTTACAGGAAATCGGGGTTCGATTCCGGAGAGGGAGCATGAGAAACGACTACCACAACCAAGGAAGGCACCAGGCGCGCAAATTACCCACTCCCGGCACGGGGAGGTAGTGACGAAAAATAACAACACGGGACTCTTATTGAGGCCCCGTTACTGGAATGAGTACACTCTAAACACTTTAACGAGGATCTATTGGAGTGCAAGTCTGGTGCCAGCAGCCGCGGTAATTCCAGCTCCAATAGTGTCACATAAAATCTTGGAGGTCGATCGATGACAGAATGTCGCACCAAACGTCTACAAACAGCCGGCATTCTTTGATGTGTTGTTGATCGAGGAAGGACTGTCGCGCCATAAGACTGCATGCGGCAGCCATCCTTTGATGTGGTAGACGGACTGTCTGGATGTAGGTCGGCAGGATCTTTTGTTGTGGGGACAAGAATTCTCTAGATTACAGACCCTTAAGACTTTTTGAAGTACCGGGATGATTTCCCAGATGAAAGGGACAACCAGCCAGTTGTTGACATTAAGTCGGAAACGGAGAGAGAAAAATAGCTTATAGACTGTCTAGTGTCTGGACAGTTTTGTGACTTTACTCAGACCCAGTATTAAAACCGGTGGGATAAACAACTTTGGGGAAGTCGACCAAATGTTGTGAAACAACTAAGGCGTGTGTGTTATTCCGAGTTTGATTCTGGAGAGGGATTACAGTGTCTTCTGTCGATTTACATTGGCGGACATGTTACCTTCGTGTGATTTAGTAGTCCCAATTTTCAAACCGGAACAAATATATGGTAATTAATAAAATAAACCTACATTGGATTATTCTTAGGAATCGAGTGTAGTAATGTGCGTTGATAGAACGTATTATAAGAGCGTCGGCAACGGTAGCCTATCGCGTAGCTTAAACTAGCTGTTGTGAGATATCATTTAACTCAGTGAGTTAAGGACAATGTAGTGGAATAATATTTAGGGAGATTGAGGATGGTTTGGGGTGGGGGGGGGGGGGATGTCAAATGGTAGGATCTTCCAGTAGCGTATATACTGGGTTTCTGCCCTTTTCCTCTAGTCTTTCCTTGTCTTACCATGACTCATACCGATGTGATGAGCTCCTCGGCCTTATGACAGAGGTTGGTTCTCTGTTATATATGAGTGCTGCCGTCGGCCTACACTCACCTAATAAAGATCGGAATCGGGTTGCTCTCACCAGGTGTGTTCTCTCTTCAACAGATTCCACTAGGTTTACCAAGAAGCTAGAAGAAAAGTCATGGCTCGAGTATTGAAGGCAGAGTTTACTAAGAGGCTTTTGTACTGTGCCCATAACCCAGAGGGTCTGCAGGAACCTGGCCTCTGCTGAGCAGGAAACGATGGTTATTTAAGTGTGTTTCCTGAGTGATAGTTTACATCACAGTAAAATCAAGACACTGACAATAACACCTGTACCAGGAACACTAGTAGATATAAATACCGGGAAAATTAACATTTTGAGTTACAATTGGTGAATTCCTATGAACAGTTAAATACTAACATTGAGTATTCCAAAGTGACAGTAACAGTATTTTTAGGATTCTCTGATCACAAAACTTTTATGAACAGAGTAGTTACACTGTGTGTGTTAGATTGATGATCAATATTGGACTGTTTCCACTATTGATGACCAAGCATCCGGATTGTCCAAGAGCTATCGGAGGAAGTCGACACTTGGCCTGAGAGACACATCATTTGGGTGAGGTCTTCTGTCCATCATATATGGTGCTGTTGTGTGGCCAGTACAGTGATTAAACAGACTTTGCTCCTGAGCGATTCGGTCTGACTCTACATACACACTAGATTATATGACAGACATTCTACGCATACACTTAGCACATACATGACACTTTTCTCTATTAAACTAATTTGTTGGTTTTTGTTAGAGCCAGTGTTGTGTAGTGTGTTTTGGGAAAAGAATGAGAGGGGGCTTGGTTCAGTAGTAAGAGAGAGAGAGAGCGCGCGCGATCCAGGGACTGACGAGGTGTTGTGGACAGAAAGCTGGGAGATCCTCAAGATATTGATATGGGGTTAAAAGAATGTCAGTGTTGATTCACTTCACCCCAGGGACGACACACAGAAATAAGACGACAAATAGCTCCAATTAAAGTTGTTGCAGTTAAAAAGCTCGTAGTTGGATCCCAGGTGCAGGCGGGCGGTCCGGCTCGCGCCTGTTCACTGCCCGTTGTTCCTGCCCTCCGTCTGCCGGTTCTCTCCCGTGGGTGCTCTTCGCTGAGCGTCCCGGGTAGCCGGCGCGTTTAGTTTGAAAAAAAAAAATAGAGTGTTCAAAGCAGGCCTCGGCTGCCTGAATAATGGTGCATGGAATAATGGAATAGGACCCCCCCCCCTCCCCCCCCCCCCACGATGTGTCTCCACCTTGTCGCTGTGGAGGGATGGGGGGGGGGCTTGTGTGTCCCACTGACCCCAAAAGCTATGCTGACGGAAGCACAGCTACATGTCGGACAGCTCTTGAGGTAGGGGCCAGACTAAGCGAGACACAACTTGCTGCTCTGCAAGTACAACTGAGGATAGCAGTCAAAAGTTCAAATCAGGCACACGAAACCACAAATTCTTGGTCCAGACACATACTCTAAGGCTCCCATCTGAGGGATATGGCTGAACGCCTCTATGCCATGAACCCTTGGATGTGAGAGCCCGGCCGATACTCATCTACTGCAAAACGAAGGTGAGATGCTGAGCACGCTACATGCTTAGTACAGATACTTGTTCGAAGGCTCTCAGCTGAGGGATATCAGGGATTCCCGGATGAGAGTGCCTGACCGTTTCTCGCTCATTGATCCACGGAGGTAAGGTGCTGAGCCGGCAGCACATGTAGCCTACCTCGTGAGCGAGTACTAAAGGCAGAAAAAGAGCCCCAGTCGTAAATTGTTACGAAGAATATCTATACTCATAGAGTAAGTGCAGTCAAAAGTGGAGGATCGTCTCGTTCACACGAAATGGAACGCTTGGCTAGCGAATCCATTACGCGGAAGCCTGAAGAGAAAGCTTGCTGAGTGGATATCGCCCGCAGTCTGTCCATCCCTGGTTTGTGCTTGAGCGACCAGTGGCAAACGAAATGCCCAATACATAGAAGTGAGAAATTAAAGCAGACATGAGCAGGATATGGCGATTCCTCGGGTGAGCCCAGTCTCAGAGCAATATGTGCCAGCTCTGAAGTTATGGAAGCCTCCTTGGATAGTGGGGAATGCCCATGGATTGCCCCTGCCTTCCCTTGAGGGTAGACCGTGATGTCTTTGACCGTTCTACCTTGACCAGCTGAGATGTGAGCGACACCACAACAATATGAGTCTAATGTCCCTCGAAACCCGAGGAAGGCTAACCTCATTTAAAAAAAATGCCCACCGCAGTTGGATGTGCTGGCCTAAGGGTGGCAAATAAAAACTGGCACTGCGTAATTATATCCGAGTGAAATGTCTTCCGTGCCCGGAACAGCACTGACTGGCTAGTCCTCCGAATGTCCTTCACGTTCGGAACAGTTCTGATTAGCTAGTTTTCCGATTGTCCCACGTGCTAGGAACAGTTCTGACTACCTAGTTTTCGAATGCCGCTCGTGCCCGGAACAGCTCTGACTAGCTAGTTTTCCGAATGTCCGTCGTGTCCGGTACAGCTCTGACTATATTGTCCTCCGGGCACAACGACAAGCACATGTCCGAATCGAAAACTCGCTGAGTGGATACCGTTTGCTAACCGGTCTGGTTTGTGCAGGAACGGCCCGTGGCGAACGAAATTCCCAATACATTGAAGTGAGGAATTAAAGCAGCCATGAGCAGGACGTGGCGATTCCCAGAATGAGTCCAGCACCAGAGCGCTAAGTGTCCGCTCTGCAAACATGGAAGCCTTCCTGGATGGCGGATAATACCCATGGACTGTCCTCGCCTTCCCCTGAGGGATGACCGTGTGTCTTCGACCGTTCCAACTTGACCAGCTGGGATGTGGACGGTACCACAAAAGTGAGAGTCCCCCAGGAATGCTAACTTGGTCAAAAACGCACGCAAAAGTCGGATGAGTTGGCCCAAAGGTTTCGGCCCAAGGGTGCATAATAACACACCGCAATCACATCTGGAAAAAAAAACTCCGGATGAACGCAAAGAAGAAGAAGAAGAATAGTCACTGGCGCTAAAGAACATTCGCCGCAATATTTATGTCATTAACGAAACTAATATTTCCTCATTGCCATATCACCATATGGTGACTTCTCAAACAATATCTAAATTCTGTGTCAACTGAATTGGTTGCTCTCCGCACCCTCTGCATGTTTGCAACAATGTCGGCTGTCGCTGAATTGACTGGTTTGCCTTTTCGGTTCACGAGTGCATTTTTCAGGAGACTCCCGGGAGTCGTCGCTGGAGCTACGGAGTTCGTGCTTTGTGCGGCACTTTCGGCGGGTCGCCCTATGGAAAGAGACCGAACATTGTGGGATAAAACCCTGGTCAATTAAGTCTTTCTGGTGACTGTCGATTCCATCGACGATGAACTGTATTTTTCGTGGAGGGCTTTTGTGTTGGCATTCTGGCTGCGGCATTATGCATAGTGTACCTGTGCGGCCTGTTGGCTTGCCTAGACTCCTGTCTGTCCCACTTTTCACATTGGGCAGTGAGGAGAATTTTGTGTGATATTCACTGGCACAGGAACGGAGCATAATGGGGACGACCCGTTGCCATGAAGTTTGAACAGCGACTAACTAACTAACTAACTAACTAACTAACTGTCAAATATCCTTTGATAGATTTCGATCTCTTCTGATCCATAATAAGTGCTATCCTTCGTTGTTTTTTTCTCTTCACCATAATGGATTATGTTATATGCCCATTCATTTCCATCTGGTCTCACGTATACCTAACATGTTAATATTCAGTCTTCTAATTTCTTGCTTGATATTATTCAGTTTTCCATCCCCACTCATAGTTCTAGCATTCCACGTTCCCAATTTACATAGACATAATCGGTCATTAAAATTATTCTAGGAAATTTTTTAAGCTGCTTCATTTAAACTTTTATCAAACTCAGTATACGCTTTAGTTTTACATGTCTGAGGGATGGGTTATATTTAGGGCTCAGATTGTCGTTGGTAAATTTGCAATGTTATTTTAAAAATTATTTTAAAAAACAATCAGAACAACTTGAATGTGGACAATAGCGCCATAAAATATGTGATGTTTTCGTGAATGATCAGCTCGAAATGAGTTCCTATATGTCTTCCGGTGATGTGTCTCGAGCAGCGTGAGTGAACTAAGAGTTACAGATGCGTCGAATATAGTCATTTAGAGTAAAAGAGACTTTTTGGGTTTACATATTTTCTTCTCTTGTCCTTTTTGTTCTCTCAGCGTCAGAAGATAGAGATGTTTCTGGAGAGATCTTTCGTATGTCACCCACATACCGTGATATTAAATGCCGTCCTAATGTCGTTCATATGTTGAGGAAAAGGGGAGGGGAGGGTGATTTGCTTTCTTACACTGAGTTGTATTCCTTCTGTGTAGATCACAATTCCAGTGTAATGGTGATAGTGTTCAAACCATTTCACCTGCTGCTTTTATGATGAACACTGACATTAGACCTATTTGTTTTCTAACATAGCGTATTTAAAAAAAACTAGTTACACTAAGCATCTTTGGCGAGCAGACAGTCAATGGTGTTAAATGTTTCCGGGTTGTTAATATTAAGGTCTGACGCTGATAGCTAGTGTAGGAAGGACAAATGCTCTTTTTGCTTGTAGTGGCACATGAGCGTTCTGTAACACTGGTGATATTTACCCAGTGATTTAGCTTGCATTGTCCTCGTCATCTCCATCATCACGTGCCATCTCCCTATTGCAAGTAGGCTATATTTATTTTCCAAAAGTCTATGTCCCACGGCTTCACTAAGCATTCATTGAAGCTTATTCCAGTCCATTTCTTCATGCTGTGACTGTCATTACTTCTCCCCCCCCCCCCCAGTATGTATATGCATGCTGTTTTACAGGCAAAGTAGTTGTACATTTTCTTCTGAGGCCACCATTAGTACTTGATTATCATCTAAAGGATGTTCACTGATTGTGTTATATCCGTTGCATTAAATATTTGGCCTATGTAGTATTATAGGTTACGAACAGTGAAGGAGACACTGCTGTACCCTAGATTTGATACGAAATGCGTCTGAATGTCCTGCATTAAAAAAAAATTTATTATTCTAACATTGAGCTAATATTATTTTTCAGCTGAAGACGAGAACTTGTATGAAGAACTGGAAATAAACCATGACGAGTCAACAATGTCTACAGCTGTGGAGCTATACCAAAACAGTGCTTTCTCTGGACCAGAGTACACCCCCCTTCCGCCGTCCAACACGCCGCCAAAGCTGTTTCCCAAATGTGCCGAGAAACCAGCATTATCCACAGCATCGGGCAGCGGAACACTCTGTCTAATGGAGCCCTCAGGTGTGGCGCATTCTGAGACCAAAACATTCAGCGAAAGGTTTGAGGGACACAGCAAAAAATACATCAGTGACATATATAAGCCATTAATACGGGTGAAAAACTGGGCAAATAATTTGGGAAATAGTATGGGCAACCGATTTAGTATGAGGTTCAAAGAAGACACACCAAAAAGCAACAAAGTCAACCACGATCACAATGGTGTGGATTATGAAGTGACTAGTCCCGAAAAGACCGACACAAGCATAGATGACAGACATATTGCTTTGGATGTATCCTTGACACCAGCAAAATCACACAGTGAATTGTTGGGATTAAATGACAAGAGAAACTGTGCAAATAACAGCGTTACTTCATATACGCTACAACAGCAACACGAAGACTCATTTGTGCCAGCTAATGAAAACCACACTGGGAGAGACGAACAAGAAAGCACCATTTCTTCATCTATTGATTTAAAGCCTTCAGTTTGCTCCCAAATGTTGGAACTACAGATGCCAAAACCAAAGCCTCGAAACCTAAATAAATCATTTGTTCTTGAAAAAGGCCAGTGCTGCTCAGTATTGTCACCAATCATAAACGACCAGCTCTCATTACATGCAACAGAATATATTGAACATACAAGAATGTTGCCTGACAAGACAAATTCTTCATTAGGTGACCCTGGGATATCTTTCATACAAACCATTGAAAATAGTCGCCCACCAAAGCCCTTACCAAAACCAAGAAATTGCTCTAGTACCAAAGTTTAAATGGTAACCTAGCAATTGTCTCTTCAATTCCCGTGTACCGTGTAATATGTAAACAAATGATAAACGTTATCATTGTAATGTATTCTAGAATGAGATCACTCCAAATATGTTTGATGCTTAGTACATACTGTAGTCCGAGTGCAAAACACTACGACAGATTTCTCGAAGTTCGTCTACAGAGGATGAAAAACATAATCAGGCTGGGCATATTCTTTCGTGACAGTCTTTCCAGAACACATGAATATATCCAACAGCCGATTTTGGAGCTCAGTCAGTCTAATCGATCGCTCTCTCCTTAGCCAGTTCTCAAAATAATAACTATTGTGCAATGATATGTTGTTAATTTTTTCAAAGTAGAATGCCGTGGGCTGGTTGTATCAAGGTGCAATTTCCTGTGTTGATTATTTTAAAGTGCAATTTCGTGTGGTGATTGTTTTGAATGTTCTGATATTTACTTATTGTAGCCAATTTACTTGGTTAATTTATAGAGACAGAGTAAATTCTAGTCACACAACTCGGCACTTGAATTTCACTAAGATGCTATTTAAATGTGCATTTGAAATTATCGCTGTTATTATGCTTGTTTCAATATTATTATGCTTTGTACAATATTCCAACCAAAAAAATTGTATTATTAACAGTCCTCTTGTTAC
Source organism: Cepaea hortensis (assembly GCA_963921405.1). Taxonomy (NCBI): domain Eukaryota; kingdom Metazoa; phylum Mollusca; class Gastropoda; order Stylommatophora; family Helicidae; genus Cepaea; species Cepaea hortensis. The sequence continues at coordinate 64,974,620 of OY992885.1, forward strand.
AGTACTAGTCTAACTTTTACCTAGCAAAGCTATGAAATGCTCATTTTGCTATGATTATCAATGAAGTATATTTGTGGAGAATATTTTCTCCATGCACATACAAACATGCACACATATATCATCATCATCATGTGCCATGCCGATAAGTGTGGGCGGCTGTGTTTCGCCATCTCACAAAATCGTCAGAGTCGTGGATTAGCTCGGTGTTCTTGTCTCGACTATGTCATGTGGCCAAGCCATCCAGATATTTACCTCTCAGTCCTACCCTTGTTCTTTTCCCATCAATCTTGCCAATTGTCACCAATTGTTCTAGTTTATTTCTTCTCATAATGTGCCCAAACAATATTTTCTGTCTATGTCTAAGTTTTCTAAGCAGTTTATGGTTTTCATTTGTTTCTTGTAGGACTTCCCCTTTTTTTCAGTCTGCCCATGTTATTTTTTGCATTTTCCTGAGAAACCAAATGTCCACTGCCATTAGATGTTTTTCAGCTTATCTGCTCATTGTCCCTGTGGGATGTGGATTTTAATCTAAGAGAATATTTTGTTAAAATTGTCTAGGGGATTTAGTTGATTCTCTGATCACTGTTAGAATGCAAGGTGATCAGGGATATTTACCACAAACACCAGGAGAAAACACTTCAATCCTAGAAACAATGGTATCTGTGTATAGGTTTCCCTTCCCACTTCATCACCTTCTAAAGTTTAAATATAGTGCTAGAAGACATTGATTGTTTACAACATATAAACAACCACGGTTGAACAAATATCAACACTGGACTTTACGTAAACATCAACACTTTTGGACAAACAGTTCAGGCATTAAATCAAGATCTGCAATAACATATATATTTGTAATGGCCACATTGAAATTCCAGAACAGGCATGGGAATAATTTTCAATATGACAAAACACATTACCCACATTGTCCCAAGAAAACATCAATGTTATTACAAACAACACAACAACCACTGATAGGTTCTACATCATTGACTCACTGTATATCAGTATAGTAAACAATGGTTTAAGTACATAGAACCCAACATATAAAACAGATGTTTCTGACACCCTTTACAATTCTCATATTTAAAAATAATGAGTTGGTGTCAAAATACTCAACTATACCATAACCACTATTTGGTTATATCTCATTAAAAAAAAAACACTATTGACCTTATAAATCCATGGCATAGAAAAAAACACATAAAAAGCAGTTGGTACTCTTAATTAAACTACTTAATAGAGTCCTTTATCTCCTGGTGTGCGGTTCAGTGGTCATCTCTAATGTAGATTAGATCCTATTCCCATTATCTGGGTACCGAAATAAATGCACTCAGTTGTGTTCCTAATAAGCATATCCACTGGTAATTGGCTGGTTAAAATCATACTTTATAATCCAAGAAATGAAATTACACACAAGCACGTATCTCCTCCGTGGAGCTAGAATTTTCGAATACTCTGTGCAAAAAGGCTCGGTGCCTTTTGTGAAATTGAGGCCTTGGTTGGTCTTACTTCCAGGAATTGCCACTTAAGCTCTGCAGAAGGTACTTTCCCATCTCACCATACACGGTGCCAAGTAGACGGCCATTCAGCTGCTCTGCTTCCGATACCAGAATCTCAATTATGTTCACAAATATGTTACACCCACCAAGTCGCGAGTCTATAACCCATGGCATTTAGGCTGACATTGGACCAGCAAAGAGTTAGCCGTTGCTATCTAGTCCAGTGTAGGAACTTATATGGCTGAGAGGCATCCAATGGTAGTATCTGTGACTATGTCCACAATTGATCTACACATACATGGATCAGAAGATGAATAATTCCAGCACAGAAACAGGGTTGCACACAATCAGATGATTCTTTTTGTTTCCGGCGTAGAGGCATTTACTCCGCTAGCTGCTTATATATGGTCTTCTTGATGGTGTTCGGGTCTGAGATCTCAGTGGATCTTGCTTTGTTTCAGGGTGTTTCATATTTTGCCTTGAGGTAATCTGGTTTCTGAGTTGTTACTCAGTTGGTATGAAGCTCATATTCAGTTGGTACTTTGATTGTACTTGTTGAGGTTGTTTCAGTGTCTCTTCCCATTTGTTTGAGTTGGTGTTCGTATTTAGAACTTAGTTTTGAGTGTCTTGAACCTATGTTTGACTTTTTGCTGCTGTGAGACTTACTTTCGAAGACTTATCCATTGTTGGACATGAACTTGGTAATCCAACCGATAGTTGAAGGATTCTCACTGTTGCTAGTTTTATTAACCTGGTAGGAGTGTCCCATAGTCTCACTGACTTTGCTGACTGATGAGACTTCCGGTGGTACTTCTCAGAAGTAAAGCAGACGATATACTGTTGTCAGTTACTCTGTAGAGCTTTATCTTTGTCGATTTAGATACTGAAGTCCATCCTGGATATTCCTACTGAAGTAGGACTTCATCAGTAACGTTGTCAGTTGTCTTCGAAATGTCTTTTGCTGGCTTTTTCAGCTAATGAGTGCAGCAGTAAACATTGAGGTATTGGTCCAGACTTTGTTTATGACAGGTTGCCATTTTCACTTTCTCCCGGCTTTCGATCCAATTTCCAGCTGATAGTGATGCAATGCAGTCCCACAAACCACCATTCGCTACTGTCAATTGCTGCAGAGAATGACGTATTTTTAGGGCTAAACTGTCCTCCCCGTAGGGGAGGCTTTTACGTGTCTACTCTTTGTGCTGCACTGACCAATAATGGACACTATAATCCCTTTGTTTCACAATCAAGCCAGTCTGGCCAGGTACGTGAACCAAACTAAGGCCAAAATTTAAACTAATGCCAAATAAATTAGGTTCTGTTTTCTTTCCCCAAACGTAAGGTACTTAAACAGTAATTATTAGGGGTTGGTAATTTTAAAGCGTCACTAGAAGGATGTTAGTAGAGACGTTTTTGTATACCACAGTCCCCGTTTCACATCCTTACAAAAGTAAATGTTCTATAGTTCTATGTAGCACTTCAACACTTAACTTTTCTCCTTGCAGTTGACATCTTTTTATTGGTCAGTTTGTTTTATATCTTGCAAAAGGCTACCATTGCCTTAATGATTCTTGTTCTGATCTCTTCAAGGCACCTCCTATCAGATGTTATGACTGTTCCGAGACAGTTGTACCGATTAACTTGTTTAAGAAGATTCCCATTTATCCATATATTACATTGTAGTATTTCTTTCTTCTTAGAGATGACCATAATCTCTGTCTTCATACAATATAATTCTAACCCTAGTTGTTCACTGTGTACAATAACCGCATTCACTAAATGTTCAGATCCCTTTCGTTGTCTGCAATCAATACTGCATACATTTCATGTTATATTATTTATGTTATGTCCCCCGGTAGCGATTCCACTCATATCTTTCAAATTTCTAAGAATATTTTTACTGTATAGGGAAAAAAGATCTGGTGATATTAAGCATCATCGTCGCATATCTCTCTTAATAGGCTGATGTTGACCTACTTCATTATCAATCACTTCATGTTTCTAATATATGTTTTTTTTTCCTTTACAAATCTAAGATCCTGTCCATCGATTTGTAAATCTGCAAGGCATCTTTATCATGTCGCCATGTTTTACTTCATCGAAAGTCTTTGTGTAGTCAATGAAGCAAAGATGTAGGTCTTTGTTTACTACTCTCGAACGCCCAATTAATTTTCTCTGCAAATGCACAGCATTTACTTACCCTTGACTTCTACATGTGTTGTTTGTCCATCAAGAATGATGATGACCATTCATTTCATCCAGTGGAGTTGAAAGTATGGAGCCGTGAGTTCTAAGATGGCTGATAAGGCCTATTTTGGCTCGAAATATTCTTTGACAATCTGGGCCAAGAATGTTTGATGTTCCAGGAGGGGAACCTCCTGCAGTGGTTTTTCTGTCCAGCCTTTTCTTCACAGCTCTTGCAGTCCTGGTTGCTTCACGAGTGACTGCACCCTTGCGTAATGATGTACGCCACGAATTTCGATCTTTGGCAGCAGTCTCCAAAGTGTCATGATGAGTTCCACATGTGAAGCATATCTAATCACGTTACTGGCACCTTGCCTTCTTGACAGACCTATATTTTGTTACACTGTGCTTTAAAAAACGCACGGTAACTACAACCCATCGCTGGCGCCAGGCATGGAGTTATGCCTCTCTGTAGCACAAAGCCTGCAATGAAATATAGAAACCATGCTTTTCCCATGCAGCATGATCCCTCTCTAGGCCTGCCTATTTCACTCATTGGAAAGGTAATACCAATACACCTGGAACAAGACAAGCTGCAGAAGCTGCCGGATCAAGAAATCAATACTCTAACTTTTCGCCTGCCGGAGTGTCAATCCTAGACCAACTGCTAACCAAAGCTTAGGGCTGGTCTGTCCTGCCATGACATTTAGTCTTTGGGTTGCATTTCCTCGCACCAGGATAAGGCTTGTACCCTTCCAATTGCTCTTCCCTGCCCGAAGCTGTTGGACATTGTCGGGTGTTGGGTTTGGTGAGCCCTGTCCAACATTCGGCGCTAACATAAATCAGGTAATTTGGGGTACTGTCATGTGGTATCTCAATCATATCTGACTAAGACCTGACATAGATTTACCACGTTTTAACTACAGAAAAGGCGGTTTAGAAGTGCAAGGCTCAAGATCTAGTATCTGATTGAGGAGACTATATTCAACAAAGATTGTGTAGTTTTTAGATTATTGTGAACATTTACCTGTTCAGAAAGTTACACGGTAGCCATTTAACTTAAACAAATATGCATGTTGTTAAAACGAGCACAACGTTACACAAATTACAAAATGGCAACATAAAGACATTTAGTGAAGCAGGTTACAATAATTTGAGCATCAGTGGATAAGTAGACTCTTCAATAACAGATCCCGTGGTAAAGACAGGTACATTGGTATCCTGGATGTTAATGTCTATGTTCTGGGTTTGTTTGATAACTATGTTACCAGCGTTTATCTGAATGTCAAATCATATGTCTGTGTCGTTGATTCTTTACTTTGTTGTAGTGAGTTTTCTGTTTCCTCCATGATCATACCTGCAAATATGACACACATTATCAGAAATAAACAAGCTATTTACATGATCTGATTTATAATGGACATGTTCTTGATACTTTGGTACTGTTATTATAGTTTCAAAATTCCCCGTCATACCGAGTGAAGGGTTCGAAATATGCTGCGGATGATTTGGAAGCAGACCACTTTGCGTTGATTTTGATGGTTGAGGCGTTGGCCATGAGAAAGCAATGGCAAGCTACTGAACTAATAGTGTCTAGTAAATCACAAACAGCCAATAAATTTAAGTCTGATTGCAAAGTCCCGTAAGGACAAATAACAAGCATTATAACTAATATTATAGGGAGCAGCGATAACCCAGTGGCTAGGACGCTTGCCTGTCGGCCCAGTGGTCATGTGTTCGAATCCCCGGCGATTCTTTTAATTTATCTGAGATCACAGCCTAAAACTTCCTGGGGAGTAAAGACGGCCTGTGTGATACTGACCATATCATTTGTTTAGTGCAAACACGAAACAATCGCTGTGTTAATTGACCACGAAAATGCACAACTGTATGGAGTATGCTTTCTTAATGTGTAGCCTGCAAGCTTATGAAATGAAGCCAAGATGTGTGAACTGCATATCGGCGGCGTAGAGGAGAGATCCTTGCTATTTCGTTTGAGCTGAAGGCATCAGAAGCTACGTATATTTGTCCAGGATTGTCTGAAGGTCCTGCAAGGTTTTCGGTCTCGCGCGCGCGCGCGCGCGCGCGTGTGTGTGTGTGTGTGTGTGTGTGTGTGTGTGTGTGTGTGTGTGTGTGTGTGTGTGTGTGTGTGTGTGTGTGTGTGTTGGGGAAAAAAAGGGGGGGGGGGAATGTAGAACGGATCCTCTAAAAGTGCTGGAGAGCTATGGGCACCGAATTTCCACTGAGACAAGGTATAACTCTGCAGCTGAAAGGAGCAGGACACTAACTTGTCCTGACAATCAGAAATAGTTGTCACAGACAGAAGTAAATATCCCTGTGTAGACGTGCAAATCAAGTGGAAACCACTCCGTTATCGTCCCAAGATTTCATGAGAACGACATTAATGGCTGCCTTGGTGCAGTCACGTCGCGCCAGCCACGGGTGATAACAGACCGTCGTCAAGCTATTGATGGCGAAACTTAAATGAACAAGTTTAGTACAAAAACTTGAAATGCCAGAACACTAGCAGAGTTACGAAAGTTAGATAATGTAAAAAGAGACATATATAGTAGGACAATGGATATCCTAGGCATTAGTGAGATGAGGTAGAAGGGGTCCGGTAAAGTAACAGCAGACAAACACACAATAATATATTGAGGGGAGTGATCCTCGTGAAAAAGGAGTGGGACTACTATTAGGTGGGGGGGGGGGGGTGAAACAGGTAATCAAATTAATGGTTGCTGGTTTGTTTCAGATAGAATTACTATCAAGGTCAGATTACTGGTCAAGGGCAAAGACAAACTAATAGATTATAAATATACAAATATATCCACCAACAACAAGCAGTCGCGATAAAGAAATACACAAATGTTACGTGAAGTGGAAACGCGATATCTCAGAGAGGGTCATTATGAACAGATAAAGCAAGGAGTAAGACAAGATGAGTTTCTCTCTCTCTCTCTCTCTCTCTCTCTCTCTCTCTCTCTCTCTCTCTCTCTCTCTCTCTCTCTCTCTCTCTCTCTCTCTCTCTCCAGCGAAGTAATAATGAGATAGACTAAAGAGAGGCCATGAATACAGGTGGAAGGTTAATATTAAAGTCTGTTAACGTTACAAAAAGCATGTACAAAAATACCAATGAGATTACAAGAAGGAAAATAAGAGTAAATACAGAGTGTTTTAAATCAAAATCATGAAATATATTATTGGAAGTACGCACTATAATAAAGAGATGGGCTGAGTGTACACAAGGAGTTGTGTAGTGGAGAATGAGTAGAATTAACAGAAAATAACTCAAGAAGTCACTGATGCTATCAAATATATGAAAACAGGAAAAAAAAACACGACCGGACAAGACGGAATAACGCTATTAGAACAAGAAGTACTGAGAGAATTTGGAGTAGAAATGTTAACTAAGATGATGGATAATATTTACAACAGCGGATATATGCCCAGTGATATGCTGAAATCTATACTTATAGCTATATCAAAAAGTCCAGGAGCAATTTAATGCGAAGATTTTCGTGCAGGCAACTTCGTAATTCATGTCACTATACTTCTGCTAAGAATTATAAAAGAAGGACGAAAAAGAAAATAAAAATGGAAAATGGTGAAGAACAGTAAAGATTTGTTGAAGGAAATCGTGCAAATAATGCAGTATACACATTGCGAACATGATAGAAAGACACAGAAAGACAAATATTTATGCTTCATAGATTATACCAAAGCATTTTATAAATATGATTCAACAGAAGAAAAGTATGATATTCAGAATAATAATGAAGGACCATCAATTTTGAAGATGGAAGTTCAGAATGCTCTTAACCATATGAAAGATGGTATGACCCCGGGTCCAGATAACATCACAATAGAAGTTATCAATGCCTTAGAAGAATATGGAATAGACCAGGTCACCAGACTGCTGAACGCAATATGTGGTACTGGGGATATACCTCCTGATTTATGTAATTCTATATTTATTGCATTCCTGAAGAAATCAAGAGCCCTGGAATGTGATCAACATCGAACAATTAGAATAATTCGCCACATCATGAAGATTTTGCTAAGAATTATCATGCAAAGAGTTAGGAAGAAAATACAACCCGAAATAGGAGAAGAACAATGTTGGTTTGTAAAAGGCAAGGGTACAGTAAATGCTGAGAACATTAATTGAGTGTTCTATAGAAGTAAACAAAGACCTAAATCTTTGCTTTATTGACTACACACAGGTTTTCAATAAAGGAAGACATGTCAACATGATAAAGATGCTTGACGATTTACAAATTGATGGGAAAGACCTTAGACTTATAAAAAACATATGTTGGAAACAACAAGCTGCCATAAGGGTTGATAATGAAATAGGTCAATATCAGCCTATTAAGTGAGGTGTGAGACAAGGACATGTAATGTCTCCAGATCTTTTTTCCATATACAGTGAAAATATTTTCAGACATGTACAAGATATGAAAGGAATCATCATTGGAGGATGAACCATTGATAACATTAGATATGCGGGTGATACAGTATTGATTGCAGACAATTAGTAGGATATGCAACATTTGGTAGATGCTGTTGTTGCACACAGTGAACAACTAGGGTTAAAATTAAATTGTAAGAAAACACAGATTATGGTCGTCACTGGGAAGAAGGAAATATCACAGTATAAACACAAGAAAATGGGAATATTCTTAAGCAAGTAAATCAGTACAATTATCTCGGAACAGTCATAACATCTGGTGGGAGATGCCTTGAAGAGATTAGAACAAGAATCGCCATGGCAAAGGTAGCCTTTTGCAAGATGGAAAGCATACTGATCAATAAAAAAGATGTCATTGGCAAAGAGAAAAAGAGTGTTGAGGTGCTACATAGAACCTGTGCTTTTGTATGGATGTGAAGCGTGGACAATAAGCAAACAGGCTGAAAACATCTAATGACTGTGGAAATGTGGTTTCTGAAAAAAATGCATAGAATATCATGGATAGTCAGAAAAACCAGTGACGAGAAACAAATGAAAATCGTAAACTGATTAGACTTCAAAAACTAAAACAACTGAATAAATTGTGAAGTGGGACATATAGAACTACAAAAATTAGATTTTTAAGAGCGTGCATCTTTCCCATTGCAACATACGCCTGTGAGACCTGGACACTTATTAAACAAGCTGAACAACGAATAAATGCCTTTGAATATAAATATTATAGACGAATTCTAAGAATATCCTGGAAAAAGAAAAGAGCCAATGCATCCATACTTCAAGGGCTGAATACTGAAGAAGGCTGGCTATTAAAGACGATAAAACAAAGGAAATTGAAATATTTTGCTCACTTGAAACGTCACGAAAGTTTGAAGAGAACAATAATGGAGGGGTATATGAATATGCCTGGGAAGAGAAGAAGAATAAGGCCAAAGAGAAGATGCGTGCAAGATGTGGCGAATGATCTCCAGATGGGTGTATCGGAAGCGGGACATCTTGCTTGTGATCGGGAGGTTTTCCGGAAGGCTGTTATGGGAGCGAGGTTCTGCAATGGACATGCTTCTGAATGAATGAATGACAACTGATTAGAAAAATTAGACGTAGACAGACATCATTTTTGGTCACGTTATGAGAAGAAATAAATTGGCGAACTTGGTTACAACTGGCAAGATCGAGGGGAAGAGAACAAGAGAAGGCAGAGAAGTAAATACCCAGATGGCTTGGCTACGTGGGATGGTCGAGACAAGAACGCTGAGCTGATCTACAACTCTGGTGATCGAGTGAGATGGCAAAACATGACCGCCCACGCTAATCGGCATAACACATGATGATTTCTTCTTCTTCTTCTTCTTCTTCTTCTTCTTCTTCTTCTTCTTCTTCTTCGTTCATCCGGAGTTGTGTTTTTTTCCGGACGTGATTGCGATGTGCCTGTTTACAGCAGAGCTGCGTTCTTGCGCCGTTAGGCCATCACATCCGACTTCTGCTGGCATTTGTTGATGAAGTGATTGGTTAACCTTCCAGCGGGTTTCGTAAGACGTTTGACTCTCACTGTTGAGGTGTTATTCTCCCATCCCAGCTGGCCCATTAAGAACAGCCGAAGACATAACGGTCAGCCCTCAAGGGAAGGCAGGGCCAGACCATGGGCATTCCCCGCCATCCAAGGAGGCTTCCACAATTGCAGAGCCGACACATAGCGTTCTGGTACTGGGCTCACCCAAGGAATTGTCCCGTCCTGTACAGGGCTGCTTCGCCTCACTTCCGTATATTTTCCGTATATTTTTTCCGTATAGTTTATCACAGGCTGTTTCACCTGAAACCAGAAGAATACAGTCTGCAGATAACATCCACATAGTGAGCTTTCGATTCGGACTTTCCACGTAATGGATTTGCTAGCCAAGCACTATTCCATTTCATGCCTCTGGGACGCTTTTGTTACCGACATACCTGTGGTATGAAGTGTGGCAGTCTAAGTACTTCTTCATGCACCTTTAGATGTCAACCTGAATATAAAGTAAGCTGCGGTCAACTTGAGTTTGTTGATATCTCCATAGAGCTTGTCCTCAAATGAAGCAGGTGTGGGCCAAAATTTCTTTCTCTGTTCTGCATATATTGGGCACTCCTACAGCAAATGTTTAGCTGTCATTTTACCAGTTCCACAATTACATGTATCGGTATCTCCTATCTTTAGTTTATTGAACAAGTAGTATTTCAGCCTGTTATGTCCTTACGGAGTCTGAAGATTGCTACTTGTTCTCTTCGGTCGAGTTTGTATTATGCATCATCTTTCTGGTGGCCTGGATGCTCTGATTCCCATTTGGTTCTATAAGTGCTGTTTATAAACCTCTTTGCCTCATTATAGGTAATGTCTATGTCAGGATGAGGTAGTCGTCCGCCCTCTTTTGCCAGCCTGTCAGCCTCTTCATTTCCAGGTATGTGATGGGATCCACTGTATTACAACTTGTTTGGATTTCTAACATAGTCCATAGAGTGCTGCTCTTAGGTCTGCTAGTTCTGTGCTGTTTTTGCTCTTCAGTATTGAGACAGCTAACATTGCATCTGTAAAGATAGCTACTTGCTTCTCTTTATTTTCCTCCATCAAGAGCATTTCTGCTGCAGTTTTCAAAACTTCTGCCTCTGCTTTCAAGTTACTTGAACATTTTCCAGTTGCCACTGGCTGTTTTTTCACTCTATTTTTTAAATTTAGGAGAATTCCTCCTCCTTCATTTTCTATTGAATTTTTGGCTGATCCGTCTGTATATGCATGGGTCCAATTGCTACTTGGGTAATGTTCTTTCATGTAGTTTAGAGCGATTTTACTTCTTTCGGTTTTATTCTGAGTGTTCTTTTTCTCAATACCAGGAATGTTTTCTATCATCTCAGGCAGTTGCTGCGGTCTTCAAGCTGGGAACTTGTGTGCATTGTAAATGGGTTTGACTGTTGATATGTTAAGTATAGGATCTGCCCTAACCTTTCGTTTTGCAGTTTCTACAAAGTTGCTACGCTTCAGTCTTCCCTTTCCAAAGCCATTAAACCTGTTATACATTGGGTGGTCTGTCAATCTTCTAAATTTTTCTGCTTGTTGCTGCTGGGCTCTGCTATCTTTTCTATCCTGCACTGGTTGTAAACAAGTGATCTTTTCTAGTCATTAATAGGCGTTGTCTTCAGGCTTCCGGTTATGATTCGCATTCCTTGATTTTGAACTTCTTGAGAACTTTCTCATCTGCTCCCCACGTTGTACCAGCAAGCTTTTTCATGATTGCCATTCTTTGCCTTGGTCTTGCTCTATTTTTCTCAACCTGTGTCTTCCATGTCAGGCGACGATCAAAGGTGACTCCTAGATAGTTTGGATTTTCTTCAAAGCGCAATATTTTCCCATTCAGTACCAGCTTAGGTTGCTGAGTTTTGTTTGAGAGGGAGAACACGGTGCATGTTGTTTTCTCCTCACTTATCTTCACTAGTCATGATTTTGACCAGTCCTCTAGCGCTAATGAGGCTTGCTGTATTATGCTATTAGCTGTACTAATATATTCTTCAGATGTCCATTGTCAGGATCCTAAAGGTAGGACATAGAGGACAGAGATAGGACAGGGGTAGAGACGGGTAGAGTGGACAGGACTATACGCCCATGTATTGACAGGACATGGGGCAGAATGACACGACTGTTCCCTTGAATGACAGGACAATTTAACCTTAGACGGTACGACGTAGGACGCCCACCATCAACAGACGGTTGAAGGACAGGACGACATCATTATTGACGAGAGACTTAACCCAGTACGACTATCACCAACGGCACGAGGCCAAGCACCACGTGGCGACTGGCCTGAGCAAGAAGCGGCAGACGGGACGAGACTGTGATTGAGGGAGGATGTTTGACTGAGAGAGAGAGAGAGAGAGAGAGAGAGAGAGAGAGAGAGAGAGAGAGACCCGAATATATGATACTAGTGTTTTGCTATTGCGAGTGATTATGGCAATAATTAGCTTGTGCGCTAGATTGTGAGCTGATTCTCGAATTGTGAACGCGTGGCAGTGTTACCGAGCACTGTGCGATATTATCGTTATAAGTGCAATATTGTTGTGCAAATTGATATAATGTATTAAATAGATTACTATACACATTGATTTGACGATTTCTTGTACAGGTGTAACCTGTCAGTTGAACCCAATTACACGAGCTATCTAAGATGCTGTCAGGCATTTTATGGGAGGTCTCGTCCATTTTGGTGAAGCCCTAAGACAGAATAATAGATTTTTTTTTTTACTGTTCTTGGTTTCACCAAGTAAAACTACCAAATTACGACGCAGACAACTTTACAGTTATGTCACTCTCACATACAGCTTAAGTTAGAAATATATGACAAAGACGATCAACCAACAAAACACAAATTGATTCACTGCGCTACAAATTGTGTTAATCAAAATGTTAAATTGTTTTGATACGTGTAAATTACCCACTTAATCTAAGGGAAATAACACATTTTGAACTGATATTATTCTAAATTGTAACTTTGAGAATGTCAATATTAAAAGATTTCATTGAGGCAGGTAAACAACTAGGATACACGGGTGATAAATTAGAAGAGTATAGTGAAAAGAAATATCGAGAGAATTTAGATACAGAAGAAAGAGCACACGACCGCCAACATAAGAAAGAATTAGCAGAAGCAGCTACTAAAGAGAAAGAATTAGAATCAGTCTCCAAATTAAAGGAATTAGAGCTGGTGCGCCTACAAAACAGAAAGAAATAGAACTGGCTGAAACTACCAAACAGAAACAGATAGAAGCTGACACGCAGATGAAAAGAACGCAGTTAGAAATGGACTCGCAGATGCAGATATCAACTAATAAGTTAAAGAGCAAAGAAGAACACAAGTTTAAGAAATATCAAGGCATTGTTAAACCCTTTTCTGCCGGAGACAGCATCTCAGCTTGGACTGAGAACTTTGAAACGTTAATGAAATACCACGAGATTGCTAAAGATAATTGGGCCATTATATATATGCGCAATCTTGTGCTTGCGCGATTAAAAGTTGAAGAAACTATACCCCAGGAATTAAGAATAGATTATGACTATATCAAACAAAGGGTGATGCAACATTTTCTTCTTGACGCTCCAGGTTTTCAAGTGCAATTTTCAAATTTAAGCCCAAAACGAAGCCAAACCTTCATTGACTATGTATCAGAAGTACAAGATGCATTCTGTAAATGGATAGCAGCGGCCAAAGTTAACAAAAGTTTTGACAAATTAAAAGATCTAATGATAAAGAACAAAATCATAACATATGTACATACTTCTTTTGCAAAGTTCCTGCAGCAGAGCGACTGTGAAAATATTGAACAGTTGGAGAAAAAAGGATCAGCCTTTTTCACAGAAAATAGGGATATCTTATTATTAAATTCTAGTCAGAATGAAGTAGCAGCTGCTGTGAATGTTAAACAGCAAAAACAATTAACCTACAAAGAGAAATCAAAGCCAAAGTTAAACCCCTGCACAAAACGCAAACTATTAGCGGCCAATTTGAAATGTGTGATAGAAACCCAGGGTATCAAGCACATCTAGAAATGATTGTAAAACAAAACAACTTAATAAACGTAGCCAGTATAGAAGAGCTACCAAATGTTATTTTTGTCGTAGTTGGGGACATTACTCAGGTCAATGTGAAGGACGAAAGATGTTAAGAATCGTGAATGCTGCACTGATTGATACATCGATTTCAGACAGCGAAAGTGAATGTGAGATACAACAGCAAGAAGTGAAATCTTTAGAACTGATTGATGTATTTAACTTTGATGAATGTATGACATGTAACAAGTTCCACACATATGGCGTTTTGAACTGTGGCCATTCTGTACCATGTTTATATGAAAATGTTAATGCCATTGCCTCATCAAGAGGAAAATTTAAATTCCACAACGGGGTTGCTAACAGTAAACCTAACAAAATTTTGCTTGATTCCGATTCCACAATTATGGGGTTGAGTAAAGCTTTTGTCAACAACAAGGATTATACAGGAAAATTTGTCACTTGCCGTACCTTCTCAGGCAACATTGAGAAATATTGTTTAGCTGTTACCCATGTAAACACATTATTTTTGTCAGACACATACATCTGTGCAGCACTAAACAACCCGTGTGCTCATTTAATTATAGGAAATTTACCTAAGTTAAAAAACTGTTCCTGTGAAGAAATTGAAACATGGGAAAAAGTTATCTGAAAGCTAATGCAGTGACAAAAACGACTGCAATGAAACACAAATCCAATTACCAAGAAGAACCATTCCATTCAATAAACCCAAGGGAGACTATCCTTTAGAATACTATACAAACCTCCATTGGGGCGCATTGCGCAGCTTTCTCTCCATTTAACCATGTCAAGGTAACAAATAAAATTGTCACTAACAATCGTGATAAATCTACGAAAGTTTGTACCATCGCTAAAGTAATATCGCAAGAAACGACCAAGCATATAGACAGTATGCAAACAAAACATCTCAAAATGAACAGGCTGATAGGCTAGCAGGGAAGACACCTCTTGTTGGTATTTTGCCTATGGACAAGAGGAAGGTGGTCGTGCGCTTGTGGGACCAGGTGGAGAAGGCGGGGGAACAGATTGAGAACCCATATGTGGAAAGAATATGATTGCTGGGGATCGGCAGGGGTTCTGGAAGAATCTCACAACTGAGAGGGAAGACCGGGAGAACTGTTAATCAGATAGCGGTGGGAACGCTTAGTAGTATGACTCTTCGCTGGCTGTTGAACGAGGGGACGGAGCACGTATGGGTATGTCCTGAGTGCAGTGATGTCGGTTCTTAACTCAGCTCATCTCAACATCTCAAACGTTACATTTAGATCTAGGACTAAATGCCCTACCTCCAGCTACAAAGAAACAAGACCTGAAAGACACGAACAGAAAACGACATTCCCCAACATTTAACAACAAAGGAATTATTGACGACATCAAGACTGTTATAACACCCGCTGACTCAGAGAAAAACATGAACAATAAGACTCTTTCCAAAACACACAATACAACAGACATATTTAAAGACTTAAAGTTACCATTGTATACAGTTGAGTTCCTCATATTACTTCCACTACTGCTGTTAGTAACGATACTGATGACAGTACTATTTACACATCAATTGCAGTTAACATTAGCCATATTGCTGCTGACAAATCGACTATCTGTGATACCGACAGCATTACTGATAAATCAGACATCACCACTTCATACTGATATCTTAACTAGAGCCAGCGTTTTAACCCATTGTTACTGGCCTATATTCGGTGGTGACATATGAAGATATTATCAGTCGTGTAAAATTTATCAAAAGTCAGTTACAAAGGTAAACCACTCTATGAAAGAGGTTCAGCCAACAAGACTGGCCTCTCAGCCATTCAAAAAGGCTGCCGTCGACTTGGTCGGATCTCTAAGCCACACATCACATGAAAGAAGTATATGTATTTTCACCATAACAGAATTATGTACTAAATTAATACTCACTCTTGCTTATGTGATGTATGTTTTTCTAAGGTTACTGGTGAGATCACAACACAATGTAATCTGTAAGAGTGCTTGTCTGTAGAGGCAATCATAAGGTTAAAAATACTTTTTTTTTTTTCAATTGCACCTATTTTACGATTGATTGATTGATTTAGGAATCGACATCACAGCATTCGGGGCACCTATTTTACGATCACCTGAAATAAGCATTCCTTTCATTTTGAAAACAGACGCCAACACCACTTCCATCTTCGCGGTACTACTCCAGCGCTATGATGGAATAGACCATCCAGTAATTTATATAAGCAGAAAGTTGACACCAGCTGAAAAGAGGTACAGCATAGCAGTACTGGAATGCTTTAGTGTCATATACGGTGTCCATAAACTCTCTAAATATTTGTTGGGCACACACTTCAAAATACAGAGACAACTCGCCTTTACTCGTCTTCCAAGAAGGGAAGCCGAGAAATAATCGGATAGCCCGCTGGGCCCTTCTTCTACAGAACTTTTCCTATTCAATCGAACACATCAAAGGAAAAGACAACATTCTAGCCAATCTCCTTACCAGGATGCCTGAGGAAGCAGTCAATTAATCGACAGGCCTCGTCACCACATTTCAAATGAACTGTGATATTTTAGTTAAGCTACACGATTATCTACAGTGACAGTATACAGTTAAAACAGTGTTAAAGTGATTTTTGTTGATTTTGGGACATTTCTACAAATACAATTGTTAATATAAACAGTTGTTTTTTTCTTTAGTAGTTAATAACATAAGTTGTTGTGATTACGCTACAGTTGTGAATTAATTAGTGATTAATATTAGGCGCAATATAATGTACATATTTAATGACTTAAAAAGTCGAAAATGAAAGCTTAAAGTTATAAGTCCTTTTTATTACATTTTTCCTAGTGAAAAAAACATTTGTTCCAAAATTTAAAACTAATTGAGAAATTACTCTAAATGTCCTACTTACCTTCATATATAGATATTTTTAACATGGACATGTAGATTAAAAGTGTGAATGAAAGGTGTATGAAAGGCAGTATATATGTATTAAAATATTGGGATGAAAGGCAATGTGCAACTTTTTATGCACATTTGACTCAAAGTTATGTATTGTGTACGTCATCCGCAACACATGTGAATTGTGAAATTTTAAATGTTTAAATGTGACCATTACACTATACTATTAGACACATATCTAAGAATCAGAGTTCGGAAATCCATCTCATGAATTATAAATATACCATGATTCATGACCTGTGAGAACCAAACTAATGACACTTAGATAATATTACAACACACATTATAAACATACAAACATGTTTGTAATTATTACACACAGCATCACAAAGATATGGCTCACAAACGCCACACAAACAGATAAATTACAGTCACTATTATGAGAGGGACGGGAGATTATCCTACACTAACACAGTAACAAGGGACATAAGTAGCTTAAAAAGAAACATGTGATATTACAGAGATACACTGCCATCGAACGGAAGTTAAAAACTGTTAGATTAGTGAGTACGCACATCTTGGACAATATGTTGTATGCCATTTTACGGGGACCAGGGGAAGACTTCCCTTGATGGGCCTCTGTAAAAAGAGACCATTGTCCGTGGCACTATTTTTAGTGTCTGAGAAGGTTACAATTGAAGTTTCCCACCTACAATATAAGGTAACAGTTACTTCGGTCCGGATCAGTTCCCATTAGTAATATGAGCGAGAGAATGAGACTCTTTGTGAACTACCCAAGATGCGACCACTAAAGAATCACCAGTTGGTTTGTGCCTTAAAGGATATCAGACTGTTTACTAGCTACAGTTGCCACCCTATACCCAGAGATACCATGACGAACCCATTATTTCCCTTGAGGCCCTGACTACTTAGTCCAAACTAATTTAATTGACATACGACATTGTGTCACTTACATGTATGATATAAGTGCCACAAGGGGAGAGGAGAGGAAGCCTGTAAGGTTCCTAAAGGTAGGACATAGAGGACAGAGGACAGAGATAGGACAGGGGTAGAGACGGGTAGAGTGGACAGGACTATACGCCCATGTATAGACAAGACATGAGGTAGAATGACAAGACTGCGCCCTTGAATGACAGGACAGTTTTACCTTGGACGGTACGACGTAGGACGCCCACCATCAACAGACGGTTGAAGGACAGGACAACATCATTATTGACGAGAGACTTAACCCAGCACGACTATCACCAACGGCACGAGGTCAAGCACCACGTGGCGACTGGCCTGAGCAAGAAGCGGCAGACGGGACGAGACTGTGATTGAGGGAGGATGTCTGACTGAGAGAGAGAGAGAGAGAGAGAGAGAGAGAGAGAGAGAGAAAGAGAGAGAGAGAGAGAGAGAGAGAGAAAGAGAGAGAGAGAGAGAGAGAGAGAGAGAGAGAAAGAGAGCCGAATATATGATACTTGTGTTTTGCTATTGTGAATGATTATGGCAATGATTAGCCTGTGTGCAAGAGTGTGAGCTGATTCTCGAATTGTGAACGTGCGAGAGTGTTACGGAGCGCTGTGCGATATTATCGTTATAAGTGTAATGTTGTTGTGCAAATTGATATAATGTATTAAATAGATTACTATACACTTTGATTTGACGATTTCTTGTACATGTGTAACCTGTCAGTTGAACCCAATTACACGAGCTATCTAAGACGCTGACAGGCATATGGCTAGGTCATCTGCAAAGGAGGATGTGTGTACTCTGGCTGGAAAATTTTCCGTGATGTCATCTATATATGCTAGGAATAATGTTGGTGAAAGAACTCCTCCTTGGGGGACACCTTGCTCCAACAGCATCATTTTGCTGGTTTGTATTTGTACTTTTGTCCTGGCAGTTTTGTTCTCAAGGTAGTGGCTGATCCATTTATACATTTTCCCACAAACATGCATTTTTTGCAATTTTACTTTCAGTCCTTCCTTCCATACTTTATCAAATGCTTTTTTTTAAAAATCTATCCAGACCGCTAGTATGTGCTTTTTCTCTTGGAAGGCATCCTCTATTTCCTGAGCTATATAGGTTATTTGATCTTCAGTGGATCTGTACTTTCTGAATCCTGCTTGGTATGGTGTTAAGAGTTGGTTTTCTTCCAGATGCCATGTTAGCCTGTCATTGATAATGCGTTCTATTAATGTTTCTACACAGCTAAGTAGACTGACATGTCGATAGCCATTTGGTTCTTCCAGGTCTTTTCCTTTCTTTGGGACTAGTATTAGTATAGCTTCCTTCCATGCCTGTGGGACTATTCCTCTCTTCTAGCTGTAATTTAGGACTGCCAGTAGTTTCTTTTTTGCCTTGGTGCATAGTTCTATTAGCATTTCATTTTTGATTCCATCCTTTCCTTGTGATTTCTTCTTTTTTTAGGGTATTCATTGCCTGTTCCATTTCTTCCATTGTTAGATTTACCATCATATATTCTGCTGCTGTCTCTGTATTACTATGATGGGTCTGTTTATCTTTGATTGCTTTCTTCTGTTCGGTTGTAATATCAGTGTGGCTTGCACTGGCATAGTGTTCCATTAGTGCACTTGCAGCCTTTTTTCCTGTAAGCAAGGCATTTCCTTGTTTAATTGTTATTTGTTTGTTTCTAGGTCCTTCATTGTTCATGGCTTTTACTAGTTTCCATAGCTTGTTTCCATCCCTGTCAAAATTCAGGTTTTCTGTTTTTTCCCTCCAACAATCTCTTGCTGTTTGATTTACTGTTCTTTTATATTTTGCTGAGATGACTTTGAGAGAGATGTTCGCTTCAGTTGTTTGTTCTCTCTCTGCTATCTTCCTGGCATCTTCAACTTTGTCCTCCAAAATTTGTAGTTCTTCAGTCCAGTATGGTTTGTAATTTTTCCTCGCTCCTCTTGGAATAGACTCAGTTACCGCCTGTATTATTGCTCTGTTTAGACTTTCCACCATTTGCTTCATGTTGCCATATCGTGTATTTATGATTTCTGTCTGTTAGTATGGCAAATCTGTCCCAATCTGCTCGTTTGTAATTCCAGCGGGGCAAAGGCATTTGCTCCTGTGGAACACACTCCATATTCATTACAAGCTTGATTGGTCTGTGGTCACCGCCTGCTAATTGGTCAAGCACATGGCGATCGATTTTGTGGAGGATGTCTCCGGTGTGTAATCCGCTTTGTTGAGTAGATGGAGATTTAAGTCTATTTCCCATTCCTCTACTTCATCTCCTCTTTTGTCAGTATCTGGGTATCCTCATCTTTCTGAACGGCTATTAAAGTCTCCGACAATAATGCAGTTTGTGTCAGTTATTTTCATGTTTGAGAGTGTAAGGTCCTTATCTGCTGGGTTATACATATTGTAAATTCTTATTTTCACGTCCTTTATCATTATATCAACGCCTATAATTTCCGTTTGGTTGTCAGAGATTACAGATACTTCGTTGCAAGATATTGTATTTCGTGCAAGTATTAGAACTCCTCCTTTGTGTCCTTCGCGGTCGAAACGTGTGGCCTGATATCCTCTGACTGAGAATCTGCGATTGGTGTTGAGGTTTGTCTCTTGAATGCATGCCACATCTATTCTATCTTTATGAAGACGCTGTGTTAGGGAGACTTTCTTGTTATAAACTCCTTCGGCATTCCACTGTAGTCTGTTGAGTGTCCGGGGTGTTTTGTCTTTAGCTCTTAACCTACTCCTCTGTGCCTTGACTCCACGGCACAGGGGAAGTTGACCAAACATTAGTCATGGGTGGACAACGAGGCAGGGGGCCCGGCATTGTCACCGCCTGATGGGACTTCATGGGATTACCACCATAACGATTAATTTTAATTTGTGACATCATGAATTAAGTTACGTTGCACTGCTTTGTCAAGCCTGTGGCTCAGTACATCCGATTTCGACAAACATTTTTCGGGGTGCTTTCCCTAGCCTTTGACTGTCCCCAGTCTACCTACATGGCAGCAGGTTTGTGTGTCGCTTGGTCTGGTTCCTCTCCCTTGACCTGTCCGACATGGGTGACCCTACCAGTAGCTGTGCTACCGTCGGCATAGCTCTTGGGGACATTGGAACACTCAAGCCCCTCTACCTCGTCACGGTGGACACACAGCAGAGGGATGATGATGATTTTATAAACTGAAACATGGTGAAATAATTAAAATATTGGAATGGAAGATATTAATATCGATGAGAAATATCTCAGAACAATAAATAATATTTACTGGAAATAAATAGCAGCAATTAAAATGGTGAATAAATAAGGAAATTATAAACAGATAAAGCAAAAGTAAGACAGGACGTGTTTCTCTCTCTCTCTCTCTCTCTCTCTCTCTCTCTCTCTCTCTCTCTCTCTCTCTCTCTCTCTCTCTCTCTCTCTCCCTCTCTCTAGTGACGTAACAATGAGAGAGATCAAAGTGAGGCCAGGAATATATGTTGAAGTTGATTTATAATATAAAAAAGAAGGTTACAATATAAACAATCTACGCTGTGCAGATGACACAGTATTGACAGCGGAAAGTGCAAAAAATATGTATGACAACTTTTGGACATTCAGTGACGGGATATGGGGTATTCTCTATCAAAGGAGAAGTAAGGTGCTTCCTTCCCTACGTTAGCTACGGGACACCCTTGGGCAAGGTGGAGTACCCGTTTAGCCGCTCAATCAGGGTTGCGTGAAGCCACGCCACGGATTCAGGTAGTGGATGGAGTTTTAGAGCAGCCGACAGATATTTATGGGTTATGACCTCCAATTTTACGACGGTCACTGATGAGAAAGAAATCAGTGGCAAACTACCTTCTTTACAAATGCCTAGAAAATCATGTTTCGTTAATTCATAGAGAATAAGAGAAACGTCGTAAATGGATGCTCCACAGGAACAACCTCTTCTGGTAGAGATTGTCATGTGCACCAGGTGACTCCAGACCGCCATCAAAAGACTGAGTGCAAAAGATTAATATCACTTACAATGGGAACATGGAACGTTGGAGCTATGATTTAGGATGACACGAGATAAGAAGAAAGAATATTAACATTTTTGGTGTGGGGGTGCTACTAACTCCTCAGCGTATTATCCTCAGTATCCTCATTGCATTATTAGGGGGCATTAGTGCACGAGTATCCTTATGCATTATTTTCAATCTTTGTTTAGTATGGCCAGACGTTGTTCTCAAGGCCTCTGGTTCTACAAGACATCTGCGAAGGATCTCAAGTTACTGTGGATGGACCTTTCGAGGCATAGGGCTCTCTACTGCACCTGCCTGTGGTTCCATAACAAGTCTATAGTATGTCCCGAAAAGAATGCCTTCATTCACGATCAATTATTTTGAAAACTGTCTGTTGCATCGTTATGAAATTTTTCCTGCCGTCTTATATTTACCCCCACCCAAGGAATATGTCTTTGATAGGTCCAAAAGCAACTTAAATCATCAAAAGCGGCGACATTTCTTTGATGTTTTGCTGAAAAACTAGTGATTTCTCGCTAACAAATTTGTGTTTACAGTAATGGACGCTCCTCCAATTCAGATGACACACAAGGCGTATCCGGATTCGTATGGGAGTGGATGCAATGAAAGAAGTAGCTTAAAAGTCTACAGGGTCGGTTGCATTGCACCGGGTTTTTATCCCATGTGGCTCAGTTTCTTTCCGCAGCGCGGAACGCATCGCACAAAGCACGAACTCCGTAGCTCCAGCGATGACCCTCGAGAGTCTCCGAAAAAATGCACTCGTGAAATGAAGGACGCGGCCGGAATCGAACATACAACCTTCGGAGCCCGAGTCAGACGGTTTGACCACTTCACCACGGAGAATCCCGAGAGGGGTGCAATGTGTAATATTAGTGAAGACAGAGAATTTACAGAGGCACGGGGTAAATAATTTGTAAATTAACAGGAAAGTAGAAGGACTATATTTCTTACTTTATTTTTCATTTCCTTCTTGTTTCTTCAGCTGCAAGTTAATAAAGTGTACACAAGTATTCATATTAGCTTTTCATATTGAGTTCGTGAAAGCTTCCAAATAGCTGTGCGTTAATGTGCGTATGGAGTGACCAGAAATGATACCGCAATTTAGTCATCATGTTTCCATTTGTAAGGATCTGTTCAGCTGTCTGTGTAGTTTGTTCACACGTACACATGGGTGACAGACCCGCTTTGGGTCTTCGTGAAAGATTGTCTACTCTGCTGTTTACCGTTCAGAGACAGAACATGTTTACCTGTTTAGCACTATGAAAATAGTTGTCAGTGTCTCTGTAGTGGGCTTTCTTCTTAACGATCAAGATGTTGGTCCTCTTTTCATTGAAGTTTATAGATTGATTCGTATGTACGTGAGTTGTCCCCTAATTTGACAACGTGTTTGCTCTCACGTTTCTTGTTATGCCACAATATGTCAGTTTCCACCGCAATATTATTCTTCTGTTGGTATTCAATGCGTTTAGTGTGTGTGTGTGTGTGTGTGTGTGTGTGTGTGTGTGTGTGTGTGTGTGTGTGTGTGTGTTTAATACAGTTGTTTGTCACCGCTGAGGGCTTGCGGAATTGAAAATTCATCACTGTGGAATACAAACAGTTGCCATTGACATTATGCTGATGCTGTAATGTTTAGGGCCCGCAATTCGTCTGAATAGTTGGAGCAAAATATCCCAGTAAGTGTGTACGTAGATTAAGGTCTGCGATCTGCTCAGACCTTAATCTGTGTCGGACGATTCCAGTAGGTTGATGATTGCTCTCGTTGCATAAAATTAAATCCATCCTTTCTCCAATAGTCCTCTTCCTCTTTCAACACATGGTCCTCACATTTTTTTTCAGTAACTTTTATCAATATTTAATAGCGCGGACTGGTTGACAGACAGACAGACAGACAGACAGACAGACAGACAGACAGACACACAGACAGACAGACAGACGGACGAACGGACAGACAGACAGAAAGGTAGGTAGGTAAGTAGAAAGGTAGACAGACAGACAGACAGACAGACGGGAACGGGAACTTATATGACTACTTATATGAATTAAATGAGATGCTCCCCATCAGGGGCTGGACGAAGCCGGGCCGGGTCATACAGACAGACAGACAGACAGACAGACAGACAGACAGATAGTCGGGAACGGGAGCTTATAGGACTACTTATATGAATTAAATGAGATGCTCCCCACCAGGAGCTGTGCGAAGCCGGGCCGGGTCAGACAGATAGACAGACAGACAAACAAACAAGCAGACAGGCAGACAGACAGACAGACAGACAGACAGACAGACAGACAGACAGACAGATAGACAGATAGATAGATAGATAGATAGATAGATAGATAGATAGATAGATAGATAGATAGATAGATAGATAGATAGATAGATAGATAGATAGATAGATAGATAGATCCCCTCCAGGGCCTCGGCGAAGCCGGGCCGGGTCAGCTAGTATATATATATATATATATATATATATATATATATATATATATATATATATATATATATATAAAAGAAAGAATCATAACAGTGAGTATAAAAGAACAAACAAATACAACATATACACAAATATACGCACCATGTAATGCAAACAATAATGAGCAAGAATGCGAGGAATTCTACGAAGACATACATGACGTGCTAAATAAAATAGATATGCAGGACAACGTCATAGTTATGGGAGACTTCAATGCAAGACTAGGACATAACAGAGTGGACATAGAAAAACATCTGGGAGCATTTGGAGATCAGCATAATGAAAGGAATGATAACGGAAGTAGACTGATAGAGCTTTGCAGCCAACACGACCTCTATATAACAAACACATTCTATAAACATGAAGATTCACAAGTATACACCTGGTATAAATGGAACGATCTAGATACTAAAAGCAAATTGATTTTATATTAACAAGAAATAACAGAAAGAGAAATATATTAGATGCAAGGGCAGAGCCCAATTTCAGTTTAAACACCGATCATAAAGCAGTCGTTGCCACAATAAGAACCATCAGAAGAAGAAAACAAAGTGCAGGAAAATACATGCCATGCGAATCAGTAAACTTAAAAAACCTTAAAGACGAGGCAGTAAGGGAAAATTATGAGAAAGAACTAACTGAACTTTTTGTAAAATTACCTACAGAAAGAAAAACAGTGGAAGAAGAATGGGAGATGTTCAAATCAAGTATATTAAGACTGCAAAAATAACATGTGGAACCACGAAAAAACGAACAACATGGATAAAGAAAATAACAAGTTGGTGGAACGCAGAAGTAAAGAAAGCGGTAAAAGACAAAAAGGAAACATATAAAAAGTGGTTGAAGAGCAAACAGGAATGTGATTACATAGAATATAGAATAGCGAGAAGACATGTGAGTAGAATAGTAAAGAGAGAAAAACAAAAAGACTGGGATGAGTATGGAGAAACTCTAAATAAAAACTACAAGGAGGCAACTAGAAACTTCTACAAAAAGATAAGTGCAATGCAAACCAGAGGAGAACCCTTTGACCCAACTGAAATAATTAACAGCGAATATGGAGAACCAATAAGTGAACAAAAACAAATCCTAATAAGATGGAAGCAGTATTTCGAACAACTTCTCAACATCCCATCAGATGTCACAGGAATTCAAGAGACCTACAAAGATGTCACCGAAGAACTAGAAGCAGACATACTAAAAGAAGAAATTACAGAAGCCATCAGATTAGCCCCATTGAACAAATCACCGGGACAGAATGAAATACCAAATGAACTAATTACAGCAGCAAGAGAAGTAGGAACAACTTGGTTACATAGACTATTCAACCATGTTAGGGTAGAACAACAGACACCACGAGACAGGGGAAACGCCATAATTATCCCAGTTTGGAAAAACAAAGGCAGCAAAATAGACTGCACACAATACAGAGGCATTTCACAGTTGAGTCATACTGGGAAAATATTTTGCAAAATTCTTGAAAAAAAGATTACGAACTACTTTAGAACCCCAGCTAAGCGAAACACAACTTGGATTTAGGAAAAACAAAGGACGCACAGATGTCATTTTTGCTCTTAGACAACTTATAAAAAAACCAATCGAATTCAATGAAACACTCTACTTAGCCTTTG
Source organism: Cepaea hortensis (assembly GCA_963921405.1). Taxonomy (NCBI): domain Eukaryota; kingdom Metazoa; phylum Mollusca; class Gastropoda; order Stylommatophora; family Helicidae; genus Cepaea; species Cepaea hortensis. The sequence goes on from OY992885.1 coordinate 65,000,327, forward strand.
TCGACCAAGAAAAGGCATTCGATAGAGTATTTAGAAACAAGCTGTGGGAAATCCTTAAACAATATGGAGTGAGTACACATCTAACAAACCTATGTAGAAGTTTATACAACAACAGTGAATGCATAGTGAGAGCAACTGGAGGACACTCAGAACCCTTCACCATAAGATCTGGAGTACGACAAGGTTGTGTCCTGTCCCCTCTCTTGTTCATAACATATATAGACAACATATGTAAAGAAACCAGCCAAGCAGAGAGAGCAAGAATACCGCATGACGAGAACACAGAAGAAGAACCATCTGCAAATCTAACCATTAGAGAACTCCTGTTTGCGGACGACCAAGCACTAATAGCAAAGTCAGAAGCTGATTTACAAGACCACATGAACAGTCTAAACGAAATGTGTAGGGAACATAACATGAAAATTAGCACAAGCAAAACAGAGGTAATGACTATAACTAAAGAAGAACAAACAACATCAATTCACCTAAACGAACATCCCTTGAAACAAGTAAACAGTTTCAAGTACCTAGGAAGTATAATATCATCAAATGGCAGATCAGAACACGAGGTCGAAAATAGGTGCAATAAGGCAAATCAACTCATTGGACAAATGGCACCAATACTAAAGAACAAACATGTATCAATAACTACTAAGAAAGCACTTTACAACACAATCTTCCTACCAACTCTATGCTACCAGTGCCAAACCTGGACAATGACAGAAAAAGAGAAAAGAAAAATCACAACAAAAATGAGGTTCCTGAGAAGAATACTCAACGTATCAAGAAGAGATAAGATCAGAAATGAAGAAATCCGGACTAAAGTGGGGATTATAGCAGCACTAGATTTTATTAGAAAGCAGCAAGTCAAATGGTTTGGTCTTGCAAGTAGGTTACCAGTCAACAGCATACCACAACAAGCAATGATGTACAGACCAGATGGAAATAGAGGAAGAGGCCGTCCACGTAAACTCTGGGAATAGCAGAGTACATGAGAATATCGATACATGAAGCCCATAATCGGGCACTCTCACGATGTGGGAGTCTCTGTGGCGAAGTGGTCAAGCCGTTTGACTCGTGCTCCGAAGGTTGTGGGTTCGATTCCGGGCCGCGTCCTTCGGTTTACGAGTTAAATGTTTCGGAGACTCCTGTGGGTCGTCGCTAAAAGCTACGGAGTTCGTGCTTTGTGCGACGCTTTCCGTGCTGCGGAAAGAGACCGAGCCATGTGGGATAAAACCCGGTGCAATGAAGTCGACCCTGTCGACTTTTAAGCGACTTTTTTTCAAGCGACTCTCACAATTTTTATACTTTACCGCGACACTGCAAAGTACAAGAGGAACATGATGAGATGAGATGAGAAGAAGAGAGGCTACTCACACAATTAACTGCTTTAATCCATTTGGAGTTGCCGACCCTATTTACATAAACATGGCTTATGTTGACATTACAGGGCATTTGCAGAGACTAAGAAAATATATCAGTTGTTTGATAGATGGGCTGTCTATGTACTCGTACGTACAATTTTTGCTTTGAAGTATTAGATTATTAAATAAACATTGTTTGATTTCAGGTTTAAAACACAGTATACAGAAATATTATCTTTGCGACAAATGCAAGAAAAATGCCGTGAACTGAATCAACCACTGGTTATTGCCTTCATCGACCTCACATAGACATTTGATTTGGTCAGTCGTGAGGGTCTGTTCAAGGCACTAAAGAAGATTGGCTGCCCACCAACTCTTCTGTCCATTGTGGAATCGTTCCACACAGGCATGAAAGGTATAATCAAGTTGATGGTGCAACTTCTGAAGAGTTTGAAATCAAGAGTGGAGTTAAGCAAGGTTGTGTGCTGGCTCCCACCCTCTTTGGAATATACTTTTCACTTCTACTGAAATATGCCTCTCGTGATCAGGATGGTGGTATATACATTCACTCACGCTGAGATGTCGGCCTCTACAATGCTCAGAGATTGAAGGCCAATACCAAAATTAGGAGGGTACTGATCAGAGAGTTGTTTTTGCAGATGATGCTGCAGTTACGACCCACTCTGAGGGAGAATTACAATGTCTACTATCTGCATTCTCCAATGCTTGTTCTGAATTTGATTTAACAATTAGCAAAAAGAAGACACAGATTATGTCACAAGGTGCACATGGGGTACCATCAATCTTTATTGACGACGCCGAACTAGAGATGGTAGACCATTTTACATATCTAGGATCAGCGGTAAATAGCAAATTATTCCTAGATCTGGAAATTAACATCCGGATTTGTAAGGCAGCAACAACAATGAACAGGTTAAGAAAAAGAGTCTAGGAGAACAGGAAGCTTACTGCCAAAACAAAAGTCCTTGTCTATCAAGCCTGTGTCCTTAGTACTCTTCTTTTATTCCTTTAATTCCTTACAACTTACTCACACCAAGAGAAACGTTTAAACAGCTTTCATATGCGGTGTCTGCGAAGAATTCTTGGTATTAAGTGGCAAGACAAAATCACAAATACTGAAGTATTGGAAAGATCAGGTTGTGTGACGGTGTATTCCATGCTCAGTCTTCGTAGACTTAGGAGGATGGATGACGGTAGAATACCAAAGAACATTTTTTTTGGTGAATTACAGATGGGTAAGAGATCTCAGGGTCGGCCTCTACTACGATACAAAGATGTGTGTAAGCGGGACATGATTGATACAGGCATTGATAATGCACATTGAGAGCAAGTCGCCGCTGAACGTGTTGCTTGGAGGGCAATCATCAGAAATGGAATAAAGACAAAGGAGAAAATTATTGCAGATAAGTCACACACCGAGCGTGTGAGACGTAAGATGGTGCATGATGGTGGAAATTACCACGTGTTCACATGCACCCACTGTTCACGAACATTTACAGCGCGAATTGGCCTTATCAGTCACATTCGCTACCGCCATGGGTAAAAGTTATTATGCCTTTTTGAAGCACAAACTATCATCTGTCAAGTGTGCCAATGTTTAAAAAAAAAAAAAAAAACACGGAAGGGAAAAGGGGATGAAAAAAGGGTGTGGGGGTTGGTGGCAAGATTCGAGTAATATTAATGAATTATCAAAATGAATGCAAAGAGGAAACTTCAATGAACAGTATCAGTGTTACTGATAATTATTGTGTGTGTGTCGTTTATTTTCTACGAAGACATTTAGCTGCACTTGTTGTTATTTTTGTTTGTTAGTTACTGTTTTTAGCATTTTCATTAGCGTCATCATCGGTGAGTGAAAGGGTAAACAAAACAAACTCATTAGTCTTAACTCTGAGCATTTGAACTCATACAGGTTCCAAAAATCTCTTCTTATTGTATAGACAAATTTAGAGTTTGTTTTCTGGTTGTCTAGCCACATGCAGCGTTGCCTTGTCTTATTGGCTACCCACATTTAGCGTTGTCTTGTCTTATTGACTACCCACATTTAGCGTTGTCTTGTCTTATTGTCCACCCACACTTAGCGTTGTCTTGTCTTATTGGCTACTCACATTTAGATTTGTCTTGTCTTATTGACTACCCACATTTAGCGTTGTCTTGTCTTATTGGCCACCCACACTTAGCGTTGTCTTGTCTTATTGACTAACCACATTTAGCGTTGTCTTGTCTTATTGACTACCCACATTTAGCGTTGTCTTGTTTTATTGGCCACCCACACTTAGCGTTGTCTTGTCTTATTGGCTACTCACATTTAGATTTGTCTTGTCTTATTGACTACCCACATTTAGCGTTGTCTGGTCTTATTGGCTACCCACACTTAGCGTTGTCTTGTCTTATTGACTAACCACATTTAGCGTTGTCTTGTCTTATTGACTACCCACATTTAGCGTTGTCTTGTCTTATTGGCTACCCACACTTAGCGTTGTCTTGTCTTATTGGCTACTCACATTTAGATTTGTCTTGTCTTATTGACTACCCACATTTAGCGTTGTCTTGTCTTATTGGCCACCCACACTTAGCGTTGTCTTGTCTTATTGGCTACCCACATTTAGCGTTGTGTTGTGTTATTGGCTACCCACATTTAGCGTTGTATTGTCTTATTCGCTACCCACATTTAGTTACTGACCCTGCTGTGACAGTTTGCATCTTCTGTGTATTCTATCCATCTTTTTATTATATCGGTATTATCAACCATAATTTCTCCATATTTTCCTCTGTTATATTATTTGTTGTTGTTGTAAATCTTTTATATTTTGATGCAATCCTTTCAAGTTGTGTTTTGTTTCTAGATCCTCTATTTCTTTATATTTCTTTCTGGGTCCACTCTTCTTTGGCAACCCTGCACACGTGACGTATTTCTCTGTCTATTAATGTATTTTCTGGAGTGTTCTTTGCTTTCTTTCTTTGAGACATTTTGCTCAAGATTTCTCCAGTGTATCCAATTCCAACACATATAGCATAATGTTGGTATTGAGGCTAAGTTGAACAGTGTTTGTTTTAATGTGAGTTGTTATGTTTTGTTCCACAATATTGATGACATCTAACTTATTGGATTTGATTCACCGTGTCCATGATCAGTACTATTATTTCGTTGGATTGTATTGTTTCATAAATATTCGAAATATTGTGTTTGCTTCTTTTGCGTATTTTCTATGACATTCCTAGTTTCTATTCCTTCCTTTGTGATGTTGATTTTCATTTGTGTGATTCTCTGCTATGTCAAGGTTGTCAATGTGTCGTTGTAATTCATCTTCTTTGTTTGCTACGAGAACTTGATTATAGGCACACATGAGTTAATGCGCCTGTTGTCTTCCCTGGTGTGCTGTCTTATTGATTTATTCTTAGTAGATGATTAATAACATGCACATCCCGGTCGTACTCCGGGCTGTGTATATGCATTATTGAAGAGTGGCTGAAGTATTCTTGATACCCGTATAGCATAACCTTAGGTCATTTAATTCTTTTCCAATTTTGTCATTTGCAGTTTCTGTTGGGTCATAACTTTTTTTTTTCTATTAGCGTAACTCATGATTGTCGTTCCTTAACGGTTCTGTGTATCTGCGTTTACATTCTCTCTATACTCTATCTGTAATTTAGATTAAACAAGATCAGTTATTGGCTGTGTCTGCCTTTTTGCCTCCTTATTCTGCAACTGTTGTATCACTCACCACAGGTGAGCTCCAAGACAGCGCTTTTTGCTCCCTCAGTTCCCAAACCTCCCTTCCCCACCTCACTGTATATGTGTTGAATGTTCTTTCTGTAGCAAGACAATTCCGTTTTGCTATAATTCCCCCCCCCCCCCCCCACCACCACCACCACACACATTCACAAGCAATGTCAAACTATCTCACTCACATTCACGGATTGTGTAAAACTACCACTGTCGCATTCACATATTGTGCCAAACTATTTCACTTACATTCACAATTTGTTTGAGACTATCCCACTCACATTCACATTTATTCCGGTAGAGGCGTCGGAGACCAGAGCGGAGTGGCATTTTGTTTAGATAAAACAACTGCAAAAAGCTTTAATGGGATATAACCCAGTTAGTGATAGAATCCTCACTATTAGACATTTTTTAAAAACACAACTCTCATACAGATATATGCACCTACTTCAACAGCTGAGGAGGACGAAATTGAAGATTTTTAGAACACACTGCAAAACACATTAAATAAGATTGGTCATAATGATATAGCAATAATAATGGGATAGTTTAATGCAAAAGTAGGTACAGGAAGAGCTGAAAATGAGAGACACGTTTTAGGAAAATTTTGATTGGAAAATAGAAATGATGCGGGTGACAAATTAATTGAATTTTGCACAGAAAATGAATTAACGATAGCCAACACACTTTTTAAACAACACCCAAGAAGACTCTTCACATGGAAGTCGCCGGACGGTATTACCAAAAATCAGATAGATTATATTGTAATACAAAGAAGATGGAGATCAAGCATAATATCTGCAAAAACCCTACGAAGTGCAGACTGTGATACAGATCATCAGTTATTAGAAGATCTGAAATTAAAACTCAAAAAGCTTACCCAAGGATCAAGGCCACTTCGTTTTGATCTCACAAAAAACCAGATCCATACAACGTAGAAATTAGGAATCGTTTTGGGGTCTTGATGTCTGTACACGAGGAAATGACACCTGATGAACTGGCAGTACAAGCTAGAGATATCTTGATAACTGCAGCCAAAGATTTAATTCCGACCAAGAGAAATCAACTTAAGCCATGGATTACACCAGACACGTTAGAATTAATAAAACAACGAAGGGAACTGGAACAGAAAGGAGGTGAATCCGATAACAGCAGGATCTTCTTCTTCTTCTGCGTTCATCCAGAGTTTTATTTTCCGGACGTGTTGCGATGTGCCTGTTTACAGCAAAGCTGCGTTCTTGCGCCATTATGCCGACACATCCGACTTCTGCGGGCATTTGTTGACCGGGTTAACCTTCCCGGAGGTTTCTTAGGACGTTTCACTCTGCTTCTTGGATGGTGTTATCCCCCATCCCAGCTGGCCCAAATAGAACAGCCAAAGATATCCTGGTCAGCCCTCAAGGGAAGGTAGGGGCAGACCATGGGCATTCCCCGCCATCTAAGGAGGCTTCCATACTTGCAGAGCCGACACACAGCGCTCTGGTACTGGGCTCACCCAAGGAATCGTCACGTCCTGCACATGGCTGCTTAGCCTCACTTCCGTATATTGAGCCTTCCGTTCACCATAGGCTGTTCTTCCGTAAACTAGAAGAATGCAGTCTGCAGATAACATCCACACAGTGAGCTTTCGATTCGGACTTTCCACGTAATGGATTTGTTATCCAAGCAAGATTCCACTTCGTGCCACTAGGACACTTTTTCCACCTTTGATGACGCCCACGTAGTGAGCTTTCGATTCGGACTTTTCACGTAATGGATTTGCTATCCAATCAATATTCCATTTCGTGCCATTCGGACGCTTTTTCCATATTTGATGACGCCCACGCAATGAGCTTTTGATTTGGACTTTCCACGTAATGGATTTACAAGCCAAGCAATATACCATTTCATGCGTCTGGGATGCTTTTGTTACCGACATACCTGTGGTATGAAGTGTGGCAGTCTAAGTACTTCTTCATGCACCTTTAGATGTCAACCTGAATATAAAGTAAGCTGCGGTCAACTTAAGTTTGTTGATATCTCCATAGAGCTTGTCCTCAAATGAAGCAGGTGTGGGCCAAAACATATGTCTCTGTTCTGCATATATTGGGCACTCCTACAGCAAATGTTTAGCTGTCATTTTACCAGTTCCACAATTACATGTATCGGTATCTCCTATCTTTAGTTTATTGAACAAGTAGTATTTCAGCCTGTTATGTCCTTACGGAGTCTGAAGATTGCTACTTGTTCTCTTCGGTCGAGTTTGTATTATGCATCATCTTTCTGGTGGCCTGGATGCTCTGATTCCCATTTGGTTCTATAAGTGCTGTTTATAAACCTCTTTGCCTCATTATAGGTAATGTCTATGTCAGGATGAGGTAGTCGTCCGCCCTCTTTTGCCAGCCTGTCAGCCTCTTCATTTCCAGGTATAGTGCAATGTGATGGAATCCACTGTATTACAACTTGTTTGGATTTCTAACATAGTCCATAGAGTGCTGCTCTTAGGTCTGCTAGTTCTGTGCTGTTTTTGCTCTTCAGTATTGAGACAGCTAACATTGCATCTGTAAAGATAGCTACTTGCTTCTCTTTATTTTCCTCCATCAAGAGCATTTCTGCTGCAGTTTTCAAAACTTCTGCCTCTGCTTTCAAGTTACTTGAACATTTTCCAGTTGCCACTGGCTGTTTTTTCACTCTATTTTTTAAATTTAGAAGAATTCCTCCTCCTTCATTTTCTATTAAATTTTTGGTTGATCCGTCTATATATGCATGGGTCCAATTGCTACTTAGGTAATGTTCTTTTATGTAGTTTAGGGTTATTTTTCTTCTTTCGGTTTCATGCTGAGTGTTCTTTTTCTCAATACCAGGAATGTTTTCTATCATCTCAGGCAGTTGCTGCTGTCGCCAAGCTGGGAACTTGTGTGCATTGTAAATGGGTTTGACTGTTGATGTGTTAAGTATAGGATCTGCCCTAATCTTTCGTTTTGCAGTTTCTATAAAGCTGCCACAATTCAGTCTTCCCTTTCCAAAACCATTAAACCTGTTATACATAGGTTGGTCTGTCAATCTTCAAAATTTTTCCGCTTGTTGCTGCGCTCATCTATCTCTTCTATCCTGCATTGGTTGTAAACAAGTGATCTTTTCTATTTCATTAATAGGCGTTGTCTTCAGGCTTACAGTTATGATTCGCATTCCTTGATTTTGGGCACTACTTATTTTGTTAAAGTTTGACTTAGCTGCTGTTTTCCAAGCTGCGATGCCATATTCCAGTACTGGCCTCACCCGTCCAGTATATAACTTCTTGAGAACTTTCTCATCTGCTCACTACGTTGTACCAGCAAGCTTTTTCATGATTGCCATTCTTTGCCTTGGTCTTGTTCGATTTTTCTGAACTTGTGTCTTCCATGTAAGGCGATGATCAAAGGTGACTCCTAGATAGTTTAGATTTTCTTCATGGCGCAATGTTTTTCCATTCAATACCAGCTTAGGTTGCTGAGTTTTATTTGAGAGGGAGAACACTGTGCATGTTGTTTTCTTCTCACTTATCATCACTAGCCATGATTTTGACCAGTCCTCTAGCGCTAATAAGGCTTGCTTTATTCTGCTGTTAGCTGTACTAATATATTCTTTAGATGTCCATAAAGCTAGGTCATTTGCAAAGGACGCTGTGTGTACTTTGTGGCTGGAAAATTTTCCGTGATGTCATTTATATATGCTTGGAATAATGTTGGTGAAAGTATTCCACCTTGGGGGACACCTTGCTCCAACAGCATCATTTTGCTGGTTTGTCTTTGTACTTTCGTCCTGGCAGTTCTGTTCTCAAGGTAGTAGCTGATCCAATTGTACATTTTCCCAAAAAAAGCACTTTTTTCAGTCTTACTTTCAGTTCTTCCTTCCATAATTTATCAAATGCTTTTTCTAGATCTATCCAGACCGCTAGTGTTGTGCTTTTTCTCTTGGAAGGCATCCTCTATTTCCTGAGCTGTATAGGTTATTTGATCTTCAGTGGATCTGTACTTTCTGAATCCTACTTGGTGTGGTGTTTGTAATATAATAAAAACGTCCCTACCCTTTCCTAAGCATTGACTCCCTTAAAATTAACAAACCCTTACAATTACTGTTTAAGTAACTTGCTTAGGTAGGAATAGAAAATAAAACAGCGATAGACTGAACGTGGCACAGATTAATTTATTTGGCTTTGTTTTTTTCACGTACCTGGCAAGACCGGGACTGGTTGAAAACAAAGACTAAAGTAGCCATTTTAGTTCAGACAAAGGAAAGGAAACAGACGTGCTTTCCCCGTGTGGGGAAAGGTATTTTTGCCTTTTAAAATCATCATTCTCTGCAAGCCAATTGAAGAGAAGCAGGTGGTGGTTGAATGGTGGTGGGACTATATCACTTAACCTGGATCCTGGGTCAACAGCCAGAAAGTGAATGTCCTACCCATAGTCTGCATCTAGAAATACCCATGGACTGCGGCGCTCAATAGCTCCATAGCGAGCAACAGATAAATTCGAAGACAACTGACTGGGTGAGTGATTAAGTCCTATTTTAGTAGGAATATCCAGGATGGACTTCAAGATCTAATAATCTACAAAGATGAAGATCAACAGAGTAACTGACAACAGTGTATCGTCTGCTTTACGTCTGAGAAGTATCACCTATAAGCCTTATCACTCAGCAAAATCAGTGAAACTATGGGACAATCCTACAAGTTACTAAAACTAGCAACAGTGAAAGCCCTTCAACTGTTGGTTGGGTTACCAAGTTAATATCCAACAATGGATAAGTCTTCGAAAGAATGTCTCACAGCTGCAACAGTCAAACATGGAATTCAGCTATTCAACACCAAGTTCTAACTATGAACACCAACTCAAACAAATGGGAAGAAGACATTGAACCAATACAACCAAGGTACCAACTGAAAACCATACCTACACCAGATTACCTCAAGGTTCCCAAACCTGAACACATAAAAAAGACCATATGAAAGCAGCAAGCGGAGTAAATGCCTCTATGCCTGCACCCACAGGAATCACCTGATGGCTTGCAACCCTGGATATGTGGTGGAGTCAATATTCTTCAGTTCCATGCCTGCAGCAGAATCCTGGAATTAATTCCAGATGAACCAATTGAATAACAAGCAAAATTGTATGTCTACACTGAAAGTAAATACTTAGTCAGAACTCTGTGCTGGTCCCATGTCAGCCTAAATGCCAATAACGGTGGAATAGGTTATAGACTGATGACTAGGTGGGTGAAAAATCTGTGGGAACAAAATTGAGATTCGGATTATAAGCCGAGAAGCTGAAAGGTAGGCATCCTTTTCATCGGATATGGTGATATAGGGAAGACCCTTAGTCCAAGACTCAAGATGCATCTCCTGAAGGTATGACCAACCCAGGCCTCAATTCACACTGACACCGAGCCGTTCGCAACAGAAGATTCATGAATTCAGCCCCAATGGAGGGGATATGTATATGTGGTGAATTTATTTCCTAATAGGGATTATAAGTATTTCCGCAACAAACTTCAGTGGACATTAAAACATGACTGTGCGTATTTATTGCTGTCACGGATAATTATGGACATTAACTGCTTTGCACTGGAGAAGAATACCCATCCGCAACGCCTAAATGAACACTATAATTAATTAATTTAATTGTTAGTATCAACTTTTTTCATGAGTGTGTTTTTCTTCTATGACATGAAAAAGGTAAAGAGTGTTTTACATGGTAATGGTGTACAACTAAAGGGTTATGTTATGATATATATGTATAATAATTTTACACCCACTCATTATTTTTAAATATGAGAATTGTACATGGTGTCAGAAATAAATGTATGTATGTTGGGTTTCTGCACCTAGACCAGTGTGATTTTATCTAGGTACAATGAGTCAAGTTAGCAGAACCAATTTGTGGTTGTTGTGTTGTTTGTAATAACATTGGTTTTTCTTGGGCAAAAAGGGTGTAAATGTATTAAGATAATGCAACGCATTCCCATGCCTGTCTGAAAATGCATAGTGTTTATTACACATATATATGTAACTGCAGATCTTGAGTTAATGAACCTGAACTGTTTGTCCAAAAGTGTTGTGTACATCCAGTAAATGTGGTGTCCAATAGTGGTTGTTGATATGTTGTGAGCAATCAATATCCTTCTAACCCTATAGTAAATTTAAAGGGTGATGAAGTGGGAAGGGAAACACAGGATTGAACTCTTTTCTCCTGGGATTTGTGGTAAATATCCCTGATCACCCTGCATTCTAACCAGTGACCAGAGAATCAATAATACCCCCTAGACTTTTAACGAAATATTCTCAGGAATTAAAATACACATCCCACATGTGTGGGCAACGTCCGTGAATTTTAGAACTCATGGTAAACATCACAATTGGTGTATTATTGTGGGTATATGAATTCAGGGAAAACCTCTCGCAGGTAAACCAAGGCACTTCAGAATGTTATAGTGTTAGTAACAGACCTAATCACTCATTAGTATGAGCTGAGTCAAGTGGTATGTGAACCCATAATGGCTCAGATAAATATAGGTTTTTTTTGGGTACAAAACTGTTCACAGATAATATCTTGATTCTGGTAGATGCATCATGTAGTTGGTTGTTGGGTATGAGATTTATTTTTTTAAAAACTCATATTTTATATCTTATTGATGGGAAACTAAGTCCAGTAATGAACCTCCAGTAGTAAGGTCTCTGGGATGGTAAACTCACATAAGATAGGTAATTCAGTGAATGTTTAGAATTCATAGTCATTCCCATTTGATGTTTGAGGTATGGTTCTGCTACTATGGTATTCTCTTTAAATGGTTTAAAAGTGGTGTAGTCATGAACACACTACTATATTATGTATCCATAAGGTTTATGTTCCTAATTATGAATCATGTGGTAATTAACTATTTTGTCATTGATTATCATTGTATTTTCATGCTTGATCTGCTTGTATAATTCATGTAATATTGAAAAATTACCAAGGCAGCAGAGAGTGATAGACAATTTTATAGATAATTAGGACAGATAAGTTAAAAATCCAATAAATTTTTTTAAGGGAAAAATTTAATCAACAAATGATGATTCAGTAGGACAGTAAATAATACCTGAGAGATGAATTAAACCAGGGGAAAATAGCAGTAACTAAAGTAAATGAACTAATGGTAAGGACAAAACCACCACTTGCAAAAATTTAGACATAGTTAATGGAAGGGAAGGAATATTGTAAGAATTTGCAGTATTTAGGGGCACCCTAATTTAATCCTTTTTTTCATATGACATAACATGTTCTACAACATCTGTAGTAAAGTAAAGTGAATAAATGATGGATACTTAGGAAGAAAAGCCATACCGACACTTATTCTACTCCACCGGTGATATGAGTAGTATTATTAACTAACTCAGATGGCCCATATGTTAATAAATAGGGTCAACCAAAATATTCATCTGATGATTTAAGGGAGCCTGATCAACTCACTTAAAGATCCAACAGAATATAAGGTATTTCTTTAAATTATCCACCCCGATTCCATTATTAATGGTAGCGGAAACAGACCATATAGGCATGTAGGAGGTATAATTAAAGAATTAACTTAAGAAATTGGAATTTCAAATGAACTTCAGGAGATACCGGAAAAAATCTGTGCTAATCTCTAGTAAGAGACTAAACATTTCAGAAATTGGCTCCTTAACTTTGAAATTTACAGTTTAACCTCAATAAGTGAAATGTTCACTATGAGAAGTCCTCATCAAAAAGAGGAGTGAAACAGCTTTTTAGTTAGCGATTAGCTTATGTAAAGTTATTTCAATAATTGCCTAACTAACATTAATATTCTCATAAGGGAAGAATTAAAAAAGGGCAAAATAAGTGGTACAATAGAGGCGCGCGACTCAATTGTATTTTCTTTAAAACTAACCGAGTAACTAAATTCTAGATAATGCTCGAAGCCTACTAATAGGTAGGTGAATCAGAAATCAATCGCTAGACGAAACCGATTTCTACATCTCAGTTCTGATTTGGATGATATGCCACCATTAAATATGTGAAAGCAGATCCAGACTAACAGAGATGAGCTTAAATAACTGATACGAATCAGTAAAAGCAACAATTAAATAAACAACTCTTGAAATAGATGCTGTTTATAGATAGGGCGAACCTCTTGATGGTGAAGAGAGAGGAAACGCCTAAAACTTATACAGTGAACCCATGCTAGAAAATGGAATATAGCTGTGTAAAAACCAAGCAAATTGGAGCAGATAGCTGAAGAATTGCTTGATATTTACTAGATTAGGAATTTCAATCAGGAATCCAGCTAGTAAATTATATAACAGTTCAAAGATAGACCTTAGTCAATCTAAATAAATCCAGAGTTTTCACGTATTAAACGGATGAAAACAAAACTGGAGAGAAACATTAAGATTACCTTACCTGTTATCTTGAGGACACAACTCAGGAGACGCCAGTATGAGAGGGATATACAGATGTAATAGTAATTTTACAAAGACTAGTAATCCACATCCATAACTGGAAGTGAACCAGCCACTTGATTGTCTGGAAGACTATCACAGGAACCATAAAAGGGGCTTTTAACTTCTCACTGAACTGATTATATATGGTAGGAGACAATACGTCTGAACCTACGTACAAATGTATGTTGCCAAGTTAAAAATAGTCTAAAACCCGGAGGGAGGTAGACGACGATCAATGTACGCCAAGCGACGCAAAATTGCTCGTAATTCAACACCAAAGCAACAAATACAGAGTGAAACTCAAACACATCAGCTTAGAATTACTAATAAGGATTCTAGCGTAAAATAGATCTAGATTAGAAGGAAAAGCAGAGAAAGTAAGCTAAGAATTACTTCATTTCTGATAGATTCATGTTCCCCGGAATATTCGGTTCAGAACGGAAATCTAGAAAAGTGGGACGTTGTTTACATATTAGACGAGATTCTCTGGGTAAACCCGCAAGAGAAAGGGACACCACTCTAATCAGTAGTTATTAAAACTGATCGGGAAAATCCCATAGGTTACTAATAACCCAAACACATGATGTGTTGGATGAAAATGTATACAACAGGAACCATCTTTAGCTTCCTTTAAATATCAGATCTATAGTTAAAACAAACGTCTAACTTACAGGGAGACGGGCGAGTTTAATATGCTATCAATAGACGCAGAATTAACCGTCGGTTTTAACATAATCTCAAGATTGATAATCTAATGAGAGAGAAATCAAGCTGGTATATATCCCAACTAGTCATGCTTAAGTTAGCAGTGGTTACACGTAGACCATAAATAAACTACAAGGAGAGAAGAGACTTTCTGCTGGGAAAAGAATCTGAGGGGAGTGGACGCACAAAACCCAGAATCAGCAAAAGGCAGATGTTAGGCTTCTTAATAACCCATGTAGAAGTACTCAGGACTTTCTCCAGTTCTTAACGCCAGACTAAATATATTGGGAAAAGAAATTCAGCAAATGATCTCATATGAACAGTATCATCAGGCTATTGCAAGCTTAATGATGATATTTCAATTGCTTCAAAAAGTCGGTTTGATGCAGATAAACTAGTACTTGAAAGTAACAAATTATCAGATAACCACTCATATTTCAAACAATAGCTGACAACAGTGGAGAGGGTGCTACACTCTTTCACTAAAAGAGAAATAATCTTTTAAGGTTATGCCAGTTGTCGTGACTAAAAGAAAATGGACGTGGCTCTGATTATATAACATAGGGAAGTAATGTAAGAAATTAATAAGGGATGAAGACTAGGTGAGCGAATGTAAAGACGGAAATTGTAGAGTACTACTTGACCATTTATTTTCTGAAAGAAATCAATGGCTTAAATGGGGGAGGCGTGTAATATAATAAAAACGTCCCTACCCTTTCCTAAGCATTGACTCCCTTAAAAATAAACAAACCCTTACAATTACTGTTTAAGTAACTTGCTTAGGTAGGAATAGAAAATAAAACAGCGATAGACTGAACGTGGCACAGATTAATTTATTTGGCTTTGTTATTTTCACGTACCTGGCAAGACCGGGACTGGTTGAAAACAAAGACTAAAGTAGCCATTTTAGTTCAGACAAAGGAAAGGAAACAGACGTGCTTTCCCCGTGTGGAGAAAGGTATTTTTGCCTTTTAAAATCATCATTCTCTGCAAGCCAATTGAAGAGAAGCAGGTGGTGGTTGAATGGTGGTGGGACTATATCACTAAACCTGGATCCTGGGTCAACAGCCAGAAAGTGAATGTCCTACCCATAGTCTGCATCTAGAAATACCCATGGACTGCGGCGCTCAATAGCTCCATAGCGAGCAACAGATAAATTCGAAGACAACTGACTGGGTGAGTGATTAAGTCCTATTTTAGTAGGAATATCCAGGATGGACTTCAAGATCTAATAATCTACAAAGATGAAGATCAACAGAGTAACTGACAACAGTGTATCGTCTGCTTTACGTCTGAGAAGTATCACCTATAAGCCTTATCACTCAGCAAAATCAGTGAAACTATGGGACAATCCTACAAGTTACTAAAACTAGCAACAGTGAAAGCCATTCAACTGTTGGTTGGGTTACCAAGTTAATATCCAACAATGGATAAGTCTTCGAAAGAATGTCTCACAGCTGCAACAGTCAAACATGGAATTCAGCTATTCAACACCAAGTTCTAACTATGAACACCAACTCAAACAAATGGGAAGAAGACATTGAACCAATACAACCAAGGTACCAACTGAAAACCATACCTACACGAGATTACCTCAAGGTTCCCAAACCTGAACACATAAAAAAGACCATATGAAAGCAGCTAGCGGAGTAAATGCCTCTACGCCTGCACCCACATGAATCACCTGATGGCTTGAAACCCTGGATATGTGGTGGAGTCAATATTCTTCAGTTCCATGCCTGCAGCAGAATCCTGGAATTAATTCCAGATGAACCAATTGAATAACAAGCAAAATTGTATGTCTACACTGAAAGTAAATACTTAGTCAGAACTCTGTGCTGGTCCCATGTCAGCCTAAATGCCAATAACGGTGGAATAGGTTATAGACTGATGACTAGGTGGGTGAAAAATCTGTGGGAACAAAATTGAGATTCTGATATTATAAGCCGAGAAGCTGAAAGGTAGGCATCCTTTTCATCGGATATGGTGATATAGGGAAGACCCTTAGTCCAAGACTCAAGATGCATCTCCTGAAGGTATGACCAACCCAGGCCTCAATTCACACTGACACCGAGCCGTTCGCAACAGAAGATTCATGAATTCAGCCCCAATGGAGGGGATATGTATATGTGGTGAATTTATTTCCTAATAGGGATTATAAGTATTTCCGCAACAAACTTCAGTGGACATTAAAACATGACTGTGCGTATTTATTGCTGTCACAGATAATTATGGACATTAACTGCTTTGCTGTGTTGTTTGTAATAACAAATGTTTTTCTTGGGCAAAAAGGGTGTAAATGTATTAAGATAATGCAACGCATTCCCATGCCTGTCTGAAAATGCATAGTGTTTATTACACATATATATGTAACTGCAGATCTTGAGTTAATACCTGAAATGTTTGTCCAAAAGTGTTGTGTACATCCAGTAAATGTGGTGTCCAATAGTGGTTGTTGATATGTTGTGAGCAATCAATATCCTTCTAACCCTATAGTAAATTTAAAGGGTGATGAAGTGGGAAGGGAAACCTACACACAGATGCCCTTGTTTCAAGGATTGAACTCTTTTCTCCTGGGATTTGTGGTAAATATCCCTGATCACCCTGCATTCTAACCAGTGACCAGAGAATCAATAATACCCCCTAGACTTGTAACGAAATATTCTCAGGAATTAAAATACACATCCCACAGTGTTAAGAGTTGGTTTTCTTCCAGATGCCATGTTAGTCTGCCATTGATAATGCGCTCCATTAATTTTCCTACACAGCTAAGTAGACTGATAGGTCGATAGCCATTTGGTTCTTCTAGGTTTTTTCCTTCCTTTGGGACTGGTATTAGTATAGCTTCCTTCCATGCCTGTGGGACTACTATTCCTCTCTTCCAGCTTTAATTTAGGACTGCTAGTAGTTTCTTGTTTGTCTTAGTGTCTAGTCCTATTAGCATTTCATTTGTGATTCCATCCTTTCCTAGTGATTTCTTCTGTTTTAGGGTATTCATTGCCTGTTCCATTTCTTCCCTTAGATTTGCCACTGTTTCTGTATTACTATGATGTATCTGTTTATCTTTGATTGTTTTCTTCTGTTCGGTTGTAATATCAATGTGGTTTGCACTGGCATAGTGTTTCATTAGTTTATTTGCATTCTTTTGTCCTTTAAGCAAGGCATTTCCTTGTCTAATTGTTATTTGTTTGTTTGTTTCTAGGTCCTTCATTGTTCATGGCTTTCACTAGTTTCCATAGTTTGTTTCCATCCCTGTCAAAGTTCAGGTTTTCTGGTTCTTTCTCTCTAGCAATCTCTTGTTGTTTGATTTACTGTTTTTTTATATTTTGCTGAGATGGCTTTGAGGTAGACGTTCGCTTCAGTTGTTTGTTCTCTCTCTCTCTCTCTCTCTCTCTCTCTCTCTCTCTCTCTCTCTCTCTCTCTCTCTCTCTCTCTCTCTCTCTCTCTTCTGTCTTCCTGGCATCTTCAACCTTGTCCTCCAAAATTTGTAGTTCTTCAGTCCAGTATGCCGGTCTCCCTGATCGAGGTGTTAGCAGCTTTCTCCGTAACCCCGAATACTCTCGTGGTTGACGGGAAAAGGTCCGAGTCGTCATATTGACTTAGGAGAGTATGGAGCCGGTCGCTCAGAATGCAATGGCAAACTACTGAGCGTAATCTTGCCAAGAAATCAACAATCAGCTGAAAGATGCTGATGTTGACAGCGATGTCCTGTAAAGGATATGCAAAACATTTTTTTTTTCAGTCCAGTATGGTTTGTAATTTTTCCTCGCTCCTCTTGGAATGGACTCTGTGGCCGCCTGTATTATTGCTCTGTTTAAACTTCTACCATTTGCGTCATGTTGCTATATGTGTATGTTTTCATAATATTTGTCTGTTAGTATGGCAATTCTGTCCCAATCTGCTCGTTTGTAATTTCAGCGGGGCAAAGGCTTTTGCTCCTGTGGCACATACTCCATATTCATTACAAACTTGATTGGTCTGTGGTCACTACCTGCTAATTGGTCAAGCACAAGGCGATCGATTTTGTGGAGGATGTCTTCTGTGCAGAAAGCTAAGTCTGGAGTAGAAGCGGTAAACCATTCTGGAGTAGAAGCTTGGTGTGTCATCCGCTTTGTTGAGTAGATGGATATTTGAGTCTATTTCCCAGCCCCCCACTTCATCTCCTCTTTTGTCAGTATCTGGATATTCCTATACTTCTGAACGGCTATTAAAGTCTCCGACAATAATGCAGTTTGTGTCAGTTATTTTCATGTTTGAGAGTGTAAGGTCCTTATCTACTGGGCTATACAGATTGTAAATTCTTATTTTCACGTCCTTTATCATTATGTTAACACCTATAATTTCCGTTTGGTTGTCAGAGATCACAGATAATTCGTTGCAAGATATTGTATTTCGTGCAAGTATTAGAACTCCTCCTTTGTGTCCTTCGCGGTCGAAATGTGTGGCCTGATATCCTCTGACTGAGAATCTGCGATTGGCGTTGAGGTGTCTCTTGAATGCATGCCATATCTATTCTATCTTTATGAAGACGCTTTGTTAGGAAGCTTTCTTGTTATAAACTCCTTCGGCATTCTACTTTAGTCTGTTGAGTGTCCGGGGTGCTTTGTCTTTAGCTCTTAACCTACTCCTCTGTGCCTTGACTCCACAGCACAGGGGAGGGTGACCACCAGTAGTATGGGGTAGACCCCCTCGAGCCAGGGGGCCGGCACTATCACCGCCTGATGAGACTTCAAGGGATTAGCACCATACTGAGTAATTTTAATTTGTGACATCATGAATTAAGTTACGTTGCACTGCTTTGTCAAGCATGTGGCTCAGTATATCCGATTTCGACAAGCATTTTTCGGGGTGCTTTTCCTAGCCTTTGACTGTCCCCAGGCCTACAAGGCAGCAGGTTTGTGTGTCGCTTGGTCTGGTTCCTCTCCCTTGACCTGTCCGACATGGGTGACTCTACTGTGCTGCCATCGGCATAGCTCTTGGGGTCATTGGAACACCCTCTACTTCGTCACGGTGGACACACAGCAGAGGGGTATCTAGATACAATAATTTATAATTGAAAATAGTACATTTAAGACACATAGTAACCAGGAGGTCTCCGCACGTGTGAAGATCTCCTATTATTCTAAACATAATATTTACATTTAAATTGTATCACAACCTCTCGTGTTCCATACGTTATTTCAAGTAAGTTCGAGTACCGACGGGGGAGGGGGGATGAAATGACGTTGTGGGCCGGATCCGGCCCGCGGGCCGTAGTTTGATGACCCCCGACCTAGAGAATGCCTACAACAATGTGTGTTTATGGCGCTCTTATTTATAGAACTGACTGAGACAAACAAGAAGTGAGCAGAGGAATCATCATCATCATCATCATCATCTTCCACTTTTGCCGTCAAGCGTCGTCGGGAGGAATAGTTGGCGCTCCATCACCCGATGGGTGGCATTGGATTGTGTCATTCCGTGTGATTGTCCAATGTCTTTGATGTCGTCAATCCATTTTCTTCTTTGGCGTCCTCTTGGTCTCGTCGAGGATGATCTTTAATGTAGAGCCAGTAATGGTAATTGATGGCGTTGCATTCTAACGAGATCGCAAAACCATTTGATCTTCTGTCTTTCAATAAATGTGGCACAAGGTGTTGATCCCACTGTCTGTCTGATAACATTTCTTACTCGGTCTCTGATTGTTAAGTTGGCAGCTCTCCTCATGCATCGCATCTCACAGGTGTCGATTTTGCGAAAGTGTGATTTGAATAAAGTCTACGTTTGAGATTAGTAACATAGGGTTGGTGTGAATATGCTCTTTATTATCTGTCGTTTTGCGGACATGGGTATATTTAGATGTTTCAGTATGGGTGATAGTTGCTATGTAAGTGCACTTGCTTTCTGTCATCAGATTTCGATTTCTCTGTCCAATCTGCCATCTTCAGCGATCATACTTCCAAGATATTTGAATTATTTAACTTATTTTAGAGGTGTGCTATTTATCTGTATATTTAGTGGTCTAGGAGATCTGCTAACTTGCATTACTTCGGTTTTGGCTGTATTTATACTCATTGTATCTGCTGCATGTTGGACTCAGATTATTAACTATGAGGTCGCAGTCTGCCCTCGTCGCTATAAAACAGGCACTGATCATCTGCAAGTAGAAGTTCATTTATCTCCTGTGGATCAGTTGTTTCATCTGTAGTAAAGAGTTCTAAAATGTCTGAATCTGTTCTCTCTCGGCTTGCTTCTTTGGATATTCTGTCCATGTAAACATTATAGCAGAGGAGAAAGCACACATCCTTGTCTCGCTCCTGTATTGACTGTGAACATATCTTCTTCTTCTTCTTTGCGTTCATCCGGAGTGTTTTTTCAGATGTGATTGTGGTGTGTCCAGTTAAGCATCCTTGGGTCTAAACCCTTAGGCCAATACATCCGAATTTTGGCGTGCAATTTTGACCAGATTAGCATTCCTGGGAGACTCTCACTTTTGTGGTACCGTCCACATCCCAGCTGGTCAAGTTGGAACAGTAGAAGACTTCACGGTCATCCCTCAAGGGAAGGCAGAGACAGTCCATGGCATTTCCCGCCATTCAGGGTGGCTTCCATAATTGCAGGGCCGACACATAGCACCCTGATGCTGGGTTCACCGAGGGAATCGTCACGTCCTGCTTATGGCTGCTTTAATTCATCACTTCAATATATTGGGCATTTCGTTCGCCCCGGGCCGTTCCCGCACAAACCAGACAGGTCTGCAGACGGTATCCACTCAGCGAGTTTTCGATTCGGACATGTGCTTGTCGTTATGCCCGTCAGAGCTGTTACAGGCACGACGGACATTCGGAAAACTACCTAGTCAGAGCTGTTCCAAACATGAGCTGCATTCGGAAACTAGATAGTCAGAGCTGTTCCTAGCACGAGGGACATTCGGACTCGTTCGACATTTCACTCGGACGTAATTGCGTAGTGCCAATTTTTATTTTGCCACCCGTAGGCCGGCGACTTCTGTGGGCATTTTTTAATGAGGTTAGCCTTCCTCAGGTTTCGAGGCAAGTTAGACTTTTTGTTGTTGTGTCGTTCACATCTCAGCTGGTCAGAGTAGAACGGTCAATGACATCACGGTCGACCCTCAAGGGAAGGCAGGGGCAGACCATGGGAATTCTCCGCTATCCAAGGAAGCTTCCATAATTGCAGAGCCGGCACATATTGCTCTGAGACTGGGCTCACCCGAGGAATTGCCACGTCCTGATCATGGCTGCTTTGATTCCTCACTTCCATGATTTGGGCATTTAGCTTGCCACTGGTCGCTCAAGTACAAACCAGGAACGGACAGACTAGGGCGACATCCACTAGGTAAGCTTTCTCGTCGGACTTCGGACCCCGCAATGGATTCGCTAGCCAAACGTTCCATTTCATGTTGTTGAGACGTTTTTCCACCTTTTACAGTACTCTCTGTGAGCATAGATACATTTTTCGTAACCATTTCGTGCGACTGGGGCACTTTTCTACCATTAGTACTCGCTCACGAGGTAGGCTACATGTGCTACCGGCTGTGACGAAGTCTCCAGCTTCCCCATCCTCTTTTGCTTAAATTAGGGAATATTCTCGTTAAAACCCTTAGGTAAATTAAAAGAATTTATATTCGTCTTTATACCTATATATCTAAGCGTAGATAGTCCATTTGCAGAAAAGTCACACACCAAGCGTTTGAGACGTAAGATGGTGCATGATGGTGGAAATGACCACGTGTTCACATGCACCCACTGTGAACGGACATTTACAGCGCAAATTGGCCTTATCAGTCACACTCGCTACCGCCATAGTTAAAAGTTATTATGCCTTTTTAAAGCACAAACTATCGTCTGTCAAGACGGCAAGGTGCCAATGAATGAGATAGTCCATTTCTATAGTATAAATCAACTGCTATTTAATGTTATCAATTTAATATGAAGAATATAATGTAATATAACATAATATAACCTGGCCTCAAAAGTTAGGGTCAAAATCATAAGTGAGTGTGGGCTGACGGGTAAGCCCATGTGTTGTATCCTCAGTGGTGTATGTGCATACTGTCAGTGAATTTATTACTTGCATAATTTCAGGACAGATTACTTAATGATGAGTAAGTATATTCCAAGATGCTTCACATTATCCCAACTTTGTTACCAAGTAATATGTCTTTAGAAAACCCACCTACGACAGAGGAGCTGAGAGAAGAAGGAACTTTGTTAGGGTATGAAGGTGTCGAATGGGGCATGTATGTGAAAGGTGTGGAACGAGACTGGAGAATTGAACAAGGGACATCATTAAAGAAAGAGGGAAGGATAAACGGGAAGAAAGAATTAGGATAAAAATCCAAAATGACAGAAATTGAATTAAGAGAAAAGATGCGTCATGCAGAATTAGAATTAGAAAGAGAGAAACTTCGGCAAGCAGATGAAAGGGAGGCGATACAGATTGACTTAAAGGGAAAAAGAGATGAAACAACATGAATTGGAACTCAGGAGATTGGAGTTACAAAATCCAGAGGCTTCCAGGTACAGTAGTGCTAGTTCTCCCACTCATAGTAGTGAGATGTCTTCAGGACCGACCGTCTCACAAGGATCCATGAGCTTCCCACTGGCCCACTTCAACCTGAAGGAGGATCAGATGGATGAATACCTTGATCGCTTTGTCATCATGTGTGAAGCTTATAATCTGCCTAAAAAAATACAATATCAAGCTTTCTCAAGGACTCCGCAGGCCGGCTTTTGACGTATTTACAAAGCTTCCACCTGGTCTTGAGCGGGACTTTGATACCGTCAAAAATGCTCTCTTACAGAGATTCGAATTATCTTCCGAAGCCTACAAGCTGAAGTTCTGGACAGCCAAAAGATCTCAAGGAGAATCGTTTGCTAAGTTCGCCTCACGACAACACACGTATTTTACGAAGTGGGTAGGACTGAGCAAATTTGATACTACCTATGAGGGGCTACAGGAAATTATGCTTTCGGATCAATTCAAAGAGGGTGTCCCGAAAGCTCTCCAAATGTTCATAGCTGAAAATGGTGGAGTTAGATTAGAAGAGATAATTTTACTAGCCGAAAGGTATTTAACTGCACATGGTGAGGCAGGTACTGCTAAACCTAGTCATACTGATAAGGCCCAAATTAGTCCTTCCTCACAAAATCAGGGTTATCAAAACAATAACTCTGAAGGTAAGGACAACAGGTGGCACACTGTTAGATCAGTGTTCAGTTAGAAGTATGTGGGTGTTGGTGGGTTGGGGTGTGGGTAGGGAATGTGTATTTGGGTGGGTGAATGGGTGTGTAGGATATTATGTGGGTTGGGGATGGGTGTGTAATGGGTGTGAGGGATGAGTGTGGGGGTGTCTGTGAATGGGATATGTCTGTGTTGGTGGGAGTGTGTGAGTGTGGACGGGGTACATGTGAGTGGGTGGAGGATGTATGTGTAGGTGGTGAGGATGTTTGTAGGTGGGGGATGTGTGGGTGGGTGGGGAGATGTGTGTGTGTGAGTGAGAGATGTGTGGGCGGGGATGTGTATGAGGAATGCATGTGGGGATGTTTGTGGGGGGAGTGTTTATGGGTGGAGTTTTATGTGGGAGGGGAGATGTGTGAGAGGTGGGGGAGGTGTGGGATGTGCAGTTGGATGACGGATGTATGTGAGGATGGGGGTGTGTGTTTGGCTGGGTGGTTGGGGTGTATGTGGGTGGGAGGGTATATGAGAGATGCATTTGTTGATGGGCGGGTGGGTGATGTGTGGGTGTGAGTGGTTGATGGATGAGTACGTGAGTGAGTAGATGTTTGTGAGAGATGAGTGTATGGGTGGGGATGTGTGTGTTTGTGGGAAGATGTGTGAGCGGCGGATGTGTGTGGGTGGGGTATATGTGGGTGGTGGTGTGTGTGTGGGTAGGAGGTGTGTGTTTTTGGATGTTTATGGGTGGGGGATATGTGTGGGCAGGTGGGGAGATGTGTTTGTGGTTGGGGATATGTGTATAGGTGGAGGATGTGTAGTTGAGAGGTTGCGGATATTGGGTGTGTGAGTGGGTGTGTGAGTGGGTGTAGGTTGGCTGATGTGTGTGTGGGTGGGTGGGGAAAATTGTGAGGGTGCAGGATGTATGTAAGGATAGGTGCGGGATGTGTGGGTTGACGGGGGTATGTGTGTGTGGTTTTGTGATGTGTGTTTTGCTGGGTTGTTGCGGGTGTGTGGGTGGGTGGTGGAGAAGATGTGGGTGAGTGTGTGCGTGTCGGTTATGGGATGGGTGGCTGATGCATGTGTGGGTGGGGAAATGTGTGTGGGTGGGTGATCGGTGGGTGGGTGGCGGCATTATGTTTGCCTGAGTCTGTGTGAGGGCGTGGAGGTATTGTGGGTGGGTGAGTGTGGTGGGTGGGGGATGTGTTGGTGGCTGAGGGATGTGTGGGTGGCTGCGGGGTGTGAGGGTGGATGGGGGATGTGTCTCACAACATTGCAATATGCACTGTTTATGTTTACAACTTTCATTTGACAATGTTTCTCCCCCCCCCCCCCCCCCCCATGTGAATGTACCATGCGTAATATGCATTGTTTATGCTTACAAAATCAATTTGACAATGTTTTTTCCCCTATGTAAATGTAACTTGAATGACACAATCTCTTTTGTACCAAACGAAGATTGGTCGTTGTCTAGATCATACTGCTCCTTCTATATTACTGCAGTGTGGAAGCTGCGCTAGCCACCTGTCTCACACCACAAGTCACCACTACAGCACACATCAACCAGTCAGTGAACACGATTGGGTTTGCGCACATAATATCAATTTAATGCTGAATTAACACGGAACCACACAACATAAAATCCAGGAACAATAATTCTCTCAGAATATATCTTCATCACAACCGAAAACTCTACTAACACTGCCTCTCAAGGCCTTTTTCAATCTAATCCACCACCACAATTAATCAGCCACTCTCTTGGCCCGAACTCACTCGATCCAATTCACCCTCTGGGTCTCCACTTACTAACTATCCCTGAAAAAACACAGTGCGGAGTTCTCTCCCTAACTCCGTCACTATTCCCCTTTTTCCAGACCGCCGACCCCACTGTCGGGTCCCAAAAACTCAACTGTCCTCAGTCAATGTTTTCCACTGTCTTTTCACCTTTCTTTGCAGCCCTCCCCAGCTTCACACAACACTACCCCACAGCTCAAACAGTCTGCCCCACAACTCCACTAGCCGGATGACTTCTCCTCAACTCCCCTTTAAATCACTGTCTCCAATCTTCCCCGTCTGTTCTCTCATTTGCACCCTCCGGGGACCTACTATCCAGCCCCATTTTACCTCTGTCTATTATCTCTCCGGGCCGGTAATGTTAATGATCCCAGGCATGTTGCAATGCACATTTGATGAATGAAAGATGAGTGATCGAAAGGGCCGAATGTAAGACGGGCCTGCGTGCCCAATTTGTTACCCTTTTAAAATAAATTTCGTTCATTCGTTCACACCAAAATCCATGTAATTACAATAATAAACAGTCTTCTCAATCTCAACAGCCTACAGGTAATAGAGGAGGTAATCAATATTGTATAAATTGCAGAACAAACGACCACCATACGAGTTCGCGCAAAAACAAACCCCCTGTCCATTACATGGCTTGTTTGACTTTGACGGATAAGAACCACCAATCAAAGACTTCTAGTAGTTGAGACTATTACTTTAAATGGGAGACAGGTACCGTGTTTATATGACACTGGTCTTGAAAGTGACGCGGCCATTGCAGCTCACTTAGTGAAACCTGGACAATTGACCGACCACAGTATTGAGTTAAGAGGTGCTACTCTGAGCTCTGAACCTACACTTGTTAAAGTTGCTAGGGTGAAGTCCAAATATGTCACCGGAACAGTTTCTGCTGTTGTGATAGAGGACCCTGTATATTCCTTTATATTAGGGCGCAAATATGTATATCTGGGAGAACCTACTTCCACGACCTATACAAACGTTAGGTAGACCCAGAATCAGGGCACCGCTTTGAGTGACCCTGGAATTCTTATCAACCCATTATCTTGGGAGATTAGGGCTGCCCAAGCAGCATGTTCCACCTTGCAATCCTGATTTGGCATCCTGCCAAAATCTAGAAATCCACCGGTATCTGGTGATTTCTACGAAAAGGACAAACTGTTATTCCGTAGGGCGGGAACTATGGATCATGTCCGCGAGCAGTTTGTGGTGCCCAGAAAGTATCGGGACCATATATTACAGATGGTACACTCCATCTCGGACAGTGGGCATATGGGGATAAAAGCAACAATCCAAGGGCTTTCTTTCTCCTATTTCTGGTCGGGGATGACCCGGGATATCAAACGATATGTCAGGTCATGTAACGAGTATCATCTGGTTCCGTCTACTCATGGTGGAACTCCACCTATGATAGGTGATCAAGTATTGGTATTATCACCCAAGGAGGATAATCCTTTAGATATGGGTTGGCAGGGGCCTTTCCTTATTACAGATAAGGTGTCTCGCACCCATTACAAACTAGACATTCAGGGTACTCCGGAAGTCTTTCCCGTGTATTTAATTAGGAAACATGTAGAAAGATTAAATGATCCACCGGTGCATCTGATAGTATTATCGGTGGCAACTGTGGTCGAAGGGAGAGATAACTCAGAGGTGGAGTATCCCCTGACACCTCAGTAGACAGTGAATGATGTCTCTGTCAACCTTGATTCGAAGACGTCTGAATCAGGGAAGATGAGACGAATTCCAGAGTCTCATGGCCCTATGCGAACAGATAAGCCCTGAAGGAGAAAAGGGGTCACAGTAACCACGATGGTAAACCGTACTGACCCAGTCCTACAAAATCTTTTACCTGTTAATGTACAAAACAGGAACGCTTATTCCTTTAGGGGAGAACACTCTCCGGGAATTCATAATAGAGAAGAGGGGTGGGGACGACCAGGTCGTCATAGGTTTCCATGGAAACGACATCAAAGGAGGAGGTTTCTTAGAAGATTCTTAGAAACGAAGAAGCAGGGTTTGAGTAGGCATTGCTCTACTGAAGAAGAGGGGGAGACTGGTCCATATGTCCCAGGGTTGTTAGAGTAAGTGCCAACAAAATCTGATGAGTGTGCTGGCTGGAGTAAAGTCCGAATTCTCGAACTTTACTTTCAACGGTAGGCATATGTGACGAAGTCTCCAGCTCTTCCATCTTCTTTTGCTTAAATTGGGGAATATTCTCTTTAAATGCCTTAGGTAAATTTATAAGAATTTATATTCGTCTTTATACATATATATCTAGGTATAGATAGTCCATTTCTATAGTATAAATCAACTGCTATTTAATGTTATTAATTTAATATGAAGAAATACGTTACATTAGTGTAGGGGGAGGGTCATAATGTACAACGCAGTGTACCCAGCCAAATCTACAAATTTGGCTACAACATTCTGATGTTGTCGTCCTTGAACAATGACATAGTAAAAGCCAACCTCCCAGTCATCTACTTCTACGGGAAATCCATTGATAGAAACTTCTTCTTTCGTTCGCTTACACGATGGACTGAAATATATGGGTATAATATGTAAAAATATATTCAATCTGTCATACAAATATCACGTTGATAGCACTATACAGATAGGCCTACGGCGATTGGCCTCCGCTCACGTGGGACGGGGTTGACTATCTTTCCCGAACCATCAACTGGTCCTGTTCGCTATATAGTACAGACTGGGTGCACTCACGCTGACGCATCGCAGTGCCAAAGATTGGAGCATATCCAAATTACAGAATGTAGATAGTGATGAGCTGCATTGTAGATAACCCAATTAAAATAATACGGTACATGCTCGGCCTTTTCTCATTCAAGTCCAGATCTGCGTTAACAGGAGTTAAGAGTTTATTTAATGGTCACATCAGGCATCCCTTACACGTAACATAACTGACAGCAGGAGAGCAAGACTCAAGACAGTCAAACGAAAGCAGGGCAAAATACTATAAGTCCTTATAACCTTTGGCAGAGAATTATAGAATGTTACAATGGGGGAAGAACAGTTGGAAATAAAATAGCTGTTAGAAGATGTCGATCACCACAGAGCAGAGTGGAGCAAATTACAACACGGCATCCAGCATGAGAACGGAAGTGGATGTGGTCACCGCGGCTCTGAGATGACTTTATCGAGCTCCATCCAATAAAACAGTCATCATTAACTGCCTCTCAATCAATGCCCCGGAAGGCTCGGTATGAATGTTTCTAGCATGAATGATTGACACATACAGAGTCAGAACGCCTACACGGGATGGGCTGGCCTCTAGGTGGTGGGCTGAGGTCGAGTGTGGGAGATATCATCATCATCATCATCATCATCATCATCATCATCCAGTGCTTTGTCGGCTGGCGTGGGTAATCATGCCTCTCAACAAATTGCGATTTCCGACGGCCTTGATCAATTCGTATGTTGACTTCCTTCCGTGCCATAACACAAGACTCAAGAATCTTCTTACGCTGTCTTCCTCTATCTCTCTTGCCGCAAATCTTTCCGGTTGTCACAACAATATTTTAGTTTTTGTCTTCTCATAATGTGGCGAAACAACAACAACAAAACGAAAAACGATGATTGCTTTTTCCTGATGTTTGTGACACGAAGTCTTTGCGACTCAACTTCCTTCAAAACGTCCAGATTGCTCATTTTGGCTGTCCAGTTAGTTTCAGCATTCTTCTATAAAACCACATCTCCAAGGCTTCCGTGGATTTTTCCCCCGCCTGTTTACTAAGTGTCCAAGATTCGCAGCCGTGTGTTAAAATTGGTTTTTATCTAACATGCATGCTCCGTGGCGAAGGTGTCACAGACGTAGTTCATAACTACGCATACCCGCATTCGAAACACAGCTGCGGGTGATTTGGCAGAGACCGCCTTGCGTGGCTTTTTTACGAAATGGTATGGGCGCGGGTCGTTCAGAAAGCACTGGCAATCTACTGAACGTAAACTTTCCTAGAGATCACAACAGAAAAAATGCTGGTGTTGACTGTGGCGTCCTGTAAAGGATATGCATCTAACTCTAACTCTACCATGCAAGAACTGTTTTTCTAACTTTCAAGGACAATAACTTTTTGCACAAAACCTTCTCGGTTTTTTGTTTTGTTTTTTTTGCTCGCGTTTGCTCGCTTTGAATTCGTGCGTAGTCCAGACGCATTACTTCTAGTAATTGTGTTGCGTATCCCTTACGGGACGTTGCAGTCAACACCAGCATTTTCAGCTGCTGTTGATGTACTAGGCAAGTGTTACGTTCAGTAGTTTTCCATTGCTTTCTGAACGACCGGCCCCTATACCTGTTTCGAAAAAACCAGCACCGCCGTGTTTCGAACCCGGGTATACGGGCTCACAAACCGCGTTCGCAAGCCCTTAGCCACAGAGACCGGTACTTCTAGTAATGCTGGACAGAATTTTGCGTATGGATTTGCTTTACCTATTAAAAGTGACCCTTACCATCAGGCGAACCCACTCCGAATTCAGAGATACTTGTAATTTACGTCCCCAAGTCTGGTGACTGCCGATTCCATCGTCGATGAACTGTGGTTTTCGTGGAAGACTTTTGTGTTGGCATTCTGGCGGCAGCATTATGCACAGTGTACCTGTGCGGACTGTTGGATTGCCGAGACTCCTGTCTATTCCACTTTTCACATTTAACAGGGGAGAGCATTTTGTGTGATATTCACTGGCACAGGAACGGAGTATAATGGTGACGACCCGTTGCCGTGAAGTTGGAACCTCGACTAACTAACTAACTAACTAACTAACATTTGTCAAGGAGATCGCAAATCGACTAAAACGTATGTAACAGAAAATCAATAATTATAAACAGCAACTATAAACAATAATTCAGGAACGGATACAGAGAGGGTGCACGACTTTTGTTTTTATTGAAAGTGCCTTGTAAAACAAAAGTAGTCAGAGCAATATTGTGTGCATTAACGCCAACACGGGGAAGATGGGGCTGGATATGGGGGGGGGGGGGGGGTGAGCATAAAGTTAAACGACACGAACAAGAAGAACGCATAAGAAATGTTCAGCAAGTATGTTACACTGTGGCATTGACAAGAGTATCGATTCATCCATGATGTATGCAGCCTATAGTTGGAGTTAAGTGTCTTTCCATTTAAAGTTTCATAGAAATGTCCAAATAGCCCTTCACGATTAATCTTACGAAGCTCATCAGATCATTAGATCTCCGAGAACTAGATCTAATGTGTATAGAGACTCAGATAATAACCGAAGAACTGCGATGAGTGAATCTCCTTCCATCCTCATGCCAGCTATTGTCGCTACGTGTACACCAC
This sequence comes from Cepaea hortensis, assembly GCA_963921405.1. NCBI lineage: Eukaryota > Metazoa > Mollusca > Gastropoda > Stylommatophora > Helicidae > Cepaea > Cepaea hortensis. Next base: position 65,030,891 of record OY992885.1, read on the forward strand.
TGTGCTCTAACTTCTGTATCTAGCTGAAAATTCCCTTAGTAAAACTTACTGTGAATAACTGTCGTGTGTGTGTAAAGAATGACTGTCGTATTAGTTACTTGTTCTTCTTTACCACTTTAGTGTCGTCCCTGGAGTGAAGAGAATCAACACCCACATTATTTTTAATTCAATATCTCTATTCTGGAGAAATCCAGCAGACTCCGTCTACACACTCCCTCAATCTGAAGACACCTTCCTCTCACTCTTACTCACCCCTGGATCATGCCCCCTCTCATTCTTCCCCAACATAACATACTTGACAACTCTCGCTTCAACAAATACAAACAAGAAATTTATTAAAGCAAAGAGTATATGTAGGAGAAGTGTATGTGTGTATAAGGTGTAGAATGTGTGACGGGTATTCTAAATCGTCTATAGACTCAGATCAGTGTTCAAGAGGATATTCATTCTCATCCCTGTGCTGAAGACACACCAGCACCATGTATCCCATACAAGTAGCCTCACCCAGGTGATGCTCCTCCGGTCACGTGAAGACTTCCTCCGTTGTCTCTGGAACCACCAGGATGCTTGGACACCCCTGACAAACACTGTCTAATTAGAGTCTGATTCACACTATGAACTTCCTCGGTTATTTAACGGATTGTTAATCAGGAAATTCTAATCCTATTGTCACTGTTAGTGGAGAAATCTTAATGGATCTAGAGTCACTGGTTCTAAAGATTCCTCATATTAACACCACAATCTAACTGTTCTGGGTATCAGTATAAATTATGCAATGTTCTGACTGTTTATTGATACATCTATCACTTGGCTAAACCTCAATCTCGTCAACATGTCCTGCTCAGCAGAAGCCAGGTTCCCGCAAACCAACTTGGGTATAAGCCCTATGTAGCGGCCTCTCAGCAACCTCTGTCTTCAGATGCTGAGCCCTCCTTGTATAAAACTTTGAACCTGCTTCTTCGTAGTAAATCATCGCACACTCAAGTGGAACACTCAAGGGGAACTGTACATGGAACCTGTAGAGCAGACAACATCATGGTGAGGGCAACTCAGTCCTGGCCAGAATTAGGCAAGTGTAGGCCAATAACAGCACTCAGATCTATAACAGAGATCCGATCTCTGTCATACGGCCAAATAACTCAATCATATGATCTGAGACATGGCAACACCAGGAAAGACTAAAGGAACGGGTAGAAGCCCAGCAGATGCCCTACTGGAAGATCCTACCATTACACATTCCCCTCCTCCCTCTCAACCATCCTTAATCTCTCTAATTATTATTCCACTACATTGTCCTCAACTTCCCGAGTAAAATGGTATATAACACAAGCTACTTGAAGCCACACAATAGAATACTAGTGCCGACGCTCCTATGATACTTTCTAGCACCGCACTTATAGAACATTCTATCACGGCACCTATAATACATTATATCACGGCACCTATAATACATTATATCACCGCACAGTACTGTACTCTATTCCTAATCATACTCTTAAGTTAGATATAATTAATTGCCTACCATATGTCTATTCCTGTTGTTACTCGAGAAACTAGGCAATCCGATTGGATCTATGTCCGCGGATAACTATCACTACTTAGATAGTCTAGTCCCTCTCATATAACACAACTCGGAATAATCCCCACTCCTAACACTACAGAATGTTTTTCTCGACTCCCTCTACCTGTTTACTGCACTGGGTTTTATATGGGTGCTTGAGTGAGTCACCAGAAAGTCCAGACGCCAATCAGTCCAGAATCTGGCTTTGTCCTCCTGTTTCCAGACTAACCAGAGTCAATTAGCTGTCAAGTTTCCTTTTCATCTGGGGAGTTCTTTGTCTCATCCAACAAATATCCGGGTTGTCTGTGAGCCAGAGACCTTTCTCCCATTACAGAATCCTTCTGACCTCTAGCAGACATCTGTCCATTACTTTCAACGGCCAACTCCCGTTTTGTAGACAAATGTTGCCAATACACACCTCTCGAACAACATCCTGTCATCAAACTGTCGACTGTGTGTAGACAACTCGACGTGACTCCCTTTGATCTCATACACACTGTCGACCAGGTGCAGAGAATCTGTACCGCCGTATTTTCATCAGTTTGTTCACCATAAAAGAGTCAATTGTGTTAGCAAAATAATGTCGGTTGTCATCGATCGACTGACAAGTTAATTTATCCTGTGACATAGGCCCCCTCCTAAGAGAGTAGTCCGCAACAACTCTTTCTTCTTGGAGGTTCGATCCAGATGACCTAATCCTCTTCTTCAGGAGCTGGATGTCTAGACAGGAAATCAGCTCCAACATTTTCCTTCCCAGGTATATACTCCACTGTAACTGTCATTGCCATGGGGTGAGCTGCTTTTTCTCCTGGTCTCTCTTCGTATTTCCGCAAGAGATTGATATGGAAAATCTTCGACTTTCCCCGGATCCGAATCTGATAGTTGGTTCTGGATATCACCCTTTCCACGGGAAATGGTCCTTGCCAACCTATCTCCAGTTTGTTGTTTCCCGTTGGGAGTAGCAACAATACTTTGTCTCCCACCTCTAGAGATCTGTCTTTTGACCTACGATTGTAGTAAGCCGCATGTCTTTTTCTGGCCTTTTTCAAGTTTTGATTCCCCAGAGTCCATCCCTTGTGAAGTTTTTCTTTCAGTTCCTCCACATATCTGTAAGAAGAGATCACTTCTTCTGATGTCCCCTCTTCAGTCCAACTCCTCAACATGGCTTCCAACGGTCCCTTGATTGGACGACCAAACAGCAACGTAGCAGGTGGTAGTCCTGTTGAGCCATGAGGAACTTCCCGATAGGCAAAGAGGGCTGCTGGGATATATTCATCCCACCTATCAGGTTTTTCCTGCGCTAGTTTCCTGAGCATTGTCATCAACGTGCCGTTGAAACGCTCTACTTATCCATTGGCTTGAGGGTGGTAAGGGCTGGTATGGATATGGTTAGAGTGGAATACCCTAAATACCTCCTCCATAAGTTTTCCACAAAACTGGGACCCATTGTCCGTCAGTATTTGATCAGGAAAGCCTAATCTAGTAAAGGCCTCCATCAGTGCGTCCGCCACTCGTTTCGAGTCAATTGTGGTCAACGGTATGGCTTCACCCCACATTGTACAGCAATCCACCATGGTGAGTATGTACATGTTCCTCTTCCTAGTCCTAGGAAGTGGACCCACAATATCGATGGCTACCCTCTCGAAAGGAGAGTTCATGATGGGCATCTCACCCAACACCACCGGTGCTGTCCAGTGTTTCGGTGCCACCCTCTGGCACTCAGGGCATGACTTCACATACCGACGCACATCACCTGTCATTCTCGGCCAATAGTAATGGCAGGAAATCCGCTGCATGGTGGCGGCAATACCCATGTGTCCACTAAATGAGATGGTATGCCCCATATGAAGAATCTGGGAACGGTGGGCCTTTGGGACCACCAACTGACCGTATAGGTTGTCTCCCCTTTCTGCTCTCCTGTAGAGTATCCTATTCTTCATGTAGTACTGCCACCGTCCTGGTGGATCAGCACTTTTCTGCAGCTTTCTGTAGCAAGGACGTAAAGTATCATCCTCACTCTGGGCAGTTCGTAACTCCCCTGGCAGTGGGTTAGTCACATTGGCTTCTGCCTCATCCGTTTTCGTCTGAGAGCGAGTCTGAATTGCTCCCATATGGATTGGCTCCCTGGGCATTCCCAGAAAGACATACCGGCAACCGAGGATTACGGGGAAAATGGGATCGGTCAATACAGCGGCCTTGATGGTGCCGGTGACATATCTTGACCGAATCTCCACTCTGGCAATGGGCAATTTCATGGCTACAGCACTCTTCTGTGCAGGCTGTATCTCCATGGTTTCACCTGTGAATTGTTCTGGATGTACCAGATCCGCAGAAATCACGGCCTCCCCGTCCAGTCCTGTGTCGTATAAACACTCCACTTGACGACCGTTAACCTCTACCAATTCCACTACAGGTGGTTCTTCCTGGTCTGGAGTCTCTTCCTCGGCCTCGACCTGTTCGGTGGGCTCCACCTTAGGTTTCCCGGGGCACACGACGAATTGAGTGTCTCCTGACTTTTCCCTGCAGTCAATAGCATTGTGCGTATTCGACTTGCATTGGTTGCACCATTTCCCTGTCCTAGATTTTCTAGTGCCGGACTTGAGTGAGCTCTCCTGGTGGTGAGCATCCTTGTAGACCTTGGCATTGTCAGTGTCCACCTCCGTTGAAGTCACTTGACATGCCGAGAAGTGAGGGTTCTTAGCCTTCGATTTGCAATCCCTCGTATTGTGAGAAGGTGACTTACAAATCGAACACCACTTCTCTGACCATGGTCGTTTTTGTGTAGAGCTCGAAGTTTTCTTGCTTTCCCCCTTTGTCTTCTCCGAACTCTCCTCTGAAGTTTTGACATATGGTTCCCCCTTTTTAGTTCCTGTGCTTTTTGCTTTCTTCAGGTTATGTTTTTCCTGACTTTTGGTGTTTGTAGAAATGTTTTCTGCTGCCTCCCCATGGGCCTCGACGAACCGTTCCGCCAATTTCGTCACCATGTCGATTCGTTCCGCCCCTTGTTCTCCCAAGAATGTCCTGAGAGGTTTCGACATTTGCTTCCGCATCTGGTCGACTACCGTGAGCTCTTCCAGACTCTCATAGTCATGCGCAAACCCAGCCAAATCCATACACTTATGGAGATATGCTTTCAGACGCAGACTATAGGCGGCGAACAACTCCCCCGGTTCTCGTTGCGCTCCTCGAAATTTTTTCCGGTAGGTATGGGACGTAACTTCAAATCGTTTCAGCAAAGCCGTCTTCAACTCGTCATAATTGTTCTCATGTCCTGGTGGCAGGCGAGAATAAACCTCGTAACCGGTCCCGCGTAAACCCTGGGATAGCTTGAGATTCCATTTGTTACGCTCCAGACCCATAGCAACTGACATAGCCTCGAAGCGTTGAAGGTACTGGTCAATCTTCTCTTTGTCCTCCGCGTAGATCGCTAGAGGGAACTTCATAGCATGGTAGCTATGTCCACTTACTGGTGTTGAGCCAGGGAGAGAGGAACCTCCCACTGCTCCCTCAGTTTCCCCACCAGATTGCCTCTTGAGCTCGAGTTCCCGCATCCGGTACTCATGCTCCCTTTTCTGAGCCTCTTGCTCCGCTTCCCGTTGCTTAGCAGCTTGCTCAACCTCACGTATCTTAGCAGCTTGCTCTGCTTCCAGTTTTTTAGCTTCTATTTCCAGCCTTCTCATGGCTTGCTCAGCCTCAAGTTGCCTAGCAGCTTGTTCTGCTTCCAATTTCTTAGCTGCTTGCTCTGCCTCCATCCTTCTCAATTCCAACTCGGCCTTCCGATCTTCCCTTTCTGCTTGACGATACTCCCTCTCCACTTCCTGTATGTAATCCGTTAGAGCAGAACCCGACAATCCCATGTCTTCCCCCTTTGCCCTAAGTTCTGCCGTAGTCAGTTTAGGAGTGGCCATTTTACAGAGAGGTAACTCAGCAGATAGAGTATAGATTATCTCTAAACCAATATATAGCTAATGACAAAATACTATTAATCTATATATATATATATAACACACCACACAACACAACACAATCCCTCAGTGACAAGAGTAGAATCAGGACCACAGACCTATGCAGACGTGTGAAGTGTGAACAGGTAAGATAAGTCCTAACACCTATCCACATTCACTCTAGCTGGATTCTCACTAATAGGATATCTCCATCCTCTAACTAAAGATCTCGTGTTAAAAAATCCCGTTGTCTAAAGATCCTGCTGTCCAAAGATCACGTTTACGAACCCCCAATAAATGTCGTGTGTGTGTAAAGAATGACTGTCGTATTAGTTACTTGTTCTTCTTTACCACTTTAGTGTCGTCCCTGGAGTGAAGAGAATCAACACCCACATTATTTTTAATTCAATATCTCTATTCTGGAGAAATCCAGCATACTCCGTCTACACACTCCCTCAATCTGAAGACACCTTCCTCTCACTCTTACTCACCCCTGGATCATGCCCCCTCTCATTCTTCCCCAACATAACATACTTGACAACTCTCGCTTCAACAAATACAAACAAGAAATTTATTAAAGCAAAGAGTATATGTAGGAGAAGTGTATGTGTGTATAAGGTGTAGAATGTGTGACGGGTATTCTAAATCGTCTATAGACTCAGATCAGTGTTCAAGAGGATATTCATTCTCATCCCTGTGCTGAAGACACACCAGCACCATGTATCCCATACAAGTAGCCTCACCCAGGTGATGCTCCTCCGGTCACGTGGAGACTTCCTCCGTTGTCTCTGGAACCACCAGGATGCTTGGACACCCCTGACAAACACTGTCTAATTAGAGTCTGATTCACACTATGAACTTCCTCGGTTATTTAACAGATTGTTAATCAGGAAATTCTAATCCTATTGTCACTGTTAGTGGAGAAATCTTAATGGATCTAGAGTCACTGGTTCTAAAGATTCCTCATATTAACACCACAATCTAACTGTTCTGGGTATCAGTATAAATTATGCAATGTTCTGACTGTTTATTGATACATCTATTACTTGGCTAAACCTCAATCTCGTCAACATGTCCTGCTCAGCAGAAGCCAGGTTCCCGCAAACCAACTTGGGTATAAGCCTTATGTAGCGGCCTCTCAGCAACCTCTGTCTTCAGATGCTGAGCCCTCCTTGTATAAAACTTTGAACCTGCTTCTTCGTAGTAAATCATCGCACACTCAAGTGGAACACTCAAGGGGAACTGTACATGGAACCTGTAGAGCAGACAACATCATGGTGAGGGCAACTCAGTCCTGGCCAGAATTAGGCAAGTGTAGGCCAATAACAGCACTCAGATCTATAACAGAGATCCGATCTCTGTCATACGGCCAAATAACTCAATCATATGATCTGAGACATGGCAACACCAGGAAAGACTAAAGGAACGGGTAGAAACCCAGCAGATGCCCTACTGGAAGATCCTACCATTACACATTCCCCTCCTCCCTCTCAACCATCCTTAATCTCTCTAATTATTATTCCACTACATTGTCCTCAACTTCCCGAGTAAAATGGTATATAACACAAGCTACTTGAAGCCACACAATAGAATACTAGTGCCGACGCTCCTATGATACTTTCTAGCACCGCACTTATAGAACATTCTATCACGGCACCTATAATACATTATATCACGGCACCTATAATACATTATATCACCGCACAGTACTGTACTCTATTCCTAATCATACTCTTAAGTTAGATATAATTAATTGCCTACCATATGTCTATTCCTGTTGTTACTCGAGAAACTAGGCAATCCGATTGGATCTATGTCCGCGGATAACTATCACTACTTAGATAGTCTAGTCCCTCTCATATAACACAACTCGGAATAATCCCCACTCCTAACACTACAGAATGTTTTTCTCGACTCCCTCTACCTGTTTACTGCACTGGGTTTTATATGGGTGCTTGAGTGAGTCACCAGAAAGTCCAGACGCCAATCAGTCCAGAATCTGGCTTTGTCCTTCTGTTTCCAGACTAACCAGAGTCAATTAGCTGTCAAGTTTCCTTTTCATCTGGGGAGTTCTTTGTCTCATCCAACAAATATCCGGGTTGTCTGTGAGCCAGAGACCTTTCTCCCATTACAGAATCCTTCTGACCTCTAGCAGACATCTGTCCATTACTTTCAACGGCCAACTCCCGTTTTGTAGACAAATGTTGCCAATACACACCTCTCGAACAACATCCTGTCATCAAACTGTCGACTGTGTGTAGACAACTCGACGTGACTCCCTTTGATCTCATACACACTGTCGACCAGGTGCAGAGAATCTGTACCGCCGTATTTTCCTCAGTTTGTTCACCATAAAAGAGTCAATTGTGTTAGTAAAATAATGTCGGGCCTGGTTGACATCGATCGACTGACAAGTTAATTTATCCTGTGACAATAACATAACCATTAGTGTGTGTACAGTGTATCGTTATTTCCAGAGTTGCCGCCTAATTAGTTATCGCATTTCTATTTCCGTTCCACCTTTAAATATTCATTCACTGCCAAGTGTCATGGGAACGGTACAGTAGCAGGTTCTTCCTGGATCATATCAGGTCCCGTGTGAATGTGCTCAATGTCGGCTTCTGTGAAATTAGTTTCTAAGTCTGTGCAATCCAAGACGTTCCTCGTCTACTTAAATTTAGCACCCGTTGTGTCAGCTATGTCTCTTTGTAGGAGATGCCTTTAACCTGGGCATGAACTTATCTGCACATTACTGAGATAAAATCCAAGAACTTACTTTGAGTATTATCTCTATTTCCTTATGGGTACGTTCTTATCTGACACACGTCGATGACTGTGACGTGAGGAATCCAAGTATATACATGTCACAGACAAGATCAAGTGATCATACAGTAGCATAAGTAATCTCTGGTCTATGTGTGCTGACGTCATTGTTTTTAATGCAACTAAGGCAATTTGCATGTATGTGTAATTTGATGAAGCTGGTAATTGAATCTCGACTACGATCAAATGTATTTTAACCAATCAAGCCAGGCAGTGAGCCTGTCAGCGAACATAAATCACCCTACCTGTTATCCATTATCGATTGCCTGAACACATTCACAAATGAAATGCTTGACTCGCTGATGCCTGGCATGTGATAGTAGAGTTTGAGTCCACATGTGTATCTGTAGCCTGACATGTTATCGTGTAGTGTGAGTCCATGGGTGGGTGTGTGTGCGCGTGTGCGTGTGTGTGTGTGCGTGTGTGTGTGTGTGTGTGTGTGGGTGTGTGTGTGTTCACGGAAAATCTGATAAAATCAATAAACAAACCTTGATGATGAGAGAGAACGACAAGACAACATATAAATGGGGCATGGTTCACATTGAGGACAAACATATTTGTTGTAGAACAATTGTACAATTATTGTAATGTCTACTGTAATCTGCATTTTGGTCATTTACGGAATTCTTTTAAAGTGTATTTGTTGGCAAGCAATTGACTGTTAAGGGGCAAAAATTAGCAGTAATAAATGTGCTACGGTGCGAGTATTCTTCATTTAAATATTTATAAAAATATTACCAGAGAAACTCAAGAGTTTGTAATATCGACTGTTTGTAAATTCCTGTCGAACTACTGACATCTATATGTAATGTTAATTAGAACCTAATCCACCTCCATTTACAGGCACGTCCACTCTATCAGACTCCAGAACTAAGCAAGAGGAAGCACAGGCAGGTATTGAATTGTGAAATTTTCTGTGCCCATAGCTCAAAACATACTGGTCCCTGAAACTACCCATATTTCAGATTGTTTTCCATTATACGACACACACACAAAAGAAAGCGACAACCACTGAAAACAACACAGCCACTGAAAATTACAAACATCGAGACAAACAAAGAAGCGACATAAACGCTCAAACTGACCAAACACTGAAAACTTACACAACAACAGGCTGACACAACCAAAGAAACCAACACATGTCGGCTTGCCCTATCAGCTTTCTAACTTGCCCTAACAACTTCCCCACTCGCTATCGCAACATGTCGACTTATCCTAATAACGTTCACACTTACCCTTACATCTTCCACACTGGCTCTTACAAAGGTGTCCACACTGTAATGTCTTTACAATACTTACAGACTCCATCGCCCCCCCCCCCCCCAAAAAAAAAAACCCGAAGGACGCGTGGGAGAATCGATTTCTGACACATACAAGGCGCGTTCAAAGCAATGGCAAACTTCTCACCATCAATATACAAGGTCAATAAACGCAGGAATAGCTACGCACCTCACCCTGCCGCAATAAACAGCTACCCACCTCGCTCCGCCGCAACATATACTCGATTTTATACTCCACCCACCACCCCACAGTAATGACCGGTCATCTTTCTTGACCACCTCCAGTAAAACCAACGCCGAAACACCACTAAATCATCGCTGGCCAATCCACTCCATACACCACGGAGGAGATCGTACCCCAAATCATGTGTATGATGATGTTTCTACAGCGTAGGATGATAGTGATTAGTCACTACAACCAGTAATAACAGTCATCTTTTAATTTTTACGGTTTTCATTTGAAGATCTGTCGTAATCCCGTATACGCGGGTTCGAAACACAGCGGTGCTGGTTTTTTTTTCGTAAAAGGTGTAGGTGCCGGTCGTTCAGAAAGCAATGGCAAACTACTGAACGTAAACCTTGCCTAGGAATCTCGAACAGCCAAAATGCTGGGGTTGACTGCTACGTTCTGTGAAGGACGTGCAACTAAATTGTATTTTTTAAACTCGTAATCCTAACATCCGGTCTGGCCAGTCTCCCTGGTCAAAGGTTAACGACTTTGTTCGTAATCCCGTATATCCACGTGGAGAAAACTGCTGCGCGAGATTCGGCAGCGGATTGCGCCGCGCTGGTAACTTACGAGGGTATGTGAGCAGTCGTTCAGAAAGCAATGGCAAACTACTGAATGCAAAACTTGCCTAGTACATCAACAGCAGCTGAAAATGCTGGTGTTTACTGCAACGTCCTGTAAGGGATATGCAACATAAACAACCCTAACATGTGTATGGTGTGTTTCTAAAACACGTATGATGATCGTGATTACTCACTACAACCCGTCCCTGTTAAACCCAGTAGTCACTTTTCAAATACCTTCACCTGTGTATGATGATGTTTCTACCTGCATCGCTTATGACACTAACACGTGTTTTCAAATAAAACCACGGCGAAAAATGACAATATCGATATACCCGGGACAAAGGTACCCACAACACAATACACTACCCAGTAACACTCAGACACAATCACGCGAACACACACAGAGAAGACAAATCAGTACAGCGACACCTACGCCCGAACTACTGGGCATGTTAGTTAGTTATTTGGTTGGTTGGTTGGTTGGTTGGCTGGCTGGCTGGCTGGCTGGTTAGTCAGTTAGTTAGTTTGATACTAAGTTAGTTAGTTAGTTAGTTAGTTAATTAGTTAGTTAGTTAGTTAGTTAGTTAGTTAGTTAGTTAGTTAGTTAGTTAGTTAGTCGACAGATCATCCTCAATGCACATCGAACCATTCAGTCCATAAGTGCTCGGATCCCGTCCTCAGTAAATCCCGCAGCGTTTAGTCGCTCACAACCAGTGTTGCCATTTTAGTACTTTTCGCGCTAAATTTAGTGCTTTTTCAAGTCAGTTAGTGCGAACATTTTCCTTTTAGCGCGGCCGCGTAAATTTAGTGCTTCACAAATTTTTTTGGGTGCTTTTTGGTGCTTTTTTGGGGTGGGTAAAAATTACTTTAAAATTCATTTTGGTACCACTAAAAAGCCGAATTTGAACTGAAGCGAGGGAGTAAAACAGTCTTAGTACGTTACCGCGCAATATTCAACTAATTTAACTCCCTTTAATAGCAGACTACAAGTTTTCCGATGAGAAAGAAATTCGTGGAAGGTGCATCCAGTTTTTAATAGAGCTATTGACACAGCTGCGTTTACGTACACCCGATAACGTTTGAGTGTTACAGTCCATGTCATGTCTTAGTGGAAGTGGATGTCTACAGCCAATGAAGCCCTGTATATTGGATCTTGCTAAAATGTTTGTAGAAGATGCAGTTACTCTCACCGCGATCGATTTCCAGTGGAGAAAACTTCATCATATGCAGTGGACACAGACCTCTGACACACTTGGACTATGGGCAGAAATAGCCTCATACAGGGATGCCACCGGTGAAAATCCTTTCCAAGATCTTACAGATTTAGCTTTAACTCTGCTCATTTTACCTCATTCTAATGCGGACGTGGAGCGTATTTTCAGTCAGATGGGAGTTATAAAATCAAAATTGCGGAATAGACTTAGCATAAAGAGTTTGACAGCTGTTTTGACTATTAGATATGGAATGAAAAGATATGGCAAATGCTGTCATGATTATAAACTACCTAAGGATATTCTGCGAAAAATTGGATCACAGGAGGCATATACATGTTTCTTTCAATCAGCCTCCTCATCCTCATCATCGCAGGAGCAAACACAACAGGAAATAGCTACAGAAACTGAAGAGGAGTTGTTTGACTGGGATTTGGCAGATCTGGAATAAACTTCATTCTAATATTCAGTGATAATAATAAATTATAATGTGCTACTTTATAATATTTTGAATGAATACCGACAGGGCTTGTTTTAGTGAGTTCCCAAGAAAATAGTATACTATATTTGGTGCTTTTTTGGCTCGAAAGTAGTTCTGATTGGGATTTGGCGGATCTGGAATAAACTTCATTGTAATATGAAGTGATAATAATAAATTATACTGTGCTACCTTGTTACATTTGTAATAAAAACAGTTGGTGCGTTTGTTTTTGGTGCTTCCTAAAAAATTTTGGTGCTTTTTTGGGTCGATTTTGGTGCTTTTTCATCAAAGGGAGATGGCAACACTGCTCACAACACCAGTTCTGTGTTGGTTTATTACTCTTCTTTGGCTTCCTGCGTAGTGTTCTTGCTTGGCCACGCCTCTTTTTATTTTGTTCTCGCAGCCTGACTATGGTTGTAGATTCCCAGTCATCGCCTGGTTCTCATAAACGACTTACTTCTCGTAGAGCATTCAGAATGTCTGCCTGATCCATGACTCGTCTGCCTTCCACATTAGCCCTACCTGCAAGCCTGTCAGCCTGCTCATTCCCTTGTACACCCACATGCCCTGGCACGAAGATGAAACTAATCATTGTCAGCCGAGACCGCTCCAGAGACAGCAGCCACTCTCTTCGGACCCACCCAATCTCTATCATCCTGAGCATACTCATTGAGTCGCTAAGGACACTTGCCCGATTGAATGTCTATGTCTCGAGCCATGTTATTGCTTTACTTACTGCCATGACTTCCATAGTCAGGCTGCTTGTTGTCAAAGCAAAAGCGCCAGACTCTTCCTTCAGACTTTTCCCTACGGCCTGAGCCGCAAAGGCCCATGAACTTCTCACTCCTCGGACTCCAACCAGTCCGTGTAAATGACCGCATCATCGTCTAACGCAGAGGTGGGCAAACTTTTTGTGCGAAGGGCCACATTGACAAATGTAAAGCTATTAGGGGGCCGCATATATATATTATGTCCACTTTGTTTACAGCAACCTATCACAATAAGTAATTATGAATTATATTTACGTTATTAAACAGTATAAATAACTAATTATTGCAATTGTATTTTACTTATACATTTATACATTATATTTTACAATATGGACAACAACTTTTACTAATTTGTTAACAAGATCTTGCAACTTTTTTTTTATTGTAATACATTATTTTATTATCTATCAATGGCTAGAAATGTTATCAAAAATGTTAAAACAATCATAACGTTACATGCAATTCTGTAAAAATTCAATTCTCTAAAAATTCAACAAAATAACTTAAAAACGAAGTAAAAATTTTCATTTCAAAATGCCCTTGAGGGCCGCATAATATCACTTGCCGGGCCGCATGCGGCCCGCGGGCCGTAGTTTTCCCACCCCTGCTCTAATTCTCGAAGATCAGAGCCTGTACTTCCACCTCCACGGCAGCTGGATTTTCTTGTCTGCATTTCCTGTCTAGTTGGATGCACACTGATAAGTGATAAGGATGTACAGAATTCTGTTGGTACTTGCACCCACTCCTTGCCAGGTTCTAAGTCCTCAAGTGAACACACCTGCTGAAGAATGTCTTCGGCTTGACCCATCCACGACTTTCCTATTTTTAACCTTTTGCCCTTTACCTTCTTGATCTCGCTGTGAAGTGGATGTTGTGTGTTTGCGTTGACTCTGAGATAGGCACGTGCTTGGCAGAATTGTATTCTGTCCCTCATGGTTGAGGGCATCTAACACCCTAATTGATTTTAGACGTCACCCATAATGACCAGCTTTGAACTCAATCGTATAACTCTGCCGTGTTATTTATACATACCACTACAAAGGTTATGACACTAACACATTTTGTTTTCTCAAATAAAACCACGCCGAATACCTAGGAACAACTAATTAGGGACAAATTCTTGAATGTCTTCAAAACCCAGCGGGCGAGTATATACCTTCTTTGAATCGTTTGATTGTTATTTCAATGTTTTGTGTTGTACACATCACGTCACTAGACCACCAAGTCACTAGACCACCACCCCCACGACGTGAGGGTGGTGGTCTAGTGACTTGGTGGTCTAGTGACGTGATGTGTACAATATTTTGGCTTGACACATCCTCCCATACACCTACCAGCACGTGCACGCTCCCCCTCCACTTGTTTCATTCAGCACATCCGTTATCCCCAGATCTACCCAGACTCAGATGGACACCAAGAAAGTCTTGGGAAGTAAACTTGGTGTGTATCATCATCATCATCATCATGTGCCATCCGATAAGCGTGGGCGGTCGTGTTTCTCCATCCCACACGGTCATCAGAGTCGTGTATCAGCTATGTGTTCTTGTCTCGACCATGTCACGTGATCAAACCATCCATATATTTACTTCTCTGCCTTCCCCTTGTTTTTTCCCCCTCAATCTTGTCAGTTGTCACTAAGTTATCTAGTTTATTTCTTATAACGTGCACAAAAAAGTGTGACTGTCTGCGTCTAATTTCTCCAATCAGTTTACGGTTTTCATTTACCGCTCATAGGACTTGCTCATTGGTTTTTCTGTCTGTCCATGGTATTCTTTGCATTTTTCTCAGAAAACACATATCCACTGCCATTAGATGTTTTTCAGCTTGACTGCTCACCGTCGACGTTTCATATCCATACAAATTACAGGGTTTTGTGTAGCACCTTAACACTCTTTTTTCTCGTTGCAAATGACATCTTTTGATTAGTCAGTCTGTTGTAGGTCAGCATGGCCGAATGGATAAGAACTCGTATTCTTAAACATCCGGTATAGTGATGCCGAGGTAAGGGGTTCAACCCCTACACTGGACAGTTGGACTAAAATGTCGACCTATCGTTCTTGACTTTGGGACGTTAATTACAATTACCTCAGAAGTCGAAGTGAGTTCGCCTGGTGGGGAGGGACACTATTAATGGTAAAGCTTATCCTTGCCAAGAACATCAACAGCAGCTGAAAAATGGTTTCAAATGTTGCTTATGTAGCCGGAGCGCAGTGTTGGGGTGAGCGCCCAACATTGCTTAAATATCCCAATGGCTCGTGAATACATAACCTATGCAGCAAAAGTCCAACTCCTGGCCTTCATGTGGCAGAACTGTTTAAACTAACAGGAGAAGGGGCGACGGCGAGTATCTGGCGCCGGAAAATAACCAGTGTGCTCTAGATGTGTATACACATACATGCATGTGCAGACACGTGTGTGCGTGTGTACACATCTAAACTCGAGTGAGACCACAGTCTGCTCTAGCAAAGGAAAGGTGCTGAAGACGGAGGCAACCAGCCAGGAGGCGCACCACAGAAATCAGGATGCCACGCAATTACGCAAAATGGAATATGTCGACTGCTGCTAAAAGTTATGGTGCTTGCCCTGCTTTGGACCCCCAGGCAGGTGCAGTGCCGGGCCCTATGTCTCGAAAGGGTCCAACCCCAACTACTGGAGGTCCTTCTCAGATGTCCTGTGGAGCCAGGGGACATGAGAATAGAACGGCTGGCCATACTAAACAAAGACTTAAAATAATGCACTGGAATGCGGAGGGAGTCAGCAACAAAAAAATAGAATTAGAAAACATCCTGGACCAAGAAAAAGTAAGCATATGTTGCTTGCAAGAAACTCACCTCAACGAAAATATAGCCTTCAAAATCAGAGGCTACCGGTGTTACCGATCTGACCGAAAGGACAGGCGAAAAGGTGGGATACTTACCCTTGTAAAAAATAACATCACTGCTTCTCAAATCGAAGTCTATATGGAAGGGGCTGAGTATCAGACACTTAAACTTAAAACAGGCTATATAGACCTACATCTGATCAATTACTACTGTCCAAGTGACCGCCCACAGGCACTTGACACACTACCATTAACAGAAAAAATGATTGTGTGTGGCGATTTCAACTCGCAGAGTTGGGGCAATGATCACATGGACCAGAGAGAAGAGAGACTGGGAGACTGGCAGGATGAGAATAGATTCATCTTGGTTAACAAGCCGTCCGACCCACATACTTTCTACTCGAGATCATGGCACTCTACAACTACACCTGACCTGGCTTTTCATGCACCAGACCTGGAGTGGAACATTACACGAATTGTTGGGAAACAACTTGGTGGCAGCGACCATCGGCCAGTCTTTCTAACTGTAGAAAATGAGCTTTTAAGTGAAAGCAGCACCCTCTGAAGGTGGAACTACAAGAAAGCCGACTGGGCAATGTACAAGAATCGCACCAGCATACTGGTTAGAAACCTGAAAACTGAGAAAGACATAAATAAAGTAGTTGAAGAGTTTGGGAAATGCATACTACAGGCAGCGCGAGAAACAGTACCAAGAGGAGCCCGTAAACAATATAAACCCTACTGGAGTAGTGAACTGGAACAGTTGCATAATGATGTGGAAGTATGTAGAAAGCAAGCAGAGGCCACACCCAGCCAAGAGCACCACAATAAATTCCAGCATGCAAAAGCCAAATTTCAAAGGGCCAAGCTGCAGGCTAGACGGAAAAGCTGGCAGGAAAAAACAGAGTCTCTGAACTTTGAAAGAAACACAAGGAAATTGTGGAAGCTAATAAAACAACTTAACGATGAGGGCACAGGGAGAAACTCAAATATTGCACTACATAAAGATGGAAACATCCTAACAAGAAAGCAAGCAGCTGACCATTTTGCGGACTCATTCGCACAAGATAACAATATCAAAATTAGTCCAGAGAAACAACAAGAGATTCGAGAGAAACGGCAACATACAGGACAGAAGGAAATAGTACATGAGGTTCTGGAGGCACCCATCACAATCAGCGAACTGGAGCTAGCCATATCAAAACTGAAAATGAGAAAGTCACCAGGAGCTGATGGTATCTCCAATGAAATGATCAGGAACCTAGAAACAGAGGCCAAAGCAAAGCTGTTACAGATCTTCAATACTAGTTGGACCTTAGGCAGTGTTCCACAAGCCTGGAGAGAAGCAATCATGATACCCCTCCTAAAATCAGGGAAAGATAGTTCCATTGCCTCTAGCTACAGACCAATTAGCCTCACCAGCTGTCTCTGCAAAACACTGGAGCGCATCATCAATCACAGACTGCAGTGGTACATTGAAAGTAAAAACATCCTTGTGCCACAGCAGGCTGGGTTTAGGCAGTGCTACTCTAAGGAAGATCAGACAACCTACCCCCCTCTGCCGTGTGTCCACCGTGACGAGGTAGAGGGGCTTGTGCGTCCCAATGACCCCAAGAGCTATGCTGACGGTAGCACAGCTACTGGTAGGGCCACCCATGTCGGACAGGTCATGGGAGAGGGACCAGACGAAGAGACACACAAACCTGCTGCCTTGTAGGTAGACTGGGGACATTCAAAGGCTAGGGAAAGCACCCCGAATAAATGCTTGTCGAAATCGGATGTACTG
Organism: Cepaea hortensis; assembly: GCA_963921405.1. Classification (NCBI taxonomy): domain Eukaryota; kingdom Metazoa; phylum Mollusca; class Gastropoda; order Stylommatophora; family Helicidae; genus Cepaea; species Cepaea hortensis. The sequence goes on from OY992885.1 coordinate 65,048,363, forward strand.
AGCCACAGGCTTGACAAAGCAGTGCAACGTAAAACCTGCTGCCTTGTAGGTAGACTGAGGACAGTCAAAGGCTAGGGAAAGCATCCCGAATAAATGCTTGTCGAAATCGGATGTACTGAGCCACAGGCTTTACAAAGCAGTGCAACGTAACTTAATACATGATGTCACAAATCAAAATTAATCGTTATGGTGCTAATCCCGTGAAGTCCCATCAGGTGGCGATAGTGCCGGGCCCCCTGCCTCGAGGGGGTCCACCCATGACTACTGGTGGTCACCTTCCCCTGTGCTGTGGAGTCAAGGCACAGAGGAGTAGGTTAAGAGCTATTGACCAAATACCCCGGACACTCAACATACTACAGTGGAATGCCGAAGGTGTTTACAAGAAGAAAGACTCCCTAACACAGCGTCTTCATAAAGATAGAATAGATGTGGCATGCATTCAAGAGACACACCTCAACGCCAATCACAAATTCTCAGTCATAGGATATCAGGTCACACGTTTCGACCGCGAAGGACACAAAGGAGGAGTTCTAATACTTACACGAAATACAATACCTTGCAGCGAAGTATCTGTGATCTCTGACAACCAAACGGAAATTATAGGTGTTGATATAATGATAAAGGACGTGAAGATAAGAATCTACAATCTGTATAGCCCAGCAGATAAGGATCTTACTCTCTCAAACATGAAAATAACTGACACAAACTGCATTATTGTCGGAGACTGTGACAGGTTGGCCCACCTCTCAGATCGTTTTGTTACTAGATGGAGATAGCCCTCAGTAAACCCCTCTATGTATCCTGTAGTAATTTTTATTTTTATCTATATTTTCAAATATTAGATAAAATCGTCTTTGGTTAGTGTATTTATATACATAAAACTATAGAGAGAGTTAAATACTATTTCTTCTTATAGTTAGAAGTAGATGTAGGGTAGAGTTCGTTTACAAGCCAAGAAATCAAGTCAGGCTGAATTTATATTCAGGTTTGGCTATGAAAAATAATTTGGCCACAGGAAGGGAACTCTCCTGGATGAGAAGTTAACTTCCGGTAGCACCCTAAGATCTGCCATTTTTTCTAGCAACCTGGAAGGAGCAGGAGCTATCACGTCAATTGGCTAAAATTGAACACCTGTCTGTGTTTAAACATATTTTATTGCTGGCTCTTGTTAAGCCGAAAAACCCTCTAAAACATAGAAAAGCCCATGATAGTCTCCACTCCCGATAGGCCAGTCAAAATCTAGTTGCAGGGTGAGTTAATAATAATTTTGTTAAACATTTTTCTGTGTGTCAAAATGCCGGCAAAATCTACCGGCCATGCCGATCGATAATAGATACTATTAATTAAAACTAGTGTTAGTTAACTAATATTAGAATTAGGACCATGTTTGTGCCATGTGGCTTGCCGACAAGGGTAAAACGAAAAGCTCGTCACATGTGGCATTAAAAACATGGATAAATTACATTACGTGATTCTCGAAATTAGGTATCTGCCTGCGGAAGGACACCTGAGTTAGTCAGTAGACGATTAGAGTTAAGATAATTTAATTATGTGCTTAAACTTCGGAACTAGCGGATTTCTCTAGATAATATACTTATTAGTTGAAGGAATTAGTTCAGAGAGTGAATAAGTTACCATTAATTATTCTTTATTAATCTCTATCTTGCCCATAGTCAGATTACTACCATGTGGTCCAAGATGGCCCACTTAACAAAGTTCAAACCTTGGGGGAATTCTCCAACCCTAATATTGTTCTTGTGTATAGTGAAAATAATCTTAAATCTAGCTAAGAAATCTTCTAGATAATTAATTATGTTTTAATTAATATAAGGAAGACTTGCTAGTAGTACAACTCATAACTCTTTAAGTGAACTTGGGGTGTTTCATTGATTTTAATGGTTCACTCGTGTACATCGTGAAGTTATAGTTGTTGTGTGTGATTTCATTTCATTCTATGGAATTCATCAATATGTGATGTTAATTCATCGTGTGGAGTGTAGTTTGTGTGTTTCCATACTTGAAAAATGATGTGTGGTGTTTCATCGATGTAATGGTTTGTTAATGTATATGTGATGTCGGAGTTGTGGCGTCTGAGTTTCAGTCCATTGAAGTCATCCTATATGTACTGTTAAGTCATTATGTGAATTGTGGTTCATGTTTCCATGAGTAATCATGACTTAGAATATATATTTGGAATGTGGTCTTTGAAGTAGAGCATTGTGATTGTACATGTTTGATCTAAATGTCAGCAGAGAGAATAGGATATCATTTGTATGCTGTTTCCATGAGATCAGTGTGCTGTTGTAGATTTCAGATAAGGAATCAACCTGTAAATTTAAATAATACATGCTATGAAAATTTATGAGACAAGATGCCATGCAGGACATGGCCAAAAGAATTTACAAGGCTGTCTTGAAGGATTATTCACTCCTTCTCACTGTCATTCACAGAGCCTGCACCCTGATCATCTGTAGCCGTAGTCACGACCGGTGATTGAGCTACGAACCACTCACTTGATGCAGCAGAGAGTGGAGTCCATACCACGATCCAGTCAGCACTGCCAGCTTACCATCCAGGAGGCTAAGAATTATCAGATGAGTGGCTACCCACCCGTTTGCCACTGCACAGCAATCCTAATTTGTCCGCTATTGGCTAAGTGTCTATGATTATATCATCTAGCTGAACATTATCAGGTCAAGATGTCAGGGATCTGCGTATCTCTTATGTGTCAGTGAGTTCCCAGTGGGGCTCACGTAGTGTTCTGTAGGATTAAACGTTATGTTATATTTGTATTTTTAACAACTGCGTCTGTCATCATAGTAGTCGAATTAGCATCATCAGATTGTGTGACGAGTGAAAGGACTACATCTATACGTATCATTCTGTCTTATCATTAGGCAGTGGGGGCTCATTATTCATCCAGGCACGTTAGCAGGAATAACTTGACATACTGTCTTCGTGTGTTAGTACAGTTAGTCGTCATAACTTTCCGCCTGGCACTGTTTAGAAGTAGTGATCCATTCTGGGACTTTGTTAATCATTCTTCTAGAACTTCGAGCCATTTGATCGCTTCTTCAGCAGTGGTTAGATTCTCTATTTGTAGAAGTCTATTTAGTATCTACTTTGATCCAATTCCATCCTAGTAGAATACGTTACGCGACAGAGACTTTAATATCCGTTCAGAAAGATGGGGATACCCAGATACTGACAAAAGAGGAGATGAATTGGAGGACTGGGAAATAGACTCAAATCTCCATCTACTCAACAAAGCGGATGACACACCGAGCTTCTACTCCAGAAGATGGCTTACCACTTCTACTCCAGACTTAGCTTTCTGCAAAGGAGACATCCTCCACAAAATCGATCGCCATGTGCTGGACCAATTAGCAGGTAGTGACCACAGGCCAATCAAGCTTGTAATGAATATGGAGTATGTTCCACAGGAGCAAAAGCCCTTGCCCCGCTGGAATTACAAACGAGCAGATTGGGACAGATTTGCCATACTAACAGACAAATATTGTGAAAACATAAATACACGATATGGCAATATAAAGCAAATGGTGGAAAGTCTAAACAGAGCGATAATACAGGCAGCCATTGAGTCCATTCCAAGAGGAGCGAGGAAAAATTACAAACCATACTGGACTGAAGAACTACAAAGCTTGGAGGACAAAGTTGAAGATGCCAGGAAGAAAGCAGAGAGAGAACAAACAATTGAATCGAACATCTCTCTCAAAGCCATCTCAGCAAAATATAAAAGAACAGTAAATCAAACAACAAGAGATTGTTGGAGGGAAAAAACAGAAAACCTGAATTTTGACAGGGATGGAAACAAACTATGGAAACTAGTGAAAGCCATGAACAATGAAGGACCTAGAAACAAACAAATAACAATTAAACAAGGAAATGCCTTGCTTACAGGAAAAAAGGCTGCAAATGCACTAATGGAACACTATGCAATTGCAAACCACATTGATATTACAACCGAACAGAAGAAAGCAATCAAAGACAAACAGATACATCATAGAAATACAGAGACAGCAGCAGAATATATGGTGGCAAATCTAACAATGGAAGAAATGGAACAGGCAATGAATACCCTAAAAAAGAAGAAATCACCAGGAAAGGATGGAATCACAAATGAAATGCTAATAGGACTAGGTACCAAGGCAAAGAAGAAACTACTAGCAGTCCTAAATAACAGCTGGAAGAGAGGAATAGTCCCACAGGCATGGAAGGAAGCTATACTAATACCAGTCCCAAAGAAAGGAAAAGACCTGGAAGAACCAAATGGCTATCAACCTATCAGTCTACTTAGCTGTGTAGGAAAATTAATGGAACGCATTATCAATGGCAGGCTAACATGGCATCTGGAAGAAAACAAACTCTTAACACCACACCAAGCAGGATTCAGAAAGTACAGATCCACTGAAGATCAAATAACCTATATAGCTCAGGAAATAGAGGATGCCTTCCAAGAGAAAAAGCACACATTAGCAGTCTGGATAGATTTAGAAAAAGCATTTGATAAAGTATGGAAGGAAGGACTGAAAGTAAAACTGCAAAAAATGCATGTTTGTGGAAAAATGTATAAATGGATCAGCCACTACCTTGAGAACAGAACTGCCAGGACAAAAGTACAAGGACAAACAAGCAAAATGATGCTGTTGGAACAAGGTGTCCCCCAAGGAGGAGTTCTTTCACCAACATTATTCCTAGCATATATAAATGACATCACAGAAAATTTTCCAGCCAGAGTACACACATCCTCCTTTGCAGCTGACCTAGCCACATGGACATCTGAAGAATATATTAGTACAGCTAACAGCAGAATACAGCAAGCCTTATTAGCGCTAGAGGACTGGTCAAAATCATGGCTAGTGAAGATAAGTGAGGAGAAAACAACATGCACAGTGTTCTCCCTCTCAAATAAAACTCAGCAACCTAAGCTGGTATTGAATGGGAAAATATTGCGCCATGAAGAAAATCCAAACTATCTAGGAGTCACCTTTGATCGTCGCCTGACATGGAAGACACAGGTTGAGAAATATCGAACAAGAGCAAGGCAGAGAATGGCAATCATGAAAAAGTTTGCTGGTACAACGTGGGGAGCAGATGAGAAAGTTCTCAAGAAGTTATATACTGGACGGGTGAGGCCAGTACTTGAATATGGCATTGCAGCTTGGGCAACAGCAGCTAAGTCAAACTTTAACAAAATAAGTAGAGTCCAAAACCAAGGAATGCGAATCATAACTGGAAGCCCGAAGACAACGCCTATTAATGAACTAGAAAAGATCACTTGTTTACAACCAATGCAGGATAGAAGAGATAGCAGAGCCCAGCAACAAGCAGAAAAATTTAGAAGATTGACAGACCACCCTATGTATAACAGGTTTAGCGGTTTTGGAAAGGGAAGACTGAAGCGTAGCAACTTTGTAGAAACTGCAAAACGAAGGATTAGGGCAGATCCTATACTTAACATATCAACAGTCAAACCCATTTACAATGCACACAAGTTCCCAGCTTGGAGACAGCAGCAACTGCCTGAGATGAAAGAAAACATTCCTGGTATTGAGAAAAAGAACACTCAGCATGAAACCGAAAGAAGAGAAATAACCCTAAACTACATAAAAGAACATTACCCAAGCAGGAATTGGACCCATGCATATACAGATGGATCAGCCAAAAATTCAATAGAGAATGGAGGAGGAGGAATTCTCCTAAATTAAAAAAATGGAGTGAAAAAAACACATTCAATGGCAACTGGAAAATTTTCAAGTAACTTCAAAGTGGAGGTAGAGGCTCTGAAAACTGCAGCAGAAATGTTCCTGATGGAGGAAAATAAAGAGAAGCAAATAGCTATCTTCACAGATGCAAAGTCAGCTTTCTCAATACTGAAGAGCAATAACAGCACAGAACTAGCTGGCCTAAGAGCAGCACTCCATGGTTTATGCCAGAAATCCAAAAAAGTTGTAATACAGTGGATCCCATCACATTGCAGTATACCTGGAAACGAAGAGGCTGACAGACTGGCAAAAGAGGGCGGACGACTACCACAGCCTGACATAGACATAACCTATAATGAGGCAAAGAGGTTGATAAAAAGCACTTATAGAACCAAATGGGAATCAGAGCATCCAGGCCATCAGAAGGATGATGCATATTACAAACTCGACCGAAGAGAACAAGTAGCAATTTTCAGACTCCGCACAGGACATAACAGGCTGAAATATCACTTGTTCAATAAACTAAAGATAGGAGATACCGATGAATGTAATTGTAGAACTGGAAAAATGACAGCAAAATATTTGATGCAGGATTGCCCAACGTATGCAGAACAGAGAAAGATATTTTGGCCCAAACCTGCTTCATTTGAGGGCAAGCTCTATGGAGATATCAACAAGCTCAAGTTGACCGCAGCTTACTTTAACTACATACAGGTTGACATTTAAAGGTGCATGAAGACCCAGAGGCATGAAATGGAATATTGCTTGGATAGCAAATCCATTATGTGGAAAGTCCAAATCGAAAGCTCGCTGTGTGGGCTTCATAAAAGGTGAAAAATTGTCCTAGTGGCACGAAATGGAATATTGCTTGGATAGCAAATCCATTACGAGGAAAGTCCGAATCAAAAGCCCATTGTGTGGGCTTCATAAAAGGTGGAAAAGTGTCCTAGTGGCACGAAATGGAATATTGCTTGGATAGCAAATCCATTACACGGAAAGTCCGAATCGAAAGCTCACTGTGTGGATGTCATCTGCAGACTGCATACTTCTGGTTTCCGGAAGAACAGCCTATGGTGAACGGAAGGCCCAATAAGCGGAAGTGAGGCTAAGCGGCCATGTGCAGGACGTGACGATTCCTTGGGTGAGCCCAGTACCAGAGCGCTATGTATCGGCTCTGCAAGTATGGAAGCCTCCTTGGATGGCGGGGAAAGCCCATGGTCTGCCCCTGCCTTCCCTTGAGGGCTGACCAGGATCTTTGGCTTTTCTATATGGGCCAGCTGGGATGGGGGATAACACCACAACAGTGAGAGTCAAACGTCCTAAGAAACCCCGGGAAGGTTAACCCGGTCAACAAATGCCCGCAGAAGTCGGATGTGTCGGCCTAACGGCGCAAGAACGCAGCTCTGCTGTAAACAGGCACAACGCAATCACATCCGAAAAAAAAAACCGCCGGATGAACGCAGAAGAAGAAGAAGAAGAAGAAGACAACCTACCTCTCTCAAGAAATTGCGGATGCCTTCCAAGAGAAGACGCTGGTGCTTGCGGCATGGATAGATCTAAAGAAAGCCTTTGACAAAGTCTGGAAAGAAGGTCTGATGAATAAACTGAGAAACTGCAAAGTCAATGGAAGAATGTACAAATGGGTGAAAGCATACTTGCACAACAGAAGAGCACGAGTACAGATAGACGGACTAAAGAGCAAGAAAGTACTACTGCGTCATGGTGTTCCCCAGGCGGAGTCTTGTCCCCCAAACTTTTTCTAATCTTCATCAATGATCTCGTTGCTAATCTACCGCATGGAATTAAAGCGGCAATGTACGCCGATGACCTGGTTCTATGGAGCACAAATGAACATGCATCAGTGGCCACCAGATTACTACATAGACACATTTGTTGCATCGGCAAATAGATGGTGTGTCAGCATAAACACTGACAAGTGCAGCACCACCCTATTTACCCTCTCTCCAAAGCAAAAGGCAGGGACCATCCAGATAAATGGAACACCCCTAAGAGAAGATAAAGAACCAACATACCTTGGAGTAACATTTGATGGCAGGCTGACATGGAGAAAGCACATCAACAAAGCAGTAGCAAAAGCCAGAAGGAAAATAGCCATCCTGAGAAAGCTAAGTGGAACCACATGGGGAGCCAGTGGGAAAATACTTAGCAAAGTTTATCAACAGAGCATACGACCAAACCTGGAATATGGGTCAACTGCGTGGTGTTCGGCATCAAAAACCACACTACAAGAGCTGGACAAAGTGCAAAATCAAGCACTTAGAGTCACCACAGGAGGGATGAGATCAACCCCTATAGTGGAAATGGAGAAGATGGGGATGACACAAGCACTGAGTGAGCGCAGAGATACGAAAACGCAAATACAAGCAGAAAGGTTCCTCAGCTTGCCAGGCCACCCTTTGAAGAACAGATTTGAAAACCTAGCTATGGGGCGGTTAAAAGAAGTAGTTTTATCCACCAGGCCAAACGACTCCGCAGAGAAACCACCGATCTGCCCACAGTTGGTATCCCCCTAACAACTATTCCAGAGCGAACTTCATGGAAAGATGAGCATAGACTATCATTACAAATCCAGACAAAAGTGAGAGGAATATTTGACAAGGAAGAACAGAACAGTGTGCAGCGCAGAACAGCCACTCTCAGCTTCCTTGATGAAGAATACCCACAGGACCTCTGGATCCGAGTCTACACAGATGGGTCAGCACAAAATACTGTTCGAAATGGAGGAGCGGGAGTGTACATAGAATACCCAAATAGTACTAGGGACACAGCTAGGGTACCGACAGGAAAGTACTGCCATAACTACGATGCTGAAATTGAGGCAATCAAGATAGCAACAGAGAAATTACTAAATACCAGCAATGGTACACAACCTGTGGTGCTATTGACAGATGCAAAATCAGTACTCGAGGCGCTCCTGTCTGGGAAATTGCCAGTACTAAGGACACTACTTTCTAAACTTAGCAGTCTGCATAAGGTCACCATACAGTGGATACCATCCCACTGTGGAGTACCCGGAAACGACAGAGCTGATCAATTGGCTAAGGAAGGAGCCAAAGAAGAACAGCCTGATATGCCCGTTACATACCACCAAAAGAAAAGAATGATCAAATCAGTCAGAAAGCCACCAAAACCTGCTCAAGATGACTACCACGTTATGGATAGACCAGAACAAGTCATTATTCTGCGCCTCAGAACAGGGCACAATAGATTACGCAACCACATGTATACAAAATTCAAGATTGGTGAAACAGCCATGTGCACATGTGGATTGACGTCGCAGACAGCAGAGCACATACTCCAAGACTGCCCAAAATATAACATATCTAGGCAAACCTTCTGGCCTAGAGAGACGACAGTGGAAGATAAACTCTATGGACCGCTGTGTGAACTGAAAAAGACAGTTCAATTCATACAAGAGACAGCATTGCAGTTATAGACATATTTCAAGCGAACGAAAGAAGAAGAAGAAGCTGAAAGATGCTGGTGTTGATTCCAACGTCCTGTAAGGGATATGGAACTTTTTAAAAATCCACACGCAAAATTCAGTCCAGCACTAGTAGAAGTAGTATGTATGGACTACGTTGGAGTTCACAGTGAGCCAGCGCAAATACAAACAAACATTAGTCAGTATGTTGACATATTTTTATTAGTCAGAATGTTTTCCATTTTGAGTATACAACATTTTGTAATACAGTCTGGTGGGGAAAAGCACACTACATATACATGTCAGTCAACAGACCCAGACAGTCCCCTCTCATTAAGTTGTGAAGTGTTTGTGTTTCTCTAGGCCTCTGCATAATGAGGTGGGTGCCCCGTATCCTTTCTCATTCTTTCCTTCGAGCGGAATTACAACCTATCCGACAACCATCCGCCAACCAATCAATCATGTGCCATGCCGGGAAGCGTGGGCGGTCATGACTCGCCATTTCACTCGATCACCAGAGTCGTGGATCAGCTCAGTGTTCCTGTCTCGACCATGCCATGTGGCCAAGCCATCCAGGTATTTACTTCTCGGTCTTCCCCTTGGTCTGTTCCCTTCGATCTTGCCAGTTGTCACTAAGTTCTCCAATCCATTTCTTCTCATAACATGTCCAAACAATTTTGACTGTCTACGTCTAATTTCTCTAATCAATTTACGATTTTCATTTGTCTCCTGTAGTACCAAACCACCCAAAAGAGCAAGTATACAGTTGGTGTAGATTCTGGTGCTTAGAGTTAGGCTCCACTAGGTCCTGAAGTGACCCGTCTCAGCTGTAGTGGTAATGCAACCACTTTCCAGGTGGTAGAGGTATGAAGGAGTGAAAGAAGTGACAGTCTTGTGGTGTGCCCCGCTTCTGTCACAGTACACTTCGTGTCGGTTTCTGGGAATTGCCGGTACAAGTCTTAGATTCCCGGATGCGACATTTGCTGTTGACATGACATGCGAGAGGGGGATTCAGGACATTCAGTTTGAAATGAAAAGGATATAATATTCAACGCGGAAATAAAAATGTTATAAGAATAAAGCATACAGCTCGTGAAGTGGTACACGTTATATATTATTTTACAACTTTGTAGAAGCCTTTCAATGATGAAGATTCAGGCAAGTCTAATACAACTCAATACAAATAGGGCACTATGGGATAAATACACATTACACAGACAGGATACTTGGTTACATAAAACGACATATCAATGTATTTAAAAGCAGTCAGGAGGCTGACAACAAAAGTAAGGATGACCCACGCACATACATTGCATCTGCAATACTGACCTGTAGAGCTAGGGGACACAAGAATAGGACGTTTAGTATCTAACCCAGTGTTTCCCAACGTGGGGCCCACGCCCCACAGGGGAGAAATTCGATTGTTAAGGGGGGCAATTCGAAAATGGAAGAAATCGGCTGAATATAACAAAACGGGGAGACTTGAGACTGAAGTTAACTAAATTGGAACCTGACATTATAAGATCTCTTTGCAGCAAGCATCAAGCGCAAGGATCTCACTAAATTTAAATAATAAATAATTACTAATAATTAAAATAATATAGAAAAATCTTTCATTAAAATTATTTTGTACTTGAATTTCAGTTCTCCATTATATGTTTTGAAAATTTACTTACTGTGTTTGCTCAATAATTTCCTAGTGATTTCTTCCTAAAACCTATCATTCAAGTTTCTTTAGTGAACATTTCAATTTTTGAATATTAAAAATAATGTATATGTTGAGGGGGGGGGGGGGGTGGGGGGGCGGGGGAGGGGGGGGGCGGGGGAGGGGGGGCCAATATGAATTTTAGAAAGGCTTAAGTGGGGCATGGCACAAAAAACGTTGGGAAACACTGATCTAACCCAAACAAAGACTCACAATAATGCACTGGAATGCGAAGGGAGTTAGTAAAATATTGGATCTAGAAAACAGCCTGCATGAATACACAATATCTGTGTGTTGCCTGTCAAAAACGCATCTCATTGAAGACGAATAATATAGCAGACATGTGGAACTGACGTAGCATCATAACTTTAAACTCAAGAAAACACAGATTTACATTTGATAAATTATAAGGGTCGTTCATTTGAAACCCGTTCCAATGGCTTTATTACAAAAGTATGAAAGAAACATTAACAGGTGTGGTAGAATTAAACAAAACATTCATTTTGAATATATTATGCTCCATGGGTTGGTCAGAAGAAGTCGCCGTAGGCATTCAGGCAAGCATCACATTGCTTAGGTAGGCGGCGAATGCCGTCCGCAAAAGAGGATTGCGGTTGCTCACTGAACCAAGTGTTTACCGCGTTCATTACGTCTGCATCTGTGTGAAATCATTGCCCCTTGAGAGTTTTTATTTTTAGATGTCCGACCAAATGAAAATCACATGGTGACAAATCAGGACAATAGGCTGGATGTTGCAGAATTTCCCACTTCTTCCAAGCTAATGCTTCCTGCACAATCTTTGCAACATGCGGACGAGCATTATCGTGCAACAAAATCACACCGCGAGGAAGTATGCCGGGTCGTTTATTCTTGATAGCTTTTTTGCAGCGTGTCTAGTGTTTGCAAGTATTGGGTGGAGTTCTTTAAAGTCGGCCAACAATATCCGTTCATGGTTTTAAAAAAATGCGCTTAGCATAACCTTACCAGCAGAAACCTGTAACTTTATTTTATTTTATTTTTTTTTGGCTTTTGGTGATCCAGCATGCTTCCATTGCATGCTCTCTCTTTTGCTGCTCGGCTCAAAGTGGTGACAACATGATTCATCGCCTGCCACTATGCGGAAGATAAATGCATCACCCTCCACTCTGTAATGCAGCAAGTGGTCCAAACACTATCCCATGCGTTCCTCTTTGTGGTGGTCTGTCAATATCCGTGGTAACCACTGTGAACACACCTTCCGATATTACAGTTTCTTACGAACGACCTTTTGAATTGTCCAGACTAACACATCAAATACTTTCGCTAGCGAACGTATGCTTCGACAACGGTTCATCTGTACCGCTGCATCAATTTTGGCGATGGATTTTTCTGTTGCAACAATTTGCGCTTGACCCGGCCGTCGAAGATCTGTCGTGAACTGACGTCCTTTCCGAAACATTCGTGCCCAATTTGTCACTGTTGTCTTCGACACACATTTGTTACCGTACGCTGCCTGTCGATGAATGCCCTCTGGTCGACATCCTTCAAATGAAAGAAACTGAATCATCGCTCTTTGAGCTTCTTTGGACGGATTTTGGATTAACCCGGCCATTTTCTCAACGGTCAGAAACAGAACCTATGCATCATGGGACGATAAGTACGTGCTCTTTTATTCATTGGTCAGTACTTATCACATGACTATGACATGATCATGTTCAACGTACGCAATTACGCGCGGCGCGGCACGAACGAATTTCAAATTAACGCTCCTAACATTACTGTCCGATCGCCCGCCCTCTGGCATAGTTACGATTTCTGCAAAAGCAAAAATTGTGTGTGGATATTTTAACACAAATCATAGAGCGAGCTTCTGTTTCATAGGAGTAGAGAAAGCTGTTTCACAATATTCCTTGCTCCGAAACCGCTGGCTTTGAAGCGACCGACTTGCGTTGAATTTCTCAATGTTATAAGCGTCGGTCATTCAGAAAGCAATAACAAACTGCTGAACGTAAAATTACCTAGAACACTATAAACAGTTTACAAATGCTGACCTTGATTTCCACGTCCTGTAACATATATGCAACTTTTTATCTAACATATCTGGTATACGATCTATGAACCAGAGAAAAGAAATAATAGAGGACTGGTCGAATGAGATTACACGTACCTTGATTAATAGGCCAACCGATCCATCAACCTTCTACTCGAGAGCATACTAAGATTACACCTGGCCTGGCTTTTCAGTAACTAGACCCGATGCAACACGTTCGGCGGTGACTTTCTCCCAATATGCATTATCAATGCCTGCATCAATCATGTCCCGCTTACATACATCTTTGTACCTTTGTAGAGGTCGACTCCGTGATCTTTTATCCATCTGTAATTCACAAGAACAGATGTCCTTTAGTAGTCTACCATCATCCATCCTCCTAACGAGTCCTATCCATCTAAGTCTGTGAAGACTGAGCATGAAAAAAAAAACGGTCACACAACCCGATCTTTCCAATACTTCAGTACATGTATTTGTGATTTTGTCTTGCCACTTAGTACTTCTTAGCAGACCTCGCATATGAAAGCTGTTTAATCGTTTCTCTTGGTGTGAGTAAGTTTACCAGGCTTCAATGCCATAAAGAATCGTACTAAGGACACAGGTTTGATAGACCAGAACTATTGTTTTCGCAGTAAACTTCCTGTTCTCCTAGACTCTTTTTCTTCATTGTTGTTACTGCTTTACAAATCCTAACGTTGATTTCCTAATCTGGGGATAATACTGTATATTGTTTACCTCTGATCCTAGATATGTGAAATGGTCTACTATCTTCAGCTCTACGTCCACAATAAAGATTGATGGCACCCCATTTGCGCCCCGTGTCATAATCATAATGTGTACACAACCTTGCTTAACTCCACTCTTGATTTCAAACTCTTCTACAGATTTACCATCACACTTCATGCCTGTCTGGTACGATTCCACGATGGACAGAAGAGTTAGCGGGCAGCCGATGTATTTTAGCGTCTAGAACATACCCCTCACGACCGACCAAATTTTCTCTTCTTCTTTCGTTCTCTTGAAATGTGTCTATAATTGCAATGTTGTCTTTTTTATGAATGTAAATGCCCTTTTTAGTCCACTGATCAATAGAGTGAGATGGCAGAACATGACCGCCCATGCTTATCGGCATGGCACAAGATGGATGGATGGATGGTCAATAGAGTTTATCTTCCACTGTCGTCTCTCTAGGCCAGAAGGTTTGCCTAGATATGTTATATTTTGGGCAGTCTTGGAGTATGTGCTCTGCTGTCTGCTACGCCAATCCACATGTGCACGTGGCTGATTCGCCAATCTTGAATTTTGTATACATGTGTTACTTACCAAATCAAATGCCTTTGTGATATACCAGCTAATCGGTTAGAAATCTAAACATAGGTGAAGATATAAATGAAGTGGTTTAAGAGTTCGACAACTGCACACAACAGGCAGCGCGGGAATTATTAATGAAAGAAGAACATACTGGAATAGTGAATTAGAGCAATTACATAACGTGGAAACATTCCGAGGGCAAGCAGAAGCAGACACCAAACCACACTAAGCACAATAAATACCAGCATGCTAAGGACAAATTTCGAAGCCAAGTTGTAGGCTTGGCGAAAAACTGCAGGAGAAAAGTCTGGAAACTTTGAAGAGACCCGAGAAAGCTGCAGAACAACCTAATGACGAGGGCACGAAAAACTCAAAGATTACACTACATAAGGACGGAAAGTTTTGCGTATCTCATGTCACCATTTCATCATCAAACAGTATCTCATCTCACCATTTCATCATCAAACAGTATCTCATCTCACCATTTCTTCTTCTTCTTCGTTCATCCGGAGTTTTTTTTCGGATGTGATTGCGTTGTGCCTGTTTACAGCAGAGCTGCGTTCTTGCGCCGTTAGGCCGACACATCCGACTTCTGCGGGCATTTGTTGACCGGGTTAACCTTCCCGGGGGTTTCTTAGGACGTTTGACTCTCACTGTTGTGGTGTTATCCCCCATCCCAGCTGGTCCATATAGAACAGCCAAAGATCCTGGTCAGCCCTCAAGGGAAGGCAGGGGCAGACCATGGGCATTCCCCGCCATCCAAGGAGGCTTCCATACTTGCAGAGCCGATACATAGCGCTCTGGTACTGGGCTCACCCAAGGAATCGTCACGTCCTGCACATGGCTGCTTAGCCTCACTTCCGTATATTGGGCCTTCCGTTCACCATAGGCTGTTCTTCCGGAAACCAGAAGTATGCAGTCTGCAGATGACATCCACACAGTGAGCTTTCGATTCGGACTTTCCATGTAATGGATTTGCTAGCCAAGCAATATTCCATTTCGTGCCACTAGGACACTTTTCCACCTTTTATGAAGCCCACACAGTGGGCTTTTGATTCAGACTTTCCACGTAATGGATTTGCTATCCAAGCAATATTCCATTTCGTGCCACTAGGACACTTTTCCACCTTTTATGACGCCCACACAGTGGGCTTTTGATTCGGACTTTCCACGTAATGGATTTGCTATCCAAGCAATATTCCATTTCGTGCCACTAGGACACTTTTCCACCTTTTATGAAGCCCACACAATGGGCTTTTGATTTGGACTTTCCACGTAATGGATTTGCTATCCAAGCAATATTCCATTTCATGCCTCTGGGTCTAGATGCACCTTTAAATGTCAACCTGTATATAGTTAAAGTAATCTGCGGTCAACTTTAGCTTGTTGATATCTCCATAGAGCTTGTCCTCAAATGAAGCAGGTGTGGGCCAAAATATCTTTCTCTGTTCTGCATACGTTGGGCAATCCTGCAGCAAATGTTTTGCTGTCATTTTTCCAGTTCTACAATTACATTCATCGGTATCTCCTATCTTTAGTTTATTGAACAAGTGGTATTTCAGCCTGTTGTGTCCTGTGCGGAGTCTGAAGATTGCTACTTGTTCTCTTCTGTCGAGTTTGTAATATGCATCATGCTTCTGATGGCCTGGATGCTCTGATTCCCATTTGGTTCTATAAGTGCTTTTTATCAACCTCTTTGCCTCATTATAGGTTATGTCTATGTCAGGCTGTGGTAGTCGTCCGCCCTCTTTTGCCAGTCTGTCAGCCTCTTCGTTTCCAGGTATACTGCAATGTGATGGGATCCACTGTATTACAACTTTTTTGGATTTCTGGCATAGACCATGGAGTGCTGCTCTTAGGTCAGTTAGTTCTGTGCTGTTATTGCTCTTCAGTATTGAGACAGCTGACTTTGCATCTGTGAAGATAGCTATTTGCTTCTCTTTATTTTCCTCCATCAGGAGCATTTCTGCTGCAGTTTTCAGAGCCTCTACCTCCGCTTTGAAGTTACTTGAAAATTTTCCAGTTGCCATTGAATGTGTTTTTTTCGCTCCATTTTTTAAATTTAGGAGAATTCCTCCTCCTCCATTCTCTATTGAATTTTTGGCTGATCCATCTGTATATGCATGGGTCCAATTCCTGCTTGGGTAATGTTCTTTTATGTAGTTTAGGGTTATTTCTCTTCTTTCGGTTTCATGCTGAGTGTTCTTTTTCTCAATACCAGGAATGTTTTCTATCATCTCAGGCAGTTGCTGCTGTCTCCAAGCTGGGAACTTGTGTGCATTGTGTATGGGCTTGACTGTTGATATGTTAAGAATAGGATCTGACCTAATCCTTCGTTTTGCAGTTTCTACAAAGTTGCTACGCTTCAGTCTTCCCTTTCCAAAACCATTAAATCTGTTGTACATAGGGTGGTCTGTCAATCTTCTAAATTTTTCTGCTTGTTGCTGGGCTCTGCTATCTCTTCTATCCTGCATTGGTTGTAAACAAGTGATCTTTTCTAATTCATTAATAGGCGTTGTCTTCAGGCTTCCAGTTATGATTCGCATTCCTTGATTTTGGACTCTACTTATTTTGTTAAAGTTTGACTTAGCTGCTGTTGCCCAAGCTGCAATGCCATATTCCAGTACTGGCCTCACCCGCCCAGTATATAACTTCTTGAGAACTTTCTCATCTGCTCCCCATGTTGTACCAGCAAGCTTTTTCATGATTGCCATTCTTTGCCTTGCTCTTGTTCGATTTTTCTCAACCTGTGTCTTCCATGTCAGGCGACGATCAAAGGTGACTCCTAGATAGTTTGGATTTTCTTCATGGCGCAATATTTTTCCATTCAATACCAGCTTAGGTTGCTGAGTTTTAGTTGAGAGGGAGAACACTGTGCATGTTGTTTTCTCCTCACTTATCTTCACTAGCCATGATTTTGACCAGTCCTCTAGCGCTAATAGGGCTTGCTGTATTCTGCTGTTAGCTGTACTAATATATTCTTCAGATGTCCATATGGCTAGGTCATCTGCAAAGGATGATGTGTGTACTCTGGCTGGAAAATTTTCCGTGATGTCGTTTATATATGCTAGGAATAATGTTGGTGAAAGAACTCCTCCTTGGGGGACACCTTGCTCCAACAGCATCATTTTGCTGGTTTGTCCTTGTACTTTTGTCCTGGCAGTTCTGTTCTCAAGGTAGTGGCTGATCCATTTGTACATTTTCCCGCAAACATGCATTTTTTGCAGTTTTACTTTCAGTCCTTCCTTCCATACTTTATCAAATGCTTTTTCTAAATCTATCCAGACTGCTAGTGTGTGCTTTTTCTCTTGGAAGGCATCCTCTATTTCCTGAGCTATATAGGTTATTTGATCTTCAGTAGATCTGTACTTTCTGAATCCTGCTTGGTGAGGTGTTAAGAGTTGGTTTTCTTCCAGATGCCATGTTAGCCTGCCATTGATAATGCGTTCCATTAATTTTCCTACACAGCTAAGAAGACTGATAGGTCGATAGCCATTTGGTTCTTCCAGGTCTTTTCCTTTCTTTGGGACTGGTATTAGTACAGCTTCCTTCCATGCCTGTGGGACTATTCCCCTCTTCCAGCTGTAATTTAGGACTGCTAGTAGTTTCTTTTTTGCCTTAGTGCCTAGTCCTATTAGCATTTCATTTGTGATTCCATCCTTTCCTGGTGATGTCTTCTTTTTTAGGGTATTCATTGCCTGTTCCATTTCTTCCATTGTTAGATTTCTTCTTCTTCGTTCATCCGGAGTTTTTTTTCGGATGTGATTGCGTTGTGCCTGTTTACAGCAGAGCTGCGTTCTTGCGCCGTTAGGCCGACACATCCGACTTCTGCGGGCATTTGTTGACCGGGTTAACCTTCCCGGGGGTTTCTTAGGACGTTTGACTCTTACTGTTGTGGTGTTATCCCCCATCCCAGCTGGTCCATATAGAACAGCCAAAGATCCTGGTCAGCCCTCAAGGGAAGGCAGGGGCAGACCATGGGCATTCCCCGCCATCCAAGGAGGCTTCCATACTTGCAGAGCCGATACATAGCGCTCTGGTACTGGGCTCACCCAAGGAATCGTCACGTCCTGCACATGGCTGCTTAGCCTCACTTCCGTATATTGGGCCTTCCGTTCACCATAGGCTGTTCTTCCGGAAACCAGAAGTATGCAGTCTGCAGATGACATCCACACAGTGAGCTTTCGATTCGGACTTTCCATGTAATGGATTTGCTAGCCAAGCAATATTCCATTTCGTGCCACTAGGACACTTTTCCACCTTTTATGAAGCCCACACAGTGGGCTTTTGATTCGGACTTTCCACGTAATGGATTTGCTATCCAAGCAATATTCCATTTCGTGCCACTAGGACACTTTTCCACCTTTTATGAAGCCCACACAATGTGCTTTTGATTTGGACTTTCCACGTAATGGATTTGCTATCCAAGCAATATTCCATTTCATGCCTCTGGGTCTTCATGCACCTTTAAATGTCAACCTGTATATAGTTAAAGTAATCTGCGGTCAACTTTAGCTTGTTGATATCTCCATAGAGCTTGTCCTCAAATGAAGCAGGTGTGGGCCAAAATATCTTTCTCTGTTCTGCATACGTTGGGCAATCCTGCAGCAAATGTTTTGCTGTCATTTTTCCAGTTCTACAATTACATTCATCGGTATCTCCTATCTTTAGTTTATTGAACAAGTGGTATTTCAGCCTGTTGTGTCCTGTGCGGAGTCTGAAGATTGCTACTTGTTCTCTTCTGTCGAGTTTGTAATATGCATCATGCTTCTGATGGCCTGGATGCTCTGATTCCCATTTGGTTCTATAAGTGCTTTTTATCAACCTCTTTGCCTCATTATAGGTTATGTCTATGTCAGGCTGTGGTAGTCGTCCGCCCTCTTTTGCCAGTCTGTCAGCCTCTTCGTTTCCAGGTATACTGCAATGTGATGGGATCCACTGTATTACAACTTTTTTGGATTTCTGGCATAGACCATGGAGTGCTGCTCTTAGGTCAGTTAGTTCTGTGCTGTTATTGCTCTTCAGTATTGAGACAGCTGACTTTGCATCTGTGAAGATAGCTATTTGCTTCTCTTTATTTTCCTCCATCAGGAGCATTTCTGCTGCAGTTTTCAGAGCCTCTACCTCCGCTTTGAAGTTACTTGAAAATTTTCCAGTTGCCATTGAATGTGTTTTTTTCGCTCCATTTTTTAAATTTAGGAGAATTCCTCCTCCTCCATTCTCTATTGAATTTTTGGCTGATCCATCTGTATATGCATGGGTCCAATTCCTGCTTGGGTAATGTTCTTTTATGTAGTTTAGGGTTATTTCTCTTCTTTCGGTTTCATGCTGAGTGTTCTTTTTCTCAATACCAGGAATGTTTTCTATCATCTCAGGCAGTTGCTGCTGTCTCCAAGCTGGGAACTTGTGTGCATTGTGTATGGGCTTGACTGTTGATATGTTAAGAATAGGATCTGACCTAATCCTTCGTTTTGCAGTTTCTACAAAGTTGCTACGCTTCAGTCTTCCCTTTCCAAAACCATTTAAATCTGTTGTACATAGGGTGGTCTGTCAATCTTCTAAATTTTTCTGCTTGTTGCTGGGCTCTGCTATTTCTTCTATCCTGCATTGGTTGTAAACAAGTGATCTTTTCTAATTCATTAATAGGCGTTGTCTTCAGGCTTCCAGTTATGATTCGCATTCCTTGATTTTGGACTCTACTTATTTTGTTAAAGTTTGACTTAGCTGCTGTTGCCCAAGCTGCAATGCCATATTCCAGTACTGGCCTCACCCGCCCAGTATATAACTTCTTGAGAACTTTCTCATCTGCTCCCCATGTTGTACCAGCAAGCTTTTTCATGATTGCCATTCTTTGCCTTGCTCTTGTTCGATTTTTCTCAACCTGTGTCTTCCATGTCAGGCGACGATCAAAGGTGACTCCTAGATAGTTTGGATTTTCTTCATGGCGCAATATTTTTCCATTCAATACCAGCTTAGGTTGCTGAGTTTTAGTTGAGAGGGAGAACACTGTGCATGTTGTTTTCTCCTCACTTATCTTCACTAGCCATGATTTTGACCAGTCCTCTAGCGCTAATAGGGCTTGCTGTATTCTGCTGTTAGCTGTACTAATATATTCTTCAGATGTCCATATGGCTAGGTCATCTGCAAAGGATGATGTGTGTACTCTGGCTGGAAAATTTTCCGTGATGTCGTTTATATATGCTAGGAATAATGTTGGTGAAAGAACTCCTCCTTGGGGGACACCTTGCTCCAACAGCATCATTTTGCTGGTTTGTCCTTGTACTTTTGTCCTGGCAGTTCTGTTCTCAAGGTAGTGGCTGATCCATTTGTACATTTTCCCGCAAACATGCATTTTTTGTAGTTTTACTTTCAGTCCTTCCTTCCATACTTTATCAAATGCTTTTTCTAAATCTATCCAGACTGCTAGTGTGTGCCTTTTCTCTTGGAAGGCATCCTCTATTTCCTGAGCTATATAGGTTATTTGATCTTCAGTAGATCTGTACTTTCTGAATCCTGCTTGGTGAGGTGTTAAGAGTTGGTTTTCTTCCAGATGCCATGTTAGCCTGCCATTGATAATGCGTTCCATTAATTTTCCTACACAGCTAAGAAGACTGATAGGTCGATAGCCATTTGGTTCTTCCAGGTCTTTTCCTTTCTTTGGGACTGGTATTAGTATAGCTTCCTTCCATGCCTGTGGGACTATTCCCCTCTTCCAGCTGTAATTTAGGACTGCTAGTAGTTTCTTTTTTGCCTTAGTGCCTAATCCTATTAGCATTTCATTTGTGATTCCATCCTTTCCTGGTGATGTCTTCTTTTTTAGGGTATTCATTGCCTGTTCCATTTCTTCCATTGTTAGATTTGCCATCATATATTCTGCTGCTGTCTCTGTATATGTATGATGCATCTCTTTATCTTTGATTGCTTTCTTCTGTTCGGCTGTAATATCAATGTGGTTTGCACTGGCATAGTGTTCCATTAGTGCATTTGCAGCCTTTTTTCCTGTAAGCAAGGAATTTCCTTGTTTAATTGTTATTTGTTTGTTTCTAGGTCCTTCATTGTTCATGGCTTTCACTAGTTTCCATAGTTTGTTTCCATCCCTGTCAAAATTCAGGTTTTCTGTTTTTTTCCTCCAACAATCTCTTGTTGTTTGATTTACTGTTCTTTTATATTTTGCTGAGATGGCTTTGAGAGAGATGTTCGCTTCAGTTGTTTGTTCTCTCTCTGCGGTCTTCCTAGCATCTTCAACTTTGTCCTCCAAAAATTGTAGTTCTTCAGTCCAGTATGGTTTGTAATTTTTCCTTGCTCCTCTTGGAATAGACTCAGTGGCTGCCTGTATTATTGCTCTGTTTAGACTTTCCACCATTTGCTTCATGTTGCCATATCGTGTATTTACGTTTTCACAATATTTGTCTGTTAGTATGGCAAATCTGTCCCAATCTGCTCGTTTGTAATTCCAACGGGGCAAAGGCTTTTGCTCCTGTGGAACATACTCCATATTTATTACAAGCTTGATTGGTCTGTGGTCACTACCTGCTAATTGGTCCAGCACATGGCGATCGATTTTGTGGAGGATGTCTCCTGTGCAGAAAGCTAAGTCTGGAGTAGAAGTGGTAATCCATCTTCTGGAGTAGAAGCTCGGTGTGTCATCCGCTTTGTTAAGTAGATGGAGATTTGAGTCTATTTCCCAGTCCTTCACTTCATCTCCTCTTTTGTCAGTATCTGGGTATCCCCATCTTTCTGAACGGCTATTAAAGTCTCCGACAACAATGCAATTTGTGTCAGTTATTTCCATGTTTGAGAGTGTAAGATCCTTATCTGCTGGGCTATATAGATTGTAAATTCTTATTTTCACGTCCTTTATCATTATATCAACACCTATAATTTCCGTTTGGTTGTCAGAGATCACAGATACTTCGCTGCAAGGTATTGTATTTCGTGTAAGTATTACAACTCCTCCTTTATGTCCTTCGCGGTCGAAACGTGTGGCCTGATATCCCTCGACTGAAAATGTGCGATTGGCGTTGAGGTGTGTCTCTTGAATGCATGCCACATCTATTCTATCTTTATGAAGACGCTGTGTTAGGGAGGCTTTCTTGTTATAAACTCCTTCTGCATTCCATTGTAGTATGTTGAGTGTCCGGGGTGTTTGGTCAATAGCTCTTAACCTACTCCTCTGTGCCTTGACTCCACAGCACAGGGGAAGGTGACCACCAGTAGTCATGGGTGGACCCCCTCGAGGCAGGGGGCCCGGCACTATCACCGCCTGATGGGACTTCACGGGATTAGCACCATATCGATTAACTTTCATCTGTGGCATCATGAAATGATAAAGTTACGTTGCACTTCTTTGTCAAGCCTGTGGCTCAGTACATCCGATTTCGACAAGCATTTGTTCGGGATGCTTTCCCTAGCCTTTGACTGTCCCCAGTCTACCTACAAGGCAGCAGGTTTGTGCGTCACTTCGTCTGGTCCCTCTCCCTTGACCTGTCCGACATGGGTGACCCTACCAGTAGCTGTGCTACCGTCGGCATAGCTCTTGGGGTCATTGGAACGCTCAAGCCCCTCTACCTCGTCAAGGTGGACGCACGGCAGAGGGGATCTCACCATTTCATCATGAAACGTTGAATGTCTACTTTAATAAGTGGCGTCACTGGGGTTGGTGTCACCCAGTGCGGTAAACTCTTGGTGTCACCCCTCTAGACTTTCACCATGGTCTTCTTCCGAGTGTTCCTGTAGGCCTACCATATATAATCGCATATAGTAATGTTTGTAAAATAAGTCAAAAAGTTAATAAGGACATAAGAGAGAAAACAAATTGAACAATATAACTTCAATACTTCAGGTAAAACATAAATAAAGAACTTCGACAAGCTCGGACAAAGTTAAATTTTTGTTATTTAACATTAAAATTTCTAAAATTAACAATGAACGGTTATGAAACCCGACTAGACAGAGCTATGTCTGCTTTGTCAAATTTGCAATATTTTTATTTTGGTGTCACCCGGTGCGGCCCGCACCCCCCGCGTGACGCCCCTGACTTTAATGAGCTTGCAACACCCTTTGCCTGCGTTGTCAACATATTTGCACCATTGTCTGCCACTTGTATGCCTTCCGCCCACCAATCTCACCCTTTAACAAAGAGATGGCCATATTGCCATAATGGATACAGTAACTGCCTTAACTTGATTGTATTCAGTAATATTTTCTTCACTTTCACAATTTGTAATACTTTGTTCTCTTTTCTTGCTATCATAATCCTAGTATTCGTCAATATAACGTTTTTGTTGGAGAAAAAGAAAGTGTCATTGTATGTTTAGTGTGGTTGAACTGCGTTAAGGTGGTCTTATTCCCAGTGTAGCCGTCACGCGTGTCCTACATCCTGGTAACGGCAGTTTTCCTGTTTCTAGAGCCACGCTAGTTAAAAAGTGGGAGCACCATTACTAAGCAGTTTTGTCTGTGCTATAAATGTTCTCACTTCTCTGAGCAGAAGAACCCAAGCCAGCGACAACTATTTCAGGGAGAGGATTAAGAGGTCCAAGTGAACAAATTACAATGAAGATCAAGAAGATAGCATCAAAAGTAAGTAGTAATTTATAAAAATGATTTCTTAAATGTGGTCGTTGTGAAATTCAAACAAATTATTATAATTTAAATATTTTTAACATGGCGTCAAATCAAAGCAGGTTATGACTGAACTGCACCTCATGCGGCCACGTGAGGCAACATTAACATATTGCCGACTCATACTTAGAAATTAAGTTGGCCGTTTTGCAGAAAGTTTGAAAGTACATATTATTACACTACAATAATAAATATTTAATATCACGATAAAAAAAAACTATGAATATGTAATATTCTAATCATCCTGTGCCACGCAGATGATCTTGGGCGGTCATGTTTCACCATCTCACACAATCACTCACTCACCAGTGGTGGATCAGCTCAGTGTTCTTGTCTAGACCATACCACATGGCAAAGCCATCCAGTTATTTACTTATCTGCCTTCCCCTCAATCTTGCCAGTTGTCACCAAGTTCTCCCATTTATTTCTTCTCATAACTGTCCCGACTTTCTCCGAAACCCCGTATACTCTCGTGAGTGATGTGACGTGCACGAGAATTGGTAGTGGTTCTCTCCATGTCGGTAGGGGTATGTGAGCTGGTCGCTCAGAAAGCAATGGCAAACTACTGAGCGTAATCTTGCCAAGAAATCAACAATCAGTGAAAGATGCTGATGTTGACAGCGATGTCCTGTAAAGGATATGCGGGGGGGGGGGGGGGGGGGGGGGGACATAACTGTCCAAAAACATTGTGGCTGCCTTTCTACATCTAATTTCTCTAATCAGTTTACGGTTTTCATCTGTTTCTTGTAGGACTTGTTCATTGGTTTTTCTGTCTGTCCTTTGTATTCTTTGCATTTTGCTCAGAAACCACATTTCCACAACGAAGTGATTATAAACAAACGTTTGTTAATAATGTTCTAGACATTATTCACAAACCACTGCTCACGTGACCTACGTTTGACTACATTATTATTTGTGGAAATATCAATGTGTCCTGGGTAGTGTAGTGGTTAGTATCTCTGCCTGTCATGCGGGAGACTGGGGTTCAACACTGCAATTTGTTTTTAATTTTTATTTTTAATAAAAAATATTTAACATTACGAACTAAAATATAGAGCTGAAAAATCTAAGCTTGTGAATAGTGTGCTCTGTGGATTGGGGGTGGGGTTTGAAGAAAAAGAACTTTGGGAGGTCGTCGCTGGAGCTACTGAGTTCGTTCTCTGTGGCCGAGCAGACGGCAGAAATATGTCTTCTCGCCTGTTAAACCTTGTTGTAACTATGTCACTGCCATCCAGACCACCAGATAAATATCATCTTAGTGAGGTTTGAAGAAAAATAACTTGCAAACAAAAGACAGACAAGAAGAGAGAATAAGTCTTCTGAAGCCAATCAACGGCGGTAGTAAACATCACGTGACTAGCCGTTTGTGAATAATGTACGGGACTTTAACAAATGTTTGTTTATTAAGTCTCCCTTTCCACAACTATCAGATGTTCAGCTTGTCTGCTCGATGCTTCACGCCCATTCAAAAATACATGTTCTATGTAGCAGTTCAACACTCTTTTTCTCATTGCGAATGGCATCTTTTTATTGTATGTTTTCCATCTTACAAAAGGTTAACTTCTCCATGGCGATTCTTGTTCTCTAATCACTTCAGAGCATCTCCCATCAGCTGTTATAACTGTTCTGAGATAATTGCACCGATTCACTTGTTTAAAACATATTCTCATTTACTTGTTGTTTACATTGTGGTATTTCCTTCTCCCTAATGACTACCATAATCTGTGTCTTCTCACACACACACATGCACACCATTGTTTATTCCTCTATTGGTTTGAACTTGAGAGCAGTAGATAGATCATAATGATTGATCAAGTTTATCATGGTAGGCAGAGAATCTCTTTATAAAAATCATGGCTACATTCACCAAACTGTATATAGACACTGCCAGGAAGGAAAGCAATGGCAGGCTACCTTCTGTAGTCACCTAGTAAGTCATGGTTGGTGATCGTGTCAGATGGCTAACCACGACTGTCAATGTTTATCTGCATGACATATATGGTTTCTGTCAATTTTGATTGATTGATTTAGGAACCGACATCACAGCATTCGGGACATTCCCATAAGCGCTCCGTCCCCATCCTCAGCAGCCAGCGAAGAGTTCCAGCACTAATAGTTCCAGTAGCAATCTGATTATATGTCCATCTCGCCTTTCCTCTGAGCGGCGATCGTCGTCAATTCTGTCAATTTAAAGTTTCTTAACTACTGTTTGCTCAGTAATTCACAACCCCATTATAATGATTATTAATACTTGCACAAGCGCTATGAAAATATTGATTAGAATATCTTTTAGTGTGAATATCTATAAATAATTGTTATGCTTCATATGGTTAATGCCTGACCTTAAACTGCTTACTTTCATTGCTGTTTACCATATTTATGCTGAATTTACGAAGATACTAAAATCTAAAATTCAGAGACCACCTCTACACAATACGATTAAATTTGTTGCTTGTGCAGTTTGGAATATTTATTTTTATTTGTATTGTTGTTCCTAGTCACTCCATTCTTAGTTATATATTCACTATTTGATTTTCACAGAGTGAATTAGACCAAGCTATTGCTGATGGGAAATACCTGATTGTCATTGACTTTTTTGCCGAATGGTGTGGTCCTTGCAAAGTCATAGCTCCGCAGATAGAGGTGAGTTTAGAAATGATGCCACATTAAGCAGTTTAAAAAAAAATTGAGCAGACATTGTTGAAAATTTAAGAAGCCCAGCTTATGTCATCATCATCATCATCCAGTGCCTTGCCAGCTGAAGTAGGCGATCGTGCCTCTCCACAAATTACGATCTCCGATGTCATGAATCAATTCGTGTGTTGACTCCCTTCCATGCCTTGACACGAGACTGTCAATAATCTTTTCATGCTGTCCCCCTCTATCTCTCTTTCTGCAAATCTTTCAGGTTGTCACAAGTTCCAGTTTTTGTCTTCTCATAACGTGGTCAAAAAACAAGGACTGCCTCCTTCTGATGTTTGTGATAAGTTGTCTTTGTGACACAGCTTCCCTTAAAACATCCTGATTGTTCTTTTTGGCTGTCCAACTAATTTTCAGCATTCTTCTATAAAATCACATCTCCAAGGCTTCCAGGTTTTTTTTTCCGCCTGTGTACTAATTGTCTAGGTCTCACAGCCATATGTTAAAACTGGTTCTATGTAACATGCAAGAAACTCTTTTCTTGACTTTCAAGGACATGAATGGTCAGATTACGTGAAAAACCTGTATGACGATAACAGAGACGAACAGTATGATGTTCAAAATAATAATGAAGGACCAGCAATTTTGAAGATGGAGGTTCAGAATGCTCTTAACCATATGAAATCTGGCAAGACCCCCGGTTCAGACAGCGTCACAACAGAAATTATTAATGCTTTAGAAGAATAAGGAATAGATCAAGTTACCAGTCTGCTTAATACAATATATGATACTGGAAATATACCTCAGGAGTTATGTAATTCTGTATTTATTGCAATCCCAAAGAAATCAGGAGCCTTGGAATGTGATCAACATCGAACAATTAGTATAATGAGTCACATCACGAAGATTTTGCTAAGAATTATCATGCAAAGAGTTAGGAGGAAAATACAACCTGAAATAGGAGAAGAACAATGTGGGTTTGTGGAAGGCAAGGGTACAGTAAATGCTGTGTATATACTGAGAAACATAATCGAACGTTCTATAGAAGTAAACAAAGATCTACACCTTTGCTTTATTGACTACACAAAGGCTTTTGATAAAGTGAGACATGTCAACATGATAAGGATGCTTGAAGATCTACAAATTGATGGAAAAGATCTTAGACTTGTAAAAAACATATATTGGAAACAACAAGCTGCCATAAGAGTTGATCATGAAGTAAGCCAATATCAGCCTATTAAAAGGGGTGTGAGACAGGGATGTGTAATGTCTCCAGATCTGTTTTCCCTGTACAGTGAAAGTATTTTCAGAAATATTGAAGATATGGAAGGAATCAACATTGGGGGACGATGCATCAATAACATTAGATATGCAGATGATATAGTCTTGATTGCAGACAATGAACAGGACCTGCAAAATTTAGTAGATGCGATTGTTACACACAGTGAACAACTAGGATTAGAATTAAATTGTAAAAAGACACAGATTATGGTCATCACTAGGAAGGACGAAATACCACAATGTAATATACAAGTAAATGGGAATATTCTTCAACAAGTGAGCAGGTACAATTATCTCGGAACAGTAATAACATCTGATGGGAGATGCCTTGAAGAGATTAGAACAAGAATCGCCATGGCAAAAGTAGCCTTTAGCAAGATGAAAAACATATTAACCAATAAAAAGATGTCAATTGAAACGAGAAAAAGAGTGTTGAGATGCTACATTGAACCTGTACTTTTGTATGGATGTGAAGCGTGGACAATGAACAGTCAGGCTGAAAAACATCTGATGGCTGTAGAGATGTGGTTTCTGAGGAAAATGCAAAGAATACCATGGACAGCCAGAAAGACCAATGAACAAGTCCTTCAAGAAACAAATGAAGATCGTAAATTGATTAGAGAAATTAGACGTAGACAGTCAAATTTTTTGGGCATGTTATGAGAAGAAATGGATTGGAGAATTTGGTGACAACTGGTAAGATCGAGGGGAACAGACCAATGGGAAGACCTAGAAGCAAGTACCTGGATGGCTTGGCCTTGTGGCATGGTCGAGACAGAATCACGGAGCTGATCCACGACTCTGGTGATCGAGTGAGATGGCAGAACATGACCGCCCACGCTTACCGGCATGGCACATGATGGATGGATGGACTTATTGCACAAAATGTCATTATCACTTGATTGTAAAAAAAATGTTAGCCTGTAGCTGGTTGTGTCAGTATAATTGACACCACTTGTATAATACTAATGCATGATCTTCTGGTATGAAATTGTCTGATGGGTTATAATTTGTAAACAAGCAAAGATGTATTAGGTATGCTAGTCATGATTTTTAGACCACGACAGATAGGCCTTGAAAAACCAAATCTAATGGTACCTCAATGATGCCTGCATGTCAGTTCTAAGCGGACAGGTCATAGACGGATATGAAAACTGACTTCAAATATATGTTCCGTCATGTTAAATGATTCTTTTTCTTCTTCTTTTGTTCGCTATTTTAAATGATTAAAAAAATAGTAAAAGTTTACAAATAAATTATTAATAATCTTTAAGCTTGTATTCTCTTTAACTTTAGTAATTCAAATTGTGTGTGAAAAGTAAATTAAGCCCAGTCCGATCAATATTCATGGAGCCGCCATCTTGGATTTCTATACACACAGACATATTTTTTTTCTAACATAAATGGGTGCAGAATTCGAATATCCATCTAAAAATATGGTGAAATTAAGTAAACAAGCTCTAGAAAATAAAATTACTTGCGGTATATCAAATAAAAGGAGTTTATTTAAAAGCCAAGATTTCAACCAATCGCTATGCATAGAATATTAGACTGACCTATTCTGCAGAAACTAAGATGGCGTTTGTTATTGTCACGTGATATTTGAATGAATGAAAAATGTCGGAAGCATGCATGATCTTTACATAGCCATTTTTGGGGACATAATCTTTATGTGCATGGGTGGTTTTCGGCTTTGGATCGCATAATCGGACTAACTAAAATAACTAGATACATTCATGACACTACACACATGTTGAAAAGACCATTATAAACATAAATGGAAAGAGGAAAGACAAGCAACTTGTCAGAGACATTAAAAGGAAACGGACAATATTCCTTGGGTGTATGCGAAAACAAACGAACAGATTTTAGATGGAACGGTTGACATGCATGGTGTCATGGCATGAAATGATGTCAGCACATGATAGAGAACAAGAGCTGTAGAAAATGATCACTCCTGCTAGTTGACCAGCACTTGAGATATATTTTCCAAGTATACACATCATCTTCTACTTCTGCCGTCAAAGTATACACTTGATAAGTGCAATTAGTGACCATTTGTTGACAGTTTAATCTAATTTATGTATTTCATTACAGGATTTTAAATGAGAATTCAGGTGACATTGTCACCTCAGTTTATGGTATTTAGTTTTCTTCTCTTATCTATCCAGTCAAATGTAGTGTAATACGATGGATTGTTTGGTGTGGGCCATTTGTCAAATCGTTTTATGTAACATTAGACATTTTGTTGACTAATTTTATTATCCATGCATTATGACCTACATTAACCCTTTACCGGGCAGACATTTGTCTGTTTTGTAGCCCTGAACAGGCAAGAATTTTGAGATGCGGTAAAATTTTGGGTTACGTTAGTAAAAATATCACATATAAGTTGTTAGTCAACAGATTTTAGTCAAATAAGCAGCAAATGGAAGGGAAAAGCATTCGGAATATTTTACTCATGTGAATGATGCCGCTAATTTACACATGAACACAAATATTTACAAAATACAACATATTGTTTGTGATTGTCAGTCATCTATACGGTAATTTACAAACACATTTTCCGAATCGTAATCACTTTCTTTAAAATCTGACTCACGACGGCTAACACAAAGTAACGCTGATCACTGATATCTAGCTCCGATTAATAGTCAATTTCGTGCCTTTCAATGTCACTTAAATTTAACCCAGCGAAATCTTAGCTAGCACTTGAAGAATCGTCGAAATCCATTTTGTAATACAAAGCGCAAAACCCACAAAAACAATCCGTTCAAATTCAAAGTACATGCTAGCAAATGGTGGCCACATTGTCAAGCTATTGGCGAAACTAGACAATAGGAAGTCTCGGAAAACCGAGAGATCGCGTTTTAAAAATGCATATCATCACAGACGGTTTGCCCCGTTTGAGGGTAGAAACGTTCCCGGATGCTTTGCCCGCTAAAGGGTTAACAAGTTTTACATCTGTACACATATCTACACGAAATGACCTTGAATATGTGTGAGTTAATTATATTTGTTTTTTATGTTTGTTTACAGAAATGGGCAGAGGAGTATGATGATGTCATTTTTCTCAAGGTGGATGTAGATGAAAATGATGTAAGTTAAGACATATGTGAGAATGTTTGAAGTGTGCGGTTTGTCTGGTCAGAGTTCATGATATTACTGCCAGTGTTTGTTGAGCTATGACCAAGAAATTGCTATTGCAGGAATTTCAGTTACTGTGTGAACACCCACTTAATGAAACAAGGGTTTTCCCCTATCTTCAGCCTTGCAACAAGTTTTGTTCTGTGCTGTCATGAATATTTTTAGAATTTTGTGATTGCTTCATACCATGGACAGACAGAAAAACCAATGACCAAGTACTACAGGAGACAAATGAAAATCGTAAATTGATTAGAGAAACTAGACGCAGACAGTCAAAATGTTTTGGACATGTGAGAAGAAATGGATTGGAGAACTTAGTGACAACTGGCAAGATCGAAGGGAACAGACCGAGAGGAAAATACTTGGATGGCTTGGCCACATGGCATGGACGAGACAGGAACACTGAGCTGATCCACGACACTGGTGATCGAGTGAAATGGCGAGTCATGACCGCCCACGCTTTACGGCATGGCACATGATTGATTGATTGCTTCAAGTTTAACACAAACCCATTAAATGAGATCTACCAGTTAAACATGGGTATCATTTTTGAAATTTTATAGAATGATGTACGAATTTAAAGATATTTCAGTGTTGTCTTTAACCTTTCAACAGTTATGTTCTTCCGCTGCAACCAGCCTACTCCTGTGTAAATTGCTTGTGTTTGCCATGTGAATGTTTTTCATACACTGCACAAGTTTCAGAAATTTCTGTGAACTTTTTAATGAGAACAAAGTTTGGTTAATAATTTGTAGCCAGCCTTTCTGCCCGTGTAAAAATATGATGGTAATATCATGTTTCCACCGTTTATGTGTCTCTATTTTTCTCCATGATATATACAAAACAGATTCAATTAGATAGAAATGATCTGACTGTGTTGACTGAATTGATGAACAGTCCTGTGAATGAGACCTGAGTACTGAACATTTTCTGGACACCCAGTACTATCCCCCGTCTTCACTGCTACCTAACCTACATATCTTTAATATCACTTTGGAATACAAGCCTAAAAATGATTTCTTAATCATTACTTCATGTGGCGTTTGTAAATTTGTTTTTATGAGACAATTTTAAGTCTGAACACAAATGAAATTGCCACCATGCCCTTGCTTCGACATGAAGTAAATTCTGCTTATCATTATTATCTCCCATTTGCACATGGGTGAAATGGTCATTTGCATTTGTAATTTCCATCATCCTGATAGCTGATTTAATCGGCCATAACACCACGAGGAGAGACAAGTAACCACTGATTATCAGCTGCTCTGACATGTTTCATATATTTACTTTGCAATTAAGGTGGGTAGAGGATAAATCCTTTAAATAAGCTGTTATTTGGGTTTCCATTAATTCAATTGCATGTTTGTGACGTCTGTCAAGGCAATCTTTTAAATGTTAATTGCCTAAAGCTTTTGTTTTCAGTACTGATGCCTTTGTACCCCGGCTGGAATCACTATTGCTATCTTCAGACGAGTTTATTCTTCTTCTTCTGCGTTCATCCGGAGTTTTTTTTTCCGGATGTGATTGCGTTGTGCCTGTTTACAGCAGAGCTGCGTTCTTGCGCCGTTAGGCCGACACATCCGACTTCTGCAGGCATTTGTTGACTGGGTTAACCTTCCCGGGGCGAGTTTATTCTAGTTGACTAGTATGCATGAGGCAGCACTTTCATTTTCTGCTGCACATACAGAATATGATCATATGCCATCAGAACCACACTAAAAACTAGTTTACATTGAGCTTGATTTTCGTTCACATCTTCCTAAAACACAGATGTATGGTTTTATTTGTTTTAGGAAGCTGCAGAGTCATACTGTATCAAGGCCATGCCGACATTCCAATTTTATAAAGGAGGTGAAAAAGTAAGTTAGTCTTGTATTTTAAAAATTTTTTATTTTGGTGTCTTTAACTTAGGTTTTTTAATAGCCTTTTTGGTTTTGTATCTCCATCAGTACATCATCATTATTATAGCTGTAGAATTGACCTTTTCTTTGAGATCTTTGCAAATATAATAAGTACGCCAATGTTATTCTCTTTATTTTTTTCAAATGACTTCTTGGTAAGTTAATTAAAATAAGCTCTGACACTGGATCCAAGACTTATTTGTTATCCTCACTCTGGTGCTCGGCCGCCCACATTCATCACTGGCTTGAGGAGTATCGGCAATATTGCCTACACTATTCTTTCAAATAACATTGGTCTAAATTTATTTCCTAATTTTGATCATCATCATCATGTGCCATGCCGATAAGCTTGAGCGTTCATATTTTACCATCTCACACAATCACCAGAGTCATGGATCAGCTGTGTTCTTGTCTCGACCATACCACATGGCTAAGCCATCCAGGTAGTTACTTCTCTGCCTTCCCTTTGTTCTCTCCCCCTAAATCTTGCCAGTTGTCACCAAGTTCTCCAATTCATTTCTTCTCATAACATGCCCAAAAATGTTGACTGTCTGCGTCTAGTTTATGGTTTTCATTTGTTGTAGGACTTGGTCATTGGTTTTTCTGTCTGTCCATGATATTCTTTGTATTTTCCTCGGAAACCACATTTCCACAGCCATCAGATGTTTTTCAGCTTGTCTGCTCATTGTCCATGCTTCACTTCCATACAAAAGTACAGGTTCTATGTAACACTTCAACACTCTATTTCTTGTTGCAAATGACATGTTTTTAATGGTCAGTATGTTTTTACTTTTGCAATTCTTTCTTCAATGCATCTCACATCAGATGTTATGCCTGTTCCGAGATAATTGTACCGATTCACTTGTTTAAGAAAATTCCCATTTACTTGTATATTACATTGTGGTATGTCCTTCTTCCTAGTGACGACCATTATCTGTGTCTTCTTATAGT
Organism: Cepaea hortensis; assembly: GCA_963921405.1. Taxonomy (NCBI): domain Eukaryota; kingdom Metazoa; phylum Mollusca; class Gastropoda; order Stylommatophora; family Helicidae; genus Cepaea; species Cepaea hortensis. The sequence continues at coordinate 65,082,120 of OY992885.1, forward strand.
TTAATTCTAACTCTAGGTGTTTCCCTGTGTGCAACGATCACATCTACTAAATACTGCAGATGCTGCTCATTGTCTACAATCAATCATCCGCATATCTGTTATTGATGTTACGGCCCCTATTGATGATTCCTATCATATCTTCTAAAGTTTTGAAAATATTTTCACTGATGGACAGGCATAAAAGTTAGGCACAATGTAAACATTGAAGACAAAGCTAGCAACAAAAACATCTACAGCATGTCTGAGCATCGGTTGGAAAGGAGACCAGTTTCCTGGTTAGCTCTAACCTTTGCTAGCAAGCTTTAGATGTTAGATGTGGGAAGTTTCATTAATGAGCTAATTAATCAGGCATATCACCAGAGAGAGGAAAACACAGAAATATCAATAGTTGCAGCACCTATGAGACACACATACAAGTATTGAATGGCGCTCACGGAAATAGCGACTGATAAGTAGAAGACAGAAGCAGAATCTCTGTCATCTATTTCTGAGAGCGCTCATCAGTACTGGTGAGTTTACTGACCTCCTTACAGAGGGTTAGTAGACAAATGTGTCTCAACCTAAGACTTCGGAAACTGGTTTTATTTGTAACCTTTCTTTACTAGGACTAGTAAAGTAGACTTGCAGTTGGAGACAGTTGAGAGAGTAAATTACTTTTATTCACCAAGATATACACTAGGGGAAAAGACATACACTAGGGGAAATAGAAAGCATTAAAAGTGGAAGGCAGCAGGAGTGGAGAGAGAAATGAATCTTGTGAATGTGCATGGGACATGTTCTTGAAGATTACTTGTGATCATAAATTTAAGAAGTAACATACAACATTCTAACAACAGTGCAGTATCAGTCTTGCTTCTAATTTTGTACTGTATAATTCCATGAATGTAGAAGCTTATACAACAACCGAATGCATAGTGAGAACAAATGGACACTCAGAACACTTCACCATAAGATCTGGAGTACGACAAGGTTGTGTCTTGTCCCCTCTCTTGTTCATAAACTATATAGACAACATATGTAAAGAAACCAGCCAATCAGAGACTGCAAGAGCACTGCATGACGAGAGCACAGAAGAACTAATTGAATTATAAGACCACATGAATATTATAAACGAAATGTATAGGGAACATAACATGAAAATTAACACAAGTAAAACAGAGGTATTGACTATAACTAAAGCAGAAAAAACAAGAACAATTCACCTAAATGACATCCCTTGAAACAAGTAAAGAGTTTCAAGTACCTAGGAAGTATAATATCAAATAGCAAATCAGAAGATATCGAAAATAGATGCAATAAGACAAACCAAATCAATCGACAAATGGCACCAATACTAAAGAACAAACATGTATCAATAGTTACTCTAAAGACACAAAACAACAAATCTTTCTACCAGCTCTATGCTACCAATGCTAAACCTGGACAATGACAGAAATAGATAAAAGAAAAATTAAAACAACTGAAATGTATCGAGAAGCGATAAGTTCAGAAATGAAGAAATCAGGAGGGTGGAGGGGGAGTGTTATAGCTGCGCTATATTTTATTAGGAGGCAGTAAGTCGAATGGTTTGGCCATGCAAGTAGGTTACCAACTGACAGTATACCACAACAAGCAATGGTGTCCAAGCCAGATGGAAGCAGAGGATGAGGCTGACCACTTAAACGATGGGCGGAGGGAATTACAGACTCCATGGGAATCTTGATACATGAAGCCCATAAATGGGCACTTTCCTGCTGATTATACTTCACATCGACACCGCAAGGTACAAGAGGAACATGATGAGATGAGAAGATGATAATAATACCACGAATGGAAATCAGCATGGCTGAATGGATAACACGCTTTCTTAAACATCAAACATCTGGTATGCTGATGCCGAGGTAATGGGTTCAATGCCTACACCAGACAGTTGGACTAAAATGATGGCTTCTCGCTCTTGACTTTAGGGCATAAATTACAAGTACCTCTGAAGTCGTAGTGGGTCCGCCTGATGGCGAGGGACACTGGTAATAGGGAAAGACAATCTACATGCAAAATTAAGTTGATTGCTACTAGAAGTAGTGTGTATGAACTACTCTTGAGTTCAAAGCGAGCGAGCACACACAAAATACCATGAATGATTGGTAAAATAAAGTCAGCCCATTTATTCTGGTTTTTCAGAAAATGAATCTAAAGCTAACATTTTCTTTCTCCACAGGTTGATGAACTTATTGGAGCCAATCAAGATAAGATCTTAGAAAAAATTTTGGCTTTGAAATAGTTCCAGAAAACAGTGTCTGGTTTATTTTATTGTTTACATTTCTTAATTGTCTCTTTTCCTTTAAAGACACCAAAAGATTGATGCAAATGTTGACAGTTGCCAATGTGGATCATGTAACTGATTTGCTGTAGTTAAGAAAAACCACATGGCTATTTTTGAGCGTCTGGCTAACAAGTTTGTGTACGCAAGCTTTCATATTGTTTCCAGTAGTCGGTTATTAAATGTGAATTATTCACTAGGAATAGTTTAGTATTGAATTGTTTGTTGACAATAAAACCATGTTGAGGCAGGCATTTGACTGGATTCCTCATGCTTTTGGCAGTTGGAGACTAACTCATTGTGATACCTTGTGATGCATTTATAGAAAGCTGTTTTACACAATTTGAGACACTTTAGGCACGGGTAACACTTCTGGCATTCATACAGTAGTTCTAAAGATCTATATAAAGCTGTGTTGAACTATTTGTTGATGTAGTTTCCCTGGACTTCAGACTGTATCAGTCTTCTGTATGTGCTCTGTGATGTGCTTATAACATTTGACATGTGTATTCTGCTAAAACACCTCTGATGTGTTGTGCAGTCAGTCTGGCATCCGTTGTGGGGTGGATCTTCAAGTCATTTCTGTAAAAGGTGCAGTTGAGCAAATCTTATTTAAGAAGTCTTTTCTAAGTATTACATTGTCATTGTGCTTGCACACACTGATTGCTGGTTCTACACACATCTTGTGTTGGCTGAAGATGTTTCCTGATTCCAAAGCTACCCAAAGGCAGATTACAACAATAAAATAGCTGGAGGCCTTTAAATTCCTGAGTAGAGGAAGGCTGAGAAAGAGCACACAGTTTATTTTAAAAAATTGACATTGCATCAAGGCACCAAATTACAGATTAATAATAATATGGTGGAGCATCTATCTAAAGACAAGACAGTAAAATATGTAACATAGCCTCAAGCGTGCAATTGTAATCTCATTTGTTAGTTCATTGTCTAGAAATGTGATATATTAGATCCTAATCTGCTGTGTGTGAACAAATGGCAATGTGATTACAATGTTATTAAACTTGCTTCAAGTATGCGTTTAAAATGTTAAATTTTGTGCGTTATCGGTAACAAATTCCTGGTGAATCTGTATCTTGTGTTTGGATGTGAGATTTCAGGTTATCCTTAAGTGTATTCTTAAATAAATGTTTGGAAGTAATGTTAGGTGACAGTGGCATACACCTTCAATGTATGCCACCAACCTAACATGTCTTGATTAATCTCAGCTGTCACAAATTTAAATTGTAACATGACACTCCAACGGCAGCGCAGTATCAAACAGACTTGCAAAAGACATTGCACACATGTGTCTGACATTGCCAGAACATGATGTATTGTCAGTGTGCTTATACATGGCCGGTGGAGGTGGGACATACCACGCTGGCGGTCTGTCAGGGACAGATCTGTGATTGGGGCCCAGGGAATCAAAGTCGGGTTACCGGCTAACAGCACCATCAGGATGGACAACAGCATTGTTGCCATCAGGTTAATAGAAAGAGTTTGAGACACTGCGGTTTAAGAAAATCGTCTCTCACAAGGTGACTGGACATAAAGAAGTGGCTATGGTTGTTTAGAGGATGTCGGTGGTATGTCACTATGAACACACTGCAGCTTTACTGATGCAAAGCTATAGACACTAGAAAAACAGTTTCGCTCACATCAGTTTATTAATGACACAGGTATATGATTCACAGCAAACGGGACACTATTTCCAGAAAAATACACTGGCTCGGGTATATAACGCAGTTGTCTTCGATCGGCCTGATTATATGACTTATATGCCTCGGACTAGATCCCGTGTCCGAGCTGCCTGGCTGAGGTTTCCTTCTCAGCCAGAACTCCGAATAACTGCCTTGTTTTTGTCCCTTAAACGTAGCCCATTCTGAATAATTCTTCCTGAATGCCGCTTTCCTGGCTGGTGTCCCTCGCTCAGCCCAAAATCTCACTGCCCTCAGACCTCCACTGTCTGGCTCAAAACTCTCCTCTGAGTATCTTCGCTCTGGACCCAGCTCCCTTCACTGGTCCATAACTTAATGTCCTAGCTACGTTTCCCTGGCTCAGACTCCACTGTCTGAAAATCCACTAGGCAGAGTTCTCCCTGACTCCGCCACAACTCAACTCCCTGGGCTGAAGCTTCCTCCACTTCTCCCCAAAACTGACTGCCCTTAATTTTCCAGACTTGTGCATTTATTCCCTCTTTACAGACCTCCCACGAAACACACCATTAACCCCTTGATCCCACTTATCAGTTCCCATGAAAATTACATTTAGAATCTTCCTTGTTTCTAAGTTTCCTGTCACGTATTCACATCTCATTAGTGACCTCCTCTTAGCCCGTAAATGTTCTAGCCACCCCTGTATTGGGTCTTACCCATTTTTCTAGAGTTTCTTAATCGACTTCTCTGACTTCACATCTGCTCTACTCTCACGTTTTATCTACGTGAGTAACACTGACAACTCCATGATGTATTCTTCACTGTTTTTAGGACCCATCTTTGTATTGAAATTCTTATCTCCACCTTCACTGACCTAACATCTGCATATACTTCTGGGTCCCAATTACTCTTGCTTATGTTGTAAAATTCTTAAGGGTAATTACCCCAGTTTTCCGCCCACCCATGCACGTTACATCGTCTCAATCATTTGTAATGCTTTTATCACTGGTTATATTTAATTTTCAGCCAAGTACACCGAGGTAACTGGTTTCGGAGGTTACAGGCATACACCTTCAATGTATGCCACTGATATTGAAGCATCACTTCCGGGAACATGGTTTCAGTAATCCAAAATACAAGCAAGATAAAAATGGAAGACTTAGCATTTGTCCTGGCCTAGTTTGTCACATATGTTTGTGTGCTTTTGATGTAGTTGTTGGAAAGCATCTTGTAATAGAAATCAGATTACCTTACAATTATAGATAAGATAATAATAATACATGCTTACTGATTTCCATATTCCGCTGTCTCCATATTAGCTGACAAAATCAGTCCTAATATAAATGGTCTGACACCACATGCATCCCCCTTTACTAGGCTACTCATTTCAAATTGCTTACTATTTATTTTTACAGTTGATCATGTTTACTAGAAACAAAACATTCAGTAATAAAGATAATTCATCTAAAATGCACCAATAGTCGAATGTCTATGCAGCACAAATAAATAACTTATTACTGGCTCCTCTCATACTAAGACCACCGAAATATACCACAGTATGACAATTTTAAGAAATGTTGACGTTAATTAAATGACATTTTGTACTGTAACCGATATGCCAAAGTATCTGCCACGTGGCTAATCGCTGCCATGAAATGCTTATCCTGCATCCCCGTTATAATCCAGAAAGTTTGATCGCAGAATATAATTTGTTTAAGAATAAGACACTTTGTTTCTGACTAAAGTTTAGATAATTATTGTTAGGATCTATTTTTAAAATGTTACATACTTGAAAGATAGAAGGACTTCTGAGGAGAAATGTATGAAGATGTGGCTACAAAAAAATTCAGATAATATAGATGAAAGCTAAGATAAAAACCGGAATCTTTATTAGAGGTGCATTTGGCAATACAAAGCCTAAAGAATGGGAAGTCACCAGGGACTGCACATCAACAGAATTAATTCAGGCAGGAGGAGCAGGCTGTGTCCATATCTATCGTGCACATTGAAAATGTGGAAGCAAAACTTAGACGAGAGCAATGGAAGGTTTAGTTCCGGTAAGAATAGAAGGTTACTGCCATAGAGGAAAGCACCGGAAAACTACCTCTTTAAAAGTGCCTAGTACATTATGATTCGCCTAAAGACTGATCACCGCAAGACAAGGACAGAGAAATTAAAATTAGCAACATAGAATGTTAGGACGCTAAACGACGACGAAAAATTAGATAACAAAGCAAGAAATGGAAAGAGAAAAAAATTAATATTTTAGGGATGTGCAAAACGAGATGGACAGGAGCAGGCATCAAGATAGACGAAAATTTTAAGATTATTTATTCTGGAGGTGAAGATCGACAAAAGGGAGTGGCAATTATTTTGGACCGGAAAACATAAAAATCTGTTCAAGGATATTGGGCCGTGTCGGACAGAGTTCTACTAGTTAAATTAAGTGGCAGACCTTTTAACGTAAATGTTATTCAAGTATATGCCCCAACAGGAGAATCCAGTGAAGATAGTGTAGAGTTATTTTATAATACTGAAAATATTTTCACTGTATATGGAAAAAAAGATCTGGAGACATTACACATCCCTGCCTAACACCTATCTTAATAGGCTGATATTGTCCCACTGCATTATCAATCATTATGGCAGCTTGTTGTTTCCAATATATGTTTTTTTATAAGTCTAATGTGATACAGTGAAATTATTTTATAATGACATAAGAGTCTGACTTAAAGAAATGTAAAAATTCAGAAATAAACATCATAATAGGGGACTTCAATGCAAAAGTAGGAAATCAAGGTGATTGATACACAGTAGGAAACTATGGTTTAGGAGAGAGAAAGGAAAGAGGAAACAGACTCTTAGAGTTGGCAAAAGAACAGGAAATGATCGTAGGAAACACCTGGTTTAAGCAACACCATAGAAGATTATGGACATGGAGGACTCCTGATAGCAGGATTAGAAACCAGATTGACTACATTCTGATTAGCAGAAGATTTAGAAACACGTTAACAATAGCAAAAACAGTTCCCAGGGCTGATTGTTTATAGTGACCACAGATTACTTACAGGAACATTGAGGATAAAGTTGAAGGCAGTCAAGTATATAACAGGAAACACTAAACATGACTTGTGTACATTGAGTAATGACAAGGAAATCCAAAACAAATTCAACATAGAAGTACAGAACAGATTTGATATATTGTCTGATCTAGAGATCCTGTTCCAGGATGTGGATGATCAATGGGAAATGTTGAAGAATTCAATCAGTTTGGCTGCAGAAACAACAATTCGAAAATTAAAGAAGGTGGGTCGTAAGAAATGGATGGCTGAAGAAAATTTTACACCTAATGGAAACAAGAAGACTCAAAAATAATTCTGCCACATATGAAGAAATTCACAGACAAGTCAGAATATTATGTAAGGAGGCAAAAGAAGCATGGCTTGAGGAAAAGTGCTTAGAAATTGAAAAACAACACAACAGTCAAAATACCAAATTAGTGCACAAAAGAATTCAGGAAATTACTAATAAAGAACAAGTACATCAGCATGCTGTTTAAAAACTAAAGATGGCAGAATCATAATAGAAAAAGATCAGATTCTACAGTTATGGACTGATTATGTGAACAACCGCTATGATGATAACAGAGAGGAACAGTATGATATTAGATTTAATAATGAAGGACCGCCAATTTTGAGGATGGAGGTTCGAAATGTTTTTAAGCATATGAAAGCTGGCAAGGCCCCCGGTGCAGATAACATCACAACAAATATGATTAAAGCTTTAGAAGAATATGGAATAGATCAAGTCACCAGATTGCTGAACACATTATATGATACTGGAGATATACCTTCTGAATTATGTAACTATTTATTGCCATCCCAAAGAAATCAGGAGCCTTGGAATGTGATCAACATAGAACAATTAATATAATGCGTCACTTCACAAAGATTTTGCTACGAATTATCATGCAAAGAGTGAGGAAGAAAATACAACCTGAAATAGGGGAAGAACAATGTGAGTTTGTAGAAGGAAAGGGTACAGTATATGCTGTGATTAGTTATTGAACGTTCTATAGAAGTAAACGAGGATATACATCTTTGCTTTATTGACTACACAAAGGCTTTTGATAGAGTTAAACATGTTAACATGGTGGATATGCTTGCAGATCTACAAATTGATGGGAAAGACATTAGACTTATAAAAAAACATATATTGGAAACAACAAGCTGCCATAATGATTGATAATGCAGTGGGACAATATCAGCCTATTAAGAGAGGTGTTAGGCAGGGATGTGTAATGTCTCCAGATCTTTTTTTCCATATACAGTGAAAATATTTTCAGAAATGTAGAAGATATAAATGGAAGCAGCATTGGAGGACGAAACATCAATAACATTAGATATGCAGATGATACAGTATTGATTGCAGACAATGAGCAGAATCTGCAACAATTAGTAGATACGGTTGTTTTACACAATGAGCAACTGGAGTTAGAATAAAATTGTAAAAAGACAGGTTATGATAGTCACTAGGAAGAACGAAATACCACAATGTAATATACAAGTAAATGGGACTATTCTTCAACAGTGAATCGGTACAATTATCTCGGAACAGTCATAACATCTGATGGGAGGGAGATATCTTGAAGGGATTAGAACAAGAATCGCCGTAGCGAAAGTAGCCTTTAGGAAGATGAAAAACATTCTGACCAATAGAAAGATGTCAATTGAAACGAGAAAAAGTGTTAAGGGGATACATAGAGCCTGTTCTTTTTTATGGATGTGAAACTTGGACAATGAGCAGTCGAGCTGAAAAACATCTGATGGCTGCAGAAATGTGGTTTCTGAGAGAAATGCAAAGAATACCATGGACAGACAGAAAAACCAATGACCAAGTCCTACAGGAGACAAATGAAAATCGTAACTTGATTAGAGAAACTAGACGCAGACAGTCAAAATGTTTTGGACATGTGAGAAGAAATGGATTGGAGAACTTAGTGACAACTGGCAAGATCGAAGGGAACAGACCGAGAGGAAAATACTTGGATGGCATGGGCGAGGCAGGAACACTGTGCTGATCCACGACTCTGGTGATCGAGTGAAATGGCAAGTCATGACCGCCCACGCTTTCCTGCATGGCACATGATAGATTGATGATTGATTGAAGAATAGAAGGGTCAGCCAGCAAGATGTACATGGGGCAGCAGATGGGCGAGAATCTGGCGGCCTGTGATGAGAGCACCTTTCCGTGAAACTACTGGACATGTTCAGTTCTATTTATCGTAGACATTGTCTCGCATTAAAGTATTGCTTTGCACAAGACATACCACAAGTGATGTATTTCGTTAATGAGTTGTGACATATATTTCTAGAGATCATCTATAGCGCACATTCTGTTCACACTTGTGAATCTATCTTGACACTTGTGAATCTATCTAATTCTGTGTGTATTGTGTCAGAAGAGTTGGCTATGGTATTTTCCTGGAGTAGTTGAACACCATCCACTGATGTCACTTGATCACAGTACAATCAGACTGTTTTAGTATTGGGAAATGCACAGAATGGGAACACTCGGTGTTATGTTCATGTTGACTTGGCACTGAATGCTTGCATCTAAAAACATGGGTGAGATCATGCAAAATACGGAGATGAAAGACTGGCCATAAAACAGTCATGTTAATTTGTGTTTTTGCAAACTGAGATGGGTAATTTCACTTAATACTCTGCAACAGAAAACGCATACTGGAACATTTGGAAGCCCTTTTATCTCCTCGTAGTTTACCGTGCACAAACACAGATAAAAGATTATTTCATTACCATCATCGTCGGGAACACCAACATGGTTGCAGGAATGTAGATTGTATTTGTCTGGTGTGGTAGCTGTTTCCTGTCACTCTTTATCCTAGAACGTAACTGATTGCTGTAAATGTTATCCTTTGAGTCTGTCAATGATATACTGGCATCGTGTAGTTCATCATACCTCTTGAGTTAACATAAAGCAACCTTCTGAACTAGAGTGCAACATCCGCCTGTCCTGCGTGTTAAGGGGTTTTCTATACACAGCATGATTTTGTGGCTGAGACTAGGTTTCCATTGTTGCTAGAGATTTGTTCGGCACCAATCTATATATTGCTTGCTACATTGTCAATTTATCGATTCTTGGGATCTGTCTCATATCCCGTGGCACAAGCCAGTCGATTGATTCCTTCAAACCCATCCGTTTTCTGTTGATAAGTTTCCACTCAGAGACAGACAGATCACCATTCGTCACCTCAGAGCTGGGCATAACAGAGTAAGTAAACATGCGTGGACCTTCACCTGTTTGCCAGGCGGCTGGACGTACAGGAACTGAACAAACTGCTGGACATGTTCTGCAGGCTTGTCCTGCACCATAGCCGGTTAAAAACTCCTAAACCCCAGCCCACATGGAACTAACGAGGAACATATAATTTCTAGTCATACAGCAGAACATAAAAACCGCAGCAGTCGACGTGGCGATAAGGGATAAGTGTTCTCACTCTTAAAATTATGATGGCGATGCTCAGTACACTGACATTAATCTGCATTTAAAAGTTGACTTCTCGTTCAGAAATCCATGACAAACTTTGTTTTTCTCGCATATCCTTTACAGGACATCGCTGTCAACATCAGCATCTTTCAGCTGATTGTTGATTTCTTGGCAAGATTATGCTCAGTAGTTTGCCATTGCTTTCTGGGCGACGGGCTCACATACTCCGTTAATTAACGACGCGGAGAGAGCCGCTACCAATTCTCACGCAACGTCACGTTACTTACGAGATTACGGAGAAAGTCGTGTAACCTCTAGACCAGAGAGACCGGCCGATGACAAACCACTGAACGTAAAATTGCCAAGAAAGTCAACATGGGGTTGATTGCAAAGGAATGCAACATTTTTCACTACAGAAGAAATATCCCTGGTTGCTTCACAAGTGACTGCACCCTTATGTAATGATGTACGCCACCAATTACGGTCTTTAGCAGCAGTCTCTCAGATGTCAAGATGAATTCCGAAAGCTTTCAGTGAGATTTTCAGTCTTTAAAGCGTTTCCTCTGGCCGCCTTGGGAGCGTTTACCACAACGCAGCTCGCCGTAAAAAAAAAATTGTTTAGGGAGCCTGTGATCTGGCATACGAGTTAAGTGACCACCCCAGGGAATCTGATTTTTCATTAGTAGAATGTGGATACATAAAATGATATTCGGCACGGTGTGATTATTCCCTGGAGCTGGCTGGTACATAACTACAATCTTCTGCAAGTTGATACTGAGCCCAAAATTGGCACAGGCATACGAGAAAGCTGAAACATTGTGTTGCATATCTGCCTCTGAGTTGGCATATAGAGCGCAATCATCAGCAAACAACAGTTCTCTGACGGAGTCGCTGTTAGTTTTGGTTTTGGCTTTCAGCCTTCTGAGATTGAACAACTTTCCATCCATGCGGTAGTTGATGACTATTCCAATGTCGTTGTTCTCGAAGGCATTCGTCAGCATAGCTGAAAATTTGAGGCTGAACAGTGTTGGTGCCTGGACACATCCTTGCTTCACTCCATTGGTGACAGGAAAGGGCTCAGACAGTTCACCATTTTCCTGTACTCTTGCCTGCATGCCATCATGACATAGCCGCACTATTTGGACAAACTTTTGTGGACAGCCATATTTCGCACAATTTTCCACAGTCCTTCTCTGCTGACCGTATTGAAAGTCTTGGTGAGGTCAATGAAAGCGGAGAACATTTCAGAGTTCTGTTCTGACATTTCTCTTGCAGCTGCCTTGCAGCGAAAATCATGTCAACAGTTCCTCGTTCTTTTCTGAAGCTACAGTACTCGCAGTTGGATGAAGAATGACTTGCGCGATGAATTGGATTAAAGCGAGAAAGAGTTGCGCAATTCGTTGACGTCATTCTCTCGCCTGAGTCCACTGGCAAGACCAGTCAAGACGACTAGAGACGAATTTTAGGTGCAGTGGATGACCAGGGCGCTCTACGTGCCTTGCCATTACGTTCCACAACGCTTTGCAGGTAAACGTCGTCTTGCCCGTTGAATCATCGCGCAGTCTGCCGAATCCTGTCTTCACATTCTGGGTAGGCATACCTTAGTTAACCGCTTGGTTTCACACCAAATCGGCTACCGACGCCGGGTTTAGCCAGCCTCTCATAGCTGTTGCCCGGGGGGGGGGGGGGGCGCTGTCGGCGGTATATCGTTCATGCCTCAGGCTTGAGACATTGTCACTGTAGTTTTCCATCTTATAGGTGTGCTGCTCCTCGACTCTTGACTCGAACGGAACAGTCTGCTCGACTAGTACCTACTACTAACTGTTGAGTCGACGGAGAGCACACTACAATGTCTGGTCACAACTGAAACTTTAGAATTAGGGTTGACGGATATCAACAGCGTGAAATGGGAGAGTAATGATGAAGATTAGCTTCACAGAGGTGGCCCGACAAACATAGCCAAAGAGAGCAGAAAGATTAGCTCAGCTTGCAGAGAGAAAGATCTCATTGGAGATAATAAGCATTCATTCAGTAGCATGTCCTTTGCAGAACCTCCCTCCCATAACAACCTTCCAGAAAACCCCTCGATCATAAGCAAGATGTCCCGCGTCCGATACACCCATCTGGAGATCATCCGCAACATCCTGCACCCATCTTCTCTTTGGCCGTCCTCTTCCTCTCTTCCCAGGCATATACCCCTCCATTATTGTTCTCTCCAAACTTTCGTGATGTTTCAAGTGACCAAAATATTTCAGTTTTCTTTGTTTTATCGTCTTTAATAGCCAACCTTTTTCAATATTCAGCTCTTGAAGTATGGGTGCATTTGTTCTTTTCTTGAGGAGCGGCTGGCCGAGTGGCTAGAACGCCGGACTCTCATTCGGGAGATCCGGGTTCGATCCTTCGGTAAGGTGTGGGATTCTTTTCTGTCGGGGGCAAAAAGAAAATCCTAACCTGCACAGTTCGCGGCGACTGCACTAGCCAGGCGGCCTTAATTCCTCAGACTCAAATACTCCTCTGCCATACACCGCAAGGTACTATATTGGAAGTAAATGACAGTTTCAAAACAATGTTTTCCCGTGATGAATTTGAATAACGAAGACACAAACAATAGATTGCACGATTTATTGCCTGGCATATTTCGCTGCATCTCGTCAGGTACATACTGCAGAAATCACACAACTTACGTGAATTAATTAGATAAATCCTTCAAACTGAAATATACACATGTTCGCACAGTAATGTCGATTGTCTACCACGGTAATTTTAAACTGACTAACATGTCTTTCTGCTTGCACAAGTACGGCTTACGAAGGTTGATTATTATAGCTTCAGCAAACTTTAACAATCGACTACTTTGTGTGTTTAACAACACACGGAAGGCACTGTCTCTTTCAACCACGTGACCGCTCTCGAGCACTTGTCTCCCGACCGATGAAGCCGGACTGTTCCGGTGTGTCGGCCTGCCTAGGCTACCATCTTCTGTGTGTAGTATCTTGTCCACCCAATTCGGAATGTGTTCCGAAACCCTGCAATGTAACTGTCGCTCAGTTCTGCCTATGTAGATGGCCTCGCATCTACATGTAAATTGGTAAATACAATTTGATTTGGCGTACAAAGCTACAGGTTATTTTATTGCTGGGACTGGGATTGGTGTGTTTCTGTACCTGATGACTAGAGCTGCAGCACAGAATGTTCGCTCGACTGCTGTGGTGAGCCGGTCCCGCAGACGTTGCATTACGTCATCTCCTCGGAAGGTAAGCTGGATGAATACCTTGAGTTTAGGGACTGTAGTTACTTCTGATTTCGGTTTGGGCTGTTTGCAGTGGTGCTTTATAAATCCTGTGGAGTACCCATTCAGGTTTAAGGCATTCTTCAGAGTTTCAAATTCCTCTGTCAGTGTGTCCTGGGTGCATATCTTCCTAGCATGGTCAAACAGGGTCCGTACTAAGCCCCGTTTGTACTGGACAGGTGCGAAGCTCTGAAAATTTAAGTATTGGCCAGTCCATGTTTCTTTGCGGTACACCGATCTTTGAATTGTGCCGTCTGCTCTAAGTCTCATTAGGATATCTAGAAACGGCAAAGCTTCGTTGTCTTCGTGTTCCATAGATAAAGAGATGTTTATATGTCTCGTTCATTGTGGCCTGGAACGACGTTGCTTGTAGCTCGTCTGTGGTGATAATTAGTATATCGTCCACGTAACGACGGTAAAAGGCCAAGTTATTGATTTCTGAGGATCTCTTTTCTTCTAAGTGTGCCATGAAGATGTCCGCTAGAATAGGTCCAAGTGGGCTCCCCATGGCCACTCCGTCAATTTGGCGATATGACTTGTTTAGAAAGTTGAATTGTATGTTGGCAGTACATAATTTTAATAGCCTCTCTAGAATAGCTGATGGTATGCCTAGTTTTAGTTGTTTGTCTCTAATGCGTTCGCTTATTATATTCACGGTCTCATCTAATGGAACGTTGGTGAGTAAAGAGGCAATATCCATGCATGCCATGTGTTTGTTGTTTGTGTTCGTAAGCCGCCCTTGTGCAAGCAGAAAGACATGTTAGTCAGTTTAAAATTATCGTGGTAGACAATCGACATTACTGTGCGAACATGTGTATATTTCAGTTTGAAGGATTTATCTAGTTAATTCACGTAAGTTGTGTGATTTCTGCAGTATGTACCTGACGAGATGCAGCGAAATATGCCAGGCAATAAATAGTGCAATCTATTGTTTGTGTCTTCGTTATTCAAATGACAGTTTGACAGTTTCACCCAAGATATTCTTAGAACTCGTCTATAACATTTATATTCAAAAGCATTTATGCGCTATTCAGCTTGTTTAGCAAGTGTCCAGGTCTCACAGGCGTATGTTGCAATGGGAAAGATGCATGCTCTTAAAAATCTAATTTTTGTAGTTCTATCTGTCCCACTCCATAATTTATTCAGTTGTTTTAGTCTTTGAAGAGCAATTGATAGTCGTTTAATTTCCTTCATTGTGTCACTGTTGTTGGTAGGGGAGACTGGGGAGAAATGGACCAGCAATTTTGTAGTTTTCAATTTTTGCTCATCACCGGAACAGATTTTATCGAAACATAACAAAACCATGACTAAAATGTTGTACATTCGTTTATTTTAAAAGGGGAAAACATTTAACAATCTATTTCTATATGTTTCTTTACAAAATGCATTTCAAAAATGTATATGAACATAAGGAGAAATTGACCACCATTGGGGTGAAATGGACCAGCACGTGGGGAGCAATGGACCATAGTGGGGAGAAATGGACCTTTTTAAAAAGAAGCAGCAACAACTCATCCATATTGCTATAAGAAATAAATAATCATTAAAAGGATATTTGCAGTTTTTTTTTTTATTATTTTAAGCGACAGTAAAAAAGTTTAATATGATATATTAATCTAATATAAAGTTTTATCGAACATTTATGCCTGCAAGACTTTCTTTGAAGACATAGCCATCTTTGGTCCTAGAAGTGGTTCCAGTGATTGATGATCTAGTAAGCTGTGCTTTAATACATGTAATTGAGACACTGGCGACATCTTCTACCTTAGGCTTAACAAATTTACCAGCAACCTTCTCACTCTTACGCAAGAACTCTACCTCAACATCACCATCATCATCAATGTCTCCCCTTACAATTCCTACATAGTAAACACAAGTCTTCTTTGTTCCATATTCACATAGCACACACTGGCCTTCAAAAACCTCACGCACACCAGTCAAGCTAACCGTACACTCCTCATTTTCACCAAATGAAACATCAGAATCTGTGTCATCACAAAACGAAATGTCAGTTTCTGGATCTGAATCAACATCAAGTTCTTTCAGCAGCTGTCTCTTTGCCTTTTTGGGTGGAACTTTTGCTGCCTTTTCTTTCATCACCGCTCTTTCCCTAATTCGATCCATTTCTGGCGTAGAAGTAGCCAGCATAGTTTTTCCTCATATTATTTGAATCTTTTCGCGGACCAGCTTTTGGTAGTCCTCTGAAAACATGAGGCGAAGTAAAGGAAGAAGTAGCTTTATGTTGAAGACTCCCTGATATTTCCTGCAAGTCATCTACAAGGTTCTCAACATTACACTCTTTCTGATTTTCATGAAATTCTTGTGCAGTTTGATCTGTGCTGGTACTACAATGTGGAGATGCTGATCCTGTCTGTTCATTGCTTTCTAAAGTGGCATTTTCACTGTCCTTGCTGATGGGCCTGTTCGTTATTTCTGAAGGCATAAAATCATCTTCTGTAAAAACATCTTCGTTAAAGGGCCAAATACCTGACACTGCAAAGCCTGATTGAATGTTAATGGGAGTTGCCGCATTAAGAAAAGCGTGGCCTCCTAGATTTGCAACTTGATAGATTGTCAGTGGTGTCCCAACATTTTTCATCATCCATGAATCACACGCATTGTTGTAGACCGACTTCATGGGTCC
This sequence comes from Cepaea hortensis, assembly GCA_963921405.1. NCBI lineage: Eukaryota > Metazoa > Mollusca > Gastropoda > Stylommatophora > Helicidae > Cepaea > Cepaea hortensis. The sequence goes on from OY992885.1 coordinate 65,098,514, forward strand.
AAAAACTGAACGGTCCAAGGGCTGAGTTTTAGATGAGGTGTGTGGTGGCAACGTGATCACATGAATGTTGTTTTTCTTGCACAGTTCAAGTGATTCAAATGAAATGTGGGAATCGTGATTGTCCAAGATCAAAATCAAAAGGAAGTCTTTGGAAGGTCTTGAATGCTTAATGAAGTGATTTATAACTTTGACGAAATTATCACGGGTCATCCAATCTGATTCATTCACAAGGCCAAGGGAACCTTCAGGTGCTCCAGCAAGCATAAAATTCTTAAAAATTTTTCTTGGAAACACAAAAACTGGAGGGATAATGTGACCCGCAGCTGACACAATGCAACAGATTGTGACCAGTTCTCCTCTTTCTCTGGATGTCACCTGGCCTATTTGCTTCACTCCTCGTGGGGCAATTACTTTTGGCACTTTCTGTACAGTGGTCAGACCTGACTCATCCAAATTGTAGATTTGAGCTCCACTCACATTTAGTTTTGTAATGGTTTCCTTCACAATGTTGAAGAAGGTGCAAATATTATGTTTGTTGAAAGCTGTAGCTCTAGCCAGAGATGTTGCCTCAGGTTGCCTTATGGTCAGCTCGGGATTCCGTCGCAAAAATCCACAAAGCCAGTAATTCCCTGCCATCATTTGCTCATCCCAGGTTAAAGGATGTGCAATGTTATTGACTTTCGCCATCTCGTACGCCAAAATACGAACGTTTTTAGTTGTGAGTCCATGGAACATTCTTGCACAATCTTTCAAGTAACTAGCAAAATCAGCTTCTTGCTTAGCTGTGAAAACAAGGCTATGCCTATAATTTGGTACGAGTCTAGTAGGCAGACCATTTCCTTCTCTGTCTTTTGTAAGATTGTTATTGAGAGTAGAGCGAGCAATGCCGTACTCCCTTGCAGCTTTCCTCACTTTCATTCCATTTTTCACAGCATTAACAGCTTCTCTCATACGTTCCTCCGTAACGAGACCCTTGTTGGTGTTTCTGATGTACAATCTTGGCATCTGAAACAAAAGAGTGACAGAATTATATAACATTTAGAATGGTAGGCCTATCATTTGCAAAGAAATACTGATCATAGCACGAATGGCGTGCATCTTTAATAAATCACTGAAATCAAATTTGTTAACAGTTTTATTGGTCTAGATTTAGACCCCAGTATTAAAAAGAATCAATAATGCTGATATTCGAATGCAATCTTCAAAACTTTTAATAACAACAGACTGTCTTGTCAATTTCTTCTATGGGGAGAAATGAACCATGGGGAGAAATGAACCGGTCCATTTCTCCCCCATCAATGTATTAAACTATTCAGCCATAAAGTCTCTTAAATCTAATATTATATGCTATATTTTTTATATGAACTCTTAAATAACAAGTAAATAAAGATATTAACGTAATTACCTTGTCCTGATTCCTGACTATGCGTCTGCTTTACGATGGTGTCTTGAACTGGAAAAAGAAACTTTAGTGCAGAACATTTTTCAAACTTTGCGTGGGAACGACCTGTGCGGGAAGTCGATGGCAAATGAAAAATTCGGACTATGTTTGATGTGGAAAACAAACTTATTATGGTTTCACTTTCATTGCATCACAGCCAGGGGCCAGAGAGGGGGTGGTCCATTTCTCCCCTATGTCCATTTCTCCCCAGTCTCCCCTAATCAATGACCCAAGATATTCAAAATTTTCCACCATCTCCAATTTTTCTTCATTAACATATATTTCTTTTTCCATAGTAGTTTTATCTGTATGCATTATCTTTAATAAGCACTGCACGAGATAAAGAGATTGGCAGTGTTAAGTGGTGAAACGATGAAAGATGGAGAGAAGATTTAGTAGACGGGATTCAAGAGATCAATGATGCAGACGCAGTTTTAAAAAAGGACAAATCCATAAGACACTGTTGGTTGGAGACGTTATGATATTGTGGTTGTGAAATGTCAAAGTGACAAGGAAGCAGACAACGTAAGAAATGAGATTTTAAATTCAAGAAAGCACGTGTATTGGTGGAGATGGCACAACGTAAGATAGTGTAGCAGACAATGTACAGGGTGGGGCAAAATGATCTGACACATTAGTAACTTTAATAAAACTAAATTAGAATAAACGAACAAAAAAGTATTTTTATTTATCAAATGTACACATGATGCCATTTTGTTTTATGTTGTTTGAATGATTTGTGAGGGGAAATTCAACAACAGGTTCCCCGTACTGCTATTGTGATTTTCAGTGACGAGGCCCATTTTCATTTGTGTGGAAGCGTGAATAAGCAAAATGTCCGCTATTGGTCCTAAAACAATCCTCATGAGTTACACGAACGCCCCTTGCACAGTCCTCATGTAACTGTATGGTGTGCGATAGCAGAATTTGGCATTTTGGGTCCGTACTTTTTTGAAGAAGACAATGTTACAGTGACCGTTAACTCTGAATGATATTGCGTGATGCTGGACACTTTTCTGCGACCCAAATTGGATGAACTTGACGTCAAAAATAATGTTTGGTTCCAACAAGATGGCGCAACAGTCCACACGTCTATACGTTCAATGGAAATTTTGAGGGGGATGTTCCCCGGTCATTTAATTTCATTCCGAGGTGACCTCTGGTGGCCTGCCCGATCACCTGACTTGAACCCGTGTGATTTTTTTCTCTGGGGATACCTAAAATCAAAGGTATACGATCTATTGAACAATTGAAAGATGCAATTCATCAAGAAATTGAGTCTATTCCACATGAAATGATCCACCGAGTTATGGATAACTTTCGCGAACGTCTTCAACAGTGTGTGGACAATAACGGCGAACATTTGACTGATGTAATTTTTAAAAGAAAATGAAATGACATCATATGTACATTTAGGAAATAAAAATACTTTTTTTTCATTATTTAAACAACATAAAACAAAATGGTTTCATGTGTACATTTGATAAATAAAAATACTTTTTTGTTCATTTATTCTAATTTAGTTTGATTAAAGTTACAAATGTATCAGATCATTTTGCCCCACCCTGTAGAATGAAAAGTTAAAGATATCGGTCTCGTGAAATGGGAATGTGATGACGAAAAGCAAGATGCTATCGAAGTTGAAGATGCCCTGCACCATAGCCGGTGGAAACAAAGTGCTCAGTGACAAGAAAGATGTTTGCAGAAAGTATAACTTCATTGGAGATCCTGTGGAATGCACAGTTGAAGATATTAGCGAGGACAAATTGGAAAGTCTCCCCCGATGTGTCTCCACCTTGCCGCGGTGGGGGAGCTTGTGTGTCCCTTCGACCCCATGTGCTTGCCGATGGATGAAAACTACATATCGGAAAGCTTATGGGATAGGGGCCAGATTAAGAGAGACACAACCTGCTGCTCTGCAGGTAGACTGAGGATAGCAGTCAAAAGTTTAAATCTGGCGCACGAAGGCAGAAGTTCTTGGTCCGGACAATACTCTAAGGCTCTCTGTCGAGGGTTGAGGCTGAACGCCTCTAAACCACAAACCCTCGGATCTGAGAGCCGGCCGATACCCACCCTCCGAAAAATAGAGGTTAGATACTGAGCACGCTACAAGCCCAGTTCTATACTTGTTCGAAGGCTTTCAGCTGTGGGATATGAGGGATTCCCGGAAGAGAGGGCCTGGCCGTTTCTCGTTCATTACTGCTCGGAGGTAAGGTGCTGAGCCGGCAGCACATGTAGCCTACCTCGTGAGCGAGTACAAAAAGGCAAAAAAGTGCCACAGTCGAATAAAATGGTCACAAAAACTGTCTGTTTCTAATGACAAAAGTCGAAAAACGTCTGAATAACACGAAATGGAACGCACGGCTAGCGAATCCATTTCGTGGTCCGAAGTCAAAAGCAAAAGCTTACCGAGTGGATGTCGCCCGTAGTCTGACCGCTCCTGGTGTGTGCTTGAGCGACCAGTGGCAAGTGAGATGCCCAACACATGGAAGTGAGGAACTAAAGCAGCCATGAGCAGGACGTGGCAACTCCTCGGTTGAGCCCAGTCTCAGAGCAATATGTGCCGGCTCTGCAATTATGGAAGCCTCCTTGGACAGCGTGGGAATGCCCACGGTCTGCCCCTGCCTTCTCCTGATGGTCGACCGCGATGTCGTTGATCGTTCTATCTTGACCAGCTGAGATGTGGGCGACATCACAACAATAAGTCTAACGTGTCTCGAAAACCGAGGAAGGTTAACCTCATTAAAAAATGCCCGCCGAAGTCGGAAGTGCCGTCCTACGGGTGGCAAACTAAAAATTGGCACTACGCATTTACGTCCGAGTGAAATGTCTCGTCCGAATGTCTCTCGTGCTAGGAACAGCTCTGACTACCTAGTTTCCGAATGCCGCTCTTGTTCGGAACAGCTCTGACTAGGTAGTTTTCCGAATGTCTGTCGTGCCTGGAACAGCTCTGACGGGCGCAACGACAAGCACATGTCCGAAAACTCGCTGAGTGGATACCATCTGCAGACCTGTCTGGTTTGTGCGGGAACGGCCCGGGGCGAACGAAATGCCCAATATATTGAAGTGAGGAATTAAAGCAGCCATGAACAGGACGTGACGATTCCCTCGGTGAGCCCAGTACCAGAGCGTTATGTGTCGGCTCTGCAATCATGGAAGCCACCCAGGATGGCGGAAAATGCTATGGACTGTCCCTGCCTTCATTTGAGGGATGACCGTGCGTCTTCGACTGTTCCAACTTGACCAGCTGGGAGGTCGACAGTACCACAAAAGTGAGAGTCTCCCAGGAATGCTAACCTGGTCAAAAATGCACGCTAAAAGTCGGATGTGTTGGCCTAAGGGTTTCGACCCAAGGGTGCCTAACGAGACACACCGCAATCACATCTGGAAAAAAAAAACACTCCGGATGAACGCAAAGAAGAAGAAGAAATTGGAAAGTGATGACAAAGCTGATGGAAGGAAACAAAAATTACATGATTCGTCATTCAAACTACAGAAGATATATAGCAGACCTTTAAGTGGCAGAATTGAACAAAGTATGGAAGGGCTGGCTGAAAGTTTTGCCGATGTAAAATGCGAAAATATTGACGTGAAAGAAAAATGTCGAAAAGATCTGGTAAACGGTCTTAGAGAGCATAGCGAGTGCCGGGTCTTAGAGAGCATAGTGAGTGCCGGGTCTTAGAGAGCATAGTGAGTGCCGGGTCTTAGTCAGCTATGACTGGGCTCCCGTATGACAGTCGACGGTACTACCTGCTTTCTGTTATAGTCCATTTACATTGGCTTTCTCCCATACAAACATCCACATCTCAGTAACCAATTGAGGGAAAATGATGAGATTTAGCATATAACCTTATCATTATGTCCACCCAACAAATAAAAAATGTTTGCTCTGGAGATTGTACAGCATATTTCAATGTTTGTTTATATGCAGTATATAATTTACGGGTCAGAGATGAAGTGCATATTATGAAATATACTACATCTTCACACAGAAACATCAGGGTTCAATTGTGGAATTGGTCGTGCAGCATGAGAATGACCTTATGGCAAGTACCTCAAGTGGGAGTGTTCAGAGGTGTCGTCAATAATGTGGGTGCTTTCATGAAACGTGATTATTTTATAAATCTTACCATTTATCACTAACATCTGAATGTGTGAATATTGTTGAATGGGATTGAATATGAAATTGTGTACACATTTTTTGTACACAGATGAAGATATTGAAGACGTGAAATGGGAAAGTGATGCGGAGCAAAGAGCCTATGTAGCAGACGTAACACAAGAGACCAGTGATAAAAGTCTCATAGATAGAATTGGAGAAATATAAAATTGAAAATAGCCAGTGGACAGTTGCAGATGTCAACGATATAACACAGAAATGTGATGGAGAAAGTGTCCAGCGAAGGGATAATCAGGCAGGCAGAATCCATGAATTCATTAACATTATTGCAGTTGTCACACCAGCACGCTTCATTGGAGTTAATGTGGTATGGAGACTGGAAGATATTGAGATGTGAAGTGGGAGAGTGATGTTGAAGATAGCACATTAAAAGATCCAACTTCCAACTGTGTGAGATGGACTCAGATAAGAAACTGACATATACAAAGCAATCTTCCTAAACTCAATACAACCAAAGAAACAAAAGAACACAACAAATCCAAAGAAACGTATACCCAAAGAAACCAACACAAACACTGAGACAGATACAATCAAAGAAACCAAAACAACCGTTGTAATGGACAGAACCATATGAAGCTACATCCACTGTAACGGATTTTTAAAAACCTGAAATTACCACTGAAAAACACAAAAAAAAATCAACACAATCACTGACACAACCTGAGAAAACGATACAACCACTGAAACCGACATGACAGACTAATAAAACCAAAGTAACGGACACAATAAAAGAAACTGACACAACCACTGAAAAATGACAACCACTGAGGAGGAAAAAAAAAAAAATCACAGACATAGACAACCATTTAAACTGACACAAGCAAAGACAATGATACAACTTAGGAAATCTACACAACTGCTTCAAGTAACCACATCTAAATAAACCAAAACAACCAGTCACTCTGACACAACCCCTGTAACTGACGGTTCCAAAGGAACTGATACCACCCACTGAGACTTAAAGAAGCTAACACAATAAGTGAAACACATACAAAGACAACGATAACAACCAAAGAAATCAACATAACAGAAAATGACAAATCCAAAGCCTACAAATACATCAACAATTTTTGAAAGTAGCGCAGCTGTTAACAACTTCATCATTCCTAAGAAAATATATTTAGCTGCAGTGTTAGATCCCCAAACAAACAATCACATAACCAATATTAATATTAATTTGTCAGTGTCTAATAAACATTTTTGGATATTATACTGCTAATGATCATTCTTGCACGGAGGTATAATACTTCTGTAATGTATCTAAACATACATACATGGTCACAATACCATATCATGTGCAGACACACTGATGTAAACATTGGTTTAGTATTGAGACACCTGGGAAGGTTAACCCGGTCAACAAATGCCCGCAGAAGTCGGATGTGTCGGCCTAACGGCGCAAGAACGCAGCTCTGCTGTAAACAGGCACAACGCAATCACGTCCGGAAAAAAAAACTCCGGATGAACGCAGAAGAAGAAGAAGAAGAAGAAGAAGAAGAAGAAGAAGAAGAAGAAGAAGAAGAAGAAGAAGAAGAAGTATTGAGACACTGTGTAAGCATCCTTCAAGGTACAATGGATAGACTCATGACATAAGATCATCAATATCAACACGTACACATATGGGACAGTACAAAACCACTCAGTTGACAGACTTCACTGTCAGATTTCCACCATTTTACTTGCGGTGAATGAATCACAAAATGGCCCAAACCATTTCATCTTCCAGAAACACACCCATCTCAGTACACTTGAGGTATAGGTTCAAAGCAGGGTGCTTCTCCTGGAGAGAAATAATCCTCACATACCCCAAACTTCCTCACAACAGACCATTTATTTGAACAACAAGGATACAGATAAGTAAGTTTTATATTGATATTTTCATGTAACGTATTTCACGTAGTTGTGTCAGTTTGTGTTTGTTTATTCTATGATGACAAAGACTTTAGCCGCAACGTCCATTGTGTTACCTGTAATTGTGTTATAGTAAATCTAATTCTCACTTTCTGGTGATTCATTCACGTCTTTGACGTGCTACTACTCTTTTACATGTTTATCTCTCCACTATTCCTTTTTCTAGTACTTTCTTCTTAGTAGTGCTTTCACATGAATGTGCATGTTTCAGGTTAGTATCGTGTTGTTTACACAGATTTCCATGATTTCTTTTGACCACAATCAAGATGTTTTATACTAGTCTAATTCAGTGTAATCATTATGAGAAAATTCAAATAACAAGCTGTAATAATCTAACATGATTAGAATTTATAGTGAAAAAAAAACAACAACAAATATTTGCAACTGATTCCTGGTAATACCTCTAGGTGTGTGAACTTGCTTCGCTTTAGCAACACTTCCTGTCTACTACAGTACTTGTGAAAAGACATTATTAATCATTAATGAGGTCACCATATTTCGTGATCCTTAGTATATGTAATTTTGAATAAGTATAATTAAATCACTATATAATTAAAAAATGTATCATTATTGTATAAATATAACACAATCATGTGAACAAATTCTGATTGTCTTTGCATGAAAAGTTATACTGCATCTGTATATACATTTAAACAGTTAGTACTGAATCTCACATAATCAGGTTCCTCTAGTACCTTGCGGTGTCGAGGTGAAACATAAAAAGCGGGAGAGTGCCTGTGTATGGGCTTCATATATCAAGGTTCTTATGGTCTCTGAAATTCCCTCTATCCATCGTTTATGTGGCTGGCCTCATCATCTGCTTCCGTCTGATCTGTACATCATTGCTTGTTGAGGTATACTGTTAGTTGGTAATCTAGTTATATGGCCAAACCATTTAACCTGCTGTTTTCTAATAAAATCTAGCGCTGCTATAACCCCAACTTTAGTCCTGATTTCTTCATTTCTGATTTTCTCTCTTCTTGATACAATGTGTATTTTTCTCAGGAATCTCATTTCTGTTGTTGTGATTTTTCTTTTCTCTTTTTCTGTAATTTTCCAGGTTTGGCATTGGTAGCATAGAGATGGTAGGAAGAATGTGTTGTAGAGTGCTTTCTTAGTGGCTATTGATACATGTTTGTTCTTTAGTATTGGTGTCATTTGTCCTGTGAGTTGATTTGCCTTATTGCATCTATTTCTGATCTCGTCTAATGATTTGCAATTTGATATTTGATTGAGGGGGTGTTCTTCTAGATCAGGGATGCCAAACTCAATGGCTCAGCGGGCCAAAACCCAAATCACACATAAGGGTGCGGGCCGAACAGGGTAAACATTCAATAAGCCGAAAATTAAACCTTTTTTAAACATTAATATAAATTAAAACAGATAAAAGAGCTGCGCAGTGCCAGTCGTGTCATTACTTTCATCGACAGCAAGGGAGAATGCAACACAGTCTTTGCCTTTTTCCATCAGCTGTGTTTTCACATCAGTGGCCATCTCACAGACCCGATCAACAATCGTATTTCTACTTAGGTTTACCTTTGCAAACATCTGCCGTTTGTCTGAACACAAGACATCACACTTTCATCATGCAGCGCTTCAGAAACTCTCCACCTGTAAATTGTCGGCCTGATTTTGCGATCTCCTATGCCACAATAAAACTTGCTTTCACAGCAGCTTCAGTTTGTGATTTTGCTTTGGTGAAAAACATCTACTGTGATGTTAGATGCCTCTTCAATTCTTCTACCTTCTGTAGCTTCTGCTCTGCATTCAGGCTATTTAACTTGTCTTGATGTTTAGTCTCATAGTGCCGTCTCAGATTATATTCTTTGATCACAGCCACATTATCTCCACAAATTAGACACACAGGTTTACCGCCAATATCAATAAACATATATTCAGCCTCCCAACGGCTTTGAAACGCTCTGTTTTCAGAATCAACTACTTTTCTCTTGGTCATTTTAAATGCTAGCTTTGCTTTAAAAAGGATTGTGCATTTACCGACAGACGCTTGATTGATATAAAAAAAAGAAGACGCTTAAAAGTCAACAGGATCGACTTCATTGTACAGGATTTTATCCCATATGGCTCGGTCTCTTTCCGCAGCGCGGAAAGCGTCGCACAAAGCACAAACTCCGTAGCTCTAGCGACGACCCACAGGAGTCTTCGAAAAATTCCACTCGTGAACCGAAGGACGCGAGGAATCGAACCCACAAGCTTCGGAGCCCGAGTCAAACGGCTTCACTACTTCACCACTAAGACTCCCAGGATTGATATCAGGTTAGCCGTAGCGGGAAAAGGTGATTTTATGTCCGGGCTCTACACTATTTTCATTTCTTATGCACCAATCCAAAACGAGCAACTGAACGTTGCTAGGACACTAACGATGAACATCCACTCACTACACAACTTTTATTTTCGCTTATTCTGATCGAAGCGAGAATGCTCTCAGGTAGCCTATCATTCGGCAAGGCTACTAACTAGGGAATTTGATTTGCACTTTATATCGTGGCCATTAAAGAAATAATTTCGCCTAAAATCCTCTCTAGGGCCGAATATATTTGTACGTCAATTGAGACCTCTCGAGCCTGATATGATTGTACGCCGGGCCTGATGTGGCCTGTGAGCCTTGAGTTTGACACGTGTTCTAGATGAATGTTTATTGTGTTTTCTTCCTTGGTTATAATCATTACCTCTGTTTTACTTGTGCTAATTTTCATGTTATGTTCCATACACGCTTCGTTCAGACTATTTATGTGGTCTTATAATTTTGATTCTAATTTTGCTATCAATGCTTGATCGGCAGCAAAAAGAGTTCCTTAATGGTGTGATTTGCCGTTGGTTCTCCTTCTGTGTTTTGTTCTTCATGCGGTGTTGTTACGGTCTCTCTTTGGCTGATTTCTTTACATATGCTGACTATATAGGTTATGAACAAGAGGGGGGACAGGACACAATCTTGTACTCCGGATTTTATGGTGAAGTGTTCCGAGTATCCTCCATTTGTTCTTACTGTACATTCACTGTTGGTGTATACGCTTCTATATAAGTTTGTTATATGTGTACTCACTCCATATCTTTTAAGGATTTCGCATTGCTTGTTTCTATCTACTCTATCAAATGCCTTTTCTTGGCCGACAAAGGCTAAGTAGATCACTCCTTTACCGGGCAAAACGTCCGGGAACGTTTCTACCCCGGAACGGGCAATCCGTCCGAAAGCGCCCTTGACTATTATGCATTGTAAAAACGCGATCTCGCAGCTTTCCGAGACTTCCGATTGTCTACTTTCGGTTTGTGGTATAGCTTGACAACGTGGCTGCCATTCACAAGCGTGTACTTTGAATTTGAACGGATTTAAAAAAAATAGTTTTTGTGGGTTTTACGCTTTGTATTTCAAAACGGATTTCGACAATTCTTCAAGTGATACCGGGGATTTCGCTGGGTTCAATTTAAATGACATTGAAAGGCACAAAATTGACTATTAATCGGACCTAGATATCAGTGATCAGCATTACTTTGCGTTAGCAGTCGTGAGTCAGACTTTAAAGAAAGTGATTATGATTCGGAAAATGTGTTTGTAAATTGCCGTTTAGATGACTGACAATCACAAACAATATGTTGTATTTTGTAAATATTTGTGGCATCATTCATGTGAATAAAATATTCTGCATGATTTTTACTTTATTTTGCTGTTTTTTTTTTTTTATTAAAATCTGTTGACTGACAATTTATATGTGATATTTTTACTAATGTAACCCAAAATTTTACTGAACCTCAAAATTCTTCTTGCCCATTCAGGGCTACAAAACAGACAAACGTCTGCCCGGTAAAGGGTTAAATTCAATTGATTTTTCTATTAGTTGTCTAAGAGCAAAGATGGCATCTGTGCGTCCTTTGTTTTTCCTAAATCCAAGCTGTGTTTCGTTTAGCTGGGGTTCTATTAAAGGTTGTAGTCTTTTCTCTAGAATTTTGCAGAATATTTTCCCTGTATGACTCAAAAGGGAAATTCCTCTGTATTGCATACAGTCTCTTTTACTGCCTTTGTGTTTCCAAATTGGGATAATTATGGCGCTTCCCCAGCGTTTATGCTTATTGTGTTTTCTTCGAGCAGGAAAAGATTCCCTTGCCGGTTTGCTAGGTCAGTCGCAGGTTTAGGGTGAAAATATCTGGCCAAGGAGAGTCCTTACCCCCCCCCCCCCCACCCCACCGAGCCATAGCCCCGTTAGCCCATGACCTCATGGTCATGGTTTCCCGGTCTACGAGGAGGTGGGGTTGACTTGTGTAGTCTGTGGGTCATCGGCAGGCTACTAATTTTCACTTTTCACCCTTCCTGAGAATAATGAATACAGGTTTCTAATGTTCTTATTCATCATCTGCATCTAACCTATACTGTAATCGGTACCTGATGATCTGTTGCTAGTCTTAGAAATCCTCTCAGTAACAAGTACTTTTAAAATCAATATTACTTTACCAAATGATACTAAATGAATCAGGATAAATAATACTAAGCTAATCACAAACACACGATAGAATGTAATTAAATACCATCAATCATGTGCACCATATTACTAGTTATAAAAACTTCACCATAGAGCTAGCATGGCAGGAAGCTTCTGATCATCAGAAGGGTTCCCCTTCGTGGAATGTTTTCACCCTTTTCCTTCCTTACACTTTTTGGGGACACCCACCCGGGTCGTGATTCTGGGTGTCTTTCTCCTGCCATGCGTTTATACCGTTTTGAGATGTTTTCCCACAAATGTGCATTGTTCCTGCTCACAAACTACCTGTTCCTAGGGGAGGAGAACATAATGCACCCAGTGCTTCATGCCCTCACACATATACTAGCACCTCTGCCATGAAAAGCCAGCTTCCTCCCTGACTGTTCGCTTCTGTCGTTGCCTCCATGTAGGCGGTTCGTTATGCACCAGTACACATTATTGCCGCCATGTTGCCTTCATTGTACACTTTCATGGTTCACGGAATGCCCCTAGGAAGCCATCTCTTCCTCTGGCCTACTTGGTTGTGGGTCTGCGCATGTTACTTATTTATTACTGACACCTTCAGTAAATAACAATGATCTCTTCAAGCAAACATATCTGAACACCACTGTCCACTAGTGATCATGTCATGAAGTTTACGCTGATAAATCTCTATGATGTATGTAACATTCTGATGTGATCATTTAATGAAGTCCATACTGATAAATCTCTGTGTTGTGTGTAACATACTAATGTTTTACTAGATCTAGATCCCTTCTATGTCCTCTTTAAACACCCCCCCCCCCCCTCCCTCCACACACACACACTCTCTAGCCCCTGACCTGCATTGTTGTATGACAACGTTGGACTATTAATAACTTTACATACTAGACTGTAAATAAATTTTCTGAACCTAATAATTAGTAAAAGTGAGCTGAAAAATATGCTGACATGTCTTACTGCAAGTGTTTACAGTAATTACAGAGACAAGTAATTATCACTGAGTCAAAGATAGCTATTGTGACTAAAACACTGACATGCGAATATTCAATGACACATGCACAATATCCAGCCTCTGGTATGAAACAATCACAGTGGTGATGGAAAAAGGTCACCATTTAATTCAGCACACCTGTTTAATTCATGATTGCATTATTTTGTCAAAGACACATTGACAGCATGAACAATTTCTAACTGCGGACGCGCCATGGACCAGGCTGACATTCTTAATGCTCTACGAGAAGTAAGACTTTTGCGAGAACCAAGTGATGATTGTGAATCTACAACCATGGTCAGACTGCGAGAACAGCAACTTAAAAGAGGTGTGGTCAAACAAGAACACTACGCAGGAAGCCAAAGAACTAACACAGAACTGGTGTCATTAGCCGCTACACGCTGCAGGATGTGCTGAGGAGGGGATCCGAGCACTTATGGACTGAATGGTTCGATGTGTAATGAGGATGATCTGTCGACTAACTAACTAACTAACAATTTCTAATAACCACTGGCTGGTCCCTTCTTGATAAGGTTAAGAAGAAATGGCCTGACAGCCACAAGTTTAACATCTGAGTCTTCCTGACAGAAAATATCCTGTACTGAGTTTGATAACTGCTGCTGTCGAATTTCTGGTCTCTCCGTGGCCAGTTGGGAAAATGATATAAAACTGAAATGCACAGAAATAAGAGAAAAGCAAGTATGCATCACTGTTTAGCTAATTATGCTAATTACAGTTTGTAGAAAACAAGAACACAAAACAAAAAAATATGTACGGCAACTTCTTCAGGTGCCATCTGGAACAGATGTCGACAATATTTGCAAAAACAAAACTGACAGATGTACTCTGAGCATCTCTAAGGTGGCATTGAGAGGCTGGTCATAAATTTAGAATGAATGTGACATGTTTAATCCTCAGTAAGTGTCAGGTGGTTTAAATGAATCTGAGCTTTTACATTATGGCTGCTTTATTCCTGTGTCATCTATACTGCACTCATGCAAAATGTTGAAAAGCTCTTTTTGGTTCACATTGTTAAATGCTTTTAAATAGTCTATATATACATAAAATACTGCTTATTCTGACTCTTTTGCAGACCATCTAAATAGTGTCTTTTATCCACCCTTAGCCACGTCATAACTTTGTATTAGCCTCTGTGTATACGTGCTAGGTTCTGACAATAGATCTCTCATTCTGCTATTATTTAAATCTGCTTTTTAAATGTTTCCTTTCTTCTATTTTCTTAAGGGTTTCAACCTTATTTGCTGGCATGTTTCAAAATCTGGTATTTAATTTCTTGGTTTCTGAGATATCCTACATGATCTTGATTTGCATGCTGAAAAGATGTGTTGTATCCTGTGAGTTTATTTATCCGCAGATGATGATCTGAATCTACATCTGCACTACTAAACGCTGTTATGCAGAGATGATCTCAATTTATTGATAAAACAGATATGATACATTTGATGTTCACTACTGTGGTCTGATGATATCCACATTTTAAACGTGTATTCTTTTATATGGAAAAATACTTCCTCTTATACATGATATACTGATTAACTGCACAAAAATAGTTGAATAATTCCCCATGTTTGTTTAACTGTTTCCCCCTGATCTCATCATGACCTGTGCTAATTGATCCTGTCCATCAGGTGACTCATAAAAATTGTGCTATTTCTATTTCTTTGATTACCTATTGTCACAAAATGAAACCGTGTGTTTATCCGGTTGATTATTACAGAGGATTTTCGGATTAAGCGGACGATCGACCAGCGACATCTATTTGTACTAACAGAGTAAACACAGTTGTACAGGTTACATCGTGTCAGCCCATAAACACATTTGGTGGTGAGGGAGAAGGATATGGAATGGTTCCGTTTGTCATCTATACTGCCGGACATCAGACGGAAATGGCTGCTGGGATTGTCACCACGGAACAGAAGAGTGACAAGTTTGTCAACATTTGAATGCAGATGGAAGCCGTGAGATCACAGGGGCAGATGTAAAACGGAAGTACCTAGTACGGAAAACAGTGCATCTGTCAATTCTTGGTTTCCGGAACATCAAGATGATTGGCAGCTTGGTATCGAAACTCTTTGCTGGGAGTTTACAGAAACTAGCTGGCTTGTTTTGAGAATCTAGGCAATTACTGACAACTTTGACAGGATTTAAGCCAGGAAAATAGTTTCCTGACAAGGGATGATCTGCCACTGTGCCACCTGTGTGGGGGCATAAAGGATAACGTCACGTGGCCAACTTTGGTAGTTTGCCATATAAACCCGAGTTGGGATCAACTAGGGGGGAGTTGACCAAGAACCGTGGATTATGATGGACGTGTTTGTGGGAGAGCTCTACAGTGTTAGATTAATTTAAGATTAACTAGCATGTGCCGTTATGGCAAAGTGTAGTAGCCATCCCGGGAATGAGGCGGTTTTTACATAAGGTAGTCAATATAGTCTATTAGTTCTAATTAATATAGACTGTAGCCTTGTTAAACTATAGTGTGATGATTAGCACTGTTAGTGGAAACTAGTTAGAGTAGAATAGTGATATTAACTCTGCTAGTTAAGAATAGATTAGTGAAGTGTTGATAAGCTTTACTAGTTGAGAATTGAGTAATGAGGGATAATTGGGATCTTCCAGTAGGTGTCCCTGGTGGGCGGGGTTCCGCATTCTGTTTGCTGATATTTTTTCTTTGTCATAGCCTGATTCGACTCTAGGTGGGTAGCTAATCTGCTCTGTGACTAAGTCTAGTTAGCTAAAGATCATTAAGCAAGGTGATAGGCTTACACTCAGCCGAAGGGATCAGTGACTAGTACTATCACCAGATGTGTTGTTTCTATCCTAGGTTCCCTACCAGATCCAAGGAAACTCTACAAGTTTTTGGGAAAGAATTAAAAAACCCATTCTGAAGAACACCAGTTCAAGAGTCAATAAAGTTGCATACAGAAACATAACTTACGCTAGAAGGAAATTGATTCATCAAAGAGAGTGATGCATACTGATGCACCACACAGCATTAGACAGTAGTAACGAACCGAGAACCGGCTAAGAGTACCTAGTGTTAGTACAGCAACAATTAACATTAGAAATTAGCACTTATGGACTGAATGGTTCGATGTGCAACGAGGATGATCTGTTGACTAACTAACTAACTAACTGCGTACACACTACAATAGACTTGTGCAGTTTGTTAAGGAACGTTAGGAACGGACATTGTGTAGAGTGCAACCGGTCCATGATTAACTGTTAATACCACCGGTGTCTATTTCGGATGTTCATGAAATTGGATTACCAGAGGTCTACAGAGGCAAAGCAGTATCCGGCAAGATGGTTTCGGCAACGGGTGAGAAGTACATGTTCTGACGTAACGTGCTGTGGTCTATCTTTGCTGGGATCAGCTGACTGGGTTGCTGTCTGAGAGTCAGAGTCTACACACTTTATAGAACACGTCACACATTTTCTTCACATACACGTCTCATATACGTTACACTTTTATTTTAATAAATTACTCTTTATTAATTTTTAGAAGCAAGAGTTGTTGAGTATGTTGCGTTGGGGAAGTATGAGAAGGGGGCATAGTACGACAGTGAGAGAGTGATAGGAAAAGGTGTCCATAGGCTGGTGGAGTGTGTTGGACGGAAGCTGGTGGATTCTCCAGAATAGTGAGAGGAACAAAATATTATAATGTGGGTGTCGACTCTCTTCACTCCAGGGACGACACTTTAAAGGAGGACACGACACCTATAAGTAAAATTTCTCCTTAACTGATTCATTCTTATCAGCTGTTGGTGTAAAGTATTGGATCACATTCATGTTTATTTTCTTTCTCATGTTTCTAAATGTTGCTGTTACTATTCTAGAACTCACTGCTTCTCACTCTATTAATGCTCTCACTAACTCCTTAGGTAACATTAAGACCATGGCATTTTTCCATGTGTGGCCTGAGAACCACCGTTATCCTGTGATTAAAATTTCTTTGCCTGAAGCCTTCCATCTTGCTACGTCCAATTCTAAAATGTTAATCTTATAATAGTTCTTTTCCCCCAACATTTTAGCTGTTTGTCTGAATTCATAGCTTTAACATTCCATGCGCTAATCCTGGAGATTTTCCTAGGTGAAATTAAGTTAATCAGCAATCCGGACTCCTTGTGGTTTTCTCCAAAGCACATCATACATCCTTTAAAAGAAGCCTATTTTTCCTCTTGGTTTGGCTGATTT
Source organism: Cepaea hortensis (assembly GCA_963921405.1). Taxonomy (NCBI): domain Eukaryota; kingdom Metazoa; phylum Mollusca; class Gastropoda; order Stylommatophora; family Helicidae; genus Cepaea; species Cepaea hortensis. Next base: position 65,115,730 of record OY992885.1, read on the forward strand.
ATCCTTTTTTGTTCTCTTGCTGTTTAGATTTGTTCATGGTTGGGTGGATTTTGTAGCTCATGTTTTCTATGAGGTGGGGAAGCCAGCCCCAGACCCAACCCTCCTGAACTGTCTCTTACAACATGCAGGATTCAGTTACAGTGTGACTATACTTTGCTACCCTTACAGGCCCCATTAACAAACAGGCATATTTTTCTTTAGCAGAGTCAAAACAATAGACATGCTGAAAGTTCCAGCATGGCACTTGCAATGTGTGTTGCCCCTGTCATTCACTATTTCTAACACCGACCAATTCTTCTTTCTGTTTCTGTACCAGACTCTAAAAAAATAATACGAAGCAGTGGCAAAAAAATGCAGAAAAAGATGACAGAAGGTAAACTTTAAAAAAAATTGTGAACACAAATTAATTCTGTTTTCCAGAACATCAAAACATACAGTAATCAGAAGTACTAGGCATGCTATGTTGAGATTCTTCAATAGTCAATAAGTCATGGTAGAAGTGGATGTTTCCATTGTCTGTTTCCGTCTTTTCTTATTTCCATTAACGTGAAACCATGTATAGATCACATGTTATGTCATCATCATCGTCACGTGTTAAGTCAATAAGTGTTATGGTTCACCATGTGAGCATCAGTCATTGTTCCAATTATGCCACATGGCCAAGCGACACATATTTCTTCATGTTGCTCTGTACCCATCAAGTCTGCCGATATTCACTAAACTTTCAGGTTTATCTTCACTCGTAATGTGCCCAAGAAATCCTGACTGTCTACATGTCATTTCTCAAGTCAATTGAATTTTCAGCTGTTTCTTGATTCATTTTTCTGTTCATCCATGGTATTTTTTACCTTTTCTGAAGAAACCGCATTTTTGATGCCATTAGATGTTTCTCAGCTTGTCTGCTTATTATCAAAGTTTCCCATTTATAAATAACTTAAGTGATAGTTTTAGTATATAAATTTCATACTTAACACATAATGATGAAATAAAAAGAGACTTCCGGTCCCGAACATGGAAGTTAGGCATTTAAATGGTTAAGGCCTCTGTAGTGTTTATACTTGTGGCTACTATTTGCATTCACATTTTCCTCATGTTGGACTGGAAGTGTATGGTTCCGTTGCCCTGCTACTGAGTTGAGTGTGTGGCACGACACTGTGAGCTGTGAATTTCGTGTGAAATGCTTTTACACATCCACGGTTGTTTTGTAGTGTGAACTGCATGATCGGAATAATGGCGGCCGGCTTTGTCACAGAACTGACTGGTTTGCCTTATGCAGAAATGTGTGGCTGTTTTCTAATGACTGCTGCTTCCATCGACGATGAACTGCGTTTTTCGTGAAGGACTTTTGTGTCGGCACATTCTGGCGGTGGTATTATGCACAGTGAAGTGCTTTTGCATCTGTCCGGGGTTGTTTATAGCGTGGACTGCGTGTTCGGAATTGTGGTGGCAGGCTTTGCCACAGAGCTGACTGGACTGACTTATGCAGTAGTATGTAGCTGCTGGTTTACTAGTGACTGCCGCTCCCATCGACGGTGGACTTTTTCATGGAGGACTTTTGCGTTGGCATTCTGCCAGCGGCATTGTGCACGGTGTACCTGTATGGGCTGTTGGTTTGTCGAGACTCCTGTCAGTTTCACTTTTCACATGCGGCAGTAAGAAGCATTTTGTGTGATATTCACTGGCACAGGAACGGAGCATAATGGGGACGACCCGCTGCCATGAAGTTGGAACCACAACTAATGACTAATGATGAAATAAAAGTCAATTGTACAAATTCAGACAAATGTTGTTCACATACCTTTTCCAAGAAGGCATGACTGTAACAAGATCTACCAAATACTTTGACAGGACATGGCTCTGTAAAATAGAACAATGTACTCTTGTTAGCAACTTGAGGTCTCATCTCATGTTTAAAAAAAAATCAAAACAGGGCTCACAAAATGTAATTCATGATGTTCTTGAAAACTGGCACAACATTTCTTTACAAAATCTATCAAGTAGAAAAATCAGTCACACTGTACCACCTGGAACCATTGACAACAAAAAGAATAAAATAACAGGAACTAGAGACATGCATACAAAATTGATGAACATTTTTTTTCATTTTACACAAACCTTTCTGTTAAATGGAAATATGTATTCTGCTGATCTGGTGACAATAAAATAAGAAAATAACTAGATGTATGTTTACTCAAAGTTGATCAAAGATTAACGCAGAAATAATACATTATAAAAAGTCAACAATGACCAAAAGTATTTACTTGGTTTAATGAAAAAGACTGCACATATTATTTTAGCAGGTTTTAATGATCTCAACAATGATATATTGGTAGCATAAGATCTGTATTATTAATGTCCAAAAGGCAACATTTTAAAATGAAAAATATAACAACCAAAATCCACAACAAGCCAATCTGAAATAACAGCTGACCATATTCCTCAATAGTGTGTTATTAAGGCACACATTTGAGATCTCAAGTCTGGCCCTCAGTTGCTGTGGACCATGAAAAACTGCAGAGATCTTCCAACCCTTCATCATCACCATGTGTTATGCCAATAATCACGCATGGTTTGCCCTCTCACACGATCACTAGTATCAAATCAGTATGCCAGGTGGCCAGATCATCCAGCTATTATCAAATCAGTATGCCAGGTGGCCAGATCATCCAGCTATTATCAAATCAGTATGCCAGGTGGCCAGATCATCCAGCTATTATCAAATCAGTATGCCAGGTGGCCAGATCATCCAGCTATTATCAAATCAGTATGCCAGGTGGCCAGATCATCCAGCTATTTATCCTTTTGTCTTTACTTTGCTCTTTTCCCAACAAGTTTTCCAATTGTCTTTAAGTGTTCAACTTTATTTCACCTCACAAAACATGTCTACACAAGTCTGGACTGTATACATCTAATTACTTCAATAATTGTGGAGTTTTAATCTACTTCCTGAAGGACTGTTGCATTGGTTTTTCTGCTAGTCCATGCTAGTCGTGGCATTTTCCTCAGAAACCACACCTTTGTTGCCATTAGATGTTTCTCATCCTGCTTGCTTATTGTCTAGGTCTCATATAAATACACCTGTATTTGCAGCACTTTAATCATCTCTTTCACGTTTATATTGACATCTTTTTTTTTTTATTGTAGACTGTTTTCCCTCTTCCAAAATACTACTTTTGTTGTGATTCTGGTTATAAACTCTACAAGGCATCTTCTATTCGGTTATCACTGTTCCAAGATTGTTGAAATGATTCACCTGCTTATCATAACATTCGAGCCCCTCTGCTGTGTGTCCACCGTGACGAGGTAGAGGGGCTTGAGTGTTCCCATGACCCCAAGAGCTATGCCGATGGTAGCACAGCTACTGGTAGGGTCACCCATGTCGGACAGGTCAAGGGAGAGGAACCAGACCAAGCGATACACAAACCTGCTGCCTTGTAGGTAGACTGGGGACAGTCAAATCAAAGGCTAGGGAAAGCACCCCGAAAAATGCTTGTCGAAATTGGATGTACTGAGCCACAGGCTTGACAAAGCAGTGCAACGTAACTTAATTCATGATGTCACAAATTAAAATTAATCATTATGGTGCTAATCCCGTGAAGTCCCATCAGGCGGTGATAGTGCCGGGTCCCTTGCCTCGAGGGGGTCCACCCATGACTACTGGTGGTCACCAACCCCTGTGCTGTGGAGTCAAGGCACAGAGGAGTAGGTTAAGAGCTATTAACCAAACACCACAGACACTCAACATACTACAGTGGAATGCTGAAGAAGTTTATAACAAGAAAGTCTCCCTAACAAAGCGTCTTCATAAAGATAGAATAGATGTGGCATGCATTCAAGAGACACACCTTAACGCTAATCGCAGATTCTCAGTCAGAGGATATCAGGCCACACGTTTTGACCCCGAAGGACACAAAGGAGGAGTTCTAATACTTACACAAAATACAATACCTTGCAGGGAAGTATCTGTGATCTCTGACAACCAAACGGAAATTATAGGTATTGATATAATGATAAAGGACATGAAAATAAGAATTTACAATCTGTATAGCCCAGCAGATCATGTCTGTCCAGTCTTCTGTCTCGTGTACTGCTAATAATTTCTGATACCGATTGTTCCTCCATGCCATGGTTCCAAACTATCCAGCTCTTGGTCTCATCCTCCCTATCTTGCTCTCTAACTTTCAGTTGTCATGATGTACTCCAGTTTTCCCCTACTGTTGGGGAATGTACCCAAAGAATGTGGATTGTCTTCTTATAATGTGAGTAACCAGTTCTGTTTGGGAGTTAAATTCTTTCAAGATATTTCCACTACACTTTTTATCTGTCCATGGTGTTCTCATAATTATTCTGTAAAGCCACATCTCTGCAGCTCCTCTAGTCTTCTAACTGTCCATGATTGACATACGTATATCAAGAATGACACATGAAGATCTTAAAAACTTATTTTCTCACCTCAACTGACACAGATATATTGACAAGACTATTCTTTATCTTATCATATGCTATTTTTGCTTGGGCTATTCTATATTTAACATCTTTAAAACATCTTCCATCTGCTTTAAATAAGGGTACCTGTCTAAGCTATAAACAGCATAATACAAAATATTTACTGGAAACAAGTAGCAGCAGAGCACTGAAATGCAATATAGAACCTGTTTTGCAGTATGGAAGTGAATCTTGGAATGGAAGTGAAGTAATTAGGAAGATCATAGAATCAAAGATGTGGTTCCTGAGATGAGTGTTGCAAATTTCTTGGACTGTCAGAGTTACTAACAATGATTGCCTGAAAGAGGCTATTGAAACTAGAACATTATATATAACAATAAGAAAGAGACAAACAGCTTTCTTTGGTCATGTGATGAAAAGAGAGAGGCATTGGAGAACATCGTGACAACTGGAAAGATCAGGGCGAAAAGAGACAGAGGCAGACCAAGAGAAATGATGCTGGATGGACTGAGACAGAGGCATGGAGGAATATCATCAACCGAGTTGACCCAGAACACCAAAGACCAAGATCTGTGGAGAGACATGAATGCCAAAGCCAACTGGCAGGGCACTTGAGGCTGATGATGTGCAGGAGAACTATACTCACTTCAACAAGAGCCTTCATGGTTATGTGCAGATATGCTGGCAGACCTTCATTCCCAGTTTGTTCCTTCAACAATTCTACAGCCTCTGACCACAGACCATGATGCAGTAAGTATTTTAAAGCTCTCTCCACGCAGTTTTCATGTTCACTGTAATCAGTCAATGAAATCGCTGTCTATACATAAAGGCACACACAACTTTTATATTGAGTGGTCACATCCTTTCCAACAACTTGCATTTTATATTCAAAAACATTGCATGGTCCTTTGCAGGGTGTAGCGATCAACCCCAATACCTGATTGATTTTCTAAGCAATTTTATATTCAGTAGTTTGCCATGGCCGGTCTCTCTGGTCTAGAGGTTACACGACTTTCTCCGTAATCTCGTATACTCTTGTAAGTAACGTGACGTTGCGTGAGAATTGGTAGCGGTTCTCTCCGTGTCGGTAACTTTTAGGGTATTGAGCCGGTCGCTCAGAAAGCAATGGCAAACTACAGAGCATGATCTTGCCAAGAAATCAACAATCAGCTGAAAGATGCTGATGTTGACAGCGATGTCCTGCAAAGGGTATGCGGGGGAAAAAAAAGTTTGCCATGGCTTTCTGAACGAGAAGTCAAAATTAAAGCCCAACTGAGCGGATTAGACCTCAGCATCAGTGCACCAGAGGTGTCAATGCAAGCTGTATTATAAACAGATCAGATGAATGTCTGTATTATTACCTTCATCTTTCAGGGAAAGTACTTGAGCCCGTGTTACATGACCAGTTTATTCTGAGCTGTTCCAATATATCACATGATTTGACCAGCCTTCATGGGATATCACAAACCAAAGACTAACATACAACAATTGATCAAACAATCATTATTTAGCTTGGCTGTGAATCCTCTGCAAGTCTTGGTTTGAACTCTGGATTCCGATGCACTAGTGTTGAGGTCACCAGAGCACTGAACAAGTCTTGCATCTAGCAGAGTGAGGCAGGTACACAGACTTTTCTTCCAACCCAGCACCAATGTATATCTCCACAGAGAGTGGCGCAGGGCTCTCCTTCCCCTCCCAAAGCTCAGAAACCAGGGGAAGACCAACAATGTGAAGGCTATTAGGTGCTCACTATTAGAAACCAACAGAGAATACCTGGTGAAATGGAGACACTGATCAGATCACAAGTAGAAACAAACCATACAGACTGCTGTAGAGGTTGTGCTTTAATGATCTCCTAGGTTACAAGACATGCTATGGCTAGGTCAGGTATGCAGGCAGGATACTTATAATCTTCCTGTTCTTCTTCTACCTTTTATCCCCCACTGGAGCACAGTCCAACCAACCAACTCACACCAAGCCCTTCTATTTGTTGCCATCTCCCGAAGCTCCCTCCATGTACTCCCCAAATGATTCATCTCTGTCTCTGTCTCTCTCACACACCCCCCCCCCCCCCCCAACTCACACCAAGCCCTTCTATTTGTTGCCATCTCCCGAAGCTCCCTCCATGTACTCCCCAAATGATTCATCTCTGTCTCTGTCTCTCTCTCTCTCTCTCACACACACCCCCCCCCCCAACTCACACCAAGCCCTTCTATTTGTTGCCATCTCCCGAAGCTCACCTCCATGTACTCCCCAAATGATTCATCATTCCTGTGGCTGAGAAAGGACTATTTAGTTTATACTATTCTCAGTTCAGTACTAGCAATTTGTCCTAACCTGTTGGCTCACTGAATATGTTTAGTTCTCTTCATAAGCTCCTCATGAGTGATTCCGTCATACTATTTTCGTTCTACCATGCACATGCATCACTTAAGGAATGTTTGTAGTTATTTGTTAATTGTTTAAGTCATTTTTCCATGTTTCTCATTCATACAGCAGTATTGATTTGTTGTGAAAGTTACAAATTCAACATATTTGTTCATGTGATCTTTACTGTTAGTGAGAACATTTACATTTCTATTTTTGATCAGTCCACTTGGTTGATTACATTTCTTGCAATTTACTTTATGGTTCTGTAAAAATCTCCAAGGTTTCCTTTCACTGTTGCTGCTTTTGCCTCTCCTGCTAGACCATCTAAATTGTCTTTTAGTCCTTTCCTAAATTCTTCCGATCATCAAAAGTAGACCTGCTTCAGGAAATGTTTCGGCCCTTTACCTTCTTGACACTCTCTGGGGGCGGGCCCGACCAGGTCATGACTTCGGGTGTCCTGCCATGTGTTCGAACCATGTTTCAAGAAAAGTTGTCTTCACGACTTCCGGTCCCCAACATGGCAGACAGGCATTATAACTGTTAAGCCTCTGGAGTGTTTATGCTTCTGGCTATGGTTTGCAGTCGCATTTTCCTCATGTTGGCTCTTCCTCTGGGCGACTTAGCTGTGAATTGGGCTCCTCGATCCTTCTCCTGGTCCCTTTTGCAGACAGTGGCCCTCGAAAGACGACTTCCACCACCACTGAATGGAAGTTGGACTTCCGACAGCATTTCATTGATGACGACTGCTATTGCATAGTGCTTTGACCACACCATGAGTCCCATTCTCAGATGCAGTGTTCTCGCTTAGAGGAATGGCTACAGATTTGACATGAGACAGTACAAGTTCTAGATCTTAGTTGAGAGAAATGTTAATCACAATATTGCAGAGACTTGTCCCACTCCAGGTTCCAATTGTTCCATAGCCTGCACAAGGCCTTTTTGGCTGCTTCGTCAAGTTACTTCTGTACCTAGGTTCTTACCTGTTCTTTGATGCCCAGCTACTGGAGCCCCACCCCCACCACCACCACCACCATCGCCTCCACCATCGCCTCCACCATCGCCTCCAAGGACTTTTATATATGATTCATTCCATAGTTTTTAATCTGCCACCAGCAGTCTTCTGTATTCACATTGTTGACCAACCATTGAGGATTTTGGTGCTTACACGAGACTGAGACCATAAAATAGAGATATACACATATCTACATCTCTTGTTAATACAGATAGAAACAAATAAAAATGGTTAAATATAAATGTGTCCAAAGCAGTTTGCTACTATGGGTCTGTGATGTGATGGGGTCATCACATTTAATAGGCCTGGATGCACGGAGGAATACATGACCAGTCTTTCCTTGACTTAGCCAGACAATAAATGCAGGCACTGAACCCCCATCCAATCGTGTTGATGACATTAACTAAACTAACTTGCCAGCTAATACAGATATGAACAACTGAATATTCTATCGTGGTCTGGTGATACCCAGGATGATTTATGTATTATTTTATGTGGCCAAAATGTTTCCTCCTATGACATATTGATTCACAGTGCAAAAATTGTGAATAATTATCTATTTTCATTCATTAACTCCCCAGTTTGTGTTTCCCCATGATCTCTCCACAATCCATGTCATCCAATCCTATTTTGGTCACCAATGAACATTTTTAATATTGCTTTTACATATTTCTTTGATTGTTATGAAATTTAAATAGAAATTCTTCCTCAACTGATTTATCATTTGTAGGTGCCCAACACAGAATGGCATTCATGTTTACTTTCTGCCACTTTCTGCCTTTCTATATATATTTATATGTAGCATAGAAATATATTAGGGGTGTTCATTTGAAACCCATTCCAATGGCTTTATTACAAAAGCATGAAAGAAACATTAACAGGTGTGGTAGAATTAAACAAAGCATTCACTTTGAATGAATTATGCACCATGGGTTGGTCAGAAGAAGTCGCCGTAGGTATTCAGGCAAGCATCCCATAGCTTAAGTAGACAGCAAATGCCATCCACAAAAAATGATTGTGGTTACTCATTGAACCAAGTGTTTACTGCGTTCATTACGCCTGCATCAGTGTGAAATCATTGCCCCTTGAGAGCTTTTTTTAGAGGTCCAAACAAACTAAAATCACATGGTGACAAATCAGGACTATAGGCTTGATGTTGCAGAATTTCCCACTTCTTCCTTGCTAATACTTCCTGCACAATCTTTGCGACATGCGGATGAGCATTATCGTGCAACAAAATCACACCGCGAGAAAGCATGCTGCGTCACTTATTCTTGATGGCTTTTTGCATTTTGCAGCTTGTCTAGTGTTTGTAAGTAGTGGGTAGAGTTGATGTTGACACCAGGTTCTTTAAAGTCGGCCAACAATAGCCCTTCACGGTAAAAAAATGCGGTCAGCATAACCTTACCAGCGGAAACCTGTAACTTGAATTTTTTGGCTTTTGGTGATCCAGCATGCTTCCACTGCATGCTCTCTCTGTTGTTGCTCGGCTCAAAGTGGTGACACCATGATTCATCATCACGGAAGAGAAATGCATCACCCTCCACTCTGTAATGCAGCAAGTGGTTCAAACACCATCCCATGCCTTCTTCTTTTTGGTAGTCGGTCAATATCTGTGGTACCCACTGTGAATACACCTTCCCATATTGCAGTTTCTTATGAACGACCTTTTGAATTGTCCCAATTGACACATCAAATTCTTTCTTTAGCGAACGTATGCTTCGACAACGGTTCATTTGTACTGCTGCATCAATTTTGGCGATGGTTTTTTCTGTTGCAACAATATGCGCTTGACCCGGCCGTCAAAGATCTGTCGTGAACTGACGTCCTTTCCGAAACATTCGTGCCCAGTCTGTCACTGTTGTCTTCGACGTACATTTGCTACCGTACGCTGCCTGTATTCTTCGATGAATGTCCACTGGTCGACATCCTTCAAATGAAAGAAACTGAATCACCGCTCTTTGAGCTTCTTTGAACGGATTTCAGATCAACCCGGCCATTTTCTCAACGGTCAGAAACAGAACCTATGCATCATGGGACGATAAGCAATTTGCTCTTTTATTTATTGGTCAGTACTTATCACATGACTATGGCATAATCATGTTCAACGTACGCAATTACGTGCGGTGTGGCACGAACGGATTTCAAATGAACGCCCCCTTATACATATATTGGCTACTGGAACAGTCCAATTGGTATAATTGACAGACAGATATTGCAACTCTCAACATACAATGAGTTATATTATGCTATGTTGATTGATGTCACTGCACATTGGGTAGTCCCAAGCATGGTCAGTCCTCTAACGCAGGTTCACAGTTCCCATTAGCAGTTGGTTATCGTATCTCCTCCCTTTTCATTAAAGACGGCACTGCCCTGCATGACAGCTTCATCTCTGGTTTATGTACTCACCTACCAAGACCTTACTGCATTTTATATACCAGCCCTGTCCATGGTTCTTCCCATGTGTTTTGATGCATTATTTGCCAGCTGGTCTATGCATTAATTACCTTTAACTCTGGCATGTCTCAGTGCATACATACAGGTAGGTGATGTGAAACATGACTTCCGTATGCTGTCTATCCATTCAGAGTGGAGACTGCTGGCTGTGATTTTCTGTAGCAAGTTCATGGAGTCTGATGTGACTGTCATGTGTGTGGGTTCCTGCTGTTGCCCAAGCTAGTGCTCTGGGGGCTATGAGCATGTGATATAATTGTGAAAGTGCTTGAGATCAATCAATCAGGTACCGTCTCCACAATGGAGGTTGGCTGCTATAGATCTCCAACTGTCTGTCTCTTGCCTTGACTGTACATTCTGTCAGATTGCTGTTTGTCCATCTCTTGATCTTATCTTCCTACTTGTATCATTGTCTACCTCTTGCTCACTTGCCTTCAACCTTACCCTCCAGTATGGCTTTTATAAGAGTGTTATGTCTTTTAATGTAGCCAAAATGCCAAATATAGATGTTCCAAATGGTCTAAATGCTTCAGATAAAAGTCTTAATTATTTGTTTCATTAGAATTATCTATATAATTTGATACAACTGTATTATGTTTTTGACAAAGTTACTATTGTGTTTGATACAAGTCCTCCTATGCTGACAAAATGCACTGATTTTCTGTTGGGGTAAAGAATTTGTTTGACAGCACGTGTAGCCACTTACACACGTCTGCTGCATCTCTTCAATAGACAGCATGTGTAGCCACTTACACACGTCTGCTGCATCTCTTCAATAGACAGCATGTGTAGCCACTTACACACGTCTGCTGCATCTCTTCAATAGACAGCATGTGTAGCCACTTACACACGTCTGCTGCATCTCTTCAATAGACAGCATGTGTAGTCACTTACACACGTCTGCTGCATCTCTTCAATAGACAGCATGTGTAGCCACTTATATGCGTCTGCTGCATCTCTTCAATAGACAGCATGTGTAGCCACTTATATGCGTCTGCTGCATCTCTTCAATAGACAGCATGTGTAGCCACTTATATGCGTCTGCTGCATCTCTTCAATAGACAACATGTGTAGCCACTTATACGCGTCTGCTGCATCTCTTCAATAGACAGCATGTGTAGCCACTTATACACATCTGCTGCATCTCTTCAATAGACAGCATGTGTAGCCACTTACACACATCTGCTGCATCTCTTCAATAGACAACATGTGTAGCCACTTATACACATCTGCTGCATCTCTTCAATAGACAGCATGTGTAGCCACTTACACACATCTGCTGCATCTCTTCAATAGACAGCATGTGTAGCCACTTACACATGTCTGCTGCATCTCTTCAATAGACAACATGTGTAGCCACTTATACACATCTGCTGCATCTCTTCAATAGACAGCATGTGTAGCCACTTACACACGTCTGCTGCATCTCTTCATTAGACAGCATGTGTAGCCACTTACATCTGCTGCATCTCTTCAATAGACAGCATGTGTAGCCACTTACATCTGCTGCATCTCTTCAATAGACAGTAGTTGTAGCCACTTACACACGTCTGCTGCATCTCTTCAATAGACAGTAGTTGTAGCCACTTATACACATCTGCTGCATCTCTTCAATAGACAGTAGTTGTAGCCACTTACACACGTCTGCTGCATCTCTTCAATAGACAACATGTGTAGCCACTTATACACATCTGCTGCATCTCTTCAATAGACAGCATGTGTAGCCACTTATACACATCTGCTGCATCTCTTCAATAGACAGTAGTTGTAGCCACTTACACACGTCTGCTGCATCTCTTCAATAGACAGCATGTGTAGCCACTTACACACGTCTGCTGCATCTCTTCAATAGACAGTAGTTGTAGCCACTTATACACATCTGCTGCATCTCTTCAATAGACAGCATGTGTAGCCACTTATACACATCTGCTGCATCTCTTCAATAGACAGTAGTTGTAGCCACTTACACACGTCTGCTGCATCTCTTCAATAGACAGCATGTGTAGCCACTTATACACGTCTGCTACATCTCTTCAATAGACAGCATGTGTAGCCACTTATACACATCTGCTGCATCTCTTCAATAGACAGTAGTTGTAGCCACTTACACACGTCTGCTGCATCTCTTCAATAGACAGCATGTGTAGCCACTTACACACATCTGCTGCATCTCTTCAATAGACAGCATGTGTAGCCACTTACATCTGGTGCATCTCTTCAATAGACAGCATGTGTAGCCACTTACACACGTCTGCTGCATCTCTTCAATAGACAGCATGTGTAGCCACTTACATCTGGTGCATCTCTTCAATAGACAGCATGTGTAGCCACTTACACATGTCTGCTGCATCTCTTCAATAGACAGCATGTGTAGCCACTTACATCTGGTGCATCTCTTCAATAGACATGTGTAGCCACTTACATCTGCTGCATCTCTTCAATAGACAGCATGTGTAGCCACTTATACACATCTGCTGCATCTCTTCAATAGACAGCATGTGTAGCCACTTATACACGTCTGCTGCATCTCTTCAATAGACAGCATGTGTAGCCACTTATACACATCTGCTGCATCTCTTCAATAGACAACATGTGTAGCCACTTACACACATCGGCTGCATCTCTTCAATAGACAGAATGTGTAGCCACTTACACACATCTGCTGCATCTCTTCAATAGACAGCATGTGTAGCCACTTATACACGTCTGCTGCATCTCTTCAATAGACAGCATGTGTAGCCACTTATACACGTCTGCTGCATCTCTTCAATAGACAGCATGTGTAGCCACTTATACACATCTGCTGCATCTCTTCAATAGACAGCATGTGTAGCCACTTATACACCTCTGCTGCATCTCTTCAATAGACAGCATGTGTAGCCACTTATACGCGTCTGCTGCATCTCTTCAATAGACAGCATGTGTAGCCACTTATACACATCTGCTGCATCTCTTCAATAGACAGCATGTGTAGCCACTTACACACATCTGCTGCATCTCTTCAATAGACAGCATGTGTAGCCACTTATATCTGCTGCATCTCTTCAATAGACAGCATGTGTAGCCACTTATACACATCTGCTGCATTGCTTCAATAGACCTGAAAGTTTGTCCTCTCATCACCTCTTTGAGGGGTACAGATGTGGTGATCACTTGGGGTTAGGTTTGGTGAATAGAGGATGTGGAGTGCAGGTCTTCATTGGTTACAATGACTGTACAGGCATGTAGCAACAAGTCACCTGCATTTACAATTCCCTATCATTTGTATTTGATTGTGTGCAGAAGATGATTATTCCTGAAAAGATCTGCATGTGTGACATGGACAAATTATTCCCACTTGACCTTATGGTGCTCCAAAATAATGCTCCATTCATCCCAAAGTATAGCCTTCCCTACAGATGGCTGTGTAAGGAACCTGAATGTGGTTTTCTCAGGGTACATAGATGATTGTTGAAACAACAACTTGAACACTAACCTGGCCAGGATGAGTTTAGCTGCTACAGATGCTGCAGTGTTGGGGTCACAAGATGTCTGGCTGTGGGGGAGACACTCCCATGCTGTTTTATAATAAACAAGCTGTGGGTGGAAGAGGAAAGAACACGTAGAGAAGGCTGACACACATCTGACATGAGTTATCATTTTGTGATATCTTTAACAATCACACACAAGTCAACGCTGACTTGCAACTATAAAAAGACAGCCCAGACGTTATATGATGTATGTTAACAGTCATTTCTATTAATTTCATTTAGTATTCTGAGGCGAACAGTAGCTGTTTTTACGAGGGTAAGTTAATAAGTAAGTCACAAATGGCTGTAGAAAAATAACTAACTATGATAACAACTTGAAACAAGTTTATTTTTATACATACATTGTCCCTTTATTTCTCAACATAATTTCCACCAACATTGCTGCATTTATCCCATTGTTTCATCGGTCCTCCCAAACCGGCTGCATTTTACTGCATGCTCTGTTTTAATTTATCTGCCATCCTACAGAACTGTGTGACTTACTTATTGACTAGCCCTCATAACCTTTTTTTCTATCCAGCTATGCACTGTTTTACGGGAAATTGCTAGGGGCTTAGTCCACTGACAACGCACCTTGGCAGGAGACATTTCGCGAGTGACACCGAAATTGAATGTGAAGTGAAAACATGGTTTAGACAACAGAGCATGCAGTTCTATGCAGCCGGTTTGGGAGGACTGATAAAACGATGGGATAAGTGCATCAATGTTGGTGGAAATTATGTTGAGAAATAAAGGGACAATGTATGTATAAAAATAAACTGTTTCAAGTTGTTTTCATATTTAGTTATATTTTTACAGCCATTTGTGACTTACTTATTAACTTACCCTCGTAATTGTGCTTGAGCAGTTATTGATCCTTTCTCCAGTCATTTCAACGACATAATACATTATTTACTTAACACAATAAGGCAACTGGTAGAGATCTTTATGTTTGCTTAGATGTCTACATCCTAGAACAGTAATTTGCAAGGAACTTTGTTGCTTTTTATATCCACAGTTGAGGACTGGTTGGGGAGCTGATGAAAACATACTTAGAAAGTTATATATTGGGAAAGTCAGACCTACAATGAAAACATACTTAGAAAGTTATATATTGGGAAAGTCACACCTACAATGAAAACATACTTAGAAAGTTATATATTGGGAAAGTCACACCTACAATGAAAACATACTTAGAAAGTTATATATTGGGAAAGTCAGACCTACAATGAAAACATACTTAGAAAGTTATATATTGGGAAAGTCACACCTACAATGAAAACATACTTAGAAAGTTATATATTGGGAAAGTCACACCTACAATGAAAACATACTTAGAAAGTTATATATTGGGAAAGTCAGACCTACAATGAAAACATACTTAGAAAGTTATATATTGGGAAAGTCACACCTACAATGAAAACATACTTAGAAAGTTATATATTGGGAAAGTCAGACCTACAATGAAAACATACTTAGAAAGTTATATATTGGGAAAGTCACACCTACAATGAAAACATACTTAGAAAGTTATATATTGGGAAAGTCACACCTACAATGAAAACATACTTAGAAAGTTATATATTGGGAAAGTCACACCTACAATGAAAACATACTTAGAAAGTTATATATTGGGAAAGTCAGACCTACAATGAAAACATACTTAGAAAGTTATATATTGGGAAAGTCACACCTACAATGAAAACATACTTAGAAAGTTATATATTGGGAAAGTCAGACCTACAATGAAAACATACTTAGAAAGTTATATATTGGGAAAGTCACACCTACAATGAAAACATACTTAGAAAGTTATATATTGGGAAAGTCAGACCTACAATGAAAACATACTTAGAAAGTTATATATTGGGAAAGTCAGACCTACAATGAAAACATACTTAGAAAGTTATATATTGGGAAAGTCAGACCTACAATGAAAACATACTTAGAAAGTTATATATTGGGAAAGTCAGACCTACAATGAAAACATACTTAGAAAGTTATATATTGGGAAAGTCAGACCTACAATGAAAACATACTTAGAAAGTTATATATTGGGAAAGTCAGACCTACAATGAAAACATACTTAGAAAGTTATATATTGGGAAAGTCACACCTACAATGAAAACATACTTAGAAAGTTATATATTGGGAAAGTCAGACCTACAATGAAAACATACTTAGAAAGTTATATATTGGGAAAGTCACACCTACAATGAAAACATACTTAGAAAGTTATATATTGGGAAAGTCACACCTACAATGAAAACATACTTAGAAAGTTATATATTGGGAAAGTCAGACCTACAATGAAAACATACTTAGAAAGTTATATATTGGGAAAGTCAGACCTACAATGAAAACATACTTAGAAAGTTATATATTGGGAAAGTCAGACCTACAATGAAAACATACTTAGAAAGTTATATATTGGGAAAGTCAGACCTACAATGAAAACATACTTAGAAAGTTATATATTGGGAAAGTCAGACCTACAATGAAAACATACTTAGAAAGTTATATATTGGGAAAGTCAGACCTACAATGAAAACATACTTAGAAAGTTATATATTGGGAAAGTCAGACCTACAATGAAAAAACAACATAATTTGTCTACAACAAAATGACTTTAAGTACAACCTATGACACAGCAAAGATGTCCATAAAAGCTTCTTACAAGACAGAATGGACAAAGACTATCCTGACTATATGAACAAATAACACTTATCATCAACTCTCAAAGCAAGACCAGATCACTGTTAGTTGCTTTTCCAACTTTATGGCAAAGGGTCCCCCGTTATGCTCTGTTCTTGTGCCAGTGAATATCACACAAAATGCTCCTCGCTGCCTTATGTGAAAAGTGGAACAGACAGAAGTCTCAACAAAACACCAACACTAGAAAACCTGAAGCCACACATTATTGCACAAGGCAACCCAGTTAGTTCAGCGACAAATTAGCATTGCACAGTGGCTTAGAGAAAATGTCTCATATACAAATAAGAGAAGACAATCTAAACTAAGTGTGCATAAGTGGCCCTGTGCCAAAAACCAATATGAAGAGTTGACCAAAATTCTAGATTTCAAAGTTTGAATCGATGGAAATATAGGAATTATGTCAGTTACAAAAGGGCATACAGCAAGAAATAGTGTTGATTCCATATTATTCTTTGTAATTTCCAACTGTCAAAGGATTTGCAAAGTGCACACACTGTATACAGGAACTTCATGTCTAGTCTAAAATTCTGGTATGCTTTGTTGACTGGCATGGGTGACCATGCTTCTCTACACCTTGTGATCTCTATTAGAATGTATCAATTCATATGCTGACACCTTTCCATGCCAGGATAAAATAAATATTGCCAAGTGTTACAACATGCTCCAGGCTTTTTCTTCTGATAATGTACACACAAAATGACAATCACCTTTTTTCAGATGTTGGAAATCATTTGTCTTTGTGTCTTAACTTCTTTCATAACGTTTAAATTTCTTATTTTGGCTGTCCAAGGTATTTTCAGCATGTTTCTTCAAAACCACACCTCTGAGGTCTCAATGGATTTCCTTGCTTGTTTACTAATTGTCTATGATTCACAGTATGATATTCGATTTAATAATGAAGGACCGCCAATTTTGAAGATGGAGGTTCAAAATGTTCTTAAACATATGAAAGCTAGCAAATCCCCCGGTTAAGATAACATCACAACAGAAATGATTAAAGCTTTAGAAGAACATGGAATAGATCAAGTCACCAGACTGTTTAACACATTATATGATACCGGAGAAATACCTTCTGAATTATGTAATTCTATATTTATTGCAATCCCAAAGGAATCAGGAGCTTTGGAATGTGATCAACATAGAACAATTAGTATAATGAGTCACATCACGAAGATTTTGCTACGAATTATCATGCAAAGAATAAGGAAGAAAATACAACCTGAAATAGGGGAAGAACAATGTGGGCTTGTACAAGGAAAGGGTACAGTAAATGCAGTTTATATGCTGTGATTAGTTATTGAACGTTCTATAGAAGTAAACAAAGATATATATCTTTGCTTTATTGACTACACAAAGGCTTTCAATAGAGTAAGACATGTCAACATGGTAGATATGCTTGCAGATCTACAAATTGATGGAAAAGACATTAGACTTATAAAAAAACATATATTGAACACAACAAGCTGCCATAAGGATTGATAATGAAGTGGGACAATATCAGCCTATTAAAAGAGGTGTTAGGCAGGGATGTATAATGTCTCCAGATCTTTTTTCCCTATACAGTGAAAATATTTTCAGAAATGTAGAAGATATAAATGGAATCAGCATTGGAGGACGAAACATCAATAACATTAGATATGCAGATGATACAGTATTGATTGCAGACAATGAGCAGAATCTGCAACAATTAGTAGATGCGGTTGTTGCACACATTGAACAACCGGGGTTAGAGTAAAAAGACAGATTATGGTCGTCACTAGGAAGAATGAAATACCACAATGTAATATACAAGTAAATGAGAATACTCTTCAACAAGTGAATCGGTACAATTATCTCGGAACAGTCATAACATCTGATGGGAGTTGCCTTGAAGAGATTAGAACAAGAATCGCCATGGTGAAAGTAGCCTTTAGCAAGATGAAAAACATACTGATCAATAAAAAGATGTCAATTGAAACGAGAAAAAGAGTGTTGAGGTGCTACATAGAGCCTGTACTTTTGTATGGATGTGAAACTTGGACAATGAGCAGTCAAACTGAAAAATATCTGATGGCTGCAGAAATGTGGTTTCTGAGGAGATTGCAAAGAATACCATGGACAGAAAAACCAATGACCAAGTACTACAGGAGACAGATGAAAATCATAAATTGATTAGAGAAATTAGATGTAGACAGTAAACATTTTGTGGACATGTTATGAGAAGAAATGAATTGGAGAACTTGGTGACAACTGGCAAGATTGAAGGGAACAGACCAAGGGAAAGACCGAGAAGTAAATACCTGGATGGCTTGGCCACATGGCATGGTCGAGACAGGAACATAGAGCTGATCCACGACTCTGGTGATCGAGTGAAATGGCGAGTCATGACCGCCCATGCTTTCCGGCATGGCACATGATTGATTGATTGATGATTCACAGATGAGATTAAAACTTCAGACTATAAAGAAGACTCTACAGCATATCACGTTAGATAGAGCATTACTTAAAATAGACACAGAAACTAAGGAAAGATACATGTTACTGTACAGAACAGATAATTCAGACTACCGATGAACAGTGGGATATGCTGTGTGAATCAATACAGGAGACATTACAATCAATAATTTCTCCTATACATAAAGTCAGTCAAGTATCAGACCATTGTCCACATCTTGAGGCTATTGGGTATATGGTGCTAACTTCATATTTTAATAGACAAACTGGCACTTGATGAGTGGTCATTATGGCGCTGGTGGCTTTACTTCCATCATTTCCTGATGTCAATTGGGGGGCTGAGTCCACCTGGCAGCCCAGGTCAACTTTTACAAATCATCATCTCAATGGGGAAATGAATCACTATGCAGATGATGGATGAACAGAAGAAAGACAACACAAGACAAGGAAAATAACAGAATGCATACAGAAATATTTAACAGATGCAGAGGCCAAAGAATTTAGCTGAATTGCATGAAAATTGCGACAAAATGGGAAAGACTCACATTCCATGTGCCAACAAATAAATATAGTTTAATGGGTAGAAACACGTGAAATAGCACTGAATGTTTACAATTGAAGGATGGGGCAATGTTAATTAAATACCTAATTTCTATGATTTTATTCATAACTTTCTGCTTGTGTTTGAATGTCTGTTCTGGTCTAAGGTGTTTACAGTTTCCTGAATCTGGACAACCACTCAACTGAACCATTGTGTTATTACCATGTGGCTCAAGTAACTGGAACTGACCAAATACACATATACACACATACAATGGTGTCAATTGGTTCTACATTTAGCAACAAATTATTTTTCTCACAACACTGCCATGCAACACATATGTTGACAAGCTATGAATATAATTACAAACATTTCCCTTAAGACAACTAGAACAGCAAATGGGACAAAATATGCTATCAATGTTTATATCGTAAAAATCTTACTGAATGTTTCTTGCGAACAAAAGCAGACACTCCAATTGTTTGTTCACTGACAGATTCTGCACACTTGACAAAGTTCAGCTGAGGATAAAATCCACAGTTAAAAGGCAACAAGCTGAAGTCATCAATGTACGATAAGCCAGTCTTTGTTTTCCTTGTCAGTCTATTGAACTTGCATGGCTCTTCCTTACAGTAAGGACTTCAGTGCTAAAATACTCAACCTTCCTATAACTGTCACCTTTATGTTTATTTGGAGATGATTTCAGACATGCACAATTTTAACATTTATTCAAGCTAATTTTACTGTGAAATAGCTTAATTACTCAAATTTTGGTAAAGTGCTGTGGAACTCCATTCCCTAGCAATCAGAAAGTTACCGATATGTGAGCCGTTGATGCAACAATTTCACTGTTGCAAACACTTATACATTATCAGTGGACATTCCTATAACTTGAAGCCACAGAAAGTGCTAAGACTAATAACTTGAAAGACTGTGAACACTAATTTCCTGACATGGATAGTCCTGGAGTTCCACAGGATGCAGTTAATAAAGCAACACCAATTTTGCACCATGAGGAGATTTAGACAAGTCTTTTCAGTTATGGCTGTCTGTTTTCATGTGACTCAGGTCAACTGTCTCTCACATTCACAGTAAATGATATATCAACAGCAATTGATCAACAAAACATTTCATTCAGGTCAAATGTCTGTCACAATTACAGTTAGGGCAACAAATCATTGATCAGACAACAAATCAGTGTCAACAACACATGATATGTCAACAGCAAGAGATCAATAAATCATATGATTCAGGTCAAATGTCTCTCTCTCTCTGTCTCTCTCTCTCTCTGTCTCTCTCTCTCTGTCTCTCTCTCTCTCTCTCACACACACACAATATTTGTTTGACAACAAATTGTTGATGAAGTGAACACACATTTATAACCAGAAGCTGTTGCAATGAGCACTAGTTCCATGTTTAATATATGTGATGTGCTGACCATGGTCACAGGTGGTGGGGGAGGAGTGGAGATTGTTAAGTCCCTTATTCTGTATAAAAAGGGAGACCCTGTCCCTCAGCTTGTGTGTCAGTAGGCTCTATGCTGGTTTAAGGAAACTCCTGCAAGATTTCTACCAGATGTCCTTGCCATACACCACAGATATATGGCAAATACATGACTGAAGTGAACTGGTGGAGGATTTTGGAGTGAACCCCCAGAGTTGCAGTGACTAGAAACCATGAGGTGCAAGTCTGTGATACTCACTTGCCCAATCCCAAATATGGACAAATGATGCCCACCAAAAGTGTATCCTACTAAATAACAAATCAGTTAAAGCACCCATTACAAATCTCTTACTAAATGGAGAATTTGTGCTATTTGCGTCCAAGTTTCACAAAATTTAAGGAAAGACTGTCCCAAATCTGTCACATGAAATGTTCTGAAGCAATTTTGTGACAAAAATATTTCTTGATAGTCATAGAATGAAATATTGTTCATTTCTTGTCCCTGCCGACACCTGAGGGACAAATGGAATGCACACAGCTGTTCTCAATGGGCCTGTTGGGATGCACCACATGTTGGTCCACAAAAAAAAAAAACACACACACACACAAAACGAAAATCTGACCACTCTGAAGCAATGGAATGTCCCATGAAACTTCTCAGGAAAGCTAACCCAATTAAAAAATGTTGGAAAGAAATTGGGCGTGTCAGCCAAAAAGTGCAAATATTATAGTTGTACTGTAAACAAATACAACAATACAGGACGGACATAGAAGAAGCAGAACAAAGAGGAGAATAAGAAGAAGAAGAAGATGAAGCCTAAGAAGAAGCAGCAGAAGAAGTAGAAGAACTCTGACATACTATATTTAAAATTGGCATACCAGTTTTGCAGGGAAAAGCCGAAAAAACAATCTGCAAGCAAACTCAAATTTCATGAGATCACCCCGATCCATTCCTAGAAGCGACTGCCATTTCTTCATTTCACTTGGGAGAACCACATCTGGGAATTAACATTTAAATTACATTGGTATTTGAGTAGTGGCAAGGTTACTTACAGTTTAACAGGAAACAAACAGATATGTTAAGAAAGGAAGACCGGGAAGATTAACCCAGTCAACAAATGCCCACAGAAATCGGATGTGTCGGCCTAACGACGCAAGAACACAGCTCTGCTGTAAACAGGCACAACGCAATTACGTCCGAAAAAAAAACTCCGGATGAACGCAGCAGAAGAAGAAGATCCAAGAAGAAACAACATGCACAAACATATGTAGATACCTTGCAAGGACCTCAGGCATAATAATGGAAATTACATTGGGGAGAATGAAGACAAATAATATAATGTAACTAACGTAGTGTAATATCCTACGAAAATAATTGTATTTCAGAAAGTGTTGTATGACAATTTAATCCCGGGTTGTTCCTATATAACAATATTTGATTAGACATGTTAAGGGGTACTGAATTTTCTGATCCTAAAGCAGTCTCTTTTTCTAATTATAAGAGGGTTCTTCAAATGAAAACATTAAATGTTTTTTTGTTTTGTTTTTGGGGTGGATATATTCTGAAATTTTTTTTTTCGATGTAGTAACCACGACATTCAATGCAAGTTCTCCAGCTCCGATGAAGTGCTTGGATTCCTGTAGGAAAAATTTTTATTGGTCACGTGTGTCATGCACCACCTACTGTACCTCTTTATCGGGCCGAAAAGTTTTGAAACTTCCTACTCCACTCATACACTTGCTGGAATGACAGGCGTACATCACCATAGTGGACCATCATTTGGCGATGAATTTCTACAGGTTTCACCCCTTCCCTGATTTTTAAAAAAAAACGGAAAACAGAACGCTGCTCCTCTTTGGTGCATGTCAAAAGTGGGGCAGCCATATTTAAATTGTCCTTATGACATCCCTGTGTTTGTCTGCCCTGTGATGTTACATGCTGAACAATTTTGACACCCTTAACAACAATATTGACAAGCTACAAGATAAATGACATGGTTATTGTAATTTCTATCAAACTTTTAGGGTTTTCATTTGAAGCCCCCTCACATATACATATACATTGCCATGACCTAATGTTGGGTTTCCTGTGGTTTGGCTTGTAGTGACAGTAGAAGACATGAAACATGATATGACAGCAGCTGGCTGTGATATATTTCAACTTGACTGGCAGATATTTATAGTTGTGCTCTGGCTGTCAAGACCAGGCACCAGATATTAACATTAACGAATATGGCCAAACAGTCTTGGTATGACCACCCAACTTATCTCAGCATCAGCAGTCAGTTTCCCAGCCCCTTCATTAACTGTCCATTTACAAATGTATATTATATGCATGTATAACCTTCTACTAATAACATACCATTCAGACTTTTGCGCATGCACATCTCTCTCTCTCTCTCTCTGTCTCTCTCTCTCTCACACACACACACACACACATATATATATATAGTAGTATTAGTAATAGTAGGCCTCTTTCAGTCCTGAAGGACTATAGAGTTGTGCTGCTGGGGAGGTACTTGACAGCACTGCTGGTGACTGTATAGTCCAATGCGAGAGTGACAATCTCTGTCCCAGTTTCCGCATCTGTAAGACGAGGCAGGTCCCGCAGTTAGTGACTGCATTTTATGCCTATGCCGCCTATCCACAGTTTGTTGGATTGGATTGCGTTCAAAGAGTACCAGTCCGTCTCGTACATCTCTTCTCCAGGAACATCTGTCTGTTGCAACTCTTTCCCACGTGTCTGGATCTATGCCAAGGGTTTTCATATCTTGTTTACCACATCCCTATATCGCAATTGGGGTCTTCTGGTTGGCCTCTTCCCTGTGGCTAGTTCTCCGTATAGGAGATCTTTGGGAAGACGTTTGTCCTCCATTCGAGATAAATGGCCTAGCCACCGGAGGCATCTCTGCTTGAGGAGGGTGTGCACTGTGATAATATTCGCTCTTTCTAGCACATGTTTGTTTGTTATGTCTCAGACATCTCATGTGGAAGGTATTCAACTTTCTTTCCTGTCGTGAGTACAAGGTCCAGGATTCAGACCCACAGAGAAGTGTGCTAACAACAAAAGCTTTATATACTTGAACGTTTGTATGCTCTGTTAGTCTATATTTCTCCCAAATATACCTGCTTGCCTGCTGGCCAAGTGTCCACATATACAGATCCCCATTGAGGCAGATTATTTTACTTGACCTGGGCTTCCAAGTAGACCTAAACTGGGTATCAGAATAAAGTGCCTATAGGTCTATAATAATAATATGAGGCGTATGTGTATGTATGTGCATGAGGCATGAATACACGTGTGTGCATATGCAGCGGTGTGCATACATGTCTCTCTCTCTCTCTCTATCTATCTATATATATATATATATATATATATATATATATATATATATATATATATATATATATATATATTTAGCAAAGTAATACTGAGAGATCAAATAGAGGCCAGGAAAACAAGTTGGAGGTTATAATCTAATCAGTCTGTGCTATGCAGATGACACAGTATTGATGGTGGAAAATGCAAAAGATCTACACACATTTTGGACACTATAGTAATAGTGGAAAATGGACTTCCCTTGGATATCAAGAAAACAGAAACAATGGTTATATCAAAGAAACAGATAACACCAAAATGTGATACTATAGAAGGGAAAATGCTTAACAAAGCTGATCAATTTAAATACCTAGAGGTAATCATAACATCAGATCAAAGATGTGTGACAGCAATTAAAGGCAGAATGCGTTAAGCAAAAACTGCATTTCAGAAAATGAAAAGTATCTTATTTGTTGTCACTATAAGTCACTATCATTAAATGTCAGAAATAGAGTGCTGAAATGCTATATAGAACCTGTTTAGCTGTATGACAGTAAATTGCTGAACACAAATGAACAAATTAGGAAGAGCTTGGAAGCAATGGCGATGTGGTTCCCGAGACGAATGACGCGAATATTGTATATTGGCAGAGTAACTAACAATGATTGCCTGGAAGAGGCTAATGAAAGTACATTATATACAATAAAGTGACAAATAGCAGTCTTTGGCATTGGAAAACATTGTCACAACCAGAAAGATCAAAGGCACAAGAGGTAGAGGCAGATGGAGAGAAATAATGATGCATGGACTAGGACGGTGCTACAGAGGAATATCATCAGTACAGGACCAAGGACCAAGATCTGTATAGACATGAACACCTATGCTAGTTGGCAGGGCACATGATGATGATGTATGTGTGTGTGAGTTAGTGAGAGAGAGAGAGTGCAAGAATCATCTCTTCTTGACATGCATGGCAGTTTCTCACAGTTATGTTGTAAAATAACTGTCTGACACGATACTTGTCATCTAGCAATTATCTGGTAACTATCTTCAAGAATGGTTGTCTTATTCAAGTAACATGGTCGAGCAAATTATTCCTTTGAATCAAGAGTACCAAGCTCTCTCTCTCTCTCTCTCACACACACATCTGTGCAGACTTGAAGAATGAATACCTTACAATATGTGTCTAAATATAAAGAAACACATATTTCCATTATATAGCTTAAAGGTATTATTTTTGCTTCAACTGCAAACGAGCATTATATTTTTAATGTCATGAGCTAAGGCGATCAATGAATGTGCTAAAACTCACATGCTGCAAGACTTACCACTGTCAACACTAATCCCCTGGCACAGACAGTCCAGTAGTTCCTGAGGATGAACTTCAGAAAGCCAAACCAGTTTTGCATGAAAAGC
Source organism: Cepaea hortensis (assembly GCA_963921405.1). Taxonomy (NCBI): domain Eukaryota; kingdom Metazoa; phylum Mollusca; class Gastropoda; order Stylommatophora; family Helicidae; genus Cepaea; species Cepaea hortensis. The sequence goes on from OY992885.1 coordinate 65,141,391, forward strand.
AGATTTAGACAAACTTCTGCTTTCCATTAGTGCCTTGATCATTTGTTGAGCAGAGTTTACTTGAGCCTTTAGCAATGTCTGCTGCTGAAAATACAGACAAGAAGAAGAATTTACAGTCATGTGACATGTCTTGCTTCTGGGAACTGACACAAAATAGTTAAGTTCAGGAATTAACTTGAACATGGTAACCAAGGGAAGAAATACAAGCTAGAATCAACTCTGGAAATAAGATATACTATGCACTACAACATCTGCTAAAATCAAATGCGCTATCTCGTAACACCAAGATCACAATATACAAAACACTGATTAGACCAGTTGTGCTGTATGGCTCTGAAACCTGGAGTATAACTAAAGGAGACGAAGCCTTGTTACAAACCTTTGAGAACAAAGTCTTAAGACGCATTTGGGCCCATTAGGGATACACAAAGTGGAGAGTGGAAAAGAAGGAGCAACAAAGACATTTATGACCTGTTTAAGTCCCCGCTGATCACTGGTATCATGAAGGCTAATAGACTGCAATGGCTGGGGCATATAGAAAGAATGGAAGATAATAGGGAAACAAAACTCGCTTACACTCAAGAAATAAATGACCGTAGACCCTGAGGTTAACCAAGAAGGCGGTGGAGAGATAATATGCATACAGACCTACAAGCAGTTGGAATCAGTGACTGGCAAGAGAAGGTCAACCAGAAAGACGAATGGAGACGGCTTGTATCTGCAGCAAAGAACCTCAATGGCCCAAAATGTAGAAGAAGAAGAAGATGGTAACCTTTATTCTTTTGACAATTACAACAATTCAAATACTTTTTACTCCTAATGAAGAATATTATAAACAATTTGCAGGACATTTTGATTGGAATAAATTAATTTTATTGCTTCAGACAAAAGCAAAATGATGATTATGCTTTAAATCAATAACTTTTACATAGTAAATTTAACAACAATAATACTTTACCACTCACAGTCTCAGTCTCAGAGTCTAGAAGGGTCTGCGACAAGTTCTCCAGCCTCCAGTATTCTTCCAGATATGGAGCTGTGCAAGATCATTTACATCACTTAACAATAGCAAACATTGCAAAACAGTACATATATGGTACGCTTTGTATGTAAACATTTGATCAGATATTATCTTTATTTTTATAAAACAGTACATATATGGTACACTTTGTATGTAAACATTTGATCAGATATTATCTTTATTTTTATAAAACAGTACATATATGGTACACTTTGTATGTAAACATTTTATCAGATATTATCTTTATTTTTATAAAACAGTACATATATGGTACACTTTGTATGTAAACATTTGATCAGATATTATCTTTATTTTTATAAAACAGTACATATATGGTACACTTTGTATGTAAACATTTGATCAGATATTATCTTTATTTTTATAAAACAGTACATATATGGTACACTTTGTATGTAAACATTTTATCAGATATTATCTTTATTTTTATAAAACAGTACATATATGGTACACTTTGTATGTAAACATTTGATCAGATATTATCTTTATTTTTTATAAAACAGTACATATATGGCACGCTTTGTATGTAAACATTTTATCAGATATTATCTTTATTTTTTATAAAACAGTACATATATGGCACGCTTTGTATGTAAACATTTTATCAGATATTATCTTTATTTTTATAAAACAGTACATATATGGCACGCTTTGTATGTAAACATTTTATCAGATATTATCTTTATTTTTTATAAAACAGTACATATATGGTACACTTTGTATGTAAACATTTGATCAGATATTATCTTTATTTTTATAAAACAGTACATATATGGTACACTTTGTATGTAAACATTTTATCAGATATTATCTTTATTTTTATAAAACAGTACATATATGGCACGCTTTGTATGTAAACATTTTATCAGATATTATCTTTATTTTTTATAAAACAGATTCTGTGCCAAACAAAAAGTGGCTTGGACCAAACAAAAATGGATGGCAGAAAATGGGAAGTAGGGGCGTGTCACAGTTATGACTTAAAAGTTGTAGCAGACATGTTGTATTAAAACGCAATGACATTTCGGCACCATATAAGCCCATGGCAGATAAGGGAGGTCATTAAGACAATTAATCATCCAATGGCACTTAATCAATTAAATCAACATTTTTTTAAATCCATATTTTATGTCTGATGAGACAGGACAAAGCTGAAATGTTGATTTGCAGAAAAGGATTTCCAGACTGATATTTCAAATTGTCAACATATATTTAATTATTATTTGTTTTTCTCTGTAAATTAGTTTTAAAATATATTGAATAGAAGGTAATTACCATCTAAAAAATATTTAGCAAATGTTGAAGGAAACACACCAAAGAAGAAAGGACAAAGCGTAAGTTTGGTATGAAGTATCATTAGCAAAAGTAAATTGACTAATCCATTGCATTTTATCTACAATTTGTGTTCAATTCATGTGCTTATTATAAATTCATGTCACGTACTGACAATTATATACAAAAATAATATGCACAATATACATTTTCAGAATGCTCTGGTATTACTGTAATGTTGGCGAATGTTGATGCAGGTACAAAAACGTCTAAGAAACATACCTATTATATCTGATACATGAGAATGATGCAACAAGTTTTTGACATTGTTCCACTTGTCTTTCAGCTGTTCAAGCTCTTTGACCATTGTTTGATTATATCCACACATCCTGATCTACAGACAGAAATGCAAATCGTGTCAATAATCTAACTTCTTGCAGGAATTGTGATAAACTCAGCGTAGACACAGTCACCAGTTTTCCATTTTTGCGACAGGTCTTTTACCTGGAGATTTTGTTGTTAAAGTTAAATACTTGCGTGTCTTACCAGGGTTCAAAAGGGAAGTAAAGAACAGTAACACTGTGACCTACCATGCGTGTCATAAGAGGCAATTGAGGAAGGTTGGCAGGGGACTGACTACCTTATCCTGCAAACAGTTTTAACTGCAAAATCCAACCAACCATGAACAAGTCTACAGAAAAGGATACAAAAATAACTCAGCCAACCATGATGAAAGGAGGCTCTTCTCCTAGAAGAAGTATGACACAATGAGGAGGATGCCATAAGGAGTCTGGTTAGCTGACTCATCTCCATTTCTAGGAGAATCTCCAGAATTGGCACACAGATTGTTAGAACCATGCACGAACTGGGAAAGGCAGCAAAAGTCATAGGGGAAATGAACTAATACAAGATTAACATTTTGAAATCATGCAAAACAAAAGGAAGCAGGCTAAAAAGCTTCTAAGCACAGGAAAAGCCATGCTGATCTACCTTTACAAAGGAAAATAGGAAAATGCCCTTCACAGTGAAGCCATCTAAAGAGGCAGAGAAAGCACTACTAGAGTAGGAAGCAGTAAGTTCAAGAATAATAACAATACATTTAGAACCACAAAAAAGTAAACATGAATGTGATTCAGTATTATTCACCAATAAATGATAATAATAAATCAGTTAAAGAAAATAAGAAATTAACCTTCAAAATACTATAGGTTATCAAAGAAATGTTAACAACACAATTTTGGTGGATGACCTGAATGTTATGTTAAGAATGGATAACAAGGGATATGAAGAGACCATGGCGAAACTTTGGGTAATAAGTGAAAATGGAGAATTATACACTAATCTTTGAGCAGTGATCAATATTTCACTAGACATATTTTATTATATCACCAGATCAGAATTAAATTGATCATATCTGTATTAGCAAGACATTTAGAGCATCTCTGCATGACAACAAAGTTTTAGAGGTGCATCTGTAGACTTAGATCATCATTTGCGGATAAGTAAAATTAAGTTGAAACTCAAGAGATACACAACACCCTTTAAACACAGAAATTAATGTATACTCAGAAATCAAGAAAGTAAGGAAAAAGAAATCAAGACAGTAAGGAGCAGTCTCTAGTAAGTCCAGGCCCTGCAACAGTTAGTAGAAGATGCTCATACAGAAGAATGCTGGCAGCATGTTACAAGCATCTGGAATGAATCATGCATTGGTGTCCATGAAAAAAGAGACAGAAAAATGAAGTATGGGTAATGTCCATATCCATTTAAAACATAGAATAAAGAAAATAAAAAGCAGGTTTAAACAACAGCAGAACCAGAACTACTAAAGTCTGAGTCAAATTAGAAAGGGAATAAGGATGAATTAAAGATAATATTTAGATGGCCATAGAAGAGGCAGCAGTAGTAGTAGCAAAAGGAAACCTCATTGATCATTATATCACAAGGAAAATAAATCAGAGAATTAGGACACTTGTGTTTTGTAGCTAAATATTCTTGTTTTACATGTTTTGTTTGTTTACAAAGACTTTGGTCAACATATCCTTTTTGTATATCTGTTTGTGTCTTTATTTGTCAAGCTTCACAGCCACATTTCACATTCATTCACTTTCAAATTAGTCATCCACCTTCCTTTCCCAATGTGTTGTCCTCTTCATTTCCAGGTATGTTGCAATGCAAGGAAATTCACTGTATTATAACTCTTTCTGGATTTCTGACACAGTTCATGGAGTGCTGCTCCTAGGACTATTAGTTATGCACTGTTTTTGCTCTTCAGTATTGAAACAGCTGACTTCACATCTGTAAAGAGAGCTATTTGTTTCTCTTATTCTTTGTAGCTGTTTCTTTTTATTAGTCTTTGTAATTGTTTCTCTTTATTATTCTCTGTAGCTGTTTCTCTTTATTATTCTCTGTAAAATATTTGCTGCAGTTTTTTAGTCTTCTATCTCTGCTGTGAAGTAACTGTTCCAACGATTTGGCAGAACAATGGAGAATTTCAGAGACAGGGTTGTGATAAAATTCTCGATATTACAAGAAAAACACACCTACAGAAATAATGAAGGAGATGAAATCAATGTTTCATAATTCCTGCCGTGCGTATGCTACAAAGAAACTGATGTAGACAGATTAAGTGAGGTTGCTTATGCAGCTAGCAGCCAAGGATTCTTCCATGGCCACTCTATTCTTTGGATTGATTTGACTGCATCAGACTGTTCTTCTTGTCTCAAATCTTTGAAAAACCACTCAACGGAAATACATTTGATAGAGGTGAAGAAAGAAGTTGTGTCAAAATATTAATGGTTTAGTACGAAAAATAAGGTGTTCTATTGCCAAGATCTTTCCAAGGTCAGTCAGAACTGGTATACATGTGTTAATTCAGGCGGTAGCTTTATTGTAAAGGAATAAAGACTATACAAAATTTCAGCTTTCTATGATATTTCCTTCATAGTCAGGGTAAAGATTTCCCAACTGCCCCTTGTATACTTCCTCATTATCAAAATAATATTTTAAAAGTGCAGAAAACAGGTTCACAAAGTAGGTCAATTTACAGAAATAAACAAAAATATCTGGACACACAAGATGACAATCTAAAAGCAATAGTTAACTATGTCTGCAATGTGCAATAAACAATTAAAATGAAGAGAATGAAACTGACAATATACAACTGTAATTCTAATTTAGCTAGAGATATCTTGATAACTGCAGCCAAAGACCTAATCCCGACCAAGAAAAATCAACTTAAGCCATGGATTACATCAGACACATTAGAATTAATAAAGCAATGAATGGAACTGAAACAGAAAGGAGGTGAATCCGATAACAGCAGAATGAATGTTTAACTCGAGAAATAAGAAAGAACACAAGAAAGGACTAAAATCAATATATACGAGATTGCTGTACCAGAATAGAGCAATATCATAAGACTGGAAGAGATTATGAAATGTTCAAAGAAATGAAGTTATTGACAAGAAATGTTCAACCTCAATTGAATATTATCTGTGACAAGATGGGAAATACCTTAACAGAATTCTAGAAAGATGGCAGGAGTACAGAAGTGGAATGTATGATATGAGTGTCAGTGAGGATATGAATAAGATACATGAGCCAATTACAGCAGAGACAGAACCTGAACCCTCATCAGATGAAATTGCATGGGCAATAAAGAACCTGAAGAATGGTAAATCAACAGGATGTGATGAAATACCAGCTGAACTAATTAAAGCGAGAAGAGAAGAAAGCATACAAATCTATCACGCATTATGTAAAAAGATATGGAAATTTGGTATATGGCCAAAAGATTGGAAGAGAACTATCTTCATTCCAATACCAAAAAAGGGCAACCTGAAATTATGCACCAACTATAGAACTGTTGCCCTGATCAGTCATGCAAGTAAAATTCTACTAAAAATCATAATGGGAAGACTTCGAAGAAAATGGAAGAAGAAATTAACGTGGTTTAAGCTGGATTTAGACAAGGAAGAGGAACAAGAGATCACATTCTCAAAATGCGTTTAATAATAGAGAAGTGCAGAGAATTTAATGTAAACCTATTCTCATGTTTTATGGATTATTCAAAGGCTGTGTACAATATCAGAAACTTTGGGAAATCATGAGGAATATGGGCTTTCCACCACATGTAATACAACTCATAAGAATGCTCTATCTAGACCAACAAGCAGCGGTTAGAATAGATGGCGAGACATCAGATTGGTTTGACATCAAGCAAGGAGTCCTTCAGGGATGAATGCTGTCCCCCTATTTGTTTAACCTGTACGCCGAAAATATAATGAGAAATGTAAGAGATGATATAAACAGGGAGCTATATAATTCCCTAAATATCAGTGGTCATGACATACCAGAGATTCGGTATGCTGATGATACAGTATTACTATCCACAACACAGAATGGCATAGAAAACCTAAAAGCCTCAACCCAATTGAATAGTGAAAATCACAACTTATATCTTAACATAGCAAAAATAAAGATAATGCATACAGATAAAACTACTATGGAGAAAGAAATATATGTTAATGAGGAAAAATTGGAGGTGGTGGAAAATTATTAATATCTTGGGTCATTGATTACCAACAATGGTAACACGATGACAGAAATTAAACGACAACTATCAATTGCTCTTCAAAGACTAAAACAACTGAATAAATTATAGAGTGGGATATACATCAAATTAGATTTTTAAGAGCATGCATCTTTCCCATTGCAACATACGCCTGTGAGACCTGGACACTTACTAAACAAGCTGAACAGCGCATAAATGCCTTTGAATGTAAATGTTATAGACGAGTTCTAAGAATATCTTGGGTAAAGAAAAGAACAAATGCATCCATACTTCAAGAGCTGAATATTAAAGAAGGTTGGCTATTAAAGACGATAAAACAAAGAAAATTGAAATATTCTGATCACTTGGAACGTCACGAAAGTTTGGAGAGAACAATAATGGAGGGGTATATGCCTGGGAAGAGAGGAAGAGGAAGGCCAAAGAGAAGATGGGTGCAGGATGTGGCGGATGATCTCCAGATGGGTGTATCGGATGCGGGACATCTTGCTTATTATCGAGAGGTTTTCCGGAAGGTTGTTATGGGAGCGAGGTTCTGCAAAGGACATGCTACTGAATGAATGAATTCTAATTTAATGAGAATATAACATCAAGTATGAAATCTATTCTAAATGTCTATTATACTCAGGTACAGACAGTTTCATGACAAGTAAAATTGGAATGTAAATTGCTATAATCATTAAAGAAAAATATGTATCAACGTTGAAGGTTGATGTACATACTTCATGTAAATGTGCAAGTCTCAATGTCTCAGTCTGCAACAGATGATCATTGGGCAGCTTGTCAACAGACGTATACATGTCTTTGTTCTGTGTGTCAATGCCCTGTGAAAAGATGTGTACATCATATTCTACTGCATGCATAAGAACATGAAGTTCACAGTCTACACCGAAGGTCATGAATTAAAGTAACCAGTAAGAAATACATGAAATATCTTCCCTTAACAAACCATGTAGGTGACAGTAGAGTACATGTCTACACATCCCTGAGACATCTTGACGACCATGACTTTAGTCCTATAGACAGTACTGGGGTTCTTGAGAAATGCCATTATGGTCTCATCACTTGAGAAAAGTAAAATCACATCTACACCTCCCATGGCTGAGGACTGAAAAATAACATTGTAAGACAAGTAAAGGTCTTGAAACCAATATCTACTAAAAATAGTAGTCCACTCTGAGGTACACATGGACTGTAACTAGGACATCAAAGAATAGTTGACTCATCCTAGCACTGCAAAACATTACTAAGGGTTGAGGAGAAGTCCAATGCCAAATGAATGTGGAAATCAAGGATAAAATACCACATAATTATTCTCAAAAACAGCATAAACAAAAGCAAATCCACTGTTCTAGTTAACAACATAAATAGAGAGATCTAAGGTAGTGTCATCTGTGACATTAAAATGTGCAAGCCACCTGTAACTTTCTACAAAGATTCCCCAGCACACCATGCAATAGTTTCCTTACCAGTAGGAAGTACTGTTGTAAGGAGAATATGTCTAAATGGAATGATATGCAAACAGGTTGGGTAAACAAAATATGACCATCAACAGGATAACATTATGATCACAGTGCAGGAGAATGTCAGAGGATATTTGCTTTATCCCATGGATCCATTAGTTTGGACATTCCTACGGTGTTATTAGGTAATTAACGATGTAGGGGGATTAATTCCAACTCGTTATATGCTGGGTGCAGAATTTCATCTGATGTTAGTTGAAATGTAACTCTGTGCTTGCAAACACTGGTTGTGTATTTCAGTTGGGATTTCCATATGCAACTTCCAAGACCGAGGTAAGATATGCCTGTGGTTGATATTAGTAATTGATAGGACTATCTTGGAGAGGATTCAAACCCTTCAGTACTTCTCTCTATATGTCAGAATAGGGTTTAGTGATTTCGTCTCACCAAGTGAAGTGCTAAGATATTTATTGGTTATTTCCCTTTGCTTATTACCTGTACGTAATGTCAATCTCTTAACTCTTTCGCTACCAGCGGCCGATACATCGCCACAATTGACCGACTCTGGTAGCAATTGGTTATTCTATCGACACAGACTGATCAGTGGTGTATTTGATACATTTCTGCTCCATTCCAGAATTTTAAGTTACAGTAAACTGAAAATTCACACAGCCGGAACATATCTATATCATCATTGTGCGATCAAACATTTGCCAACATCGATTCTTGCGAATTTTTAAGTTTTAAAGTAGCGTTAATTTGTTTGTTTTGGTTTTTCCACAAATGGAAACTCCCACTAGTATGCGGCCTCATCGAATGACTTCAGATCAAGCTAGGTTATTGTTCGAAACTGTTTTAAACAATAGTGATTCCGATTTAAGTGAGGATTCAGAAAGAATTATTTTTTTATTTTTTTTTTTTTTTAATTTATTTGTGAGTCTAAAGTTTTAGCATGTGGTGATAAAGAAACCAGTGATAGTTCGTCATCAGCTGAGGTGTCTGACTATGAATGTCCGTCTAACAATGAATGTCAGGATGTCACAATTACTTCTCAGCGCAAAGGAAAGCAAACAGTACAAAATAAGAATACAACTGGAGGAAAAAACTCGAATTTACAAGCTTCTGTAGAGCGTGGTACACCTCTCCCATCATCATCGACATGGCAAGATGTGTCAGAAGGGGAAACAAAACCCAAGTTTGAGTTTCGTCCTCGAAGGTGTCACGTAAACTCTAAACTTTATCAACTTCAAACACCTATGGATTTTCTCAAAGTGTTTTTTGATGATGACATTGTGGATTGTTTAATTAAAAATGTAAACGAATATGCAGAAAAGATGTTGATGCAGAACACTCCTAAAAGAAAACATTCTAGTCTGTTATCCTGGACCCCACTCACGAAGCACGAATGGCTGAAGTTTACGTCTGTCATTATTGCTATTGGACTTGATCCAAGACCATGTATCAAACACTATTGGAGTACAAGTGCACATTTATATACTCTTTGGTATGCCACTATATATATATATATATCCATTTTGTTTACAGCAACCTATCACAATAAGTAATTATTAATTATTTATAGGTTATTAAGCAGTATAAATAACTAATTATTGCAATTTTATTTTATTTATACACTTAAATATTATATTTGACAATATTGACAAAAACTTTTACTTATTTGTTAACACGATTTTACAACGTGTTATTATAACAAATATTATTTATTATCTATCAATGGCTTTAATTTAGACACACAGCGACTACATTGTCACTACAGTTGTTGATTTCTAATGAGATGTATGAAACGGCTTGCAATTTTTGACAATATTCTTGAAATCTGGAGCAAGTTTACTTGTTGAAATTCGCATGACAGCCTGCAAGTTGCAGTCAGACAATAAAGACCTATTCTTAGATTTGTTGATCTTCAAGCAAGAGAATGCTTGTTCGCAAATGTATGTTGATCCAAATAATGATAAAAGTTTAGCTGCAAAGTTTTTCAAGTTGGGAAATGATTCTTGTGGTAAAAATCCATAGAAATCCAGCAAACCGTCTGTCTTGAATTTCTCTTTCAGGTCATGATCTGCTTGTAAGTCAAGCAGCTCCAATTGTATGTCCTCTGTGGCTGTATCAGCTTCTGCACTAATAGGTGAAATGAGAATATTGAACTATGGCTCTAATTTCTTGAAATCTCGGAATCTCCATCCAAATTCTTCAATCAATGCATCTAATTGTGCTTTGTATTTTTCAGTCATTTCACCAGAAATCGACTTTTGTCGACTTTTAAGCGAAGTGGTTTCTTGTTTCAGCAAAAGGAAGTGACAAAATCTTTTTCACTTGCTTGTCTGGAGAACAGTGAGAGTTTTGTCAAAAATGATTTTACATATACATACAATTCATGTGCAAACACACCATTGCCCTGAAGTTTGACATTCAGTTCATTTAACTTTTCCATAATTTCCATAATTTCTGCCAAAACAAAAGTCCTTGTCTATCAAGCCTGTGTCCTTAGTACTCTTCTCTATGGCAGTGAAACCTGGACAACTTACTCACACCAAGAGAACAATTTAAACAGCTTTCATATGCGGTGTCTGCGAAGAATTCTTGGTATTAAGTGGCAAGACAAAATCACAAATACTGAAGTATTGGAAAGATCAGGTTGTGTGACAGTTTATTCCATGCTCAGTCTTCGTAGACTTAGATGGATAGGACATCTTAGGAGGATGGATGATGGTAGAATACCAAAGGATATCTTTTTTGGTGAATTACAGATGGGTAAGAGATCTCAGGGTCGGCCTCTACTACGATACAAAGATGTGTGTAAGCGGGACATGATTGATACAGGCATTGATAATGCACATTGGGAGCAAGTCGCCGCTGAACGTGTTGCATGGAGGGCAAATATCAGAAATGGAATAAAGTCAAAGGAGAAAATTATTGCAGAAAAGTCACACACCAAGCGTTTGAGACGTAAGATGGTGCATGATGGTGGAAATGACCACGTGTTCACATGCACCCACTGTGAACGGACATTTACAGCGCAAATTGGCCTTATCAGTCACACTCGCTACCGCCATAGTTAAAAGTTATTATGCCTTTTTAAAGCACAAACTATCGTCTGTCAAGACGGCAAGGTGCCAATGATGAATTTCAATGGCAAACATAAAGTCTAACTGCCACTCTTTATTGACAATGTTAGTATTAAAGTCACATGCAATGCCCTTCATCTCTAGGAACATCGCTATTTCTTCTCTGAGTTCCCACACTCGCCTCAACACCTTGCCGAGACTCAGCCATCGAACATTGGTGTGGTTCAGGTCATCGGACTGTTCAGTTTCCAAATCGTCAAGTAATGACTTGAACTGTCTGTGATTAAGTCCTCTTGATCTGATGAGGTTGATGACACTGACAACTGGGTCAATAACATGCTTGATATTCAAAACAGTTTTACACAGACTTTATTGATGGATCACACAGTGAAGTGGTAATAATGTGTGATCTGGATATTCTGCTTTAATCTTATCACTTATCAACTTTACCAGACCTACATTTTTCCAGTCAAAGCACGATCTCCGTTAGTTGTAACACTTGCCATCTTGTACCAAACCAACCCAGTTCTTTCAATACAGTTAGTAACAGCATTGAATATGTCATGGCCTGTGGTTGTGTCTCTGAGTGACTCAACACTCAGTAACTCTTCAGTGAGTTTGAAAGAAGTGTTTATTCCACGTATAAATGTCAATAATTGGGCAGTAGCATGTACATCGGTACTCTCATCCAATGCAAGAGAGTACCACAAAAGTTGTCTTGAAGTTTATGCATCAAATTTCTCCTTGATAAAGTAATGTTGTCAAATCTGGTTTTTTGTTCTGGACACATAATGTTTGCTGCATCCAGCAAACATTCCTTGATGAACTCGCCATCAGAAAATGGCTTCTTCTGTTTTACAATTCTGTGTGACAGCACAAGACTAGCTTCAGTTGCAGCATCTTGAATTGAAGACTGTTTAGTGAAAACAGTTTGCTGTTTCTCCAAATTTTTCACCAACTCAAGGCATTTCCTTTCCTTCTCTTCGGTCGTTAAATTGTATCCAAAATCGGAATGTTTTAATTGAAATGTCTTTTTAAATTGTACTCCTTGAAGACAGCCACTGACTCACGACACAACAAGCAAACTGATTTGCTACCAACTTTTATAAAACAGTACTTAGTTATCCATTCGTCATTACAAATATGGCATTCATCTTCAATCTTATGTTTGTTATTGACACTCATCATAACGGTACATTAAATTTTGTAAAATTCAACAAAATAACTTAAAAAACGAATTAAAATTTTTTTATTTCTAAATGCCTTCGTGGGCCACATAATATCACTTGGCGGGCCGCCCTACCGTAGTAGACAATTGACATTACTGTGTGAACATGTGTATATTTCAGCTTGAAGGATTTATCTAGTTAATTTACTTTATGTTGTGTGATTTCTGCAGTATGTACCTAACGAGATGCAGCAAAATATGCCAGGCAATAAATCGTGCAATCTATTGTTTGTGTCTTCGTTATTCAAAATTCATAGTGTTAATTATTGTGTAATTTAGGATGCCCATTGTGCATATAATCCCAATCATCCATTATAATCTTTTCATGTTAACCAGTAGGAGTTAGTTAATTCTTTATCAGAGTTACATGCGTTTAACTGTGTTAACTAGTAAAGAGATAGCACTACATCGCTATCTGGGGCTGTAGAACAAGAGAGCTGTGTGGCAGGGATACTACTCATCTTCAGTCTTACAAGAGTGAGCATTCTCCTTTCTGAAGGCAGTGCTTTTCCTGTGATATCTTGGCCTTCTACTAGAAAACCTTACCTGATACCTTAGTGGAATCCTACCAGATTTGTCTGACCCAAGACTAGGGAGATTTGCGAGCCATTTCTGGTTTTCAATTAGTAGTCGGCAACCACGGTTTGGGGATATCTATCTCCTAACTCAACTTAACATACTACATCATCTGATTGGGAGTACTAAGACACACAGGTGATACTTGATAATCATCAAGCTACTGGGAGCAACAGAAAACAAAACAAACATTAAAAGCAAGTTGGTTCATCAATGAAACACCAAAAGAGAACCAGCATATAAATTTAAAAATCCACATGTGCTCACAGGTCCACCCAGCCTAAAACAGGCACCAGGAAAGGTTGTGGAAATGAAAGGTGGCTGATGTGATATTAGCCACATCACCCAATGAGTCCCAAGTGGTCTATACATATATGGAACTTGCACCATATACCTTATACACCTCAGTGGAATAGAACTACATGCAGCAGTGGTGCACCTTTTCTCTTCCACTTTTGGGTTTACTGCTGATTTTTACATTGTAAGATTTCTGTTTTATGCTAAGTTTTTATTGTAGCTGGACCTGGCTTTTCACTTAGAAATAAACACCATAGCTCCTAGTCACCCAGATCCTGATTATTTTATTAATATATTCACTCAAATGTAAATAAGCCAGCACTTAAAAGTTTACATTAACATACACATACCATGTTATCTATCAAAATATCTACTCAAATGTACCTACACCAAAGTTAACAAAAGACCTTAACATACACATACTGTTTTATCTATCAACATATCTACCCAAGTTTACCTTTAGAGAAAATAGATGCTCAGGTGTCAGAAACCATGCCAAGAAGATTGGCGAGCTGCTTTTGATCACTTTCTGGACATGTAGAAAACAATTGTGTGTGGATCTGCTAACTTGTTTACCATCTTCTATTCTGAAGAGACTGAAGGGAACAGCAGAAGCATTTTAATTTCTATGCAATCTAAGAACATAAATGTCTTATTTTAGAGTCACTCCATGTGACGAAACGGACTAGAATGTGTCCGTACTCTGCATTATTTCCCTTTGGTCGGAATATGATGAGTTGGTCTCCCTTGAAATTGGGACCATAGCTAGGGAAATCCCCGGCTAAATTAGTCCCTGGTGTCATAAGTCCGGTGAGTTTGAGAAGCATCTCGACGCTTCGCAAAGGGACTGAGCAAAGTGCCTACGTGATGTTGCTGTCACGGTGGATCCACAATTATATTGAGGATCACGGGATTCAGGATTTCTCCATGACCCATGGGATTCTCCAGGCTTGGGATGTAATTGTGAATGCGCACTGAGCTATCCGCGGTTAGTCACCTTTCAGATATCGTTGAAGACAGCCGCGATTCACTGGCTGCTAGAAGTTGATGTCTTTACAACCGTCAGCCAAGCGGGACATCTGCAGTCAAGGAATGTGGTGATCTAGGATCTAAGGTATTTTCTTCCTACACTATTAGTTAGCTGATGTTTGTAAATAAAACGCCGGCAGTCGAAATACTGTTAAGCGCCGAACTTAAAATAGTCTCCGCGACGCGAGTAAATTTTCCTCTACGTATCTGCATTTCTAAGTAGCAGCTATCGATCGGCTAGGATATATTTAGGTCAGCCATCGGCTGTGAGAACACCTGTTGTATGCTTGTAAACATCATGCGTGTTTAATGTCACATCTGCTTGGCAGTGTAAAATTGATGTAATTATAGCTGATAGATTTTAAAGATGTTAGATTACCATTATATGCGTTGTTAGTGAAATGTTTGATGATGTTATCACTGCTATGTGTAAGTAGGTTTGAGGTATTTTAACAGCTTTGAAGCCAGTGTGTTAACTATCGTGTTTAGTGAATACATGCTTAGGACGGTGAGGAATTTTGCCACTAGTTAGATTGTGTGAGGCTAAAGGCAGTAATAGTGATAAGTTATTAGCGTGAGCTAACCAGTAATGTGTTGTTTGTTTAGCTAGTAAGTGCTATAATATATGCCTTAAGTAAGTGGTGTTTCTTAATTCCTGGAATCAAGGTGTTTGTATTTCCATTGGGAGATGAAGGTAAGTATTTGCTAAGTTAGGCAACCAGTGCTATTCCACCTTTAGATAGAAATGTTTTGTATTTACTTGATAGAGGTAGATAGGAAGTACCGGTGGATTTCTTATATCATTACTAGTTTATATGCTGCCCACATAAGTGAATAGGCATGCCTGATCGTGCTTATTAGGTCTGTCAGACCGACTGGTTATTGGGCTGTACGGCTGAGTGAATCTGCGTTATCGATCGTTGTTATATTGTGCGGCCAGTACGGCCAACGATTAATTTGCCTATCTGACCAAAGTAATTTTGCGTAACCGATGGTTGAATTTACATACCCGACCGAGAGCGATGCGACGCTCTGTAATCGAGGCCGTTGCGCTAATGATGATCCGAACTTCGAACAGAACCTTGTCTGTCTCTACAGCTCTTCTCTTCTATAACCCTGACTCTGTGGGTGGAATAACTTAACCACTAGGATGTGGTAGTTCTATCCAAGCCATTTAGGCCGCCCTTGAGGGGGGACTGGAGATTTAAGGTATGAGAGGCTGGATGCCACTCTACACTGGATGATGTGGCCTAACTCGCCACGGAAACAAGGTTATCTTTTGCCACAGCAGCTGTGGGGAAGAGTACTCGGTGGATTGCCACCGCATCTGTGATAGACCTGCACAGACTTGACCATCATGGGTGAAGGTCAATTAATAAAGGTCAAACCTGTTCTGGGACAGAGATCCTGGGACGAGAAAGCGGTTGCTTTTGTTTGAGTTTGTTAATTAGTTATTAACAATTCCATTTAATAATTTGTTAATGCTATGTTAATGAATTATGGGGTATATAATTTATTAATGTAAATAGTCATTAATGAGTTAGGTTTAATTAATTGATCAATGGGTTAAGTGATTGATTAATTGTTGAGTTGTATGAGTGAGGAGGATATGTCCGGCTGGGCACCTCCTAGATAATGTAATCGCTACACTGAAAGTTAAGTAGGTGTATTTTATGATTGTGGTTGGTTTGTTGAAGTGGTGGAGTGGTATAGCACCAGGTAGAGGATACATGACAGAGTCAAACAGTCTACTCTGGTGCTATCGGGCCAGCAGTGCCCAGACGAGTTACTTGACTATATACTTGTGTACTATTACTTTCTCTTGCACCCTCATGCCTGTACCTTGTAATTAAGTGTTGATCTATGATGTTGATGATCTCATATAACATATATATGTGTATTCCTCTGATGCATGAGTCAAGGTTGAGATGCAGTTTAGTCCTTGTTGTAGTTGAGTACTCACACTGCCCTCCATGTTTCAGGATCTGTTATATATCTAATGGAGATTCATGAGTTCAACCATAAACTCAATGGGACCAGCTCACTCCAGTGCCAGTCATCGGATGTTTGAGGCATTACTGGGAGCGGTCATCTGAATTTGCCAGAGTCAACACTTGAGAGAAGCTGAGTGTAGAACGATAAGGTGGGTCTATGCTAAGACCGCCGCGACGAGAAGTTAGTCAACCGATCCAGGTAGGACCGAGGACGGAAGCGTCTCGGGATTCGCACCCATACGATACTGGTGCAGTTCTACGAGTACTCAGTGATGACTTGTGAACTCTCCATGAAATTAATTCCAGCTGTGTTGATGAGAGTAAATTCTGTTTACCAGTCACGACAATGGCCTGTTTATTATGCTTCCGGCCTGGCTGGGTCGTCATGGGACACATTGTATAACTTCATGTTAACTATGGTGTGAATCTACAGTTGTGAACCGTACTGAAGCCGAAACTTGGTCAAGTGACCTAAAACAGTGATTTGCTAGTCTTGTGAACACCGGAGTGACATTCGTGTTTGGGTAGGGATCTACCCCATTCCTAGGTGTTGGTGGACATTGATAGTGTCAGTGTGAAGGTAGTAGATACCTAGAGAACTGTGCGTAATAGTGTCAGTGTGAAGGTAGTAGATACCTACAGAACTGTGTAGAACAGAGACATGTGAATTAGTTGAGTTCTTACATTCACCTGTTGGAGCATTCAATTGTGCCAATGTTGTTATATGGAGCCAGCGCTCCAGTTATAGGTTGCAGACAGTTTTCCCATTAACATGAGAATCCGAAAAGCAACCAGGCTCTTAGATACGAGTGTGTTGTGCTATAGTACTTTTCTTCAGTGGGGGACATCTAGAATTCTAGGGTCCACCCAGACGTCATCAGCAAAGTGGAACTTGTGAGTTATTACATCACCGAGGGATGACCAGCAAACTTTGGTGGTGTCAGTCAGGAATTAGTCATACGCCTGACCAGTTCGAGATCTTACTCACAGTGGAAGGAGAGAACTTCAGAAGGGTCTTCGCCTTGGAGTTTCTTTGCACTGGAGGTTCCTCGGGTGAGTCGTTAGCCGTGACGGGACGACAGCACAAACTGAAGTCACATGCTCTGTGATGAAGACTGATCATCAGTAGATCTTCTGGCTATTTTCCAGTAGCTGTGTACATAGTATCTTCTATCCAGGCTTTTCAGCCATCGCTCTCTTAGTTCAGTTGACGTATTCAGAAATTAAATTTTGCTTTGTTAGCCATGGCTTTGAGTACCAGTATGGCTGTTGTCTTGTCTGAGCCCCCTGTGGGTAGGAATCCATAAGTGGGGAGGGGAAGGTCAGCTGTCCCGGCTTGTGTGGGGCCTTGTAGATGTAAAGTCCTATTGAGGTGGTCGGAGCAAAGGCTGGGGATATTAACTATAGTAACATACCTGTCCAAGCCCCAGGGGTCTTGTTACAAGCTATAGAGTGGGGGTCTCGTCCGGGATCTTCTCTTTGTTCTGACATCTCGTAGGGATAGGAAATAGTGTCTTCTGGCCTATGCCTATTGTCTACTTGACGAGTAGGGCTACTGAAACCTTTCTCTTCGACGTGGACAGACATTTAGTGAACTTAGTATAGGGTAGCATAGTTGCTTTGTTGGTTACATTGGTAATTAGCATTGTGACTGGTTGCTAGTATATTGATTGCCTGGCATATCTATACTTAGTACTACTTTACTTAAGCATGGCTACTCGGACTTTAGATTTAGCTAAGGTGCGAGCATCTGCAACTGAGTTGGGATTAGAAGGTGATGCATTTAAAGCTTATGTACTTGAAGTAGAACGAGACTTCAGAGCAGAAGAGAGAGAGCAAAGAAAATCAGAAGCTGAGCTTCAAGCTCGAAAGCTAGATCTTGAAGCTCGAAAGCTAGCACTTGAAGAGCAGAAGTTGGCTGCAGACCAACAGTCACAGAAACTCGCAGCTGAACTAGAATCTAAGAAATTAGAAGCTAGGAAACTAGAAATGGAACATGAGTTCCGAATGAAGCAACTTGAGGTAGAGGCTAAATCTGTTGGTGAAACTGAGGGAGCAGTAGGTGGAGAAGCTTTACCTAGCTCTTCAGCATCCAGCATACCAGCTTACCATGCTATGAAATGGCCCTTTCCACCATTCGAACCTGACAAAGAGAAGATTGATCAATTCTTAGAGAAGTTTGAGGCTATGTGTAAAGCTATGGGTTTAGAGCCTGAGCGTTGGAATTTGAAGCTTTCACAAGGACTCCGTGGCACCGTGTACGAGGTGTATGCGCGTCTTTCACCAGGGATGGAAAATGATGATCCAACCCTGAAATCGGCTCTTTTGAAAAGATTCGGAATGACAGCCCATGCGTACAGGCGGAGGTTCAGAACTTCCAAGCGAGAACCAGGTGAGATGTTTTCGGCCTATAGTGTGAGGTTGAACTCATACCTTTTGAAATGGATGGCTTTGGCTGGTTTCAAAGAGGATTATGAGAGTTTGAGAGAGCTGATGGTGGTGGATCAGATGAGGATGCAGATGTCCAAGCCTTTGAGAAATTTCTTAGATGAAAATGAGGCGGAGAGGCTAGACATAGTAAATAAGTTAGCTGAGAGGTATGTGGAAGTCTATGGTGAGACTGGGGATTCCAGTCAGGCTGATCCAAAATCAAGGCAGAAGGGGAATGATAAGAAGCCCAAGACCAAAGGTTCCAATAGATCCTCTTGAGAATGAGCTAGATGGAGAAAAACCTGGACATTTGAAGTAGATCATCTTGCCTCCTAGCCTTGTCAATTTTTCTCTCTAGTATCAAGAAACGTTCCTTCTACAACCATTAGACCATTCAGAAACCTGTAATTACTTCTCAGTTTCTGTTCTGAGAAAACTTAATGCAGTAATTACTGGATTTTCTGTTATTCTTTGTTGACTTTCAATGGTCATCCTGTCCTTCTTACTACATGTGTATATGAAAGTACATATCCTACATAATCTACCCATTCATTTTATAGTATTGTTTATTTTCCACAAATGAATCTAAAATGTACAGATTACTACTGAAAGACATTTGAAATAATCAGTGTCCATGGATGGCTATTACTGCATACTAGTGAAGACTACTGTTGTCATCTCAGAAATGCTCTCACATGTTTAGGAACATAATGTAGCACTTACCTAACTGTATTGCCACACATAATTCCTATGTGTCCTCTATGCAGAAACCAATGCTTGGAATCAATTCTGTAAGCTTGATCATACTCATGTGATAAAGTCACCATTTTCTGTGAAAGTTTCATCATCCCCGAATCTGCAAT
Source organism: Cepaea hortensis (assembly GCA_963921405.1). Taxonomy (NCBI): domain Eukaryota; kingdom Metazoa; phylum Mollusca; class Gastropoda; order Stylommatophora; family Helicidae; genus Cepaea; species Cepaea hortensis. The sequence continues at coordinate 65,161,241 of OY992885.1, forward strand.
ACATAAAGGGCATTCACATTCACTTACTGCTGTACATGTCATGAAAGAAAAAAAAAAACACACACACACAGACATGTTTACTAACATGCACGACCACTGCAGAAATATTAACCAAGATAACTAATTCAGCAAAGATATATAGTATGAAGTTAATTATTCAGAAGAAAATGACCATGGCAATAGTAAGAATTCCACAAGTGTTTATTTATTGTGAGTATATTCAGTATTGTTTTAATTAGCGCGTCCTAACTAAACTCAGTGATGTTCAGGAAAAAAACAATCAATTACTACATCAAAATATTCCATGGAGAAAAGAATGTATACTCACAAATATACACCTGGTATAAATGGAACAATCTAGATACTAAAAGCCAAACTGATTTTATATAAACAAGAAATAACAGAAAGAGAAATATATTACATGCAAGGGCAGTGCCCAACATAAGTATTAACACAGACCACAAATGGTTCCCTCGCCCTGCTACTGAGTGAGTGCGTGGCGCAACACTGTGAGCTGTGAATTTCGTGTAGAATGCTTTCACATCTGTCTATGGTTGTTTGTAGCGTGAACTGCATGTTCGGTACGATGGCGGACGGCTGTTGCTGAATTCACTGGTTTGCCTTTTTGGTTCACAAGTGCACTTTTCAGGAGACTCCCTGGAGTCGCCGTTAGAGCTACGGAGTTTGTGCTTTGTGTGGCGCTTTTGGTGGGTCGCCCCTACAGAAAGAGACTGAGCCATATGGGATCAAACCCGGGTCAATGAAGTCGTTCTGGTGACTGCCAGATCAATGATGTTCATCAATGATGAACTGTATTTTTTGTGGAGGACTTTTGTGTTGGCATACTGACGGCGGCATTTTGCACAGTGTACCTGTGCGGGCTGTTGGCTTGCCGAGACTCCTGTCTGTTCCACTTTTCACATGGGAAGAGTGAGGAGAATTTTGTGTGACATTCACTGGCACAGGAACGGAGCATAATGGGGACAACCCGTTGCCGTGAAGTTGGAACCATGACTAACTAACTAACTAACTAACTAACTAACTAACTAACTAACCACAAAGCAGTCGTTGCCACAATAAAAACCACCAGAAGAAAGCAAAGACCAGGAAAATGCATGCCATGCAAATCAGTAAACTTAAAAAACCTCAAAGACGAGGCAGTGAGGGAAAATGAGAAAGAACAAACTGAAATCTTTGTAAAATTACCTATAGAAAGAAAAACAGCGGAAGAAGAATGGGAGATGTTCAAATCAAACATTTTAAATACTGCAAAAATAACATGTGGAACCACGAAAAAATGCAAAACACGGATAAAGAAAATAACAAGATGGTGGAACGCAGAGGTAAAATATAAAAAGTGGTTGAAGAGCAAACAGGAAAGTGATTACATAGAATACAAAATAGCGAGAAGACATGTGAACAGAATAGTAAAGAGAGAACAACAAAAAGATGGGAGGAATATGGAGAGACCGTAAATAATTTTGTAACAAAATTCTTGAGAAAAGATTACGAACTACTATAGAACGCTAGCTAAGCGAAACTCAACTTGGATTTAGGAAAAACAAAGGATGCAGATGCCATTTTTGCCCTTAGAAAACTTATACAAAAATCAATCGAATTCAATGAAACACTCTACTTAGCTTTTGTCAACCAGGAAAAGGCATTTGATACAGTAGATAGAAATAGGCTGTGGGAAATCCTTAAACAATATGGAGTGAGTACTCATCTAACAAACCTATGTAGAAGCTTATACAACAACAGTAAATGTATAGTGAGAGCAACTGGAGGACATTCAGAACCTTCACCATAAGATCCAGAGTACGACAAGGTTGTGTCCTGTCCCCTCTCTTGTTCATAACATATATAGACAACATATGTAAAGAAACCAGCCAAACAAAGACTGCAAGAACACAAAAGAAGAACCACCTGCAAATTACACCATTAGAGAACTCCTGTTTGCGGACGACCAAGCACCAATAGCAAAATCAGAAGCTGAATTACAAGACCACATGAATAGTCTAAACAAAATGTGTATGGAACATAACATGAAAATTAGAACATGTAAAACAGAGGTAATGACTATAACTAGAGAAGAAAAAACAACAACAATTCACCTAAACGAACATCCCTTGAAACCGGAGTTTCAAGTACCTAGGAAGTATAATATCATCAAATGGCAAATCAGAAGACGAGGTCGAAAATAGATGCAATAAGGCAAACCAACTCATTGGACAAATGGCACCAATACTAAAGAACAAACACGTATCAATAACTACTAAGAAAGCACTTTACAACACAATCTTCCTCCCAACTCTATGTTACCAATGCCAAATGACAGAAAAAGAGAAAAGAAAAATCACAACAACAGGAATGAGATTCCTGAGAAGAATACTCAATGTATCAAGAAGAGACAAGATGTTATTGGAAGGCAGCAAGTCAAATGGTTTGGCCATGCAAGTAGGTTACCAACTAACAGTATACCACAACAAGCAATGATGTACAGACCAGATGGAAGCAGAGGAAGAGGCCGACCACGTAAACGACGGCTGCAGGAAATAACAGAGTCCATGGGAATATCGATACATGAAGCCCATAAGCGGGCACTCTCCGCTGTTTATACTTCACCTCGACACTGCAAGGTACAAGAGGAACATGATGATATGAGATGAGATAAATAAATTAACCTGAATCACAAGTGAACAGATTCAACCGCCCATTGGAATTTAACACTCCAACCTGTCCAGTCATGCTGTCTGATCGTATGCCACAATCACCTTGACCTGGCTCTGTCTGGGGATGAAAATCAAACATTCGGTAGAGGTCACTCATGTGTCTATTACCATCCATGTGAAATATACAGCTATTTCAGCTTGAAGGATTTATCTAGATAATTTAATTTATGTTGTGTGACTTCTGCAGTACTTACCTGATGAGATGCAGTGAAATATGCCAGGCAATAAATTGTGCAGTCTATTGTTTGTGTCTTCGTTATTCAAATTCACCATGCTAAAACATCATTTTAATCTTAAATATGCTGACGATACAGTGTTACTAGCAGAAAGCTAACACAAGTTATAAAACCTAGTGGAACAAGTAAACAGGCATAGTGCAGAATGGGGCTTAGATATTAATATCCAAAAAACAAACACTAGGCTAATTAGAAGTGGAAAGGTAGGTCAGCATGGCCGAATGGATGAGAAAGCGTGTTATTAAACATCCGGTATGCTGATGCTGAGGTAAGGGATTCAACCCCTACACCGATCAGTTGGACTAAAATGTTGACCTATCACCCTGGACTTGGGGACGTAAATTACAAGTATTTCTGAAGTCAGCATGGGTTCTCCTGATGGCAAGGGATACTGTTAATAGGGAAAGCTAATCCACACACAAAATTCAGTCCAGCACTACTAGAAGTAGTGCTTATGGACTATGCTTGAGTTCAAAGCAAGCGAGCACAAAAGAAAAGAAGGAGAGGCCATCAATGAAGATAACAGTAAATGGGGAGATACTGCAATAAGTAACCAGTTTCTCCTATCTTAGACATGTAATAAAAGATGATGGCAGACGTCAAACAGAAATCAAAAAGATAATAGGCATGACCAAAAATGTTTTGAACATCTAGATATTAACATCTAGAGAAGTTAACACATTAAAAATGAGAATTGTTAAATGTTATGTATATTCAACACTAATGGTGTGGAAGACTAGACAATAAACAAAGGAATTAGAAAGTCAATAAGGCCCTGGAGATGTGGATATACAGAAGAATATTTTGTAAGGTTAAAGGCAAGTGAGCAAGAGGTAGACAATGATACAAGTGGGAAGATAAAGATACGAACAGCAGTCTGACAGAACGTACAATCAAGGCAAGAGATGACGAACAGCAGTCTGACAGAACGTACAATCAAGGCAAGAGACAAGACCAGTGTTTGAGATCCATTGTAGCCAACCTTCATTATGGAGACGGCTCATGATTGATGGTAAATGTCTATGCTAGAGGCAAAGTAACAACATGCGCAGCCCATCAAGAACCACCTTTGACAATGGTAAAATGTCTAAAGCATGCCGGTTTGGTTACGTCACATGTCATGATTCCCTCTAAAAGTAATTCTCCTGGGAACAATTGAAGGCAAGCACAGAAGTATAAGTCAGGGACAATTCTGGACTGATAACATTACAGAAGACAGGATGCAGAATTTCCAGATTTTTGTGTGTTGCTGAGGACAGAGAGCAAGCAATCAGAAGAATGAAGCAATGCTGCTAAAATGTGGATATGTGACAAAAATGAGTAGAGGAATTTAACAGTATACCTGCATTATAACAGACAGGTTCAAGATGACAGCTTCCTGGAAGTCCATAACATCATTTGCTGGCACAATAGGATAGTCAACACATTCTTCACCAATAAAAAGATGCAGATGCTTGTTTGTATGTGAATTCAATGCCATATGTATTGTTACTTGCTCTGGATGAAATCTAATTGATACAAAGCAAAAATTAGTCAGTAATTTTGTTCATTATAAGCAGAAAAATATTGCTTATTTTTCACTAAAACTGATTCTAGAATAAACTGATGGGTGATTTATGAATGTCCAGGCTAAATAGTGGATGGTGTAGAGTCACAGACTATTCACAAGGAATTAGAAGAAAGACTTACTGCTGAAATGTGGCTATATAAACAATCTGAGCTAATACCATGTACAGAGAAAATGACATATCAAAAAGACTAAAGAAACTAGAAATAAAGAGATAATAACTAAACAAGATTAAGATACACAAAACATATTTTGGGCATGCAAAGACACAATAGTAAAGTAAGGGACCTTTGTCCACGCCACAGGAATGCTGGGTAAATAGTGTTGGCTCCATATCTTTACAGACCAATCAGCACTTGAAAGGTGATGTGGTCAACACCATGCCTGACACCTGTACAGACCAATCAGTACTTGATGAGTGATGTGGTCAACACCATGCCGGCCCCTGTACAGACCAATCAGTACTTGATGAGTGATGTGGTCAACACCATGCCTGACACCTGTACAGACCAATCAGTACTTGATGAGTGATGTGGTCAACACCATGCCTGACTCCTGTACAGACCAATCAGTACTTGATGAGTGATGTGGTCAACACCATGCCTGACACCTGTACAGACCAATCAGCACTTGATGAGTGATGTGGTCAACACCATGCCGGCCCTTGTACAGACCAATCAGCACTTGATGAGTGATGTGGTCAACACCATGCCAGCCCCTGTACAGACCAATCAGCACTTGATGAGTGATGTGGTCAACACCATGCCGGCCCCTGTACAGACCAATCAGCACTTGAAAGGTGATGTGGTCAACACCATGCCTGACACCTGTACAGACCAATCAGCACTTGATGAGTGATGTGGTCAACACCATGCCTGACTCCTGTACAGACCAATCAGCACTTGATGAGTGATGTGGTCAACACCATGCCTGACTCCTGTACAGACCAATCAGCACTTGATGAGTGATGTGGTCAACACCATGCCTGACTCCTGTACAGACCAATCAGCACTTGATGAGTGATGTGGTCAACACCATGCCAGCCCCTGTACAGACCAATCAGCACTTGATGAGTGATGTGGTCAACACCATGCCTGACACCTGTACAGACCAATCAGCACTTGATGAGTGATGTGGTCAACACCATGCCAGCCACCTGTACAGACCAATCAGCACTTGATGAGTGATGTGGTCAACACCATGCCTGACACCTGTACAGACCAATCAGCACTTGATGAGTGATGTGGTCAACACCATGCCGGCCCCTGTACAGACCAATCAGCACTTGATGGGTGATGTGGTCAACACCATGCCGGCCCCTGTACAGACCAATCAGCACTTGATGGGTGATGTGGTCAACACCATGCCGGCCCCTGTACAGACCAATCAGCACTTGATGGGTGATGTGGTCAACACCATGCCAGCCACCTGTACAGACCAATCAGCACTTGATGGGTGATGTGGTCAACACCATGCCGGCCCCTGTACAGACCAATCAGCACTTGATGAGTGATGTGGTCAACACCATGCCTGACACCTGTACAGACCATTCAGCACTTGATGAGTGATGTGGTCAACACCATGCCTGACACCTGTACAGACCAATCAGCACTTGATGGGTGATGTGGTCAACACCATGCCTGACACCTGTACAGACCAATCAGCACTTGATGAGTGATGTGGTCAACACCATGCCTGACTCCTGTACAGACCAATCAGCACTTGATGGGTGATGTGGTCAACACCATGCCTGACACCTGTACAGACCAATCAGCACTTGATGAGTGATGTGGTCAACACCATGCCTGACACCTGTACAGACCAATCAGCACTTGATGAGTGATGTGGTCAACACCATGCCGGCCACCTGTACAGACCAATCAGCACTTGATGAGTGATGTGGTCAACACCATGCCTGACACCTGTACAGACCAATCAGCACTTGATGAGTGATGTGGTCAACACCATGCCTGACTCCTGTACAGACCAATCAGCACTTGATGAGTGATGTGGTCAACACCATGCCTGACACCTGTACAGACCAATCAGCACTTGATGAGTGATGTGGTCAACACCATGCCTGACACCTGTACAGACCAATCAGCACTTGATGAGTGATGTGGTCAACACCATGCCTGACTCCTGTACAGACCAATCAGCACTTGATGAGTGATGTGGTCAACACCATGCCTGACTCCTGTACAGACCAATCAGCACTTGATGAGTGATGTGGTCAACACCATGCCTGACTCCTGTACAGACCAATCAGCACTTGATGAGTGATGTGGTCAACACCATGCCAGCCCCTGTACAGACCAATCAGCACTTGATGAGTGATGTGGTCAACACCATGCCTGACACCTGTACAGACCAATCAGCACTTGATGAGTGATGTGGTCAACACCATGCCAGCCACCTGTACAGACCAATCAGCACTTGATGAGTGATGTGGTCAACACCATGCCTGACACCTGTACAGACCAATCAGCACTTGATGGGTGATGTGGTCAACACCATGCCTGACACCTGTACAGACCAATCAGCACTTGATGGGTGATGTGGTCCACACCATGCCGGCCCCTGTACAGACCAATCAGCACTTGATGGGTGATGTGGTCAACACCATGCCTGACACCTGTACAGACCAATCAGCACTTGATGAGTGATGTGGTCAACACCATGCCGGCCAGCTTGATCTCCCTGGACATTTCACAGTACCAATTTTAGGCTGGGTCGACCTGTGAGCCCAGGTCAATTTGTAAACGAAAATTCCACCTCGATGAGAATTAAACATGTGACCAACAGGCAAGCACCTGTATGCTACAGCAGCTCTCGACGAGCCATAATACCCTGCTAAAAACAATAAAAAGGAGAGTGGGAGGCAGATGTGCTAAGAGGAAGATAAAAGTCTAAACGGGAGGATAACGTTAAGAGATAGAGGACTGGAATGAGGACTTTACCATCTTGCTGACAGACAGCAAGTGCTGGAGTACATTGCAGCTGATATAACAGAGTGACTGTTATAGAAGTTACATGGGTGACTGTCATATACTGACTCAGTAAAGCTCAGACATAGAAGTAAAATAATAAACAGATGAAAGCAAATGAAGTGTGATAGAAAATAGTTGAGAGAAACGCACTAAGAAGCACCAGAATAATATCTAGGTATGACGAAATGTTTTGGGAGGACAAATATGTAGAATAGCAGCAATAACAATCGAGAGAGAAGCAGCCAGAAAGTCAGAGGAGCCAGGCGTAACAGTGCTATTTCGTAAAAGATATGGATTTCATCAGGTTTGGAGTTGACATTCTTGAAAATAATGAAGGTCAATGATATGAAAGAGCCTAGGGATGTCTAAGGGCGAATCTATGGAATTATGCAAAAGAAGACAGTGAGATGAAATATGTCTGTTGATTTCTTTATTGCAACCTAAATATATGCGAACATAATTTTTTTTATGACACGTCAGAAGCAACTACCCTGTGAGAACAATAAAGAGCAAAACCTGAAAAAGAAATGAAAAGCTTCGCTTGTGCCTATATACAGAACTTCACGAGTTTATATTCATTAAGTGAAAATTATCATACCTCGTAAGTACTTTCCTTATACGATTCCTCAGACTTTTGGTCTCCAATGACAATTAGTCAAGAAATGGATGGCAACACTGTTAAAGTGACTTAAGCTGTGAATAGGAAAGCTGACCTGATCTGATGAGAACGTGTGTGCATGTGTACGTGTGTGCATGTGTACGTGTGTGCATGTGTACATGAAGAGATCCTAACATCTTAACTGCATAGTAAGCAGCTTTTATCCCTATGTCCTTCAAGTCCCGGCTGACATCATTAATGATACAAATGTAATGGTAAGTTTGTGTGTGAAGATATGCATGTCATATTTGTAAAAGTACTTACTGTGTAGCAATGAACAAGAAATGATTAGACATGGCATGAACATTTGCAGGAGGACAGTTTTTGATCAAGACTGAGGATTCAGTTAGCTCTCTTGTCTTCTGAGGATCCATATCTAATTGAAATTAAAAACAGAAAACAAATTATGCTTATAAATAAATGAAACAAAACTGCCACATGATGTATGAAGATGCTGAATTTATTACAACATTTTAAATGTAACTTGAGCTGCAATAATGACTCTTCGAACAATATGGGCGTTAAAGTATGTAATAAATGAATAAGTTCTATCATCAAGTGCCATGCCGATAATCATGGGCAGTCATGATTCACTATCTCAACGATCACCAGTCTTGGATCAGGTCTGTGTTCCTGTCCCAATTATGGCAGGTGTCAAAGCCATTCACATATTTATCTCTCTTCCCCTTGCACTTTTCTCATCAATTATGCCAGTTGTCACTAAGTTTTCTAGTTTATATCTCCTGTTAATGGGCAAAAATAAGACGTAACTGTGTTCACCTAATTTCTTGAATCAGTTTACAGTTTTCATTTGTTTCTTGTAAAACTGTCTCATTTATTTTTAAGTCCAACCACGGTATTCTTTGCATTTCCCTCAGAAATAACAGTTCCACTGCCATAACAAATTTCCCAGCAAAATAATGCTTACTGTCCATGTTTTACATACATATAATAGTAATGGTTCTTCTTCTTCTTCTTCTTCTTCTTCTTCTTCTTCTTCTTCTTCTTCTTCTTCTTCTTCTTCTTCTTCTTCTTCTTCTTCTTCTTCTTCTGTGTTCATATGGAGAGTTTTTTTCAAACATGATTGTGTTGTGCCTGTTTACAGCAGAGCTGCGATACGTGCGGCTGTAGGCCGACACATCCAACTTCTGCTGGCATTTGTTGACCGGGTTAATCTTCCCAGGTGTTTTGAAGTACAATCGACTCTCACTGTAGTGGTGTCCATCTACATCCCAGCGCTGGTAAAATTAGAATGGCCAAAGACATTCCGGTCAACCCTCAAGGGAAGGCAGGGGCAGACCATGAGCATTCCCCGCCATCCAAGGAGACTCCCATAATTGCAGAGCCAAGACATAGCACTCTGGTACTGGGCTCACCCAAGGAATCATCACGTCCTGCACATGGCTGCTATGCCTCACTTCCGTATATTGTGACCCCGTTCACCACTGGCTGTTCCTCCGGAAAGTATTGGTTGTATTCAGCATATTGACACTTTTTCTCAATGCAACTGACAGCTGTTTAGTGGTCAGTATGTTTTCCATCTTGCAAAAGGCTACCTTTGCTATGGCGATTCTCGTTTTGTTCTGTAGAAGGCACCTTCCATCAGATGTTATGACTGTTCCAAAATAGTTGTACGGATTAAGAATTTTCCCATTTGCTTAGATGTTACATTGCAGTATTTCTTTCTTCTTAGAGACAACTATAATCTCTGTTTTCTTACAATTTAATTCTAAACCCAATTGCTTACAATAATCACACCTTATAAATGCTGAATATCCTATTTGCTGTCTACAATCAATACTGTATCATCTGCATAACTTATATTATTGATGTTATGTCCTCTGATGGCAATTTCTCTCATATCCTCTAAATTTCTCATATTTTCAGTTTCTAGGATTTTTTAAAATCTGCTGACATTTACACATCCCTGATAGGATGGTACTGACCCACTTCATTATAAATTTTTATGGCAGCTTGCTGTGTGCAATATATATATATATGTATATATATATATATATATATATATATATATATATATATATATATATATATATATATATATATATATATATGTATGTATGTATGTATGTATGTATATATGTATATATGTATATATATATATATATATATATATATATATATATTTTTTTTTTTTTTTTACAAGTGTAAGGTCTTTCCCATCAATTTGGAGATCTGTAAGCATCTTTATCATGTCAACTTGTCTTATTATATTGAAAACCTTTGTGTTGTCAATGAAGCAAAAATGTAGGTCTTTATTTACTTCTATCAAATGCTCTACTACTGTTCTCAGAAAATACACAGCTTTTGTTATACCCTTGCATTCTACAAACCCATGTTGTCCTTCCCCTATTTCATGTCATATTATCTTTCTAACTCTTTGCATGATGATTCTTAGCATCTTATAGATGTATGCGTGACAGAATTTCAATTACTGTTATTGTCTTTTGCATGCAAATCTGGCTGGTCACAGAATGATTTCTACATTCTAACTCTGGTTCTACTGGCTACTGGTCTCCTAACATCATTTCAAGAATCAGTGTTCACATTTGTGCTTCTAAACATGTAACACCAAACTTCTTCTTCTTCTTCTTCAGCGTTCCGAGCCATTGAAGTTCTTTGCTGCAGATACAATCCGTCTCCATTCGTCTCTCTGGTTGACCTTCTCTTGCCAGTCGTTGATTCCAAGTGCTTGCAGGTCTGTATATATATTATCTCTCCACTGTATTTTTGGTCTACCTCGGGGTCTACGGTCATTTATTTCCTGAGTGTAAGCAAGTTTTTTCCCCTATTGTCTTCCATTCTTTCTATATGCCCCAGCCATTGTAGTCTATTAGCCTTCATGATACCAGTGATTAGCGGGGACTTAGATCATAAATATCTTTGTTACTTCTTCTTTTCCACTCTCCACTTTGTGTATACCTAATGGGTCCAAAGATGCGTCTTGAAACTTTATTCGTTGTACTCCAGATTTCAGAGCCATACAGTACAACTGGTCTGATCAGTGTTTTGTATATTGTGATTTTAGTGTTACGAGATAGCGTATTTGATTTTAGTAGATGTTGTAGTATATCTTATTTCCAGAATTGATTCTAGTTTGTATTTCTTCCCTTATGATGTTGGAGCAGTTGAAGATTGTACCCAGGTATTTGTATGTTCCCGTTCTTTTAATGGTCATATTATCTATTATTAACACCAATATCTACAGGAAAATATCAGAAATGGTTTTCAAACAAGCTAATGATTCCTTCACATTTCAGTTAATAATGCCATTTATTCTTGCACATGTCTTAGTAATACTCGTAAGCTGACATGTAATACATGACACAATGGTTGTTCCTTCACTTGATACATCAGAGGTCTATCATATTAATCAGAAAAAGGCAAATATTTTCACCAAAACAAAACTGTGAAACAAAAACAACTAGCCTATGAACTGCACAGTTAAGAATGTGACTTACTCAAACACAGCTTCCGTTTACAAATACAAAATGTAAATATGTTTGAAGATAACTGTGATGGTGACTTTGTTGGCTGCTTTTCACACCAAAATAGAGTACTGCACCCTGAAAGGTAGGCAACACTGAGGACTTCAGCACCACTTGATGTACTAATCTGAATGTTTCCTTCGGGCAACCAGCTAAATTCAGAAGTAAACCTCCAGAACATTACAAGCCCCGCTGTGTCAATCTGAAATAAGCAGCAAACAAACAATCAAAATGACTATATTGTAAAGAATGTCAAGTATGCATCACAGGTATCAGAGCTGTGTTACTACAGTGATTAATACTCTGCTTTACCAGTACAGCTACTTGGGTTCAATCACTAGCTGAGGGAGCAAGCATTTCCCCAAGGACACAGATATGCAATTGGTCCATCTGTGGCTAATGAGTATTAAGGATGTCTCTTTGAAGGAAAGCTGGCAGAGAAGAGAGCTGGACACCCCTAAAACTGTGGTCTATTCCAGGCCTCTGCAACCTACAGAACACATGCCCTTAGTGGCACATGGAATGATGGTCAATAGGACAGACTGAATTGAAATACTGTAAATGATCTTGTTATTTAAAACTGGACTTTTAATTATATCAAATTTATTCTTTTAAAGACAATCTTGATTTTACATACCTTCAAACAAAAGTTTTTAGACACTGGAGGTAAGAATGTGCGATCTGATACAGACTAATTGTTTGAGTGTGGAGCATTGACAGACCTTGATGAAGTTCTATTTCCGCCATATCCTTTTTTTCTTTTTTTTTCCCCGACCACCCCCACAACCAACTCTACAATTCTCCAGGCTGTTGCAAATGCATGCAAATACAATTAATTGACTATAGCACAAAAGTGGATGCTGTTGTTAGGTAATCATCGTCATACAGTTCCTTGTCGACTGTGTCATGATACATGTTGCAATCTCCAACCACATGTATCAATTTGTACACTGACACTCTTCCATACCATGACACAAGACTGTCTTGCTTCTCTATTCTCTTGCTGTTTTCCTCCTCTCTCTTTCTACAATTCTTTGCTGTTGTCACATATATTAAGTAATATATTCATGTCCGTTAATAGACCGAGCCATACGAGATCAAAATCGCTGCGATGAATTGGTCTTTTTGCCTTTAAACCCTTGAAATAAAAATATGGTGGACAGATTGACAAGCTCTGATCCCTGATCTAGTACATGTTCAGTATTGTAGCTGCTCACTTAGACTGCTGTGTCTGACATGGAACATTCACGGTTCTTTTTACTGTCAGGATATTTTAAAGCCAAATAATAAATTGTGTTACATTTATATACTATTAGAAACAAAAATGTCACAACAAAATCTAATTATACCTTCCAGTACATTAAGACAACTAAGAAGCTGATATAGATAGAATATACAAGATTAATGAAAAATATTTCCCCCAACTTATGGAAGTAAATAAATTCATTCATACAAGATTGACAACCTCTGAAGTCGGAGTGGGTTCGCCTGATGACAAGGGACATTAGTAGTAGGGAAAGCTCCTTCTTCTTCTTCTTTCGTTCGCTTGAAATATGTCTATAACTGCTATGTTGTCTCATGTATGAATTTAACTGTCTTTTTTAGTTCACTCAGAGTTTATCTTCCACTGTCGTCTCTCAAAGCCAGAAGGTTTGCCTGGACATGTTGTAATTTGGGCAGTCTTGGAGTATGTGCTCTGCTGTCTGTGACGCCAATCCACATGTGCACATGGCTGATTCACCAATATTGAATTTTTTATACATGTGGTTGCGTAATCTATTGTGTCCTGTTCTGAGGCGCAGAATAATGACTTGTTCTGGTCTGCCCATAATGTGGTAGTAGTCTTGAGCAGGTTTTGGTGGCTTTCTTACTGATTTGATCATTATTTTCTTTTGGTGGTATGTAACGGGCACATCAGGCTGTTCTTCTTTAGCTCCTTCTTTAGCCAATCGATCAGCTCTGTCGTTACCAGGTATTCCACAGTGGGATGGTATCCACTGTATGGTGACTTTATGCTGACTGCTAAGAAAAGTAGTGTCCTTAGTACTGGCATTTTTCCCCAGACAGGAGCGCCTCGAGTACTGATTTTGCATCTGTCAATAGCATCACAGGTTGTGTACCATGGCTGGTATTTAGTAATTTCTCTGTTGCTATCTTGATTGCCTCAATTTCAGCATCATAGTTATGGCAGTACTTTCCTGTTGGTACTCTGGCCGTGTCCCTAGTTTTATTTGGGTATTCTATGTACACTCCCGCTCCTCCATTTTGAACAGCATTATGTGCTGACCCATCAGTGTAGACTCGGATCCAGAGGTTCTGTGGGTATTCTTCATCAAGGAAGCTGAGAGTGGCTGTTCTGCACTGTACGCTGTTCTGTTCTTCCTTGTCAAATATTCCTCTCACTTTTGTCTGGATTTGTAATGATAGTCCATGTTCATCTTTCCTTGGAGTTCGCTCTGGTATAGTTTTCAGGGGGATATCAACTGTGGGCAGATCAGTGGTTTCTCTGCAGATAAAACTGGTGGATAAAACTGCTTCTTTTCAACCGCCTCATAGCTAAGTTTTCAAATCTGTTCTTCATAGGGTGGCCTGGCCAGCTGAGGAACTTTTCTGCTTGTATTAGTGTTTTCGGATCTCTCAGTGCTGGTGTCCTCCCCATCTTACCATCTGCACTATAGGGGTTGATCTCACCCCTCCTGTGGTGACTCTAGTAGGGAAAGCTAACCCACATGCACAATTCAGTCCAGTGCACTAAAAGTAGTGTATGGACTATGCTTGAGTTCAAAGCGAGCAAGCAAAAGAAAACAAGAAGAAATACAGCGGTAGCTCGGGTTACCAACTTAATTCCTTCCAGAACTCAGTTTGTAACCTGAAACATTCGTAACCCGAAACACTGAAATCAATGAAATAAAGACAATCTGTTTCAAGATGAAAGAATCATTCTTATTTATTAACATCCGGTCATTTACCTGACAAAACGCAAAGAATATGTGTACTTCACGTATTAAATAAAGAGAAAGAAAACAACTAAATGAATTAAATGTAAAATTTAAAAAAAAAAAGATTTAGTCTTATCTTTATTACCAAGTAAACGATCATGGGAAATTTGTCACTTTCTTTGTTATTCCGAATCATTAGTTTCAGGAGTATCTTGTCGCTATTTCTTGGCAGCCAACTGGGAATCTTTCTGCACCAAGAATCTATCAAGGAAATTTGTCGCTGCCTTTGTTGGAGAATCTTTCTGAAGTGGGCTATCGTGTTATCATCCATAAGGTTTATTGCCCTGTTAGCAACAAGTTTGTTTGGATGATGGTTCACAATGAAGTCTTTGATGTCTGCCCACTTGCTGCAAATTTCTTTAATCCTGGCAGATGAAACGGTCACTGACACCTCATCATCGGATGACTGCTCCTCCTTTAATGTCTTTAGCTGTTCATTCTGAAGATCCACAAGCTCATCTGTAATACTGTTTGTACTGTACGTGATCGTTTGTCTCTCTCGCTCGCCTTTGTTCGTAACCCGAGGCACTGTTCGTTACCCGAGACATACAATTTTCGAAGTTGTTGTTCGTAACCTGAATTGTTTGTGACCTGAGGCACCACTGTACAAGATTGATTTTCAACACATACGCATTTAACAAACAAAACAAGTAAGTTAATTGTGATAAGAAGAAGAGAACATAAAAAGTGTAGAAATAAGAGACAGTAAAAGAAATAATTAAAAGAATTAAACATCCTACAACATACCAAAGCAATCATGTCTGAGGACAGCATCAAAACATCTACCAATGGAGTTGACAGTACTGAATAGTCCAAACAGTGACTATCAAATACCTAGGAGAAAAAATGAACATGTCCTGAATGTACTTAGATGATCATAAATGTAACATTAATGTGATATCCCTATGTTTTTCTTTCTGCTTTGAGAAAGTGCCATGTTGACTAACACGTATCCATGTTCATCATCATCATCATCAACATCATGCACTATACCAGTCAGCATGTTTGATCATAGTCTCACATTTGTAAAGACCAGTCCACACTTGATGTGTGATGTGGTCAATATCTGGCTGACCGTCTGTACTTCCCAGGACATTTCCTGGTACCCATAAGTTGGGTCAACCTAAGAGCCCAGGACATTAGAGAGTCTAAGTAAGTAGCAGGTGAAACCATGGGCAACCTGTATGAAGGCTGAAAACATCAGCGCTTTCCTCATGCAAAATACAATGTCATATAGGCCAATCAGTTTTGTCATCACATTTTTTATTACCTGAAATAATATTAAACATAACCAGACTTATCTTACAGGTGATGACAGATTATGGAAGTGAAGATATAAGAAACAGCAATTGAGAGGAAGAGAAACTATTGGAGGAGATGACAAAAGCAAAAACTAGAAATTCTAGCAACAATATAAACCAAGAAAATAAGATGTTACTGACCAAGATACAAGCTAATATATAGTGAACTTGCAGTGACTGAGAAGGCCAAAGCCACATACAAATAACATATACATATATAAACGTATCTAAGACCATTTCATGATGTGGAACACAACAATCTATTCTATCAGTGTCATTGTTTCATTGAGGCAGAACCATTATCTAGGAGTGGATCTGATTAGACCTGGGCAAACTAATTACACCACAACAAAATATTGCTATCTGGTATAACTGGTGCCTTAACTTCTGCGGGTACTTGAGTATTGGTGAAGGTTGGTAAATCATTGCATTCACCTTTAAAATATTAAATTGTATTTGCTGCGGCCATCGATGTCAGAGTAAGATCACCGTAGCTCATGCAGTGTGTGATGGACTATGGCGTTACCCCATGGTTGTAAACTGGATCGCATCTGGACTGATACAAAGAACAGAGGTATTTTGTTTAAAGGTTGGCAGCATTCTGTTTTTTTTGCCATATAGTATAGTTTTACATCACTTCCTGTACATTTCTTTGATATTTCCCGCTTGCTTGCATTGTATTTTTTTCTCCTTGACTATACACAACTTTTCCTTGTTATTTTTCTTTGCAATACATTGTTATCGTTTTAAGTATTCAAAGCCATATGTATGATTATGTTCACTAATTATCCTTTTGAAGCAAACTTTCTTTAGGACTGCTTTATTTGCCTTTTCATGTGTCCCTTTATTCTAAAATCCACATTTCAAGAGCATGATATTTTTTCTCTTTGTCCCTTTAAAAAAAAAGTCTGGAAGCAGCAGCTTATGGGTCTGTGGTGTGATAAGGCCATCACATCTCGTAGGCTTGAATGCATGAACAAACAGGTGGCCAGTTTTTGGCTCACTTTAGCAGATGATGAACGCAGGCTTTGAACCATCATCTGACCACTCTGATGCCTTTATAAGCACAATCCCTATCAATTACATACATAAATGTGTTGTTTTTGTCCACATAATAAGGTATAAACAATCAACATTACCATGTGCAATACAACATGGAGTCATGTTCCTCCACAAATATTTGCCCTATGTTCTTGATAATCTTTCATGCCAATTTGCCAACCCATCTACCATCTTCTCCCTCTGTCTCTATCACCTTTAACAGTCCCAGTTGTCGCAGCCTTCTACAGACCCTCTTGTCTCATTACATGACCAAAAAATGATGTTGTCATGATTCGGACAATCATCTGTCTTTGTGAACTGATCTCTTGAAGTACTTGGATATTGGTCATCTTAGCTGTCCTTGGGATTCTTAACTTCTACAAACCACAAGATAATAACATTTTAGTTTCACTGCTTACATGGTGTTGGTCAACAGGCTTGCAGTCAAACGTAAACAGTTTCCTCCCTTCATCAGTGGCCACATGTATATGCCCTTGAAGATGCCACACTTGGCATATGTCTCCATAGAGTCTATTATGTAAAACATCTGTGATGAGCTGAAAGACAGTTTAAACAAATGCACATGTTCTCAGTAAATAACGTAGGCTAACTTATCTTTACAACACTCTGAAGACATACAATTCTCAAATGTCAATTCTATTTAAACATAATATACTGTTACGTTTTATTAAGAAGTTATTAATATATTATATATATATATATATATATATATATATATATATATATATATATATATATATATATATATATATATATATTCAAAGCTCTGGGATTTCAGCGTATCAGTAGGTATCCATTGTTGTAAATATTCTATAGTTTAATATTTCTATTCCAAATTCTCCCAGTACTTCTAGTTCCTCCAACACAATTTCATCTAGTCATGTTTTTCTTTTTTTGTGTGTGGTTTGACAGCATCAGCGACATCATTTGGTATAAGTGAACTAAGTAACTTTCTTCTGATAATTCTGCACTTTGTCCATCATTTAACCTCCTTATGTAGTAGAGTGTGCAATGCCTGCGCTTATTATGAGATAAACATGTGCACAACATAAACCAAAACTGTTGGCCATTAAAGGAGATAGAGCAAAAATGTCATTACTTTACAGGGAGTGTTTCTGTTGCATTCAACAATAAAATGCATGGTTTCATTTTGCACCTTGTCCAACCTACTTATTTGTATGTTCTTGAGCATGAGCATTGGTAGTGCACATTCAAACAGAGGACTAGTTTCTGGTACAACATAAAGAGGGTTAAAAGAAAAAACCCATGCCAGGCCATGCAACATATCCTTGATTTACCAACAATGGCCACCAGGCATAAGGTTGTCCAAGTCAAAACATATATGAGGGCATGCACAGATAAAAACCACCCTCTCACATCACTTACCTGGATGTACACAATCAGACATGCCGGTGTAAATGGCAATGAATGTGCAGACCAGCTGGCAAACAATGCAGCAGTATGGAGTAGGAAGAGCCAAGAACTGGGCCAGTATCTTCAATGCAGCAAGGACTCAGCAAGCCAATATCAACAAGTCTCTAATGCTAGTTCGATTACGTGAATTTAGAGTGAAGCTGGCCAAGTATATCAATGTCATCTTCAAGGACAAGAGAAGAGACATTATTATCAACTCCTCATAGGAACAGTGAGTAGAGATCCTTTGAGCTGGCCAATACAACAGAGGACTGAGCACGCATGGGATGACCCAATGTGTGGGGAAGTCGATCGTGATAACACAATGAGGATTGTTCTCAGCATGACCTTTATGGCAGGGTTGATTAAAGTCTCTTAGTCTTTACGTGACTGACATGCTCTGTGAAAACAAGGCCTCAGATTAAATCTTGAACCTAAGCACTGCATTAACAGTGTGTTTTTTCCAGTCTCATGAGTGAATCACCAAACAATGAGAAGTAGATTGTGAGCGTTACTAGAACACGATTACAAGAAAGACAGTGGATGTTGCGGCTAAAGGCTTCGTCAACACAGAACAAACAAAAACCGACATACAACTACACGAAAAACATTGCATTAAAATATTAAGGTTCCTTATTTGTATCCTTGTTTGGCAGAATACGTCTTGATCGACTGTACGTGGATGGAATTAACCGGATGTGTGTTTCAAGTGGTAAAAGCACTAAAGGTCAATAACGCCAGAAGCTCAGAGATTGGCTAAGCCACTTGGTGGGGAACACCCGCTGGGCAGATGGGGGGAGAATGCCCATGTGAGTGAAAGGTAACATAGGGATTAGTAGAGCACTATAACCGGCTTTGTGGCGAAGGTGGCATGCAGTTCGCAATTTCGCATCCCGCGCTCAAAACACAACTGAGGGCGATTTGGATGCAGACCACCCCTGAGTTGGATCTCATAAAATCGCATCTGGCGTTCGCTGGCTCAGTGTGAGGTGCACCCAATCGGGAACTTCCCAGCCGACGCAAGTTAGCCAAGCAGGCATTTTGAGAATGTGACAGCAGCGCGAAGCCACAGTCACATTCTGAGTGGGCGAAAGAGCAATTTTTGAACGAAGCGCCCACTCTCTCTTGATGAGTAGTGGGCCTGTAGTCAGTAAGCTGGCAAAGCTTTTCGGTCAGTCCTGCCTGGCGTAGCTTGAAAGCTCATCGGTAGGCGTCCAGTGGTTTTGCATGTATCACCGAGTGCCAAGGGAGCGTGCCGAGCGATTGCTACTCTTGGCCTGCATGTGCGTGAATAGTCCACCTGTGCGATAGATATCTGGTTGATCCTGCCAGTAATCATATGCTTGTCTCAAAGATTAAGGCATGCATTTCTAAGTTCACACTGTCTCACGGTGAAACCGCGAATGGCTCAGTAAATTGCTTTGTCCAGACACTTGTTCTACAGCTTTCAGCTGAAGGATATGGCTGAACGCCTCTAAGTCAATATCAGCCGGATGTGAGGGTCTGACTGTTACTCACCCTCTGCTGCATGGAGGCGAGATGCTGAGCTGGCAGCATTTGCATTTCATGGAAAGTCCGAACCTAAAGCTCGCTGAGTGGATGTCGTTTGCAGACTGATCGTTCCTGGTTTGCATGGGGAGCAGCCAGTAGCGAATGATGCAGAATATACGGAAGTGAGGAAGTGAAGCAGCCATGTGCAGGACGTGATGATTCCTTGGGTGAGCCCAGTACCAGAGCGCTATATGTCAGCTCTGCAATTATGGAAACCTCCTTGGATGGTGGAGAATGCCCATGGTCTGCCCCTGCCTTCCCTTGAGGGTTGACTGTGATGTCTTTGGCTGTTCTAACTTGACCAGCTGGGATATGGATGACACCACAACACGTAGAGTCGAATGTCCCTCGAAACACCCGGGAAGCTTAACCCGGTCAACAAATGCCAGCAGAAGTCAGATGTGTCGGTCTAACGGCGCAAATAAACAGGTACAATGCAACAACATCCGAGTGAGAGTGGAATGTCCGTCGAAACCCTGGGAAGGTTAACCAGATAAAAAAAACACCCAACAAAGTCGGATGTGATGGCCTACAGGCGCAATTAAACAGGCATAATGCAATTACATGTGAAAAAACACTCCAGATGAACACAGCAGAAGAAGAAGGACCTCATAAAATAGCATGAGTGCAGGTCGCTCAGAAAGCAATGACAAACCACTGAATGCAAGCCTGCCAAGAAATCACAAACAGAAAAAATAATACTGGGGTCGACTGTGACGTCCTGTAAAGGACATGCAACTAAGTTTTCCAGTCTCATCACATCATGACCATTGGAGAAGGTTTATTGATAATGTGGTTAGTTAGAGAAAACCATGTCAAACCTGCTTTATCTGGCTTAATCAGTGCACCAGCAGCA
This sequence comes from Cepaea hortensis, assembly GCA_963921405.1. Classification (NCBI taxonomy): domain Eukaryota; kingdom Metazoa; phylum Mollusca; class Gastropoda; order Stylommatophora; family Helicidae; genus Cepaea; species Cepaea hortensis. The sequence goes on from OY992885.1 coordinate 65,182,112, forward strand.
GCATGCAAATTCAGTTATGCACTCCAGCTCAGTTTGTTGGTTAGATGATTGATTGGTGAATCCTCTAGAGAACTGAGTTTCAACTCCAATGTTTTGATGATCAGATTGTGCTGAGCCCTGAAAATGGCTTTCACCTATTAGTGTGATGTTGCTGTACACTGTCCTCCCAACCTGACAGTGGCTGGCATCTATTGGTGTGATGTTGGTGTACACATTCCTCCCAACCTGACAACGGCTGGCATCTATTGGTGTGATGTTGGTGTACACATTCCTCCCAACCTGACAATGGCTGGCATCTATTGGTGTGATGTTGGTGTACACATTCCTCCCAACCTGACAACGGCTGGCATCTATTGGTGTGATGTTGGTGTACACTTTCCTCCCAACCTGACAACAGCTGGCATCTATTGGTGTGATGTTGGTGTACACTTTCCTCCCAACCTGACAACAGCTGGCATCTATTGGTGTGATGTTGGTGTACACTTTCCTCCCAACCTGACAACAGCTGGCATCTATTGGTGTGATGTTGGTGTACACTGTCCTCCCAACCTGACAGTGGCTGGCATCTATTGGTGTGATGTTGGTGTACACATTCCTCCCAACCTGACCGCCTGGCATCTATTGGTGTGATGTTGGTGTACACTTTCCTCCCAACCTGACAACAGCTGGCATCTATTGGTGTGATGTTGGTGTACACTTTCCTCCCAACCTGACAACAGCTGGCATCTATTGGTGTGATGTTGGTGTACACTTTCCTCCCAACCTGACAACAGCTGGCATCTATTGGTGTGATGTTGGTGTACACTGTCCTCCCAACCTGACAGTGGCTGGCATCTATTGGTGTGATGTTGGTGTACACATTCCTCCCAACCTGACCGCCTGGCATCTATTGGTGTGATGTTGGTGTACACTTTCCTCCCAACCTGACAACAGCTGGCATCTATTGGTGTGATGTTGGTGTACACTTTCCTCCCAACCTGACAACAGCTGGCATCTATTGGTGTGATGTTGGTGTACACTTTCCTCCCAACCTGACTGCCTGGCATCTATTGGTGTGATGTTGGTGTACACTTTCCTCCCAACCTGACAACAGCTGGCATCTATTGGTGTGATGTTGGTGTACACTGTCCTCCCAACCTGACAACAGCTGGCATCTATTGGTGTGATGTTGGTGTACACTTTCCTCCCAACCTGACAAAGGCTGGCATCTATTGGTGTGATGTTGGTGTACACTTTCCTCCCAACCTGACCGCCTGGCATCTATTGGTGTGATGTTGGTGTACACTTTCCTCCCAACCTGACAACAGCTGGCATCTATTGGTGTGATGTTGGTGTACACTGTCCTCCCAACCTGACAGCGCCTGGCATCTATTGGTGTGATGTTGGTGTACACTTTCCTCCCAACCTGACAACAGCTGGCATCTATTGGTGTGATGTTGGTGTACACTTTCCTCCCAACCTGACAACGGCTGGCATCTATTGGTGTGATGTTGGTGTACACTTTCCTCCCAACCTGACAACAGCTGGCATCTATTGGTGTGATGTTGGTGTACACTTTCCTCCCAACCTGACAATGGCTGGCATCTATTGGTGTGATGTTGGTGTACACTTTCCTCCCAACCTGACAAAGGCTGGCATCTATTGGTGTGATGTTGGTGTACACTTTCCTCCCAACCTGACAACAGCTGGCATCTATTGGTGTGATGTTGGTGTACACTTTCCTCCCAACCTGACAGCGCCTGGCATCTATTGGTGTGATGTTGGTGTACACATTCCTCCCAACCTGACAACAGCTGGCATCTATTGGTGTGATGTTGGTGTACACTTTCCTCCCAACCTGACAACAGCTGGCATCTATTGGTGTGATGTTGGTGTACACTTTCCTCCCAACCTGACAACAGCTGGCATCTATTGGTGTGATGTTGGTGTACACTGTCCTCCCAACCTGACAGCGCCTGGCATCTATTGGTGTGATGTTGGTGTACACTTTCCTCCGAACCTGACAATGGCTGGCATCTATTGGTGTGATGTTGGTGTACACTTTCCTCCGAACCTGACAATGGCTGGCATCTATTGGTGTGATGTTGGTGTACACTTTCCTCCCAACCTGACAATGGCTGGCATCTATTGGTGTGATGTTGGTGTACACTTTCCTCCGAACCTGACAATGGCTGGCATCTATTGGTGTGATGTTGGTGTACACTTTCCTCCCAACCTGACAATGGCTGGCATCTATTGGTGTGATGTTGGTGTACACTTTCCTCCGAACCTGACAATGGCTGGCATCTATTGGTGTGATGTTGGTGTACACTTTCCTCCCAACCTGACAATGGCTGGCATCTATTGGTGTGATGTTGGTGTACACTTTCCTCCCAACCTGACAACGGCTGGCATCTATTGGTGTGATGTTGGTGTACACTTTCCTCCCAACCTGACAGCGCCTGGCATCTATTGGTGTGATGTTGGTGTACACATTCCTCCCAACCTGACAACAGCTGGCATCTATTGGTGTGATGTTGGTGTACACTTTCCTCCCAACCTGACAACAGCTGGCATCTATTGGTGTGATGTTGGTGTACACTTTCCTCCCAACCTGACAACAGCTGGCATCTATTGGTGTGATGTTGGTGTACACTGTCCTCCCAACCTGACCGCCTGGCATCTATTGGTGTGATGTTGGTGTACACTTTCCTCCCAACCTGACAATGGCTGGCATCTATTGGTGTGATGTTGGTGTACACTTTCCTCCCAACCTGACAATGGCTGGCATCTATTGGTGTGATGTTGGTGTACACTTTCCTCCCAACCTGACAACGGCTGGCATCTATTGGTGTGATGTTGGTGTACACTTTCCTCCCAACCTGACAACGGCTGGCATCTATTGGTGTGATGTTGGTGTACACTTTCCTCCCAACCTGACAATGGCTGGCATCTATTGGTGTGATGTTGGTGTACACTTTCCTCCCAACCTGACAACGGCTGGCATCTATTGGTGTGATGTTGGTGTACACTTTCCTCCGAACCTGACAATGGCTGGCATCTATTGGTGTGATGTTGGTGTACACTTTCCCCCAACCTGACAATGGCTGGCATCTATTGGTGTGATGTTGGTGTACACTTTCCCCCAACCTGACAACAGCTGGCATCTATTGGTGTGATGTTGGTGTACACTGTCCTCCCAACCTAACAATGGCTGGCATCTATTGGTGTAATGTTGGTGTACACTTTCCTCCCAACGGCTGGCATCTATTGGTGTGATGTTGGTGTACACTGTCCTCCCAACAGCTGGCATCTATTGGTGTAATGTTGGTTTACACTTTCCTCCCAACCTAACAATGGCTGGCATCTATTGGTGTAATGTTGGTGTACACTGTCCTCTCAACCTGACAACAGCTGGCATCTATTTGAGTGATGTTGGTGTACACTTTCCTCCCAACCTGGTACCTAAATACCAACTCTATGGGGACTGTGTTGGTTAGCTCTCTTTTCCTTCTCCATGCTCAGAAGCCAGTGGGGTTTTCAAGAATGATACTGGAACTTCAGCACTGCCATGAGATTAGGCTTGGTCTGGTAATGTTTCTCCATGCTCAGAAGCCAGTGGGGTGTTCAAGAATGATACTGGAACTTCAGCACTGATATGAGGTTATGCCTGGTCTGGTAATGTTTCTTCCATGGGGTTTAGGTGTTTCATTGTCTGCAAACTCCAACCCAAAGCCTAGAGAGTAGTTCATTCTGTTGGAGGTTCATGGCTATCCTATCTGCCCTTTCCTTGTCGGCATACAAGGAATTCATCAACGTATAGCAATGTTCTAATGTGTGACAATGTTAATTATTGTAAAACAAGAAATTTAGAAAAGCAGCACAGAAAGATACCCCCATCATTATTATCATGTGCCATGTCGATCTCACACAGTCACCAGCGTATTGGATCATATCTGTGTTCTTGTTTATATAATGGTGTGTGGCCAAGCAATCCGGTGTTTATCTATTTGTCTTCCCCTTGCTCTTTTCCCATCCAGTTTGTCAGTTGTCACAAAGTTTTCAAGTTTATTTCTCCTCATAACATGCCTAAAAAAATCTAGACTATCTACGTCAATTTTAATCATAAACCAAATTTCCACTGCCATTAAATGTTTCTCAGCTTGTCTGCTTATTGTTCATGTTTCACACACATACAATAGTGCAGAAACTAAATAAGACTTACCGCTCTATTTTTTTCTACAACTGACTGTTTAAAAACAAAAAACTGAATAATTAAATTATTTAAAAAAAATTAATTATGAGAAAGAACAAACTGAAATCTTTGTAAAATTACCTATAGAAAGAAAGACAGTGGAAGAAGAATCGGAGATGTTCAAATCAAGCACTTATTGGTTCTCTGTTTTCACTGTTAATTATTTTGGTTGGGTCAAAGCATTCTCATCTGGTTCTTATTGCACTTATCTTTTTGTAGAAGTTTCTAGTTGCCTCCTTGTAATTTTTATTTAGGGTTTCTCCATACTCCTCCCAGTCTTTTTGTTTTTCTCTCTTTACTATTCTATACACATGTCTTCTTGCTATTCTATATTCTATGTAATCACATTCCTGTTTGCTCTTCGACCACTTTTTATTTTTTTATTTTTGTCTTTTACAGCTTTCTTTACTTCTGCATTCCACCAACTTGTTATTTTCTTCATCAGTGTTATGCATTTTTTTCGTGGTTCCACATGTTATTTTTGCAGTGGCATGAAATGGAATATTGCTTGGATAGCAAATCCATTATGTGGAAAGTCCTAATCGAAAGCTCACTGTTTGGATGTCATCTGCAGACTGCATTCTTCTGGTTTCTGGGAGGAACAGCCTGTGGTGAACGGAAGGCCCAATATATGGAAGTGAGGCTAAGCAGCCATGTGCGGGACATGGCTAAGCAGCCATGTGCGGGACATGGCTAAGCAGCCATGTGCAGGACATGATGATTCCTTGGGTGAGCCCAGTACCAGAGTGCTACGTGTCGGCTCTGCAATTATGGAAGCCTCCTTCGATGGCGGGGAATGCTCATGGTCAGCCCCTGCCTTCCATTGAGGGCTATCCGGGATGTCTTTGGTTGTTCTAAACAGGCCAGCTGGGTTGGGGGATAACACCACAACAGTGGAAATCCAGCAACTAATTCAGGATAATGCTCGCCCGGGTGATGTGATTATATGCACAGATGGTTCGGTGTTGAGAGGCAGGAGAAGCGCCTGGGGGTTCTTAGCAAATGCTAATGGGTCGCCGTTTGGTGCAGGAGAGCCTGGCATATGATACCACATTTAGCTTAAGAATGGAGGTGGAGGCGGTCAGTGCAGCTTTCCGCTGGATGGAGAATACGATACACACACACATCATGATTGTAACTGACTCAGAAAGCATGCTGAGTAGAGTGAGGACAGGCAAGCTTCGTGCAGAGTGGCTTGCTTCGCTTCGGAAGTCCGGGTGACAAGCATCGTCTGAATCTTTTCTCCGGGGCATGCTGGTGTGCTGGGGAATGAACAGGCGGACAGATTGGCTGGCTCTGCAAAACTTGGTGGAGTATTGATGCATGATAAGGAAGACGTGGTTGCGGCCTTATTGGAGCACGTGTACACCTTGGAGGAGCAAATGGATCACCATGGTCTGGCAAGAATGCGACAGCGAGGGGTGATGAGGGGATCTGGCTGATGCTCGACGCTCAGAGGAAAGGCGAGACGGACATATAATCAGATTGCTACTGGTACTATTAGTGTTGAAATTCTTCGCTGGCTGCCGAGGATGGGGACGGAGCGCTTATGGGAATGCCCCGAATGTTGTGATATCGGTTCCTAAATCAATCAATCAAAAACCACAACAGTGAGAGTCAAACGTCCTAAGAAACCCCCGGGAAAGTTAACCCAGTCAACAAATGCCAGCAAAAGTCGAATGTGTCAGCCTAATGGCGTAACAATGCAGCTCTGCTGTAAACAGGCACAATGCAATCACGTCCAAAAAAATTCTCCAGATGAACGCAGAAGAAGAATATCAATTGTAAAGCAGGTACTCATGTTAGGTCTTAGTCAGATATGACTGAGCTACCACATGACAGATGGTACTACCGGCTTTCTTTTAGCGCTGAATGTTGTGTGGCACTCACCAAACCTGACACACCATATTGTGCCAACAGTTTTGGGTGGAGAAGTGGATTTGGGAGGGCACAAACCTTATCCTAGTGCGAGGAATTGCAACCTAAAGGCTAAATGTCATGGCAGGGCAGACTATGGCCCTAAGCCTTGGTTGGCAGCTGGTCTAGTATCGAAGCTCCGACAGGCAGACATCTAGAGCATTGCTTTGCTGATCTGGCAGCCTTTTTCCTGATGTATAGGTGTTACTTTTCCTCTGGAGTAAACTAGGCAGGTCAAGAGAGGGATCATGCTGCATGGGCAACACATGGTCTCTAAATTCAGCCTAGGCTTTGTGTTATGGAGAGGTATAACTCCATTTTACAAACTATCATCTGTCAAGACGACAAGGTGCCAGTCAGGCATAACAGGTACTCACTCATACACAGTCACTTTGAGAGTTGAGTTGAGAACTAACATGATAGCACTCTGGACATTCCCATAATGCTCCGTACTGGGCAACACTAGTGAATGGTACCAGTAGCAGTATGGGCATGGCCTTTCCTCAGTCCTGAGTGTCAGCCAGATCCTCTGGTCACTCTCTGCAGCACTATTCTTTCCGGGTGCAGCACTATTCTTTCCGGGTGCAGCACTATTCTTTCCGGGTGCAGCACTATTCTTTCCGGGTCTGTTCTGCACTATACACACGATCCCAAAGGTCCCCGACCACGTCTGCCCTATCATCATCATACACGGATAGTCCAATAGCCCACCCATCGGTGCAATCCCAACCAAACTGTCCGCCTGCTCATTACCCACAACACGAGCCTGTTCTGAAGGGAGGGGGGGGGGGGGTGAGATTCTATCAGTATCACTATCAGTATCAGATGTTCTCTATTTTCGATTGTTGAATTGAAGCCTGCCACTCTGTGAGTGACTGCCTGCCTAGTCTCGGATACAAATAAAAGTTAAAATATAAAAATGAAGCTGACAACAGCAGAACGCACCACACCAGCATTTTTTAATTTGCATTGAATTGAGTGATTGGCAATCACTTTCAGATCATTAAATTAAATATTTCTAATTACTGATGAACTTTCAATCTTACATCAGTTCTGCACAAGGGCATGCTCTGTACTGCATTCTGTACGTGTATCTCCATTCTTAGCGAAATGTTTCTTCCTTGCTAGATAAATATTACACGTGACTGTTATTATTCGCAAACATCCTCCCAGATGTTCCGCTACTGTTTACAAACGGTGTCACATACTCTCACAAACGCAACACGTGACTTCCGCCTCGTCTGCTATTTCTGTTTCTGCGATGGTTTATACAACCTGGCATATTTCGCTGCATCTCGTCAGGTACATAATGCAGAAATAACACAACAAAAATTAAAGTGATTAGATAAATCCTTCAGGCTGAAATATAGCCATATTAACACATTATTTTCAATTGTCTGCCACGATAATTGTAAACTGACTATCATGTCTTTCTGTTTGCTCAAGACTGGCTTCTGCAATTAATGGCGATTGCTTCAGCGACTTTTAACAAGAGACCATTTTGCGTGTTATGGTGTTTGTCCATCAAGAATGGTGATGACCATTCATTTTGTCCAGTAGGGTTGAAAGTTTGGAGCCGCGAGGTCTAAGATGGCTGGTAAGGCCTATTTTGGCTCGAAATTTTATTTGACAATGGGGCAAAGAATGCCTGACGTTCCAGGAGGAGGATCTCCTGCAGTGTTTTTGTTTTTTGGTCCATTTCATTTTTTCCACAGCTCTTGCAGTCCTGTTAACTTCACAAGTGACTACATCCTTGCGTAATGATGTACACCACGAATTTCGGTCTTTGGCAGCAGTCTCCAAAATGTCTTGATAAATTCCAAAAGCTTTTAGTGAGATCTTCAGTGTCTTTAAAGCGTTTCCGCTGGCCGCCTTGGGAGCATTTAGGCTACCACAGCGCAGCTCGCCTAAAAAATTCGTTTAGGGAGCCTGATGAAATTAATTGTCATCATCATTCTTGATGGAAAAAAAAAACACAACACAGCTTCCTAAGGCAGACTGTGTGGATGTGATTTAACCTCCTGGCGTGTCGCTGGTAAACAGTCCAGGTTTCACAAGCATATAACAGTGTGGATAATACGGCTGCTTTGTAGACTTTCAGCTTTGTTTGAAGGCTTATTCCATTTCTGTCCAACACATTTTTGTTCAGTCTGCCAAAGGCCTGGGAGTCTTGCATTCACGTCGTCATTGATTGTGGCAGCTTGGGACACTGTGCTGCAAAGATAGGTGAATTTGTCCAAAGCATTTAGTCTGTGACCATTCACTTTGATATTCGGCTCGGTGTAATTAATCCCTGGTATTGCCTGGTACATAACTAGTCTTCTCCAAGTTGATATTGAGCCCAATGTTGGCACAGACATACGAGAAAGCTGAAACGTTGTGTTGCATGTCTGCCTCTGAGGTGGCATATAGAGCGCGATCGTCAGCCAACAGGATAGTTTAGTTTAGTTTAGTTTAGTCGTTGGATCAACATCACGGCACACGGTTTAACCCATAAGTGCTCCGTTTTCCTCCTAACTCAAACCTGAGTCTGGAGAAACTCAGCTCAATGCACGAACTCCGTTGCATCGGCGAGGATCCTGAAATACTTTGGGTAGATTTTTAACACGAAATTTTGCAGGAGCTCTCTGACGGTGTCGCTGGTAGTTTTGGTTTTAGCTTTCAGCTTTCTGAGATTGAACAACTCTCCATTTATGCGGTACTTGATTCCTATTGCAATGTCATTGTTTTTGAAGGCGTTGGTCAACATAGCTGAAAACATGAGGCTGAACAGTGTTGGTGCCAGGACACAGCTTTACTTTGGTTGTATGTCAATCGCATTTATAGCCAGTAAAAAAATTAAACCAGTATATTAGTTATTACTATATGGATCAGAAACACTGAGAACGGCTAAACCAATTACAAATAAACTACAAACATTCGTCAACTGGTGCCTGTGCAGAATAGGACTAAAATCGTATAAGAAAACCACTGATGAGAAGTTTAAGGAGAGAACTAGACAGTTTCCATCGAATCAAGAGGCGAGGGAACTAGACAGTTCAGAGTTCATTCACTGGAACCCACACAGCAAGCCAAATAGAGGGAGGCCTAAAATCACACGGAGAAGAGAATTAGAAACAGATGGTAAATATTAGAAGGGCATGGAGCGAGCTGCAGGAGTTGGTAACAAATATGACTGCTTGACGTGAGTTGGTCGATGGCCAATACTTCTGTTGAGAGGAGGAGAAGAAGAGAAAGTAGCAGCAGCAGACGATGATGATGATGATGAGGAGGGGAAAGAGTAAGAAGAAGAAGACAACGAGGAAGGATACGACGAAGAAGGAAGGGGGTGAGGAGGGGAGAATAAGGATATGGGAGGGGGGAGAAGAAGAAGAAAGTAATCCATATATATATTAATATTTGATAATTGTCACAGAATGCCGCGTTATCATCACAGAATACTTTCTCGCTCTACACATCTGTTACATAATTGTTACATAAGATATTATGCCCACAGCCAGAAACATACTGAAAACCCAACAAGAAATACAGGGACAAAGGCTGTCTCAATTACCCATCTCATCCCTTTCCCCTTTGGGAATTCTTGGGAATTTTTAATTCTAACATTTTCACCGTCTAGACTTTGGGATATTGAAGGCGACTTGAAATGGACACCCCCTCCCCCGCCCCCGGTTAACATCTGCGGAGTGATACCAGCGGGCTGAGAGAGGACGGGTTGGAGACAATCCCATTGTAGATTTTTTATGTACACATTGTTACAAAGATTTAACGCTTACACCAAGGATGGGACGGACAGGTAACATTACCCCCCTACCCCCAATTTCTATCACGTCAACAACCCCCCACCCACACTGGAGGGTTTTCATTGGGCGGCAAAGGTACTACATATTAACATAAGTTATGTTAATGAGGGAGTTTGCGAAATAGAACAATATTGGCTTGCAGTCACCAAGAATGATTTAATAGAACAAGACGTGTTGGCCAGTCCAGGATATTGTGGTGTTTTGGTTTTAATTCATGATGCATTTTGGTAAGTTGGAAAGCATATGAATAAGCTTAGAACTAGTACCCCTGAATTTATAGTAGAGTTTCTTTATGAAGATGTAGAGTAATCCTGGGAAGAAAATAAATGATTGTTTCTTCGACTTACGGAGATAGTGACTGAACTTTATTCTTGTTGTGTTCATACGCTACATGCGAGTTGAAATTCACTTCCTCTAGTCATTCAGAGTATCCACGTGTGGTTATGTTTGGACAAGAACTACCATGACGCTGTTATAGAATATCACCCCGGGAAGATTAGCTCTGTCAACAAATGCCAGCAAAAGTCGGATGTGTCAGCTGAACGGCGCAAGAACGCAGCTCTGCTGTAAACAGGCACAATGTAATCACGTCTTAAAAAACTCCCGATGAACACAGAAGAAGAAGAAGAAGAAGAAGAAGAAGAAGAAGAAGAAGAAGAAGAAGAAGAAGAAGAAGAAGAAGAAGAATATCGCATGTGGCCTTTTATGGATGACACTTTTCTGGGAAATCCCTTCTAATTTCTTTGTCTTTATATTCAGAGGAGACTATGTTTCTTTACATGTGTAGTCATGTAAGGAGAACTACCATGGCTCTGCAGAACTTGGTGGAGTATTGATACATGACAAGGCAGACGTGGTTGCGGCCTTGTGGGAGCACGTGCACACCTCGAAGGAGCAAATGGATTACCATGGTCTGGCAAGAATGAGACAGCGAGGAGTGACGAGGGGATCTGGCCGACGTTCAACGCTCAGAAGAAAGGCGAGACGGACATATAATCAGATTGCTACTGGTACTATTAGTGTTGGAACTCTTCGCTGGCTGCTGAGGATGGGGACGGAGCGCTTATGGGAATGCCCCGAATGCTGTGATTTCGATTCCTAAATCAATCAATCAATCAATCAATCATGTATGGAGAATTAATAATGATTTTATTTATAATTGTATACATGTGATGTGAAGTTACCTATACATTTATATGGGAAAGAGAGGTATTGACAAGATGGACAATTGACATCACCTTTGCTGATGTCCGCCTGATATTCTCGGCTCTAGAGCCTTGAAAGAACGAGAATGATTCACCTACATAAGGCAGGAGTGAGAGAGACATATCATGTCAATATAAGGGGAGAAGGACTATATCAGATGTTTGAGAGATGAGGCCCAACAGGGCCAGGTTCGACTGGCCTGCCCTTATGTAATCCCCCCTTCCCTCTTTCTTTTTCTCTCTCCAATCTCTCTCTCTCTCTCTCTCTCTCTCTCTCTCTCTCTCTCTCTCTCTCTCTCTCTCTCTCTCTCTCTTCCTCTCCCTTTCTTTTTGTTTGTTAGTTGTTGTTGCTTTTTGGTGATAGGTGTCTTTTCTTGCATTGTCTCTGTGGATATTACTATATGTTGGTACATGTTTCTGCAGGAAAGGTGGCCGTTATTTGGCTGAAACTGGAATATATTCCGGAATGCTGTATGTTATCATCAAGAGAGTCAGAATCATTTATGAGAGATGCTGGGATTCGCCTTGTCATTGCTTCAGGAATGAATTCCCATTGAGCCTCATTGACTTCTCAATTTTCACAGCGTTCCCAGCATACGACAACCAGTTAACCACCATGTTGGTATCTTTTTTTTTTTTATTGATTGCCGGGCCAACCACAGAAATACTTATTACACCAGAGTTGGCATTTTTAAGGGTCAGACTCTATGGACATTTTTCAGATATTTTGTGAAGATACCCTGGATATTCAAAATGGACATTCGGTGATGAATTTTACAACTTTGGTACTCTTCGGGATTTAATGAACTGTTTATCTTTAGTAGCCTGTGTGTGGTGATGGCTTCTATAACTTTAGTAACTTTAGTGATTAATGAACTGTTCAGCGTTAGTGGTCTGTGTGCTTCTTCTTCTTCTTCGTTCATCCGGAGTTTTTTTTCGGACGTGATTGCGTTGTGCCTGTCCAGAGCAGAGCTGCGTTCTTGCGCCGTTAGGCCGACACATCCGACTTCTGCGGGCATTTGTTGACCGGGTTAACCTTCCCGGGTCTGTGTGCTATAGGGGACTTTTTGTAATTAAGCTGTGGTGTTAACCCTTTGAACCCTACGAGCCGGTATATCGGCTCCCACTTATTTCCTGTTTACATCTCACTGTTAATCGGCAACCAGCCGACCAATAAACATCCAGCCCACATCTAGAAATGGCTAACATGTCTAGATGTAAGCTGGATGCTTATTGGACACATACAATGATCAGCTAACACGACTTCAACGCTACAGACATCACCACCGGTGGCCTCGAAGACTGACAGTCAAATTATGCATGTGGGTTATTTTCAGTTACTACATCATACATGGAGAATTAGTGCCAGCAGTTCCTGGACAAAAGGAAGACAACCTTCTATATGTACATTGTAAAACTTTGCAAACAACTTGTCAGAAATTTTCACCGTGATGCGTCAGTTACCCCTGGCCGAGTTGTGGGGGAACACATGGAAGGACGACTTCGTAATGCACAGGATAAACCGATCCAATTGCATAAATATGATATTTTTAAATCACTTAGAAATATTTCCTATGTTTCTTATTGTTGTTCACCAAGGATCCCCCCCCCCCCCCTTCCTCCGAAATAATGTCTTTTTCAGGCTGAAATATTGAAACATTATTAATTTGCCAAAAAAAAAAAAACAACAACAACCGGTAATCATCCGGGAATCCCAGGGCCCAAAGGGTTAAAATAAGAGATATTTTAAAAACATGGTTTCAGAGGACTCATTATAATTAGAAATAATTTATGGGCTTATAATGTTTTTCTTGTGTGTAATATTTTTTAAAGTTGTGTATTGCCATACGTTACTCTAGCATACACACAGGAACCCTCCCCCATTTGTTATCCCAATATACTGTTATAATTTATCATTAAGAGTTGTTTCTTTGATTGTTACTGGGTGTTTTACATTCTTATGTGTGTTTTCATTTGTAATAAGTATCAATTGACATCATCAATATGGAGCTAATTGTGCCAATACAATCAACAGAACTTTCAGCGTGCCCAGAGGAGTGTCCTCTATAAATTCAGTAGCTTTCTTGTGCTCCATTGGTCTTCTGTGAGAACAAATAATTTTCTAATCTGTCTCCGCCCCTAGGGGAGTCTTATTGAGCCGTTTCGGGTTTTTTTTTTATACCGGGAGATTTTTTAGAATTGGGGAATCCCTCTCCCAATTCTGTTCTACCCGCACAACATCTGATGGGCTAATTAGAGCAATAAAGATTTAATCACGCTTCTCAACGTCTATCCAGCCATGACGTAAGGTTGCACAAAAAACCAGCAAGTAAATACAACCACCACGATCTGTTGACTACGTGGGAAAGAGTTCAATTAGACGCCAGCACCGTTCACCAACATAATACAGGTGGACGTCTATAAGACTACGGTCAGGTATGGCTAGGCGCTCAGCCAGACTTGAGACGCTCAAGTGGAGACGATAGTCGGCCTCGAATCGTCAAGCTGATAAACATGCTGGTCCAAAGGAGCGGTTGAATAGAGGCAATTAATTACCTTTAGAAAATGCGGGTTGGCAGAATGATAATACCACTACACAACGCACACACCGAATGCCGTGTTAAACGGATCGCGGCTGGCAATTAAAACTGGGAATGTGTAACCTGAAAGAGATGTAGACAGCGCCAAAGAGATAAGGGCGTTTGTCGTACTTAGTATAAATACACTTGCCTAGATGAGTTCACTTCATATTCATCAGATTTTAAGCACAAGTATGAACAATCTTAGCGTATGCTTTCTTTACAGAGATGGCTGAGTCTTGTGCAATTAGAAGTTTCTAGGAATATTAGTTATAGCCTGTAAACTTTGGGACCTTCATCGGTCTACTGATGTAGGCTAGTTCTTTGAGACTATCATTATCTCTTGTTACTGATCTGTGAACTAGTTTTCTTCAGTTTACTGTCTATATCATATTGCTATAAGTGTTATTCTATACCCGTAGGATTATATAATGATAGGACTATGCTCCTTACATATTCTTTTAATGTTTATATGTCTCATTTTGTATGTATACAATATTAATAATTCATTGTTATGCCCTTGTTAGGAATATGATTACAAGCCTATTTGAATTTGCATACTTTATGTTAATTTAATGTTTGAGATGCAAATTGTCATATGGTAATTCACTAGGAGGAATTGGATTTTATGCTATTTTGTTCTTATGCTCAGCGTGTATTGGCATATTTCCTAATGGTTGTGTTTGAAGCAGAGGTGTAAGTGGTGCAGACATTACTCACAATCGGTTTAATGTATATGGTGTACTTAGCCTTTCCAGTGTGTGGTGAACGAGTTTTCAGCGTAACTCACTGAGACGTTTCACAGAGACTGATCACGGCACTTAAACCTGGAGATCAGATACTCTTATGCGACCACTACCGACCCTTAGATCTAATAAACCAACGTTTGAACAGAGCGGCTGTAAAGAACGAAGTGTCTGAATTAATGACATAGACTTAGGACAATTCATTCCTCATGACGTGACGTTGCAAGGGATGGCAGTAATTGTAATTACAGGGGTGTTAGGCGATGGAAAAGTTCTTCCCAGACTCAACAGTAATTGAGATATATAGAAGGAGAAAGAGGAGAGTGAATTCAGTAAAGCTGGAAGAGAGATACTCCCAGACTTTTAAGTGTGAATATGTATATGGGGTGATAGATTGTAGGTATTACCTAGGATTGTGCTGATGTAGAACTAGATAATGTAATTCTTGATTATATCTTTCAAGCTCTCAACAGGAGCCCACGATTTCCCTGCAGTGATAAAAAGGGACCTGGTGGCGCCAGGACGGAACACTGTTGTTCCGAATACCAACCTGCTGTGTTGATCTGAATCAAGCTGCCCGCAGCGAGCCATAGAGGAATCCTATTAGAGGCGTATATCATATGTAACCAGAGAGGATACAAGAAAATTTAAAGTTATGTAATTGTTTTTCATCACTATAGATTTGTAATTGTTATAATGCATGTGTTCAATGATTAATGATAGACAATAAAAGTGATTATAGTTTCTTTTAACTCATAGTTCATTAGTTATATGTTTTATTTTCCAAGGGTTGCAATTGCCTTGCTTATCTTGGTGGGGGGGGGGGGGGCTTACTTAAGTACCTGGGAGGAGATAAGTCATAGGGGATAATTTGCCATGCCTAGTGGACAATTTGTCGACATAAACCTAGGCATCTAACTTTCCCTTTCCCACTCCTTGGGGAATAGCAAGATTAGCTTATTTCATCTTTGTTAAACAAGCCACTTGCAGCTGTACTCTTGGATGTTCATGGGCATAATCTTTCTTTCAGCCATATAGATTTTGTCCCGAGTCAATTTCTGACAAATTGTGGTCTCGGTCAGAGATCAACATTTGTCATATCTGGCAAACCAGGAGTGGTCGCCAGCGATATTACATAACTTGGCGGCGGTGGCGCACTCCACTTCTGACAATATTTAATCTGCCCATTCATCCACTCGTAGTCGCTTTTATGTTGTCTCCCCTCTTTATACGACAGCAAGCTTATGCTTATCTGTAAGGCAACCAAACACACGGTGTTCAATCAAATAGCCGTTTAAACACTAGGGTCAGACACACTATATTCTACATATAAAAGAACAAGTTCTAATGATGGTGTGGGTGGAGTGCATTCTTTTTCTCTTTATCTATCCTGTATGCAGTTGTCTGAGAAAGAGGAAGTGATCGTGTTTTCTAAACCTTCGACGCTTATCAGATAACCACGACACACTAGCCACCATTCACGAATCATTGGACGCTTGTTGGCGATACTGAGATAAATATTATGTTTATGTGTTAGAGTGGCGGTATAGGTGGGGTCCTCTGTCAAAAGAGAAGTAAGGCATCTTCTGACATCCCCTAGCCTACAGGACACCCGTAAACAAGGTGGATTATCCATTTAGTCGTCTCCCCTTCCCAAACAGGGTATCGTAAAACCATGGACCAGGTTGCGAATTGTGTAAGATAGTGGGCGAGAAATTATTGTAGGTTATGGTGGAGTTTACGACAATAGGCAAAGGATAATTTTTATACAAACAATGACTGTGGTGATTGACCAATATGGTCACTGCTTAGAGTGAAAGCAATGGAAGATTGCCTTCTTTACAGATGACTAGAAAACTGCATTTTCAAGATGTGTTATATGATTTACACAGGACAGCACAGAGGCAGGACATCTGGCTTATAAATAAAGACACTTGAAATGACATTTATTGTTGCCCCCTCGCCCGCCCAAAACTAACAGTCATTTCAAATGGGGAAGGGGGGGGGGGGTTTCTACACAGGACAGTAATATGTCAGGTGGTAACTAAGTCATACGGTGCGATACGTCATAGACAACGTCATATTTTACTATATAAAAAGTCTAGCGCCGTATAGAAAACGGACCACAATTGACCTTTGACCTAACAAGTGATGTAACTCATGAATAAATAATCGAATGTTTTTTACACTGTTTCCTCTCTTCTTCTTTTTTTTTTTTTTTTTTTTTGAAAATGTTATTCTTAAAAATTTAATATTACTGTTATAATTACTGTGGGCGAGGCTTAAACACAATCATCGAACGATTGATGCTGTGTTAGGGTACAGTGTTCTTCTTCCTCGGTTTCTTCCTTCTTTACCCTCGCCTTCTTTCTTTATCTGTATTGGGCTGAGCGTAAATACTATCATCATTCCATTGGTGATGTGTAAGGGATAGGGCTACAGTGCATTTCCTTGGGGTGGTTTAGGGGCGGGCGGGTGGGCGTGGGGGTGGGAGCTCAGGGGGGCTGGGGGAGCTGGTGTCAGCGTGTGGGATAGGGCTAGGCGGATCGAACGTCGAGCCATGACAGGTGTCATATGAAAAAACTCATCTCATCTCATCATGTTCCTCTTGTACCTTGTGGTGTCGAGGTGAAGTATAAACATCGTGAGAGTGCCCGATTATGGGCTTCATATATCGATATTCCCATGGACTCTGCTATTCCCTCTGTCCAACGTTTACATGGTCGGCCTCTTCCTCTGGCTCCTTCATGTAAAAAACTTATAAGTAAAAATGTAAATATGGCGCCTATATGATCCGTAGAGTGTCGTAATGGCGTAAACACTATCAAACATACTGGTTAAAATGAAAACCTTAAAAAGTACAAATGGGCGATATTATTGATTTTATCGTGTATAGCTTACTGAAATTTGTTGGTAAGGGTGGGTAGCGGTTACTAGTGATCTGTAGAGTGTCGTAGTAGTGTAAACACTATCATCACAAGGTTACAAATGAAAACCTTAAAAAGTAAAAATGGCTGATATTATTCATTGTAGCGGGTATAGCTTAGTGAAATTCGTTGGTAAGGAGTGGGTGGAGGTTATTAGTGTTCTGTAGAGTGTCGTAGTGGTGTAAACACTATCATTATACGGGTCCCAGAGCTTCAAATGAAAACCTTAAAAAAAATTAATATGACCGATATTATTGAATGTAGCACGTATGGCTTGGTGAAATTCGTTAGTAAGTGGTGGGTGAGTGGTGGAGTAGGTTGATAAGTGCTTCCTAACACTATCATCATAGGTTTCAGAGCTTCAACTGAAAACCTTAAAAAGTAAAGATGGTCGACAATATCGACTATAGCGAGTATGGCGTAGTGAAATTCGTTGGTAAGGGGTTTGTGAGTGAAGGAAAAGCTAGATAGGTGCTTCCGATCATTGTTAAGGGGTGGTCGAGTGGCGGGGTGGTAGATAAATACGTCCGTTCCTTGATAATAGCCGGAGGTTAAGTCTTATATTAAAGTCTAAAGATTGAACTCACAGGTGGCTGATCTGAGGGTGACCGCCTGGGTGACTCATCACGGGTCTATGTCGGCAGGGGTGAACGTAAGTTAACGTGTTCAGACATGTCTTTGGGGAAAACCGGAGGATGACTCAGAGCGTACTGACCGCGGTAAACCTGTTTGAACATGTTTTCTATGTTGCATCAGCCGCACAGTCTGTATAAAAATGACCTCAAAGGCGGCTAATGACACTGTGTCTGCGATAAGACCTATCGAAAACACCCCACCTAAGAGACCACAGTGGTAAGTAGCACTGTGTGTTATGCTATATTGTCTCATTACACGTCGTCAAGTCGGTATAGTGCTGTCACTAGTGTATATCACAGAAGCTACATGAGGCAACTAACAAGAATACACCGCTAGGTATAACCGCCAGGTATAGGAATACTATTACAGATATTAATGACGGTCGTATATGAAAAAATCATAAATCATCATCATCATCATCATCATCATCATCATCATCATCATCATCATCATCATCAGCTTCACTTTTGCCGTCAAGTGACGTGGAGAGAAATGACGCCCCACTATTTAATGGGTGGCAATTAATAGTGTCATGCAGGGCGATTGTCTGTATTCTCAGGCGTCCTCTGCTGTAACCCGTTAGAGTAGCTGCTGTGGTGCATTCCAATTGTGTACATATGAAACATGTTTTCATTAAAGCGTACTTTCTCTGTTCACTAAAAAGTATTATGCTTTTATCCATCTACAGATTCAAACCAAGACGACCAGTCCTTCATTGACACGTGGACCACATCGATTCTGGAACGCACAAACTTATGTGTATATATCAGGTCTCCACTAAGTGTATTGTAACATATATGCGTCCACGACTATGTCCTCTTTCTGTGCAGTGTTTGGAAACATGATGTCTTCAACCATTCAGTATTGATCATTATCCCGCTCACTCTCCAGAGTGAAAAATAATGTGCTGACACAGGAGAATCTAGAGTCATGCTTTGTGGTCACTAATGTATTAAATGAATGTATATCACTAATGTACACGATCTCAAAATACTCTTTCTCTTCAAAATGTGTCAACGCTACATAAAAGTCAAATATGTGTTGTCAAATTCAGTATGTGAAATCTTTACTGTCCCTTGATATATCATCTTTATCCTTTCTCCAGACTGAAAATTTGCTGACACAGAAAAATCTCGAGACTATTGAGTGGCTTACAAGAAGTGAAAACTCGAGGCTATTTCTTACTAGAAGTGAAAGCTCTAAGTTATTGAGCTGTGTATTAGAAAGGAAGGCAACGAACGGTCTACCACAAACTATTGGTATGCATTCTTTCATAATTTCTCACTAACAGTTGGTCATCACTAAATATTTTCATCCCTAAGTTTTCATCCCACTAAATGTGGTCAGAATTTCTCACTAATATAGTACACCTCTGTGTCATACACTATAAAATAGCACAAAGAACAGAATTACGAACCAGGACGTTGCTAACCATCACCACAAAAATATAGTCACGGAGAAGACTCTCTGTAAGAATAAAAAGAAAATGAAATAATTTGCTATGTGTGACATCATAAGCCTCAAATCCTTTTGTTTTCTTTTGATATTTCCTAACAATTTATGTGAAATGAAATATTTTCTGTAGTAATTTCTATGCTATCATCATGATTGTCACATGTTTTGAAGTACAAAATGTAAAAATGTCGGGCTATAATGATGTTGTCTTTTCTTCACAGCTGTTTGACGGCCAGTACTTACAACGATTGTGAAAGTTTGGAACTAGTGGAAGACTACACAGTTTTATAGTGGTCACTAAACCTTATCCATTGGAGCTACACACACGAGTCATTATCTAATACCCGAAGCTACAAGCATGTTGGAAATATTACTGAGCTATCACCAAGCCATTATCTAAAACCAGAAACTACTTATTGTCTTTTCACCACTATATTTTTCTATCATTATGGCCACTAGTCAGAAAAATATCTTTCTCTGCTCTATCTGGTAAAATATTTACCGAACACCGCAGTCTTAATCGTCACATTAAAACCGTGCACAACACCCAAACTCACACATGCCACATTTGCGGTAATCTATACAAAAGGAAAGACATCCTACAACGACAATAAAAACTATCACCAGACATCAATACCAACAACTGTTACCACTACAGAATCAAGCATGGACACTACACCATCAAATATTACACCTGCATCAAGAAAAAGGAAAGCACCTGCAGACACACATACATCTAAAAAACAGAAACTTGATCAAGTGGAAGCAGAGGAAGCCAACGTAGAGATAGATGAGGAAGTAGAGATAGATGAGGAATTAAAGATCGTAGACGACCTCCCTGACGACGAAATCCAACAGAAATACAGAGACAACTGGACAGTCTTTAGGACACATCAGAATATCAACAAACATATATCGACCTACAATTTTTTTCATCGACCAGACTCAACACAACCAATTGATTGGACAGAGACATTAAAACCAATATCTGCTAGTCAGACATGTAGGTTTAAGGTAAATTATTCCCATCATATGATTTTACGACATACAGAGACAAAAGAACTGAGATTTTTCCACTCATCCTCAAATAATGCATGTGAACTTGACGCCCCCTTCTTAGGTACAAATGAACAAGACTTTGACGACTTTATAGCTATAGTTCAGGACAGTGACATGTTTAATTACGCCCTACACAACAGACCTGACACTAAGTACATGGTAGAGACCATCCCTGCCACTAGTTTCTATACATACCACATCACTGAACACCCGCTAGGTTGATTGTTGTCTATAATATGCTCTATTAAAAATGTAAAGTGGTCATATGTGTGATATCCTTGTATGTGTGGTGCAGTGAATTGTATATATCATTGAAAATAAAAGACGCAATGTTGTGTTTCACTGTTTGTCACATGTTTCACAGATCATTAAAATGCTATTTTGTATTGACAATTTAAAAAAAAAATATTGAATGTTGTGCACAAGAAAATACTGATTTTGATGGAAAAATAAAAGTTATGAAAACGAATATTTCTTGTTGGGTTTTATTCCAGTGGTATGCTTGGCTTGTTTTCGTCTGTCTTGTTTTTTCTTGTTTTCGTCTTTCTGGTCTTTCAATGTTTTTTCATGTTGAATGTGGCGCAAACCTGTGGAACAATTCACACACACACACACACACACACACACACACACACACACACACACACACACACACACACACACACACACACACACACACACACACACACACACACACACACAATGGAACAATGAGACAAGATCAAAGTCACACGAGAACAAAGACACATTGGAACAGAGAGACACGTACAGTATTAAACAAGAACACAGACACAAAGATCGGCAAAAGGGAAAATTGTTTAACCAAATGTGAAACAATTTTGGTTAAATTTAAACGAAAGTTATAATAAAAAGTTGGAAACTTTGTTAATCAAAGCGAAAAATGTTGGCCACATTTTAACCAAACTTATAAAAAGTAGGAAAATTTATTAACCAACTGTGAATATTGTGGCCAAATTTCAACCAAACTTATAAATATCCTGCACTCAGGACATTCCCATACGTGCTCCGTCCCCCCGTTCAACAGCCAGCGAAGAGTCATTCTACTAATCGTTCCCACCGCTATATAATTAAAAGTTTTCCTGGTCTTCCCTCTCAGTTTTGATCTTCCAGAACCACTGCCGATCCCCTGCAAACTCATTCTTTCCACATATGGGTTCTCAATCTGTTCCTCCGCCTTCTCCACCTGGTCGCACAAGCGCACGACCACATCCCCATTGTCCATAGGCAAAATACCACCAAGAGGTGCACTCCCTGCTAGCCTATCAGCCTGTTCATTCCCTCATAAATCCGCATGGCCAGGGCAAAGTATCCATACATTCCGACCTCTGACCTCTGAAGCGGCGAGACCTATTCCACACGAAACATTCCTTTCTCAACCTTGCTAAGCATACTCATTGAATCCGAAATGAATAATAAAATTAAAAAGTAGGAACATTTGTTATCCAAATGGGAAAAATCTTGGTCAAGTAGGAAAATTTGTTAACCAAATGGGGAAAATATTGACCAAGTAATGAAATACAGCATTCAACCTTATGAAAAGTAGAAAAATTTGTTAACCAAAGGTGAAAAAAAAAACATCGCCCAAAGAGAGAAATATTTCAACTAAACTTTTAAAAAAAAATAGGAAAATTTAATCAGCCAAAATGGGGAAAACCTAAGTCAAGTAGGACAATCTGTTAGCCAAATGTGAAAAATGTCGCCAAATACAGAAATATCTCGTCCACACTTATGAAAACTAGGAAAATTTGTTAGCCAAATAAGAAAAATATTGGCCAAGTAGGAAAATCTGTTAGCCAAATGTGAAAAAAATATCAGCCAAAGGGATAAATAGCTCGTCCAAACTTATAAAAAGTAGGACACTTTGTTAACTAAATGTGAAAACTTCTGGCCACATTTCAACCAAACTTATAAAAAGTAGGAAACTTTGTTAACCAAATGTGAAATGTTGGGCCAAATTTCAACCACACTCATAAAAAGTAGGAAACTTTGTTAACTAAATGTGAAAAGTGGCCAAATTTCAACCAAACTCATAAATATCTCAACCAAATTTATGAAAAGTAGGGACATTTGTTAACCAAAGGGGGGAAATCTTGGCCAAATTTCAACCAAACTTATTTAAAAAGTGAATAATTTTGGCCAAATTTCAACAAATCTTATAAGAATTGGGAAAATTTGTTAACCAAATGTGAAAATTTTTGGTCAAGTAAAGAAATATTTCATCCAACCTTATGAAAAGTTGGAAATTTTGTTGGCCAAATGAGAAAAACTGTGGCCAAATTTCAATAAAACTTAAACATATTATATCAATTATTTGATGGTGTAGTGTCCATGTATGATGCTGTAGTGGTAACAGGTGCTGGTATTGATTCTGGTGATCAGTTTTTATGTGTCGTTGTAGGATGTCTTTTCTTTTGTATAGATTACCGCAAATGTGCCATGTGTGAGTTTGGGTAATATGTACGGTGTTAATGTGACGATTAAGACTGCGGTGTTCGGTAAATATTTTACCACAGATAGAGCAGAGATAGATATTTTTCTGACTAGTGGCCATAATGATAGAAAAATGTAGCGGTGAAAAGACAATAAGTAGCTTATGGTTTTAGATAATGGCTTGGTGATAGCTCAGTAATATTTCCAACACGCTTGTAGCTTCGGGTATTAGATAACGACTCGTGTGTGTAGCTCCAATGGATAAGGTTTAGTGACCACTATAAAATTGTGTAGTCTTCCACTAGTTCCACACTTTCACAATCGTTGTAAGTACTGGCCGTCAAACAGCTGTGAAGAAAAGACAACATCATTATAGTCCGATATTTTTACATCTTGTACTTCAAAACATGTGACAATCATGATGATAGCATATCTACAGACAATATTTCATATCACATAAATTGTTAGGAAATATCAAAAGAAAAAAAGGATTTGAGGCTTATGATGCCACACATTGTAAATTATTTCATTTTCTTTTTATCCTAATAGAGGGTCTTCTCCGTGACTATATTTTTGTGGTGATGATTAGCAACGTCCTGGTTCGTAATTCTGTTCTTTGTGCTATTTTATATTGTATGACACAGAGTTGTGCTATATTAGTGAGAAATGCTGACCACATTTAGTGGTGCCCACCACTTAGGGGTGAAAATATTTAGTGATGACCAACTGTTAGTGAGAAATTATGAAAGAATACATACCAATATTTTGTGGTAGATCGTTCGTTGCCTTCCTTTCTTATACACAGCTCAATAACTTAGAGCTTTCACTTCTTGTAAGCAATAGCCTCGAGTTTTCACTTCTTGTAAGCCACTCAATAGTCTCGAGATTTTTATGTGTCTGCAAATTTTCAGCCTGGAGAAAGGATAAAGATGATATAACAAGGGACAGTAAAAATTGTACATACTGAATTTGACACCACATATTTGACCAGATGGAAACAGAGGAAGAGGCCGACCACGTAAACGTTGGACGGAGGGAATAGCAGAGTCCATGGTAATATCGATATATGAAGCCCATAATAGGGCACTCTCTTGAAGTTTATACTTCACCTCGACACCGCAAGGTACAAGAGGAACATGATGAGATGAGATATTTGACTTTATGTAGCTTTGACACATTTTGAAGAGAAAGAGTATTTTGAGATCGTGTACATTAGTGATATACATTCATTTAATACATTAGTGACGACAGAGCATGACTCTAGATTCTCCTGTGTCAGCACATTATTTTTCACTCTGGAGAGTGAGCGGGATAATCATCAATACTGAATGGTTGAATACAGCATGTTTCCATACATTACACAGAAAGAGGACATAGTGGTAGACGCATATATGTTACACTACACTTAGTGGAGATCTGATATATACACATAAGTGTTTGCGTTCCAGAATCGATGTGGTCCACGTGTCAATGAAGGACTGGTCGTCTTGGTTTGAATCTGTAGATGGATAAAAGCATAATACTTTTTAGTGTACAGAGAAAGCATGCTTTAATGAAAAACATGTTTCATATGTACACAATTGGAATGCACCACAGCAGCTACCCTAACGGATTACAGCAGAGGACGCTTGAGAATACACACAATTGCCCTGCATGACACTATTCAGTGCCACCCATCGAGTGGTGGGGCGTCATTTCTCTCCACGTCACTTGACGGCAAAAGTGAAGCTGATGATGATTTGTGTTTTTTTTTTTAAATATACGACCGTCTTTATTATCTGTATTAGTATTCCTATACCGGACAGTTATAGCTAGCGGTGTATTCTTGTTAGTTGCCTCATGTAGCAAGATATACACTAGTGACAGCACTATACCGACTTGACGACGTGTAACGAGACAATATAGCATACACACAGTGCTACTTACCACTGTGGTCTCTTTGGTGAGGTGTTTTCGATAGATATTGTCGCAAACGTAGTGTCTGATAGTGCAGCTGATGCAACATAGAAAACATGTCTAAACATGTTCAACAGGCTTACCTCGGTCAGTACGCTCTGAGTCATCCTCCGGTTTTCCCCAAAGACATGTCTGAACACGTTAACTTACGTTCACCCCCGTCGACATAGCCCCGTGATGAGTCACCCAGGCGGTCACCCCCAGATCAGCTACCTATGAGTTCAATCTTTAGACTTTAATATGAGTCTTAACCTCCGGCTATTATCAAGGAACGGACGTATTTATCTACCACCCCGCCACTCGACCACCCCTTAACAATGATCAGAAGCACCTATCTAGCCTTGCCTCCATTCACAAACCCGTTACCAACAAATTTCACTACGCCATACTCGCTATAGTTGAAAATGCCGACCATCTTTACTTTTTAAGGTTTTCAGTTGAAGCCTCTGAAACCGTATGATGATAGTGTTAGGAAGCAATTATCAACCTACCCCACCACCCACCCACCCTTGACTACCGAATTTCACTAAGCCATACATGCTACATTCAATATTATCGGTCATATTTACCATTTTAAGGTTTCATTTAAAGCTCTAAAACCGTATGATGATAGTGTTCAGACGTACTTATCTACCTACTTCACCACTCACCCACTCCTTACCAACGAATTTCACTAAGCCATACCCACTACAATCAATAATACCGGTCATTTTTACTACTTTAATGTTTTTATTTGAAGCTCTGGGATCCGTATGATGATAGTGTTTACGCCACTACGACTCTCTAAGATCACTAATAACCGCTACTCACCCCTTACCAACGAATTTCACTAAGCTATACTCGCTACAATCAATAATATCGGCCATTTTTACTTTTTAAGGTTTTTTATTTGTAACCTTGTGATAATAGTGTTTACACTACTACGACACTCTACAGATCACTAATAACCGCTACCCACCCCTTACCAACAAATTTCACTAAGCTATACACGCTAAAATCAATAACATCGCCATTTTAACTTTTTAAGGTTTTCATTTGTAACCTGTGTGCTGATAGTGTTTAATATATTATGACCCTCTACAGATCATATAGCCGCCATATTTACATATTTACTTATAACGTTGTTCATATGACGCCTGTCATGGGTCGAGGTTCGATCCGCCTAGTCCTATCTCACACGCCGACACCCGCGGCTCCACCCCTGAGCTCCCGCCCCTAGACCACCCCGAGGACATGCTCTGTAGCCCTATCCTTTACACATCTCCAATGGAATGATGATAGTATTTACGTCCAGCCCAATACAGATAAAGTAAGAAGACGAGAGTAAAGAAGAGAAGAAACCAAGGAAGAAGAGCACTGTACCCTAATACAGCATGAATCGTTCGATGACAGTGTTTAAGAATCGCCCACTACAACCAATAATAACAGTAATTATTAAATTTTAAAAAATAAAATTCTCAACAACAAAAAAAGAAAGGTAACAGTGTAAAAAAACATTCGATTATTTATTCATGAGTTACATCCCTTGTTAGGTCAAAGGTCGTCACTAAAAGAAATCAGCAGCCACACATTACTGCACAAAGCAACCCAGCGACCTACTGGCCGGCCACCATTTTTCTGAACAACCGTGGACAGACCAGTAAAAATTTACAGTGTCGCTCCACGCACTCAACTCAGTAGCAGGGTGACGGAACCATAATACAACTATAAATGAATGCAAGGGTATTCAAGGCCAGCGCGGCCTTGGGCAGACTGTGCAAAATGTGTGGGACCGAAATGGAATAAGCCTGCAAACAAAGCTGACAGTCTACAAAGCATTTGTATTATCCACACTGCCATGTGCCTGTGAAAGTTGGACTGTTTACCAGCGACACGTAAGGAAACTAAACCACTTCCACACAGTCGGCCTTAGGAAGCTATTGAAGATTAAATGGCAAGGCAAGATCCCAGACGCTGAAGTCTTAGAAAGATCGTCCATGCCCAATATCCACACTCTACTAATGAAGATTAAGATTCCCTGGGCTGGTCACTTGACTCGTATGCCTAAACGGAATGTTTTACGGTGAGCTGTGCTGTGGTAAACGCTCCTAATGCGGCCGGAGGAAACGCTTTAAAGATACTCTGAAGATCTCACTAAAAGCTTTTGGAATTCATCACGGCACTTGGGAGACTGCTGTCAAGGACCGAAATTCGTGGCGTACATCATTACGCAAGGGTGTGGTCACGTGTGAAGCAAACAGGACTGCCAAAAGCTGTGAAAGAAAAGGCTGGACAAAAAGACCTCTGAGGAGATCATCCCCCTGGAATGTTAAGCATTCTTTGCCCACATTGCCAAAGAAAATTTCAAGCCAAAATAGGCCTCACCAGCCATCTTAGAACTCACGGCTCCAAACTTTCAACCCCAAATGGATGAAATGAATGGTCATCACCATTCCTGATGGACAAACACCACCATAGTTATAAAGACCAGCCATGTCGCCCAAAGGCCATTCGCCCAAATGCAGCAGGGAAGTATGGGGCATATAGTAGTGTTTATTATTATTATTTCAGAAAATTGAAGTTTATGTAGTATTATAGTTTATATTTTCATATTGTATAGATTATATTTGGTTAGCGGGGTAGGGGTATCCTCTATGAAAGGAGATGTAAGACGCCGACTTTCCTCCGTTATTCTACGGGACACCCTTGGGCAAAGTGGAGTACCCGTTTAGCAGCCCCCCCCCCCCCCCATTAGGGTTACGTAAAGCCATGGAAGCAAGTGCTGGATGGAGCGTGAGAGCAACCGACAGATTGTTGTTGGTTATGGTCTGCACTCTGCGGCGATAGGCAGATGACCTCATCAGTAGAGACAATGGCTATGGCCACCGACAAGTATACTGCCCAGAAGGAAAGCAACGGCAAACCACCTTCTGCAAAACTGCCAAGAAACCATAACAACCATGAAAGAAAAATAATAAGAAAGAAGTCTGGTGGCGAGACCCCCAGGCCAGGCATATCAGATAATACTGATGAAGAGTATGACACAGGGGCCAGTACTAGTAATCGTGATGACGGAGTTAATCCCGACGGTGTTACCAAGGAAATTCCATGTGTCTGACTAAGAAATAGAGAATTAGAGACTAGGAATGTGGAATGTGAGAAGTCTGCATGAGGGAACGCTTAAAGTAGTATGTGATGAGATTGAGAGGTTAAATATTCACATTTTAGGAATTAGTGAACATCGTTGGAGAGGCAAGGGACATTTTACAAATGAAAATGGAAGTCTTTTCATATATTCAGATAGAGACTTCAGAGGCCAGAGCGGAGTGGCATTTTCTTTAGATAAAACCACTGCATTAACTTTAATGGGATATAACCCGGTTAGTGATAGAATCCTCACAATCAGACTTAAAGGCCATCCAAAAAAAAAAAAAAAAACACAACACTCGTACAGATATATGCACCTACTTCAACAGCAGAGGAGGACGTAATTGAAGATTTTTACAGCACACTGCAAGACACATTAAATAAGATTGGGCATAATGACATAACAATAATAATGGGAGATTTTTATGCAAAAGTAGGTAAAGGAAGAGCCGAAAATGAGTGACATATTCTATGAAAATTTGGATTGGGAAATAGAAATGATGCAGGTGACAAATTAATTGAATCATGCAAAGAAAATGAGCTAACGATAGCCAACACACTTTTTAAACAACATCCAAGGCACATGGCAGTCCCCGGATAGTACTATCCAAACAGAACAACAACAAACAAACAAAAACCCACCAGATTGATTATATTTTAATACAAAGAAGATGAAGATCAAGCATAATATCGGCATAAACCCTATGAAGTGCAGACTGTGATATAAATCATCAGTTATTAGAAGCAGATGTGAAAGTACAACTCAAAAGGCTTACACGAGAACCAAGGCCACTTCGATCTCACAAAAATATCAGATGAATACAACGTGGAAGTAAAGAATCGTTTTGGGGTCTTGGTATCTATACAGGAGCAATTGACACCTGATGAATAGGCAGTGCAAGCTAGAGATATCTTGATAACAGCAGCCAACGATTTAATTCAGATAAAAAAAATAAGCAACATATCCAATGCATTACACCAGACACGTTAGAATTAATAAAACAACGACAGTCTCAAACAGAAAGGAGGTGAAACATAACAGATGAGTGTAGTATAAATCTTTAACTCGAGAAATAAGAATGAACACAAGAAATGACAAAAACCAATATATACAAGATTACTGTACCAGAATAGAGCACTATCATAAGAATGGAAGAGATTATGAAATGTTAAAAGAAATAAAGTTATTGACAAGAAATGTTCAAGGTCAATTAAATGTTAATTGTAACAAGTTGGGAAGTACCTTAAAAGAATCTAGACACATTCTAGAAAGATGACAGGAGTACTTCAGTGGAATGTATGATAGAAATGACAGTGAGGATATGAATGACTAAGGATATGAATGAGATACATGAACCAATGACAGCAGAGACAGAACCTGAACCCTCATTAGATGAAATTACATGGGCAATACAGAACCTGAAGAAAGGTAAATCACCTAGATGTGATGAGATACCAGCTGAACTAATTAAAGCGGGAGGAGAAGAAAACATACAAATCTATCACACATTATGCAAAAAGATATGAAAATCTGGTATATAGCCAAAAGATTGGGAGAGAACTATCTTCATTCCAATACCAAAAAAGGGCAACCCGAAATTATGCACCAACTAATCAGTCATTAAAGTAAAATTCTACTAAAGAATCATAATGGGAAGATTTTGTATGAAAATGGAAAAAGAAATTAACGTGGTTCAAGCTGGCAAGCAGTAGTTAGAATACATGGCGAGACATTAGATTGGTTTGACTTCAAGCAAGGAGTCAGTCAGGGTTGTGTGCTGTCCCCTATTCATTTAACATGTACGCTGAAAATATGAGAAATGTCAGAGATGATATAACCAGGGAGCAATATGACGCCCTAAATATCAGTCTTCATGAAATACCAGAGATTCGATATGCTGATTATACAGTATTGCTATCCACATCACAGAATGGTTTAGAAAACCTAATGACCTCAATCCAATTGAATAGTGAAAATCACAACTTTTATCTTAACATAGCAAAAACAAAGATAATGCATACAGATAAAACTACCATGGAGAAAGAAATATATGTTAGTGAGGAAATATTGGAGGTGGTGGAAAAATTCTAATATCTTGGGTCATTGATTACCAATAATGGTGACACAATGAAAGAAATTAAAAGACGAATATCTATTGCTTTTCAAAGACTAAAACAACTGAATAAATTGTCCAGTTTTTCAGATAGAACTACACAAATTAGATTTTTAAGAGCATGCATCTTTCCCATTGCAACGCACGCCTGTGAGACCCGGAGACTTACTAAACAAGCTGAACAGCGCATAAATGCCTTTGAATATAAATGTTATAGACGAGTTCTAAGAATATCTTGGATAAAGAGAAGAACAAATGCATTCATACTTTAAGAGCTGAATATTGAAGAAGGCTGGCTATTAAAGATGACAAAACAAAGAAAATTGAAATACTTTGGTCACTTGAAACGTCATGCAAGATTGGAGAGAAAAATAATGGAGGGGTATTTGCCTGGAAACAGCCCAGGAGCTACAGGCGACAGTAGACAAAGTGATTGACTGGTGCACAGAAATGAGTACTGTCATCCACCCGGAAAAGGCGGCTGTTTTGTGGTGCTCTCTGGACAACAGGATTGTGAGAGCGGATGTCCAAAGCCTCGCGATAGATGGTAGAAATGTCAACAGAGAGAACAAACTGAAGTATCTGGGGATCACATTTTACAGGAGCCTATCCTTCAAGGACCATGTGGTGATGGTTGTGACAAGATCTCAAAAGGGACTCGGTGCACTTAAAACTATGGCTGCAATGGACACAGAGCAGAGAATGCTTTTCACACTATACCAGCACTTGATCCTCTCAGTAATTGATTATGGATTAGGTCTGCTCACTGTCTCAGAGAGTCAGCTGGTGAAGTTAGAGCGCATTCAGAACGAAGCTATGCGGGTCATTCTGGGATGCACTAGAGACACCCCAGCAGTGTGTATGCGTTACATCCTTGGTCTGCCGAGTGTTGCTGGTAGGCTCAAGGTGATGCAGGCGAAGGCATACCTCAGAGTAGCTGCAGACACAGATCACCCACTGCATGAGGCGCTGGACGCAGTTAACGGTCAGCGACTGTTAAGAGGGAAATCATGGATGGCTCAGGCAAAGGATACGATCAGACAGGTGTGCCCCTTGGAGAACATTAGGCGTGGAGAGGAGTGGGTCAGAGTGCCAGCGGAGCAGTCAGAATTGTGCAGAGTTATAATCACATTAAGCCGGGAGTGCAGGGAGTGGCCAACAGGGGCCACGGAAGTGGAAATCCAGCAACTAATTCAGGATAATGCTCACTCGGGTGATGTGATTATCTACACAGATGGTTCGGTGTCAAGAGGTGAGAAAAGTGGCTGGGGGTTCATAGCCAAAGCCAATGGTCGACGTTTGGGGCAGGAGAGCCTGGCATATGATACCACAACACCCAGCTTAAGAATGGAGGTGGAGGCGGTCACTGCGGCTCTTCGCTGGATGGAGAATACGACACACACACACACACATCGTGATTGTAACTGACTCAGAAAGCATGCTGACGAGGGTGAGGACGGGCAGGCTTCGTGCGGAGTGGCTTGATTCGCACACCTCGGAGGAGCAAATGGATTACCATGGTCTGGCAAGAATGCGACAGCGAGGAGTGACGAGGGGATCTGGCCGACGCTCTACGCTCAGAGGAAAGGCGAGACGGACATACAATCAGATTGCTACTGGAACTATTAGTGTTGGAACTCTTCGCTGGCTGTTGAGGATGGGGAATGAAAAAAGAGTTATGGGGGAACGTTCTAAACTTTAAAGCTGTTAATGACAGGATTAGTAAATTACGAATAAAAGGTAAATGGAAAAATATAAACATGATTAATGTACATGCACCTACTGAAGAGAAAGAAGATGATATTAAAGAAGAAACCCCCAAACAGGATATCCTGATTGTGCTGGGAAACTTCAATGCAAAAATAGAGCAAACTTATAAAAAAAAGTTGCCTGTATGGAAAGCCTACATACAACTTCAAATGACAATGGATGGAGAGTCATCAACCTAGCAGAAGCCAACGGACTGCAGATCAGCAGTACCAGACTGCAAAGAAAGGATATACATAAACAAACTTGGAAATCATGTGACAAGAGAATCTATAATCAAATAGATCACATTTTAATTAACAACAAAAATGCATCAAACATACAACAAGTTAGAAGTTATAGAGGAGCTGAGTGCCACAGCGACCACTTCCTCGTTGGAGCAAAATTTAAAATAAAACTTAATAGAGCATTCTATGCTAAACTACAAAGGTTACACCCAACATATAACAGAGAAAAACTACAAGAAAGTACAGTCAAAGAGAAATTTGCAGATGAAATAAAATGTAAACTTGAATTCTACAATACCCGTTGGAGGAAAGCTTTGACCAAACTTGGTTGAGCATCAAGGATACAATTCAAACTACTGCAGAAGAATGTCTCGGTGTGTTAACCACGCATAGAAAGAACATATGGTTCAACCAAAAATGTGAAGAAGCAGTCATTAGGAAAAAGAATGCCAGACAGTTGTGGTTAAATGACATCAACAACATCCAAAATGAAGAGCAATATAGAACTGAATGTAAAGAGGCTACAAAAATAGTTCGGCAGCAGAAGCGAGAATATATGAGCAATACAATCAAAGATATGGAAACTAATCACCAGAAAAACGAATCCAGAAAGTTTTTTTTAAAGAACTGAAGTCAATGAAACGAGAGCACCAACACAACACATATGGTTTAAAAGACAAAAATGGGAATATGATAAATACCAATGAGGAAATATGTAACACATGGAAAGAATACTTTGTTGAATTACTAAATTGTGAAGCTCCAAGTAACACTTTCCCACAGGAAGCGGTTCTAACGTGTGAACCACAAATTGAAGAACCTGCTTTTGAAGAAATCCTATATGTAATAACACGACTTAAAAACAATAAGGCAACTGGGGCTGATGGAATTGCTGCTAAATTTATAAAGGCAGGCGGCCATGCATTACATCTAAAGCTATACGAACTAATAATAAATATCTGGAGGACAGAAGAATTACCCCATGACTGGAAAGAGTCATTATTGATACCTATCTTTAAGAAAGGAGACAAGTTCCAATGTGAAAATTATAGAGGAATATCACTCCTGTCCATAAGCTATAAGATACTATCCGCGGTATTACTAAATAGACTAAAACCATATTCAGAAGACATATTAGGTGACTACCAAGAGGGTTTCAGACAAAAAAGATCAACAATAGATCAGATATTTATCTTACGACAAATGGTAGAGAAAAGTTGGGAATTTAAAAGAGATCTCCATAACATGTTTGTGGATTTTGAAATGGCTTATGATAGTATCCATAGGAATAGTCTATGGAATGCTATGCAGGAATTTGGAATACCAAGGAAGTTAATCAACATGACCAGACTATGCATGGAAGATACTTATAATATAGTAACATATAAAGGCAGGAAATCAGACCCTCTCCAAATAACATCTGGCTTGAAACAGGGTAATGCACTATCGCCGCTATTCTTCAATCTGGCTCTAGAGAAAGGTGTAAGGAAGGTATAGGAGGAATGTGATATTGGAGGAACATCCAAGCTGCTTTGTTATGCAGATGATATAGATATTATAGGGGGAAATGAACAAAAGACATTGGAAATATTGACTCACTTAAAGGAAAAAGCTCAACAAATGGGGCTGGTTATCAACCAAGATAAGACATAATATATGGTAATTTCAAGAGAAGGATCGGCTAAAAACTCTGGCCACATACAAACAGATAATATGACCATTAAAAGAACGGAAACATACAAATACCTGGGTACAATCTTCAACTGGTCCAACATAATAAGGGAAGAAATACAAGCTGGAATCAACTCTGGAAATAATATATACTATGCACTACAACATCTGTTAAAATAAAATGCGCTATCTCGTAACACCAAGATCACAATATACAAAACACTGATTAGACCACATGTGCTGTATGGCTCTGAAACCTGGAGTACAACTAAAGGAGACGAAGCCTTGTTACAAACCTTTGAGAACAAAGTCTTAAGAAGCATCTTTGGGCCCATTAGGGATACACAAAGTGGAGAGTGGAAAAGAAGAAGCAACAAAGACATTTAAGATCTGTTTAAGTCGCCGCTAATCACTGGTATCATGAAAGCTAATAGACTGCAATGGCTGGGGCATATAGAAAGAATGGAAGATAATAGGGAAACAAAACTCGCTTACACTCAGGAAATAAATGACCGTAGACCCCGAGGTAGACCAAGAAGACGGTGGAGAGATAATATACATTCAGACCTACAAGCACTTGGAATCAGCGACTGGCAAGAAAAAGTCAACCAGAGAGACGAATGGAGACGGCTTATATCTGCAGGAAAGAACCTCAATGGCTCGGAATGCTGAAGAAGAGGAAGATGAGATTTTTCTGTACACGTTTCACATCGGATTAATTGTATTATGTCAGTGCTTCAACTTGGAGTACAGCTCAAACTAGTAGATACAATGTAAAATTCTCTTTATCATCAATCTATTGTCATCTGCATTATTTTCTAATTTTCAATGTCTATAAAATAAATGTGTTTTGTCACCTTATCTATTCTCCCTCTATAGCGAAGTAATAATGAGAGAGATCAAAGAAAAGCCAGGAATAATATTTGGAGGTTATAATATAAATAACTAGCTGACCCGGCCCGGCTTCGCCCAGTCCCTGGAGGGGATCTATCTATCTATCAATCTGTCTGTCTGCTTGTTTGTTTGTCTGTCTGTCTGTCTGGCTGACCCGGCCCGGCTTCACCCAGTCCCTGGTGGGGAGCATCTCATTTAATTCATATAAGTAGTCATATAAGCTCCCGTTCCTCACAGTAACTTAAAAGAATGTCCTTCCACACACCATCCATTATTTTTAATGAAAACTGTTTTTAATCACCTACACTTCTTTAAGCATAAAAAGATAAGTTACAATGTTATGCATTATGCATTATTTTTATGAAAATTTTTTAAATGCCTTAAATATTATATCATTATTTATTATAACTCATATGCCTGTAAATAACTATAGACAAAGAGTTTATAAATCTTTGAAAACGATGCAACAATATGACTATAAAGTATATAGAAATGTTATTAAAAGTTATGCCCCTTGAAATAACTTTTCTAGAGTTAAGCCCCCTTGCTATATAAAAATTATAATGAAAAATGACATACTAAATTTTAGTAAGTAAGTAGCCGGAAAAAAACTAAAAAACTATGACAGAAAGTTGCACAGGAATGAAAAGAAAACGTGTAGAAAATTTCATCTCAATCGGATGGACCGTTCGCGAACGCATAAAGAACGGACATACATACTTTGCCTTTTATAGATATAGATATACGCTATGCAGATGACACAGTATTGATAGCGGATAATGCAAAAGATCTACAACAATTGTTGGACATTGTAGTAACAGAGAATTCAAAGAAAGGACTCTCCTTGAATATTAAGAAAACAGTAAAAATGATGATATCAAAAAAACAAGTGACACCCACATGTGAAATAGAGATAGAAGGGAACATTCTTCAACAAGTGGATAGTTTTAAATATCTAGGGACATTTATAACATCAGGTGGAAGATGCACAACATAAATCAAGCGGAATAGGACAAGCAAAGGCTGCATTTCAGAAAATGAAGAATATCTTATGCAATAAGTCGCTATCATTGAATATAAGAAAGAGAGTGCTGAAGAGCTATAAAAATACTATATAGAACCTGTTTTGCTGCATGGCTGTGAATCTTGGAATATAAATGAACAAATTAGGAATAGATAGGAAGCAACAGAGATGTGGTTCCTTAGACGAATGTTACGAATTCCTTGGACTGCCAAAGTAACTAACAACGAATGCCTTACAAAGGCTAATGAAACTAGAACATTATGTACAACAATAAGAAAGAGACAAACAGCTTTTTTTGGTCATGTGATGAGAAAAGAGGCGCTAGAGAACGTCGTGACAACTGGAAAAAATCGAGGGCAAAAGAGGCAGAGGCAGACCACGAGAAATGATGCTGGATGGATTGCCACGGTAGCATGGAGGATTATCAACGGCAGAGTTGATCCAGAAAACCAAAGACCGAGATCTGCGGAGAGTCATGAACGCCTACGCCAGTCGGCACGGCACTTGATGATGATGATGAAATAAATAGTATATTTTTATTTAGTGTAACCAGCTGTAAGCTACACTCAAGACACCCCATAATAGATAAATATCTGGATGGCTTGGCTACACGACACATTCCGGACAAGAGCACACATCTGAACCAAGACTTGGCATGGCGACAACAAATAGGTAAAAGACCAATTTTCACACCATGCTGGGTTTATGGTGATAGCCCCATATTTTCAGATGAACTGGCACTCCGTGGGCGATGTGGCCCTATTACCTCTTCTAAATATACAAAAATCATACAGCTATTTTGACTTTCCAAGATATTTTCTAGGAACAATTTTAGGCAGGGTCGATCTGGTAGCCGTCGTCAATTAGAAAAAATCCTTGTCTTAGTGCAGTGGTTCTCAACCTTTTTTTAGCCCGTTCCCCCATTCAGCATATTTTCATAACGTCACCCCCCCCCCCTTTCATATTTCCTACCTAAAAATTTGGCCCGTGACCCCCTTCACCATATTTTCAGAACGTCACCCCCCCCCCTTCGTATTTCCTACCTAATAATCCCTACCACCCCTACACAGTATTCGTAATAATGCAGTGGTTCTCAACCTTTTTTGGCCCGTGCCCCCCTTCACCATATGTTCAGGCTGTCATCCCCCCCCCCCCCCTCCAACATTCCAAAATTGTCAGCCATAGTTGTACATAACCTTCACATGTAAAGATACATTTTATAGTGTAGTTTTCTACAGTTAATAGCAAATGAATATGCTGATGGATATTAAAACTTAAATAGAAGCATTTTTACATTCGTAATATTGTATTAAAACACCACATTAATCGTACTACTATAAACAGTTGTGAAGACGTTGTGAAATTTGTAGAGAATTTCATGAAGACGGCAACCTCGCGTGTGGCCACAGTGTGCCCATACAGGAAGCAAATGCATTAGCATTCAAAATGGCACCCTCAAAATCCACCAAGCATGGGTCAATGGAAAGCCAACCACATGTGTAAGAGACACAGGCGCATCCATAATAGGGGTAGACCAAAGACTGGTAAACAGAGAAGATTATACAGCTAGAAATGTTATCTGCAGAAAGTTTGATGGGACCCTAAAGAGATACAAAATCACATGGGTCAGAATAAGCTGCCCCTATTATGAGGGAAGCATATGTGCAGCAGTACTACAAACCCATGCATAAGTCTCATGGTTGGAAACGTTCCAAGCGTAAGAGAATGCACGAATGAAGAAGCACAACAGTGGGGGATGAGATGTGTGCCAATAACCGCAGTTACTAGATGGGGGTGAAGAGAAAATAAAGAAGAAAATTAGGCCACACTGCAGGTTACCACAACGGACAATAGACAGATCCCATGGACACAAACATAAGACTATTTTAGACAACAGAAGGACGACACGACACTACATGCTTTCTTTCAACAAGTCAATCTTGCAACCGAAAAGATTAAGACAATCATCATAAAAGAGAGAGAGAAGGTCAAACTAAAACTTCAACAGTCAAGACATTCCTTTACAGTGTCATGGCAGAATACGGTCACAAAGAAGATCACTGCGATCAAATATCAAATACAGAGAAAAGGTAAAATGAAAACCTACCACAGAAGTAGATTGAAACAACAAGTTGACAGACGGACAGACATGACAATGATACCAATTGATTGATTGATTGATTGATTTAGGAACCGACATCACAGCATTCGGGACATTCCCATAAGCGCTCCGTCCCCATCTTCAGCAGCAAGCGAAGAGTTCCAACAATGATACCAAAACAGCCTAAAACTATCCCGACATCACCAGGTTCATCGGCCAATGAAAAACAAGATTGTTAAGCAGATCTATAAACCAACCATTCAGAGCACCGATAATGAGAATACAATTCAGAATATTTCAATACAACTAAATCATGTAACTAGACTCATAAAAAAATTCTAGAAAGATTAAAATTAATTTCCACTAACAGGTATTTAAGACAATAGAGCAGTATGGATTAACAGCTAAACCTAATAAAATAGAGATAGGTTATGTTGAAGTTCAATTTTTGGGACATAGAATCTCAAATGGTTTTCGAAAAACAGACCCAAGTTTGGTCATCAGAACCTTAATCATTAAAGCTTCCACCACTAAAAAGGAAGTCAGGAGTGTGTTGGGACTGACAAATTACTATCAGAAGTTTATTCCAAATTTCGCAGACATGACATCTACCTTCACAGAACTACTAAAAAAAGACAATCGACCAAACTTAAACGGACAAACACAACGAACTATTAGAACAGATCAAGAAACTGTTCAACAAGCAATCTATTCTGAAATTACCAGACATAACCAAAGACTTCATATTACAGACTGATGCTAGTTCTTACGCCATTTCAGCTATTCTCCTCCAACAGCACGAAGGACAATTTAACCCTGTCCTATACTCCAGTAGGAAACTGTCAGACACTCAAAGAAAGTACTCTATAACTGAACTCGAGGCCCTAGCACTCGTTGAAAGTATTAATACATTCTCTAAGTACTTGCGGGAAAAGAAATTCTTGGTTATGTCTGACAACAAACCTTTGAAGATCTTTAAGGAAGGTCATCCAAAGAATTCTAGAATACACAGATGGTCTCTAATTCTACAAGACTACGACTTTGACATCTGTCACATCTCAGGAAAGGATAACAATTTAGCAGACGTACTAAGCAGATTGTAGTTGACAAGACTAATAGACTGGAAGACTACGACAATCTGTTTACACATCTGTAAATCATAGATATAAAGTGTGTCTGAAATTATTTTGAAGCTCTGAATTACTGACCAAAACGTTTGCAAATCAGGAGCATTATTGATGCTTATAATTGTACTTGTATATATTACGGATGCAAACATCCTGTGTCCATTGTTAAGTGCCAGATTATGAGAATGGTAAAGGGTCAAGACAAGGGATGAATGTGATAGATACTATCCAGAAACCAGTGCCATGGGTAGCGAGACGAGTGGCTGGAGGACCAACTAGACCTAGCTGTAGAGAAACAAGGTATCGGAAGACCAACCATACCAAAACAAGATCAAACCTGTTGGAGCACTCCACTTTACAGCACCAGCAACAGGCACAGAAATCTAGGCCAATAATTTCAGAAGTATTCATAATCATGAATAAAATTTGATCATATGTTTGATACACTGAACCACCACTCAACCATCACCACACAGTACCAGAGTATGAAATGTTAAAATATTTCAGAAAAAAGCTGATGGTCCATGCCACCACACATAAACAAAGTAGAAAATTTCAATAAATTAGATGTGTAAAGGTACAAGCGAATGAGATATGGAAGAGATACATGATGAAGGAAGAACAAATCAGCATGAGACAAACAGAGCTGATCGATTGGCTAAGGAAGGAGCAAAAGAAGAACAACCTGATGTGCCCATTACATACCACCAAAAGAAAAGAATGATCAAATCAATCAGAAAGCCACCAAACCTTACTCAAGACGACTACCACGTTATGGACAGATCAGAACAGGTCATTCTTCTGCGCCTCAGAACAGGACACAATAGATTACGCAACCACTTGTATACAAAATTCAAGATTGGTGACTCAGCCATGTGCACATGTGGTGTGGCGTCGCAGTCAGCAGAGCACATACTCCAGGATTGCCCAAACTACAACATATCCAGGCGAACCTTCTGGCCTAGAGAGACAACAGTGGAAGATAAACTTTATGGACCGCTGAATGAACTAAAAAAGACTGTTAGATTCATACAAGAGACGACATTGCAGTTGTAGACATGTTTCAAGCGAACGAAAGAGGAAGAAGAAGAAAAGAAATAAAAGAGAGTAGAAAGAGCGTGAGAATGCGCGAAATGAGAAAATATGAATGAACTGTAAGAATGGTATAATACCACAACAGTTCATATGTTGAAATTTCATATGTCGAGTTGATGAAAATTTCAGCCAATAGTTATACAATTGTTAAATTATACAAATGTTGATATTTAATTGTACTTTATTATTTGATGTTGAAGGTCATAGGTCATTTGGATCTCATAGCAGATTACACTTCAGTCCTCTGAACAAAAAGGAAGCTGAGGGTACACGCCGTCCAGGTTTGGTGGGACGAGTATGTGCGTGTCCGGCATATATAATTCTATGTTCTTTTGTGATGTGTAGTGGAATATCAACCGTATCCAATTGTGTGAATGAACTATTGACGATGAAAAACGATCATATAGTACCACTTTTCGTCACATGTCCATGGAAAACAGATCAAATAGATTGTCATCCCCTTGAAAAGAATAGGGGGGGAGGGGGGGAGGCATAATGCCATGTACCGAAAAGACTCTGGAAAGAGTCAACGGAAAAAGAACTGAGAAGACAGGACATATGTACTAGATCACAAAAGAGGTAAATAAGAAAAGAATGAACAACGATCACCAAACAGTTGTAGCATAGTAGCAACGACTTAAAATAAGTAGTGGTCGCAACGCTGTAGTAATGATGGCTATAATTATAAAGATTACTCAGTCACGAGAGAGAGAGAGAGAGAGAGAGAGAGAGAGAGAGAGAGAGAGAGAGAGAGAGAGAGAGAGAGAGAGAGAGAGAGAGATTATCACGTGATGGAAGCGAAGTGGGAAGGCTGCTGAAAAAGAACCGGGAGTCGGCTGAGAAGAGAGCTCAAAGAAACATCGCCGCTTCTAGCGAATAGAAGCTAATATCACGCAACAAAGTCCAGTTTTCAAAGTAGGAGGAACTATCAAGTCATGCAGCTAACTTCGGCGTCAAAACTGTTCAGTATTTGTTAACAGCCGCAGCATGAAGGCCGTCAGTGATCCAGGCCAACAGCTTGCCAGCCAGAATTCAGCAGTTCGGCACAGTCTGCCATGTTGTAAGTAGGCATCTTAACAAATTTAGCGACTGTATATTCTGACGAGCGGAATGGCGCAACGACGCCCAGGACGATAAGGCCTACACTATAATAAGTGACTGTGTATCCAAGTGGCTCCACATGTATGCAAGAACAATATTTGTGCCATCCGCTAGAATGAGATCGATATAAATTTGGCAGTGTAAGAGGACTTGTTATGCTACAGTGCACATAATAAATTGGT
The DNA here is from genome assembly GCA_963921405.1 of Cepaea hortensis. Lineage (NCBI taxonomy): Eukaryota > Metazoa > Mollusca > Gastropoda > Stylommatophora > Helicidae > Cepaea > Cepaea hortensis. The sequence continues at coordinate 65,223,509 of OY992885.1, forward strand.
ATGAGACCTTAGGACGCCGGCGTCGATCGTCGTTCTATGAGTTATTGTATCTTATCACAACGTTTGCCATTGACTCATAACGAGCCCAAGGAAGTCCTTGGCAGTGGCAAACGAGGAAGGTTCAGGTGGCGTCAGGACGGAACACTGTTCCGAACACCGACCGGCTGTGTTTATCTGACCATATCTGCCCATAGGGGAATCCTATTGGAAGCGAGCAGATCATGTAACCCGGACAGGGATCCGTTCAGGATATAAGTAACTTTAGAGGTATGTACTTGCTTTTCATTATTTACACTGATGTGATTGCTGTATTGCATAAACCTCTATAGTTTCACTACCATCATCTTGATAACCATCATTTGTTCAATGATTAATGATAGACAATAAAAGTGATTGTAGTTTGTTTTAGCTCATAGTTCAGTCGTTATACTATTTTCCAAGGGACGCAATGCCTTGCTTACCTTGGTGGGGGGCTTACTTATACACCAGGGAGGGGAAACTTGTCAGGAGGAAAAAACTTGCACTATCTAGTAGTCCATTCGTAGACTTAAACCTAGACATCTAACCTTCTCCTTCCCACTCGTTGGGGAATTCCTTATTTAACGAGCCATTTGCAGCTGTACTCTTGGATATTCATGGGCTTAATCTTTATTTCAGCCATATAGATTTTATCCCGACTCAATTTCTGACAAATTGTGGTCTTGGTCCGGGATCAACAATTGTCACTTCTGACAAATTAGGGTTGCACGCCAGTGATAGTACATAACTAGGCGGTAGCGGAACTCCCCCCCCCCCCCCACACACACACACACACTTCTGACAAGTTTCCCCTTGGCTCTCACGCTTTGTCAGGACACGTGAGTGCTCTGCTCGATTGTCTACTTATACCGAAAGAAGCCTCAGACCCCAGAGCTGTATTTGCCACACAACTGCGTGGTGCCCGTTCTCCGCAATTTGGAGGTGCAGCTCGGTGTTTCCCTTCATCCAGTGTGAGGCCATAATGGCTTTTCTTATATTCTCCAGTACCTTTTGAGTACCTACGAAACATAAAAGAACAAGAAAAAAAACCTACTCTTTATAAAAATAACATCTTGTGCAATAGGTCTGTGTCTTGGAAAATAATTTTTGCATGTTACAATTTTGAGAACAAATGTCTTAGAAGAATTCTAAACCGCCACTGGACAGATTTCAGAATCAATACGCAAATAAGACAAGAGATTAATAAAGACATTGTATCCAATTTTATAAGAAAACGCCGTTGGAACTACATCGGTCATGTACTCAGAATGGACAAGACAAGACTCCCCAACCAAGCCCTTTTATGGTCACCAGAAGGGAAAAGAAAACGTGGAAGACCAAGAGAGACCCTGCGTAGAACCATCATCACAGAAAGCTCATTCAACGGCCAAGTGAACATTCAGGATCTACAAGTAGCAGCGAACCACCGGACATGGAGAGCCATGACTTCTGCCCTATGCGCCGCCTTAGACTCAAGAGGAAAGACTAACTAACTAACTATGTTACATAGAATTAATTTTAACATACAGCAGCGCATTCTGGACAGTTAATAAACAAGCCATGATTGATTGATTGATTGATTGATTGACTGATTTAGGAACCGACATCACAGCATTCAGAGCATTCCCATAAGCGCTCCACTCCCATCCCCAGCAGCCAGCGAAGAGTTCCAACACCGATAGTAAAAGTATCAATCTGAGTATATGTCCGTCTCGCCTTTCCTCTGAGTGTCGAGCGTCTGCCAGATCCCCTCGTGACTCCTCGCTGTCTCATTCTTGCCAGACCATGATGATCCATTTGCTCCTCCGAGGTGTACACGTGTTCCCACAAGGCCGAAACCACGTCTGCCTTGTCATGCATCAATACTCCACCAAGTTTTGCAGAGCCAGCCAATCTGTCCGCCTGTTCATTCCCCAGCACACCGGCATGCCCCGGAGAAAAGATCCAGGCGAAGCTTGCCACCCGCGACCTCCGAAGCGAAGAAAGCCACTCTGCCCGAAGCTTGCCTGCCCTCACCTTCCTCAGCATTCTTTCTGAGTCAGTTACAATTACGATGTGTGTGTGTGTGTGTGTGTGTGTGTGTGTGTGTGTGTCATATGTTTGATAAGAACCCACAGGCACTTCTCCTACCTCTCAACACCGACCCATCTGTGTAGATAATCACATCACCCGAGCGAGCATTATCCTGAATTAGTCGCTGGATTTCAACTTCCGTGGCCCCTGCTGGCCACTCCCTGCACTCCCGGCTCAATGTGATTATAACTCTGCACAAGTCTGACTGCTCCGCTGGCACTCTGACCCACTCCTCTCCTCGCCTAATGTTCTCCAAGATGCACACCTGTCTGATCGTATCCTCCGCCTGAGCCATAAATGATTTCCCTCTTATCAGTCTCTGACCATTAACTGCGTCCAGCACCTCATGCAACGGGTGATCTGTGTCTGCAGCTACTCTGAGGTATGCCATTGCCTGCATCACCTTGAGCCTACCAGCAACAATTGGCAGACCAAGGATGTAACGCATACACACGACTGGGGTGTCTCTGGTGCATCCCAGAATAACCCACATGGCTTCGTTCTGTATGCGCTCTAATTTCACCAGCTGACTCTCCGATACAGTGAGTAGTCCTAGTCCATAATCAATCACTGAGGGGATCAAGTGCTGGTATAGTGTGAAAAGCATTCTCTGCTCTGTGTCCATTGCAGTCATAGTTTCAAGTGCATTGAGTCCCTTTTGAGATCTTGTCACAGCCGTCTCCACATGGTCCTTGAAGGACAAGCTCCTGTCAAATGTGATTCCCAGATACTTCAGTTTCTTCTCTCTGCTGACGCTTCTACCATCTATCGCGAGGCTTGGGAGATCAGTTCTCACAATCCTGTTGTCCAGAGAGCACCACAAAACAGCCGCCTTTTCCGGGTGGATGACAGCACTCCTTTCAGTTCACTCCGGGAAGGTTAACCCGGTCACCAAATGCGCACAGAAGTCGGATGTGTCGGCCTAACGACGCGAGAACGCAGCTCTGCTGTAAACAGGCACAACGCAATCACGCCCGGAAAAGAGAAAAAAAACTCCCGATGAACGCAGAAGATTTCAGTGCACCAGTCAATCACTTTGTCTATTGTCGCCTGTAGCTCCTGGGCTGTTTGCTCCCTGTCTCTCCCCTGCCTATATGCAAGAATATCATCTGCAAATGTTAGTATCCTTCCAACCCGGGTGCTTCTAGGTTTGCAATCTTGCTCGTATACATGTTAAAGAGCACCGGTGAGATTGCACTGTGGCAATCCCGGGGTTAAAATATATGGCTCTGAGGTCCATGCACCCAGACGGAGAGCAACCCGACAAGAATGCAGGACGGCTGCTATCCAGTTCACCAACCATCGTTTCCTGTCTACTCTGGAACCCCTCATAAACATCAAAGGCAAAAGTGGTTGCATTTGACCAGGTATCTTTTCCTGGCCTGTAGCTCCCCAGGCCTCTTGGAAGAAGCTTCCCCCTTTCAAAAAACTCTTGCAGCTTGACAGCGACTATCCTCTCTAGAAAAAAATATATATAGAAATATAGAATATTATATAGAGAATAGTTTTCCCTATCGACATGATGTAGCGAAAAGAAATGATGGAGTACCAGGTCGACTTGGAGTGGTGTGGATATATGTATTCACGTCAAGGAGGATCAGTGTTCGACTACGGATCATGTGATCGTTGGGTATGCAACATTGGACGGTGTTTTTAGTTAACTAACGGCACTCGAGGTTATAGAGACCGTTAGTAGTTTTCAGGTGTCAACATATATACGCGATAACAGGTCTTAGTATATGCACTGGCGGTGTTTGAGTCTGATTTAGTTTCAAGTAGCCGGGCATGTAACGCGATAACATCTCAAAGATCATTTATAGAATGTAGAGGTGGCGGTGTTCGGGACTTGTAGTTTAGTTCGGTGTTCAATATCCCACGATCTAGATTGGTTCACGTTGACAAACAGTTCCAAGGACGGTGAATTCGTTGTCTATCACAATATAATGTAATTTACGTCGCAGACATCATTTGCTTGCATGTCAAGATAACATGGAAAATGGTCTAACGAACATTTTCATTGTAGAGGGGGCAAAGCTGTCATATGCAAATGACAGTGATGCAACATTCAATTGATGAGTTATCGCATCAAAGAAGAAGATACAGATTGTTACAAATATTGAACATAGTGACACCAATATTGAACGCAATTCAGACGTCATGGAAATGACGTCACCTAACGCCGTAACGGCTCAGGGGGAGTTGTGTTCCAGCTTGCGAAGTTAGAGGATGTGTTTTACCACCAGTCACGGAATTCAAGCCGTTACGCTGCTGCCAGTCTTCGGTATCTACAGGGAATAGCTCTGGTTGGAGTCTCACCTTTGCATGCAGGTAGTCCGGGCTTTACTGACGCCACAATCGCTGACATTCGTTGGAGTCGCATGTTGACGCGTGCGGGTCTCATCATGATCGGGCCATAGAAGTTGGCTGATAGACATTGGGTACCAATAGTGTACAAGTGAAGGTAGGCGATGATCATAAGTGCATTAATATTATAGCAGACAGCCAGCTAGGTTCCTAACACTATCATTGGGTTGGGGAGACGATTCGTTATGGAAGGGCGGGAGTGCTTGTGATGCGTGAAAGACTCAAGCCTTCGTTGCGCATTCACACTCATAGCCGTTAGCTGATGTCACCTGTGTGTAATTATACCACAGTTCGCTCTACCTCACATTTGTTGAGTTGTTCTTGGAATACATAGTGTTGCTGTTCTATGTATGGTGCAGTCAGGTTGGCGCATGCCACTCGTGTTCACAGAGAGTCATTTTACCCTAGAGCCACACAGATCTCGAGGTGAACGTTGCTGCATTATAGTGCATGAACTCATATCTTAGAGAGAGAAACCAACGTTACTTCTTGACAGTTAGGTAGGATCATTCGTAGATATTTTAAATAGATACCGACCCTGCGTCAAGGGCGATCTATGTTCTACCGAAATTGAATCTTCAGGAAGTACACAGTATTTATGCTTCCCTTGATTTCTATAAATTTAACATTTTTTTTTGATGTTGCTCATATCCAACAATTTCTGGCTTCCTGCAAATGGAATAAACACAGGTTTACATAGATCAGGAGGTACATCTCCCGTGTTATAGATTGAACAGAGAGGGAGTGAGGGAGGGAGGGAGGGAGGAGAGAGAGAGAGAGAGAGAGAGAGAGAGAGAAAGAGAGTGAGAGAGAGAGAGTGAGAGCAAGAGCAAGAGAGAGGCCAAGAAGATCAACCTCTAGCACTGGCGAAGCTCTGAACGTCACCCAGCATGACATCATGTGTAAACGATACTCCTGCGCACAGTTGGAGACATATGGGAATGAGGAAGACAAAGAACATTCTGGACTTCTGCCTCTTCTTCATAAACCCTTGGATGCCAATATGACTATGTCTTTAAATGGAGCAGGTGTAGGGTAAAACAATTTTCTCTGTTATGGATATGCCAGGCAGTCCTGCAACAAATGTTGCACTGTAACCTGCCAGCTCTAAAATTATATTTATCAGTATCTCCTATCTTTAGCTCCAGACTCAGAACATCAAAGAATGGATGGGTCATGGTATTTCTGTATTTGTTGATGAGGTTAGGGAACATACTGCTGGCAATAGGGAACATACCACTGAAGATAGGGAACATATTGCTGAGGATAGTAACATACTGCTGAGTATAAAAACATAGTGCTGAGGATAGTAATATACCGCTGTGTATAAAGAACATAGTGCTGAGGATAGTAATATACTGCTGAGTATAAAGAACATAGTGCTGAGGATAGTAACATACTGCTGAGTATAAAGAACATAGTGCTGAGGATATGAAACATTTATCTGAGGATAGTAACAAACTGCTGAGGATATACAACAGTAAAGAAGTATAAATAAGTCTTAAAGCTGGGATTAAGAGTGGTGATGATGATATTTAACATTTTTGCACTGACATGGAAATTGCAATAAGTCTCCTTATACTATAAACATTATTTTATTACTGAATTTCAAAAACAAAGTAATCAACAATAAAAATTATATTATTAAAAACACCACATGAAAATTGTTATTGTAGATTTAGACATGATGATAACAACTTGGAAGTATTCTGGTAATACAACTGCAAGTACTCTGTACAAGGAATGAAAATGCAAGACACATACTTATGTGAATAATAGCTCGTGGAGCATCAAACTAACATACAATGTTTTATTTTAATTTCCATAAAATGGTTAACACTAAGGTTATTCGAAGAATTCTACTTAGATACAAGGCATTTAAAACAGGACACGTAACCTTAACATGTCAACAACAACAAAATAATCAATTATCTGTAGTCTTGGTAAGTGTCCCTCACCTAACTTTCCAATATGTTTATTTCTTCACAAAAACAATGGAAGACAGCATGGTGCAGCCATAAACAAACAGAAATATGATCATAATAATAAATTGTGACAAAATATTGTAGTCTCTGGTGTAACCTTCATCTCTATTGTAAGGAGAGAAACAAGATTACATTCACTATCATAAGTATGTACATTAAAATGTGCCATCTTATATGGTATGCAAAATATAATTAAAGGGTATTTTTTTCATTCTGACACTGGTAATACATGCCAGTAATGCTCCCAGGTATCATAAAATGCATAACAGGATAATATTTGTTTGTTGTAATCTCATACAATGAGTAAATCATCAAGAATGGAAAATGGAATTAATCAGTTTTACAAGAACAGTCAAAAGTATCACGTGAAATGTCCTGTTGATGACCCATGCTGAACAGATGAAGAGTAAGCCTTCATCATCACACACATACAGAAGATATTGAAACAACTACATTAACAAAATCTACAAAAAGTCGCTTAGGGTGTAAAGCATGGGTCCTAGATATATCTAAAGACTAGGGCTAAAAAATCAACTGTGCCATGAGCTCCTTGGGTCAGCTGATCAGAAGTGACACAGAGAATACATTGTAAACTAAGACAAAATAAGTGTTGGGGAGGGGAAGATCAATTTCTATAGAGAAAACATGAGTAGGGAGGGCACAGAGCAAAGAAAAGGGAGGGTACACAAATAGAGAAGAGTGAACGACAGGTGAGAGTTAAGATCACCACATGAAAATATAGTTAATTGAAACTATGTTGAACATTGAGATAGTAAAGAGAAATATACTCCAATTTAAAAAAATGAGGTGTTTTCACCAAGTTTTGCAATCTCTTACGTGATCTGGATATCAGGCACACCACAGTGATTCACACTGTTTGAAATGTATAGACATTGATTTAGGGTCACCATTGTTACTGTCAAAGACATTTTGTCTAAATCTGTTGGCCAAGTGTGAGCATGTTTCACCACATACAGCTTCAGACGTTCTCATAAATGGCAATCAGCTCATGCAGGAGAACCACTCATGGATGTAAAAAGTGGTAGCCTATTAGGGAATGCCACTCTCAGAGTCTGAAGTACAGACAGACATGTCTCACATCGAAGTTTAAGACAAGTCATTGTACCTGAACAAGACTCAGAAGATTGAATATTGGAGGTGGCTGCTCAGCTGATTATGACACCCCGACCTTGAATTAAGTCGTCTACAAATGATTTCACACAATAAAAAGATGTCAATTGAAACGAGAAAAAGAGAGTTGAAGAGCTACATAGAACCTGTGCTTTTATATGGATGTAAAGCGTGGACAATAAGCAGTCAAGCTGAAAAACAGCTGATGGCTGTGGAAAAGTGGTTTCTGAGGAAAATACAAAGAATACCATGGACAGACAGAAAGACCAATGAACAAGTCCTTCAAGAAACAAACGAAGATCGTAAACTGATTAGAGTCATTAGATGTAGACAGTCAAAATTTTTTGGACATGTTATGAGAAGAAATGAATTAGAGAACTTGGTGACAACTGGCAAGATCAAAGGGAAGAGACCAAGGGGATGACCGAGAAGTAAATACCTGGATGGCTTGGCCACGTGGCATGGTTGAGACAGGAACGCGGAGCTGATCCACGACTCTGGTGATCGAGTGAGATGACAGAACATGACCACCCAAGCTTATCGGCATGGCACATGATGGATGGATGGATGTATGTCTTTGAGATTATGATCATGCCTGTATACCAGTCGAAAAGAGAGAGAGAGAAAGGGGGGAGGGGGGGTTGGTGGAATCAGCACAGGGAATGAAAAGGTGGCTGAAGAGAATATTTTAAAAGATAAATATTGCGAGAGTGATAAGAAAAGGGATAGATCTGTTTTTCTGCTGTTTTGATTTGGAAAAGAGATCCTAGATGATTCAAAGACTGGGAGTGTCGAAAAGCCAGTGACAAAATATTTTCAGGATTGCCATAAAGTTGAATAAATCCCACATATTGTGGGCTTTATGGTGGAAGTCATCATTGTCCTGACATAATTTTTTAGTGACTCAACAGTTGAGGGAAAGAAATAGAATCTTTGCAGGAGGGAGAAGTTGCAGAGAAGAGAAGCGTGTGAGTCTATTGGTTTATAGTAACCACAGGTGCAGAGATCTACAGAATCATTTGAGACTGTTAGGTCCCAAAAATTTACTGATGATGAGGAAATGGTGGAGTAAGTTTGATGCAGCAAAAAAGCAATGAAGTTTTGCAGTTCAGATATGGACATGTCTGAAACACCAAAACAATCATCAATGTACATCCTGTAGAACTCAGGGAGCTACCGGGATACTGAATGCATACTTGATGTTCCAGATAGCCCATAACAAGACAGGCATAGCTAATAATCCCACCTGTCTAGTTGAAGTAATGGCTGTTAACTCAAAAGAACTGAGATTAGGAATAATTCAGCCAGACGCTGCAATGGTTCTGTGACCACAGTGCAACTATTTCTTCTGTTCCCCCCAAAAAATAAAAAGAACCACAGAATCTTAAGACCACCAAACTTGGAAATAGAAATATAGAAGTAAGCTACATTTAAAGTGAAGAAGTGATACTGGAGAGAGCGGTGAAACTGACTGTGGCATGAAATACATTGGAGAAATAAGACTACATATTGTATGGATGTCAGAGTTAGGCAACATCTCTTAGAAGTTAACAGTAGTGCTTATAAACTGGTATCTACACATTTCAACAGTGCTGATCACTGTGGCATGTCTGATATCCAGGTCATGGCTATTAAGCCTTTCACAGTAAATGCAAGAGATTGCCAGATGCTGGAAAACTGCCTCATTTTTCAGTTGGAATATCTTTTACTGTACAGCCTGAATGTCCAATACAGTTTCAAGTAACCAAATTAAAAAAAAACAAACATCTGATCTTCTAATCTCTCACTCATCTGTAATTTCCCTTTCTCTTATTGTGTACTCGCCCTGTGCCCATGCCACTCATGTTTTTCCTATAAAAACTTACCTTTCTCTTCCAACACTTAGTTTGCCTTAGCTTACACTTTCCTGATAGTGTCACTTCCTGTCAGCTGACTTAAGGAGTTTATGGCACACAATTTGATTTTTGTGCCCTAGGATTTAGACTCTAGGACCCATGCTTTAAAAGCTCAGTGACTTTTTCTATTTTTCAAAATGCATTTGTATCAGCATATTTTTGTGTTTGTGGATGACAAAGGCTTTCTAGCCACCGTCTCTGTTCTGTCACTTCTGTGTCCTTGGAGAGCTGACCAATTGCACTTTCTATTTTTGTTGATTTATTTGTTGTATGTTTACAGCTTTACTGCACTTAGCTCATTTCATTTATTGTAGTCAAATATGAAGTTTTCTTAGTACATTTCTAGCTACAAATATAATTAAGGGATGCATAGAAGCTGATTTGCCAGAGTTGGAGTTTATACTGACAAAGAGCTCTCTTCAGCTCTATGAGTGACATCTTGGGCAGACAATAGTTTGGCTAATCAAAGAAGAACTGACCATGATCTTCATTGGGAGGATACCTGCCGAGGATAATAAATGTTGCATGCTACTAGACTGCAAGAGAGTCAGAGCTATCCCCTGTGATGATGGCAGACAATCAGTACCCAAGTCTTGCACTCACTACCTGGAGAGCATATGCTCAGAATGAGTGTGCTGCTTGGCTGCCAAGCAATCACCAGTGCTCAACTTTTCAAGGCATAGAATAGAGAACAATTCAAATCAACAGGACCACCAATAGTGATGGTCCTAACACTTCACATACCCACAGCAGCTTCTTGCTATAAAACTTGAAAAAAAACAGAGAGAACTAAAATGTAATATTAAACACATGATTACAAAGAGGAGCATGCAATGAATGTAATAAAGCTGAACTGGACACATGGTAGTAAAAAAATGAAATAAAGTGTTGCTGGCAGCTTAAGGAATTCACAAACTGAGATTGAAGAAAACAATTTAGTATTATTCTTTTATGTTAACTTTTTTTATATATTACCTATTGTTTAACCCTCAAATAACAGACAGCAAACATACAAGCAAAGATGCAAACATACAAGCAAAGATGCACACACAAAATTCTGTAAGCCAAACTGATTAAAATAAACTCTACTTCTATTAAGAATCTTCAAATAACATTTTTTCAATGAACGACAAACTAAGGGAAAACTATTTTCAAAGAAATTACAAGTGTAAAAATGAATAATAAATTATATAAATATCTTGAACATATAAATAACAAAGATGATTTTTGTATTTTTTGGCTGCTATTTACTATGCAAGTTATACATTCAGTAGTTTGCCATTGATTTCTGAACAACTGACGCCGATACCATCAAAATCAATGCAAGATGGTTTGCTTCCAAATCATCTGCAGCTGATTTTGAACACTTGACTTGGTATGCCAGGGAATTATGAAATATATATGGGAGTCTCCATGGTGAAGTGTTCAAGCCATTTGTCGCATGCTATGAAGGTCGTGGGTTCATTTTCTGATTTTGTCCTTTGATTCCCGAGTACAATTTATTCAAAGACAACTCCGAATCATTGCTGGAGCTATAGATTTTCTGCTCTGTGCGATACTTTCACGTATATATAATATATATGTACATTCATTCATTCGTAGCACGTCTCTTGCAGAATTTCACTCCCATAACAACCGTCCGGAAAACTTCTTGGTCATAAGTAAGATGTCCCGCGTCTGATACACTCATCTGGAGATTATCTGCCACATCCTGCACCCATCTTCTCTTTGGCCTTCTTCTTCATCTCTCTCTCAGCATATATCCCTCCATTGCTATTCTCTCTAAACTTTCCTGACGTTTCAGGTGACCAAAATAGTTCAATTTTCTTTGTTTTATCATCCTTAGTAACCTCTTCAATATTCAGCTCTTGTTATATGGATGCATTTGTTCTTTTCTGTATTCTAGATATTCTTAGAACCGTTTGTAACATTTATATTTAAAGGCATTTATGCGCTGTTCAGCTTGTTTAGTATGTGTCCAGGTCTCACAGGCGTATGATGAAATGGGAAAGATGCTTGCTCTAAAAAATCTAATTTTTGTAGTTATATCTGTCCCACTCCGCAATTTATTAAGTTGTTTTAGTTTGTGAAGAGCAATAGATATTCACCTTTTAATTTCCTTCATTGTGTCATCATTGTTGGTAATTAGTGACCCAATATATTCAAAATTTTCCACCACCTCAAATTTTTCCTCATTAACATATATTTCTTTCTCCATATTAGTTTTATCTGTATGCATTATCTTTGTTTTCGCTATGTTAAGATATAAGTTGTGATTTTCACTATTCTTTTGGGTTGAGGTTATTAGTTCTAGAGTCTAGACCATTCTGTGATGTGGATAGTAATACTGTATCATCAGCATATCAAATCTCTGATATTTCATCAGCACCGATATTTAGGGCATCATATTTGCTCCTTGGTTATATACATACATATAAAGTGTCATGACAGCTGTTGTAAATATTTTAGAGACGATTTGATGTGTTGACAGTTGCAGATGTTACTACATCAACAATCAACACCACAAGGAGAAGACACATACAGTTTATGGGGTATATCAACAGAAGAGATGGAATAGAGGAATTAGCCATTTGTAGGAAAATAAAACTAAGCAAATGAGGTAGAGGAAGACAGAGAAGGGGTCTACATGGGAAGCTAAAATAGTTGGGCAACAAATACAAATGTACGTATAATCAACATTATTAAAACATCAGATCCAGGAAGGTTAACCCGGTCAACAAATGCCCGCTGAAGTCGGATGTGTCGGCCTAACGGCGCAAGAATGCAGCTCTGCTGTAAACAGGCACAACGCAATCACATCCGGAAAAAAAAACTCAGGATGAACGCAGAAGAAGAAGAAAAACATCAGATTACACAGTAGTAGAGAATCATGATCACCAATATCTACTCCAGACCAGAACCTGAAGAAGAACTGAATTCATGAGCAAAGTTGCACTGTTAATGTGTAAAAGCACATGTGACATCTTTGATGGTGATGTTTTGATGACAAAACAATTTAGAGGAACTGATCATTAAAGCTGTAGAACCAATTTATTCCTATCTATTATTCTGACAATCTGCTGTGGGAGGCTATCAGACATATATAAAATATCCCTAGAAAGACTTCAGTCTTAAAAGTCGAGAGGATCAACTTCATTGCCAGGTTTTATCACATATTGCCCGGTGTCTTTTCGCAGGGTGGTCTGCCAAAAGCGCCACACAAAGCACAAGTTTGTAGCTTCAGCGACGAACCCCAGGAGTCCCTGAGAAAAATGCACTCGTGAACTGAAAGACATAACCCGGAATCAAACACACAACCTTCAGACAGTGAGGCAGACGGTTTGACCACTTCACCACAGAGACTCCCATAAAATATCCCTGATTTATTTATGCATAGAATTTATATAACTATAAGTCTAGCAAAAGGAAGATGGATCATATTTAGTCCCCAGTGTGTTTAGTACCTCTGACCTCTGTTCTAGAGATCAAACATTTCAATATCGGGGAACTAGTATTAATTATAATATTAAATATGTAGCAAAAAAATAATTAGATTGCTTGGAAAATGGCTGTCCATGAGATGATGCTGCAAGTTTTACTAGAAGTAGACTATAACAATCAAATGATTGCTGAGAATGGGATGGGATATGCTTTACCATTGACTGCCATAACATAATGACAAATCATAAATTGATTAGAGAAATTAGACGTAGACAGTCAAAATGTTTTGGACATGTTATGAGAAGAAATGGATTGGAGAACTTAGTGACAACTGGCAAGATCGAGGGGAACAGACCAAGAGGAAGACCGAGAGGAAAATACCTGGACGGCTTGGCCACATGGCATGGATGAGACAGGAACACTGAGCTGATCCACGATTCTGGTGATCGAGTGAAATGGCGAGTCATGACTGCCCACGCTTTTCGGCATGGCACATGATTGACTGATTGATTGCCATAACATATAACACCAACAACTATTCATTCATTACACCTTCATTATATGAAATGGCACCAATGTCTTCACATGTCTAGAACTACCAATTGGATTTGGCATCATAATCTGTTGTTTTGTCACAATTTATTAAGACTTTTGGGAAGTTTATCCTGGATCTATTATTCTTGTATCACCGGCTTATGTTCCCAAAAAGGAACACATATAATCACACACTTAAATGAAATATTCTTATTAAATTGTCATCAGTGAGCAAATATACAAGTATTAAGAATAAATTAATAAAATCCACACAAACCAAAACATCATTAAGTTCTATAACTATCATAATACTGAAAATAAAAAATAAAACATTATTTTCCAGAAGCACTGAGTTCACTCTGCACTTTCTATAAATGGGAACAAATACCAAGAAGAAACACTATATACTGTAAGAAAATATAGAAGATATATAAAAACAATATAATGATTACCAATCTTGATAGTGGCACAGTCAACATAAGATCATTTTCTTGACCATATGGCACTCAAGGAATTATGAGATCAATATCACACCAGCCGCCTGACCTTACAGAACATCTGATACTAATTTTGCGAAAGGACTGCTAAATTTAAGACAGATAATTGAGTTCATTAGGAAAAAACAAAAATCAGTAATCAGTAAATGTAAGCAAGATGAAAATTATATAAAATGCTATTCAACAAGAGAAACAAAAGTAATCAGAATATATGGAATAACACGCAGATTTGTGGTAATTGATTAGACACAAACAGTAATGCTTATGGATGGAGTGTAACATCTAATTTTATTACAAGATAAAAATGAACAACTCTATTTAAAGTATTAAGTACAGATTGTTTCAATGTCTAAATAAGTTTAGTCATGGGCAAGACTTACTTCTTAGAATGATCAACTTAGAGTGGAAGGCATGTTATTTACAAGCTATGTGCATGTCATGGTTATACTCATGCTAAATGGAAATATATGACGGACAACAGTAACAGGTTTCAATGCATAACAACATACAAACATAATGCACCTAATGCTTTTAAGATTTGCTTAACTGAACTATTACAAACACTAATGAAACACTATATACTGTAAGAAAATATATACAAAGGAATTCAAGCCAAGTATTTTCAGTCACAAGATACAACTGCACTCAGAGGATATTCTGAATCCTTTATTAAAGCCAGGATAATTGCCAGTGTATTTGTTGTATAAAACCTCATTAACTGCAACAAAATATCACCACTTAGCCAACTGCTGAACTGGTTTAAAAATGTAATTCTTGAAAGTGCACTTTCATACAATGTACTTCCAAACACAGAACTGATCTGTATATCAACTTGTTGACTTTTAAGCGACTTTTTAAGTACTTCCAAACACAGAACTGATCTGTATATCAACTGCTCTTAACTGTCGGAACATGATATGGACTTAAAAGATTTCTTGTTAACTTTTCTGTTCTGACATGCAAAAACTCATGAGCTTGAAGAATACCAAATTCATGCTGAAAATTTGATAGCTCCTTGACATTTACAGTGAAGGAATCATGTAGAGATGCAACTTATTTTTAATGGCCTTAAATTTAACAAAAAATGTATCAACATTCTTCAATCACTAGTTCGTATTCTCACAGAAGTCAATATAAATTTTCATTTGTATTTCATCAGAAAATTTCAGACAACTTGAGAAATGTGACATACCATTTTGAACTAGCAGGTCAGCATGGTAAAATGGGTAAGAACGCGTGTTTTTAAACATCCATTGTGCTAATGCAGAGGTAAGCAGTTCAACCCCTACACCGGACAGCTGGGCTAAAATGTTGACCTGTCGTCCTTGACTTGGGGACGGAAATTACAAATATCTCTGAAGTCAGAGTGGGTTCACCTGATGGCGAGGGACACTGATAGTAGGGAAAGCTAATCCACACGCAAAATTCAGTCCATCACTACTATAAATAGTGTGTATGGACTACGCTTGAGTTCAAAGCAAGTGAGCGCCCAAAAAAAAAAAAAAAATGTGAAACTAAATGCGAGTGTTAAAGTTGTAATATATTCTGAAAACTACTGATATGCCTAATCAGAGTTGAGTTGTGCTAAGAACCAACATCACTGCATTCAGGACATTCCCACAAATGTTCCATCCACTCATTCAACAACCAGCGAAGAGTCATACTGCTAATCGTTCCAACTGTCATCTGATGGAAAGTTCTCCTGGCCTTCCCTCTCAGTTTTGAAATTCATCCAGAATCCCTGCCAATCCCCCACCATATAATTATCTCTACATACAGGTTCTTAGTCTGTTCCCCCGCTTTCTCTCCCTGGCACCATAGGCATCCGAACATCTCTCCATTGTCCGTAGGTAAGATTATCTACCACCGAGAAATGCATTCCCTACCAACCTATCAGCTTGTTCATTCCCCCACACTCTCACTTGACCAGGGCAGAAAATCCTTACAATTCTCACAATCTGTGACCTCTGAAGCGAGGCAAGCCATTCTACATGAAACATTCCTTTCTCCACTTTACTAAGCATACTCCATGAGTCTGTAATGAATACAATGAGCGCTGCAGCGGTCTCCTCCAACCATCAGTAAATCAACACTGGCAGAAGATCTGAAGATTCAAAGTTGTATGTTCAGGTCACCGACCAGTATGGTTACTGCCAAGAAAGGATAGCAACGGCAAACTACCTTCTTTAATAGTGCCTAGTTCATTATGATTCGCCTAACTACAGATCACTGCAAGACAAGGACAGAGACATTAAAATTAGAAACATGGAATGTTAGGACGTTAAACGACAAAAAAAAATTAGATAACATCAAACAATAAATATAAATTTAAATATTGAGCACAACCCACTACTGGCAACGCTGATCGTATTCTGGTATGAACCTAAGGCCTATCCACGTCAATATGGAAGCACTATACTCGAGTTTCGCTCTCGTTTGAGCTCGTCAGTAGTGCATATCCCTACTGACGAGCTCAAACGAGAGCGAAACTCGAGTATAGTGCTTCCATATTGACATGGATAGGCCTTAGGTTCATACCAGAATACGATCAGCGTTGCCAGTAGTGGGTTGTGCTCAATATTTAAATTTCAAATCCCGAAACAATTAAATAATCAATAAATAAAAAGAAAGAAAATTAATATTTTAGGGATGTGCAAAACGAGATGAACAGGAGCAGGCATTAAGATAGACGAAGATTTTAAGATTATTTATTCTGGAGGAGAAGATCGACAGAGAGGGGTAGCAATTATCTTGGATCAGCAAACATCAAAATCTGTTCAAGGATATTGGGTGGTGTCAGACAGATTTCTACTAGTTAAATTTGGTGGCAGACCTTTTAGCATAAATGTTATTCAAATATATGCCCCAACAGGAGAATCCAGTGAAGATAGTGTAGAGGAATTTTATAATGAAATTGTGCCTGCTTTAAATAAATGTAAAAACTTAGAAATAACCATCATAATAGGGGACTTCAATGCAAAAGTAGGAAATCAAGGTGATAGATCCACAGTAGGAAACCATGGTTTGGGAAAGAGAAACGAAAGAGGATACAGACTTGTAGAGTAGGCAAAAGAGCAGGAAATGATTGTAGGAAACACCTGGTTTAAACAACACCCTAGAAGATTATGGACATGGAGGAGTCCCAATAGCAGGATTAGAAACCAGATTGACTACATTTTGATTAGCAGAAGGTTTCGAAATGCATTAACAATTGCAAAAACAGTTCCCAGTGCTGATTGTTATAGTGACCACAGATTACTTACTGGTACATTGCGGGTAAAGTTAAATAAAGTCAAGTATATAACAGGAAACACTAAATATGATCTGTGTACATTGAGAAATGACATAGAAATACAAAACAAGTTCAACATAGAAGTACAAAACAGATTTGATGCTTTGTCTGATCTAGAGATCCTATTTCAGGGTGTAGATGATCAATGAGAAATGTTGAAGAATTCAATCAATTTGACTGCAAAAACAACTATTCCAAAATTAAAGAAGGTGGGTCACAAGAAATGGATGACTGAAGAAATTTTACAACTAATGGAAACAAGAAGACTCAACAAAAATAATCCTGCCAAATAAGAAGAAATTCACAGACAAGTCAGAATATTATGTAAGGAGGCAAAAGAAGCATGGCTTGAGAAAAATTGCATAGAAATTGAAAAACAACACAACAGTAAAAATACCAAATTAGTGCTCAAAAGAATTCAGGAACTTACTAATAAAAGAACAAGAACATCAGCAGGCTGTCTAAAAACTAAAGATGGCAAAATCATAACAGAAAAATATCAGATTCTACATGAATGGTCAGATTATGTGAAAAACCTTTATAATGATAACAGAGATGAACAGTATGATATTAGATTTAATAATGAAGGACCGCCAATTTTAAACATATGAAAGTTGGCAAGACCCCCGGTTCAGATAACATCACAACAGAAATGATTAAAGCTTTAGAAGAATATGGAATAGATCAAGTCACCAGATTGCTGAACACAATATATGATACTGGAGATTACCTTCTGAATTATGTAATTATGTATTTATTGCAATCCCAAAGAAATCAAGAGCCTTGGAATGTGATCAACATAGAACAATTAGTATGAGTCACATCACGAAGAAGTTGCTACGAATTATCATCCAAAGAGTGCAAAAGAAAATACAACCTGAAATAGAGGAAGAACAATGTGGGTTTGTAGAAGGAAAGGGTACAGTAAATGCTGCGTATATGCTTCGAACAGCTATTGAACGTGCTATAGAAGTAAACAAAGATATACATCTTTGCTTTATTGACTACACA
Organism: Cepaea hortensis; assembly: GCA_963921405.1. Classification (NCBI taxonomy): domain Eukaryota; kingdom Metazoa; phylum Mollusca; class Gastropoda; order Stylommatophora; family Helicidae; genus Cepaea; species Cepaea hortensis. The sequence goes on from OY992885.1 coordinate 65,241,750, forward strand.
AAGACTTTCCATAGAGTAAGACATGTCAACATGGTAGATATGCTTGCAGACCTACAAATTGATGGGAAAGACATTAGTGTCATTGATTGATTGATTGATTGATCTAGGAACCGACATCACAACATTCGGGACATTCCCATAAGCGCTCCGTCCCCATCCTCAGCAACCAGCGAAGAGTTCCAACACTAATAGTTCCAGTAGCAATCTGATTAGTGTCATTAGTGTCATTAGACTTATTAAAAACATATATTGGAAACAACAAGCTGCAATAACGATTGATAATGAGGTAGGACAATATCAGCCTATTAAGAGAGGTGTGAGACAGAAATGTGTAATGTCTCCAGATCTTTTTTCCCTATACAGTGAAAATATTTTCAGAAATGTAGAAGATATAAATAGAATCATCATTGGAGGACAAAACATCAATAACATTAGATATGCAGATGATACAGTATTGACTGCAGACAATGAGCAGGATCTGCAACAAGTAGTAGATGTGGTTGTTGCACATAGTGAACTGAGGTTAGAATTAAATTGTAAAAAGACACAGATTATGGTCGTCACTAGGAAGAAAGAAGTACCACAATGTAATATACAAGTAAATGGGAATATTCTTCAACAAGTGAATTGGTACAATTATCTCGGAACAGTCATAACATCTGATGGGAGATGCCTTGAAGAGATTAGAACAAGAATCGCCATGGTGAAAGTAGCCTTTAGCAAGATGAAAAACATACTGACCAATAAAAAGATGTCAATTGAAACAAGAAAAAGAGTGTTGAGGTGCTACATAGAGCCTGTGCTTTTGTATGGATGTGAAACTTGGACAATGAGCAGTCAAGCTGAAAAACATCTGAAGGTTGTAGAAATGTGGTTTCTGAGGAGAATGCAAAGAATTCCATGGACAGACAGAAAAACAAATGACCAAGTACCACGGGAAACAAATGAAAATCTTAAATTGATTAGAGAAATTAGACATAGACAGTCAAAATATTTTGGACATGTTATGAGAAGAAATGAATTGGAGAACTTGGTGACAACTGGCAAGATCGAAGGGAACGTACCAAGGGGAAGACCGAGAAGTAAATACCTGGATGGCTTGGCCACGTGGCATGGTCGAGACAGGAACACTGAGCTGATCCATGACTCTGGTGATTGAGTGAAATGGCAAGTCATCACCGCCCACGCTTTCCGGCATGGCACATGATGGATGGATGTTCAGGTCTCTAGGAAGTACAGCCAAAATAACATTAACTTGTTTTAGAAATTCAGGGTTCTTTACTTGATTCTCCATCTTTCAAACTGTCATAACTGTCCTGTTATGAACAGAAATATTTTTGAAGACATTTTCCAGGAAGTAACTAATAAAATAGCACACCGTATTTGCTATTATTATTAATGATGAAATGGCATAATTTGGTTCAAATCCCGATATGGTAACTATAGCTCTAAATGTTTATGTTGTCTAGTGTATCATCTGCCAGTCTCCACGGCTAAGGGCTTGCAGACACAATTCATAACACATCTGCGACCGATATAGCAACAGACCGTATTGTGCTGGGTTTTAACGTGTTGTTATGGGAGCTGGTCATTCAGAAAGCAATGGCAAACTACTGAACGTAAACTTGCCAAGACATCAACAACAGCAGTAAAATGTTGTTGCTGACAGCGTTATCCCGTAAATAGGATAGGCAACACATACAAAAAAGTGTGTCATCTAATCTCCATTTCTTCCTTCTTTTTCTATGAGCACCAATAAATACTTGTAACTTTATTTCTGTGCTATCTCAGTGGCCTCAATGGTTTCATTACAATTTATATTTCAAATTTCTATTTTCATCTACAATGTTTTCTCTTCTTGCAGTCCTTCTTACAGCTTGTGCTTGTCAATATGAACAGGGAAACAAGTGAAAACAATAATTTGACTTCACAAGCCACTAAAACAAGTGGCAAAACAATATAGTGTATCTACAGACTTCATGACAAATCAAGGTAGCCAGCTGCAAATGAGGGGAGGAGGAGATAGATGATGAAAGTACACTCCCTTTAGTACTAAAGAATCATCAAGCAATACAGTTCCCTAAGTAATTTATTTCAATTTTCATTGTTTTCCTTCTATATTTTGTTCCTAATGAGCTAGAAAACGTGGCATTGCAGGCAGAATGTTACTAGCGAATTGCTAGCAGGAGCAGCTTAATCATGATGGTAGCAGTGCAGTGAGCTTCTCACAACTGAATTTAAGCAAATGTGTATGTAAACGATGTAAGGAAAGAGAATGTAATTGTATTATGCATGGATTAAAACACAATAACAAAATCATCATCGTGGTTTCCATTCTCACATGATCATCAGAGCCTTGAATCAGGCCTGTGTTTGTGTTCCAATTATGCCACATGGCAAAGACATCTAGGTACTTATCTCTTTGTCTTTTCCTTACTCTTTCCCATCTAGCTTGTCAGTTGTCAGTAAGTTTTGAAGTAAATGAAAATATCCAAAACATCTTGACTGATTATATCTAATTTTTCTAATCAGTTTAAAGTTTCCATTTGTTCTTGTGGGGCTTTCTCATTTGTTCTTCTGTCCGTTCATGGTATTCTTCACACTTTCTTCAGAAACCACATTTTTACTGCCATTAGATGTTTCTCAGCTTGTTCTGCTTATTATTTTACATGCATACAATAGTATGGGTTCTATGTAGCTCTTCAACACTCTTTTTCTCGCTGTAAATGAAAACCTTTTATTATTGAGTTTGGTTTTCATTATACAAAATTCTTTTCCTTGCTGCCAATGAAAACTTTTTATTATTGAATTTATTTGTCACCATACAGAAGGCTAACTTTGCCATAATTATTCCTGTTCTAATATCTGCAAGATAACATCCATAAGATGTTATGATGTTCCAAGACAGTGATATCAATTCATCTGTTTATACATTTCCACACTCACTTGGATGTTACATTGTGGTATTTATTTCTTCTTGGAGATGAGAATGATCTCTGTTTTCTTAAAATTTAATCTTAACACTTGTTGCTCACTGTGTACAACAGTCACATGTACAAAATGCTGCAGATCCTGTTTACTATTTGAAGTCACTGTATCTTCTGCATATCTTATACTGTTCATGTTATGTCCTCCGATGGCAGTTTCTTTTATATCTTCTAAATTTCTCATATATTCACTATGTAGGAAAAAAAGATGTGGTGATATTACACATGTCATGATAGGCTGGCTGACCTACTTCACTATCAATTTTTAAAGCAGCTTGTTGTTTCCACTATGTGTTCCTTATAAGTCTAAAGTTTTCGCATACATGCACAAAAATAAATAGATATCATAAACACAATCAATATTAACAAACATTATTTATAACATTCTATGTACAGACACCAATTGAATGAGTTGTAATTCTTTCAAAAAGTTAAAAACACACTATTTCTACCCTTGTGACAGGTAAAAGAGACTGCAACTAGTAGCAGGACTGTCTAATCTTCTAGAAGGAGTAGTGTCTAATCTACAAGAATGCATACATTCGGCACTAACATCAGGCTACACAAACTTTATGGTGACTTGGACCTAAAACTTACATTACTTATTGACAGCATTTTGTGTTAAAATATGGCAAAGAAAAACCAATTTCTAATAAGATAAAGTTCATGTTGCAGAATATACAATCAACTCTGCCTGCAATCATTTAGTTGATACAAAGTACTTTTGCTGATAATAAGGCCAGTTGCTGAACATAAACTGAGCATGTAGTTTTGCTTCAAGAAATAAAAGAACATAGTGAACATGAATCTGCTGTGGCCCAGCAGACTACCTTTTCACAGATAAAGCATGAACAAATAAACACATGTTGCAGAAGATCATTGGCTCACAGGCAACTTTATATTAATGAAAGCATTAATCACACATGCTGAAACATTTGAATGATCAGTTTACTCAACCTGTTTCAGATTACAATAAATCGGTGATGTTTCCTTTATTAATTGACATGTAAAATATTCAATTATACTGACTGTATTTCTAAAAATAGATGCCACAGATGAAGTATTGTTTGTAAAATAAGTTTACCATAATTCAGATATCAAAAGATTTAAAGACATGCCCATGTGTCTACTTTTCAAGGTGCAATCAAAATATCTTGCCTTGAGTACTAATCAAACAGAGTGAAACTTATGTCACTGCATAATCACCTGCCTGAATTGGAGGAAGACATCTTCAGTGTTAATAAAAATGATACCTCCCTGAACTGAACATTTGTTTATATACACCTGTGGTAAGTGAAGACAGCTGGCGTTATACTGACTACATCACCCAGGAAGTTTTGATTGGTCGATACAAATATGGGTCTAGCAACATTTGTCCAATATGCCTTAAGGCGCATAAGAGGGTCTTTTACTTGACCTGTACATACACTTCATGCTGTCATTTTGTCACAAAATGTCAGTGACAGAAGCTAGTCTAATCTAATATCCTGCAGCTTTATTTGTGTGTGATGTTAGTCATTCACAGGAAGTTTAATGAAAATGACTACATTTCTTAAAGGCAGTGTGACATTTTAAACTGTTCATTACGTTCCCTGACTAGAGACAACATTTTAAATACTTTATTTTTTAAATGTAAAAACCATTTGATTTCTTCACAGTAAATTAAGACGACCCTTTTATAAAATAGATTTGCACACAAATACGAAATGATTGGCAGACTTCATATGCATAAATATATAATTATTATTAGCCTTTAACAGGCAGTACAAACATTATTCTGCTCACCAAAACATAATGATTATCATAAACTTTTGAGCATTGAAGTCAAATGCTTTAATCAGCACATATGAGGAAATCAACATAGTCCACAGATACATATAAACATATAACAGGTGTAGCACTGATCAAACAATCCTTGTGTACCTGTCAGTCACAGAAAATCAACATAGTCCACATCAACAGAGGAGCGGCTGGCTGAGTGGCTAGAATGCCGGACTCTCCTTCGGGAGACCCGGGTTCGATCCCTCGGTAAGGTGTGGGATTTGTTTCTGTTAGGGGCAAAAAGAAAATCCTAACCTGCACAGATCGCGGTGACTGCACTAGCCAGGCAGCCTTTATTCCTCAGGCTCAAAGACCCCTCTGCCATACACCGCAAGGTACTATATTGGCAGTAAATGACAGTTATGACAGAAACATATATAAGAAGTTGGGTATATTAACAGATGCAGCACTGATCAAACAATCCTTGAGTGCTTGTCAGTCACAGAATATATGGGCCTAACACCATATCCAAAATATCCCCAATGGTGTGTCAATGAACTAACCTGACGTTTGACTTATAAACAGAAGTAAGATTAGTTACTAGTTGCTGATTTGATTACTAGTTGTTAATTTACTTACTAGTTGCCAATTTGGTTACTAACTATTAGTTTAGTTGCCAATTTGGTTACTAACTATTAGTTAGGTTACCAGCCGCTGAAATAGTCAACATGAGTATAAGATATTGAGATGTATATCCCACTTCTGACTGACAAAGAATGTAAACTATAGAATTGACTGTGCATGTTCTAATTGAGACAGTAGTTATAAACACCACTATTAATGGCAAAGTGACCCAACTCTGTCAAATTTCTTCTGAAAGTCTGCATTCATTGGTTCACATCTAGAGTATTCATTGTATATTTAGAAATATATCAAATGAAGCTTGTGGACAATATGATCTTGATGAAAAAAAATGACACCCTGACATTGTGTGAAAACAGTATTAATACCTTTAACAACAACAACAATTGCTTTCATGTATTTTGTACATTATAATTATAATTATAAGTTTATGAATACCAGTATGACTGTATGTTCAGATCACATACTTTGTTCAAATTCATTTTTATATTTTCCTCAAATTGTTAACACTTCTTGAAATTGTCCAGTTGGCTAAGACCTACTTTTTATCTTCACTGTTTCCATATTCAACAACATATATGAACACATTACATAGCAAGTGGTTTTCTAGATGTAGTAATTAAAATGGGTATTTATGGCAAAATGTGCAACCAATTAAAAAAAAAAGACATGAATTTTATTTAACTTCATACTTACATATTACAACAGTGTAACAAGATGTAAATCCTACACCAAAATAACTTATGATGCATGAACTATACCATGCAGATTCTTATGATATAGATTCAAGACCATGACAATTCTTAACATGAACATATGAAGATTTTTATGATACACATACTATACCATGAAGATTCTTATGGCCCATAAATTATATCAACCACACCATGAAGATACTTATGGTATAGGAACTGTATCACAATGACTACACCATAAAGATACTTATGATACATCACATGTACCATGAAGCTCCTTATGATGAATTGTACCATGAAGACACTTATGATGTATGAACTGTACCAAGAAGAACCTTATGATATGACTTTTACAAAGATGACCCAAATGATAAAGAACTGTATCATGAAGATCCTTATGATATATGAACCATACCATGAAGATCTGTATAATATATCAACTATACTATGATGAAACTTATAAAACATTAACCTCACCATGAAGATTTTCATCATATATGAAATGTACTATGAAGGTACTTATGATAAAGAACTGTGCCATGAAGACCCTTATGACATACCAACAACATTATACTGATACTTGTGATAGATCAACTGTGCTATGAACATCATTATGATACACCAACTATATGATGATACTTGTGATAGATCAACTGTGCCATGAACATCATTATGATACACCAACTACATTATGATGATACTTGTGATACTTCAACTGTACCATGAAGACTCTTATAATACACCAACTATATTAAATGATACTTGTGATACACCAACTATATTATGATTGACCAACCATACCATGAACATTATTATGATACACCAACTACAGTATGATGATACTTGTGATAGATCAACTGTGCCATGAAGATCATTATGATACACCAACTATATTATGATACTTGTGATAGATCAGCTGTATCATGAACATCATTATGATACACCAACTACATTATGATGATACTTGTGATAGATCAACTGTACCATGAACATAATTATGATACACCAACTATAAAATGATGATACTTAAGATACATGAAGGAGTTACAATCATAAAAAAATGTGACATGATATTTCTCATGTCTACTATTTCTCACACTGTTATGTAAAAGGATTCACCCATATTAGGGCACAGCAATGTTTGCATTAAGCTCTTCAGTGGACATATTCTGTATAACAGTAACTACTCAGGTTACTTACATTCCGTGACATGTAAACATTGCTCTAGTAAATACTCTGAACCAGCGAATACTAAAAGGTTGTGTATTTTCATATTTCACACTTCTGTTCCTTCATGTAATAACCTTTTCCTGGCCTGGATTTCTGATAGATAATTTGAATCTTCAATGCGTAGTTTAGGAATGTGGTAAGAAAACAGTTTTTGTTGATGATTGGGATCATCATCATCAGCAAGTGTTTCTGGAGTTACATCATCTTCAGTGATTTCTGGCTTTGATTCTGCTTCATATCCCGAGTCACCATTACATTCTGCACCACTGGTCATGTGACTTGAGTCTAGTGGAGAGTATGAACCCTCTAGTATATCAGCTTTCTGTGGAAATAAATGTAGATCATGTAAGCAGGTTTGTTAAATATATATTCTAAAATGTTCCTTCTGTGAAAAAACAGTCTGTTTAATTAACCTTTTTATAAAACTGATTAATGTTAGTAAATAATGCAGTGCAGTGTTATTCTGCAAAAAAGAAATGATAACTTTAAACAATAAAGTTGATTGACCTGGACTCCCAGGTTGACTCAGCCTAAAATGATGATCAGGAAATGTCATGGGAAGTAAAGGCAACTATTGTGCTACTGACCCCATCGAGCACCAGTCAGTCTATACAAATATGGGGCTAATATTATATACTCAATAAACCTAAAAGCATGGAAAAGGGTCCTTATCTTACTCAATGCAACACAATTAAGAGAATCAAGAGATTGCAGTATCTGTAACAATTAGTTAAATTTATGCCACTGAGATGTTTTTATGTCATCAAAACAACTAAATGTTTGAACTCAAATCTCAATACAATACATACAGAAATATGTATAGGATGTACTACATTCATACACAAGGAACAATCATTCTTCAACTGGCGAAATATGTTTGTTAACTTTCTTTAGGTATTGCCCATGAAACTAAAAAGCAAAGAAATGTTACCTTCCAAAATATCTGAACACGTGGGTGTGAAATCACATTTAACAGACAACAAGCAGTTTGTTAAAACAGCTAACGTTTTGTAACAACACCCACTATAATTTTCCTGATGAAATGTTCATAAACCTATTTACAAACATCTGTCCAAATGTGATGTCATCAGCTGACTGATTGTTGATCAGTCTGTATGTTTAATACATTAACTATGAGTGTATGCACTTACAAGCCACCTTCTCACATGCTCAATTTTGGAAGTAAATGTCAGGTCTTTATTGGTAACAGTGATTTGAAGCTCATTTCTTCACATCAACTTATAACTGCAATTTCCACCACATGTGAGCATACAGATTACTAGAAAAGACTAGTAGAAATACTGGAATGGACGACAAGCAATATATTTTACTAACCAATGAGCCACTCTATGTGGAGTTTGGTAAACTTTGAGCAAATTTGTTCAGCTATTTCAGGTAGTGCACGGTACAGCTAGTGTTACAATAAATCTTCTGCCTGACATTGCTCAATGGAATATATAAGTTCTCATGCATTTGAAACAGATGAATGGCATTCAAGGCTCTTCTTTAACAATGACTAGTTTTGCTTATTATAAATATGAAGTCATTCTGATTTATAATATGTTACTGTGTTTAATGATGCTGATCACATACTACCCCATCTCCTCTCATTCAACTAATTATCATCATTTATTTACACTGAGCTCTATAAATGCATTTGACATAAGAAACACAAAGATAACATAAGGAATTGCTCATGTGTAGCTAGACAAATAGGCACAGATATTTTCTGAAAGAGTCTGAACACTTGTAGAAGTGCTTCATGTACAGTGACATCCACAATGAGACAGTCGGGAAGCCCTTCATGTCCAGTTTCTTTGCAATTTTATTTGACAAGTTTTTCTTTTTAAAATATTTGCAAAGAACTAGTATAATTTAAGTTCTGTATCTGATGTAACTGTTGCTAATCTTTATTAATTGGCCACTGAAATAGAAATAGAAATAAATTAACAGGTATTGATCAGCTCTCATATTGAGAAAACAAAAGAAGCAAAGATTAAAGGATGTTCTAGACAGTATAAATATTCAGGTGGTTGATCTACTTGGCTAATGATGACAAGTTTTTTAGGGTGTCTAATGTGTTGTGGGTCAAAGTACACTGGTTCCTTCAATGAGGCATTATTTGGAGGTGATGGGTTTGAAGCCTAACTTGCCTAGTTTTCAATGTATATACTGTGTAACATGTCCTCTAATGTCCACTTAATTCTTTTCCTTAATTTGAGAGCCAATCAATACTACTGAATGTACCTCTCTAAGTAATCTTGAGAATGTACAAAAAATGTACTGAATCTTTAGGTTTTTGAAATTAATGTTCACAGTAAATATGTGTTCATGCTGTGAAAGGGTTGTTTAATGTAGGTATTTGTGACTGATTAATCATCTAATTGTCTCAATCATAGGAGGCAAGAGTTTCTTGCCCCTGTGACTATGGTAATGAGTAGAACATCAGGAGGTCTAAATGCTTTAATGTTCTGAGTCAAAACAATTACATGACGATTTTGCTGTGCTCTGCAGGAGAGAAATGCAACAAAGAAGCTTACCAGTTACACCATCACCTAAAGCTTTTATCTAATGAAGTTTCAACCCTATTTACTAACATAGCTACAATTTATTGTTGACTCAATTACATTTTTTATGTTTAAATTTTTAAACCATTGAAATAAACTTTTGCAGAAGTAAATAAACATTTGCAGAAGTTATTAATATTTATAACATTCTGATTCTACATATAATGTATACATTTTATGTTACATAAATCACAACAAACAGAAATGATCAATGCTTTAGAAGAATATGGAATAGACCAAGTCACCAGACTGCTGAACGCAATATACAATACTAGAGATATACCTCCTGAATTATGTAAATCTATATTTATAGTAATCCCGAAGAAATCAGGAACCTTGGAATGTGATCAACATCGAACAATTAGCATAATAAGCCACATCACAAAGATTTTGCTAAGAATCATCATGCAAAGAGTTAGGAAGAAAATACAACCCGAAATAGGAGAAGAAAATTTGGTTAGAAACTGAGAGCATTAATCAAGTGTTCGATAGAGGTAAAGAAAGACCTTATGGGAAGGACCTTAGACTTGTAAAATATATATATTTGAAACAACAAGCTGCCATAAAAATTGTTAATGAAGTAGGTCAATATTGGCCTATTAAGAGAGATAGGCGACAGGGATGTGTAATGTCTACAGATCTTTTTTCCCTATACAGTGAAAGTATTGTTTTTTAGAAATTTTGATGATAGGAGAGGAATCATGTCTCTAAGAAGTCAGAAATACCACAATGTAATATGAGGATAAATGGGAATATACTTCAACAAGTGAACCTGTATAACTATCTCAGGACTGTCACAACATCTGATTGGAGGTGCCTTGAAGAGATTAGAACAAGAATCGCTGTGCCAAAGGTAGTCTTTTGCAAAATGGAAAACATACTAAGCAATAAAAAGATATCAATTGCAACGAGAAAAAGAATGTTGAAGTACTCTACAATAGAACTTGTATTTCTGTATGTATGTGAAATATGGACGATGAGCAGACAAGCTGTAAAACATCTAATGGTAGTGGAAATGTGATTTCTGAAGAAAATACAAAGAATACCATGGACAGACAGAAAAACCTATGAGCAAGGTGTCAGAGTCCAGAAAGGGTACAGTGATGCAGTGACATGGTTACGCCCGCCAGGCGACTTAGCTCCCAGCAGGGATGCAGCAACTTCGTTACGCCGCCAGGCGAGTGGTAGTTACCGGCCTGCAAGATTGCTGGCGGACGAGTGACCAGCGGTCAGGCCAGGACGACGCTAGACGCACGCATGCCTCGTGACGCCACCTGAGGTGGGAGGCGAGTGGCGAACTAGCGGCAGACAGCTCTGGGACACGGACTTGGACGGACGCATGATGAGAGAAAGGCGTTGTGTGGTTTTCTGTGCTGAAAGTCGAGTGTCTGGACATCTTGAGAGTTAGACTTGTGAGCTGTATTGTGGATGTAAGTGTATTGAAGTATCAAGTATATATTGTTGTGATCATCGTAATGTATTTGATCTGTGAATAAATCCATTGAACGGTGTGTCGTTGAGTCTTACGTCAAATCACGTTGTACTTGTACTGTCTCACATGTGTTAGGTTAGCGAGCCAAGTTTAAGACCCTGACATAAGTCCTACAAGAGGCATATGAAAACTGCAAACTGATTAGAGAAATTTGACCTAGACAGTCACATTTTTTGGGCACTTTATGAGAAGAAATAAACTAGAGAACTTGGTCACAACTGGCAAGATTGAGAGAAAAAGAATAAAGTGAAGGCAGAGAAGTAAATATCTGGATAGCTTGACCTCATGGCATGATCAGGACAAGAACACAAAGCTGATCCATGACTCTGGTGATCGTGTGAGTTGGCGAAACATGACTACACATATTACCGGCATGGCACATGATAATGAAATCACAAAGTATGTCAACTGAATTATAAATTTACAAACAAAAACATATACATATATAGCACAAACATTAGGATCAAATAGAAACAAATCAAGAATAGTTGCTTATATACCGTATAACTCATTTCTGCTAACATTGTTGGATATGTTAAAACATGACAAAAGAATGGAGTCTTTAACAACAACAAAATAATTTTTAAAATTATTTGTAGCTATGTACCATATAAACATTTTAACTGTGATGCTGATTGTGTTACATTCATGATATTGTCCTCTTTCTTTCTTCAGTCAATGATCTTGAATGCCATTTGGTAAACATTTTTGCTAAATATTATTTCTTCTGTGGTTTTATATCTCTGTTTGACATTCCCATATGTTGCTCAATGATGACTGTATTCTTAATATTATCTAAGATCAAACTGTTTTTCTTTACTTTGCATTTTCCCACCCGTCTACATTTTGCTTTTAAAAAATGTCTATAAGATCTCAGTCCACTTTGTTGTGCTCCCCACTATTAAACTGATATTCTGTAAATATCAGTGTAACATTTATGTTTTCTTTGTCTACATCTGTTTATAAGGTTTGTCTATTGGTTTTAATTAATGTGTTCTTTTCTAAATTTAAAAAAAATACTGAGTGAAGACACATTTTCTAACTGGAATATAAAATTTGAATTTACTTTAGCTTCCTTCCCACCTTATGGAATTTAGTGCATGCACATGTGCACATATACATTCACCCACCCACACGTACACACATTACATATAATGTCTACAGAAGGCTGTCTATTCTCAGGCAAGGATCAAACTTAGAGCACCTGTATACAGGTTAAAATCATTACAAATCCATAGGTATGTGGAAATAATAAAAGAGCAAACGAATAAGCATTATTCAATGCATTACAAAATTAAACATCTTAACCAGAAAAGATTGCGTATGGTAGACAGACATTTGGATTCTTGCTGGTGTTACTGAATTCATACACTGTGCTGAGATTCTCCTTGTGTAAGCTACACCGGGAAGAGTTGAGTACAGTACAACTTTGATTAACTATCACCACCGGGACCAGGATTGTGACGGATAACTGAATAGTCGGATAACAGAAATATCTTAATAAATATGTATGTGATTTCACTGCGGGTTTGGGACGAAAATGAAAATAAAATCCTTTAAAAGTGAATAATACATACATAGTGTATTCAATTTTACAAAACAAACAATATAAACTTCAATATAAGAGTAGTAATGTACAGAAATCTATTGTAATAGTATAAACCTATGTTATTTTGTTTTTTTAAAAATTCGCATATCCTTTTACAGGACATCGCTGTCAACAGCAGCATCTTTCAGCTGTCTGTTGATTCCTTGGCAAGATTACGCTCAGTAGTTTGCCATTGCTTTCTGAGCGGCCGGCTCAGTTATCCCGCAAGTCACCAGCGGGGGACGAACCGCTCCCAGTTCTCGCCCGCTACGAGACTCTGCGTGATAAACGGGATTACGGAGAAAGTGGTGTAACCCCTCGGCCAGAGAGACCAGCATAAATCTACGTTACTTTAAAATAATCTGTCACCTCCTTCTGTCTTTGAGGCTCGAACTTTCCGTGCAGCGATGTTCCATATCTTACACAGAAGTAGGATCGTCCTTTTGCATTTCAAACCAGTCGATGCACTTTGATATCATTGTTTCTGCTTCTGAGTGGCTAGGTGTAGGTTTTTGGTTAAGAACTGATCCTTCATCGTCATCAGTTTCTTCTTCTTCACACTAGAACCAATTTCATCATTGTTCAAAATTTCAAATCATCCATCCATTTTGTCACATTCCAACAAATCTGCTACTTATTCTGGCATAATGTTTTCACTGTTTCACTACATTGTTGCAGTTGCACAATTTCACAGTCTCAGTTCCTTCAGTTTCATCAATAGGTTCAGGCAAGAGTTTATTCCACCCATTCTTTAGGTTAGACACTGTAAGGTCAGCCCAGGCAGTGGCAACATTGAAAATAGAGTCCTTTATGTTGTGTCTCGCATTTTCTTTTTTTAGCCGATGACGGATAACAGAAACTGTCGGATAAATGAGTGACAGTTAATCAAAGTTTTACTGTACTTATGTAGAGATGCATGTACAATGATAGTGATTGTTGATAAAAAACCAAACTATAATATATTAATGAAATAATAAACTGACTTTCACATTCAGTCTATATAGTGATAAGAATAATGACTGAAAATGTTGAATGTTCCTCTACAATCATTAAAAATTGAAATCTGATTTTCTATAGAGTGCTGATGAATGTTATAACTGCTAAAAGTATTCTTGCATAAATTGTAAACTTTTACAGCTTTCTAAAACATTTAGCCTTTAGACACCCTTCATGCAGCTGTAGTGCTGTAAACTTAACTAAACTGACTTTGTATTTTAATCTGCATAAGCTGATAATACAGAATTCTCATAGCACCAACAAAAATCTCTAAACATTATAGAAATGGGTAAAGCATTCTAATTAGAATAGAGAAATAAAAATACAAAGGCCTTTTTTTATATTCTTACTAAAAAGGAAAAAAAACACCTTGGTAGCACTGAATACATAAAGGAAGGAGCACTAAAAAATAAACAGAAAATAACAAAATATTTATGACAAATTAACAAATATGAAACATAATAATACCAGTGAAATTATAGCAGTGTACATGAAATATATGATTATTTGTTTATATTGTTATACAGGAGAGAGCAAATAAATGTAATATTTTGCCAAATAACATTTGTAACATTCCAGAATGCTTCACGGTGCATTTGATTTATCAAAAGCCTTAACAAAAAAGTTGACAAACAAGGGATATAGATTATGTTGATGCCCACAGTATTTATTTATTACAGGTGGTCCTTTATTTATTACTGGCACTTGAAGGTTGAACATATGCTCAGTAGTACTTAAGTATGGATAAAATCTAAGTTGCTCTTCAGAGCAACATTCTCCACTAATTGCTGCTATCTGGTCTGCATTATTTAGTGTATGACTGTGCCAGTGTGGCTGATCAGACTGACTGTTCTGTAATTATAAGTAGATGAAATTTCCTTTTGTGGTGATGGTAATTAAAAGTTGCATATCAACCCATCGCCTGTCTATCAGATCTGACTGTAGACCTTATTAATAGATCTGTTACCACTTTCAGTCTCTGAAGATGTACAACACATGTTCACGGGAGAAATTAACAACATTCTGAACAAACATCTTCAATTTCTTTCATTAACAAACGCCACAAAATAAACTAATGCATATTTTGAGACTTCTTGAAAGATAATCATATCAGAAATGGTCACTTAGAAAGCCAGATTTCTTTAGTATAATCAACCAAAGTAAAAAAAAAAAAAACAACAACAAAAAGTAATGCATTGATACGAAAACTGGGATTCTAGGGAAAGAGCCAAGCACACATCATGTGATCCTTGAGACTGAAGGAGTTCAGCAGTCTCCACTGTGCTTTAACGATTTATTCTGGGATGACATCAACTACAGATGTCTTCCCATATATGGGGAAATTGTGGTCATCCAAGGTCTATGTTTATGAACAGACAGACAGATTGCTGCCTTTTATCATCATCAGAGAACTATAGGCTGCACAAGACACAACGAATTTGTGGTGCATGGAAAAGCTCTGTCATTGACCAAAACAAGGCAACCATGCTACGATGTTCACTGAACAACAGAACTGTCAAGGAGAAGGTACAAGATATCACAACAAGCGACGGTGTGGTCAACAGAAAGAACACATTCAAGAACCTGGAAATAACTTTCAATAGAAGCTTTTCCTTCAAGGTTCATGTGGGGGAGGTAATGGATAGCACCAAGAAAGAACTCAATGCTCTGAAAGTGATGGCAGCAGCGGACATAGAACAAAGAATATTGTACACACTTTACCAGCATCTGATAATTTAAATTTGAGTATGGCATGGGACTGCTCAGGCAAGTGAGTCATTCTAGGCTGCATACTGGATACATTGAATTTATGTATGCAACATATACTGGTCCTCTAAAAGTACTGGAGAGTTTTGGTCATAGACCATAACTTTATAAAGGGAAAATCGCAACTGCACCTACCAGTGGTAGAGATGGAAACACACTACGGTGTGGCTAACACAGCACTGGGAACCAATTATCCACTGGAATAAGTGGACAACTCTGCAGCTGAGCAGAACAGGGCACTCACTTGTCCTGACAGTCGGAAATGGCTGTCAAAGGGAAACCACCACATTATCTTCCCAAGATTTCATAGCAACACAAATTTCAGAGACAGTGAACGACATTAATGGCTGTCTTAGGACATCCTCATCCGGCAGAGACAGTCATGAGCCACAGGTGACACCAGACTGTCATCCAGCTACTGATGGCTAGATCATAACTAAAATAAATAAATTTAGAGTAGGAACATGGAATGTTAGGACATTAAATGAGCTAGGAAAGTTGAACAATGTTCTAAGAGAAATGGAAAGCATGAAAATTAATATACTAGGCATAAGTGAGATGAGATGGAAGGGATCTGGCAACCGACAACCACACAATAATTTATTCTGGAGGGGATTCACATGAAAAAGGTGTAGGAATAATATTTGATGACAAACAGCTAAGTCAATTAATGGATACTAGTGTATTTCAGATAGAGGTATTATGGTCAAAATCAAAGGCAAACCAATAGATATAAATATTATACAAGTAGTAATGAAGAAACACAACACTTTTACGATGAAATAGAAATGGCGATGGCTCAAATTGGATCACAAGAGATAAAAATAATACTAGGAGATATTAATGCAAAAGCCTCACGATAGATGGTAGAAGCGTCAACAGAGAGAACAAACTGAAGTATCTGGGAATCACATTTGACAGGAGTCTGTCCTTCAAGGACCATGTGGAGACGGTTGTGACAAGATCTCAAAAGGGACTCAATGCACTTAAAACTATGGCTGCAATGGACACAGAGCAGAGAATGCTCTTCACACTATACCAGCACTTGATCCTCTCAGTGATTGATTATGGACTAGGACTGCTCACTGTATCAAAGAGTCAGCTGGTGAAATTAGAGCGCATACAGAATGAAGCTATGCGGGTCATTCTGGGATGCACCAGAGACACTCCATTAGTGTCTATGCGTTACATCCTTGGTCTGCCTACTGTTGCTGGTAGGCACAAGGTGATGCAAGCAAAGGCATACCTCAGAGTAGCTGCAGACACAGATCACCCGTTGCATGAGGCGCTGGACGTAGTTAAGGGTCAGAGACTGATAAGAGGGAAATCATGGATGGCTCAGGCGGAGGATACGATCAGACAGGTGTGCCCCTTGGAGAACATCAGGCGAGGAGAGGAGTGGGTCAGAGTGCCAGCCGAGCAGTCAGACTTGTGCAGGGTTATAATCACATTGAGCCGGGAGTGCAGGGAGTGGCCAGCAGGGGCCACGGAAGTGGAAATTCAGCAAATAATTCAGGAGAATTCTCGCGCGTGTGATGTGATTATCTACACGGATGGGTCGGTGTTGAGAGGTAGGAGAAGTGCCTGGGGGTTCTTGGCAAAGACTAATGGTCGGCGTTTGGTGCAGGAGAGCCTGGCGTATGATGATACTACATCTAGCTTAAGAATGGAGGTGGAGGCGGTCAGTGCAGCTTTCCGCTGGATAGAGAACACAATACATACACACATTGTGATTGTTACTGACTCAGACAGCATGCTGAGGAGGGTGAGAACAGGCAAGCTTCGTGCAGAGTGGCTTGCTTTGCTTCAGAGGTCACGTGTAGCAAGCATCACCTGGATCTTTTCTCCTGGGCATGCCGGTGTGCTGGGGAATGAACAGGCGGACAGATTGGCTGGCTCGGCAAAACTTGGTTGAGTATTGATGTATGACAAAACAGATGTGGTTGCGGCCTTGTGGGAGCACGTGTACACCTCGAAGGAGCAAATGGATCACCATAGTCTGGTAAGAATGAAACAGCGAGGTGTGACGAAGGGATCTGGCCGATGCTCGACGCTCAGAGGAAAGGCGAGACGGACATATAATCAGATTGCTACTGGAACTATTAGTGTTGGAACTCTTCGCTGGCTGCTGAGGATGGGGACGGAGCGCTTATGGGAATGTCCCGAATGCTGTGATGTCGGTTCCTAAATCAATCAATCAATCAATCAATGCAAAAGTAGGAAAGGGGAAAATGGAGGGTGTAGTGGGGAATTATGGTTTAGGTACAAGAAATGAAAGAGGGGAAAGGGTAATAGAAGGGCAAATATCAATGATATGATAATTGGAAACACATGGTTTAAACACCATAAAAGACAACTATACACATGGAAAAGCCCTGATCAGAAAATACGCAACCAAATTGACTACATACTAATTAATAAAAGATTTAGAAATGCTTTAATGCAAAGACAATGCCTGGTGCTGACTGTAATAGTGATCATGTTCCACTATGTGGACAAATAAAAGTAAGATTAAAGAGAGGTGAAAAAATGGTTAGGAGCATGAGACTTAATAAAGAGGTTCTGAAAGTAGATAAAGAAATTCAAGAACAATACAGAGTGACTGTGAAAAATAGGTACAATGCAATAGCTAAAATAAAGAGTATAAATGAACAATGGGAATTGTTAAGGGATTCCATACATCAAACTAGCAAAAAACTATTACAGGATAGAAGCCAAACAGCTAAGAAACAATGGATGAATGTAGAAATCTTAATGCTGATGGACAAAAGAAAACAGAGTAAAAATGACAAACAAGAATATGCTAAGATAAATAAAGAAATAAAAGATAATTGTGGGAAGGCAAAAGAAAGTTGGTTAAATGAGCAATGCAAAAAAATTGAATTAAATTCCATTAAAGATAAAAAAATATGCACAGACAAATCAGTGAACTCACGGGAAGAAAAATAAGAATAAATACAGAGTGTTTGAAATCAAAAACAGGAAAGATATTACTGGAGGAAGATGCTATAATAAAGAGGCGGAATGAGTATATAAGAGAATTATATGATGGAGAAAGGGAAGTATTAACAGAAGAAAGTAACTTAGAAGGGCCACCTATTCTAAAAGAAGAAGTCGCTGACTCCATGAAACATATGAAGAAAGGAAAAACAGCTGGGCTAGATGAAATCACAATAGAAGAATTAGAAGTATTGGGAGAATTTGGAGTAGAAATATTAACCAAAATGTTGAATATTTACAGCAGTGGATATTTAATCAATGATATGCTGAAATCTGTATTTATAGCTATACCCAAAAGACCAGGAGAAAATTATTGTGAAGATTTTCATACAATTAACCTCATAAACCATATCACTAAGCTTCTACTTAGAATCATAATAGAAGAACGAGAAAGAAAATAAAAATGGAAATTAGTGAAGAACATTATGGATTTGTGGAGGGAAAGGGCACAAACAATGAAATTTATACATTACGGAAACTAATAGAAAGGTCAATAGAGAAACAGAGAGACATATATTTGTGCTTCATAGATTATACTAAGGCATCTGATAAAGTAAAACATGATGAATTGATTAAAATGTTGGAAGATATCAGCATTGATGGGAAAGATTTAAGAATAATAAAGAATATTTACTTTCTTTATTACATTTATTTACTCTCCCCCGATGGTGTTTCCACCTTGGCGTGGTGGGGGAGCTTGAGTTTCTCAATGACCCTGAGAACTATGCCGGTGGTAGCGTAGCTACCAGCAGGGCCTCCCAAGCCAGACAGGTCAAAGGGTAAAAAACAGGCAAAGAGAAACACCCTGGTCCTCCAGGTTGGGGGTTGAAACGTGGGGTTAACATCCCCACCTTTGTAAAAACTATTTTGTTACGAAACAGATAAATAAGCCTCGAATTTGGACTGTTTTATTTTGGACAATGACCTTGGAACGTTAAAAGGACTTTTGAGATTTGGAACATGGAATGTACGGACACTATATCGAGCTGGAGCGGGCGAAGAACTAACCCGGGAGCTGGTTGAATATCAAATGGATATAACAGCAATTCAAGAAATAAGGTGGCCAGGAGAGGGTACTTTAGAGCAAAATGGAATGATTGTAATATATGGAGAAACCCAAAATAAACATGAATTAGAAACAGGATTTGTCATCAAAAAAGAGTTATGGGGGAACGTCCTAAACTTTAAAGCTGTTAATGACAGGATTAGTAAATTACGAATAAAAGATAAATGGAAAATATAACAATGATTAATGTACATGCACCTACTGAAGAGAAAGAAGATGATATTAAAGAAGACTTTTATAATGATCTGGAAGATGTCATAGAAGAAACCTCCAAACAGGACATCCTGATTGTGCTGGGAGACTTCAATGCAAAAATAGGTCGAGAGCAAACTCATAAAAAAGTTGCCGGTATGGAAAGCCTACATACAACTTCAAATGATAATGGATGAGAGTCATCAACCTAGCAGACGTCAAAGGACTGCAGATCAACAGTACCAGACTGCAAAGAAAGGATATACATAAACAAACTTGAAAATCATGTGACAAGAGAACTTATAATCAAATAGATCACATTTTAATTAACAACAAAAATGCATCAAACATACAACAAGTTAGAAGTTATAGAGGAGTTGAGTGCCACAGCGACCACTTCCTCGTTGGGGCAAAATTTAAAATAAAACTTAAGAGAGCTTTCTATGCTAAACTACAAAGGTTACACCCAACATATAACAGAGAAAAACTACAAGAAATTACAGTCAAAGAGAAACTTGCAGATGAAATAAAATGTAAACTTGAAAATCTACAAAACCCGTTGGAGGAAAGCGTTGATCAAACTTGGTTGAACATCAAGAATACAATTCAAACTACCACAGAAGAAAGTCTCTGTGTGTTAACCAGGCATAGAAAGAACAGATGTTTGAATTAAAAATGTGAAGAAGCAGTCATTAGGAAAAAGAATGCCAGACAGTTATGGTTAATTGACATCAACAACATCCAAAATGAAGAGCAATATAGAACTGAATGTAAAGAGGCTACAAAAATAGTTTGGCAGCAAAAGCGAGAATATATGAGCAATATAATCAAAGATATGGAAATTAATCACCAGAAAAACGAATCCAGAAAGTTTTTAAAGAACTGAAGTCAATTAAACGAGGGCACCAACACAACACATATGGTTTAAAAGACAAAATGGGAATATGATAAATACAAATGAGGAAATGTGTAAATTTGTTGAATTATTAAATTGCAAAGCTCCAAGTAACATTTTCCCATAGGAAGAGGTTCTAACGTGTGGACCACAAATTGAAGAAACTGTTTTTGAAGAAATCCTATATGTAATAACACGACTTAAAAACAATAAGGCAACTGGGGCTGATGGAATTGCTGCTGAATTTATAAAGGCAGGTGGCCATGCATTACATCTAAAGATGTACGAACTAATAATAACAATCTGGAGGACAGAAGAATTACCCCTTGACTGGAAAGAGTCATTATTGATACCTATCTTCCAGAAAGGAGACAAGTTCCAATGTGAA
Source organism: Cepaea hortensis (assembly GCA_963921405.1). Lineage (NCBI taxonomy): Eukaryota > Metazoa > Mollusca > Gastropoda > Stylommatophora > Helicidae > Cepaea > Cepaea hortensis. The sequence continues at coordinate 65,263,016 of OY992885.1, forward strand.
AATTATAGAGGAATACCACTACTGTCCACAAGCTATAAGATATTATCCGCGGTATTACTAAATAGACTAAAACCATATTCAGAAGACATATTAGGTGACTACCAAGCGGGTTTTAGACAAAACAGATCAACAATAGATCAGATATTTATCTTACGACAAATAGCCGAGAAAAATTGGGAATATAAAAGAGACCTGCATAACATTTTTGTGGATTTTAAAAAGGCTTATGATAGTGTCCATAGGAATAGTCTATGGAATTCTATGCAGGAATTTGGAATACCAAGGAAGTTAATCAACATGACCAGACTATGCATGGAAGATACTTATAATATAGTAACATATAAAGGCAGGAAATCAGACCCTTTCCAAATAATATCTGGCTTGAAAAAGGGTGATGCATTATCACCGCTCCTTTTCAATCTGGCTCTAGAGAAAGTTGTAAGAAAGGTAAAGGAGGAATGTGCTATTAGAGGAACATCCAGACTGCTTGGTTATGCAGATTATATAGATATTGTAGGGGAAAATGAACAAAAGACATTGGAAATATTGACTCACTTAAAGGAAAAAGCTCAACAAATGGGGCTGGTTATCAACCAAGATAAGACAGAATATATGTTAATTTCAAGAGAAGGAATGGCTAAAAACGCTGGCCGCATACACATATATAATATGACCATTAAAAGAACGGAAATATACAAATACCTGGGTACAATCTTCAACTGCTCCAACATAATAAGGGAAGAAATACAAGCTAGAATCAACTCTGGAAATAAGATATACTATGCACTACATCTGCTAAAATCAAATGCACTATCTCGTAACACCAAGATCACAATATACAAAACACTGATCAGGACCAGTTGTGCTGTATGGCTCTGAAACCTGGAGAATAACTAAAGGAGATGAAGCCTTGTTACAAACCTTTGAGAACAAAGTCTTAAGACGCATCTTTGGGCCCATTAGGGATACACAAAGTGAAGCGTGGAAAAGAAGAAGCAACAAAAACATTTATGATCTGTTTAAGTCCCCGCTAATCTCCGGTACCATGAAGGCTAATAGACTGCAATGGCTGAGGCATATAGAAAGAATGGAAGATAATAGGGAAACAAAACTCGCTTACACTCTGGAAATAAATGACAGTAGACCACAGGTAGACCAAGAAGATGGTGGAGAGATAATATACATACAGACCTACAAGCACTTGGAATCAGCAACTGGCAAGAGAAGGTCAACCAGAGAGACGAATGGAGACGGCTTGTATATGCAGCAAAGAACCTCAATGGCTCGGAATTCTGAAGAAGAAGAAAGAATTTTTACTAGTAGCAGCAATTAAAACAGGAAATAAAGAGGGTAGTTACGAACAGATAAAGCTAGGAGTGCGACAGGGATGTGTCTTGTCACCGGATCTCTTCTCCCTCTATAGCGAAGTAATAATGAGAGAGATCAAAAGAGAAGCCAGGAATACTAATAGTAATAGGAGGTTACAATATAAACAATATACATTATGCAGATGACACAGTATTGGTGGCAGATAATGCAACAAACCTACAACAATTATTGGACATTGTAGTATCAGAGAGTGCACAGAAAGGACTCTCCTTGAATATCAAGAATCCCGGGAAGGTTAACCCGGTCAACAAATGCCCACAGAAGTCGGATGTGTCGGCCTAACAGCGCAAGAACACAGCTCTGCTTTAAACAGGCACAACGCAATCAGGTCCGAAAAAAAACTCTCTGGATGAACGCAGCAAAAGAAGAAGAATATCAAGAAAACAGCAACAATGGTGATATCAAAGAAAATGGTGACACCAAAATGGGACATAGAAATAGAAGGGAACATTCTTAACCAAGTGGATAATTTTAAATACCTAGGGGCATTTATAACATCAGATGGAAGATGTACAACAGAGATTAAGAGCAGAAAAGGGCAAACAAAAGCCGCATTTCAGAAAATGAAGAGTATCTTATACAATAAGCCACTATCAATGAATGTAAGAAAGAGAGTGCTGAAATGCTACATAGAACCAGTTTTGCTGTATGGCAGTGAATCTTGGAATGTAAATGAACAAATTAGGGAGAACTTAGAAGCAACAGAGATGTGGTTTTTGAGACGAATGTTGCGAATTCCTTGGACTGCCAGAGTAACTAACAACGACTGCCTGAAAGAGGCTAATGAAACTATAACACTACATACAACAAAAAGAAAGAGACAAACAGCTTTCTTTGGTCATGTGATGAAAAGAGAGACACTGAAGAACATTGTGATAACTGGAAAGATCGAGGGGAGGAGAGGAAGAGGTAGACCAAGAGAAATTATGCTGAATGACTGAGACGGTAGCATTGAGGAATATCATCAGCAGAGTTGATCCAGAACACCAAAGCTATCTGTGGAGAGTCATGAACGCCTATGCCAGCTGGCAGGGCACTTGATGATGATGATGAACATATACTGGCCCTGTCATTTATTTAAGATGGGTACAAGATAGGTAAAAAAAAAAAGGAGAGTCTGGCATGAGGCAACAACCTCCAGCGTAAGAATGAAGGTGGAAGCAGTCAAGTGGCATTCCGTTGATTAGAGGAAATCACTACAACACATACTGTCTTCATCATGGACTCAAGGAGTATGCTTAGTAAGGTGAAGAAAGGAATGTTTCATTTGGAATGGCTCATCTCACTTCAGAGGTCACATATTGTGAGAATTGTATGGATATTTTGTTACCTGGCCATGTGGGAGTGCCGGGGAATGAACAAGCTGATAGCTGGCAGGGAATGCACCTCTTGGTGGTAGATTACGTTTCTTGTAATCATGTTTCTTGTAATCATGTTTCAGTAAAGCTTACAATCTACTTCTCGTTTTTTGGTGATTCATTCATTACCTCTTGGTGGTAGATTACTTATGGACAAGGGGGAGGTGGTCATGCGCCTGTGGGACCAGGTGGGGGAACAGATTGAGAACCCGTATGTGGAAAGGATGAGATTGCAAGGGATTGGCAGTGGTTCTGGTAGAATTTCAAAACTGAAAGAAAAGACCAAGAGAACTTTCAATCAGATAGCGGTGGGAACAATTAGTAGTGTGGCTCTTTGCTGGCTGTTGAACGAGGGGACAAAGCACGCATGGGAATGTCCTGAGTGCAGTGATGTCAGTTCTTAGCTCAGCTCAACTCAAATCCCATAGGGCCCTGACCAAATCTGCCTTACCATGCACCAATAATCCACTCAACAGTGTAGACTCAGCTAATCTGCCTTACCATGCACCAATAATCCACTCAACAGTGTAGACTCAGCTAATCTGCCTTACCATGCACCAATAATCCACTCAACAGTGTAGACTCAGCTAATCTGTCCACCTGCTCATTTCACACTACACCAGCTTGTCCTGGGGAACAGATCTAATGCTCCCTATCTCTGCTGTTTTATTTGAATCATTGCTCCCTATCTCTGCTGTTTTATTTGAATCATTGCTCCCTATCTCTGCTGTTTTATTTGAATCATTGCTCCCTATCTCTGCTGTTTTATTTGAATCATTGCTCCCTATCTCTGCTGTTTTATTTGAATCATTGCTCCCTATCTCTGCTGTTTTATTTGAATCATTGCTCCCTATCTCTGCTGTTTTATTTGAATCATTGCTCCCTATCTCTGCTGTTTTATTTGAATCATTGCTCCCTATCTCTGCTGTTTTATTTGAATCATTGCTCCCTATCTCTGCTGTTTTATTTGAATCATTGCTCCCTATCTCTGCTGTTTTATTTGGATCATTGCTCCCTATCTCTGCTGTTTTATTTGAATCATTGCTCCCTATCTCTGCTGTTTTATTTGAATCATTGCTCCCTATCTCTGCTGTTTTATTTGAATCATTGCTCCCTATCTCTGCTGTTTTATTTGAATCATTGCTCCCTATCTCTGCTGTTTTATTTGAATCATTGCTCCCTATCTCTGCTGTTTTATTTGAATCATTGCTCCCTATCTCTGCTGTTTTATTTGAATCATTGCTCCCTATCTCTGCTGTTTTATTTGAATCATTGCTCCCTATCTCTGCTGTTTTATTTGAATCATTGCTACCTATCTCTGCTGTTTTATTTGAATCATTGCTCCCTATCTCTGCTGTTTTATTTGAATCATTGCTCCCTATCTCTGCTGTTTTATTTGAATCATTGCTCCCTATCTCTGCTGTTTTATTTGAATCATTGCTCCCTATCTCTGCTGTTTTATTTGAATCATTGCTCCCTATCTCTGCTGTTTTATTTGAATCATTGCTCCCTATCTCTGCTGTTTTATTTGAATCATTGCTCCCTATCTCTGCTGTTTTATTTGAATCATTGCTCCCTATCTCTGCTGTTTTATTTGAATCATTGCTCCCTATCTCTGCTGTTTTATTTGAATCATTGCTCCCTATCTCTGCTGTTTTATTTGAATCATTGCTCCCTATCTCTGCTGTTTTATTTGAATCATTGCTCCCTATCTCTGCTGTTTTATTTGAATCATTGCTCCCTATCTCTGCTGTTTTATTTGAATCATTGCTCCCTATCTCTGCTGTTTTATTTGAATCATTGCTCCCTATCTCTGCTGTTTTATTTGAATCATTGCTCCCTATCTCTGCTGTTTTATTTGAATCATTGCTCCCTATCTCTGCTGTTTTATTTGAATCATTGCTCCCTATCTCTGCTGTTTTATTTGAATCATTGCTCCCTATCTCTGCTGTTTTATTTGAATCATTGCTCCCTATCTCTGCTGTTTTATTTGAATCATTGCTCCCTATCTCTGCTGTTTTATTTGAATCATTGCTCCCTATCTCTGCTGTTTTATTTGAATCATTGCTCCCTATCTCTGCTGTTTTATTTGAATCATTGCTCCCTATCTCTGCTGTTTTATTTGAATCATTGCTCCCTATCTCTGCTGTTTTATTTGAATCATTGCTCCCTATCTCTGCTGTTTTATTTGAATCATTGCTCCCTATCTCTGCTGTTTTATTTGAATCATTGCTCCCTATCTCTGCTGTTTTATTTGAATCATTGCTCCCTATCTCTGCTGTTTTATTTGAATCATTGCTCCCTATCTCTGCTGTTTTATTTGAATCATTGCTCCCTATCTCTGCTGTTTTATTTGAATCATTGCTCCCTATCTCTGCTGTTTTATTTGAATCATTGCTCCCTATCTCTGCTGTTTTATTTGAATCATTGCTCCCTATCTCTGCTGTTTTATTTGAATCATTGCTCCCTATCTCTGCTGTTTTATTTGAATCATTGCTCCCTATCTCTGCTGTTTTATTTGAATCATTGCTCCCTATCTCTGCTGTTTTATTTGGATCATTGCTCCCTATCTCTGCTGTTTTATTTGAATCATTGCTCCCTATCTCTGCTGTTTTATTTGAATCATTGCTCCCTATCTCTGCTGTTTTATTTGAATCATTGCTCCCTATCTCTGCTGTTTTATTTGAATCATTGCTCCCTATCTCTGCTGTTTTATTTGAATCATTGCTCCCTATCTCTGCTGTTTTATTTGAATCATTGCTCCCTATCTCTGCTGTTTTATTTGGATCATTGCTCCCTATCTCTGCTGTTTTATTTGAATCATTGCTCCCTATCTCTGCTGTTTTATTTGAATCATTGCTCCCTATCTCTGCTGTTTTATTTGAATCATTGCTCCCTATCTCTGCTGTTTTATTTGAATCATTGCTCCCTATCTCTGCTGTTTTATTTGAATCATTGCTCCCTATCTCTGCTGTTTTATTTGAATCATTGCTCCCTATCTCTGCTGTTTTATTTGAATCATTGCTCCCTATCTCTGCTGTTTTATTTGAATCATTGCTCCCTATCTCTGCTGTTTTATTTGAATCATTGCTCCCTATCTCTGCTGTTTTATTTGAATCATTGCTCCCTATCTCTGCTGTTTTATTTGAATCATTGCTCCCTATCTCTGTTGTTTTATTTGAATCATTGCTCCATATCTCTGTTGTTTTATTTGAATCATTGCTCCCTATCTCTGCTGTTTTATTTGAATCATTGCTCCCTATCTCTGCTGTTTTATTTGAATCATTGCTCCCTATCTCTGCTGTTTTATTTGAATCATTGCTCCCTATCTCTGCTGTTTTATTTGAATCATTGCTCCCTATCTCTGCTGTTTTATTTGAATCATTGCTCCCTATCTCTGCTGTTTTATTTGAATCATTGCTCCCTATCTCTGCTGTTTTATTTGAATCATTGCTCCCTATCTCTGCTGTTTTATTTGAATCATTGCTCCCTATCTCTGCTGTTTTATTTGAATCATTGCTCCCTATCTCTGCTGTTTTATTTGAATCATTGCTCCCTATCTCTGCTGTTTTATTTGAATCATTGCTCCCTATCTCTGCTGTTTTATTTGAATCATTGCTCCCTATCTCTGCTGTTTTATTTGAATCATTGCTCCCTATCTCTGCTGTTTTATTTGAATCATTGCTCCCTATCTCTGCTGTTTTATTTGAATCATTGCTCCCTATCTCTGCTGTTTTATTTGAATCATTGCTCCCTATCTCTGCTGTTTTATTTGAATCATTGCTCCCTATCTCTGCTGTTTTATTTGAATCATTGCTCCCTATCTCTGCTGTTTTATTTGAATCATTGCTCCCTATCTCTGCTGTTTTATTTGAATCATTGCTCCCTATCTCTGCTGTTTTATTTGAATCATTGCTCCCTATCTCTGCTGTTTTATTTGAATCATTGCTCCCTATCTCTGCTGTTTTATTTGAATCATTGCTCCCTATCTCTGCTGTTTTATTTGAATCATTGCTCCCTATCTCTGCTGTTTTATTTGAATCATTGCTCCCTATCTCTGCTGTTTTATTTGAATCATTGCTCCCTATCTCTGCTGTTTTATTTGAATCATTGCTCCCTATCTCTGCTGTTTTATTTGAATCATTGCTCCCTATCTCTGCTGTTTTATTTGAATCATTGCTCCCTATCTCTGCTGTTTTATTTGAATCATTGCTCCCTATCTCTGCTGTTTTATTTGAATCATTGCTCCCTATCTCTGCTGTTTTATTTGAATCATTGCTCCCTATCTCTGCTGTTTTATTTGAATCATTGCTCCCTATCTCTGCTGTTTTATTTGAATCATTGCTCCCTATCTCTGCTGTTTTATTTGAATCATTGCTCCCTATCTCTGCTGTTTTATTTGAATCATTGCTCCCTATCTCTGCTGTTTTATTTGAATCATTGCTCCCTATCTCTGCTGTTTTATTTGAATCATTGCTCCCTATCTCTGCTGTTTTATTTGAATCATTGCTCCCTATCTCTGCTGTTTTATTTGAATCATTGCTCCCTATCTCTGCTGTTTTATTTGAATCATTGCTCCCTATCTCTGCTGTTTTATTTGAATCATTGCTCCCTATCTCTGCTGTTTTATTTGAATCATTGCTCCCTATCTCTGCTGTTTTATTTGAATCAATGCTCCCTATCTCTGCTGTTTTATTTGAATCATTGCTCCCTATCTCTGCTGTTTTATTTGAATCATTGCTCCCTATCTCTGCTGTTTTATTTGAATCATTGCTCCCTATCTCTGCTGTTTTATTTGAATCATTGCTCCCTATCTCTGCTGTTTTATTTGAATCATTGCTCCCTATCTCTGCTGTTTTATTTGAATCATTGCTCCCTATCTCTGCTGTTTTATTTGAATCATTGCTCCCTATCTCTGCTGTTTTATTTGAATCATTGCTCCCTATCTCTGCTGTTTTATTTGAATCATTGCTCCCTATCTCTGCTGTTTTATTTGAATCATTGCTCCCTATCTCTGCTGTTTTATTTGAATCATTGCTCCCTATCTCTGCTGTTTTATTTGAATCATTGCTCCCTATCTCTGCTGTTTTATTTGAATCATTGCTCCCTATCTCTGCTGTTTTATTTGAATCATTGCTCCCTATCTCTGCTGTTTTATTTGAATCATTGCTCCCTATCTCTGCTGTTTTATTTGAATCATTGCTCCCTATCTCTGCTGTTTTATTTGAATCATTGCTCCCTATCTCTGCTGTTTTATTTGAATCATTGCTCCCTATCTCTGCTGTTTTATTTGAATCATTGCTCCCTATCTCTGCTGTTTTATTTGAATCATTGCTCCCTATCTCTGCTGTTTTATTTGAATCATTGCTCCCTATCTCTGCTGTTTTATTTGAATCATTGCTCCCTATCTCTGCTGTTTTATTTGAATCATTGCTCCCTATCTCTGCTGTTTTATTTGGATCATTGCTCCCTATCTCTGCTGTTTTATTTGGATCATTGCTCCCTATCTCTGTTGTTTTATTTGAATCATTGCTCCCTATCTCTGTTGTTTTATTTGAATCATTGCTCCCTATCTCTGCTGTTTTATTTGAATCATTGCTCCCTATCTCTGCTGTTTTATTTGAATCATTGCTCCCTATCTCTGCTGTTTTATTTGAATCATTGCTCCCTATCTCTGCTGTTTTATTTGAATCATTGCTCCCTATCTCTGCTGTTTTATTTGAATCATTGCTACCTATCTCTGCTGTTTTATTTGAATCATTGCTCCCTATCTCTGCTGTTTTATTTGAATCATTGCTCCCTATCTCTGCTGTTTTATTTGAATCATTGCTCCCTATCTCTGCTGTTTTATTTGAATCATTGCTCCCTATCTCTGCTGTTTTATTTGAATCATTGCTCCCTATCTCTGCTGTTTTATTTGAATCATTGCTCCCTATCTCTGTTGTTTTATTTGAATCATTGCTCCCTATCTCTGTTGTTTTATTTGAATCATTGCTCCCTATCTCTGCTGTTTTATTTGAATCATTGCTCCCTATCTCTGCTGTTTTATTTGAATCATTGCTCCCTATCTCTGCTGTTTTATTTGAATCATTGCTCCCTATCTCTGCTGTTTTATTTGAATCATTGCTCCCTATCTCTGCTGTTTTATTTGAATCATTGCTCCCTATCTCTGCTGTTTTATTTGAATCATTGCTCCCTATCTCTGCTGTTTTATTTGAATCATTGCTCCCTATCTCTGCTGTTTTATTTGAATCATTGCTCCCTATCTCTGCTGTTTTATTTGAATCATTGCTCCCTATCTCTGCTGTTTTATTTGAATCATTGCTCCCTATCTCTGCTGTTTTATTTGAATCATTGCTCCCTATCTCTGCTGTTTTATTTGAATCATTGCTCCCTATCTCTGCTGTTTTATTTGAATCATTGCTCCCTATCTCTGCTGTTTTATTTGAATCATTGCTCCCTATCTCTGCTGTTTTATTTGAATCATTGCTCCCTATCTCTGCTGTTTTATTTGAATCATTGCTCCCTATCTCTGCTGTTTTATTTGAATCATTGCTCCCTATCTCTGCTGTTTTATTTGAATCATTGCTCCCTATCTCTGCTGTTTTATTTGAATCATTGCTCCCTATCTCTGCTGTTTTATTTGAATCATTGCTCCCTATCTCTGCTGTTTTATTTGAATCATTGCTCCCTATCTCTGCTGTTTTATTTGAATCATTGCTCCCTATCTCTGCTGTTTTATTTGAATCATTGCTCCCTATCTCTGCTGTTTTATTTGAATCATTGCTCCCTATCTCTGCTGTTTTATTTGAATCAATGCTCCCTATCTCTGCTGTTTTATTTGAATCATTGCTCCCTATCTCTGCTGTTTTATTTGAATCATTGCTCCCTATCTCTGCTGTTTTATTTGAATCATTGCTCCCTATCTCTGCTGTTTTATTTGAATCATGCCAGTCTGTGTGAAGCATTTCTGTCTTCACTCTTACCAGCATTCACTGTGAGTCCATTACAATCAAGACCTGAGTGTGCTGTTTATCCTCCAGCTGGAGGCACACCACAGTGACTGCCTCTACTTACCTTGTCAGACTACATGTTGGCTATACTTGAGAATTAGTTTATTTGAAAACTTCATGAATATGGACATCTATAATTAGGATACTACTGAAGAAGAAGGTGCTAACTTTCTCTTGGACACTTTATCATACATTATTGCCACCAAGCACTACAAAACTTATTTTATAATGTTGCCATGCACATCATTTCATGCATCTTTCTTTCAAAAATTAGTTTATTTGTAAAAGTTTTCATTTTATAATGGTATTTAATTCACACCAATACTTTTCACTCATTCACAAACTCATTTTTTTTTACAAAATCCTTGCAAAACAGAATAAAACCATTAAAATTGTGATGAAAAGATGCCCAACAAATACACATATAAGCACAATGAACATCATGAGAACAAGAATGGCAGGTTATTCCATTTTTGTTCTACTGTACAAGGTCACAAATACCCAGGTAACATTTTACCTCATGTGATTGACCACACCCTCAAGCACAGAACACAGTAACAAGATTGACTGTATGTGTGTACAGAAATATTTGTGTACAATTTGAATCTAACTAACAAGAAGCCAAAGGGTGTTATACTCTCCTCTTATCCTGAGCTAGTGGATTAATTGTCTAACCTTGTAAAGATGTTTTAAAAATAGAAGATCCCATGTGCTTGCCAGCTGGAAGTCCTAAGGAGTAGGCCATAATTCACCACTGCCGTGGCAAAATTAAAAAAATTAAATAGCTCTCACAACAGAATTTTCGTAGAATGTAAATCTATTAGGTGAAGTCAGGGAACCACCACAGTGATTATGGAGAGTAAGTTTGTGGACAGATGCAGTGCTTTATTTTTGGTGAAGTGACACATTAAAACAAACTTCAAGCTAGTCTTCAGACTGAATAAACTAGCAAGACATGTGTTTGCTTCTTCACTCATTTACAACAAAAACGTAATAACCTTACATGTTTATAACATATGAGAGCTCTTATATATATGAGTACTTGGTCAAATTATGTTAATTTTTAAATACAATGTTTATATTATGTTTGCAGGGCAGCTTACATAATGAATCTGGTAGAAATGCATGAAAATGTGCAGCTAACATGTTTATAATTGTGGCTGAACAGGTTAAAGTTCAATTTGTAAAGGAACAGTTCCTGAGATTATCAAACCAAATAGATGATGTTAACTGACCAGACTTTTGCAAATACAGATGTATCTTGAACCACATACAAATACACATATACTAGTTGACTATCAAAAACATGATTGAAACAAGATTGAAGTAACCTAAACATGCAGAGTCCAAGAACTAACGCTGACATGAAAGTCATACCTCTGTTTGAAGCAGAGACATGAAAGATTTATATAAACAGGAGTTAGACTTAAATTAATTACCAAAGAGGGTATTAAATTAAAATGTTTGCATCATAACAATAAAATTCAGCATTGCATGTGAAAAACATGGAGCCTGATATCACAGTGGATAAAACATAGAACCTTGCATCCTTGAACATTATGTATAAGAATATTTGACTATTATGCTTTACCACATTTCAATTCAATAACAATTCATATTTCATAATTACCCTCATAAATCAACATAAATTATTAAAATACAAGGGCACTACTGCCTATCCTTGTTTGTATACAAGTGATGTTGTAGTGAGTGTTGACAATAAATTCTGAATGTCCAGTTTCAGATATCATTACTGTTATAGTCAAACATTACAGAGACTTTAAAAAAAAAAAATATGTGCACTTGTACATTCATTAACATATGAGCCAACTTTCCATACATATAAAGCACTAGACTATAAGTCAACAATAAATATGGTGGCATAAACAAGCACTATATGAGTTCAATATAGCAACAGATTTACTAGGATGAGTGCAGACAATCAATTGAAGTTTACTCATAAACAAACCTACTGACGTTAGAACAATTAAATAAACATATAACAAATAAATCCATGCTATCCTCAAACTATTATCCATAATAGAAGTTACCAGAATACAGGAGATTACACAATGCAGAAAATTTCTCAGATTAAAAAAAATCCAAAAGACTGCTGATGACTAGGAGGAATTGGAATATTGATAACAAAATCATATAAGCTTCTGATATGGTTTTAGAACAGCTATGCTCCTTTAGACAGTGAACATTAATAAAATAATACACATACATTTCACAGAAAACTGCTGATTAAAATTAATAAAAACAACACAGCTTATTATTACTGGCAACACATTTAAAACCAAACATTTATAGTTTTGCAGAAGAGCAGAAAAACTGCAGAATATGAAGATTCTGAAATACAGAAAACCTACAAAGATCCAGACAAAGCTATGAAGGCTGACCCAGGTAACAAATGGCAATAAAAAGCCAGATTTGTTGCTGATTGTAAAAAACCATTCCGTTGAGCAACACTAATTATGAACAAGAACAACAGCAACAATGTATTGTAGAAATGAGAACTGAAGTATTTAAAAGGCGAGTAACAGCTAGTCAGACAGAAATAAACTGTTAGAAGTATTAGTGAACATCAGTAATAGCTGTATAAGTGTGACTATCAACTTGAGTAGTTTTGTTACTTGACACACAGTGCCTCTATAGTTGCTAGTTCTAGTCTAGAGTGAGAAGACAGTTAGTTAGTTAGTCGACAGATCATCCTCATTGCACATCGAACCATTCAGTCCATAAGTGCTCGGATCCCCTCCTCAGCAAAACCCGCAGCGTGTAGCGGCTAACGACACCAGTTCTGTGTTGGTTTATCAGTCTTCTTTGGCTTCCTGCGTAGTGTTCTTGTTTGGCCACCCCTCTTTTTATTTGCTGTTCTCACAGTCTGGCCATGGTTGTAGATTCACAGTCATCACTTGGTTCTCGCAAAAGTCTTACTTCTCGTAGAGCATTCAGAATGTCAGCCTGGTCCATGGCGCGTCTGCCCTCCACAGTAGCCTTACCTGCGAGCTTGTCAGCCACTCATTCCTTTGTACTCCTGCATGCCCTGGCACAAAGATGAAACTACTCATTGCCAGCCGAGACCGCTCCAGAGACAGCAACCACTCTCTTCGGATCCATCCCGTCTCTATCCTCTTGAGCATGCTCATTGAGTCGCTAAGGAAGCATGCCCTAGTGAATGTCTGTGTCTCGAGCCATGTTATTGCTTTACTTACTGCCATGACTTCCATAGTCAGGCTACATGTGGTCTCAGCAAAAGCACCTGTGTCCTCCTTCACAATTCTCCCTCCGGCCTGAGCCGTAAAAGCCCATGAGCTTCTCACATGTCGGACGACCGACCCATCTGTGTAAATGACAGCATCACCGTCTAGCGAATTCTCGAAAATCAACGCTTGTACTTCCGCCTCCACAGCAGCCGGGTTTTCTTGTCTGCATTTCCTGTCTAGTTGGATGCACACTGAAAAGGATGTGCAGAAATCTGTTGGCACTTGTACCCACTCCTCGCCAGGTTCTAAGTCCTCAAGTGAACATACCTGTTGAAGAATGTCTTCGGCTTGACCCATCCAAGACCGTCCTCTTTTTAACCTGCTGCCCTTCATTTTCATAATTTCACTGTGCAGTGGATGTTGTGTGTTTGCGTTAACTTTGAGGTAGGCGCGTGCTCTGCAGACTTGTATTCTGTCTTCAATGGTTGGAAAATCAAGAAGGTAGCGCATCACCCTGCATGCTGTATCTCTTGTATATCCAAGAATAATGCGCATAGCTTCATTCTGTATCCTTTCCATCCTTTCTATCTGCTTACGGCTGAGAGTCAGGATTGCCATCGCATACTCAAAAGCAGACATGACCAGCTCCTCGTATAGAAGACATAGATGGCGCTGCTCACAGTTTGCTGCCGCCATCACCCGCATCGCAGCCAAACCTGCTTGGCCTTTGTTATCACCTGGTCTATGTGCTCATTATAAGCAAGGCTTCGATCAAAACGTATCCCCAGGTAATTCATTGCCTGCGTTCTTTCCACCGTCTCTGAACACAGATTTACAATTGGTGTTGGAGTGTTGACAATATGATTATTCAACGAGAACCAAGTCACTGGTGCCTTTGTTGCGTTGACTATTGCCCCAGCCTCAACTCACCAAGTACTTATGTGATTGAGTTCGGTTTGTAGTTCCACAGCAACCTGATCTCTATCCTTACCCTGGTGATACACTAAAACATCGTCGGCATATGACAATGATCCCTGTGGTAGGCCAGGATATATTGTTGTTGGTTCTGAAGTCCAACTGCCACATCTAAAAAATACTTTCCATTGGAAGAGGGCAGCAGCGATCTAGCTAAGGAGGAATGGACTTATTTTGAGTTCAAAAAGCTGAAGCATTAAAAAATCCAATGGTACTCTGTTGTACGCATCCTCAAGATCAATCGCTGCAGCAAAGGTTTCAATGCCTGAGTGGAAACCTTCATAGACATCATGGGCAAAAACTGCTGCATTAGTCCAGGTTTCTCTTTTTGGATGGTACCCACCCAGGGTAGGTGTGAAAACACCTTGCTTCTCTAGCTGGCTTGATATTTTCCTGGCAATTAACTTGGCCAACAGCTTGACTATTGTATTCTGCATGGTTATAACTCGATATCCCTGAATTTTTGTGTGGTCTTTGCCAGGCTTCGGCAAGGGAATCAGATAGCTGTGTAACCACGCCTCCTTGATGTTAGCACTCCCTATACTGTTGTTGTACATGTCTGCTAGTTTCTCTAACTCGTTGTCGGTACATATATTGATGTCGTCGTATCTTATGCCCTCTGGCCCTGGAGCACTGTTTTTTGATCTTCGAAGCACAGCCTTGATTTCTTTCACGGTCACTGTGTCTTCATCCGAAGTGTTCTGGGCCTTGCACCTGTCTGAGGTGACCTCCTTGGCAAAATTTCGGCCTCTCATGTCTGTCTGGTTGCTCTGCTCTAGACAGCGTTCAAAGAGGGCTTTGCCCTTGTCCTCGTCAGTCCTCTGCCAGATGAGGTCAGCACCTTGGAAGTCAGAAATGCTCTTATTCTTGACTACCCCGCTCATGCTTTTATGTAGTCGCCAGAACAATTTCAGTGACTTGTCTGTGCTTACTCTTTGACACACCTCTGCCCATTTTTCACTTTTAACCACCTTGACCAATTTTTTAAAAATAGCTTACTTTTGTGTGCATCTCTCTTTCTAAGTGCATGCAGGGACTAAGATTGCCAGCTCCGTTCTTCTTGGCATTTTGCCATCTCCTTACAGCACTACGCTTATCCACCCAAGCCTTCTCCACCTCAAGATTCCACCACGGTGGCTGCTCCCAGTTTTTTTTCCTGCCCTGAAGCTTTCTACGCTTGTCACGTCTTATTTTACTCACCACATCTTGTCATGTACTGTCATACTGGAAAGTCTTGACCGTTAACTTGTGCTGCCTGGTTCAACCTTTCTCCACTAATATTCTGCAAGGGTGGTGGTCGCTGCCGTGGTGTCCTAGGACACCCCATCTACACACTATAGTGAGTGAAGGAGAAACCAGCGCCAGATCAATAGCACTGTCCTCATCCCCTGGACGGTTTGCTGTCCTGGTGACACAGCCACTGTTGATAAAAACCAGGTCAATGGTTTCAAGTGCAGTCTCGAGATCCTCCCCCTGTGTGTTGAAGGAAATGTTTCCCCATGATCTGCCTTTAGCATTGAAATTGCCACAGAAAATAACATTTCTCTCATGACCTAATATGTAATATGTAATATAATCTATACTCGCGTTGTGGGCATAAACATTAACCAGCATGAATGGTAGACTGGATTGAATTCTTACCGCCTGTATTTGTATATCGTCACTGCCCCAACTGGACATGTCTAGCTCTGATGCCACCATGCTGTCGCGAATGAGAATCACCATTCCCAGATGTCGTCTGTTGTAGAAACATTTGAAGCCGGCAATTCGGAGTAGCTGATCATCCAGTCTCGTCTCCTGGAGCACTACAATGTCGTTCCTATAAACCAGATTTTCTAAAATTGGACCCCGTTGTTTTACGCTGGCGCAGTTCCAATACAGAATACGGATAATCCTGAGGCCCAGACGGTCATACTGTCTAAAATGCCTTAAACCACCACGCTTACTTTGTCGCCTGCAACCCGGCGCCCACATCGCCTTGTTAGGTTGACTGCCAACCACTCAGAGAAAACACGTTGTTCCGAAAACCACAGAAACCACACACGCTGCGAAAAATTCACTCAAGGATTGCTTTGCTCGATGCACGAAACTACGTAGCATCCGCGCAGATCTTGAGTAGAAACTCCTGGTTTTACATCCTGGCACACAAACTACACGCAAGAGATGAATAAATCCATCTCCTACGCGAAAAAGTTAACGATCACAAAAACAACACGACCGTCCATCGCCATTTTGAAACCGGAAGTCTTGGAGTGAGAAGACAGAACTGAAGAAGTACTGTATGCTCAGGCTACTGCGTCACCATGCCTCACTGGTGCTTCATTCTTACACTTGAGAACTATGTGCACACCAAAATAACCTAAAGCTCCCGTGTTTAGTGATGAGTTCACCATCAGACAACTTCCCAGTTATACCAGCTGAGTATACTTTATATATTAGAAGTCATCACACTCCACTTAACTAGGATGAGGTCATCCCCAGATTACCACCACTGTAATGGTAATTAACTGAACAAATATTGTAATTCAAGGTCTGTTAATGGGGGTAGGGGGCACAGATTTCAGTGACAAGAACAATGTGAGAGAGAGAGAGAGAGAGAGAGAGAGAGAGAGAGAGAGAGAGAGAGAGAGAGAGAGAGAGAGAGAGAGAGAGAGAGAGACAGAGAGACAGAGAGCAAGAGCGTGTTGTTTTTTTTTTGGGGGGGGGGGAAGGGGGAGAGAAATGTTTGAATTTGGGGAGAAGAAACGGTTATTTCTTTCATGGCATTTATGTTCAGTTACATTTTACCTAAAGTGAGTTGTTCTTTCTTTGTATGACCAGTGTACTGATGCTGTGGTTGTATACTGACTGAGAGAGAGAGAGAGAGAGAGAGAGAGAGAGAGAGAGAGAGAGAGAGAGAGAGAGAGAGAGAGAGAGAGAGAGAGAGAGAGAGAGAGAGAAAGAGAGAGAGAGAGAGAGAGATTGGGGGTGGGAGGAGGGAGATATATAAACAGAGGAGGGTTAATATAGGTAGTAAAATCCTATTTCAACAAAGTCAAGTCTTTAACATGTCTTTAGTCTAAATGAGACTGGGAAAGGGTTAAATTAAGTCTTGACTGAATATCAAGTAGTCACCTTTCAGCACAGTGGAGAATATTATTCCTTCCTTTTAACTCACGGGCCACAGTGAGAGTGATACTCTTGCAAAAGATCTGCTACCTGATCAAAAGCTCCAGGTGAAAAAATCTCTATACTTAAAGGTATTTCTTCCAACAAACTATCTTTCAGATACTAGGACACAAACACACCAACAAATGGCACAGCAGTGAAACTAGTAAAGAAAGAGCCAAGACAAAACAAACATCAACAGCAACAACCATTAAAACAACTTATAATGGGAGGATTCAAAGAAAAAGACTCAACAGAAGGCTATGGAAACACTGGTAGAGAGGTTAAGCAATATACAACCAGTCTTCACTCTAACAATATCAACAATCTTTCAAAGACAGATCAAAACACATGCCTCAGAACTGACATCTGAACTGAATTCAGCCACATAACATTACATAACATGGCGAGAACACAGAAGAAGAACCATCTTCAAATCTAACCATTAGAGAACTCCTGTTTGCAGACGACCAAGCACTAATAGCAAAATCAGAAGCTGAATTACAAGACTACATGAATAGTCTAACCAAAATGTGTAGGGAACGTAACATGAAAATTAACACAAGTAAAACAGAGGTGTGCAGTCAAGCTGAAAAATATCTGATGGCTGCAGAAATGTGGTTTCTGAGGAAAATGCAAAGAATACCAAGGACAGATAGAAAAACCAATGACCAAGTACTACAGGAGACAAATGAAAATCGTAAATTGATTAGAGAAATTAAACGTAGACAGTCAAGATTGTTTGGACATGTTATGAGAAGAAATGGATTGGAGAACTTAGTGACAATGGCAAGATCGAGGGGAACAGACCAAGAGGAAGACAGAGAGGAAAATACCTGGATGGCTTGGCCACATGGCATGGACGAGACAGGAAAACTGAGCTGATCCACGACTCTGGTGATCGAGTGAAATGGCGAGTCATGACCGCTCACGCTTTCCAGCATGGCAATTGATTGAAAACAGAGATATTGACTATAACTAAAGAAGAAAAAGCAACAATGATTCACCTAAACGAACATCCCTTGAAACAAGTAAAGAGTTTCAAGTACCTAGGAAGTATAAATAAATAAATGTTTTGCGTATCCTTTTACAGGACTTAGCTGTCAACAGCAGCATCTTTCAGCTGTCTGTTGATCTCTTGGCAAGATTACGCTCAGTAGTTTGCCATTGCTTTCTGAGCGGCCGGCTCAGTATCCGCAAGTCACGAGCGGGGGTCGAACCACCTCAGTTCTCGCTCCGCTGCGAGACTGCGTGATAAACGGGATTACAGAGAGAAAGTGTTGTAACCCCACAGCCAGAGAGACCGGCCCTAGGAAGTATAATATCATCAAATGGCAAATCAGAGGACGAGATCGAAAAAAGATGCAATAAGGCAAACCAACTCATTGGACAAATGGCACCAATACTAAAGAACAAACATGTATCAATAACTACTAAGAAAGCACTTTACAATCTTCCTACCAACTCTATGTTACCAATGCCAAACCTGGACAATGACAGAAAAAGAGAAAAGAAAAATCACAACAGAAGAAATGAGATTCCTGAGAAGAATACTCAATGTATCAAGAAGCGATAAGATCAGAAATGAAGAAATAAGGACTAAAGAGGGGGTTATAGCTGCACTAAATTTTATTAGAAGGCAGCAAGTCAAATGGTTTGGCCGTGCAAGTAGGTTACCAACTAACAGTATACCACAACAAGCAATGATGTACAGACCAGAGGGAAGCAGAGGAAGAGGCCGACCACGTAAACGATGGACGCAGGGAATAACAGAGTCTATGGGAGTATCGATACATGAAGCCTATAAGCGGGCACTCTCCCGCTGTTTATACTTCACCTCGACAAAGTACAAGAGATGAGATGAGAACACTACAGTATGCTAACTATGCAAACATCCAAATGTGACTTTAAATCATTTTTGGATGGCCAGAATATAATAATAGAAACACTCTTTCTCTAGAACCAGCTGAACATAGCACTGTTACAGAAGCAAGCAGCACACTGAACATACAAGTAAAAATACTACCTGGCATTTAACAACAATGTGGAAGTCTAAAAGCCCTGAGTCATTAGCAACAAAAACATTTATTAACACACACAAAATTACAAATTACATAACCAACATTATAATAAAGCAACAAACATTACAGTGAATACTTCTTTTTTCTGTGTTCACCCAGTTTTTGTATTTGTGTGTGGACATAACTGCATTGTGCTTGTAGACAGCAGAGATGTGATATTTGCACCCTTTGGCCAACATATCAAACTTCTTCCCAGCATTTGTTAATTGGGTTTGCCATTCTGTGGTGTTATACTTCTGAATGATATTTGCGATGGCATGTAGATTTAGTTTCCAAATAACACTGACAAATACAACAACACATATACTAAAAAATAGAAACCCAACATGGCTTGAGAAGAGACAAAGAATACAATTTAATGTAAATTAAAGTGTCCAGACAATCTATTACTGAAAGCAAAATAGGCATGCTTGTTTAACTACATCAAATTCTGTAGAAATATAGAGCAACATTAAACATGTATTCTATTTCTAAACTGCATAGAGGGTACAACTAACAAACCTGGTAGCTGTCACCTCCAAAGCTGGATGGAAGACCAGAGAAGCTGCTAAATCTGGACTCTTCCAGCTCATCAAGAATTGGTGGCAATAAAGGTGAATTAAAATAAATCACATCATCCTAGAAATTAGTCAAAGATAAAGCAAAGCCATTACAGAACTAGGTAATAGGTATTCTGCACATTAAATAAGCTTAAATAAATTAGAAATTTGGAGTGTGAAATGCCAACACTGAGGGTGAGTGTCCAAAAGTGTGCCTTTGAATAACTTTTAAGTCAGTCTAATTTATAATGAACAAAGTGGGACCCTCAGTGATGTCAGTGGAGGTAATAATGTTAGTATGTTTGAGTTCTGCTTGAATTAAGCATACAGATTGTCAGCAAAGTTTTAAAGCCTAAAAAAGAAACTTCATCTTACACTATAAACTTGTACTGATAGAATAATAAAAAAAAAAACATACATGTGAAGGCACTAATCTAGCATGACTTGTGAATTGACAAAATATTGATAGCTATTTATTTTTCTACCTCAATGGCTCAGAATGCTGAAGAAGAAGAAGTAGAAGAAGAAGAAGAAGAAGAAAATTTATTTTTCTAATATTAGATTTGTCAGTTTTAAAAATACATGAATAATAATTTCATTAGCATGTGAAATAAAGATCACATTTTTTGCTGAAATGGTTCTTAAAAACATTTGTCTAGTGAGGTTACATTTAAAAAAAAATTATCTACTTTGTCTGCACAATATTTGTGTCATCTTCTTTGTGGCTTTAACATCTTTATGTCCAGAAATGTCTCTAAGTATTAATGCATCTTTATTACGGTTGATTCTCTGTTCATAAAGTTTCAAATAGAGAAATGTGGCATGAGTAGATACAAAGCTTAGACACTCCTCTCTGACAAGGACTGACATGGATATACTGTATGAGTCACTCTGAAGTATGAGGCCATGAGTAAGTTGACTTCAAGAGCACTAGTTATTGGAATACTCACAATGAATAAAGGAGACATTTTGAAGACTATCTATGAATGACTGCTAGTTGAAGGCGAAATAATAGAAGAAACAACATATTTACAAATTCTTGAGTTAGTTAGTTAGTCAATTAGTCATGTTTCAAACTTCACGGCAAAGGGTCGCCCAATTATGCTTCGTTCCTGTGACAGTGAATATCACCCAAAAATGCTCCTCACTGCTCCATGTGAAAAGTGGAACAGACAGGAGTCTCGACAAACCAACAGCCTGCACAGGTATACTATGCATAATGCTGCTGCCAGTTTGAATTTAAGTGTGGTTTCGAAGGAGCATACAGAGGCACAAATCCAACACGTTTACAACCAGTGTGTTAATCGAAAGATCAGCATCTATATTTTATACACAGATCATCTATGATCTGGGTGCTTTGACGTCAATCGTTAAAGTAAAGTACCAAGCATCTTATTCTAATATCCTTCCTTAGTTTGCTACATGACTTTTCATCCTTTCTTTTCTTCATGTGAGAAGTCATTTTTATTATTTTGCTATCCAATTTACACTTGCAACTAATAATTTATCCTACGTAAATAATATATTAATTGTTTGCAACTACTGCTGTTAATGTTAGAAAATAAAAGAAGCAAGCCTATTATGGGAATAAATGTTCTCATACATACAATGAGAAGTCTGTGTCAGTAATATTCAATTAACATAATTAAAAGTGCATTGGTTTCACACATTGTTAAATTTTAGATACTGAAATGCATAAGTTGAACATATATGATCTTCATCAATAATCAATTATTTTAGTTTTTATCAAATAAACAAAATGACCTGAAGCTAACATGATTGCCAGAAAGCAATAGACTGTTAGACAACAGAAAACAATAAACAGCTAGCTGCTTCCACGGTTTCAAAATGGAGTGTATTGAAGCAATGAGATTACTTATACTAAACTACTTATTGGGAAAACACTGTTGGTTTTATATCTGCTTATTCAGCGACTATGAAATAAACAAATAATAGCTTTAGCTGCTATGTTATAATTCATTGTGACAGAAGAGACCAACATTCTCCCATGATTATGTAACGAAACAGCAAATGAGATTTTGTAAACATTTTTGGCTTCTGCATGACAAAAGACAAGGAAAGTTTTTGAGACGGGAAACAGACTACAGGGTTAATATAACAATACATTACATAAGTATTTACTGAACAAATCTTGTATCACATATTCAGGAAATAAAGCTACAATTCTCCTATGCATTTAAAAATCTATATTTGCTGAGGCTTAGAACTGATTAACTTAATAAGGTCTTCGTCCTGGGACATGCGGGAGTCGAGGGAAATGAACGAGCGGATAAACTGGCTGGCTCTGCACCCCCTGTAGATGGCCAGCCCATGGATCGTGCCGATGTTATTAACGTCCTTAAAGATTTGGCGAGAACAGAGGACTTTGACGTCAGTGATTCCACATCGCTGTCCAGGATGAAAGACCTGGGAGTAAGAATCGGCACAGCCAGACGCGAGAGGTACATCGGGAAAACAAAGTGCCTCGTCAACCAACACAGAACTGGCACTATTAGCCACCGGACGCTGATGCATATGCTGGGGGGAGGATCTGAGCACCTATGGACATGTCCGGAGTGCAACGAAGATACCCCAACTGATAACTGATAACTGAATAAGGTCTCTTGCCTATTTAAGAAGAGGAGCGATGGTAGCACAGTGCCTAGCATACTTACCCGCTGGCCATGTGTTCAAATCACCTAGAGACAGTATTTTAAACATTTTACCTGGGCTACCAGGCCAACCTAGCTCCTAATGGGTACCAGTAATGCTCCAGGAAATAAAGGCAGTCAGTATGATATTCACCACATCACTCACAGAGGGCTGACTGGTCTATGACAACATGGAACTAGGCTGACTGGTCTATGACAACATGGAACTAGGCTGACTGGTCTATGACAACATGGAACTAGGCTGACTGGTCTATGACAACATGGAACTAGGCTGACTGGTCTATGACAACATGGAACTAGGCTGACTGGTCTATGACAACATGGAACTAGGCTGACTGGTCTATGACAACATGGAACTAGGCTGACTGGTCTATGACAACATGGAACTAGGCTGATTGGTCTATGACAACATGGAACTTGGCTGACCGGTCTATGACAATATGGAACTAGGCTGACTGGTCTATGACAACATGGAACTAGGCTGACTGGTCTATGACAACATGGAACTAGGCTGACTGGTCTATGACAACATGGAACTAGGCTGACTGGTGGTCTATGACAACATGGAACTAGGCTGACTGGTGGTCTATGACAACATGGAACTAGGCTGACTGGTCTATGACAACATGGAACTAGGCTGACTGGTCTATGACAACATGGAACTAGGCTGACTGGTCTATGACAACATGGAACTAGGCTGACTGGTCTATGACAACATGGAACTAGGCTGACTGGTCTATGACAACATGGAACTAGGCTGACTGGTCTATGACAACATGGAACTAGGCTGACTGGTCTATGACAACATGGAACTAGGCTGACCGGTCTATGACAATATGGAACTAGGCTGACTGGTCTATGACAACATGGAACTAGGCTGACTGGTCTATGACAACATGGAACTAGGCTGACTGGTCTATGACAACATGGAACTAGGCTGACTGGTGGTCTATGACAACAT
The DNA here is from genome assembly GCA_963921405.1 of Cepaea hortensis. Taxonomy (NCBI): domain Eukaryota; kingdom Metazoa; phylum Mollusca; class Gastropoda; order Stylommatophora; family Helicidae; genus Cepaea; species Cepaea hortensis. Next base: position 65,286,360 of record OY992885.1, read on the forward strand.
GGAACTAGGCTGACTGGTGGTCTATGACAACATGGAACTAGGCTGACTGGTCTATGACAACATGGAACTAGGCTGACTGGTCTATGACAACATGGAACTAGGCTGACTGGTCTATGACAACATGGAACTAGGCTGACTGGTCTATGACAACATGGAACTAGGCTGACTGGTCTATGACAACATGGAACTAGGCTGACTGGTCTATGACAATATGGAACTAGACTGACTGGTCTATGACAACATGGAACTAGGCTGACTGGTCTATGACAACATGGAACTAGGCTGACTGGTGGTCTTTGACAACATGGAACTAGGCTGACTGGTCTATGACAATATGGAACTAGGCTGACTGGTCTATGACAACATGGAACTAGGCTGACAGGTCTATGACAACATGGAACTAGGCTGACTGGTCTATGACAACATGGAACTAGGCTGACTGGTGGTCTATGACAACATGGAACTAGGCTGACTGGTCTATGACAACATGGAACTAGACTGACTGGTCTATGACAACATGGAACTAGGCTGACTGGTGGTCTATGACAACATGGAACTAGGCTGACTGGTCTATGACAACATGGAACTAGGCTGACTGGTGGTCTATGACAACATGGAACTAGGCTGACTGGTCTATGACAACATGGAACTAGGCTGACTGGTCTATGACAACATGGAACTAGGCTGACTGGTCTATGACAACATGGAACTAGGCTGACTGGTGGTCTATGACAACATGGAACTAGGCTGACTGGTGGTCTATGACAACATGGAACTAGGCTGACTGGTCTATGACAACATGGAACTAGGCTGACTGGTCTATGACAATATGGAACTAGGCTGACTGGTCTATGACAACATGGAACTAGGCTGACTGGTCTATGACAACATGGAACTAGGCTGACTGGTCTATGACAACATGGAACTAGGCTGACTGGTCTATGACAATATGGAACTAGGCTGACTGGTCTATGACAACATGGAACTAGGCTGACTGGTCTATGACAACATGGAACTAGGCTGACTGGTCTATGACAATATGGAACTAGGCTGACTGGTCTATGACAACATGGAACTAGGCTGACTGGTCTATGACAACATGGAAGTAGGCTGACTGGTCTATGACAACATGGAACTAGGCTGACTGGTCTATGACAACATGGAAGTAGGCTGACCGGTCTATGACAACATGGAAGTAGGCTGACCGGTCTATGACAACATGGAACTAGGCTGACTGGTCTATGACAACATGGAACTAGGCTGACTGGTCTATGACAACATGGAACTAGGCTGACTGGTCTATGACAACATGGAACTAGGCTGACTGGTCTATGACAACATGGAACTAGGCTGACTGGTCTATGACAACATGGAACTAGGCTGACTGGTCTATGACAACATGGAACTAGGCTGACTGGTCTATGACAACATGGAACTAGGCTGACTGGTCTATGACAACATGGAACTAGGCTGACTGGTCTATGACAACATGGAACTAGGCTGACCGGTCTATGACAATATGGAACTAGGCTGACTGGTCTATGACAACATGGAACTAGGCTGACTGGTCTATGACAACATGGAACTAGGCTGACTGGTCTATGACAACATGGAACTAGGCTGACTGGTGGTCTATGACAACATGGAACTAGGCTGACTGGTGGTCTATGACAACATGGAACTAGGCTGACTGGTCTATGACAACATGGAACTAGGCTGACTGGTCTATGACAACATGGAACTAGGCTGACTGGTCTATGACAACATGGAACTAGGCTGACTGGTCTATGACAACATGGAACTAGGCTGACTGGTCTATGACAACATGGAACTAGGCTGACTGGTCTATGACAATATGGAACTAGACTGACTGGTCTATGACAACATGGAACTAGGCTGACTGGTCTATGACAACATGGAACTAGGCTGACTGGTGGTCTTTGACAACATGGAACTAGGCTGACTGGTCTATGACAATATGGAACTAGGCTGACTGGTCTATGACAACATGGAACTAGGCTGACAGGTCTATGACAACATGGAACTAGGCTGACTGGTCTATGACAACATGGAACTAGGCTGACTGGTGGTCTATGACAACATGGAACTAGGCTGACTGGTCTATGACAACATGGAACTAGACTGACTGGTCTATGACAACATGGAACTAGGCTGACTGGTGGTCTATGACAACATGGAACTAGGCTGACTGGTCTATGACAACATGGAACTAGGCTGACTGGTGGTCTATGACAACATGGAACTAGGCTGACTGGTCTATGACAACATGGAACTAGGCTGACTGGTCTATGACAACATGGAACTAGGCTGACTGGTCTATGACAACATGGAACTAGGCTGACTGGTGGTCTATGACAACATGGAACTAGGCTGACTGGTGGTCTATGACAACATGGAACTAGGCTGACTGGTCTATGACAACATGGAACTAGGCTGACTGGTCTATGACAATATGGAACTAGGCTGACTGGTCTATGACAACATGGAACTAGGCTGACTGGTCTATGACAACATGGAACTAGGCTGACTGGTCTATGACAACATGGAACTAGGCTGACTGGTCTATGACAATATGGAACTAGGCTGACTGGTCTATGACAACATGGAACTAGGCTGACTGGTCTATGACAACATGGAACTAGGCTGACTGGTCTATGACAATATGGAACTAGGCTGACTGGTCTATGACAACATGGAACTAGGCTGACTGGTCTATGACAACATGGAAGTAGGCTGACTGGTCTATGACAACATGGAACTAGGCTGACTGGTCTATGACAACATGGAAGTAGGCTGACCGGTCTATGACAACATGGAAGTAGGCTGATTGGTCTATGACAACATGGAACTAGGCTGACTGGTGGTCTTTGACAACATGGAACTAGGCTGACTGGTCTATGACAATATGGAACTAGGCTGACTGGTCTATGACAACATGGAACTAGGCTGACAGGTCTATGACAACATGGAACTAGGCTGACTGGTCTATGACAACATGGAACTAGGCTGACTGGTGGTCTATGACAACATGGAACTAGGCTGACTGGTCTATGACAACATGGAACTAGACTGACTGGTCTATGACAACATGGAACTAGGCTGACTGGTGGTCTATGACAACATGGAACTAGGCTGACTGGTCTATGACAACATGGAACTAGGCTGACTGGTGGTCTATGACAACATGGAACTAGGCTGACTGGTCTATGACAACATGGAACTAGGCTGACTGGTCTATGACAACATGGAACTAGGCTGACTGGTCTATGACAACATGGAACTAGGCTGACTGGTGGTCTATGACAACATGGAACTAGGCTGACTGGTGGTCTATGACAACATGGAACTAGGCTGACTGGTCTATGACAACATGGAACTAGGCTGACTGGTCTATGACAATATGGAACTAGGCTGACTGGTCTATGACAACATGGAACTAGGCTGACTGGTCTATGACAACATGGAACTAGGCTGACTGGTCTATGACAACATGGAACTAGGCTGACTGGTCTATGACAATATGGAACTAGGCTGACTGGTCTATGACAACATGGAACTAGGCTGACTGGTCTATGACAACATGGAACTAGGCTGACTGGTCTATGACAATATGGAACTAGGCTGACTGGTGGTCTTTGACAACATGGAACTAGGCTGACTGGTCTATGACAACATGGAACTAGGCTGACTGGTCTATGACAACATGGAACTAGGCTGACTGGTCTATGACAACATGGAAGTAGGCTGACCGGTCTATGACAACATGGAACTAGGCTGACTGGTCTATGACAACATGGAACTAGGCTGACTGGTCTATGACAACATGGAACTAGACTGACTGGTCTATGACAACATGGAACTAGGCTGACTGGTGGTCTATGACAACATGGAACTAGGCTGACTGGTCTATGACAACATGGAACTAGGCTGACTGGTGGTCTATGACAACATGGAACTAGGCTGACTGGTCTATGACAACATGGAACTAGGCTGACTGGTCTATGACAACATGGAACTAGGCTGACTGGTCTATGACAACATGGAACTAGGCTGACTGGTGGTCTATGACAACATGGAACTAGGCTGACTGGTGGTCTATGACAACATGGAACTAGGCTGACTGGTCTATGACAACATGGAACTAGGCTGACTGGTCTATGACAATATGGAACTAGGCTGACTGGTCTATGACAACATGGAACTAGGCTGACTGGTCTATGACAACATGGAACTAGGCTGACTGGTCTATGACAACATGGAACTAGGCTGACTGGTCTATGACAATATGGAACTAGGCTGACTGGTCTATGACAACATGGAACTAGGCTGACTGGTCTATGACAACATGGAACTAGGCTGACTGGTCTATGACAATATGGAACTAGGCTGACTGGTCTATGACAACATGGAACTAGGCTGACTGGTCTATGACAACATGGAAGTAGGCTGACTGGTCTATGACAACATGGAACTAGGCTGACTGGTCTATGACAACATGGAAGTAGGCTGACCGGTCTATGACAACATGGAAGTAGGCTGACTGGTCTATGACAACATGGAACTAGGCTGACTGGTCTATGACAACATGGAACTAGCACCATATAAAAAATATGCTTCAAGGTGTGGAAAAGGGTATTCTAGCACTTGACTCTTTCACTATTCAGGAACAATATTTACATACATTTGTGGTGGGAACTTCTCCACACTGACAGGAATGAAAACCAGTTAGTGAAAAAGCGGTGTAGCAGAGTGCATCAACCGAGGATCAACAGCATGTTGTCTCAACAGATGAGCCGTCAGAAGATCTCGTTAAGGAAGTAATCCACTATGAGAACATTCAAGTTGAGTATGTTGGAGATGCACTTGGGCACCCCTCTGATGGTCAAAAGAGGAAGAAGTTCCTGCCTGCTGGCTAAAAGACGGCATGAGAAAGACTCAACAACACATTCTTGCAAGTGCCAGAAACTGAGCTCAAGCACATGTCACTAAAATAATCATTAGGAAGGTTCAGCGAGGCCTTGTACTTCCACAGTCTGTGCAAATTTGGGATCAGTGAGAGGGGAAAATTCACCACCTGCAGAAGAGCAGATGATAGAAGAAGTGAGAGCACAACAAAAACTGCTCAGAAAAGCGTCAACACCATCAATGAGAATTCACAAGAGGGCTTGCATGAGGTGTGGCAGCAGTTCAAAAGTATGCACAGTGCTTTCTGTTGAGCAGAATATTTCTGCAGGAACAGACAGAGAACTTGGGCATTTGGGAACTATTCAAATTTATGAGAGATTTGTTTGAACAGCCACTCTCTTACACCATCAGAGGAAAAGAAGAGCTAGAGCTGTGGTTCTCAACTTTTTTTCGCCCATGCACCCTTTCACCATGTATGTGTATAATTTGCTCTCCATTTTTTTTACATTTTTGTGAGAATGCTCACGATAATCGTCAGTGTATGTGTGCGTGTGTAAAGAGTGGGAGTTTGTTCGCACTAGCTTCAATGATTATGTGAGGCATCATGTGTGTGTCTAGATGTGAGGATTGTGTTTGAGTAGGGGGGATGGGTTTGTGGGTGGGGGGATGTGTGTGGGTTGGGAGATGTGTGTGGGTGGGGGATTTGTGTGTGGGTTGTAGGTGGGTGAGTGGGGAGTTGTGTGGATGGGTGAGAAATATGTGTGGATGAGGGATGTGTGTGGGTCAGTGGGGGTGTGGGTGATGGGTGTGTGTGTGGGTGATGGATGTGTGTATGGGTGGATGTGTGGGTGGGGGTATGTGGATGGGTGTGTGGGGATGTGTGTAGGGGGTGTGTGGGGATGTGTGTACGGGTTGTGTGGGGGATGTGTGTATGGGTTGGGGGATGGGTGTGGCTAATGTATATATGGAGGGGGAGGTGTTTAAGGGGTGGGAGATGTGTGTGGGAGTATGAGAGAAGTGTGTATGAGTGGAGGATGTGTGGGGTGTGTGTGTGGGGATATGTTTGTCTGGGTGGGTTGGGAGATGTGTGCGGGTGGATGATGTATGTGGTGGGTGGGTGGGGAGGTGTATGGGTGGGTGGATGGATGTGTGCATGGATGGGGCGCTTGTGGGTGGGGAATATGTGGGTGGGTGAGGGATGTGTGGGAAGGGGATGTGTGTTTGGGTTGGTGTGTTTTTGTGGGTAGTGGTATGTGTGGGTGTTGGCGGGTGAGGGATGTGTGGGTGTTGGTAGGTGGGGGATATGTGTGTGTGGGTGGGTGTGTTGGGGCATGTGTAGGGGAGTGGAGGATGTGTGTATGCATGGGAGATGTGTGTGTGGGTGGGGATATATGTGTGGTTGGTGAGGTGTGTGGATGGATGTGAAATGTGTGGGTGGGTGGGAAAATGTGTGGGTGGGTGGGAAAATGTGTGTGTGGATGGGAAGATGTGTGGTTATGGATGGGTGATGTGTGAAAGGGTGAGGGATGAGTGTGTGTAGGTCCGGGATGTGTGTGTGGGAGGGATATGTGTGTGTGGTTGGGGGTGGGTGATTGGGTGGGTGGAGCATGTGTGGGAAGAGCATGTGTGTGTGTGTGGGCAAGTTTGTGTGGGTTGGGGTATGTGTGAGTGGGTAGTTATGTGTGGGTGGGGAGTTGTGTGTGGGTGGGGATGTTTGTGTGGGTGGGTGCGAGATGTCTGGGTTGGTGAGGGGATGTGTGAGTGGGTAGAGGGATGTGTGGTGGGTGGGGGTGTGGGTATGGGTGGGTTATGTGTGAGTGGGTGAGGGATGTGTGTGTGTGGGTTGGTGCGGGATGTCTGTGTTGGAGGGGGATGTGCCACATAACATGATAATACGCATTGTTTATGCTTACAACATTCATTTGACAATGTTTTTTTTTCCTACATGAATGTATCATGCACTGTTGATGAACGAAAGATGAGTGATTGGAAGGGCCGAATGTATGATGGGCCTACATGCCCAATTTGTAACCCTTTTAAAATAAAGTTCAATTCAATTCAAATTCAATTCATATGTTCAGAATGTCATCTCCCCCCTTTCTAAAATGTCATTCCCCCTTTGCACACCCATATATGTGTGTGTGTGTGTGTGTGTGTGTGTGTGCATGTGTGTGTGCGTGCGTGCATGCATATATGTGTGTGTGTGTGTGTGTGTGTGTAAAGGGGCGTTAATTTGAAATCCGTTCGTGCTGCACCGCGCGTAATTGTATATATTGAATATGATCATGTCATAGTCATGTGATAAATACTGACCAATGAATAAAAGAGCATGTGCTTATCATCCCATGATGCATAGGTACTGTTTCTGACCATTGAGAAAATGGCTGGGTTGATCCAAAATCTGTCCAAAGAAGCTCAAAGAGCGGTGATTCAGTTTCTTTCATTTGAAGGATGTTGACCAGTGGACATTCATCGAAAAATGCAGGCAGCGTACGGTAACAAATGTGTGTCGAAGACAACAGTGACAGACTAGGCACGAATGTTTTGGAAAGGACGTCAGTTCACGACAGATCTTAGACGGCCGGGTCTAGTGCATATTGTTGCAAAAGAAAAAACCATCGCCATAATTGATGCAGCAGTACAAATGAACCGTTGTCGAAGCATACGCTCACTAGCGACAGAATTTGATGTGTCGATTGGGACAATTCAAAAGGTCGTTTGTAAGAAACTGCAATATCAGAAGGTGTGTTCACAGTGGGTACCACGGATGTTGACTGACCACCAAAAAGAGGGACGCATGGGATGGTGTTTGAACCACTTGCTGTGTTACAGAGTGGAGGGTGATGCATTTCTCATCCACATAGTGGCAGGCGATGAATCATGGTGTCACCACTTTGAGCCGAGCAGCAAAAGAGAGAGCATGCAATGGAAGTATGCTGGATCACCAAAAGCCAAAAAATTCAAGTTACAGGTTTCCGCTGGTAAGGTTATGCTGAGCGCATTTTTTTACCATGAAGGGCTATTGTTGGCCGACTTTAAAGAACCTGGTGTCAACATCAATTCTACCCACTACTTGCAAACACTAGACAAGCTGCAAAAAGCCATCAAGAATAAATGACCCATTATGCTTTCTCGCGGTGTGATTTTGTTGCACGATAATGCTCGTCCACATGTCGCAAAGATTGTGCAGGAAGCATTAGCAAGGAAGAAGTGGGAAATTCTGCAACATCCAGCCTATAGTTCTGATTTGTCACCATGTGATTTTCATTTGTTTGGACCTCTAAAAAAGCTCTCAAGGGGCAACGATTTCACACAAATGCAGATGTAATGAATGTGGTAAACACTTGGTTCAGTGAGCAACCACAATCCTTTTTTGCAGACAGCATTCGCCCGCCTACCTAAGCAATGGAATGCTTGCCTGAATGCCTACGGCGACTTCTTCTGACCAACCCATGGTGCATAATTCATTCAAAATGAATGCTTTGTTTAATTCTACCACACCTGTTAATGTTTCTTTCATGCTTTTGTAATAAAGCCATTGGAACGGGTTTCAAATGAACATCCCTAATATATATATTTGTTTAATTCTACCACACCTGTTAATGTTTCTTTCATGCTTTTGTAATAAAGCCATTGGAACGGGTTTCAAATGAACATCCCTAATATATATATATATATATATATATATATAAATATTGAGCACAACCCACCACTGGCAACGCCGATCGCATTCTGATATGAACCTAAGGCCTATCCACGTCAATATGGAAGCACTATACTCGAGTTTCGCCCTCATTTGAGCTCGTCAGTAGTGCATATCCCTGACCGGATCCGGAAACAGTCGCGGATCACGCGTGTGAAGCGGGTGTGTAACCACGCGGCACACACTGGACACACCAAATTATCACAACAGAACATCACAACGCTACCCATCGTAGGCCATGCTCAATATTTTATATTTATATATAAATATTTTTATATATTTATATATATAAATATATATTTTTATATATATATAAAAACCCACATGCTCACACCTAATTCAAGAAAGGGAGACGATCCTGTTTTGTGTGGTCCTGAAGCCAGCTTGAGTCTGCCAATCTGTGGTCTTAATTCCCCCGTGGAAACCCTAAAATTCCTCCCTGATGGGGAATTCCCCACCGGTTGAGAACCACTGAGCTAGAGCAACCTCCGATGAAAGCAGATTCACATGGCCTGCAGTATGCTACATGTTAAAAAAAAAACTGAGTTGACTGTAAACACACTAACTTACTTGGATTATCTTATTCTCAGTATTTTTATTTTTTTAAAATTATTACACCACATGCTACAGACTGATTCCTACATGTACAAAAATAACTTATGACATTTTCCTTTGTCATTGTATTGCTATGTACTCAGCATAATGCAGTGTAAATAACATTGCCTTAAATGTTCTTTAATGGGACAAAAACTTTGTAGTGCATGTAGAAGATGTAATATAAAATTCCAGTTTTACATCACAATTTTTGATTGTAATATAATTTAACTAAACAACAAAGTATTAAAATATGAACAATTAATTGTAAAATACTATTTTTATATAGAGAAGAGTCTGCATGCTAAGAAGTGATATGGTTATAAGTATGAACATGTTTATGACTTACATTCCTAATTGGAACCACTGGATCTGCTGAACGATTCTTCTCAAGACCTTTCTCGTTGCGTTCTCTCCCACCCTGTTCCAGGTGACCTAAATAATTAACATTTGAGAAAGTGTTTTCCCAAGACTTTTACTGTTCCTTTTTGCATTAATATTCAGCAATATGAAACTTCAGCAATATGAAACTTGTGTTCTCAAGTGAAGTGTACTGGATTAGCCCAAATGGATCTTTGTGTGTGTGACAATCACTTTGTACAGTCCTGTCGATGGGGGAGTCTCCATGGTGAATTGGTTAAGCTCATGCTTTGAAGGTTGTGGGTTCAATTCTGGGCTATGTCTTTCGGTTCATGAGTGCATTTTTTTTCCCGGAGACTCCGGAGGGGGGGGGGTTATGTCATCGCTGGAGCTACAGAGTTTGTGCTTTATGCAATGCTTTCAGCAGGCTGCACTGCGTTAAGAGACAGAGCCATATGGGATAACACCCGGTGCAATCCTCTCGTATTTTTTTTAAAGTCCTGCCCAACTTACAGTAACATAACTTGAACAAATATGGCATCAAGCAACTAAATTGTCCCAAAAACTGTACAGGGTGTCATGAACCTAAAACTAACTACTGTTTTTATTGGAGACCTTCATGTGGAGGTCTGAGTGTGAACGAGGAAGAAGAAACAGATTTAATTTCCTATACCCTGGAAGAATGTCTTACTTAAAGTGAATCTTCTGTTACTGAAAACTCGTGCTGGTACCTACAAGGGTAAGTTAATAAGTGGGTCACAAATGGCTGTAGAAAAATAACTACATATGATAACAACTTGAAACCAATTAATTTTTATACATACATTGTACCTTTATTTCTCAACATAATTTCCTTCAACATTGATGCACTTATCCCGTTTTATCAGTCCTCCCAAACTCGCTGCATAGAATTGCATGCATTTTGTCATTGACCTCCCATCCCACAGAACTGTGTGACTTACTTATAGACTCGCCCTCGTAACCCTTTTCTACCCAGCTATGCACCGCTTTACGGGACAAACATTTGTCAGCATAAACAGGAAACCCACCTTGGCGGGAGACATTTCGCGAATAACGCCGAAGTTGAATGTGAAGTGAAAACGTGGTTTAGAAAACAGAGCACGCAGTTCTATGCAGCCTGTTTGGGAGGACTGATAAAACGATGGGATAAGTGCATCAATGTCGATGGAAATTATGCTGAGAAATAAAGGGACAAAGTATGTATAAAAATAAACTGATTTCAAGTTGTTATCATATTTAGTTATTTTTGTACGGCCATTTGTGACTTACTTATTAACGTACCCTCGTATGTTTGTTTCTGATAAGGTATTAAAAGAATCTCTCTCTTCTCTCCCCTTATGTCTCTCCCTCTGTCTTCCTCTCATCCCTTCTCTGATATATATATATATATATATATATATATATATATATATATATATATATATATATATATATATATATATATATATATATATATAACATATTCTTATAAATTCTGTGATGTTTTTGTCTTATTCTGTATGAAAGCTGCTGTTTACCTGATGACTAAAAGAAACATCTTCCAAAGAGCCTTTGAAGCTTGAAGCTTACAAAATTCAAGTGAGAAATATGGTGAAATTCAAGATAACAGGAAAGAGATCAGCAGCCCTAGTTAGTATATATGCTGATTGTGTCAGTGTTTATCTCTCACTGAACAGATTCAGTGCCAAACAAGAAGTAGGCTTGGACCAAACAAAAATAAGATGGCGGAATATGGGAAGTAGGGGCGTGTCACAATTATGACATATAAGCTGTTGATATGGTAGCAGATAGGTTGTATTATAACGCAATGACAGCATTTCAGTGATATTAAGTCCATGGCAGATACAGTAAACCGCTAAAGATGATTAATCATCCCATGGCATTTAATCAGTTAACTTGGATGTTTGTGAATGTATATTTTGCTGTTGTTGCATATCCTATTTACAGGACATTGCTGTCAACACCAGCACTGCTGTTGCTGATGTCTTGGCAAGTTTATGTTCAGTAGTTTGCCATTGCTTTCTGTATGACCGGCTCCCATACCAACACATTAAAACCCAGCGTGACACAGTCTGGTGCCAAATCAGTCGCAGCTGTGTTTCGAGTGCAGGTAAACGGAATTGCCTCCGTAACGTCTGTGCCATGGAATTGCCTCCGTAACGTCTGTGCCACGGAGACCAGCCGGTCTCCATGGAATGTACATTATTATCTTCAAATGAGACAATCATTCCTTTCTCCACCTTACTAAGCATACTCCTCGAGTCCGTATTGAAGACAATGTGTGTTGCAGTGGTTTCCTCTAACCAACAGAATGCTACTGTGACTGCTTCCATCTCCATTCTCATGCTAGAGGTTGTAGCCTCATATTCCATACTCTCTTTTTTCAAGAATCGTCCATTAGCCTTCACAATGAAACCCCAACCACTCCATTTGTTTTTCATCACTGACCCATCGGTGTAGATGAGTATGTCACCTTGATGTGTTACTCTGGATCAGTTGTTGCACCTCTAACTCTGTGCGGCCTGCTGCCCATTCTCTGCACTCACGACCCAATGTTAACTGGGAACTACCATGCAGATCATGCACTTGGCAAAGCTTAGAGAAGAACCTACAGTGTCAGTTGCACATATAGGCCACACATGTGGCAAGGCTTACAGAAAACCTTAAGTGTAGGTTACACATCTTGATTATGACATTCTGGCAAAGACAATGCATTTAAAAGATCAGTAAGAGCTTCAGAACTCTGCATCAAGTGAACATTTCAGGAACATAGGCTTTAATTATAACCAATTTGCTCCATCCATATGGGTAAACGACTAGTGGAAATTACAACTCATAAACAAGAAAAACAATATTTACATGTATGACTTTCCTTGTCTGTCCATGATGTGCAGTCACATGTAAAACTGAATATTAACTGCTTCCCTACTAATTTATCATCACAATCAGAGAAGTGTACATACTCAAAAACAATGGGAGAAGGTAAAAGTGGGTCAGAATGCCAAAATAAATGTCAGACCCGTGCAAGATCATAATTACACTGGATTTGCAGTGTAGGAGTTGGCCAGCAGGCAGCTCTGAATGGGAGATGTAACAACTGATACATGACAATTCACACCCAGATGATGTAATCATCTACACGGATAGCTCTGTGCTAAGAGACAAAAAAAGTGCCTGGGTGATCATTGTGAAGGTTAATTGATGGTGTTTAGTGCAGGAAAATTTGCCATATGATACTACACCTAGTTGTGGAGGAAGTTACTGCCGTGTTTCGCTGACTGGAGGATAAACAACACACATAATGTTGTAACTGTAACGGACTCACGCATGCTGAGCAGGGTGAAGAGAGGTATGCTTCATGCAGAGTGACTTGCACCAATTAAAAAAATCAAAGATAGGGAGCATTCATTGGAACTTTTCACCAGGGCATTCTGGTGGGTTGGGAAATGAGCAGGAAGACAAATTGGCTAGATCTGCACCTCTGGGTGGAGTAATGCTGCATGATAAGGCTGATGAAGTCAAGAACCTTTGGGATCATGTGTACAGTGTGGAGGAACTGATACATCATCATTGCCTGGAGAAAATGGTGTGGCAGGGAGTGGCCAGAGGATCTGGATGACACTCAGATCTCAGATGGACACATAACCAGACTGCAACTGGTACCAATGGGACTCTTTGCTGGTTGTTGAAGATGAGGATGGAGTGTGCATGGGAATGTCCCAAGTGCTGTGATGTTGGTTCTTGACTCAACTCAAATTACTAATTTATCACAAAATGTATTTATACTCTAATGATCTTTTAGTTTCCTATCTCTCTATCATACATCCATTTCTTTCACCTCGTATTTATCTGTTATTGTCACCTTTTCTGCTCATGTATTTTGCAGCTAACATTATAACTATACAAACATTAGCAATGCTTTGAAATTACTTTCTCATTATTTCTAAGCACGAAAAATGTTTATTAAGAGTGTCAACTTCAATTTAACAGTTAGAAGTCTGGTGTCACAATTATAAATCATAGAAAAGACACAAGACAAGATGTCTCTTTAACTTAAAATACAGGAAACGATGTGTATTCTGATTATAACATAACTCACTGTTGGCAGAGGCCTGTTGCTGTTTCTCCAACTCTTCAAGTATCTCAGAAATGGATGATGCTGGTCGTTGTTTCCGTGAACTGTAGACTGGATTTATGAACTCCATGTCATCATCCATTCCAGGCTTTTGAATAATCAGAATATCAAGTGAAAGTAAGTACATAATCATTGCAGCATTTTCACCCTCTGAGTTACACAAAAAATAAGCACACACACATGCACACATTATGAAAGCTGTTTAAGTTTGTGGCAGATTGAATACTCATATGTTGGAATGAGCATATATGGCTATTTAAGACATGGTAGTACATTGCTAGCACACTTGTCTGCCGTCCTGATGTTCATGTGTTTGAATCCTCATTGAGGTGGGGACTCTTTCAAATGGGCCTGGGCTCTAATGTGGACCCAGCCTAAAACAGGAACCAGGAAATGTTCTGGGAAGTAAATGTGCCTGACATGATACTGACTACATCAGCTATCGAGTGCTGATTGGTTTATACACGTACTGGGCTAGCATCACACACTCAACACACTCTAAAGTGTGGAAAGAAGCCCTATACTCACTCAGCATATACCCTATACACCTGATAGTGTGGAACAGGGTCCTTGTTTGACTGACTTACTGTATGGCAGACTGACTCAAGTTTGTAAATACTGTGATGCTAAAAACTATTCCAGTTATGGATTATGTTCTTTTTCTGCGTTCATCTGGAGACTTTTTTCGGACATGATTGCGTTGTGCCTGTTTACAGCAGAGCTGCATTCTTGCGCCGTTAGGCCGACACATCCGACTTCTGCGGGCATTTGTTGACCGGGTTAACTTTCCCGGCAGTTATGGATTATATTCTTAGCAACATATCCTTTGAATCATGTTATTTTACAAAAATGGTCAGATGAGTTTAAGAGATGTATGTAATTAAGCTGATTCCAGTATAAATAGATTTGTCACCACTAGTTAAGACAAGCAATGATTGAAAACAAACATTCTCTGTGATGAATTGAATCGCTGTATCACTGAAGCATGATATTAGAATCTACAATCATTATATGCATCACAATTTGCAAGCCTACAATTATCAAATCCCTATTAACAAATCCATAAATGAAACTCAAGTGTCTGGATCAAAGTAATTTCTCTTACAAAGAGATCTGACTATCACATGAACACTTACATATGTTCCTTGACTGTGTCTGTTACGCAAGAGGTCAGGTGGTAAAGTACTGGCCTTAGCTGCTGTGAAGAAAGATAATGCAGAAATATTAATTATAACTATCATTTTAAAATGTGTTGCTTGTGGTGACTCCATGATTAACGTTGCTATTTAACATGCAAAATTAGGATCCATCCATCAATAATGTGCCATGCCGATAAGCATGGGCGGTCACATTCTGCCATCTCACTCGATCACCAGAGTCGTGGATCAGCTCCGTGTTTCTATCTCGACCATGCCACGTCGCCAAGCCATCAAGGTATTTACTTCTGGGTCTTCCCCTTGGTCTCTTCCCTTCGATCTTGCCAGTTGTCATCAAGTTCTCCAAGTCATTTCTTCTCATAACATGCTCAAAAAATTTTGACTGCCTACGTCTAATGACTCTAATTAGGATAGCAGGGTTGAAACATGTTATGCATTTTATTAGCAATTATTGCATTTTCAAAATGATACTTTCTATGAAATCACATCACTATATTTAGCGAAAACCATTTTTTTGGTATGCATGTTTTTGTCACATGCTAGCTTCTACTTATAGCAGCCATTCTATTTGTGTAGTGTTTCCATGTTTAACATACTCTTCACAAACCTTTTGAATATGAGGATCAAACCACAGTTGAACAGCTTAAAAACAAACTTTACCTGTTTATATGGCAAATTTAAGATCAATGCAGAAATAATATTACAGAACACAGAGAATATGCTGCACAGTAATAACACCTTGCCATAATTGATGTCACATTGCCACAACTGATGGGAAGTACAAACATCTACATATTGTTAATATTACATAAGCATATATATGTTAAATGTGTATCGTTGCCTTTGGCCTCTGTGATCTGAAGCCATATACCAGGCAATGATGTCAGGAGCAGAGCTGATGCATAGTGACAGTACGTGAATAGAACTAATGACATAAGGAAGTTATAGTCATCATAATCATTAAAGTCTAATGAAAAGACAAGAATTGCTGCACAGTGAAAGGAAGTAAGAATTAATGGCATATGGAAGTCATCATCAGGCTATTGATGACATGGAACCCATCACCATCATCAGGCTATTCAGTACAATAACCTGCACAGTGAAAATAAGAAAAAGAACTGATGACATGGAACCCATCATCATCATCAGGCTATTCAGTACAATGACAGACGCTGATATTATCTGACCATATCACTTCACTGTCCCGTGTTCCAAACAATTATCAGTACAATGACAGACGCTGATATTATCTGACCATATCACTTCACTGTCCCGTGTTCCAAACAATTATGGTCAGCTTAGTTTAAGTCTTCCATGCATGTGCACAGCAGCTGTTTCTTCAATGTTTTTTTCACTCCTTTTCGCTGGATTTTGCTTTTCAGTATCTCCAACAGGACATCTCCATGACTTATAATGTGATAATGTCTACTTTTAAATAGTTGTCTATTTGCTCATCATCTTCTAAATACTTGTTCATTTGATCTTTTGTTCTGTCCAGCTCAGACTTTAAATCCTGGGAGTATGGTTTTCAGTATACTTAAGCAACAGTATTTTACTGAGTTTTCATTTTAACACTGCAGCTATTCAAAGCTTTCCAAGAACATGTTACATACTTTTACCATCATGAAACAAACCAGTAACGTGTATTGTAGTGCTCAAGTCTTGACACAACTGAGTTGAGTCAAGAACCAACATCACTGCACTAGGGGCATTCTCATAAGCACCCAGTCCTCATTTTCAACAGCCAGCAGAGAGTTCCAATACTAATGGTGCCCACTGCAATCTGATTATACCTCCATCTTACTTTACCTCTGAATGACGACAGTTGACCAGGTCCTCTGACCACCCCTTGCTGCTGCATTCTCTCTAGACCATAAGTCTATTTATTCTGCATTAATCACATTCTCCTAGAGGGCCTTCACTACATCTTCCTTATACATAAAATAACCCCTTAATGATGCGACACCAGGCAATCTGTCTGCTTGTTCATTTCCAATCCCACCAGATTGTCCTGCAGACAAGATCCAGCGAATGCTCACAACCTGCGACCTCTGAATCAATACATACCATTCTGCACGAAACATGCCAGTCTTCACCTTTGTCAGCATGCTTTGTGAATAAGTTACAATCACAACATGAGTATACAGTTTGTTCTCCACTCATCAAAAAGCTGCAGTAACTGCCTCCACCTCCATTCTCAGATTTGAGGTTGTGGTGTCATATGCCAAGCTCTTCTTTACTAAACATTGGCTATTTTCTTTTGCTATGACCCCCCCAGTCACTTCGTTTGCCTCTTAACTCAGACCCATTGCTATAGATAATCACACTGTCAGGACAAGATCTGTCATGAATTAACTACTGAATTTCTACTTCCGTAGCGCCTGCTGGCCACTCCCAACACTCAAAGCTCAATGTGATTATAACCCCACACAAGTCTGAATTTATATTCGGCACTCTGACCCACTCCTTGCCTCTGCCAGTCTTCTCAAGTGCAAACTTCTCTGATGGTCTTCCTCTTAGTAGCCTCTGGCCCTTGACTGCATCTAGGGAATCATGCAGGAAGTGTTCCTTGTCTGCAGCTACCTTGAGGTATGACCTTGCCTGCAATACCTTGTGTCTGTCCGCAATGGTCGGCAACGCCAGGGTGTATCGTATACACACATTGGGATGTCCCTTGTACATCCCAGTATCACCCTCATGGCTTCATTCTGTATGCGCTCTAGTTTCACTAGCATGTCTCTTGACATAGTGTGGCATCTACTGAAACCTGCTAACCTCTAAAAATTATGTCAGCGAAAATTTTACTGGGAACTGCATGCAGCATCCAAACACTAAAATAAGCTTCCTGCTAATTCAGGTTTGGGTTGGGATGGAAGAAAATTGCTTAGGTTTATAAATATTTAACTTTTTAAAATACTATAATTGCAATATCAGCAAGAAATAAACTTTTACTTCTGCATCTTGTCATGCAACATAAAGATCACATCAAGTTGTTAAGGTGACTTAATATGAACAAAAAGTATAAAAATAGAGATGTCATTGATAAAATAATCATACACATACATTTTGAAACTTAAGGAAAATGATACAACAGGCAACATTGCAAACAGTAACAAAAAGAGAACATTCACATTCCAGTTATTATTTTGGTCAACCAAGAAAGACATTCAGGCATGCAAAGATTGTCACTGAAGAATATGTGTTTCAGAAGTAAGCAGCAGAAGGAGACATCATTGGTGATAATCAGAGAGCAACAAAACCAGCACAAGGGTTACACAATGTTGTGTTGATAATGATTTATATTATTTCAGACTCTCATGGTAATGTTCATCCCTACATAACGTAGGAATTGAGACTAACCTTTTGGACCTAATATAGCAGAGATCATGCTGAACTCATCTAACTTGGCCAAATGGTCTGCTGGCACTGAACTGCTGACATTTCCAGTTTGGTTGGGCTTAATTGCGGAGTGCGGAAACGTGTGAGATGAGAAGGGAGCAGAGTTTGTGTAATGAGACGAGTTGGTGTGGTTGAGAGGCTGCTTCAGTTCAAAGTCAGCTTCTCCTTCTTTCTTGACTAAACTATCTTCATGTTGCTTCCGCTTCCTCACAAAAACCAGGGTAACAGCCAGGCTTATAACGAGGAAGACAGCTATTACACAGACCACAATTACTGAAAAACAAAGCAAAGAAAGGATGACAGTTAATGACATAATCACATTATCAAATACTCAGTGAAGCATCTATAACATAAGAAATGTAAAGAAAATAACATGTGAACTATAGAGATGTTTACACATAGTTGCTTCTGTGAAATCATACACATTTTTAGACTTTGTATGAGGAAACATCTACATTCTAGTAGGTCAGCATGGCCAAATGGATAAGAACACACATTTTTAAACATCCGGTGTGCTGATGCCGAGGTAAGGGGTTCAACCTCTACACTGGACAGTTAGACTCAAATGTTGACCTATCATCCTTGACTTGGGAACATAAATTACAAGTACCTTTGAAGTCGGAGTGGGTTTGCCTGATGGCGAGGGACACTGTTAATAGGGTAAGCTAATCCATAAACAAAATTCAGTCCAGCACTACTAAAAGTGGTGTGTACGGACTACACTTAAGTTCAAAAAGACCAAAAGAAAGCTGTTTGTCTCTTTCTTTTTGTTGTATATAATGTTCTAGTTTCATTAGCCTCTTTCAGGCAATCATCGTTAGTTACTCTGGCTGTCCAAGGAATTTTTCCATTTGACATTTTGGTGTCACCTTTTTCTTTGATATCACCATTGTTAGTGTTTTCTTGATATTCAAGGAGAGTCCTTTCTTTGCACTCTCTGTTATTACAATGTCCAACAATTGTTGTAGATGCTTTGTAATATCTGCCACCTATACTGTGTCATCTGCATAACATATATTGTTTAAATTATAATCTCTGATTAGTATTCCTGGCTTCTCTTTGATCTCTCTCATTAGTACTTCGCTACAGATGAAGAAGAGATCTTGTGACAAGACACATCCCTGTCAAACTCCTAGCTTTATTTTTTCATAATTGCCTTCTTTATTTCTCAATTTAAATGTTGCTACTTGGTTCCAGTAAATAGTCTGTATTATTCTGAGATCAGAAAGGATATACATTCATAAATTATTGTACATGTTAAAAGGAATATGTTGGGATATACGTTTTGTTGTATGACTGTGCAACTGCTGTTGTATGGGAAATTAAAGGTTGATAATGATAAACTGTATTTTATAAAATGAACATTTTATGCAATAAATCTTTGAGATTGGAGGTTGGAAAAAGAATGCTTGCATGTGACATAGAACCAATTTTAGCATAAGGCTGTGAATTCTGGATAATTAGTACACAAGCAAAAAATTCTTTGAGTCCTCAGAGATTGGTATTATAGAAGAATGCTGAACATTCTTTGAGTCCTCAGAGATTGGTATTATAGAAGAATGCTGAAAATTCTTTGGACAGCCAAACTGAGTAATCTCAATGTTTTGAAAGAGGTTAAGACTCAAAGAAACATCATTAACATCAAAAATATTTATGGAGAGAGAGAGAAAGACAAAAAACAATGAGGGAAGATTCTCGATAGCCTATTGTCATGGCAAAGAAAGATGTCAGCACAAAAAATGATAAATGCTGTTAGAGATCACAAGATGTAGAGAAGGATGATTGTTCACACCAACTGGCAAAGCACTTGATGTGAATGATGTATTATTTAAAGTTGTGTAATAGTTTTGTGTATATGATTACATACATAAAAACAAAGTATAATGCACAAATATATGGTGCACATACTGATTGTGATGTCATCTACTGGTTCCTTGCTTGAGGTAAAAACAACTGGGTAGGTTTGATTCTGCTCTCTGTTGGTGATTGTCGTGGTTGCAGATGTGATTGGTAAACTGACTGGAAATGGTTTCACACTCAGTGTTACAATTCTAAGGTTACTATTCTTCCATGGAGGCATTGTTAATTCCTGTAAAAAGTATTTAATTGATGTTATAGCACATAAGTGTCATTTAGACCAAACATAGTCTCATGATGCCTGTCTTGTCATGTAAATGGTCAGAATACATCAAAGATGATAACAGAGATGAACTAAATATAAATAAAGATATAGAAGGCCTACCTACAATGAGAGATGAGTTTGAAAATATTATAAAGAAACTTAAAAACAAATATGAAGCTCTAGCATCAGTCAATATTAATGTAGAAATACATAATATTCTGGAAGAACTTAGCGTAGAGGAAATAACGATCCATATAAAATAATTGACACTGCAGAGTTTTACCTCAAGCATTTGCAGATAAATTTTCATCACAATCACAATATCTAAAAAAAAAGCAATAAAAACCAAACAAACAATGGAATGCTAATCACACAGAAAAGTCAAGTCACCATACTTTTCTGCATTGTAAAATAAGAAATAAAACACGACAGAACATTTCAGAAACTTAAGGCACATGAAAAAGACTTATCTCTCCCCCATCCTTATTTTAGAGTATAATTATTCTAATTTATTTTCTTTTTTAAGTTAATCTACATCCTGATTTTCCCAATTTCTTCTTTGATGTATTAGAAAAGATGCCAGATTTAATAAATTAATCAACTCTGTGTTAGCACACAGACACGAATAAATAGCATCTTTGAACAAGTCATATTTGTCTGTCTGTGGTGACCTCAATGTACCATCTAAACAAATGGTCTTTTTGTCAATTTCAACTGCAGGCAAGGAAGTACAATTTTAAAAAATTATAAGAATGAAATCCAATTATGAAGATTTCTGGGGAACATCGGTAAAAATAAGACAAGTGAAGCCAAGCTGAATACGTTGATGTTGCAATCAAGACATTAAGCTGGCAATAACATGAGCATGGCCAGGCCAGGGCTTGATGTCAGCTCTTGTCATTCACTATGGGAGGGAAAAATTGACTACTTATTCCTCTGTGCACTCAGGTCTTCAAAGATACGATGGTCCTAACACTTCACATTCACACGGCATGTTCCTGTTAAGGGGCTTGGTTTTCCTTCCAAGAAACTTGAGGAATCCCAAACAATGTTTTCCCTTTATGAATGTGAATAATGAAGATACAAACAAAATTGTGCACAATTTATTGCCTGGTATATTTTGCTGAGAAAGTAACAAAACCCAGCAACTTCAAAGCCAAGAGTACTTAGTAGGCAACCAAAGAGAGACAACCACAACACAAGTGATTAGAAAAAAAGAAACCTTGAAAAGAATTAACAGTAAACAAAGAAGATTCACCCTGATCAGTTTTAGTTACCTGTTGACCATTAAAACAAGTGTGACGATCATCAGTAGATCAAGTAGATCAGAAAGTAAAGAAAGGGCTCTTTTTTACATCTTGAGGCCTAATGGGTAAATGGTGCTAGCCCCATATTGTTATAGACAATTTGGCACACTATGGTTGATGTGGTCAATATCATGCTGGCTGCCTTTACTTCTCAGAACATTTCCTTGGACCAATTTTAGGCTGAGCCAAACTGGAAGCTTAGATTAATTTTCAAAAATCCCTGCTTAAACGAGAATTGAAAACATGACCACTGTGTGACAGGCAAGCAGGCTAGCCACTTCACTACCATGGCTTTTGGGGATAGAATTACTGAAGTTACCATCAGTGGACACAGGAAGTTAGTTGCCAGACTATCCTCACTGCACATCAAAACTTTCTGTAGATAAGCGCTCATATCCCCTCTTCAGTATCTCCCTCAGAATGTAGCAGCTAACGTACCATTTCTGTGTTGGTTGACTAGCCTTCTTTGGCCCCCTACATAGTGCTCGTCTGGCTGCATCCCTTTTGACTTAATGCGCTTACACTCTGGTCAAGGTTTTAAATTCACAGTCATCATTGTTCGTTAGTTAGTTGACAGATTGTCCTCACTGCACATGGAACCATTCAGTCCATAAGTGCTAGTATCTCCTCTTCAGTAAATTCCGCAGCTTGTAGCGGCTAACGACACCAGTTCTGTGTTGCTTTATTAATCTTATTTTGCTTCCTGCATAGTGTTCTTGTCTGGCCACACCTCTTTTAACTTGCTGTTCTCACAGTCTGACCATAGTTGTAGATTCACAGTCATCACTTGATTCTCGCAAAAATCTTACTTCTCATAGAGCATTTAGTATATCAGCCTGGTCCTTGGCTCGTTCGCCCTCCACATTAGCCTTACCTGCAAACCTGTAAGCCTGCTCATTTCCTTGTACACCCACATGCCCTGGCACAAAAATTAAACTAATCTTTGCCGAATGTGACTGCCCCAGAGACACCAACCACTGGTTTCAGATCTAACCCATCTCTATCTTCCTGAGCATACTCATTAAGTCACTAAGGAAGCATGCCCGAGTGAAGGTCCGTGTCTTGAGCCATGTTATTGCTTTACTTACTGCCATGACTTCCATAGTCAGACTACTTGTGATCACGGCAAAAGCACCAGAATCTTCCTTCACAATTCTCCCTCCAGCCTGATCCGTAAAAGCCCACGAACTTCTCACATGTCAAATGACCGACCCATCTGTGTAAATGGCAGCATCAACCTCTAAAGAGTTCTCGAAGATCAAAGCCTGTACTTCCACCTCCACTGCAGCCGGATTTTCTTGTCTGCATTTTCTGTCTAGCTGAATGCAAACTGAAAAGGACGTACAGAAGTCTGTTGGCACTTGTACCCACTTCTCCTCAACACCTGTTGAAGAATGTCTTTGGCTTGACCCATCCACTACTTTCCACTTTTTAATCTGCTACCCTTTACCTTCTTAATTTCACTATGCAGTGGATGTTGTATGTTTGTGTTGACTCTGAGGTAGGCACGTGCTCAGCAAATTTGTATTCTGTCTCCGATGGTTTGAAAATCAAGAAGGTAGTGCATCGCTCTGCATGCTGTACCTCTTGTAGACCCAAGTATAATATGCATAGCCTCGTTCAGTATCTTCTCCACCCTTTCCATCTGCTTTTGACTGAGAGTCATAATTGCCATCATGTACTCAAAAACAGTTTGCAGTCATCACTGCTCATTTCCTATTACTCCTACATGGCCTGGCACAAAATTGAAGCATCTTTGTCAGACTGAGACTCCACCCACTGTCTTTGGCCCAGCCCACACTGATCTTCCAAAACATTTTCATCGATTCACTGAGAAGCATGACTGGGTAAAAATCTGTGTTTAACTGCTTGCTTAGCTGCTTGTTGAGTGAAGGTACCAGTCTTCCTTAACAGTTCTCACTCAGGCTTAAGCTGTAAAAGCCCATTAGGTCCTCACATGTTGAAAAACAGACATATCTGTGTAGAAGACTACATCACTCTGAGAAGAATTCTCAAATGTCAAGGCCTGAATTTCTGCCACCAAAATAACTAGGTTTTATTGTCTGCATTCCCTATCCAGTCTGCAGCACACTGAAAAGGATGTGCCAATCTACTGGCATTTATATCCAAACTTCACCAGGTTCTGTGTCCTCAAGATGAATTGCTTCCATGAATGCAGTCATCAATAGAAGGCCCAACAGTTTCTCAACAAAAAAAGAGATGAGTTGCCTCCATGAATGCAGTCAACAATGGAAGATCATTGTTGGTGTCCAACAGTTTCTCTTCCACTTTCAATACAAACTTAATAAGTCCTAAAACAGACAAACATTGTGCCAACTGCTATGGAAACCATCAGGCCACGCCAGTCAATTTATATTTGGATGAAAGATGTGAGCGATGGAGATTTGGAGGAGATGGCTACTTGTTTTAATCTGAGCATTAGAACAGCATCAGTGCCCCTAGAGTGATTGTTGCTGTTAAGATGCAGAAATTCTTGGAATAGGAACAGCTACTCCCAAGAAGTCTGTCATTCAGTGATCATGTGGAAGAAGCATGTGTTATGAGATCTAATTAGGGACTCAGTGTACTGAAGATCAATGGACATGGAGCCGAGAATGTTGTTCATACTCTGTCACCATCTGATTCTCTCAATAATTAAGTATGGATTGGGACTGCTCATAGTGTCAGAGAGTCAACTGGTTAAACTGGAGAGCATACAGGATGAAGTCAAAAGGGTGATACTGGGATGCACAAGGAACAATCCAGTAAGGTGTTTGCGATACATTTTAGCCTTACCCATGACTGCAGACAGGCTCAAGAAGCTGCAGGTTAAATCATGACTCTGAGTGGCTGCAGACACAGAACATCCCTTGCATGAAGCCCTGGACACAGTTAAGAGCCACAGGTTGACCAAAGGAAAATCATGGATGGTTCAGGCAGAGGACACAATCGGAGAAGTGTGAATGCTTGAGAACATTGTAAGAGGAGAGGAGTGGGTCAGAATGTCATAGGAAAAGTCTACACTTGCGCAGGGTCATAATAACAGATTGGGAATGCAAGAATTGGCCAGCAGACTGCACTGAATGGGAGGTGCAACAATTAATCCACAACAATTTGAGACCAAGTGATGTAATCATCTGCATGGATGACTCTGTATTAAGAGGTGAAAGAAGTGCCTAGTGGTTTGTGGCGAAGGTTGGTGGATGGTGTTTGGTGTAGGAGAGCCTGGCATTTAATATCACACCATCTAATTGAGAATGGAAGTGGAGGCAGTCACAGTAGCATTCCACTGGCTGGAGGGCAGACAACACATGCATGTCATGATTATAATGGACTCACAAAGTATGATGAGAAAGGTATGCTTCAGACAGAGTGATAGGCTTTAATTCAACAATACAAAATAGAGGTTCTGATGGATTTCCCCTCTCAAGACATGTTGGTGTAGTGGGAAACAAGGAGGCGGACAGATTGGATAGCCATGCACCACTCAGTGGGGCATTGGTGCATGATAAGGCAAATGTGATTTGGACGCTTTGGATTCATGTGTATAGTGCAAAAGATCAGATAGATGATCATGGCCTGGAGAGAATGGTGCTGCAGGGAGTGTCTAGAGAATCTGGTTGACACTCAGGACTCTGAGGAAAGGTCAGAAGGACACATAATTGGACTGCTACTGGTACCATCAGTATTGAGACTCTTCGCTGGCTGTTGAAGATGAGGACGGAGCATGTATGGGAATGTCCCAAGTGCTGTGATGTTGATTCTTAACATGATGCTGTTAATGAGCTAGTTTTCTGCAATGTTCAGATCTTGTCGAATGTCAGTATTTTTATTTTCCTTGGTCCATGATATGCTAAGAACTTTCCTGTAACATTTAAGGCCAAAAGTCACCATTTTCTTCTTTAGTGATAGCACAATGGTCTATGACTCACATCCATATGTTGTCACAGGACAGATGCAAGCTCTCAGATGTGTTACTTTAACTTGTTTGCTGGTGTTGTCATAGGTTCATAATAACTTGTTTACTGGTGTGTGTCATATGTTCATAATAACTTGCTTGCTGGTGTTGTCATAGGTTCATAATAACTTGCTTGCTGGTGTTGTCATAGGTTCATAATAACTTGTTTGCTGGTGTGTGTCATAGGTTCATAATAACTTGTATGCTGGTGTGTGTCATAGGTTCATAATAACTTGTTTGCTGGTATTGTGTCATAGGTTTGTAATACTGATTAACCTCTGAATTCCTGTGGACAGTCTCCACATTGTTGGTTTTGAAGCCAAGACATTCAAAGATTATGACATTCTAAAATTGTTTCAGTTGATTATGATCTTTGGCTGGCATGTGGTTTTGTCTATAGACAATATTTTTGTTTTTGTTAAGTTCAGAAAAAGATCATGATTTTACTGTGTGTGTCTCTTGACAGACAAGAATAATTCTTCTAATCCCTTAGCAATGTTAGAGAGGAGGATCATGTCATCTGCATATCTAAATTCTAGAATTGGATTTCCACCAATTATGAATGGACCAAAATTGCCACTAGTCTCATCATTTGTGATGCTTCACATGACATTTTCCGCATTGATAAGTATTTATTTTTAGGTGTTGTGTTTTTATATTTTTCTCTTAGAGTGTATTTTTCATTTATATCTGCTTTAACTGTTAAAGGATGTAGAATATTCTTATGTTTAGATACCATATTTTTATATCCCTTTGGGTTTTCATTTACCGTTCAATTTCAAGGGTTATTTGTGTAAAATTTACATTGATGCTATATATAGTTAACAATGGGAATATTAAAAAATAATAACAAGAACAAAACAGCAGAAAACAATGCTGAATGTTAAATATAAATATTGGTGTTCGATTATGAACACCTGAAAATATAGGAAACTTAGAAACAGTTGAAAGTTCTTGTTATATAAATGAATAATGAACTAAAAGGACACAAACTATATTTATTGGTTAAAATACATCATCAAATGCCTTCCCAACTGGTATTAAAATTTAAACATACCATAAAAGTTCCAAGAGTAGCCCTTGACTCATATGGGATAACAGTTGTAATTGGAATTTCCACGTGACTTGTGGAACAACTGCTAGTATTATCTCCTAGAACATAAATGCCTGGAATATCCAAATATAGGTCCCGCAGAGTGCGAATAGTTACCATGCTAGTGTCCTTTGGTATGTAGGTTACTTCTATTAGAACAAAATTGGAAAGCATAAACACAATTAATTTGCACTGAAACATCTCTGAGAACAAGTCATATGCTTTTTATATTGTAAGTGTAATCATTACTTTCATGCCTCCTTTATCTCTCCTTCTGTCTTTCATTTCCCAAAGGAGCACACGCCCTCAATCAACTCATGTCAAGCCCTTTGAAAACTTGTTCATGATTGGTTGTATTTTGCAGCTAGTTTTCTACAGGATGAGGTAGCCAGTCTATTGCCAAGTCACCTCTTACAACTGGCATATGGGTTCCAGTGCTACCGTACTTTACGTCCCTTCTGGGCCCTGGTAATGATCACAGAGCTTAGCGGAGATACAGACACTACTAACGCAATCTATGAAGATGAAGTGGAGGGGAAAAAAAATGAAAACTTCACACCAGAGCATCTCAGTATAAATGAGCTTGGCAGAAACACTCAGACTAGAATCTTCAGACTCAGATCACACTTGCAAGAACTGTATAATTGACTCGGCTATGTGCAACTGTGGAGGACCAAATTTAACCCCAGAGCATGTCCTAGAAAACTGCCCTGAGTTTGCCAGAGTGAGGAAATCTGGCCAGACAGAGAGAGGGAATCTGACTCATAGGAGGACTCTTCAAGACAAAGTCTGGGGGACTAGTGAAGACCTCAAGGGAACTATCCTGTTTGTGACCCATGCCAGAATAGACACACAGAAAATAATTGAAAATACAACACATGGATAACACCAGAAGCCCTTAAGAAACAGAAGATAAGGCAATTAAAAAAGCAGATTTAAATAATAGCAAAACCAGAGCTGCTAAAGTCAGAGCGCAGGAAAACTAATCAGTGGCTAACAAAGAAGTTAGGAAGTGCAAGAGACAGAGTAAAAGACAAGTGAAGGCAGAAAGTCTGATATAGAGGGAAAATGAAGGCAGAAAGTCTGATATAGAGGGAAAATGAAGGCAGAAAGTCTGATATAGAGGGAAAGTGAAGGCAGAAAGTCTGATAGAGAGGGAAAGTGAAGGCAGAAAGTCTGATATAGAGAGAAAGTGAAGGCAGAAAGTCTGATATAGAGGGACAGTGAAGGCAGAAAGTCTGATATAGAGGGAAAGTGAAGGCAGAAAGTCTGAAATCAAGGGAAAGTGAAGGCAGAAAGTCTGATATAGAGGGAAAGTGAAGGCAGAAAGTCTGAGATAGACCATGTTGCCCCTTGGGAAAGTGAAGGCAGAAAGTCTGATATAGAGGGAAAGTGAAGGCAGAAAGTCTGAAATCGAGGGAAAGTGAAGGCAGAAAGTCTGATATAGAGGGAAAGTGAAGGCAGAAATTCTGATATAGACAATGTTGCCACTTGGGAAAGAGAAGGCAGAAAGTCTGATATAGAGGGAAAGTGAAGGCAGAAAGTCTGATAGAGAGGGAAAGTGAAGGCAGAAAGTCTGATATAGAGGGAAAGTGAAGGCAGAAAGTCTGATATAGACCATGTTGCCCCTTGGGAAAGTGACGGCAGAAAGTCTGATATAGAGGGAAAGTGAAGGCAGAAAGTCTTATATCGAGGGAAAGTGAAGGCAGAAAGTCTGATATAGAGGGAAAGTGAAGGCAGAAAGTCTGATATAGAGGGAAAGTGAAGGCAGAAAGTCTGATATAGAGGGAAAGCGAAGGCAGAAAGTCTGATATAGAGGGAAAGCGAAGGCAGAAAGTCTGATATAGAGGGAAAGCGAAGGCAGAAAGTCTGATATAGAGGGAAAGTGAAGGCAGAAAGTCTGATATAGAGGGAAAGTGAAGGCAGAAAGTCTGATATAGAGGGAAAGTGAAGGCCAACAGTCTGATATAGAGGGAAAGTGAAGGCAGAAAGTCTGATATAGAGGGAAAGTGAAGGCAGAAAGTCTGATATAGAGAGAAAGTGAAGGCAGAAAGTCTGATATAGAGAGAAAGTGAAGGCAGAAAGTCTGATATAGAGGGAAAGTGAAGGCAGAAAGTCTGATAGAGAGGGAAAGCAAAGGCCAAAAGTCTGATATAGAGGGAAAGTGAAGACAGAAAGTCTGATATAGAGAGAAAGTGAAGGCAGAAAGTCTGATATAGACCGTGTTGCCCCTTGGGAAAGTGAAGGCAGAAAGTCTGATATAGAGGGAAAGTGAAGGCAGAAAGTCTTATATCGAGGGAAAGTGAAGGCAGAAAGTCTGATATAGAGGGAAAGCGAAGGCAGAAAGTCTAATATAGAGGGAAAGCGAAGGCAGAAAGTCTGATATAGAGGGAAAGTGAAGGCAGAAAGTCTGATATAGAGGGAAAGTGAAGGCAGAAAGTCTGATATAGAGGGAAAGTGAAGGCCAAACGTCTGATATAGAGGGAAAGTGAAGGCAGAAAGTCTGATATAGAGGGAAAGTGAAGGCAGAAAGTCTGATATAGAGAGAAAGTGAAGGCAGAAAGTCTGATATAGAGAGAAAGTGAAGGCAGAAAGTCTGATATAGAGGGAAAGTGAAGGCAGAAAGTCTGATAGAGAGGGAAAGCGAAGGCCAAAAGTCTGATATAGAGGGAAAGTGAAGACAGAAAGTCTGATATAGAGAGAAAGTGAAGGCAGAAAGTCTGATATAGAGGGAAAGTGAAGGCAGAAAGTCTGATATAGAGGGAAAGTGAAGGCAGAAAGTCTGATATAGAGGGAAAGTGAAGGCAGAAAGTCTGATATAGAGGGAAAGTGAAAGCAGAAAGTCTGATATAGAGGGAAAGTGAAGGCAGAAAGTCTGATATAGAGGGAAAGTGAAGGCAGAAAGTCTGATATAGAGGGAAAGTGAAGGCAGAAAGTCTGATATAGAGGGAAAGTGAAGGCAGAAAGTCTGATATAGAGGGAAAGTGAAGGCAGAAAGTCTGATATAGACCATGTTGCCCCTTGGGAAAGTGAAGGCAGAAAGTCTGATATAGAGGGAAAGTGAAGGCTGAAAGTCTGATATAGAGGGAAAGTGAAGGCAGAAAGTCTGATATAGAGGGAAAGTGAAGGCAGAAAGTCTGATATAGAGAGAAAGTGAAGGCAGAAAGTCTGATATAGAGAGAAAGTGAAGGCAGAAAGTCTGATATAGAGGGAAAGTGAAGGCAGAAAGTCTGATAGAGAGGGAAAGCGAAGGCCAAAAGTCTGATATAGAGGGAAAGTGAAGACAGAAAGTCTGATATAGAGAGAAAGTGAAGGCAGAAAGTCTGATATAGACCGTGTTGCCCCTTGGGAAAGTGAAGGCAGAAAGTCTGATATAGAGGGAAAGTGAAGGCAGAAAGTCTTATATCGAGGGAAAGTGAAGGCAGAAAGTCTGATATAGAGGGAAAGCGAAGGCAGAAAGTCTAATATAGAGGGAAAGCGAAGGCAGAAAGTCTGATATAGAGGGAAAGTGAAGGCAGAAAGTCTGATATAGAGGGAAAGTGAAGGCTGAAAGTCTGATATAGAGGGAAAGTGAAGGCCAAACGTCTGATATAGAGGGAAAGTGAAGGCAGAAAGTCTGATATAGAGGGAAAGTGAAGGCAGAAAGTCTGATATAGAGAGAAAGTGAAGGCAGAAAGTCTGATATAGAGAGAAAGTGAAGGCAGAAAGTCTGATATAGAGGGAAAGTGAAGGCAGAAAGTCTGATAGAGAGGGAAAGCGAAGGCCAAAAGTCTGATATAGAGGGAAAGTGAAGACAGAAAGTCTGATATAGAGAGAAAGTGAAGGCAGAAAGTCTGATATAGAGGGAAAGTGAAGGCAGAAAGTCTGATATAGAGGGAAAGTGAAGGCAGAAAGTCTGATATAGAGGGAAAGTGAAGGCAGAAAGTCTGATATAGAGGGAAAGTGAAGGCAGAAAGTCTGATATAGAGGGAAAGTGAAGGCAGAAAGTCTGATATAGAGGGAAAGTGAAGGCAGAAAGTCTGATATAGAGGGAAAGTGAAGGCAGAAAGTCTGATATAGAGGGAAAGTGAAGGCAGAAAGTCTGATATAGAGGGAAAGTGAAGGCAGAAAGTCTGATATAGACCATGTTGCCCCTTGGGAAAGTGAAGGCAGAAAGTCTGATATAGAGGGAAAGTGAAGGCTGAAAGTCTGATATAGAGGGAAAGTGAAGGCAGAAAGTCTGATATCGAGGGAAAGTGAAGGCAGAAAGTCAGATATAGAGGCAAATTGAAGACAGAAAGTCTTATATAGACGATGTTGCCCCTTGGGAAAGTGAAGGCAGAAAGTCTGATATAAAGGGAAAGTGAAGGCAGAAAGTCTTATATCGAGGGAAAGTGAAGGCAGAAAGTCTGATATAGAGGGAAAGTGAAGACAGAAAGTCTGATATAGACCATGTTGCCCCTTGGGAAAGTGAAGGCAGAAAGTCTGATATAGATGGAAAGTGAAGGCAGAAAGTCTTATATCGAGGGAAAGTGAAGGCAGAAAGTCTGATATAGAGGGAAAGTGAAGGCAGAAAGTCTGATATAGACCATGTTGCCCCTTGGGAAAGTGAAGGCAGAAAGTCTGATATAGAGGGAAAGTGAAGGCAGAAAGTCTGATAGAGAGGGAAAGTGAAGGCAGAAAGTCTGATATAGAGGGAAAGTGAAGGCAGAAAGTCTGATATAGACCATGTTGCCCCTTGGGAAAGTGAAGGCAGAAAGTCTGATATAGAGGGAAAGTGAAGGCAGAAAGTCTTATATCGAGGGAAAGTGAAGGCAGAAAGTCTGATATAGAGGGAAAGTGAAGGCAGAAAGTCTGATATAGAGGGAAAGTGAAGGCAGAAAGTCTGATATAGAGGGAAAGCGAAGGCAGAAAGTCTGATATAGAGGGAAAGCGAAGGCAGAAAGTCTGATATAGAGGGAAAGCGAAGGCAGAAAGTCTGATATAGAGGGAAAGTGAAGGCAGAAAGTCTGATATAGAGGGAAAGTGAAGGCAGAAAGTCTGATATAGAGGGAAAGTGAAGGCCAAAAGTCTGATATAGAGGGAAAGTGAAGGCAGAAAGTCTGATATAGAGGGAAAGTGAAGGCCAAAAGTCTGATATAGAGAGAAAGTGAAGGCAGAAAGTCTGATATAGAGAGAAAGTGAAGGCAGAAAGTCTGATATAGAGGGAAAGTGAAGGCCAAAAGTCTGAAATAGAGGGAAAGTGAAGACAGAAAGTCTGACATAGAGAGAAAGTGAAGGCAGAAAGTCTGATATAGAGGGAAAGTGAAGGCAGAAAGTCTGATATAGAGGGAAAGTGAAGGCAGAAAGTCTGATATAGAGGGAAAGTGAAGGCAGAAAGTCTGATATAGAGGGAAAGTGAAGGCAGAAAGTCTGATATAGAGGGAAAGTGAAGGCAGAAAGTCTGATATAGAGGGAAAGTGAAGGCAGAAAGTCTGATATAGAGGGAAAGTGAAGGCAGAAAGTCTGATATAGAGGGAAAGTGAAGGCAGAAAGTCTGATATAGAGGGAAAGTGAAGGCAGAAAGTCTGATATAGACCATGTTGCCCCTTGGGAAAGTGAAGGCAGAAAGTCTGATATAGAGGGAAAGTGAAGGCTGAAAGTCTGATATAGAGGGAAAGTGAAGGCAGAAAGTCTGATATCGAGGGAAAGTGAAGGCAGAAAGTCAGATATAGAGGCAAATTGAAGACAGAAAGTCTTATATAGACGATGTTGCCCCTTGGGAAAGTGAAGGCAGAAAGTCTGATATAAAGGGAAAGTGAAGGCAGAAAGTCTTATATCGAGGGAAAGTGAAGGCAGAAAGTCTGATATAGAGGGAAAGTGAAGGCAGAAAGTCTGATATAGGCCATGTTGCCCCTTGGGAAAGTGAAGGCAGAAAGTCTGATATAGATGGAAAGTGAAGGCAGAAAGTCTTATATCGAGGGAAAGTGAAGGCAGAAAGTCTGATATAGAGGGAAAGTGAAGGCAGAAAGTCTGATATAGACCATGTTGCCCCTTGGGAAAGTGAAGGCAGAAAGTCTGCTATAGAGGGAAAGTGAAGGCAGAAAGTCTGATAGAGAGGGAAAGTGAAGGCAGAAAGTCTGATATCGAGGGAAAGTGAAGGCAGAAAGTCTGATATAGAGGGAAAGTGAAGGCAGAAAGTCTGATATAGAGAGAAAGTGAAGGCAGAAAGTCTGATATAGAGGGAAAGTGAAGGCAGAAAGTCTGATATAGAGGGAAAGTGAAGGCAGAAAGTCTGATATAGAGGGAAAGTGAAGGCAGAAAGTCTGATATAGACCATGTTGCCCCTCGAATGCTCATTTGCCTATGAAACTATGGGTCAAGCATCACATGCTCAATGCATCCAAGATGTGTAAAAGTGTCCTTTATTTGACCAGTTTGAGTTATGATATTATTATATAACTGTGATTATTTCACCAGTTTGAGTTATGATATTATTATATAACTGTGATTATTTCACCAGTTTGAGTTATGATATTATTATATAACTGTGATTATTTCACCAGTTTGAGTTATGATATTATTATATAACTGTGATCATTTCACCAGTTTGAGTTATGATATTATTATATAACTGTGATTATTTCACCAGTTTGAGTTATGATATTATTATATAACTGTGATTATTCTTTCAGGTGCACGGATAATCTAAAAAACTGTTAACATTTCATGTGTCATATTTATCTGGAACTGTAATTTATTAGTTAGTAACTGCTATAAATATTAACACTAAATGACGATGTTATATGCAGTAAAACTATTCTTTTAATGCAAGTGGATGGCCTACATAAGGTTAGACTAAGTTTGCTTATGCTCTGATCCATTTCAATAAAATCTCACCAAAACAATTGATCAAACCACTGCACATTGCCACATTAAAGATGTTTATGGTAAATGAACTTTCCTACACTGAACACTAGGTCACTTTTAATCAATAGTACTTAAATCTGTGAGTCATTACAAGTAAACAAAGTATGCTTACTGCATGTACTACAATGACATAGACTGGAGAACCATAAGCAACTGAAAAGGCTAGACGGACATATAATCAGATTGCTACTGGTACTATTAATGGTGGAACTCTTCGCTGGCTGCTGAGGATGGGGATGGAGCACTTATGGGAATGCCCCGAATGCTGTGATGTTGGTTCCTAAATGAATCAATCAATCACTTGCACTATGGACTTTTGAACTTTGTCACTAACATTTTGTCTCTGTCTGTTATGCTGTGCATTTCTCAGTGAAAGCATTCCTGTATTCTTTATGGCATTCTTTTTTTTTTTTTTTGGGGGGGGGGGGCGTTATGTGCTGTTAAACCCCATTAAAGAAAGAAAACAAGGTGGTTCAAGCATCTTGTGACAAACATGCCCAATCAGCTGCCACTTTGTGCAAACAATTGTTGTTGTTTGTCCATCAAGAATGATGATGACCAATCACTTCATCCAGTGGAGTTAAAAGAATGGAGTCGTGAGTTCTAAGCTGGCTGGTAAGGCCTATTTTGGCTCGAAATGTTCATTGACAATGTAGGCAAAGAATGCTTGATGTTCCAGGAGGAGGATCTCCTGCAGTGGTTTTTCTGTCCAGCCTTTTATTCACAGCTCTTGCAGTTGTTTGCTTCACAGGTGACTGCACCCTTGTGTAATGATGTACGCCACAAATTTCAGTCTTTAGCAGCAATCTCTTAAGCGTCATGATGAATTCCAAAAGCTTTTAGTGAGATCTTTAGAGTGTCTTTAAAGCGTTTCCTCTGGCTGCCTTGGAAGTGTTTACCACAACACATACAGTCAAAGAAGCTCTGACTATACAGCTAGAGGAAGACCAAGAATCAGATGGATAGATTCTATCATGTATACACTACACATGCAGATACTGTGGCTTAGGGACAGTAAAAGTGTTTTACAATTCCCATATATACCGAGTGTATGGGTTGTGGTCATTCAGAAAGCAATGGCAAACTATTAAACGTAAAAATTACCTAGTAAATCACACACAGCCAAAAACACTGGGGTGATTGTGATGTCCTGTAAAGGGCATGCAACTAACTATATACCACACAAACACAACCATATCCAGGTGGCCTCACTGGCCTCAAGATCAACATCTTTAACTCCCTCGTACGCCATCATCCTTGGGTCCAGGTAAAAATAATGCACCCAAAATGACAAAATAGGCTTTAAATGTCTTTAGCAACACACTGTGTGACAGGCTGTTCTTCATGGGTACCATTCAACATGTCAGTTGTAACTATACTAAAGAAATGTGACATGGTATTTATTTTAACAAGATGTATATTTGATCCCTTTGAAAGTAATACAGTTGTGACTTGGCTATTGTCAATACTTCCTCTTAGGGCAGCTGCTGTAATCTTCTGGGACTAAAGGCCAGATATATAGTCAGACTGATACTGCTGCCATTAGTATTGGGAATCTTCACTGACTGTTGCAAATGAGGATGGGGCACTTTTGGGAATGTCCCCAGTGCTGAGATGTCAGATCTTAACTCAACTTAATTCTGGGACTGAAAGAGTTCAACTAAGTATATCTGACATTCATTATCAAAGATTAGTTACCCAGAATGCTTTTCACTTTATAGAATGCTATTCTGATTAATTCATCTGTACAGAGATCATACATATCCCCTTTAATTAATGACTTTGTGCCTACAAAGTTATGCATGTGCATTTGGAAAAAGTCTGCTTCTTTGATGTCACTATTACTTATGTTTTCTTACTGTTCATAATATGGCCTTCAAGAAATTTTGTCACTAACTTATCATATATTTCCTTTAGTCACTGAGATAATCATTTTCTTAATAACCATACTTATTAATAAAAACATTTACATATGTTTATACATTTATTATATCAGTTTTATTTATATAATTTATATATTCATATCATCATCATTATCATGTACCATGTTGATATGCGTTGGTGGTCATGTTTTGCCATCTCACATAATCACCAGTCTTGGATCAGCTCTGTGTTCTTATCTCAACCATATCACATGGTCAAGCCATCCAAGTATTTACTTCTCTGCCTTCCCCTTGTTCTCTTCCCCTCAATCTTGCCAGTTGTCATCAAGTTCTCCAATTTATTTCTTCTCATAACATGATCAAATACATCTACTCTAATTTCTCTAATCAGTTGTTTTCATTAGTTTTGTGTAGGACCTGGTCATTGGTTTTTCTGTCTGTCCATGGTATTCTTTGCATTTTCCTCAGAAACCACATATCCACAACCATTAGATATATATTTATATACTTGTCTTGTAAGTATATCCTCCATACAGATATCCTTACACTAAAATGTATAATTTTCAGCATAATCAACAACAGTATCTGAATAATTAGAACAGTCAAATCTCTACAGATTTTCAAATAATTAACATTCATATGTAGTTATGAATGTAAATAGTTCAGTACTGTCATGATTATAAACATTGTTAACAGTATAATAAACAGCACTTGCATCACGTTGTTAATTGTCCATCCCCTTACTTACTAGATATGCAACCAGAAAAATTGGCTAGATGTTCACAATCGTGATAACTGCTGACACAGCCACCAATGTAGATTGAGTCAATGTTATTTAAGGGATAGTCAGGATAGTTGATGATGGCCTCTTTAATTTCATCTACCTGCAAATCATGGACAAGAATGCATCAAAATGCACATTAAAATATTATTATTAAAAAGTGTGTTAATGTTGCAGTCATCATGTTCTCTTGTAAGTCATTTAATATTATCAAGAATTATAAATAATTCTTAATTACATATATTATCTAAACTACTGAATCAAAAGAAACAATAAATAATTACAAATTGCTTTGGTTAAAGATGAAAAAGTAATAGTGTATAGACTAAGCAGACAAGGGATCTGCTTATATTTGATTATTGCTACAACCACTACAATCATATTACTAATCTGAGTTCAATCTGCAGCAGATATAATATGAGTATAAACACCGCCAAAACCGAAGTAATGCAAGTTAGCAGATCGCCGGGCCCACTAAGTATACAGATAAATAGCACAACTCTGAAACATGTTAAAGAATTCAAATATCTTGGAAGTATGATCACAGAAGATGGCAGATTGGACAGAGAAATCAAAATCAGATGTCAAAAAGCTAGTGCACTTACATATCAACTATCACCCTTACTGAAACATCCAAATATACCCATGTCCGCAAAACAACAGATAATAAACAGCATATTCACACCAACCCTATGCTACTAATCTCAAACTTGGACTTTATCCAAATCACACTTTCGCAAAATCAACACCTGCGAGATGAGATGCCTGAGGAGAGCTGCCAACTGAACAATCCGAGACTGAGTAAGAAATGCTGTTATCAGACAGACAGTGGGATCAACACCTTGTGCCACATTTATTGAAAGACAGAAGATCAAGTGATTTGGCCATGTCGTTAGAATGCAACACCAACAACTACCATCACTGGCCCACTGGCCTTACATCAAAGGTCATCTGCGACGAGATCAAGAGGACGTTCAAGAAGAAAATGGATTGACGATATCAAAGACATTGTACAATCACATGGAATGACACTATCCAGTGCCACAAATTATTCCTCCCCAAGACGCTTGACGGCAGAAGTGGATGATAATGATGATGATGATGATGATGCTACAACCACCACTGTCTTTCTCTTAGCAGATGCCTGATAAGGGTAGTGGAAAATGATGCTGTCAGTTTCAAATGGTAGTTATAAATATACTGACAGATGTGAATATTTTCCATAATCATTCATTATTAATTAAGCCAGTATACTAATTCATTAGGTATCCAGAAAAGCACAGCTCTTTTACTGCTATTGATGACTCACTTTTATATATAAGTTGCTTTTTCAAAAATACAAGTAATTTATGTTAACATTCATTGTGTGCATTTTGTGAACCAACAATCTTTACTACTCAGTGAACATTTTAGTTTCTCTGTCAAGTAAATGCAAAATCACAGTAAATAGATTGATTCTGAAGTGAGTTCAAATATCTGGGCACCTTAATAACACAGATGGAAGATGTATTACATCGGTGAAACGCAAAATAGATCAAGCCAAAGTCGGGTTATTAGAGTTAAACATTGTCAAATCTGAAGTATGACAATCAATCATTAACAATTAACAGACTAGTGACAATTACTCCAAGGCTGTAGAGATGTAGTTCTAAAGAAGTGTTCAGAGAACACCTTTGACAGATAAAGAATAATGAAGACATCATGAAAGAAACCATGTCAGTAGGAGAATGATTATATGTATCAAAGTGAATACAACCTGCATTATCTGGATATGTCATGAGAAAGGGTAAAGTGAAAATTGTCATGACAACTGAAAATTTGCAGGGGAAGACAATGAGAGCATATTCTAGACATCTTGACATGGAGAAGCATCTTTATCAGAAATGATTGCCGAAGTGATTCTTAGTTAGCTATGAACGATCATGAGGGTCAACTCAATATAGCATCAAATATGAGAAAAGGTCAAGTAAATAAAACTGAATTACATAATGAAATATTATTTTTTTTAAATAAAATTGTGTTCCTTTGTTTATCTAAAGTAAGAAAATTACATGTTTTTTTTTTTCCTTCTGTGATCAATGTTTCCACACGGGGTGCAAATCTTCCATTGTAGTGTGTAGATGTCTACTTTCTAGTCCCTTGCCACTTAGCTACTTCTTCCGATTTGGACGTTTGAGGTGTCCTCTGGTTACCTCCTCTCATAGATAGCCTTCCCCGGCTTGTGGGCTCTGCCTGCTCACATTTTCTGGTGAACTTTGTTGCCTTAGACTTTGTTCTTAACAAGAACTTCCACAGGGCAGTGGCAGTTTGGCATTCAAATTGCAAGGTAAATAACTGCTGCACGAGAACAGCCTATACACACTCTTCTAAGTTAGTTGCATATCCTTTACAGGGCATCACAGTCAACCCCAGCACTTTTTGGCTGTTTGTGATCTCTTGGCAAGTTTGTGTTCAGTAGTTTCCCATTGCTTTCTGAAGTACCGGCACCCATATCATTTTATAAAAAACCCAACACAAGGCGGAGTGCTGCCAATTCGCCCACAACTGTGTTTCAAACGCAGTATGCGAGATTATGAACTGCACCCGCGACCCCTTCGCCACGGAGCAGACTTACATATTCATATAAAACAAC
The DNA here is from genome assembly GCA_963921405.1 of Cepaea hortensis. Taxonomy (NCBI): domain Eukaryota; kingdom Metazoa; phylum Mollusca; class Gastropoda; order Stylommatophora; family Helicidae; genus Cepaea; species Cepaea hortensis. The sequence continues at coordinate 65,325,319 of OY992885.1, forward strand.
ATCACAGGAATGCAAGTGTTCAAATAAGAGTAGGTCACAGAAGTTATTATCATAGGAATTAAAGTATTCAGCTATCATATATAATAGGTCATAGAAGATATTATCATAGGAGTGAAAGTATTCAACCTCACATACAGAAGGTCATATAAGACACTATCATAGGAATGCAAGTGTTCAACCTTCAAATATAGTAGGTCATTGAAGATACATTCACAGGTATTAATCTTCATATACAGTAGATCGTATAAGATACTGCCACAGGAGAGAAAGTTCTCAGCCTTTACATATAGCAGGTCATAACAGATCCAATCACAGGCATGAATGAACATGTTCAGCTTTTACATGCAGTAGATCATAGAAGATTCTATCAGTCTTGAAAGTGTTGAACCTTCACATATTGTAGATAATAGAAAATACCATCACAGTAGTTAAAATGATCAACCACACATATATTAGATCATAGATGATCACAGGAGTCAATTTTTAAAAAAATGCCCCAATGGTGATTGAAACATGTAACCATTGAGCCAGCAGGCAGGCATGCTATAGTCTATTCACATTTGTTTGCCCCAATATGAAAATCCATATCTCAGTAACCAACTGAGGGAACATGATGAGATTTAGCATATAACCTTATCATTATGTCCACCCAACAAAGACATTTTTGTTCTGGAGATTGTACAGCAGATTTCAATGTTTGTTTATATGCGGTATATAATTTACGGGTCAGAGATGAAGTCCATATTATTAAATGTATTACATCTTCACACAAAAACATCAGCTTTCAATAATGGAAGTTCTTGTCAGAACGAGAATGACCTTATGGCAAGAACCTCGTGCAGTTAAATGGGAGTGTTCAGAGGTGTCGTCAATAATGTGGGTGCTTTCATGAAACGTGATTATGTTATCAACCTTACCATTTATCGCTAACATTTAAATGTGTGAATATTGTTGAATGGGATTGAATGTGAAATTTTGTGCACTTCAAAGCATCACTATGAAGTTGTACACATATTTTTGTCAAGAAGCTGATAGCAGGAAACTGTTTCATACTATTATAAATCCTAAGAAAAGAACAGTGCATGCATTGGGTTTGAGTAAACGGTCATTTCGTCGATGGCTGCAAGAATCTGGAATGAAAAAGCCACGCAATAAGCAAATGGTAGGCAGAAAGGCAATTGTAGACAGCTTTGACAAGGATATCATAAGGCGAGCTATTATAAAAATGCTGGACGTCAAAGAAACAGTGACTGTAAGAAAACTTAGGGTTTGGTTGAGAAAGAACAATGACATAGAGCTATCCAAAACAACTGTGGAAAATTATAAGGACATTAGGCTTCACTTTTAGAAAGTACAAGGGAGGTAGAAATATCATTTGCGAGCAACCGCATTTAAGAGCCATAAGAAGCAGATACCTACATAAAATAATGGAAATGCGCAAAGAAAATTATGACATAGTGTATCTGGATGATACCTGGATCAATGCGCACCATACAAGTGAAAAGGAATGGCAATCAGTGGATGGAAAGATAAAGGGATATGAGCCCAGTAGTAAAGGACAGCGTTTGGTCACAGCTCATGCTGGTAGTACTCATAATGGCTTACTACATAAAGCTAGACTCGTGTTCGTATCAAAGCACACAGACAATTGGGATAATCATAATGAGATGAATGGTAATGTATTTAGAGATTGGCTCGAGAATACAGTGCTTCCATCCCTAGATAGACCATCGTGTCTAATTATGGACAATGCATCATATCACAATGTTGTTGCCCAAGAAGACAAAATATTAGGGACGTTCATTTGAAACCCATTCCAATGGCTTTATTACAAAAGCATGAAAGAAACATTAACTGGTGTGGTAGAATTAAACAAAGTATTAATTTTGAATGAATTATGCACCATGGGTTGGTCAGAAGAAGTTGCCATAGGCATTCAGGCAAGCATCCTATTGCTTAGGTAGGCGGCGAATGCCATCCGCAAAAAAGGATTGTGGTTGCTCACTGAACCAAGTGTTTACCGCATTCATTACGTCTGCATCTGTGTGAAATCGTTGCCTCTTGAGAGCTTTTTTTTTGAGGTCCAAACAAATGAAAATCACATGGTGACAAATCAGGACTATAGGCTGGATGTTGCAGAATTTCCCACTTCTTCCTTGCTAATGCTTCCTGCACAATCTTTGCGACATGCGGACGAGCATTACCGTGCAACAAAATCACACCGCGAGAAAGCATGCCGGGTCGTTTATTCTTGATGGCTTTTTGCAGCTTGTCTAGTGTTTGCAAGTAGTGGGTAGAGTTGATGTTGACACCAGGTTCTTTAAAGTCGGCCAACAAAAGCCCTTCATGGTAAAAAAAATTAGCTCATCAGCATAATCTTACCAGCAGAAACCTGTAACTTGAATTTTTTTGGCTTTTGGTGATCCAGCATGCTTCCATTGCATGCTCTCTCTTTTGCTGCTCGGCTCAAAGTGGTGACATCATGATTCATCGCCTGCCACTATGCGAAAGAGAAATGCATCACCCTCCACTCTGTAATGCAGCAAGTGGTTCAAACACCATCCCATGTGTTCCTCTTTTTGGTAGTCAGTCAACATCAGTGGTACCCACTGTGAACACACCTTCCGATATTGCAGTTTCTTACGAACGACCTTTTGAATTGTCCCAATTGACACATCAAATTCTTTCGCTAGCGAACGTATGCTTCCACAACGGTTCAACTGTACTGCTGCATCAATTTTGGTGATGGTTTTTTTTTCTGTTGCAACAATATGTGCTTGACCCGGTCGTCGAAGATCTGTCGTGAACTGATGTCCTTTCCAAAACATTCATGCCCAGTCTGTCACTGTTGTTTTCAACACAGATTTGTTACTGTACGCTACCTGCATTCTTCGATGAATGTCCACTGGTCGACATCCTTCAAATGAAAAAAACTAAATCAATGCTCTTTGAGCTTCTTTGGGCGGATTTTGGATCAACCCAGCCATTTTCTCAACGGTCGGAAACAGAACCTATGCATCATGGGATGATAAACACATGCTCTATTATTCATTGGTCAGTACTTATCACATGACTATGACATGATCATGTTCAACGTACGCAATTACGCGCGGTGCGGTATGAACGGATTTCAAATAAACGCCCCTTATACCTACGGCATCAAGCACAAAGATAAAGATATGGCTCCGAAGGGAAAATATACCATTTCCAGAAATGTATTTCAATCTAAAATTGTTGTCCCTTATAAAACAGGCGCAAAAAAGCAAGAAATATCAAATCGACAAGTTGATAGAACAGCATGGCCATAAGTGCTTGAGACTTCTGCCATACCATTCTCATTTAAACCCTAAGAACTTGTGTGGGCTAAAATTAAAGAACAGTTGGCAGCTGACAATACTATATTCATATTGTCTGACTTCAAGATACTAACCCAGTCCGCACTATTAAATATTGATAAAAGTTACTAATTCCACAATGTGAACCTTGATAAGGCCTTGATTTTTATCTGTTAGAATTTGTTAATACGCTGCAAACCACCCAGGACTACCAGCTTTTAACTCTCAGTCCTACAAATCCAGAAATAGTTAAAGCACAGTAATTAACAAATAAACAGATATAAAATAACTGGAAAAACTGATGCTGCTAAAAAAATGAGAGAAAACTGTGTACTTACAAGAACATTTCCATAGGGATCCAATGGTTTGACCTGAATAAATATAACAAGAAAATATGCAGGTATAGCTTCACATCTGGGTTATTCAGTGAAATAAAAATGAATTTAAAAACAAAATAAAGCAATGATAATCTATACTTGTTTATGACAGCTCTGTGATGGTTCCACTACATACGTAAATTATACTAATTTCATTGAACTGCACAGTACTTTTTTTTACTTTGAACTGCATTATACTTTACATAGAAGACATTCTGCAGTGACAAATGATTAATTATATGTCAATATTCTAAATGAAACTTACAGAAAATCAGAATGTCTAACCAAAGACATGGCAATGATTTTGTGTGTGTGTGTGTGACTTGTTTTGACTATTCTAGAAACATCTTCCCATGTCTATTGAGCAAGTTAATACATTTATTACATAACAAAATTTATGAGTATTGTGAAACTGTAAATGTTGAAAAGAAGAACCCTTAAAATCACTGGTGGAACAATGGGAAAAAATATAATTATTAGGCGGACATTGAGAAGCTATTTGATGAAAAAAATCTAGATACATATATTCTAGACCAGTGGTTCTAAACCTACAATATATATGAGTGTGTGTAAAGGGGAGAATTACATTTTGGAAAGGGGGGAATGACATTCTGAACATATGGTGAAAGGGTGCATGGGCCAAAAAAGGTTGAGAACCACTGTTCTAGACAATGGTGATGGTCCATCAAAACTTGCTGCAGAAGTTCAAGATGCACTATATTATATAAAATAATAAAAAGAACCTGGTCAAGTCAACATTATGTTAAGAGGTAATTGAGGCTTATGATATTCTGAGGTCAAGATAATAAAAAAAAGTGTTAACTTACAATTATAATTGGTACATTTATAACAACTTACCAAAGTCCATATTTATAATTTGGCAAAATAAACAAGGCAATATTGAATGTAAAAATCAGTGCACAATAAATTTATAAGTCCAATGACAAATATTACTGAGAATACTGATGTGAAGAGTGAAGGGAAGTTTGCCTGTTAACCCTTTAGTTTGTCAGTGGCAACTATTAATCTCTCCAGAAAGATGTTGCTTAATAATTTCCCCAGAACTGACAATAACATTAGACCTCTATAATTTTCACACTCCTGCAATTGATGTCCTCCTCCACATCTGCAGACTGGATGTTTGGTTAATCTATTGGGATTGGTCTATTCAGAAGTTCATCAAAGCATCCAGCACATCTGTTCATTTGATCTTTAATGTTCGTGAAAACTTTCCCATGCTATTATTGATAAGCTCACTTGACTATGTTTTGTGTGGTGTTGTGAAGGTCTCTGAAGTTTCCTTCACTGCTGTTACTTTTGCCTCTACTACTAGGCCATCTTTATACTGTATTTTCTGCACCATTATCTTGTCAACTTCATTATTAGCTTCTGTGTATTGTTCATGTGCTCTGACTTTAAAAGGTATGGTTTTGCTATTTAAATTTAATATATTGTTTAAATCTACATTTTTGTTTTACCATTTTTTATGTTTTCTATTCCCCCCCCCCCCTTTCCCCCATGATACATAGATAATTAAACTGGTTTAAAATGCTTTTAGTCTGCCGCCAGCATGCTACAATACTCACCTCATCTACTAACTCCTGCAGGACCTGGCACTTACTAGAGACTGTGACCATTAAATTGTTTCTTAGTTTCTTTACTTCTGAAGTATCTTACAATGTATTATTTTCCATGTTTGTAAGAAGTTATGTATGTCTTGAGTTTCAACTTATTTTTTACTTATCAGCAGATGGTATCTGAAACTACATCTGCACTTCTAAAAATATTTATATTACGTAGATATGATCTAAATTTCGTGATTAGAAGATATGATCAATTAATGTATTGTATTATGCTCTAGTGATACCTATAATGCTTTATGTATTCTTTTATGTGGGACAAAAAAAAACAATTCTGCCTATGACATACTGCTTCCATGTGTAAACAATGGTGAATAATACTCCATTTGCAGGTCAGCATGGTCGAATGGGTAAGAACGCGTGTTCTTAAACATCCGTTGTTCTGATGCCAAGGTAAGCGGTTCAGCCCCTACATTGGACAGCTGGACTAAAATCTTGACCTGTCGTTCTTGACTTGGGGACATGAATTACAAGTACCTCTGAAGTCAGAGTGGGTTCACCTGATGGTGAGGGACACTGTTAATAGGGAAAGCTAACCCACACACAAAATTCAGACCATAACTATTATACATAGTGTCTATGGACTACGCTTGAGTTCAAAGTGAGCGAGTGCACAAAAAAACAAAAACAAAACTCCATTTTAATTCACTACATCTTATATATAAATTAGGATGTGCGTATCTCTGTCTGTATGTATGTATGGCCTTTATTTGTTCGCGAACGGCCCATCCAATTGAGATGAAATTTTCTACACGCCTTCCTTTCATTCCAGAGCTGTCAACTGTGATATTTTGTTAGTGTGAAATCGCCTGCTTACTCAGTATTATTTCATTTTTCATTTTTCATCATAATTTCATATATCTCAGGGGACCTAACTCTGTAAAAGTTATTTCAAGGGGCATAACTTTTCTGTATAACTTATAGTCATATTGTGGCATCGTTTTCAAAGATTTATAAACTCTTTGTCCATAGTTATGTACCGGCATATGAGTTATAATAAATAATGATACAATCTGTAAGGCATTTTCAAAGTTTTCATAAAAATGATGCACAATGCATAACATTGTAACTCATCTTTTTTTGCTTAAGAAGTTACTGTAGTCATGCAGGTGATTAGAAAGAGTTTTCATTAAAAATAATGGATGGTGTGTGGTAGAACGTTCTTTTAAGTTACATTTTTTTTTGTTGTATGAATTTAATGAAGCCGGACAGGGTCAGGCAGACAGATAGACAGACAGACAGACAGATAGACAGTCGGGAACAGGAACTTATATGACTACTTATATAAATTAAATGAGATGCTTCACACCAGGAGCTGGGCGATGTCGGGCCGGGTCAGACAGACAGACAGACAGACAGACAGACAGATAGTCGGTAACGGGAACGGGAACTTATATGACTACTTATATGAATTAAATGAGATGCTTCCCACCAGGGACTGGGCGAAGCCGGGCAGGGTCAGCTAGTTTATTTTATATTCCTTGATGATATCTTCATAACCATTCAGGTCTACCATTACAATTTAATATTGGCATTTCTTTGATATGATTACCTATTGTGCTTTGAACTGTTATGCAAAAAACTTATCTGATTCATCCTTATATTTTATTAGTGCATATTAATGGGTCACATTCATTGTTACTTCCTTTTTTGTGTGGCTCTAAATATTGCTTTTATTATTCTGGAACTCAGTGCTTCCCATTCTATTAGTGCCTTCTCTGCCTCTTTAGATAGCATTATGGTCACTATTCTATGAGGGGCATTATTCCTTTTTATGGTCTTATAACAGCACTGTTTCATCTGTGCTTAAAAACTTTTAGCCTGCTCCATTCTATCTTGTTTCACAGAATCCCAAAATGCTAATCTTATAATATTTCAATACCCTAACTACTTACATGGTCTTTTCCAATTTATACATAGTTCTAACAGTCCAGGTGCCAATTCTGAAGATTTTCTGAGATGAAAGAAGGTGAGTTAGCAATTCTGACTTCCTACAGCTTTCTCCACACTGCATCCTTGTTCTTCTAAAACAAAGACCTTCGTTCATCTTGGTTTGTTTGACTGGTTGTATTGTCTTTATTAATATGTTCATAATTGGTTAGAATATGCAGTTCAAGATTTCAATGGAATGAGGGAGTCAGTCCATAGTCACCTTTTATGACATGCATGGTATGTAACAGTGGTACTATTCCTTGCTTCCCTTACAGGCCCTGGTAAAACATTGGTTACTGATGGCATTTATACAACATACATTGATAGCAAACAGCAGTGGCAAGTATTAACAACCATTTCTGCACAAACAGAATGGTATAAGATAAGGATATGTACTGCACATTGATTTTTTGTCACTAAACAATGATGATGTAATGAAATACAAAGAAAATATGCTAGAGTTGCAGTCATAGTCATAGTACAAAAGGCTTATATAATGCTGTCCACATTGTCTTGACAGCAAAAAAGGTCAGGTAAAACTATAGAAAGTGATTGACACAGTGGTTGTAGAAAGTTATAAAACAGATTGGAGATGGAATAATAAGAAGATGGGGTAATGGTAATATCAAATAATCTGATTCTGTTCAAATGTATAATAAAAGTCAGTGGTATTAATCTGAGGCAAGGGCAGAAATTGAGTGGATAATATCCGTTGGAATATATATATATCATAGAAATAAAAAAAAAAAAAGAATATGACAAGCACAAAATGAATTTTATAAAATGAAGAACATCTTATGCTATGAATCCTTGTAACTGGAGGTTGAAAAAAGATTTCTGTGTATTCCACAGGACCAGTTTTAATCAATTGCTGTAAATTCTGGACAAATGATAAACACATAAGAAAACCCATTGAAGCAATGTGAAGAAATGTGCTTTCACAGTAGAATGATGAAAATACCGTCGACAGCCAACATGAGTAAAAAAGTGTTTTGAAGAGACTAAGACACAGCTTCATGGCTTAGAGGTTATGACCTTTCTCCGTAATCTCGTATACTCTCGTCGGTAATGTGATGACGGTGAGAATCAGCAGTGGTTCGAATCGCATCGACAACTTACAGGGTATGTGAGCCGTCCGCTCAGAAAGGAATGGCAAACTACTGAGCGTAATCTTGCCAAGAAATCAACATACAGCTGAAAGATGCTGGTGTTGACAGCAATGTCCTGTAAAGGATATGCCAAAAAAAAAAATAGACATAAAGCCAACTTATTACAAGCATCAGAAAGTAGCAGTCAAGATGTTTTGGTAAGATTAATGGAAAAAGAGATTGTGGAGACAGCAAGAGAAGATCCTGGACAAACTATCACCATGACATGGAAACTTATCAGCAATGAATTGATACATTATGTTGGAGTTCAGAGGATATGAAGAAGCATGATAGCCAATGCTAGCTGGCAAAGCACTTGATGATGATGAAGAAGATGATAATAATGAGTTATTCACTTCAAGTTTGCAAAAGACAACTGATAATAAATACATATGGTAGTTTTTAACTGACTGGGGAAAAAAAAATCACAAATGATTTTGTTCAAAACCTTTATAACAACTAACACAACAAACATTTACTTTCAAAATCATCTTGAAGCCATCACGAGTGTAACTAAAGTCATGTTGTTTTCCATTAGCAAATCTGCCAGCGACCTTCATTCGATCTGAAATTTGATTTTAATTAATGTAGTCAAATTCAATGCCATCACCTCCTTCATAAAATAACATTCGATCTTTATTTTTTGGTCAGTGTTTTCTAAATCGACCTGTTATTTATTTTTCAAAAGTCAGAATTCTGAATAGAAATGCAGTCAAACAGCAGTGCAACTAAAAGGAAGTGTCATGTGTAATTTCTGTTCTTAACAATGTTAATTTGCAGCAGACTGAAGATTTTTATTTGCTATGCATTGAAGAGAGAGAGAGAGAGAGAGAGAGAGAGAGAGAGAGAGAGAGAGAGAGAGAGAGAGAGAGAGAGAGAGAGAGAGAGAGAGAGAGAGAGAGAGAGAGAGAGAGAGAGAGAGATGAGAGAGAGAGAGTGCATGTGTGTGCACGTGCACGCGTGTGTCATGTGTGTGTGTGTTTGTCTCTCTCTCTCTCTCTCTTTCCTAACATATCCCAAAATGCTACTTAGCACACTTCTCGCTTTTTTAAATATTATGGGCACACACACACGAAAACAAGTTAGTTAGTTGGGTTCCAACTTCACGGCATTCAGTCGTCCCCATTATGCTCCGTTCCTGTGCCAGTGAATATCACATTAAATGCTCCTCACTGCCCTATTTGAAAACAGCCAACAGCCCGCTTAGGTACACTGTGCATAATGCCGCTGTCAGAATGCCAACACAAAAGTCCTCCACAAAAAATACAGTTCATCATGGATGGAAGCGGCAGTCACTAGAAAATCCAGCAGCCACACATTATTGCATTAAAAGTCGAGAGGATCGACTTCATTGCCTTGGGATTTATCCCATATGACTTGGTCCCTTTCAGCAGGGAGGCCTACTGAAAGCATCGCACAAAGCACGAACACCGGAGCTCCAGTGACGACCCCCAGGAGTCTCCAAGAAAACTGCACTCATGAACTGAAAAGGCAATCCAGTCAATTCAGCGACAAGCCAACCGCCATCATTCCTAACATGCAGTTCACGCTAAAAAAACCACGGACAGATTTAAAAACATTCAAATGAAATTCACAGTTCACAGTGTCGCACCATGCATTCAACTCAGTAGTAGGGTGACGGAACCATGCACTACCAGTCCAACATGAGGAAAATGCGACCGCAAGAAGCCAGAAGCATAAACACTCCAGAGGCTTAACAGTTCAAATGCCTATCCGCCATGTTGGGGACCGGAAGTCACATAAAAACAAGTGCGCATGTTTCAAAAGTTAAGTTACTAATGCATAGACATGTGTCTACACAGCTTCATGGAACAAACATTGTGTCACTACATGAGCAGAATAAGTCATCATCATCATGTGCCATGGTTTGCCACCTCACATGATCACCAGTCTTAAATCAGGCCTGTGTGCTTGTCCCAGTTGTGTCATGTGGCCAAGCCTATACATGGCTAATATCTTTCTATTTCCCTTGCTCTTTTCCTGTCAATTTTGCCAGTTGTCACTAAGCTTTGTCGTTAATTTCTCCTTAAAAAACCTTGACTGTCTATACTTTGAATTTCTCTAATCAATTTATGGTTTTCATTTCTTTCTTGTAGAACTGTCTCATGCATTTTTCTGTCCATTCATGGTACTATTTGCATTTTATCTCAGAAACCACATTTCCACTGCCATTAGAAGTTTTTCAGCTTTCTGCTTATTGTCCATGTTTCACATGCATGTAACAGTATAAGTTCTATAAAGCACTTCAACACATTTTTTTCTCACAGTAATTGGCAGCTTTTTTACTGGTAAGGATAATTTCCTCCTTGCAAAAGGCTACCTTTGACACAGCGATTTTTGTTCTAATCATAACAAGACACCTTCCATCAAGATATTATGACATTTTTGAGATAGTTGTACTAATTAATTTGTGTATGAGATTTCAAATTTACTTCAAATGGAACATAGCACAATGCTGACTGATGTGGGTAAAAGTAACAGTATGCAAGCCTGTATTGGGATAAGCCTACCTGTTTGCCTACAAATGAAATGTTCAGAATCATAAAGCAAATCCTTACACACTGACTTTAAAGGAATGTAGTGCTAGTTGCAGACCTAAATATCAAACTGCCTGTTAGTTTCACTCGCTATAATAACAATAAAAGTAATTTGTTAACATCAGAAATTAAAGAGAAACATAAAATATAATACTTACATATTCCATAACCTTGGTTTGTTTCAAGTACCATATTACCAGTGGTATCCAGTTTCACTAAGATGTAGTCACCTGACCTGTTAGCAACATAAGACAAGATGGAAAAATAAATGTAACTCACAGAAAGAAGAGTAAAGCTGCTGAAAATTTTACAGAGAAATTAAATTACTGATTAAGTATAATAGACTCACTGCACTTGGGATACATACATACATGATCCATCTCTTTCAGCAATTGTCTGAGTGTAGAGATACTGATGTAATTCTCTCTCTCTCTCTGTGATGGTCTGCCGATGTGTGTATGAGGACAATGATATATAAATATATTAACACACACAAAGCATGTGTAAGCTTGTTGGAAAATTGCCTGGACTGAATATGAACAGAATAATAATAAATAATCCTGGATATGTTGATGGCACAGTGCTACTAGCAGAAAGTGAACAGGAGTAACAATACCTCATGAAGGAAGTAAATAGATGCAGTATAGAACGTGGATTAAATATCTAGGCAAGCAAGAGGTAGACAGCAATACAAGTGGGAAGATAATAAGAGATGAACGAACAGCAATGTCAATGTGTACCACACTGGTACGAGTAGGAGAAATAGCTATGTTGCACACACACACACACACACAGAGAGAGAGAGAGAGAGAGAGAGAGAGAGAGAGAGAGAGAGAGAGAGAGAGAGAGAGAGAGAGAGAGAGAGAGAGAGAGAGAGAGAGAGAGAGAGAGAGAGAGAGAGAGAGGAGTGAGTGCATGCGTGTGTGTCTCTCTCTCTCTAAATGTATTTTGCTAAATCAATTACTTACTCTGTGCTAGCCACATAGACTAGTATGGTATGTTTGTTGCTGTATGGTTTCACATCAGCTGTAAAATGGAACAACAGCCTCTCACTCAGGCTGTACTGGTCTACAACAGGCAGTGTGAAGGTATGATGCACCACTGTGTTTCCTTTGACTCTGACTGATGGTTCTAGACATACAAATTTTGACTCTCATTAACGAAAATTACCATTTCTGACAGGTGGTATATCCTTTAAAACAAAACAGCTCAGGTTCTTATTTGTTTCTCATCTCTCTACCTAGTTCATGATTAGCTTGTGTATGGTGACTGCACAACTAACAACAGTCTTTGTTAACTGGCTAACCTACATGAGTGAAGTATGAGTAATCCTTGAGGGGAATGTATATGAGGAAAAGGACAGTGGCAAAATGAAAGAATCAGCAAAGATTACTGGCACATGAAGCAAAAAAAAATAGAAAAAGCTAAGTGCATGGTTTACACAATGCCTATATTGACATGAGAGATCATGCAGATGGCCACAATGGAAGAGATTGGGGTCCCAAAGTTGTACAAGTCAAGGCTGAGAGATTATGGTGTTATCCCCAGGCTCAAAAGTTGCCAGTTTGGAATCTCAGGGTAGGACTTGGAATGTTTACTAGAACAATGGTTGCTAATGACATCATACATCCCTCTTGATCTCATATGTATTGAGACTGGATACTTTATCTTCTGAAATAAGAACGTAACAAAATATGCAAGTTGTGTACATTAGAATTCTCAAAGAAGTCACAAAAAAGTAGGCCATAAGATTAATGTGCAGGCAAAATTATTAGGAAATAAAACATACAGGTAGATGCACAGGTAGCCATTACTTGTGACATTTTCTGTCTACAGAAGTAAACCATGTACAAGTGCACACCAAGGTCAGACACACAGTTCTCTGAGTTAGAGGCGTGCATAACTAGGTGTGATGCAGTCTCCCCAAAAGGGGAAAGAAAAAGAGGAAGATATATGAAAGATAGGAATAGGAGAAAGATGGCAATAGAGAAATAACGATAAAAGTAACTTTTGGTCCCCTGGAGAGAAGCCAGTTGCATGTTTAAACAGGGAAGAGACATACATATATGTAGAAAGCATCTGGTATATTCAGTCACAATGAAATAAATCAAATTAATGCTCACATTAAAAGAAATCCCTATTCTTTTCTTCAAGCAAAAAAAAAAAAATTAAAGAAATAGCCTCACTATTAGCAAAACTAAATTGTAAAAGGAGGTTGGCTGCAGCTGAGCTGTTTCTGGAATCTGATTGAAAACACAAAACTTGACTAAGAAGCTCGACAAATAGAAAAACACTGAGATACAGGCGAATGTTTGAATCAGAGCCTTTATTAATTGGGAGTCTCTGTGGCAAAGTGGTCAAGCCGTTTGACTCGTGTTCTGAAGGTTGTGGGTTCGAATCCGGGCCGCACCCTTCGGTTTACGAGTTAAATCTTTCGGAGACTCCTGTGGGTCGTCGCTAAAAGCTACTGAGTTCGTGCTTTGTGTGACGCTTTCCGTTCTGCGGAAAGGGACCGAGCCATATGGGATAAAACCCGGTGCAATGAAGTCGACCCTGTCGACTTTTAAGCGACTTTATTAATGGATCAACAAAAACAAAACTATGAGCAACAGATAAAGCCAAAGAATACTTATTGTGATATTCTAGTGGTAGTCCAATCAATGGGTTATAATAAGTCAGTCAGTAAAGGATTCTTGTACACACTGTATGGTTCACTGAGCATATGGTGCTAGAGCCATGCTGTATAGAACAACTGGCACTCCAGGGCTGATGTGGTCAATATCATTGACATACCTATTAGAATACCTATTATAGAACAACTGGCACTCCAGGGCTGATGTGGTCAATATCATTGACATACCTATTAGAATACCTATTATAGAACAACTGGCACTCCAGGGCTGATGTGGTCAATATCATTGACATACCTATTAGAATACCTATTATAGAACAACTGGCACTCCAGGGCTGATGTGGTCAATATCATTGACATACCTATTAGAATACCTATTATAGAACAACTGGCACTCCAGGGCTGATGTGGTCAATATCATTGACTTACCTATTAGAATACCTATCATCATGTAGGCCATCTTTACTTCCCAACACATCAGTTTTACGGTCAACCAGGGAGCCAAGGTCAATTTTCAAAATCTGCCTCAATGTGATTTCGAACCCATGACCACCAGTAAAGCAGGCAAGCATCTAACCATTATGCTACCTTTCTCCCAGACTTCTCATGCTGATACAAACATATAATACAACTCCTAACTGTCATGCCTTTAAATGATTTTCTTCATGGCAATAAAGTTCCACTTTTATACAATTTTCAGCTTTCATTAATAGACGAAATCTAATACAAAATCAAAGAGCTGTAACATACCAGTTTCACATCTGTGACCAGAAAAGCCATTTTGTGTGCAGTCACATTCAAATTGTTTGTTCTTATATTTCTCCACACAAAATCCATTGTTGTAGCAACGTCTTTCATGGCAGCCTTTATCACAAGCTGGAACAACCACTGAAGGACAGTAAAATTAATAAACTGAATGATTTATCCAATCTATATATATATAAAAGACGATGTATGGATGTGTGTAGGGATGTATTTGATGCGTTCAATAACGGTCCATCCGATTGAGATGAAATTTTCTACATGTATTCTTTTTATTCCCGTGCAGCCAACTGTCATAGTTTGTTAGTGTACAATCAGCTATTTACTTACTAAAATTTAATATTTAAATTTACTTTATCATTTATATATAGCGAGGGGACTTAACTTAAGAAAAGTTATTTCAAGGGGCATAACTTTTAATAGCATTACTATATATTTTATATATAGATTGTTGTATTGTTTTCAAAGATTTATAAACTCTTTGTCTACAGTTTTTTTACAGGCATATGAGTTATAATAAATAATGATATAATCTTTAAGGCATTTTCAAAGTTTTCATAAAAATAATGCATCTATTTAAATAGTGAACATTTTCTAACTCATCTTTTTATTTTTCTTCAACAGCACATTAATTTTTTTTAACATTCTCATATGTATGGCGTGGTACACCCATGTTGGGTATTTATGATGCCCATGTTAAACATTTCCTCAACGAGTTACTTTTCATGCATTTTAATGCTTACTGTTCTTTTGTTGTCAAAGAATTACTTCATAAGAGATGTTGAATGAAAGAATGTATGAGAGGAAATAGAGAAGAAGGGCAGAATGTAGGACGGGCCCGCAAAAGATTTTCGTTCGTTAAAAAGTAATTTTTTGTGAGAGAAAGTTAGTTGCATATCATTTGCAATACTCTGCAGTCAACCCACCGCCCACCATTTATTGGCTGTTCGTGATATCTTGATAAGTTTACTTTAGATAGATCTCTTCCAGTCATATTTTCTACTATCAATCTATCTATTCTTCTATTCTATCTATATTTTTAACGGGAACAGGCCGAACATAGACAGACAGACAGACAGACAGACAGACAGTTGGGAACGGGAACGGGAGCTTATATGACTACTTATATGAATTAAATGAGATGCTCCCCAACAGGGGCTGGGCGAAGCCGGGTCAGACAGACAGACAGACAGACAGACAGATAGTCAGGAACGGAAGCTTATATGACTACTTATATGAATTAAATGAGATGCTCCCCACCAGGGCCTGGGCGAAGTCGGACCGGGTCGGACAGACAGATAGACAGACAGACAGATAGTCGGTAACGGAAGCTTATATGACTACTTATATGAATTAAATGAGATGCTCCCCACCAGGAGCTGGGCAAAGCCGGGCCGGGCCAGACAGACAGACAGACAAGCAGACAGATAGATAGATAGATAGATAGATAGATAGATAGATAGATAGATAGATAGATAGATCCCCACCAGGGGCTGGGCGAAGCCAGGCCGGGTCAGCTAGTATTCTCTATATGTTACTTTCTCTTTTTGACAATGTCTTGTGTTAGTACAGACTGGTTATATCGCATACTTGAGAAATTATAAACACCACAATATAATATTGATGAGATGCAAGGGTAGAGAACAGACAAAGAGAAACACCCTGGTCCTCCAGGTTGGGGGTTGAAGCGTGGGGTTAACATCCCCACCTTTGTAAAAACCTTTCTTTGTTACGAAACAAATACATGAGCCTCGATATCGGACTGACTACAACATCTACTAAAATCAAAGGCGCTATCTCGTAACACCAAAATCACAATATACAAAACACTGATCAGACCAGTTGTGCTGTATGGCTCTGAAACCTGGAGTACAACGAAAGGAGACGAAGCCTTGTTACAAACCTTTGAGAACAAAATTTTAAGACGCATCTTTGGACCCATTAGGGATACACAAAGTGGAGAGTGGAAAAGAAGAAGTAACAAAGACATTTATGATCTGTTTAAGTCCCCGCTAATCACTGGTATCATGAAGGCTAATAGACTACAATGGCTGGGGCATATAGAAAGAATGGAAGATAATAGGGAAACAAAACTCGCTTACACTCAGGAAATAAATGACCATAGACCCCGAGGTAGACCAAGAAGGCGGTGGAGAGATAATACATGTACAGACCTACAAGCACTTGGAATCAACGACTGGCAAGAGAAGGTCCACCAGAGAGACGAATGGAGACGGATTGTATTTGCAGCAAAGAACCTCAATGGCTCGGAACGCTGAAGAAGAAGAAGAGATGCAGCTTACAGTATTTGTTCTAAATGTAAATTTACAATAACATAGAAAGAGATGAAGAATAATTTTTAAACTAGTTCATACAGAATTCATGCTCAATTGCTATATTTTTTACTACATTATGTAAAATATTACAAGGTTATTCACATTATAAGAATCATGGCATTTCTTTAAGAGGAGAACTGCAAGGAACTTTATTCACAATTTTCAAGAAAGATGATATAGCTAGAAATTAACATATTTTGCAATCTTAAAATAAAAACCATCATCCACTGATTCCACAGTTAACCACTACAAGTCATAATACAACATATATGATGTTGTTTGATTTAATGCCATTATTTACTTTTTAGCAATTCCCTGTGTAAAGAGGAAAGTAAAAGTAAAGGATCCTTTTTCCCCCACACTTTTGGTGCATTAGACATAAGGTTTCAGACTCAACATTTTATAGACCCATTGGCTGAAGCTCCTGAAATACAATTATTGCTCTATGGAAAAAAATACAAAGGATGATTAAATCTCATCTCATCTCATCTTGTTCATCTTGTACCTTGCGGTGTCAAGGTGAAGTATAAACAGCGGGAGAGTGCCTGCTTATGGGCTGCATGTATCGATATTCCCATGGACTCTGTTATTCCCTGCGCCCATCGTTTACATGGTCGGCCTCTTCCTCTGATTCCCTCTGGTCTGTATATCATTGCTTGTTGTGGTATACTGTTAGTTGGTAACCTACTTGCATGGGAAAACCATTTGACTTGCTGCCTTATCATAAAATCTAGTGCCGATACAACCCCTACTTTAGTCCTGATTTCTTCATTTTTGATCTTATCTCTCCTTGATACATTGAGCATTCTTCTCAGGAATCTCATTTCTGTTGTTGTGATTTTTCTTTTCTCTTTTTCTGTCATTATCCAGGTTTGTCATTGGTAACATAGAGTTGGTAGGAAGATTGTGTTATAAAGTGCTTTCTTAGTAGTTATTGATTACTGTTTGTTCTGTTTGCTTGGGGGCTGTGTGGTCTTGAGGTATGATGTCCGCCTCAAGTGCTGGAGGTCCCGGGTTCAAGCCCTGGTGATGACTGGGATTTTTTTTCTCGTGGACTTCTCGTAATAAGATTTCCTCTGACCTCTGGGTAGTGAGATCGGGTGCCCGTATGTATTGCTGCGCACGTAAAAATCCCTTGGCAGTTTTAAATTGAAAAAGAGTAGCCTAATGGCGCTGCCCAGGCAAAATTTCTAGTTACAAATCTACCCAAAGTATTTCAGGATCCTCGCCGGTGCTACAGAGTTCGTGCACTGAGCTGAGTTTCTCCAGACTCAGGTTTGAGTTAAGAGGAGAACGGAGCACTTACGGGTTGCACCCGTGTGCAGTGATGTTGATCCATCGACTAAACTGTTTGTTCTTTAGTATTGGTGCCATTTGTCCAATGAGTTGGTTTGGCTTATTGCATCTATTTTCGCTCTCGTCTTCTGATTTGCCATTTGATGATACTATACTTCCTAGGTACTTGAAACTCTTTACCTGTTTGAAGGGATGTTCGTTTAGGTGAATTTTTGTTGCTTCTTCTTCTTTAGTTACAGTCATTACCTCTGTTTTACTTGTGCTAATTTTCATATTATGTTCTCTGTGCATTTTATTTAGACTATTCATGTGGTCTTGTAATTCAGCTCCTGATTTTGCTACTAGTGCTTGGTCATCCACAAACAGTAGTTCTCTAATGGTTAGATTTGTAGATAGTTCTTCTTCTGTGTTCTCATCATGCGGTGTTCTTGTGATCTCTGTTTGGCTGGTTTCTTTACATATGTTGTCTATACATAAGAGCCGTTCATTTGAAATCCATTCGTGCCACACCGCGCGTAACTGTGTACGTTGAACATGATCATGTCATAGTCATGTGATAAGTACTGACCAATGAATAAAAGAGCACGTGCTTATCGTCCCATGATGCATAGGTTCTGTTTCTGACCATTGAGAAAATAGCCGGGTTGATCCAAAATCCATCCAAAGAAGCTCAAAGAGCTGTCATTCAGTTTCTTTCATTTGAAGGATGTCGACCAGTGGACATTCATCGAAGAATGCAGGCAGCGTACGGTAACAAATGTGTGTCGAAGACAGCAATGACAGACTGGGCACGAATGTTTCAGAAAGGATGTCAGTTCATGACAGATCTTCGACGGCCGAGTCTAGCGCATTTTGTTGCAATAAAAAAAACCATCGCCAAAATTGATGCAGCAGTACATATGAACCATTGTTGAAGCATACATTCGCTAGCAAAAGAATTTGATGTGTCAATTAGGACAATTCAAAACGTTGTTCGTAAGAAACTGCAATATCTGAAGGTGTGTTCACAGTGGGTACCACGGATGTTGACCGACCACCAAAAAAGAGGAACACACGGGATGGTGTTTGAACCACTTGCTGCGTTACAGAGTGAAGCGTGATGCATTTCTCTTCTGCATAGTGGCAGGTGATGAATCATGGTGTCACCACTTTGAGCTGAGCAGCAAAAGAGAGAGCATGCAATGGAAGCATGCTGGATCACCAAAAGCCAACAAATTCAAGTTAAAGGTTTCCGCTGGTAAGGTTATGCTGAGCGCATTTTTTACTATGAAGGGCTATTGGTAGCCGACTTTAAAGAACCTGGTGTCAACATCAACTCTACCCACTACTTGCAAACACTAGACAAGCTGCAAAAAGCCATCAAAAATAAACACCCCGGCATGCTTTCTCGCGGTGTGATTTTGTTGCACGATAATTCTTGTCCGCATGTCGCAAAGATTGTGCAGGAAGCATTAGCAAGGAAGAAGTGGGAAATTCTGCAACATCCAGCCTATGATGTGTCACCATGTGATTTTCATTTGTTTGGACCTCTAAAAAAGGCTCTCAAGGGGCAA
The DNA here is from genome assembly GCA_963921405.1 of Cepaea hortensis. NCBI lineage: Eukaryota > Metazoa > Mollusca > Gastropoda > Stylommatophora > Helicidae > Cepaea > Cepaea hortensis. The sequence goes on from OY992885.1 coordinate 65,344,888, forward strand.
TGATTTCACACAGATGCAGAAGTAATGAACGCGGTAAACACTTGGTTCAGTGAGCAACCACAATCCTTTTTTTGCGGACGGCATTCGCCACCTGCCTAAGCAATAGGATGCTTGCCTGAATGCCTATGGCAACTTCTTCTGACCAACCCATGGTGCATAATTCATTCAAAATGAATGCTTTGTTTAATTCTACCACACCAGTTAATGTTTCCTCCATGCTTTTGTAATAAAGCCGTTGGAACAGGTTTCAAATGAACGTCCCTAATATGTTATGAACAAGAGGGGACAGGACACAACCTTGTCATCCTCCGGATCTTATGGTGAAGGGTTCTGAGTGTCCTCCAGTTGCTCTCACGATGCATTCACTGTTGTTGTATAAGCTTCTACATTCCCAGTGAAGGCAATACTAGCTGATAATGACATTGGGACATCTAACATGCAGCATCTTTGTTTATTATGGAAAATACTTGAAAAAAAGTATCACACAGTTACCCATGAAAAAACACTGCCGAACCCAGCACTATGGAAACAGGTCAGTGTTATCCTGCAAATGAATACACCAATCAGTTCTCTCCTGAATATGAGAGTAATTATCAGCAACTGTCAACTGCTACAGTAATTATGATCCATGAAAGTGAATCTGAACAATGACGAACATGTCTATACAGATTGGTAAACAAGGAATGCTATTAAAAATAGATACACTGGGGTGTTTTTATCTCATATCATAACATTCACAATGAGAAAAAGTAGATTGTCACTGGTTGCGGTATTATTAATAGAACTGGGAGATAGGTATCTCATATTTGTAGTTGCCAACTATTATAGGAAACGTTTACAATATTGTAATGGAAGAAAAGGGGGTAGGGGTATGCTCCATGGGCATAACAATTTACATAAATAACATAACACAACTTATATCTTTATGTCTAATTATCTAACAAATATTACTATCCAACTGTCCGATTGTTGGAAATTTTTTTTAGAACACCAGGCAAAGTTATAGCATAATAAACTAAGAATGAGGGTCTTCTTGTCCTTTGGCTAAGTTACGTATTAATAATATTGTTTCTTTCCTGGGTAGATATTGTAAAACTGGTTCATTCAGTTTTTTGAACTATGGCGGTCACATGTTCTGTTGTTGAAGGGTAACTGGATATCTTAGTAGATTATACAGTTGGCTAACTGTTGTTGGCCTCTGGGTGGAAAGGGATATTGAGGGTACATGGGTGTTGCATGCCACTTAGCTGGCTTCTTGAATGGCACTGTCTGTTTGACGGTCCTATGCTCCTCATGGCAAAATAAAGGTGAAGCTCATTCACAGAGGATTGCACCACTCAGGCCAGAGAGGTTTACCAGATTAGGGTATCATAAGTACCACCGAACCACCACCCCACATTTGTTACAAACACATACACACCTTTACTCATCCTCATAAAATATTGGGAGTTGGGAAAAATTGCACATATACTACTACCCTGTTTTAAGTTAGCCATACCGTCTCCTCTACTGTGTTTGGTCAATCCCATGAGTTGACGTGCCCCTTTCTCACACATATAGCCACATGACATAGGCAATCATCCATTCATGTCTGCAAGACATGTCTCATCCCTTTCGTACACCGAGCCTCATACTCAGTAGTACGCTCAACCACCCATTGTTCTATTTATTGTTATAGCTCCAATTCAGAGTGCCATCATCACAAACCACTGGCAATCGCTTCCCCTTTAGGGCCGAGGGCCGCCCACATTTATGACATGCTTATCGCTCATATATATATAAAATACTCATGCATATTAATATATGAAAAAGAAAGGATATACTGAAGTAACAATAGAAAATCTACTATCTATAAACCAAATCAGAATACTGATAGATTCTCCTAAAAGAAATTTATCCATAATTTGTAGACAGCGTGCAATAAGTGAAGAGAGACAATCCAATGATATTTTATTCCTTATGTTTCTATTCAGAATAGGTCACTCCAGATGACGGAACTCACTAGTATACTTAATGAGACAGAATAATACATCATTCTTAAAATATTAACTGACAGGGGTCTCTTCAACAACATAGTTAAAGTATATAAATTGGGGAATTATAAGCCTTCACTCTTACTCGTGTCAACAGCCGGCATCAAGGGAATATCCCAAAATGAATTGACACCTTGACTGAAACAAATTTTCATATTGACTGCCTTAAACAGAATGTGGCAATTCGTTTATATCAAATCACTCCTAGTTGAAAACAAAATGGCGTCTAATTACATTCCATTTAAGCTGTGGCTTGTTATGACAACCATAGGTCAACTGGCTAAAAGATAACAGCTTTGTTTGAATACCTGGGCATACTGCATTATTCGAGGTTGGGTTGGAATAATATTCTCAGTCTGGGAACTGTGTGCTAACTTTTAAGTTTGCAAAATTTGGAAAATGCACTGTTGGTGGGACTACAAATGTTACATTGGTAAATTCTGTTCTAACTATGCAGCTGAGGTTTAAGCTCTAAAGCAAGAAGCAAATGTTTTACAATACCAACTCTAACTGCCACAAGAGTTGCACTATGTATTAAAAAAAGCTTTCATAAGTTGTAGAATTCCCATCCCACTGTGGTATATGAGACAATGAAGACAGATACACTTACAAAAATGGGAGGAGTATATGAAGAAAACTAACAAAATCACTCATTTCTAGTACTATCCACACTATCAGAAGAATACAGCATTGATTACCACTCTCTTTATGGGCACAACAAATCTGGCAAACACACACACACATATTCATTTACGAGGGGAAGTCAATAAGTAAGTCACAAATGGCTGTAGAAAAATAAATATTATAACAACTTGAAACAAGTTTATTTTTATACATATATTGACCCTTTATTTCTCAACATAATTTCCACCAACATTTATGCACTCATCCCACCGTTTTATCAGTCCTCCCAAACCAGCTGCATAGAACTGTGTGCTCTGTTTTCTAAACCACGTTTTAACTTCACATTCAACTTCGGCATCATTCGCAAAATGTCTCCTGCCAAGGTGGGTTTTCAGTGGACTAAAAAAGGTGGAAATTGCCAGGGGCTAAGTCGGGGCCGTAAGGTGGATATTCCAGAACTTCCATCTTAGTTGGTTAATTTTCTCCTGAGTTAATCAAGCCGTATGTGGTCTGGCATTGTCATGAAGAAGCAACACTCTTCTAGTTAGCAGTCCTGGACATTTTCTTCGAATTACATCAAGAAGCATTGATAGAACTTCACAGTACGATTCAGAATTCACATTGTCCCCTTTCTTCTTGAAATTGGTTAAAAGCACTCCTTGACAATCCCAGAACACTGTCAGCATAACCTTCCCTGCTGATGGCGTAACCTTGAATTTTTAGACACAAGGTGAAGAAGGACATTTCCATTGCATTGAAACACGCTTTGATTCAGGCTGGCAGTGATGCACCCATGATTCGTCCCCAGTAACAATCCTGTTCAGCATGTCTTCTCCTTCATCTTCATACTGACAGAGATGATGCAAGGACAGGCCAAATCGATTAATTTTATGTTCCTCCTTCAATTGTCTGGCTACCCATCTTCAGCACACTTTCTGAAATTTCAATTGATCATGCATTATGCTGTATGCTGAACCATGTGATCACCCTATTGCAGATGCTACAGAGTCTATCGTTACTCGCCTGTCACCTCTAATCATATCCTCCCCACGCTGCATGGATGCTTCTGTTGCAATCTCAACAGGACGACCAGATCGAATTTCATCAACAATTTTAGAGCGTCCTTGAGAAAATTTTGCTACCCACCGCTTCATGGGACAAACATTTGTCAGCATAAACAGAAAGCATTTCCTTATGAATGTCCTTTGCAGGCAGTCCTATTGCCCACAAAAAATGCATAACAGTACGTTGCTCTTTGGGTGTACACTATGTAAGTACAGTTGCCATTTTGTTTATGCGCTACGCATGCGCATGAGACACCTAGCGCCACCTAACGAACGGGAATATAAAGGTCGATGCTGCTGTCACCTAATGGCACCTGTAGAAAACACCAACTACAATTACCTGCCATCCCACAGAACTGTGTGACTTACTTTTTGACTCGCCCTCGTATATGTGCACACTTACATGTGTTATTATCCAAAGCAATGGTGGCATCTGTCAGATTGAATATATGATTTCCAATACGCATGCCTCTCACACAGCCCAGTAATTGGGCTATAGAACTTGATCCTTCCTCTACGCCTCCCACATAAGCATGAATATAGGGCTCAGGTTTCAGATGTCGTCGTGGTAAAAATACTGATTCTGAAATAGATAAGTTTGAATATTTATATTTATTTATATTTTACTCTGCCACTGAGGAAACATGGCATTTGCCCCAAAGAGCTTTAAGCACATTATTCATTCATTCAGTAGCATGTCCTTTGCAGAACCTCGCTCCCATAACAACCTTCTGGAAAACCTCTCAATCATAAGCAAGATGTCCCGCATCCGATACACCCATCTGGAGATCACCCGCCACATCCTGTACCGATCTTCTCTTTGGCCTTCCTCTTCCTCTCTTCCCAGGCATATACCCCTCCATTACTGTTCTTTCCAAACTTTCGTGACGTTTCAAATGACCAAAATATTTCAATTTTCTTTGTTTTATCGTTTTTAATATTCAGCTCTTGAAGTATTGATGCATTTGTTCTTTTCTTTACCCAAGATATTCTTAGAATTCATCTATAACATTTATATTCAAAGGCATTTATGCGCTGCTCAGCTTGTTTAGTAAGTGTCCAGGTCTCACAGGCGTATGTTGCAATGGGAAAGATGCATGCTCTTAAAAATCTAATTTTTGTAGTTCTGTCTGTCCCATTCCATAATTTATTCAGTTGTTTTAGTCTTTGAAGAGCAATTGATAGTCGTCGTTTAATTTCTTTCATTGTGTCACCGTTGTTGGTAATCAATGACCCAAGATATTCAAAATTTTCCACCACTTCCAATTTTTCCTCATTAACATATATTTCTTTCTCCATAGTGGTTTTATCTGTATGCATTATCCTTGTTTTTGCAATGTTGAGATAAGCACATAATGGACAAGAGAAAGAGGTCATCCTAGCAAATGACTGATGGAATGCCTTTGGCCATAAATAACATCATGTATTAAACACAGATCAGCTCTTACAAGCAGGGTTGGAGCAGAAGACAGGATTTCAGGAAAGCACCTGAACCATCAACATCACCAGGTAGCAGTCCTTTTCAACAGAAAGATTTTTAATCCTTTGCCAGTTTCCCTGAATCTTGGATTTTCATATCCAGTTTAGTTTAGTATAGTTTAGTCGATGGATCAACATCACGGCACACGGGTGCATCCCACAAGTGCTCAGTTCTCCTAACTCAAACCTGAGTTTGGAGAAACTCAGCTCAGTGCACGAACTCCGTAGCACCGGTGTGACGGGATGAGTCTAGATCACTATGAAAATACCACCAATATTACGTTAGCTGAATTACTATTTAAATTCTGGATTCAGTAGGCAGCTAAATTACTAATAATGACGTCATATTGGCGACGCAGACATTTGCTGCACTAAAACTACACACTGTACTATTGGGGACAGCACATTTCCACGTCATCATCAAATGATGTCACAAGGGAAATCCCCTGTCTTCAACCCTTATTAATATCAAGTCTAATGACTGGGGATATAGGTCCGTCACTCCCTAGCAACGGGAAAACAGCGATATGCTATTAGTACGGCTGCACCGGAAATTGTGACAAACAACTTCCGTCCGGGACACAACGACCATAGCTGCCGTGCTAAGCAGACCTTATATGAAGTGAGCTGCCATATCCAATTGCATCCTTGGTAGATTATACCAAAACCTATCTTAAGTGCTGCAATAAGACTGGGGGAGCCTCGCTGCTGATACTGCTGAAGCCTAACTGGTCCGGTTACCGAAACTTACAGCCACCAACTAGTGGAGACGGAACCTGGAATCCGGAGGAGCATCGTACACCTGTCGAATGCCAGGGTCGACTCCAAAACATAATACAACCGAAAGCCAGCACTATTCCTAACAGAGATCAGATTGTCTCAGGTGACTCTGTGTCTACATGTGTTCTGAGTGTGTCACTGTCTGGATGGTGTGAATGATGATATGCGATCTAGCTAAGCATCAGAAAACTGTTTTATTTTTGTACCTGTAACATAATTGTAACTGTCATAGTTCACCACTTGAACGACAATTTTCATTATCTCTTTTACTATTAAAGAGTATTATTGTTTTATACTTTCACCAACGTACTCCACTCGTGATCATTTTGAACGCAAGGTGTGCGCGTGAGTGCGTGAAAGTATTTAAAACAGGGGGCTCCATCAATTGACGAAGGATCACCGACAGATAAACTAGACATTCGTGTTAGGTCTTCCTACATACACGAGTGTTCTTCACCTTCTGCCTTTGTCTACCAAGTGAATCCCAGTCTCTCCTATCGGGACCATCCCTTTAGACATTCTTGTAACGAGCCATAATTTCTAGAGACTGTCGGCAAACTCTTGGATAGGGATTTCTGTCTATTTCAATAGAAACACCCTAACGGTCGGTGACAACTGTGGTCTCGGTCCGGGATCTACCCAGCTAATTAGAAATATTTCTAATAAATTGTGTTACTTGGTAAAAAAAAAAAAAAAATTTTCTCATCTCAGTAAAGGGTAGAGTAGTTTAGGAAACTCTGTAATTAGTTGTTTCCATTCGATTGAGAGAGTGAAAGTGTGTTTGTATCATTGTTTGTACTAACCATTTTTGTGTATGTACTAATAAGATTTGTAAATTATTGCAATTGTATTAGTATAACTTGAATTGGGAAGTAGTATAATATTGATATAGAAATTGTAGTCCACTGATCACTCACCCTCTCAGTCAAAACTCAGTCATGAGTTCATCAGCAGATTTGCACGCAGCAGCGGTAGCTATGGGGTTATCGGAGCCCGAAGCAGCCAAATATGTCCATGATATGGAGAGGGAGTTAAGGAAAGAAGACAGGGAAGATAAAATACGTAGGCATGAACTCGAGCTTAAGAAACTGGAAGCAGAGACAGAGCTTAAGAAAATCGAGGCCGAGGCTGAGAAAGAACTTAGGCAGTTACAGGAAAACGAAAAAATCCGACAGCATGAGTTTAGGATGAAAGAGCTAGAAAACCAAGCTCTATCAGCAACCTGTTCTAACGCCAGCTCTCCGGCACCCATCATTGAAACCCAGCTACATTCGACTTCTCATGTGGGTCCTATGAGTTTTCCTTTGATGCCGTTCGAGGAAAATCAGGAACAATTGGATAGTTACCTTCAGAAATTCGAGAAATTAGCTGAGTCATTTGGGTTGGCTAGGGAACACTGGAACTTGAAGCTTTCTCAGGCACTGAGGGGACAAGCGTATGTAGTCTTCCAGGGACTACCTCCAGGCCATGAACATTCTTATGAAAGTTTGAAATCGGCTTTATTGAAGAGATATGAGTTAACCTCAGCTGCTTATCAACGGAAATTCCGAACCGCAAGACGCCTGAGGGGTGAGTCATTCTCACAATTGTCCGCTCGTCTGCAGAGTTATCTCTGTAAATGGGAGACATTGGGAGAGTATGAACACTCCTATGCGGGCTTGCGGGAGATGGTTTTATGTGAGCAGATGAGGAACTGTATGTCGAAGCCGATGGAAACTTTCATCGTTGAACAAGGGGCGCAAAACCTAGAGGAAATGATAGTCTTGGCTGAAAGGTATCTGACTGCCCATGGGGACTCTGTCTCAACACAACCTTCCCAACCTCAAAAGAATCAACCTCCCCAACCTCAAAAGAACCAACCTCCAACCAACATGGGACAACCCCGATACAATAACCAACCAGCAGATAAGAGGCAACCCCAGCCACAACCAAACAACCCCACCGCAACTGGTTTTAGACAACCCTACTGCAAGAACTGTAGGAATAACTCCCACAGTACGTCAGAATGTAGGCGCCAACCTAATCCCAAGATTGCGGCATACTTGTCCACAGACAAGGAAATCGCTAAGAGGCCACCTCATCAAGAACTGAGAAGACCTCCAGTGACAGAGCAGATCACTGTCAATGGACAGTGGGTCGAGTGTCTTTACGATACGGGTCTACAATATGATGCCATCGTAGCCTCTCACCTGGTAGACTCTGATCAAATCACAGAAGATACAATTGAGATAAAGGGCGTGACAAAAAGCTCACCTACCCTGACCTTGCCAATCGCTAGAATATTAGTTGACTCTAAATTTGTTAAAGGTACGATATCGGCAGCAGTGATGGCCGACTCCATCTATGACATGATACTAGGATGTAGATATGTCTACTTGGGGGAACCAGTCACACCTATGATAGTGGCTGCTGTGCAGACCAGGGCTCAAGTTACCGCAACCTCTGAGCCTGATCTACCCATGAATCCACTCCCAGGGGAGATTAGAGCCGCACAGAACCAGGACCCAACTCTAGCACACTGTTTTAAGAAACTTCCAAATGCTAGAAACCCTCCGCAGAGAGGGGACTTTTATAAGAAGGGAAATTTGTTGTATCGTAGGGCCGGTAAAAATGAACAGGAACATGGTCAACTTGTAGTACCAGCAGCATATAGGCCACAAGTTCTACACATGGGCCACACACTGTCGTTTAGTGGGCATATGGGTGGTGGTGCAACTAATCAACGTATTGCATGTCATTATTTTTGGCCGGGAATGAATGGGGACATCAAAAGGTATGTGAAATCTTGTCCGGAGTGTCAGCGAGTTGCACCCAGACACACGACTGCCCCAGTTAAGTTAGGAGAAATGCCCATCATGAATACCCCCTTCGAGCGAGTGGCTGTCGACATTGTTGGACCTCTCCCTAGAACTAAAAGGAGAAACAAATACATATTAACTCTGGTGGATACCTGCTCCATGTGGGGAGAAGCGATCGCCCTGCCAGCCATTGATTCTAAAAGAGTGGCAGAGGCCCTGGTCACGATTTTCACTCGGCTAGGATTCCCTAACCAAATCCTCACTGATAACGGCTCTCAGTTTAGAGGGAGATTGATGGAAGAAGTCTTCCATATTTTCCAGACTCGCCACATACATTCCAGTCCATACCACCCACAGTCAAACGGCCTGGTGGAAAGGTTCAACGGGACATTGATGTCTATCCTGAGGAAGTTGGCACAGGAAAAACCAGAAGTCTGGGATGATTACCTACCGGCAGCACTATTTGCTTACCGGGAAGTTCCTCATGGCTCCACTGGCCTTCCACCGGCAACCCTCCTCTTTGGTAGGCCCATCAAAGGTCCTCTAGAAGCTCTCATGAGAACATGGACTGAGGAGAGAACAGACGAGACAGTAGTAAATGCGTCCACGTATGTGGAAGAATTGAAACACAAGTTAAAGATGGGATGGAAGTTAGCGACGAGTAATCTTAGAAGAGCCCGAGCGAAACATGCCCAGTATTACAATAAAAAGGCCAAGGATCGTTCACTAGAGGTAGGGGACAAAGTCTTACTACTACTCCCTAGCAGAAACAATAAGTTGGAGATTGGGTGGCAGGGGCCGTTCCCCGTGGTAGAGAAACTGTCCCGTACCAATTACAGGATCGCCATCAAGGGTAAGCAGAAAATGTATCATATCAATTTGCTTCGCAAATATTATACGAGAGCAAATGACCCCCCAAGGCATTTGTTGGCAATGGCAGTTGCAACTGAAGTAGAGAATGGGGAGAACATAGCGGTGGAATATCCCCTACAACTTCAGGAGACCTACCAGGATGTGGAAATAAATCCTAACCTGACCACTTCCCAAAAGGGAAAATTGGAGGAAGTATTACAATCTCACGCAACACTCCTCACCGACAAACCAGGTCGCACTAGCTTGATAGAATTTGATATGAAGCTGACCAGCCCTGATCCTATTAGGCAGAAACAGTATCCCATTCCCTATGCAAAGGAAGAGGCACTCAGAATTGAGATCAACCAGCTACTTCAAGAAGGAATAATCTCACCTTCTGAGTCACCGTACAGTGCAAATGTGGTGCTGCTTAGAAAACCTAGTGGGGAGCATCGGCTCTGCATCGACTATCGCCAACTGAATGGTATAACCGAGTTCCAAGCAGAACCGCTACCAGACCAGGGGCAACTCTTCGCCAAGCTGAGTAAAGCCAAGTATTTCTCTAAGATAGATTTGAGCAAAGGATACTACCAGATCCCCGTGAAGCAAGAAGTTCGACCCTACCTGGCATTCAGCACCTCCACGGGACACTACCAATTCAACGTGCTCCCATTTGGCCTTAGTAATGCACCCAGCGTTTTCACCAGGATGATGAGAATGCTTTTGGACCCTCTAAGAGACCCATCCATTACCAACTTCATGGACGACATTCTCATTGCCTCCAATACCTTTGAGGAACATTTATCCTCATTGGAAGTTCTGTTAACCAGATTAGCTGAAGTAGGATTGACTGCTCGGCCCACCAAGTGCCAGCTAGCATTTCAAAAACTTGAATTTCTGGGACATACCATAGTCCAGGGTTACACCTCGCCTGACCCGAAAAATGTAGAAAAACTACAAGCCGCACCGCGACCCAAGACCAAGAAAGATGTGAGATCCTTTGTGTCTCTGTGTGGGTTCTACCAAAAATATATCCAGAATTTCAACATGGTTGCAGCCCCTCTCACAGATGCCACAAAGAAGGGAGCCCCAGAGAAAGTTAACTGGACTGCAGATTGTGAGACTGCGTACACCATCCTTAAAGACAGACTTTCAGCAAGACCGATCTTGCAACTCCCAGATCTTACCAAAACATTTACCTTGCGAACAGATGCCAGTAATGTTGGCATTGGGGCAACACTGTTGCAGGGAGGACGAGAAAACCCGACCATCCTTTTCCCAGTAGCATACGCCAGTCGAAAGTTAAACCAGGCTGAACGGAACTATTCCACCATCGAAAAGGAATGTTTATCTCTAGTATGGGCGGTACAGAAATTCCAACCATACTTATATGGAACAAAATTCATGGTTCAGAGTGACCACCAACCTCTGATGTTCTTAGCTGCCTCCAAGAAGTTAAACACTCGGTTGATGAGATGGTCACTGCTCCTACAACCCTACACATTCAATGTGGAGTACATCCCCGGAAAAGAAAATGTGGGAGCAGATTTCCTGAGCAGACACCCTACTGCTGAGGATGAAGACAATGACCAGACGGACTCAGGAGGAAAATAAGCCATAGTCGATCTAGGCTCACCTACCCCAAAAGTTCACCTAGTCGTACTTTTCTCTAGGAGGGGCATATGTGACGGGATGAGTCTAGATCACTATGAAAATACCACCAATATTACGTTAGCTGAATTACTATTTAAATTCTGGATTCAGTAGGCAGCTAAATTACTAATAATGACGTCATATTGGCGACGCAGACATTTGCTGCACTAAAACTACACACTGTACTATTGGGGACAGCACATTTCCACGTCATCATCAAATGATGTCACAAGGGAAATCCCCTGTCTTCAACCCTTATTAATATCAAGTCTAATGACTGGGGATATAGGTCCGTCACTCCCTAGCAACGGGAAAACAGCGATATGCTATTAGTACGGCTGCACCGGAAATTGTGACAAACAACTTCCGTCCGGGACACAACGACCATAGCTGCCGTGCTAAGCAGACCTTATATGAAGTGAGCTGCCATATCCAATTGCATCCTTGGTAGATTATACCAAAACCTATCTTAAGTGCTGCAATAAGACTGGGGGAGCCTCGCTGCTGATACTGCTGAAGCCTAACTGGTCCGGTTACCGAAACTTACAGCCACCAACTAGTGGAGACGGAACCTGGAATCCGGAGGAGCATCGTACACCTGTCGAATGCCAGGGTCGACTCCAAAACATAATACAACCGAAAGCCAGCACTATTCCTAACAGAGATCAGATTGTCTCAGGTGACTCTGTGTCTACATGTGTTCTGAGTGTGTCACTGTCTGGATGGTGTGAATGATGATATGCGATCTAGCTAAGCATCAGAAAACTGTTTTATTTTTGTACCTGTAACATAATTGTAACTGTCATAGTTCACCACTTGAACGACAATTTTCATTATCTCTTTTACTATTAAAGAGTATTATTGTTTTATACTTTCACCAACGTACTCCACTCGTGATCATTTTGAACGCAAGGTGTGCGCGTGAGTGCGTGAAAGTATTTAAAACAGGGGGCTCCATCAATTGACGAAGGATCACCGACAGATAAACTAGACATTCGTGTTAGGTCTTCCTACATACACGAGTGTTCTTCACCTTCTGGCGAGGATCCTGAAATACTTTGGGTAGATTTTTAACTCAAAATTTTGCCCGGGCAGCGCCGTTAGGCTACTCTTTTTCGATTTCCAACTGCCAAGGGATTTTTTACGTGTGCAACAATACACATGGGCGAACGATCTCACTACCCAGAGACCAGGGGAAATTTTGTTACTAGAAGTCCACAAGAAAAAATCCCAGTCATCACCGGGGCTTGAACCCGGGACCTCCAGCATTCGAGGCGGACACCATACCTCGAGACCACGCAGCCCCCTCATATCACCCACAAAGCCCCTTTCATATCCAAGATGTCTTCCATGTCTGTGTCACATCTTTGTCTGTGACACATCTTGGATTTTCATATCCAAGATGTCTTCAATGTCTGTGTCACATCTTTGTCTGTGAGACATCTTGGATGTTCATATCCAATATGTCTTCAATGTCTGTGTCACATCTTGGATGTTCATATCTAAGATGTCTTCCGTGTCTGTGTCACATCTTTGTCTGTGTCACATCTTGGATGATCATATCCAAGATGTCTTCAATGTCTGTGTCACATCTTTGTGTCACATCTTGGATGTTCATATCCAAGATGTCTTCAATGTCTATGTCACATCTTTGTTTGTGTCACATCTTGGATGTTCATATCCAAGATGTCTTCAAGGTCTGTGTCACATCTTTGTCTGTGTCACATCTTTGTTTGTGTCACATTTTGGATGTTCATATCTAAGATGTCTTCCATGTCTGTGTCACATCTTTGTCTGTGTCACATCTTGGATGATCATATTCAAGATGTCTTCAAGGTCTGTGTCACATCTTTGTCTGTGTCACATCTTGGATGTTCATATCCAAGATGTCTTCAAGGTCTGTGTCACATCTTTGTCTGTGTCAAATCTTTGATGTTCATATCCAAGGTGTCTTCAAGGTCTGTGACACATCTTTGTCTGTGTCACATCTTGGATGTTCATATCCGAGATGTCTTCAATGTCTGTGTCACATCTTTGTCTGTGTCACATCTTGGATGTTCATATCCAAGGTGTCTTCAATGTCTGTGACACATCTTTGTCTGTGTCACATCTTGGATGTTCATATCCAAGATGTCTTCAATGTCTGTGTCACATCTTTGTCTGTGTCACATCTTTGTCTGTGTCACCTCTTGGATGTTCATATCCAAGATGTCTTCAAGGTCTGTGTCACATCTTTGTCTGTGTCACATCTTTGTCTGTGTCACATCTTGGATGATCATATCCAAGATGTCTTCAAGGTCTGTGTCACATCTTTGTCTGTGTCACATCTTGGATGATCATATCCAAGATGTCTTTAAGGTCTGTGTCACATCTTTGTCTGTGTCACATATTGGATGTTCATATCCAAGATGTCTTCAATGTCTGTGTCACATCTTGGATGATCATATCCAAAATGTCTTCAATGTCTGTGTCACATCTTGGATGATCATATCCAAAATGTCTTCAATGTCTGTGTCACATCTTGGATGATCATATCCAAGATGTCTTCAATGTTTGTGTCACATCTTGGATGATCATATCCAAGATGTCTTCAATGTCTGTGTCACATCTGTGCTCTGTCGACCCCGTCCCCTTCTGCCAGGAACCATGTCTTCCATCACTGTTCTTTCCAAACCTCTGTGACCTTTCATGTGGCCAAACCTCTGTGACCTTTCATGTGGCCACACCTCTGTGACCTTTCATGTGGCCAAACCTCTGTGACCTTTCATGTGGCCAAACCTCTGTGACCTTTCATGTGGCCAAACCTCTGAGACCTTTCATGTGGCCAAACCTCTGTGACCTTTCATGTGGCCAAACCTCTGTGACCTTTCATGTGGCCAAATCTCTGTGACCATTCATGTGGCCAAACCTCTGTGAACTTTCATGTGGCCAAACCTTTGTGACCTTTCATGTGGCCAAACCTCTGTGACCTTTCATGTGGTCAAACCTCTGTGATCTTTCATATGGCCAAACCTCTGTGACCATTCATGTGGCCAAACCTCTGTGACCATTCATGTGGCCAAACCTCTGTGACCATTCATGTGGCCAAACCTCTGTGAACTTTCATGTGGCCAAACCTCTGTGACCTTTCATGTGGCCAAACCTTTGTGACCTTTCATGTGGCCAAACCTCTGTGACCTTTCATGTGGTCAAACCTCTGTGATCCTTTCATATGGCCAAACCTCTGTGACCTTTCATGTGGCCAAACCTCTGTGACCTTTCAATTGGTCAAACCTATGTGACCTTTCATGTGGCCAAAGTGTTTAAGTTTCCAGATGTCATGCTGATTATGAGTCAGTTTTCTTCAAATCTGCCCCAATGCAAATTTGAACACATGACCAGTGGGCCAGCAGACAAGTGTCTTGTCACCATGCTACCTCTGCTGCCTATAAATGACATACATTTCTTTAAAATGTTTACATTAATTAGTTTTAGATGTGACTGCCCTACTATATAACCGCAAATGGTACTATCTGCTTTCTGTTATCGCTAAATGTTGGGCAGTGCTCACCAAACCTGACACTCCATATTGTGCCAATGGCTCCAGGCGGAGGAGCGCAATTAAGAGGGTACAAGCCTTACCTTGGTGAAAAGGAAATGCAATCTAAAGACTAAATGTCAGCACAGGGCAGACCAGGCCCTAAGCCTTGGTCAGCAACGGGTCTAGGATTGAATCTCTGACAGGCGGACAGTAAGAGCATTGCTTTGCTGATACAGCAGCTTATGCAGCTTGTTTTCTTCCAGATGTATTGGTGTTACTTTCCCTTGAGAGTTAACTTGCAGACAGAGAGAGGGATCAAACTGTATGGGCAATACATGGTCTCTGCAATTCAGCCCAGGCTTTGCGTTATGGAGAGGTATAACTCCATCTCTGATCTTAACTGGTCTCAGAATCAAAGTGAGTGGCAGTAGTTGCGGGCCATAAGTCGTTGTCCTTTGGCATAGACTGATAGTGGGAGACACCTTAAGGTGTCACTGATCAGCTACTGCCTGACTCAAGCTGGGCCAACCCCAGCCAATTAAATGCTGATCTACCTCAGCTGGCCTGCTTCAATGGGTTCTTGGAGATAAGACAAAATCCGAATCACAGGCTGTAAATGCAATGCACCAGGTACTAAAAAGAAAAATAGAAACCTGAAGCTATGGCAACAACCTGGAACATTAGAATCATGTTTGTAGGACTTTCCACTGATCTGATGTAAGAAAAACAGCTGTGATTGATGCCAAATTCAATAGTCTTAACATTGATATTGCTAGCCTGCAGGTGACTCACCTCTCTGAGTAAAGGTCACTCAGTGATAACAATTACAACATTTTTTGGAAGGGTAAATGGCAGGAAGCAAAAAGACAACATGGAGTAGGCTTTGCAGTGAAGAATTCACTACTGGGTATGAATAGAATTTCCAGCTAGAGGTAACGAGAAACTATTATCTCTACGTTTGGCAATTTCTTGTGGTTTTGCCACTATTAATACTATTATCACTATATAAGTACTGACACTCACTTCCTCTGATGATGTGAAGAATTCCTTCTATGAGTTAGACTTTGTGATCAAGGCAGTTAGCAAATCTGACTACATTTATATTCTTGGTGATTTTAATGCTCTCATGTGGGCAGATATATATATATATATATATATATATATATATATATATATATATATATATATATATATATATATATATATATATATATTTTTTTTTTTTGCATATCCTTTACAGGACTTAGCTGTCAACACCAGCATCTTTCAGCTGTATGTTGATCTCTTGGCAAGATTACGCTCAGTAGTTTGCCATTGCTTTCTAAGCGGCCGGCTCAGTATCCCGCAAGTCACAAGTGGGGTCGAACCGCCTCAGCTCTCGCTCCGCTACGAGACTCTGCGTGATAAACGGGATTACAGAGAGAAAGTGTTGTAACCCCACAGCCAGAGAGACCGGCATATATATATATATATATATATATATATATATATATATATATATATATATATATATATATATATATATAATATATATAATATATATATATATACATATATATATATATATATATACATATATATATATATATATATATATATATATATATATATATATATATATATATATATATATATATATATATATATATATATATACGCAAACAGCCCAGGAGCAACAGACGACAGTAAACAAAGTGATTGATTGGTGCACTGAAATGAGTGCTGACATCCACCCGGAAAAGGCAGTTGTTTTGTGGTGCTCTCTGGACAACAGGATTGTGAGAGCTGATGTCCCAAGCCTCACGATAGATGGCAGAAGCGTCAACAGAGAGAACAAACTGAAGTATCTGGGAATTACATTTGACAAGAGCCTGTTCTTCAAGGACCACGTGGAGACGGTTGTGACAAGATCTCAAAAGGGACTCAATGCACTTAAAACTATGGCTGCAATGGACACAGAACAGAGAATGCTCTTCACACTATACCAGCACTTGATCTTCTCAGTGATTGATTATGGACTAGGACTGCTCACTGTCTCAAAGAGTCAGCTGGTGAAATTAGAGCGCATACAGAACGAAGCTACGCGGGTCATTCTGGGATGCACCAGAGACACCCCAGTAGTGTGTATGCGTTACATCCTTGGTCTGCCGACTGTTGCTGGTAGGCTCAAGGTGATGCAGGCGAAGGCATACCTCAGAGTAGCTGCAGACACAGATCACCCGTTGCATGAGGCGCTAGACGCAGTTAAGGGTCAGAACTGATAAGAGGGAAATCATGGATGGCTCAGGCGGAGGATACAATCAGACAGGTGTGCATCTTGGAGAACATTAGGTGAGGAGAGGAGTGGGTCAGAGTGCTAGCGGAGTAGTCAGACTTGTGCAGTTATAATCACATTGAGCTGGGAGTGCAGGGAGTGGCCAGAAGTGGAAATCCAGCAACTAATTCAGGATAATGCTCGCCCGGGTGATGTGATTATCTACGCAGATGGTTCGGTATTGAGAGGTAGGAGAAGTGCCTGGGGATTCTTAGCAAAAGCTAATGGTCAACATTTGGTGCAGGAGAGCCTGGCGTATAATACCACAACATCTAGCTTAAGAATGGAGGTGGAGGCGGTCAGTGCAGCTTTCCGCTGGATGGAGAACACGATACATACACACATAGTGATTGTGACCGACTCAGAAAGCATGCTGAGGAGGGTGAGGACAGGCAGGCTTCGTGCAGAGTGGCTTGCTTCGCTTTGGAGGTCATGGGTGGCAAGCATCGCCTGGATCTTTTCTCAGAGGCATGCCGGTGTGCTGGGGAATGAACAGGGGGACAGATTGGCTGGCTCGGGTAAACTTGGTGGAGTATTGATGCATGACAAGGCAGACGTGGTTGCGGCCTTATGGGAGCACATGTACACCTCGGAGGAGCAAATGGATCACCAAAGTCTGGCAAGAATGAGGCAGCGAGGAGTGACGAGGGGATCTGGCCGACACTCGACGCTCAGAGGAAAGGTGAGACGGACATATAATCAGATTACTACTGGAACTATTGGTGTTGGAACTCTTCGCTGGCTGCTGAGGATGGGGACGGATCGCTTATGGGAATGCCTCGATTGCTGTGATGTTGGTTCCTAAATCAATCAATCACATATATATATATATATATATCTTCAATCTTGCTCTAGAGAAAGTTGTAAGGAAGGTAAAGGAGGAATGTGATATTGGAGGAACATCCAAGCTGCTTGGTTATGTAGATGATATAGATATTATAGGGGAAAATGAACAAAAGACATTGGAAATATTGACTCACTTAAAGGAAAAAGCCCAACAGAAGGGGTTGACTATCAACCAAGATAAGACAGAATATATAGTAATTTCAAGAGAAGGAATGGCTAAAAACTCTGGCCACATACAAATAGATAATATGACCATTAAAAGAACGGAAACATACAAATACCTGGGTACAATCTTCAACTGCTCCAACATCATAAGGGAAGAAATACAAACTAGAATAAATTCTGGAAATAAGATATACTATGCACTACATCTACTAAAATCAAATGCCCTATCTCGTAACACCAAAATCAAAATATACAAAACACTGATCAGACCAGTTGTACTGTATGGCTCTGAAACCTGGAGTACAACGAAAGGAGACAAAGCCTTGTTACAAACCTTTGAGAACAAAGTTTTAAGACCATCTTTGGACCCATTAGGGATACACAAAGTGGAGAGTGGAAAAGAAGAAGTAATAAAGACATTTATGATCTGTTTAAGTCCTCGCTAAACTGGTATCATGAAGGATAATAGACTACAATGGCTGGGACATATAGAAAGAATGGAAGATAATAGGGAAACAAAACTCGCTTACACTCAGGAAATAAATGACTGTAGACCCCGAGGTAGACCAAGAAGACGGTGGAGAGATAATATATATACAGACCTACAAGCACTTGGAATCAACGACTGGCAAGAGAAGGTCAACCAGAGAGACGAATGGAGACGGATTGTATCTGCAGCAAAGAACCTCAATGGCTCGGAACGCTGAAGAAGAAGTAGAAGAAGAAGATATATATATATATATATATATATATATATATATATATATATATATATATATATATATATATATCTTATATATAAAAAAGGATCTCCGTCCAAATGTATGTCCGTATGTATTTATGTCTGTATGTCCTTTATACGTTCACGAACGGCCCATCCGATTGAGATGAAATTTTCTACACGCCTTCCTTTCATTCCAGAGCTGCCAACTGTGATATTTTGTTAGTGTGAAATCGCCTGCTTACTCAGTATTATTTCACTTTTCATTTTTCATCATAATTTCATATATCTCAGGGGACCTAACTCTGTAAAAGTTATTTCAAGGGGCATAACTTTTCTGTATAACTTATAGTCATATTGTGGCATCGTTTTCAAAGATTTATAAACTCTTTGTCCATAGTTATATACCGGCATATGAGTTATAATAAATAATGATACAATCTGTAAGGCATTTTCAAAGTTTTCATAAAAATAATGCACAATGCATAACATTGTAACTCATCTTTTGTTGCTTAAGAAGTTACTGTAGTCATGCAGGTGATTAGAAAGAGTTTTCATTAAAAATAATGGATGGTGTGTGGAAGGACATTCTTTTAAGTTACTTTTTTTGTTGTATGAATTTAATGAGAACTTATATGACTACTTATATGAATTAAATGAGATGCTCCCCACCAGGGACTGGGCGAAGCCGGACAGGGTCAGGCAGACAGACAGACAGATAGACAGTCGGGAACAGGAACTTATATGACTACTTATATAAATTAAATGAGATGCTTCACACCAGGTGCTGGGCGATGCCGGGCCGGGTCAGACAGACAGACAGACAGACAGACAGACAGACAGACAGACAGTCGGTAACGGGAACGGGAGCTTATATGACTACTTATATGAATTAAATGAGATGCTTCCCACCAGGGTCTGGGCGAAGCCGGGCAGGGTCAGCTAGTATCTTATATATAAAAGGCAATCTCCGTCCATCTGTATGTATGTATGTATTTATGTATGTATGTCCTTTATTTGTTCGCGAACGGCCCATCCGATTGAGATGAAATTTTCTACACGCCTTCCTTTCAATCCAGCGCTGCCAACTGTGATATTTTGTTAGTGTGAAATCGCCTGCTTACTCAGTATTATTTCACTTTTCATTTTTCATCATAATTTCATATATCTCAGGGGACCTAACTCTGTAAAAGTTATTTCAAGGGGCATAACTTTTCTGTATAACTTATAGTCATATTGTGGCATTGTTTTCAAAGATTTATAAACTCTTTGTCCATAGTTATGTACCGGCATATGAGTTATAATAAATAATGATACAATCTGTAAGGCATTTTCAAAGTTTTCATAAAAATAATGCACAATGCATAACATTGTAACTCATCTTTTTTTGCTTAAGAAGTTACTGTAGTCATGCAGGTGATTAGAAAGAGTTTTCATTAAAAATAATGGATGGTGTGTGGAAGGACATTCTTTTAAGTTACTTTTTTTGTTGTATGAATTTAATGAGAACTTATATGACTACTTATATGAATTAAATGAGATGCTCCCCACCAGGGACTGGGCGAAGCCGGACAGGGTCAGGCAGACAGATAGACAGACAGACAGACAAATAGACAGTCGGGAACAGGAACTTATATGACTACTTATATAAATTAAATGAGATGCTTCACACCAGGAGCTGGGCGATGCCGGGCCGGGTCAGACAGACAGACAGACAGACAGACAGAGACAGACAGACAGACAGTCAGTCGGTAACGGGAACGAGAACTTATATGACTACTTATATGAATTAAATGAGATGCTCCCCACCAGGGTCTGGGCGAAGCCGGGCAGGGTCAGCTAGTATATCTATAAAACAGAGTGTATGTTTGTTTGTGTGTGGGGATTTTTGTATTGGATGCGTTCGATAACGGTACATCCGATTGAGATGAAATTTTCTACACGTCTTCCTTTCATTCATTGGCAACTGACTATAATAATTTCTTAATGTAAAATCTTCTACTTATTTAATAACATTTACTTTTCCATTTTCATTATATAATGTCTATATAGCAGGGGGACTTCACTCTAGAAAAGTTATTTCAAGGGGCATAACTTTTAATAACATTTCTATATACTTTATAGTCATATTGTTGGACTTACCTGCACTATTGTTAAACTCTTTGTCTATAGTTATTTTTAGGCATATGAGTTATATTAAATAATGATATAATCTTTAAGGTATTTTTAAAGTTTGCATAAAAATAATGCATTATGCATAACATTTTAACCCATCTTTTTCTGCTTACAAAACTTATCAACTGTCATGTCGGTGATTAAAAACAGTTTTCATTAAAAATAATGAATGGTGTGTGGAAGGACATTCTTTTAAGTTACTGTGCGCCAGGAGCTGGGCGAAACCACGCCGGGTCAGATAGATAGACAGATAGTCGGGAACGGAAGCTATATCTATAAAACAGAGTGTATGTTTGTGGGTTTGTGGGTCTTGGATGCGTTCGATAACGGTACATCCGATTGAGATGAAATTTTCTACACGTCTTCCTTTCATTCCTGTGCAACCGACTATAATAATTTCTTAATGTAAAATCTTCTACTTATTTAATAACATTTACTTTTCCATTTTCATTATATAATGTCTATATAGCAGGGGGACTTCACTATAGAAAAGTTATTTCAAGGGGCATAACTTTTAATAACATTTCTATATACTTTATAGTCATATTGTTGGACTTACCTGCACTATTGTTAAACTCTTTGTCTATAGTTATTTTTAGGCATATGAGTTATATTAAATAATGATATAATCTTTAAGGTATTTTTAAAGTTTGCATAAAAATAATGCATTATGCATAACATTTTAACCCATCTTTTTCTGCTTACAAAACTTATCAACTGTCATGTCGGTGATTAAAAACAGTTTTCATTAAAAATAATGAATGGTGTGTGGAAGGACATTCTTTTAAGTTACTGTGCGCCAGGAGCTGGGCGAAACCACGCCGGGTCAGATAGATAGACAGATAGTCGGGAACGGAAGCTTATTTGACTACTTATATGAATGAATTAAATGACATGCTCCCTACCAGGGACTGGGTGAAGCCGGGAATAATGATATAATCTTTAAGGTATTTTTAAAGTTTGCATAAAAATAATGCATTATGCATAACATTTTAACCCATCTTTTTCTGCTTACAAAACTTATCAACTGTCATGTCGGTGATTAAAAACAGTTTTCATTAAAAATAATGAATGGTGTGTGGAAGGACATTCTTTTAAGTTACTGTGCGCCAGGAGCTGGGCGAAACCACGCCGGGTCAGATAGATAGACAGATAGTCGGGAACGGAAGCTTATTTGACTACTTATAAACAGATTATAAACAAACAGATAGTCGGGAACGGGAGAGCTTATATGACTACGTATATGAATAAAATGAGATGCTCCCCACCAGGGACTGGGTGAAGCCGGGTCAGACAGACAGACAGACAGATAGTCGGGAACGGGAGAGCTTATATGACTACTTATATTAATTAAATGAGATGCTCCCCACCAGGGACTGGGTGAAGCCGGGCCGGGTCAGCCAGACAGACAGACAGACAGACAAACAAGCAGACAGACAGACTGATAGATAGATAGATCCCCTCCAGGGCCTGGGCGAAGCCGGGCCGGGTCAGCTAGTATATATATATATATATATATATATATATATATATATATATATATATATATATATATATATATATATATATATATATAAGGTACATGAGTGGGAAGTCTTTCAAATAAGAATGAAAAAAGCTCAAATAATCAAATAATTACTTAAGTGTTGATCTGCACTTCGATATGGATCCAGAGCGTAAATCTGAATCTTTCCTCTTTTAACCTCAATGACTTTGGCCTGGCCTTGCACCATGAGTCTTGTATAGGCATTGTTATTTTCCACAACCACTTGCTTCCATTCACCATCATTCAGTGATTCTGGAAAGTTACATGAAAGTTCACAGTCAATCCACAGTTTTCATCTCAAATGTGAAATATAAATTAACATTTTAAAACTAAATGGTTGTGTGGGTAATGAATACATTTCATAATCCTGCATACCATGCTCGAAACACAGCTGCGAGCGATTTGGAAGCAGACCGCCTTGCGTTGGTTCCCATAGAAAGGTATAAGTGCCGGTCGTTCAGAAAGCAATGGCAACCTACTGAACGTAAACTTGCCAAAAAAAAAACCACTGGTGTTGACTTCATGTCCTGTAAAAGATATGCAACTAACCTTTTTTTAAAAGCTAAAAAATTTATTTAAAATATGGTGCTGGCATTGACAGTGAGCTGCGGTGGTGCAGTGGATAGCACACTTGCCTGCAGACATAGTGGTCATGGTCATGTGTTTGTATCTATATCGAGGTGGGGATTTATTTTAATTGAGCTGGGCTCCTAGGTCAACACAGCCTAAAATTGGCACCAGCAATTTTCTGGGAAGTAAAAACAGACAGTCTGAGACTAACCTATCACCCACTGAGTGTCAGTTGATCTATAAAATATGGGGAAGTAAACACAGACAGTCTGAGACTAACCTATCACCCACTGAGTGTCAGTTGATCTATAAAACATGGGGAAGTAAACACAGACAGTCTGAGACTAACCTATCACCCACTGAGTGTCAGTTGATCTATAAAACATGGGGAAGTAAACACAGACAGTCTGAGACTAACCTATCACCCACTGAGTGTCAGTTGATCTATAAAACATGGGGAAGTAAACACAGACAGTCTGAGACTAACCTATCACCCACTGAGTGTCAGTTGATCTATAAAACATGGGGAAGTAAACACAGACAGTCTGAGACTAACCTATCACCCACTGAGTGTCAACTGATCTATAAAACATGGGGAAGTAAGCACAGACAGTCTGAGACTAACCTATCACCCACTGAGTGTCAGTTGATCTATAAAACATGGGGAAGTAAACACAGTCTGAGACTAACCTATCACCCACTGAGTGTCAGTTGATCTATAAAACATGGGGAAGTAAACACAGACAGTCTGAGACTAACCTATCACCCACTGAGTGTCAGTTGATCTATAAAACATGGGGAAGTAAACACAGACAGTCTGAGACTAACCTATCACCCACTGAGTGTCAGTTGATCTATAAAACATGGGGAAGTAAACACAGACAGTCTGAGACTAACCTATCACCCACTGAGTGTCAGTTGATCTATAAAACATGGGGAAGTAAACACAGACAGTCTGAGACTAATCTATCACCCACTGAGTGTCAGTTGATCTATAAAACATGGGGCTAGCACCATGTATGCAATATGCCTTTAGGTGTGGAAGCAGATTTTCTGCTCACATTTACGCAGGCATTGACAATTAAAATGCTGCTGATGGAGTTATAAATGTAACAATTATCTTTGCACGCTGCCCACGACTCATTAGTCAAAATTCAGAATACAATGTAAACCAGTGACTAATTCATTGATAATTTGAATATTTAGTGAAATGAGACCTCTAAATAATGTTAATTACATTTGACTGATGTCTTTACTACCTGGCAACTAAACATGCTTAAGGGCTCCCTTAGACTATTAAAAAATAACCCATTTCAAAATGCTTAATTTAGTTACTGTAAGTTATTTTTTAGGAGCTAGGGTGGTGTAATAGCTAGACACTCATCTGTTAGCCTGGAGGTTTTGGGTTCAATCCACAGCTGGGCGGTTTATATTTTAAAAGTTGATCTGGGCTCCCAAATCAACCCAGCCTAAAATGGAGTCCAAGAAATGTCTTGGAAAGTGAAGGTGGCCATGTGATACTGACCCACTGATTGCCAGTTGGTCTTCAAAAATATGGGTCTAGCTCTGTATGACCAATGTGGCTTAGGCATGTAAAAGGGACGTTTACTGACTGACTTGACTAGGTTATTTATTGTACAAAGATAGTGTTATTTCTGATGTTTTTTTGTATATTTAGAAGTTTGATTCTTACCATTAATTTTCACCATGTCCTTGACAATTTGATTAAAGTTGTTGTAGCTGATGGTGATGGTGTAGGAGTCAGTGAGCTCTAACTGGACAAAGTTACCCATATGATCACGAATATACAGAAGTAACTGAGTTTCTGTAATTAATGTGCGGAAACTTAGAACAATTGTATCATCAAGAACACCAGGGGAACTTGTAACATCAAAGAAGAGATATGATGATGGCAGTCCACTGAAGGTAACAGCATCTTTATTCAGATCTGAAAAAAATAATGAATGCCTGAACCATATTAAATATCATAAAGATTGATTACAAAGTATATTTTAATTCACCATACAACTCAAACATTTCTGTCCATTTATAAGGTATTGTTGCACTTCTTGGTGTACCATATTTTCCCTCTCGCATACCAATTTCTTCATATTCACCCAAGAGGTATTAACTGTTTTCACCATTTCCATTTGGTCTATTTTTTAAATTTAAAAATAAATCTTATTCTGAAAGCCTTAAACTAGGTCATATCTAATATCGCTATTAAGTTAATTCCTGAAAGTTATATGCATCACTTGTTCCTGCATATTTGAAGCTCTACTGTTGCTTGGTTTGTTTGCATTGGTATGCCTGTTACTGAATATGTTATCAACAATCACCAGAGAAATCAAAATTAGATGTCAAAAAGCTAGTGCACTTACATATCAACTATCACCCTTACTGAAACATCCAAATATACCCATGTCCGCAAAACGGCAGATAATAAACAGCATATTCACACCAACCCTCTGCTACCAATCTCAAACTTGGACTTCATCCAAATCACACTCTCGCAAAATCAACACCTGCGAAATGAGATGCCTGAGGAAAGCTGCCAACTTAACAATCCAAGACCGAGTAAGAAATGTTATCAGACAGACAGTGAGATCAACACTTTGTGCCACATTTATTGAAAGACAGAAGATCAAATGGTTTGTCGTTAGAATGCAACACCAGCAACTACCACCAATGGCCTTACAATCAAAAATCATCTGCGACGAGACCAAGAGGACGTCCAAGAAGAAAATGGATTGACGACATCAAAGACATTGTACAATCACATGGAATGACACTATCAAGTGCCGCCCACCGGGGGCTGAAGCGCAAATTATTCCTCCCCTGAAGTGGAAGATGATGATGATGATGAATCATCACCTTGGTAACAAGCAAGTTTACTCTGTAAATATGCTTAGTATTATATACAATATAACATGCAAAAACATCTCTTAAGTGAACCATTTGTTGTCATTTGGTTCAGATACTGTCCTCTACCACTGTTTTATTTCACTCCTAAAATAATTTATTGATTTATTGAATGTAAAACATTCTTCACGTTAACATTAAGATATAACAAGACATGGCGTGAGGATCAATAACATTAGATGTGCAGATAATACAGTCTTGATTGCAGACAATGAACAGGACCTGCACAATTTAGCAGATGCAGTTGTTGCACACAGTGAACAACTAGGGTTAGAATTGAATAGTAAGAAGACACAGATTATGGTCGTCACTGGGAAGAAGGAAATACCACAATGTGATATACGAATAAATGGGCATATTCTTAAGCATGTTAATCGGTACAGTTATCTCAGAACAATCATAACATCTTATGGGAGATGCTGCCTCGATGCGATGTCATCCCTTATAAGATTAACAGGGATGATCCATAGCAACAGCAACGCTCGTTAATAAAAACATTAACAATAGAAAAATTCTTGCTCTTTCGGATAACAAACCTTTACAGATATTCAAATCTGGTCATCCTAAGAACTCTAGAATTCCTAGATGGTCTTTACTCTTACAAGATTATGAATTCAATATCTGTCACATTCCTGGAAAGGATAATAATCTTGCAGATATTCTCAGTCGATTGTTGTTAAATAGAAAGACAGATCTATGTTATAAGTTATTCAATTATATTTTAATGTATCTGTTCTTTCATAAATTGTTAGGAAATTTAATGAATATATCAGCAAATAGCACCTGATTAAAGAACAATAGTTATAGCAATCGGCAACTGTATAATTTATTACTGTTGCGAATATATAGTTTAGTCAAATGGATACATATTTTGTTGATTTTCCATTATTTGACAGAGTCATCATGACTTGATGAAATAGTTTTGATGACCATAAATAATACCCGCGCACTCGATGGATACGTGGATCGTCGTGATCTTACGTCATGTGCAAAACATTACGGATACTAAGTATTCATGTTTCCGATTCCGATTCCATTTCAAAAACAAAAATTCCAAATTCGACCTCGTCTAACCTGCTTCATCAGCTGTGGTTATTGTTGAGGTATGTGGTTTTTGTGGGTTTATTAGCCCTAATTCTTGTCTTGTGAGTCCTATCTCAGACTGGTTATGTAGCGTTTGTGTCTGTAACGTCAGCAGTGGTCGGCGGCTATCCTTTGTGCTCTTCTGTTGTTGTGGTTTTCTTTGTTGGTGTAGGCTCCTGGCTCGTCTGGCTGCAGTCCTTATAAGGACTTTTCGTTATCCCACTCCAGCTGGGGGATCGGTTGGCGGCTGTCCTTTGTGCATGTTTCCACTTGTTTTCTTTGTTGGTGCAGGCTCCAGGCTTGATTGGTTGCAGTCCTTAAAAGGACTTTTTATTTGGTCTTTTTGTCTCCTTTCTTGTGTAGTTTCTGTAGGACCTTTTCGACGTTTTCATTTTCCTCCTAACGCCTATTTTCACTGTTGCGTTTGCGTATCTGCTGTCTAGCGTTTTCTTCCTCCGTGGTCAGCCATGGGACGATTTCACCGTCCTCGATATAGTACTCGAAGTCGGCCTCACAGTTGTAGTGTACTACTGGGTATACTATCGGTTTCCCCCGGAGTTTTTTAGACTTCTTCTTTTCTTTTTCTTCCCAGCGCCTTCTGAATTCCTCGCGCTTGATTCCTCCTTGTCGACTGGGTATTCTGTGCCTCCTTCAGAGATCCGACGGTATAGTAGTTCCCTCTTGGGCGTTGTGGTTGGGCTGCTGGCTTTAGCTTGCTGTTCAGACTCGGTCTCTTGGGTTTCTTCTTGCAGTTTTTCTGTGAGTTCTTGTGTGGCTTCTGTTGGTTTGTTTTGAAAGAGTTCCATTTCAGCTCTATGCAGTTCTCTTTCGGTCTTGATCATTTGTAGGATTTCTTCGTTCTCCTTCTTCATCTCAGCCATGCGCTGAATCTCTTGTTTGATGTTGAGCTGGATTTCTTTCATGTCGGCCAGCAGCTTCTCATTATCGTTGGTCAGAGTCGTCGTCAGCAGTGCCTTGACTTGCTTCTTCAACTCGTCTGCTTTTGAAGTTGATCTCTTTCAGCTTGTGCTATACCCGTGGCTGTCTCGCCCCTCCACATTGCTTCCTTGAATGGTGTCTTTGTGATGGTGGCGATCTTTAAGACGTCTCTGTGTCTTTGCAGGTACGGACAGCCCAGGTATCTTGCTCCATGTTTGCCCAGGCAGTTGGCGCACTTTCTTTTGTTGTTGGGTGCTCGGAAGTCCGTGTCCAGCTTGACCAGCGGACACTCCTTGAAGGCGTGGTGATCGGCGCAGTATCGACAGATTTCCGTCTTACTGCAACATGTTGCTCTGCTGTGGCCGACCCTCTGGCATCTTGAACATTGATCGACTCTTGGGATGAATCTCTCTGGCTGTTGAGTTTTCTTGCTGATTGATACTGTGATCGGCATTTTGCTGCCCTCCGACGTCACTACTACCAAGGTTGTAGGTATCTTGGAGTAGGTGAGAAGCCGCTCCGCCTTCAAGAATCGGATGTGAAGATTCTCTTCACGTAGCTGCTTCATGATTTCTTCATCTGTCATCTCCACAGGAATTCGCTTGACAACCCATCGGACTGTTTTTGAGTCTGTGTTTCCGACTCTGGTGTCTTTCTCCTCTTTCTTGTCTGCTGTCTTGGTTCTTGACTGTGTTGGGCTGTCAATCTTCTCCCTCGTAATAGCTTCAGTAATAGCTGTAGTATCAGGCTCTTTGATGCAGCTAGCAGGTGGGCTCTCGAAGTTCTTCTTCTTGTTGTCGGCTCCCACGCCGCACATCTTGGCAACAGCGTGTTTCTTGTTGTTGGACTTTCCATGTGACATTTTCCCGCTGATCAGGCTTCTTGACAGAATAATGCGACTTGACTTGTTAGCGCTCGCAGTGCGAATTGACGAGACGACGACATATTCATGTAATGTGTTGGGTAATTTTATAGTGATGTTCTCAAAGATAAGTTGAAACGGAACAAGAATTTCGTTAATTTTAGAACATGTTAATTTATGAATGGACATTGAACGTTCATAATTTAACATATATAATTAGGATTGTTAAATAGTTAATTACTAATTAGTTGGTAAAATAGTTAATTTTGTTATATTAATTAGTTACTTAGATAAATAATGTTATTATCTTAATTAAGATTATATTAGAATGGTTTATATTGTTAATCATCGGTTCATTAGTTAATTGATGAATGTTGAAGTGGTCAATGTTCCCAAGATATCCACACGAGAATGGATCTATAAAGTTTCTCTACCCTACCCACGGATATATTATGGATAAACATGGAATATATAGAGGAACAGCAACAACGATCAACGGCAACTGAGATGGATTACTGGGAAACCCATTATTACTCTCGTCCGAAACTCATGGTATTACCTAGAGTGAGGACACACTTGTCTATTAGGACACACTTGTCTATTAGGACAAGGTAGGGACTAATATGTATATTAGTTGGACTGATTCCCCATGATCAGCCACACGACGTCCAACGGAGGTTTGGACAGGTGGGCGTGCCCGTCATATGACTTTATTTTTTTTAAGGGTGGATAAGGGGGGGGGGGGGGGGGGTGGGAAACCAGGAACTATTCAGCTGTTGTTATTAATGTTGTATTAAGCATATGATTGCAGAGTATACATACATATATTCATAGAGAAAAAAAATGATAAATCATTTTTTTATCTGGGAGGGGGCATTATGCCATGACGGCACGCGCCACCAAAAGGAAAAAGGGGTTTTCCCAGATGGACACTAAAGTTGACAAACAAAAAAGGAGAAACCAATGGGAACGTAAAAACGTCATACGACAACAACAGGAGATGCTGTGAGACTACAACACCAAGTGGCTGTGTGTTCTGAGAGCTCCGCATGAAAAAGGAATAAGATCTGGACTAAGCGATGGTTGCAAGATTCGGCAAGTGAACAGCGAAAGGAGAGGAATGATCTGTTAATGAGAAACTCAGGCAATGAATGGACCGGGCCAAAATAAACCTAGACTATTTTCGGAAAAGACGACTCAATGATGAATTGGAAAAGACTGAGCGTGAAGGTTAACAGAGTGGAATCGGGGAACTGAGTCTAAGATGGATAGATAAACGTGACAGTTTTTAGTTTTAGATTAGTTGATCCCATGTGATTCTGCAGTGCATTAATAAATGCCTAAATCTGTTCACACGACTGCCGTCAGTTCTTTTGTGTAAATTCCAAGGTGAGACTTTTTTCTATTGTTAATGTTTTTATTAACGAGCGTTGCTGTTGCTATGGATCATCCCTGTTAATCTTATAAGGGACGACATCGCATCGAGGCAGATGCCTTTAAGAGATTAGAACAAGAATTGCCATTGTGAAGGTAGCCTTTTGCAAGATGAAAAACATACTAACCAATAAAAGGATATCAACTGAAATGAGAAAAAGAGTGTTGAAGTGCTACATAGAACCTGTACTTTTGTATGGATGTGAAGCATGGATAATGAGCAGTCAAGCTGAAAAACATCTGATGGCTGTTAAAATGTTTCTGAAGAAAAGGCAAAGAATACCATGGACAGACAGAAAAACCAATGAACAAGTCCTTCAAGAAACAAATGAAGATCATAAACTGATTAGAGTCATTAGACATAGACAGTCAACATTTTCTGGGCATGTTATGAGAAGAAATGACTTGGAGAACTTGGTGACGACTGGCAAGATCGAAGGGAAGAGACCAAGGGGAAGACCGAGAAGTAAATACCTGGGTGGCCTGGCCACGTGGCATGGTCAAGACAGGAAAAGGGAGCTAATCCACAACTCTGGTGATCGAGTGAGATGCTTATCGGCATGGAACATGATGGATGGATGGATGGTGTGAGGAGAAAAACAAACTACCAGTGGCTTGAGGCTCAAGTAATGACAGAATGGGCAAACCTTCTGGAAAAGGAAATTAATTATTTTAATATAAACATGGAAGGAAACAGAAGTTGGTGTGATAATGACAAAATAATAGGATGTGGAGAACTGAGAAATCTCACACCTGTCCGGAGAATCAACACTTTATTGATGACTTGTTATCCAACATATGTTACGTCTGACATAAACACTAGGAAGCTGCAGTAGAACAGTGCCTAGCAATGCTTACTGTCCTGTGGTCATGTGTCCGAATCCCCATCCAGGCACAGATTTAACAATAAATGGACCTAGGTTTCCTAGCTTAACATGGGTACCAGGAAATGTTCTGGGAAATGAAGGCAGCTGGCGTGGTGCTGACATCACCCATCAAATACTAATTGGTCTACACAAGCATGGGGTCAGCACCATATACCAATAATGCCTCCACGTTTAGAAAAGGGTCCATTTTGTGACTATTTTACATTAACACTAACATCAAGAATTGATTTCAGTAATCACATCACATGGCTGAAGCAAACATTGTTACTGTTCATATTGTCAATGTACAGATACTTACCCAGCTCACAGTTATCTCCTGTATGAGCCCATGGATCACTACACAAACAGCTGTAGTGCATCCAGTTTTCCTGGCACACTCCACCATTTTTACATGGATTCGGCCAGCATGATGACATACAGTTTGCTGACACTCCACTTGTGCTGGAAATTAAGTATTACAATAATATCCAGTTGTGTTCACATACAAGTATAACAAATTACACATGTATTTTTAGTTGGATCAGTATTTATTACTGTAATGTGATGACAGAAAGATAAAAGAAGCCATAAGGGAGACAAAATAAATAAGGACAGAGGACATCAACTGTTTGAAAAAGGTCAGTCTATGGTATCACCTGCTGACAATAATTATACGTTAATCAAAAATGGCCTTGAGTAGTAATCTTTCAAAATATGAGAGCTATTCAACCTCCGATTGGTTGGTAAAATTTTAATCAAATTGACAATAACATCTAAATACATACAAAAGTTACATACATCACTGTATTACTTTTCCACATAGTCATCACCTATATTCAGGCACTTGTCGTACCGTGGCATGAGTTTTTGTATCCCCTCGTCAAGGAACAGCGCCGCTAGGGTACTTAGCCAGTTGTTGTCTCATCCATGAGCTCCTTGGTGGTGTCGAAGTGCTGGGTAGCCAGCCAGACCTTCATCTTGCTGAAGAGATGATAATCGCTTGGTGCCAAGTCCGGGCTGTAAGAGGGGTGGTTGAAAATGTCTCACTTATACTGCTCAAGTAAAACCTTTGTGCGAGCAGCATAGGTGGTGGTGGTGGTGGGCGTTGTCATGCAGGATAATGACGCCACTGGTGAGCATTCTGCACCTTTCGTTTTGGATTGACTGACGAAGCTACTGCAGTGTTTCACAATAAACTTCTGACATTATTGTGGTCTCTAGTGTCATGAATTCCATCAACAAGATACCCTTGCAGTCCCAGAACACTGTAACCATCATTTTTTGTTGTGAAAATGTTTGCTTGAATTTGTTGGGCTTGTTTGGAGAATGAGTATGTATCCACTGTTTTGACTGTTCCTTTGTCTCTGCATTCACGAAGTGAACCCATGTCTCATCCCCAATCACTATTCTGTCGAGAAATGAATCACCCACTTCCCAGTAGCACAGAAGGAATGTCAAAGCTGAGCCCATTCTTTGAGCTTTGTGAACATCAGTCAGTTCCTTTGGTGCCAACCATGATCAGAATTTTTGGTAACCTAACCTCTCTGTGATAATTTGAAACAGACCAGCCCTAGAAATTTGTGGAAATTCTGTAGAAAGATCTGAAATTGTGAAACTGTGCTTTCCCACTACGACTTGGTAGACTTTTTGAATGAGCTCATCTGTCACACATAAATGTCGTCCTTGTCCACCCTCATCATGCACATCTTTAAGCTCATCTCTGAATTTCCTACACCAATCCCTCACAGAACTGTCATTCATAACATTATCACTGTACACATGACATAATTGACAATGAATCTTCTGCTTGAAGAAAACAAATCACACCACGAATTTCACAGCTGGGGGGAAAGACAATAACAGTGTCCATGTTTATTCATTCACGATTTGTGAACCGCTGAACAAATGTGACTGTGGGTTGATGTGTAGTGAGCTAAAAGACTACTGAATGATGCAAGCAATGAACAGTGTCGCTATGGCAACCAGTTTATTTTTACAAGCCAATCAGAGGTTGATTTTGGAATAACCCTTGTATATAGGAAATTAAGAGGGGCAAAAAAAAAGAAGATTACTCAGCAAGATAACTCTAACTTCAGATATGATAACCACACAACACAATACTAGGAAAAGCATGCAGTATATTCCTGGTGTTTCTAACATATCTGGTAATGACTAGGCAGAAGGACTAGCAAAGAAGGGGTCTAGACAAGAACATTCATGTACAGTAGCAAATCTCAAAACAGTCAAATTAATAAGAAATGTAAACAAAGTTACATGCTGGACACATGGACTACTGGAGACATTGAGAGGGATGTATACAAACATAAGACTTTTAACACAACAATTATTGCTGATTGAACATGGAAGGAAAATCATGTACAGTAGGAAAAAGGAAGACTGCAACCTTAGATGATTCCAGAGTTAAGTGCGCCTTCTCCTGCATTATCACACTTGATAGACGGTGCAGAAAACAGAATCCTGTCACTGTCAATGCAGAGGTCAACGCGCTCATCAATGAACACGCAGACAACCCCCAAGTGCTTATCTATACAGATGGATCTGTTGTAAAGAAGCAGAGAAGTGCATGGGCATTTACAGCCCGTTCAGCGGGCCGAACCGTCCAAGAATCCAGTGATGCCCACTCTATGACCACGAGCAGCATGGCGATGGAGGAGATGGCAGTAACACAGGCTTTCATATGGCTAGAATCACAGCATTATACCAACGTGTGTGTACTAAGTGATTCAATTAGCATGATTCGGAAGGTCGAAGCTGAATCTGTATGTAGACAGTGGACTGAGTCGCTGAGGAAGTCTATTGTCCGTAAAGTCACCTTCATCTTTGTCCTGGGACATGTGGGAGTCAAGGGAAATGAACGAGCTGATAAACTGGCTGGCTATGCACCCCCTGCAGATGGCCAGCCCATGGATCGTGCCGATGTTATTAACGTCCTTAAAGACACGTCGAGAACAGAAGAGATAAACTGGCTGGCTATGCACCCCCCTGCAGATGGCCAGCCCATGGATCGTGCCGATGTTATTAACGTCCTTAAAGACGCGTCGAGAACAGAAGACTTTGACATCAGTGAATCCACATCGCTGTCCAGGATGAAAGACTTGGGAGTAAAAATTGGCACAGCCAGACACGAGAGGTACATCGGGAAAATGAGGTGCCTCATTAACCAACAGAGAACTGGCACTATTAGCCACCGAATGCTGATGCTTATGCTGGGGGGAGGATCTGAGCACCTATGGACCTGTCCGGAGTGCAATGAAGATACCCCAACTGGTAACTGATTCCAGAGTTTCTACTGATTAAATATCTTTACGAGATTGTTGAACATCACCTTATAGAGTGTCCAGCTCACAAGTGACTGGATCTCTTTCCTCATTATTGCATCCAGTCGCTTGCTGGATTTCTTTCCTCATTATTGCATCCAGTCACTTGTGAATCCACTGCAAAAACGCTCACACCACGTGGCTCGCACACTCCTCAGATGTATGGTCTACCCAAACTTCACAAGCCCGGCATCCCGCTAAGACCTATCCTGTCCATGGTTTAACTCTGCACAACACTGAATGGCAAGACAATATCTCTGTCAGACAATAGAGCTCTTTTGCAGTGTTTCAAATGCTTCCACTATCAATTAAACAAAGACATTATTGTAAGGATTTAAACTGATTTTTCTTGGCAAAATTTTGTAGTAGTTCAGTTCAGATTATTATCATTACACGCCAGATAATCCATAGATGCTCCAATCTCCTACAAAGTAAATTCATCAGCGTACGGCAACAACCTGACCCTTCCAGTGTTGATTGATGAGTTTCCTTGCAAACTTGGTGTGCTGTTACTTTCTTGCCAGGCTGATCTTTAATCCAGCACCTACATTCTGACTAATGATGCTGATTAGTTAGTTAGTTAGTTAGTCGCGGTTCCAACTTCACGGCAACGGGTCGTCCCCATGTTGCTCCGTTCCTGTGCCAGTGAATATCATAAAATGCTCCTCACTGCCCCATGCGAAGAATGGAATAGACAGGAGTGTCGGCAATTAATTCAGCTGAAAGTCTTTATTTTGGCTGGCCTCTCTAAGAGCATTCATGATGTTTGATCAAAGCACTGGTTGACCCTCTGATATAGTGGCAGTGCTGGTCAGCCTTTTATCTTTTTCTCTGCCTAATGGGTATGTCATAAACTATTTAGACCAAGGGAGATGACACGTATTCAACATTCAGCATGACACCTGTAATATCAAGATTTACCTGGGATTCTAAGAGGGCAATGGCATACATATTCAACATTCAGCATGACACCTGTAATATCAAGATTTACCTGGGATTCTAAGAGGGCAATGGCATACATATTCAACATTCAGCATGACACCTGTAATATCAAGATTTACCTGGGATTCTAAGAGGGCAATGGCATACATATTCAACATTCAGCATGACACTTGTAATATCAAGATTTACCTGGGAATCTAAGAGGGCAATGGCATACATATTCAACATTCAGCATGACACCTGTAATATCAAGATTTACCTGGGATTCTAAGAGGGCAATGGCATACATATTCATCATTCAGCATGACACCTGTAATATCAAGATTTATCTGGGATTCTAAGAGGGCAATGGCATATTAACCACTGATGTAAACAATAAGTTCATGCCTCTTGGCTCCCCACCCCTTAAATGAAGAAGATGAATGGATCATAACATCCACAAAATAGGTAAGCACTCACACTGCTACGGCTCTCTGTGTAGACTTGCTGAGATAACTTAGTCAGCTGTACATGTCCATTCATTATATATCCTTGGAAGTGAAAAGTTATGAGGGAATCAATGTGCATTATTTCAGTATACTTACCTCCCATCTATGAGCTGAGTGAGATCCACAGACTGCTGATTGTATACAAGTCCATAAAAACAACCGGTAAACCCTTCTGCATCATGGACTTCAGAAATTCTAGATGTGATTGTCATACAGAGTTTTGTAGGCAAAATATGACAAAGTTATTTTACTAAACAAATGGATTATAATGTGACAAGTGTCTTTGCTAGACAAAATAGATTAGTGTAACAAAGTGATATTGCTAGACAAAAGAGATTGTAATGTGACAAAGTAATTTTACTAGACAAAATGGATTACAATGTGAGAAAGTTCTTATGTTAGACAAAAGAGATTGTAATGTGACAAAGTAATTTTACTAGACAAAATGGATTACAATGTGAGAAAGTGCTTATGTTAGAAGAGATTGCAACGTGACAAAGTAAGCAAGCAAAGGACCTTTTTACACGCCTCAAGGCACTCTGGGCATATGGTAACAGACCCATATTTTCATAGACCAATCAGCATTTCATATGTGATGTAGTTAGTTTCACATCGATTGTCTTAACTTCTCAAGACATTTTCTGGTACCTAATTTAGGGATGTGTAATGTCTCCAGATCTTTTGTCCCTGAATAGTAAAATTATTTCGAGAAATATACAAGATATGAAAGGAATCATCATTGGAGAAAGAAACATCACTAACATTAGATATGAAGATGATACAGTATTGATTGCAGACAATGAACAGGATCTGCAACATTTAGTAGATGCGATTGTTGCACACAGTGAACAACTAATGTTGGAAGGAAGACACAAATTATGGTCATCACTAGGAAGAATAAAATACAACAATGTAATATGCAAGTAAATGGAAATATTCTTAAACAAGTGAATCGGTACATTTATCTCAGAACAGTTATAACATCTGATGGGAGATGCCTTGAAGAGATTAGAACAAGAATTGCCATGGTGAAGGTAGCCTTTTGCAAGATGAAAAACATACTGACCAATAAAAAGATGTCAATTGCTACGAGAAAAAGAGTGTTGAGGTGCTATACAGAGTCTGGACTTTCGTATGGATGTGAAGCGTGGACAATGAGCAACCAAGCTGAAAAAATTTGATGGCTGTGAAAATGTGATTTCTGAGGAGAATGCAAATACTAGGACAGAAAGAAAAACCAATGACTAAGTCTTACAAGAAATGAATGAAAATCGTAAACTGATTAGAGAAATTAGACATAGACAGTCACAATTTTTTTGGGCATACTATGAGAAGAAATAAATTGGAGAACTTGGTGACAACTGGCAAGATCGAGGGGAAGAGAATACCTGGATGGCTTAGCCATGTGGCATGGTTGAGACAAGAACACTGAGCTTATCCACGACTCTGGTGATCGAGTGACATGGCTTATCGTCATGGCACATGATGGATGACATTTTAGAAAATACTCCCCAATAAATATCTGTGCCATGGTCACTGGGTCATCTCGTCACTATGCTACTGTGCTCCCTAATTTGACAAAGTGCTAAACCATAAAGAAAGAATATCAAACTATTGTTGAGTGGATGATAATCAGCAATTTTAGCCATCTGATATACAGTGAATACTTTAGCCATCTGATATACAGTGAATACTTTAGCCATTTGATATAGTAGTTTACAGAGACCAGCAATAGAAGGAATAGTTTCTGGAAGAAGAGGCAACAGTTAACCAGTGTAACTGTGAAAACAGGA
This sequence comes from Cepaea hortensis, assembly GCA_963921405.1. Lineage (NCBI taxonomy): Eukaryota > Metazoa > Mollusca > Gastropoda > Stylommatophora > Helicidae > Cepaea > Cepaea hortensis. Next base: position 65,382,695 of record OY992885.1, read on the forward strand.
CACTACAGAAATCTTAGGCATGAAAATGCATGAGGCAGGAGCACTGGTGAAGGATGGAGAATATTTCTGATGAGTCACGATGATAGAGACATTCTGCATAATATAATACATACATATAATGATGTACAGTAATGGACAGAATGAGGACAAGAGATATGCTCATGTGCTAAATAACAATAATACTAGCAAACTTTTATGCAAACTTTGAGAGAAGGTTCACAGAGATGGACCTCCAAAGATGCAGTGACCAGAAACCACAAAGTGGAAGAGCCTCTGGAATTCATCTGCTGATTTCCAAAATCAGGGCAAATTATATCCACCGAAATGTGTGTTCTGCTAATGAATGATTTGATTACAATGTCTGCCAATTGCATGTCCTACTAGGTTTTTTCTATAAGAGAAGATTTTGTTGCATATGGAAGGTCTCAAAATTGGAGGAAGCCTCAAACATCTTTAAAATTTGCTGCAGTGACTGAGCATGGCAAGGGACATTTCATTCGTTAAAAAACAGAAAGTTACTGCTATTACACTTTTCTGAGGTGGAATTCTACCTCAACAAAAGCACTACAGTTTGCAAGGTATATGTCTAAGGGAAGTCATCAAAGTCTCAATGAGTCTGCATACTGCATCCTGATGGTATTTAACAGCACAGCCAATGAAAAGCAGGAAAGTGATGCTAAAGAGTTATATGACAATTCCTTAATTGATCCTATAACCAGATTTGAACATCAAGTGTTAGGCCCTACATATCCAGAAGCCTCCTGAATGGTGGAGAATACCCATATGTAACCCTTGCCCAGTTTGAGGGTTACATGTCAGGCATGCAGCCTGTATAGTCTTTTTGTGGACAGAATGGACACAGATGATACCACTACACCAAGAAAGATGATTATCCTACAAAGCAGCACTGGAAGGTACATGGAAACAAACACATACTACTAAGAAGTCATGTGTGCTTGCCAAAAACATAGCACATGTGCTGTAATCTGAAACAACAAAAATACCAACTGTGAAAAATATCAATCGTAAAATAGAATAAGTCAATTCAGATGATCTGTCTACTGGGTACCATTTCTTAACATCACAAACAATTCTACATGTCTCATTTAGATGTTTTTAAATATGGTAATAGTCTATGTTTTATTATTGGCTTTAATTAAGTTTTACGTTAGAATCTTCTCTTTGAAATGTTTCTTCTACATATTTTATAATCTTATTGTATGCATGGCAGTTTTGTTAAAAGTGGTCCTTGCTTTTCTATTTAGTTAGTAAGTTAATCGACAGATCATCCTCATTGCACATTGAACCATTAAGTCCATAAGTGCTCGGATCCCCTCCTCAGCAAATCCTGCAGCGTTTAGCAGCTCACGACACCAGTTCTGTGTTGGTTTATTAATCTTTTTTTGGCTTCCTGTGTAGTGTTCTTGTTTGGCCACACCTCTTTTAACTTGCTTTTCTCGCAGCCTAACCATGGTTGTACACTCACAGTCATCGTTAGTTCTCGTAAATGACTTACTTCTTGTAGAGCATTCAGAATGTCTGCCTGGTCCATGGCTCGTCTGCCTTCCATAGTAGCCCTACCTGCAAGCCTGTTAGCCTGCTCATTTCCTTGTACACCCACATGCCCTGGCACGAAAATGAAACTCGTCTTTGCAACCGAGACTGCTCCAGAGACAGCAACAACTCTCTTTGGACCCATCCCATCTCTATCCTCCTGAGCATACTCATTGAGTCACTAAGGACACATGCCCAATTGGATGTCTGTGTCTCGAGCCATGTTACTACTTTACTTACTGCCATGACTTGCATAGTCAGGCTACTTGTGGTCAAAGCAAAAGCACCAGACTCTTCCTTCACAATTTTCCCTCCTGCCTGAGCCGTAAAGGCCCATGAACTTCTCACTCCTTGATTGACCAACCCATCCATGTAGATGACAGTATCATCCTCTAAAGAATTCTTGAAGATCAGAGCCTGTACTTCCGCCTCCACAGCAGCTGGATTTTCTTGTCTGCATTTCCTATCTAGTTGGATGCACACAAAGGATGTACAGAACTCTGTTGGCACTTGTACCCACTCCTCGCCAGGTTTTAAGTCCTCAAGTGAACACACCTGCTGAAGAATGTCTTCAGCTTGACCCATGAACGACTTTCCTCTTTTTAACCTGCTGCCCTTTACCTTCTTAATCTCGCTATGCAATGTTTGCGTTGACTCTGAGGTAGGCATGTACTCGGCAAATTTGTATTCTGTCCTTCATGGTTGGAATATCAAGAAGGTAGCACATCCCCCTGCTGTATCTTTTGCACATCCAAGAATACATAGCTTCGCTCTGTTCGTTTGCATCTGCTTCTGGCTGAGAGTCAGGATCGCCATCAGATACTCCAAAACAGAAAGGACCAGGCCCTTGTAAAGAAGACATAGATGGCACTGCTTACACTTTGCCACCGCCATCACCCGCATTGCAGCCAAACCAACCATGTCACTGTTGCCTTTGTTGGATTGACCATTGACCCAGCTTCAACACACCAAATGCTTATGCGATTGAGTTTGGTTTGTAGTTCCACAGAAACCTGGTCTCTATCTTTACCCTGACGATACACTAAAACATTGTCTGCATACGACGTCCTCCCAGGTCCTATAATTTGCTCGTTGGTGATTCTCACAGTGTAGGCATTGAACAGCACCGGAGATAATGGTGATCCCTGTGGTAGGCCAGGATATATTTTTGTTGGTTCCGAAGTCCATCTGCCACATCTAAAGACTACTTTCCATTGGAAGAGGGCTGCAGCGATCCAACTAAGGAGGAAAGAACTTATCTTGAGTTTAAGAAGCTGAAGCATTAAAAAATCAAACGGTACTCTGTTGTATGCGCCTTCAAGATCAATTCTGCAGCAAATGTTTCAATGCCCGAGTGGAAACCTTCATAGACATCATGGGCAAAAACTGCTGCATTGGTCCAGGTTTCTCTTTTTAGATGGTATCCTCCCAGGGTAGGTGGGGAAAAAACCTTGCCCCTCTAGCTGACTTTATATTTTTTTGGGAATTAACTTCTCCAATAGCTTGCCTGTTGTATTCTGCATGGTTATTATCTGATATCCCTGAATTTTTGTGTGGTCTTTGCCAGGCTTTGGCAAGAGAATCAGATAGCTGTGTAACTATTCCCCCTTGATGCTAGCACTCCCTATACTGTTGTTGTACATGTCTGCTAGTTCCTCTAGCGGGTTATCGGTACACATATTGATGTCGTCATACCTTATACCATTCGGCCCTTGAGCGCTGTTTTTTTATCGTTAAAGCAAAGCCTTGATCTCTTTCACTGTCACTGTGTCTTCATCTGAAATGTTCTGGGCCTTACAACTATCTGAGGTAACCTCCTTGGCAAGATTTCGGCCTCCTATGTCTGTCTGGTTGCTCTGCTCTTGATTGATTGATTTAGGAACCGACATCACAGCATTCGGGGCATTCCCATAAGCGCTCCGTCCCCATCCTCAAAAGCCAGTGAAGAGTTCCAACACCAATAGTACCAGTAGCAATCTGATTATATGTGCGTCTCGCCTTTCCTCTAAGCGTCGAGCATTGGCCAGATCCCCTTGTCACTCCACACTGTCGCATTCTTGCCAGACCATGGTGATCCATCTGCTCCTCCGACGTGTGCATGTGCTCCCACAAGGCCGCAACCACGTCTGCCTTATCATGCATCAATACTCCACCAAGTTTTGCAGAGCCAGCCAATCTGTCTGCCTGTTCATTCCTCAGCACACCCTGGAGAAAAGATCAAGATGATGCTTGCCACCTGTGACTTCTGAAGCAAAGCAAGCCACTCAGTACGAAGCTTGCCTGTCCTCACCCTACTCTGCATGTTTTCTGAGTCAGTTACAATCACGATGTGTGTGTCTGTTGTATTCTCCATCCAGTGGAAAGCTGCACTGACTGCCCCCACCTCCATTCTTAAGCTAGATGTTGTGGTATCATATGCCAGGCTCTCCTGACCAAACCATCTGCTCTAGATAGCGTTGGAAGAGTCTTTGCTCTTGTTCTCGTCAATCCTCTGCCAGATTAGGTCAGCACCTTGGAAGTCAGGAATACTCTTATTCTTGACTACTCCATTCATGCTTTTATGCAGTCACCAGAACAATTTCAGTGACTTGTCTGTGCTTACTCTTCGACATAACTCATTTTTCACTTTTAACCACCTTCACCAGTTTTTTTAAGTAGCTTACTTTTGTGTGCATCTCTCTTTCTAAGTGCACGCAAGGACTAGGATGGGCAAGTCTGTTCTTCTTGGCATTTTGCCATTTCCTAACAGTGCTACACTTATCAACCCAGGCCTTTTCCACCTCCAAATTCCACCAAGGTGGCTGCTGTCAGCTTTTTTTCCTGCCATGAAGCTTTCTGTGCTTGTCGTGCCTTATTTTATTCACCACAAATTGCCCTGTACTGTGATACTGGAACGTCTTGACCTTTGACTTGTGCTGCCTGGTTCTACCTTTCTCCACCAATATTCTGCAAGGGTGGTGGTCTCTGCCGTGGTACCCTAGGACACCCCATCTACACACTGTAGTGAGTGAAGGAGAAACCAGCGCCAAGTCAATAACACTGTCCTTATCACCTGGACGACTTGCTGTCCTGGTGACACAGCAACTGTTGATACAATCCAGGTCAAAGGTTTCAAGTGCAGCCTCGAGCTCCTTCCCCTGTGTGTTGGAGGAAATGTTCCCCCATTATCTGCCCTTAGCGTTGAAATCGCCACAGAAGATAATATTCCTGTTGTGACCTAATATGTCACTTAAGCACTGCCACTTCTACAGGACATTGCAGTCAACACCAGCATTTTTCAACTGCTATTGATGTCTTGGCAAGTTTTACATTCAGTAGTTTGCCATTGCTTTCTGAACGACCGGCTCACACACCTTTCCGTAAGAAACCAACATGACGTGATCCGCTGCCAAATCTCGTCCAGCTATGTTTCGTACGTAGGTATATGGGATTACAAACAGCGTCCTTAATCCCTTTGCTGGGGGGACTGACTTCAAGTATTTAGGAAGTATAATATCATCAAATGGCAAATCAGAAGATGAGATAGAAAATAGATGAGATAGAAAATAGATGCAATAAGGCAAATCAACTCATTGAATAAATGGCACCAAAACTAAAGAACAAACACGCATCAACAGATATTTTTTAAAAAAGCACTTTACAACACAACAACCAACTCTTTGCTACCAATGCCAAACCTAAGAAAAGAAAAATTACAAGATAGGAAATGAGATTTCTGAGAAGAGTACTCAATGTATCAAGAAGAGAGAAAATCAGAAATGAAGAAATCAGGACTAAAGTGTGGGTTATAGCACCACTAGATTTAATCAGAAGTTAAATGGTTTGGCCACATAACTAGGCTACCAACTAACTGTATCACAATAAGCAATGATGTACAGACCAAATGGAACCAAAAGAAGAGGCCGGCCATGTAAATAATGGACAGAGGGAATAACAGAGTCTATGGGAATCACGATATATGAAGCCCATAAACAGGCACTCTCCTGATATTTATGCTTCATCTCGAACTCGAAAGAGGAACAAGATGAGATGAAAAGTCTGGAATCTTAATCTCAAAATATAACTTAAGTTATATCAGTACACCAATCTCTGCCATTAATTACAGTTTTATTGTTTACTACTTAAAGGTTTGAATTTAATAATGATGAGAATGTTATCATACAATATATGCAATATTACTTGTTAGCAACTCCTCCGAGATACAAGATGCCGCTGAAATCTGCAATATTGTGTACATTGTTTGGTAGCTCTACCACTGCCTTTGTAGAATCTAGGCTAAATCTCACATTGTAGGGATCATGTTCAATGTTGATCATATGCCATTCCCCTTGGTCTATGCGGTTTATGGCAATTAGAGTTTCTGCAATCTCATAACCTTCAATCTTGAGGTAAAATCTGACTTGATACTCTGCACATAAAATAAAGTCACACTAGAGAAAATAACATCAAAACAAAACTTATTTCAAAATAAATAATTACATAATTACAAATTTCATTTACATAAATATCATGAACTACTCTAATAATGTTTATACTGTTACAATGTTGAAGCAATCTTTATTTATTCTTTAATGATAATTTAAAAAAAATGACTTCATAGTATAAGAAAGTTCTGCGTCAACATTACAAAGAAGGTGAAACTTAAATGTCTCCAAAAGCCATTGGCAATACATGTAACAGATAATTTGTATTCAAGCAAAAATTATGCAACATTTTGATACTGAAGAACTGTCCCATGTCACATGAAATATACCAGGCAAATTTCATGCAATATTTCATCATGTATTGTTTGCCAGGTGTGAAGGATCATTCTCTTATGTGCATGGCTTTAATACTTTTGAAGAACTGCCCAGGGGATATATTTCATAGAGACTTCATTTAGAATATTTCCATATTTAGTTCATGATTCTTCTCTTTTTTAATAATTTTCTTGTAGTCACATCAGGCCTGTTGGTATAGGATATGCTTGCTTGTGTTCGCTGGCTGTGAACTCCAGCGCGAAGTCCTGTATGTCGGATGAAGACATCCTGTTGTCCAACATCAGTGTGATGTCATACAGGACCTGAGGTTTGCGTGAGTATCTGTTATCCCATGCCTGGTTTATTGGTGTGAAGACGATCCTACTGACTTTAGCCAGGACCCCAAAGGGACCTGTTGCCCAGGACGCTCGGTGAGGACGCGTCGATAGGTCTTGGCCAGTATAGAACCCAGCCCTGGTGCCTTGGAAACACCTCTGCGTCCCGGTATAGGATATAGTACTATTCTAATTATAAATTCCAGTAACAGGTATCATAAATGCTGCTAGGTCACAATATTATTAATAATGCATAGTTAACGGTGGGAAGTGGGCACAACAGCTTTGACCATTAAAAAATATACTTGACACGTTTCTGTGCAGGCCGTTATCTCTACAGGTCTGATGCCAGTAACAGGTACCATAAATGCTGCTAGGTCACAATATTATTAATAATGCATAGTTAAAGGTGGGAAGTGGGCACAACACACGACTTTCATTAAAAAATACCATTAAAAAATATACTTGACACGTTTCTGTGCAGGCCGTTATCTCTACATGTCTGCATTTGTGTACAAGTTTACAAGAGAAATTAATAAAAGACACCAGACAGCATATACCTACGCAAAAAACGGGCATTGAAAACCATTACAGCACTAGTAAAAAGTAAGATATTTATTAATATTATTATTTTTAGTTTAGTATTATGACTTTTGGAGAAAGAAAAGACAATAATTATATACTAACCAGATAAAATCTTGATGTAAAAAATGTTGCCTCTGTTCTTGGGATCTCTATTTGCAGCCTGTTCTTGAAGATCACTGCTGTGATACAGAAGGACTGTATTTGTTTGGTGAGTTTTAAAATTAACTCGAAAATCTCCCTTTTTCCAGGATTGTAGTCTCATGAAGCTATTGCTGTTAGTGATGGTTACTGATTTCTCTTGTGACTGGGATTCTGGAAATACACAAAATGAAGTGTCAATTCATAGACTGATGCAGTAAATGTTTTTCTAGGCTACCCAGTGACATCTGATGGAATATGTGACACAGAGGTTAAGAGAAGAATTACCAAATCCAGACTCGTTTACTAGAGTAAATAAATCCTTTTAATCAAATATTACGAGAAACACAAAATCAACTTAATAATAAGTTGTGTGTAGCCTGTTCTTTTGTATGGATGCAAATGATGGACAATGAGTAATGAAATGGCGAGGAAGCTAATTGGAGTGGTGATGTGGTTTTTGAGAATAATGTTGAAAATATTGCGGGCAGAAAAGAAAACAAATACTGAGGTATTAACAGCTGCTCTTCAAAACTGTAAGGAAAAGATAAATGAAATTTATAAGGAATATCATGAAATGGTTGCCTTTGTCTAAGGTATGAGGCAAATTAAGTTGAGTTAAGAACCGACATCACTGCACTCAGGACATTCCCATAAGCGCTCTGTCCCCTCAGCAAAGAGTCACACTACCAATCGTTCCCACCGGTATCTGATTTAAAGTTCTCATCTTCCCTCTTAGTTTTGACATTCTTCCAGAACTCCTGCAATCTCATTCTTTCCACATACAGGTTGTCAATCTGCTCCCCCACCTTCTCTGCCTGGTCCCACAGGCACCCGACCACCTCTCCCTTGTCAATAGGTAATCTACCACCAAGAGGGGCATTCCCTGTCAGTATATTAACCTGTTCATTTTCCCACACTCCCGCATTGCCAGGGCAAAAAATCCATGCAATTCTCACAATCTGTGACCTCTGAAGCGAGGTGAGCCATTCCACACAAAACATTCCTTTCTCCACCTTATTAAGCATACTCTTTGAATCTGTAATGAATACAATTTGTGTTGCAATGGTCTCCTCTAACCAACGGAATGCCGCTGTGACTGCCTCCACCTCCATTCTCAAGCTGGAGGTGGTAGGCTCATATGCAGACTCTACTTTTTCAAGAATCGTCCATTAGCCTTTGCAATGAAACCCCAACCACTATGTATGTTTCTCACCACTGACCCATCGGTGTAGATGACTATGTCACCATGATGTGTGTTACTCTGGATCAGTTGTTGCACCTCAAACTCTGTGCGGCCCACTGCCCATTCTCTGCGCTCACGACCCAGTGTTGCTATTACATTGTGCCAGTCCGACATGTCTTCCAGTACTTTAACCCACTCTTTTTCACAACTGATGGTCTAGATCACACACCTGACAAATAGATATCTTAGTCTATGACCCGTGACCATATCCATGGCTTCATGCAGGGGGTGATCCCTATCTGCAGCAGCTCTCAGGTACCATTTGGCCTGAAGGACCCTGTGCCTATCTATCATTGTTGGTAACACCAGAATATGCCTCATGCATATAATTGGTGTGTCCTTTGTGCACTTTGGACACAGAGTAAAAGAATTCTACACTGAATCAGTTAGCCAACTGGTGTTTTCAACATGGTCATGGTTTGTCAGCCAGCTAATTCTGTTTGTTTGTGCTACAGGGTTACCTGTTTTATTTCTTTGTACTCATTCTAGTGTTGCCTGTTATATTTGTGACACTGAAATTATTTATGACAGATAAGCACAGTTCCAACTCTCTCTCTCTCTCTCTCTCTCTCTCTCCCTCCCTCCCTCCCTCCCTCCCTCCCTCCCACCCACCCACCCACCCACCCACACACACACACACACACACACACACACACACACACACACACACATGTGTGTGTGTGTGTATTGGCAAGAAAGACAACGTAATTATAATAATGCAAAGAAAATAATACTGAAAATATGTACCACTTCCCCAGCATCTCAAAGGTCCAAGTGTCATCTGTGCAGTGCCTTCATTGTTCTGAATAAATGAAAGTTCCATGAGAGGCAACTGGTTTAGCTGACGGTTAAAACCTTGATCAACTCTGGGTTCCACTGAATCTGCAGAGTAAAATAGATTTAAAGATTGAGCACAACCCCCTACTGGCAATGCTGATCATATTCCGGCACGAACGTTAAGCCTTGTTCACGTCAGATTGGAAGCACCAAACTCAAGTTTCGCTCTTGTTTGAGCTCATCAGTAGTGCATATCCTTGACTGGACTTTGGATTGAACTTCAGATCATTGGCGTGTGAGACATGTGTGCAACCACTGACCACGGCCAATTATCATACTAGAATATCACGTCACCCATTGTAGGCTGTAGCTCAAAATTTGCCCAATCGCAGCGACTAACATCCGTTAATCGAAGTGGCCCCGAATGATCAGGTGATTAATAGATTTGATAAATATTAAATAAAATAGATTTATATGTTAAAACTACAGAATAAAATTGAGATAAAATAACTGTAACAGTTACTATGAACCACAAGTCAATCATGTAACAGTTAGGGGCTGCGTGGTCTTGAGGTATGGTGTCCGCCTCGTGTGCTGGAGGTCCCAGGTTCAAGCCCCGGTGATGACTGGGATTTTTTCTCGTGGACTTCTAGTAATAAAATTCCCCCTGGTCTCTGGGTAGTGAGATCGGACGCCCCTGTGTATTGTTGCGCACGTAAAAAATCCCTTGGCAGTTGGAAATTGAAAAAGAGTAGCCTAACGGCGCTGCCCGGGCAAAATTTCGAGTTAAAAATCTACCTAAAGTACTTCAGGATCCTCGCCGGTGCTGCAGAGTTCGTGCACTGAGCTGAGTTTCTCCAGACTCAGGTTTGAGTTAGGAGGACAACGGAGCACTTTGGGTTGCACCCGTGTGCCGTGATATTGATCCATCGACTAAACTAAACTAAACATGTAATAGTTAGTAGCAAATCTGAATTCACTCAACATAGTTCTCAGTGCTAATTTTTCCAAGAAAATGTATCATTTGGAAAATGACTGCCAAAAACTTTATATATGACAGAAACACCACAGAAAAAGAGAAAAAGCAAGACTAACAGGCACAAAACACATCTACTTTTTTAGTTATAATAAACCGTTTTTTAAAGGACAACATTCTTCATATTTCTCGCTTTCCATTGTCCATGTGACAGTTTTTAGTATCAGGATAAGAAATTATTTGTGGGCAAGGTCTCCGTGAGGCTGTGTACAAGGCAATGTTCTTATTTCTTATAATCCATCATTAGTGGGGTCCGTCCCTTGCCCTATTTTTTATCTAAATGTCAATCCAGTGTGACACTGACCATAACATCCATCAAGTGCCCATTGCTCTAACCTTATGGGGCTAGTAACATACCTAATATGGCTAACGGCATGAAAATAGGTCCTACTATATCAGCTACCATATTGATTCCTACTGAATGTTACAGTTTGCCCAAAACTACTTTTAACATAAAAGCTCTCTTATTTTCCGCACATCTTACAATTTATTAAATGCATCATCCATCCGTTGTGTGAATATGCACTAGGAAGAGATGTGATATAATGTACTTTGGACACACTGGTAGATGTTTAGCAGACAGGTTTAGGAACATCTGAAAGATACCACACATAAAATTCATGGAGGAATATTTTGCCTAATGAAAATGCAGTTTGTCCCATGAACATAAGCAGAAGATAAAAACATACACACGCCTACATGGTGAAGGGAGGGAGATATGGAGGGAGGCAGAAAGACAGAGAGAAAAAGAGAGAGAGAAAGAGAAAGAGATGATGGTGATGATGACACAGTTATATAAAGTCATCTGTATCTACTTTAATCATGCTAGAACTGTTCAATACTGCAAGAACACTATTTTCCCCATGCTCACAAAATGTAAGTTTTACCCAGTTTTGAATACCCAGCTCTTTCAGAGCAAGGTATGTACTGTCTTTCCTTGTGTTCATGATCATCCTTTAGGTTTTGTACCCACCATTTAAAACGTGAGATTAAATAGAATGAGATGGTTACATAATGCTGAATGAAATTTGCCATATGCTGAGAGAATATGAATAAAATTTGATGGAACTGCGGTAAAGCTGTGGAAATGTAAACAATATAAAATAGCACAAAGTAATGCAGCTTTACAGAACAGAATTATGAAACATACAGGACACTGCAGTGACTAGCCTTCATCAGCAAACAAATACATGCACAAAACACAACATTTAGTCATGGAGAAGACCCTCCGGTGACTACATTAAGGCATAAGGACGGGATGAGAAGAATAAAAAGATGAAAAAATGAGAGCAATGAAGAGAAAATGAAAATATAAAAAAAAATGTTGCTATTTTATCCTCTTTTATACATAGCCATGGGAGTCTGTGGGTCATGGGGACCGGAGTAGGGAATGATACCAGGGTAGTGGGTAGTAACGGTTCAGTGAAAGATTGTATGAACATCTACTGGGACTCCTTAGCTTTCACTCTCGGATAACTATCACATCTCCATTGCTTCCAGTTTTCCGCCTTACATCCCTGCCCCTTATTTTCATGCACCACTTCCACTCATTTACCTGTGACTTTCACTGAACCGTTACCATCCCCTACCCTGGTATCATACTCTACCCCGATCCCCATGACCCACAGGCTCCCACGGCTATGTATAAAAGAGGATAAAGATGACATTCGTGGTAGTAGTTGAAATAAGTAGCAACATTTTTTTTTTCATATTTACATGTTCTCTTCATTTATCTCATGTTTTCATCTTTTTATTCTTCTCATCCTATCCTTATGCCTTAATGTAGTCACCGGAGGGTCTTCTCTGTGACTATATGTTGTGTTTTGTGTATGTATTTGTTTGCTGATGAAGGCTATTCGTCGCAACGTCCTATCATCATCAAGTGCCCTTCCAGCTGACGTAGGTGTTCACGGCTCTCCACAGATCATGGTCTTTGGTCTTCTGGATCAACTCTGCTGATGATATTCCTCCATGCCACCGCCTCAATACATCCAGCATCATTTCTCATGGTCTGCCTCTGCCTCTCTTCCCCTCAATCTTTCCAGTTGTCACGATGTTCTTCAAAGCCTCTCTTCTCATCACATGACCAAAGAAAGTTGTTAGTCTCTTTCTTATTGTTGTATATAGTGTTCTAGTTTCATTAGCCTCTTTCAGGCAATTGTTGTTAGTTTCTCTGGCAGTCCAAGGAATTTGCAACATTCGTCTCAAAAACCACATCTTTGTTACTTCTAAGTTCTTCCTAATTTGTTCATTTACATTTCAAGATTCACTGTGATACAGCAAAACTGGTTCTATTTAGCATTTCAGCATTCTCTTTCTTACACTCATTGATAGTGAGTGTCCTGTGTCTGATACAGCCATCTGAAGATCATCTGCCACACCCTGCACCCATCTTCTCTTTGGCCTTCCTCTTCCTCTCTTCCCACGCATATACCCCTCCATTACTGTTCTCTCCAAACTTCTCTCAAGTGACCAAAATATTTCAATTTTCTGTATTTTATCGTCTTTAATAGCCAACCTTCTTCAATATTCAGATCTTGAAGTATGGATGCATTTGTTCTTCTCTTTATCCAAGATATTCTTAGAACTCTATAAAATGTATATTCAATGGCATTTATGCACTGCTCAGCTTGTTTAGTAAGTGTCCAGGTTTCACAGGCATATGCAATGGGAAAGATGCATGCTCTTAAAAATCTAATATTTGCAGTTATATCTGTCCCACTCCATAATTTATTCAGTTGTTTTAGTCTTTGAAGAGCAATAGATATTCATCTTTTAATTTCTTTCACTGTGTCACTATTGTTGAATAAAATTTGGTGGAACTGCAGTAAAGCTGTGAAAATGTAAACAATATAAAATGACACAAAGTAGTGCAGCTTTATATAACAGAATTATGACACATACAGGACATTGCGGCAATTAGCCTTCAGCAAACAAACACATTCACAAAACACAACATAAAGTCAAGGAGATCTCCTGTGACTACATCAAAACGTGACGACAGAACTAGAAGAACAAAAAGATGAAAAAAATGAAAGCAATGAAGAAAAAATGAAAATTGGAAAAAATTTTCATACTTAACTCAAATTCCGAGCTGTGTATAACGCCGAATATCGCCGATGTCTTCTTTTTATACCCAACCGAGGGAGTGGGAAGTAGGATGATGACGGTGTGGTGGGTGTAACAGTTCAGTGAGCACATTGAAAGAAGGGGGGGGGGGGGGGGGGTTCAGAGGCAGAATGGTAGGATGGCAACCTGTGATAGTCTGAGAATGGTACTGAGCAATCCCAGTGGATGTACTAACAAAGCATGAGTGGGTGCTAGTGAATGGGTTGGTCCTGGTGGACGAATATTGAAGAGCAATGGAGTGTGCACCCAAGTATGATGGTGATACTAACCAAACTCACATTATGCACTCCTTTATGTTATTGTGAGGCGCGTCCTCCAGACTTAGTGTTATTTGATCTGCCTGGCCTGGGGGGTCTCACCACAATATCTTTTTCTTATGATGTTTTCTTTCATGGTTGTTAGGGTTTCTTGGCAAGTTTTGCAGAAGGTAGTTTGCCATTGCTTTCCTTCTGGGCATTGACTGTACTAGTCGGTGGCCATTGCCATTGTCTCTACTGATAAGATCATCTGTCTATCGCCGGAAAGTGCAGACCATAACCAATAACAATCTGTCAGCTGCTCTCACACTCCATCAACCACTTGCTTCCATGGCATTGCGTAACCCTGATAGGGAAGGGGGGCTAAACGGGTACTCCACCGTGCCCAGGGGTGCTCCGTAGACTAACGGAGGAAAGGAGGCATCTTACATCTCCTTTGATAGGGAATACCCCTACCCTGCAAAAATAGGAAGGCAAATTTCACATGCCATACTTTCTGAAAAACAAGGTTCCATTATAATAGACCTAAAAGAAGTATAGCAGAGAAATATGAAAAAAAAAAAAAAAACAAGCGGTGTGGAAAACACCAATAAGAAAAGTTAGAAAACAAAACATGATATTTCATTATTCTGTAAAAATGACACTGACGTAAACTACTAAGTTATCTAAGAGGAACATTCATATGGCACAATATGACGGACATATAATCAGATTGCTACTGGAACTATTAGTGTTGGAACTCTTCGCTGGCTGCTGAGGATGGGGACGGAGCGCTTATGGGAATGTCCCGAATGCTGTGATGTCGGTTCCTAAATCAATCAATCAATCAATATACCCCCTCTGGTGAGCCATGTTCTTGTAATTTACACTTGTAAACATTTGCACAATAGACTTGCCTCATATTAATTAATTTGTTTTAGTAGCTGTGTCATTTTTTTCTCAAGTACATTTTCCATACTGCAATATTACATTCATCATTTGGATATATGGTCTTATAAAAAGACTATACAATAGTTTAATAAATGTACAGGTGGTTCTTTGTTGTGGATCTATTTTATATTTGCTCCTAATACTTTCAAATGCTGACTATGATTTATATTTGCCTACCAAGATCACAGAAGCAGTGTTCTCCATCACAGCCAGTATCTGCTGGACAGTCACAGAATCCTGACATATGGGAGGCTATGTAGTCGACAATTTCACCACTGGCAGACCTGAACCATGTCTTCTTGCTGAGGCTGAGGATTGATTTCAGAAGGTTGATAAACTTGGCGCAACAGTCAACAACAGAGGCAGAACCAAACATGAGGATCAACATAAACAAAGAAAGTAAATGTTCAGTATGACGTGTGCTGCCAGATATTTTTACAGAAATTGTCATTTTGCTCAAAGAATAATTTTGATATTGTAAACAAACATAAATTTAATGATTTAGACATAATGACCATATCATCATCATTATCATCATCATCTGCCTTGCCAATAGATGTTGGTGGTCATAGTTCACCATCTCACACAATGACCAGAGTCTTGGATTAGGCATGTGTGTTCTTGTCTCAACTATGGGTTCCCCAATTTATATATATGTATAATACGTGTACAACATTGGAACCGACCAATCATTTCTCGTCTTTAAATGTTCGTTACTAAACTGTACACAGCATTACAGCTTGATGTGTTTGTTATGTGACCTATACTGCTGCAATATAAAATTCTGAGACCTGTGGTGCTATTTCAATGCTTGGATAAAAATTCTGTCCATATTCCATAGTTCATGTGGATGACAGACCTGGCTAATGAAGACACCTTCTTTTTGGGTGTCTAGTTGGTCATGTGTCAAAGTACACTTGTTCCTGCAGTGAGGCGCTGTAGTCATTTGGAGGTGACAGGTTTGAATCCCGGTTGGTAACTATAGCTTTGAGGTTTTAATGTTGTTTTTAGAGCGTTGTCTAGTCTCTAATTCTTTCCCCTACTTCTATGAGTGCCAAACAATATGTGTATATTTATTTATGAACTGTGTGAGCCAAGCCACCCAAGTATATCTTTGCTTTTCCCTTGCTCTTCTCCCATCAAGGTTACCAGCTGTCACTAAGTTGTCAAGTTTGCTTCGCTTTATATCGTCTCCCAAAAGTCTTGACAACCTACATCTAATTTGTCTAATTAACAGACAGTTTTCTTCCAATTCCAATTCCAATTTTCAAAAACAAAAATTCCAAATTCGACCTCGTCTAACCTGTTTCATCAGCTGTGGTTATTGTTGAGGTACGTGGTTTTTGTGGGTTTATTAGCCCTAATTCTTGTCTTGTGAGTCCTATCTCGGACTGGTTATGTAGCGTTTGTGTCTGTGACGTCAGCAGTGGTCGGCGGCTATCCTTTGTGCTCGTCTGTTTTTGTGGTTTTCTTTGTTTGTGTAGGCTCCTGGCTCGTCTGGCTTGACTGGCTGCAGTCCTTATAAGGACATTTCATAGTCCCACTCCAGCTGGAGGATCGGTCGGCGGTTGTCCTTTGTGCATGTTTCCTCTTGTTTTCTTTGTTGGTGCAGGCTCCTGGTTTGACTGGTTGCAGTCCTTAAAAGGACTTTTTATTTGGTCTTTTTGTCTCCTTTATTGTGTATTTTCTGTAGGAGCTTATCGACGTTTTCATTTTCCTCCTTGTGCCTGTTTTCACTGTTGCATTTGCGATACTGCTGCCTAAAGTTTTCTTCCTCCGTGGTCAGCCATGGGACGATTTTACCGTCATAATAAAATCGTCCCATGGCTGACCACGGAGGAAGAAAACTGTCCCAGTTTTCTTTGTTTCTCAGTAGTTTTTATGGTATTCTTTGCATTTGCCTAGAAAACAATGTTTTTATTGCCATTAGATTTTTCTCAGCTTGTCTGCTTATTGCATACAACAATATGGGTTTGACAAAGCACTTCAACTCTTTTTCTCACAGCAATTGACAGCTTTTATTTGGTCATTATGTTTCCCACCTTGTAAAAGGCTACTTTTGCCAAAGCAACTCTTGTTCCAATATCTACAAGGAATCTTCGTTCAGTTGCTATGGCTGTTCCAAGAAAGTTGTATTGATTAACCTATTTAAGAATTGTCCATTTGCTTGGATGTTACATTGTGATATTTCCTTCTTCTTTGAAGTGACCATAAATTCTGCTTTCTTACATTTTAATTCTTCTTCTTCTTCTTCTTCTGCATTCATCCGGAGAGTTTTTTCAGATGTGATTGTGTTGTGCCTATTTAGGCCATTAGGCAATACATCCGACGACTTCTGTGGGCATTTGTTGACCGGGTTAACCTTCCCAGGGACATTTCAATTCTAACCTTATTGAACAAATAGACAATGAAAACTGCAAGTAGAAAATACAGGAGAGAAAATTGATAAAGAGTACAATTAGAATCAAGACCCCTGCAAAGTATACACACATATGTCACACTTACGGTAATTAACACAACCACACATACCGAGAGCTATAGACATTTTTATACTTATGTATACACATACATACTGGGAGGTATATACATTTATAAGTATGCATACTTGCGCATGTGTGTGTGTGCATGCGTGAGTGCATGCATACACACACTGACTGAAAGGTAAATGTGTCTGTGTGTGAGTGAGTGTGTGTCTACACACACATGTACTGAGAGGTATATACATGTCTGTGTGCGAGTGAGTGAGAGTGAGTGTGTGTTTACACACATATGTACTGACTGAGAGGTCTGTGTATGCGTGCACACACTGACTGAGAATTATATACATGTCTGTGTGTGTGAATTAGATATATAAACATGTGTGTCTCTGTGTGTATGTGTGCGTGCACACATTTGCATGCATGCATACCTGTACTTATGCACAGACACACATGCATATGCATGTCAATATATTCATGTCTAATAAGTGAACCTTGTGAATTCAAAATTTACCTGATTGGGGACTGAACACAGTTATACTGCAAATACTGCTCACATTTTTCTGAGATAGAAGTTAAACGTGTCAGCTGCTCTCTGGACATTTCTCTGCACATAATTATAGAAATAAAATAAAATAAGAGGATAATGCAAAATGTGAATTTTATCAGTCAATAATAACATATCTGTACTTCTTAACAAAGGTACAAAAAACTTGTGTAAATGCTTTTAGCACTAGATAATATTAAATTCCACTAGCTAAAAAAGTTGATAACATCAGCAAACTGAAACAACGTGGGTGTAATATGTTACATGCCATTATAGCACCTTGAGAATATGGTATGTCTCACAATCCACACTTGACTGCAATGCTGCTCATCCTGAGCAAGGCATATGTGTCACCCATGTCACTGAAATCAGCAGTGTTACCAAGATATTAATCACATTTATGATGTCTGATAGGTCCACTGATGGGCCCTCCATGATAGTTGCAAACTTGCCAAAGTATCTGCCTATTTATTCCCTTTGACCCCAGGATGATCTGGCACACAAACAAAAGCATAATCCCTAACTGTGAAGATCTCTTGATTCAAACCACTGCCTACAAATGTGACTGGAACATATTTTCTTCAGCATGTTTTTTGAGCCACTCAAAATGAACTCGTGTATAGTCCTGCACTTCCAACCAACACATCATCACAGCCAGCACCTCTATTGTACGGCCACTGATAGTTATTAAGAATGCACCACTGGACTCTTTTAACTATTTCTGGGTGGAAAAGAGAGTAAATCAGTCTTCAGGAATCCCTGTGCAGTTGAAAGGCTATAAAACGCCATAGTCATCAATGTCTCAACACCTCATTAAACTATGACCATAGCATGAACAAAGAAAAAGTGTTTGTATACTGTATTCAAAGAACAATAAATGATTGCTCAAATATAGTGAGGCGTCAGCAATTGGTCAGTTCCAGCTGATTTTATGCAAACAGAAATAGTCTGTGTTAAATTTGAAATTACCAAGGGAATAACAGATGTTCCACATTCAAACAGAACATGTGACTATGTGTTATAATTGTTTCAGCCGAAGTATTATTAATTTACTCACTTCATATGATGTATAACTGATGAGATGCAGCAAAATATACCAGGCAATAAATCATGCAACAAATTGTTTGTGGCTTACGTGTTTAAATTCACTAAGGGAATACATTGTTTTGAATGTAACACTTGTATCTGTTCATTGTGCTGAGAAACAGCAAGCAACATTTGTGGTGAATAAGCATCTATAAATATCACTGCATATTCATCACTAGAGTATTCAGTCACCATGCATTCATTTTGTACATCTTCAAACTATTCTTTTTACACCAGTAACTTTTTTTTTTTTTTAAATTCGCATATCCTTTACAGGACATCGCTGTTAACAGCAGCATCTTTCAGCTGTCTGTTGATTTCTTGACAAGATTACGCTCAGTAGTTTGCCATTGCTTTCTGAGCGGCCGGCTCAGTTATTCCGCAAGTCACCAGCGGGAGTCGAACCGCCCCAGCTCTCGCCCGCTACGAGACTCTGCGTGATAAACGGGATTACGGAGAAAGTGTTGTAACCCCTTGGCCAAAGAGACCGGCACACCAGTAACTACTATATGAAATATACAAGTCTTAAAAAGAGCATAGCAACTAACTGGTCTTGACAATGTCTTAGTCGATCCTAAAACTATGGGGACAGATTAATGAATAAACAATGAAACTATCACTGTTTGTTCACTCTTATCTACAGCTTTCCTATTACAGCTGTTGACAATTAAGACAAACATGTTGACACTTTGATGCATCATATTTCATGACTATAATTATTTAGTTAGATAGTTGCGGTTCCAACTTCATGGCAACGGGTTGTCCCCATTATGCTCCGTTTCTGTGCCAGTGAATATCACACAAAATACTCCTCACTGCCCAGTGTGAAAAGTGGAACAGACAGGAGTCTCGGCAAGCCAAACAGCCCACACAGGACACTGTGCATAATGCCGCCGCCAGAATGCCAACACAAAAGTCCTCCACGAAAAATTCAGTTCATTGTCGATGGAATCGGCAGTCACCACAAAGACATCACTGACCCGGGTTTTATCCCTGTTCGGCCTACAGCTGTAGTAAGCCGGTCTTGTAGACATTGCATTACGTAATCCCCTCGAAAGATTAGCTGGATGAATACCTTGAGTTTAGGGACTGTAGTTACGTCTGCTTTGGGTTTGGGCTGTTGGCAGTGGCACTTTATAAATCCTGTGGAGTACCCATTCAGGTACATTCCCATACCCATTCAGATACATTTGAAATAAAAAAAACAGGAGTATGTCAAGGATGCCTTTTGTCACCATTATTATTCATACCAATTATAGACTGGGGTATGAAGACAACAACAACTACCGCCAAAAAATGGAATTAAATGGATTCTAAGAAAGCAACTTGATAATTTGATCTTTGCCGATCATGTCACACACTCATAATCAGATTCGGTATAAAACAATCACACTCGATGAAAGGTCATAACAATTAGGTCTAAAAATTCATAATTGTGAGAAAGTCTCTGAACTCCCATCGTTGTTGTGGGAATCGGAACAGACTTACTCTAAAAACTTGATGTATTAATTGTTTTTTATGCTTTACATTCATATATATGCAACCTGTCTGTATAATAAAGTATTCCTAATGGGTATTACTAATTTTATATGTATAGAGATAGTACAATATAACAGCGGTAAAGTTGCTATGTACAAGATCCTGTCCCCCGCTAAATCTATAGATTTGTCTGAGACATGTTTTGCATTTTGGTCTGAGAAAATCGTAGCAACCGGACTTCCGGGACGGATTACTTCTGGTCTAGGAAACGGGTTGCTAAAATAGCCTTTTAAGATTTAGGCGTCGAGCAGTCGACTTCGTTAGTTAACTAGGATATCAGAAACTCGCAGTGTGATAGGTAGAATCCTAAGGCTTGTGTTAAGCCAAGCTGTTAGCAAACTAAAAGTGAAGAATTCCTAGGGCGATAGTCACTCAACGTACTAGAAGTGGTCACGATGTTTGAAAGAGACCAGTGTAGTTATTTGCAGTGTGCTTCCCAAACGTCTTTGTGATTTAAAGTCAGAGGGGTTGTTCAGAATAGAATTTTGATTATTTACAATAAGAGTAGTGTTGGACATACTAATTGAGGGTTTAGTTTAAGTAATACCAATTTAAGTTACCTATTGTGTATAATTCGAAGGAATTAGTGGTGATAGTGAATAAATATGCATACTAGTGAATTAATCCATTTTTAGTCTCTGTGGTGAAATAGTCAAGCCTTTTGATTCGGACTCTGAAGGTTGTGGGTTCGATAATGGGCTGTGTCCTTCGGTTCATGAGTGACTTTTTTCGGAGACTCCTGTGGGTCGTCACTGGGGCTATGGAGTTCATGCTTTGTGCAACACTTTCTGCGCTGCAGAAAGAGATCAAGCCATATGGGATAAAACCCTGGTGCAATAAAGTCAGCCCTGTCAACTTTTAAGCAACTTTTTAATCCTTTTTCTTTCACATAGGTTATTTTATTAGCGTGTGGGTGAAGGTTAAATTACTAAATTAATTAAATAGGAGAAGCGATTCATTCTCACTAACTCTCACTATTGATATTGTATGTAACTATATTACTCTTAAGTTTAACATTAGATTCTAGATTGTTAAACAGAGAACTATTCATTCTCACTAACTCTCACTATTGATCTTGCTTGTAATTACATTAACTTTAACGGTAACATTAAATTCTATATTGATAAGTAAATAGCTTGTATGTATCTTACCGTATGTGGTACAAAGAATGATGATTAATATATGCTAGGAATATAATTCTTAATTTGTGAAATTTAATGCTGGTACGTGTACACATATTGTATTCCATTATACATATAAGATAGGATAATATAATGTTGTGTGCTGTTATTGATCATAGGATAGGGATTTATATGTACCAAGGGCGATCTGTTTTTGGAAGTATGAGACATTCGAGGCCATCAAAAGCTAGTCCATGGCCAACTTTAGATGCGTTCACTTGACCCGGCAGAACGTTCACCTTGTCTCGCTGAATATATTTCACAGATTCACCACCTTGAGCATCAAACTGTTGAAATAAGTCTGGAGCTTTGACTAAAAGTACTTCAACATTCTCCGCAACCCAATCTATGACGTGTGTGGTTAAATACCACTTAAATCAAACAGAAACATTATCTGTACTGCAGTGCTGGTCTTATTAATTTGGACATTCGAATATTATATTTCTATTGTGGACTAATAAGTTCGAACTGAAAGATCTGGAAGGCGAAAACTTAGGAAAGGAAATTCTGGAATGTTATTTCACCGGACGAAAAGAAACTGAAGGGAGAACTGATGAACTGACTGCCAACCCCGAGGACAAGACTCTTCAGTTAAGTGGCCACGTTTTACCGTTGGCGAACATAACACCAGTCTAACAATATTCCCAAAGATTTTAGGCCTGCGAAGTGGTGTCTGTGATTTAAAACATTACAAGTGAAGTAGAGGACAGTAGTCCAAAAATACTATATTCAAACTTAGAATTCTTAGAGGATTGTTTAGATTTGAAAAAGGGTAGCGTTCACCCCTTATGTGTGTACAGGGCTGCCTCCCATGGAATGCACAAAATGTGATAATATATTAAAACTTAATGTTGTGAGTTTCAAAATTTACAAAACTTAGTTTGTTACCTTATCAAGTAACCCTAGTATAATTAGAGTGTGAAAAGATACGAAAGGATTGTCACTTTATATACGAGGGCGAGTCAATAAGTAAGTCACACAGTTCTGTGGGATGGCAGGTAAATGTAGTTGGTGTTTTCTAGAGGTGTCATTAGGTGACAGCAACATCGAACTTTATATTTCCGTTCATCAGGTGGCACTAGATGTCTCATGCACATGCGCTGCGCATAAACAAAATGGCGACTGTACTTACGGAGTGTACAACCAAAGAGCAACATGCTGTTGTGCTTTTTTGTGGGCAAAATGACTGCCTGCAAAGGACATTCATAAGGAAATGCTTCCTACTTATGCTGACAAATGTTTGTCCCGTAAAGTGGTGCATAGCTGGGTCGAAAAATTTTCTCAAGGACTCTCTAAAATTGTTGATGAAATTCGATCTGGTCGTCCTATTGAGATTCCAACAGAAGCATGGTGGAGGAGACGATTAGATGTGACAGGCGAGTAACGATAGACTCAGTAGCATCTGCAATAGAGTGCTCACATGATTCAGCATACAGCATAATGCATGATCGAGTGAAATTTAAGAAAGTGTTCTCAAGGTGGGTACCCAGACAATTGAAGGAGGAACACAAAATGAACCGATTTGGCCTGTCCTTGCATCATCTCTGTCGATACGAAGATGAAGGAGAAGACATGTTGAACAGGATTGTTACTGGGGACGAATCATGGGTGCATCACTACTAGCCCGAATCAAAGCGTGCTTCAATGCAATGGAAACATCCTTCTTCGCTATCTATGTTACCTTCTTGATTTTCCAACCATTGAAGAGAGAATACAAGTTTGCAGAGCACGCGCCTACCTCAGAGTTAATGCAAACACACAACATCCACTGCATATTGAAATTATGAAGGTAAAGGGCAGCAGGTTAAAAAGAGGACAGTCGTGGATGGGTCAAGCCGAAGACACTCTTCAACAGGTGTGTTCACTTGAGGACTTAGAAACTGGCGAGGAGTAGGTACAAGTGCCAACAGATTTCTGCACATCCTTTTCAGTTTGCATCCAACTAGATAGAAAATGCAGACAAGAAAATCCAGCTGCTGTGGAGGCTGAAGTACAAGCGTTGATTTTCGAGAATTCGCTAGACGGTGATGCTGTCATCTACACAGATGGGTAGGTCGTCCAACATGTGAGAAGCTCATGGGCCTTTACGGCTCGGGCCAGAGGGAGAATTGTGAAGGAGGACTCTGGTGCTTTCACTGAAACCACAAGTAGCCTGACTATGGAAGTCATGGCAGTAAGTAAAGCAATAACATGGCTCGAGACACAGACATTCACTAGGGCATGTTTCCTTAGCAACTCAATAAACATGATCAAGAGGATAGAGGAGGGGTCGATCCGAAAAGAATGGTTGCTGCCTCTGGAGCGGTCTCGGCTGGCAAAGATTAGTTTCATCTTCGTGCCAGGACATGCGGGAGTACAAGGAAATGAGCAGGCTGACAAGCTCGCATATGAGGCTACGGTGGAGGGCGGATGTGCCATGGACCAGGCTGACATTCTGAATGCTCTACGAGAAGTATGACTTTTGCTTGAACCAAGTGATGACTGTGAATCTACAACCATGGCCAGACTACAAGAACAGCAAATTAAAAGAGGTGTGGCCAAACAAGAACACTATGCAGGAAGCCAAAGAAGATTGATAAACCAACACAGAACTGATGTCGTTAGCCGCTACACGCTGCGGGATTTGCTGAGGAGGGGATCCGAGCACTTATGGACTGAATGGTTCAATGTGCAATGAGAATGATCTTTCGACTAACTAACTAACTAACATCCTTCTTTGCCTTGTGTCCAAAAATTCAAGGTTATGCCATCAGCAGGGAAGGTTATGCTGACAGTGTTCTGGGATTGTCAAGGAGTGCTTTTAACCAATTTCAAGAAGAAAGGTGACAATGTGTATTCTGAATCATACTGTGAAGTTCTATCGTTGCATCATGATGCAAATCGAAGAAAACGTCCAGGACTACTGACTAGAGGAGTGTTGCTTCTTCATGACAATGCTAGACCACATACGGCTTGATTAACTCAGGAGAAAATTAACCAACTAAGGTGGGACGTTTTGGAACATTTACCTTACAGCCCCGACTTAGCCCCTAGTGATTTCCACCTTTTTAGTCCACTGAAAACCCATCTTGGCAGGAGACATTTTGCGAATGACGCCAAAGTTGAATGTGAAGTGAGAACGTGGTTTAGAAAACAGAGCATGCAGTTCTATGCAGTCAGTTTGGGAGGACTGATAAAACGATGTGCATAAATGTTGGTGGAAATTATGTTAAAAAATAAAGAGACAATGTATGACTAAAAATAAACTGGTTTCAAGTTATCATATTTAGTTATTTTTCTACAGCCATTTGTGACTTACTTATCGATTTCCCCTCATGCATTAATCTGTCTTTCTCCGTGACTGTGAGAGTGGATCAGATTTGGGGGGCTCAAACTTTTATATAGGCAAAGTAGCTGGAGAATCTTGGTATACGGTCTTATTCTAAGTACTGGTGGTCACCATTCCTCTCCTTCCTGGCACTGTTAGACGTCTTGACCAGTTCTGGGACCTTTTGAAATCATAAGTCTAGAATTGCGAGCCATTTGATCACTTCTTCTGCAGTGGTTAGATTTTCTACTCTTAGGAAGTCTATTCTGTATCTACTTTGATATATTCTCTATCATCACAGCATATGCTATGCTACAATAATTCTTAAAAATATATAGTGCTTTTGTTGTAAGGTCAACAATTAACAGCAGTAATTTTCAATGAAAAGTTTACTTAAGATGAACATTTGTATTCTGAAAGCTGATTTTGGACAGCTTTTTGTAGATGTGTTTGCTAGGGTGACAAGAGGATGCCGAAGACAGGAAATGTCAGAGCAAGGAGAAAAGTTAAAAACTACAAATATGTCACAAGCTACAACATAAAAGATGTCAAGATGTGACAATGAAATATGTTACAATGTTAAACATTGTAGCACATAAAATAATAGTAGAAATATACTAACATTAGCAATGAAACAAATAACTAACAATACTGAAGTTATATGAGTTGAAGGGTTAAACTAAAGAGATATTTTAACAACATCAAATATTTCAAACACACTTCTTTCTTTGAAAGGTATTCTTTGAGAGCTTTTAAATCAACTCAAATATTAGATGCCACAGAGAATAACAAGCATACTCACCTAACAATCCAACAATGAAAGAAGAGATTACTTTTTCTAACTTTTTAACACTTGCATGTTTTAATAACATTTAGCCATTATAGCTGAAACATTCTATTCAGGCAAAACCAATAACTAACCCTAAGAGTATACTTAAGACATGAGATCAAATGCTCTTCTCTGTCTTCACTTTGAAATGTATTCTGTCTTTCGATGTGTAGATACTTTGTTTCATCATTGTCAAGCAGTAGAGCACATCTTAGATGGACATCATTGATCCATGATTTAGGGGGGGGGGGGGGGGGGGGGGGGTTGATGAGTGCCAGAGACACTCCCACTTCACAGTTCTGGTCATCAGCTTGTTGTGCCAGAACTTTGCTCCCCATAACAGTCTATCAAAGTGTCTCTGCCATCCCCCAGGTGTCCTGCCTCTGTTTGCTGTCATGTATCAATTATCTGTCACATCTTGAATTCATCTACATTGTGGTCCTTCTCGTCTCCACTTCCCCAGTTCACCTCCCTCTAATGTTATCAGTTCCAGACATCCAGGTCTTTTTACATTCCCAAAATACTTACATTTTCCTCAATTTAATTTCAACACCGACACCGTATAGAACTAACAATTTGACTTCTCGTTCTTGACATGAGGACATAAATTACAAGTACTTCAGAAGTAGGATATGGTTCATCTGATAGCGAGGTTCACTGGTAATAAGGAAAACTAATGCACACACAAACATCAGTCCAATGCACACTGCAGTAGTATCAACTACTGGTAGTAGCAGCACATGTAAGGACAAGCTTGAATTCAGAGCAAGCAAATGAACAACAAAATTAGTTGGCCTTAATAACCATTCTTCTTCAATATTCAATTTTGTTTACAGATTGCAATACTTCTTGAACACTGTGCTTAATTTTAATATTGCAATTCACACTTTTATTACTTGTCTTTCTTTTGGTACCTGCCATATGACGAGCACGCCAAAAGAAGATACAGGAAAAAGAAGAAAAAGATTTTGCAGAAGGACGCACCAAAGTGGATGATGCACAAGAAAACCAAGGGAGACACGAGACATCATAGGACAACAAAGAGTCAGACGTTGTGAGGCTGTGTTCCCAAGCGGTTGTGTTTTCCAAATTCTGTGTAAAGTGGATATCTGGATGCAATGATTACGAGGATCTGTAAGTAAACAACAGGACGAGGAATTTGTTGGCAAGAAGCCATTAATGGAAGGACTGGGAGTAGAAAACCTAGGCGAATTCTGAACGACGGAACTGTGGAATGGAAAACTAGGCTTCAAGGTGAACACGATAGAATAGGGAGGTTATTCGTAGGTAGTAAATAGACACCGGACCCTGTGTCAAGGGCAGTCTATATTCTAGAAGAGTTGAATCCTATTATTCTACAGCGCATAATTAAAATGTGTGGAAACGTTCACTGGATTGCATGAGTTTATTTCATATTTTCCAAAGTTCAGGTGAGAACACTTAACGTTCTAATTTAACGAGTTAGAAATCCTTGGTTGTGGATTTCATGTTGAGTTATTACTGGATTCTACACCAAGGCAGTACCCATCATTCATCTATGACCCAATTACAGACTACACTTGTTTGATGGTCTGTTGGTCTTGTCTTTGAATTCCCATTGATGCAGATTTTAAAACCCACCTGGGTTCCCAGGTCAACCCGGCCTATAATGAGTATCAAACAATGTCCTGGGAAGTCAAGATGGCCACCATATTTACTGCATCACCCACTGAGTACTGATTGGTCTGTTATCATATGGCCAATACACCCAGGGCTTGTAAAATGGTCCTTTTCTGACTTACTTTTTGTACTATTCTTTTTTCTTTCACCTTAATGTTCTAACTCATTTACTCCTACAGCTGTTTAAACTGCTCTGCACATCATGAAGAAAGACAATGTACTCCTCCACAATGTATAACATTA
Source organism: Cepaea hortensis (assembly GCA_963921405.1). NCBI lineage: Eukaryota > Metazoa > Mollusca > Gastropoda > Stylommatophora > Helicidae > Cepaea > Cepaea hortensis. Next base: position 65,410,289 of record OY992885.1, read on the forward strand.
GAAGGCACAGAAGCTATCCTGTTAACCCAAAGTTAGAAGGCACAGAAGCCATCAAGCTAACCTAACATAAGCAAAATAAGGAGAATAGCATTAATTGTCAAGCAAATGACGATTTCTAGTGATATACTGCAACGATAATACTCACCTGTATTTAAGATGGTACTGGCTATTTGGCAACCATGGTGCTCTGACCGTGTGGTTCGGCTGAAAATTGTGCTCAACAACTGTAACCCCAGCGTCTGCATCTTTATTCATTTCACAATACACATAAGTACTGTTAAGTGGACCTGGTCCATCAACATCAATCAAATACACTCCATTAGCCAGATATCCCATGCGATGGTATTCCTCACATGTCGCTGCATACTTTGCTAATGATAAAGAGAACAGTGAAAACATACAAATACAATAGCAGCAATTAATTGTTTGTAATTATCTGTTATATTTAACATGTCACATTTCCTTTGCAGGACATTGTGATCAACCTCAAGTTGATTTTCTATAAAATGTTACTGTCATTAGTTTGCCATTGCTGTCTGAATGAGAAATAAAAATTTAAGTCCAACTGACTGGTATGTGGAATGAACTCACTACCGCACTGTCAACACACAGGAAGTTGTAAATGTGAGTGTTGTAAACCTCTTGGCCACATTGATCTCTCTGTGATATAGCCAGCAGAATATTACTACACTTTCTTGCATTGTTTCATCCCAAGGAATTTATCTTGTTATCAGCTGGGATCAGTTTTATAGCCCGTAACTATGCCTGATTTTCAGCTTTAAAAAAGTCTGGTTAAATTTAAGCTCTGTGTCTACAAATAACTTAGAATGAATAAAATTATTCTGGAAGTTATTTAACATGTATCTTAAAAATGGTCAAAATGGTGTACATGGGAAACTAAGATCTTAAGATCTTCAGTTAATGGGGCAGTGCTGGCTCACCAGGTGGGGTAGGATCCAACTGGCTAAATTCTCCCCGAAACTGTGTCCGGCCTAGCCATTTGGCAGTGTATTACATATTACGCAAAAAAATAAATAAGAGAATTCATGGGATTTATTCATTTAGTATACAACTTGGAATCATTACTGTCAGCTAGACCTGGATAAGCACATCTCTGGCAACAAACAGCACAGTTTAATATATGTGCACCCGAGTGTTTTTTTTTTACAGATCTCTATTCATATCCTGGCACCGTGATGCAAACAGAAATAGAAAAGAAGAGCAACCTTGAATTCATTCTTAAATATAACCACTTTTAGAATCTGTAGCCAAAAAAGTAAATATTCTTACAAAAATGGCAAGCCCTTCCTTCATAATGTCCATGTGGACATAAACAGTAAACCCCATCCCAGTCAGATAAGCACCGTGATCCATGTTCACATATGTTCTTCTCAGCGCAATGATCTGCCAACTGACATCTGCAATAGGAGATGAAATCAGAACAATGTTAGATATGTTGATCTTCATCACAACTCCACTCTGAAACATGTGACTACTTTATCATATATAATAAATAAATACTACCTATAGGAGTCCAAGCTATAAGACACTATCAGGTAAAAGTAGTTCCATAGCACATTCTGCCTGTGTGTGTTCTAGGCCACACCATATGAAGTAGAACGCCCAGTTCCCTTTCTCATCACCTTATACCCAGACAATTCCCAGAACATTACGACAATTGCCAGGTACCCATTTTAATCAGGCTGGGTTGACCCCAGAGCCGTACTGATTGAAAAAAAGAGAATTCTACCTGTGCTGGGAATTGAACTCAGACCACTGTCTTGGCAGGCAAGCTCATTCATGATGTCATGAGTCTGAAATAAGACTCCTGTATCACTTACTGTATCATTTACCACATCAATGACTAGATTACAATGGCTCTTCATTGTTGCAAGCATTTTCTTGATCTTTGATGTGACATCAATATAATTAAATCAATTAAAAGGAGCATTTAATGGGCTGTAGTGATTCCAGATAATGGAAGGCATGAGAGGTGATGAATGTACAATCATAAAAAAATGACGTAGAGGCCCGTACTTGGATAGTTTAAATAACTCGTTTACACAGAGGCACAGAGGCAAAGAAAAAGGCTGGAAAACAGTTTATTAGACAGCTCTACATAGGCTCAATAGAGAAGCTTGGTAGATACCACAAGTGCACATGTTGCAAGGAATGGATTCATTTCCAGTTAATATAAAACCAACAGACATGTGGACTCTCAGTTAGAAGCAAGTGTCACCGAGTATTCTGTATCTTCTATAGTGTGGCGGAGTGGGAGGCTACCTGCCCCATACAATGAAGGTCACTGGTTTGTTTTCAGACTCACAGGCACTGGACACACTACCATTAACAGAAAAAATGATTGTGTGTGGCGATTTCAACAGCCACTCACAGAGTTGGGGCTATGATCACATGGACCAGAGAGGAGAGAGACTGGAAGACTGGCAGGATGAGAATAGATTCATCTTGGTTAACAAGCCGTCCGACACACATACTTTCTACTCGAGATCATGGCACTCTACAACTACACCTGACTTGGCTTTTCATTCACCAGACCTGGAGTGGAACATTACACGAATTGTTGGGAAACAACTTGGTGGCAGCGACCATCGGCCAGTCTTTCTAACTGTAGAAAATGAGCTTGTAAGTGAAAGCAGCACCCTCTCGAGGTGGAACTACAAGAAAGCAGACTGGGCAATGTACAAGAATCGCACCAGCATACTGGTTAGAAACCTGAACACTGAGAAAGACATAAATAAAGTAGTTGAAGAGTTTGGGAAATGCATACTACAGGCAGCGCGAGAAACAGTACCAAGAGGAGCCCGTAAACAATATAAACCTTACTGGAGTAGTGAACGGGAACAGTTGCATAATGATGTGGAAGTATGTAGAAAGCAAGCAGAGGCCACACCCAGCCAAGAGCACCACAATAAATTCTAGCATGCAAAAGCCAAATTTCAAAGGGCCAAGCTGCAGACTAGACGGAAAAGCTGGCAGGAAAAAACAGAGTCTCTGAACTTTGAAAGAGACACAAGGAAATTGTGGAAGCTAATAAAACAACTTAACGATGAGGGCACAGGGAGAAACTCAAAAATTGCACTACATAAAGATGGAAACATCTTAACAAGAAAGCAAGCAGCTGACCATTTTGCGGACTCATTCGCACAAGATAACAATATCAAAATTAGTCCAGAGAAACAACAAGAGATTTGAGAGAAACGGCAACATACAGGACAGAAGGAAATAGTACATGAGGTTCTGGAGGCACCCATCACAATCAGCGAACTGGAGCTAGCCATATCAAAACTGAAAATGAGAAAGTCACCAGGAGCTGATGGTATCTCCAATGAAATGATCAGGAACCTAGGAACAGAGGCCAAAGCAAAGCTGTTGCAGATCTTCAATAATAGTTGGACCTTAGGTAGTGTTCCACAAGCCTGGAGAGAAGCAATCATGATACCCCTCCAAAAACCAGGGAAAGATAGTTCCATTGCCTCTAGCTACAGACCAATTAGCCTCACCAGCTGTCTCTGCAAAACACTGGAGCGCATCATCAATTATAGACTGCAGTGGTACATTGAAAGTAAAAACATCCTTGTGCCACAGCAGGCTGGCTTTAGGCAGTGCTATTCTACGGAAGATCAGACAACCTATCTCTCTCAAGAAATTGAGGATGCATTCCAAGAGAAGAAGCTGGTGCTTGCGGCATGGAAAGATTTGAAGAAAGCCTTTGACAAAGTCTGGAAAGAAGGTCTGACGAAGAAACTGAGAAACTGCAAAGTCAATGGAAGAATGTACAAATGGGTGAAAGCATACTTGCACAACAGAAGAGCCCGAGTACAGATAGACGGACTCAAGAGCAAGAAAGTACTACTGCGTCACGGTGTTCCCCAGGGCGGAGTCTTGTCCCCCACACTTTTTCTAATCTTCATCAATGATCTCGTTGCTAATCTACCGCATGGAATTAAAGCGGCAATGTACGCCGATGACCTAGTTCTATGGAGCACAAATGAACATGCATCAGTGGCCACCAGATTACTACAAAGAGCTGTAGACACATTTGTTGCATGGGCAAATAGATGGTGTGTCAGCATAAACACAGACAAGTGCAGCACAACCCTATTTACAAAAGGCAGGGACCATCCAGATAAATGGAACACCCCTAAGAGAAGATAAAGAACCAACATACCTTGGAGTAACATTTGATGGCAGGCTGACATGGAGACAGCACATCAACAAAGCAGTAGCAAAAGCCAGAAGGAAAATAGCCATCCTGAGAAAGCTAAGTGGAACCACATGGGGAGCCAGTGGGAAAATACTTAGCAAAGTTTATCAACAGAGCATACGACCACACCTGGAATACGGGTCAGCTGCGTGGTGTTCGGCATCAAAAACCACACTACAAGAGCTGGACAAAGTGCAAAATCAAGCACTTAGAGTCACCACAGGAGGGATGAGATCAACCCCTATAGTGGAAAAGGAGAAGATGGGGAGGACACAAGCACTGAGTGAGCGCAGAGATACGAAAACGCTAATACAAGCAGAAAAGTTCCTCAGCTTGCCAGGCCACCCTATGAAGAACAGATTTGAAAACCTAGCTATGGGGCGGTTGAAAAGAAATAGTTTTATCCACCAGGCCAAACGACTCTGCAGAGAAACCAGCGATCTGCCCACAGTTGGTATCCCCCTAACAACTATTCCAGAGCGAACTCCATGGAAAGATGAGCATAGACTATCATTACAAATCCAGACAAAAGTGAGAGGAATATTTTACAAGGAAGAACAGAACAGTGTGCAGCGCAGAACAGCCACTCTCAGCTTCCTTGAAGAAGAATACCCACAGGACCTCTGGATCCGAGTCTACACAGATGGGTCAGCACAAAATGCTGTTCGAAATGGAGGAGCGGGAGTGTACATAGAATACCCAAATAGTACTAGGGACACAGCAAGAGTACCGACAGGAAAGTACTGCCATAACTACGATGCTGAAATTGAGGCAATCAAGATAGCAACAGAGAAATTACTAAATACCAGCAATGGTACACAACCTGTGGTGCTATTGACAGATGCAAAATCAGTACTCGAGGCGCTCCTGTCTGGGAAATTGCCAGTACTCAGGACACTACTTTCTGAACTTAGCAGTCAACTAAGGTCACCATACAGTGGATACCATCCCACTGTGGAGTACCCGGAAATGACAGAGCTGATCAATTGGCTAAGGAAGGAGCCAAAGAAGAACAGCCTGATGTGCCCGTTACATACCACCAAAAGAAAAGAATGATCAAATCAGTCAGAAAGCCACCAAAACCTGCTCAAGATGACTACCACATTATGGATAGACCAGAACAAGTCATTATTCTGCGCCTCAGAACAGGGCACAATAGATTACGCAACCACACGTATACAAAATTCAAGATTGGTGAAACAGCCATGTGCACATGTGGATTGGCGTCGCAGACAGCAGAGCACATACTCCAAGACTGCCCAAAATATAACATATCTAGGCAAACCTTCTGGCCTAGAGCGACGACAGTGGAAGATAAACTCTATGGACCGCTGTGTGAACTGAAAAAGACAATTCAATTCATACAAGAGACAGCATTGCAGTTATAGACATATTTCAAGCTATCGAAAGAAGAAGAAGATGGTATTTCATAGGAAAATAAAGGCAAATTGGCACTGACAGTAATTTAGAGTATTTATGAAATGACTTAAATCATGGAAACACACAGATAGCAAAAGACACTGATAAAGCTCAAGCAGTCTTTTTGCAATATTGTAATCTGCATATTGTTTCATAATGAATCTGGACATAACACAGTAAGAGCTGTATTGTTGGTGCTACAAGGTAGAGACACAATTTGGAAACACAAGTCATGAATTAATGGTTATGTTAAACAGTCCAAGGACTGATGAAGTCATCTGATCATGTTCCACCACTATCTCCTGCTCTCAGCAACTCTCTTCAGCTCAGCATAAGTCTGTGCCTCAATGTCCTGGATGCTTTTCACCTGGATGTACCTACATATTTTTGCTTGCTATGAACACAACAGCAGACATGTATGATGTATAAAAACTTGACTTAAAAAATAACAAAATGACCATTGGTAATAGTCATCAGATGTAAGTACAACACAGTCCAATAACAGTTTTATCCTGCTGAGAAAAGTGAATGTGCAAATAGTGTTGAGGTCTGGGCAATGCTTTCATTTGTAGTATCAAGTTCACTCTACATAAGTCCTTTTCGCTCCTCATAAAAAATCAAAACAGAAGTCTGAGATAGATAAAGGAAGAAGGAAGAAGAAAGTAAAAGGAAAAACAGGAAGAGATGAGGAGAAAAGCACAAATAAACACAGAGATATGCCAGACATTGATCAACATATTATTACACACATTACAGAGAACAAATTATCTGAATTTGTAAGTAGCATAACCTGTAAAAGAAGGATAAAATAACGTACCCATCTAAAATAAGCCCGACTGCAGCATCTGATTCCATAATGGCTAAGGGATCCAGTTTTTGCTCCTGTATTTTAATTCCATGCATACAGCCTACAAACCCATACTGCTCTGAAAATTCAAAAAAAAGAATATTTCAACCTATGTTAATATATAACACGTATCAATTGTCATGGGAAGATAAGTGAGCACCCATTGCACCAAACGTACATACGAGCAGCGTGCACATTTACACATAGAGGCAAGATACCATACTCACCCAATGAGTGCAAAAAGCTGGTGAAATACATTTGTGCATAATAAATTAATGCAGGTGCAGGCCGAGTTGAGAAGCTCATACACACATTCATGCACATGTGCGTGCGCACACACAGATTTACACAAATTCTGTAGGAGCAGTCAATTATATCAACAGTAATTCCAAAGTATATTGCAGTCAAGTATAATTACTATCTTTGTGCAAGAATAAGTGGAGGAATTCTGAAACCCTCTTGGACTCATATGGCAGCCCAAAAAAGACATCTGTAACAAGTGGCAATGTATACATAGCCATATCAATAATAGTATAAGTGATACACCTTTTAATATTCCAGACTGTAAGAATAATGCCTATACAAATTACTTAAGAGATTGCATGGGGAAGTTATAATTGACAGGAATCGGTAGACTTTCTAGTCTCAATAAGAAACACTGAGGGGGAGGTCAAGGAACACATCACACCATGGTAAGTTGGAAAGGACAAAGCCTTATGGCCATGCTTTGCTCTCTTTCCAAGAACCCTGACAGTGGCAAACAACATTGTAGTGACAGCACTATCATCACACTCTGAAAGCCATACTCAGAGCTAGAGCCATACCCAGATCATGAGCATAAGTGAACTGGAGAAACCTCAGAGGCACTCTAAAGCAGTTAATGCATATTACCAGCAGGAGGGAGTGTGCACCAAATGCTCTAACAACACTGTACATAGACAGATCTACAAAAGAGCCAAACCAAGTGACAATATTATAATTTGAACAATGAAGATACAAACAATAGAATGCAAAATTTATTGTTTGGCATATTTCGTCAAGGGAAAGGCAGAGAAGTAAATAATTGGATGGCTCGGGTACATGGCATGGTCGAAACAAGAACACAGAGTTGATCCACAACTCTGGTGACCGTATGAGATGATATTTCACTACATCTCACCATGTGCATACTGCAGAATTCACACATCATAAACTAAAGCAAAAAGATAAATCCTTCAAACTGAAATGTATAACACATATTCCCAAAGTAATTTTAATTGTCTACCATGATAATTTTTAACTGACTATATGGCGACGAAGTGACGTGTTTATTCTTTTGGAGATGCTGTTTAGTACTTTCCTGTGGATTATGTGGTGTTATTTCGTATTCGTTTACTGGAAGTGTTCAAAAGAAGCCATGGAAGGCAGGTGGTGGATGAAATTTTGAGGGCAGCCGACAGATATTTGTTGGTTATGGTCTCAAGTTTCGCGACGGCAGGCAGAGGATCTCTTTCGCGAGACAATGGCTGCGATTACACGACCAGTACGGTCACTGTCATAGAGGAAAGCAACGGCAAACTACCTCTTTAAAAGTGCCTAGTACATTATGATTCGCCTAAAGACTGATCATCGCAAGACAAGGACAGAGACATTAAAATTAGCAACATGGAACGTTAGAACGTTAAAAGACGACGAAAAATTAGAGAACATAAAACAAGAAATGGAAAGAGAAAAAAAAAATTAATATTTTAGGGATGTGCGAAATGAGATGGACAGGAGCAGGCATCAAGATAGATGAAGATTTTAAGATGATTTATTCTGGAGGTGAAGATCGACAAAGGGGAGTGGCAATTATTTTGGACCGGAAAACATCAAAATCTGCTCAAGGATATTGGGCCGTGTCGGACAGAGTTCTACTAGTTAAATTAAGTGGCAGACCTATTAGCATAAATGTTATTCAAGTATATGCCCCAACAGGAGAATCCAGTGAAGATAGTGTAGAGGAATTTTATAATGACATAGAGTCTGTCTTAAAGAAATGTAAAAATTCAGAAATAAACATCATAATAGGGGACTTCAATGTAAAAGTAGGAAATCAAGGTGATAGATACACAGTAGGAAACTATGGTTTAGGAGAGAGAAATGAAAGAGGATACAGACTTGTAGAGTGGGCAAAAGAACAGGAAATGATCGTAGGAAACACCTGGTTTAAGCAACACCCTAGAAGATTATGGACATCAGGAGTCCTGGTAGCAGGATTAGAAACCAGATTGACTGTGTTCTGATTAGCAGAAGATTTTGAAACGAGCTAACAATAGCAAAAACAGTTCCCAGTGCTGATTGTTATAGTGACCACAGATTACTTACAGGAACATTGAGGATAAAGTTGAAGAAAGTCAAGTATATAACAGGAAACAATAAATATGATTTGTGCACATTAAGTAATGACAAGGAAATACAAAACAAATTCAACATAGAAGTACAGAACAGATTTGAAATATTGTCTGATCTAGAGATATTATTCCAGGATGTGGATGATCAATGGGAAACATTGAAGAATTCAATCAATGTGGCTGCAGAAACAACTATTCCAAAATTAAAGGTGAGTCGTAAGAAATGGATGACTGAAGAAATTTTACACCTAATGGAAACAAGAAGACTCAACAAAAATAATTCTGCCAAATATGAAGAAATTCACAGACAAGACAGAATATTATGTAAGCAGGCAAAAGAAGCATGGTTGGAGGAAAATTGCTTAGAAATTAAAAAACAACACAACAGTCAAAATACCAAATTAGTGCACAAAAGAATTCAGGAGCTTACTAATAAAAGAACAAGTACATCAACAGGCTGTCTAAAAACTAAAGGTGGCAAAATCATAATAGAAACAGATCAGATTCTACATGTATGGGCAGATTATGTGAAAAACCTTTATGATGATAACAGAGAGAAACAGTATGATATTAGATTTAATAATGAAGGGCCGCCAATTTTGAAGATGGAGGTTCAAAATGTTCTTAAGCATATGAAAGCTGGCAAGGCCCCCGATGCAAATAACATCACAACAGAAATTATTAAAGCTTTAGAAGAATTTGGACTAGACCAAGTCACCAGACTGCTGAACACATTATATGATACTGGAGATATACCTTCTGAATTATGTAACTCTGTATTTATTGCAATCCCAAAGAAATCAGGAGCCTTGGAATGTGATCAACATAGAACAATTATTATAATGAGTCACATCACAAAGATTTTGCTACGAATTATCATGCAAAGAGTGAGGAAGAAAATACAACTTGAAAAATAGGGGAAAAACAATGTGGGTTTGTAGAAGCAAAGGGTACAGTAAATGCTGGGTATATGCTGCGAACAGTTATTGAACGTGCTATAGAAGTAAACAAGGGTATACATCTTTGCTTTATTGACTACACAAAGGCTTTTGATGGAGTTAGACATGTCAACATGGTGGATATGCTTGCAGATCTACAAATTGATGGGAAAGACATTAGACTTATAAAAAACATATATTGGAAACAACAAGCTGCCATAAGGATTGATAATGAAGTGGGACAATATCAGCCTATTAAGAGAGGTGTTAGGCAGGGATGTGTAATGTCTCCAGATCTTTTTTCCCTGTACAGTGAAAATATTTTCAGAAATGTAGAAGATATAAATGGAATCAGCATTGGAAGACGAAACATCAATAACATTAGATATGCAGATGATACAGTATTGATTGCAGACAATGCACAGGATCTGCAACAATTAGTAGATGTGGTTGTTGCACACAGTGAACAACTAGGGTTAGAATTAAATTGTAAAAAGACACAGGTTATGGTCGTCACTAGAAAGAACGAAATACCACAATGTAATATACAAGTAAATGGGAATATTCTTCAACAAGTGAATTGGTACAATTATCTCAGAATAGTCATAACATCTGATGGGAGATGCCTTGAAGAGATTAGAACAAGAATCGCCATGGCGAAAGTGGCCTTTAGCAAGATGAAAAATATTCTGACCAATAAGAAGATGTCAATTGAAATGAGAAAAAGAATGTTGATGGGATACATAGAGACTGTTCTTTTGTATGGATGTGAAACTCTGACAGTCAAGCTGAAAAACATCTCATGGCTGCAGAAATGTGGTTTCTGAGGAAAATGCAAAGAATACCATGGACAGATAGAAAAACCAATGACCAAGTACTACAGGAGACAAATGAAAATCATAAATTGATTAGAGAAATTAGACGTAGACAGTCAAAATATTTTGGACATGTTATGAAAAGGAATGGATTGGAGAACTTGGTGACGACTGGTAAGATCGAGGGGAACAGACCAAGAGGAAGTCCGAGAGGAAAATACCTGGATGGCTTGGCCACATGGCATGGACGAGACAGGAACACTGAGCTGATCCACGACTCTGGTGATCGAGTGAAATGGTGAGTCATGACCGCCCACGCTTTCCGGCATGGCACATGATTGATTGATCATGTTCTATTATATAAATATTACAATTGCTAGCCTCAGTCATATTGCCGACAACCTGTCTGTTTATGATTAGGAAATTCTGCCTAAAGTATAGTATTTCCCCTGCAACAACCACATGAATGACCTTAAATTTTGTTAACTGCAAAATACAAATCAAAGCATACTACATTGGCACCTTGCCATCTTGACAGGCGATAGTTTGGTACATTGTGATTCAAAAAGGCATAATAACTACAACCTGTGGCGGAGGCAAATGTGGCTGATAAGGCCAATTTGCGCTGTAAATGTTCATCCACAGTGGATGCATGTGAAAACATGGTCATTTCCACCATCATACACCATCTTACGTCTCTCACGCTCTGTGTGTGCTTTATCTGCAATAATTTTCTCCTTTGTCTTTATTCCATTTCTGATAGTTGCCCTCCGTGCAACACGTTCAGCAGCGACATGCTCCCAATGTACATTATCAATGCCCGTATCAATCATGTCCCACTTACACACATCTTTGTATCGTAATAGAGGCTGCCCCTGAGATCTCCTACCCACCTGTAATTCACCAAAAAAGATGTCCTTTGGTATTCTACCATCATCCATCCTCCTATTGTGTCCTATCCATCTAAGTCTACGGAGACTGAGCATGGAACACACCGTCACACAACCTGATCTTTCCAATACTTCAGTATTTGTGATTTTGTCTTGCCACTTAATACCAAGTATTCTTCGCAGACACAGCATATAAAAGCTGTTTAAACGTTTCTCTTGGTGCGAGTAAGTTGACCAGGTTTCACTGCCATAAAGAAGAGTACTAAGGACACCTTGTTTGTAGACAAGGACTTTTGTTTTGACAGTAAGCTTCGTGTTCTCCCAGACTCTTTTTGCCAACATGTTCATTGTTGTTGCTGCCTTACCAATCCTGATGCTGGTTTCCTGATCTAGGGATAATTTGCTATTTACCTCTGATCCTAGATATGTAAAATGGTCTACTATCTCCAGTTCGGCGTCGTCAATAAAGAATGATGGTACCCCATGTGCACCTTGTGACATAATCTGTGTCTTCTTTTTGTTAATTGTTAAACCAAATTCAGAACAAGCATTGGAGAATGCAGATAGTAGATGTAATTCTTCCTCTGAGTGGGTCGTAATTGCAGCATGATCTGCAAAAAGCAACTTTCTGATCAGTACCCTCCTAATTTTGGTCTTGGCCTTCAATCTCTGAGCACTATAGAGGCCGCCATGTGAGCGTGAGTGAATGTATATACCGGCATCCTGATCACGAAAGGCATATTTCAGTAGAAGTGAAAAGTATATTCCAAAGAGGCTTGGGGCTAGTACACAACCTTGCTTAACTCCACTCTTGATTTCAAACTCTTCTGAAGTTGCACCATCAAACTTGATTGTACCCTTCATGCATGTGTGGAACGATTCCACAATGGACAGAAGAGTTGGTGGGCAGCCAATTTTCTTTAGTGCCTTGAACAGACAACAGACCCTCACGACTGACCAAATCAAATGCCTTTGTGAGGTCGATGAAGGCAGTGGTTGATTTTGTTCCCGGCATTTTTCTTGCATTTGTTGCAATGAGAATATCATATCAATGGTAGACTAGTTCTGTCAGAAGCCACACTGTGATTCGGGGTAGACTTGATCTCCCAGGACTTGAAGTCTGCGAAGAACAATTCTGGCAAATACTTTACCAACAATAGACAGAAGTGAGATACCCCTTTAGTTGTTACAGTCGCTTTGATCACCCTTGTCCTTGTACAGTGTTATGATACTTGCATCTTTGAAATCCTGTGGGACGTGTCCTTCTCGCCAGCATAGCTCTATTAGCTGGTGGATCTGTAGAGTGAGTGTATCTTGTCCACTCCTGATAACCTCTATTGGAATCCCATCCTTATCTGGAGCCTTGCCAGATGCAAGTTCATTTATAGCACACTTAAATTCTGTTTTGATGGAAGTGTGTCCAGGTGGTCAAGAGTTGGCAGGGTCTCTATGCATTGAGGGCATCATCCGCTAGTTTGGTCTCACTTGAGTAAAGTTCTTAATAGTGCTCTACCCATCTATCCTCTGCAGTTTCTTATCAGTAATGATTTCTCCAGTCTCCTTTTGGTCTTGGGGTTTTCAGTGGTGCACTTCTTTTGATTATTGTTTTTTTTTATTGTTGTTTTATTATTTATGTAATTGTCTTAGTGGCCTCAACGGTTCCCCCCCCCCCCCCCCCATTGATTTCTTGTGTTTACGTGTACAGCATTAGAACCGACCAATCATTTCTCTTCTTTAAATGTTTGTTCATTTATACTCGACAACAGTATTACGGTCTGATGTGTTTGTGTGTTTGTTATTTGAACTATGCTGGTTTAATATAAATTATGAGACCTATGGTGCTATCTCAATGGTTTGATACAAATTCTGTCCGTATTCTATAGTTGTTAGGTTCATGTGTATGACAATGAAGACACTTTTCTGGAGTGTCTAGTTGGTCGTGCGTCAAAGTTTTCTTGTTCCTGCAGTGAGGCCCGTCGTCATTTGGAGGCGACAGGTTCGATCCCGGTCGGTAACAATAGCTTTCAAATTTTATGTTGTCTGGTGCGTCTTCTAGTCTCTATTCCTTCTTCTCCTCTGTGAGTGCCAAATAATACTATGTGTGTATATTTATGTAATTGTCTTAGTGGCCTCAATGGTTCCCCCCATTGATTTCTTTTGATTATTGGACCACAGGCTTTCTTTATCCCTTCATACATGCTTCTGATGTTTCCCTTATCACTTGCGTTTTGAATGGACTCAAATAACTTGATCCAATAGTCATTTGCACACTGCCTGGCAGCCTTTTGCACATCCTTCCTAGCTTCAGCTCAATGAGTGTTGCGCGTTGTTCTTTCCTTGTTTCTTAAGAGAGCTATCTTCTTATTATCAATCAAGGGCTGCAGTGTCTGGCTGTTTGCCGCAAACCAGTCCTGCCTCTTATGATCCACAGTGCCGTAAACCCCTACCACTGTTTTATAAAGAGGTTACTTAAGTTTACCCCACTTTTCACTTACTGTACAATTTTCTGATGTATCAGTGAAAGCGTCTTCAAGTTGCTGTCAAAACTCAAAGCACTTTTCAGGATCGTGAGTGTTAATAATATTAATCCTGGGGCTAGATTTGTGTTTAGCTGTGTAGATTCTCTTTGGTCTCAGTCTAACCTTTGCAACAACCAAAGAATGATCAGTGTCATAGTCAGCACTGTGGTAACTTCGAGTTACTGATGTATGGTTCAGATGTTGTCTCCGTGTGATGATGAAGTCCAACTTATGCCAATGGCCGGATCTTGGATGTTTCCATGTGACCTTATGCAGCTCTTTTGTTTTAAAAAAGGAGTTTGTAATACATAGGTCATTTCTGTGCAATGCTCCAGCAGCCTTTGCCCATTTTCGTTCACTGGCCATGAACTCGAGTCCTTGTCCACACGAGCACTGAAATGTAGTTGCATTTTGGAACTGCCTTGATCACAGAGAGAACGAATCCTTCACATCATCCGAGGAAGCTAGTGTCAGTACATATGCAGGGATAATGGTGGCAAAACCACAAGAGGTTGCCAAGCACAGGGATAATAGTCTTTCATTAACTCCAGCTGGAATTTCCATCATTCCCAGTTGTGACAGGTTGGCCCACCTCTCAGATCGTTTTGTTACTAGATGGAGATAGCCCTCAGTAAACCCCTCTATGTATCCTGTATTATTTTTTATTTTTTATCTATATTTTCAAATATTAGATAAAATCGTCTTTGGTTAGTGTATTTATATACATAAAACTATAGAGAGAGTTAAATACTATTTCTTCTTATAGTTAGAAGTAGATGTAGGGTAGAGTTCGTTTACAAGCCAAGAAATCAAGTCAGGCTGAATTTTATATTCAGGTTTGGCTGTGAATAATAATTTGGCCACAGGAAGGGAACTCTCCTGGATGAGAAGTTAACTTCCGGTAGCACCCTAACCTCTGCCATTTTCTGACAGCAGGCTGGAAGGAGAAGGAGCTATCACGTCAATTGGCTAAAATTGAACACCTGTCTGTGTTTAAACATATTTTATTGCTGGCTCTTGTTAAGCCGAAAAACCCTCTAAAACATAGAAAAGCCAATGATAGTCTCCACTCCCGATAGGCCAGTCAAAATCTAGTTGCAGGGTGAGTTAATAATAATTTTGTTAAATATTTTTCTGTGTGTCAATCTGCCGGAAATCTAAAGGCCATGCCGATCGATAATAGATACTCTTAATTAAAACTAGTGTTAGTTAACTAATATTAGAATTAGGACCATGTTTGTGCCATGTGGCTTGCCGACAAGGGTAAAACGCAAAGCTCGTCACATGTGGCATCAAAAACATGGATAAATTACATTACGTGATTCTCGAAATTAGGTATCCGCCTGCGGAAGGACACCTGAGTTAGTCAGTAGACGATTAGAGTTAAAATAATTTAATTATGTGCTTAAACTTCGAAACTAGCGTATTTCTCTAGATAATATACTTATTAGTTGAAGGAATTAGTTCAGAGAGTGAATAAGTTACAATTAATTATTCTTTATTAATCTCTATCTTGCCCATAGTCAGATTACTACCATGTGGTCCAAGATGGCCCACTTAACAAAGTTCAAACCTTGGGGGAATTCTCCAACCCTAATATTGTTCTTGTGTATAGAGAAAATAATCTTAAACCTAGCTAAGAAATCTTCTAGATAATTAAGTATGGTTTAATTAATATAAGGAAGACTTGCTAGTAGTACAACTCATAACTCCTTAAGTGAACTTGGGGTGTTTCATTGATTTTAATGGTTCACTCGTGTACATCATGAAGTTATAGTTGTTGTGTGTGATTTCATTTCATTCTATGAAATTCATCAATATGTGATGTTAATTCATTGTGTGGAGTGTAGTTTGTGTGTTTCCATACTTGGAAAATGATGTGTGGTGTTTCATCGATTTAATGGTTTGTTAATGTATATGAGACGTCGGAGTTGTGGCGTCTGAGTTTCATTCCATTGGAGTCATCCTATATGTACTGTTAATTCATTATGTGAATTGTGGTTCATGTTTCCATGATTAATCATGACTTAGAATATATATTTGGAATGCGGTCTTTGACGTAGAGCATTGTGATTGTACATGTTTGATCTAAATATCAGCAGAGAGAATAGGATATCATTTGTGTGCTGTTTCCATTAGATCAGTGTGCTGTTTGTCGTATATTTTGAAGGGACTGGCAATCACTAAAGTGCATGACCCATCTCTGTTAAAGGTAGCTGGGCCCCATCCTCTTCTTATATGTAAATAGATCAAGAATACGACCCTTGAAAGATTTACAGACTCGGATTTGGTTATTCGTCTAAGGGTGTGTGGTCCTCTTTTAATAGAAAAGTCATCACTAGGTTTGTCCCCTGTCTTTCCACCTGGTATTTAATGGTATAGCTCACGAACCCCCTTCTTCCATCTTAAGAAATTGTCTGAAAAGACTTTCTCAATAAGAATCAGGTGCAATATAACATGGATTTGGAACAGTTAAAGATGAAGAGTCTCCTGTTCTCTCTCTCCAACTAAGAATTTATCTTATGTGAATGTGTATCTGTTAATTAAACATTCAACAAACACAAGGGAGCATTGAGACATGTTCTACACACAAGATAGAGATTTTCCCACAGATAGTTTGGACTGACAAATTAAGTGGAAGAGATCTTCACATTTAAACAAATTTATTGACTGTGCCAGTTTCTTTTGGCCTATTTGACATTTTCTTTGTTTTTTCATCAGCTGTTAACATTTACAGAATGAAATAGAAAAAAACTTTCATAGGACCAAGTATAGTCAGTCAATAAATAATAACATTCATTGTATAGTGAGATATTTTAACTACCAAAATGTGTTATAGTTAACAATTTCTACATCCAACAATAATTCAAGAAAATCATTTTCTGAGAGGGTGAAGTTTGTGGGAGTGATAAGAAAACCTGGTGTGATGAGATGTGGATAAGCCTGGGTCCATGGTCTGATGGATCCACTTCAGGTTGGGCCAGTTTAGCTTCACTGAAGACTTCTCATTCTCTGCTTAAGGCTGGAGTCATCTGCCATCACAGGTGTTGATCATCTCATTCACTCCTCTTCCCTCCTTGTTGGTTAGGTGTGGCACCAAGACATCACTGTTCAAAATTCATACAGGTATTATAATCCTTTACAGCATGTTCATAGTGCGAACACAACATAACAAAACAAAAATGATAAGATCAGAAGAAGTATTGTTGTGTTACTTTGGGGTGGGTCAGAGATTATTACACTGGATGCAGCTTCTGTTGTCTGGTACCTGCTGTATGCATTTCCTCAGTGGACCTGTAGTTCAGTGAGTAGTGTACAGTCAAACACAGATAAGAGTGATAATGCGATGTTCCCTGAATCATGGTAATCAAGCTGACAGGCAAGATCAACACAAGTATGAGATGCATTTGTATAAATGGCATACATTTAAACATCCACATTACTCTATTTGTTCTACATTGTGTATATAATTGTTTATCTGTACTTTCCAAGGCAACTACTTCCTATTCTAAATCATTTCCTTGTTCCTGCCGTTGTGGTGTGGAGTTGTGTGGTGTGAAGTGTATTGTGTTGAGTTAACTTCTGTTGTGTGGGGTTCCATAGCTTGTACTAATTGTCCTCACATCTACATCAGTTAATATGAGTTTAACTCATCTAGTGTGCTTTTATTGTGGTTCATGTCCAACATACAGAATTTCTGATGTGTATTTGTTACAAAATGTAATCTATACAAGGTCATGACACAATATATTAGAAAAAAAATTATTACTTAAAGTATTTTTCCCTAATACTCTCCTCCTCTCTGTCTACTTATACTTCTCCTACATCTTTTACCAGTGCATATCATGTCCATTCTGTTGGCGACACAGTTGGCTATAGACCAAGGTAATTTTCACCCGTTAGTCTGAGCAGATTAAGTAGGTCGGCTATCACAAATGGTGTTTGTGAACATAAACCTATTTTAAGCAATGCAGTTGATGTAGTGCGTTGTCTAAATAAAATCTGACACATGAATAAACTAATTTCTATCAAATACTATTTGTTTTCAATTCGTAAAGAGAAAAGGAAGAGTATAATTCCTGTTTCAGTTCTTTAGATTGCAAAATAGACAGAATTAAGTACATTTTTAAAGCAAGGTAGTGTTTCGTTTGCACCAGCTGACTATCTCTGCAGAAACGTTTTCCTAGAAGTTTTTTGATGAAAAGCATTCGAGTGCATTGGAAATTTCATCTCGTACATTATTCTGTGATAGATTATAGTCATATGCACATAGTGAAGTTGTTAGATGTAGTGTAGAAAGTCAGAGTTTTGCAGTTTTGAGAAATTATAAGATGTCAGTTTCGCCGGGGAAATGGCGCCAGTATTGAAGTTGCGATCGGCAGTTTTTCACATTTTCAGAGATTTATTTTATCAAAAATACAATTCATTGGACGCACAACACTGGATACCTTTACGTTATACATCTTGGTACCACTTAGATCTGAGAATCACACGCTTACCTCAGACTAGATCAAACTGCCCGTTGTAAAAGTTTGAAAGTTGGACAACACATAGCTTTGGCGACTGCTCGCTCGCTCTGAAGTCATAGAAGTGCGCGGTTTTATTAAAGCGGCGCCCAAGCTGGGGGACGCTATATCCACGTGATGTGTCTCTACCAGTCACATTCTATTCTGTTGACGCTACCTTTTCTATTCTTATCCTGGCATCTGTCTGTCATTAGTATCGCTTAGTGCGTTCGATGTTCTACGGTGCTGTAATTGTTTTGATAATCTCTGGGTTGCTGTGTAACGTTGACGCGCTGAAAATGATGGATAGGTGAATATGTCACATAGCCCCACTCCAGATTGTTCTAGGGTATGGAACTAAGTTTCCAGCATTTACAGTGGTCAAGCTTTTCCTATATGATTTACTCCAATGTATTCTCTCCTGTATCTGATTGACCTGGTTCATCAGACACTGGGTGTCGACTTAGAAAGTCTGCTCCCACATTCATCTTTCCAGGGACATATTCTATCTGGAACGAGTATGGTTGTAGAAGTAGTGACCACCTCATAAGTCTTGCATTCAAATTTTTGGATGCTGCGAGAAACATAAGTGGTTGATGATCACATTGTACAGTGAAGTGTTTTCCATATAGGTATGCCTGAAACTTCTGTACACTCCATACGAGAGCTAAACATTCTCTCTCGATAACACTATAATTCTTCTCCGCTGCATTCAATTTCCTGCTGGCATAAGCTACAGGGAATAGCTCTGATGTTTCATCTCCTTTTCTCTGCAACAGCGTTGCCCCAATTCCTACGTCACTGGCGTCTGTACGCAGTACGAATGGTTGGTTGAGATCTGGCAGATGTAAAACTGGGTGATTGGTTAAGGCTTGTTTGAGTGTTGTGAAAGCTCTCTCACATTCAGCAGACCAATTGACTTTCTCTGGGTTCCCTTTTTTGGTAAGATCCGTTAAAGGTGCTGACAGAGTATTGAAGTCTTTAATGTATCGTTGATAGAATCCACCCAAAGATACGAATGATCTCACATCCTTCTTTGTCTTTGGACGAGGTGCTCTCTTGAGTTTGTCCACGTTTCCTTCCTGTGGAGTTATTAGTCCATGAGATAACTTATGACCTAAAAAGTCCAATTCTTGGAATCCTACTTGACATTTCTTTGGCCTAGCCGTTAATCCAGTTTCTCTGAGTCGTCTGAACAAAAGATGTAGTGTTTCTACATGCTTGTCAAATGTTTCAGTTGCGATCAGTATATCATCCATAAAGTGACTAATGTCTGGATGGTGTAGTGGGTCAAGTAATTTTCTCATCATACGTGTAAAAACGCTAGGAGCATTACTTAATCCGAATGGAAGTACGTTGAACTCATAGTGTCCTCCAGGCGTACTGAAAGCTAACCATGGTCTAACCTCCTCCTTTACAGGAATCTGATAATATCCCTTACTGAGATCAATCCTAGTAAAGTACTTCGCTCGGTTGAGTGCTGTGAAGAGTTTGTTCTGATCAGGCAGAGGTTCTGCTTGAAATTCAGAAATAGCATTGAGCTGTCGATAGTCGATGCACAATCTATGTTCTCCACTTGGCTTTCTCAATAATACGACGCTGGCACTGTAAGGTGATTCAGATGGTGAAATTATTCCTGCGGTGAGTAGCTGTTGTATTTCTTCCTCTAAAGTCTTTTGCTTTGCATAAGGAACTGGGTAAGTCTTGACTCGCACAGGCACTGTGTCATTTAACTTCATGTCAAATTCCTCCAAATCAGTTCTTCCTGGCTTATCTGTAAGTACGTCTGCATACATAACCATAAGTTCCCGAATCTGCTCCTGCTGATCCTTTGTTAAGTTGGGATTAATTTCCACATCCTTAAAGGTTTCTTTGGCTTGCAGTGGGTACTCGACTCCCATTGTTGATCCTTCTTCGACTTCAGTAGCCACACTCATGGCCATCAGATGTGCAGGTTCGGTGGTTGAGGGTCTTTCATTATATTTCTTCAGAAGGTTTATGTGAAATACTTTCATCTTGCCTTTGACAGAAATCTTGTAGTTGGTACGTGAGATTTTCTCCGTCACTACATAAGGTCCTCTCCATCCTATTTGCAGCTTATTCTGACTGGTTGGAAGCAGCAACATCACCTTCTCTCCCACCTCTAACTCTCTATCTTTTGCCTTGCGATTGAAGTAGCTAGCAATTCTTCGTCTGGCTTTACGTAGATTGACATTCGCTTGTTTCCAACTGTGTTGTAAACGATTCTTCAACTCGGCAACATACGTAGATGCAGTCACGACTGTATCGTCTGTATGATCATCAGTCCATGTTCGTAGCAATGCCTCCAATGGCCCCTTGATTGGTCGTCCAAACAACAATGTTGCTGGAGCAAAACCTGTTGAGTGATGGGGTACCTCCCTATAAGCGAATAGTGCTGCGGGTAAATACAAATCCCAATCCTCCGTATTCTCCTGGGCAATTTTGCGCAGAATACTAATCAAGGTCCCGTTCCACCGCTCCACAAGTCCGTTGGATTGCGGGTAATATGGTGAACTAAAGATATGGCGTGAATGAAAAAGTCTAAATGTCTCCTCCATAAGTTTACTACGAAACTGTGAACCGTTGTCCGTCAAGATTCTTTGGGGGAATCCTAGACGTGTGAATATTCCTAATAATGCTTCAGCAACGTGTTTGGAGTCACAGCTTGGCATAGGAACCGCTTCGGCCCACATGGTCGTTGTGTCCACAAGCGTTAATATGAATCGATTTCGCCTCTTCGTTGCGGAGAGGGGTCCGATTATGTCTACAGCTACCTTCTCGAACGGTATTCCTGTTATGGGCAGATCACCCAACATTGCCGGTGGTGTCCGGTGTTTTGGTGATACTTTCTGACACTGTGGGCATGATTTTACAAACCGTTGTATGTCTGCGTTCATCCCTGGCCAAAAGTAGTGAGTTGCAATGCGCTGTGTAGTGGCGTTGATACCCATATGCCCACTAAAGGGTAGACTGTGGCCCATTTCAAGAATCTGAGCCCTGTGTGGAGTTGGTACAACAAGTTGGTTGAACTCTTGTCCAGTTCTCCCTGCTTTCCTGTATAGAAGTGCTGACTTCATAAACAGCTCACCTTTACGTGGAGGTAAATGTGATTTAGGCAGTTTCCTGAAGCAGGGTTCCAAGGTGCTATCGGCTTCTTGTGCCCTCTTCAGTTCCTCCTTTCGAGGGATTGGCGTAGTTGTTTCCGGAGTCTTTTTCGTCTGGGATCGAGTTGTCATCGTCGACATCGCCACAGGTTGAACAGGTTCTCCTAGAATTATAAATCTACAGCCAAGAATTACGGGATATATAGGATCTTCTAAGACTGCAGCCTTGATTGTCCCAGTGACATAACGAGATGCTATGCTCACCTTTGCCACCGGAAGAGACATAGTTGCAGAGCTCTTCAGGGGTCCCTGTAATTCGACGATCTCCTCTGTCACCTGTTCCGGGTGAACTAAGGATGATGATACAACACAGTCGTACGATAACCCGGTATCATAGAGACAGGTCGTCTTGAATCCATTCAGCAATATGGACTCGACAACCGGAAGATGAGATGCGGTGTCTTTATGAGGTGTCTGGTTGGACGTTTCATCAGTGTTCACTCCTTTCTCTCTTCGGCTGGCCAAACAAGCAGCTGTGTGTGGAGGTGGCTTCTTCCTACAATTCTTCAATGTGTGTCCTTTAATTTTACAATTAGTGCAGAATAATTTTTCCTCCTTCGCTGTTGTTTGGGCTGTGTTCTGAGGGATGTTTTTGGTTTTCCCATTTTTCTTGGTGCCCAAGTTGCCATCACCTTCCTTTGCTTTTGAAGTTTTATCCTGAGGGGGAATGTTGGCCGAACGTCCCTTACCTCCGATTTCCTTCTGAGATTTTTCAAATCTCTCGGCTAGGATGATGATGCTTTCTAGTCGGTCAGCTCCGTTCTGGGTTAAGAATGCTTTCATTTCATTCGACATCTTTCCTTTTAGCTGATCTATGATGATCATCTCTCGGAGCCCTTCGAAACTCTCATCAAACCTACCTAGACTTGCCCATCGTTGAACATAAGATTTCAGCCTTTCAACTAATTGCGCATAACTTTCGCCCGGTTCTTTCCTTGCGGTTTTGAATCGAACTTTGTAAGAGTCCCCGTCCACTTCGAATCGGCTCAAGAGTGCCTTTTTGAGTGTTTCGTAATCCTGTTGTTCTTCTCGAGTGAGTCTAGAGAACACGTCATACGAGGTAGACCTTAAAGCTTGCGATAGTTTCGTCGCCCATTTTTCCTGTTCTAGACCACAACTGACGCACATAAGTTCGAAACGTGATAAAAAAGCCTCGACATTGTCCGTCTGTTCATTAAATGGTTCTAGTGGAAATGACATCGCTCCGGAATTTTGGTACGAGACGTTGGAATGTTGTTCTGTCACTGGAAAACCTAGTGAGTTTGAGGGGGTGGGGGGAATCCCTCCCTCTAGTCTTCGGATCTCCAGATCAGTCTCCATTCTCTTCAACTCCAGTTGATGTTGACGTTCTCGTTCCCTATCCCTTATTTCATCTTCATGTTTCCTTTGTTCTAACTCATAAGCTTGTAGGCGTTGTTTCTCCTTTTCAGCGATTTCAGCTTGAAGTTTCTGTTGTTCTAATTCATATGATTGTAGGCGTTGCTTCTCCTTTTCAGCGATTTCAGCCTGCAACTTACTCTCCTTCTCAGCTATTTCAGCTTGAAGTTTCTGTTGTTCTAATTCATATGATTGTAGGCGTTGCTTCTCCTTTTCAGCAATTTCAGCCTGCAACTTCTCCCTCCTGTCGAATTCATCTGATACAAATTTAGCCAGCTCAGGGCCGTCTAAATTGCATAGTTTGCCTATTTCTACTGTCTGGGCACGGAACTTAGCAGCCTCGGCCATGCTCTATTTTTGTTTACCCTATCTTTTTGTAAAAAAAAATAATACTGTGCAGTTTGCTCAGGTCTGGGTAAGCCTGTCACTTCCCGGATCTGAAATTATACAGCATAACATGCACAATATTAACAAGCAAAAACTAACTAATGTCCGCTGACCCAAGTAAAATAGTTCTTATACACCACGAGAATCTGACCTAAGAAATAATTGCAACTTAAATTCTTGTCTTTCTGTCAATGCTCCTCAAGCTAAAGACAGAAGCAAAGAAGTACCCAGAATGATTGCACTCTTCCCAAAAGAACTTGAAATTTTGATAGAGATTTCCCTATGGAGAAAAATTTTTCCCAGTCGGTGATGAAATTCTCTAAGTCCAAATTCCTCTATAGAAAGACATCTTCTCGAAAGAGAATAATGTTGTAGATGGTAAATTCTCACTCTATTTCCTCTGGAACACCTTTTTCTGAAATATAGACCTATATGAAAGAGGCCCTCCTTTTTTCAGAAGAAATGATCAGTCACTTGCCATATTCTATCTATAATTGTCATTTATATCATATGGAGGTCAATCAGTACCCCACATGATGTTCATTTATCATATGTGAAGTGACAAAGTTAAAAATCTTAATTTGTTTAACAACCTCTATAATTGTCAATCATATCATATGGAAGTCAATCAGTACCCCACATGATGTCTATTCAACATATGTAAACATGACAAAGCTGGAAATCTAAATTTGTGTAACAATTTCTATAATTGTTCAAAACAAGTACAATGTCACCAATTCACACATGAATACTGTTCACATCTAGTGTCACTGATCTACTATAGTTTAGAATCCCTCGTCAGATATCTATCTATTCCCAGGGTTTATCATCTAGGATAATAGTTATCTAAACTGTCTGCTGGGTTTCAAAGTCCGGGACGGGCATCCAATATATGTCGTATATTTTGAAGGGACTGGCAATCACTAAAGTGCATGACCCATCTCTGTTAAAGGTAGCTGGGCCCCATCCTCTTCTTATATGTAAATAGATCAAGAATACGACCCTTGAAAGATTTACAGACTCGGATTTGGTTATTCGTCTAAGGGTGTGTGGTCCTCTTTTAATAGAAAAGTCATCACTAGGTTTGTCCCCTGTCTTTCCACCTGGTATTTAATGGTATAGCTCACGAACCCCCTTCTTCCATCTTAAGAAATTGTCTGAAAAGACTTTCTCAATAAGAATCAGGTGCAATATAACATGGATTTGGAACAGTTAAAGATGAAGAGTCTCCTGTTCTCTCTCTCCAACTAAGAATTTATCTTATGTGAATGTGTATCTGTTAATTAAACATTCAACAAACACAAGGGAGCATTGAGACATGTTCTACACACAAGATAGAGATTTTCCCACAGATAGTTTGGACTGACAAATTAAGTGGAAGAGATCTTCACATTTAAACAAATTTATTGACTGTGCCAGTTTCTTTTGGCCTATTTGACATTTTCTTTGTTTTTTCATCAGCTGTTAACATTTACAGAATGAAATAGAAAAAAACTTTCATAGGACCAAGTATAGTCAGTCAATAAATAATAACATTCATTGTATAGTGAGATATTTTAACTACCAAAATGTGTTATAGTTAACAATTTCTACATCCAACAATAATTCAAGAAAATCATTTTCTGAGAGGGTGAAGTTTGTGGGAGTGATAAGAAAACCTGGTGTGATGAGATGTGGATAAGCCTGGGTCCATGGTCTGATGGATCCACTTCAGGTTGGGCCAGTTTAGCTTCACTGAAGACTTCTCATTCTCTGCTTAAGGCTGGAGTCATCTGCCATCACAGGTGTTGATCATCTCATTCACTCCTCTTCCCTCCTTGTTGGTTAGGTGTGGCACCAAGACATCACTGTTCAAAATTCATACAGGTATTATAATCCTTTACAGCATGTTCATAGTGCGAACACAACATAACAAAACAAAAATGATAAGATCAGAAGAAGTATTGTTGTGTTACTTTGGGGTGGGTCAGAGATTATTACACTGGATGCAGCTTCTGTTGTCTGGTACCTGCTGTATGCATTTCCTCAGTGGACCTGTAGTTCAGTGAGTAGTGTACAGTCAGACACAGATAAGAGTGATAATGCGATGTTCCCTGAATCATGGTAATCAAGCTGACAGGCAAGATCAACACAAGTATGAGATGCATTTGTATAAATGGCATACATTTAAACATCCACATTACTCTATTTGTTCTACATTGTGTATATAATTGTTTATCTGTACTTTCCAAGGCAACTACTTCCTATTCTAAATCATTTCCTTGTTCCTGCCGTTGTGGTGTGGAGTTGTGTGGTGTGAAGTGTATTGTGTTGAGTTAACTTCTGTTGTGTGGGGTTCCATAGCTTGTACTAATTGTCCTCACATCTACATCAGTTAATATGAGTTTAACTCATCTAGTGTGCTTTTATTGTGGTTCATGTCCAACATACAGAATTTCTGATGTGTATTTGTTACAAAATGTAATCTATACAAGGTCATGACACAATATATTAGAAAAAAAAATTATTACTTAAAGTATTTTTCCCTAATACTCTCCTCCTCTCTGTCTACTTATACTTCTCCTACATCTTTTACCAGTGCATATCATGTCCATTCTGTTGGCGACACAGTTGGCTATAGACCAAGGTAATTTTCACCCGTTAGTCTGAGCAGATTAAGTAGGTCGGCTATCACAAATGGTGTTTGTGAACATAAACCTATTTTAAGCAATGCAGTTGATGTAGTGCGTTGTCTAAATAAAATCTGACACATGAATAAACTAATTTCTATCAAATACTATTTGTTTTCAATTCGTAAAGAGAAAAGGAAGAGTATAATTCCTGTTTCAGTTCTTTAGATTGCAAAATAGACAGAATTAAGTACATTTTTAAAGCAAGGTAGTGTTTCGTTTGCACCAGCTGACTATCTCTGCAGAAACGTTTTCCTAGAAGTTTTTTGATGAAAAGCATTCGAGTGCATTGGAAATTTCATCTCGTACATTATTCTGTGATAGATTATAGTCATATGCACATAGTGAAGTTGTTAGATGTAGTGTAGAAAGTCAGAGTTTTGCAGTTTTGAGAAATTATAAGATGTCAGTTTCGCCGGGGAAATGGCGCCAGTATTGAAGTTGCGATCGGCAGTTTTTCACATTTTCAGAGATTTATTTTATCAAAAATACAATTCATTGGACGCACAACACTGGATACCTTTACGTTATACATCTTGGTACCACTTAGATCTGAGAATCACACGCTTACCTCAGACTAGATCAAACTGCCCGTTGTAAAAGTTTGAAAGTTGGACAACACATAGCTTTGGCGACTGCTCGCTCGCTCTGAAGTCATAGAAGTGCGCGGTTTTATTAAAGCGGCGCCCAAGCTGGGGGACGCTATATCCACGTGATGTGTCTCTACCAGTCACATTCTATTCTGTTGACGCTACCTTTTCTATTCTTATCCTGGCATCTGTCTGTCATTAGTATCGCTTAGTGCGTTCGATGTTCTACGGTGCTGTAATTGTTTTGATAATCTCTGGGTTGCTGTGTAACGTTGACGCGCTGAAAATGATGGATAGGTGAATATGTCACACTGTTTAAGGAAGCAAAATATGTAAATTGAGGTAATACATGCTAGTGAAAATTATGAGACAAGATGCCATGCAGGACCATGACAGGGCCAAAAGAATTTACAATTCTGTCTTGAAGGATTATTCACTCCTTCTCACTGTCATTCACAGAGCCTGCACCCTGATCATCTGTAGCCGTAGTCACGACCGGTGATTGAGCTACGAACCACTCACTTGATGCAGCAGAGAGTGGAGTCCATACCACGATCCAGTCAGCACTGCCAGCTTACCATCCAGGAGACTAAGGATTATCAGATGAGTGGCTACCCGCCCGTTTGCCACTGCACAGCAATCCTAATTTGTCCGCTATTGGCTAAGAGTCTATGATTATATCCTCTAGCTGAACATTATCTTGTAGAAATTTCAGGGATCTGCGTATCTCTTATGTGTCAGTGAGTTCCCAGTGGGGCTCACGTAGTGTTCTTTAGGATTAAACGTTATGTTATATTTGTACTTTTAACAACTGCGTCTGTCATTATAGAATTAGAATTAGCATCATCAGATTGTGTGACGAGTGAAAGGACTACATCTATACGTATCATTCTGTCTTATCTCCTGTTGTGTGAGAATACATTAGGCAGTGGGGGATCATTATTCATCCAGGCACGTTAGCAGGAATAACTTGACATACTGTCTTCGTGTGTTAGTACAGTTAGTCGTCATAACTTTCCGCCTGGCACTGTTTAGAAGTAGTGATCCATTCTGAGACTTTGATAATCATTCTTCTAGAACTGCGAGCCATTCGATCGCTTCTTCAGCAGTGGTTAGATTCTCTATTCGTAGAAGTCTATTTAGTATCTACTTGGATCCAATTCCATCCTAGTAGAATACGCTACGCGACACCAGTAACATATTCTTCACTACAAAGCCCACACCATGTTGCCTTTTTTCTGCCTGCCCTGTACCCTTCCATAAAAAGGTGTACTTGTTTTCCCTGAGTGACCCTTCCTCAGTGAGGCGAGTCTCCTGCAGGCCAGCAATATCAATGTTAAGACAATTGAGTTCAGCATCAATCACAGCCGTTTTCCTCACATCGTCCATATTCGTCAAGTCAGTGGAAAATCTTGGACACATAGTTCGTACGTCACAGGTTGCAAGCCGTAGCTTCAGGTTTCTATTGTTCTTTTTATTAGTACCTGGTGCATTGGTTTTACAGTCTGCAATTCAGATTTTGTCCTAGCCCCAAGCACCCATTGAAGCAGGCAGGCTATGGCGGATCAGCACCTAATTGGCCGGGGCTGCCCAGCTTGAGGCGGGTGGTAGCTGATCAGTGACACCTGAAGGTGTCTCCCACCGTCAGAGGCAACCCTTGGCGCCCCATGTCTACGCCAATTGATAAGGACTTATAACCCGTAATTGTTACCTCTCGCTTTGATTCTGAGACTGGTTAAGACCAGGGATGGAGTTATTGCCTCTCCATAGCACAAAGCCTGGGCTAAAATATAGAGACCATGTGTTGCCCATGCAGCATGATCCCTCTCTCGGCCTACCTAGTTCACTCCAGTTCCTATACATCTGGAACAAGACAAGCTGCAGAAACTGCCAGATCAGCAAAGCAATGCTCTAACTGTGCGCCTGTAGGAGCTTTGATCCTAGACCAGCTGCCAACCAAGGCTTAGGGTCTGCCCTGCCATGATATTTTGTCTTTAGGTAGCATTTCCTGGCACCAGGATAAGGCTTGTACCCTCCCAGTTGTGCTCTTCTGCCTGAAGCCGTTGGCACAATGTGGGTTGTCAGGTTTGGTAAGCGCCGCCCAACATTTGGCGCTAACAGAAAGCAGGTAGTACCATCTACTGTCATACGGTAGCTCAGTCATATCTGACTAAGACCTGACTAATCAAAGCATACTAATTATAGATTATACACAATTGTATACTTTCATCTAGCAAAGTCATTTTCTAAATATTTATAAGCTCTAATTAAGATAATGGCATGAAAATGATAAAGGTTATCATTCATTTCCTTCCACCACAACAGAGTGATAGAGGCTGTTTGGAGATCGCTAGGCGGGTGACAGGTTAGTGTGTGAATGTTTAGGGTAGTTATGTTTCAAAAACAAAAGGAAATCCTATAACAGATATCAATGTTGGGGGTTTCAAGTGTTAGGCCTTCACATATTCTAGGCTACATGGGGTGACAGATATAACAGTTGGGGGTTTCAAGTGTTAGGCCTTCACATATTCTAGGCTACATGGGGTGACAGATATAACTGCTGGGGGTTTCAAGTGTTAGGCCTTCACATATTCTAGGCTACATGGGGTGACAGATATAACTGTTGGGGGTTTCGAGTGTTAGGCCTTCACATATTCTAGGCTACATGGGGTGACAGATATAACTGTTGGGGGTTTCGAGTGTTAGGCCTTCACATATTCTAGGCTACATGGGGTGACAGATATAACTGCTGGGGGTTTCAAGTGTTAGGCCTTCACATATTCTAGGCTACATGGGGTGACAGATATAACTGCTGGGGGTTTCAAGTGTTAGGCCTTCACGTATACTAGGTCATATGGGGTAACAGTTGGGTGTTTCAAGTGTTAGGCCTCCACATATACTAGGTCATATGGGGTAACTGTGGGGGTTTCAAGTGTTAGGTCTTCACATATTCTAGGTCATATGGGGCAACAGTTGGGGGTTTCAAGTGTTAGGTCTTCACATATTCTAGGCTACATGGGGTGACAGATATAACTGTTGGGGGTTTCAAGTGTTAGGCCTCCACATATACTAGGTCATATGGGGTAACTGTTGGGTGTTTCAAGTGTTAGGCCTTCACATATACTAGGTCATATGGGGTAACAGTTGGGGGTTTCAAATGTTAGGCCTTCACATATACTAGGTCATATGGGGAAACAGTTGGGGGTTTCAAGTGTTAGGTCTTCACATATACTAGGTCATATGGGGTAACTGTTGGGTGTTTCAAGTGTTAGGCCTTCACATATACTAGGTCATATGGGGTAACAGTTGGGGGTTTCAAATGTTAGGCCTTCACATATACTAGGTCATATGGGGTAACAGTTGGGGGTTTCAAATGTTAGACCTTCACATATACTAGGTCATATGGGGTAACTGTTGGGGGTTTCAAGTGTTAGGCCTTCACATATACTAGGTCATATGGGGCAACAGTTGGGGGTTTCAAGTGTTAGGCCTTCACATATTCTAGGTCATATGGGGTAACTGTTGGGGGTTTTGAGTGTTAGGCCTTCACATATACTAGGTCATATGGGGTAATTGGCCGTGCAGCCAGCAGGGTTAGGATCGGCTAGCCTCTCCCAGGAGGGATGAAAAGTGAAAATTAGTAGCCTGCCAATGACCGACAGACTACACAAGTCAACCCCCACCTCCATGTGGTGCAGGTCACGGGCTAATGGGGCTATGGCTAGCCATAGGGGATGGACTCCCTGTGGTCAAATTTGTGTCCTACACCTGCGACTGGCCTAGCAGCGAGCCAGCAGGGGATCTTCATACTGCTCGTAGAAAAACTAAAAAGTATAAACGGACTGACCCAAACGAATATCGACCTGGCAATGTTAATGGACTACGAGATAGAAGAGCGACTCAAAAAATAGGCACAATAAACATCTGTGTTTTCAATAGTAAAGAAGAAGAGCTTATAGAAACAATGGCCGGGAAGGTTAACCCGGTCAACAAATGCCCGCAGAAGTCGGATGTGTCGGCCTTACGGCGCAAGAACGCAGCTCTGCTGTAAACAGGCACAACGCAGTCACATCCAGAAAAAAAAACCGGATGACCGCAGCAGAAGAAGAAGAAACAATGGAAGAGAGGAAAATTGGACTGATGGGAACAGCGGACACCAGAACAAAGGAGAAAGGATGCAAGGAGCTCCACCACAGTTACACGTTTGTCTACTCTGGAGTAGAACAGCAAGAAAGGGCAAGACATGGTGTGGGAATAGTCATCGATCCATGGCTAGCAAGAGGAATACTAGAAACAAAATATATATCAGAAAGAATCATAACAGTGAGAATAAAAGAACAAACAATTACAAGATATGTACAAATATACGCACCATGTAATACAAACAAAAATGAGCAAGAATGCGAGGAATTCTACGAAGACATCCATGACGTGCTAAATAAAACAGATAAGCAGGACAACATCATAGTAATGGGAGACTTCAATGCAAGACTATGACATAAAAGAGTGGGCATAGAAAAACATCTAGGATCATTTGGAGATAAGCATAATGAAAGGAATGATAACGGAAGTAGACTGATAGAGCTGTGCAGCCAACACGACCTCTACATAACAAACACATTCTATAAACATAAAGATTCACAAGTATACACCTGGTATAAATGGAACGATCTAGATACTAAAAGCCAAATTAATTTTATATTAACAAGAAATAACAGAAAGAGAAATATATTAGATGCAAGCGCAGTGCCCAATTTAAGTATAAACACAGACCATAAAGCAGTCGTTGCCACAATAAGAACCATCAGAAGAAGAAAGCAAAGAGCAGGAAAATACATGCCTTGCGAATCAGTAAACTTAAAAAACCTTAAAGATGAGGCAGTAAGGGAAAATTATGAGAAAGAACTAACTGAAGTCTTTGTAAAATTACCTATAGAAAGAAAGACAGCAGAAGAAGAATGGGAGATGTTTGAATCAAGCATTTTAAATACTGCAAAAATGACGTGTGGAACCAAGAAAAAATGCAAAACACGGATAAAGAAAATAACAAGTTGGTAGAACGCAGAGGTAAAGAAAGCGGTAAAAGACAAAAAAGTAAAATATAAAAAGTGGTTGAAGAGCAAACAGGAATGTAATTACACAGAATACAGAATAGCGAGAAGACATGTGAATAGAATAGTAAAGAGGGAAAAACAAAAAGACTGGGAAGGGTATGGGGAAACCCTAAATAAAAACTACAAGGAGGCAACTAGAAACTTCTACAAAAAGATAAATGCAATGCGAACCAGAGGAGAACCCTGTGACCCAACTGAAATAATTAACAGGGACAATGGAGAACCAGTAAGTGAACAAAAACAAATCCTATTAAGATGGAAGCAGTATTTCGAACAACTTCTCAACATCCCATCAGATGTCACAGGAATTCAAGACACCTACACAGATGCCACTGAAGAACTAGAACCAGACACACTAAAAGAAGACATTATAGAAGCCATCAGATTAGCCCCATTGAACAAATCACCGGGACAAGATGAAATACCAAATGAAATAATTAAAGCAGCAAGAGAAGTAGGAACAGCATGGCTACATAGACTATTCAACCATGTTTGGTTAGAACAACAGACACCACAAGACTGGGGAAATGCCATAATTATCCCAATTTGGAAAAACAAAGACAGCAAAAGAGATTGCACACAATACAGAGGCATTTCACTGTTGAGTCATATTGGGAAAATATTTTGTAAAATTTTTGAGAAAAGATTATGAACTATTATAGAACCCCAGCTAAGTGAAAAACAACTTGGATTTAGGAAAAACAAAGGATGCACAGAAGCCATTTTTGCTATTAGACAACTTATAGAAAAATCAATCGAATTCAATGAAACACACTATGTCAGTGTCTCAGAATTAGAGGTAACTTTCATTCGTCATCCTAAACGCTACAGTGAGTCTTTCTACATGCACTCAATAATATATTCGGCAGTCGCATGTAGGTACATAATATTTATATATGCAAAACGATAGCATCAACAACGTGCACACATGGTTAAATAATTTATCACAATATGTTATGTACATCAATGGCAATTAACACTCAGCCATTCGTGCGCTCACAACACAATTCATCCTCATTCCCCCACTTAACACTCGCTATCTTAGCTCAGCAGGGTTAATTTTCACACTGGCAATTAATACACTAGCTCGCTCAATCGCACACGTCTTTCCTCTAACACGTTCCAGTCCAGTCTCAAGCCTTCTGGTGTTCGGCCTGATAGTCACGTGGTGCTTGACCGCGTGTACCCTGGGATAATCGTGCTGTATCAGTTGTCTCGCTGTACTGGCTGTCCGGTCTTGTTGTCCCAGGTCCTTCAGTGCAAGACTGACTGTCAGCCAAGGACGTAGTCCTGTCTCTGTCCCTGTGTCCTGTTTATGTCCCTATGTCCTGTCTATGACATATTTATGGTCCTGTCTATGATATCTCTATAGTCCTGTCTATGATATATCTCTAGTCCTGTCTATGACATATCTATTGTCCTGTCGTATGTCCCCTTTCGCACTCCCCAATACGCTGACACACTACTTAGCCTTTGTCGACCAAGAAAAGGCATTTGATAGAGTAGATAGAAACATGCTGTGGGAAATCCTTAAACAATATGGTGTGAGTACACATCTAACAAACCTATGTAGAAGCTTATACAACAACAGTGAATGCATAGTGAGAGCAACTGAAGGATACTCAGAACCCTTCACCATAAGATCTGGAGTACGAACAAGGTTGTGTCCTGTCCCCTCTCTTATTTATAACATACTAGCTGACACGGCCCGGCTTCGCCCAGACTCTGGTGGGGAGCATCTCATTTAATTCATATAAGTAGTCATATAAGCTCCCGTTCCCGACTGTCTGTCTGTCTGTCTGTCTGTCTATCTATCTGTCTGTCTGTCTGTCTGTCTGTCTGTCTGACCCGGCCCAGCCCATGGTGGAGAGCATCTCATTTAAATCATATAAGTAGTCATATAAGATCCCGTTCCCGACTATCTGTATGTCTGTCTGTCTTGGGTAAATGGAGGAGGGAGGAGGAAGAGGGAGGTGGAGGAGGGAAGAGGAGGGAGGAGGAGGGAGGAGGAGACAGGAGGAATAGGAGGGAGGAGGAGGGATTAGGAAGAGGAGGGAGGAGTAGGGTGGAGGAGGAGGGGGAGGAGGAGGGAGGAGGAAGAGGGAGAAGGAGGGAGGAGGAGATCGCAGGAGGAGGAGGAGGAGAGGGAGGAGGAGGAGGGAGAGGGAGGAGGAGGGAGGAGGAGGAGAGAGTAGGCGGAGGGAGGAGGCGGAGGGAGCAGGAAGAGGGAGGAAGAGGGAGGAGGAGGAGGGAGGAGAAGGAGGAGGGAGGAGGAAGGAGGAGTAGAGAGTGGGAGGAGGGAGGAGGCGGAGGGAGGAAGAGGGAGGAGGAAGAGGGAGAAGGAGGAGGGAGGAGAAGGAGGGAAGAGGATGAGAGGGAGGAGGAGGAAGAGGGAGGAGGAGGAATGTGAAGGGAGGAGGAGGGAGGAGGTAGAGGGAGGAGGAGGAGGGATGAGGAGGATAGAGGAGGAGGAGGGATGAGGAGGAAGAGGGAGGAGGAGGAATGTGAAGGGAGGAGGAGGGAGGAGGTAGAGAGAGGAGGAGGAGGGAGGAGGAGAATGGAGGAGGAGGGATGAGGAGGAGAGGGAGGAGGAGGGGGAGGAGGAGGGAGGAAGAAGGAGGAGGGAGGAAGACGGATGAGGGGGAGGAGGGAGGGGTAGGAGGGGGAGGAGGAGAAGGGAGGAGAAGGGAGGAGGAGGAGGGAGCAGGAGGAAGGAGGAGGGAGGAGGAGGAGGAAGAGGGAGGAGGAGGGAGGAGGAAGAGAGAGGAGGGAGGAGGAAGAGAGAGGAGGGAGGAGGAGGGAGGAAGAGATAGGCGGAGAGAGGAGGAGGAGGGAGGAGGAGGAGTAGGGATGAATAGGAGGGAGGAGAAGGGAGGAGGAGGGATTAAGAGAAAGAGGGGGGAAAGGGGAGAAGGAGGAGGGAGGAGGAGGAGGAAGAGGGATGAGGAGGGAGGAGGGAGGATGAGGAGGAGGGAGGAGGAGGAGGGAGGATGGTGAAGGAGGAGGAGGAGGAGGGAGGAGGGTGAAGGAGGAGGAGGAGGGGGAGGAGGGAGGGGGAGGAGGAGGGAGAAGGAGGAGGAGGGAGGAGGGAGGAGGAGAACGTAGGTGGGGGAGGATGAGAAGGGAGGAGGGAGAGGGAGGAGGAGGAGAGAGGAGGAGGGAGGAGGTGGAGGGAGAAGGAGGAGGGAGGAAGAGGTAGAAGGAGGATAGAGAAGGAGGGAGGAGGAGACAGGAGGAATAGGAGGGAGGAGGAGGGATTAGGAAGATGAGGGAGGAGTAGGGTGGAGGAGGAGGGAGGAGGAAGAGGGAGAAGGAGGGAGGAGGAGAGAGGAGGAGGAGGAGGAGGAGAAGGGAGTAGGAGGAGGGAGAGGGAGGAGGAGGGAGGAGGAGGAGGGAGGAGGCGGAGGGAGCAGGAAGAGGGAGGAAGAGGGAGGAGGAAGAGGGAGAAGGAGGGAGGAGAAGGAGGAGGGAGGAGGAAGGAGGAGTAGAGAGTGGGAGGAGGGAGGAGGCGGAGGGAGGAAGAGGGAGGAGGAAGAGGGAGAAGGGAGGAGGAGGGAGGAGGTAGTAGGATGATTGATTGCCATCCCAACAGGTTAATATGTTATCGCGGACCTCAGAGAGAAGTGTCTATGTAGAAGACCATTTCCTGGACGTACGTATTTTGGGAGGGGGAGGAGGGAGGAGGGAGGAGGAGGAAGAAGAAAAAAAAACTACGACAGTTGGCATCTCTGGAATGAAAGGAAGGCGTGTTGAAAATTTCATCTCAATCGGATGGGCCGTTCGCGAGCGTATAAAGGACATACATACAGACAGACATACAGACAGAGATACGGACATCCTAATTTATATATAAGATATAGACAACATATATAAAGGAACCAGCCAAACAGAGACAGCAAGAATACCACATGACGAGAACACAGAAGAAGAACCATCTGCAAATCTAACCATTAAAGAACTCCTGTTTGCGGACGACTATGCACTAATAGCAAAATCAGAAGCTGAATTACAAGACCACATGAATAGTCTAAATGAAATGTGTAGGGAACATAACATGAAAATTAACACAAGCAAAACAGAGGTAAAGACTATAACTAAAAAAAACAAAAAAACAACAACAATTCACCTAAACGAACATCCCTTGAAACAAGTAAAGGGTTTCAAGTACCTAGGAAGTATAATATAATCAAATGGCAGATCAGAAGACGAGATCGAAAACAGATCCAATAAGACAAATGGCACCAATACTAAAGAACAAACATGTATAAATAACTACTAAGAAAGCACTTTACACACCCGTGTGTTGCCGGGGCCCATACGGGTAAGCAAAGAATAGTAACACTGTTGCCTACCATGCACGCCGTAAGAGGCGACTAAGGAGGTTATGGTTCCGTCGCCCTGCTACTGAGTGAGTGCGTGGTGTGACACTGTGAGCTGTGAATTTCACGTGGAATGCTTTTGCATCTGTCCGCGGTTGATTTTAGCGTGAACTGCATGTTCAAAACGATGACGGCCGGCGGTTGCTGGATTGACTGGTTTACCTTTTCGGTTCACGAGTGCATTTTTCAGGAGACTCCTGGGAGTCGTCGCTGTAGCTATGGAGTTTGTGCTTTGTGCAGCACTTTCGGTGGGTCACTCTGCAGAAAGAGACCGAGCCATATGGGATAAACCCCAGATCAATGAAGTCTTTCTGGTGATTGCCGTTTCCATCAATGATGAACTGTATTTTTCGTGGATGACTTTTGTGTTGGCATTCTGGCGGCGGCATTATGCACAGTGTACCTGTGCAGGCTGTTGGCTTGCCGACACTCCTGTCTAATCCATTGTTCACATGGGGCAGTGAGGAGCATTTTGTGTGATATTCACTGTCACAGGAATGGAGCAATATGGGGACAACCCGTTGCCATGAAGTTGGAACTGCGATTAACTAACTAACTAAGCACTTTACAACACAATCTCCCTACCAACTCTATGCTACCAATGCCAAACCAGGACAATGACAGAAAAAGAGAAAAGAAAAATCACAACAACAGAAATTAGATTTCTGAGAAGAATATTCAATGTATCAAGAAGAGATAAGATCAGAAATGAAGATATTAGGACTAAAGTGGGGGTTATAGCAGCACTAGATTTTATTAGAAAGCAGCAAGTCAAATGGTTTGGCCATGCAGATAGGTAACCATTCAACAGCATACCACAACAATCAATGATGTACAGACCACATGGAAACAGAGGAAGATGCCGACCACGTAAACGTTGGACAGAGGGAATAGCAGAGTCCATGGGAATATTGATACATGAAGCCCATAATCGGGCACTCTAACGATGTTTATACTTCACCTCGACACCGCAAGATACAAGAGGAACATGAGGAGATGAGATGATGGGGTAACTGTGGGGGATTCAAGTGTTAGGCCTCCACATATACTAGGTCATATGGGGTAACAGTTGGGGGTTTCAAGTGTTAGGCCTTCACATATACTAGGTCATATGGGATAGGAGTGGCCATGTCCCTTCCTCTTCACCTTCCCTTCCCAGATAATTGTAGAAAATGTTTGGCAGCCATGTGTATGCGGTTGGGTCAACCCCAGAACCGCACTGGTTAGAAACAAATAATCCTGCCTCTGTTTGCCTCTTTCTGGGCCACTGATTGGGCAGGCAAATTTACTAATAAATATGCCATCAGTTGTGTCCCAGTTATATCCCAGTTGTGTTTAGCTAGTGGTGAATGCAGCATCAGCCGGTGTGAATCTAACAATAACAATATATGAGTACTTGTTCATGAAAGATTTTAATTAACATCCAACTACTTGACTGTCTATATCTAATTTTGCTAATCAGTTTATGGTTTTCATTTACTTCTTGTACGACTTGCTCATTGGTCAGCATGTTTTCTATCTGGCAAAAGGCTACCTTTGCCATAAATATTCTTCTTTAATCTCTTCAAGGCACCTTTCCTCAGCTGTTACAACTGTTCCGAGATAGCTGTACTGATTCGTTTAAGAATGTTCCCATGTACCTGTATATTACATTGTGGTATTTCTTTCTTCTTTATGATGACAAATAATCTCTGTTTTCTTACAATTTAATTCTAACCCTAGTTGTTCACTGTGTACAATAACTGCATCTATTAAATATTGCAGATTCTGTTTATTGTCTGCAATCAATACTGAAAAATATCTTCTAAATTTCTAAACATATTTTCAATGTATAGGGAAAAAAGATATGAAGATATTACATGTGCTTGTCGTATACCTCTCTTATAGACTAATATTGACCTACTTCATTATCAATCTTTTTGGCAGCTTGTTGTTTCCAATAAATGTTTTACAAGTCTAAGGTCTTTCCCATCAGTTTGTAGATCTGCAAGCATATTCATCATGTTGTGATGTCTTACCTTATTGAAAGCCTTTGTGTAGTCAATGAAGCAAAGATGTAGGTCTTTGATTACTTCTATTGAATGCTCAATTAATGTTCTCAGCAAATACACAGCATGTGCTGTACCATTGCCTTCTACGAACCCACATTATTCTTCCTCTATTTCGGGTTGTATTTTCTTCCTAAATCTTCACACGATTCTTAGCAAAATCTTCGTGATATGGCTCATTATGCTAATTGTTTGATATATTGATCACATTCAAAGACTCCTGATTTCTTCGGCATTGCAATATAGATTTACATAATTCAGGAGGTATATCCACAGTATCATATATTGTGTTCAGCAGTCTGGTGACCTGGTTTATTTCATATTATTCTCAGGCATGGTTCATTTTTGATGTGATGTTGTCTGGACCCGGGGTCTTGCCAGTTTTCATATGGTTAAGAGCATTCTCAACTTCCATCTTCAAAATTGATGGTCCTTCAGTATTATTCAGAATATGATACTGTTCCTCTCTTGTATCGTTATAAAGGTCTTTCACAAAAATCTGACCATGCATATCAAATCTGATCTTTTTCTATTATGATTTTTGGTTTTTAGGCAACCCGCTAATGTGTGTGTTCTTATCTTCATTTTTGGGATAGTTGTTTCTGCAGCCTGGCTGACTGAGTTCTTCAGTATTTCCCACTGGCCATGGACATCTTGAAATATAATTTCTAGATCAGACAGTGCATCAAATCTGTTCTATACTTCTATGTTGAATTTATCTTTTATCTCCTCACTATTCAGTGCACATAGACCAAATTTTGTGTTTCTTGATGTATATTTGACCTTCCTTAATTTTATGTGTATATTGCTAATCACAGGCATAAAGTTATTATAAATTTAGTAGTGTACCATATCTCCTTATGGTGAACTGTTTCCTAAGAGTGTTTCCTACATGAAGTTTCCCTACTTTTGCCACCAAAAGAACATTTGGAATCATATGAAAAAGACTAATAAGTGTTAAACTTCACTATTTTTACTCACTGTCTATGTGCTTCAAGCTGTAACCAAGGACAACAGTTCCTCTGTGTTCTAAAGATTTGTGGTAGCGATTTGAATATACAGCCTTCCCATCAACTTCTAGCTTTGCTTTACTAAAATAAAATAAAAAAAAGAATCAACATAAAGCAACAATTTAAAAAGCAAGATTTTACTACATAACAAACAAACAACTATACTGAGTAAAAATGATAATCGTAAAGTGCTATGCATACTAATTTTATTATATGTTGCAGAAACATGGAATAAGAACAAACTATTGGAAGAAAGAACTGACTGTGGAAAAGGAAATTTATAGAAAAGTAGAACAAATGTCATGAAAAGATTAAATTAATGAATAAAGAAGTCCTGAACAAACTAAACATGAAAGAAAAAAAAACTAATCAAGATCATGGTTCAATAAAGTAAAATATTTTTGGAGACAAGATACCTGCTGAAAACCGTGTCAGATGGAATGGTGGAAAACAAGTATGCAAGGAGGACACAATGGTTTTAAATAGGAAGATGACAAAAAGTTTATGGGAAAGAGAATGTTGCATTGTTCCATCGTGGCAAGAGACAGAAAATGCTGGGATCCACTTCAAACGACCTAGCTGTGGTCATGGTGACCCATCTAATCAATGTACAAATTATTGAAGTCGACCTCTGATCATACAATAATCAGTTAAAGAACACAAATCTGAGCAATCATTCACCTGATATAGTTTCTGATCAATTATTACACTTGATATAGTTTCTTTTTTATTTTGTGTGTGTGTGTGTGTGTGTGTGTGTGTGTGTGTGTGTGTGCATGCGTGTGTGTGTGTGTTAGTACACATGAGCATTCACAGTGTGTTGTGTGATTATTTTCAACATTTCTCTTCAAATGAAATTTCTGTGCTCTCCAAGAATTTTTATATTTACAAGCTACCCAAATGTGTGAAAAGAACACAGATGATTTAACTATACCAATGATTTCTTTTTGTGTGTTTCACTGCAAAATATTAATAAGAAAAGTTACCATTGATCTATCACATGTGTTTATGCTTTAGCTTGATATCTGAGCTGATATTTTCATAGTCAGGTATTGCCATGTATCGAAACGACTCGAGAAAGAGTCACACAGTACAAATTGACAGTAGACAAGACTAGACTACAAAAGAGTTAAAGTTGTAGATGAATAACAATCACCACGAAAGCGTGGCCTGGTAGAATAGACGTAGTATAGTGACAATAGATCAACTACAGAACTAGAGGCCCAACAAAGGGAAACCACTCAAGCGACTAGGGCCCCAAAAATATCACGTGATGGGATGGAAGTGACGTCGGGGGCAACAAAGCATGTCAGGCAGTTAGGCTGAGAGGCAGATAGAGTGAGGTCGAAAAACATTGAACCATCAAGATTAGCATTGCGACTAAGACAGCCGATATGTTATACAGCAGGCTAGGACACTGAACAAGGTTTCTGCTGTGACAGCAGCCCAGACTCAATGAATATCAACCATCAACTTCTGTTGTGTGTTCACCTCAAGATGGCCAGACAAGGACTTAAGTTGCCTCTTGTAGAACTTACCATATTGTAGACTAGAAGAAGGCAACGTCACTCAAGACGATAGCGTAGGACACCTAAGACTACAAACTATTACACCAGTTATCTCATAAATATATACGATCCTTCTACCCTCCGACAGAATGAGAAGATGATGAGACAGTGAGCGACTGAGTGATGTCACAATGTTGAATAAACTTGGTGATCAAACGCTAGGACTCCAGTGTTTGCATTTATTCTATAACTACTGAATATTTGTCATGACAGATGTCATGTTCTACATGATGAGCCTAATCAAGAACGTGGCAGGTATGTGTGCATACACATACGCACACAGGCGTCTTCATGTGTGCATTTCATTGTTTTCTGTAGGTTTCACTGAATCTTTGTCTTCTTTTCAAAATAAATGACACATTCTTCTAGCTTTAAGACTCAGTCTTCATAAGATATCCTGAAATGTTTATTCTAGATGTATTCTTATTCTGATGATGATTTTTGCAATGCTTCCATTTCTTTTAACAGGTTTATATAGATATTTAATACGGAGAACTTGCCAATTTGTTCCAGCCTTGATAGCAATGTATGATTGATTGATTGATTAATTGATTTAGGAATCGACATCACAGCATTTGGGGCATTCCCATAAGTGCTCCGTCCCCATCCTCAGCAGCCAGCGAAGAGTTCCAACACTAATAGTACCAGTAGCAACCTGATTATAAGTCCGTCTCGCCTTTCCCTAGCGTTGAGCGTCGGCCAGATCCCTTCGTCACTCCTCGTTGTCTCATTCTTGCCAGACCATGGTAATCCATTTGCTCCTCCGAGGTGTGCACGTGCTCCCACAAGGCCGCAACCACGCCTGCCTTGTCATGTATCAATACTCCACCAAGTTCTGCAGAGCCAGCCAATCTCTCCGCCTGTTCATTTCCCAGCACACCGGTATGCCCCGGAGAAAAGATCCAGGCGATGCTTGTCACCCATGACCTCCGAAGCGAAGCAAGCCACTCCGCACAAAGTCTGCCCGTCCTCACCCTCGTCAGGATGCTTTCTGAGTCAGTTACAATCACGATGTGTGTGTGTGTGTCGCATTCTCCATCCAGCGGAGAGCCGCAGTGACTGCCTCCACTTCCATTCTTAAGCTGGATGTTGTGGTATCATATGCCAGGCTCTCCTGCCCCAAACATCGACCATTAGCTTTGGCTATGAACCCCCAGCCACTTCTCTCACCTCTTGACACCGAACCATCTGTGTAGATAATCACATCACTCGAGTGAGCATTGTCCTGAATTAGTTGCTGGATTTCTACTTCCGTGGCCCCTGCTGGCCACTCCCTGCACTCCCGGCTTAATGTGATTATAACTCTGCACAAGTCTGACTACTCTGACTGATAGCAATGTATATGGGGTGCTAATATATGTTATTTAAGTCAGTCATTAGCTATGCTACAAAGATACCCGCAAAGCAAGTAAATATCACATCCAAATGACATAACCATTTATTTGGTAACAAATTCAGTA
This sequence comes from Cepaea hortensis, assembly GCA_963921405.1. Lineage (NCBI taxonomy): Eukaryota > Metazoa > Mollusca > Gastropoda > Stylommatophora > Helicidae > Cepaea > Cepaea hortensis. The sequence goes on from OY992885.1 coordinate 65,452,606, forward strand.
AAAATAATGAAAAATTATCAATATCTTGGAAACAGGTAAGATTATAAGAACAAGTTTTATAAAAAAAAACATTGTCAGTCTATTCTCTTTTATAGTATTGCTTGTACTTCCTGTCATAATTAATAACACAAACACTACTTTAATATGCCCATAATAAATTAGTCTTCTTTTTGTGCGTTTTCTCAGTCTTCAATCCTGGATCTGAATATAAAATTGGATGTTATTTTGAGCAAACTGTGAACCCCATATAGTTTGCCTCTAGCTGAGGTTGCTGAGGGTATAACTGTGCTTGAAGTGTGTTGTATAGATTATACTCCAATAAAATATACTTTAGCTTCATCTCAAATTGTTTACATACACAGTCATCCAAAAGCAGGTAACTCACAGGGAACGGAACTCTGATTCTTCATGGCAACATGAGAGTGTGCTACAGCTCTACATGAAGACATGTCATTCAATTATTAGACACACATGAACAGTTGAACTGAAAGTCTAAGATACCTGTTGAGGAGGAACACTCCAATATGATGCAATAAACCATCAGCTACAGGAATTGGCACAGTTATATTCTCTTGACTTGAGAGTTCTTTTGCAGACGGTATGAATTGTAAGATTACTGCCTTCTCAGTAATCCACAGCTGAAGAAACAAAAACAAAACAATACTGAATACAAAACTTAAAACAGTTTTAATAGAAGCAATATCTGATTTGTTTCATCAATTTTAATAAATAGCAATACATTGCATACATCTAACAACATTCTTATTAATTAAGAGAACAAATGAAAAAGAAAAAAGTAAGTAGAGAAGACAATTCTTACTTCTAAACTGCCAAATTCATATCCAACACCTGAGTCTTTCCTGGAAATCATCTCCACATACATAATTATGGCTGTGCTGTGAAACGTCCTGATCTTGAATTCAACACTGAGGTTTTGTTCTCGCTCTCCTTTTACCCAGCGCAACATGGAAGATGACCTGTGGAAAAAAATCATATCAGCAGTCATGATGAAATGCCCATAAGCCTCACAGTACAATGGTATAATAAAGCATGAAATTAAATAACAATAAGCAATGTTAGTGCTGAGCCATATGATCATTACAGAAATAAACAAAAATAATTACAACTTGCATGCAGCTGTGGCATTTACTGTCAGTGTTTACACATTTAGAATATTCATAATTTAAAAGGTCTGCAAGATGTGGAATGCGCCTGGCCCTGCAGTCAGCAGGGTTAGGATCGGCTAGCCTCTCCCAGGAGGGGTGAAGAGTGAAAATTAGTAGCCTGCCGATGACCCGCAGACTACACAAGTCAACCTCCACCTCCGCGTGGTGCAGACCGGGAACCATGACCGCGAGGTCATGGGTTAACGGGACTATGGCTCGCCATAGGGGATGGACTACCTGTGGTCAGATTAGTGTCCTAAACCTGCGACTGGCCTAGCAAGCCAGCAGGGGATCTTCATACTGCTCGTAGAAAAACTAATGAATGAATCACTGAAAAACGAGAAGTATGTTGAGAGCTTTACCAAAGCACAACTACAAAAAACAATGAACGTTGCGGCCAAAGCCTTCGTTAGCACAGAACAAACAAACAAAAATCGATTAAACTAATACACGATCAACACTACATGAATGTCTAAATATCAACTCATCTGTGTCCAAGCTTGAGACGGCTATCCATGGCTGGAATGGAACGGATGTTGTGTTAAAGGGGTCAACTGCCTAAAGGTCAGTACAACCAGAAACTCGGTGATTGGTTAATTCAACCTGTGAGGGAACCCGCGCTAGGGGGATCAGGGTGCGCCCAGGAGAGCGAATGGAAAAATATGGATGTGTAACTCTGAGGCGATGTAACGGATGCAGTACGCAATTCCGCCAAGTTCGAAACGCTGCTGTGGGCAATATGGATGCAGGCCAGCAAGCGTTTGCTATCAAAAGGTAGCACAAGTGACGGTAGTTCAGAACGCAATGAGAAACGACCCCATGCAAACCAACCAAGAATTCACAGAAAGCAGAGATAATGCTGGTGGTGACTCCCACGTCCTGCGAAGGACTTACTACTGGCTATGAAGTTGACTATAAGATAGCGGAGATGAGGGGGGGGGGGGGGGGTCGGTGGATAAGGGGCGTAGGGGATTTAAATAAAACTGTTGGACATTGAGGCCGTGAGGGGAAAGTGAACCCAATTGGAAGATAAGACGGTTTTCCAATGTCTTACGATCGCGTTCGTGAGATATGCAGGATTTTATCGCCGTAACACGTATGTCGGCAACCCCACAGTGGTCGGAACTGTTGAAGTGTAGGGGTACCGGTTTCTTGGCACCACTGTCGATATCGGATAAATGTTGTCTAAATCTGTCTGCAAGACGAAGGCCCGTCTCTCCAAGATACCTCATGTCGCAACGTGTGCAGATGATCGCATAGATGACGTTGCGACTCGTACATGAGAAATCCTCCCGGATGTGGAAAGTAGTCTTAGGGAAAGTGAGACTTGTGGTTTGAAGGACATATGGACAAGTTTTACAACGAGATCGAAGACATGCAGTTGTGCCAGGAAGAGACTGATGGGATTGTGATAGAGTGCTATGAACCAGTACATCCCTCAGGTTACGATCACGCCTGTATGCCACAAGTGGGGCTTCTGAGAAGACACCGCGAGTGGCCGAGTCTGCCTGGAGGATGGGTAGATGCCTCATGAGAATATTCTTGGCAGCAATATTATGAGGATGGTAGGTAAGTGAGAGAATAGGTCTACTATTGCGTGGTTTCGGCCTGGAAGAGAGAGCCTCGGCACGACTAATAGACTGGCAGCGGTGAAGAGCTGTAGACAGAACATTCTCCGGGTAGCCTCGAAGGCGGAAGAAATCCAACATTTCGTGGGCTTTTTGACGGAAGTCGTTATTATCATGACAAAGCCGTCGGAGACGTAGCAGTTGTGAGAAAGGAATGGAATCCTTGCAAGAGGAAGGATGGGAGGAGGTATAGAGCAGGAATGCATGTGAGTCAGTCGGTTTATAGTAAACCGTCGTGCATAGGCCAGCAGAACCTATGGAAACTGTTATGTCTAGGAAATTAACAGCCAACGAGGAAATAGTGGAGGTGAGTCTGATGCTAGGATGAAAGTTAGAGAAAAAGGCAATGAAGTCCTGGAGATCAGACAATGGCATGTCTGAAACACCAAAACAGTCATCGATATACCTCCTATAGAGCTCCGGGAGCCTACCAGTGTATTGACTCCATACCTGGTGTTCAAGATAGCCCATGAACAGACAGGCATAACTCGGACCCATCTTAGTGCCCATGGCAACCCCGCTGATCTGGTCAAAATAGTCCCCATTGAACTCAAATGAATTGAGGTTAAGGACTAACTCTGCCAGACGCAACAATGGTCCGGTGGTTATGGTGGGGCCGCGTCTTTTGTCTAAGAAAAATTCCAAGGCTTTAAGGTTGTCAGAGTGAGGAATAGATGTGTAGAGTGAAGTCACATCTAAAGTAAAGATGTGGTGCTGAGAAGGGGTGGTGAAGCTGATGGAATCGAATATGGAGATAGCATGGTTGGTGTCTTTGATATATGAGGGGAGGCTAGCAACCAACGGCTGAAATATGCTGTCAAGGAACTCTGAAATCCGTTCAGTAGGACAAGAGCAGGCCGAGACGATGGGTCTGCCTGGGTTCCCTAGCTTGTGTGTCTTGGGCAGCATGTACAAGGTGGGTTTGCCCAAGCAACTATCATGAATGATCAGCGACGTGGCAGAGCTAGGCAGGAGGCCTTGTCTGATGATGGCATTCGTCACACTCTTAACTTCGGTGTTGTTAATGACCGTCCCGTCTTCTGTCCGTGGTCTGTAAGAAGTGGCATCCCCAAGTTGTTTGTTGCCTTCCTGTATATACAAGTCCTTACTCCAAACCACTATCGCTCCTCCCTTGTCAGCAGGCTTGATAACAATATCATCACGGCGTTTCAGATGTGTGAGCGCCTGTTGTTCCTCCGCTGTAAGGTTCGAGTGCCTTAGTGGCTTGAATTTCAATTGTTCTATGTCGAAGAGCGTCTTCTCGATGTAGAGATCTAAAGCCTTGGATGCTCCTGCAGGAGGGACCCACGTGGATCTGCGTTTAGAAAGGTGGGAGAAGTGATCGGTGGGATCCGAGGAGTTGTCCTTAGTAGGTTGATTACTGAAGTGATATTGCAACCTGAGAGTGCGATGGAAACGATGGACGTCCTGCAGTAATGCATATCTGTCGCCAGAGGGACGTAGAGGTATGAAACGGAGGCCTTTACTAAGGACCGACTTCTCCGGTGCTGATAGGGGGAGATCAGGGGGTATGCACACAACTAAATTGTCGGAAACGATGGTGGGGTTAGCCGAGTATATTCTCGTAGAAAAACTAAGAAGTATAAACGGACTGACCCAAATAAATATTGACCTGGCAATGTTAATGTTACGAGATAGATCAGTGACTCAAAAAATAGGCACAATGAATGTCTGTGGTTTCAATAGTAAAGAAGAAGAGCTTATAGAAACAATGGAAGAGAGGAAAATTGGACTGATGGGAATAGCGGACACCAGAACAAAGGGGAAAGGATGCAAGGAGCTCCACCGCAGTTACACGTTTGTTTACTCTGGAGTAGAACAGCAAGAAAGGGCAAGACACGGTATGGGAATAGTCATCGAACCACGGCTAGCTAGAGGAATACTAGAAATAAAATATATATCAGAAAGAATCATAACAGTGAGAATAAAAGAACAAACAATTACAACATATGTACAAATATATGCACCATGTAATGCAAACAATAATAAGCAAGAATGTGAGGACTTCTACGAAGAAATACATGATGTGCTAAATAAAATAGATAAGCAGGACAACATCATAGTTATGGGAGACTTCAATGCAAGACTAGGACATAACGGAGTGGGCAGAGAAAAACATCTGAGAGCATTTGGAGATCAGCAGCATAATGAAAGGAATGATAACAGAAGTAGACTGATAGAGCTTTGCAGCCAACACGACCTCTATATAACAAACACATTCTATAAACATAAAGATTCACAAGTATACACCTGGGATAAATGGAACGATCTAGATACTAAAAGCCAAATTGATTTATATTAACAAGAAATAACAGAGAGAGAAATATATTAGATGCAAGGGCAGTGCCCAATCTCAGTATAAACACAGATCATAAAGCAGTCGTTGCCACAATAAGAACGATCAGAAGAAGAAAACAAAGAGCAGGAAAATAAATGCCATGCGAATCAGTAAACTTAAAAAACCTTAAAGATGAGGCAGTAAGGGAAAATTATGAGAAAGAATTAACTGAACTCTTTGTAAAATTACCTACAGAAAGAAAAACAGTGGAGGAAGAATGGGAGATGTTCAAATCAAGCATTTTAAATACTGCAAAAATAACAAGTGGAACCACGAAAAAACGCAAAACACGGATAAAGAAAATAACTAGTTGGTGGAACGTGGAAGTAAAGAAAGCGGTAAAAGACAAAAAGGAAAAATATAAAAAGTTGTTGAAGAGCAAACAGGAATGTGATTACATAGAATATAGAATAACGAGAAGACATGTGAGTAGAATAGTAAATAGGGAAAAACAAAAAGACTGGTAAGAGTATGGGGAAACCCTAAATAAAAACTACAAGGAGGCAACTAGAAACTTCTACAAAAAGATAAGTAAGCAATGCAATCCAGAGGAGAACCCTTTGACCTAACTGAAATAATTAACAGCGAATGTGGAGAACCAATAAGTGAACAAAAATAAATCCTAATAAGATGGAAGCAGTATTTCGAACAACTTCTCAACATCCCATCAGATGTCACAGGAATTCAAGAGACCTACACAGATGTCACCGAAGAACTAGAACCAGACATATTAAAAGAAGAAATTATAGAAGCCATCAGATTAGCCCCATTGAACATATCACCGGGACAGGATGAAATACCAAGTGAACTAATTAAAGCAGCAAGAGAAGTAGGAACAGCATGGCTACATAGACTATTCAACCATGTTTGGGTAGAACAACAGACACCACGAGACTGGGGAAATGCCATAATTATCCCAATTTGGAAAAACAAAGGCAGCAAAAGAGACTGCACACAATACAGAGGCATTTCACTGTTGGGTCATACTAGGAAAATATTTTGCAAAATTCTTGAAAAAAGATTACGAACTACTTTAGAACCCCAGCTAAGCGAAACACAACTTGGATTTAGGAAAAACAAAGGATGCACAGATGCCATTTTTGCTATTAGACACTTATAGAAACATCAATCGAATTCAATGAAACACTCAACTTAGCCTTTGTCGACCAAGACAAGGCATTCGACAGAGTAGATAGAAACCTTAAAAAAAAAAAAAAAGAGATCTATGTATATAATAAGAGTAGATATATAAGAGTATATAAGAGTAAATAGAAAAGCTGTGGGAAATCCTTAAACAATATGGAGTGAGTACACATCTAACAAACCTATGTAGAAGTTTATACAACAGTGAATGCATAGTGAGAGCAACTGGAGGACACTCAGAACCCTTCACCATAAGATCTGGAGTACAACAAGGTTGTGTCCTGTCCCCTCTCTTGTTCATAACATATATAGACAACATATGTAAAGACACCAGCCAAACAGAGACAGGAAGAATACCGTATGACGAGAACACAGAAGAAGAACCATCTGCAAATCTAACCATTAGAGAACTCCTGTTTGCGGAGACCAAGCACTAATAGCAAAATCAGAAGCTGAATTACAAGACCACATGAATAGTCTAAACGAAATGTGTAGGGAACATAACATGAAAATTAGCACAAGCAAAACAGAGGTAATGACTATAACTAAAGAAGAACAAACAACAACAATTCACCTAAACGAACAACCCTTGAAACAAGTAAAGAGTTTCAAGTACCTAGGAAGTATAATATCATCAAATGGCAGATCAGAAGATGAGATCAAAAATAGGTGCAATAAGACAAATCAACTCATTGGACAAGTGGCACCAAGAATAAAGAACAAACATGTATTAATAACTACTAAGAAAGCACTTTACAACACAGTCTTCCTACCAACTCTATGCTACCAACGCCAAACCTGGACAATGACAAAAAAAGAGAAAAGAAAAATCACAACAGAAATGAGGTTCCTGAAAAGAATACTCAACGTATCAAGAATAGATAAGATCAGAAATGAATCAATCAGGACTAAAATGGGGGTTAAAGCAGCACTAGATTTTATTAGAAAGCAGCAAGTCAAATGGTTTGGCCATGCAAGTAGGTTACCAGTCAACAGCATACCACAACGAGCAATGATGTACAGACCAGATGGAAACAGAGGAAGAGGCCGACCACGTAAACGTTGGACGGAGGAAATAGCAGAGTCCATGGGAATATCGATAAATGAAGCCCATAATCGGCTCTCACGATGTTTATACTTCACCTCGACACCGCAAGGTACAAGAGGAACACGATGAGATGAGATGAGATAATTTAGCAAGTTAACAAGAAAGAAACAGAAGCAAGAGCATGACTAAACTTTTCATTTCTATTTGAGGTATTTGCCAGCTTGATATTGACCATATCACCCAATGAGTGCTGAATGTTCTGTCAACATATGGGGTTAGCTCTATATATAATAGATCTCTACATATGGACAAGGGTCCTTTACTCGCTTGCTTACTATTTTTAGTTTTCATTACAAATGTATGCATAATGATACAAATATATATGGAGATAACTGGTTTCAATAAACAATCCCAAGAAACTTATAATCTACATGTTTCTTTCTGAAATATAATGAACACATGTACGTAACGTTTGCAGAAGATGCAAAGTGTATTTAATACTAATAATAAAATCAAGAAAAGTATGTGTATGTGATTCTGGGTAAAATGTTTACAATGTTTATCTTATGGCTGTATTGTTTTCTTTGGTTGAAAATTAATTATTCAATAGCAGAAATTCATTCCTTGTTAACCCTTTACAAGGCAGAACGGCCATTTACGTCCAATACCCTAAACGGGTGAAACGTCCCGAACCGGCCGATACTATTATGCATTGTAAAAATGCGATCTCTCGGCTTTCCGATACTTCTGATGGCTACTTTCACTTTCGCCGATAGCTTGACAACATGGCCGCCATTTGTAAAGCGCCTACTATGAATTTGAACGGACTTTTACAGACTTTTTTTTGATAGTTTTCGGGTTTTACGCGGTTTTTCAAAACGAATTTCGGCGATTCTTCAAGTGATAGCCGAGATTTCTCTCTGTTCAATTTAAGTGACGTTAAAGGGCACGAAGTTGACTATTAATCGGAGCTAGATATCAGTGCAAAGCGTTACTTTGCATTAGCAGTCTTGAGTCGGACTTTAAAGAAAGTGATGATTCTGAAAATGTGTTTGTAAATCGCCGTATAGGTGACGGAAAATCACAAACAACATGCCTTATTTCGTAAATATTTGAGTTCATATATGGATTACCGACAACAATCACATGAGTAACATATTTTGCATGCTTTTCCCTTCATTGTGTTGTTTATTTAACTAAAATCGGTTGACTAACACCTTATTTGTGATGTTTTTACTAACGCGACCCGAAATTTTACCGAACCTGAAAAAATCTTGCCCGTTCAGGGCTAAAAAACAGACAAGCGTCTGCCCTGTAAAGGGTTAAAATACAGTTGGCAGTATCTACCTGGGAAATGAAATAGGCACCTCTGACACTTTTTCACAGCCATGGAGTGGATTCTGCCCACCATTGTAAGAACACTTAGGATTGCCTTTTGACACCTCATACAAGACAGAAATGTCATTGATATAAACATTGCGAAGACAGCCAACAAAGCTCTGTGTAACAGGCAGGCCTGAAATAAATAAAACAACAATTATGTTTAAGATTTGTCATCAAGCCAATTGCAAATACAAACATCTAAACTGTACCAGATGCACAGGACATCTTGGCAGGAAATGAAACTGTCACCCAAAAAAAAAAAAAAACCTGTCATCTACTGCTTATAGTACCTTATGATGTAGGATGGGTGGTGAGGGGGGGGGGGGGTGGCTTGAGCCTGAAGAATTAAGGCTGTCTGGCTAGTGCAGTTGCCGCAATCTGTGCCAGTTAGGGTTTTCTTATTGCCCTACGGACAAAAAAAAATTGACACGTTACCGAGAATTCAAACATGGGTCTCCCGAAAGAGACCCCAGCATTTTAGCCACTCAGCTAGCCGCTCCCCAGGAAATGAAACAAATATCAAAATCCAATAACAGTATTACTTTATTTCATACCTTATAGTTTTCAACTAACATTTTGAGTACAGGCAGGAAGTTATCTACCAATATTGGGAAATGAAGAGTGAAAGCTTTACACACTGAAAAATTTGTCTACTTCAAATATACAGCAGGAAAATACATGGAAACAAATAAGAAAACTAAACTTTTTTTTTCAAGTCACCAATGCCAATAGATATCAAGGATGTATGATCGTCCATCATTGCTGGAGTAAATCATATTTTTTTTCATCTGTGAGTCCCAGAGTGCATTTGTAGATGGCTAATTAGACCAATTTGAGCCTGGCAACATATATTGCAGTTAGGAACGAGGAGCTCCAAATGTGAATCAAATAACTTATTTCCATAAGCATGACCCATAACTGCTGAAAGGTTGCTATTCCAGCAGAGATCTCAAAATATGAGGCAAAATTATCAACAAGTGTTCTCCAAATTTTCAAAATCAGTACCATATAGTTCTTCACTAAGGTTATCATTGTGTCTTTATTTATATATATATATATTTTTTTTTTTTTGGGGGGGGGGGATCCACTGTGAGCTTACTTGCTTGTATAAAACTGCCAAAGAAGATCTGTGCTAGCCACTCATTTAACATGTGGGGAGGATGGTGTCTTTTCAACTATGATTTGCATGGCATTGTTTGGATGCTTGTTATGCAAACTGATAAGACCACATATATATCTGTCAATCGGCTGGCAAAAGTGAAGACTGGCTTGCTTTGTGTAGAATGACATGCATTAATTCAGAGGTCACAGGTTGTGAGCAATTGCTGGATCTTTTCTCCAGGACGCTCTAGTGAAGGACAGAAGAACAGGTATATTATTATGGTCTAGAGAGAATGCAGCTGCAAGGGGTGGTCAGAGGATCTGGTCGACAGTCGTCATTCAGAGGTAAAGCAAGACGGACATATAATCAGATTGCAAAGGGTTCTATTAGTATTGAAACTCTTTGCTGGCTGTTGAAGATGAGGACTGAACGCTTAAGGGAATGCCCCAAGTGCCGTGATGTTGGTTCTGGACTAAACTTAATTGTCAATTTATTTTGCCACTTCAAGTTCAGCAGTTTCTTTAGGCAGGCTAAATTTAAATGATTAAGTTTTCTTGCATGTCAGTTGTACATTAAATAAGCTCACAAAATAGATGGTAGAACATGCATATTAAATATGGTTGTGACTGAATCCCTGTATGCTGAGTTGAGTTGAGCACTCAGGACATTCTCATACTTGCTCTGTCCCCTCATTCAAGAGTGATACTACTAATCATTCTAATGGCTATCTGATTGAAAGTTCTCCTTGTCTTCCCTCTCAGATTTGAGATTCTTTCAGAATCCCTGTCTATTCCCTGCAATATCCCTGTATGTTCATCTCTGTATATATAGCAGCAGTGAAAGGAAACCTCAAAGACCTTTCATCATCAAGTACCCTGCCAGCTGGAGTAGGCATTCATGGCTCTCCACAGATCTCGGTCTTTGGTGTTTCGACTCAACTCTGCTGATGATATTCTTCCATGCTTCCATATCAATCCATCCAGCATCATTTCTCTTGGTCTACCTCTGCCTCTCTTTCCCTCTATCTTTCTAGTTGTCACGATGTTCTCCAATATATATAAATATATATATTTAAAGCTATTATCGAGCTATGCATATATCTTAACTTATTATTATGTTATGTACACATTTTAAGTCATATTTGTTCTGGGTATTTAACTTACGCTGTTATGTATTTGATAGTTTTCCAACATTTAAAAAAGAAAACAAACATAGTACAATAGATTGATTTCATTGATATTTGCATGATGTGAATATTCTATGACTAGTTATAAATCCACTGTTCACAACTTTTCAGACTTTGTTATTGTAATTAATATGTTGTTGCCATTCTGATACTATTAAGTGCTACAATAAACTGTGATTTCAATGGTATTTCAACATTCTCCTCCTTCAAATTACTATCTTATTCACCGTTCCAGACCACTCTCTGAGCAAAATTTCATAATCAGAAAACCTATCCACAAAATAAAATATTCATAGCATATGTGGTTCTAGTACACAGGCATGTGCACTGTATTGAGATTTCTGTGGTTTCTTCTAGGGGAGCAGACATGATATCCGAGAGTGCAATCAAGGTAATCCTTTAAGATTTCAGGGTTTTGGTTTGATGATTTTTAACCTGCAAGGACTCACTGTGAAACTACACTTAGCTTCAGTGTTGTTATTCTTTAATGTTAAGCCACAGTGGAATTCTCCATTCCTGACCTCCATCTCCAGACCAGTTTTCACATATAAACATATTAAGTCAAGTCAATTACCCTTCTTCACACCTTGCAGCATACTGGCTATATGGTGCTGGATCCATATGTTCATAGACCAACTGGCGCTGGGCGGGTGATATGGTCAATGTCATGGCTGCCATCTTTACTTCCCAGAACATTTCCTGCTCCGTATTTTAGGCTGGGTTGACCTGGGAGCTCAGTTAAGTTTTTAAAATAATTTCTGCCTCAAAGTGGATTCAAACCACTGCCCTATCATGACTGCCAACTTTCCTATACAGTCATTGACTATTATATAGTTTAGTTTATAAATGTCACTGCACCTCTATACAGTCATTGTTTATTATATAGTTTAGTTGATAAACATCACTGTACCTTTTGTCTCCACAAAACTGTCCCCTCCCCCAATGTAAATGTACGGATCCAGACTAAGGTACCAGTCTCCTTTAGTAACTCTCTTTCCTGTTGCTTTTCCATCGAGGTAAAATACTATGACATCACGATGATGATGTATAGTCATATTATGCCACCTGAACACAAAAAATATAGATTGTAGATAATACAAGTTACATAAACAGCAAGAAATATACGTTGTTATGTTACTATTGGCAATAGTATTTTTCCTTATCTACTGTAAGTAATATATTCTGCACTAATTCACATGTGAGACATGAGGGTGTTTTAAATCACATAAACCTTTACAAGCATTTTTATGACAACACAAGGATTAAATACATAGAAAGTAATACACCATATTGTACTTCTTGGAAACTGTTTATTCAACATCTATTATTGTTATTTATTATACTTTTATTATGTCCACATCAAGTTAGAACTTTCTTGGCAAGGCCCATGGGCTGTATATAAGGTGGTGTTCATGACTTCTGCTATTTCACAAACTAATAATTTATAGGTTTGCCCCTTGTTCTGTGTCCACTGTACCTAATTGTCAATGCCGTTTGTCTTGTCACATGATCAAACCATCTGAACCATTGTCTCTCAATAAAATTGACTGCTGACATTGTACTGAATTACTGATGTCATAATTTCTGATCCTGTCCATTTTCATTATATTCTGTATCTTCAGAGGTATTTCATCTCAGTTGTTACAGTTCTGCTTTTATCAGTTACCATTACTATTAATTTCTAGTGCTTGTAGCATAATTGTGAAAGGATGATAGTATGGAACAATGATCTTTCTCTCTTGGTACATGTTTGTTTTGCAGTATTCATAACATCTGGCCAATATTCTGGTTAGGCTTGTCGTATTTATGTTCAGTCTCTGAATTCATTCTTCCATCAGATGAAATCAAACTTTTTCCACCTGATGGGGTGCAACTTTTCAACTGAGTGGGTGCAATGAGGAGTAAGACAGAGCTGCATTGGGTACTTCAGTTTTAATTCACCGCAAACAAAGGGAATTCCAGGGCACACGTCATATCCTGGAGTCCCCTTATTAGCGCTGTATCTCGGTGTGCAATGTAGTCGGTGTGCAAATGGTTTAGTTATGTGTGTGTTGACCTGAATATTTCAGTGGTTGTATACTCTTGTGCACACTTAGGGGCTGTTATTGTGTGCTAATTTGTGACCCTGAAAAGGGCCCGTTATGGCATTCTTCTAGTGGCCCTGAAAAGGGCCCATTGCTGGAACCCTAACCCTAACCCTAACGCCATGACACACACTGAAAAAAACTTTAATTGAACGGAGATCCCCCGCCAGTGCTATATATAGCTGCTAACTACGCTATATATAGCTGCTAAAGCTAAATATAGCCTCATGGCTTCTGTTGCGGTGAATTAAAATTGAAGTACCTCGACTTGCTTTACAGGACACCCTTGTACAAAAGATTACATTGTTATAATTTGACATGGTGTATCCATATCCTTTCTTGGGTTTGTAGCTGTCGTCCGGGGTGAGTCCCTATGTGTGGGTTTCCTTAGGGTGGTAGAGAATGACAGGTGGAGTCCTAAATCGGTGGGGGTTCAACAGCAGGATAGTACCAGTGGGCTGGTCAGTTCAAACCTATCAAAGCCCCTTAGGGGTACGGGACCACGACAATACTAAGTGTTATTGTTACATCCACAGATCTCGGTCTTTGGTTTTCTGGATCAATTCTGCTGCTGATATTCCTCCATGCCACCGTCTCAATCCATCCAGCATCTTTTCTCTTGGTCTGCCTCTGTCTCTCTTCCTCTCATCTTTCCAGTTGTCACGATGCTCTTCAATGCCTCTCTTCTCATCACATGACCGAAGAAAGATGTTATGTCTCTTTCTTATTGTTGTATATAATGTTCTAGTTTCATTAGCCTGTTTCAGGCAGTCGTTGTTAGTTACTCTGGCAGCCCAAGGAATTCACAACATTCGTCTCAGGAACCACATCTCTGTTGCTTCTAATTTCTTCTTAATTTGTTCATTTACATTCCAAGATTCACTGCCATACAGCAAAACTGGTTCTACATAGCATTTCAGCACTCTCTTTCTTACATTCAGTGATAGTGACCTATTGCATAAGTTACTCTTCATTTTCTGAAATGCAGATTTTGCTTGCCCTATTCTGCTCTTAATCTCTGTTGTACATCTTCCATCCGATGTTATAAATGCCCCTAGGTATCTAAAATTATCCACATGCTTAAGCATTTTTCCTTCTATTTCTATATCACATTTTGGTGTCACCATTTTCTTTGATATCACCATTGCTACTGTTTTCTGGATATTCAAGGACAGACCTTTCCTTGCACTCTCTGTTACTACAATGTCCAACAACTGTTGTAGGTCTGTTGATTTATCCTCCACCAATACTATGTCATATGCATAGCGTATATTGTTTATATTACATCCTCTGATTAGTATTCCTGGCATCTCTTTGATCTCTCTCATTATTCCTTCGCTATATAGGGATAAGAGATCTAGTGACAAGACACATCCCTATCGTACTCCTAGCTTTATCTGTTCGTAACTACCCTCTTTATGTCCCATTTTAATTGCTGCTACTTGGTTCTGGTAAATATTCTTTATTATTCTTAAATCTGTCCCATCAATGCTGATATCTTCCAACACTTTAATCAGTTCATCATGTTTTACTTTATCAAATACCTTGGTATAATCTATGAAGCACAAATATATGTCTTTCTGTTTCTCTATTGACCTTTCTATTAGTGTCTGTAATGTATAAATTGCATTGTTTGTGCCCTTTCCTTCCACAATTACATATATTGTTCAAAACCTTTTCTGAATACAGACAAAGGCAAAGATAAATGTCAACAGTAAAAAGCATATCAACCAAAAATGACAATCAACAATGAAGAAATTGAAAATATCATCTGAATTATTGGCTCCATATTCAATAGCAATGTAGACTGTTCAAAATAAGTCAGAAGGAGCAAAGCACAGGGTAAACAGAATGTAGAGCCTAAGGCACAACATCAGCAAACAGAGCAAATATTTTGAGAACATGCATCTTTCCTGTGGCAACATAAGCATGTTTATCACTGGCCATTTCATAATCACTCAAGATAATCACTTAATGTTACCAAAACATTCTTAGAATATAATGGATTAAAAAGAAGAAATATGTTGCCTTGTTACAAGATCTCAACATGAAAGAAAACTGGAACATCAACAGCATCTTGTCACAGAAATCTCCAGTTCAAGTAGAGCATACAAACCTTGTTCATCACTCTACATATAGCCTATTAACTGACATCAAATGTAAACTGACTACACTATAATTTGTCACCTGGGATTCCAGGTCGAGCCAGCCTAAAATGTACCAGAAAATGTTCTGGACGGTGAAGACTGTAGGCATGATACCGACCACATCGTCTGCCTAGTGCTGATTGGCTGTAGGCATGATACCGACCACATCGTCTGCCTAGTGCTGATTGGCTGTAGGCATGATACCGACCACATCGTCTGCCTAGTGCTGATTGGCTGTAGGCATGATACCGACCACATCGTCTGCCTAGTGCTGATTGGCTGTAGGCATGATACCGACCACATCGTCTGCCTAGTGCTGATTGGCTGTAGGCATGATACCGACCACATCGTCTGCCTAGTGCTGATTGGCTGTAGGCATGATACCGACCACATCGTCTGCCTAGTGCTGATTGGCTGTAGGCATGATACCAACCACATCGTCTGCCTAGTGCTGATTGGCTGTAGGCATGATACCGACCACATCGTCTGCCTAGTGCTGATTGGCTGTAGGCATGATACCAACCACATCGTCTGCCTAGTGCTGATTGGCTGTAGGCATGATACCGACCACATCGTCTGCCTAGTGCTGATTGGTCTATACAAATATGGGGATGGCAGCAGCAACCCAATATGCCCCTAGACATGTAGAAGGTTCTTGTACTTTACTGTTACATTGTTAGTTGCATTCCCGTTACAGGACGTCGCAGTCAACACCAGTATTTTCAGGCCATTTTTATTTACTAGGCAGAGTCTGTAGTTTGCCATTGCTTTCTGAATAACTGACACTCATACCATTGTGTTAAAACCATAGGAAGGTGGTCTGCTTCCAAGTCAGTTGCAGCTCTGTTTTAAATTTGGTATGCAGGATTGTGAATCAAATTCATAACCCTTTCATCACAGTGCACTGTTTATTATGATTTCCTAATGCCTTGTTATGTTCTTTATTGTTAAGTGGGTTATGCTATCAAATATTAGTGCACACTCAATGCACATGATGTATGTGGGTGATTGCCACTGTTGTCTGTTTCATGATGATCTGGAGTGTTGCTCTTTTAATTTGTTTATGATATTCCTGGACGATTCATGCTTTTCCAACTATATTTACATGATGTTTCTTTCAGTCAGAGATAAATTAAGATTTCGTAGTCTCTAAGCTATAAGTGTGGGAATCCTTAAGTAATATTTTTAAAAGGAAAATTAATCTATGTTGTTGAGTTGAGGCGAGCTAAGAACCGACATCACTGTACACAGGACATTTCCATAAACGCTCCATCCTGTCATTCGACAGCCAGCAAAGAGTCACATTACTAATCGTTCCCATCATTATCTGATTGAAAGTTCTCCCGGTCTTCCCTCTCAGTTTTGAGATTCTTCCAGAACCCCTGCCGATCCCCGCAATCCCATTCTTTCCACATGCGGGTTCTCAATCTGTTCCCCCCTCTTCTCTACCTGGTCCCACAGGCACAGGACCACCTCTCCCTTGTCCGTAGGTAATCTCTGCCAGCCTATCAGCCTGTTCATTCTCCCACACTCCTGCATGGTCAGGGCTAAAAATCCATACAATTCTCACAATCTGTGACCGAGGTGAGCCATTCTGCATGGAATATTCCTTTCTCCACCTTACTTTGCATACTCTTTCAGTTTGTAATGAATACAGTGTGTGTTGCAGTGGTCTCCTCTAACCAATGGAATGCCACTGTTACTGCTTCCACCTCCATTCTCATGCTGGAGGTCATTGTCTCATATGCCAGACTCTCCTTTTTCAAGAAACGTCCATTAGCCTTCACAATAAAACCCCAACCATTATGTCTGTTTCTCACCAATGACCCATCGGTGTAGATCCCTATGTCACCTTGATGTGTGTTACTCTGGATCAGTTGTTGCATCTCAAATTCTGTGCAGCCCACCGCACATTCTCTGTGCTCACGACCCAGTGTTACTATTACATTGTGCCATTCCGACATATCTTCCGGTACTTTAACCCACTCACGATGGATGGTCTGTAGATCACACACTTGATGTACAGATATTTCTGCCTATGCCATTCAGGACCCACCTTGTCTTAATCTATGACCCTTGACTATATCCATGGCTTCATGCAGGGGGTGATCCCTATCTGCAGCAACTCTCAGATACCACTTGGCTTGAAGGACCCTATGCCTATCCACCATAGTTGGTAGCACCAGGATATGCCTCATGTATACAATTGGTGTGTCTTTTGTGCACCCTAGGATCACCTGTGTGGCTGCATTCTGTATGCACTCCAACCTTTCAAGCATGGCTCTTTGATACTGTCAGCAGCCTCAAACCAAACTCAATGACATAAATTATTAACTGCTGAAAGAGCCTGTACAGCATCCTCTAATCTACCCCGGTTGCTGCCATAGCCCTCAATGCATTAAGTCCCTTACCAGCCTTCACCACAAAGCCTCCACATGATCCTTAAAAGACAAACACCTGTCAAAGATGATACCCAAGTACTTCAACTTACTCTCTCCATCAAGAAGACATCCATTCAATATAATACATGGGACATCTGCCTTCACAATCCGGTTATCCAGGGAGTACCACACAACCGATGCCTTGTCTGGGTTTATAATGGCCCCTACATCCCTGCACCACTCCATCACGCTGTTTACTGCCTTCTGTAAGTCTGCAGCCAAACTTTCCCTGTCTGTACACCAGCACATCATCTGCAAATGTCAAGACTCTACCAATACTTGGTGTCTCAATAGCTACGACTTTGCTGGTGTAGACATTAAAGAGCACTGGGGACAAGGCAGATCCCTGTGGCACCCCAGGTGTAGTCGTACAGGGATCAGAAGTCCAGGAACCCATGCGCAGTGCAATTTTATGCTCATAAAGGACTGCCGCAACCCATCTGACAAGGCAAAGGCAGACCTCCATGTCTAATCGTGTATATCAACCAATCATACCTGACCCTGTTATACGCATCGTCCAGGTCAAGAGCTACCATCGTTTCTTGTTTATCCTGGAAGCCCTCATAGACATCAAATGCAAAAGCTGCCGCATTGGCCCAGGTGCCCTTCCCAGGCCGGTAACTCCCGAGTCCTTTGGGAAGCAGATTATGACTTTCTAAATGTCGCTGGAGCCTGCATGCTACTATCTATTCGAGGACTTTGTCAAAAGGATGTTTTGCAGGGTTATGATTCTGTGATCATTAACTCTTGAGTGATTGTTACCTGGCTTTGGGAGTGGTACCAGGTAGCTGTGCAACCAATACTGGAGTATTTTATGCTTAGGTTGAAACAAAGAGCCATCTCTTCCAAGTCCCACACATTCATGTTCCTCATATGGGTGTACCTAACTCCATCCGGTCCTGGCGCTATTGGGGTTAGGTACACCTATATGAGAAACATTAATTAATCTAAGAAATCACAAAGTATATTCAATGCTTATCTAGTGAAAGTGATGGGTGAATGTCAATGAGAGGTGGCAAGTTTGTTTATGTGTGGTAGCTAATTCTATAAAATATGTCAAAACTTGGTTATATGGCCATCACTGAGAAAGCTGCACAGTAATTGCAGCCTTAGACGAAAGCTAGCAGAGTTAAACTGTAGATAGCAGAAGGTGAGAGGAAATCACTGTCATACATCGCTAGTATATAATAATTTGACAACAGATACATCTTTGCTTCATTGATTACACAACAACATTGTGAGATGCGCTGACTTAATACAAATGCTTGTAGATCTCCAAATTGAAGGGACAGACTTGTAAAGAACATATTTTTGGAATCATCAACATCATCATGTGCCATGTCGGTTGTGGTTTGATATCTCACATGATCACTGGCCTGATTGTGCCATGTGGTCAAGACATACAGATATTATCTTTTTATCTTTCCCTTGCTTTCTTGCCACCAAGTTAGCCAGTTGTCACTCAGTTTTCAAATTTATTTCTCCTCATAATACACACCAAAAATCAAATCAATGTACAGTTTTCAACTGTTTCTTGATAGACTACCTCTTCGTTTTGCTGTCCATCCATGATATTCTTTGTATTTTCCTTAGAAACAACATTTTCTTGTTCTAATCTCTACATGCTATCTTCCGTCAGGTGTTAAGGATAGTTGAACTGATTTACCTGTTGAAGGATACTCCCATTTATTTAAGTATTACACACAAATTCTGTGGCAGCATAGTGCATGTTCAATGCTTCCCTTAATATCATATGGCATGAATGATGATGTGACTGTGGAATTGGTAAAAAGACAGATAAACATTTGTTGCAAGTGTCCAATATATATAGAACAGAGAAAATCATTTTGACCTACACCCACTCCATTTGAGGAAAAGCTCTATGAAGATGTCAACAAACTCAAGTTGACTGCTGCTTTCTATAATTACATTCAGGCTGACATCTGAAGAAGATATGGCAAGAACCTTCACAGATTCCTATTTCATCAGACACTTCATGAACAGTCAGGCACCAATATACACAAATCACACTCTGCCTTTCCTAATATGATCGACAACCATGGCCGTGGAAGATCCTTGCCAATTTGAAACACTGATACCACTCGTGATAAGCGTATGACTCAAACAGTTGTCTTCATAGACCTAGTGCGGCATTTGAAATGTTTATGTAATCATTTAACCTTATTTGAAACATAACTGTACAAACAGTTCTACAAGATCTTCATCGCTGAACCTTTCACAAAGTGCCAAGAGCTATATACATGTCTTCATTTTACTGAAGTACTTCAACAACTAACCATCTGGAGTTGACTGCGCTATTATTAGACTAGGCATGATTAGATTTTCGAGACAAGGCAGACGTGGTTGCGGCCTTGTGGGAGCACGTGCACACCTCGGAGGAGCAAATGGATTACCATGGTCTGGCAAGAATAAGACAACGAGGAGTGACGAAGGGATCTGGCCGACGCTCAACGCTCAGAGGAAAGGCGAGACGCACTTATAATCAGATTGCTACTGGTACTATTAGTGTTGGAACTCTTCGCTGGCTGCTGAGGATGGGGACGGAGCACTTATGTGAATGCCCCGAATGCTGTGATGTCGATTCCTAAATAAATCAATCAATCATTATTAGACTAAAAGTAACTGTTGGTGATACACATACGTTTAGTGGCTACTCTCTGACCAATGCAGTTGCAACACTGTTTAAACCTCCTGTATTTTTATTGACTGTCCTAATCTGTGGTATTATTTGTACTTTACCTTATATAAATGTGTACAGCTCATTCTCAGTTTCTGGTTTATGTTACTTCTAGATACTTCTCAATATAATTCTCATCAATATTTTAGTCACATGCTCATTAAACTAATTGTGTAATGTTCTTCACATTCTACTGAGCAGAGTTCTTTTGTAGATCTATGAAAATAGCTTTACAGAGATCATCAGGTATGCACATATATTCACTTTTGTAGATGCCATTCAATAATTTTGTTCACTTCTATATCCAATTCACCATCATCATCTTCCACTTATGCCGTCAAGCGTCGTGGGGAGGAATAATTTGCGTTCCAGCGCCCGGTGGACGGCACTGGCTAGTGTCATTCCGTGTGGTTGTACAATGTCTCTGATGTCGTCAATCCATTTTCTTCTTGGACGTCCTCGTAACAGCTTTTATTTCTTTGATAGTGATGTTATCTGGCTCCTGGGTGTTTCATCATGTGTTGAATAGCATCTTCAACTTGTGCTTTCAGTGTTGGTGGTTCTTCACAATGGTCATGAGTGTTTACTTCTGATCTGCCATCATCAACATATAATTGTAAAAACTCAGACGCGGAGCAAACATGGCAGGGGGCTTCTGATCGTCAGAATAAACCCCCTTCCTCAAGTATTTCGGACCTTTAATTTCTTAATACTCTCTGGGGGGCAGTCCTGTCCGGGTCATGACTCCAGGTATTTTACCCCTGCCGTGGAGACGTTCTGTCACATTAGTTATCCCTGATGTTAAGCTTGTCCCTTCGCTGTTACCTTGTCCACTCTCAAGCCCTCCCTCCCTCGGTGGGGAGAGCCCATGCAGCCTGTGCCTGAGCCTTGGCACGTGTGGTCGTGGGATGCCAGCCTCATCCCCCGCCACAGCCGCCTCCATACGTCTCTGTTGCCGTGTTCCCTCCTCGTGCCCAGTTCACGGCGTGGCATCTTACTAGGAAGCCGGATCTTCCTATCTTGCCAGACCCACCTCTTGGTCTCTCTGCAGCTGGCTGGGTGCGACCTACGGTCGATTATCACTATATTATGGAGGTTGGACTTCGGCCGACATTAGCACTCAGACTCAACACCCACGTTTGGAGGAAGGGCTCAAGACCTGACATAAGATGTAAAGTTTGTGGTCTCTGGTTGAAAAATTGTTGGTACTGCAGTCATTCCATTCTAAGTTACGGCAGTTCCATAGCCAGCACGAGGCCTTTTCGGCTGCCTCAGACAGTTGTTTTGGGGCCAAGGCTCTTGCTCGTCCTTTCATGCCCATTCGCTTCAGCACATCAAACACGGAGTGGGAGACAACATCTCTGGCACCTACTTCGACAGCGAACAGCCTGACGGTGTACTCTTCCTGCCTAAGACTTGCAACCATGGCACCGTACTTCACTAATTTGTACTCGTGCTGCTCCTCAATACTGGACTCGTAAGGGATGGTCAGCTCAATCAGCGTTAGTTGCTTGGCTGACGAGGAGGTAAGTACAATGTCAGGCCGCAAGCCAAACCTTTGGATCACCTCAGAGTATCTGCCACGGCACTTAAGGTCGTGTATATATTTCATGCAAGCTGCCAATCTTTCAATTACCTTCTCTTTCTCCATTTATATTTTACCTTTTATTTTTAAATAAATCATTGCTGTGTAATTTCTAATAAATGATAATTTCTTACTTTTTGTGTAAAGATTTGTGACTTTTTGGTGCTCCTCAAGCTCCTTGCCTAGACTATTGAGCCAGAATGTTGCTGTCTAACAAAGTGAAATGAGCAAGCAGTTACCCCATTGAGCAAGCAGTTACCCCACTGAGCAAACAGTTACCCCATCTTTCCCAAGGTTGTGCCATAGGATAGCAGAGGGAAGGAAGTGCCTTACTTCTCCTACCATACCACCATTTATCATTTATTTTAAAACACTAAGCAAAGAAAGCTATGTATCTCTTCTTTATATGTATCTTCATTTATATATTGTGTCTTATTTTGTTCTATTCTTGTTTGTTATTGTTTTCATCACACTTTAAGAAATTTGGAAGGCTACTTTTTAGACATTCACGATGTTTTTCTTTTCATTTTACAATTTTTTTTTGTTGCATATCCTGTTTACATTACATCGCTGTCAACACAGCATTTATTTTTACTGCTGTTGTTGTTGTCTTGGCAAATTTACGTTCTGTAGTGTATTTTACAAAATATGAAGTGCAAATCTTAAGTGAGATCTGTTACATCTAAAAACCATTAATTATTTACCGACTGTCATCCAAACCAATTCCCTCTGAGAATGTGAGATCATCTTGCTCAAATGAAACAGAAGCATGGACAGCACCGGAATAAATTGAAACTGTAATATGGTTGTGATAAGGCGTGCCTCCAACAGCATACAGCAATACCCCTGAACCACGATCAGTCTGGAAGTAAACAATAGTTGAATTTTTAGTTGTTTGAAACAAATAAACATTTGTAGCTTGAGTATGATAGAAACACAATTTAACAGTCTAGCTACTCTACTAGTAGTACTAGTACTAGTAGTAGTAGTAGTACTTATATTATATAGCTAAATCTAAATTCTAAATTCTATCGAGTGATAAAAAACAAAGCAAACAGGTAACAACAATACAATCATTTCATTTAGCGTCTAATAAAACTCAGCATTTCTAATAGCAATGATAATGATAATGAACAACTTCTGTTCTTTTACCTCTTAAAGTATGAAAGGCAAGTGTTTGGGGTTTTATCTCTAAGCATTTATGAAGACATACCTGCACAGGCCAGTAATCACGGTTGGTAACCAATACGGAATTGTTTGTTCCATTTTATGATTATGTCCTGGTAATGCTTTTAAATTATTTCCTTTGTAATCATGTTTAACATCATCATCCTCATTATCTTCCACTTCTGCCGTCAAGAGGCGTGGGGAGGCATAATGTGTGCTCCAGCGCCCGGTGGGCGGCACTAGATAATGTCATTCCGTGTGATAGTACAATGTTTTGATGTCGTCAGTCCATTTTCTTCTTGGACGTCCTCTTGGTCTTGTCGCAGATGATCTTTGATGTAAGGCCTATGATGGTAATTAATTGGTAGTTGATGGCAGTGGCGTGCATAGGGGTGTGCGGGGGGGGGGGGTGCGACGGCCCCGGGCATCCAGCCGGGAGGGGGGCATCCAGTTAGAGAGAGAGGGAAGCACAGTGCAGTCGGAGGGGCGGAGGAATAAATGAGGTAAAGAACCATTTAGAGGCATCCAATCAAGGGGTTGGGCATCAAAGAACGAACGAACGAAAATCTTTATTTTCAAAGGGTTAAGAATTGGGCACGCAGGCCCGTCTGCACGCCACTGGTTGATGTGCATTCTAACTGTACATGGCTGAACCACTTGATTTTCTGACTTTCAAAAAATGTGGCACAAAGTGTTGATCCCACTGTCTGTCTGATAACAGCATCTCTTACTCAGTCTCGGATTGTTAAGTGGGCAGCTCTCCTCAGGCATCTCATATCACAGGTTTCGATTTTGCGATAGTGTGATTTGGATAAAGTCCAAGTTTGAGATTGGTAGCATAGGGTTGGTGTGAATATGCTGTTTATAATCTGTCGTTTTGCGGACATGGGTATATTTGGATGTTTCAGTAAGGGTGTAAGTGCACTAGCATTTGACATCTTATTTCGATTTCTCTGTCCAATCTGCCAACTTCTGTGATCATACTTCCAAAATACTTGAATTCTTTAACTTGTTTCAGAGTTGTGCTATTCATCTGTATACTTAATGGGCCGGCGATCTGCTAACTTGCATTACTTCGGTTTAGGCTGTATTTATACTCATATTGTATCTGTTGCATGTTGAACTCAGATTATTAATATGATTTGTTAGTCTGCCCTCATCGCTGTAAAACAGGCACTGATCGTCTACAAATAGAAGTTCATTTATTTCCTGTGGGTCAGTTGTTTCATCTGGAGTAAAGAGTTCTAAATTTTCTGAATCTGTTCTGTCAAGACTTGTTTCTTTGGATATTCTGTCCATGTAGATATTAAATAGCAGAGGAGAGAGCACACATCCCTGTCACACCCCTGTATTGACTGTGAACATTTCTGATATACCTTGTTGTGTTCTTACAGCACTTCGACTCGAGTGTGTACATGGCTATGATATTTTCTAGCAATTGCCCTAGTATCCCATAGTCTTCAAGGATAGTCCATAATTTGTATCTGTCTACTCTATCGTAAGCTTTTTTTTAACACTGATGCGGATTTTTTTTTTTTTTTTAAATCGAAACAGCCTAAAATGGGTAGAAGGAAGTAAAGACGGACGACATATTTACCGCACAACCCCCTCGTCGACCGTGTGTTACTGGGAGCAACCAGGAAGTAAGGACGGACGGCAGGGGCGTCACTAGGGGGGTGCGGGGGGTGCGGGCCGCACCGGGTGACACCATCAAGGGGTGACACCAAAATAAAAAAAATTGCAAATTTGACAAAGCAGACATAGCAAAATAACAAAAATTTAACTTTGTCCGAGTTTGTCGAAGTTCTTTATTTATGTTTTACCTGAAGTATTGATTGCAGACAATGAACAGGACCTGCACAATTTAGTAGATGCGATTGTTACACACAGTGAACAACTAGGGTTAGAATTAAATTGTAAAAAGACACAGATTATGGTCGTCACTAGGAAGGACGAAATACTACAATGTAATATACAAGTAAATGGGAATATTCTTCAACAAGTGAGCAGGTACAATTATCTCGGAACAGTAATAACATCTGATGGGAGATGCCTTGAAGAGATTAGAACAAGAATCGCCATGGCAAAAGTAGCCTTTAGCAAGATGAAAACCATATTGACCAATAAAAAGATGTCAATTGAAACGAGAAAAAGAGTGTTGAGATGCTACATTGAACCTGTACTTTTGTATGGATGTGAAGCGTGGACAATGAGCAGTCAGGCTGAAAAACATCTGATGGCTGTAGAGATGTGGTTTCTGAGGAAAATGCAAAGAATACCATGGACAGCCAGAAAGACCAATGAACAAGTCCTTCAAGAAACAAATGAAGATCGTAAATTGATTAGAGAAATTAGACGTAGACAGTCAAAATTTTTTGGGCATGTTATGAGAAGAAATGGATTGGAGAATTTGGTGACAACTGGTAAGATCGAGGGGAACAGACCAAGGGGAAGACCTAGAAGCAAGTACCTGGATGGCTTGGCCTTGTGGCATGGTCGAGACAGAAACGCGGAGCTGATCCACGACTCTGGTGATCGGGTGAGATGGCAGAACATGACCGCCCACGCTTACCGGCATGGCACATGATGGATGGATTGAAGTTATATTGTTCAATTTGTTTTCTTTCTTTGGTCCTTATTAACTTTTTGACTTATTTTACAAACATTACTATATGCGATTATATATGGTACAGGAACACTCGGAAGAAGACCATGGTGAAAGTCTAGAGGGGTGACACCAAGAGTTTACCGCACTGGGTGACACCAACCCCAGTGAGGCCACTGACGGACGCCATATTTACCGCACCACCCCTCGTCGACCGTGGGTTACTGGGATCCTAAGGGAAATAATTCATTTATTAATTCATTCTGTAGCATGTCCCATGAAGAACCTCGCTCCCATAACAACCTATCTATTCAGGAAAACCTCTCGATCATAAGCAAGATGTCCCGCGTCCGATACACCCATCTGGAGATCATCCGCCACATCCTGTACCCATCTTCTCTTTGGCCTTCCTCTTCCTCTCTTCCCAGGCATATACTCCTCCATTATTGTTCTCTCCAAACTTTCGTGAACAATATCAAATGACACAAAGTAGTGCAGCTTTACATAACATAATTACGACACATACAGGATGTTGCGGCGATTAGCCTTCATCGGCAAACAAACACATTCACAAAACACAACATATAGTCAAGGAGATCTCCTATGACTACATCAAAACGTGACGACAGGACGAGAAGAACAAAAAGATGAAGAAATGAAAGCAATGAAGAGAAAATGAAAATTGGAAGCCTCGTATTTGTAGACCGACCTACTCCGCATACCCCATATGGCATGTCGCAGGAACTATACCAACCTCTCTCTCTTTCCTTCTCTCTTCTCATATATACCTTGCATATGTCCATGTACACTATTGTATGAATGTCTGTTGAGTGGTGTAGATGTATGTATGTGCGCTCACGCATATCAGTCCACCCAGACTTTAGGACTCACCTCGCAATAACATAAAGGAGTACATAATGTGAGTTTTGGTTAGTATCACCATCAAACTTGGGTGCACACTCCATTACTCTTCAATATTCATCCACTGGCACCCACTCATGCCTTGTTAGTACATCTACTGGGATTGCTCAGATACCATTCTCAAACTACCATCACAGGTTGCCGTTCTACCTTCCTGCCTCCGCCCTCTCCCTTCTTTCAATGTGCTCACTGAACTGTTACACCCACCACCCCGTCATCATCCTACATCCCATTCCCTCGGTTGGGTATAAAAAGAAGACATCGGGGATATTTGGGGTTATACACAGCTCGGAATACTGAGGTAAGTATGAACATTTTGTTTCCAATTTTCATTTTCTCCTCACTGCTTTCATTTTTTTTTCATCTTTTCGTTCTTCTCGTCCTGTCGTCACATTTTGATGTAGTCATAGGAGATCTCCTTGACTATATGTTGTGTTTTGTGGATGTGTTTGTTTGCTGATGAAGGCTAATCGCCGCAACGTCCTGTGTGTGTCGTAATTCTGTTATGTAAAGCTGCACTGCTTTGTGTCATTTTATATTGTTTACATTTTCACAGCTTTACCGCAGTTCCACCCAATTTTATTCATATCCAAACTTTCGTGGCGTTTCAATTTTCTTGTTCTATCGTCTTTAATAGCCAACCTTCTTCAATATTCAACTAAATATTCAATGGATGCATTTGTTCTTTTCTTTACCAAAGATATTCGCGGAACTCGTCTATAACATTTATATTCAAATGGATGTATGCGCTGTTCAGCTTGTTTAGTAAGTGTCCAGGTCTCACAGGCGTATGTTGCAATGGGAAAGATGCATGCTCTTAAAAAGTTCCAGTCCATAATGTATTCAGTTGTTTCAGTCTTTGAAGAGCAATTGATAGTCGTCGTTTAAATTCTTTCATTGTGTCACCGTTGTTGGTAATCAATGACCCAAGATATTTTAAAATTTTCCACCACCTCCAATTTTTCCTCATTAACATATATTTCTTTCTCCATGGTAGTTTTATCTGTATGGATTATCTTTGTTTTTGCTATGTTAAGATATAAGTTGTGATTTTCACTATTCAATTGGGTTGAGGCTATTAGGTTTTCTATGCCATTCTGTGTTGTGGATAGCAATACTGTATCATCAGCATACCGAATCTCTGGTATGTCATGACCACCGATATTTAGGGCATCATATAGCTCCCTGTTTATATCATCTCTTACATTTCTCATTATATTTTCGGCGTTCAGGTTAAACAAATAGGGGGACAGCACACATCCCTGACGGACTCCTTGCTTGATGTCAAACCAATCTGATATCTCGCCATCTATTCTAACCGCTGCTTATTGGTCTAGATAGAGCATTCTTATGAGTTGTATTACATGTGATGGAAAGCCCATATTCCTCATGATTTCCCAAAGTTTCTGATGCTGTACACAGTCAAATGCCTTTGAATAATCTACAAAACATGAGAATAGGTTTACATTAAATTCTGTGCACTTCTCTATTATTAAACGCATGTTGAGAATGTGATTTATTGTTCCTCTTCCTTGTCTAAATCCAGCTTGAACCACATTAATTTCTTCTTCCATTGTCTTACGAAGTCTTCCCATTATGCTTTTTAGTAGTTATTTTACTTACATGACTGTTCATGGCAACAGTTTTATAGCTGGTACATAATTTCAGGTTGCCTTTTTTTTTGGTATTGGGATGAAGATAGTTCTCTTCCAATCTTTTGGCCAAATACCATATTTCCATATGATTCTACGTAATGCGTGATAGATTTGTATGCTTTCTTCTCGTCCCGCTTTAATTAGTTCTGCTGGTATCTCATCACATCCAGGTGATTTACCATTCTTCAGGTTCTTTATTGCCCATGCAATTTCATCTAATGAGGGTTCAGGTTCTGTCTCTGTTGTCATTGGATGATGTATCTCATTCATATCCTCACTGTCACTCATATGAGTCATATCATACATTCCACTGCGGTACTCCTGCCATCTTTTTAGAATTTGGCTAGATTCTGTTAGGTATTTCTCATCATGTCACAGCTAACATTCAATTGAGGTTGAACATTTCTTGTCAATAACTTCATTTCTTTGAACATTTCGTAATCTCTTCCAGTGTATGATATTGCTCTATTCTGGTACAGCAATCTTGTTTATATTGTTTTTTGTCCTTTGTGTATTCTTTCTGATTTCTCAAGTTAAAGATTTATACTTCATCCTGCTGTTATCCGATTCACCTCCTTTCTGTTTCAGTTCCCTTCGTTGTTTTATTAATTCTAACGTGTCTGATGTAATCCGTGGCTTAAGTTGCTTTTTCTTGGTCGGAATTAAATCTTTGGCTGCAGTTATCAAGATATCTCTAGCTTGTACTGCCAGTTCATCAGGTGTCATTTGCTCCTGTACAGACATCAAGACCCCAAAACGAGTCCTAACTTCTATGTTGTATGCATCTGGTATTTTTATGAGATCAAAACGAAGTGGCCTTGTTCCTCGGGTAAACTTTTTGAGTTTTAATTTCAGATCTGCTTCTAATAACTGATGATCTGTTAGTTAGTTAGTTAGTTGAGTTAGATGATCTGTATCACAGTCTGCACTTCGTAGGGTTTTTGCAGATGTTATACTTGATCTCCATCTTCTTTGTATTAAAATATAATTTATCTGATTTTTGGTAATACTGTTCGGGGACTTCCATGTGAAGAGTCTTCTTGGGTGTTGTTTAAAATGTGTGTTGGCTATTGTTAACTCATTTTCTTTGGAAAATCCATTTAATTTGTCACCTGCATCATTTCTATTTCCCAATCCAAATTTTCCTAAAACGTATCTCTCATTTTCAGCTCTTCCTGTACCTAATTTTGCATCAAAATCTCCCATTATTATTGCTATATCATTATGACCAATCTTATTTAATGTGTATTGCAGTGTGTTGTAAAAATCTTCAATTTCGTCCTCCTCTGCTGTTGAAGTAGGTGCATATATCTGTATGGGAATTGAGTTTCTTGGACGGCCTTTAAGTCTAATAGTGAGAATTCTATCACTAACTGGGTTATATCCCATTAAAGCTTTTGCGGTTGTTTTATCTAAACAAAATGCCACTCCACTCTGGCCTCCGACGTCTCTACCAGAATTAATGAAAAGACTTCCATTTTCAGTTGCAAAATGCCGTTTGCCTCTCCAGCGATGTTCACTAATTCCTAAAATTTGAATATTTAACCTCTCAGTCTCATCACATACTACTTTAAGCTTCCCCTCATACGACTTCTCACATTCCACGTTCCTATTCTTACTCTGTTTCTCAGTCTGACACAGGGGATTTCCTTGGTAACACGGTCAGGATTAACTCCGTCATCACGATTACTAATACTGGTCCCTGTGTCACACTCTTCCCCCGTGTTATCTGATATGCCTGGCCTGGGGTCTAGCCACCAGATCTCTTTCTTATTATGTTTTCTTTCATGGTTATTATGGTTTCTTGGCAAGTTTTGCAGAAGGTAGTTTGCCATTGCCTTCCTTCTGGGCAGTGACTGTACTAGTCGGTGGCCATAGCCATTATCTCTAGAAAGAATGAAAAGTAACACTAAACCCCTGTGTAAGTCTTAATACTCGACTAAAGTTACGAGTTAGTGTGAGGCTGGCTAAATCATACTATTGAAGACAATCAGCCAACATCCACAATGAACTAGCCTATAAATAATTTGGCGTGTGTAGTTGTCGGCCTGTTCTCCATTAGGTGTCTTAAAGGAAGAGGAAGAGGGGGAGGATAAAGGGGAGTATAAAGAGGAGAAGAAGAAAGACATCACCCCTAGTCTATAAAAATATGGGGCCAGCAACATTTGCCCGATACGCCTGATGGCATGTAAATTGTTTATCTTTACGTTGTTTAGGTTATCATTCATTCATTGGCACCTTTCCGTCTTGACAGACGATAGTTTGGTACATTGTGCTTCAAAAAGGCTTAATAACTACGATCCATGGCGGTGGCGACTGTGGCTGGTAAGGCCAATTCTTGCTGCAAATGTTTGCCCACAGTAAGTGCATGTGAAAACATGGTCATTTCCACCATTTTGGACCATCTTACGTCTCTCACGCTCTGTGTGTGCTTTATCTGCAATCATTTTCTCCTTTGTGTTTATTCCATTTCTGATAGTTGCCCTCCATGCAACACGTTCAGCGGCGACGTGCTCCCAATGTGCATTATCAATGCCTGTATCAATCATGTCCCGCTTACACACATCTTTGTATCGTAGTAAAGGCCGACCCTGAGATCTCCTACCCGTCTGTAATTCACCAAAAAAGATGTCCTTTGGTATTCTACCATCATCCATCCTCCTAACGTGTCCTATCCATCTAAGTCTACGAAGACTGAGCATGGAATACACCGTCACACAACCTGATCTTTCCAATACTTCAGTATTTGTGATTTTGTCTTGCCATTTAATACCAAGTATTCTTCGTAGACACCGCATATGAACGCTGTTTAAACGTTTCTCTTGGCGTGAGTAAGTTGTCCAGGTTTCACTGCCATAAAGAAGAGTACTAAGGACACAGGCTTGGTAGACGAGGACTTTTGTTTTGGCAGTAAGCTTCCTGTTCTCCCAGACTCTTTTTGCTAACATGTTCATTGTTGTTGCTGCCTTGCCAATCCTGATGTTGATTTCCTGATCGAGGGATAATTTGCTATTTACCTCTGATCCTAGATATGTAAAATGGTCTACTATCTCCAGTTCGGCGTCGTCAATAAAGATTGATGGTACACCATGTGCACCTTGTGACATAATCTGTGTCTTCTTTTTGTTAATTGTTAAACCAAATTCAGAACAAGCATTAGAGAATGCAGATAG
Organism: Cepaea hortensis; assembly: GCA_963921405.1. Classification (NCBI taxonomy): domain Eukaryota; kingdom Metazoa; phylum Mollusca; class Gastropoda; order Stylommatophora; family Helicidae; genus Cepaea; species Cepaea hortensis. The sequence continues at coordinate 65,484,097 of OY992885.1, forward strand.
TAGATTTTGTAATTCTTCCTCAGAGTGGGTCGTAATCGCAGCATCATCCGCAAAAAGCAACTCTCTGATTAGTACCCTGCTAATTTTGGTCTTGGCCTTCAATCTCTGAGCATTATAGAGGCCACCATCTGAGCGTGAGTGAATGTATATACCGTCATCCTGATCACGAAAGGCATATTTCAGTAGAAGTGAAAAGTATATCCCAAAGAGGGTGGGGGCTAGTACACAATCTTGCTTAACTCCACTCTTGATTTCAAATTCTTCTGAAGTTGAGCCATCAAACTTGATTATACCCTTCATGCCTGTGTGGAACGATTCCACAATGGACAGAAGAGTTGGTGGGCAGCCAATCTTCTTTAGTGCTTTGAACAGACCCTAACGACTGACCAAATCGAAAGCCTTTGTGAGGTCGATGAAGGCAATAAACAGTGGCTGATTTTGTTCCCGGCATTTTTCTTGCATCTGTCGCAATGAAAATATCATATCAATGGTAGACCGGTTCTGACGGAAGCCGCACTGTGATTCGGGGTAGACTTGATCTCCCAGGACTTGAAGTCTGTGCAGGACAATTCTGGCAAATACTTTCCCAACAATACACAGAAGTGAGATACCCCTATAGTTGTTACAGTCGCTCCGATCTCCCTTGTTCTTGTACAGCGTTATGATGTTTGAATCTTTGAAATCCTGTGGGACTTGTCCTTCTCGCCAGCATAGCTCTATTAGCTGGTGGATCTGTAGTGCGAGTGTGTCTTGCCCACTCCTGATCACCTCTATTGGAAACCCATCCTTACCTGGAGCCTTGCCAGATGCAAGCTCATTTATAGCACACTTAACTTCTGTTATAGTGGGAAGTGTGTCCAGGTGGTCAAGAGTTGGCAGGGCCTCTATGGCGTTGAGGGCATCATCCGCTAGCTTGGTCTCACTTGAGTAAAGCTCTAAATAGTGCTCGACCCATCTATCCATCTGCTGTTTCTTATCAGTGATGATTTCTCCAGTCAAGGTTTTCAGCGGTGCACTTCTTTTGATCATTGGACCACAGGCTTTCTTTATCCCTTCATACATGCTTCTGATGTTTCCCTTATCACTTGCGATTTGAATGGACTCACATAACTTGATCCAATAGTCATTCGCACACTGCCTGGCAGCCTTTTGTAATCCTTCCTTGCTTGCTTCAGCTCACTCAGAGTGTTACGCGTTGGTCTTTCCTTGTTTCTTAAGAGAGCTATCTTCTTTTTATCAATCAAGGGCTGCAGTATCTGGCTGTTTGCCGCAAACCAGTCCTGCCTCTTATGATCCACAGTGCCGTAAACCCCTACCGCTGTTTTATAAATAGTTTCCTTAAGTTTACTCCATTTATCATTTACTATACAATTTTCTGGTGTATCATTGAAAGCGTCTTCAAGTTGCTGTTGAAATTCAAAGCACTTTCCAGGATCGTGAGTGTTAGTAATATTAATCCTGGGGCTAGACTTGTGTTTAGCTGTGTAGATTCTCTTTGGTCTCAGTCTAACCCTTGCAACAACCAAAGAATGATCTGTATCACAGTCAGCACTGTGGTAACTTCGAGTTAATGATGTATGGTTCAGATGTTGTCTCCGTGTGATAATGAAGTCCAGCTGATGCCAATGGCTGGATCTTGGATGTTTCCATGTGACCTTATGCATCTCTTTTGATTTAAAAAAGGAGTTTGTAATACATAGGTCATTTCTAGTGCAATGCTCCAGCAGCCTTTGCCCATTTTCATTCATGCGACCGATGTTGTATTTTCCAAGGCACACTGGCCATGAACTTGAGTCCTTGCCCACACGAGCATTGAAATCACCGAGCATATAAATGTAGTCGGATTTTGGAACTGCCTTGATCGCAGAGTCTAGCTGCTCATATAACGTATCCTTCACATCATTAGAGGAAGCGAGTGTCGGTGCATATGCAGTGAGAATGGTGGCAAATCCACAAGAGGTTGCCAAGCGCAGTGATAATAATCTTTCATTACCTCCAGCCGGGATATCAATCATTCCCAGTAGCGAATTCTTCACTGCAAAGCCCACACCATGTTGCCTTTTTTCTGCCTGCCCTCTTCCCTTCCAAAAAAAGGTGTAATTGTTCTCCCTGAGTGACCCTTCCTCAGCGAGGCGAGTCTCCTGCAGGCCAGCAATATCAATGTTAAGACGATTGAGTTCAGCATCAATCACAGCCGTTTTTCTCACATCGTCAATATTTGTCAAGTCAGTGGAAAATCCTGGACACATGGTTCTCACGTTCCAGGTTGCAAGCCGTAGCTTGAGATTTCTATTCTTTTTATTAGTACCTTGTGCATTGGTTTTACAGCCTGCGATTCAGATTTTGTCCTAGCCCCAAGCACCCATTGAAGCAGGCAGGCTGTGGCGGATCAGCACCCAATTGGCTGGGGGCTGCCCAGCTTGAGGCGGGCGGTAGCTGATCAGTGACACCTGTAGGTGTCTCCCACCGTCAGAGGCAACGCGTGGCGCCCCATGTCTACGCCAACTGACAAGGACTTATAACCCGTAACAGTTGCCTCTCGCTTTGATTCCGAGACCGGTTAATACCAGGGATGGAGTTATTGCCTCTCCATAGCACAAAGCCTGGGCTAAAATAAAGAAACTATGTGTTGCCCATGCAGCATGATCCCTCTCTCGGCCTGCCTAGTTCACTCCAGAGGAAAGTTGACACCTATAATCTGGAACAAGACAAGCTGCAGAAGCTGCCGGATCAGCAAAGCAATGCTCTAACTGTCCGCCTGTCGGAGCTTCGATCCTAGACCAGCTGCCAACCAAGGCTTAGGGCCTGGTCTGCCCTGCGATGACTTATTTTGTCTTTGGGTTGCATTTCCTCGCACCAGGATAAGGCTAGTACCCTCCCAATTGCGCTCTTCCGCCCGAAGCCGTTGGCACAATGTGGGGTGTCGGGCTTGGTAAGCGCCGCCCAACATTCGGCGCTGACAGAAAGCAGGTAGTACCGTCTACTGTCATACGGTAGCTCAGTCATATCTGACTAAGACCTGACTAACTGTTTAGGTTATAGTAGAATGACAATGCTATAAATGGTTCTACAACGCATGGAGCTCTGGCTCACTTGCAGCTTGACACCATGAATAGTTTTCGACAAGTTACTTCACCACAATGAAGACTACGCACGGTGAAGCGGTCAACCATCGATGACTCACTCATCCTTTCTTTGTTCATGATTTGGGAGCGAACTGATAAAGGAGCAAACACTTTTTGTTTTCTGGGCTAGCATTTCTGGTGGCCCACCAATTCTGAGAGAGACTCACTGTTTCATTAATAATTTGTTGATATGTCTATGACATTATATTGTCTCTGTATGATAATACACCTTCCCTCGGGCTCTGTTTGTCTCTGTCTAACATCCAGTCTACATACATGTATGTTAATATGTAAACAGTTGCTCACATTCGTCGCCGTTCCTAGTCAAATGTTTCCATGGTAACAGTGAGCACATTCATATGGTGAGTGACATGTTTTCAAAAAGTTTTCTGTGTGGGGCAGCTGACTATCCAGCGGTAAATCTTGAAAGGGAGCAATTGAGTATACAGACAAAAAAAATCAATATGCAAGTGTTCTGATCGGCATCAAACCAAAACCCACTCCAGTGTTTAGTCTCTTAAAACTTTGCCAGGGTGCAGACATGTTACCATGGTCCATGTTATGTACTGTGTTCATGTGTTCGAATCCCTAACGAAACCGATATTTTAACATCTGACCTGGATTCCCAGCCGACCCAGACTAAAATGGGTACCATGAACTGTGCTGGGAAGTAAAGGCGGCTGGGGTGATACAGACCATATCACCCATGGAATGCCGACTGGTCTATACAATCATGGAGTTTGCAGAATATCTCAATACGCCTCAAGATATGTAAAAATATCTTTTTCCTGTTACTCTACTACATACCATCACACGATCACAGACAAGAAGTCACAAGAAGGCTGGGACAACTGTCGTCAACAAATTTATGCTGCGTTTATAGCACTTAATAGAACAGATGATACCAACACTACCTAGAAGGGTTAGGATACAGTAACACATGTACAATCATCTTAGGAGCCGTAGACATTCACAGAATACTTTGATACTTACAACAGTAGATATGCACCTAATCATTTTCTGAAATCTGCATTGACAGCTCTGCCCAAAAGACCAAGAGCAATTGGCTTTGAAGAATTTCGTAACATTCAACTTCTTAAACCATGTCATAACACTGCTACTAAAAATTATAATGAGAAGAACAAGAGGGTAAATAAAGTTGGAAACTAGTGAGGAACATTATGGATTTGTGGAAGGCAAAGGTACAAACAATGCCATGTACACATTAAAAACACAAACAGAGAGATCGATAGAGACACAGAAAGATATATACGAGTGCTTCAAAGATTATACCAAAGCATCCGGTAAAGTGAAACATCATGAAACGATCAACATGTTGAAAAACTGATGGGGAAGATCTCGGAATAATAATAAAAATATTTACTGGAAACAAGCAGCTGTAATTAAAATGGGAACTAAAGAGGGCAATTATGTTAGTTAGTTAGTCGACAGATCATCCTCATTCAGTCCATAAGTGCTCGGATTCCCTCCTCAGTAAACCCCGCAGCGTGTAGCGGCTCCCGACACAAGTTCTGTGTTGCTTTATTACACTTCTTTGGCTTCCAGCGTAGTGTTCTTGTTTGGCTACGCCTCTTTTAATTTGCTGTTCTTGCAGCCTGACCATGGTTTAGATTCCCAGTCATCGCTTGGTTCTCGTAAATGACTTACTTCTCGTAGAGCATTCAGAATGTCTGCCTGGTCCATGGCTCGTCCACCTTCCACAGCAGCCCTACCTGCAAGCCTGTCAGCCTGCTCATTCCCTTGTACACCCGCATGCCCTGGCAAGAAGACGAAACTAATCTTTGTCAACCGAGACCGCTCCAGAGTCAGCAGCCACTCTCTTCTGACCCACCCCATACCTATCATCCTGAGCATACTCATTGAGTCACTAAGACACATACCCGATTGAATGTCTGTGTCTCGAGCCATGTTATTGCTTTACTTACTGCCATGACTTCCATAGTCAGGCTGCTTGTGGTCAATGCAAAAGCGCCAGACTCTTACTTCACATTTTTTCCTCCGGCCTGAGCCGTAAAGGCCCATGAACTTCTCACTCCTCGGACGACCGACCCATCAGTGTAAATGACAGCATCATCCTCTAACGAATTCTCGAAGATCAGAGCTTGTACTTCCGCCTCCACAGCAGCTGGATTTTCTTGTCTGCATTTCCTGTCTAGTTGGATGCAAACTGAAAAAGATGTACAGAACTCTGTTGGCACTTGTACCCACTCCTCGCCAGGTTCTAAGTCCTCAAGTGAACAGACCAGCTGAAGAATGTCTTCGGCTTGACACATCCACGACTTTCCTCTTTTTAACCTGCTGCCCTTTACCTTCTTAATCTCACTGTGCAAAGAATCTTGTGTGTTTGCGTTGACTCTGAAATAGGCACGTGCTTGGCAAAATTGTATTCTGTCCCTCATGGTAGGAAAATCAAGAAGGTAGCGCATCGCTCTGCCTGCTGTTTCTCCTGTACATCCAAGAATAATGCGCATAGCTTCGTTCTGTATCCTTTCCATCTGCTTATGGCTGAGAGTCAGGATAGCCATCGCACACTCCAAAACAGAAAGACCCTCGTAAAGAAGACATAGGTGGCGCTGCTCACAGTTTGCCACTGCCATCACCCGTATCGCAGCCAAACCCCGCTTCTCCTTTGTTATCACCTGGTCTACATGCTCAGTATAAGCTAGGCTTCGATCAAATCATATCCCCAGGTAATTCATCGCCTGCGTTCTTTCCACCGTCTCTGAACCCAGATTTACAGTTGGCGTTGGGGTGTTGAGAATATGGTATTCAAAGAGAACCATATCACTGTTGCCTTTGTTGGGTTGATCATTGACGCAGCTTCAACATACCGAGTGCTTATGCGATTGAGTTTGGTTTGTAGTTCCACAGCAACCTGATCTCTATCTTGCCCTGACGATACACTAAAACATCGTCTGCATACGACAATGTTCTCCCCGGTCCTGTGATTTGCTCGCTGGTGATTCTCACAGTGTAGGCGTTGAACAGCACCGGAGATAATGGTGATCCCTGAGGTAGGCCAGGATATATTGTTGTTGATTCTGAAGTCCAACTGCCACATCGAAAAACTACTCTCCGTTGGAAGAGGGCTGCAGCGATCCAACTAAGGAGGAAAGGACTTATCTTGAGGTAAAGAAACTGAAACACTACAAAATCCAATGGTATTCTGTTGTGCGCGTCCTCAAGATCAATCGCTGCAGTAAATGTTTCAAGACCTGGGTGGAAACCTTCATAGACATCATGGGCAAAAGCTGCTGCATTGGTCCATGTTTCTCTTTTGGGACGGTACCCTCCCATGGTAGGTGGGAAAACATCATGCATCTCTAGCTGGCTTGATATTTTTTCTGGCAATTAACTTCTCCAGCAGCTTGCCTATTGTTTTCTGCATGGTTATTACTCGATATCCATGAATTTTGGTGTGGTCTTTGCCAGGCGTGAGCAAGGGAATCAAATAGCTGTGTAACCACTCCCTATACTGTTGTTGTATATGTCTGCTAATTTCTCTAGCTCGTTGTCGGTACGCATATTGATATCGTCATGCCTTATGCCATCTGGCCCTGGGACTTTTTTTTTTTTTTTTTGAACGTCGAAGCACAGCCTTGATTTCTTTCACTGGCAATGCGTCTTCATCCGAAATGTTCTGAGCATTGCACCTATTTAACGGCGACGGTCGCGGCGGGGATGCCATAAGAGACAAGGCAGGCGTGGTGGCGCAAGGCGTTTTAGACTCAAGTGTCTCCGTCTCGGCCTCAGGAGTACTCGTATTCTATATTGGAACTGTGCCAGTGTAAAACAACGAGGCCCTATTCTGGAAAACATAGTATACAGGAACGACATTGTAGCACTTCAGGAGACGAGACTGGGTGATCAGTTACTTCTAATTGCCGGTTTCAAATGTTTATACAACAGGCGACATATGGGAATGGTGATTCTCGTCTGCGACAGTATGGTGGCTTCAGAGCTAGACATGTCCAGTTGGGACAGTGATGACATACAAATACAGGTGGGTAGAGTTAAATCCGGTCTACCGTTCGTGTTGGTTAATGTTTATGCCTGTAACGCGAGTGTGGATTCCCAGAAGTGGCAGTGCTTAAGTGACATACTAGGAAACATTCCCTCCAACACACAGGGGAGGAGCTCGAGACTGCACTTGAAACCATTGATATGGTTTGTATCAACAGTGGCTGTGTCACCAGGACAGCAAGTCGTCCAGGTGTTGAGGACAGTGTTATTGATCTGGCGCTGGTTTCTACTTCACTCACTACAGTATGTAGATCGGGTGTCCTAGGGTACCACGGCAGCGACCACCACCCTTGCAACATATTGGTGAAGAAAGAAGAAAAGCGGAACCAGGCAGCATAAGTCAACGGTCAACACGTTCCAGTATGACAGTACAGAGCAAGATGTAGTGAGTAAAATAAGGCGCGACAAGCACAGAAAGCTTCATGGTAGAGTGCGGCGCCGTGAACGAGGCACGAAGAAAAAACATGGGAATGGAGACGTATGAAGGCGATAGAGGCCGTGGCTGGGGAAGAATCAGGCTCCCCACGACCACAGGTGCTAAGGGGTAAGCACAGGCTGCACGGAATCGCCTCACTGAGGGAGGGGAGGCTTGAGAGTGGACATGGTAACAGCTAAGCGACAAACACAACGACAAGGACAACGAAATCGACCGAACGCCTCGCAGGGAAGGGGAAAGACGCCCGGAGTAATGACCCGGAAGCGGCCTCCCCCAGAGAGTGTCAAGAGTACAATGGTCCGAAACATTCGGGGAAGGGGATAAACTTCTGACGATCAGAAGCCCCCTACCATGTTTGCTCCGCGGTGCAGTTTTTATCACATTGTTCATCTGTGTTTTGTGCTCTCACACTTCCAATCTACATTTTCTAAGAAGACTGAAACAGACAAACGGTCATATTTACCTTAAATTCTAGTGATATTCTGGTGTGGTCAGAGAACACGCGTTCCCCACTATCCATGTATAACTGATATGTGACCCATTCATATCCTCGAAATGTCATCGTAGTGGAGGCTAATGACAAGAATAAAACTGTGTCATCATGCATATCATAATTACATTTTTGTTTTTGTAACGTTATCATTAGCAATTTTGTGGTTGTCACAACATACATTGTACTGAAAATCAACTATTCCTTTATTGGAACAATGGTGCGAAAGATTTAAAAAAAAAAACAACAAAAAAAAAACCACACACACACACACACCCAACCACCCACACACACACGCACACACAACCCACCCACACACACACACCCAACCATCCACCCACCCACCCACCCACAAACACACACACACACACACACACGAAGAACTTGAGGATAAAAGATGGAAAACATACTGACAAATAAAAAGATATCAATTGAAACGAGAAAAGGAGTGTTGAAGTGCTAAATAGAACCTATTACTTTTGTATGGATGTGAAGCGTGGACAATGAGCAGCCAAGCTGAAAACCATCTGATGGCTGTGGAAATGTAGTTTCTGAGGAAAATGCAAAGAATACCATTGAGAGACAGAAAAACCAACGAACAAGTCCTTCAAGAAACAAATGAAGATCTAAACTGATTAGTCATTAGACGTAGACAGTCACAATTTTCTGGACATGTTATGAGAAGAAATGGCTTGGAGAACTTGGTGACAACTGGCAAGATCGAAGGGAACAGACCAAGGGGAAGACTGAGAAGTAAATACCTGGATGGCTTGGCCGCATGGCATGGTCGAGACAGGAACACAGAGCTGATCCACGACTCTGGTGATCGAGTGAGATGGCAGAACATGACCGCCCACGCTTATCGGCATGGCACATGATGGATGGATGGGGGATAAAACTGAAATCAAATTTTTTTTTTAAGTCGCCTCTCTAAATGTCAAGTTACTTGTGTGTTACTTGGGCCCTATGAGAAGACAAGAATAATAACACCGTAACTTGTCAAGTATGCCGTTAGAGGTGAGTCTGGGTCTGTTGTGCGTACATACGTGGCGTTCATGGACTTTCACGGCCCAGGTTGGGGAGCGGTGGATATCTGTCCATGAAGGCAGTGGAGCTTTTGCCGTGACTACGAGCAATATAACCATGGAGGTCATAGCAGTAACAACGGCGATACCGTGGCAGGACACAGACGTTCACCTATGCAGTTTTGTTTATCAGTGACTCCATCAGTATGTTAAGGAAGACCGAGAAGGGCTGAGTCAGAAGAAAATGGCTGAAATCTTAGGAGGTCAAGACTTATTAATATTTATTTCATATTTGTGCCAGGGCAGGCGTGTGTAAGAGGACACGAACACGAGGATATACTGACTGGCTTGGTTGCTGCAGGGAGCGGACAGGCAATGGACCAGGTTGACACCCTGAACACTCTTAGGGAGGCAGCCGGGGAAATAACTCCAGGGATGGGTGAGATTCTGCAACTTTGACAAGACTGGAAGAACATCAAGTCAAACGTGGCAAGCTATACTATAGCGCCATACGGGAAGTCAAAGAAGAATGGTCAACCAACACACCAATGGTGACGTCAACCGCTACACTCTGAGGGAGACGCTGAGGAAAGAACGAGTACTTATGAACATAATAGTTCCATATGCAGTAAAGATGATCTGTTGACTAACTAACTCATTATAAAATATATCTGTCTCCTCTTTGGTGCGTCTATTTTTTGCTCTTCGCCCTCCATTGGGGTATAGGCCCTCAGCCAACTCATGCAAAGGCATCCTATCTTGTAACTCCCTCCGTGCTATCTCCGTATTATCTCTCTCTCTCTCTCTCTCTCTCTCTCTCTCTCTCTCTCTCTCTCTCTCTCTCTTTAAGTCTCTTTTTCTTATATTTGGGTCTCTGTGACATTACTAAACCTTTATAATGTCAGTGCCAATCAACTCCCTTCCGAATAAGGAGGAAACAACGCGTTAACGATTCACTATGGTAAGGCGAGGCACTCCTTGATTCTTCAAAGTGACATTACGCCATCTTTCCCCTTCCCCCTTTATAAAATTCTCTCCGTCAGAGTTGGAAACTGGCTTGAAATAGACATCGCCCATTCATTGTCACGGAGAATTAACCCTTGTGTAAGGACAGGGGCAGACAACTGCGAAGTTATTCCCCCTTTCACCACAATTCCAGGAAAGCCAAACCCAACATGGATGACGTCATAGTTCGAGCTGAAAGTGAGCCGTGTTATTGGTACATCCAGGAAAATATATGTTAACATAATTTATGTTAATGCTGCGGCTCCGGAGAATTTGGCGGGAAAATGCAGTGTTTGCGTGCAGTTGCCATAAATTATTCGTCTAGGACGGACGTGTTGGTCAGTTCGGAAAATGTGTAGGTTTTTGTAATTCATTATGATTTTTGTTTGTTTGTTTGTTTGTTTGGTGGTAAGTTGGAAACCATAGTGTATAAACTTACAATTAGTATATTTAAATAGAAAGGATCTGTATTTATGACAGAGTTTCTTTGTGAAAATCTAGAGAAATCCTCGGAGAATTGGGTGCATTTTCTTTGATTTAGAAAAATAGTGCATGATTATCTTTCTGATAGAATGCATGCCCTTTATGAAGGATGATCTTCCCCATTCTCTATTTATACAGTCTTCATGTGTAGATAATGATTAGGCGAAGATCTACCATGACACTTTTTCTAGACTATCACGTGTATTCTTTCATAAGATGATACTTTCTGGGATATTTCTTATAATCTCTTTGTCTCTACGTTCAGAGGAGACTATGTTTCTTTGTATGCGTATTTACATATAAAGAATTAATAATAATGAGTTCATTTATAAATGTACGGATATGATGTGAGGTTTACCTATACATTTATACGACAGAAGAAAGGCAAGGCCAAGACGGAGAAATGGCATCACCCTTGCGGATTTCCAACAGATATTCTCGGTGACAAAGCCTTGAAAGCACGAAGATGATTCACCTCCCTAAGGTGGGGGTGAGCGAGATCTGTCAGGTCAATATAAGGAGTGAAGAATTGCATCAGATGATGGAGTGATGGGACCAGACAGGGCTCGGTCTAACTGGTCCACCCTTGTGTCATAATCACTTCGCCTTCCCTCTTTATTTTTATTTTTCTTTATTTCTCTCTCTCCCTCTCTCTTTCTCTCATTCCTTTTTCTTTTTTCACTTGTTTATGTGGGTTTGGCTACATTGTTTGGCACATGCTTTCCACAGGGAAAGGTGGCTTTTTGTTTGGCTGAAACTGGGGTATATTCATGAAAGATGTTATCAGGTGGGCAGAGTCCTCAATGCATGAGGAGGAGATTACCTTTCCATTGCGGAAAGAGTGACCCTCTCTTAATCATCATTGGCCTATCTGATGGCAGACATAACCCCAACACGGTGAAAGCAGATGAGTCATTTATACTACCCACTCGTTTCATGATTTCACCACCCTCAAGATCCCGACCAAATTATTAATTTATTTCGGGATCTCTTATTTAGAAAATAGACATTCTTCCATTGTTATTTAGTAAATGGACATTCCTCCATTTGGGATTTAGAAAATGGACATTCTCCCATTATTTAGAAGATGGACATTCTTCCATTGTGATTAGCAAATAAACATTCTTCCACATGTTCTTTAGTCCATGTAATTTTTCTCTGTGTGATTTGGAGATGGACAATCATAGTCTTATAGTTTTAGAAGAACTTTGGAACATATCGATGCCTTCTTATGTGCTCTAGAAAACCTTTAACTTCCCAACGGAGCTGGGAAGTTGTTGGTTAAGTACTTCGTGGAGCAAACGCCTGACTGTTAATTAACAAACCAGATATAATTAGTATGTATTGTATTGAGATGTTATAGATATTTTTTATTGTGGTTGTGTAATAATATGCTACATCACATGAGCAACACACACACACACACACACACACACACACACACACACACACACACACACACATCCTTACCCCATGTTATCCCAATATAATTTTATAGGCAAAATCAGGAGTTGTTTATTTACTTGTTAGCTGGTGTTAAATCTTGCTGTGTATTTTCATTGATACTACTTGTCAAGTGACGCATAACTATGGAGCTGATTTTGGCGGGATAACCACACGGACTTTCGGTGCACCAAGAGTGAGTGATCTCCTCTCTGAAGTTCGGTAAATTTCCCGTGCTCTATTTGCCCTCTGTTGGGAAACATTACTTTATAACTAGTCTCTACTTCTAGAGAGTTTTATCGAGTCATTTTAAGTTTCTCTAAACATTGGCTATTAGAATTTGAGAATTCATCCCCTATTTCTTGTTACAGTTTCCAAATACTTCGTTTGTTCTGCGGGTTCCAGACTAGGGAATGTCTAGTTCAACTATTCTCAGGTTTTATCAAAGTGGGTTCTAGCAAGCGCCTGCGTCTTTTTCTCATCTCTTCATTCATTTAAATTCACTTTCATGTGCTCGACACTAGTGATTAGGTCATACCATTTTAGACGCATTATGTGTAGGTCTAATCAGGAGTTCCTCAAAGTATTCAGCTCATTTGTTCATGTGATTTAATTTTGGTGAGAACTTTTCCATTCCTATTTTTGATAAGTCCACTTGGTTGATTATATTTTTTGACTATTTTCTTTGTGGTGTTCCAAAGGTCGCTGAGAGTTATTTTAGCTGTTGCATTGTCTGCCGCTTTTGTCGGTACAGACATGGTCAATTTGTTGTGTGTTTTGTAGTCTACCGATGCCCGTGGTACTTTATGTATTATTTTGTGATGGAAAAACGCCTACACCTCTGATATACTGATTCACTGCGCAAAATTTGGAAAATAATTCTCCATTTTCATTCATGATTCCAAGTAAGCATTCCCTCATATTCTCTTCAGAACCGGTGTTGTCCCCTCCTAGCACGTAAATCTCCCATCAAAATGTTGATGTAGCCATTACATTGATTACCTATTATGTTTTGAAGTTTCATGTAAAATTCTCCCTTAACTGCTTGATCTTTATTATTTGTTGGTGCATAACACCAGATCACGCCTATGTTTATTTTTTATGTTTATAGTTATTATTCTAGAACTCACTGCTTTCCACTCTATTAATGCTGTCTATGCCTCTTTAGATAACATTGGGCGGAGAGCACAGAAAAGAGATATAAAAACACACACACACACACACACAGAGAGAGAGAGAGAGAGAGAGAGAGAGAGAGAGAGAGAGACAGACAGACAGACAGACAGGCAGAGTGAGAGAGAGAGAGAGAGAGAGAGAGAGAGAGAGAGAGAGAGAGAGAGAGAGAGAGAGAGAGCCCTGTCTTGACTGAGAGCGGCACTGTTTCATAGGTGCACAGAAGCTTTTAACCGTCTCTCGTCTACCTTGTTTCACATAGACCTAGAATGATACATAATCTTTGAGGATTTCCTCGCAACGCGCCACAGCTCTTCAAGAACAGTCTCATTTCCTCTTGGTTGGCTGTGTTATTCTTTTTTTTTCTTCCTCACTGTGACATGTTTACGGTTGGTTGGATGTTGTGGTTGAATGTGTTTACGTGAGGTGGTAGCCTGTCTTGAGCACAACCCTTTATTAACCGCCTCTTACGACATGCTTGCTAGGGTGTAGTGCTACTATTCTTTGTTTCCGCTAGCTCCTGGGCTCTTTGGGGTATACGCCCGTTTTATATTGATAACATCATTTGTTTTTAAAATGCAGTATATGTTGTTCTGACAGACAATTAATTACAACTGCTATAAGTTAGTTATTAATTATGTATGTGTCGACCACAAATTATAAGATAACTGAGTAATGACGAATTATTTTATAAGGTCAGAAGTACATTTTGGCAACAAACTTCATACTTCCCTTGATTAAAATGTGCTGACACTATTGAAGACGTTTTAAAAATAATCTACCACCTAGAATCGCCCAATCCATTCATTAGATGTGCTACTTTCAGGGTCAACGCCATATCTTTCCTCCAGGATGATTGTTTTACCATACCCTTTTATATTTAAATGCATTGTGTTAATACGACCTGTACCTCACTTTTTTCCCCATTGAATACATTTATTATGCTACATTGTGGAGTATTCACCTATGTTACCAGGCCCCCCAGAAGGGAAACAAAGAACATTAAGCATGTGGTAAGAAGCTCTTAAGTAAGAGGATTTCCGATCGCCAGCATGGCGGTTAGGCGTTGAGCCGATAAGGCCTGTGGCGTGTTTATGCAATCGCATTTTCTTCATGTTGGACTGATAGTACATGGTTCCGTCGCTCTGATACTGAGTGAGTGCGTGGGCGACACCGTGAGCTGTGAAATTCGCGTGGAAAGCTTTTACATCTGTCCTGCACAGTGAACTGCATGTTCGGAACAATGGCTACCGGCGGTTGCTGAATTGAGTGTTTTGCCCTTTCGGTTCACGAGTGCATTTTTCGGGAGACTTCTGGGAGTCGGCGCTGAAGCTGCGGAGTTCGTGCTTTGTTCGACACTTTCGGCGGATGAATTTTGTGGTGACATTCTGACGGCGACATTATGCACAGTGTACCTGTGCGGGCTGTTGGATTGCCGAGACTCCTGTCTATTCCACTTCTCACATTGGACAGTGGGGAGCATTTTGTGTGATATTCGCTGGCACGGGAATGGAGCATAATGGGGACGATTCGTTGCCGTGAAGTTGGAACCTAGACTAACTAACTAACAAACCATCTTAAGTAAGATTGGCATGTAAAAGATTTACCTTCCCCCCCCCCCTTTTTTTTTTCACTCATGAGAAGAATTGAAAGGCTACTGGGGTTTCAGTAAGAGTACAAAACAATATCAGAAATGTGATAAGCATAACATCGGTCATGGAATCAGAGAGACAACATATACAGTGGTGTCTATATGTTATAAGAATAACACCTAACTAACTCTTAACAAAAGCTTACAATCAAAACGACATGAGTATAGCGCCAGAATAGACCACGAAAACAAGTTGTCAATCTCAAGTGTAAACTAAAATACGGATCGGAACCCAAAGTTTTGCTCCCCACACCCCTGCGCATAAGTGTGCATTAGGAAATGGGATTGCCTCCACCAAGAGCCCGGTAATGGAAGCAGTGTATGCGACTAGCCAGACAACGGTGACATAGACAGACCGCATGGCACAACTCAGTTTATGTCAGGAAGCCCTGAGCTTTATTTATGAAGTACATTTTACACTGGAATGGCGGAAACTCACTGAACACAGTCACGTTCATTGTGCTGATTTGGGATCATTTTAATGTAGTCCCTGGGCCCGAACGTGACATGCGGTATACCCAGCCATCTCATCTGTATAATCTTCATTATATTAAGCTGTCTTTCTGGCTGGTTTCTCTTTCCGTCTCACTTTGTTCATGCTTCCATACAATGTCAGTTTCAGACAATGGAATTACCTTGTGACTCCAATACATCATGCCGACCTACACTACTTTTCTATGCATGTCAACTATTTCCCTACTGAGGGGGGGGGGGGAGGAGAGATAATCGTGTGTGAGTGTGTGTGTGTGTGTGTGTGTGTGTGTGTGAGAGAGAGAGACAGACAGACAGAGAGAGAGAGAGACTGTCGACTATCTATTACTACACTCCGATAGATAGATAGACAGACAGACAGACAGACAGACAGACAGACAGACAGACAGACAGACAGACAGACAGACAGACAGACAGACAGACAGACAGACAGACAGACAGACAGACAGATAGATAGATAGATAGATAGATAGATAGATAGATAGATAGATAGATAGATAGATAGATTAGATAGATATATCCCCGCCAGGAGCTGGGCGAAGCCGGGCCGAGTCAGCTAGTTTATTTATATAATCACGTTTCATGAAAGAACCCCCATTTGAGACACCTCTGAACAAACCCATTTAACTTCGCACTGTTTGTGCCAAAACGAAAACCGCGAGACAATTTCAAAAAGAGCGGGGGGGGGGGGGTGTCTTGCTGAAGCTGTAATACTTTTAAAATGATGGACTTAATCCCTAAGCCGTAAATTATATACCACATATAAACAAACATTGAAATCTGCTGTACAATCTCCAGAACAAAAATTTTTTTTGTTGGGTGGACATAATGATAAGGTTATATGCTAAATCTCATCATTTTCCCTCAATTGGTTACTGAGATATTGAATTTTATATTGAGGCAAAAAAAAAAAAAACACACACACACACACTATAGAATAAGTCTAGACGTCTACATAAAACGTGATTTGCACGTCTATTTATGTTATAAAACGAATTTCAGAAGAGCGAGAAGTACAAAACCCTAATATGGAGTGAAAAACAATATCAAGTAATCTGTTCTTGTATTAACGCGATCTTAAAATAATCTTAATCCCCCCCCCCCCCCGAAACCCTAAAATTCCCCCCTGCTCTAGACACATCGACCGATTTATTACCTGGCATATGTAGCTTCATCTCACCAGGTACATAATGAAAAAAAATCACACAACATTTAAATTCTTCAAACTGAAAATAATAATTTAAAAAAAAACACACACACAATATTCACACATTTCAAGTTAAGGGATAACAGGTATTTAATAAGCTGTGCCGCATGTTGTATCTCATATCCAAAGTTCTATTGTGCCGTTGTTGTTTTACACAGTATGTTTGTTCAGCGTTAACATGTTCACCAGTTTATCTATATCTGGCATATCCGTCCTTAAACCCATTCAGTGTGGGGCTGGTGATCATGTCTTGTGTATTATCAATCATTTCTGTTACCGATGAATATACACACATACAAACATACATACACACGCACGCACGCAGGCAGCCAGACAGACATAAGTGCACGTGTGGTTGATGGAGTGATGGATGGATGTTTGGATGGATGGATGGATGGAACGTCGATCTATCGATTGATAAATGAAGTCATTCATACACTCAAGTGATTAATTATACACAATAAGTATGCGCATGGCAATCGACGGCTAACAACTGTTTTTGTGCGTTCAATTCCCTTCAGAATATAGTAACTCGGAAAGCGGCGCATGCATGTAACAGCAGATCGTATCTGCAGGCGTGAGGTTGCCAGGAAACTGTACGGTGTAATAAGCAAGGGCCAATGAATGCATTATGTGGCCAGGTTGTTCTATTAACGAACAGATCAAGCCTCAGATAGAATGTTATATAACCGTTGACTAGCATCAAACAACTATTAATAAGATAATATCCCCCCTATAGTTAACTTGCCAACATGGGAGTTTTGCTGTTTTTGGAGCAATGGTATAAATTCAACATCAATTATCTCCCACAGTAGTGCAATATATCTCGGTGCTGTTTGATATCAACGGATCGTGGGCAATCACTTATGGAAGCTCAGAGGAGCGACAACTGGAATATGGCAGGTTTGTTTGCCACCGCGCGCACACGCACTCACACGCACACACACACACACACACACACACACACACCTTCATGTAATCACATATACACTAGACCAGAATGCCAAACAGAAATACCAACTAGCATGTACGTTATAAATGAGGGCGCAGACCTCTGTGCCTACTGACAATGTGCTTGTTGTCAACAATGGACTGAAGAATATTTTACATAAATAGGAGATATCAACTTCACGATTGGGCGGTCACCCATGCAGTGAGAACATAAAAGGTGTCAAATTTAAAAGTTACGCTTATTTAAACCCCACATAAACCGTTGTAAAAATGAATACATAATGTAATTTAAATTTACCAACACAAATGCCGTGTCTGCAATGAACCTTGTCGGCAATGGGTCTCCATTAATTCTGCTCCGAACCTTCGTACAACATTGTTGTTATCCTGTAACGTGACTATGTCTTGGTGTTGCTTGAAGACCTCTAGCTCTGTTGTTCAAAGAGTTACTCAATAGTTGAATCAGACTCAAGAGTTTTAGCCTTACAGGCGTTTTCTCTTCTCGATCTGGGTGTTGGAGTTTGTGATATCACAGGGACTTCGTAAAACAGTCACTAGTGTTCCAGACCGTACCAAACCGTCAAGACTGGCCTTGAAGATTCAGAAAACCGCGTGGACATGTTCCAGCATGTGTGCAAGCAGAAAACATCTGTCAGTTAAACGGACATTTTAAATCCACTAAAGCCAGACCAACGCCACCAACACATCATAAACGTAGTGCTGTATAGACCAAGACCACCAACACATTATAGACGAAGCTATGTACACTCCCCTCCCCCTTCCCCATAAAGTTATAATATTCTTTAGAAACTGGAACAATTTCATTTCCCAGCAAATGTATGATTTTCTAATTTAACACTGTAGTAATATACTCTCAATTTGTTGTGCGGACTTCAATCAATCAATCATGTGCCATGCCGGAAAGCGTGGGCGGTCATGACTCGCCATTTCTCTCAATCACCAGAGTCGTGGATCAGCTCAGTGTTCCTGTCTCGTTCATGCTACGTGGCCAAGCCATCCAGGTATTTTCCTCTCGGTCTTCCTCTTGGTCTGTTCCCTTTGATCTTGCCAGTTGTCAATAAGTTCTCCAATCCATTTCTTCTCATAACATGTCCAAAAAATTTTGACTGTCTTCGTCTAACTTCTCTAATCAGTCTAAGATTTTCATTTGTCTCCTGTAGTACTTGGTCATTGGTTTTTCTATCTGTCCATGGTACTCTGCATTTTCCTCAGAAACCACATTTCTGTAGCCATCAAATGTTTTTCAGCTTGACTGCACATTGTCCAAGTTTCACATCCATACAAAAGAACAGGCTCTATGTACCCCCTCAACACTCTTTTTCTCTTTTCAATTGACATCTTTTTATTGGTCAGAATGTTTTTCATCCTGCTAAAGGCTACTTTCGCTATGAAGATTCTTGTTCTAATCTCTTCAAGGCATCTCCCATCAGATGTTATGACTGTTCCGAGATAATGGTATCGATTCACTTGTTGAAGAATATTCCCATTTACTTGTATATTACATTGTGGTATTTCGTTCTTCCTAGTGATGACCATAACCTGTGTCTTCTTACAATTTAATTCCAACCCCAGCTGCTCACTGTGTACAACAACCGCGTCTACTAATTGTTGCAGATCCTGTGCATTGTCTGCAATCAATACTGTATCATCTGCATATCTAATGTTATTGATGTTTCTTCCTCCAGTGCTGATTCCATTTATATCTTCTACATTTCTGAAAATATTTTCACTGTATAGGGAAAAAAGATCTGGAGACATTACACATTTCAAGATCGCGTTAATACAAGATCTGGGGACATTACAACCCCTGCCTAACACCTCTTTTAATGGGTTGATATTGTCTCACTTCATTATCAATCCTTATGGCAGCTTAGTTGTTTCCAATATATGTTTTTTATAAGTCTAATGTCTTTCCCATCAATTTGTAGATCTGCAAGCATATCCACCATGTTGACATGTCTAACTCTACCAAAAGCCTTTGTGTATTCAATAAAGCAAAGATTAATATCCTTGTTTACTTCTATATATAGCACGTTCAATAACTGTTCGCAGCATATACACAGCATTTACTGTACAATTTCCTTCTTCAAGCCCACATTGTTCTTCCCCTATTTCAGGTTGTATTTTCTTCCTCACTCTTTTGCATGATAATTCCTAACAAAATCTTTGTGATGTGACTCATTATACTAATTGTTCTATGTTGATCACATTCCTAGATTCCTGATTTCTTTGGGATTGCAATAAATACAGAATTACATAATTCAGAAGGTATATCTCCAGTATCATATAATGTGTTCAGCAGTCTGGTGACTTGCTCTAATCCAAATTCTTCTAAAGCTTTAATCATTTCTGTTGTGATGTTATCTGTACCGGGGGCCTTGCCAGCTTTCATATGCTTAAGAATATTTTGAACCTCCATCTTTAAAATTGGTGGTCCTTCATTATTAAATCTAATATCATATTGTTCTTCTTTGTTATCATTATACAGGTTTTTCACATAATCTGTCATAAACATGTAGAATCTGATCTTTTTCTGTTATGATTTTGCCATCTTTAGTTTTTAGACAGCCTGTTGATGTACTTGTTCTTTTATTAGTAAGTTCCTGAATTCTTTTGTGCACTAATTTGGTATTTTGACTGTTGTGTTGTATTTCAATTTCTAAGCACTTTTCCTCAAGCCATGATTCTTTTGCCTTCCTACATAATATTCTGACTTGTCTGTGAATTTCTTCATATTTGGCAGGATTATTTTTGTTGAGTCTTCTTGTTTCCATTAGGTGTAAAATTTCTTCAGTCATCCATTTCTTACGACCCACCTTCTTTAATTTTGGAATAGTTGTTTCTGAAGCCAATCTGTTTGAATTCTTTAACATTTCCCATTGATCATTCACATCCTGGAATAATATCTCTACATCAGACAATATATAAAATCTGTTCTGTACTTCTATGTTGAATTTGTTTTGTATTTCCTTATCATTACTCAATGTACACAAATCATATTTAGTGTTTCCTGTTATATACTTGACTTTCTTCAACTTTATCCTCAATGTTCCTGTGAGTAGTCTGTGGTCACTATAACAATCAGCACTGGGAACTGTTTTTGCTACTGTTAGTGCGTTTCTAAATCTTCTGCTAATCAGAATGACCAATGTGCGGACTTATTGTAGCATTAACCAGTATTATATGTTGTCACTGTTGTTAGTTTAATATATTCAATTACTGAAACGACTAAAAGTTAAGTTGAAAGAGAATCACAGTTGCTGCGTTTAGATACCGATACTCCATAGCCGAACAGCCATCTCGTTTGGAAGAAAAATATTATTTAGAGTTAAAGATTTCACTAAACTTCCCTTGTAACACTGTCTGCCAGTGAGCTCTGTTTTCCGTTGCAATGCCTACTAGTGGCTATCCTATTCGTATTTGGTGACAGTATCGGAGCAACTCTCTGACTAACAGCAGTAATGTATTTATGTCCTTTAAACTCTCCAAATATACCCATGTCCGCAAAAAGACAGATAATAAACAGTATATTCACACCAACCCTATCCTACCAATCTCAAACTTGGACTTTATCCAAATCACACTTTCGCAAAATCAACACCTGCGAGACGAGATGCCTGAGGAGAGCTGCCAACTTAAAAATCCGAGACCGAGTAAGAAATGCTGTTATCAGATAGACAGCGCGATCAACACCTTGTGAGTAATAATGTATGTTAAGATGCCACTGCTTTTTAGGGTCCCGCCCACAGTGGGTCCCTGCGGGTTTCCCTAGATGCATAGTGAGATGATACTGGGATTCGAGCCCATGTTACTACTGTTAGGACAACAAATATCGGTGGTTGGTGGTGGCTGGCT
Organism: Cepaea hortensis; assembly: GCA_963921405.1. Lineage (NCBI taxonomy): Eukaryota > Metazoa > Mollusca > Gastropoda > Stylommatophora > Helicidae > Cepaea > Cepaea hortensis. Next base: position 65,505,498 of record OY992885.1, read on the forward strand.
CAAGAGGTCAAGAGGTGGTCAAGAGGTGGTTAAACGGTCAAGTGACCCCGTAAATTGTAGAGGAGGTTGTGGTTAGGACTATGGTGGTGGGTAAAGTGAGCGATGACGTAAGAGGTGGCCAAGAGCTCAAGAGGTGGTCAAAAAGTGGTCAAGTGAACCCTTAACTTGTAGAGGAGGGTGTGATTAGGACTATGGTGGTGGGTAAAGTGAGCGATTACGTAAGAGGTGGACAAGTGGTAAAGAGGTGGTCAATAGGTGGTCAATTGGTCAAGTGACCCCTTAAATTGTACAGGACGGTGTGATTGGGACTATGGGGTGGGTAAAGTGAGCGATGACGTAAGAGGTGATCAAGTGGACAAGTGGTGGTCAGGTGACTCCTTAAATTGTAGAGGAGGGTGTGATTAGGACTATGGTGGTGGGTAAAGTGAGCGGTGACGTAAGAGGTGGTCACGTGTCAAGTAATATGTGGTCAAGTGTCAAGAGGTGGTTAAGTGGTAGTCAAGTGACCCCTTATATTTTAAGGGAGGATGTGATTAGGACTATGGTGGTGGTTGGTTGCCGGTGGCTGTGGCTACGGTCGATGGTTGGCGGTTGTGACTTTAAGCTGTGTCTTGAGAGTGATTGGTCTGAAGAGGGGATTCGAACCTATTCTACAACTTTTACTAATACCTCCACTACTTATACAACAACTCATACCATTACTACTGCTACAACAACAACTACTACTACCACTACAACAACAACTATTCTATTACTATTATCCTATGTCCCTTGCACACATCATCGGCGTCGTATGCAAAAGTCATTAAATGAGCGGGGTGGGCGGATGGTTGCTTGGAAAAGTGATTCATCGGTGGCGGGCAGTCGCACGGGGTCGGTTCATAACCATTAACACACACGTTTCATCAGCGGGCGCGTACGGAAAATCAGTAATTAAGTATCTGGGGTGGAGATAGTTGTAGTAGTAATAGTAGTTGCAATAGTAGCATTAGTAATAGTAGCATGTGAGGAGGATCCTGTGTGGCGTTTTGAAATGTTACCAGTAAAACCTCGGCAGTGATATGAATGGGTGATTATCATAATCGTAGTAATGGTAGTACACACACACACACACACACACACACACACACACACACACACACACACACACTCACAAGTAAAAAGACATGACAAGAATAGACACACGTATACACACACCACATAATACACACAAAACACATAAAAGAAACATTACTATACACAGATCACAAAGCAGTACCAGCACATATCACTACAGACATTACAAAGGCAAGGCCACCAAAACGTTCACCACATTTGAAATTCAAAAACACACTACTCCAATACACAGGTTATGTACAACACATGAAACATCGTATTCTAACATACACTAATAGTACACCAACCGACAACATCTCCAACCTGCATTCTCGTTGGGTTGCTCTCCGTCTGGGTGCATGGAGCTCAGAGCCACATATTTTAACCAAGGGACTGCCACATGGATCTGCAATCTCACCGGTGCTCTTGAACGTGTATACGAGCAAGATTGCAAACCTAGAAGCACCAGGGGTTGGAAGGATACTAACATTTGTAGATGATATTCTTGCATATAGGCAGGGGAGAGATAGGGAACAAACAGCCCAGGAGCTACATGCGACAGTAGACAAAGTGATTGATTGGTGCACTGAAATGAGTGCTGTCATCCACCCGGAAAAGGCGGCTGTTTTATGGTGCTCTCTGGACAACAGGATTGTGAGAGCTGATGTCCCAAGCCTCACGATGGATGGTACAAGCGACAACAGAGAGAACAAACTGAAGTATCTGTTAATCACATTTGACAGGAGTCTGTCCTTCAAGGATCATGTGGAGACGGTTGTGACAAGGTCTCAAAAGGGACTCAATGCACTTAAAACTATGGCTGCAGTGGACACAGAGCAGAGAATGCTTTTCACACTATACCAGCACTTGATCCTCTCAGTGATTGATTATGGACTAGGACTGCTCACTGTCTCAAAGAGTCAGCTGGTGAAATTAGAGCGCATACAGAACGAAGCTATGCGGGTCATTCTGGGATGCGCCTGAGACACTCTGGTAGTGTGTATGCGTTACATCCTTGGTTTGCCGACTGTTGCTGGTAGGCTCAAGGTGATGCAGGCGAAGGCATACCTCAGAGTAGCTGCAGACACAGATCACCCGTTGCACGAGGCGCTGGACGCAGTTAAGGGTCAGAGACTGATAAGAGGGAAATCATGGATGGCTCAGGCGGAGGATACGATCAGACAGGTGTGCATCTTGGAGAACATTAGGCGAGGATAGGAGTGGGTCAGAGTGCCAGCGGAGCAGTCAGACTTGTGCAGAGTTATAATAACATTGAGCTAAGAGTGCAGGGAGTGGCCAGCAGGGGCCACGGAAGTGGAAATCCAGCAACTAATTCAGGATAATGCTAGCCCGGGTGATGTGATTATCTACACCGATGGTTCGATGGTGAGAGGTAGGAGAAGTGCCTGGGGATTCTTAGCAAAAGCTAATGGTCGACGTGTGGTGCAGGAGAGCCTGGCTATGATACCACAACATCTAGCTTAAGAATGGAGGTGGAGGCAGTCAGTGCAGCTTTGCACTGGATGGAGAACACGATACATACACACATCGTGATTGTGACTGACTCAGAACGCATGATGAGGAGGGTGAGGATACGCAGGCTTCGTGCAGAGTGGCTTGCTTCGCTTCGGAGGTCACGGGTAGCAGCATCGCCTGGATCTTTTCTCCGGGGCATGCCGGTGTGCTGGGGAATGAACAGGCGGACAGATTGGCTGGCTTGGCAAAACTTGGTGGGGTATTGATGCATGACAAGGCAGACGTGGTTGTGGCCTTGTGGGAGCACGTGTACACCAAGAGGAGCAAACGGATCACCATAGTCTGGTAAGAATGAGACAGCGAGGTGTCACGAGGGGATCTGGCCGACGCTCGACGCTCAGAGGAAAGGCGAGACGGACATATAATCAGATTGCTACTGGAACTATTAGTGTTGGACCTCTTCGCTGGCGGCTGAGGATGGGGACGGAGCGCTTATGGGAATGCCCCGAATGCTGTGATGTCGGTTCCTAAAACAATCAATCAATTGTACTTTGTACTTTTCTTTTTCACTTATTTTTGTCTTGTTACTTTCGTTGTTCAATTTATTTGTTAACATTTTTGTCATCTTCATCGTTGTATATTTCACTCTTTCATATCTAAACTTCACTGACATTGCAACTTCTATTATTCATAATTTCTCATCATAAAAAAAAAGTTTTAAAAGTCGAGAGGGTCTACTTCACTGCCCCGGGTTTTATCCCACATGGCTCGGTCTCTTTCCACAGGACGACCTGCCGAAAGCATCACACAAAGTACGAACTCCGTAGCTCCGGCGACGACCTCCTGGAGTATCCGAGAACAATACACTCGTGAACCGAAAGACGTAGCCCGGAATCTAACCCACAACTTTCGGAACGCGAGGCAGACGGTTTGACCACTTCGCCACGATGACTCCCAAGGAGACTCTCATCATCATATCGTTTAGTTTAGTTTAGTCGTTGGATCAACATCACGGCACACGGTTTAACCCATAAGTGCTCCGTTTTCCTCCTAACTAAAACTTGAGTCTGGAGAAATTCAGCTCAATGCACGAACTCCGTTGCATCGGCGAGGATCCTGAAATACTGTTGGGTAGATTTTTAACTGGACATTTTGCCCGGGCAGCGCCGTTAGGCTACTCTTTTTCGATTTCCAACTGCCAAGGGATTTTTTACGTGCGCAACAATACACACGGGCGTCCGATCTCACTACCCAGAGACCAGGGGAAATTTTATTACTGGAAGTCCACGTGGAGTTTTTAAATAAGTCCCGGTCCTCACCGGGGCCTGAACCCAGGTCCTCCAGCACTCGAGGCGGACACCATACCTCGAGACCACACAGCCCTCTCATCATCATATCATACGCTACTATATTTCTTAATACAGGTGCACATTTTTCATTATGATTACTGCTTTTATTTGTGTTTTCATCCCCCCCCCCCCCCCCCCCCCCCGCATTTAAGTACATTGCATCCCAGCTTCCAGTGTATTTTCGCCGGATGTGATATTTATATTGTAATATTAATAGCATGATATGTGTTCGTGAATTCTCATGCACTTGCCACTGGAACTTATAATACATCCACGTTTCCGTCCTTTTGATGTTCATGTTTATGAGCAGTTCATGACGTTATGTTTACAGAAAGAAGGTAAGGTTGCGCGAACAATCCGTGTTATGTATGTCTTTGTTAACATTATCGAGTGGCGGAGTAGGGGTATCCCCTATCAAAGGAGAAGTAAGGAGCCTCCTTCCCTCCGCTAGCCTACGAGACACCCTTGGGCAAGGTGGAGTACCCGTTTAGCACCCCCCCCCCCCCCCCGTACCCTCCGATCAGGGTTACGTCCCAAGCTCAAAGTGTATCCTGCGTGCCGAGAAACTGCATGGTTGTGAGGAGCACAGTCGATAATGGAGGCAGTCAAGCTGTTGCTAGGGCGGAGCTTGGTTTGATGGACATCTTGTCCAAGGCGCTTTCCACAGCACGAGGTCACTACTGGGGTGACCGTGTACGACCACTCACATTACGCAATACCAAATATGGTATTAAACTTTATTTTAAAGAATCAGCCCTGCAGCTACGGAATAAGTGCTTTGCACTTGATATCGTCAGGGGTCAGTGTACATGAGGTGAAGGGAAGATGAGGGAATGGAGAGTGAAGAAGGCGAAGAAATAGAAGGGCGCGGCCAGGAGAGTAAGGACAAAAACACAACGCCTAGGATTCAAACATATAAGAGTGGGCTACTGGAATTGTCTCAGTGCCAGGCAGACAGGGCCTGTACTGGAGAAGCTGACTTGCGGCTTTCATGTCATGCTGCAAGAATTGAATGGAGATGATTACCAGTGCCATGTATACGTTATCCACATTAATCCGACTGGACAGGGGAGACATGAGCAGGGTCTGCTAGTGAAGAGGGAATTAAACCTTGAGGCTCTAGGCCTAAGTCAGTGTAATAACAATGCAATAGAGGTGCAGGGTATAAAGATAGAGATTGGGGGTCTGAGGCGGAACGCAATAAATGTATATGCTGCAGTAGATTCTCTTGTCACAAAGGAACGATGAGGCTGGCTTAAGGAACTGGAGGGGATCTCAGGCAGGAGGCTTCTTATTTGTGGAGATTTACATGCACGAAACAGACAGTGGGGCAATACTGGGGAGACCAGACAGGGAAATGCCCAGACAGGGAGATGCAGACACGTCTATTGACCTGGCCATTTGTTACCCAGTCGGCAGTATTGGATGTAAAATTGACTGTCCTGTGTGATCATGGGAGTGACCATCTACCCTGTTCAGTACTGATTGCTAAGTCCAGAAAGACCAAGGCTGTGAGAGCACGTAAGCCCTTTAATATGAGAGAGAAAACACCCTTCTGAGACGCCTCAGACAGATGGCATGCAGTGTCACTAGCAAACCTACTTATGTGAAGCCTTCATAGTAGACCTCCGAGGTAGAACGGGCATGGAAATCCAATAGAGTGGAGGAATTTAAGTGATATGCAAAAAGAGGCCAAAAGAGCGAAATAGGACCACTTTATCAATGAGAGCGGTTCGCCTTTGACAACAGGCACGGAGAAAGAATAATTCGATTTGATTTCACCATAATCCCTACCCCCTTCAAGTTCAAGGAGAAGTTATAGTTAGGGCCCATACCTGGCTCAGATTAATAGTCCTGTGACTGAGTCAGCCACTAATAGCAGCTACCCACGGTTTTACCCTCACAAGCTGATTAATTTGAAGGTGATCGTTGTACATATGGGGTAACGGTCACGAATAATTTTAAAGAAGAAGCCTTCCTGCAGGGATTTATAGCACGGACAGATCAGAACGATGGGGACATCAGAGACTCAGTTGAGACGATAATTCAAGAAAGGGGTACGATCGCGTTTTGTTTGATTCTGAAGCCAGTTTGAGTCTGCCAATCTGTGGTCTTAATCCTCTTCCCCCCCCCCCCATTCAGAAACCCTAAAATTCCCCCCTGGGTGAAATCCCCCCACCTGTTGAGAACCACTGATCTAGACAGAATGCGGCAGCAAGGGGTGGTCAGAGGATCTGGTCGACAGTCGTCATTCAGAGGTAATGCAAGACGGACATATAATCAGATTGCAAGGGGCACCATTAGTATTGGAACTCTTCGCTGGCTGCGTAAGATGAGGACTGAGCACTTATGGGAATGCCCTGAGAGCAGTAATGTTGGTTCTTGACTCAACTCAACTCTTAACATTACAGAATCAATAACATCTGGCAACAACCATTGGATCGTTCTGCAACCGTCTCTCTCTCTCTCTCTCTGTGTGTGTGTGTGTGTGTGTGCCTAGAGGTTAGCGACTTTTCTCCGTAATCTCGTATACTCTCGTATGTAACGTGACGACGGTGAGAATCAGCAGTGGTTAGAATCGCGTCGGTAACTTACGGGGTATGTGAGCCGGCCGCTCAGAAAGCAATGACAAACTACTGAGCGTAATCTTGCCAAGAAATCAACAATCAGCTGAAAGATGCTGATGTTGACAGCGATGTCCTGTAAAGGATATGTAAACATGAATATATATATATATATATATATATATATATATATATATATATATATATATATATATATATATATATATATATATATATATATCTTCTTCTTCTTCTTCTTCAGCGTTCCGAGCCATTGAGGTTCTTTGCTGCAAATACAATCCGTCTCCATTCGTCTCTCTGGTGGACCTTCTCTTGCCAGTCGTTGATTCCAAGTGCTTGTAGGTCTGTACATGTATTATCTCTCCACCGTCTTCTTGGTCTACCTCGGGGTCTACGGCCATTTATTTCCTGAGTGTAAGCGAGTTTTGTTTCCCTATTATCTTCCATTCTTTCTATATGCCCCAGCCATTGTAGTCTATTAGCCTTCATGATACCAGTGATTAGCGGGGACTTAAACAGATCATAAATGTCTTTGTTACTTCTTCTTTTCCACTCTCCACTTTGTGTATCCCTAATGGGTCCAAAGATGCGTCTTAAAATTTTGTTCTCAAAGGTTTGTAACAAGGCTTCGTCTCCTTTCGTTGTACTCCAGGTGTCACCGCCTCACTTGCACATTTAGTAAAGGGCTGCAATTCCAGCCCAAGGGAAACCATTGAGTCGAGCAGGACCCGAGTAATCTAGAACCTTCTCAAAAGAGATGGTCACCAAGTCCATGATTCCGTGGACACTGATGCGGCCCGCCTAATGCGGGGTCCACGAGGAACTCGGACAGAGTTACCGCCCGTGGCTAGTTAGGACACGCGGAGACCGGGAGAGGACAGATGGACTTGAGAGAGGCAACAGGGCCTGCCTTTGAGGGACTCTATAGATATCAATAGATATATAGACATAGGCTAGATAGTTTGCTAGACTGTTAAATGATACTTATGTGTTTGATGTTTACTATTTGGGAGATGTAATATAGCGCGGGTCTGTTTACCCACTGCGCCAACGCATACTGTATATGTAAATACAATAAATATTCGATCTCATAACGAACAGATTTATTGTTGCCTGTATGAACCCAAGTTTAGTTACCTAGATACGAGCAAGACTATGACAGGCTTTTTGGGGGATTTTGTCACGGCAGGTGAATGCGCCAGTAGAATGACTCTGATCACATCGACCATTAGCCATACTATAAACTGTGATACTTTTAGTCAGTTGCATATTACAGTGGAACTCTACACCTGCTAGAGTACTCTCAGTGATTAGTTTAATTACGACACCCAAGAACATGATACGTTACTTTGAGAACTATACCATCAAGTGCCTAAGCGCTAGAACGATTCCAGCAAGAAACAGTAACTGTGTTTGTGTCAACCAATAAGATCAGCCAGCGAACTAACTCCGATTTCTGTAAGAACTCGTTATATGGGACATTAAGAACATTCCATACTTGCTGTGACTACGTAACTTAACAAACAGCCGAAACAGAACGACATCGACTACAACACTTAAGAGACAGCCATACTAGCTTTACCATTCATGGCATAACACGCTAGCAACAGATGGACAACGCGCACATCATCGTTGGATTTAATTAATTAATTAGTTTAGGATTAAATATGTATTATATTTCCATTATTGATGTATATAAATTGTATTCACCTGTAATTTGTACATATTCGACATTAATATTACAGGCGGGACCATTCCTAAGCTAAAGAACCGTCCTATACAATTGTCTCTATTTAAATTATAACCCATTTGTGAGTCATCGTACAAGAAGTACGTATTTTCTTAAAGGGCAAATATCGCCTAGCCCATTTTTTTTAAGGGCAATAACACTTACCTCAACTTTAATTATATATTTTAACCAAATACTATTTTTAATGCAAAGTGAGTGAATGACTGTGTGAATGGATTAAATGAGAGAACGATACACTTGGCGGACAAATTGTACGCAAACCGTATTTATTTTAATTTGTCTGCGTCTTTCATGTAAATTGTATGACTTGTCTAATTTGTGAATACATGTGTAGTACTTAGTTTAATAGTGAGTTAATATACTTAGCTTAGCAGTTAGGATACATCTAAGCACCACTACTTGGAATGCCTGTTCATGTATTGCACACAGTGCAGTAGTTCATGATTGAGGTTATCCCAACTCGTGACGCTTGGAAATACGCCACACATTCAGCACACACAGTACACAAACCTTAAAACTCAACACTATCAAGTTAAAATACAGTCACTTTATTAGAAACATCAACTTATTAGTCAAGCACACTAACAAGCCAACAGGGACACTTGTAGTATGAGGGGGATAAAAGAACAAGGTAACTACATATGTAGCATTATATAACATACGGGAGTAAAAGTGTATAGAAATACACACACAGATCAAGATTTGAAGGTTTACTTATTTAGCCAAGACTTCGGTCTTGTTAACCCTCTATTATATAGGGGTTATTTGTCTGGGTACCATTTCGGGTACTATGAGAAGGGCAAGTTGTAAATACAACTATTAAAATGCCACGTAACTTCGGTCTGATAAGCATATTTAAGCACACGAGAGACAGGGATCTCTGCACCAAATCAGACAAGTGTTGTATGGTAGAATACATGAGTTTTTAGTGCTAATAGGTAGGTTGCCAGGTTACTATCCACCAAACTACAACACCAACTGTATGTGATTCGGTGACAGAATTAGAACGGATCTAATTCCCAACAACAAATCATGTCACGGGGGAGGAGGGATCCTGTCACCGCCTCACTTGCACATTTAGTAAAGGGCTGCAATTCCAGCCCAAGGGAAACCATTGAGTCGAGCAGGACCCGAGTAATCTAGAACCTTCTCAAAAGAGATGGTCACCAAGTCCATGATTCCGTGGACACTGATGCGGCCCGCCTAATGCGGGGTCCACGAGGAACTCGGACAGAGTTACCGCCCGTGGCTAGTTAGGACACGCGGAGACCGGGAGAGGACAGATGGACTTGAGAGAGGCAACAGGGCCTGCCTTTGAGGGACTCTATAGATATCAATAGATATATAGACATAGGCTAGATAGTTTGCTAGACTGTTAAATGATACTTATGTGTTTGATGTTTACTATTTGGGAGATGTAATATAGCGCGGGTCTGTTTACCCACTGCGCCAACGCATACTGTATATGTAAATACAATAAATATTCGATCTCATAACGAACAGATTTATTGTTGCCTGTATGAACCCAAGTTTAGTTACCTAGATACGAGCAAGACTATGACACCGGGTTTCGGAGCCATACAGCACAACTGGTCTGATCAGTGTTTTGTATATTGTGATTTTGGTGTTACGAGATAGCGCCTTTGATTTTAGTATATATATATACACACACACGTAAATATGGGATCTCCGTGACAAAGTAGTTAACCCGATTGCCTCACGTCCTTAAAGTCGTGGGTTCGCTTTAGGAGTCTGTTATTCAGTTGACGAGTGCAGTTGTTTGGGAGGCTGCTGGAGATGTGGTTGGAGCTAGGCAGCTAATGATGTGTGCGACGCTGTCGGAGAGTCGCTCTGAGGGAAGAGACCAATCAATATGGGATACAGAAAATGTTACTTGCATATCCTACACAGGACGTCGCAGCCAACCCCTAGAATTTTTTGGATGTTTGTTATTTCTTGGCAAGTTTACGTTCAGAAGTTTGCCCTTGTTTTCTGCACGACCAGCATTCATACCTTTGTATGGAAACCAACACAAGGTGGTCTACCTCCAAATCGCCTGCAGCTATGTGTCGAACGCGGTATTCGGGATTAAGAATTGCATTTGTAACCCTTTTCCCACAGAGCCGACATGGGGTAAGACCAGGTGCAATCAAGTCGACCCAGTTGCCCTGAAACCTGCATGTCCGTTGCAAGATGTTGCGATCCATCCCAGACACAGTGAAACCTGCATGTCCGTTGCAAGATGTTGCGATCCATCCCAAACACAGTGAAACCTGCATGTCCGTTGCAAGATGTTGCGATCCATCCCAAACACAGTGAAACCTGCATGTCCGTTGCAAGATGTTGCGATCCATCCCAAACACAGTGAAACCTGCATGTCCGTTGCAAGATGTTGCGATCCATCCCAGACACAGTGAAACCTGCATGTCCGTTGCAAGATGTTGCGATCCATCTCAGACACAGTGAAACCTGCATGTCCGTTGCAAGATGTTGCGATCCATCCCAGACACAGTGAAACCTGCATGTCCGTTGCAAGATGTTGCGATCCATCCCAAACACAGTGAAACCTGCATGTCCGTTGCAAGATGTTGCGATCCATCCCAGACACAGTGAAACCTGCATGTCCGTTGCAAGATGTTGCGATCCATCCCAAACACAGTGAAACCTGTATGTCCGTTGCAAGATGTTGCGATCCATCCCAAACACAGTGAAACCTGCATGTCCGTTGCAAGATGTTGCGATCCATCCCAGACACAGTGAAACCTGCATGTCCGTTGCAAGATGTTGCGATCCATCCCAGACACAGTGAAACCTGCATGTCCGTTGCAAGATGTTGCGATCCATCTCAGACACAGTGAAACCTGCATGTCCGTTGCAAGATGTTGCGATCCATCCCAGACACAGTGAAACCTGCATGTCCGTTGCAAGATGTTGCGATCCATCCCAGACACAGTGAAACCTGCATGTCCGTTGCAAGATGTTGCGATCCATCCCAGACACAGTGAAACCTGCATGTCCGTTGCAAGATGTTGCGATCCATCCCAGACACAGTGAAACCTGCATGTCCGTTGCAAGATGTTGCGATCCATCCCAGACACAGTGAAACCTGCATGTCCGTTGCAAGATGTTGCGATCCATCCCAAACACAGTGAAACCTGCATGTCCGTAGCAAGATGTTGCGATCCATCCCAAACACAGTGAAACCTGCATGTCCTTTGCAAGATGTTGCGATCCATCCCAAACACAGTGAAACCTGCATGTCCGTTGCAAGATGTTGCGATCCATCCCAAACACAGTGAAACCTGCATGTCCGTTGCAAGATGTTGCGATCCATCCCAGACACAGTGAAACCTGCATGTCCGTTGCAAGATGTTGCGATCCATCCCAGACACAGTGAAACCTGCATGTCCGTTGCAAGATGTTGCGATCCATCCCAGACACAGTGAAACCTGCATGTCCGTTGCAAGATGTTGCGATCCATCCCAGACACAGTGAAACCTGCATGTCCGTTGCAAGATGTTGCGATCCATCCCAAACACAGTGAAACCTGCATGTCCGTTGCAAGATGTTGCGATCCATCCCAAACACAGTGAAACATGCATGTCCGTTGCAAGATGTTGCGATCCATCCCAAACACAGTGAAACCTGCATGTCCGTTGCAAGATGTTGCGATCCATCCCAAACACAGTGAAACCTGCATGTCCGTTGCAAGATGTTGCGATCCATCCCAAACACAGTGAAACCTGCATGTCCGTTGCAAGATGTTGCGATCCATCCCAAACACAGTGAAACCTGCATGTCCGTTGCAAGATGTTGCGATCCATCCCAAACACAGTGAAACCTGTATGTCCGTTGCAAGATGTTGCGATCCATCCCAAACACAGTGAAACCTGCATGTCCGTTGCAAGATGTTGCGATCCATCCCAGACACAGTGAAACCTGCATGTCCGTTGCAAGATGTTGCGATCCATCTCAGACACAGTGAAACCTGCATGTCCGTTGCAAGATGTTGCGATCCATCCCAGACACAGTGAAACCTGCATGTCCGTTGCAAGATGTTGCGATCCATCCCAGACACAGTGAAACCTGCATGTACGTTGCAAGATGTTGCGATCCATCCCAGACACAGTGAAACCTGCATGTCCGTTGCAAGATGTTGCGATCCATCCCAGACACAGTGAAACCTGCATGTCCGTTGCAAGATGTTGCGATCCATCCCAAACACAGTGAAACCTGCATGTCCGTTGCAAGATGTTGCGATCCATCCCAAACACAGTGAAACCTGCATGTCCTTTGCAAGATGTTGCGATCCATCCCAAACACAGTGAAACCTGCATGTCCGTTGCAAGATGTTGCGATCCATCCCAAACACAGTGAAACCTGCATGTCCGTTGCAAGATGTTGCGATCCATCCCAAACACAGTGAAACCTGCATGTCCGTTGCAAGATGTTGCGATCCATCCCAGACACAGTGAAACCTGCATGTCCGTTGCAAGATGTTGCGATCCATCCCAGACACAGTGAAACCTGCATGTCCGTTGCAAGATGTTGCGATCCATCCCAGACACAGTGAAACCTGCATGTCCGTTGCAAGATGTTGCGATCCATCCCAGACACAGTGAAACCTGCATGTCCGTTGCAAGATGTTGCGATCCATCCCAAACACAGTGAAACCTGCATGTCCGTTGCAAGATGTTGCGATCCATCCCAAACACAGTGAAACCTGCATGTCCGTTGCAAGATGTTGCGATCCATCCCAAACACAGTGAAACCTGCATGTCCGTTGCAAGATGTTGCGATCCATCCCAAACACAGTGAAACCTGCATGTCCGTTGCAAGATGTTGCGATCCATCCCAAACACAGTGAAACCTGCATGTCCGTTGCAAGATGTTGCGATCCATCCCAAACACAGTGAAACCTGCATGTCCGTTGCAAGATGTTGCGATCCATCCGAAACACAGTGAAACCTGCATGTCCGTTGCAAGATGTTGCGATCCATCCCAAACACAGTGAAACCTGCATGTCCTTTGCAAGATGTTGCGATCCATCCCAAACACAGTGAAACCTGCATGTCCGTTGCAAGATGTTGCGATCCATCCCAGACACAGTGAAACCTGCATGTTCGTTGCAAGATGTTGCGATCCATCCCAAACACAGGCTGGTGGTCTAGACAAGTTTATGTGCAGTAGCTTGCCATTGCTTTCTGAGCGGGAAGTCAACGCTGAATTGCGACTGACCAGTGTATGAAACGATTGCCTGACAGCACAGCACCGAAAGTTCAATCGCCATGGCCATATTGAAACCTCTCTGGCACTCCTGTTCTATTTCATATGTACGGAGATCAGCATAGCCGAGTGGACATGAATGCTCGTTCTTAAACATCCGGTGTGATGATGCTGAAGTAGGGGGTTCAACTCTCACACCCGTCAGTCGGACTAAAATGCTGACTTCTCGTCCTTGACGTAAATTACAAGTACCTCTGAAGTCGGAGTGGGTTCGCCTAATGGCGAGGGACACTGGTAATAGGAAAAGCTAATCCACAGGCAAAAATCAGTCCAGTGATACTAGAAGTAGTGTGTATGAACTACGGTCGAGTTTAAAACAAGCGAACGCACGTACTATACACAAATATTACCTATGGTTTTCCCGCATGAAGAACTCTACATTGCGTGTCTTCACACATTGTCCATATGAAGTTCATGATTTTCTGTGTGCTCCCACAGTCTTGTATCCGCCTCCAAAGGCATCCCTTATCAATGCTGTCAACGGTCTTTGCAAGATTCACAAATCCAATATAGAACTGCGAATTCAGAGCAATGCTTTGCTCTATTATTAAACGTTATGTGACTATCTGGCCGTTTCAAAAATGTTTAGTTGAAAACCTAATTGCTTATTCCTTAGTTATTTGTCACTGGCATCCCTTAGTCTTTCCAGAATGACCCTGCTTAATATTTCCCCAGGAACTGGCAATAACATTATCCATCTCTTAATGTTCACACACCTGAAGGTGTTCTTTCTGATGCAACTTCGCAAGATATCTTCCGTCTGTTGGCATCTCTTCGGATGGTTCTATTGGAACAGTTCATTAGATGTTATCCAATCATTAGCGTGTGGGAGTATTGGCCTCTAAGATTTAACATCGCCAGTCTCTGCATTGCTTGGTGCTTGTGAACAGTCCCTATTGCTGTAGCCATTGTATCCAGTGCTTGTACATTTCCAGTGTGCCCAGTGTATGTACGTACTGATGCCATATATACACAAACACACATAGGAGAATGCATACGTAAGAGAACACTCCCCACCCACCTCTCCCCCTACCCGTTTTTTTTTTTTTTTTTTTTTTGGGGGGGGGGGGGGGCAGTGTCTGTTTGTTTTTAGCAATGTTTGAATGTTGCACGTCAATATGCATCAGTTGTGTTTGGGCTAGTTAGTACACGCCTGTTTGTGCTGGTGCACGTCTTTGTGCAGATCAAATTTGCGCTGGTGCATGTCTTTGTGGAGGGTTAATGTTTGTGCCGCTGCAAGTATGTGTGCATGGAGCATGTCGTGCGTGCTTATATGTGAAATAAATCCACACATACATATGTATGCAGCACTGAGCACTGAATATGAGGCTGCGTAATTATTACTGTGATATTTAACGTTACTGAATGATGACAGAGGCCAGAATATTTTCCCATCTTCTACTTTTAAACGTGTTTCTTACAGTAGACTTTATTTTTTGTTTAAATTGGATTTTCTTTTTGCAAGGGCTTAACAATAATTAGGTTATCAACAAGTATGAACGCTAACACAAAAGGAGACAGATATCGATGATGATGTTATAGAGCTGATGAGAAATTGTTATACAGACCATAAAGAATGATTAGTCACTGTAATATAATTCTTGCAAGCCGTCACGTCGCTCTTAATATCCCCCCCCCCCCCCCCCCCAGTTTACGACAACAAAAACTAACAGCAACGACATACTCATTTTCAATTTGGACAGCGGTTAAATCTACAATCACCCCAAGCTGGAAATAGCACGGATCCCGAATCTGGACAAGGACTTGCTAAATAAAGTATGAAAGGAGCTTCGGGATTGTTCATCACGTCATAGCCAAGCGAGGACGAAAAAGGCTTTAAAAATGGCTTACAAGCCGACAGAGAATTAGTGTGTACACCAACCCGAACACGAGGCAGAAGAAGGGCCATTGTGACTGACGGCATGGCAGTATCTACAACCTCAACACTGAAAGATAAAATCAAGTTGTGAGAAGAAACAAAATAACAGCCTATAAACAGCCAGAGAACTTGGAGGAAAGATCCGAGTCTAGGATCCTAAAATTTGTTGTCGTCGTGCTTGAAGTCATTCAAATATAATGAAGGTAAGGACAATTTCTTATTACGGTAGTAAATTAGCCTTTTCTAGAAGTTGTTGAGTTGATGTGTTAAAGCCATGTGGTTAGCTCTAAAGAACTTATTTAGGACACATATATATTATATTCAGTTATCGTAGTTTATGGATAAACTGTCTCATCATCTAATCCTGTTCCTCTTGTACCTTGCGGTGTCGAGGTGAAGTATAAACATCGTGAGAGTGCCCTATTATGGGCTTCATGTATCGATATTCCCATGGACTCTGCTATTCCCTCCGTCCAACGTTTACGTGGTCGGCCTCTTCCTCTGTTTCCACCTGGTCTGTACATCATTGCTTGTTGTGGTATGCTGTTGGATGATAACCTATTTGCATGGCCAAACCATTTGACTCGCTGCTTTCTAATAAAATCTAGTGCAGCTATAACCCCTACTTTAGTCCTGATTTCTTCATTTCTGATCTTATCTCTTCTTGATACGTTGAGTATTCTTCTCAGGAATCTCATTTCTGTTGTTGTGATTTTTCTTTTCTCTTTTTCTGTCATTGTCCAGGTTTGGCATTGGTAGCATAGAGTTGGTAGGAAGATTGTGTTGTTAAGTGCTTTCTTGGTAGTTATTGATACATGTTTGTTCTTTGGTATTGGTGCCATTTGTCCAATGAGTTGTGGATACACTGTACACTAGGATAAACCATAGTGAATTTTGTGTGTGTCTTCTAGTTAAACAACTTATTTAATGTATAAGCATTAGACTTCGGTTGTACCTTTTTACTTCTTAAGTAGTTAATCTAAATCAGCAGTGATTTAGGAGTGTATGTTAACTTAGGATTTAGAAGGCTAAAATAATTAGTTCAGTAATAAGGAACTATTTTAAATGTACAAGCACTAGTAGGAGATATTAGTGTAATTTGTAATAGAAAAAGTACATGAGCACATGGTATGTTAAATATTTTTTATGTATCATATAATCTTGTGTATTTGGTGGAAGCATACATGTGGTGAATTAACTGTGATTTCATTGGTGTTACATCTGTGAATTTATCATTTGTGAGTCACATAATTATGCCTAATCATCATACATGCAAGTGTGATTATGATTTATGATGAATGAATGTGGATTGGGCGTATCATAAAATATTGTGTATTTGGTGGAAACATGCATGTGGTGAATCAATTGTGATTTCATTGGTGTTGCATCTGTGAATTTATCATTTGTGAGTCACATAATTATGCCTAATCAGTATACATGCAAGTGTGATTATGATTTATGATGAATGAATGTGGATTGGGGGTATCATATAATCTTGTGTATTTGGTGGAAGCTTGCATGTGGTGAATCAATTCTGATTTCATTGGTATTACATCTGTGAATTTATCATTTGTGAGTCACATAAGTCTATCACCCATGCAAATATGATTATGATGTCTGATGAATGATGATGGAATGAGAGAGGTTCCATAATGATTTCATTGGTGGTGAATATATGAGTTTATCATTTGTAAATCACATAAATATGTCAACTTAATTAATTAAACTAATTAAAGGTACTTATCTGAATCTGTATAAACTGTACCTTTAGTTAGTTTAATATTGTCATATTGTGTTTCATGTAGGTTTGTGTCGGTTTGTGTCTGTTTGTCCTGTTCTGATGAAGGCTTTGGCCGCAACGTCCAATTTGACTCTTGTAGTCGTGTTTTAGTAAAGCTCACAATCTACTTCTCGTTTTTTGGGTGATTCATTCATTGCCTTGTTAAGCTTTACTGCAGTTCCCCTCATTCTTGTTTATATTGTTTATATGGTTGTTTCGGGATTTGAAATTTAAATATTGAGCACAACCTATCACTGGCAACGCTGATCGTATTCTGGTATGAACCTAAGGCCTACCCACGTAGGAAACACTATACTCAAGTTTCGCTCTCCTTTGAGCTCGTCAGCAGTGCATATCCCTGACCGGATCCGGAAACAAGCCCCGGATAACTGGCTACTGCCACATGGCGTTTAGACAGAATGACGTCATTGGAATAGGCGGTGGAAAAAGGACGACGTCATAACACGGCAACGGGAGACGCTTCGGGAGAGGACATCAGGACAGCGGTGTTTTCTATGGGCTCCGTGTTGGAGAGGATAGGATCTGGTTTGGTGCAATCTTCTTAGTGAGCGAGGAAATCGTCTGTTGTCTCACATTCATACAGTGATGGGACCGGGACAGGAATAACCCTTAGACGAGTTAACCGCGGCTGGTAAATCCTTGGGAAAAGAGCGACCTTCTTAAGGCAATGGCAGAATTCGGGAACCGAGTCTGTATAACTGTATAACCACCCGTCCCCGTCTTCAGGGGCAGGTTATAATATGGAATAGCGTTCTTTGTTGTTCTGCGAGAGCATGTAATAAATGCCTGAAATTGCCGTCGGCTGGTTTGCGTCTGTTTCATCAAGGTGAGCGCTGTTTAGTATTTTGTTGTTGAGTACGAGCAACTTTATGTCTTGGAGTGAGATGCGTCGGCATGTGTCAAGACAATGTGGGGTCTCTGATCCAGAAAGCATCGTGTGGATGTAAACAACGAAGATTCCCGCCATATCGCTAAGTAAACGAAGGAGAATGCACACCATGATCAATTCCTGAAGCACGATGCAGCACCAAGATCGCTTGTTACGCGCCAACATGGCAGTTGCCGAAAGATCGTGAGTAACGCCAACATACTTATTGTTTGACGATTATCTGCAGGTAAAGTGACTAAATAATTTAACTAAACTAGTCCTTCATAAGTGCCACAGTTTGAGAAGTTTATCAGTGGAAATAAATAAATAAAGATTACACTATGCTATATTAACTGATCTACATACATGGTGCGCACGAGCAGAAACAGATAATGAACATTACGTGTATTTAATAACAGCAAATTATATACTATCGTTTGAGACAATAGTAAATAGTTAAATACGATCATAATATTGTCCAAGTTTGGGAAAGTGAAGCACAATACAGTAATGGAGAAGTAAACACAACTGATATATTTGGTTTACGGATCGTTTGAGTCCACACTCGACTTATAATGTGTTGTTGGTACAGAAGAAGGAGGCGTTAGCTTCCTACACGACATTTCCACTCTGTTAACAAAGCAGTGAGTCAAACTTATAATAGGAGAAAGAACACTTACTTTCACGCTTATGACACTGATATAACTACACACAAGGATGGTACGATATTGCCAGTACCCACACATTTAACATACGAGTATCAAGAATAGGAGGATACATATGAAGATTAAGTTGACACAGAACCACTTCATTACTTTGAACTTTACTCTGCACGGGAAACTTCAATATATATTTACGAGTTACAACGGGATATCTGACAGAATACATAGAGACACGTTATCATTACACCTCAGCATGCAGGAAATCTAACACGTGTACGCTCACTTGATTTGAAGTCGAAGCATACAGATAGACTTTAATGTCACATAGTACCCAATTGTTCAAGGTATTTAATCGATAACGATTCACATTGGGACAGTTATATTTATTATATCGGGACATTAAAGGACATTATACACATCAAGATACTACTGGACACTACACTGCACCTGAAACGAATCGAAACGTTACATGTTCCTCAAGACTCTGACGCCAGGACAGACGTACACTATCACACGGATTGACAACTACCATTTTTCATCGTGACACCAGACACAGTCAGCTTGTTCACGCATTGGACTTTATGTACCAGAACTGGATGCAAGCAGATCTACTGATTCCACTGTAGGCATCATTCTTTCCGATACCTACAGCAGCCTAAACGTATCACAATAAGGCTGCAGTAAAATTCAAACGTCGTCGTTACACTACAGCCAACTACGTGTTATGGTTGATGGTTACGGACTTCCTTAGTCCAGAGTGAAAGTACAAGTTAATTGTACTATCGTTCAAGCCAGGAGCAACAGTCTATTGTGGACACAGCTTCTCTGTTATAAATCAACAAACATACCAATACTCGAGTGGTGACCACGGATCAATTTCTTATTGAACTGATCGACACAATTCTATGTCAAATTTTTTGAACGACAGGAACTCTACTCAGTTATCTATGTACAAGAGAACCTGAAAAAGGCCAGTATATGTTACTGTTGGTTAATGTGTTATTGTTGATAAATGAGGTGCTTATTATTTAATATTAAGTAAATTAGTTCAAAAATGGATAGTGGGAGCGGTTGGAAGAGCGTTTCTACATTAAGCAAGGACACTTGAATATTGTGGGGTCAACACATAATTTTTGTCTTGTGTTAAGTGTAGTAGTAATTTCTATAAAAGTACTATTGTCTTTTATGAAAGAAAATATCTAGTTACGTCACTCATCAGTCGTCTTCTGTCATTATTGACTGTCTAGTATTATATATTCTCTATACTGAATATATTTCTTATATTATTTTCTGTTATTTACAGATAGTAACACTTCAGATATATAGATAGCAAGAAGTTACTGAATTTCTTTATTGTTCAAGTTTACAGTGCTGTTGAGTTGCAGTTCACATTTTGTTCAGCAGTTGTTATATCTGAATTGAACATATTTACATTTTTGCATACTCTTCTATCATATTTCAGCTAGATTATTATACAGGTAGGACAAGATGTCTACACTACAATATCTCACGGAGTTGGGTGAGAAGAATGGATTGGCTGGAGCAGAACTTAGAAATTGGGTCATACAGGAATTTAGAGCTCAAACCGCACATGAAAGGGAGGCAAAGCAACTTCAAGCTACGCGTGAACGACAAGAACGGCAAAAGAAATTGGCGCTGGAGATGGCTATCAAGCAGAATGAGATAGCAGCTAGAGAAAAAGAATTAACTTTGAGACGCGAAAGGATTGCAGCCGAAAAAGAGAATTTGGCTCTGAAGGAACAGGAAAAGATAGCTGAAATGAGAAAAGAGTTAACGGCAAGACAGATAACCGCAGACGCAGAGTTAAAGGCAAGACAGATAACTGTAGAGACAGAAATCAAGCAAAAACGACTCGCACTTGAAGAGGAGAATCTTGCAAAGGAAACAATGTGGAAGGAGCGTATGAGACAAATGTATGAAATAAATGAAAATAATCACACAAGTAAGGTATCTGCTACAATAGTGGAAGAACCAAACGCCAGAGATTTCGTTCAGAAAGTAACCATCGAACGCAAACCTGACGAGACACTCACAAGTACCCAAACTCAAACGACGAATAAAGAAGAAGAAAACACACAATTAAAACAAGTTAGACCAATTGGTAACGAAAATGAGCTAACACAAATGTGTGATAACGCAACAGAAACGAATTGTATAAACCAGGATATGCACGAGATAAACGAACATTCTTCATCATATCAGAAACAGATGAAACGTGATTATATGTCTTTAAATGACATCTTTTTGAAACATTCTAAAAAGAGAATAAAACTTACACGCATTGGTTGTTACACACAAAAGTTACATGCACAACAAGCGGAGAAACATTGTGTAAACGGGTTCATACAAACAAAAACGCATATCATAAACATGCACACAGAAGTGAAGAAGCATAGCACAAATATACACACAAAAGGCAAGAAACGTATTACATACATACGCACAGAAGTCAAGAAGTGTGTCACAAACGTACATACAGAAGTCATTAGGTGTATTACACACATACACGCTGAAGTTAAACAGTATGTCACTAACAGATACACACAATCAAAGAAATACGTAGCGTGCGGCATTACAATTATCCATTCACAAGTTAAAAGAAGATACACAAGACTGAAAACAATTACATTGTTCCAATCAACAAAGTTACCATGTACAAATATTGGCATGCGTGCAAAAGAGAGATTCTATAGGTTCGAAACAAAGAAAGAAAGAAAGAAAATAAATGAAAGGAAGAATAAAAGAAAACAATAAAGAAAAATAAAATGGGATGAATGTGAAAGTGTTAGGTTCATATCAACACATAGTACACTACAGACACATTAGGGTCTTATTACTTAGTGTAAGGTTATACTTGTCAGAATTATTCTCACTATCTTTCTTCACTTAAGTGTGTGAAAATATGTTGGTTCTCTATTCTACAGATAATTGTTCGTAAATATATCATTATTAGAGAACTTAATAATATGAAGAGTATTTGATTTAAATATTTATTATATTTCTGATTTATTATCTTAGAAATCTTGAATCTTTGAGATATGATTCTTCACAAAACTGTAGGATCTACAAATCAATTATAATCTTGCCGATATTCTAAATCAACTATAAATATAAATATTTTATTCAATTTATTCAATTCTAGTTTATTATATTTGTTTGTTCATAGAGTGTTTGGAAATATGTGTTAGATAGCACCGAATTTACTGGCAATACACACACAGATCAACAATTACATATTTTTAATGCAAATACATAGTTAAGTAGTTGGATACTTCTGTCAATATATGATTTTGACAGGATGATAAGAAAATTTACATGGAGAGGAGCCGATGAGGCATGGAGAACTTTGAGAACTTTGACTTGTGTGACTTTTCTCCTGTGTCGAGTTTTCACTTGGATGGTTTGTGACTGGGTGTAACTACTTTAAAGGAAAACCGGTGAACACGTATTGTGATATGAGTTGAACATTGTATAATATTAGTATGTATATATAGAGTTAATTGAATGAATTGTGAAAATAGTTGATTAGTTAACGTAGTTAGGTTAAATACTATGTTAGTATAGTTACATTTTGATCATTGATCGTTAGTTATTATTACTTAATTATGGGTTGTCAATTTTATTGCGATCGCCATTTCCAAGTATAGACACCACTACATATATCATAATGTTAGTCCCCTACCTACCCGTTTGATGAGATTAAGATTTACGACATAGCGGTCGGGATAAACGTCATTGTGTCTACACTGCTATGTGTCAGATTAATTCTCTTGATGAAAAAAAAATGATTACATCATTTTAAAAGGGAGGGGGGCATACTGCCACATGGCGTTTAGACAGAATGACGTCATTGGAATAGGCGGTGGAAAAAGGACGACGTCATAACACGGCAACGGGAGACGCTTCGGGAGAGGACATCAGGACAGCGGTGTTTTCTATGGGCTCCGTGTTGGAGAGGATAGGATCTGGTTTGGTGCAATCTTCTTAGTGAGCGAGGAAATCGTCTGTTGTCTCACATTCATACAGTGATGGGACCGGGACAGGAATAAGCCTTAGACGAGTTAAACGCGGCTGGTAAATCCTTGGGAAAAGAGCGACCTTCTTAAGGCAATGGCAGAATTCGGGAACCGAGTCTGTATAACTGTATAACCACCCGTCCCCGTCTTCAGGGGCAGGTTATAATATGGAATAGCGTTCTTTGTTGTTCTGCGAGAGCATGTAATAAATGCCTGAAATTGCCGTCGGCTGGTTTGCGTCTGTTTCATCAAGGTGAGCGCTGTTTAGTATTTTGTTGTTGAGTACGAGCAACTTTATGTCTTGGAGTGAGATGCGTCGGCATGTGTCAAGACAGCTACGATGGGTGGCGTTGTGATATTCTGTTATGATAATTTGGCGTGTCCAGCGTGTGCCGCGTGGTTACACACCCGCTTCACACGCCAGTGATCCTGGGCTTGTTTCCGGATCCGGTCAGGGATATGCACTACTGACGAGCTCAAACGAGAGCGAAACTCGAGTATAGTGCCTCCTACGTGGGTAGGTCCTAGGTTCATACCATAATACGTTCAGCGTTGCCAGTGATGGGTTGTGCTCAATATTTATATTGTTTATAAGCAAATACACATTGTGATTGTAACTGACTCAGAAAGCATGTTGAGAAGGGTGAGAACAGGTAGGCTTCGTGCAGAGTGGCTTGCTTCGCTTCGGAGGTTACGGGTAGTAAGCATCACCTGGATCTTTTCTCCTGGGCATGCCGGTGTGCTGGGGAATGAACAGGAGGACAGATTGGCTGGCTCTGCAAAATTTGGTGGAGTATTGATGCATGACAGGGCAGACGTGGTTGCGGCCATGTGGGAGCACGTGTACACCTCGGAGGAGCAGATGGAGCACCATGGTCTGGTAAGAATGAGACAACGAGGTGTGACGAGGGGATCTGGCCGACGCTCGGCGCTCGGAGGAAAGGCGAGACGGACATATAATCAGATTACTACTGGAACTATTAGTGTTGGAACTCTTCGCTGGCTGCTGAGGATGGAGACGGAGCGCTTATGGGAATGTCCTGAATGCTGTGATGTCGGTTCCTAAATCAATCAATCAATCAATACTCATTGCAAGGGGGAATGAATTTAAAATCCTAAATGTGTGAGACCTTTTCTGTAATGAGATGAGTTCTAGAGAAAATAATTATGTACAGAAGAGAATGGTGAAAATAGTTGTCAAATTCCAATTCGATCAAGGTATTACTCAACCTGGAGACCATGTATGACAGGCGTTGGTGAAGATGACACTGCGTATCGCCTAGTATAAAAGTTGTGAGGTCTATAATGAAGGATTGGATAGAGACAAACCATTATGGGGTTGATAACTATTTTAGAACACCAAAACCCTCTTCCTCTACTGTTTATTTTTCCCTAGGATCAAAATTCTCTTTATTGGTATTACTTTTTTTTTCTTTTTCTTGAAAGTGTACAGCGTTCCATTTCTGATGTTCATATTGATATCAGTAGATATATGTTTGATGCTGAAATTTCAGGTAGTGGCTAGATGCATCTAGATCCAGACCTGATTGCTGAGTGAAGCACCTTGTTGAGTGAAGCACCCTGATAGAGCGAAGCTCCTTGTTCGAGTGATGCCCTTTGATAGAGTAGTGCACAAAGATATTCACCTGCAAGATTTTCTTCTACCCATGTAGGACAGGTAACATAGATAATTTATCCTTCAACCTGAAAGGGAGAACTAGAGCCAATATTCTGCCCATACCTGGACCAGATCAATAGTAAGAACAAGTAATATAGATATTGTCATTGACTGCTTGCCGCAGGGATTCAAAAACCTGGAAGTGAAGAAACCAGAGTGTATACAGTTTTTTTCTTCAGATTTAACATATGGCCGTAGAAGATGAGCAGTAAATGTAACAGAAAGACAGATATATAGCTGGTGATATGGATATTATATTTGGCACATCAACTGTACATGTATAATTATAGATATATATGTATATGACCTTTTTGTATTGAATTGGATTGTGGGTTGTTTTTTTTTTTTTGGGGGGGGGGATGTAATGATCAATAACCCAATTTATGTTTATTAAATCATAAAATTGCGGTTATGTCATCTATTGAGTGTTTTTCTTGTCGTAGTTAAGTTGTTTAATAAAAAAAAAAAAACTAGAGAATAATCAATTAACTGAGAGAGGAGAGGCATGGAATCACCAATAGAATATTGTTGGTTGTAAGGGAAAACTTTTCAATTGGTTTCCTAGAGGTATTCCTTGGTTCTTCGAGACTCTATTTATGGACTCAAGCAACTGAGACATTAAAGGTTAACTTAATTAGTGTGACGAAATGCCGCAAGTGCACCAGAATGCTTTCCTACATGAAAGTATTCCGTAAGTGAAGAAGAAGAAAACTAGAGGAATAAAATCACGCTCCTCGGGGCTAGTCAATCATGACGTAAACGGACTGTTTTATCAAGAGAGTTATAAAACCATGCAGTGTGAAACTGACCTGTGACTGGGAACTCTCAACATAATATAAGAATGGCTAGACGCTCAGGAGGAGACAATGGGTGGCCTGGGGGCAGATAACATACCAGTCCAGAGATTCAAAGTGTTAAATGCCAAACTGATAATTACACCACACTGCAGAGCAGACGTGAAATAGACCGTGTGAAAGGAATCATTCGCCCAGAAAGGCGGGGGATGAATGGACACCTGGACCTAGGAAGATCGCCCAACTGCAAAGGCTGACTGCCTTGTGAAACAGACCAATCACACAAGGTGTGAAAGTCCGGCTGAATCAGGAATGCCAGAGGGTGTTGGGTTTCTGATGGAGGCAATTTAAACTAGGAAATGTTAACCTTGAACCAGACAGGGTGACGCCCCAGGAGATAAGAGTAATTAAGAGAACGAAATAAATAGGCTAGGCGTGGAAGGTTTAAAGTCAGAATAAGTCAGACATTTGAACAGGTATGCAACCATCTCAATGTTCTGTAGTCATATGTATGATTCTTATGTTGGCTAAACTTCACTAGGCACGTTATTTCTTAGTAACTATGCAAGTCTTTTAGAGGACTGACTTTCTGTCGGCCGGTGGCAAGCTAGATCTTTGAAACTATCAGCAGTGAACTCGTATTCTTCAGTTACTGCCTATATCATATTTCTTTAAGTGTTATTCTTGATATACAAGTAGGAACCTTATGTTATGCAGATTTTGGCTATGTTCTGGGCAGACTTTTGACTGTCATTTATCATGTCAGATGTCTGTCACGTCTACGGAAACTATTAGTTTCTCAGTTGTTGTATATAATTATATTTGTTTTGTATCCATACTACTTAATAGGAATATCTGTATATGTATAACGTTTAAGTATATGCTGGATATATTGATTTGTCATATGCAAATCTACCCATATGAATGGGGTTATGCTATTTTTTTTGCACATTGACAACGGGCCTATTGATTGTGTTTGAAGCAGCGGTGTAATGGTACATAAATTACCCACAATTGGTATAGGATATATGGTGCTTAGCATTTCCAGTGTGTGGTCACGAGCGTGCATCGTAACTCACGGAAGCATTTCACCGAGGATGATCACGGCATGTAAGCCCGGAGATCAAGTACTATTATGATAGCACTACCGACCCTGTAATATGCGAACCCAAATGTTGGATGGTACTCACTGTTAGACTGGAAAAGTCCTTCCCAGAGTAGACGGTAGGATAGAGATATAGAGAATAATGAACGCAGTAAAACTGGAAGAGAGACTTGATCAGACTGGATTGTGTGTGTGTGTGTGTGTGTGTGTGTGTGTGTGTGTGTGTGTGTGTGTGTGTGTGTGTGTGTGTGTGTGTGTGTGTGGAGGGGGCGATAGAATGTATGTATTAATTAGGATTGTACTGATGTAGAAATAGATAATACACATTCTTGGTGTTCTCTTCCAAGCCCTCAACAGGAGCCCAGTTACCGAGCTGAGATAACGGAGGTACTAGGGGAGACAGTACAGAACATTACCGTTCTGAACACCGTCCGGCTTTGTACTGATCTGAACATAGGTGGAAATATGACCATATGTGCTTAGCTGAACTGGACCACAGATCCAGACAGGATCCAAGGATCTCAGAGTTATGCAGATGTACTTTCCATCATTTCACATGTATGAGTGTATATTGCATAGTTCACCATCATCATCACGATAATCATTCATGATTAATGATAGACAATAAATGTTGTAGTTTGTTTTAAACTAAGTTATCTGTTATTTTTCCAATTGTGCATGCATGTTTGTGTGTGTACATTGGTGGCGGCTTACTTAGACACCAGGGAGGGGAACAGTCAGGGGAGAAAAACCTGCACTGTGTTAGTAGTTAATTTGTAGACGTAAATCTAACTCAGCTCTCCTTCTCCTTCCTACTCCCTGGCGAATATTAAGGTCAGCTAATTTCATTTTGTTACGAGCCACTTGTACGCTGTACTCTTGATATTCATGGGCTTAATCTGTAGTTCAGCCATATAGATTTTGTTCCTAGTCAATTTCTGACTATTTGGGGTTGCTCGCCAGTGAACAATTCATTCAACTAGGCGGTGGCGTACCCCCACTTCTGACAATTAGAACGGGCAGGATCAGATCGGGAACGAGAAACTTGATTGTCCTCTATCTCTTTGAGATTGTCTCAAAAACATACAAAGGCGAAGAGCAGTCGTGAGAGTATAATGAGGATTTAACTGGCAAGAAATCCCAAAATGACGTAAGCATGTAATTACGCAAACGTATGAGATAGGAATATGTATGAGCAAATTCTTACCTTCAAGTTCACAATGTTGACCTTCATAATCTGTACCATAGCAGTCACAATGCATGTCAGTGTAGTCGTTCACGCATTTGCCCAAGTTACACTGCCTGTCGCCTTGGCAACGGTCTACGCATCCAACTGCCACCCCCTCGGTACTGTTAAAATGTGGACTTATCAACGTGCCGTCTGAGAGGGCATACATGACGTCAGTGATACATCCTACATAGGGCTTGAAGTCCACGAGTGTCTTCTTTGTGCCTATACGAGTATCAGAAACAAAATTAGTACACATACACATAACTGAGTCTCTCTAAATGATCAGTTTGAAACTCGACACGAATAACAATAGTTCGCAGTTATAATGGTTGCTAATTGAAAGATACTATTACGATATATTGAAGTAATAAATATTTATATAAATATCAGAAAGATCCACATATTGAATTAAAACAAACATGGTGCCAGAAAGACAAAGCATTCTATTAAGAATATGCCACAAACACAAATCCACCGAACGAGATTTCCCTTAACGATCGACAGGCTATTCGACTTCTTAGATGTGAAGCTAGTCTTCGGTGCGTGCTATGGCCATGTTCTCCCCTGGTGCCAGGATTGTCGAGTCGTCTATGAGACCCTTCAATTGCGTCATTCTACATCGCATCAACAATTTACCCGCATGGCCATGACGAATAATAATGGTAAAGTCGTACACCCCATGGCTATGCCTAAGTGTAGGTCGATCCACCTGGTCGTGAACGTCGGGGTGCCAAAGTGAAGTGAGAAACCCGACAAATGCTGCATCAGCATTGTCGTGATCTCCCCGGGAGATACTTCCTGAGGGTCTGCCACAGCATTTGCTGGGACACTGATCCATAAAGGTTGACCAGGCCAAATCATATCACGTGAAGGTTTGTATTCCCCGTGTTCACTCTCTGGATAGTTTCCTAGATTATGCTAGCATGTTCAACGCATCAGGGAAAGCCTGTATAACTTTTTTCTGCACCGTTCTGTCCAGGTTTTCCAATAAGAACGCCGCCATTCCGCTAGCCATGAACGAGAAGAATATCTTGTCCTCGATGCTCAGAAGAGAGATATACCTGTACGAACCAGTTGATATTTGACGAATTCTCCACTGTGTGGATGTAGATTTCTCCCATTTAGGGCCTATGCGATTGTTCTTCCATGCGGATAATCAGCATTCTGTGAAATCATTTCAGTACGTTCTAACACCTTTTGCACACTGTATATGGGACACTGATGGGACCGAGTGAAGACGAGGGCTTTCTCAACCATGGCTACAACCTCTGTCCACGTCGGAGGCTATCTAGCATGGCCATGATTGGTGCATGCAAGTATCACACACAACTCCTTTTTCTGGATGAGCTATAACCGTTCACGCTGTGTATCGGAGTTAATGTTCCCGACTATTCAATGACAGACAACACCAGGCCTTGGAACAAGAGGTACTAGTTCCATATGAGTTGCGGTCATTACTCTTACGCGGCCAATCCCCGCCGACATCTACGCTTGATACCGTCAATTTGAATATTGCACTTCGGCCGAACGGTATTCATAATGCTTGGGGTGTCTTTTGTCGAGCTGATACCGAAAAACGAATTAACACATCTTATAACTAAGAAGCTCATCAAACACAAAGATACAAGCCAACGTTTCCACCAAAGTCTGTATCCATCCATCCATCATGTGCCATCCATCCATCATTTAATTCTAACCCTCGTTGTTCACTGTGTGTAACAACCGCATCTACTAAATTTTGCAGGTCCTGTTCATTGTCTGCAATCAAAACTGTATCATCTGCATATCTAATGTTATTGATGCATCGACCCCCAATGTTGATTCCTTCCATATCTTCAATATTTCTGAAAATACTTTCACTGTACAGGGAAAAAAGATCTGGAGAATTCAGAGTCTGTATCAGTGAAACAAAAACAACAATACTGAGCTAGAACACATAAAAGTAATTCACATGTCTCAGCGAATAACATAAACAAAGCACGAAGTTTGGAAAACGAAAAAATTAAAAGGGATCTGGCACTATTTAAAAATACAAATAAAAGCTTGTCAAACTAGAATATTTATATCCTGCACATTGTTTTTGTAAATGTTAAATTCTAGGGGGAAACCACGACATAGGGACAGAGATTTGTAATGAAGTGACAAGTTCTCAGAAATATAATACCAGTCTTCTAACTGAATAGGCTGACAAACTTTGCAACCTTCATCCCTCATCTTCCTCAGCGCCCCTTCCAGACATTGCGTGTTACTTGTCTGCTGCAACTGTCCCGAGCCAATGATAACTTCTGTATTATTGCAGCAGTAACCAGTAAATGAACATTTTCACACCTTGGGGCTATAGGGTATATGTTGCTTGCCCCATAATTGTACAGACCAATCGGCAGGCGATGGCTGGTGTGGTCAATACCACGCCGACCGCCTTTACTTTTCCAGAACACTTTCTGGGCCCATTTTAGGCTGGGTCGACCTGGGAGCCAAGGCCTAATTGTCAATAATCCCCACCTCGATGGTGAACTGTGGTGTGTGATTTCACAGTTGTCGGATTCCTATAATCTGACATTTGTGCACATGACATTTCACACACGTTTCAACTGTTCTCACTGTAGCTAACAATAAACAACTTACCGCCCAAGGAAACCAAAGTTGTCAGATGACTCCAATCAAGGATATCTGCAGCTTTTCCATAGGAATAGGCTTTGATTGCCTCTCGACCTATGTCTTCGTTGAGCGTCAGTCTCATCTCTGCTTTGTTAACATCAATTCGAAGATCTACGGTGTGCCACTGATCGCTATTCAGAGCTGCAATATATATATATATATATAAATATATATATATATATATATATATATATATATATATATATATATATATATATATATATATATATATATATATATATATATCTTTATATATAAAAAAGACTAATATGTATGTCTGTGTGTCTGTATGTATGTCCTTTATGCGTTCGCGAACGGTCCATCCGATTGAGATGAAATTTTCTACACGTCTTCCTCTCATTCCCGCGCTGCCAACTGTCATATTTCTTTAGTGTCAAATCGGCTACTTACTTAATATTATTTAATATTTAATTTTTCATTATAATTTCTATATAGCAAGGGGACTTAACTCTAGAAAAGTTATTTCAAGGGGCATAACTTTTAATAACATTGCTATATACCTTATAGTCATATTGTTGCATCGTTTTCATAGATTTATAAACTCTTTGTCTATAGTTATTTACTGGCATATGAGTTATAATAAAGAATGATATAATCTTTAAGGCATTTTCAAAGTTTTCATAAAAATAATGCATAATGCATAACATTGTAACTCATCTTTTTATGCTTAAAGAGGTTATCTACAGTCATATAGGTGATCAAAAACAGTTTTCATTAAAAATAATGGATTGTGTGTGGAAGGACATTCTTTTAAGTAACTTTTTTTTGTTGTTGTATGAATTTAATGAGACGTTCCCCGCCAGGAGCTGGGCGAAGCCACGCCGGGTCAGATAGATAGACATACCCACCTTTTCGCTGCAGATATCTACAGGCATATGCGTTATAATCCTCCTCCTCCTCTCCCCTCCTCCTCCTACCCTCTTCCCCTCCCCCTCTCCCTCCTCATCCTCCCTCTTCCTCCTCCTCCCTCTTCCTCCTCCTCCCTTTTCCTCCTCCCTTTTCCTCCTCCTACCTCCTCCTACCTCCTCCTAACCACTCCTCTTCCTTCCTCCTCTCTAATCCTCCTCCCTTCTTCTCCTTCACCTCTCTCTCCTCCTCATCCCTCCTCCTCCCTCCTCATCCTCCTTCTCCTCCTCCTTCTCCCTCCACCTCCCTCCTTCTCCCTCTCCCTTCTCCTCCCTCTTCTTTATCCCTCCTCCTCCCCCTCCTCCCTCTTCCTCCTCCTCCCTCCTCCTCCTAATACATCCTCCTCCCTCCTATTCCTCCCTACTCCTCCTCCTCCCTCCTCTTCCCTCCTCCTCCTCTCTTCGCCTATCTCTTCCTCCCTCCTCCACCTCCCTCTTCCTCCTGCCTCCTCCTACTCCTCCTTTTTCTTCTTCTTCTGCTGCTGCTGCCGCCGCTCCATTTACCCAAGTTAATTGTTGGGGGAAGATGTAAAGATCTTTTCGCTGCAGTTATCTACAGGCATATGCGTTATAATCCTCCTCCTCTCCCCTCCTCCTACCCTCTTCCCCTCCCCCTCCCTCCTCCTCCTCCCTCTACCTCATCCTCCTTCCTCCTCCCTCTTCCTCCTAACCACTCCTCTTCCTTCCTCCTCCCTTCTCCTCCTCTCTAATCCTCCTCCCTCCTAACCACTCCTCTTCCTTCCTCCTCCCTTCTCCTCCTCTCTAATCCTCCTTCCTCCTTTCCTCATCCCTCCTCCTCATCCTCCCCCTCCTTCTCCTCCCTCCTCCTTCTCCCTCTTCCTCCCTCCTCCTTCTCCCTCCACCTCCTCCCTCCTTCTCCCTCCTCCTACCTCTTCCTCCTCCCTCCTCCTCCCCCTTCCTCCTCCTCCCTCCTCCTCCTCCTAATCCCTCCTCATCCCTCCTATTCCTCCCCCCTATTCCTCCCTCCTCTTCCCTTCTCCTCCTCTCTTCGCCTATCTCTTCCTCCCTCCTCCTCCTCCCTCTTCCTCCTCCCTCCTCCTACTCCTCCTTTTTCTTCTTCTGCTGCTGCTGCTGCCGCCGCTCCATTTACCCAAGTTAATTGTTGGGGGAAGATGTAAAGATCTTTCAAGTGCTCTTTCTAATGCTTTTTGTAAGTTGGTCTTCGTTTATCTAAGGTTGTTCTAACTGCAACCAATAAATGATTAGGCAGACAGACAGACAGACAGACAGACAGAGAGGGACGGAGAGACAGACAGACAGACAGACAGACAGACAGACAGACAGACAGACAGACAGACAGACAGACAGACAGACAGACAGACAGACAGACAGTCGGGAACGGGAACTTATATGACTACTTATTTGAATTAAATGAGATGCTCCCCATCAGGGGCTGGGCGAAGCCGGGCCGGGTCAAACAGACCGACAGACAGACAGATAGACAGACAGACAGACAGATAGATAGATAGTCGGGAACGGGAACGGGAGCTTATATGACTACTTATATGAATTAAATGAGATGCTCCACACCAGGAGCTGGGCGATGCCGGGCCGGGTCAGACAGACAGACAGACAGACAGACAGACAGACAGTCGGGAACGGGAACTTATATGACTTCTTATTTGAATTAAATGAGATTCTCCCCATCAGGAGCTGGGCGAAGCCGGGCCGGGTCAAACAGACCGACAGACAGACAGATAGACAGACAGACAGACAGACAGATAGATAGTCGGGAACGGGAACGGGAGCTTATATGAATTAAATGAGATGCTCCACACCAGGAGCTGGGCGATGCCGGGCCGGGTCAGACAGACAGACAGACAGACATATAGTCGGGAACGGGAATGGGAGCTTATATGACTACTTATATGAATTAAATGAGATGCTCCCCACCAGGGACTGGGCGAAGCCGGGCCGGGTCAGCTAGTGTGTGTGTGTGTGTGTGTGTGTGTGTGTGTGTGTGTATATATATATATATATATATATATATATATATATATATATATATATATATATATATATATATATGATTGATTGATTGATTGATTGATTGATCTAGGGACCGACATCACAGCATTCGGGGTATTCCCATAGGCGCTCGGTCCCCATCCTCAGCAGCCAGCGAAGAGTTCCAACACCAGTAGCATATATATAATTGTGTAGGTGTAATTATAGACTAATGTTTGTACATTGTGGCATTAATGCATGTTTTGTTAGAAACATAATTTGTCCATTATTACAATCCTGAGAAAAATGGAAGTACTAAAATGGCACGATAGAGCCACCAATGTGGAGCTGAAGGACAGAACTAAAATAAATACCAGCGAAGGTACTCAAACGGGGATACATACGAGAGGAAGTCAATAAGTAAGTCACAAATGGTGTAGAAAAATAACTAAATATAATAACAAGTTGAAACCAGTTTATTTTTTATACATACATTGTCCCTTTATTTCTCAACATAATTTTCACCAACATTGATGCACTTATCCCATCGTGTTTTCAGTCCTACCAAACCAGTTGCATAGAACTGCGTGCTCTGTTTTCTAAACCACGTTTTCACTTCACATTCAACTTCGGCGTCATTCGCGAAATGTCTCCAGCCAAGGTGGGTTTTCAGTGGATCCAAAAAAGGTGGAAATCGCTAGGGGCTAAGTCGGGGCTGTAAGGTGGATGTTCCAGAACTTTCCACCTTAGTTGGTTAATTTTCTCCTGAGTTAATGGAGACGTTTGTGGTCTGGCATTGGCATGAAGAAGCAACACTCCTCTAGTCAGCAGTCCTGGACGTTTTCTTCGAATTGCATCATGAAGCATCGATAGAACTTCACAGGACGATTCAGAATTCACATTGTCACATTTCTTCTTGAAATTGATTAAAAGCACTCCTTGACAATTCCAGAACACTGTCAGCATAACCTTCCCTGCTGATGGCGTAACCTTGAATTTTTGGACACAAGGCCATCGATCCATCATGTGCCATGCCGATAAGAGTGGGCGGCCATGTTTTGCCATCTCACTCGATCACCAGAGTCGTGAATCAGCTCCGTGTTTCTGTCTCGACCATGCCACGTGGCCAAGCCATCCAGGTATTTGCTTCTAGGTCTTCCCCTTGGTCTTTTCCCTTCAATCTTACCAAATTCTCCAATTCATTTCTTCTCATAACATTCCCAAAAAATTTTGACTGTCTACGTCTAATGTCTCTAATCGGTTTACGATCTTCATTTGCTTCTTGAAGGACTTGTTCATTGGTCTTTCTGTCTGTCCATGGTATTCTTCGCATTTTCCTCAGAAACCACATTTCTACAACCATCAGATGTTTTTTCAGCTTGACTGCTCATTGTCCAAGCTTCACATCTATATAAAAGTTCAGGTTCTATGTAGCACCTCAACACTCTTTTTCTCGTTTCAGTTGACATCTTTTTATTGGTCAGTATGTTTTTCATTTTGCTAAAGGCTACTTTTGCCATGGTGATTCTTGTTCTAATCTCTTCAAGGCCATCAGATCTCCCATCAGATGTTATTACTGTTCGGAGATAATTGTACCGATTCACTTGTTGAAGAATATTCCCATTTACTTGTATATTACATTGTGGTATTTTGTTCTTCCTTGTGAGGACCATAATCTGTGTCTTTTCACAATTTAATTCTAACCCTGGTAGGATTCACTGTGTGTAACAACCGCATCTACTAAATGTTGCAGGTCCTGTTCATTGTCTGCAATCAAGATTGTATCACCTGCATATCTAATGTTATTGATGCATCGTCCCCCAATGTTGATTCCTTCCATATCTTCAATATTTCTGAAAATACTTTCACTATACAGGGAAAACAGATCTGGAGACATTACACATCCCTGTCTCACACCTCTCTTAATAGTCTTATATTGGTCTACTTCATTATCAACTCTTATGGCAGCTTGTTGTTTCCAATATATGATTTTTACAAGTCTAAGGTTCATTTCCGTCAATTTGTAGGTCTTAAAGCATTCTTATCATGTCGACATGTCTCACTTTATCAAATGCCTTTGATAGTCAATAAAGCAAAGGTGTAGATCTTTGTTTACTTCTATAGAAAGTTCGATTACGGTTCTCAGTATATACACAGCATTTACTGTACCCTTGCCTTCTACAAAGCCACATCGTTCTTCTCCTATTTCAGGTTGTATTTTCTTCCTAACTCTTTGCATGATAATTCTTAGCAAAATCTTCGTGATGTGACTCATTATACTAATTGTTCGATGTTGATCACATTCCAAGGCTCCTGATTTCTTTGGTATTGCAATAAATACAGAATTACATAATTCATGAGGTATACTTCCAGTATCATATTGCATTAATCCCTAGATCAGGAAATCAACATCTGTATTGGTAAGGCAGCAACAACAATGAACAGGTTAAGAAAAAGAGTCTGGAAGAACAGGAATCTTACTGCCAAAACAAAAGTCCTTGTCTATCAAGCCTGTGTCCTTAGTACTCTTCTTTATGGCAGTGAAACCTGGACAACTTACTCACACCAAGAGAAACGTTTAAACAGCTTTCATATGCGGTGTCTGCGAAGAATTCTTGGTATTAAGTGGCAAGACAAAATCACAAATACTGAAGTATTGGAAAGATCAGGTTGTGTGACGGTTTATTCCATGCTCAGTCTTCGTAGACTTAGGTGGATAGGACATCTTAGGAGGATGGATGATTGTAGAATACCAAAGGACATCTTTTTTGGTGAATTACAGATGGGTAAGAGATCTCAGGGTCGGCCTCTACTACAATACAAAGATGTGTGTAAGCGGGACATGACTGATACAGGCATTGACAATGCACATTGGGAGCAAGCCGCTGCTGAACGTTTTGCATGGAGGGCAAACATAAGAAATGGAATAAAGACAAAGGAGAAAATTATTGCAGATAAGTCACACACCGAGCGTGTGAGACGTAAGATGGTGCATGATGGTGGAAATAACCACGTGTTCACATGCATCCACTGTGAACGAACATTTACAGCGCGAATTGGCTTTACCAGTCACATTCGCTACCGCCATGGGTAAAAGTTATTATGCCTTTTTGAAGCACAAACTATCGTCTGTCAAGACGGCAAGGTGCCAATGATGATGATATATTGTATTAAGCAGACTGGTAACTTTATCTATTCAATATTCTTCTAAAGCATAAATCATTTCTGTTGTGACGCTGTCTGAACCGGGGGTCTTGCCAGATTTCATATGGTTAAGAGCATTCTGAACCTCCATCTTCAAAATTGATGGTCCTTCATTATTATTTTGAACATCATACTGTTCGTCTCTGTTATCGTCAAAAAGGGTTTTCACGTAATCTGACCATACATGTAAGATCTGATCTTTTTCTATTATGACTCTTCCATCTTTTGTCTTTAGGCAGCCTGCTGATGTACGTGTTCTTTGATTAGTAAGCTCCTGAATTCTTTTGTGCATTAGTTTTGTATTTTTACTGTTGTGTTGTTTTTCAATTTCTCTGCAATTTTTCTCAAGCCATGCTTCTTTTGCCTCCTTACATAAGGTTTTGACTTTTCTGTGAATTTCTTCATATTTGGCAGGATTATTTTTGTTCTGTCTTCTTGTTTCCATTAGTTGTAAAATGTCTTCAGTCACCCATGTCGTACGGTCCACTTTCTTTAATTTTGGAATAGTTTTTTCTGCTGCACAATTGATTGAATTCTTCAGCATTTCTCATTGGCGACACAAGGCGAAGAGGGATATTTCCAATGCATTAAAGCACGCTTTGATTCGGGCTGGTATTGATGCACGCATGATTTGTCCCCAGTAACAATCCTGTTCAGCATGTCTTCTCCTTCATCTTCGTATCGACAGAGATGATGCAAGTACATGCCAGATCGGTTCATTTTGTGTTCCGATCATGCATTATGCTGTATGCTGAACCATGTGAGCACCCTATTGCAGATGCTATAGTCTTTCGTTACCCGCCTGTCACCTCTAATCGTCTCCTCCACCCGCTGCACAGATGATTCTGTTGCAATCTCAACAGGATGACGAGATCAGATTCCATCAACAATTTTAGAGCGTCCTGAGAAAATTTTTCTACCCAGCTATGCGCCGCTTTACGGGACAAACATTTGTCAGCATAAACAGGAAGCATTTCCCTATAAATGTCCTTTGCAGGCAGTTCTTTTGCCACAAAAAATGCACAACTGCACGTTGCCCTTTGGTTGTACACTCTGTAAGTACAGTAGCCATTTTCTTTATGCGCTGCGTATGCGCATGAGACACCTAGCACCACCTGACGAACGGGAATATAAAGTTCGATGTTGCTGTCACCTAATGACACCTGTAGAAAAAACACCAATTACATTTACCTGCCATCCCACAGAACTGTGTGACTTATTTATTGACTCGCCCTCGTATTTGTATGATTTATTATGCACTATCTCTGTCCCTGCACTCAGGCCAAGCCAATAAGCTCCCAGTCTCTCATAGCAGATGTCAAAGAGTGTAGATACTGGCTGTCTCCGCTAAACAGCTATCAATTCTGTGCTCTACCTCAGCAGAACATCTAACACAACCAACATAACATCTACCACAACCAATAGAAAATCTAACACAACTAACAGAACATCTATCTAAACCAACAGAACATCTAACACACCCAACAGAATATGATCAATATCTAACACAGTGGTTCTCAACCGGGGGGGGGGGGGGGGAATTCCTCCCCCTAGGGGGAATTTTAGTGTATCCATTGGGAGGGAATTAAGACCACAGATTGGCAGACTCAAACTGGCTTCAGGGCCACACAAAACGCAGTGTGCAGCGGTCAGCTCTAGAGGTCATGCTGGGCTTTCTCTTCGCTAGCTTGGGTGTTTTTGCTATTAGTTACTAGCTGACCCTGCCCGGCTTCGCCCAGTCCCTGGTGGGGAGCATCTCATTTAATTCATATAAGTAGTCATATAAGTTCTCGTTCCCGTTACCGACTATCTGTCTGTCTGTCTGTCTGTATGTATGTCTGTCTGTCTGTCTGTCTGACCCGGCCCGGCATCGCCCAACTCCTGGTGTGGAGCATCTCATTTAATTCATATAAGTAGTCATATAAGCTCCCGTTCCCGTTCCCGACTATCTATCTGTCTGTCTGTCTGTCTATATGTCTGTCTGTCTGTCTATATGTCTGTCTGTCTGTCTGTCTGTCTGATCCGGCCCGGCTTCGCCCAGCCCCTGATGGCGAGCATCTCATTTAATTCATATAAGTAGTCATATAAGTTCCCGTTCCCGACTGTCTGTCTGTCTGTCTGTCTGTCTGTCTGTCTGTCTGTCTGTCTGTCCGTCCCTCCCTCTCTGTCTGTCTGTCTGCCTAATCATTTATTGGTTGCAGTTAGAACAACCTTAGATAAACGAAGACCAACTTACAAAAAGCATTAGAAAGAGCACTTGAAAGATCTTTACATCTTTCCCAACAATTAACTTGGGTAAATGGAGCGGCGGCAGCAGCATCAGCAGAAGAAGGAAAAGGAGGAGTAGACAACTGCAGCGAAAAGGTGGGTCTGTCTATCTATCTGACCCGGTGTGGCTTCGCCCAGCTCCTGGCGGGTAGCGTCTCATTAAATTCATACAACAAAAAAAGTAACTTAAAAGAATGTCCTTCCACACACCATCCATTATTTTTAATGAAAACTCTTTCTA
The DNA here is from genome assembly GCA_963921405.1 of Cepaea hortensis. Classification (NCBI taxonomy): domain Eukaryota; kingdom Metazoa; phylum Mollusca; class Gastropoda; order Stylommatophora; family Helicidae; genus Cepaea; species Cepaea hortensis. Next base: position 65,544,359 of record OY992885.1, read on the forward strand.
ATCACCTACATGACTACAGTAACTTCTTAAGCATAAAAAGATGAGTTACAATGTTATGCATTGTGCATTATTTTTATGAAAACTTTGAAAATGCCTTAAAGATTGTATCATTATTTATTATAACTCATATGCCGGTACATAACTATAGACACAGCGTTTATAAATCTTTGAAAACGATGCCACAATATGACTATAAGTTATACAGAAAAGTTATGCCCCTTGAAATAACTTTTACAGAGTTAGGTCCCCTGAGATATATGAAATTATAATGAAAAATGAAATAATATTGGGTAAGCAGCCGATTTCACACTAAAAAAATATGACAGTGGGCTGCGCTGGAATGAAAGGAAGGCGTGTAGAAAATTTCATCTCAATCGGATGGGCCGTTCGCGAGCGCATAAAGGACATAGGGACATACAGACAGACAGACGGACGGAGATCGCCTTTTATATATAAGACTAGCTGACCCTGCCCGGCTTCGCCCAGACCCTGGTGGGGAGCATCTCATTTAATTCATATAAGTAGTCATATAAGTTCTCGTTCCCGTTACCGACTGTCTGTCTGTCTGTCTGTCTGTCTGTCTGTCTGTCTGCCTGACCCGGCCCGGCATTGCCCAGCTCCTGGTGTGGAGCATCTCATTTAATTCATATAAGTAGTCATATAAGTTCCCGTTCCCGACTGTCTATCTGTCTGTCTATCTGTCTGTCTATCTGTCTGCCTGACCCTGCCCGGCTTCGCCCAGTCCCTGGTGGGAAGCATCTCATTTAATTCATATAAGTAGTCATATAAGTTCCCGTTCCCGTTACCGGCTATCTGTCTGTCTGTCTGTCTGTCTGACCCGGCCCGACATCGCCCAGCTCCTGGTGTGTAGCATCTCATTTAATTTATATAAGTAGTCATATAAGTTCCTGTTCCCGACTGTCTATCTGTCTGTCTGTCTGTCTATCTGTCTGCCTGACCCTGTCCGGCTTCATTAAATTCATACCAAAAAAAAATGTAACTTAAAAGAACGTTCTACCACACACCATCCATTATTTTTAATGAAAACTCTTTCTAATCACCTGCATGACTACAGTAACTTCTTAAGCAAAAAAAGATGAGTTACAATGTTATGCATTGTGCATCATTTTTATGAAAACTTTGAAAATGCCTTACAGATTGTATCATTATTTATTATAACTCATATGCCGGTACATAACTATGGACAAAGAGTTTATAAATCTTTGAAAACGATGCCACAATATGACTATAAGTTATACAGAAAAGTTATGCCCCTTGAAATAACTTTTACAGAGTTAGGTCCCCTGAGATATATGAAATTATGATGAGAAATGAAAAATGAAATAATACTGAGTAAGCAGGCGATTTCACACTAACAAAATATCACAGTTGACAGCTCTGGAATGAAAGGAAGGCGTGTAGAAAATTTCATCTCAATCGGATGGGCCGTTCGCGAACGTATAAAGGACATACATAGATACATACATACATACAGAGATACATAAATACGGACGCACATAAATACGGACGCACATCCTAATTTATATATAAGATTAGTATTTTGTTGGTTTCACACTTGCATTGTGTGGTGACTCAATGCAAAGTGCTCTTGCGTGCGCCTCTTAAGTTCGCACTAGTGCGCGTCTTTTTTCCTTCCCTTGGTTCCTTTTCTACAAGCGCCCGTCCTCCGCGCTCTGCAGCGAATTGTCCCCATTTCTTGAATTATATGTGAGCGTTGCGTACAGTTTAAACTTTACAACTTTACAATACAATAAAGAAGTGTTGTCGTGGAAGGGCACACGTTCTTTCTCTGCAGCCTTCCGCAAGTACCGGTAAGACCCTGGCTGCTGTGCTTCTCTAGTTTCTGTGGTGTTAACATGAACCATTATCTCCCATATTTGTGCATTTTTAAAACTATTTCTTTGCGTCATCTGCAATATCTACTTTTGACGATTTAGCATTCCGAGTTCATTTATGAAGAAGCAAAAACGAATATCTTCCCAAATTAAGGAGAGCTGTACGTGTATTTCCTACGTGTTCACGAGTGTTGTTAACGTTAAGAAGTCAAACATTCAGGAAAGACAGCTTATGTCAATTGAGTACTTCCATTTTGCCATCGTCAAAATCTCGAATGTCGCTGGCGAAAAGCGCCTGGCTCGTTCAGGGATGCGGTTTATTTTCGTTTTGGCATGAGGCCAAGTCCTTCAATTGTTTGTATGTGCACAACTGCATGGGTCTTCTGGCCATACGGAATTTCGGGAATGATTAACAAAATTGTGTAGGTATCCCACATTGATGTTTCGCAATTCACGATAAGACCGCCAATCATCGTTTATGATGTCAGTTCTCAGGTCGATATGAGCTTCGATGATGGGTAACAATGTGCTCGTAATGAAAGTGCGATCAGGTGGAAAATGCACATTTCCTTAATTTGGGACGCTAAAATTCATGCTCGTCTTACTCTTGATGCCAGCCATATTGCGGAATAATTAAAATGAATAAAGGTTACACTTTCTTATGTGTGAAAATATGTTATTTATAGTTTAACTTGACATTTTCCTTTTATTATATTTACAGAATCTGAAGCCCATGATGAGTCTCTCCCCCCCCCCCCTCTCTCTCTCTCTCTCTCTCTCCCCAAACAACAAAAAAAGTGTTCATTCATATGCAGTATGGTTTAATATTTCTTGTCAGCAAGAAAGAAAAACGACCTCAATGTGTTATTTGTGGTAAAGGTTTGTCAAATGATTGATTCTATGAAATCGACAAAGTTGAAGCAACATTTGATGAATATTCATCCTTAACCAAGGATAAAACCTATTTTGGAATGCTGTCAGAGAGATGTGACTGGATTTAACAGGGGCATTCTAAGAAACAAACCAAAAGGTTACTGAAGCTTCCTATGTCGTAGCACTGGAGATAGCGAAGCAGAAAAAACAAACCACATACAATCGGGGAATCTTTGATCAAACCTTGTTGTCTCAAGATGGTGCAAATTGTGTGTGTTGAAAATGGATCAGAGAAAAAACTTTCAGCGGCTGCACTATCAAACGACACTGTTCAAAGGAGGATAAGAGATATGGCCACTTACATCAAAGATCACATTGTGCAAGAGATCAAGTCTGCACCATTTGGGCTCTATTCAATTCAAATTGATGAATCTACTGATGTCACATTGTGTTCTCAGTTGATTGTGTTTGCAAGGTATGTGCATTCAGGATCATTTAAAACAGAGCTTCTTTTTTGTTGTCCTCTTGAAACAACTACCAAGCCTCTGATATTTTGGAAAAGGTGTAATCTTTCCTTGAATTAGAAAATCGTTTATGGGATAATATATTTGGGTGCTGTACAGATGTAGAGCTAGCCAGGTTGAGAACCAAATCAGGATTTAAAGTTAGTATTCATTGCATCATACATCTTCAGGCACTGGTCTCCACAACTTTCCCCCATTTGGGGAAAGCTTTTGATCAAACTGTTAAGTTAGTGAATTTTGTCAAAGGGGGAGCTCTCATCTCACGGCTTTTCAACCAGTTATGCATTGACGTAGATGCAGGCCACCATTTGCTTCTTTTCCACACACATGTTCGATAGCTGTTAAGAGGAAATGTAACAGCGAGACTAAATGAACTGAGAGAAGAGCTCAAAATATTTTTTTTATGTTCCGGGTAAGATGAAATTTTTTGCCTGGCTGGATAATGAGTAATGGATCATGCGCCTTGCCTATTTAGTTGATATGTTTTTAACAGCTGAATAAACTCAATTTTCAGGTGCAAGGAAGGAATAGAAATATCATACATTTTGAGGATGCCTTGAAAGCTTTTATGAGCAGGCTGAAAAATTTGAAAATAAAGGTCAATATGAAAAATATTGCAATGTTTGAGAAGCTGTTATCCGTTCTTGTTGCTGATGGTAAAGACCAAGTACTTACACAGATTGCAACAAAAAAACAAAAAAAAACAAAAAATTGGTTGAGCGATATTTTCCTGAATTTGGTGGTGATGCGTTAGATTTAGTGCGAAACCCATTCAAATTATCAGTTGAACAAGTTCCTGGTGATTGTCAAGATGAATTTCTGGAGCTGAAATCTGATTCGGGAGAAAGAGATGTGTTCGATGAGAAACCAATCCGGAATTTTGGTCTTTGATGTAGGATTCCTACTCAAAAATGGCATGAAAATCAATCCATGCATTGCTCCCATTTGCGTCATCATATTTTTTTGAGTCAGGCTTTAAAACTCTGTTGGAAATTAAAACGAAACGACGTAATATATTAGACGTTGAAAAAGATCTCCATTTTGCCCTTTCAAACACTCCTCCGCGTATTTCATAATTGCTGATGGAAAAACAATCACAGTGTTCTCATTGATTACAATCTTCATTTGAATGAAGTTAATTAAAAATCTACAATATCCTAGTTTTCTATTGAGCGTTTTGTTTGATGAAGCACAATTTTCTGGCATTCTGGTGTCTTGTATTAAGTTACAATTGTTTGACGTTTTAACTGTTTGTTTACTGCAATGTGATTTATTTGGTGTGTTAATAAAATATTGCGAATATTTTTTTTAATGATTTTATTTATGTGTTAATATCCATCAGCATATTTATTTGCCATTAAATGTATAATACTGCACAATAAAATTAATCTATGCATGTAAAGGAAAATCCGGATTTTCAGTATTACAGACATGTTATTTTTAATGCACTTTTCGAGGAAGAGAATTTTGGAAAAGGGGGAATGACACTCTGACATGTGGTGAAAGGGTTCATGGACCGAAAAAGCTTGAGAACCACTGATCTAACACAACCAATAGAACATCTAGCATAATTAATAAGACATCTAACCCAACTAACAGAACATCTAACACAACCATCAGAGCATCTAAAAAAAAAACTACCAGAGCATCTAAAAAAACAACATCAGAACATCTAACACAATCAGCAGAACATCTGACACAACCAACATAACATATAACACAACCAGCAGAACATATAACACAAACAACAGAACATCTACCACAACCGCAGAACATCTAACACAACCAGCAAAACATCTAACAAAACCAGCAGAACATCTAGCACAACCAACATAATATCTAACACAACCATCAGAACGTTTAACACAACCAATACAATGTCTAACACAACAACCACAACATTTAACACAACCAGCAGCACATCTAACACAACCAACAGAATGTCTAACAGAACTATCAGAACATCTAATACAACCAAAAGAATGTCTAACAGAATCATCAGAACATCTAATACAACCAACAGAACATTCAACGCAACCACCAGAACATCTGACACAACCATCAGAACATCTAACACAACCAATAGAACATCTAACACAACCAACATAAGAGCTAACACAACCAACAGAACATCTAACACAACCAACAAAACATTCAACACAACCAACAAAACATTCAACACAACCAACATAAGAGCTAACACAACCAACAGAACATCTAACACAACCAACAAAACATCTAACACAACCAGCAAAACATTCAACACAACCAACAAAACATCTAACACAACCAACATAAGAGCTAACACAACCAACAGAACATCTAACACAACCAACAAAACATTCAACACAACCAACAAAACATTCAACACAACCAACAAAACATCTAACACAACCAACAGAGCATCTAACACAACCAATAGAACATCTAACACAACCAACATAAGAGCTAACACAACCAACAGAACATCTAACACAATCAATAGAACATCTAACACAACCAACATAAGAGCTAACACAACCAACAGAACATCTAACACAACCAACAGAACATCTAACACAACCAACAGAACATCTAACACAACCAACAGAACATCTAACACAACCATCAGAACGTTTAACACAACCAATACAATGTCTAACACAACAACCACAACATTTAACACAACCAGCAGCACATCTAACACAACCAACAGAATGTCTAACAGAACTATCAGAACATCTAATACAACCAAAAGAATGTCTAACAGAACCATCAGAACATCTAACACAACCAACAGAACATTCAACGCAACCACGAGAACATCTGACACAACCAACAGAACATCTAACACAACCAACAGAACATCTAATTCAACCAACAAAACATCTAACACAACCAACAGAACATCTAATTCAACCAACAGAACATCTAACACAACCAACAGAACATCTAACACAACCAACAGAACATCTAGCACAACCAACAGAATGTCTAACACAACCAATATAACATCTAACACAACCACCAGAACATTTAACAAAACCAACAGAACATATAACACAACCAACAGAACATCTGACACAACAAACAGAACATCTAACACAACCAACAGAATATCTAACACAACCAACAGAACATCTAAAAAAAACTATCCGACCATCTAGCACAACCAACATAATATCTTACACAATCAGAAGAACATCTAATATAACTAACAGAACGTTTAACACAACCAACAGAACATCCAACACACCAACAGAACATCTAACACAACCAACAGAACATCTAACACAACCAACAGAACATCTAACACAACCAACAGAACATCTAACACAACCAACATAACATCTAACACAACCAATATAACATCTAACACAACCAACAGAACATCTAACACAACCAACAGAACATCTAACACAACCAACAGAACATCTAACACAACCAACAGAACATCTAACACAACCAACAGAACATCTAACACAACCAACAGAACATCTAACACAACCAACAGAACATCTAACACAACCAACAGAACATCTAACACAACCAACAGAACATCTAACACAACCAATATAACATCTAACACAACCAACAGAACATCTAACACAACCAATAGAACATCTGGCACAACCAACAGAACATCTAACACAACCAACAGAACATCTAACACAACCAACAGAACATCTAAAAAAACTATCCGACCATCTAGCACAACCAACAGAACATCTAACACAACCAACAGAACATCTAACACAACCAACAGAACATCTAACACAACCAACAGAACATCTAACACAACCAATATAACATCTAACACAACCAACAGAACATCTAACACAACCAACAGAACATCTGACACAACCAACAGAACATCTAAAATAACTATCCGACCATCTAGCACAACCAACAGAACATCTAACACAACCAACAGAACATCTAACACAACCAACAGAACATCTAACACAACCAACAGAACATCTAACACAACCAACAGAACATTTAACACAACCAACAGAACATCTGACACAACCAACAGAACATCTAACACAACCAACAGAACATCTAACACAACCAACAGAACATCTAACACAACCAACAGAACATCTAACACAACCAACAGAACATCTAACACAACCAACAGAACATCTGACACAACCAACAGAACATCTAACACAACCAACAGAACATCTAACACAACCAACAGAACATCTAACACAACCAACAGAACATCTAACACAACCAACAGAACATCTAACACAACCAACAGAACATCTAACACAACCAACAGAACATCTGACACAACCAACAGAACATTTAACACAACCAACAGAACATCTAACACAACTAACAGAATATCTAACACAACCAACAGAACATCTAACACAACCAACAGAACATCTAACACAACCAACAGAACATCTAACACAACCAACAGAACATCTAACACAACCAACAGAACATCTAACACAACCAACAGAACATCTAACACAACCAACAGAACATCTAACACAACCAACAGAACATCTAACACAACCAACAGAACATCTAACACAACCAACAGAACATCTAACACAACCAACAGAACATCTGACACAACCAACAGAACATCTAAAAAAACTATCCGACCATCTAGCACAACCAACAGAACATCTAACACAACCAACAGAACATCTAACACAACCAACAGAACATCTAACACAACCAACAGAACATCTAACACAACCAACAGAACATCTGACACAACCAACAGAACATCTAACACAACCAATATAACATCTAACACAACCAACAGAACATCTAACACAACCAACAGAACATCTAACACAACCAACAGAACATCTGACACAACCAACAGAACATCTAACACAACCAACAGAACATCTAACACAACCAACAGAACATCTAGCACAACCAACAGAACATCTAACACAACCAACAGAACATCTAACACAACCAACAGAACATCTAACACAACCAACAGAACATCTAACACAACCAACAGAACATCTAACACAACCAACAGAACATCTAACACAACCAACAGAACATCTAACACAACCAACAGAACATCTAACACAACCAACAGAACATCTAACACAACCAACAGAACATCTAACACAACCAACAGAACATCTAACACAACCAACAGAACATCTAACACAACCAACAGAACATCTAGCACAACCAACAGAACATCTAACACAATCAGCAGAACATCTAACACAACCAACAGAACATCTAACACAACCAACAGAACATCTAACACAACCAACAGAACATCTAGCACAACCAACAGAACATCTAACACAATCAGCAGAACATCTAACACAACCAACAGAACATCTAACACAACCAACAGAACATCTAACACAATCAGCAGAACATCTAACACAACCAACAGAACATCTAACACAACCAACAGAACATCTAGCACAACCAACACAATATCTAACACAATCAGCAGAACGTCTAACGCGACTAGCAAAAAACAAGCCTTTGAAGTTATAGCTGAAGAGACTAACATCGTCATGATTGTGTTTGCTCGAAGATTCTAGAAATGTGTGCTGTGTGCTGTGTCACGTCCATACAATGTTTAATTACCTCAGACCTTACCTGTACAAGCTTGTGCTCGGTGTAATAGAATATACAGAAACCTACTTTTTTAACGTGAAATCTGAAACTTATCTTATTGTCATCGATAAATTATGCACGCGCTGACTTACATAGAAATTAAAATGAGAAAATACTCTGTAAGAAACAGCAGTTATCATAAACGAAAAGCCAGAAGCAACTTGTAAGATAAAAATAACTAGCAGGTGGTGAAAACTGACAAGATTAATATAATAAGTTAATAAGCGGGAAGAAGATTAACTATGGCGTCGATATAAATCCAAACAGCTGAGCATTGCAAACTAGACTGGTGTCAGAGACATTGAGAATACAACTGTGCACTAATAAACAGTGAGACTTCTAAACGTACTATGTGCATCATGTTTGTTTAAGACAGATTGCAAATTCGTCGGTTTACATTTGATACTTTTTTTTTTTTTGCGCTCGCTCGCTTTGACCTGAAGCGTAGTCCAAACACAATATTTTATAGTAGTGATGGACTGAATTTTGCGTGTGGATTAGCAGCTTTCCCTATTAACAGCGTCCCTCGCCATCAGGCGAACCCACTCCGACTTCAGAGGTGCTTGTAATTTACGTCCCCAAGTCAAGGACGACAGGTCAACATTTTAGTCCAGCTGTCCGGTGTAGAGGTTGAACCGCTAACCTCGGCATCAGCACACCGAATGTTTAAGAACATGCGTTCTTACCCATTCGGCCATGCGGACCTGTGTTTACATTTGAGACTGTTAAGTGCTCAGCATAGCAACTCAAAGCGACAGATTATCGTCCTCATCTAGACAAGACAATATTCATTTGTGGTCATGTGATGGGGCTCTACACAAGACAATATTCATTTGTGGTCATGTGACGGGGTTCTACACAAGGTTGTGAGTGCCGGGAAGGGTGGTAGAGACAAAGGTCGACTGAAGGAGAACATATTCGATGGGTTGGCCACAGTGGGAGCCAAGACGATCATGGTCGAACGCATAAAGAACACAGAAGACATATGTTTGTGGAAGAACACCATCGTTAGCGCCACCCAGAACGTCACACAATGGTGATAATGATGCTAATGATGGTGGTGGTGACGACTCAGGCTAAAATTGCGATCACTTATATTATTAAAGATCTTGATACCGGCAACTGGTTTTACAAGTAAAACTTAGTTCTTGGCCAGTTAATTAAATCTGCTCTCACTCACGATCTGAAATTTATTTTTTATTTGTTTTTATTTTCCTCCTCAATCATAAACCTGATGTCCTAACTCTGTTACTGTCACGTTTACATTATCTAGCACATTCTGACCGCATCTACGATAGTTACTTCAGCAATTGTGCTAAATGCCAAAGTTTCACGCCAATACTTTGCCACAGGGCATATGTATGCGAATATCAGTTTTGTTGTTCAATCTCATCAATCATCGATCAGGTGCCGTCTTCACAATGAAGGTTGGCTGCAATGGATCTCCAACACTGTCTCTCGCCTTGACTGTACATTCTGTCAGGCTGATGTTCGTCCATCTCTTGATGTTATCTTCCCACATGTATCGTTGTCTACCTCTTGCTCGCTTGCCCTCAAGAATGGTTTTTATAAGAGTATCATGTCTTTTCACGTGGCCGAAATATTTCACTTGCCTTCTCTTTATTTCTTTCATCAACTTTCTCTTCAATCCCAGTTTTTTCTGGAACCTCTGCATTTGATTGATTTTGTTTCCAAAAAATACTACATATTCGTCTGTACATCCACATCTCCAGGGCCTCTATGCGACTTTCTAGATGCTTGTTCAATGTCCGGAGAAAATTAAAATTTGGCACAGTGCTTATTCCTTCTCAATGTAGCCACCATCTGAATTTATGCATTTCTGAAATCTCTGCGTGACCTTGAAAAGACCTTCAGAATAAAACAATATATTTTTCGAACTAAACCAGTTATCACAAGCCAGTATGACATCTTCGTCACTGTCAAGACGATTTCCTTTCAGCTGTTTTTTACGATTTGGTGAATCCAAGTCTCATCTACCGTCTCCATGGTCTTTTACATGTTTTTGACCGCCACATGTTGAGCAACTGGCCACAGCAATCAACCCGTGTTTGTTTCTGTTCACATGTCAGCAGGCGCGGAGCACACTTTTCTCATGTTCAGTCTGTTGTGTAAAATTCTAAAAACTGTACTCGTACTCAGTTTTGCTGAACCTGATATCTCTGCATTTGTCATTTTCCTATCCTGGTCTATGATTTTCTTCACTTTTGCAGCATTTGCATCATTGTACTCTGAGGGCGGTCGTCCTGGTCTGGCAGATCTGCAACTTGGGAACGGCCACACTTAAACTGCAAACATCATTTTTTTTACAGAAGCATACGAAGGACAGACTTCCTCAAACACTGGCCTCATCTTCCTGTGTATTTCTGTAGGTGTTTTTCCCTGTAACATCAAGAATTTTATCACAGTCCTGGCGTCTGATTTTTCCATTGTTCTGACAAACCGCTAGATGAAAGAGAGATGCACACAAAAGTAAGCTACTTCAAAAAACTGGTCATGGTTGTTAAAAGCGAAAAATGGGCAGAGGTGTGTCAAAGAGTAAGCACAGACAAGTCACTGAAATTGTTCTGGCGACTACATAAAAGCATGAGTGGTGTAGTCAAGAATAAGAGCATTTCTGACTTCCAAGGTGCTGACCTCATCTGGCAGAGGACTGACGAGGACAAGGGCAAAGCCCTCTTTGAACGCTACCTTGAGCAGAGCAACCAGACAGACATGGGAGGCCGAAATCTGGCCAAGGAGGTCACCTCAGACAGATGCAAGGCCCAGAACACCTCGGATGAAGACACAGTGACAGTGAAAGAAATCAAGGCTGTACTTCGACGATCAAAAACAGTGCTCCAGGTCCTGATGGCATAAGATACGACGACATAAATTGGTGTACCGACAATGAGCTAGAGAAACTAGCAGACATGTACAACAACAGTATAGGGAATGCTAGCATCAAGGAGGAATGGTTACACAGCTATCTGATTCCCTTGCCGAAGCCTGACAAAGACCACAAAAAAATTCAGGGATATCGAATTATAACCATATGCAGAATACAATAGGCAAGCTGCTGGAGAAGGTAATTGCCAGGAAAATATCAAGCCAACTAGAGAGGCAAGGTGTTCCAAAAAGAGAAACCTGGACTAATGCAGCAGTCTTTGCCCAGGATGTCTATGAAGGTTTCCACTCAGGCACTGAAACCGTTGCTGCAGCGATTGATCTTGAGGACGCATACAACAGAGTACCACTGGATCTTTTAATGTTTCAGCTTCTCGAACTAAACTTAAGTCCATTCCTCCTTAGTTGGATCGCTGCAGCCCTCTTCCAACGGAAAGTAGATTTTAGATGTGGCAGTTGGACTTCGGAACCAACAACGATACACCATGGCCTACCACAGGGATCACCATTATCTCCGGTACTGTTCAACGCCTACACAGTGAGAATCACCAGTGAGCAGATCACTGGACCTGGCAGGACATTGTCATATGCCGATGATGTTTTAGTGTATCGTCAGGGTAAGGATAGAGAGGAGGTTGCTGTGGAACTACAAACCGAACTCAATCGCATAAGTACTTGGTGTGATGAAGCTGGGGCAATGGTCAACCCAACAAAGGCAACAGTGGCTTGGTTCTCGTTGAATAATCATATTGTCAACACTCCAACACCAACTGTAATGCTATGTTCAGAGACGGTGGAAAGAACGCAGGCAATGAATTACCTGGGGATACGGTTTGATCGAAGCCTTTCTTATAATGTGCACATAGACCAGGTGATAACAAAGGCCAAGCGGGGTTTGGCAGCGATGCGGGTGATGGCGGCAGCAAACTGTGAGCAGCGCCATCTATGTCTTCTGTACGAGGGGCTGGTCATGTCTGTTTTGGAGTATGCAATGGCAATCCTGACTCTCAGCCATAAGCAGATAGAAAGGATGGAAAGGATACAGAATGAAGCTATGCGCATTATTCTTGGATGTACAAGAGATACAGCATGCAGGGCGATGCGCTACCTTCTTGATTTTCCAACCATTGAAGAGAGAATACAAGGTTGCAGGGCACGCGCCTACCTCAGAATTAACGCAAACATACATCCACTGCATAGTGAAATTAGGAAGGTGAAGGGCAGCAGGTTAAAAAGAGGAAGGTCGTGGATGGGTCAAGCCGAAGACATTCTTCAACAGGTGTGTTCACTTGAGGACTTAGAACCTGGCGAGGAGTGGGTGCAAGTGCCAACAGACTTCTGCACATCCTTTTCAGTTTGCATCCAACTAGATAGAAAATGCAGACAAGAAAATCCGGCTGCTGTTGAGGCTGAAGTACAAGCGTTGATTTTCGAGAATTCGCTAGACGGTGACGCGGTCATCTACACAGATGGGTCGGTCGTCCGACATGTGAGAAGCTCATGGGCCTTTACAGCTCGGGCCGGAGGGAGAATTGTGAAGGAGGACTCACCAGGACCAGGCCGACATCCTGAATGCTCTACGAGAAGTAAGACTTTTGCGAGAACCAAGTGATGACTGTGAATCTACAACAATGGCCAGACTGCGAGAGCAGCAAATTAAAAGAGGGGTGGCCAAACAAGAACACTACGCAGGAAGCCAAAGAAGATTGATAAACCAACACAGAACTGGCGTCGTTAGCCGCTACCCGTTGCGGGATTTGCTGAGGAGGGGATCCGAGCACTTATGGACTGAATGGTTCGATGTGCAATGAGGATGATCTGTCGACTAACTAACTAACTAACTAACAAACCGTTAGATGTGCAGATCTGGTCAATAGGGTGTGTTGTGCCCTGCACCATATCGGGAAAACCAGTTGAGGTTGGAAATGTATAATTCATGTCCATTACAAATTGAATGAGCTATACATGTGCCAAATTTAATTTTTCTCCGCCTACTCCTTCATGGTCAGGATAAAGACTTATGAGAAGCCCCTTGTATAAATACAGATTTCGACATATCGCTTGGTTTATATCCACTGCTATAAATATCATGCAACATTTTGGTTAATATATCTACTTCAAATTCTCCATTTACTTCTAATTCTTCTATTGTGATTCCATCTGATTTTCCTTTCTTCATATACTTGATAGCGTCATCAACTTCTTCTTTTAGAATAGGTGGGCCTTCTAAGTTACTTACTTCTGTTAATTCTGCCCTTTCTCCATCATATAAGTCTCTTATATACTCATTCCACCTCTTAATTATAGCATCATCCTCCAATAATATATTTCCTGTTTTTGATTTTAAACAGCCTGTATTTATTCTTGTTTTTCTTCCTGTAATCTCATTGATTTGTTTGTGCATATTTTTTTGTATCTATAATAGGATTTAATTCAATTGTTTTGCACTGTTCATTTAACCAACTTTCTTTTGCCTTCACACAATTATTTCTTATTTCTGTATTTATCTCACTATAAACATGCTTATCATTTATACTCTTTTTTCTTTTGGCCATTAATTTTAATGTTTCTTCAGTCATCTATTTTTTTCTTAGCTTTGGGCTTCTCTCCGGTAATATTTCTTTGCTCATTTTATGAATGGAATCCCTTAACATTTCCCATTGTTCGTTTATATTCTGTATTTTAGCTATTGCATTACACATATTTTTCACAATCACTCTGTATTGTTCTGGAATTTCTTTATCGACCTTCAAAACCTCTTTATTAAGTCTCATGTTCCTAAGCACTTTTTTCTTCTATTCAGTCTTACTTTTATTAAACCATATAGTGGTACATGATCACTATTACAGTCAGCACCAGGCATTGTCTTTACATTAATTAACGCATTTCGAAAGCATTTATTAATAAGTATGTAGTCACTTTGGTTGAGTATTTTCTTATCAGGGCTTTTCCATGTGTAACGTCGTATTTATGGTGTTTAAACCAGGTGTTTCCAATTATCATATCATTGATATTTGCCCATTCTATTAGTTGTTCTCCTCGTTCATTTTTGTTTACCTAAACCATAATTCCCCACTACATCCGCCATTTTTCCTTTTCCTACGTTTGCATTAAAATCACCTAGTATTATTTTAATATCTTGTGATTTAATTTGAGACATTATCATGTCTACTTCATCGTAAAAATGTTGTATTTCTTCATCACTACTGCTTGTTGTTGGTGCGTATATTTGTACAATATTTATATATATTGGCTTGCTTTTCAATGTGCCCATAATAATTCTGTCTGAAATACACCAGTAACCATTAACTGATTTGGCTGTTTGTTTATCAAATATTAGCCCTACTCTTTTTTCATGTTTATTCCCTCCAGAATAAATTATTTGCGTTTTTCGTTTATAATTTTGCCTGATCCCTTCCATCTCATCTCACTTACGCCTAGAATATTCAATTTCATACTTTCCATTTCACTGATAACATCGTGTAACTTTCCAAGCTCACTTAACGTTCTAACATTCTATGAACCTATTTTAAACTTATTTATTTTAATTAATATGCTGTCTCCAGTCAGTGTTTGACGGTTTGGTTTCACCTAACTGTCCCGACCGGACGAGGATGTCCTAAAACAGTCATTGACGTCGTTTACTGACATTGAAGTGTGTTTAGTCATGAAGACTTGGGAAGATAATGTGATGGTTTTCCGTTGCCTTCCACACCCACATGGAGTTCTGTTACCTCAGCCTCTGACAGCCCAATCCGACTGTCAGGACAAGTGAGTGCTCTTCTCTGCCCAGCTGCAGAGCTGTCCAGTTATCTTGTTGGTTACATAATCCTTTCTTTGCATCTGGTTGAAATATAATTTGACATGGGCTTGTAGTTTATACGAATTTCATCTTATTATGATCTGTTATAGAAGATTGGTTGTTTACAATTGTTGATGTTGGTCGGAGTCCTTGATTTGATTGTCAAAAAAGTCCACATAATACATCTGATCTTCCGTTCACTAAGGTTATCAAATTCCCCTACTTGAGACAGGGTGCGTACGTTCCACGTACCAATTCTTAGACTTCTACTTCTACTTTTCAGGTAGGTATTGTCAGACTGCACCCTTTCAAAGGAATTTGAGATGCATTCGTCATTATGCATTTCCTTATTCACTATAGGAGTTGTCTCTTCCCTGAGAATATTTACAACAGGCTCATCTCCAGAGGGCCAAGAATTACCTGTATCGCTGTTTTCTTGTTGTTGAGTTACCATTGCTGTCTTTGGGATATTACGTGGTGAGGTCCCAATCTCTTCCACGATGGCCAGCCACGGTCACTATCGTGTCCTGAACACGCCTCATGTATGCCACACACTCTGCTGTTTCGCATTCGAAGCCATTGATCTATTTAGATTCATCCGCCTTGTTCACCGCCCCAGCCTTTTGTGTACTAGGGATGGACAATCTCTTAGCAGGATATTACCCCTACTGCCTTAGGAAGTTACTGAAGATTAAATGGCAAGACAAGATCCCAGACACTGAAGTCCTAGAAAGAGCGTCCATGCCCAGTATCCACACTCTACTAATGAAGAATCAGATTCGCTGGGCTGGTCACTTGACTCGTATGCCAGATCACAGGCTCCCTAAACGAATTTTTTACGGCGAGTTGCGTTGTGGTAAACGCTCCCAAGGCGGCCAGAGGAAACGCTTTAAAGACACTCTGAAAATCTCACTGAATGCTTTTGGAATTCATCATGACACCTGGGAGACTGCAGCCAGAGGCCGAAATTCGTGGCGTGCATCATTACGCAAGGGTGCAGTCAACTGTGAGGCAACCAGGACTGCAAGAGCTGTGAAGAAAAGACAGAACAGAAAAACCACTGCAGAAAATCCTCCTCCAGAAACGTCAAGCATTCTTTGTCCACATTGTCAAAGAACATTTCGAGCCAAAAATAGGCCTTATCAGCCATCTTAGAACTCACGGCTACATACTTTCAACCCCACTGGATGAAATGAATGGTCATCATCATTCTTGATGGACAAACAATACACACACACCTCTACTCCCTACTTATTCATATAGTTTAGCCAGTCATCAAGATGTTACCCGTGGTGTGGTCACCGCTGTACACAAGCGGTATTCGTGGAGCCATACATATTCAATCTATTGGCTGTCAGATCGTTGTCCAATCTATTGGTTCTCCAGCCGTTGCTCGATTTATTGGTTTTCCAGACGTTATCCAATCTATGAGTGTGTGTGTGTGTGCGCGGGTGCGTGCGTGCGTGTGTGTGTGTGTGTAGACAACATATGTAAAGAAACCAGTTAGAGACCGCAAGAACACCGCATAACGAGAACACAGAAGAAGAACCATCTGCAAATTACACCAATAGAGAACTCCAGTTTGCGGACGACCAAGCACTAATAGCAAAATCAGAAGCTGAATTACAAGACCACATGAGCAGTCTAAACGAAATGTGTAGGAAACATAACATGGAAATTAGCACAATTAAAACAGAGGTAATGACTATAACTAAAGAAGAAACAACAACATCAATTCACCTAAACGAACACCCCCTGAAACAAGTAAAGAGTTTCAAGTACCTAGGAAGTATATCATAAAATGGCAAATCAAAAGACAAAATCGAAAATAGATACAATAAGGCAAACCAACTCATTGGACAAATGGCACCAATACTAAAGAACAAACATGTATCAATATTTACTAAGAAAGCCCTTTACCGCACAATCTTCCTACAAACTCTATGCTACTAATGCCAAACCTTGACAGTGATAGAAAAAGAGAGAAGAAAAATCACAACAACAGAAATGAGATTCCTAAGAAGAATACTCTATGTATCAAGAAGAGAAAAGATCAGAAATGAAGAAATCAGGACTAAAGTGGGGCTAGATTTTATTAGAAGGCAGTAAATAGAATGGTTTGGCCATGCAAGTAAGTTACCAACTACCAGTATACCACTACAAGCAATGATGTACAGACCAAATGGAAGCAGAGTAAGAGGCCGACCACGTAAACGATGGACGGAGGGAATAGCAGAGCCCATGGTAATATCGATACATGAAGCTCATAAGCGGGCACTCTCCCGCTGTTTATACTTCACCTCGACACGATGATGGAACATGAAGAGATGATGAGATGAGATGAGATCCAATCTATTGGTTGTCAGATCGTTGTCCAATCTATTGGTTCTCCAGCCGTTGTCCAATCTACTCGGTCTCCAGCCTTTGTTCAAGCTATTCTGTCTCCAGCCGTTGTTCAATCTATTAGTTGTCAAATCATTGTGCAATCTATTGGTTCTCCAGACGTTGTTCAATCTACTGACTCTCCAGCCTTTGATCAATTTATTTGTTCCGTAGCCGTTGTTCGATCTAATGGCTGTCAGATCGTTGTTCAATCTATTGGTTCTCCAGCAGTTGATCAATATATTGGTTCTCCACGCGTTGTTCAATCTATTGGTTCCACAGCCGTTGTTGAAACTATTGGCTGTCAGATCGTTGTCCAATCTATTGGTTCTCCAGTCGTTGTGAAATTTATTGACTCTCCACCCATTTTTAAATCTATTGGTTCTCCAGCCGTTGTCCTATCTATTAACTGTCAGATTGTTATTAAATCTATTGGTTCTCTAGCTGTTGTCCAATCTATTGATTCTCCAGCCGTTGTAATATCTATTGGCTGTCAGATCATTGTTCAATCTACTCGGTTTCCAGCCGTTGTTCAATCTAGTGGTTCTCTAGCCGTTTTCCAATCTATTGGCTGTCATATCGTTGTCCAACCGCTGTTCAATCTACTCCGTCTCCAACCGTTGTTCAAGCTATTCTGTCTCCAGCCGTTGATCAATATATTGGCTGTCAGATCGTTTTCCAATCTATTGGTTATCCAGCAGTTGTCAAATCTATTGGTTCTCCAGACGTTATCCAATCTATTGGCTGTCAGATCATTGTCCAGTCTATTAGTTCTCCAGCTGTTGTTCAATCTATTGGGTCTCCAGCCGTTGTCCTATCTATTAACTGTCAGATTGTTATTCAATCTATTGGTTCTCTAGCCGTTGTCCAATCTATTGATTCTCCAGCCGTTGTTCAGTCTATTGGCTGTCAGATCGTTGTACAATCTATTGGTTCATCAGCTGTTGTTCAATCTATGAGTTCTCCAGCCGGTGTTCAATAATCTACTCGGCCTCAAGCCGTTGTTCAAGCTACACAAATATGTGTGTGTGTGTGTGTGTGTGTGTGCGCGCGCGCGCGAGTGTGTGTGTGTGTGTGTGCGCGTGTGTGTGTGCGCGTGTGTGTGTGCGTGCGTAAGTGTGTATAAAAGGGGGAGAAGGGGAAAAGCCAGAGAGAACTCTAGTTCAAGCAGGCTTTCCCCCGTTTCTTTTATATATGATTGGCACCTTGCAGTCTTGACAGACCAAAGTGTGTGAGTTGGAATGTGGCCAATATTCCATCACAATGCCTGGGCAGAGCTTCAGAGAAACATGTGGCGCCAAACGACATGTCCCCTCTCTCGGCCTAGTCTTGTGTATTCCAGAGGAATGGGTAACCAATACGTCTGGCACTAGGTAGGCTGCAGACGCTGGCGGCACAGCGTCAATCCTTCGAGACCTCGCCACCACGAGCCGGTGGCGAGTTATGGCCAGACCCTGACACCCAAGGGGCCCGGCTTAGAGGCGTTCAGCCAAGTCCCACAGGTGAGGGCCTCGTACGAGCCCGGACCATGAGGGCGCGCACATCTGTCGATCACAAGTGTCCGGACCTGTGTAAAGCGTGCACTATCGTCACACTCGCCACCTGACTTTAAGCGGACCCCGCGACCAGCGGGAATAGGCCCGCCAGAGCTGCCGCAGGAGATATTGCCTGTCTATTGCAAGCAAATCCCCCATCCTTCCACTGTGCGGATCTCGCGACCGACGAGAATAGGCCCGCCGGAGATTATGCTCGTCTGCTACGAACAATGCATTGATCATGTAATCTTTTTCATTAAGATGCGGGATGTGTTTGAGTGATCGTTGTGTTCTTTTATGAGTTATAATCTCATGGGAGAAGAAAGATGATGGTACCATATGCCCAGATATCTTGCCAGATGTGCACACTACGCCACCATGGCAGAATCATGGTTGGTGACTTGCCGAATATTTATGTTCAGTGACTGGCTCATAGCAGTCTTAAGAATTTTCCATAGCGCAATTCATTCCTGAATTAGGTGCTCTTGATATGCTTGCAACCGTGGGTAGGTTTACAAACAAAAGACGACAACCACAAACTTCTAAGGGTTGGGCTGGGAAAAGACCAAAAGAGGTTCTTGTGTTTGAACTTTTGCCTGATGTGTGATGGATATATATTGGATGGATCCTGCTTTAATCCATGAATGATTATATGTTGTTTCTTCTTCATGTGAATTGTTTCACATGTGCAAGTGGTATATCACCAACACAATTAAAAAAATAATAATGGAAGTAGACTGATAGAGCTATGCAGCCAATATGACCTCTATATAACAAACACATTTTATAAACGCAAAGACTCACAAATATACACCTGGCAAACGATTTAGACACCATAAGCTAAATTGATTTTATATCAACAAGAAATAACGGAAAGAGAAATATATTTGATGCAAGGGCAGTGCCCAATTTAAGTATAAACACAGACCACAAAGCAGTCATTGCCACAGTAAGAACTAACATAAGAAGAAAGCAAAGACTAGGCAAATACCTGCCTTACGAATTAGTAAACTTTTAAAATCTCAATGACGAGGCAGTGAGGAAAAATTATGAGAAGTAACTAAATGAAACCTTTGTAGAACTACCAACAGAGAGAAAAACAGTGGAAGAAGAATGGGAGATGTTCAAAACAAGCATTTTAAATACTGCCAAAAATAACACGAGGAACCACGAAAAGCGCCAAACACGGATAAAGAAAATAACAAGTTGATGGAACGCAGAGGTAAAGAAACCTGTAAAAGACAACAAGGAAAAAATATTTAAATATGGGTGAAGAGCAAACAGGATCGTAACTGCATAGAATATAGATTAGCAAGAAGACATGTGAATAGAATAATAAAGAGAGAAAAACAAAAAGATTGGGAGGAATACATAGAAACCCTAAATAAAATCTACAAGGAGGCAACTAGAACTTCTACAAAAAGGATCAGTGCAATAAGAATCAGAGGAGAACCCTTTAACCAAACTGAAATAATTAACAGCGAACAAGGAGAACCAATAATAGAACAAATACAAATCCTAAAAAAGATCGAGGCATTTGTTCCAACAACTGCCCTACATTCCATCAGATGCCACAGGAATCCAATAAACCAACACATACGCCATCGAAGAACTAGAACCAGACATACTGAAAGAAGAATTTAGAGAAGCTATACGATTAGACCCATTGAGTAAATCACCACGACAAGACGAAATACCAAATGAACTAATTAAAGCAGCAAGAGAAGTAGAAACAGCTTCGCTACATAGACAATTTAACCATGTTTAGGTAGAACAACAGAGACCACGAGACTGGGGAAAAGCCACAATTATCCCAATTTGGAAAGTCAAGGGCAGTAAAAGAGACTGCACACAATACAGAGGCATTTCCCTCTTAAGTCATACTGGAGAAATATTTTGCACAATTTTTTTAGAAAAGATTATGACCTACAATAGAACCCCAGCTAAGCGAAACACAACTTGGAGGAGGGGGGAAGTGGTGGGTGGGTGGGGGTGGGGGAGAGATAGAGAGAATGCACAGATGCCATCTTTACTCTTAGACAACGTATAGAAAAATCAATCAAATTTAATGAAACACTGCTCAGCCTTTGCAGACCAAGAAAAGGTATTTGATAGAGTAGATAGAAACAAGCTATGGGAAATCCTTAAATGATAGGGAGTGAGTACACACCTAATAAACTTATGTAGAATCGTATACAACAACAGTGGATGCATAGTGAGAACAAATGGAGGACACTCAGAACTCTTCACCATCAGATCCGGAGTACGACAAGGTTGTGTCCTCTCCCTCCTCTTGTTCATAACATATATAGTCACAATATATAAAGATTCAGTGTTTTTCTGTGGATTCCCTATGGAAATTCCCGTGAAATTCGTGTGGATAGTGTTTTTCCTTTGGATTATGTGATGTTATTTCGTGTTCGTTAATTGGAAGTGTTCAAAAGAAGCCACGGAAGGCAGGTGGTGGATGAAATTATGAGGGCAGCCGACAGATATTTGTTGGTTATGGTCTCGAGTTTCGCGACGGCAAGCTTTCTCTCTTTCGAGAGACAATGATTGCGGTCACCCGGCCAGTATGGTCACTGCCATAGAGGAAAGCAACAGCAAACTACCTCTTTGAAATTGCCTAGTTTATTATGTTTCGCTTAAAGACTGATCATCGCAAGACAAGGACAGAGACATTAAAATTAGGAACATGGAACGTTAGGACGTTAAACAACGACGGAAAATTAGAGAACATAACACAAGAAATTCAAAGAGAAAAAATTAATATATTAGGTATGTGCGAAACGAGATGGACAGGAGCAGGCATCAAGATACATAAAGATTTTAAGATTATTTATTCTGGAGGTGAGGATCGACATAGGGGAGTGGCAATAATTTTGGACCGGAAAACATCAACGTCTGTTCAATGATATTGGGCCGTGTCGGACAGAGTTCTACTAGTTAAATTGAGTGGCAGACCTTTTAACATAAATGTTATTCAAGTATATGCCCCAACAGGAGAGTCCAGTGAAGATAGTGTAGAGGAATTTTATAATGACATAGAGTCTGCCTTAAAGAAATGTAAAAATTCAGAAATAAACATCATAACAGGGGACTTCAATGCAAAAGTAAGAAATCAAGGGGATAGATACACAGTAGGAAACTATGGTTTAGGAGAGAGAAATGAAAGAGGATACAGACTAGTAGAGTGGGCAAAAGAACAGGAAATGATTGTAGGAAACACCTGGTTCAAGCAACACCCTAGAAGATTATGGACCTGGAGGAGTCCTGATAGCAGGATTAGAAACCAGATTGACTACATTCTCATTAGCAGAAGATTTAGAAACGCGCTAACAGTAGCAAAAACAGTTCCCAGTGCTGATTGTTATAGTGACCACAGACTACTCACAGGAACATTGAGGATAAAGTTGAAGAAAGTCAAGTATACAACAGGGAACACTAAATATGATTTGTGTACATTGAGTAATGACAAGGAAATACAAAACAAATTCAACATAGAAGTACAGAACAGATTTGAAATATTGTCTGATCTAGAGATCCTATTCCAGGAAATGTGAAATGTTAAAGAATTCAATCAATGTGGCTGCAGAAAAAACTATTCCAAAATTAAAGAAGGTGGGTCGTAAGAAATGGATGACAGAGGAAATTTTACACTTAATGGAAACAAGAAGACTCAACAAAAATAATCCTGCCAAATATGAAGAAATTCACAGACAAGTCAGAATATTATGTAGGAAGGCAAAAGAATCATGGCTTGAGGAAAAGTGCTTAGAAATTGAAAAACAACACAACAGTCAAAATACCAAATTAGTGCACAAAAGAATTCAGGAACTTACTAATAAAAGAACAAGTACATCAACAGGCTGTCTAAAAACTAAAGATGGCAAAGTCATAATAGAAAAAGATCAGATTCTACATGTATGGACAGATTATGTGAAAGACCTGTATAATGATAACAGAGAGGAACAGTATGCTATTAGATTTAATAATGAAGGACCAGCAATTTTAAAGATGGAGGTTCAAAATGTTCTTAAGCATATGAAAGCTGGCAAGGCCCCCGGTGCAGATAACATCACAACAGAAATGATTAGAGCTCTAGAAGAATTTGGACTAGAGCAAGTCACTAGACTGCTGAACACATTATATGATACTGGAGATATACCTTCTGAATTATGTAATTCTGTATTTATTGCAATCCCAAAGAAATCAGGAGCCTTAAAATGTGATCAACATAGAACAATTAGTATAATGAGTCACATCACAAAGATTTTGTTACGAATTATCATGCAAAGAGTGAGGAAGAAAATACAACCTGAAATAGGGGAAGAACAATGTGGTTTTGTAGAAGGAAAGGGTACAGTAAATGCTGTGTATATGCTGCGAACAGTTATTGAACGTGCTTTAGATGTAAACAAGGATATACATCTTTGCTTTATTGACTATACAAAGGCTTTTGATAGAGTTAGACATGTCAACATTGTGGATATGCTTGCAGATCTACAAATTGATGGGAAAGACATTAGACTTATAAAAAACATATATTGGAAACAACAAGCTGCCAT
Organism: Cepaea hortensis; assembly: GCA_963921405.1. NCBI lineage: Eukaryota > Metazoa > Mollusca > Gastropoda > Stylommatophora > Helicidae > Cepaea > Cepaea hortensis. Next base: position 65,568,416 of record OY992885.1, read on the forward strand.
AAGGATTGATAATGAAGTAGGACAATACCAACCTATTAAGAGAGGTGTTAGGCAGGGATGTGTAATGTCTCCAGATCTTTTTTCCCTATACAGTGAAAATATTTTCAGAAATGTAGAAGACCTAAATGGAATCAGCATTGGAGGACGAAACATAAATAACATTAGATATGCAGATGATACAGTATTGATTGCAGACAATGCACAGGATCTGCAACAATTAGTAGACGCTGTGGTTGTCCACAGTGAGCAGCTGGGGTTGGAATTAAATTGTAGGAAGACACAGGTTATGGTCGTCACTAGGAAGAACGAAGTACCACAATGTAATATACAAGTAAATGGGAATATTCTTCAACAAGTGAATCGGTTCAATTATCTCGGAACAGTCATAACATCTGATGGCAGATGCCTTGAAGAGATTAGAACAAGAATCGCCATTGCGAAAGTAGCCTTTAGCAAGATGAAAAACATTCTGACCAATAAAATGATGTCAATTGAAACGAGAAAAAGAGTGTTGAGGGGATACATAGAGCCTGTTCTTTTGTATGGATGTGAAACTTGGACAATGTGCAGTCAAGCAGAAAACATCTGATGGCTGCAGAAATGTGGTTTCTGAGGAAAATGCAAAGAATATCATGGACAGATAGAAAAACCAATGACCAAGTACTACAAGAGACAAATGAAAATCGTAGATTGATTAGAGAAATTAGACGTAGACAGTCAAAATTTTTTGGACATGTTATGAGAAGAAATGGACTGGAGAACTTAGTGACAGCTGGCAAGATCGAAGGGAACAGACCAAGAGGAAGACTGAGAGGAAAATACCTGGATGGCTTGGCCACATGGCATGGACGAGACAGGAACACTGAGCTGATCCACGACTCTGGTGATCGAGTGAAATGGCGAATCATGACCGCCCACGCTTTCCGGCATGGCACATGATTGATTGATTGAACAACACCATATAACGAACAGAACACAGAAGAAGAACCAACGGCAAATTACACCATTACAGAACTCCAATTTGCGGACGATCAAGCACTGACAGCAAAGTTATAAGTTAGGGACACGGCCAGAGTTCCAGCAGGAAAGTACTGCCACAACTATGATGCAGAAATTGAGCCAATCAAGATAGCAACAGAGAAATTACTAAATACCAGCCATGGTACACAACCTGTGGTGCTATTGACAGATGCAAAATCAGTACTCGAGGTGCTCCTGTCTGGGAAGTTGCCAGTACTAAGGACACTACTTTCTGAACTTAGCAGTCCCCTGGGAAGGTTAACCCGGTCGACAAATGCCCGCAGAAGTCGGCGCAAGAACGCAGCTCTGCTGTAAACAAGCACAACGCAGTCACATCCGGGGGAAAAATCCGGATGAACGCAGAAGAAGAAGAACTTAGCAGTCAGCATAAGGTCACCATACAGTGGATACCATCCCACTGTGGAATACCTGGAAACGATAGACCTGATCGACTGGCTAAGGAAGGAGCAAAAGAAGAACAGCCTGATGTGCCCATTACATACCACCAAAAGAAAAGAATGATCAAATCAGTCAGAAGGCCACCAAAACCTGCTCAAGAGGACTACCACGTTATGGACAGACCAGAACAAGTCATTATTCTGCGCCTCAGAACAGGGCATAATAGATTACGCAAACACGTGTATACAAAATTCAAGATTGGTGACTCAGCCATGCGCACATGCGTTTTGCCGTCGCAGACAGCAGTGCACATACTCCAAGACTGCCCAAACTACAACATATCCAGGCGAACCTTCTGGCCTAGAGAGACAACAGTGGAAGATAAACTCTATGGACCGCTGAGTGAACTAAGAAAGACTTGGATTCATACAAGAGACAAAATTGCTGTTACAGACATATTTCAAGCGAACGAAAGAAGAAGAAGAAGAAGAAGAAGAAGAAGAAGAAGAAGAAGAAGAAGAAGAAGAAGAAGAAGAAGAAGAAGAAGAAGAAGAAGAAGAAGAAGAAGAAGAAGAAGAAGAAGAAGAAGAAGAAGAAAACGAAGAAGAAGAAGAAGAAGAAGAAGAAGAAGAAGAAGAAGAAGAAGAAGAAGAAGAAGAAGAAGAAGAAGAAGAAGAAGAAGAAGAAGAAGAAGAAGAAGGAGAAGAAGAAGAAGAGAAGAAGAAGAAGAAGAAGAAGAAAACAGGACCGCATGAAGTCTAAATGAAGTGTATAAGAAACATAACATGAAAATTCGCATCAGTAAAACAGAGGTAATGTCAATAACCAAAGAAGCAAAAACAACAAAGATCCATCTAAAAGAACACCCTCTGAAACAAGTAAGGAGCTTTAAGTATGTAGGAAGTATCATCATCATCATCATCATCATCATCATCATCATCTTCCACTTCTGCCGTCAAACGTCGTGGGGAGGAATAATTTGCGCTCCAGCGCCCGGTGCGCGGCGCTTGATAGTGTAATTCCGTGTGATTGTACAATGTCTTTGATGTCGTCAATCCATTTTATTCTTGGACGTCCTCTTGGTCTTGTCGCAGATGATCTTTGATGTAAGGCCAATGATGGTAGTTGCTGGTGTTGCATTCTAACGACATGGCCAAACCACTTGATCTTCTGTCTTTCAATAAATCATTAAATGTGGCACAATGTGTTGATCCCACTGTCTGTCTGATAACAGCATTTCTTACTCGGTCTCGGATGGTTAAGTTGACAGCTCTCCTCAGGCATCTCACCTCGCAGGTGTTGATTTTGCGAGAGTATGATTGGGATAAAATCCAAGTTTGAGATTGGTAGCATATGGTAGGTGTGAATATGCTGTTAATTATCTGTCGTTTTGCGGACATGGGTATATTTGGATGTTTCAGTAAGGGTGATAGTTGATATGTAAGTGCACTAGCTTTTTGACATATGATTTCGCATTTCTCTGTCCAATCTGCCATCTTCTGTGATCATACTTCCAAGATATTTGAATTCTTTAACTTGTTTCAGAGTTGTGCAATCTATCGGTGTGCCCGGTGTTCTGCTAACTTGCATTACTTCAGTTTTGGCTGTATTTATACTCATATTGTATCTGGTGCATGTTGAACTCAGATTATTAATATGATTTTGTAGTCTGCCCTCATCGCTTTAAAACAGGCACTGATCTTCTGCAAATAGTATTTCGGAAGTATATCATCAATGGGCAAATCAGAAGACGAGATCAAAAATAAATGTAATAAGGCAAACCAACTCATTAGACAAATGGCACCAATACTAAAGAAAAAACACACATCAATAGTTACTAAGAAAGCACTCTATAACACAATCTCTCTACCAACTCTATGCTACCAATGCCAAACCTGGACACTGACAAAAAAAGAAAAAAAAAAACATCACATCAACAAAAATGGGATTCCTGAGAAGAAACCATGAGTGGGGTATTGACCCCAGAAAAATCCATAGTATACAAGAAGACAGGAACACTGAGCTGATCCACGACTCTGGTGATCGAGTGAAATGGCGAGTCATGACCGCCCACACTTTCTGGCATGGCACATGATTGATTGATTGATACAAGAAGAGAGAAAGTCAGACATGAAGACACCATGACTAAAATGGAGGTTATAGCAGCGCTAGATTTTATCAGAAAACAGCAAGTTAAATTATTTGGCCATGTACCTTGACTACTAAAAAACTGCTATGTCGCTTTACCAGCTTAAAAGCCGACAGGGTCGACTTCATTGCACGGGTTTTTATCCCATATGGTTCAGTCTCTTTCCGCAGCGCGGAAAGCGTCGCACAAAGTACGAACTCCGTAGCTCCAGCGACCCTCCGGAGTCTCCGAAAAAATGCACTAGTGAACCGAAGGGTGCAGCCCAGAATCGAACCTACAACCTTCGGAGCCCGAGGCATATGGCTTGACCACTTCGCCACGGAGACTCCCGAAACTATTACGTTATAGAGAGAACAACAATGGAAGACAAATGGGAAATGCTCAAAACAAGCATTATATATATATATATAAAGTTAGTTGTATGTCCTTTTGCAGTAAACACAAGGATTTTTTGCTATTGTGATGTCTTGGCAAGTTTACGTTCAGCAGGAGGCTGAGTGGTCTTGAGGTATGGTGTCCGCCTCGAGTACTCGAGGTCCCGGGTTCAAGCCCCGGTGACGGTCGGGATTTTTTCATGTGGACTTCTAGTAACAAAAATTTCCCCTGGTCTCCGAGTAGTGAGATCGGACGCCCGTGTTGAGCACGTAAAAACATCCATTGGCAGTTGGAAATCGAAAAAGAGTAGCCTAACAGAGCTGCCCGGACAAAATTTCGAGTTAAAAATCTACCTAAAGTATTTCAAGATCCTCGCAGGTGCTACGGAATTCATGCACTGAACTGAGATTCTCCGGACTTAGGTTTGAGTTAGGAATAAAACGGAGCACTTATGGGTTATACCCGTGTGCCGTGATGTTGATCCGTCGACTAAACTAAACTTATCTGCGTGATAAACGGGATTACGGAGAAAGTGGTGTAACCCCTCGGCCAGAGAGACCGGCCACAAAGACATACACATCGTTTATCCTACAATATGAGAGCCGAGAGCATTGGCACACCTTACAATGTAGCCGCACTGTCTGTGTACACTTATTACCACAGGTTCACAATAAGTCGGTTATCATGTATAATATTTAACATTTGTGTTTTTGGATAACCGTAAGTGTTTGTGGTGTCCTCCGTAAAGGCTTTGTCTCATTTAGTTTTATTTTCTTACCTTTTTCGCACGAACGCACGCAAGCACGCACACGCACACGAGCGTGCACACACACACACACACACTCACACAGACACGTATACGCGCGCGCACACACACACACACGCACACACTACGTACACACACACTCGGCGAAGGGTTTACGGACGCGGTTCGTCATCCCGCTTACCCGTGTTCGAAATACAGCTGCGCGCGATTTAGCAGCATACCGCGGTGCGATGGTTTATTACGAAATGGTATGAGTGCCGGCCGCTCAGAAAGCAATGGCAAACTACTGAGCGTAATCTTGCCAAGAAATCAACAGACAGCTGAAATGTCCTGTAAAAGGATATGCGATTTTTTTTTTTTTTATGTCTTTGTGGCAGTCAAACACGTCGCTGAATGACTTACAGATACGAATTCCGCCTCCAACCCCAGCAGAATGCTACGATTTATAATTTAGATTGTGCAGATTTTTACAACATACGACAAGAATGATATCCTCTCCTCTGACCCTGCAGTTGTTGGTCGCGTGTCCATTTTCTCGAATAAACGTGAAAAAACCATGGATGCCTTTAGCCGGCTGAGCATTTTTAAAATCCCTCGAGGGTTGTATATTTGAGAAAGGACGACAAACAGGACGCAGTTCAGGCTAAAGTTCCCACTCTGAAGTCAAACCTACAGACAGGCACAAAATAATATATATAACAAGTGTGATTCTCTGCTCCATAACACTAATAAAACACAATTAAAACATACTATTTTGAAGCACATAATTTTCACAGAAAATGGAAAATGCCAGGAACACACCAGGCAGATTGTACTGAGAAGAATAATATAAACGCTATTGTCTATTTAGTTATAATTATTATTCTTTTAAATTTAATTTTTTTAAATACTCCTTAAAATACTTTGTGATAGGCAAAACAAATTTAGGGGCATAAGTGTGGCCCATTAGCGCATTCATAATTCGACATGTGCCATCATATTATGACATATTATGACGAACTTTCGCTTTTAGTCTTATTTTCAATGACTACTAAATAATCTAACTGACTACTGACTACTGCACGTGGTATTAGTTTTAGAATCTATCACAAAGTCCTTTATTTCAGAACTAGCTGACCCGGCCCGGCTTCGCCCAGTCCCTGGAGGGGATCTATCTATCTATCAGTCTGTCTGTCTGTCTGCTTGTTTGTTTGTCTGTCTGTCTGTCTGGCTGACCCGGCCCGGCTTCACCCAGTCCCTGGTGGGGAGCATCTCATTTAATTCATATAAGTAGTCATATAAGCTCCCGTTCCCGACTATATGTCTGTCTGTCTGTCTATCTGTCTGACCCGGCCCGGCTTCACCCAGTCCCTGGTGGGGAGCATCTCATTTAATTCATATACGTAGTCATATAAGCTCCCATTCCCGACTATCTGTCTGTCTGTCTGTCTATCTGTCTGTCTGTCTGTCTGAGCCGGCCCGGCTTCACCCAGTCCCTGATGGGGAGCATCTCATTTAATTCATATATGTAGTCATATAAGCTCCCGTTACCGACTATCTGTCTGTCTGTCTATCTATCTATCTATCTGACCCGGCGTGGCTTCGCCCAGCTCCTGGCGCACAGTAACTTAAAAGAATGTCCTTCCACACACCATCCATTATTTTTAATGAAAACTGTTTTTAATCACCTACATGACTGTAGATAACTTCTTTAAGCATAAAAAGATGAGTTACAATGTTATGCATTATGCATTATTTTTATAAAAACTTTGAAAATGCCTTAATGATTGTATCATTATTTATTATAACTCATATGCCTGTAAATAACTATAGACAAAGAGTTTATAAATCTTTGAAATCGATGCAACAAAGTATCTAGAAATGTTATTAAAAGTTATGCCTCTTGAAATAACTTTTCTAGAGTTAAGTCCCCTTGCTATATAGAAATTATAATGAAAAATGAAATATTAAATTTTAGTAAGTAAGTAGCCGATTTTACACTAAAAAACTATGGCAGAAAGTTGCACAGGAATGAAAAGAAGACGTGTAGAAAATTTCATCTCAATCGGATGGACCGTTCGCGAACGCATAAAGACCGGACGGACACACATCGCCTTTTATAGATATAGATAACTATAATCTAAATTTGTTTCAAACTCTAGTTCGATGTAAATCTACGCGGTCGCAAACTAGAATGCGTTGACATTTCTCAAATAATCAAAACACACCACTTTAAACATTCGTTTTCTACTAAAACACAATTAATCCGAGCGCCTTGTCTCACACTGGCGGAAGAGGAATCGTTGCGGTGCTACCATTTCCAGCAGTCACAGTCGGCCTTCTTCTAGTGACAACGAGTTTGTGGTATGCACAATGAGGCCGTGAACCGGTCGTTGCTATTTTTATGTTAGCTGTTCCCGTCCACGTTTTAGGCTATCACATCGAAAATGAGTCTGTTATTGTAAAATTAGGATTTTAGAAGCGGGGAACAAACCAGCACTGTTACGGTGGTAATATTGAATGGTATTGCGGGGAATATTCACAGCGACGTTGACGGCTTGCGAAAAAATATACCACACTGATCATAAACCAGTCATAATTTAAAAAAAAAAACAATTCCAACACACAAGAAAATAAGAAGCAAAAAGGTAACAACGCATGTCATCAATTATAGGAGGCTTGAAGAAAATACGGTTAAAGACGAATTCAATCAAGAAATAAAAAAAACTACATAAGAACATCCCTGATGACTGCTCAAGCGTAGATAAGGAATTGGCAATTTTCAAGGCTGCTATGCTCGACACACTGGAAAATAAATGTGGAACAAAGAAAATAGGGCAGGACAAAAGATTAAGAACAGCTTGGTGGAACAACGAAGTTAAAGACAGCATATTCAAAAAGAAGGTAGCGTTCAAAAATGGATCACAACCAACCTGAACAAGACTATGTTACTTATATAATTGCACAACGAAATGCCAAACGAACAATTAGAGCATCTAAAGATGAATCCTGGAGAATCTATGGTGAACAGATGGCGACCCTTAGTACAGGCTGTCCAAGAGAATTTTATAAACGTGTCAATACAATGAGAAACAGAGATGCATGCTACAACCCAACCACTATCATAAACAGCAAAAGAGGTATACCAATATTTAATCCACAACAAAGACTAGCAAGGTGGGCAGAATACTTTCAAGAACTACTTAACCCCACACGTAACATATAAAATCTAACTTTTGTGCCTAAAAGTCATGGACAACAAGAACCAAATTTCATACCTGCAGAAGTCAAAGCAGTTATACAGAAAAGTCCTAACAAATAATCGTCGGGTCCAAATGGAATAACCACAGAAACTATTCAGACCTGTGGGAAAACAGGAGTTAAATGGCTGACAAGACTTTTTAATATAGTTTGGGAAGAAAGAAAAGTCCCAGATGATTGGCATCAGGCAATAATAGTGCCAATATGGAAAAAGAAAAGCAATATGAGAGAGTAAGAAACATAAATAGGCATATCACTCCTGAGCCATATGTACGCAAAACTATTGGAACAAAGAACTGGACCCATAGTTGAACAACAGTAAAGCAAAGTAGCCTACAGTTCGGTTTTCGGAAAAGTAAAAGTTGCACTGATGCACTATTTACACTTAGACAAATATGTGACAAAACTATCGAATATAGAGATCAGCAGAATATTGTGTTTGTAGATCAGGAAAAGGCTTTCGATATAGTAGACAGATACAAATTATGGACCATCCTTGAAGACTATGGGATAAAAGGGCAATTGCTAGAAAACATCATAGCCTTGACCTCTCGAGCCGAAGTGCAGTAAGAACACAAGAAGGTATATCAGATATGTTCACAGTCAATACAGAAGTGAGACAGGAATGTGTGCTCTCTCCTCTGCTATTTAATGTCTACATGGACAGAATATACAAAGAAGCAAGTCTTGACAGAACAGATTCAGAAAATTTAGAACTCTTTACTCCAGATGAAACAACTGATACACAGGAAATAAATGAACTTCTATTTGCAGACGATCAGTCCTGTTTTACGGCGATGAGGGCAGACTACAAAATCATATTAATAATCTGAGTTCAATCTGCAGCAGATACAATATGAGTATAAACACAGCCCAAACCGAAGTAATGCAAGTTAGCAGATCGCCGGGCCCACTAAGTATCAGATAAATAGCACAACTCTGAAACAAGTTAAAGACACAGAAGATAACAAATTGGACAGAGAAATCGAAATCAGATGTCAAAAAGCTAGTGCACTTACATATCAACTATCACCCTTAGTGAAACATCCAAATATACCCATGTCCGCAAAACGAGAGATAATAAACAGCATATTCACACCAACCTTATGCTACCAATCTCAAACCTGGACTGTACCCAAATCACACTTTCGCAAAATCAACACCTGCGATATGAGATGCCTGAGGAGAGCTGTCAACTTAACAATCCGAGATCAAGTAAGAAATGCTGTTATCAGACAGACAGTGGGGTCAACACCTTGTGCCACATTTATTGAAAGACAGAAGATCAAGTGGTTTGGCCATGTCGTTAGAATGCAACACGAACAACTACCATCACTGGCCTTACATCAAAGATCATCTGCGACCAGAGCGAGAGGGCGTCAAGAAGAAAATGGATTGACGACATCAAAGACACTGTACAACCACACGGAATTACACTATCCAGTGCCGCCCACCGGGCGCTGGAACGCAAATTACTCCTCCCCAAGACGCTTGACGGCAGAAGTGGAAGATGATGATGATGATGATGATGATGATGATGATGATGATGATGATGATGATGATGATGATGATGATGATGATGATGATGATGATGATGATGATGATGAACTAAATTAACTACTCATAATAATGTTGTTGTTTTCTTCAGGCAGCATTTTGAATTTTTAGAAGGAATGCTATGTTAAATAAAATGTTGATGAGGAGAAAGCATTTTGAATAGAAAATTAACGCCCACAAACGACATGTTTCAATATTTTATTTGAGGAACCACAAATAACACATGAATGAAACTTCAATGTGGTTCCTGAATGGCTTACCTATTCGAAGGTACACATGACTACCTGACCTTCAAAGCGCGACCAAGTATCAACATGAGACACTCTTAAGACAAACACAGAAATGGTTGGCTTGCAAGCTGGCTATACACCCACGATTGCGATGTTGTAGGCGGGTAGCTGAATGCCTCAGCTCAAAGCCTTTAAGGTTTCTTTGGTTTACCTTATGCTGGTTCAATATTTGTTTATGCCAAATGTGTTAGCCTTCGTTTTCTGATCCCTCCTTCTCTTGTCAGCGTTTGGCACACATATTTACATTTGTTGTTACTGAGGAAGGACACGTTGATAAAACTGTTTAAGGTCCTCGAGTGTATGTTTTAGAATGAGTAAAGTAAGCACATTACAGCACTGTGGGGATGCGATTTTGGGCGTACAGCCTCCGTGAACAGACGCAGAGAGAGGGGCAAAGTGGGCAGTATTGCGTCAGACGCCTTAACTGCTCCAGAGTCCTGTACACATCGAGTGAGGCTGGGTCGACCCTAGAGAAACCACGAGTGGGGTATTCACCCCAGAAAAAACCCTAGTACACACTTGGTGAGTCTAGGTCGACCCCAGAGAAATGTCTGGTGTACACTGAGTGAGACAAGGTCGACCCCAGAGAAATATCTGATATTCATTGAGTGAGACTGGGTCGACCCCAGATAAATCCCTAGTACACACTGGGTGAGGCTGGGTCGATCCCAGATAAATGTCTAGTATAACTGAGTGAGACTAGGTCGACACCAGATAAATGTCTGGTACACACTGGGTGAAACTAGGTCGACCCCATAGCAATGTCTGGTGCATAATGGGTGAGACTAGGTCGACCCCAGAGAAATGTCTGGTATACACTGAATGAGGCTAGGTCGACACCAGAGAAATGTCTGGTATACACAGAGTTAGACTAGGTCGACCCCAGAGAAATGTCTGGTATACACAGAGTTAGACTAGGTCGACCCCAGAGAAATGTCTGGTATACACAGAGTGAGACTAGGTCGACGCCAGAGAAATGTCTGGTATACATTGAGTGAGACTGGGTCGACCCCAGAGAAATCCCTAGTACACACTGGGTGAGACTGGGTCGATCCCAGATAAATGTCTAGTATAACTGAGTGAGACTAGGTCGACCCCAGAGAAATGTCTGGTATACATTGAGTGAGACTGGGTCGACCCCAGAGAAATGTCTGGTATACATTGAGTGAGACTAGGTCGACGCCAGAGAAATGTCTGGTATACATTGAGTGAGGCTGGGTCGACCCCAGAGAAATGTCTGGTATAACTGAGTGAGACTAGGTCGACCCCAGATAACTGTCTGGTATACACCGAGGGAGGCTGGGTCCACCCCAGAGAAATGTCTGGTATACTCTTAGTGAGACTGGGTCGAAATTAGAGAAATGTCTGGTATACACTGAGTGAGGCTGGGTCCATCCCAGAGAAATGTCTGGTACACACTGGGTGAGACTAGGTCGACCCCAGAGAAATGTCTGGTATACTCTTAGTGAGACTGTGTCGAAATTAGAGAAATGTCTGGTATGCACTGAGTGAGGCTGGGTCAACCCCAGAGAAATGTCTGGTATACACTGGATAAGATGAGTCGACCCCAGAGAAATGTTGGTATACACTGAGTGAGAGTGGGTTGAAACCAGAGAGCAAAATTTCCCCTGGTCTCTGGGTAGTGAGATCGGACGCCCGTGCGTTTCGTTGAGCACGTTAAAAAATCCTGGCAGTTTGAAATCGAAAAACAGTAGCCTAACGGCGCTGCCCGGGCAAAATTTCGAATTAAAAATCTACCCAAATTATTTCAGGATCTTCGCCGGTGCTACGGAGTTCGTGCACTGAGTTGATTCTCCGGACTCAGGCTTGAGTTAGGAGTAGAACGGAGCACTTATGGGTTACACCTGTGTGCCGTGATGTTGATCCATCGACTAAACTATACTAAACTGCTTGCATACTATTTTCTGAAGAATGTCTTACACCTGAATGGGTACTCCACTGGATTTATAAAGCGCCACTGCCAACAGCCAAAACAAAAACCCGTCGAAACTTCAGTACCTACATTCAAGGTAGTTATCCAGCTACCATTTCCAGGGGATGACGTAATGCAACATCTACAGGACCGGCTCGTTACAGCAGTCGGTCAAACATTCTATGCTGCAACTCCAGTTATTAGGTACAGAACCACACTTATTCTCACCTAAGCAGTAAAAGAACTGTCCCTCTGTACGCCAATTCCAATTGCATTTACCAATTCACATGCAGGTGCCGGTCTACCAACATCGGCAGAACAGAGAGGCAGTTAAATAAAAGGGTGGTCGAACACATACCCAATTGGATTAACAAGATAATACACAGAGTGGTGGGAACCTGGCCAAGCCGACACACCACAAACCTCCTACGTCATCGATTGGACATGACGTTCTGGAAACCGGTCACGTGATTGACAGAGGCAATGCGTTTCGGGTGTTGTTTAACATACAAAATAGTCGCTTGTTTTAGTTCGCAGAAGCCATCATGATTAATCTGCATAGGCCAGTTTTGTACAAAACAGAAAGACATGATAGTTAGTTTAAAATTACCGTGGTAGACAATTGAAATTACTGTGCGAACATGTTTTTATTTCAGCTTGAAGGATCTATCTAGTTACTTTACTTTATGGTGTGTGATGTCTGCAATATGTACCTGGTGAGATGCATCGAAAATATGCCAGGCAGTGAATCGTGCAATCTATTGTTTGTGTCTTCGTTATTCAAATTCACTACAGGAAAACATTGTTTTGATACTGTTTTCTGTTCAATATCCAATTGTCTCCCACTTTGAGAGCAATATTATCCTGGAACATATCACCGACAATGAGTACAGACAAAAGTGCCAAAGCGCGGCTTGTCTTACCTTTTCCAAGACTGACATAATCCCGAAAATGATTGAACATAAATCCTGCCCTAAGTCTGCCTTGGTGGAGCTCAATGCTCAGCTGGTATTCCGAAAGCTGCGGAATGTCTATTTCCTGTGGAGCATGAAGTGGACAATAAACATTGCATAATAACACCAATGTAAAATATAATTCAGAAACGTTTCATTTCTCGTGTGTCTGGACAATCTATTAAGGTGGCTTCTGTTACATTGTGCTTTAAATTCGTCAACTATTCTTTCCTTGGTGTTTTCCTTGTTCTGCAACATCGTCAATACAGCCGCCAGAACACGTGGATGTGTTATTGTCAGATTGTCAGACATCTATATTATCTAAATATTAATATCTGGTGCGACTATTGCGAACCTTTTTTTTTCCTAAGCTCCCTGTGCATGTTACTCCTAAAGCCTTTTTTCACATCTAATTTTACGGTTCATAATTCATCGTTTTTGATAATTTATCAGTTTTTAATATGTAAGAGTGGCGTGGCGATTTGTCACGGGCTTAAAGGAAGTTAAGTTTAAAGTTTTGAATATAAGTTATGTTTAAAGTATTGAGTATAAACTGTACCATCAAGCATCGTTGGAGGTGCCAGATGGCGACAGTGTAAAAACAATATCCTTTCTGATTTTATAGAATCTCGTGCTAGACGACCAAAAATCGTTGTTGTGTCCAATTTATAAACGGCCATCGAGGGTCTGAACTATACTGACAGAAGGATTGGAGTCAGTGGATATCCAGCGATGCAATGGCCTGAAACTACGGAGTGCTGAAACTTCTTGGCACCCGTCAGCGAACTTTCAAATCATGCTTGAAATGATCATCCAGCTTATAATAGTCCGGTATTAAACCTCTATTTTCACAAACGATATTTCCTCCGAAGCCGGAGAGTGTCTGCCTGTACGGCGAGGAACCACCAGTCTGCACACCAATAAGCCAGACATGGGACAACGGATACTCACGCAAACCTCAGGTCCTGTATGACATCACACTGATGTTGGACAATAGGATGCCTTCATCCGACATACAGCACTTCGCGTTGGAGCTCAAGCCAACGAACACAAGCAAGCAAGCAACAAACGATATGTCGTCCTTACTATGAATTGCAGACTTACTACAAATGACACACTGCTTTGGCAGTATATATAATTTACTCTACAAATGATGCCATCCTGCTTTGGCAGTATACATATAAATTCAACCGACTCAATGACGTATGCGTGTCCAAACCTTGGAGAAAAGACCCTGGACTGGCCAGTGTGTGTACGATCAAGAATGTCCCGTTGTTCGCTCACTCACAGGGAAATTAGAAGCCCCGGCAGCAGTTTTCCCTGCATGTTCCGTGCCCATGTACACACACCCCCTTTCAGGTGAACATGTTTCAGTAGTCTGGACTTAATAGTGGACATGCTTCAGTAACCTGGACTTAATAGTGGACATGTTTCAGTAACCTGGACTTCCTGGTGAACATGCTTCAGTAACCTGGACTTCCTGGTGAACACGTTTCAGTAGCCTGGACTTCCTGGTGAACACGTTTCAGTAGCCTGGACTTCCTGGTGAACACGTTTCAGTAGCATGGACTTCCTGGTGAACACGTTTCAGGAACCTGGACTTCTTGGTGAAATCGTTTCCTTAGCCTGGACTTCCTGGTGAACATGTTTCAGTAACCTGGACTTCCTGGTGAACATGTTTCAGTAACCTGGACTTCCTGGTGAACACGTTTCAGTAACCTGGACTTCCTGGTGAACATGTTTCAGTAACCTGGACTTCCTGGTGAACACGTTTCAGTAACCTGGACTTCCTGGTGAACATGTTTCAGTAACCTGGACTTCCTGGTGAACATGTTTCAGTAACCTGGACTTCCTGGTGAACATGTTTCAGTAACCTGGACTTCCTGGTGAACATGTTTCAGTAACCTGGACTTCCTGGTGAACACGTTTCAGTAACCTGGACTTCCTGGTGAACATGTTTCAGTAACCTGGACTTCCTGGTGAACATGTTTCAGTAACCTGGACTTCCTGGTGAACATGTTTCGTCTTCTTCTTCTTCTTCTTCTTCTTCTTCTTCTTCTTCTTCTTCTTCTTCTGCGGATGTGACTGCGTTGTGCCTGTTTACAGCAGAGCTGCGTTCTTGCGCCGTTAGGCCGACACATCCGACTTCTGCGGGCATTTGTTGACCGGGTTAACCTTCCCGGGGAACATGTTTCAGTAACCTGGACTTCCTGGTGAACATGTTTCAGTAACCTGGGCTTCCTCGTGAACATATTTCAGTAACCTGGACTTCCTGATGAACATGTTTCAGTAACCTGGACTTCCTGGTGAACACGTTTCAGTAACCTGGACTTCCTGGTCGGCCATGCCTAAAACGAGTACCAGATAATTTGCTGGTCAGTTAAGGCAGCGGACGTGAGACTGGAAACATCACCCGTCGAGTGCCGGCGCGTCGAAAATATGGGCCCAGCACCATATAGCCCATACGTCTGAAGGTGTAAAGACGTGTCCTTTACTCTACAAAGGAAAATATTGCTTTAGAGTTTTCACTGGGAGTAGAATTCCATTACTGATCAGTGTGATTGACAAGCTGTACGCAAGGCTTCAACTATGTCAACACAAAAGGCTGCACTTCATGTCTGTCCACAATTGACACTCTGTGTGATCCTACATGTACAAGTTGCTAACCAGGATTGGGAACCTGACACCAAACAGCAGGTGTCATCTGTGAGGTGTTTGACCATTGTCTGTACCTTCAGCCAGTGGGTCAGAGCATTTTAGTCACCCAGCATGGGAAGGAAATACGGACTTTCTGAATTCCCTTTAAAATTTTTATAAGCACAGACAAGAACACCGCGGACTGATAAGAAGAATAAGGAAGATTAATGAAAATTAACGCACAAAGAAAAAGAAACAACTGCTTAATTGCAACAGAAGGGATAATCCACATTCTTTGGGTTCGTCTGAGAATGGGAAAGATGGAATACATCGTGACAACGAAAACGCTGGAGGGGAGGTGAGGCGGGGGAGACAGAGAGAGAAGATTATAGTTTGGCATTATGGCATGGAGGAACATCAGTGTCGTAAATGATTGGCAGTTCATGAGATTATAAGCAGAAGAAGCAGAAAACCAGAGAACCATGAAACGATTTATACTCAATGCGCACCAAAAAGGTATGACATCCGACTGAATGAATGCATCGTACGAAAACAAAAAGAACTGCGGTGGGCTTTCTACTCACATGGTGCACTGAAAACTCCGGCTTGTGAGCGGACAAAATCCGAGGGCTAGACTTTCATTTATAGATGTTTATATATATATATATATATATATATATATATATATATATATATATATATATATATATATATATATATATATATATATATATATATTATTCGTAAACGACCAATAAACTCTTCATGGATTCATATTCTCATTAACTGTTTTTAAGCCTCCATTCTCTGTCTTCATTGACAGATTGAGAACCCATATGTGGAAAGAATGAGATAACGGGGGATCGGCAGGGGTTCTGGAAGAATCTCAAAACTGAGAGGGAAGACAGGAGAACATTTAATCAGATAGCGGTGGGAACGATTAGTAGTATGACTCTTCGCTGGCTGTTAAACGAGGGGACTGATTACGTATGGGAATGTCCTGAGTGCAGTGATGTCGGTTCTTAACTCAACTCAACTCTCTGTCTTCATAGCCTTTGACTAGAGTACTATCTCTCTCTCTCTCTCTCTCTCTCTCTCTCTCTCTCACACACACACACACACACACACTAATGGAGAATGAAACAGCGCTAGCGCAGTGACTAGCCTGCTTGTCTGCCGGCCCAATGACTAGCCTGCTTGTCTGCCGGCCCAATGACTAGCCTGCTTGTCTGCCGGCCCAATGACTAGCCTGCTTGTCTGCCGGCCCAATGACTAGCCTGCTTGTCTGCCGGCCCAATGACAAGCTTGCTTGCCTGCAGGCCCAATGACAAGCCTGCTTGTCTGCCTGCCAAGTGACTTGCTTGTCTGCCGGCCCGGCTGCTAGCCTGCTTGTCTGCCGGCCCGGCTGCTAGCCTTCTTGTCTGCCTGCCCAATGACTAGCCCGCTTGTCTGCCTGCCCAGTGGCTTGCTTGTCTGAAGGCCCAGTGACTAGCATGCTTGCCCGCCGGCCCAGTTTCTAGTCTGCTTGTCTGCCGGCCCAGTGACTAGCCTGCTCGAACTCACGTGTGTACACAACTGTCAGTTGCCTGTGACATACTTACATCCAAGTCCACTATATGGTGAAGCAGGAGAAGTCCATTGGCCTGTCTTGTCTTGAAGGAGAAGCTGTAATGCTGGCCTTGCTGGTCGGTCATCTCTGGTATAAAGTCCATGAAGGAGACGCCTGGCTGGTTGAAGGTCCATGTCTGTTCACTAAGCTGATCACTGTTGCTGCTGACGCCCACGGCAGCCAGCAAACATATCACGAGAACTGTGTGAGCACTGGCTGTACCCACTGCCACTGGCTTGTGATTTCCTTGACCAGGCATCCTGGCTTAGACCATTGTCTAGAAAATTATAGACGAAAGCGTCATTACAATGTCTTATAATCATCAATCTTTATGTTATAAGCAAGCGTTTTCCTATGTTCTTGCTGCAGGATAGTATGTTGATGTTGAGACGTTCTTATCTAAGAGAGAGTCAGCGGACAAACAGAAGAAGTGGGTCCCACTACTTAATCTATGACATTAAATTATAACGTCAGTAAATGAGTCTTGTACAGAGGTGAGTGAGTGCTAATTTCAGGATTATTGTGACAACTAATGTCCTGTGACACGTCAACGGGAACATTGATGTTGAGCATATCTTGAAGATACATTTTAGAAAGCTGTTATTTAGTTGCATGTCCTTTACAGGGCGTTGTAGTCAACCCCAGCATTTATTTTCTGTTTGTGATTTACTAGGCAATGCTATAAGTAGTCTGCCATTGTTTTCTGAACGGCCGACGCCTCAAACCATTGAAATCGACGTCAAGCGGTCTCGATTCGGTATGGCGGGAAATTATGAGACCGCTCGTCACACTATCCCCTAAGACACAGAACCAGTATACATAGGTGTGTGTGTATGTGTGTGTGTGTGTGTGTGTGTGTGTGCGTGTGTGTGTGTGTGTGTGCGTGTGTGTCCCAAAAGAAAATAAATCAGCATTAAATAATAGGGAAACGAACCCAGAAAATAGCACATGTTACATACTGGTAAACATCTCAAATATGCGGTCTTAAGGACATAAGGAGGACACAATGAACACTACTTTAAATACTCTCCAACAAAAAGGAGCTCTACATCTGTCTTACAACCGTGGATAATTGTAACGCAGACATCAACTGTGTAGAGCTATATAGTTGAAGCATGGCATATCTCAACAACATCAAAGCTGGAGACATTCGTCACCAGATCTCTGCGTCTCACTGCCTCGCATGATCATCATAATCATCTTCGTGTAACAAGTAGTATTTTAACGGCGCCCCCAGCACGGCTCTCCCGGCAGATTCTCGACCCGCTGCCAGTTCCCATGCCTCATGCACGTTCACGCTCAATGCGCGTTCACTGTTCCGTGTTTATCTTCGTGCTCATCGAGTCTGGACTCTTCGTCCACGAACCATGCCATCCTTGGTTGTTCTTTCCAAGCCACTGTGGCATTTTAATATGGACAAAGCATTCAGTTGTCCGAGACAGAATGATGTTTATAAGCCAGTTTTCTTATATATTCAAATATTGTAGACTGTCAGTATTCGCATCTTGCAGATTATCAATATTTCAGTTCCTCTTAGTCAACCGTGTTTTAATAATTTGCTATAACAAAAGCCTCAAACAGTGCAAAATCTTCGAAGCCCATCGCTAGTGGCTGACAACTCAAGTGCGTATTTTGCCACATGTTAGACCACGGAGTCACTTATACCGGATTGTGAATCACCAATAACCAATATTCTTGAAACTAAAAGACAGCGATTGGAAACATACAGGGCATAGATTTAAGCAAAACTGTCATAACAAAGGAATACATGTCATGGAGCAACAAATATTGATTGAATACACCACCACTCTAGAAAACTGAGCAGTTCTGCCGTTCGAGTCAAACAACGTAAGCCAAAATGAGAGATGCTATGCAGGTATCTTGCTTATCCGTTTCTAATGTGATGATGAAGGAAAATGATCTTTTGGTGTTATGCTTTCTGATTTCTTTGTGCACATTATGTATTTTAGGATGTAGCCGACGGGTTGGCTTGGTTGTGCTTTTGGCATTTGTTTGTCCCGGAAAAAAAAAACACCATGTGCTCTGTTGTCTCTCGTCAGATCTGTGGATATTATTGATTTTAAATTGCGTCTTTTCTTTCATTTATTTACATATGATATTTGGCTTAAATATACATATGTTATTAATGTGATCCTTGCGTGACATCTCCTATACAGCTAGTTTTCGTGATTTTATGCGCACTGTTTTTGTGTTACACAGGCATGTGCATGTCATTGTTGTTAATTTCTTTGTAATCACCTGTCTGCATGTCACCAGCCTGTGCGTCTCGCGTCAAATAGGCATCATCAATTGTTGATCATCTAATTGTTTATTTGTATACATGCATGTCTAACACTATTTCCAGGAACTTTTTACAACTATTTGGTACATAGTCAAGTGGGTATAGATAATATCTTCACCCTTCACACTACTGGGAAAATGAGGTAGAGGGCATGACGAGAACCCTATTAAGGACAGTGTCCCAGAAGTACATTAGGGCCACGAGTGAATGAATACATAGTGATATTATCAGTACTACTAATTTGCTTACAGAGTGACTGTTTGAGTACTGAGTGAATTTACACAAAGACAAGCAGCAGTGTCTTAATACTTACAGTTGACTGACAGACAGCCACGTGTCCACAATTTTTTTTTTAAACTGCCGACTTTAATGGAATACACTGAAGCAGGCGAACAGTTAGGCTTGACTGGCAGAGATTTGCAAGAGTTTGCGGAAGAAATATTAAAACAACAACAAGCTGGGAGAGAACAAAGACAGAATGAATGGGAAGACAGACGTATGCAGGAAGAGAAAGAAACACAAGTCAATATAATGAAACTAGAACTTGAAAAGTTAAAACAAACTAGTGCTGTCAAAATTGAAAACCAGAAGTATCAGTTTGAGATGGAGAAGGAAACTGCATTAAAGAAATTAGAGCTAGCGTCGAATGGACAGAGCAATGAAGGCAGAAGACTTTTCCACTCTTCACAGCGACTAAAACTGCCATACTTTATAGATAGAGATAATATCCAGGCATATCTGGACAGATTTGAGACCGCGGCTGAGGCGTTTGGGCATGCTAGAGGGAGAGTACGCCATGGGGCTGAGTGAATATCTTACGGGGAAGGCATTGGATACGATGTTCAATTTACCAGTGTCAGAAAGAAATAACTATGTTATTCTACGTCAACGCCGACTTAAGAAGTTCAACCTAACCGAACATGGATACAGAACTAAGTTCAGACAATTTGTGAAAGAGAAAAATCAGGACTTTATACAGATTTTGTCAATACTGTGAAGAACCTCTTTAATAAATGGTTATAGCTAGCAGAAGTAGGAGGAGACTTTAATCGTTTAGTGGACTTGATGCTACGAGGCAAGATATTATCGTCATGTAACACAAACTTAGTGACTTTCTTTCAAGAATGTAAACCAAAGGACATTGAAACAATGTTCCAGTTAGGGAAAACTACATTACTGCACATCTGAACTGTTTTATTGGCAGACAAATTGATATGGACATAGTCTGTGTAGCCTATACGAAACAGGGCCAGAGTCCAGTTATCAGACCAAGATCAACAAGTGTGGACTCAACACATAGGTATGAGCAACATGGACATCAAGACAATGGTTTCCGTAGCAACCATTGTGGCAAATCAGGACGTTACCCATACCACAGGGTGAATTATAAGAGACATCAGAATTTTTATTCGGGTTGTTTTTAGTGTGGCAGCTGGATGCACAAAGCAGCAGAATGTGATGTGCAACCATCCAGTGGGCCAACGAATAACAGGAGGAAGGACATTATTTGTTTCCAATGTGGTAAAAATGGCTACTACCGTATCAATGTACGATGAACAATACTGAACACTCAAATGCTGCCAAAGTAACTTAGACTATCAATAATGAGAGTTGTAGTGGATGAAAACCTCTGTTTGATAAAGACAGTCAGCCTTTCTTAATGGGCAGACACCATTTCCAACAGGATCACTAGTGCACACCGGAGGAAGTCTGAATCTGCATAATGGGTTTGTTAATGACAGTCCAGCATTAACTCTCAGGGATTCCGATTGTACGACCATCGGAGTCCGAAAAAGTCTCGTACATCCTCCCTTGGCTTACAAAGGGAAAAGGGTCAGTGCATAATTTTCAATGGAACAGTTGAATTTTACCCATTAGCCGAGATCACAGTGACAACACCATATATCACAGGCAGAGTGACAGCGTATGTCCTGGACTCCGGAGTCGCATATTTGATAATTGGAAATGTACCAACAGTCAAAGCATTACAGAGGAGGAAATGGATAACTGGTACCACAAATATGGTGTACGAAGTAACGCGATAGTTACCAGAAGACAAACTAGATTAGACACAACAGATGAAGAAGAAGCGACACTTGAAGGAGACACCCAGATAGAGACTAGTGATAGCACAACTTATCAGGAGAAGACTAATCTCAAACAGAGCGTTAGTTACTGTCAAAGACAAGGCATCACTCTTGACAATTGTTTTCAGATGTCCAATACTCCAGAACATAAGCGATTAACGAATGAGAGGTGGAGCTTCGAAGGGAAGAATAATAGTCTCAATTGCCAGTTGTCAGATGACAAGACGATATGCAGACAAGGTGGGATACCTTTAGAGTATTTAAAAAAAATGTTTTTATATCCTTTACAGGGCATCGCTGTCAACATCAGCATCTTTCAGCTGATTATTGATTTCTTGGCAAGATTACGCTCAGTAGTTTGCTATTGCTTTCTGAGCGGCCGGCTCACATACCCCTAAGTTACCGACGCGATTCGAACCACTGCTGATTCTCACCGTCGTCACGTTACTTACAAGAGTATACGAGATTACGGAGAAAAGTCGCTAACCTGTAGGCCAGGAAGCCGGCACCTTTAGAGTATAGAGACGTGATGATGAGAACAGCTCATGATATTTCATGTGCAGGGCACATAGGAATAATGCGTACACAGCAGAGAGTCGTGTCCCAGTTTTATTGGCCAGGATTTAGTAAAGACGGCAAGCTAAGCAGCGGATCCTGTGCACAGGTCAAGAGACAGATATAAAAGTTAGGTCATTTCAAAAAGGGGATAGTAACATCACTGACCCAGCGCTAGTGATATCCAAAAAGTTTTTTAGGTATATCGTGACCATAATTGATTGTTACACGAGATGGCCAGAAACAGTACCTGTCAAACATAGTATAATAGAAGCGACGACTGAAGCACTATTAGCGGTATTTGCTAGTTTGGGTTTATCTAATGAAGTTTTGCCTGACAAGGGGAGACAATTTACGTTTCAGATGATCAGACATGTGAACAGGATGTTACACATCACGCAGTTCTACAGTACAGTTAAAAAAAATTATGTCAGCCATTACATCAGTGTGGTCTGTGTGGACACAGAAGGGCAGACCCAACAAGGTGGTGGGAACACCACAGTGTGTAACAGAACTCAAAAGTATTAAGCTAATTTTGAATCATCCCATTGTAATTCTCCCTAATGTTGACTTCAATGTACACGTGGGGGAGACACACCATCGACAGAAACAGGTGGGTGTGTGATACAAGAGAGGAATCCAGTCGTGCATCCAGTGCTACAGGTCACCAGAGACTAAAGGCTCAAATTTTCAACATGAGAATCTAGCGATTATGGTCTATGTGTGCAACGGTCGATGTGCTCAATGGACAGATAAGTCATTGGGTAGACAGATCACCTACCAGTGACACTCGTACATACAGCAGCAATGAAGAGCTCACGTATTCATCGATGGAGTATATTGCTGCAGGAGTATGCATTTGTGCCGATGCCCATACGGGGTGAAGAAACCACCATGGCAGACTTGTTGTCCAGAAATTACCAAGAGCATGGCACCACATGAACAATGAACTTTATTTTGTGTGTTTTAATTAGAATTTTTTTTTTTTTAATATAACATCTTATGTGTTAGAGTACAGCGCTGATGTAGCGCCGCAACATTTTTCATGCATGTGTTGTATGCAGGGGGTATGTGATAGGTTACTTGTGATTACCTGCTGTAGTATTTAATGGGGTAGTGAAATGAACTAGAGATGGAATATGAGGGAGACATACTTATGACTACTCACGCATCGTTACTTGGTCATAATATAGAGAAGCATTACTCTCCCATCATTGGAAAACCATGTTTTATTTTGAGGTGGGGGTAGTGTAACGTGCATGGGTGTACGAAAATTTGGGGGAACGAACTAGATAAGAATTTTCTAATACTAGCAAGGGTGACTGGGTCAGAGAAGCAATTGGCGGATGTTAGGTCAGAACACGTTGAGGTAGGAATGCCAAAAACAATGGCGGGTCCTAAATACAAATGGGGGTATATCATGGAGATGTCAGTCTCAGTCACGAAGGCACAGAGAAAAACGTGACAGTAAACTAAGAAACAAAGGAAGCCTAGAAATGTAATGTTGGTGGAATGTAGATTGAGGATGCAAGGGGTTACATGGTGTTTCGTGGGAGGTCTGCAAAGAAGGGATAAAGAGAGAAGTCTGAGCAAATGAAAGGCAGTGAGGTTGGTGCTGAGGGAGGTAGATTGAGTGTGAGTGGGCAGTCTGAGTTCTGAGCAGACAGTGGAGGACTGAGGTCTGGCCCAGTAGAGTTGCGTTGAGTTCGATCTGAGTCGAGAGAGAAGAGACTCAGAGGAGGTGGTTAGAGTCACAGACAGAGAAGAGTTCAGAACAGTGTAGTGTGTGAGGCCAGTAAACGGCTATCATGTGGTCGCAGGACCTTATTGTGTGAAATAGAAATATATTTTACTACTTAAGTTTTCCTGATGAGTGTGACAGCATCGTGTTTGTTTCACATTTAATTCTCGTGTGTGCAGCCTGGTGTTCGTTATTGATTTATAGTTGGTGATCAGTCGTTCAACACAACATTCACACTGACATCCTCCAGACACAACCACAGCCACTTCTTTATGTCATAACTTTGTGACAATTATATATATATATATATATATATATATATATATATATATATATATATATATATATATATATATATATATATATACTAGCAGACCCGGCCCGGCTTCGCCCAGTCCCTGGTGGGGAGCATCTCATTTAATTCATATAAGTAGTCATTCTTCTTCTTCTTCTTCTTTCGTTCGCCTAAATTATGTTTATAACTGCAATGTTGTCTCTTGTATGAATCTAACAGTCTTTTTCCCCTTATTTGTGGTTAGATCCTTACGAGGCATAAGGCCCGGCACTGCACCTGTCTGTGGGACCAGAGCAGGGCGAGCACCATAACATGTAGCAGTTGTCAACATAATTCACGGCGTTATTGCGTGGCAGCCTGATTTCTGTGGTGCGCCTCGTGGCTGGCTGCCTCCGTCTTCAGCACCTATCCTTTGCAAGAGTAGACTATGGTCTTACTCGACACACGAACACATAATGCTGTAGTCATATAAGTTCTCGTTCCCGTTACCGACTAACTGTCTGTCTGTCTATCTGTCTATCTGTCTGCCTGACCCTGCCCGGCTTCGCCCAGCCTCTGATGGGGAGCATCTCATTTAATTCATATAAGTAGTAATATAAGTTCCCGTTCCCGTCCGTCTGTCTGTCTGTCTGTCTGTCCCTCCCTCTCTGTCTCTCTGTCTGTCTGTCTGCCTGTCTGTCTAATCATTTATTGGTTGCAGTTAGAACAACCTAGATAAACGAAGACCAACTAACAAAAAGCATTAGAAAGAGCACTTGGAAGGTCTTTACATCTTCCCCAACAATTAACTTGGGTAAATGGAGCGGCGGCAGCAGCAGCAGAAGAAGAAAAAGGAGGGATAGGAGCTGGGAGGAGGAAGAGGGAGGTGGAGGAGGGAGGAGGAGGGAGGAAGAGGAGGGAGGAAGAGATAGGCGGAGAGAGGAGGAGGAGGGTAAAGGAGGGAGGAGTAGGAGTAGGGAGGAATAGGAGGGAGGAGGAGGGATTAAGAGAAGAGAGGAGGAGGGAGGAGGAGGAAGGAGGAGGGATTAGGTAGAGGGAGGAGGAGGAGAGATTAGGAGGAGAGAGGAGGAGGAGAGAAGAGAAGGAGGGAGGAGGAGGGAGGAGGAGGAGGAAGGAGGAGAGGGATAAGGGAGGAGAGGGATAAGGGAGGAGGAGGAGGGAGGATGAGGGGGGAGGATGGAGGAGGGAGGAGGAGGAAGAAGAGAGGAGGAGAATAGAGGAGGAGTGATTAGGAGGAGGAGGGAGGAGGAGAGCAAGGAGAAGGGGGAGGAGAAAGGAGGAGGGAGGAAGAAGGAGGAGGGGGAGGGAGGAGGGTAGGAGGAGTAGGGAGGAGGAGTAGGGAGGCGGAGTAGGGAGGAGGAGGAAGAGGGAGGAGGAGGGAGGAGGAGGGAGGAGGAAGGAGAAGGAGGAGGGAGGATGAGGGAGGAGAAGAACGCAGGAGGAGGAGGGGGAGGAGGAGGGAGGAGGAGGAGAGGGAGAAGGGGGAAGATGGAGGAGGAGGAGGGAGGAGGAGGAAGGAGGAGGAGGGAGGAGGAGGAGAGAGGAGTAGGAGGGAGGAGGCAGAGGGAGGAGGAGGGTGGAGGAAAAGGGAGGAGGTAGAGGGAGGAGGAGGGAGGAGGGGGAAGAGGAGGAGGAGGGAGGATGAGGAGGGAGGAGGAGGAAGAGGGAAGAGGAGGAGGGATGTGGAGGGAGGAGGAGGGAGGAGGAGGGAGGAGGTAGAGGGAGGAGGATAGAGGATGAGGAGGGAGGAGGAGAAGGGATGAGGAGGGATGAGGAGGGAGGAGGAGGAGGGAGGAGTAAGGGGAGGAGCAGGAGGAGGTAGGAGGAGGAGTAGGGAGAAAAAGGGAGGAGAAGGAGGAGGAGGGAGGAGGAGGGATGAGGGGGAGGACGTAGGAGGAGGAGGAGGGAAGAGGAGGGAGTAGGAGGAGAGAGGAGGAGAAGGGAGGAGGAAGGAAGAGGAGTGATTAGGAGGAGGGAGGAGGTAGGAGGAGGAAGAGGGAGGAGGAAGGAGGAGGAAGAGGGAGGAGGAGGGAGGAGGAGAAAGAGGGAGGAGGAGGATGGAGAGGGGGAGGGGAAGAGGAAGAGGGTAGGAGGAGGGGAGAGGAGGAGGAGGAGGATTATAACGCATATGCCTGTAGATAACTGCAGCAAAAAGGTGGGTCTGTCTATCTATCTGACCCGGCGTGGCTTCGCCCAGCTCCTGGCGGGTAGCGTCTCATTAAAATCATACAACAAAATAAAGTAACTTAAAAGAATGTCCTTCCACACACCATCCATTATTTCTAATGAAAACCGTTTCTAATCACCTGCATGACTGTAGATAACTTCGTAAGCATAAAAAGATGAGTTACAATGTTATGCATTATGCATTATTTTTATGAAAACTTTGAAAATGCCCTAAAGATTGTATCATTATTTATTATAACTCATATGCCGGTACATAACTACAGACAAAGAGTTTATAAATCTTTGAAAACGATGCAACAATATGACTATAAGTTATACAGCAATGTTATTAAAAGTTATGCCCCTTGAAATAACTTTTCTAGAGTTAAGTCCCCTCGCTGTATATAAATTACAATGTAAAATGAAAAATTAAATAAAATATTAAGTAAGCAGCTGATTTCACACTAAAAAAATATAACAGTTGGCTGCGCTGGAAAAAAAGGAAGACGTGTAGAAAATTTCATCTCAATCGGATGGACCGTTCGCGAACGCATAAAGGACATACACACCCACCCACACACACACATCCTTTTTTATATATAAGAATATATATATATATATATATATATATATATATATATATATATATATATATAAGAGAATGTTTATGTCTTTGTGTGTCCTTTATGTCCCTTTTGCTACTAAAAGTTATGTCCCTTGATATAACTTTTCTTTAGTTAAGTCCCCTTGCTATATATTAACTATAATTTAATTAAAAAATTAAATTTTATTACGTAAATAACTGTTTATAAACTAACAAACTATGCCAGTTGGCTGCCAAGGAATGAGAAGAACATCTGTAGAAAATTTCATCTCAATCGGATGGACCGTTCGCGAACGCAGAAAGGACATACATCCATACATACATACCTTGTCATATATATATATATATATATATATATATATATATATATATATATATATATATATATATATATATATATATATATATATATATATATATATTGTTGAACCAAACGAATGTTTGAAGACTTAGAAAGTCAAGGCAGGATGCGGTTGCATGGCGTCCGACTATGAAAATATGTGGAATAGACAACAAATGTATTTATAATGCAACAAGACAAAGGACAAACCAACCTTGGATCGTGTTGAGAATGAAACCTAACTTATGTGTTCGGGACAAAAGATCTCTGGAACCGAGTTCAAAGTGGATACTAACTTACGAACATATGTTAGGAACAAACCAATTCTGGGCCGGGATCAAAGTGAATTCTTACTTACAAAATATGTTCGGCACAAAACAACTCTCTGTCTGGTTCAAAGTAAATGGTGAAACATCGCCGCCCACGCTTATCGGCATGGCACATGATGATTTTACCATGTTAGCGACAAAACAACACTGGGTCTGGTTCAAAGTGAATTTGAGCTTTTCGCAGACATCACAGCAAGAGGTATAGTAGTATACATGACAGCAAGCATCTGGTAACAGCAGTAAAGATACTTTAAAGGTAGACACTGAAATGGTGTGAAGTGAGAAATAGTCAGAAGTCATACACAGTTTACATACATCACCGCATTATGCTGTTGACAACCAGTATCCAAACATTCACGCACGCAAGCTGATGTCGTTGTCACTCTGTCGACTTGATAGGGTGTTTTGGGTGTTTGGTCTGGAGTAAACACACTGGCGATCACGATCCAGCCCTTTCTGTTGTTTGATATTTTCATGAAGCTAGTGTTGATTATATTATTAATTCTCGCCTAGCAGTCCTTTCCGCATACATATACCGCTGTCTTTCTCTGCCCCTACTGAATATTTTGTTCCTATGTAAGGCTAATTTCTCTACTTAACCTTTTCTGTTGATGTCATCATCATCAAGTGTCTTGCCGACTTACGTGGGCGATCATGCCTCCCCACATCATGCTCTGCCGATTTGCCTCATAAATTTCATCTTCTAGTAATACCTGCAGCTGTCCACACCTCGGTGTTTGTTGTCTTCTGTGTCCACGCTATGCTCAGCATTTTCCCCTCAAAATCCACATCCGCAAAGCTTCCAGCTCTTCGATAATTTCGTGACTCATTTCTGACATTACAAACAAGGCACAGACGCCGTTTCTATGTCAGCGAGCCATATTGTGGAAATGGCGGCAGACACATTTTTCTGGAATAACCGAAACTCGATTGCCTATGCAGTCAGTATCAATTGAGATCTTTCAATCCAGATAATTTTCTCTTACCAGTTTTATTAGGTTGTGTCTATCTCAGAACCACGCGAACAAAACAAATTCCCGGCCTTGAGATTTGAACCCACAAACACACAAGCCACAGACTACAGCAAGTACATGGCTGTTTCATGCTCGAGTATATAGACAACGACACCACAGACTACAGCATGTACATGGATGTTGCATACTCGAGTATATAGACAACGACACCACAGACTACAACATGTACATGGATGTTGCATACTCGAGTATATAAACAACGACACCACAGACTACAGCAAGTACATGGATGTTGCATGCTCGAGTATATAGACAACGACACCACAGACTACAACATGTACATGGATGTTGCATGCTCGAGTATACAGACAACGACACCACAGACTACAGCAAGTACATGGCTGTTTCATGCTCGAGTATACAGACGACACCACAGACTACAGCATGTACATGGCTGTTGCATGCTCGAGTATACAGACGACACCACAGACTACAGCATGTACATGGCTGTTGCATGCTCGAGTATATAGACAACGAAACCACAGACTACAGCATGTACATGGCTGTTGCTCGCTCGAGTATATAGACAACGAAACCACAGACTACAGCATGTACATGGCTGTTGCTCGCTCGAGTATATAGATAACGACACCACAGACTACAGCATGTACATGGCTGTTGCTCGCTCGAGTATATAGACAACGACACCACAGACTACAGCAAGTACATGGATGTTGCATGCTCGAGTATATAAACAACGACACCACAGACTACAGCATGTACATGGCTGTTGCATGCTCGAGTATATAGACAACGACAACACAGACTACAGCAAGTACATGGATGTTGCATACTCGAGTATATAGACAACGACACCACAGACTACAACATGTACATCGATGTTGCATACTCGAGTATATAAACAACGACACCACAGACTACAGCAAGTACATGGATGTTGCATGCTCGAGTATATAGACAACGACACCACAGACTACACCATGTACATGGATGTTGCATGCTCGAGTATACAGACAACGACACCACAGACTACAGCAAGTACATTGCTGTTTCATGCTCGAGTATACAGACGACACCACAGACTACAGCATGTACATGGCTGTTTCATGCTCGAGTATACAGACGACACCACAGACTACAGCATGTACATGGCTGTTGCATGCACGAGTATATAGACAACGACACCACAGACTACAGCATGTACATGGCTGTTGCTCGCTCGAGTATATAGACAACGAAACCACAGACTACAGCATGTACATGGCTGTTGCTCGCTCGAGTATATAGATAACGACACCACAGACTACAGCATGTACATGGCTGTTGCATGCTCGAGTATATAGACAACGACACCACAGACTACAGCAAGTACATGGCTGTTGCACGCTCGAGTATATAGACAACGACAGCACAGACTACAGCATGTACATGGATGTTGCATACTCGAGTATATAGATGACACCACAGACTACAGCAAGTACATGGCTGTTGCATGCTCGGGTATATAGACAACGACACCACAGACTACAGCAAGTACATGGCTGTTGCATGCTCGAGTATATAGACAACGAAACCACAAACTACAGCATGTACATGGATGTTGCATACTCGAGTATATAGATGACACCACAGACTACAGCATGTACATGGATGTTGCATGCTCGAGTATATAGATGACACCACAGACTACAGCATGTACATGGCTGTTGCATGCTCGAGTATATAGACAACGACACCACAGACTACAGCATGTACTATGATGTTGCATACTCGAGTATATAGATGACACCACAGACTACAGCATGTACATGGATTTTGCATACTCGAGTATATAGATGACACCACAGACTACAGCAAGTACATGGCTGTTGCATGCTCGAGTATATAGATGACACCACAGACTACAGCATGTACATGGATGTTGCATGCTCGAGTATATAGATGACACCACAGACTACAGCATGTACATGGCTGTTGCATGCTCGAGTATATAGACAACACCACAGACTACAGCATGTACATGGATGTTGCATACTCGAGTATATAGATGACACCACAGACTACAGCATGTACATGGATGTTGCATACTCGAGTATATAGATGACACCACAGACTACAGCAAGTACATGGCTGTTGCATGCTCGAGTATATAGATGACACCACAGACTACAGCATGTACATGGATGTTGCATGCTCGAGTATATAGATGACACCACAGACTACAGCATGTACATGGCTGTTGCATAATCGAGTATATAGATAACGACACCACAGACTACAGCAAGTACATGGCTGTTGCATGCTCGAGTATATAGATGACACCACAGACTACAGCATGTACATGGATGTTGCATACTCGAGTATATAGATAACGACACCACAGACTACAGCAAGTACATGGCTGTTGCATGCTCGAGTATATAGATGACACCACAGACTACAGCAAGTACATGGATGTTGCATGCTCGAGTATATAGACAACGACACCACAGACTACATCATGTACATGGATGTTGCATACTCGAGTATATAGATGACACCACAGACTACAGCATGTACATGGCTGTTGCATACTCGAGTATATAGATGACACCACAGACTACAGCAAGTACATGGCTGTTGCATGCTCGAGTATATAGACAACGACACCACAGACTACAGCATGTACATGGATGTTGCATACTCGAGTATATAGATGACACCACAGACTACAGCATGTACATGGATGTTGCATACTCGAGTATATAGATGACACCACAGACTACAGCAAGTACATGACTGTTGCATGCTCGAGTATATAGATGACACCACAGACTACACCATGTACATGGCTGTTGCATGCTCGAGTATATAGACAACGACACCACAGACTACAGCAAGTACATGATTGTTGCATGCTCGAGTATATAGACAACGACACCACAGACTACAGCATGTACATGGCTGTTGCTCGCTCGAGTATATAGACAACGACACCACAGACTACAGCAAGTACATGGATGTTGCATACTCGAGTATATAGACAACGACACCACAGACTACAACATGTACATGGATGTTGCATACTCGAGTATATAAACAACGACACCACAGACTACAGCAAGAACATAGATGTTGCATGCTCGAGTATATAAACAACGACACCACAGACTACAGCATGTACATGGCTGTTGCATGCTCGAGTATATAGACAACGACACCACAGACTACAGCAAGTACATGGATGTTGCATACTCGAGTATATAGACAACGACACCACAGACTACAACATGTACATGGATGTTGCATACTCGAGTATATAAACAACGACACCACAGACTACAGCAAGTACATGGATGTTGCATGCTCGAGTATATAGACAACGACACCACAGACTACACCATGTACATGGATGTTGCATGCTCGAGTATACAGACAACGACACCACAGACTACAGCAAGTACATTGCTGTTTCATGCTCGAGTATACAGACGACACCACAGACTACAGCATGTACATGGCTGTTTCATGCTCGAGTATACAGACGACACCACAGACTACAGCATGTACATGGCTGTTTCATGCTCGAGTATACAGACGACACCACAGACTACAGCATGTACATGGCTGTTGCATGCACGAGTATATAGACAACGACACCACAGACTACAGCATGTACATGGCTGTTGCTCGCCCGAGTATATAGACAACGAAACCACAGACTACAGCATGTACATGGCTGTTGCTCGCTCGAGTATATAGATAACGACACCACAGACTACAGCATGTACATGGCTGTTGCATGCTCGAGTATATAGACAACGACACCACAGACTACAGCAAGTACATGGCTGTTGCATGCTCGAGAATATAGACAACGACAGCACAGACTACAGCATGTACATGGATGTTGCATACTCGAGTATATAGATGACACCACACAGACTACAGCAAGTACATGGCTGTTGCATGCTCGGGTATATAGACAACGACACCACAGACTACAGCAAGTACATGGCTGTTGCATGCTCGAGTATATAGACAACGAAACCACAAACTACAGCATGTACATGGATGTTGCATACTCGAGTATATAGATGACACCACAGACTACAGCATGTACATGGATGTTGCATGCTCGAGTATATAGATGACACCACAGACTACAGCATGTACATGGCTGTTGCATGCTCGAGTATATAGACAACGACACCACAGACTACAGCATGTACTATGATGTTGCATACTCGAGTATATAGATGACACCACAGACTACAGCATGTACATGGATTTTGCATACTCGAGTATATAGATGACACCACAGACTACAGCAAGTACATGGCTGTTGCATGCTCGAGTATATAGATGACACCACAGACTACAGCATGTACATGGATGTTGCATGCTCGAGTATATAGATGACACCACAGACTACAGCATGTACATGGCTGTTGCATGCTCGAGTATATAGACAACACCACAGACTACAGCATGTACATGGATGTTGCATACTCGAGTATATAGATGACACCACAGACTACAGCATGTACATGGATGTTGCATACTCGAGTATATAGATGACACCACAGACTACAGCAAGTACATGGCTGTTGCATGCTCGAGTATATAGATGACACCACAGACTACAGCATGTACATGGATGTTGCATGCTCGAGTATATAGATGACACCACAGACTACAGCATGTACATGGCTGTTGCATAATCGAGTATATAGATAACGACACCACAGACTACAGCAAGTACATGGCTGTTGCATGCTCGAGTATATAGATGACACCACAGACTACAGCAT
Source organism: Cepaea hortensis (assembly GCA_963921405.1). Taxonomy (NCBI): domain Eukaryota; kingdom Metazoa; phylum Mollusca; class Gastropoda; order Stylommatophora; family Helicidae; genus Cepaea; species Cepaea hortensis. The sequence goes on from OY992885.1 coordinate 65,601,551, forward strand.
GTACATGGATGTTGCATACTCGAGTATATAGATAACGACACCACAGACTACAGCAAGTACATGGCTGTTGCATGCTCGAGTATATAGATGACACCACAGACTACAGCAAGTACATGGATGTTGCATGCTCGAGTATATAGACAACGACACCACAGACTACATCATGTACATGGATGTTGCATACTCGAGTATATAGATGACACCACAGACTACAGCATGTACATGGCTGTTGCATACTCGAGTATATAGATGACACCACAGACTACAGCAAGTACATGGCTGTTGCATGCTCGAGTATATAGACAACGACACCACAGACTACAGCATGTACATGGATGTTGCATACTCGAGTATATAGATGACACCACAGACTACAGCATGTACATGGATGTTGCATACTCGAGTATATAGATGACACCACAGACTACAGCAAGTACATGACTGTTGCATGCTCGAGTATATAGATGACACCACAGACTACACCATGTACATGGCTGTTGCATGCTCGAGTATATAGACAACGACACCACAGACTACAGCAAGTACATGATTGTTGCATGCTCGAGTATATAGACAACGACACCACAGACTACAGCATGTACATGGCTGTTGCTCGCTCGAGTATATAGACAACGACACCACAGACTACAGCAAGTACATGGATGTTGCATACTCGAGTATATAGACAACGACACCACAGACTACAACATGTACATGGATGTTGCATACTCGAGTATATAAACAACGACACCACAGACTACAGCAAGAACATAGATGTTGCATGCTCGAGTATATAAACAACGACACCACAGACTACAGCATGTACATGGCTGTTGCATGCTCGAGTATATAGACAACGACACCACAGACTACAGCAAGTACATGGATGTTGCATACTCGAGTATATAGACAACGACACCACAGACTACAACATGTACATGGATGTTGCATACTCGAGTATATAAACAACGACACCACAGACTACAGCAAGTACATGGATGTTGCATGCTCGAGTATATAGACAACGACACCACAGACTACACCATGTACATGGATGTTGCATGCTCGAGTATACAGACAACGACACCACAGACTACAGCAAGTACATTGCTGTTTCATGCTCGAGTATACAGACGACACCACAGACTACAGCATGTACATGGCTGTTTCATGCTCGAGTATACAGACGACACCACAGACTACAGCATGTACATGGCTGTTTCATGCTCGAGTATACAGACGACACCACAGACTACAGCATGTACATGGCTGTTGCATGCACGAGTATATAGACAACGACACCACAGACTACAGCATGTACATGGCTGTTGCTCGCCCGAGTATATAGACAACGAAACCACAGACTACAGCATGTACATGGCTGTTGCTCGCTCGAGTATATAGATAACGACACCACAGACTACAGCATGTACATGGCTGTTGCATGCTCGAGTATATAGACAACGACACCACAGACTACAGCAAGTACATGGCTGTTGCATGCTCGAGAATATAGACAACGACAGCACAGACTACAGCATGTACATGGATGTTGCATACTCGAGTATATAGATGACACCACAGACTACAGCAAGTACATGGCTGTTGCATGCTCGGGTATATAGACAACGACACCACAGACTACAGCAAGTACATGGCTGTTGCATGCTCGAGTATATAGACAACGAAACCACAAACTACAGCATGTACATGGATGTTGCATACTCGAGTATATAGATGACACCACAGACTACAGCATGTACATGGATGTTGCATGCTCGAGTATATAGATGACACCACAGACTACAGCATGTACATGGCTGTTGCATGCTCGAGTATATAGACAACGACACCACAGACTACAGCATGTACATGGATGTTGCATACTCGAGTATATAGATGACACCACAGACTACAGCATGTACATGGATTTTGCATACTCGAGTATATAGATGACACCACAGACTACAGCAAGTACATGGCTGTTGCATGCTCGAGTATATAGATGACACCACAGACTACAGCATGTACATGGATGTTGCATGCTCGAGTATATAGATGACACCACAGACTACAGCATGTACATGGCTGTTGCATGCTCGAGTATATAGACAACACCACAGACTACAGCATGTACATGGATGTTGCATACTCGAGTATATAGATGACACCACAGACTACAGCATGTACATGGATGTTGCATACTCGAGTATATAGATGACACCACAGACTACAGCAAGTACATGGCTGTTGCATGCTCGAGTATATAGATGACACCACAGACTACAGCATGTACATTGATGTTGCATGCTCGAGTATATAGATGACACCACAGACTACAGCATGTACATGGCTGTTGCATACTCGAGTATATAGATAACGACACCACAGACTACAGCAAGTACATGGCTGTTGCATGCTCGAGTATATAGATGACACCACAGACTACAGCATGTACATGGATGTTGCATACTCGAGTATATAGATAACGACACCACAGACTACAGCAAGTACATGGCTGTTGCATGCTCGAGTATATAGATGACACCACAGACTACAGCAAGTACATGGATGTTGCATGCTCGAGTATATAGACAACGACACCACAGACTACAGCATGTACATGGATGTTGCATACTCGAGTATATAGATGACACCACAGACTACAGCATGTACATGGCTGTTGCATACTCGAGTATATAGATGACACCACAGACTACAGCAAGTACATGGCTGTTGCATGCTCGAGTATATAGACAACGACACCACAGACTACAGCATGTACATGGATGTTGCATACTCGAGTATATAGATGACACCACAGACTACAGCATGTACATGGATGTTGCATACTCGAGTATATAGATGACACCACAGACTACAGCATGTACATGGATGTTGCATGCTCGAGTATACAGACAACGACACCACAGACTACAGCAAGTACATGGCTGTTTCATGCTCGAGTATACAGACGACACCACAGACTACAGCATGTACATGGCTGTTGCATGCTCGAGTATACAGACGACACCACAGACTACAGCATGTACATGGCTGTTGCATGCTCGAGTATATAGACAACGAAACCACAGACTACAGCATGTACATGGCTGTTGCTCGCTCGAGTATATAGATAACGACACCACAGACTACAGCATGTACATGGCTGTTGCTCGCTCGAGTATATAGACAACGACACCACAGACTACAGCAAGTACATGGATGTTGCATGCTCGAGTATATAAACAACGACACCACAGACTACAGCATGTACATGGCTGTTGCATGCTCGAGTATATAGACAACGACACCACAGACTACAGCAAGTACATGGATGTTGCATACTCGAGTATATAGACAACGACACCACAGACTACAACATGTACATCGATGTTGCATACTCGAGTATATAAACAACGACACCACAGACTACAGCAAGTACATGGATGTTGCATGCTCGAGTATATAGACAACGACACCACAGACTACACCATGTACATGGATGTTGCATGCTCGAGTATACAGACAACGACACCACAGACTACAGCAAGTACATTGCTGTTTCATGCTCGAGTATACAGACGACACCACAGACTACAGCATGTACATGGCTGTTTCATGCTCGAGTATACAGACGACACCACAGACTACAGCATGTACATGGCTGTTTCATGCTCGAGTATACAGACGACACCACAGACTACAGCATGTACATGGCTGTTGCATGCACGAGTATATAGACAACGACACCACAGACTACAGTATGTACATGGCTGTTGCTCGCTCGAGTATATAGACAACGAAACCACAGACTACAGCATGTACATGGCTGTTGCTCGCTCGAGTATATAGATAACGACACCACAGACTACAGCATGTACATGGCTGTTGCATGCTCGAGTATATAGACAACGACACCACAGACTACAGCAAGTACATGGCTGTTGCACGCTCGAGTATATAGACAACGACAGCACAGACTACAGCATGTACATGGATGTTGCATACTCAAGTATATAGATGACACCACAGACTACAGCAAGTACATGGCTGTTGCATGCTCGGGTATATAGACAACGACACCACAGACTACAGCAAGTACATGGCTGTTGCATGCTCGAGTATATAGACAACGAAACCACAAACTACAGCATGTACATGGATGTTGCATACTCGAGTATATAGATGACACCACAGACTACAGCATGTACATGGATGTTGCATGCTCGAGTATATAGATGACACCACAGACTACAGCATGTACATGGCTGTTGCATGCTCGAGTATATAGACAACGACACCACAGACTACAGCATGTACTATGATGTTGCATACTCGAGTATATAGATGACACCACAGACTACAGCATGTACATGGATTTTGCATACTCGAGTATATAGATGACACCACAGACTACAGCAAGTACATGGCTGTTGCATGCTCGAGTATATAGATGACACCACAGACTACAGCATGTACATGGATGTTGCATGCTCGAGTATATAGATGACACCACAGACTACAGCATGTACATGGCTGTTGCATGCTCGAGTATATAGACAACACCACAGACTACAGCATGTACATGGATGTTGCATACTCGAGTATATAGATGACACCACAGACTACAGCATGTACATGGATGTTGCATACTCGAGTATATAGATGACACCACAGACTACAGCAAGTACATGGCTGTTGCATGCTCGAGTATATAGATGACACCACAGACTACAGCATGTACATGGATGTTGCATGCTCGAGTATATAGATGACACCACAGACTACAGCATGTACATGGCTGTTGCATAATCGAGTATATAGATAACGACACCACAGACTACAGCAAGTACATGGCTGTTGCATGCTCGAGTATATAGATGACACCACAGACTACAGCATGTACATGGATGTTGCATACTCGAGTATATAGATAACGACACCACAGACTACAGCAAGTACATGGCTGTTGCATGCTCGAGTATATAGATGACACCACAGACTACAGCAAGTACATGGATGTTGCATGCTCGAGTATATAGACAACGACACCACAGACTACATCATGTACATGGATGTTGCATACTCGAGTATATAGATGACACCACAGACTACAGCATGTACATGGCTGTTGCATACTCGAGTATATAGATGACACCACAGACTACAGCAAGTACATGGCTGTTGCATGCTCGAGTATATAGACAACGACACCACAGACTACAGCATGTACATGGATGTTGCATACTCGAGTATATAGATGACACCACAGACTACAGCATGTACATGGATGTTGCATACTCGAGTATATAGATGACACCACAGACTACAGCAAGTACATGACTGTTGCATGCTCGAGTATATAGATGACACCACAGACTACACCATGTACATGGCTGTTGCATGCTCGAGTATATAGACAACGACACCACAGACTACAGCAAGTACATGATTGTTGCATGCTCGAGTATATAGACAACGACACCACAGACTACAGCATGTACATGGCTGTTGCTCGCTCGAGTATATAGACAACGACACCACAGACTACAGCAAGTACATGGATGTTGCATACTCGAGTATATAGACAACGACACCACAGACTACAACATGTACATGGATGTTGCATACTCGAGTATATAAACAACGACACCACAGACTACAGCAAGAACATGGATGTTGCTTGCTCGAGTATATAAACAACGACACCACAGACTACAGCATGTACATGGCTGTTGCATGCTCGAGTATATAGACAACGACACCACAGACTACAGCAAGTACATGGATGTTGCATACTCGAGTATATAGACAACGACACCACAGACTACAACATGTACATGGATGTTGCATACTCGAGTATATAAACAACGACACCACAGACTACAGCAAGTACATGGATGTTGCATGCTCGAGTATATAGACAACGACACCACAGACTACACCATGTACATGGATGTTGCATGCTCGAGTATACAGACAACGACACCACAGACTACAGCAAGTACATTGCTGTTTCATGCTCGAGTATACAGACGACACCACAGACTACAGCATGTACATGGCTGTTTCATGCTCGAGTATACAGACGACACCACAGACTACAGCATGTACATGGCTGTTTCATGCTCGAGTATACAGACGACACCACAGACTACAGCATGTACATGGCTGTTGCATGCACGAGTATATAGACAACGACACCACAGACTACAGCATGTACATGGCTGTTGCTCGCCCGAGTATATAGACAACGAAACCACAGACTACAGCATGTACATGGCTGTTGCTCGCTCGAGTATATAGATAACGACACCACAGACTACAGCATGTACATGGCTGTTGCATGCTCGAGTATATAGACAACGACACCACAGACTACAGCAAGTACATGGCTGTTGCATGCTCGAGTATATAGACAACGACAGCACAGACTACAGCATGTACATGGATGTTGCATACTCGAGTATATAGATGACACCACAGACTACAGCAAGTACATGGCTGTTGCATGCTCGGGTATATAGACAACGACACCACAGACTACAGCAAGTACATGGCTGTTGCATGCTCGAGTATATAGACAACGAAACCACAAACTACAGCATGTACATGGATGTTGCATACTCGAGTATATAGATGACACCACAGACTACAGCATGTACATGGATGTTGCATGCTCGAGTATATAGATGACACCACAGACTACAGCATGTACATGGCTGTTGCATGCTCGAGTATATAGACAACGACACCACAGACTACAGCATGTACATGGATGTTGCATACTCGAGTATATAGATGACACCACAGACTACAGCATTTACATGGATTTTGCATACTCGAGTATATAGATGACACCACAGACTACAGCAAGTACATGGCTGTTGCATGCTCGAGTATATAGATGACACCACAGACTACAGCATGTACATGGATGTTGCATGCTCGAGTATATAGATGACACCACAGACTACAGCATGTACATGGCTGTTGCATGCTCGAGTATATAGACAACACCACAGACTACAGCATGTACATGGATGTTGCATACTCGAGTATATAGATGACACCACAGACTACAGCATGTACATGGATGTTGCATACTCGAGTATATAGATGACACCACAGACTACAGCAAGTACATGGCTGTTGCATGCTCGAGTATATAGATGACACCACAGACTACAGCATGTACATGGATGTTGCATGCTCGAGTATATAGATGACACCACAGACTACAGCATGTACATGGCTGTTGCATACTCGAGTATATAGATAACGACACCACAGACTACAGCAAGTACATGGCTGTTGCATGCTCGAGTATATAGATGACACCACAGACTACAGCATGTACATGGATGTTGCATACTCGAGTATATAGATAACGACACCACAGACTACAGCAAGTACATGGCTGTTGCATGCTCGAGTATATAGATGACACCACAGACTACAGCAAGTACATGGATGTTGCATGCTCGAGTATATAGACAACGACACCACAGACTACAGCATGTACATGGATGTTGCATACTCGAGTATATAGATGACACCACAGACTACAGCATGTACATGGCTGTTGCATACTCGAGTATATAGATGACACCACAGACTACAGCAAGTACATGGCTGTTGCATGCTCGAGTATATAGACAACGACACCACAGACTACAGCATGTACATGGATGTTGCATACTCGAGTATATAGATGACACCACAGACTACAGCATGTACATGGATGTTGCATACTCGAGTATATAGATGACACCACAGACTACAGCAAGTACATGACTGTTGCATGCTCGAGTATATAGATGACACCACAGACTACACCATGTACATGGCTGTTGCATGCTCGAGTATATAGACAACGACACCACAGACTACAGCAAGTACATGATTGTTGCATGCTCGAGTATATAGACAACGACACCACAGACTACAGCATGTACATGGCTGTTGCTCGCTCGAGTATATAGACAACGACACCACAGACTACAGCATGTACATGGATGTTGCATACTCGAGTATATAGACAACGACACCACAGACTACAGCAAGTACATGACTGTTGCATGCTCGAGTATATAGATGACACCACAGACTACACCATGTACATGGCTGTTGCATGCTCGAGTATATAGACAACGACACCACAGACTACAGCATGTACATGGATGTTGCATGCTCGACTATATAGACAACGACACCACAGACTACAGCAAGTACATGGATGTTGCATACTCGAGTATATAGATGACACCACAGACTACAGCAAGTACATGACTGTAGCATGCTCGAGTATATAGATGACACCACAGACTACACCATGTACATGGCTGTTGCATGCTCGAGTATATAGACAACGACACCACAGACTACAGCATGTACATGGATGTTGCATGCTCGAGTATATAGACGACACCATAGACTACAGCAAGTACATGGATGTTGCATACTCGAGTATATAGATGACACCACAGACTACAGCAAGTACATGACTGTTGCATGCTCGAGTATATAGATGACACCACAGACTACACCATGTACATGGCTGTTGCATGCTCGAGTATATAGACAACGACACCACAGACTACAGCAAGTACATGGATGTTGCATGCTCGAGTATATAGATGACACCACAGACTACAGCAAGTACATGACTGTTGCATGCTCGAGTATATAGATGACACCACAGACTACACCATGTACATGGCTGTTGCATGCTCGAGTATATAGACAACGACACCACAGACTACAGCATGTACATGGATGTTGCATGCTCGAGTATATAGATGACACCACAGACTACAGCATGTACATGGATGTTGCATACTCGAGTATATAGATGACACCACAGACTACAGCAAGTACATGACTGTTGCATGCTCGAGTATATAGATGACACCACAGACTACACCATGTACATGGCTGTTGCATGCTCGAGTATATAGACAACGACACCACAGACTACAGCAAGTACATGATTGTTGCATGCTCGAGTATATAGACAACGACACCACAGACTACAGCATGTACATGGCTGTTGCTCGCTCGAGTATATAGACAACGACACCACAGACTACAGCAAGTACATGGATGTTGCATACTCGAGTATATAGACAACGACACCACAGACTACAACATGTACATGGATGTTGCATACTCGAGTATATAAACAACGACACCACAGACTACAGCAAGAACATGGATGTTCCATGCTCGAGTATATAAACAACGACACCACAGACTACAGCATGTACATGGCTGTTGCATGCTCGAGTATATAGACAACGACACCACAGACTACAGCAAGTACATGGATGTTGCATACTCGAGTATATAGACAACGACACCACAGACTACAACATGTACATGGATGTTGCATACTCGAGTATATAAACAACGACACCACAGACTACAGCAAGTACATGGATGTTGCATGCTCGAGTATATAGACAACGACACCACAGACTACACCATGTACATGGATGTTGCATGCTCGAGTATACAGACAACGACACCACAGACTACAGCAAGTACATTGCTGTTTCATGCTCGAGTATACAGACGACACCACAGACTACAGCATGTACATGGCTGTTTCATGCTCGAGTATACAGACGACACCACAGACTACAGCATGTACATGGCTGTTTCATGCTCGAGTATACAGACGACACCACAGACTACAGCATGTACATGGCTGTTGCATGCACGAGTATATAGACAACGACACCACAGACTACAGCATGTACATGGCTGTTGCTCGCCCGAGTATATAGACAACGAAACCACAGACTACAGCATGTACATGGCTGTTGCTCGCTCGAGTATATAGATAACGACACCACAGACTACAGCATGTACATGGCTGTTGCATGCTCGGGTATATAGACAACGACACCACAGACTACAGCAAGTACATGGCTGTTGCATGCTCGAGTATATAGACAACGAAACCACAAACTACAGCATGTACATGGATGTTGCATACTAGAGTATATAGATGACACCACAGACTACAGCATGTACATGGATGTTGCATGCTCGAGTATATAGATGACACCACAGACTACAGCATGTACATGGCTGTTGCATGCTCGAGTATATAGACAACGACACCACAGACTACAGCATGTACATGGATGTTGCATACTCGAGTATATAGATGACACCACAGACTACAGCATGTACATGGATTTTGCATACTCGAGTATATAGATGACACCACAGACTACAGCAAGTACATGGCTGTTGCATGCTCGAGTATATAGATGACACCACAGACTACAGCATGTACATGGATGTTGCATGCTCGAGTATATAGATGACACCACAGACTACAGCATGTACATGGCTGTTGCATGCTCGAGTATATAGACAACACCACAGACTACAGCATGTACATGGATGTTGCATACTCGAGTATATAGATGACACCACAGACTACAGCATGTACATGGATGTTGCATACTCGAGTATATAGATGACACCACAGACTACAGCAAGTACATGGCTGTTGCATGCTCGAGTATATAGATGACACCACAGACTACAGCATGTACATGGATGTTGCATGCTCGAGTATATAGATGACACCACAGACTACAGCATGTACATGGCTGTTGCATACTCGAGTATATAGATAACGACACCACAGACTACAGCAAGTACATGGCTGTTGCATGCTCGAGTATATAGATGACACCACAGACTACAGCATGTACATGGATGTTGCATACTCGAGTATATAGATAACGACACCACAGACTACAGCAAGTACATGGCTGTTGCATGCTCGAGTATATAGATGACACCACAGACTACAGCAAGTACATGGATGTTGCATGCTCGAGTATATAGACAACGACACCACAGACTACAGCATGTACGTGGATGTTGCATACTCGAGTATATAGATGACACCACAGACTACAGCATGTACATGGCTGTTGCATACTCGAGTATATAGATGACACCACAGACTACAGCAAGTACATGGCTGTTGCATGCTCGAGTATATAGACAACGACACCACAGACTACAGCATGTACATGGATGTTGCATACTCGAGTATATAGATGACACCACAGACTACAGCATGTACATGGATGTTGCATACTCGAGTATATAGATGACACCACAGACTACAGCAAGTACATGACTGTTGCATGCTCGAGTATATAGATGACACCACAGACTACACCATGTACATGGCTGTTGCATGCTCGAGTATATAGACAACGACACCACAGACTACAGCAAGTACATGATTGTTGCATGCTCGAGTATATAGACAACGACACCACAGACTACAGCATGTACATGGCTGTTGCTCGCTCGAGTATATAGACAACGACACCACAGACTACAGCATGTACATGGATGTTGCATACTCGAGTATATAGACAACGACACCACAGACTACAGCAAGTACATGACTGTTGCATGCTCGAGTATATAGATGACACCACAGACTACACCATGTACATGGCTGTTGCATGCTCGAGTATATAGACAACGACACCACAGACTACAGCATGTACATGGATGTTGCATGCTCGAGTATATAGACAACGACACCACAGACTACAGCAAGTACATGGATGTTGCATACTCGAGTATATAGATGACACCACAGACTACAGCAAGTACATGACTGTAGCATGCTCGAGTATATAGATGACACCACAGACTACACCATGTACATGGCTGTTGCATTCTCGAGTATATAGACAACGACACCACAGACTACAGCATGTACATGGATGTTGCATGCTCGAGTATATAGACGACACCATAGACTACAGCAAGTACATGGATGTTGCATACTCGAGTATATAGATGACACCACAGACTACAGCAAGTACATGACTGTTGCATGCTCGAGTATATAGATGACACCACAGACTACACCATGTACATGGCTGTTGCATGCTCGAGTATATAGACAACGACACCACAGACTACAGCAAGTACATGGATGTTGCATGCTCGAGTATATAGATGACACCACAGACTACAGCAAGTACATGACTGTTGCATGCTCGAGTATATAGATGACACCACAGACTACACCATGTACATGGCTGTTGCATGCTCGAGTATATAGACAACGACACCACAGACTACAGCATGTACATGGATGTTGCATGCTCGAGTATATAGACGACACCATAGACTACAGCAAGTACATGGATGTTGCATACTCGAGTATATAGATGACACCACAGAATACAGCAAGTACATGACTGTTGCATGCTCGAGTATATAGATGACACCACAGACTACACCATGTACATGGCTGTTGCATGCTCGAGTATATAGACAACGACACCACAGACTACAGCATGTACATGGATGTTGCATGCTCGAGTATATAGACAACGACACCACAGACTACAGCATGTACATGGATGTTGCATGCTCGAGTATATAGACAACGACACCACAGACTACAGCATGTACATGGATGTTGCATGCTCGAGTATATAGACAACGACACCACAGACTACAGCATGTACATGGATGTTGCATGCTCGAGTATATAGACAACGACACCACAGACTACAGCATGTACATGGATGTTGCATGCTCAAGTATATAGACAACGACACCACAGACTATATATAATATACATACAATGACACCCGTGGCACTAGGGCAGCCGCGGTAGCACGATGGATAGCACGCTTGCCAGTAGGCCGGGTGGTCATGTGACCTTGGCTCCCAGGACAACAGCATAAAACAAGTGCCAGGAAGCTACATGGGAAGTCAAGGCGGCCGTGTGCTCTGACCACATGACACGTCCAGTGTCGATTGGTCTAAAAATATGGCTAGCATCATATATGCAATTTGTCTCATAGCCGTTTACTGCTTCCCCCCCCCCCCTTTTTTTTTTCAATTACGATCAGCTTGGATACAGCATATCCCGCAACATCCAGCGCTGAATACAAACTTCATAATCTATAGTACCGTTCGTTGCTACGTTAGATCTGGTTAAGGTTAACCTCCAAGAAACAACATGCGTGCGCCTGTGACACATACCTTTCTGAAGACCGCAGCCATCTATCGATCGGCAAACATAGGACGGCACTGAAATCTCCTCACATCACTTGACACATCCTAACAGAAGTCGTCACAGGCCGTCCATGGAAGTCACACACGTGTTGATAAATATTCACGCACAGGAAGCTAAGCAAATGTCACGATGCAAACACTGCTTCACGTCCGTGACCGAGCAGGCAGTCAGTCCCTCCCTAGGTGCAGCGTTTGTGTGATCTCGGACAAACTGACAGCGTGTGTTCTTGTGTGAAACATTGTAGCCACGGTTTCTGCCCCTGCGGCTCGGCAAGCCATACACGGCGCATTTACTCGCCACAAATAATATCGCCAGTGACCTCTAGAGAAGAAAGGCGTTGAATGACAGGCGCACAAGGCAAGGCTGTTACGCCGAGGATGGCATTTGCAGTGGCAAGAATTATCCTTTAATACTTGCTGACATGAGTAGAACACGATCAGCACTCCATAATCACTGAAAATATAACACGGCCTGGTTGTAAAGCTTCTAGTGTGATGCAGCAGGTTATTACAACAACAACAACAAAAGCAAAGGATTCATTTCTGACCTCCAGCTGTATTGGGTATATGGTGTTATAGTCTGTTTACTTTTGTCTACCCCAATATAAAATTCCATATCTCAGTAACCAACTGAGGGAAAATTATGAGATTTAGCATATAACCTTATCATTATGTCCACCCAACAAAAAAAATTTTTGTTCTGGAGATTGTACAGCAGATTTCAATGTTTGTTTATATGCGGTATATAATTTACGTGTCGAGATTAAGTTCACATTTTTAAATGTATTACACCTTCACCCAGACACATCCGCGTTTTTTTTTCTTCGAAATTTCCTCGTAGTACACGTTATGGCACCTACGGCGCGCAGTTAAATGGGAGTGTTCAGAGGTGCCGACGTAATGTGGGTCCTTTCGTGAAACGTGATTATTTTATGAATCTTACCATTTATCGCAAACATTGGAATGTGTGAATATTGTTGAATTGGATTGATTGTTAAATTCTGTACACTTCAAAGCATCGCTATGAAGTTGTACACATATTTTTGTCAAGAAGCTGACTGCTGGTAACTGTTTCATACTTTACAAATCCCGAAGAAAAAAAAAAAGAACAGTGCATGCATTGGGTTTGAGTAAACGGTCATTTCGTCGATGGGGGCAGGAATCTGGAATGAAACCAACACGCGATAAGCAAACGGTAGGTAGAAAGGCAATTGTAGACAGCTTTGACGAGGATGTCATAAGGCGAGCTATTATAAAAATGCTGGATGCCAAAAAGAGAGTGACAGTAAGAAAAGTTAGGGTTTGGTTGAGAAAGAACAATAACATAGAGCTATCCAAATCAACTTTGTGGAAAATTATAAGAACATTAGGCTTCAATTCTAGAAAGTACAAGCTAATGTTTTGCGTATCCTTTTACAGGACTTAGCTGTCAACAGCAGCATCTTTCAGCTGTCTGTTGATCTCTTGGCAAGATTACGCTCAGTAGTTTGCCATTGCTTTCTGAGCGGCCGGCTCAGTATCCGCAAGTCACGAGCGGGGGTCGAACCACGTCAGTTCTCGCTCCGCTGCGAGACTCTGAGTGATAAACGGGATTACAGAGAGAAAGTGTTGTAACCCCACAGCCAGAGAGACCGGCAGAAAGTACAAGGGAGATAGAAATATCCTTTGCGCGCAACCGCATTTAGGAGCCACGAGAAGCAGATAGATAGTGTACATAGTGTACTTGGATGAGACGTTGATCAATGCGCGCCACACAAGTGAAAAGGAATGGCAATCAGTGGATAGAAAGATAAAGCGATATGTGCCCAGTAGTAAAGAACAGCGTTTGGTCATAGCCCATGCTAGTAGTACTCATAATGGCTTACTACAGAATGCTGGATTCCTGTTCGTATCAAAGCATACAGACATTAGGGATCATCATTATGAGATGAATGGTAATGTATTTAGAGATTGGCTCGAGAATACAGTACTTCCATCCCTTGATAGACTGTCTTGTCTAATCATGGACAATGCATCATATCTCAATGTTGTTGCCCAAGAAGACAAAATACCTACGGCATCGAGCACAAAGGAAACAATAAAGATATGGCTCCGAAGGGAAAATATACAATTTCCAGAAACATATTTCAAGCTACAGTTGTTGTCCCTTGTAAAACAGGCGCAAAAAAGCAAGAGATATCAAATCGCCAAGTTGATAGAAGAGCACGGCCACAGGTGCTTGAGACTTTCGCCGTACCATTCTCATTTATACCCTATAGAGCAGTGTTTCCCAACCTTTTTTGTGCCATGCCCCACTTAAGCCTTTTTAAAATTCATATTGCCCCCCTCCCCCGCCCCACGCCCCCCCCCCCCTCAACATATACATTATTTTTAATATTCAAAAATTGAAATGTTCACTAAAGAAACTTGAATGATAGGTTTTAGGAAGAAATCACTAGATAATTATTGAGCAAACACAGTAAGTAAATTTTCAAAACATATAATGGAGAACTGAAATTCAAGTACAAAATAATTTTAATGAAAGATTTTTCTATATTATTTTAATTATTAGTAATTATTTATTATTTAAATTTAGTGAGATCCTTGCGCTTGATACTTGCTGCAAAGAAATCTTATGTCAGGTTCCAATTTAGTTAACTTCAGTCTCAAGTCTCCCCGTTTTGTTATATTCAGCCGATTTCTTCCATTTTCGAATTTCCCCCATTAACAGTCAAATTGCCCCCCTGTGGGGCGTGGGCCCCACGTTGGGAAACACTGCTATAGAGCTTGTGTGGTTTAAAATTAAACGACAGGTGGCAGCTGACAATACTACATTCAAATTGTCTGATGTCAAGATACCAACCCAGTCCGCGCTATTAAATATTAATAAACGTTACTGGAAAACATGTGAGGACCATGTGTTGAAAGAGAAAGAGGACTATTGGAGAAAGGGTGGACTGAATTTTATGCAACCGAGAGAAGTCATCAACCTACTGGAATCGTCCGACACAGATTAAGGTCTGGGCAGATCGCAGACCTTAGTCCACGTGCACACTTACTGAGATATTTTGCTCCAACTATTCAGACGAATTGCAGGCCCTAAACATTACAGCATCAGCAGAATGTCAATGGCAACAGTTTGTTTTCCACAGTGATGAATTTTCAATTCCGCAAACCCTCAGCGGTGTGGTATTGAAGGGGGGAAAAAACACTAAACGCATTGAATACCAACGGAAGAGTAATATTGCGGTGGAAACAGACATAGTGTCGCATTCCAAAAAACGTGAGTACAAACACGTTGTCAAATGAGGGGACAACACACGAACATATGAATCAATTTATAAACATCAATGAAAAGAGGGAAAACAGCTTGGCCGTTAAGAAGGAAGCCCACTACAGAGACATTGACAACTATTTTCATAGTGCAAAGCAGGTAATAATCATGTTCCGTCTCTGAACGGTAAACAGCAGAATAGACAATCTTTCACGAAGACTCAAAGCGGGTCTGTCATCCATGTGTGCGTGTGAACGAACTACACAGACTGCTGAACAGATCCTTAAAAATTGACAAATGATGACTAAATTGCGGTATCATTTATGGTCACCCCATACGCACATTAACGCACAGCTATTTGGAAGCTTTCACGAACTCAATATAAAAAGCTAAATGCATCCTAGTAACATGACTCCGTGTGTACACATTATTAACCAGCAGCTGAAGAAACAAGAAGGAAATGAAAAAATAAGGTAAGAAATATATTCCTTCTACATTCCTGTCAATTTACACATTATTTACCCCATGCCTCTGTAAAGTCTCTGTCTTTACTAATATTACACATTGCACCCCTCTCGGGAGCCTCCGTGGTTAAGTGATCAAGCCGTCTGACTCGTTCGTCTGTTCGATTCCGGGCCGCGTCCTTCATTTCACGAGTGCATTTGTTCGGAGACTCCCGAGGGTCGTCGCTGGATCTACGGAGTTCGTGCTTTGTGCGACGCTTTCCGCGCTGCGGAAAGAGACTGAGCCATATGGGGTAAAAACCCGGTGCATTGCAGTCGACGCTGTCGACTTTTAAGCGACTTTTTTTTTAATTGCACCCACCCCCATACGAATCTGGCTAGCCTTGTACTTATGTCGTTATCCGTAATTACGTGCTTTACTGTAAAGCTAGTTTGTTAGCATGAATTCACTACATTTTCGCCAAAACATCAAAGAAATGTCGCCGTTTTCGATGATTTAAGTTGCCTTTGGACCTATCAAAGACATATGCCTTGGATGGGAGTAAATATAGACGGCAGGAAAACTTTCATAATGGTGCAACAGGCAGTTTTCATAAAAATTGATCGTGAATGAAGGCATTCTTTTCTGAACAGACTATAGCACCATATTTGTATAGACCAATCGGCACACGAGGGATGATGTGGTCAAAATCACATCTGCCACTTTACTTCTCGGAACATTTCCTGGTGGCCATTTTAGGCTGGGTTGATTGATTGATTGATTGATTGATTTAGGAATTAACATCACAGCATTCGGGGCATTCCCATAAGCCTGCCCGTCCTCACTCTCGTCAGCATGCTTTCTGAATCAGTTACAATCACGATGTGCGTGTGTGTTGTATTCTCCACCCACCGGAGAGCCGCAGTGACTGCCTCCACCTCCATTCTTAAGCTGGATGTTGTGGTATCATATGCCAGGCTCTCCTGCACCAAACGTCGACCATTAGCTTTGGCTATGAACCCCCAGCAACTTCTCTCACCTCTTGACACTGAACCATCTGTGTAGATAATCACATCACCCGAGTGAGCATTGTCCCGAATTAGTAGCTGGATTTCCACTTCCGTGGCCCCTGCTGGCCACTCCCTGCTTAATGTGATTATAACTCTGCACAAGTCTGACTGCTCCGCTGGCACTCTGACCCACTCCTCTCCACGCCTAATGTTCTCCAAGGGGCACACTGGTCTGATCGTATCCTCTTATCAGTCGCTGACCCTTAACTGCGTCCAGCGCCTCATGCAGTGGGTGGTCTGTGTCTGCAGCTACTCTGAGGTACGCCTTCGCCTGCATTACCTTGAGCCTACCAGCAACAGTCGGCAGACCAAGGATGTAACGCAAACACACTATTGGGGTGTCTCTGGTGCATCCCAGAATGACCTGCATAGCTTCGTTCTGTATGCGCTCTAACTTCACCAGCTGACTCTCTGAAACAGTGAGCAGTCCTAATCCATAATCAATTACTGAGAGGATCAAGTGCTGGTATAGTGTGAAAAGCATTATCTGCTCTGTGTCCATTTCAGCCATAGTTTTAAGTGCACCGAGTCCCTTTTGAGATCTTGTCACAACATGGTCTCCACATGGTCCTTGAAGGATAGGCTCCTGTCAAATGTAATCCCCAAATACTTCAGTTTGTTCTCTCTGCTGACATTTCTACCATCTATCGCGAGGCTTGGGATATCAGCTCTCACAATCCTGTTGTCCAGAGAGCACCGCAAAACAGCTGCCTTTTCCGGGTGGATGACAGCACTCATTTCTGTGCACCAGTCAATCACTTTATCTACTGTCGCCTGTAACTCCTGGGCTGTTTGCTCCCTATCTCTCCCCTGCCTATATGCAAGAATATCATCTGCAAATGTTAGTATTCTTCCAACCCCTGGTGCTTCTAGATTTGCAATCTTGCTCGTATACACGTTAAAGAGCACCGGTGAGACTGCAGATCCCTGTGGCAGTCCCGGGGTTAAAATATGTGGCTCTGAGGTCCATGCACCCAGACGGAGAGCAACCCGACGAGAATGCAGGACTCAAGTCAAGTACCACATGCTTCACTCCTTCCTTCACCAGCAGACCTTGTCCATGTCTCTTCTGCCCAGTAGGGTTTATATAACTGGCGTACCCAGGGCAATGGTATTTGTCTGTATTTAGCTCCTGGAGCATAAGGACATCAAAATCATATATTAGTCTCTCCAATACAGGACCTCTCTGTCTGCCACTGCGACAATTCCAGTATCCCACTCTTACATAGTTGAAACCTAGTCTCTCCACTTTTCGTCTTGTTCTCCTGGCGCCTGCCCTCCTATTTCTATTCCGTCTTCTCACACCATTTCCTCGATTTCTCCTCCTGACTCTCTCTTCGCTAGCCTCTGAGGGATGTGTCAAGCGCAGAGCACGTGCTCCGTAGCTCCGGTGTGCATGCATCCAAGAAACATACCTCAAGGCCTCGCTCAGATTTTCAGCCAGAGGACATCAGACTATACATTTCGAACGCAAGGACACAAAGCAAGAATTTTAATACCTAAACGAAATTCAATACCAAGCAATGAAATATCTCTGAACTTAACCAAACAGAAATTAAAGGGGTTGATGTGATGATGAAGAAAGTGAAAAATGTGAATGCATAATAAACATAGCTCGTCAATTAAAGATCTAGCATTTTCAAAAATGGAAATAAATTACATGAACTACATAACAGTCGGCCGGCTCCGTGGCTAAGGAGTTATAGACGCATTTCGTAATCCCGCTTAGCGCGTTCGAAACACAGCTGCGGGCGATATGGCATCAGACTGCCTTGCGTTTATTTTTTTTAATTTTTTGGGGGGTATTCCCTATCAAAGATCCCTCCTTCCCTCCGTTAGCCTATGGGACACCATTGAGTAAGGTGGAGTACACGTTTTGCCTCCCGATCAGGGTTATGTGAAGCCATGGGTTCAGGTTGTGGATGAAATTGAAGAGCAGCCAACAGATAGTTGTAGGTAATGGTGTCCAACTTCATGGCGGTAGGCAGAGGGTCACTTTTTTTTTTTTGGGGGGGGGGAGAGAAAGAGACAATGGCTACGGTCATCGATCAGTATGGTCACTGCTAAGAAGAAAAGAAATGGCAAACTACCTTCGTTACAGATGCCAAGAATTTTGCCATGTTGTTATTAGGGGTTTGTGTATTCATTCTTCTGGATCATTCGCCTAACGACTCCTGGCACGTTTAACACTCTGAAGAAAAACTGAAGGACTGCGTTTCATTGATTCCAAAGCTTTTATTGAACACACCTCAATACATCTAGCATGCTGATCCAGTCGTGTCTTGCTCCATGCGCAACACTCCCAGTTGCCTAAGCCATGGTAGCACATCAGAGCTGGCATGAGTTTACTCTCGTCTGTCGTCAAGGCAATACGCAGCATTATAAAAATGATGGATGCCAAAGGAACAGTGACTGTAAGAAAACTTAGGGTTTGGTTCAGAAAGAACAATAACATAGAGCTATCCAAAACATCTTTGTGGAAAATTATAAGGACATTATCTTCACTATTTGAAAGTACAAGGGCGGTAGAAATAATCTTTGCGAGCAACCGCATTTAGGTGCCATGAGAAGCAGATACCTAAGTAAATAAGGGAAATGCGTAAAGAAAATTATGGCATAGTGTGTTTGGATGAAATGTGGATCAATGCGCACCACACAAGTGATAAAGAATGGCAATCAGTGGATGGACAGATAAAGCGATATGTACCCAGTAGTATAGGACAACTTTTGGTCATGGCCCATGCTGGTAATACGCATAATGGCTTACAACAGAATGCTGGGCTCGTGTTCGTATCAAAGCATACAGACAATAGGGATTATCATAATAAGATAAATGGTAATGTATTTAGAGATTGGCTCGAGAATACTGTGCTTCTATCCCTAGATAGATCGTCGTGTCCAGTTATGGACAATGCATGATATCAATGTTGTTGCCCAAGAAGACAAATTACGTACAGCATCGAGCAGAAAGGGAGCAATAAAGATATGACTCCGAATGGAAAACATACCATTTCCAGAAACGTATTTCTAGCTAGAATTGTTGTCCCTTGTAAAACAGACGCCAAAAAGCAAGAAATATCAAATCGAAAGCTGATAGAAGAGCATCGTCATGGGTGCTTGAGACTTCTGCCGTACCATTCTCATTATACCCCTATATAACGTGTGTGGGCTAAAATTAAAGGACAGGTGGCAGCTGACAATACTATATTCAAATTTTCTGACGTCAGGATACTAATCCAGTCCGCGCCATTAAATATTGATAAAAGTTACTGGAAAAATGTGAGGACCATGTGTTGAAAGAGGAAGAGGATAATTGGAGAACGGATGGATTGAATTTTATGCAACCGAGAGCAGTCATCAACCTACTGGAATCGTCCGACACAGATTAAGGTCTGAGCAGATCGCAGATCTTAATCCACGTGCACACCAACTGGGATATTTTGCTATAAATATTCAGAAGAATTGCAGGCCCTAAACATTACAGCATCAGCATAATGTCAATTTTCAATTCCGCAAGCCCTCAGCGGTGACAAACAACTGTATTGAACACACACACACACACACACACACACACACACACACACACACACACTAAACGCATTGAATACCAACAGAAGAGTAATATTGTGGTGGAAACTGACATATTGTGGCATAACAAGAAACGTGAGAGCAAACACGTTGTCAAATTAGGCGACAACACACGTGCATACGAATCAATCTATAAACTTCAATGAAAAGAGGACCAACATCTTGGTCGTTAAGAAGAAAGCCCACTACAGAGTCACTGACAACTATTTTCATAGTGCAAAACAGGTAATCATGTTCCGTCTCTGAACGGTAAACAGCAGAGTAGACAATCTTTCAGGAAGACTCAAAGCGGGTCTTTCACCCATGTGTACGTGTGAACAAACTACACAGACAGCTGAACAGATCCTTAAAAATGGAAACATGATGACTAAATTGAGGTATCATTTCTGGTCACTCCATACGCACATTAACGCACAGCTATTTGGAAGCTTTCACGAACTCAATATAAAAAGCTATCACGAATACTTGTGTACACATTATTAACCAGCAGCTGAAGAAACAAGAAGGAAATGAAAAATAAGGCAAGAAATATATTCCTTCTACTTTCCTGTCAATTTACAAATTATTTACCCCATGCCTCTGTAAATTGTCTGTCTTTACTAATATTATACATTGCATCCCTCTCGGGATTCTCCGTGGTGAAGTGGTCAAGCCGTCTGACTCGGGCTCCGAAGGTTGTATGTTCGATTCCGGGCCGCGTCCTTCATTTCACGAGTGCATTTTTTTCGGAGACTCCCGAGAGTCGTCGCTGGAGGTACGGAGTTCGCGCTTTGTGCAACGCTTTCCGCGCTGCGGAAAGAAACTGAGCCATATGGGATAAAAACCCGGTGTAATACAGCCGACCCTGTCGATTTTAAGCTACTTCTTTCATTGCACCCACTCCCATACGAATCCGGATACGCCTTGTGCGTCATCTGAATTGGCGTGGCTTTCATTACTGTAAACATAAATTTGTTAGCGAGAAATCACTAGTTTTTCAGCAAAACATCAAAGAAATGTCGCCGCTTTCGATGATTTAAGTTGTTTTTGGACCTATCAAAGACATATTCCTTGGGTGGGGGTAAATATAAGACGGCTGGAAAAATTTCATAACGATGCAATAGACAGTTTTCAAAATAATTGATTGTGAATGAAGGCATTCTTTCCGGGACATACTATACAGTGTTCTTGTTGTGTCTCCCTTGCCTACCTTTCCTCTGCTTATATAGCTGTGTCGTGGCATTACGGTATGAAATTCCAGTTCTCCCCTATTATTCTGGGTTAATTCCCTTACACCACTTCCCCTCTTCTGTCTCTACTTATTTCACTCAGGGCAAATATCATGGGCCGCTCTCTGTGTCCCTGGCTGTTAGGCACAAAAGTGAGGTTTATGTTATGTGTGGGGTTAAGTAGTTCTTGAAAGTATTCTGAACTAAATTTCATACCTGCAGAAGTCAAAGCAGTTATACAGAAAAGTTCTAGAAACAAATCACCAGGTCCAGATGGGATAAACGCAGAAGCTATTCAGGCCTGTGGGGAAACAGGAGTTAAATGGCTAACAAGACTTTTTAATATAGCATAGGAAGAAATTAAAGTACCAGATGATTGGCAACAGGTAATAATAGTACCAATATGGAAAAAGAAAGGCAATATGAGAGAGTGCGAAACATACAGAGGTATATCACTCCTGAGCCATATAGGGAAAATTTATGCAAAACTATTGGAACAAAACACTAGAACCATAGTTGAACAACAGTTAAGCAAAGTACAATTCGGTTTTCGGAAAGGTAAAAGTTGCACTGATGCACTATTTACACTTAGACAAATATGTGAAAAAACTATCGAATATAGTGACCAGCAGAATATTGTGTTTGTAGATCAGGAAAAAGCTTTCGATAGAGTAGACAGATACAAATTATGGACCATCCTTGAAGGCTTTGGGATTCAAGGGCAACTGCTAGAAAACATCATAGCCATGTATCACTCGAGCTGAACTGCAGTAAGAACACAAGAAGGTATATCAGAGATGTTCACAGTCAATACAGGAGTGAGACAGGGATGTGTGCTTTCTCCCCTGCTATTTAATATCTACATGGACAGAATTTCCAAAGAAGCAAGTCTCGACAGAACAGATTCAGAAAATTTAGAACTCTTTACTCCAGATGAAACAACTGATCCACAGGAAATAAATGAACTTCTATTTGCAGACGATCAGTGCCTATTTTATAGCGACGAGGGCAGACTGCAAAATCATATTAATAATCTGAGTTCAACATGCAGGAGATACAATATGAGCATAAATACAACTAACATCGAAGTAATAAGAGTTAGCAGATCGCCAGGCCCACTAAGTATACAGTTAAATAGCACAACTCTGAAACAAGTTAAAGAATTCAAATATCTTGGATGTATAATCAAAGAAGATGGCAGATTAGACAGAGAAATTGAAATCAGATGTCGAAAAGCTAGTGCACTTACATATCAACTATCACCCTTACTGAAACACCCAAACATACCCATGCCCGCAAAACGACAGATAATAAACAGCATATTCACACCAACCCTTTGCTACCAATCTCAGACCTGGACTTTATCCAAATTACACCTTCGCAAAATCAACACCTGCGAAATGAGATGCCTGAGGAGAGCTGCCAACTTAACAATCCGAGACCGAGTAAGAAATGCTATTATCAGACAGATTGTGGGATCAACACCTTGTGCCACATTTATTGAAAGACAGAAGATCAAGTGGTTTGGTCATGTCGTTAGAATGCAACACCAGCAGCTACCATCACTGGCCTTACATCAAAGATCATCTGCGACGAGATCAAGAGGACGTCCAAGAAGAAAATGGATTGACGACATCAAAGACATTGTACAGCCACACGGAATGACACTATACAGTGCCGCCCACCGGGCACTGGAGCGCAAATTATTCCTCCCCACGACGCTTGACGGCAGAAGTGAAAGAAGATGATGATGATGATGCTCTCTCTCTGGCAGAGGGGTTACACGACTTTCTCCGTAATCCCGTTTATCCACGAAGGGTCTCGCAGCGCGCGAGAATTGAAAGCGGTTCAACCCGCGCTGGTGACGCGGGATAATGAGCCGGCCGCTCAGAAAGCAATGGCAAACTACTGAGCGTAATCTTGCCAAGAGATCAACAATCAGCTAAAAGATGCTGATGTCGACAGAGATGTCCTGTAAAGGATATGCGAATTTAAAAAAAAAATATCATGGTAATCCCATTGAAAAAAAAAAAAAAAATTCAGAGAAACGGCGTAAATGGGTGGTTCTTAGAAGCAGCCTCGCACGGTGGGGGTAGTCATGTGTACCAGACCGTCAGCAGGCGACCGAGTGCAAAAGAGTATCAACATTGAAAGTGGGAATTTGGAATGTACGAACGAACAAACGAACGAAAATCTTTATTGTCAAAGGGTTAAGAATTGTGCACGCAGGCCCGTCTGACATTCTGCCCTTCTTCTCTATTTCCTCTCATACATTCTTTCATTCAACATCTCTTATGAAGCAATTCTTTTACAACAAAAGAACAATAAGCATCAAAACGCATGAAAAATAATCAATAATACATGACTCGTTGAGGCAATGTTTAACATGGGCATCATGAATACCCAAGGTGGGTGTAACGTGCCATACATATGGGAATGTTTTTTTTTGTGTGGCTAGTTGTCGTTCGAGATAATTTACCATTATTATTGTCTTTGTTGCTGCTTTTTTAAGGGGGCATGTATCTGTCCTGAGGTAGTGTTCAAACAGGTTGCGACTATATGTATAATGATTGGTGGTGTCTTTGATTTCTTGTGGAAGATTGTTCCACAACTGAGTGGCAGAGTATGCTAAGCTTGTTTTATATAAGTCTATCCTATGTTTAGGGACATGAAGTATATTTTTGTCGTTCGCTACGTCTTGCGTTATATTTAAACAATGGCCAAAGGTAGCTTGGGGCATTTTGAAATATGATTTTGTGAATTAGTTTAGCCTTATTAAAAAGTAGGCGTTTGTGGAGTGGCAGTAACAGAAGACGTTCATGTAGGTAAGAATTGTATATAAGCTTATCACCATTGATTAGACGCACTGCCCTTTTATGGAGTGAATAAAGGCGTTTTGTTATTGTTTGGAGCATCCATCCTAGATTGTAAGAACTATGAGTGGGGATGGCAAATTTTATAACATAAGAAAGAAATAAGAAGACTAAATATTAACATGTTGGGTATATGTGAGACTAGAAGGACAGCAATAGGCATTATCAGGCTTGGCCATGGGAATCCCATAGGGAAGGTCCCATGGGATGGACTGGGATGGGATGGGACAGACATAAAATACCATTGGATGGGACAGAAAAACATGGCCCATGGACACGCCTGCCAGGCTTGGCCATGGGAATGTTATTCACATGGGAAAGGAACCATGCGACGGATGGGATGGGACATGCTTAAATTACCATGCGGTGTAAATTATGTCTCATGGACAAGCCTGGGCATTATAACATCTGAGGAATATAATATAATCTATTCTGGTGGAAAGAAAAAACAGCGAGGAGTAGCAATTATAATGGATACAGAGGAATCAAAAACCATCAAAGGATATTTGGCTGTATCAGACAAAGTGTTACTGGTGAAGTTGAGAGGAAGACCATTTGATGTCAACGTCATACAAGTTTATGCATCAACAGCAGACAGCATCGACGCATTTTTTAATGATATAGAGAATGCCTTGAAGAAATGCAAGAATTCTGAAGTAAATATAATGGGTGACTTGAATGCCAAAGTTGGAAATCAATAGGATGGATGCATAATAGGCAAGTATGGAATAGGGGAACAGAATGAAAGAGGTTGCAGACTTGTACAGTGGGCAAAATAGCATTATATGATTATTGGAAACACCTGGTATCAACATAACCCTAGGAGGTTATGGACATGGAGGAGTCCTGATCATAATATCGGAAATCAGATTGATTACATTCTTATCAACAGAAGATTTCGAAATGCCTTAAAAATAGCAAAACCTAAACCAATCACTGACTGCTACAGCAACCATAGATTAATCATAAGCAATAAACAAATACAATTAAAGAAAGTCAACCAAGAAACAAATAATTCGATCCACGGGCACTGAAGAGTGAGGAGATAAAAGATAAGTTCAACTTAAAGGTAAAGAACATATCTGATGCATTGTCCGATATGGAAATATTATTTCAAGATGTCAACGACCAATGGAAAATATTAAAGGATTCAGTCAACCAAGCTGCAGAAACAACCATCCCAAAAATAAAGTTAATGGGACGCAAGAAATGGATGGCGTAGACATATTAAACTCATGGAAATAAGAAGAAATAACAAAAATAACCATGAAAAATATGAAGAAATTCACAGGAAAATTAGGAAAACGAATTAATGAAAAGAAAACACACATCAACGGGTTGCCTAAAAGCCAAAGATGGCAACACCATAATAGAAAAAGATTAGATTTTACATGCGTGGTTAGATTATGTGAAAGACCTTTATGATGATACAAGAGAAGAACAATATGATCTTAAGGACCATCAATTTCGAAGATGGAGGTTCAGAATGCTCTTAACCATGTGAAAACTGGCAAGACCCCGGGTCCAGACAACATCACAACAGAAATTATCAATGCCTTAGAAGTAAATGGAATATTCCAGGTCACTAGACTGCTGAACGCAATATATGATATTGGAGCTACACCTCCTGAATTATGTAATTCTGTATTTATTGCAATCCCGAAGAAATCAGGAGCCTTGGAATGTGATCAATATCGAACAACTGGTACAATGAGCCACATCACAAAGATTTTGCTAAGAATTATCATGCAAAGAGTTAGGAAGAAAATACAGCCCGAAATAGGAGAAGAACAATGTGGGTTTGTAGAAGGCAAGGATACAGTAAATGTTGTATATATGCTGAGAACAGTAATTGAACGTTCTATAGAAGTAAACAAAAACCTACACCTACACAAGGGCTTTCGATAATGTAAGACAGGTAAACATGATAGAGATACTTGCAGATCTACAAATTGATGTGAAAGAACTTAGACTTGTAAAAACAGATATATTGGAAACAACAATCTGCCATAAGGATTGATAATGAATTAGGTCAATATCGGCCAATATGAGAGGTGTGAGACAGGCATGTGAAATGTCTCCATATATTTTTTTCCCTGTACAGTGAACATATTTTTTCAGAAATGTATTCAATGGGGGAAGAAACATCAATAACCATATGAACTTCGGGAGTCTCCGTGGCGAAGTAGTCAAGCCTTGCGCTCCGAAGGTTGTGGGTTCGGTTCCAGGATACGTCTTTCGGTTCACGAGTGCATTTTTCTCTGAGACTCCGAGGGGTCATCTCCGGAGCTACGGAGTTCGTGCTTTGTGTGACGCTTTTCGCAGGTCGCCCTGCTGAAATAGACCAAGCCATATCGGATAACACCCGTGGCAATGAAGTCAATCCTCCCGACTATTAAAACTCTCTTTCTAAGACATCAATAATATTAGTATGCAGATGGTACAGTATTGATTGCAGACAATAGGCAGGATCTGCAACATTTAGTAGATGCGGTTGTTGCACACAGTATACAACTAGGGTTAGAATTAAATTGTAAGAGGACGCAGATTATAGTCGTCACTAGAAAGAACGAAATAAAACCATGTAATATATAAGTAAACGGGAATATTCTTAAGCAAATGAATCGGTACACTTATCTCGGAACAGTCATAACATCTGATGGGAGATGCCTTGAAGAGATTAGAACAAGAATCGCCATGGCGAAGGTAGACTTTTGCAAGATGGAAAACATACTGACCACTACGAAGATGCCATTTACAACGGGAAAACAAGTGTTGAGGTGATGCATAGAACCTGCGCTTTTCTGTGGATGTTAAGAGTGGACAATGAGCAAAAAGGCTGAAAAACATTTGATGGTTGTGGAAAAGTGATTTCTGAGGAAATACAAAGAATACAATGGACAGCCAGAAAAACCAATGACCAAGTCCTACAAGAAACAAATGAAAATCGTAAACTAATTAGAGGCATTAGACGTAGACAGTCAACAATTTTTGGTCACGTTGTGAGAAGAAATCAATTGGAGAACTTCGTGACAACTGGTAAGATTGAGGGGGAAAGAACAATAGGAAGGCAGAGAGGTAAATACCGGGATGGCTTGACCACGCGGCATGGTCGAGGCAAGAACGTTGAGCTGATCCATGACTCTGGTGATCGAGTGAGATGGCGAGACATGACCGCCCACGCTTATCGACATGGCACATGATGATGATGGGTGCCGGTCGTTCAGAAAAGCAATGGCAAACTACTAAACGCAAACTTGCCTAGATATCACAAACAGTGGGAGGCAGAGGTGTTTCCACGGCACCAGGGCCAGGTTCTATATTGGCAAAGACCTACTAACAGGTCCTTGTCGTGCGTCCTGGGCAACAGGTCCCTTCGGGGTCCTGGCTAACGTAGTAGCATCGCTAATTCTTCCGAAGTCGGAGAGTATATGCCTGCACGGCGAGGAACCACCACTCTGCACACCAATAGGCCAGACATGGGACAACGGATACTCACGCAAACCTCAGTCCGGTATGACATCACACTGATGTTGGACAACAGGATGTCTTCATCCGACATACAGTACTTCACGCTGGAGTTCACAGTCAGCGAACGCAAGCAGCATCACAAACAGTAAAAAAAAAAATGCTGGGGTTGACTGCAATGTCCTGTAAAAGATATGCATGTAACTTTAACATAACAGTCGAAGACTGTAACGGTCGTTCGGAAATATGGTGGTACCCACTTACTAACAACCGGGAAGTTGAAGTGGAGAATTTGGAAATAGATTCAAATCTCCAACTCAAAAACAAAGAGGATAACAACCCAGCTTCTACTCCTGACTTCCCTAACTGCAAAAAAGACATCCTCCACTAAAGTGATTGCTATGTGCTTTGATCAATTATACTTAATAAGCAGTAAATATAAAAACACATATTCAACATACCAAATGCACATTCATTAAACAAGATCCCAGATATTGCCACCAGCGCAATGCGATATCAGTGTTTGTGGAGTGCACTAACAATAGTGGCGGCTGTATTGACACAACTGCATTGACGGCGCACATCAATCAACAAGTTTGAAGCCAGGAAACGATAGCCCAGGAATAACAAGAAAGTCGTGTATTGCTGATGAAAAGATATTAGCAGAACCGAGCCCTAATTGCACAAAGAGTAAACGTGGGACCGGGTAGACTGAAACAACATACTCGATTCGACTGGCACTATAACCCGGTATATTGAAGCACAACTTCAGAAATATGAATTGCAAACAATTAATTAGGTATATTAAACTCCTGCGAAAAGAAGAGACATACTAGACACAGACACAATGTACATACCTTACAAAGAACTCCATCTTACACAGGTGAAAACAATGTGCGAATTATCCAAAACCAGAAACAATAAATAAATATCTATTACTGAAGTATTAAAATAAAACAATAAGTGTTATAGGACAACAAAGCACGACCGACGTTTCAGCTCTACGATGGTAAGTTAATAAATAAGTCACAAATGGCTGTAGAAAAATAACTAACTATGATAACAACTTGAAACCAGTTTATTTTTATACATACATTGTCCCTTTATTCTTCAACATAATTTCCACCAACACTGATGCATTTATCCCATCGTTTTATCAGTCCTCCCAAACCGGCTGCATAGAACTGCGTGCTATGTTTTCATTCACTTGCTATGCCATAGAATTGTGTGACTTACTTATTGACTTGCCCTCCTAAAGTGGTCTATCCAGCTATGCACCGCTTTACGGGAAATCGCTAAGGGCCATGTCCACTGAAAACTCACCTTGGCGGGAAACATTTCGCGAGTGACGCCGAAGTTGAATGTGAAGTGAAACCATGGTTTAGAAAACAGAGCACGCCTAATTGTTTGCAATTCATATTGATATATCCTGCTGCAGCCGCTGCTTTTTCTTCAGAAAATTGCTTGTATTTCTGTTTTACAGAACATTGCTTTACAATGGTGACCTACCAAGGGACACAAGCCTGTCTATTCTACCTGTCTTTGGTGGTGTTGTCGCGTAGATTTGGTTTGTTCTGATAGCAAACACGCGCACGCACATACATACAATATTATCAATTAGCATACAAGTGAGAAATGATGTGGAAGCTGCGGAGATGTGGATTTATAGAGGAAAGATGAGAACATTATGGGCGGATAGAACAAGCAATGAAGATAAGAGTCTTGAAAGAAGTTAACTGGCAAAGAGAGCTGATTATTGGCATCAGTAGAGGACAGTTCACATTCTTTGGGCACGTACTGAGAAAGGGACAGCTGAAGTTTGTAGTCACAACGGGAAAGCTGAAATTTGTCGTCACAAAGGAAAAGCTAGAGGGGAGAATAAGAAGGGGGAGACAAAGAGAGAAGATGCTGGACACTTAGACATCGTGGCATGGAGGGATATTGGTGTCAGACATGATCACCAGCAGAAGAGACAAAAGACTGTGGACAGACATGGTCGCCAGAACTATATACGGACAGGCAGGTGAGGGGAAGGGCAAATGGGCAGGCAGGTGAGGGGAAGGGCATATGGACAGGCAAACCACAGGCACGGGACCACAGCTAAGTAACACTTTTTGATTTTTGTAAATGTATTTATATTAATGTCGTTTAGTGCGTTTTCTGTTGCCTGTTTACTGACGAAGGTTTTCTAGACGCAACGCCATTTCTGTATCTTGTGATTGTACCCCGTAAAGATTGCAAATTCTACTTTTCGAGTTTGCTGATTCACTCTTTGTGTAAGCATCATCAACACTAAATTTATATCAACAAGAACAATATTAATACAGATTACAGAAGGTGGCAAAACAACAACTGTTATACAGACCTCTGTCAGAACTATGGATCTATGTAACGACGTGTATAGAGGTGAAGAGGAAAACACGAATACTTCGATAACCTTACAGACACTTTAAACAAGATCACTGAAAATGATGAACTATTGTGATGGGTGATTTCACGGACGAATAGGTACAAAAAGAAGACCGTGGAATGAAAGCATAGGGCCATTCAGCGACACAGAGACTGAATGTAATAGTAATGGTCAACATCTACTTAACATGTGCTCCTAATAATGACTGATAATACAAAATAAAAATATAAAATATGAAGCAGATACAATATGAGTATAAATACAGCCAAAACCAAAGTGATGCAAGTTAGCAGATCGCCGGGCCCATTAAGTATACATATAGAAATATCACAACACTGAAACAAGTTAAAGAATTCAAATATCTTGGAAGTATGATCACAGAAGATGGCAGATTGGACAGAGAAATCGAAATCAGATGTCAAAAAGCTAGTGCACTTACATATCAACTATCACCCTTACTGAAACATCTAAATATACCCATGTCTGCACAACGACAGATAATAAACAACGTTTTCACACCAACCCTATAATAGCAATCTCAAACCTGGACTTTATCCAAATCACACTTTCGCAAAATTAACACATGTGAGATAATATGCCTGAGGAGAGCTGCCAACTTAACAATACGAGACCGAGTAAGAAATGATGTTATCAGACAGACAGTGGGGTCAACACCTTGTGCCACATTTATTGACAGACAGAAGATCAAGTGGTTTGGCCATGTCGTTAGAATGCCACACCATCAACTACTATCACTGGCCTTACATCAAAGATCATCTGCGACGAGACCAAGAGGACGTCCAAGAAGAAAATGGATTGACGACATCAAAGACATTGTACAACCACACAGAATGACACTATCCAGTGCCGCCCATCGAGCGCCGGAACGCAAATTATTCCTCCCCATGACGTTTGACGGCAGAAGTGGAAGATGATGATGATGATGATGATGATGATGATGATGATGATGATGATGATGATGATGATGATGATGATGAATAAAAAATAGTTTTTTTTCTGTTTCAATATTGTCTTAGTCACGCCAAAATCTGGTATAATTTCTTCTTCTTCTTTTCCTTCACCCGCTTTGAACTCGGGCGTAGTATATATATATATATATATATATATATATATATATATATATATATATATATATATATATATATATATACATACATACACACTAGCTGATCCGGTCCGCCGTCACCAGGCACCTGGCGGGGAGCATCTCACTTAATTCATATAAGTAGTCATTATACATTCAAATACATTTCTCTAAGCGCACATAGTACGCGTTCGGTCCCTGCTCCCGTTCCCGTTCCCGTTCCCGTTGTTCGTCTGTTTCTGATGCTCCCGTTCCCATTCCCGTTACTCGTCTGTTTCTGATGCGCCCGTTAAAAATTAAACATTGATTTTAATCTAACTAACTATTTCAGTTGGATCCGCGGGAGTGAGAACAACATCTGTACAAAATTTCATCTCAATCGGATGGACCGTTAGGGAACGCATAAAGGACACACAAAGAAACAAACATTCTCTTTTCAATATATAGTAGAATAGCAGAAGATAGTAGAAGATATGGAAATATGGTATATGGCCAACATATTGGAAGAGAACTATCTTCATTCCAATAACTAAAAAGGGCAACCTGAAACTACTTAACGTAACACCCAATAAATGCTGTGTTGACTGCTGCGTACTTCAAAGGATATTTTTTTTTGTGGGTCTTTTGTTATTAGATTTGTATTGTAGTCATAGGATATAATTTGTAGTCTACGTGCCAGGTAGGATGATGCCATCATACCTCTGCTGGAACTACTTCATGCATTCATCATTGGTGATCCTGTGTTTAGCATCAATTGCACTCTTTCTTCTCCTGCGCTGGCTGATGTTGAATCCTGGTCTGCCAAGGTCAATGTAGAAGTCCATGCCGTAGATACCAATACCGGGGTCATACTTGATGCCCAAGTCAATGTGCTCCTGGATACCAAAGCCAAAGTTGCCAGTTGCAGCGTAGTTGTTCTTTCTCAACTGGTACTCACAGACCTTCAATCCCTTTCCCAAGATCTCTTCTGCTTTGGAACCTCTGACAGTGAAATGGACAGCAATCTTCCCATTACGCCTAATTCCAAAAGACCCTTAACAGTGTAACGGGCTTTTGAAAATACTGGTGTCTGTCCGGTCAGATGCTCCAGCACTTTGGCTGCTCTGGTCAATCTGTCACCTGACTCTCTCATGCAAATGTTGAGACTTGAGACAGAGCTTACTAATACGCAGCTCGCATAGAAGAATTTAATGTGATGTGGAAGAGAAATATTTTTTTTTTTAATGAGTTAGAAAATTTTCACGTATCTAATATAGATGCATTGTTTTTATGAAAACTTTAAATATGCCTTGAAGTTTTTATTAGTAGGCGGCGAATTAGTTAGTTAGTTAGTTAGTCTTTCCTCTTGAGCCTAAAGCGGCGCATAGGGCAGAAGTCATGGCTCTCCATGTCTGACTGTTCGCTGCTAATTGTTGTAGATTCTGGATGTTCACTTGGCCGTTGAATGAGCCTTCTCTGGTGATGGTTCTACACAGGGTCTCTCTTGGTCTTCCCCGTTTTCTTTTGCTTACTGGTGACCATAAGAGGGCTTGGTTGGGGAGTCTTGTCTTGTCCATTCTGAGTACATGGCCGATGTAGTTCCAACGGCGTTTTCTTATAAAATTGGATACAATCTCTTGCTTAGTCTCTTGTCTTATTTGCGTATTGGTTCTGAAATCTGTCCAGTGGCGGTTTAGAATTCTTCTAAGACATTTGTTCTCGAAATTGCCTAATTTTTTATCTAAAGCTACCGTTGATTTCCAACTCTCACACCCATACGTTAGCAATGGAATCACACAAGAGTTGAAGATTTTAAGTTTCGTATATTTGCTGAGTGTCTTTCACTTCCAGATGTTTGACAGTTTATCGAAGGCACCAGATGCCAGTCCGATTCTAGATAATATTTCTGGCGATGAGTCCCCTGTAGATGTCATTTTACTTCCTATGTAAGTGAAGCTGTTGACTTTGTCAAGAACATGGTTGCTTAATTTGGTGTCGTGTGAACTGTTGGTAAGATCAATAGTTTATGTTTTTGTGGTGTTAATTTGGAGACCAATTTGTCCTGAAACATTTTGGAGATGGTTTATTTTCTCTTGGAGGTCTGGGTGTGTTGAACTTAAAAGCACTATGTCGTGGGCAAAGTCCAGGTCTTCTAGAATTTTGTCAATCCAATGGGTACCCCTATTTGTGTTGTTTGTGCATTTGCGCATGACCCAATCGATAGCTATTCCAAAGAGCATCGGTGACAAGACACAACCGTGTTTCACTCCCGTGAAACTCCCGGCGAATGCCGTCCGCAAAAAGGATTGTGGTAGCTCACTGAACCAAGTGTTTACCGCGTTCATTACGTCTGCATCTGTGTAAAATCGTTGCCCCTTGAGAGCTTTTTTAGAGGTCCGAACAAATGAAAATCACATGGTGACAAATCAGGACTACAGGCTGGATGTTGCAGAATTCCCACTTCTTCCTTGCTAATGCTTCCTTCACAATTTTTGCGACATGCGGACGAGCATTATCGTGCAACAAAATCACACCGCGAGAAAGCATGCCAGGTCGTTTATTCTTGATGGCTTTTTGCAGCTTGTCTAGTGTTTGCAAGTAGTGGGTAGAGTTGATGTTTGACACCAGATTCTTTAAAGTCGGCCAACAATAGCCCTTCATGGTCAAAAAATGCGCTCAGCATAACCTTACCAGCGGAAACCTGTAACTTGAATTTTTTTGGCTTTTGGTGGTCCAGCATGCTTCCATTGCATGCTCTCTCTCTCTCTCTCTCTCTCTCTCTCTCTCTCTCTCTCTCTCTCTCTCTCTCTCTTGCTGCTCGGCTCAAAGTGGTGACACCATGATTCATCGCCTGCCACTATGCGGAAGAGAAATGCATCACCCTCCACTCTGTAACGCAGCAAGTGGTTCAAACACCATCCCATGTGTTCCTCTTTTTGGTGGTCGGTCAACATCCGTGGTACCCACTGTGAACACACCTTCCGATATTGCAATTTCTTACGAACGACCTTTTGAATTGTCCCAACTGACACATCAAATTCTTTCGCTAGCGAACGTATCCTTCGTCAACAGTTAATCTGTACTGCTGCATCAATTTTGCCGATGGGTTTTTTTTTTCTGTTGCAACAATACGTGCTTGACCCGGCCGTCGAAGATCTGTCGTGAACTGACGTCCTTTCCGAAACATTCGTGCCCTGTCTGTCACTGTTGTCTTCAACACACATTTGTTACCGTACGCTGCCTGCATTCTTCGATGAATGTCCACTGGTCGACACCCTTCAAATGAAAGAAACTGAATCACCGCTCTTTGAGCTTCTTTAGGCGGATTTTGAATCAACCCGGCCATTTTCTCAACGGTCAGAAACAGAACCTATGCATCATGGGACGATAAGCACTTGCTCTTTTATTCATTGGTCAGTACTTATCACATGGCTATGACATGATCATGTTCAACGTACGCAATTACGCGCGGTGCTGCACGAACGGATTTCAAAAGAACGCCCCTGATATAATCCATTATTGGCAGCACTTACTGTGTAGCTGTCGCACTCGATGCTGTATGCTGGTATTAGATGGCTGTTCTTCAATTATGTAATTCAGTTATTAAAAGTTCCAGTTTATTGTTCTTAATGTTTGTTTAGTCTGTTTGTTTGCTTCTGTGTTGCTTTGTTTAATTGCTCATTTCACCCATTAATTCTGGTACAGTCCTGCATATTAATCTATTGCCCCGGAAGCACATATATTACTCAGATTCCCTATCAAAGAACCTGAGTTTCTTCTGATCTTCATTTAATTACTTTTCTTGTTAACCGAGGAGATAATATGAAGTCTTCTTTTTATCTTCTTTTCACTCGTATCATCTTCTTCTCTGGCCCAAGGGCAGTCAGCGTTGCGCTATACTCTACCTCTTGTCAGAGTGACAGTGGTAAGAAGTTCCTTCCTTTTCTATTCCCTTTTCCCCACCCGGTCACACACTCGCACACTCACCCCCCCCCCCCCCACACACACACACACACAGAGTGAGAGAGAGAGAGAGGGAGCGAGACAGAGAGAGAGAGAGAGAGAGAGAGAGAGAGAGAGAGAGAGAGAGAGAGAGAGAGAGAGAAAGAGAGGCACACACACAGACTAGCTTATTTCAGATACACGAACACCTCTCGCACGGTGTCCCGCTTGTCTCATGTGGCCTTGGAAACACTGAATCTAACACACTTAGCGAGCTGATTTCAATGCAGTTGCAATAATGGCAGAACATTTTAAGTGAGCCGTAGAATTTCCCAACACTGAACGCTCCTCTGATTCTATTCCCTAATGATGCCATTAGTGCTGACCTTTCTCAAGAACCCGCAGTGACTCTCGGCGGCAGCTAATATCGCCTGTCTGCTAGCATTAACTGCCTGTGTTGAAGATCATAGACAACACTTGACAGCTGCAGCCCTCTATATTAATGTCACCACAGCCAGCAGGAATCTGAGAGATACTGGAAATTGTTGTTGTTAACTGTCACTGGGTCTGGGCAAAAGTCATAAGGTTGACAAACGCCAGGCGAGAGAACGAGCACTCTCACGTAGTGACTCGAGTTCTCGAACAACATTACTGAATTACCATCTTGGGTTTCTCGGATAGCATAACAATCGGGCGCTAAGGCATAGAGATAGCGTGCGTGCGTGCGTTTGTGTGTGTGGTTGGGGAGAGCACACAATCACACAGAGGCTCTGACTTTCTTAGATAGACTTGAAATGACTCTAACACAAAGAGTGCACCGTATTTTCTCTGCTGTCCCTTCTAATAATGGCGGAAATATTGTGACTGAGGCACTGAGTTTTCCAACACCGATTACTCTAGTCAATCTATCCTATAATGATGTGATTAGCATAAATAGGTTCCAAATGTTGCTGTATGAAGCCGGGGCGCAGTGTTGGGGTGAGCGCCCAACCTTGCTTAAATATCCCAGTGGCTCGTGAATACATAATCTCTGCAGCAAAAGTCCAACTCCTGGCCTTCACGTAGCGGAACTGTTTCAGCTAACAGGGGCGACGGCAAGTCTCTGGCGCCGAAAAATAACCAGTATGCTCTAGATGTGTATGCACGTATATGCATGCGCAGACACGTATGTGCGCGCGTACACATCTAAACTCGAGTAAGACCACAGTCTGCTCTAGCAAAGGAGAGGTTCTGAAGACGGAGGCAACCAGCTAGGAGGCGCACCACAGAAATCAGGATGCCACGCAATTACGCAAAATGGAATATGTCGACTACTGCTAAATGTTATGGTGCTCGCCTAGCTTTGGACTCCCAGGCAAGCGCAGTGCCAGGCCCTATGTCTCGAAAGGGTCCAACCACAACTACTGGAGGTCCTTCTCAGATGTCCTGTGGAGCCAGGGGACCTGAGAATAGAACGGCTGGCCATACTAACCAAAGACTTAAAATAATGCACTGGAATGCGGAGGGAGTCAGCAACATCAAAAAATAGAGTTAGAAAACATCTTGGACCAAGAAAAGGTAAGCGTATGTTGCCTGCAAGAAACTCACCTCAACGAAAATACAGCCTTCAAAATCAGAGGCTACCAGTGTTACCGATCTGATAGAAAGAACAGGAGAAAAGGTGGGATACTGACCCTTGTAAAGAATAACATCACTGCTTCCTAAATCGAAGTCTACATGGAAGGGGATGAGTATCAGACACTTAAATTTAAGACAGGCAATACAGACCTACATCTAATTAATTACTACTGTCCAAGTGACCGCCCACAGGCACTGGACACACTACCATTAAAAGAAAAAAATGATTGTGTGTGGCGATTTCAAAAGCCACTAGCAGAGCTGCAGCTATGATCACATAGACCAGAGAGGAGAGAGATTGGAAGACTGGCAGGATGAGAATAGATTCATCTTGATTAACAAGCCGCCTGACCCACATACTTTCTACTCGAAATCATGGCACACTACAACTACACCTGACCTGGCTTTTCATTCATCAGACCAGGAATGGAACATTACACGAACTGTTGGGAAACAACTTGTTGGCAGTGACCATCGGCCAGTCTAACTGTAGAAAATGAGCTTGTAAGTGAAAGCAGCACCCTCTCGAGGTAGAACTACAAGAAAGCAGACTGGGCAATGTACAAGCATCGCACTAGCATACTGGTTAGAAATCTGAACACTGAGAAAGACATAAATAAAGTAGTTGAAGAGTTTGGGAAATGCATACTACAGGCAGCGCGAGAAACAGTACCAAGGGAAGTCCGTAAACAATATAAACCCTACTGGAGTAGTGAACTGGAACAGTTGCATAATGATGTGGAAGTATGTAGAAAGCAAGCAGAGATCACACCCAGCCAAGAGCACCACAATAAATTCCAGCACGCAAAAGCCAAATTGCAAAGAGCCAAGCTGCAGGCTAGATGGAAAAGATGGCAGGAGAAAACGGGAGTCTCTGAACTTTGAAAGAGACGCAAGGATATTGTGGAAGCCAATAAAATAACTTAACGATGAGGGCCCAGGGAGAAACTCAAAAATTGCACTGCATAAAGATGGAAACATCTTAACAAGAAAGCAAGCAGCTGACCATTTTGCGGACTCATTCGCACAAGATAACAATATCAAAATTAGTCCAGAGAAACAACAAGAGATTCGAGATAAACGGCAACATACAGGACAGAAGGAAATAGTACATGAGGTTCTGGAGGCACCCATCACAATCAGCGAACTGGAGCTAGCCATATCAAAACTGAAAATGAGAAAGTCACCAGGAGCTGAAGGTTAGTTAGTTAGTCTTTCCTCTTGAGCCTAAGGCGGCGCATAGGGCAGAAGTCCTGACTCTCCATGCTTGGCGGTTCGCTGCTACCTGTTGTAGATCTTGGATATTTACTTGGCCATTGAATGAGCCTTCTCTAATGATGGTTCTACGCAGGGTCTCTCTTGGTCTTCCCCGTTTTCTTTTCCCTACCGGTGACCATATGAGGGCTTGGTAGGGGAGTCTTGTCTTGTCCATTCTGAGTACATGGCCGATGTAGTTCCAACGGCGTCTTCTTATGAAATTGGATACTGTATCTTGCTTAGTCTCTTGTCTTATTTGCGTATTGGTTCTGAAGTCTGTACAGTGGATGTTTAGAAGTCTTCTAAGACATTTGTTCTCAAAATTATCTAATTTTTTATCTAAAGCTACCGTTGATTTCCAACTTTCACATCCATACGTTAACACTGGAATCACACAAGAGTTGAAGATTTTAAGTTTTGTGTGTTTGCTGGGTGTCTTTGACTTCCAGATGTTTGACAGTTTATTGAAGGCACCAGATACCAGTGCGATTCTAGATGATATTTCTGGTGTTGAGTCCCCTGTAGATGTCATTTTGCTTCCTAGGTATGCGAAGCTGTTGACTTTTTTCAAGAACGTAGCTGTTCAATTTGGTGTCATCTGAACTGTTGGTAAGATCAATAGTCTTTGTTTTTGTGGTGTTAATTTGGAGACCAATTTGCCCTGAAACATTTTTGAGGTGGTTTATTTTCTCTTGGGCATCCGGGTGTGTTGAACTCAAAAGCACTATGTCGTCGGCAAAGTCCAGGTCTTCTAGAATTTTGTCAACCCAATGGATACCCATATTTGTGTTGTTTGTGCATTTGCGCATGACCCAATCGATAGCTAAGAGCATCGGTGATAAGACACAACCCTGTTTCACTCCTGTTTCGACTGAGAACCAGTCAGAGTTGCCTGTTTCTGTTCTTACGCAGCAACGTGTCTCTTTGTAGAAAGATTTTATGACGTTGGTATATTTGGTAGGAAAACCATAAATGTTAAGTAGGTACCAAAGTGAAGAACGGTGGATACTGTCGAAGGCTTTTTGAAAGTCGACAAAGTTGGTGATTAATTTCAACTGGAATTCTACGGAGTCTTCAATGATTATTCTGAGGTTGAAAATGTGGTCTATGCATGACCGTTTTGGTCTGAAGCCTGCTTGTTCTTCTCTGAGCCTTTCATCTATCGCCTTTTTCAATCTCTCAAGTAACATGCTACAAAAATGTTTTCCTGGTACTGACAATAGAGTGATACCACGCCAATTATTGCAATCAGACATATCGCCCTTTTTAGGCAGTTTGAAAATATACACCATCTTTCCACTGTTGTGGTGGGGATTCGCTTTGCCAGATTTCATTGATCAGCTGTAACAAACGTTGTAAGGTGTTCTCATCTGCTGCTTTGAGCATTTCTCCTGAGATGTCATCTTCACCAACAGCTTTGTTGTTCTTCAATTTTTTGATGACTCGCAGGAGGCATCTAGTGGGGGAATAGTAATTTCTCCATCCAGGTCTGGAACAGTGTCAGGCTGCGGTCTATTTAATATTTCTTTGAAATGTTCTGCCCATCGTTGCTTTTGAAGGTCATCTGATAACAATTGATTACCTTGTTTGTCTTTGATGGGTATATTTGGTGTAGGTGA
Source organism: Cepaea hortensis (assembly GCA_963921405.1). Taxonomy (NCBI): domain Eukaryota; kingdom Metazoa; phylum Mollusca; class Gastropoda; order Stylommatophora; family Helicidae; genus Cepaea; species Cepaea hortensis. The sequence goes on from OY992885.1 coordinate 65,642,476, forward strand.
GTGTTTGCATAGTTGCTTCATGATATGGAATACGGCTCTGTTGATTCCAGTTCTGGCAGCTGCTTCGGCGTCGGAGGCCAGCTGTGGAGCTGATGGTATCTCCAATGAAATGATCAGGAACCTAGGAACAGAGGCCAAAGCAAAGCTGTTGCAGATCTTCAATAACAGCTGGACATTAGGCAGTGTTCCACAAGCCTGGAGAGAAGCAATCATGATACCCCTCCTAAAATCAGGGAAAGATAGTTCCATTGCCTCTAGCTACAGACCAATTAGCCTCACCAGCTGTCTCTGCAAAACACTGGAGCGCATCATCAATCACAGACTTCAGTGGTACATTGAAAGTAAAAACATCCTTGTGTCACAGCAGGCTGGCTTTAGGCAGTGCTACTCTACGGAAGATCAGACAACCTATCTCTCTCAAGAAATTGAGGATGCATTCCAAGAGAAGAAGCTGGTGCTTGTGGCATGGATAGATCTGAAGAAAGCCTTTGACAAAGTCTGGAAAGAAGGTCTGATGAAGAAACTGAGAAACTGCATAGTCAATGGAAGAATGTACAATGGGTGAAAGCATACTTGCACAACAGAAGAGCCCGAGTACAGATAGACGGACTAAAGAGCAAGAAAGTACTACTGCGTCACGGTGTTCCTCAGGGTGGAGTCTTGTCCCCCACACGTTTTCTAATCTTCATCAATGATCTTGTTGCTAATCTACCGCATGGAATTAAAGCGGTAATGTTCGCAGATGACCTGGTTCTATGGAGCACAAATGAACATGCATCAGTGGCCACCAGATTGCTACAGAGAGCTGAAGATGCATTTGTTGCATGGGCAAGTAGATGGTGTGTCAGCATAAACACTGACAAGTGCAGCATCACCCTATTTACCCTCTCACGAAAACAAAAGGCAGGTATCATCCAGATAAATGGAACACCCCTAAGAGAAGATAAAAAAGCAACATACCTTGGAGTATCATTTTATGGCAGGCTGACATGGAGAACGCACATCAACAAAGTAGTAGCAAAAGCCAGAAGGAAAATAACCATCCTGAGAAAGCTAAGTGGGACCACATGGGGAGCCAGTGGGACAATACTTAGCAAAGTTTATCAACAGAGCATACGACAACACCTGGAATACGGGTCAACTGCGTGGTGTTCGGCATCAAAAACCACACTACAAGAGCTGGACAAGGTGCAAAATCAAGCACGTAGAGTCACCACAGGAGGGATGAGATCAACCCCTATAGTGGAAATGGAGAAGATGGGAAGGACATAAGCACTGAGAAAGAGCAGAGATACGAAAACGCTAATATAAGAAGAAAAGTTCCTCAGCTTGCCAGGCCAATCTATGATGAACAAATTTGAAAACCTAGCTATGGGGCGGTTGAAAAGAAGTAGTTTTATCCACTAGGCCAAAAGACACTGCAGAGAAACCACCGATCTGCACACAGTTGGTATCCCCCTAATAACTACTCCAGAGCGAACTCCACGGACAGATGAACATAGACTATCATTACAAATCCTGACAAAAGTGAGAGGAATATTTGACAAGGAAGAACAGAACAGTGTGCATCGCAGAACAGCCACTCTCAGCTTCCTAGATGAAGAATACCCACAGGACCTCTGGATCCGAGTCTACACAGATGGGTCAGCACAAAATTATGTTCGAAATGGAGTAGCGGTAGTGTACATAGAATACCCAAATAATACTAGGGACACAGCCAGAGTACCGACAGGAAAGTACTGCCATAACTATGATGCTGAAATTGAGGCAATCAAGAAGCAACAGAGAAATTACTAAATACCAGCAATGGTACATAACCTGTGTTGCAATTGACAGATGCAAAATCAGTACTCGAGGCGCCCCTGTCTGGGAAATTGCCAGTACTAAGGACACTACTTTCTGAACTTAGTAGTCAGCATAAGGTCACCATACAGTGGATGCCATCCCACTGTGGAGTACCCGGAAACAACAGAGCTGGTCAATTGGCTAAGGAAGGTGCCAAAGAACGATAGGCTGATGTGCCGGTTACATACCACCAAAAGGAAAGAATGATCAAATCAGTCAGAAAGCCACCAAAACCTGCTCCAGAGGATTACCACGTTATGGACAGACCAGAACAAGTCATTATTCTGCGCCTCAGAACGGGACACAATAGATTACGCAACCACATGTATACAAAATTCAAGATTGGTGAAACAGCCATGTGTACATGTGGATTGGCGTCGCAGACAGCAGAGCACATACTCCAAGACTGCCCAAAATATAACATATCTAGGCCAACATTCCGGCCTAGAGAGACGACAGTGGAAGAACTTTATGGACCGCTTGTGAACTAAAAAAAGATTCATACAAAAGACAACATTGCAGTTATAGACATATTTCAAGTGAACGAAAGAAGAAGAAAAAGAAGAAGAAGAAGAAGCATAAATAATTCTGAACATCACAAGGGAATACAAATAAACTACAAACTGGAAATCCCGGAATCGAAACAACACAGGAAGGGAAAAGGTGAATTTAGAAAGGCAGAAATATCCCGCACAACGAATACTTGAAACAAGAACATTTAAAAACAAATGGGATTGCAACAAAGCATGCGTTCTTTGAGAGAGCTTGTTCCTGAATGTTCGGGCTTCTACCATATGAAAATAAAATGTCTCGAGCATCCAGAAGGACAAGCGCGCTCTGGAATTCTGCCAAAAGAAGTTGGGTGCCAAGAAAAGAGTCACATAGAAGATTGAGGGAATGGAAGTATTACTGCAGAAGATTGGTAGGTTGTACAGCAGGCTGGAAACAACATAGCAGCAGCAGCAGATGTAGAGGATAGCAATGCTTGGTTGAGCAATAAACCATGTTTTTAAACAAATGCGACTTACAAATATATGTGCCAGGCACCACTGTACAGCAGGGTGTGCTGTTACTAACGCATCTGATACTACATCGGAATTGAGTTGATTTGAGTCAAGAACCGACGTCACTGCACTCGGGGATTTTCTATAAGCGCTCAGTCCTCATCTTCAACAGCCAATGTAGCGTTTCAATACTAATGGCGCCCACTGCAATCTAATTATATGTCCGTCTTACCTCCGAGTGACGACTGTCGACGAGATCATCTGACCACTCCTTGCTGCTGCATTCTCTCTAGACCATGATAGTCTATCTCTTCATCTGCATAAATCACATGCTCCAAGAGGGCATTCATCACATCTGCCTTAGCATGCATCAAATCACCCCTTAATTATGCGGCACCAGCAAATCTGTCTGCCTGTTAATTTCCAACCACACCAGAATGTCATGGAGAAAATATCCAGTGAATGCTAATAACCAGCGACCTCTGAATCGATGCAAGCCATTCTGCACGAAGCATGCCAGTCTTCACCTTTGCCAGCATGATTTGTGAATTAGTGACAATCACAACATGCATATACAGTTTGGTCTCCAGCCAGCGGAAAGCTGTATTAACAGCCTTCACATTCATTCTCAGACTTGCGGTAGTGGTGTCATTTGCCAAGCCCTCCGCTATGAATCCCTGGCACTTTTCCCCCTCTTAACGCAGAGTCGTCGGTATAGATAAACACATCACCAGGACGAGAGTAGTCATGAATTAATTGATGAATTTAGATTTCTGTAGCGCCTGCTGGCCACTCCTTACACTCACGACCCAATGTACAAGTCTGAATTTCTATTCGGCACCCTGACCCACTCCTTGCCTCTGCCAATCTTCTCAAGTGTGCACACTTCTCTGATAGTAATTAGTATCGTCTGCCTGAGCCATCCATGACCTTCCTCTTAGCAGCCTTGACCTTGACTGCATCCAGGGAATCATGCAGGAGGTGTTCCTTGTCCGCAGCTACCTTGAGGTATGACCTTGCCTGCAACACCTTGCGTCTATCCGCTATGGTCGGAAACGCCAAAATGTATCGCATGCACACTATTAGAGTGCCATCGAACATCCACGAATCACCCTTATGGCTTCATTCTGTATGCGCTCTAGTTTCACTAGCTGACTTTTTGAAACAGTGAGCATTCCCAGTACTTAAGGGAGAGGCACTACTCGACGATACCACGTGGCCAAGCCATCCAGGTATTTACTTCTCTGCCTTCTCCTTGTTCTCTCAACGAATACTTGAAACAAGAACATTTAGAAACAAATGGGATTGCAACAAAGCATGCGCTCTTTGAGAGAGCTTGTTCTTGATAAGGCTAAACTAATTCACAAAATCCTATTTCAAAATGCTCCAAGCTACCTTTGGCCATTGTTTAAATATAATGCAAGACACAGCGAACAACTAAATATACTTCATGTCCCTAAACCTAGGATAGACTTATATAAAACAAGCTTAGCATACTCTGCCACTCAGTTGTGGAACAATCTTCCACAAGAAATCAAATTAATCACCAATCATTATACATACAGTAGCAACTTGTTTGAACACTACCTCAGGACAGACTACATTCCCATATGTATGGCACGTTACACCTTCCTTGGGTATTTATAATGCCCATATTAAACATTGCCTCAGTGAGTCATGTATTATTGATTATTTTTCATGCGTTTTAATGCTTATTATTCTTTTGTTGTCAAAGATTTGCTTCATAAGAGATGTTGAATGAAAGAATGTATGAGAGGAAATAGAAAAGAAGGGCAGATTGTCAGACGGGCCTGCGTGCCCAATTCTAAACCCTTTGAAAATAAAGATTTTCGTTCGTTCGTTCTCTTCCCCTCTATCTTGCCAGTTGTCATCAAGTTCTCCAATTTATTTCTTCTCATAACGTGACCAAACAATTTTGACTGTCCATGTCTAATTTCTTAATCAGTGTACGATGATCAGGTGCTTCCTATGGGACGTGGTAATTGGTTTTTCTGTCTGTCCATAGTATTTTTGGCATATTCCTCAGAAACCACATTTCCACAGCCATCAGATGTTTTTCAGCTTCTCTGCTCATTGTCCACGCCTCACATCCATATAAAAGCACAGGTTCTATGTAGCACCTAACCACTCTTTTTCTCGTTTCAATTGACATCTTTTTATTGGTCAGAATGTTTTTCATCTTGCTAAAGGCAACCTTCGCCATGGCGATTCTTGTTCTAATCTCTTCAAGGCATCTCCCATAATGTTATGGCTGTTCCGAGATAATTTGTACCGATTCACTTGTTTAAGAATGTTCCCTTTTACTTGTATATTACATTGCAGTATGCCCTTCTTCCTAGTGACGACCATAAGCTGTCTTCTTATAATTTAATTCTAACCCTAGGTGGCCCAATGATGATTCCTTTCATATCTTCTATATTTCTGAAAATATTTTCACTGTACAGGGAAAAAAAAAAGATTTGCAGACATTACATATCCCTGTCTCACAAATCTTTTATTAGGCTGATATTGACCTACATCATTATCAATTCTGATGGCAGCTTGTTGTTTCCAATATATGTTTTTCACAAGTCTAAGGTCTTTCCATCAATTTGGAGATCTTCAAGCATCCTTATCATGTCGATATGTCTCACTTTATCGAAAGCTTTGTGTAGTCAATAAAGCAAAGATACAGATCTTTATTATTTTTTTTTTTTTTTAGAACGCCGGACTCTCATTCGGGAGGCCCGGGGTCGATCCCTCGGTAAGGTGTCGGATTTTTTTCTGTCGGGGGCAGAAATAAAATCCTAACCTGTACAGTTCGCGGCGACTGCACTAGCCAGGCGGCCTTTATTCCTCAGGCTCAAAGACCCCTCTGCCATACACCGCAAGGTACTATATTGGCAGTTTTTTTGGTTTTTATTTGACAGAACGTTCAATTACTGATCTCAGTATACACACAGCATTTACTGTACCCTTGCCTTCTACAAACCCACATTGTTCTTCTCCTATTTCGGGTTGTATTTTCTTCCTAATTCTTTGCTTGATAATTCTCAGCAAAATCTTCATGATGTGGCTCATGATACTAATTGTTAGATGTTGATTACATTCCACGGCTCCTGATTTCTTTGGGATTGCAATAAATATAGAATTGCACAATTTAGCAGGTATATCTCCAGTATCATATGTTGTGTTCTGCAGTCTGGTGACTTGGTCTATTCCTTATTCTTCTAAGGCATTGATCATTTCTATTGTGATGTTATCTGTACCCCGGGTCTTGCCAGTTTTCATTTGGTTAAGAGCATTCTGAACTTCCATCTTCAAAATTGGTGGTCTTTCATTATTATTCCGATGATCATATTGTTCTTCTCTTGTATCATCATAAAGGTCTTTCACATAATCTGACCACGCATGTAAAATCTGATCTTTTTCTATTATGATTTTGCCATTTTTGGTTTTTAGGCAACCCGTTAATGTGTGTGTTCTTTTTTTTAGTGATATCATTAATTCTTTTGTGTATTAATTTGGTATTCCCGGTGTTGTGTTGATTTTCAATTTCCTTGCAGTTTTCCTCAAGCCATGCTTCTTTTGCCTCTTTGCATAGCTTCCTAATTTTCCCGTGAATCTCTTCATATTTTTTCTTGTTATTTTTGTTATTTCTTATTTCCATGAGTTTTAAGATGTCCTCAGTCATCCATTTCTTGTGTCCTATCATTTTTATTTTTGGGATGGTTGTTTCTGCAGCTTGGTTAACTGATTTCTTTAATATTTCCCATTGGTCACTGACATCTTGACTTTTCATATGGTTATGAGCATTCTGAATCTCCATCTTAAAAAACTGATGGTCCTTCATGATTGTTTCGAATATTATACTGTTCTTCTCTGGTATCGTCATACATGTTTATCACATAATCTGACCATACATGTAAAATCTGATATTTTTCTATTATGATTATTTTATCTTTTGTTTTAGGCAGCTCGTTGGTGTATGTGTTCGTTTATTAGTAAGGTCCTGAATTCCTTTGTTCATTAATTTGGTATTTTCACTGTTGTATTTCAATTTCTAAGCAATTTTTCCCGAGACATGCTTCTTTTGCCTCCTTACATAATGTTCTGACTTTTCCGTGAATATCTTTATGTTTGTCAGGATTATTTTTGTTGTGTCTTCTAGTTTCCATTAGTTGTAAAATTTCTTCAGTCATCAATTTCTTACGACCTTTAATTTTGGAATAGTTGTTTCTGCAGCCAAACTGATTGAATTCTTCAACATTTCCCATTGAAAATCCACATCCTGATATGGGATCTTTATATCAGACAATATATCAAATCTGCTCTTTATTCCTATGTTAAAATTGTCTAGTATTTCCTTGTCATTTTTCAATGTACACAGATCATATTTAGTGTTTCCTCGTGTATACTTGACTTTCTTTAATTTTACCTTCAGTGTGCTTGTAATTAATCTGTGATTACTGTAACAGATTGCCTTGAGAACTGTTTTTGCTATAGTTAACGCATTTCGAAACCTTCTGCAAATCAAGATGTAATCAATCTGGTTTCTAATCCTGATTTCAGGGCTCCTCCATGTCCATAATCTGATAGGATGCTGTTTAAACCAGGTGTTTCCGACAATCATTTCCTGCTCTTTTGCTCATTCTACAAGTCTGTATCCTCTTTAGTTTCGTTCTCCCAAACCATGTTTGCCTAATATGCATCCATCGCCTTGATTTTCTACTTTCGCATTGAAGTCACCCATTATGGTATTTATTTCTGAATTTTTGCTTTTTTTAAAGCATTCTCCATGTCATTATAAAATTTCCCTATAAAATCTTCGCTGCTTTCTCCTGTTGGGGCATATATTTGAAGGAAGTTGATGTTAAAAGATCTGCCGATTAATTTTACCAATAAAACCCGGTCTGACACTGCCCACTATCTTGTAACAGATTTTGATGTTTGCAGATCCAAGATAATTGCTACACCTCTTTGCCTTACTTCTCCCCCAGAATAAATAATATAGTAAAGATTACTATTTATATTTTTCTGCATATACATTTTTGTGTTATTTTATGTACAGTAATTTTGTTTTCTTTAGCCCTGTTTTTGCTTGTCTGAACAAGATTACTAGAATCGAAATGTCGGATTTGTTGGGATGTGGTTTAGCTTAATTATTACATATTTGCTTAAAGTTTTATTATTATTATTATTATTATTATTATTATTATTATTATTATTATTATTATTATTATTATTATTATTATTATTCATTTAACTAAAAACATTCATCAATTGGTATCTGTGCAAAATAGAAGCACTAAGATGATATGACAAATAAACCATTGTGGAGATGGAGATAACTAAACTAATACTAATGAAACAAGAAATGAATTAAAGACACTGGCGATGGATAGGACATGCACTGAGAAAACCTGAAAATATATCATCAAAGTACAACTAGAAAGTCCTTTGTCTAGACCCCACATGGCAAGCAAAATAGAGGAAGATCTAGAATAACACGGAGAAGAGAACAAGAGACGGAAATTAATCATTTGGGGACGGAGCTGCATAAGACAGCAGAAGGTAGGATGGCTTGAATTGAGTTGGTCGAAGGTTTGTGCTCCAGTGAGTGACAGTGAGCAAGAGAATAAGAAGAAGTAATTATACTATACAAGAAACAGATCCTTCCTACATATTCTGCTAGAGTCAATGGCCATTAATTGGGGCGATTACAGCAGTGTTGTAGCCGCGGCAGCGTAGTGGTACATGCTGGCCTCGGTGCTCGTGGGGTCGAATCAGCACCGGGGCAGATACTTAAAACAGACGTGGACTCCAAGGCCTCATCATCATCATCAAGTGCCGTGTCGGCTGGCGTAGGCGTTCATGGCTCTCCATAGATCTCGGTCTTTGGTTTTCTGGATCAACTCTGGTGCTGATATTCCTCCATGCCACCGTCTCAATCCATCCAGCATCACTTCTCTTGGTCTACCTCTGCCTCTCTTCCCCTCGATCTTTCCAGTTGTTACGATGTTCTCCAATGCCTCTCTTCTCATCACGTGACCGAAGAAAGATGTTTGTCTCTGTCTTATTGTTGTATATAATGTTCTAGTTTCATTAGCCTGTTTCAGGCAGTCGTCGTTAGTTACTCTGGCAGTCCAAGGAATTCGCAACATTCGTCTCAGGAACCACATCTCTGTTGCTTCTAATTTCTTCTTAATTTGTTCATTTACGTTCCAAGATTCACTGCCATACAGCAAAACTGGTTCTACATAGCATTTCAGCACTCTCTTTCTTACATTCAGTGATAGTGACTTATTGCATAAGATACTCTTCATTTTCTGAAAAGCGGCTTTTGCCTGCCCTATTCTACTCCTAATCTCTGTTGTACATCTTCCATCTGATGTTATAAATGCCCCTAGGTATCTAAAATTATCAACTTGGTTAAGGATTTTCCCTTCTATTTCTATGTCACATTTTGGTGTCACCATTTTCTTTGATATTACCATTGTTACTGTTTTCTTGATATTCAAGGAGAGTCCTTTCCTGGCACTCTCTGTTACTACAACGTCTAATAATTGTTGTAGGTCTGTTGAATTATCCGCCACCAATACTGTGTCCTCCAAGGCCTACCAGCCTAAAATGGTACCAAGAAATGTCTTGGAATGTAAAGGTGGTCGGTGTAAGGCCATTTCACCCAGCGATGGCCGATTGGTCTATAAACATATGGATCTAGCGCCATATGCCCAGTGCACACGAGGAGTGTATAAGAGTGGACTGACAGAGATTCACACATTTACACGGACAACATCAGATGGAAGAACCGTCACGGATATTCACACATATACATGGATAACAAGTAGTATGTCAGGAGGTAATGGCTTAGGATTTTAGGACTTTAGTCCTTCGTAAATCGTTCTTTACGGGGTTATCCGGCCATCTTGTTTCGTCATAAAACCGGCCCGCAATTGACCCAAATATTTTGAACTTGGCGGATGTTTTTCTTGGGTTTGGATGACCACTTCCGGTTGTCGTGATGACTACTTCCGGTCTAGGGGCGGCGGCGGTGGGGCGGGTGGCGGCGGCAACGGCGGCGACGGCGGCGGTGGTGGGGCGAGCAGGGCGGACAACGAGACAAGCCCCGGTCATGTGGAATACTTATATAAGTAGACCAAATAGTCGCCGGGTTCGAGTCCCAGTGTGCGCGTGTGTGTGTATGTGTGTGTGTGTGTGCGTGTGCGCGCGCGCGACATCCAGTCATATCGATCCACTTCTATGAGGAGACCGAAATCAATATGACAGAGAATTGATTTAGTCCATCTCTCGAGCTAACCCGAGTAGGTCAAGTAATGACCGTCTTAATAAACTTTTGCACGGCTCAGTATGCTAATTCACCAGAAGTCCGTACCCCATGTATATCCTTTACGCGTTTGGTTAAAATCTGGTCTAAAAAATATACTAGACAAAGAAATTTATTTACAAATTAAACCTAAAAACTTAATTAATCACCAAAATATCTTGTATGTATATTGGAGAATAGGTACGTCAATAAAAATCTACGAGTCTCCATTAATTTAAACCATAGAATATCAAGATATACATTAAATTATGTAATATTATTAAACACCCCGGTTATACCCCTTAATTATAAAATTACGACAAGGGGACAGTAATCGGTCCCTTGACTAAACCAGAATTGTCCCCCTTCTACACACTAATTTCCCCTGACCCCCAATCATTACCTGCGCGCACAAGCAACAAGTGACGCTTCACCGAACACGCCCCACGAGAAAAATACAAGGGCTGACCAGTGACGGCCGTACGAGATTACCTGATACCACTGAAGCGGGCTGACAACAGAGCTGGCCAGCTCCAGTTGATCTTACCTGAGATAAACACATCCATTGAGGCGTTCTGGGTGACCGCTAACATAATTAACACAGTGACACAGCCCAGGCTGTGAAGGGAGTTTTTGGGTAGGAAGAAAAATAGCGAGCCGTAGGCAAATATGCTGTGGTCCTGCATACAAGATTTCAACCCAAATATGTTTTTCTATTTTGCTGTAAATCTCTCTCTCTCTCTCTCTCTCTCTCTCTCTCTCTCTCTCTCTCTCTCTCTCTCTCTCTCTCAATCTCTCTGTCTCGCTCCCTCTTTCTCTCCAACTCTCTATCTCGCCTCTCTATCTCATGAAATAATACTGAATACGTGTGTGCGTGTGTGGGTGTACTGTCGAGTATGTGTGCGCGTCTGTGTGTGTGTGTGTGTGTGTGTGTGTGTGTGTGTGTGCATGCGTGCGTGCGTGCGCATGTGCGCGGTCGTAGGAAAACTTCAATATTGGGGGAGTGGCTGTGGAGTGTGTGCTTGCTGCCCATGTTTGCGATTCTCATTTTGAATGAACGACAATCATGTCACGTGCGTATGCGTACGCGTATGTGTATATACATGCGTGTTTGCATGCGCTCGCGTGTGCTATCAATTATAGGACATCACAGTCAACCTCAACATTCTTTGGAGTTTCGTGTGTGCTGGGCAAGTTTGCAATTGTCATTATATACGAACGACAGTCAGGTCATGTGCGCTAGCGCGCGTGTGTGTGTGCGTGCGCGCGCGCGGGTGTGCTATCAATTACAGGACATCACAGTCAACCTCAACATTCTTTGGAGTTTCGTGTGTACTGGGCAAGTTTACAATTGTCATTATATACGAACGACAGTCATGGCACGTATGCGAGCGCGCGTGTGTGTGCATGCGTGCGCGCGTGTGCTATCAATTACAGGACATCACAGTCAAACTCAACATTCTTTGGAGTTTCGTGTGTGCTAAGCAAGTTTGCAATTGTCATTATATACGAACGACAGTCATGTCATGTGCGCTAGCGCGCGTGTGTGTGCTATCAATTATAGGACGTCGCATTCAGACCCATCATTCGGTGGAGTGGTGTGTTTGCTGGGTAAGATTGCTGCTGTCTTATTGAACGACCAAAAGCTATGCCTTGTACTATAGCTGTGAGCGTGTGTATGTGTGTGGGTGTGCGTGCGTGTGTGCTATCAATCACAGGACGGCACAGTCAACCCCAACATTCTATGGAGTGGTGTGCTTGCTGGGTAAGATTGCTGCTGTCTTATTGAACGAACGGTAGTCATGTCACATGCGTAGGTGTGCGTGTATGTATTGCCGTGTGTGTGCGCTATCAATTACAGGACGTTGCAGGCAACCCCAACATTGATTGGTTGGTCGTGTGCCACCATGCTTTACCGTGTAAAAGCATGACCAAAGCTAGGTCTTGTACTATACCTGTGTGTCTATCTTTTACATAGCATAGTTAAGCTGTAAGGCAAGCCATTTACAGGACGTTGCACTCAGCCCTAACATTGATTGGTTGGTCGTGTGCTATCATGATTCGCCGTGTCACTTCACGACCAAAACTATACCTTGTACTATAGTTGTGTCTGGCTATTACATACTGCAGTCAAGTTGTAACGCATTGCATTTACAGGACGTTCCAATCAGTCCCAGCATTCATCCTTCTTTGACAAGCTTGCCATTGTCTTTCTGAAAGACCGACAACCATGATCTTCTGCGGTCTCTGTCAGCAGGATTACCATCATCAGCATCAGCCAGCACCACCAACAAAATCATTATCGTCATCATTATCAACATCAGCATCGTCATCAGCTGAAGGTGACCGATCGGGTGACTCACCACAGGGCTATGTCGGCGGAGTGAACATACGTGAACGTGTTCAGACATGTCTTTAGGGAAAACTAGAAGATAACTCAGAGCGTACTGACAGTATAACGATACAGCTGATCAAATATGACGATGCTTCCGGTCATATGTCTAAGGTATACAATCGAAACACGTGACTATGCGTCGCACTCGATCACATGTGTAAGTGTACATCCGCGTGACTAGAACCGTTCAAAAAATGGCGCTGTACCTGGTCTCGTGTCTTATGGGATACATCCTAAACACGTGACTAATGGTCAAAGACGGAGTCGCATCCGGTCACATGACCAGAGAATATACTGCTGAGTCAGGAGTCGTCACCAGCAGATATCGTGTATATAACACCCACCATTCGCCGTCTAGATGTCCCGGTCTCAGTGAACATCGTTCAGGTCACAATGTGCCAAGTCTCTAATGGTAAGATGGGGTTTTTGATAAGTTTTTCACATTTTCGGTGTGGTTCTCCAAGTAGGCATACAGTTAACCTAACAATACTAGTATAATAAAGAGATATATGATGCTAATCACATATAACTGGAGTATGTGCTCTGCTGGCTGCGACACCAATCAACACATGCACATGGCTGATCCAGCAACCCTGCATACAGAAAGTAGTGTCCTTAGGACCGGCAATGTCCCACAAGGAGCGCCACGACCACTGATTTTTGCATTTGCCAATAGCAACTAATGATACAACCGAGACACGCGTGTAATGACCCAGTAGGTCAAAAACAGTGGTAATGGAAGAAACCATCGTGGAAACTAACACACAAAATACCCCAGAGGGGGAAAGAAATTCGTTCTGGTGCATGTGTGGTCGGCGAGTGCCACGACTAGAGATTGTCTACTTCTGTCAACTGGTCGCTATATACACAGTCATTGGCGTATAACTATTCAATCTGTCTCGAGACAGCGTCGACACAGTCGAGGGCAAGTTGTGGATAGCTTTTATAAGCAGATGTTTGGGTTACATGCTACCAAACCCTAAAATATGAGCTTCTACCTGACATTATCGAGTAATGCGTCGCCGAACATGTTTCCCAAGAACACACCGGGTCACTATTTCGTCAGGTTACCGCAGACTATTGAGGTGAGTCAACATTTCGAAGTGGGTCTGGCCGAAATTCAGTTCCCCAACTACTACTGCAATGTGCTAGAGAATGAAGTATGGTTAAGATACATACCACCAAACGGTAGAGTGATAAGAAAGGCGTGTCCCCCGGGCCTGTACAGTTCACCAGGCGCGTTTATAACTGCCTTGAATCGCCTAATGAAAGATCGGAAGGTGGACGAGCAGCTCTGTGTTCTATTCCATTTCGACAATACATCAAAGAAAGTCATAGTGAATATACTCGAACCCGGGGCCACTATTACATTTAGTGAGAAGTTGCAAGAGATACTAGATACAATTGAAGGTGAAGGGGCGATAGACCTGAATTCCGACCTACAAAATATCTACGTATACTGCGATCTCATTGCGGCAAGACCAGTCGGAGACGTCCTGGTCCCACTACTAAGGACGGTTTCTATCATGAATCAGCACTCGACCTGTGTTTCGCGCCTACGACAATCCTCATTACATACCGCTGAGTCGTTACTCCTTCGACACGGTGGAAATACTTCTAACCACTGATACGGGTACAAAGGTCGCATTCACTACAGGGACTTCAGTGCTTATGCTACATTTTCGAGTTCAAAAGAGATCAGACCTAGAATAACGGTAAAATACGGGGCGCTACGTCGAAACCACAGACTGTCCGAAGACATGATGTGCCCGACACTCAGATGATTGATGCCTCGGTTATCTACAAGACTCAGATATCAGCCCACCAATCAGGAGACCAGGCTAAGTGACATGTACATACCAGCTGAAAAAAAACCAACCTACCCAGACGAGGGTGTGAAGAAATCCAGATACAACATACATTGTGTATAGCTCTGTATGTGAAAATAAAAGGTTGTGATGATACTATGTATACCACCTCATTTCACATCAGTCATTTCGTATAATGACATTATGCGATTTTATTCTTGAAAATGTACTGAAATACTGTAAAAATGTACTGAAATACTGTAAAATAAACAGGTCTATATTATAATTACGTCTTGGTTGTTGAATTATTTTTTTTTCAGTGTTTACGGTGTATATAGTTGTCATGTGATGAGAGAATGAACGGCAAAAATCTTAGTCTAGTAAGAAAATTTGTTAGCCAAAAGGGGTAAAATGTTGGCTACATTTCAACCAGACTTATAAAAAACTCACCCAAGCTTATGAAAAGTAGGAAAATTTGTTAACCAAATGTGAAAAGGTTAGCCGAATTTCAAACCAAACTTATAAAAAATCTCAGTCAAGCATATGAAAAGTAGGAAAATTTGTCAACCAGACGTGAAAAGTTTGGCCAACTGTCACATAAGCTTATGAAAATTGGGAAATTTTGTTGACCAGAGTTGCCAATTTTGACCACATTTCAACCAAACTTATGAAAAGTAGAAAAATTGTGTTAACAAAAGGGCAAAAAGCTTGGCCAAGTAAGAAAATGTGTTAACCAAATGTGAAAAGGTTAGCCAAATTTCAAACCAAACTTATAAAAATCTCAGTCAAACTTATGAAAAGTAGAAACATTTGTTAACCAAAGGTGAAAAAGTTAGCCGAATGGCAAACCAAACTTATAAACATCTCAGTCAAACACATGAAAAGTAGGAAAATTTGTTAACCAAGCATGAAAACTTTGGTCAACTTTAACCCAAACTTATGAAAAGTAGGAAACTTTGTTAACCAAATGGCAAAAAGATTGACGAAGTAAGAAAATGTGTTAACCAAATGTGAAAAGATTAACCAAATTTCAAACCAAACCTATAAAAATCTCAGTCAAACATAGGAAAAGTAGGAAAATTTGTTAACCAATCGTGAAAAGTTGACCAACTGTCACCTAAACTTATGAAAAATGGGAAATTTTGGTGTCCAGGTGTGAAAAGTTGGACCACATTTCACCCAAACTTATGAAAAGTAAGAAACTTTGTTAACCGAATGGCAAAAAGATTGGCCAAGTAAGAAAATGTATTAACCAAAGAATGTTGAGTTTGACTGTTGCCAACGAGCCCTTTCTGACGTACTAGGGGTATTGAGATGCGGCTACGTTGACACTCTTTAGGAATTACACACTGATACACCGTGAACACAACTCGTCACCATCGAGTGATAGAATGGCATCATGTATTGTTTCTATGGGACACAATCACTGGGATATTCAAAGGTACATGTACACCCACGACATATGTTTACACACTGATTGTAGTACGTCCTGCTATCCAGGCTATCTAATCAACTACAATGGTCTACACATACACTCTTCTGCCCTACTTACAGTCCTGTTACATCTGGTCGCATGGCGCCTACATTCACAGGCCGGCAACCTCTGCACACGGCACACCACTCGACTCCGTGCTGTAACATGTCCACCCGCCTGGTCGCGGCAACGCTGTTCTCCTCCATCGGTACACGCTTGAAATATCTAGCGTACACTCAGTTACTGCCGTCGACGATTCTCGGCGTTTCATCGCCACAAGGGATATTCAGTTCTCAGCCGACACACTTCTCTGCTTTCGTGATCTGTCCGTGATGGCTTCCCAACTCCGACTGACCGCCTTTGTCCGTGACCCTTCTCGACCCTTCTTATCACGTGGCCTAATCCTTGCAATTCTATTGGCCCTTACGAATACCCGCTCCCCCGGTGTATTCTTTTCCTCTGATCGCCCATGACAATTTATCCTATCGTTTCACAGTAATTTACTCAACCAGACTTGACTTAACCAGAGTCATGGCAACTGTGATGTCCTGTAATTGATAGCCCACGCGCACGCGCATGCACACACACACACGTTCGCGCGCACACGTGCCATGACTGTCGTTCGTATATAATGACAATTGCAAACTTGCCCAGCACACACGAAACTCCAAAGAATGTTGAGGTTGACTGTGATGTCCTGTAATTGATATCACACCCGAGCACACACACACATACACACACGCGCGCGCTAGCGCACATGACCTGACTGTCGTTCGTATATAATGACAATTGCAAACTTGCCCAGCACACACGAAACTCCAAAGAATGTTGAGGTTGACTGTGATGTCCTGTAATTGATAGCACACGTGGGCGCACACACACACGCATGTATATACACACACGCGCGCTAGCGCACACCCCATGACTGTTGTTCGTCCATAATGACAATTGCAAAACTTGCATCAGAAAGTCAGACACTCCGTAGAATACTGAGGTTGACTGTGATGTCCTGTAATTGATAGCACACCCGCGCGCATGCACGCATACACACACACGCACGCGCTAGCGCACATGACCTCACTGTCGTTCGTATATAATGACAATTGCAAACTTGCCCAGCACACACGAAACTCCAAAGAATGTTGAGGTTGAGTGTGATGTCCTGTAATTGATAGCACACGCGCGCGCATGCACACACGCATGTATATACACATACGCGTACGCATACGCACGTGACATGATTGTCGTTCATTCAAAATGAGAATCGCAAACATGGGCAGCAAGCACACACTCCACAGCCACTCCCCCAACATTGAAGTTTTCCTACGATCGCGAACATGCGATCGCACGCACGCATGCACACACACACAGACGCGCACACATACTCGACAGTACACCCACGCACGCACACACGTATACAGTATTATTTCATGAGATAGAGAGGCGAGATAGAGAGTTGGAGGGAAAGAGGGAGCGAGACAGAGAGAATGAGAGAAGAGAGAGAGAGAGAGAGAGAGAGAGAGAGAGAGAGAGAGAGAGAGAGAGAGAGAGAGAGAGAGAGAGAGAGAGAGAGAGAGAGAGAGATTTACAGCAAAATAGAAAAACATATTTGGGTTGAAATCTTGTATGCAGGACCACTGCATATTTGCCTGCGGCTCGCTATTTTTTTTTCCTACCCAAAAACTCCCTTTACAGCCTGGGCTGTGTCACTGTGTTAATTATGTTAGCGGTCACCCAGAACGCCTCAATGGATGTGTTTATCTCAGGTAAAATCAACTCGAGCTGGCCAGCTCTGTTGTCAGCCCGCTTCTGTGGTATCGGTTAATCTCGTACGGCCGTCGCTGGTCAGCCCTTGTATTTTTCTCGCGGGGCGTGTTCGGTGAAGCGTCACTTATTGCTTGTGCGCGCAGGTAATGATTGGGGGTCAGGGGAAATTAGTGTGTAGAAGGGGGACAATTCTGGTTTAGTCAAGGGACCGATTACTGTCCCCTTGTCGTAATTTTATAATTAAGGGGTATAACCGGGGTGTTTAATAATATTACATAATTTAATGTATATCTTGATACTCTATGGTTTAAATTAATGGAGACTCGTAGATTTTTATTGACGTACCTATTCTCCAATATACATACAAGATATTTTGGTGATTAATTAAGTTTTTAGGTTTAATTTGTAAATAAATTTCTTTGTCTAGTATATTTTTTAGACCAGATTTTAACCAAACGCGTAAAGGATATACATGGGGTACGGACTTCTGGTGAATTAGCATACTGAGCCGTGCAAAAGTTTATTAAGACGGTCATTACTTGACCTACTCGGGTTAGCTCGAGAGATGGACTAAATCAATTCTCTGTCATATTGATTTCGGTCTCCTCATAGAAGTGGATCGATATGACTGGAGGTCGCGCATACCGCACCGCACACACACACACACGCACACTGGGACTCGAACCCGGCGACTATTTGGTCTACTTATATAAGTATTCCACATGACCGGGGCTTGTCTCGTGGTCCGCCCTGCCCGCCCAACCACCGCCGCCGCCGTCGCCACCACCCGCCCCACCGCCGCCGCCCCTAGACCGGAAGTAGTCATCACGACAACCGGAAGTGGTCATCCAAACCCAAGAAAAACACCCGCCAAGTTCAAAATATCTGGGTCAATTGCGGGCCGGTTTTATGACGAAACAAGATGGCCGGATAACCCCGTAAAGAACGATTTACGAAGGACTAAAGTCCTAAAATCCTAAGCCATTACCTCCTGACATACTACTATAACATCAGATGCAAGACACGTCACGGAGATTCACACATTTACATGGATAACATCAGATGCAATGCAAGACACGTCACGAAGATTCACACATTTACATGGACAACATCAGATGCAAGACATGTCACGGAGATTCACACATTTACACGGACAACATCAGATGAAAGAAACGTCACGGAGATTCACACATTAACATGGACAACATTAGATGCATTGCAAGACACGTCACGGAGATTCACACATGTACATGGACAACATCAGATGCAAGACACGTCACGGAGATTCACACATGTACATGGATAGCATCAGATGCGATGCAAGACACGTTACGGAGATTCACACATTTACATAGACAATATCAGATGGAAGACACGTCACGGAGATTCACACATTTACACGGACATCATCAGATGGAAGACACGCCACGGAGATTCACACATTTACATGGACAACATTAGATGCAAGACACATCACAGAGATTCACTCATTACATGGGCAACGTCAGAACGAAGACACGTCACGGAGACGCACGTGCCCACACATTTACATGGGCAACGTCAGATGGAATACACGTGACGGAGATGCACGTGGCTACACATTTACATGGACAACATCAGATGGAAGACACGTCACTGAGATACAGAACAGAATAGGACAAGCAAAAACTGCATTTTATATCATAAAGACCATCTTCTGCAATAAATCCCTGTCATCGGAGGTTAGAAAAAGAATACTTGTATAATATCCAGGACCAGTTTTACATACAATGTTGATCCTGGACAATTAGTAAACAAGCAAAAACTGTGAACAAAGAAGACACAAACAATACTCGCTGTATCCCTGTGGAAATATAGCAAAATATGCCAGGCAAGGCATTATGCACCTATTGTGTGCGTCTGATGTTCTCACATGAACACTTGTTGGAAGCTACACAGAAAAATCCCTGGACACCTCACAGAGCTTGTATTACAGAAGAATGCTGACCATTCCTTGCATGGCCAATGTGTGTAATCTATACCTTGCATGGCCAATGTATGTAATCGATACCTTGCATGGCCAATGTGTATAATCGATTCCGTACATAGCCAATGTGTGTAATCGATTCCTTGCATGGCCAATGTGTGTAATCGCTACCTTGCATGGCCAATGTGTGTAATCGATTCCGTGCATGGTCAATGTGTATAATCGATTCCGTACATGGCCAATGTGTGTAATCGATTCCGTGCATGGCCAATGTGTATAATCGATACCTTGCATGGCCAATGTGTATAATCGATACCTTGCATGGCCAATGTGTAAATCGATTCCGTGCATGGCCAATGTGTATAATCGATTCCGTGCATGGCCAATGTGTATAATCGATTCCGTGCATGGTCAATGTGTATAATCGATTCCGTGCATGGAAAATGTGTATAATCGATTCCGTACATGGCCAATGTGTGTAATCGATTCCGTGCATGGCCAATGTGTATAATTGATACCTTGCATGGCCAATGTGTGTAATCGATTCCGTGCATGGTCACTGTGTATAATCGATTCCGTGCATGGAAAATGTGTATAATCGATTCCGTGCATGGCCAATGTGTATAATCGATACCTTGCATGGCCAATGTGTATAATCGATTCCGTGCATGGCCAATGTGTATAATCGATACCTTGCATGGCCAATGTGTATAATCGATTCCGTGCATGGCCAATGTGTATAATCGATTCCGTGCATGGCCAATGTGTATAATCGATTCCGTGCATGGAAAATGTGTATAATCGATTCCGTGCATGGCCAATGTGTGTAATCGATACCTTGCATGGCCAATGTGTGTAATCGATTCCGTGCATGGCCAGTGTGTATAATCGATTCCGTAAATGGCCAATGTGTGTAATCGATTCCGTGCATGGCCAATGTGTATAATCGATTCCGTGCATGGTCAATGTGTGTAATCGATACCTTGCATGGCCAATGTGTGTAATCGATTCCGTGCATGGCCAATGTGTATAATTGATACCTTGCATGGCCAATGTGTATAATCGATACCTTGCATGGCCAATGTGTATAATCGATTCCGTGCATGGCCAATATGTATAATCAATTCCGTGCATGGCCAATGTGTGTAATCGATACCTTGCTTGGCCAATGTGTGTAATCGATTCCGTGCAAGGCCAATGTGTGTAATCGATACCTTGCTTTGCTAATGTGTGTAATCGATACCTTGCATGGCCAATGTGTGTAATCGTTACCTTTATGGCCAATGTGTGTAATCGATACCTTGCATGGCCAATGTGTGTAATCGATTCCATGCATGGCCAATGTGTGTAATCGATACCTTGCATGGCCAATGTGTGTAATCGATCCCGTGCATGGCCAATGTGTGTAATCGATACCTTGCTTTGCCAATGTGTGTAATCGATACCTTGCTTTGCCAATGTGTGTAATCGATACCTTGCATGACCAATATGTGTAGTCGATACTTTGCATGGCCAATGTGTGTAATCGATTCCGTGCATGGCCAATGTGTGTAATCGATTCCGTGCATGGCCAATGTTTGTAATCGATACCTTGCATGGCCAATGTTTGCAATCGATACATTGCAAGGCCAATGTGTGTAATCGATATGTTTTGACAACTGGGGGTCAGCATTGTGGAACGGATAAGAGCGTTCGTTCTTAAACATCCGGTGTGCTAATGTTGAGGTAGCGGGTTCATTTCATATACCAGTCCGCTGGACTAAAATAGTGACTTCCGGTTTTTTTCGCCCGTGTGTTGCCGGGGCCCTAACAGGGAGCAAAGAATAGTAACACTGTTTGCCTACCATGCACGTCGTAAGAGGCTATGGTTCCGTCGCCCTGCTACTGAGTGAGTGCGTGGCGCGACACTGTGAGCTGTGAATTTCGCTAGGAATGCTTTTACATCTGTTCGCAGTTTGTAGCGTGAACTGCATGTTCGGAACGATGGCGGCCTGCTGTTTCTGGATTGACTGGTTTGCCTTTTTCGTTTCACACGTGCATTTTTCAGGAGACTCATGGGAGTCGTCGCTGGAGCTACGGAGTTCGTGCTTTGTGCGGCGCTTTCGGCGGGTTGCCCTGCGAAAAGAGACCGAGCCATATGAGAAAAACCCGGGTCAATGAAGTCTTTCTGGTTAATGCCGTTTCCATCGACAATGAACTGTATTGCTCGTGGAGGACCTTTGTGTTGGCATTCTGGCGGCGGCATTATGCACAGTGTACCTGTGCGGGCTGTTGGCTTGCCGTGTTCACATAGGACAGCGAGGAGCATTTTGTGTGATATTCACTGGCACAGGAGCGGAGCATAATGGGGACGACCCGTTGCTGTGAAGTTGGAACCGCGACTAACTAACTAACTTCCGGTTTTGACTTGGGGACGTAAATTACAAAGTATCTCTGAAGTCAGAGTGGGTTTGCTTGATGTAAAGGGACACTGGTAATAGGGAAAACTTTTTAAAAAAAGTCGCTTAAAAGTCGACAGGGTCGACTTCATTGCACCGGGTTTTATCCCATATGGCTCGGTCTCTTTCCGCAGCGCGAAAAGCGTCGCATAAAGCACGAACTCCGTAGCTCTAGGGATGACCCACAGGAGTCTCCGAAATATTTCACTCATGAACCGAAGGACGCGGCCCAGAATCGAACCCACAATGTTAGGAGCCCAAGTCAAACAGCTTGACCACTTCGCCACGGAGCCTCCCGTGTGGTAATAGGGAAAGCTAACCCACACATGCAAAACATCAGTCCAATACACCCGAAGAATTGGCACATGTTGTGACAATTGGTAGGATTTATGGAAGAGAGATAGAGGAAGACAGCAAGAGAAAATATCTGACGGCCTTTTGTCATGGCACAAAAAGGAATCAGCACACGAAATGATGTTGGAGATCACAAGATGTGGAGAGGAAAGAGCGCCCTCGCCAGTGTCAAGGTATTTAGTGTGTATGTGCGTGTGTGTACAAACCTTGCATTTTGCCATAATACAATGCTGCTGCGGCAGTGGTGAGCTGTGTAACTTGTTTCTACATGTGATGATCTCTTGTCAGTAGTTCTACTCCCACCAGGGCTATTGCTGTTTCCTTCTCATTGCCGTGTACCTGTTCAGCTCATCATTGGTCCACCTGCTATGTTTGATGGAACTGCTTAATAAAGTCTGTTGCTGGACAGCTTCGCTGATCAAGACACATGACCACAGAAGTTCACACTTCATGGCAGTTGTTTGTGCGGTCTCACCCACTGCCGGATGACATTCTGACCACCCACATGGCAGTTGTTTGTATGGTCTCATCCACTGTCTCATGACATTCTGACCACCGACATGGCAGTTGTTTGTACGGTCTCAACCACTGTCTCGTGACATTCTGACCACCCAAATGGCAGTTGCTTGTGCAGTCTCACCCACTGCCTCATGACATTCTGACCACCCACATGGCAGTTGTTTGTACGGTCTCACCCACTGCCTCATGACATTCTGACCACCCACATGGCAGTTGTTTGTATGGTCTCACCCACTGCCTCATGACATTCTGACCACCCACATGGCAGTTGTTTGTACGGTCTCACCCACTGCCGGATGACATTCTGACCACAATATGGCAGTTGTTTGTATGGTCTCACCCACTGCCGGATGACATTCTGACCACTGACATGGCAGTTGTTTGTATGGTCTCACCCACTGCCGGATGACATTCTGACCACTGACATGGCAGTTGTTTGTATGGTCTCACCCACTGCCGGATGACATTCTGACCACCCACATGGCAGTTGTTTGTACGGTCTCACCCACTGCCGGATGACATTCTGATCATCCACATGGCAGTTGTTTGTACGGTCTCACCCACTGCCGGATGACATTCTGACCACCCACATGGCAGTTGTTTGCACGGTCTCACCCACTGCCAGATGACATTCTTATCACCCACATGGCAGTTATTTGTAGGGTCTCACCCACTGCCTCGTGACATTCTGACCATCCACATGGCAGTTGTTTGCACGGTCTCACCCACTGCCAGATGACATTCTTATCACCCACATGGCAGTTATTTGTAGGGTCTCACCCACTGCCTCGTGACATTCTGACCACTTAACTAACCACTTAGCACTTAATGTCAATTGTCTCGTGTTTACGGTATATGTAGGTCAATTATTGCAATCATCTTATCTTGGTTTTCTGAGATAACATTTGCAGCTTTCCATAATAATTTCAGCATTTCTATTTTCCCCCTGTACAATTATTAACATAGCATGTTTATTTGAACTGTATTTACTGTCTCTCCACACACACACACACACACACACACACACACACACACACACACACACACACACACGCACACACGCACGCACACACACACACACACATCTGTCAAGTTCGAGTTTACTAATGTCGATGTGATTTGCTACAAGAGAATCTACACGAGCAATATTATAGTATTTCGAAAACGAATATTCTACACTGATTAAGACAATGGTACGTACTTACAGTAACTGTGAATGCTGCTGTGTTAATTGGCTAATATAGTAAACACGACTTATGTCCTCGCAGCATGAATGAATACCGTGCGAACGTATTCAGTGAGTGAAGCACAAACGTATTCGGTGAGTGAAGCACAAACGTATTCAATGAGTGAAGCACAGAGTGACCAGGCATCTTGGCAGGCCTACATTGACGGCACTGACAGCACCGTGCTAGGCTATTGATTGCACTGAGCGCGAGCGCAGCGAGTGAGGAAACGTATGGAAAATAGAGAGAGAGAGAGTTGGTAGAAGATTGTGAGTCTATTCAGAGACAACAAAACGACGGCAGCCGAATAATCGATGTTACACTTCTACTTATCTCGCTGTGGCTACATACACATGTATTATTATACTAGGCAATGAATGAATCACCAAAAAAACGAGAAGTAGATAGTGAGCTTTACTAAAACACGATTAAAAGAAACAAACTGAACGTTGCGGCCAAAGCCTTCGTCAGCACAGAACAGACAAACACAAACCGACACAAAACTACATGAAACACACTACATGACAATATTAAGGGTACTTATCTGAATCTGTATCCTAGCTTGAAGTGATTGACGACTGACACGCGTTCGACGACTATCAGTGGATTGTATGAACCGGATGTATGGTTATTCTTATTAATATACTAGCAAATCTCAGTAACAAATTAGCAATATATTAGAACGTTCGAATACCTGTTCAGTTCAATCAAGGGAATAATAATCCAGTGTATGATGCTTCAACGATCACGATAATCAATGGATATTTAACATGGTAAAATACCGACTGCAATCATTAGCCAACTCCATCTATGTTAGTTAAGTGGTTGGTACAGTTTTATTAGAACTGCCATGTTGTTCAATGTTTGAGTATAAAATAGCTGTCACGTATGCTCGATATACGACGAAACACCAGCTCGTGTGTCAGGCAAACTCATGTTTTCAAATACAACTCTTTTTTTAAAACTGGTTTGGGGGAGGGGAAGAGAGAGCGAGAGAGAGAGAGAGAGAGAGAGAGAGAGAGAGAGAGAGAGAGAGAGAGAGAGAGAGAGAGAGAGAGAGAGAGAGAGAGGCCGCTCCCGCGCCCGCACACACACTCACACAAAGAGACATCAAAGCAGTAGGGTCTCTCGTGGTGATCACGTGTCCCTGTATTACGTCTGTACCATGGATTCCAGACAAACGACATTCCAGTTATACTTTTATCAGGATTTCTAAACGCGTGCCCTGCCCTGTCATATCCAGCGCAAGAGTCTTTCATTCGCCTCTTAATTGGCCGGAGTAGTTCGCTCCCTTGACTCCACATTTGTGATTACGTAACACCATTTCAGTCCTTCTGTTTGGTGCCGACATTAGTTAATGTATGCTTGTGGTGATTCTATAACACCATTTCAGTCCTGCTATTTGGTACGGGAGTTAGTTAATGTATGTTTGTGGTGATTCTATAACACCATTTCAGTCCTGCTATTTGGTACGGGAGTTAGTTAATGTATATTTGTGGTGATTCTGTAACACCATTTCAGTCCTTCTATTTGTGCGGGCATAAGTTAAAGTGTGTATGTGGTGATTCTGTAACACCATTTCAGTTCTTATATTTGGTGCGGACATTTGTTAATGTGTTTGTAGTTTATTAGAAATTGTATTAGTTGTTCTCCGTGTTTCTGAAACATACAGTAGCACTCTTTTAGCCATTATGTTAAATATTCAAAACTTCGTTGAAGGTTTAATTTTTATTAACTTTCACAAATGTCATAGTGCCACGAAAGCCCGTCTTGCTTATTTTAGTATCTCGGTGTGTTCCTCCCCCCCCCCCTCTCACCACCACCACCATCTGTGTCTATTTGCTACTTAATTGGTGTATTGGAAGTGAGGTTTCAACAAGGGAGATCGAAATATTATTTGCTTGATTTATTCTCATTATATTTTGTCTTTCCTCTGTGAATTTTTAGATCCAACTTTTGTGACCTCCCATCCAATGTGTTTATTATATCTTGCAGGTGATTTCGTGTGTGGAACAGACTCTCATCGGTGAATTCCAGATTATCAAGCTGCTTAGTCAGAGGAGTCCTCTGAATTCAATTGCTGGAGGTAGTTATTGTTGTTTACTTAATTTAATCTGTTGTCAGTAATAATGATAATGGTTAAAAAATGCATCCTTGTGGCAACTGTGAGTTATGTATGCAAGTGTACTACCGTGCTACCATTGTGACTCACGTCTGCTGGTTTACTGGTGATCTTTCATAGTATGCTATGTATGCTAGCTTTCTGGCTTGATTTCACTGTGAGATAGGTATGATGGTGTATTTGTATACTTTCACTTTAAGTTACGTTTGGTAATTATTTGGGACTTCCGGTCAATATGGTGGCTGACATGTGTGTTGTTTTGTAACCGCTTCTTTTTTTTTTCACGTAGGAGATGTGCACTTTTTCATCTCTTTGTGTAAATTCTGCGCCAGGATGTAAACCAGGAGTTTCTTTTTTTTTTTTTTTTTTTTCTCAAGATTTTCGCTAGTGCTTCGGAGTTCGTAACTCTGAGCGAATCCATCCTTGAGTGTATTTTGCAGCGTGTGGGTTACTGGGTTGTGTTTTGGTTTCCATCATGGCGGACTAGTGTTTGTGCCTCGTACAGAGGGCAAACAAACCTCGAAGGCGATGGGGTCGGCGTAAACGACAAGACAAGCGCGTGGAGTAAGGTGAGGTGGAAAAGGCCTGGGTAGATAAGCGTGATGCTGTAAGGAAATGGCAAAACGCCAACAGGAACAGTGTTGCCCATCCTAGTCTTATTTTGCACTTGGAAAGAGACATGGATGCAAAAGTTAGCTGTTTCAAACAACTGGTTAGAATTGTAAAAAGTTAACAATGGGCAGAGTTGTGTCAAAGAATAAGCAAAGATAAGTTACTGAAATTTTTCTGGCGACTACATAAAAATGTGAATGGTGTAGTCAAGAATAAGAGTATTCCTGACTTCCAGGGCTATGACTTCATCTGACAGAGGACTGATGAGGATAAGGGCTAAGCCCTTTCAGAACGCCATCTAGAGCAGAGCATCCAGAAAGTCATGAGAGGTTGAAATTTTGCCAAGTCGCTTACCTTAAATAGATGTAGGTCCCAGAAATTTTCAGAAGAAGTCAAAGTGACAGTGAAAGAGGACACGGCTATTATTAGCAAACAAAAAACATCGCACCAGGGCCAGATGGTATAGGGTATGATGACATTAGAATGTGTACGACAAGGCGTTCGAGGACCTAGCAGATATGTACAACAACAGTATAGGGAGTGCTAGCATCAAGGAGGAGTGGTTACACAACTATCTGATTCCCTTGCCGAAGCCCGGCAAAGACGATATAAAAATTCAGAGATATCTGATAATCACCATGCAAAATACAATAGGCAAGCTTCTGGAGAAGTTAATTGCCAGAAAAATATCAAGGCAACTAGAGAGGCACTGTCTTTTTCCACCTACCCTTGGAGTGTACCATCCAAACAGAGACACCTGCACCAGCGCAGCAGATTTTGCCTATAATGTGTATGAAGGTTTCTACTTAAGCACTGAAACATATGCTGCAACAATTGATCTTGAGGATGCATACAACAGAGTACCTTTGGGTTCTTAATGTTTCAACTTCTTGAATTCAAGATAAATCCATTCCTCCTTAATTGGATCGCTGCAGCCCTCTTCCAACGAAAAGTAGTGTTTAGATGTGGCACTTGGACTTCTGAACCAACAACAATATATCATGGCCTGTCGCATTATCCCCGGTGCTGTTCAACGCCTATACTGTGAGAATCACCGGTGAGCAGATCACTGACCGGGGAGGACAGTGTCGTATGTCGACGATGTGTTAGTGTATCGTCAGGGTAAGGACAGAGATCGGGTTGCTGTGGAACTACAAACAGAACTCAACCGCAAAAGCACGTGGTGTATTCAAGCTGGTGCAATGGTCAACCCAATGAAGGCAGCAGTGACATGGTTCTCTTTGAACAACCATATTGTCAACACTCCAACACCAATTGTACATCTGTGCTCAGCGATTGTGGAAAGAACGCAGGCAATAAAATACACGGGGATACGATTTGATCGAAGCCTTGCTTATATACTGAGCACGTTCACCAAGAGTAATAAAGGCCAAGTGGGGTTAGGCTGCGATGCGGGTGATGGCGGCGGCAAACTGTGAGCAGCGCCATCTATGTATGAGGGTCTTGTTCTTTCTGATTTTGAGTAATCGATGGCGATCCTGACTCTCAGCCATAAGTAAATGGAAAGGATGGAACAAATACAGAACGAAGCTATGTGTATTATACTTGGAAGTACAAGAGATATAGCATGCAGAGCGATGTGCTATCTTCTTGATTTTCCAACCATAGTGAATAGAATACAAATTTGCCGAGCACGGGCCTACCTCAGAGTCAACGCAAACACGCAACATCATCTGCTTAGTGAAATTAAGAAGGTAAAGGGCAGTAGATTAAAAAGAGGAAAGTCGTGGATGGGCCAAGCCGAAGACATTCTTCAACAGGTGTTTTCACTTGAGGACTTATAACCTCGCGAGGAGAGGAAACAAGTGCCAACAGAGTTATGTACGACCTTTTAAGTTTGCATCCAACTAACAGAAAATGCAGACAAGAAAACACAGCTGCTGTGGAGCTGGAAGTACAGGCTTTGATCTTCGAGATTTCGTTAGAGGGTGATGCTGTCATTTACACAGATGGGTCAGTCGTTCGACACGTGAGTTCATGGGCCTTTACAGATCAGGCTAGAGGGAGAATTGTGAAGGAAGCTTCTGGTGCTTTTGCCTTGACCACAAGTCAAGTATAGAAGGCGCATAGTAGCAAGTGAAGCAATTACATGGCTCGATACACAGACCTTCACTCGGATATATTTCCTTAGGACTCAATGAGTATGTTCAGGAAGATAGAGATGGGGTGGGTCCGAAGATAGTAGTTGTCTCTATCCGGTCACAGTTGGCAAGGATTAGTTTCATTTTCGTGCCAGGGCATGTGGGTGTACAAGGAAATAAGCAAGCTTACAGGCTTGCAGGTAAGGCTACTGTGGAGGGCGGACAAGCCATGGGCCAGGCTATTATACTGAATGCTCTACGAGGAGCAAGTCTTTTATGAGAACCAAGTGATGACTGTGAATCTACATCCATGGTCAGACTGCGATAACTGCAAGTTGAAAGAGGTGTGTCCAAGCAAAAACACTATGCAGGAAGCCAAAGAAGGTTAATAAACTAACACAAAACTGGTGTCGTTAGTCGCTGTCACTGGACACGCGTATATCATCCCAGAATGGATCTCGGTCTGCACTCAAGATGGGCACATTAAGGAATACATGAGGAATAATCAGAAAAATAGACGGTATTCTTAACATTTAAGAAACTGGGACAAAATTACACGCCACTGTACTCTACCTAGCTATGACGTAAGATTGCACACAAAGACGGCAAGTAATCAAAACGACCACAATCTGGTTTCTCGTTTGAACAAGTTCACATTTGACGCCAGTACTTTTCACTTGCAGAGTACATGTGTAAATACCTGCTTGGTAAGACTCCCGGTGTAACCATATTGTCAGACTGACTGGGGCTTCACCCGGATAACATTGTGGCCTCATAGGAGATCAAAGTTGTGAATTTCAGACTGACCAGGGTAGCCAACAGTCACAGGTGTAAATGGCCAGTCGCTCTAGAAGAATTTACGACGGACTGAGAACTCTCAATCACACAAGGTGAACGAGCGGACACCACGGCTGGGCCAGAAAAACACATAGCTAACACCCGCCGTCATATCAACTAAATCAAAGTTACATAACAGATAAGATGATTTGTATAAATACTCTGACTAGATTTGCTCAAATCAGATACGTCAGAAATAGGATCAGGTATGTAGCGATTAAATGTATGTTCCATGTATCGTTGAGTAGGGATTATAGCTGTTTAGTATTGTCTGTGAATGGTTTTCTCTAGTAATTATTCAGCAAAGCTGCACAATTGCGGATTTGCAACTCCTCTGTCTGATCTATGTTATTTCAAAGAGAACTAGTATTTCTCATCTTTCTGTATATAGTATACTGCTATATATATATATTTTTTAACTCTTACTATACACGTAGGAATATACGATGCTAGGATTGTGCTCCTTGCATAATTTGTGTATGTTTATACGCATCATTGCATTATACTCTGGATATGCATTAGGCGGACTTTTATTTTGTCTTGTCAGATGTCTGTCACGTCTATGAGAACTATTATTTTCTCAGTTTGTTGTAGATAAATAAATTACTACATGTTTTGCACTCGAACGACACATGCAGGAAGAGCGTTTCTTATATTTCTATGCATAATGTTTATTATAGGCTAGCGATACTAATTGTCATATAGTAACTCACCAGGATGAATAGTATGTTGTGCTAATTTGTTATTACGAGCAGCGCGCATAGGCATATTGTCTGGTTCAATGTGCAATGAGGATGATCTGTCGAATAAGTAACTAAATAACTAACTAACTTGGTAGCACACTCCTCGATTTCGTTGTGAGTATGAATGCTAATGTCCTGTCTTACCTCAGTGTGAGTTACAAGTGCTAATGTGCTGTCTTGTTTCAGTGTGAGTTACGTCTGTTTGTGTACTGGAGTACTTATTCTACATTGACAGGAAGTATATGGGACAAACAGAGGATGAGACTAAGGTAAACAAAGATATATAGAGAAGTAGATTGAGGGGCAGAACGGAGCCTTGGAATGTGATATTTTAGTTTTGGAGTCAATCGGGTGAAGAACATGCTGTCTGTTAAAAGACATGATGAAGATTAAACTATTTCTAAATATTACCACGAGAAAGATCAGACCACAGACAAAATGGCATGTCCACCAAACATTACAATCAATAATGAATAAATTAAAAACGTCAAACGCTATAATATCCTGACTCCATAATTAACAACACTACAGAATGTCCTAAGGATGTCTGAAAGAGGCTGGTCACAGCAATGCAAAGGTTAAATAGCATGAAGGGCCAATGGTACAAAACCAGCACACAAAAATAACGTTGAAATAATTCACATTTTCTGTGGCAGCACACTGGTGTGAAGCATGGACCATTTCACCAACATAAAATCGAGGCTTTTGATCGTCGCGGTGGTTTTGGGAAGAGCTGTAACGAAGGCACGCTTCCCAGAATAGGAGGCAGGGGCAAATCTGTACAGAATACAGTACATTTAAATACATCTTGGACATGAAAATCTGTCATGCCATGGAACTGACGAAGAATCGAGAGCCTCTCAGACTGGTTGTGATGAGAGTGGGTTCTGCAAAGAACTTGTTACACTTTGATGGAGATGATAAGATTCACAGTAAAGTACATGGGTGAGCTTCAGTTGGTCACACATGACAAAATATGTTCAATCGTTGTGCTCCATGACCACACGGAAGAGATGTAGCACGTACACAGCACAACCAGAGATCATATTTATGAAAACCAGTTTCATAGCTTTTGTAGGCGCGTTGGTGTAGCAATTATGGAGTTGAACTGACAATGGCATGTGCGCAGTTCGAGGAGCTTTGATGCCTGGGCTCGCAATTCGCTACAGGAGAGAACAAGTGGCCCCTATTCCTCCGTGCTGTGACGTATTTCTTAGTCACTGCACATATTCCTAAACTAAGTATACTTCCAGAAAGGAGCACCATAGACGAGGAGATATCATCAGGCGATTTAAACAAAGTACAGGTGAGTGGGCGATTAAAAAAGCCAAGAAATGATTGGCTAAGGCTAAGCCGGAGAGACCCGCCAGACCCCTCTAAGCCGAATTGGGGGTAAAAATTAAATCAGTCCACATCAAGCTATCGTACGACCACCAACCATTCTGAGTTGGGAGCAGATAGGTCCGGTGTTCTGGGCCCCTCAGGAAAGCTCGACATTGAGGATGTGTTGAAACGATACTTGAGGTTAAGGTAATACGATGTTTATATAAAATAATATCGATGTCTGTCTGTCTGTCTGTCTGTCTGCCTGCCTGCCTGCCTGTCTGCATGCCTGCCTGCCAGCCAGCCAGCCAGCCAGCCTGCCTGCCTGCCTGCCTGCCTGCCTGTCTGTCTGTCTGTCTGTCTGTCTGTCTGATCCGGCCTGGTTTCACCCAGCTCCTGGTGGGGAGCATCTCATTTAATTCATATAAGTAGTCACATAAGCTCCCGTTCCCGACTATCTGTCTGTCTGTCTGTCTGTCTGTCTATCTATCTATCTGTCTGTCTGTCTGTCTTAGCCGGCCCGGCTTCGCCCAACTCCTGATGGGGAGCATCTCATTTAATTCATATAAGTAGTCATATAAGTTCCCGTTCCCGACTATCTGTCTGTCTGTCTGTCTGTCTGTCTGTCTGTCTGTCTGACCCGGCCCTGCTTTGCTCAGTCCCTGGTGGGGAGCATCTCATTTAATTCATATTCGGCCCCTGCTCCCGTTCCCAAAAAAGACGACCCGGCCCGGCTTCACCCAGGTCCTGGCGGGGAGCGTCTAATTTAATTCATATTCGGCCCCTGCTCCCGTTTCCAACAAAGACGACCCGGCCCGGCTTCGCCCAGCTCCTGGCGGGGAGCGTCTCATTTAATTCGTAATCGGTCCCTGCTCCCGTTCCCGTTCCCAAAGCGGGAAGTATCTCATTTAATTCATATTTATTGGTTGCAGGTAGAACAACCTTAGATAAACGAAGACCACGTTACAAAAAGCATTAGAAAGAGGACTTGAAAGAGCTTTACATCTTCCCCCAACAATTAACTTGGGTAAATGGAACGGCGACAGCAGCAGCAGCAGAAGAAGAAAAAGGAGGAGGAGGAGGGAGGATATATATATAGAATGTATTATTGCATCGTCATTGTAACTGTACGATACATGTAATGGTTGTGATGAGTGAGATGTGTGAAGAAAGTGTTTGAATTGTAGTTGTAGCGTGTCACGTCAAGTCATTCTGTGACCATGTTAGTATCACACTTGTTGGTGATTACGAGCCTGTTTTATTGCTGAAAGCAAGACTCTGACAAGTGTGAACGTGGGTGCATCGTTCTTCTTGGATTACTTGAACCATAAGTATGAACGTGGGTGCATCGTGCTTCGTGGATTATATGAACCATAAGTGTAAAAGTGGATGCATCGTCCTTCGTGGATTATTTGAACCATAAGTGTAAACGTGGGTGCATCGTTCTTGTTGGATTATTTGAACCATAAGTGTGAACGTATCATTCATCTTTGAATTAGTTGTAAAATAGGATTGAACGTGTGTGTAAGCGGAAAGTTTTGAAAAGAAAGCAACATGGAAAGCAAGTTGTTGAATGCGTTGAACAGACTACAGTACGACTAACAAACATACTTGACAGCACACAAACCTACAAAACATAGTTGACAACGCATACACCACATAAATATACATGTCCTAATATTTTCTTCTTCCAAAAGCAACAGGTTTTTGTGTCATCCGAAACCGTTAGCAAATGAAGTTCATTTTTCCGGGTAGTAACGTTCAGGCATCCATTCTCTGGTACAGTTCTCCATCGTACTCCAGAGCTCCAAAGTCACTTAAGTATTATCTTTTTTCACATATACTTTTGTGAGTAGGCTTAGGCACAAGCTGTATTCAATAAATCCTGTACAAATTATTTACTAACACCATAATTAACTTTTTTGTGTACATTCAGTGTATTTGGAATATTTTATCATGTCCACGTTGAATGATTTCATCGAATCTGGTTTGAAATAAACGTTAACTGGTGATGGGTTGACGAAACGGAGTGAGGCACAGTATTCAGAACATCTCCTATTACAGGAAAAAGCTAGGGAACGCGAAGACAGAGCTGCCGAAAGAGAGCTGAAAAAGGCAGAATTAGATGCTAAAAAGGCAGAAGCAGAAGCTGCTTTAAAACAATCAGAGCTAGCTGCCAAAACTAAACAGGCAGAAACAGAGGCAGAATTAAGAAAAGCTGAGATCTCTGTCCAAAGCAAGAGAGAAGAGCTTGAAATTAATGCAAGAACGAAGAAGGAAGAACTTGAAATGCAGCTGAAAATTAAACAGCTAGAAGCTGAAACATCAGCAGAGAAAGATTCTCGAAAGTCAGAAAGACTAGAAAAAAGAGAATCAGTACAAAAAGTACCAAGGGATCGTCAAAAAATTTCACCACTGGCGACTGCATTGCAGCATTTACCCAGAACTTTGAAACGATAATGGAGCATTATCAGATCCCAAAGACTGAATGGAACATTAGATATACGAGAAGTCGTTCTGGGGAACCTCTCAAAGTGATAGAGACCATTCCCACAGATCTTAGGAAAGATTACCAATATATTAAATCCAAAATTATGTCACATTTCCTGTTAGATGAAGCAGGCTACAGCGAACAGTGTAGCAAATTAGCTCCAAAACCAACGCAAACTTTCTCTGACTACATTTCAGTAGTACAGGATGTATTTAGCAAATGGCTTACATCAGCCAAAGTAAACAGCTTTGATAAGTTGAAAGATCTCATTCTTAGAGATAAAATTATTTCATCTCTACCACCACCATTTTCTAAGTTTCTGAAAGAATGTGAGTGCGAGAGTGTGCACCATATAGAAAAAAGAGGTTCGGCTTATTTCACAGCCAACAAACATTGTTTTACTAGTGGATTGACTGACACAGACTTTGTAGCAGCCGCTACCTATGACAGAACGAAATCAGGTCCCTATAGTAACAAGAAACCCTTTAAGCAATCTGCTGAGAAGTATTACCAATGCAGATATTGCCATCTGTCACATAACGAAAATGATATGTGTGACAAACACCCTGGGTACCTTACATACTTGCAAAACTATATAGATAAGCAAGATAAGGAGAGAAAGAGCTATACACGACTAACCAAATGCTTCCTTCGCAAAACATATGGCCACTGGCGTCATGCGTGCAAAGGTAAACAAATGACTAGAAAGGCTAATGCAGCCATGTTTGATAGCTCTTCCTCAGATAAAGAAACATGTGAAAATCATCCTGTTAATTCAGCACAGGCCATTGATGTATTTCATCTTAACAAATGTACCATCTGTGATCGTTTTCATGAAGATGGCCTATTAACATGCGGCCACTCAATACCTATTGCCAATTAAGAAGCCAATTTGGTAATAAACTCCAGAGGTAAACTTAACATCCACCAAGGATTTGTAAATGGCAAATCTGCCACCGTTTTACGGGATAGTGGATGTACTCTTATTGGTTTAAAGAGAGACTTTATTTTACCTTCAGATTATACAGGCAAACATGTTACATGCAGAACTTTCTCAGGTAACATCGAGAAATACCCACATGCATGGGCATATATTGACACCCCATTTCTCACAGGAAAGGTTAAATGTGCAGCATTATCCAACCCATGTTGCAACATAATCGTGGGTAACCTTCCTGAGGTAAATGATATGCCACATGACAGCTTAACATCTTCGGTCCAATGTATTGTTGATAATACCATATCATCTTCAATTGAACATGCTGTTGAAAATGTATTATCACCTGTGAATGAATGTATGTTTGCCAACTCAGTAACTTCATCAAATGAATGTATTGATATAAATGTAACATCATCATGTCGTGTTGATGATAGTGTAAATGTAGTAACTAGATCTACTGCCAAAGTGCAAGATCAAATTGATCAGACTGAAGCTTTGGAAATGTTAAGCCCAGTTATATTACCTCCTAAAACCATGAGGGAGAATTTCATAACAGCCCAAAAGGCTGATTTATCTTTGCACAAGTATTTTAATCTAATAGGCCAAAAGCCAAGGCTAACAAAGAATGCTAGATGGCATTTTGCACTGAAAGGTGGTATCCTTACACGGTACTACACCAAAGGTACAAGCACCACTGAGCAAACGGTGTTATCAACCGAACACCGCCAACAAGCATTACATATAGCACATGACATACCCTTTGCAGGGCATATGGCTTATTCGAAAACTAGATCGAGATTACTTACTCAGTTCTACTGGCCTAAATTCTGCAGTGATACCAGGCAATATTGCAGAACTTGTGACATCTGCCAGAAGCTTGTCAAAAAGGGTAACCACCCGCAAGCTGAACTACAAATAACAGATCTAGCAAGTAGACCTTTTGGAAAGGTTTCTGTTGATATTGTAGGTCCTCTTAACCACGTAACATCAAGAGGGAATAAGTTCATAATAACGATAATTGACCTCTGCAGTAGGTGGCCTGAGGCAATTCCACTTAAGAACATAACTGCCAAGGATGTTATGGAAGTTTCCTTCCATATTTTTTCTAGAGTAGGGTTTCCTGATACCATTCTCTCAGATCGTGGGAGTCAGTTCATAGCTGCAGCCACTCAAGCCTTTACTAGAATGTCAGGGGTAAAGCAGTGCTTTAACAGCCCATACCACCCTCATTCGACGGGAATTATAGAAAAGATGAATGGGGATCTCAAGCATATCTTATCAAAAGTTACCCAGGAACACCCTGAATATTGGGATACTTATTTACCTGCCATACTATTTGCATATCGCGAAGTACCTCATTCCAGTACAGGTTTCTCACCATTTGAACTTGTATATGGAGCCGAGCCAAACCACGCGGCCCATTATCTATGTACCATTCTATGATAACTGAAAGTATAACTGTACATAAACCAGTATCATCATATGAACATGTAACATCATTGCGTGATAGGATAATGAAATCTTGTGTGTTGGCTAAAGAAGCACTGAGACAATCTGGTGCTATTTACAGACAGTATGTAAACAGAGGAAATAGGACAATAACACTGACACCTGGACAGGACGTACTACTACTTTTGCCAAGCGACAGACTTCTTTTGACAGACTCATGGCAAGGACCATTTAAAGTACTGAGACAAATCTCGACTGTTGACTATGAGATAGCAGCGAAAGACAAACATAAAATATTTCACATCAACATGTTAAAACCGTACTACAACAGAGACGAAGTCCAAGACGAGATAGCAGCAAGCACAACGATAGTAGACCACGCAGATGATGACAACACTGACGAAAAAACCGAGCCCATCACTTGACACGACAAACTATCTGCATGACATCAAGACAAATCTTAATCTGACTCAGACAAAGACAGACAGGTGCAGACAACTGTTACAAGACTGCGACATGTGTACGTAGGACGAGACTTCTTCTGACAGACATACCTAATATTATTTCATACAAGGACGACATATGTGTACATACAAAGACTATACCGGACCATGTAACAACATTACACCAGACATTTGACCGCATCAGACAGCACGGACTGACAGTCAAACCATCGAAAGTTGACATTGCCTACCAAGAAATTTCATTTTTGGGTTATAACATTTGTAATGGCTTTGTCACTACTGACGATAACATCGTGCCACGAATTCTGAAATTGTCACTTCCGACAACGAAGAAAGAAGTGTCCTAAGTCTGTTGAATTATTACAGACAGTTTATACCAAACTTTGCCACTTTGACAGAATGTTTCACTAACCTACTAACAAAAGACAAACCTAACAAAATTGTACACAGCGAATGCCTAAGACCTGCATTTACAAGAGTGTTGTCTTACTTTTCTAGGCACCCCATTCTAAAATTACCAACTTTGGGTACTATTTTCAGATTGAGAACAGACCCGACCTCCGCAGCGATTGGGGCAGTCCTTTTGCAGGAACACAATCAAATTCTCCATCCAGTGTATTACGTAAGTCGTAAACTAAAGACCAGAGAGCGCGTTTGGTCGACGCCAGAAATAGAAGCGTTGGCTCTTGTGTTTTCGGTTAGAAAACTATCCAGATTCCTTCTTGGAACACATTTCATAGTAGAGACAGACAACAGTCCGTTAAAAATCATCACCACGGGAATGCCTACCAACCACAGGGTAGCGAGATGGTCACTATTATTGCAAGATTTCATTTTTGAAGTCAGGCATATCTCTGGCACTCAAAATACGATTGCTGACCTTCTTTCGCGATGTCCTTACGACACACCCAAAAGCCCAATGATGCCTGAGCGCACACAGCAGATGAATGAAAAATCTGCAGAGTAATATAACGCTCAGCAACACGGCGAATTATGAAATGTATTTCAGTAACGCTGTGCAGAAAGTGTGATAGGGACTAAGTCCCAATGCAAATAATATATATATATATATATATATATATATATATATATATATATATATATATATATATATATATATATATATATATATATATATATATATATAAGTAGAGTAATATTTGTGACGAATACTTGTGTTGTATGTGATCGAAAGGTAACATTATTTTAAATAACTATAAACATTGCAACGAACAGTGCTACGTGATTTCAAGACTCACTTGAACTATTCAAACATCCGTGGTAACTGCGAAGCAGAGTGTTCTGACGTATTTTAATCTGTGCGAGAGAGACTGTGACATCTGGATTCTACAGAACACATTTATTCCATATTGTGAAAGAAAGTGTAAACCGGCAGCTGTGTTTACGAACTGTATTCTCCGTTCCAGTATAGAACATCCAGATGGAAGAACATTGTGTTATCTACAACTTAACACACCAGCTGTGTATTTCCGGTGTTTGTGAAATTTATCTGAAAAGTAGCAGACTATAGTGTAATCCTCACAAAGAAGTTATTATTTATATGAACTTTGCGAGCTGAAATTTTACATGTACAAATTGTATGTAAGGATTTTGATAGATGTGATCTGAGAATCATAACTCGATTAACTTGTTCGCAATAGTGACATTTAGTTCGCTATTGTCAATAAGCATTAAACTATGACGCTTAGAAATTGATTTTATAATGTAATTTATTATCTTTGACAGCATGTTGAAATTATCCCCCATTGATTTTGTATTGTTTCAAGGGAAACAATTGAAATTGGTAATAATGTGTAACATGTATAGAAACCATTCTGTTTGCCATGTTGGTGACACATCGAGATGACGTCAGCTGTGCATGGTATTAATTACCGAAGTTGTAGACCTTCGTGAGATTTTCCAACCAAATGAGGTTGAGGTCAAATGTTGGAGTCATCTTATAATGAGACGACTCGCGGCCTGACATGTCGTTTTTGCAATTTTTGTTTAACTGTCGGGAGGTAGTTGCGTGTTCGCTGATAGCTACCGGACTGGCTGTGTCATATTACAACTAAAGTAAGAACCCTTCAAGTGGATTGTACTTGACGAGTGTTGCTGCATAGCAGCAGTAAAGAATGTGTGTATATAACTTACAATTATTTACAGATTTCAAATATAAACCAAAGTGTCATGTCAGATGACAAATAAGGGGTCGATTCTGACAAGTTTATTAAATAAACCCATATGTATATTGAGTACATGAAAGAGTTCCCCTTTCATGAAAAGTAGAGCGGAAGAATGTCATAATCTCCCCATTAGTTCTACCGCGTCGTCGTCAACGACGCCTTGCGAGTACGGCCAGGGGTCCACCTGTGAGCGACACTAACCACACTGTGGCAGGAATAGCAAGTTGGTGAATGCGCAGATCATGCAGTCCACGCAGGGACGCAACCCTGACTAGCGAGAATCACAGTGGTTATTGGGCAGACGGCTTGGGAGCGTTGGACGAGACAGACTGAATGAATGGTGCTCGTATACTTGAGTGTATGTACGTGAATAGAGAGAACGCCTTTGGGAATAATAGAAGACTGTGCGCTTGTGAGTTGTGTATATTGTATTGATATATATTGAATGTATTATTGCATCGTTATTGTATTTTACGATGCATGTAATGGTTGTGATGAGTGAGATGTGTGAATAAAGTGTTTGAATTGTAGTTGTAGCGTGTCACGTCAAGTCATTCTGTGACCGTGTTAGTATCACACTTGTTGGTGATTATGAGCCTGTGTTATTGCTGAAAGCAAGACTCTGACAAGTACCCTGTTCTTTTCTGTTTTACAGATACCGAGACCCACGAAACCCTAATTAGCAAACTGTGGAGCAGACTAAGAGCTGAACCATACAGCTATTGCATGGCGTGTCTTAATTTCCCACAAAATCAAGAAGCCGAGAATCCATTTAATCATTCTTGTGATTATGGTGAGGGTGGTAGTTTTGCAGATCTAGTAACGGTTCGCTTGCGGGTTGTACTACAACAGAACTTAACCAAACAAGAAATAATCACATTAAGCCTGAATAGAATTGAGGAGTGAATCCTCGACTATAATCAACAACAGGATACTCCAGAACCATCTTCAGCAAACGTCGAGCGAACATCATCACCGGCATCCTTAACCTTTAGTCAACCCACACTAGCGGACAAGTATTAAAACACCTACATAAAAAACATAATGGGTGTAATATACTTACAGTCCTGTCTTTAATAGCTGACCAGACATCAATACGAAGAAAACTACAGTGGGTGTGAGGAGACTGCGTATGTATATCACTGGTATTCTGACTTCACAGACTGTAGCTCACAGTGACTACAAAGCAAGTAACACGGCGCCCTCTACGCTATCTATTTCATCATGGGTAGAGGTCATGTCATAATTTCTCTTTCTGTTTCCAAATTGAATGTTTCCTGTAGAAATTTAATTGTTAATTTTTTGTACAATCTTATTGTTGACATTTTATTTTTTCCTTCAACCATAGTGACTTATTACATAAGATACATTTAATTTTCTGAAATACAGCTGTTGTTTGCATAGGGGACAGACGAATATCTCCAGCAGGTTGGGGATTTAAAATGACAACGCGAGATATTTTTCCCCCTTTGGTTAAGGAATTGTCCTACTTTTTATAAGTTTTGGCTGAAATTTGGCTTACATTTTTCCTATTTTGTTAACAAAATTTGCTACTTTTTATAAGTTTTGGATGAAATTTTTATTCACTTGACCAAATATTTTCACATTTGGTTAACAAAATTTCCTTTTATAAGTTTCAATCAACTTTAGCCAAACTTTTCACATTTGGTTAACAAAGTTTCCTAGTTTTTATGAGTTTGTTTGAAATTTGGTCAAACTTTTCACAGCTGGACAACAATATTTCCTACTTTTCACAAGTTTTGTGAGATATTTATAAGTTTGGTTGAATTTTGGCCACAATGTTTCACATTTGGTCAACTAAATTTCCTACTTTTTATGGATTTGGTTAAAATTTGGTCAAACTTTTCACGTTTGGTTAACAAATTTTCCTACTTTTCATATGTTTGACTGAGATTTTTATCAGTTTGGGTGAAAGTTGGCCAAACTTATCCCGTTTGGTTAACACCTTTTCTTATTTGGCCAAGATTTTTCCATTTGGTTAACAAAGTTTCCTACTTTTCATACGTTTGGGTGAAATTTGGTCAAACTTTTCACATCTGGACAACAATATTTCCCACTTTCATAAGTTTTGGTGAAAGTTAGGCGAACTATTTCCTACTTTTCATACATTTGATTGAGATGTGGCCAAATATTTTTCTCTTTTGGGTAACAAATTTTCCTACGTTTTGCAAAGTTTCCTACTTTTCATAATTTTGGTTGAGCTATTTCAGACTATGGTCAAC
Organism: Cepaea hortensis; assembly: GCA_963921405.1. NCBI lineage: Eukaryota > Metazoa > Mollusca > Gastropoda > Stylommatophora > Helicidae > Cepaea > Cepaea hortensis. The sequence goes on from OY992885.1 coordinate 65,684,111, forward strand.
AGTTTTTTCTTACTTTCGTTAACCCGTTTCCTTAGTTTTGTTGAAATATTTCTTGAATTTGTCACCAATATGTATCATTCTCTCATCACATGACAACTATATACACCGTAAACACTAGCAAAAATTCAACTACCAAGACGTAGTTATAATATATGCCTGTTTATTTTACAGTATTTCAGTACATTTTACAGTATTTCAGTACATTTTTTCAAGAATAAAAATGCATGTCATTATACGAAATGGATGATGCGATATGAGGTGGTATACATAGTATCATCACAACATTTTATTTTCACATACAGAGCTATACATCTTGTATGTTGTTTCTGGGTTTATTCACACCACTGTCTGAGTAGGTTGGTTTTTCCAGCTGGTAGCCTGGTATGTATATGTCACTTGGCATGTAGTCATAAGGCTGGTCTCCTGATTGGTGGGCTGACATCTGAGTATTGTACACAACAGGACCATCAATCATCTGAGTGTCGGGCACATCAAACATCTGGCTATTGGGCTCATCACGCATCTGGTTGCTGGGGTCATCACACATCTGACTGTAGCTGGGTTGAAAACTGGCGGTATAGTATGCGTCTACTTGGTGGATTCGGTTAGTTCCTTGTTTAACTTGAGCACTGACTTTGAGTGTTTTGGACTTGATGGCTTCTGGTAGTGCCTTGTTTGACATGAGCACTGCCTTGGGTGTTTTGGTTACTGACCTGTTTGTCTCTGTTAGTATCTTGTTTGACTTCGTTACTGGTTTCGTAACTTGGTTGAGTCTGTCAAAGTCAGTTAGGATCTCGCGATGCATGGCGATCATCTGTTCATATTCTTGCCGAGTGTCATTCCATTCTTAGTCGGGAACTTCTTGTCGGATTCACCGTAAAATCTTCGGATGTGTAACGTGCTCGTTCCTCTGTAGGATGAGACAAACACGGCCTTATCACCACCCCCCCCCCCCCCACTGGTCTAGTAGTCTCACCACTACAAGTCATGTAGACCCAGTTAGCAGGCACAGTCTTGATCACAGTCTTCTGATCGCAATAGTTGAGTATTACCAGCCTCGGGTTTATATACCAGTTTTTGAGCCACGCGTAAAACCGGTTTCAGCCAGTTTCCTAGGTCAAGCAGTTCAGATTACGCTGACGTGGCTGTTCGTATGGCGCGACTAAGCGTTCTACTACCCGCTCGTTGACCTGTTGTATGGTTGATCAGGCTTGGGGAAAGCGGGTCATGCTCGTCACATGACCTCTACCCATGATGAAATAGATAGCGTAGAGGCGCCGTGTTACTTGCTTTGTAGTCACTGTGAGCTAGTCTGTGACGTCAGAATACCAGTGATATACATATGCAGTCTCCTCACACCCACTGTAGTTTTCTTCGTATTGATGACTGGTCAGCTATTAAAGACAGGACTGTAAGTATATGACACCCATTATGTTTTTTTATGTAGGTGTTTTACTACTCGTCCACTAGTGTGGATTGACTAAAGGTTAAGGATGCCGGTGATGATGTTTGCTTGACGTTTTGTGAGTATCGTATCCTGTTGTTGATTATAGTCGAGGATGCACTCCTCAATTCTATTCAGGCTTAATGTGATTATTTCTTGTTTGGTGAAGTTCTGTTGTAGTACATCCCGCAATCGAACCGTTACTAGACCTGCAAAACCACCACCCTCACCATAATCACAAGAATGATTGAATGGATTCTCGGCTTCTTGATTTTGTAGGACATTAAGACACGCCATGCAATAGCTGTATGGTTCAGCTCTTAGTATGCTCCACAGTTTGCTAATTAGGTTTTCGTGGGTCTCGGTATCTGTAAAACAGATAAGAACAGGGTACTTTGTCAGCGTTATAGACATTGATGTTACAGTTAATAGCTATTAATCTGCCATGCCCTTTCTTTTACACACTTCATATATTTCTATCGATAATGGGGTATGTGGACCCGCGGTACACTTTCACCTTCCCCTACGACTACGCATTACTACCTATATTATTAAGGTACCACCATAGTGCTGTGTTCAAAAGTTCGAATACCAGCTCATGCCAACCCAGCCTACAATACTATAGGAAGAAATGGCTTGTCTCTTCAGCTATATGCGTCTAGCACCATATACCCCCAGTATTATACTAGTAATGTTAGGTTACCCATATGTCTACTTGGAGAAACACAACGAAAATGTGAAAGCTTTATCAAAAAAGCTAACCTACCGATAGCGAGTTGTAACATTGTGAGCTGGTTGTTGTTCACTGAGCTCGATACTTCTATTCGACGAATGGTGGTCGTCTTATACACGCTATTTGCTGACGTAGAATGACTCAGCAGATTATTATGCACTGTCTGGTCATGTGACCGGATGCGACTCCATCTTTGATCGGTTTTAGTCACGTGTTTCGGATGTATCCCATAAGACACGTGACCGGCTACAGCGCCATCTTTGATCGGTTTTAGCCCCGTGGTTGTACACTTACACATGTGATCGAGTGCGACGCCATCTTTACCCGCTTTTAGTCCCGTGTTTCGATTGTATACCATAGACATATGAAAGGAAGCATCGCCGTATTTAATTGACTGTGACCATTACCCAAATGTCTCGGCTGTATCGTTATACTGTTAGTATGCTCTGAGTCATCCTCCAGTTTTCCCCCAAAGACATATCTGAACATGTTCACGTACGTTCACTCCGCCGACATAGCCCTGTGGTGAGTCACCCAGTCGTTCACCGTCAGCTGATGATGAAGCTGATGATGATGATGATGATGATGATGATGATGATGATGATGATGATGATGATGATGATGATGATGATGATGATGATGATGATTTTGTTGGTGGTGCTGGGTGATGTTGATGATGATAATCTTGATGACAGACACTACAGACGCTCATGGGTGCCGGTTGTTCAGATAGACAACGGCAAGCTTGCCCAGGAAGCACGAATGTTGGGGCTGACTGCGATGTCCTGTAATTGATAGCACACACATGCGCACGCATGTATACACACACATGGATGTCATGATGGCACACGGGCAACCAATCCATAGAATGTTGAGGGTGACTGCGATGTCCTGTAATTGATAGCACACACACACTCTCGGCAGTACATCCACGCACGCCTACATGCGCACACACATACACACACGCGGATGTCATGACGGCACACGAGCAACCAATCAATGTTGGGGCTGTATGCAACGTCCTGTAAATGCATTGCATAAACAATGTTGGGGCTGACTGCAACGTCCTGTAATAGATAGACAACTAGCTGTTGATACACCCTCTTCACACGCACATGACATGGCTGTCGTTTGTTCAAAATGACAATTGCAAACTTGCCCTGGGGCAGTTGACAATCCCTAGAATGTTGTTGACTGCAATGTCCTGTAATAGATACCACACACACACACACACACACACACACACACACACACACACACATGCATGTACATACACACACGCGCACATATGCCGCGTGACCAAGTCATCAAGGCAAGTACGTATATATGCCTTACCCACTAGGACAACCTACAGGCAGCTATAGAACTACATACATATATAAATAAATAAATACATAAATACATACATATATATTTATATTTAATATTTCATACCATTTGTGTAACGGCTTCGTATAGCTATATTTTAGAATAGTGTAACAGAGCACCATCTCTATTAATAGTTTGAGAGATAGTTTGGGAAATGAATAACTAATAAATGAAGGGCGCACACGTGAGCACTATTGAAAGGGGTTGTTAAGGACGCTCACGCGTGACGCAGGGGGGAAACAGTGTTCAGTTCCAACTTGCCCAGTAGATGAACAACAGCTGTTTTCAATTTGACTCTACACATTTGTACTTCGATTAATAAACGTTTACTCTTTTGACGGAGGCTTTGACTTAGTATATTGTTTCTACTCAGACTGTTCGTGGATCTGCAACAATAGCTTATTTTTTCTGCGCAAATATTCCTTTCACAGCCCCGGTTGTATCACGTTGTCTGATCTCTATCTGTGATAAGCGTTGAAGTCGGTTGACGTTAATTGAAAATGCCCTAGGCGTTCTGGGTGACCGCTATCAGATAATCTCGTCTGATGATCGGTGGGCAGTCTTTACCTGTGCGTTCAAGGAGAGCTTAGTATGCAAAAAGGGGAAACAATTCTGGTTAAGCCAAGGGACCCGATTTGTCTCCGTTGGTTAATTATATTTCGTGTAAAAAAGGGGGCGGGACGTTATTTGTGGTGTTTCATTACATATTTTTATGATTATCTTGGTACGTTATGGCTTAAATTAATTGAGAATCGTAGTTTTTTTTTATTAACGTAACTATTCTCCACTAAACATACAAGACATTTACGCGCTTATTATGTGTTTTAGGGTTAATTTTTAATAATAATGTGCGCGTGTCTAGTATAATTTTAAACCAGATTTTCACCAACCGTTTAATGTTGATACATGGGTTGGGACTTCTGCCGAATTAACTATCAGCGTGCAAAAGTTTATTCATGCGGTCATTACTTGACCTACTCGGGGTAACTCGAGAGATGGAATAAATCAATTTTCTGTCATATTGGATTTCGATCTCCTCATCGAAGGGGTTCGATATCTACATGACTGAGGCTCGATCACACCACGCACTCCACACACACACACACACACACACACACACACACACACACACACACACACACACACACACACACACTCGGACTCGAACCCAGGTGTCCGGTGACTAGTTGGTCTACTTATCTATATAAGTTATCCACATGTACGGGGCTTGCGCCGCTGTCTTATAGCGACCCTGGGACGGACCAGGGAAGCGGTGGCGGCCGGTGGAGGCATCTGGGGTACCTAGGGCGGGTACCCAGGTGTCCGGTGACTAGTTGGTCTACTTATCTATATAAGTAATCCACATGCATGGGTCTTGCCTCGTTGTCTTTGAATGGGCTCGGAAGCGGTCGGGGGAAGCCGAGGCGGCCGGCGGAGGTACCTGTTCGCGCCCGCCCGCCCCCGGGACCGGAAGTAGTCATCATGACAACCGGAAGTGGTCACCCAGACCCAAGAAAATACCCGCCAATTTTTGAAAAAAATGAGGTCCTGTATGTATCCGGTTTTTGACGTCATCAGTATGGAGGTACACCCTTCGTATAGTAAAACATGATGTCATCAGATGGATCCAGATCCATAAATGATACTTAGTTACAACATTATATACTACTCATGAGTCAACGTTTGATTTTCACATTACACTTTTTACTTGGAGTCTGATCTTTGAGTGATTTCTTGAAGACTGTTGTGTTCACAGTGTACTTGTTCTGGACTGTCAATATATGGTTTGGTCATACAGTACTTGTTCTGTAATGTCGATATATGGTATGTTCATACAGTGATTGTCCTATTATGACACTATATGTTCTGTTCACACAGTGGCTGTCTTGTGCTACCTATGTATGACCAGTTCATTATTTATATGTTTAAGTGTACCCAACACACATATGAATAAAATAGTAGAGACCCAGGAGGGAGGGCAAATTCACGTTAGTTCCTTTGCTTGTTACTAGAAGATGTCATCTCCTATTAAGGCTAATGGTACCAGTCTGTGGTCTCAACACCATCTAAAGGAGCCTTTAGTTATAATAATTTCGTGTAAGATACTGGCTACATCCCTAATTATCTTCATGTGAAGGCAACGAGCAAAATTTCAGGCATCCTACCGAAGGCGATAGAGGATAGGATCCCATCCCATCCCAACCGGGATACCCTTATAAATGTCCTCAACTATTATTATAAATACCCCGAACGTGACCTCGGGCCAAACATCTGATAGTCCTGAGACGTCACATGCCCACAGCAGGCTCCTGCTACAAGGCTTGGAGGACATGAGGATTTTCCAGTTTTATTTTAAAGTCTGATCACAGACCGTAACGATCAGAAATATAACCGAACGCTAACATAACTGGTTTCCCGACAACGTTAGAAGCTAATGTCTCCATTGTTACACACCACGTGAGATCTGAGTGATCGTGATTAGGCGAACAAACTGAGCCCGAAATACGTCACACACCACGGCCTAGTTACCTATTAAATTAACTAATCTTAAATGATTACTGCGGTTCAAACCGAGTTGGTGATGTTGGTCAAAACAGGCCCGACACTAGAAGAGAATTATAATGCAACATTACAAACGAGGAGGTATTCACTGGGGAAAGATTCCTGTCTAGGTGATGGTGTGACATGTAAATTTTGGAGTAATCTAATATTCAATGGAGAATTCAGAACGGATTCAGAATGGAGAACGCTCACCTAAACCGTGATAAGCACAGGATTTGAGAATAGAAGATCTTTCCATGAAGATTAGCCTGGGAAAACCGAATTCTCTCTAACCCAAGATGCCTTTTGTTACGTGCACGTGACATGATTCAAGGCGATCAGGTGAACAAGTTCCAGTTACAGACTACGGGTTCAATAAGCAGCCGTAACCACGCCCAACATAATCAGTTAGTGTTAGTTCTAGTTAGACTGACCCCGGCACAAACACAAGTACCCGTAACCTTGTAGAGATTTCCTGCAGGATTCCACGACAGAGATCACTGGGACTTTCTGAATGTGAAGGCAAGATCACCTACCTCTGTTAGAGTTCAAAGGCCAAGCAAAGGATCCTTTTCACGTCATGAGGCGTCATGGGTACAATGAGCTAGCCCACAGTTGTGTTACTGCTCTCTGGCCACTCGAAGGGCCATATGTTGTCAATATCACGTCATGGGTACAATGGGCTAGCCCACAGTTGTGTTACTGCTCTCTGGCCACTCGAAGGGCCATATGTTGTCAATATCACGTCATGGGTACAATGGGCTAGCCCACAGTTGTGTTACTGCTCTCTGGCCACTCGAAGGGCCATATGTTGTCAATATCACGTCATGGGTACAATGAGCTAGCCTACAATTTTGTGTTACTGCTCTCTGGCCACTCGAAGGGCCATATGTTGTCAATATCACGTCATGGGTACAATGGGCTAGCCCACAATTGTGTTACTGCTCTCTGGCCACTCGAAGGGCCATATGTTGTCAATATCACGTCATGGGTACAATGGGCTAGCCCACAATTGTGTTACTGCTCTCTGGCCACTCGAAGGGCCATATGTTGTCAATATCACGTCATGGGTACAATGGGCTAGCCCACAGTTGTGTTACTGCTCTCTGGCCACTCGAAGGGCCATATGTTGTCAATATCACGTCATGGGTACAATGGGCTAGCCCACAATTGTGTTACTGCTCTCTGGCCACTCGAAGGGCCATATGTTGTCAATATCACGTCATGGGTACAATGGGCTAGCCCACAGTTGTGTTACTGCTCTCTGGCCACTCGAAGGGCCATATGTTGTCAATATCACGTCATGGGTACAATGGGCTAGCCCACAATTGTGTTACTGCTCTCTGGCCACTCGAAGGGCCATATGTTGTCAATATCACGTCATGGGTACAATGGGCTAGCCCACAGTTGTGTTACTGCTCTCTGGCCACTCGAAGGGCCATATGTTGTCAATATCACGTCATGGGTACAATGGGCTAGCCCACAATTGTGTTACTGCTCTCTGGCCACTCGAAGGGCCATATGTTGTCAATATCACGTCATGGGTACAATGGGCTATCCCACAGTTGTGTTACTGCTCTCTGGCCACTCGAAGGGCCATATGTTCTCAATATCACGTCATGGGTACAATGGGCTAGCCCACAGTTGTGTTACTGCTCTCTGGCCACTCGAAGGGCCATATGTTCTCAATATCACGTCATGGGTACAATGGGCTAGCCTACAGTTGTGTTACTGCTCTCTGGCCACTCGAAGGGCCATATGTTCTCAATATCACGTCATGGGTACAATGGACTAGCCCACAATTGTGTTACTGCTCTCTGGCCACTCGAAGGGCCATATGTTGTCAATATCACACCGGCCGTATTTACTTTCCAGGAAGTCACCTGGTACCCATTTTAGGTTGGGTCGACCTAGAAGCACAGATCACCGTTCGTTTACTCTATTTGTATGCATTCAGTATTACATATAAGTAGACGATAATTTGTTGGTGATAACGATGTTGCCAAAGAAAAGACAAATGGGTTTTGGTGTTAGTTTTATGACGCGTTCTGTGTAGATGTTGGTGGGTGTCGGAAGAAGTATCCATGATACATGTTGACAGATTTGTGATGACAAACTAGCACCAACCTGGGATAGGAGGCATCCTGGGCAAATTATACTTCCTGAAGAGAGGTGACGCGGTCAGGAACGTCCACATTTTTTGAGAGGACGGGCATGAAGCAGCGTGGTACACACTGGCTATAATAAGAACATAATGATTTGATCGCAGTGAGTCTTAGTTTTGGAACCTGTACATGGTTCCACATGCTACTGCTATGTAGCCTGGGGCGCAGACTAGGGGTGAGCGCCCAAACTTGCAAAACACCCCATGGCTCGTGCATTCATCACCTCTGCAGCAAATGTCCAACTCCTAGCCTTCAAGTGGCGGACGTGTTTTAACAGGAGAAGGGACGGCGGCGAGTCTCTGGCGCTGTAAAAATAACCACAATGTTCTAGAGGTGTATGCACATACATACATGCACAGATACGTTTAAGCGTACCTACACATCTAAACTCGAGTAAGACCACAGTCTGCTCTAGTAAAGGAAAGGTGCTGAAGAGAGGTAACCAGCCAGGAGGCGCACCACAGAAATCAGGATGCCAAGAAATTACGCAATGAGATATGTCGATTACTGCAAAACGAAATGGTTCTCAGCCTGCTTTGGACCCCCACAGGCGCAGTGCCGGGCCCTATGCCTCGAAAGAGTCGAACCACAACTACTGGAGGTCCTTCTCAGATGTTCTGTGGAGCCAAGAGACCTGAGAATAGAGCGTCAGGCCATGCCAAACAAAGACTAAAAATAATGCACTGAAATGCGGAGGGAGTCAGCAACAACAACACAAGATAGCTAGAAACATCTTGGACCAAGAAAAAGTACGTTTATGTTGCTTCCAAGAAACTCACCTCAATGAACATATAGCCTTCAAGAGCAGATGTTACCAGTGTCGCCGATCTGACCGAAAGGACAGGAGAAAAGGTGGGATACTGACCCTTGTAAAAAAAATATCATCACAGCTTCCCAAATTAAAGTTTACATAGAAGTGGCCGAGTATCAGAAACATAAGCTTAAGACTGACAATTCAGATCTACATCTGATCAATTACTACGGCCTAAGTAAACCGCCCACAGGCACTGGACACACTACCATTAAAATAAAAATGACTGTGTGGCGATTTCAACAGCCACTCGCAGAGCTGGGGCTATGATCACATGGACCAGAGAGGAGAGAGACTGGAAGACTGGCAGGATGAAAACAGATTCATCTTGATTAACAAGCCATCTGACCCACATATCTTCTACTAGAGATCATGGCACACTACAACTACACCTGATCTGGCTTTTCATTCACCAGACCTGGAGTGGAATATCACACGAATTGTTGGGAAACAACTTGGTCGCCAGTCTTTCTAACTGTAGAAAATGAGCATGTAAGTGAAAGCAGCACCCTATCGAGGTGGAACTACAAGAAAGCAGATGGGGCAATGAACAAGCATCGCATCTGCATACTGGTTAGGAACCTGAACACTGAGAAAGATATAAATAAAGTAGTTGAAGAGTTTTGGAAACGCATACTACAGGCAGCATGATAAACATTACCAAGAGGAGTTCGTAAACAATATAAACCGTACTGGGAAAGTGAACTAGAACAGTTATATGATATGGAAGTGTGTAGAAAGCAAGCAGATGTCAAACCCAGCCAAAAGCACCACAATAAATAATAGCACGCCTAACAAGACACAAATGAACATGCATTAGTGGCCACCAGATCGCTATAAAGAGCTGTAGATGCATTAGTTGCATGGGCAAATAGATGGTGTGTCAGCATAAACAATGACAAGTGCAGCACCACTCTATTTACCCTCTCTCCGAAACAAAAGGCAGGGATCATCCAGATAAATGGAATACCCCTAAGAGAAGATTAAAAAACCAACATACTTTGAAGTAACATTTGATGATAGGCGACATGGAGAAAGCACGTCAACAAAGCGGTAGCAAAAGCCAGAAGGAAAATAGCCATCCCGAGAAAACTAAGTGGAATCACATGGGGAGCCAGTGGAAAAAGACTTAGCAAAGTTTATCAACAGAGCATACGACCACACCTGGATTACGGGTCAACTGTGCGGTGTTCAGCATCAAAAATCACACTACAAGACCTGGACAAGGTGCAAAATCTAGCAGAGTCACTACGGAAGGGATGGGATTAGCCACTATAGTGAAGATGGAGAAGATTGGGAGGACACAAGCACGGAGAGAGCGCAGACTTACGAGAACGCTAATACAAGCATAAAAGTTCCTCAGCATGCCAAGCCACCCTGTGAAGAACAGATTTGAAAACTTAGCTATGAATTGGTTGAAAAGAAGCAATTTTTCCCACCAAGCCAGACGACTTTGCAGAGAAACCACCGATCTGCCCACAGCTTGTATCCCTCTGAAAAATATTCCTGAACGAACTCCATGGAAAGAGGACCATAGACTGTCACTACAAATCCAGACAAAAGTGATAGGAATATTTGACAAGGAAGAACAGAACAGTGTACAGCGCAGAGCAGCTTCTCAGCTTCCTTGACGAAGAATACCCACAGGAGCTCTGGATCCGAGTCTACACAAATGGGTCAGCATAAAATTATGTTCGAAATGGAGGAGCGGGAGTGTACATAGAATACCCGAATAATAAGAACACAACCAGAGTACCAACAGGAAAGTACTCCAATAACTATGATGCTGAAATTGAGGCAATCAAGATAGCAACAGAGAAATTTCTAAATACCAGCAATGGTACGCAACCATTGGTGTTATTGACAGAGGCATAATCAGTACTCGAGGCACTCCTGTCTGGGAGATTGCCAGTACTAAAGACACTACTTTCTGAACTTAGCAGTCAGCATAAGGTCACCATACAGTGGATACGATCTCACTGAGGAGTACCCGGAAACGAGAAAGCTGACCGATTAGCTAAAGAAGGAGTAAAAAGAGGAATAGCCTGATGCGCCAGTTACATACCACCAAAAGAAAAGAATGATCAAATCAGTCAGAAAGTCATCAAAATCTGCTTAAGACGACTACAACGTTATGGACAGACCAGAACAAGTCATTATTATGGGCCTCAGAACAGGACACAATAGATTACGCAACCGAAATTAATAATACAAAATTCAACGTCGCAGACAGCAGATCACATACTCAAAGACTGCCCAAAATACGACATATCTAGGCAAACCTTCTGCCCTAGAGAGACGACAGCGGAAGACTCTATGGACCACTGAGTGAACTAAAAAAAAAGACAGTTAAATGCATACAAGTGACAATATTGCAATTATAGACACATTTCAAGCGAACGAAAGAAGAAGATGAACCTGTACATTTGGTGCGAATATAGGGGCGAGGGAGGAGTGCAACAAGGGTCCAAGGACACTGGAACAAGGCACTCAAAATGGTTGTCAAAACTACTGCTAAAGCTAAGTTAGATCATGACCTAATTAAGTGGCCTTTTGTTTAAGAAATAATAGGTAGGCGATTTCTTGAATTAGCGCGAAATATACGCGCGGTTAAAAGAACCACTGTTCCTAAACATTCTGAAAGTTTCCGGAATAAGACTGAAGTCCATGAGTAACAGTATGCATATATAGTAGAGAAAATGTATTCTGTTCTTTTTGCGTCGAGACAGTACGAATGTTCAGATTCCAACACTCAGATGCCTGCACGTTATTGGTGGAATGCGTAATATAAGTTATTTGTCATGTTTATAATGTCACTTAACTTGTTTATAATGTTTATAATGTTCATGGTATAGTCTTGTTCAAGTAAGCATTGAGTTCGTCCCGTAACACGGAACATGTTTTTGTTTTTCAAAATGTTTGTGGATTAAGTGTTTGTTCGAGGTGAAATGGAGTTCGGACCGTGCAACGGAGTTCGTGTACTCGCGCCCGGACTCCCTTCGGCGTATCAGCGGCGCCCGGTGGCGATAGTTAAGCCTAACATGACGACCAGACGACGCCCGGCAAGGACACAGCGCGCAAACGAGCCGGCGCTCGCAGAACGTGGTAAAATGTGACAGGTTATGCTTCAGACACGCTCGAGTACTGTGCTGGAACTGTGCATCACTTAACAACGCCGACCCATTCTTGAAAAACTACTCTACGGAAACGACATTGTGATTTTACAACTTTTCGACGGAGCAGCCAATTTCGCGGGGTTTCAGGGCTTCTATAACAGGCGGCACCTCGGCCAGGCCCCTCTTCTGGTCCGCGACAACATACTGGCGTCTGAAGTCGATATGTCCGCCTGAAACAGTGATGCCCTGCAAGTGCAGGCAATACGAACAATGACGCCAGTGCAGCTTATCATTGTGAACGTTTATGCGCGTAATGGGATGGTTGACGTTCGACAGTGGCAGAGATTGTTTGCTATGGAGGAAAGGCACATCATCTACTACGGGGACTTCAACGCCAGAGGCAGTCAATGGTGGAATGACATCACCAATAGACAGGAAGAAGATCTGGAGGATGCCCTGATATCTGCTGCCCTAGTCTGTCTGAATGATGGGAAGATCACTAGAATAGCCACCCGACCAGATGATTCTGACAGTGTCATTGACTTGGCCCTGGTGTCGCCCACCATAGCACCAAGGTGCCGGTGGAGTACACTGGGATACCACGACAGTGATCACTATCCTTGCGTCATCTTGATCGAGAAATACAGGGCCAGAAGTCAAGGAAACAAGATAATTGCCTTCCCGTATGACAACACTGTTCAAGACGCCTTAAGCACGATCAGAAGAAGAAAACTAACTTCCTCCCCCAGGAGACAAGAAATATGCTTGCAACCACCATGGTGGAACGGTGAGGTCGAGAGCGCATGGCTGGGAAAGAGGAAGGCGGTCCAGGACTGGCAAAAAGCCAGAACGGCTAACATGCCACAGGGCGAGTTGGCGAATCTGAAGACTGAAGTCCATAGGACGACGACTTCATTCAAATTGTGCGCAATACAGGCCCAGACCAAGAAATTGGATGAGTTCTGCATGAGGGTGTGCTCCGAGCGGTCTCTCGCGACATTCTGGCGCCTCCATAAGAGCACGAACGGTGCTGCACAACGGAGGGGTATTCCAGACTTTCAGGACACAGACCTCACATGGAAAAAGTCAGACGCAGATAAAGTGAAGGCCCTACATGCACGCTACATAGAGCAGACTGATCAGAAAGACGAGCCCGCCAGACAGCGGACCACAATGACACTCTCTCAGTTGTGCGAGGAGGCCGGGATGGGCGAAGAATATGTAATCCATGCTGAGGCATTAGCGCAATGCTCAAGAAATCACCCAACACTGCACTAGGCCCAGACGGCGTCCGATATGGCGACCTACTGACGATGTCAGATGATGACATTGAAGAACTGGTCAGAGAATTTAACACCAGTATCCAAAGGGGCCTGGTCAAGGAGGAATTGCTACACAGCTACTTGTTACCACTGCCAAAACCCAACAAAGAACATTCCAAGATATATGGCTACAGAGTCATAACGATGCAGAACACTGCTGGCAAGCTACTGGAGAAAATTGTAGCACACAGACTTGCTCGTGGCTTGGAACAACCCGGCTGCTTCCCGTCCAGACTTGGGGGATACAGATGCAACAAAGAGGCATGGATGAATGCGGCGGTCTTTGCTCAGGACGTTAATGAAGGGTTTCAGAGCAAAGAAGAAAAATGTGCGGCTGCCACAGACTTAGAGGACGCATACAACAAAGTTTCCTTCGAGCACTTGATGCAAACCCTGCTCAAACTGAAAGTGTACCCTCACCTTATACGATGGATAGCTGCAGTCCTGTTCCAGAGGAAGGTGGTGCTAAGATGTGGGGGTTGGTCTTCTGAGCCGACAACGATATGTCCAGGTTTGCCGCGGGGTTCACCACTGTCACCAGTACTATTCAACGTGTATACGGTGCCGATCACTGGACAACAGTTGGACGGGAGGGGTAGGGGTCTGCCATTTGCTGACGACATTCTTGTGTGTCGACAGTGTCGAAATAGACAGGCGGTTGTCAATGGTATGCAGGGCAAACTAAATCGAATTTCCTCATGGTGTGCTAATGCCGATGCCCTTGTCAACGCTGCAAAGGCATCGGTTACATGGTTCTCCCTAAACAACCATATTGTGAAAACAGACCTGCCGGCAGTGAGGATGGATGGGAGTATTTTGAGTAGAACCCAGTCGATGACTTATCTTGGCGTGAGGTTTGATCGTAGCCTGTCATTCAGAGATCATGTTGATTATGTCATAATGAAAGTTCGAAAAGGTTTGTCAGCAATGAGAGTCATAGCAACTGTCAATATTGAGCAAAGACTTGAAAAGGTACAAAACGAAGCCATGAGCATCATTTTGGGCTGCAAGAGAGACACCAGCTGTGTAGCAGTGAGATACCTCCTTGACTTCCCGACCATGGACCACAGGATCAAGACCTGGAGAGCTCGTGCATACTTAAAAATATGTGCAGATGAGCAGCACCCTATGTATGAAGATATATACAGAGAAAATGGCGACAGGCTAAAGAGGGGCAAATCATGGGTGGGTCGGGCGGAAGTTGTCATCAGACAGGTTTGCAGTCCTACCAGTATCAACCCCGGCAAGGAATGGGTGCCGGTGCCTCCAGCTCTTAAGTGCACCTTCTCCTGCATTATCACACTTGACAGACCGTGCAGAGAACACAACCCTGCCGCTGTCAATGCAGAGGTCAATGCGCTAATCAATGAACACTCAGACAACCCCGAAGTGCTCATCTATACAGACGGATCTGTTGTAAAACAGCTGAGAAGTGCGTGGGCATTCACAGCCCGTTCAGCGGGCCGAACCGTTCGAGAATCCAGTGGTGCCCACTCTATGGTCACGAGCAGCATGACGATGGAAGTAATGGCAGTAACGCAGGCTTTCATATGGCTGGAATCACAGCATTATACCAACGTGTATGTACTAAGTGATTCAATGAGCATGATTCGCAGGGTCGATGCAGTATATGTACATAGACAGTGGACTGATTCGCTGCGAAAGTCCGTTGTCCGTAAGGTCACCTTCTTCTTCGTCCCGGGACATGCGGGAGTTGAGGGAAATGAACTAGCTGCTAAACTGGCTGGCTCTGCACCCCCTGTAGATGGCCAGCCCATGGATCGCGCCGATGTTATTAACATCCTTAAAAGGATGTCGAGAACAGAGAACTTTGACGTCAGTGAATCCACATCGTTGTCCAGGATGAGAGACTTGGGAGTAAGAATTGGTACGGCCAGACACGAGAGTATTGTCGGGAAAATGAGGGGCCTCGTCAACCAACACAGAACTGGCACTATTAGCCACCGGACGCTGATGCATATGCCGGTAGGAGGATTTGAGCACCTATGGACCTGTCCGGAGTGCAATGACGATACCCCAATTGATAACTGATAACTGATTGACATTTGAGGAGATCTTGCTAGTCGTGTTGGATTAATAGGAAATAATGTGAAGAGGTTAAGTACAGAGCGCTGAAGCTACTAAATAGCTATTGCTCTTTGTCATTACCACTTAACGAAACGCATAGACTAACCAGTAGTCAAGGAGAAGCTTGTGTCTAGCAATCGGGGCACAACACGCATCTGGCTGTTCAATAGCAGTTTAATATTCGAGATCAGAATTAATAAGCGGACATGTAGGGAATAACAATCTGCGCAATACGCAACGTTGAATTGTTTGTCTGCTATACATAAGTTGCGCTATAGTTATGAGTTATGAGCTAAGAACCGAAATCACTGCACTCTGGGCATTCAAACAGGAGCTCCGTCTCCTCGTTCATCATACGGGTTCTCAGTCTGTTCCATCGCCTTCTCCACCTGGTCCCAAAGGCGTCCGACCACGTCTCCCTTGTCCACGGGTAATTGCCACCAAGAGATGCATTCCCTGCCAGCCTATCAGCTTGCTCCCTCCCCTGCACACCCGCATGCCCTGGGCAGAAAATCCATACAGTTCTCAAAATCGCTGACCTCTGCGCGATAGTTACAAGGTGTTAATGGAAGAATATTTTGAGCAGTTGAGAAGCGAAGTGTCTTTGAGTAACACGCAGAAAAAGCGGCGTAGAATAACACAGACAATGTGTTAATAGAGACGCAAGTAAGACTGTTGCGGCGAAGTCACACGGGGAGGAAGGAAGAACAAATAGGCTGGTCGAGACAAGAACATGGAGCTGATCCACGACTCTGGCACATGATGATGATGATGATGATGATGATGATGATGATGATGATGATGATGATGATGATGATGATGATGATGATGATGATGAGTCTGTCGCCAGAAGCGTTTTCAATAGTTTTTGTATGTTATGTGTTGTTTACCTATCTGATTATTATGTTTGAAATAGTCTATAACAATGATAATGTTAGAACTGAGAATTACAGGGTGGCTTGGTAAAAGAACTTGGTTCCTAAACCAGAATATACAGAGAAGAAAGAGTGGAGCATTAGAGATTCAAATAAGAGATATCAGCTTATTGGTAGTGTAGGTAAGACGGTTGATGGTGCAAGCACACACAATTAAGGGTTTGTGTAGTGTAGGTAAGACGGTTGATGGTGCAAGCACACACAATTAAGGGTTTGTGTAGTGTAGGTAAGACGGTTGATGGTGCAAGCACACACAATTAAGGGTTTGTGTAGTGTAGGTAAGACGGTTGATGGTGCAAGCACACACAATTAAGGGTTTGTGTAGTGTAGGTAAGACGGTTGATGGTGCAAGCACACACAATTAAGGGTTTGTGTAGTGTAGGTGAGACGGTTGATGGAACAAGCACACACAATTAAGGGTTTGTGTAGTGTAGGTGAGACGGTTGATGGTGCAAGCACACACAATTAAGGGTTTGTGTAGTGTATGTAAGACGGTTGATGGTGCAAGCACACACAATTAAGGGTTTGTGTAGTGTATGTAAGACGGTTGATGGTGCAAGCACACACAATTAAGGGTTTGTGTAGTGTATGTAAGACGGTTGATGGTGCAAGCACACACAATTAAGGGTTTGTGTAGTGTAGGTAAGACGGTTGATGGTGCAAGCACACACAATTAAGGGTTTGTGTAGTGTAGGTGAGACGGTTGATGGTGCAAGCACACACAATTAAGGGTTTGTGTAGTGTAGGTAAGACGGTTGATGGTGCAAGCACACACAATTAAGGGTTTGTGTAGTGTAGGTAAGACGGTTGATGGTGCAAGCACACACAATTAAGGGTTTGTGTAGTGTAGGTAAGACGGTTGATGGTGCAAGCACACACAATTAAGGGTTTGTGTAGTGTAGGTGAGACGGTTGATGGTGCAAGCACACACAATTAAGGGTTTGTGTAGTGTAGGTAAGACGGTTGATGGTGCAAGCACACACAATTAAGGGTTTGTGTAGTGTAGGTGAGACGGTTGATGGTGCAAGCACACACAATTAAGGGTTTGTGTAGTGTAGGTGAGACGGTTGATGGTGCAAGCACACACAATTAAGGGTTTGTGTAGTGTAGGTGAGACGGTTGATGGTGCAAGCACACACAATTAAGGGTTTGTCAGTGAAAAAGAGAACGATGTAATGATAAGGGCATGGTGGGCTAGAAGAAACTGAGCAGTGAATATAGTTGTTGGTAGATTAACTAGGATCAGTGGTGTACATATACCGTGTTGTTTACTGTTGTGAACGTGCTGTGTGTGAGGCTACGGCGTCAGTTGTGATATGATCATGGTCTCTCTATATGAATAGAGTTGTGTTGGTAGATTAACTAGGATCAGTGGTGTGCATATACCGTGTTGTTTACTGTTGTGAACGTGCTGTGTGTGAGGCTAAGGCGTCAGTTGTGATATGATCATGGTCTCTCTATATGAATAGAGTTGTGTTGGTAGATTAACTAGGATCAGTGGTGTGCATATACCGTGTTGTTTACTGTTGTGTATGTGCTGTGTGTGAGGCTAAGGCGTCAGTTGTGATATGATCATGATCTCTCTCTCTCTCTCTCTCTCTCTCTCTCTCTCTCTCTCTCTCTCTCTCTCTCTTTCTTCTTCTTCTTCTTCTTCTTCTTCTTCTTCTTCTTCTTCTTCTTCGCTTTTGCAAATCCCCTGCTTCACCTAGATAAAGCCACATACCTAGATACAGATGAACTGGAACCATTTCTGCTGTAGTTTTCAAAGCTTGTTATCTTTACAAGCGGAAGCATCTGAATGAAGATAACTAAACATTCTGCCAGTGTCATCTAAAGGAAGAAAACTAAATATTCTACCCATGGAAGGTGTCGTCTAAAACAGAAACAGCACTCCCGATTAACTCCCCATATACACTCAGGTGTATGTTGCTCAAGCACGAATAAAACCTAAGCCAACATACAAGAGATCAGAACATTCCAAAGGTTTTACTGGAATTATTCATTGAAAAAACACTTTCGTCATCACGTTCATGATGTTCATGATTCTTGTATATGATGTTGTGTGAATGTAACTCATCTATCGGTTACCTACTGAAACTCATGAAACATGACACTGTAAAACTTCAGCCAAGCGAATCTTCCAGGGTTCCTCGCCAAATTTAGGGCTTTCACTTCTGCGTTTGAATTCTGAACCAAATGTCAAAAGTTCTGAAGGTATACACCCGCAATGTCATTGTTAACAGACTTCAACATATAGCTATAGAAATGAGCACCCTTCACATGTCGGTGTATATGCGCACTTTTATAAACAGCTTCATACATGAGCGCGCTAATAGTTTTAAAAACAAACGGCGTGCTACGTTCACTATATCACAGATATAATTTCTGTTTCAAATAGGTTGCAGTTGATATGTACAGTGATATATTTAACAAAGCCGGTTATCAAAACACTGGAAACCGGTGCAGTTAATAACACCAACAAATACAATGCATTCCAAATAAGTACAGTTTCTATCTTATGACAGTCCTTGCAACTTCTGGTACTTCCAAGACATAAATGAGCTATTGGATTTTTAAAGAGATGACCAAATCATGCACACAATTTAGATAAATATATATGACTCAAACTGATTACGTAGAAAATGCATAACATAAGTATACACATCAACTGAAGTGTGTGCTTGCAGACTGTCAGATGAATGTAGCCAACCGGGCAGGGCAAATCAAAGCTTAATAGGGACCCAGTGAATGTAGGGATTAGGTATCGTTGTTGACTGTCAGGTGGGCGGGACAAAGGGTGTTTTCATAAGTAAATAAATGCCCGAATAGCTTCATTCATGCCACTTGGACACAAACGGTCAATAAACGTAGACTCACATATTATTACAAGTGCACATGATGGGTGTTAGATTCAGTTATAGTTATGTATGCCCTGCCCATGTCTGTGGATTTGGGAGGGGGGAGGGGGGGCAGTGAATTCAGTGTCACGGTCAGCATAACAGATCAAAAATCAGCTGCAGACGATATGGAAGCAGACCAAGTTGCGTTGATTTCACAATTGTATGACAGCACTCTTCAGATAAGGGCAGCACCATTATATTCAACATTTATTGCTAAAGAAGAGCTCTTGTCAAATGATGCTCTATACCAGTGCTTCCCAAACTTTTCACTTTCGCGGACCGACATAAAATTTTCCTTTCACGTCAGTTGTAGAGATTTACACATGAAAAAATAGTTCAAATGTCAAGACTACATTTAGGTCTTTTTGTAAAGGTGTATATACTCGTATACACCGACAGTAATGAACACCAATATAAAATAAACATAAAATAAATCTTGAAAAACGATACCAAATCAGATTTTAAACAAGCTGACTAAATTATAGTATGCTGTAATAAAATTGATTTAATGATCAGCTGCTAACATTAACTATTTAATGCGAGGGGTGGGCCTGTTTATTATTTACAAGCTTATCAAATCGTGGTTCGATTGTAGACAGCGCTACCCGCAAAGGAGAACACATTTACATCCTGTTTCTGTATTTTGTCTTAATAATGCTCATTGACGAAACAGAAATCTTCTTTCAAGTTGTTTTTGTATCGATATCTCACATACACCATCAGAATCGCTATGTTGGCAAAGTCTGTGCTTTCGTCCAGCTGTAATGAAAAATACTTTGCAGATGTATCTAACACCTTCACTCGCTCAGACGATGGCAAAAGGCATTATAATCGTACAACAAAAATCACGTATGATCTGCATCTTATGACAATCAGCAAATTATAATGTGCATCTTTCTCACTTTTCGTCACATAGGAAACAAAAGAAACGCACGTCGTCAACAAACAAATGTCGTCGACGAGCCGGCTTTTAGTATCCGTCTCAGTTGGTTACTATTTTTAACTTTCCCATTGAACCAATGATTCGCATCTCCTTAAAAATAAATAATCTTTGGGCTATACGGCTGCAGGCTAAATTTATTTTAAAAATAATTAAATCATCATAAAAACGGTGCGGATTTCATGTTTTGACGAAAGGACAATCTTGTGTTTAAAAAGTTCTGAACAATCCTCAAAGGAGAAAATATTTAACTTTTTTCTTACTTTTTTCAACTCACGTTGCGGACCGGCAAAGAAGGGCTTGCGGACCGGCCATTTTGGGAAGCACTGCTATAGACCTAATACAAAAATGTTGCACCTAACTTGCACGGCGCATGCATTGTCAAGCCGACGGAAA
This sequence comes from Cepaea hortensis, assembly GCA_963921405.1. NCBI lineage: Eukaryota > Metazoa > Mollusca > Gastropoda > Stylommatophora > Helicidae > Cepaea > Cepaea hortensis. The sequence goes on from OY992885.1 coordinate 65,704,870, forward strand.
ATAAGCAACTTTGTCGATGTCAAGGGTGATGGCTCTGTTGTTCAAAATGGCCAATATCCAAAACCGTGAGTTGATCTGACATTTAAATATTAACACGTTAGTGCAGTGGCGAAGTAGGGCTTCGAGACGATAGTTATTGGCACATAAGAATAAGAACTGTTACGCCAGTTGTGATATATTTAATTATGAGGTGTATGTACCCTCCGAATGATAGTGAGCATGATGTTACACGATGTACGACTGGAGATAACAATTTCAAGAATAAAGACTGCTCAATTCTATGACGCTGAGTTCCGCTTCCTACAGTTGCTACGTGTTTGTATATTTCGTGAAAATTGTCAGAGCATCTGCTCAACGAGTCATAGATGTAAAGCCAAAGCAGGTCTTTGGAAAGATGAGGGATCATCCGGAATTTGAACCCGGGACCTCTCGGAATTAAGATTATTTCAAGATCGCGTTAATACAAGCACCGATTATTTGATATTGTTTTTCCCTCCATTCTTTACGGTTCTGTACTTCTCGTCCTTCGAAAATAAATTCGTTTATAACGTAAGTAGACCCACAAATCACGTTGTATGTAGACGTCTAGACTTGTTCTAGTATGTGTTATTAAATTTAGCTACAATTTTACGTATATTGTGTAGGGGAGGGGGTGTTATAGGGAGGAAATATGAAAAGGGGGAATGATGTTCTGAATATATGGTGAAGGGGTGCATGGGCCAAGAAAGGTTGAAAACCACTGCTTTACATTATGTTGAGGAGACCGTTTTGATATCAAGACATCAGACAGAACCACAGAAAATTATAGATACTGAAGTTGCAGGAAATTAAAATAAACATGGCAATGAGCTTGAATAATAGGGATACAGAAGTAATGGTAAGACCAAAGAAACGGATTACGACTATATGTAAAATTAACACCGATGATATTAATATGGGGTTAAAGTGAGTTGCGTGTCCTTGATAGGATGCCACATCAGTTTTGGCTGCTTGTGATTTACTGGGCAAATTTACGTTCAGTAGTTTGCCACCAATAACGGTGACACAATGAAAGAAATTAAACGGCGACTATCCATTGCTCTTCAAATACTAAAACAGATGAATAAATTATGGAGTGGGACAGACAGAACTACAAAAATTAGATTTTTAAGAGCATGCATCTTTCCCATTGCAACATACGCCTGTGAGACATGGACACTTACTAAACAAGCTGAACAGCGCATAAACGCCTTTGAATATAAATTTTATAGACGAGTTCTAAGAATATCTTGGGTAAAGAAAAGAACAAATGCATCCATACTTCAAGAGTTGAATATTGAGGAGGGATGGCTATTAAAGACGATAAAACAAAGAAAATTGAAGTATTTTGGTCACTTGAAACGTCACGAAGGTTTGGAGAGAACAATAATGGAAGGGTATATGCCTGGGAAGAGAGGAAGAGGAAGGCCAAAGAGAAGATGGGTGCGGGATGTGGCGGATGATCTCCAGATGGGTGTATCAGACGCGGGACATCTTGCTTGTGATCGAGAAGCTTTCCGGAAGGTTGTTATGGGAGCGAGGTTCTGCAAAGGACATGCTACTGAATGAATTAATGAAGTTTGCCATTGCTTTTTTAACGATCGACGCTCATTGCATGAAAACTAGCGCAAATCTGTCTGCTTTCAAATCGCCTGCAGCTGTGTTTTGAAGGCGGTATGCAGAAATTCCGATCAATTGTGCTGATTTTTTTACAATGGTATGAGCGTCGGTCATTCAGAAAGTATTAGCAAACTAATTAAAGTTAAAACTGTATAGAACATAAAAGACAATAATTAAATCGATGTGTTGATTACGACGTCCTGGGTTGGTGTTTGTTCATCAAGAATGATGATGATCATTTCTCTCATTCAGTGGGGTTGACAGTTTGGAACAGTAGTGAATTCTAAGATGGCTGGTAAACCTATTTTGGTTCGAAATGTTCTTTGAAATGTGGGCAAAGAATGCTTGACGTTCCAGAAGGAGGTCCTCCAGCACAGAGAGAGAGAGAGAGAGAGAGAGAGAGAGAGAGAGAGAGTGAGTGTGTGTGTGCGCGCGCGCGCGTGTGTGTGTGTGTGTGTGTGTGTGTGGTTTTGTTTTGTTCATTTTATTTATTTGTTTTTTTTTTTTTTTTGGGGGGGGGGGGGGGGAATCCAGCCTTCTATCACAGCTCTTGCAGTTCTGTTTGCTTCACAAGTGACTACATCTTTGCGTAATGATGCACGCAACGAATTTCGGTCTTTGGCAGCAGTCTCCCAAGTGTGATGAATTCCAAAAGCTTTTAGTGAGATCTTTAATGTCTTTAAAGCGTTTCCTCTGATGGCCTTGGGAGCGTTTACCATGGCGCAGCTCGCCGTAAAATTATTCGCGTAGGGAGCCTGTGATCTGGCATGCGACCAGCCCAGCAAAACTGATTCCTCATTAGTAAAGTGTGGATACTGGGCATGGACGCTCTGTCTAGGACTTCAGTGTCTGGGATCTTGTCTTGCCATTTAATCTTCAATAGCCTCCTAGGGCAGACTGTGTGAAAGTAGTTTAATTTCCTAGCGTGTCGCTGGTGAACAGTCCAGGTTTCACAAGCATATAGCAGTGTGGATAATACGACTACTTTGAAGACTTTCAGCTTTGTTTGCAGGCTTTTTCCATTTCTGTCCCACGCATTCTTGTACTGTCTGCCAAAGGCCTTTCTAGCCTTGGAGATTCTTGCATTCACTTCGTTATCGATTGTAACAGTTATGACACAGTGCTGCCATGATAGGTGGATGTGTCCTCCACAAGTAGTCTATGACCATTCACTCTGATATTCGGCTCGGTCGGATTAATCCCTGGAGCTTGCTGGTACATAACTACAGTCTTTTCCAAGTTGATATTTTGATATTGAGCCCAAAGTTGGCACAGGCATATGAGAAAGCTGAAGCGTTGTGTTGAATACCTGCCCTTGAGTTTTCCCAAGACAATCATGCCCGTATACAAAATGGATGAAGATAACGACGTTAATGGGGATTCGAGTGGAGTCGCTTCCTCCGGTAGGGAGCATCATGTGCTACAGGACGACGTTAATGGGGATTCGAGTGGAGTCGCTTCCTCCGGTAGGGAGCATCATGTGCTACAGGTGATACCCGATCATCATCGCGCAACTGTTTGCAAATTAAAGGTTACAAACACTAAATGTTGGTACATGGAATGTCAGAACAATTAGCCAAAATAGAAAAATAGATCATATCAAGAAAGAAATGGAAAGAATGAAGATAAATATATTAGGGATTAGTTAAATGGGATGACCAGGTTCGGGGAGGAGGGGAGAGGGGGGGGGGGTGAGAGAATATTCAGAAAAGTATAGAATTATCTACTCAGGAGGGATGGACTACAAAAGGGGAGTTGGCATAATTTTGAATCAAAAGTGCTAGGATAGTTAAAGGATTTTGGACCATCTCAGATAGAGTAGTGAAACTCCATGGCAAACCTCTGAATATTAACATAATACAAGTATATGCACCAACATCAGACTGAAAAGAAGAAGATATGGATATATTTTATAATGAATTAGACATGGCCGTAGACCAGTGTAAACATTTGGAAATGAATGTCACATTCGGGGATTTCAATGCCAAAGTAGGCAACGGAAAGATGGCGTGACTGGTGGCTATGGCCTAGGTCAGAGGTTCCCAAATCACAGCCCATGGGCCACTTGTATGTCGCCAGCTGACAGAAAGTGACACGCGAGGCCTCGTTATTTAATATAATATATAGTAATAATTTCAAACATGCACTAGGAGCGCCCCGTCAGCATTTCGTAACGAAAGGTTATGAAGTTCCCATATCCCAGCATTGTCGACTAATCAGAGTGCGTAAGGCGCCATTTGTCATCTGTTACAACTGTTTAGCAGAGTCGATAATATTGTGTTAAAATTAGATTTTTTTTTCAAACAAAAATTTACCAGTAAAGCGTATGGAAAATCTAAAATCAAACAATGGTTCTAAAATAAAACAAACTAAAGTGTGAAGAAGTTGCTTGTTGTGAATTCAACAAAGATTGGACGGAGAAATGTATGTTTATGCCTAGCCGCAGCGGTAAACCAGTTTGCTTAATCTGCAGATTTTGTGTTTCTGTAACAAACAAATTTAATCTGGAACGACACTTAACGACAACACATTCAGACATAAATGCTCAATATCCGATCAATTCGGAGTTAAGAAAAGATTTCATAGCTAAAAAAGAAACTTCTCTTACCAGGCAGAATTCAGTTGTCACCAAGGCTAACGAACAGAGCAAGAGTGCTGTTGTTGCGTCGTACGAAGTCGCTCTTTTGTTGGCTCGCAAAAAGAAGCCGTTCACTGATGTAGAAGAAATAATCAAGCCTTCCCTTAAAAATGCTGCTAGAATGCTTGGCGATAAAAAGTGTGAAACAAAATTTGATCAGATTCCTTTGTCTAATAATACTATGGCCAGGCGAGTTGAAGAATTAACCAACGATGTTCATCGACAAGGAGCAGCACATATCAAATATTGTAAAAAATTTCAATGGCGATGGATGAATCCACTGACATTTCTGACACAGCTAGGGTCGCAGTTTTAGTTCGAGCAATAAACGATAATTTTGAAGTCATTGAAGAACTTCTCTCCCCCGATGTGTCTCCACCTTGACGTGGTGGGGGAGCTTGCGTGTCCCATAGACCCCATTTGCTTGCCGATGGGTGAAAAATTACATATCGGACAGTTTATGGGATAGGGACCAGACTAAGAGAGACACAACCTGCTGCTCTGCAGGCATAGACTGAGGATAGCAGTCAAAATTTAAATGAGGTGCACAAAGGCAGAATTTCTTGGTCCGGACAAAACTCTCAAGGCTCCCTGTCGAGGGCTGTGGCTGAACGCCTCTAAGCCACAAACCCTCGGATCTTAGAGCCAGGCTGATACCCGTCTACCGGAAAATAGAAACATGATACTGAGCAAGCTACATGCCCAGGTCTGATACATATTCGAAGGCTCCCAGCTGCGGGATATGAGAGTTTCCCGGATGAAGGGGCCTGGCCGTTTCCCGTTCACTGCTGCACGAAGGTAAGGTGCTGAGCCGGCAGCACATGTAGCCTACCTCGTGAGCGAATACAAAAAAGTCAGAAAAGTGCCCCAGTCGAAGGGTTACGGAAACTGTCTGTATTAACTCATAGAGAGTGTAGACAAAAGTGGAATAATGTCTCATCAACGCAAAATGGAACGCACGGCGAGCGAACCTATTGCGTGGCCTGAAGTCACAAGCAAAAGCTTACCGAGTGGATGTCACTCGCAGTCTGACCGCTCCTGGTGTGTGACTGAGCGATCAGTGGCAAGTGGGATGCCCAACACATGGAAGTGAGGAACTAAAGCAGCCATGAGCAGGACGTGGAAACTCCTTGGGTGAGCCCAGTCTCAGAGCAATATGTGCCGGCTCTGCAATTATGGAAGCCTCCTTGGATAGCGAGATAATGCCCATGGTCTGCCCCTGCCTTCCCTTGAGGGCAGACCACGATATCGTTGATCGTTCTATCTTGACCAGCTGAGATGTGGGTGACATTACAACAGTCTAACGTGTCTCGAAACCAGAGGAAGGCTAACCTCACTAAAAAATGCCCGCCGGAAGTCGGAAGTGTCGTCCTACGGGTGGCAAACTAAAAATTGACACTACGCATTTACGTCCGAGTGAAATGTCTCGTCCGAATGTCTCCCGTGCTAGGAACAGCTCTGACTACCTAGTTTCCGAATGCCGCTCTTGTTCGGAACAGCTCTGACTGGGTAGTTTTCCGAATGTCTGTTGAGCCTGGAAAAGCTCTGATGGGCGCAACGACAAGCACATGTCCGAAAACTCGCTGAGTGGATGCCGTCTGCAAACCTGTCTGGTTTGTGCGGGAATGACCCGGGGAAACAAAATGACCAATATATTGAAGTGAGGATTTAAAGCAGCCATGAGCAGGACGTGACGATCTCCCTCGGTGAGCCCAGATCCAGGGCGTTATGTGTCGGCCCTGCAACTATGGAAGCAACCTTGGATGGCGGAAAATGCTATGGACTGTCCCTGCCTTCCTTTGAGGGATGACCGTTGTCTTCGACCGTTCCACCTTGGCCAGCATGGTTGCAGATGGCGCCACAAAAGTGAGAGTCTCCCAGGATTGCTAACCTGGTCAAAAATGCACGCTAAAAGTCGGATGTGTTGGCCTGAGGGTTTCGACCCGAGGGTGCCTAACCAGACACACCGCAATCACATCTGAAAAAATCACTCCGGATGAACGCAAAGAAGAAGAAGAAGAACTTCTAGGACTTGAATCGATGCATGCAACTACCAAAGGGACTGATCTGTTTGAAACTTTGAAGCTGTGTGTAGAGAAAAACAACAGAGAATGGAATAAATTTAACAGTGTATGCACCGACGTTGCTCCGGCTTTGACGGGTAAAACTGTATGGATGTCTAGTTTTATTGGAATAGTTTCTTGACCGCACTATATTAAATATCATTGTATCATCCACCAAGAAGCTCTGTGCGGAGAGACATTAAATCTGAAACGTCTACTACTGATACACTGTGATGTCAGATCTAAAGGGAAAGTTCTGTCACGTTTCTGGGCACTGAAAAGTAGTGTCTATCTGTTTCTGTCTGAAATAAATGAATTAGCTAGAGAACGAGAATGTCTGCTGAACTATGACTGGCTTAATGACCTGGCACTTTTGGTGGACATCATGTTTCATTTAAACTCTTTAAATGCGATGATCCAGGGTGGAGGGGGAGGGCTATTCAAAAATGTGTGCGATGACATTTCTTCATTTAAAATAAGACTACGACTTTAAAGGCGTTTCCAACTCTGAAGACTCTTGTGGCAGAAAAGAAATATGACTTGTTACAGTACAAAGTAAAAGTTCAAAGTCTTCTGGATATCTTTCACTCGAGATTTCAAGAGTTCACAATAGAGGAGGATAATGTTGCCCTCTTCATAAATCTGTTCGTATTTCCTTATGCCAAGCTCTGTCAATTACAGTAAAATCTTCAGCACGAAGTAATTTATTTGAAATGCAATTCTGCACTGAGATATAACTTTCTGGAGCTGCCTGCTTCACTTTCAGCTGATCATATGATTTCATTCTGGTGACTATTGCCCGTCAAACAATTTGAACACTTTCGTTCATTCGCCCAGAAATACATTTGTCGTCGTTTTGGTTCGACTTACAGATGCGAGCAGTCATTTTCCGCAATGATGTTATAAAAAAACAAGCAACGTTCCAGACTCACCGACAGTAACCTAGCTGCGCTTATGACTTAGGGCACGACAGATCTGTTCCCAGATATTGATAAACTGGCATCTTAACTTAAGTAACTGGTTATGAAGAACAGTTGCAAATGTAAATTAATTACATTAATAACGATTTTCGAAACTGATTTAAAATGTATTGTTAAATGAACTTTTGATTTTAAACCAAAAAATTACCGCAGTGTAGTACTGACACTGATTGCCTTTAAAGTTTTAGAATTTTGTTGACGAAAGTTAAGAACGGTAAGAATGATATTGCACGACTTATATAGTATTATAACGTTGTGACCCGCTTAACTACCGGAAATAGTAGATATGGCCCTCTGCTTGAAAAGCTTGGGAACTACTGGCCTAGGTGATAGGAATAAGAGAGGTGAAAGATTAATAGCATGGGCAGAATACTGTGAAATGGTAATAGGTAACACCTGGTTCAAACACCTCCTCGACAATTATATATATATGGAAAAGCACTTGAGAAAATATTCGAAATCAAATTGACTACATACTGATTCCAAATTAATTCATAAGCAGTTCAGTGGGAGCAAAAACTAGACCAGGAGCAGGTGGACATAGTGACCATGTGCCAGTTATAGGAAAGATGAGGTTTAGACTTAAAACCATAAAGAAAACCCCCAAAAAACATCAAGCTGGATCTAGCATTACTTAAAACAAACAAAGAAATTAGAGAAAAGTACAATGTTACTGTAAAGAACAGATATAATGCCATGGAGATAATACAGACTATTGATGAACAATGGGACATGTTGCGGAAATCAATCCAATAGACATCAAAAGAAATCATTCCACTTAATAATAGAATTGCAAAAAAGAAATAGATGACATGTGACATTTTGCAGATGATGGGTGAAAGAAGAAATAAAAAGCAAGATAAAGAGGAATATAACAGATTCCATAAAGAAATAGTAAACAAATGCAAAGTGGATAAAGAAGTATAGCTGAATCAACAGTGCATGGAAATCGGGACAAACTATGGAAAAGACTCACATTTCAACTATCAACAAATAAATACAATAACAGGTAGGAAAACATGAAATAACACTGAATGTTTAAACAAGATAATATAGTCAATAGTTGGACAGAATATCTGGAAGAACTGTATGATGATAGGAGACTGGGTGTAAATATTCAAAACAATGGTAAGGGTCCACTAACACTTGCAGCGGAAGTTGAAATTGCACTACATCGCATAAAGAAGGAAAGACACTCGGTCCGGAGAACATTACACTGGAGGAAATTGATGTTCTGTGTGATTTTGGAATCGAAATACTGACAAAATTTCTAAATATCATCTACACTAGTTGATACATTCCTAGTGATATATTAAAATCCATGTTTATAGCTCTGCCAAAGTAACTAGGAGCTTTAGAATGCGAAGAGCATCGCACAATAAGTTTTAAGAATTACATGACAAAGCTGCTACTGAGAATTATGAAAAGAATAAGAAACAACATTACACTAGAAATTAATGACGAATAGTGTGGATTTGTGGAGGGAAAGGTCACAAACAACGCTATATATTCTCAGGACACTATTAGAAAGAGCTATAGAATTAAAAACAGATCTGTACCTATGCTTCATAGACTATACAAAAGCATTTGACTATGTGAAACATGATGAAATAATAAAATTACTAAAGCAACTGAACATTGACGGCAAAGATCTGCGAATAATAAAGAACATATATTGACAGCCTGCGGCCATAAGAATCAACAACCTGGTAGGAACATTTCAGTGTATAAAGATGAGCGTCAGACAAGGTTGTGTAATGTCTCCTGATTTCTTCTCACTGTACAGTGAATATATAATGAGATCTACATAAAATATGTCAGGGATCCTGGTTGGTGGACATAATATACATAACTTATGTTATGCTGATGACGCCGTTCTGATAGCAACATGTCAGTAGGAACTACAGGAAATGAAAGATACAGTAGTTGTAGAAAGTGAAAATATTGGTCTCAGCTTGAATGGAAGAGACAAGCCATGGTGATATCAAAGAAACAGATTGTGTCTAAATGTGCAGTTAAAGCAAATGATGTTATTTTGGGACAAATGCAGAAATTCAAATATCTAGGCACATTGATCACATCAAATGGAAGATGCATCATACAGATAAAGAACATAATAGGATAAGCAAAATCTGCATTCTATTAGATGAAGAACATTTTATGCAATAAGTCCTTGTTATTGGAAGTTAGTTTTTTTCGCATATCCTTTACATGACATCGCTGTCAACATCAGCATCTTTCAGCTGATGGATGATTTCTTGGCAAGATTACGCTCAGTAGTTTGCCATTGCTTTCTGAGCGACTGGCTCATATACCCCGTAAGTTACCGACGCGGAGAGAACCGCTACCAATTCTCACACACATCACGTTACTGACGAGAGTATACGGGATTACGGAGAAAGTCGTGTAACCCCTAGACCAGAGAGACCGGCTCATTGGAAGTTAGAAAACGCATTTTTGTGGACACACATAGCTTGTGGACAGTAATGATATTCCTCTATAATTTTCACATTGGAACTTGTCTCCTTTCTTTAAGATAGGTATCGGTAATGGCTCTTTCCAGTCATGGGGTAATTCTTCTGTCCTCCAGATTTTTATTATTAGTTCGTATAGCTTTAGATGTAATGCATGGCCACCCGCCTTTATAAATTCAGCAGCAATTCCATCAGCCCCAGTTGCCTTATTGTTTTTAAGTCGTGTTATTACATATAGGATTTCTTCAAATGCAGGTTCTTCAATTTGTGGTTCACACATTAGAACCTCTTCCTGTGGAAAGGTGTCACTTGGAGCTTCACAATTTAGTAATTCAACAAAATATTCTTTCCATGTGTTACACATTTCCTCATTGGTATTTATCACATTCCCATTTTTGTCTTTTAAACCATATGTGTTGTGTTCGTGCCCTCGTTTCATTGACTTCAGTTCTTTAAAAAACTTTCTGGATTCGTTTTTCTGGTGATTAGTTTCCATATCTTTGATTATATTACTCATATATTCTCGCTTCTGCTGTCGAACTATTTTTGCAGCCTCTTTACATTCATTTCTATATTGCTCTTCCTTTTGGATGTAGTTGATGTCATTTAACCATAAATGTCTGGCATTCTTTTTCCTAATGACTGCTTCTTCACATTTTTTATTGAACCATCTGTTCTTTCTATGCGTGGTTAACACACCGAGACATTCTTCTGCGGTAGATTGAATTGTATTTTTGATGTTCAACCAAGTTTGGTCAACGCTTTCCTCCAACGGGTTTTGCAGAGTTTCAAGTTTACATTTTATTTCATCTGTAAATTTCTCTTTGACTGTAATTTCTTGTAGTTTTTCTCTGTTATATGTTGGGTGTAATCTTTGTAATTTAGTATAGAAAGCTCTCTTAAGTTTTATTTTAAATTTTGCTCCAACGAGGAAGTGGTCGCTGTGGCACTCAGCTCCTCTATAACTTCTAACTTGTATGTTTGATGCATTTCTGTTGTTAATTAAAATGTTATCTATTTGATTATAGGTTCTCTTGTCACATGATTTCCAAGTTTGTTTGTGTATATCCTTTCTTTGTAGTCTGGAACTGCTAATCTGCAGTCCTTTGGATTCTGCCAGGTTGATAACTCTCCATCCATTATCATTTGAAGTTGTATGTAGGCTTTCCATACCGGCCACTTTTTTTATGAGTTTGCTCTCTACCTATTTTTGCATTGAAGTCTCCCAGCACAATCAGGATGTCCTGTTTGGGGGTTTCTTCTATGACATCTTCCAAATCATTATAAAAGTCTTCTTTAACGTCATCTTCTTTCTCTTCAGTAGGTGCATGTACATTAATCATTGTTATATTTTTCCCTTTACCTTTTATTCGTAATTTACTAATTCTGTCATTAACAGCTTTAAAGTTTAGAACGTTCCCCCATAGCTCTTTTTTGATGACAAAACCTGTTCCTAATTCATGTTTATTTTGGGTGTTTCCTCCATATATTACAATCATTCCATTTTGCTCTAAAGTACCCTCTCCTGGCCACCTTATTTCTTGAACTGCTGTTATATCCATTTGATATTCAACCAGCTCCCGGGTAGTTCTTCAGCCACTCCAGCTCGATATAGTGTCCGTACATTCCATGTTCCAAATCTCAAGAGTCCTTTAACGTTCCGAGGTTGTTGTCCAAATAAGTCAGTCCGAATTCGAGACATGTATCTGTCTCGTAGCAAAATAGTTTTTACAAAGGTGGGGATGTTAACCCCACGCTTCAACCCCCAACCTAGAGGACCAGGGTGTTTCTCTTTGTCTGTTCTCTACCCTTTGACCTGTCCGGCTTGGGAGGCCCTGCTGGTAGCTACGCTACCGCCGGCATAGCTCTCAGGTCATTGAGAAACTCAAGCTCCCCCACCACGACAAGGTGGAAACACCATCGGGGGAGTTTATAGAAGAATGGTGAAAATTAATTGGAAAGCCAAAATGAGCAATCTGGACATTTTGAGGAAAGCTAAGTCGCAAAGACAACTTATTACAAACATCAGAAAGAGGCAGTCATCGCTTTTTGGCCACTTTATGAGAAGACAAAACTTGGAACATGTCATGAGAACCGAAACGATTTGCGGAAAGAGCGAAAGGGGGAAGACATAGAATAGAGGGATAGAGAAGATTCTCGACAGTCTTGTGTTATTGCACGGAAGGGAGTCAACACACGAATTGATCCATGCGTCGGAGATGGCAATTTGTGGAGAGGCATGATCGCCCACGCCAGCCGGCCAGGCACTGGATGATTATAATGGTTCTCTCTCTCTCTCTCTCTCTCTCTCTCTCTCTCTCTCTCTCTCTCTCTCTCTCTCTCTCTCTGTCTGGATGATTATAATGGTTTTCTCTCTCTCTCTCTCTCTCTCTGGATGATTATAATGGTTCTCTCTCTCTCTCTCTCTCTCTCTCTCTCTCTCTCTCTCTCTCTCTCTCTCTCTCTCTCTCTCTCTCTCTCTCTGCTTCTGCTGCCAGTAGTTGTTCGTTCTCAACTCGTCTACTATTTCCGACCCTGGTTAATAATAATAGAGAGACTGACCACACATTTTTCCTGTTTTTCAGATATACTGTATTGTATTGATTTCCATTTTCATAAGTTGTTATTTACGTCTTGAGTCTTGAGTATAATTAACTCCATTATACATTTTAGCAAATGATGACCTAAATCTAATGAATTTTTGTATTTGTCCAAAATGAATACCAATCATGTCAGTGTTATTTGCGTCTAGAATGTTTCCGCAGACTGCACACTGAAATTTAATTTGTTGAACTGTAAAATTCAGTATGCTATTCTTTTCTTCAAGCATTAAGGCAAAAAACTACAAATGATAATAAAATAAAATAAAATGAACATAAATTAAAACAATGTTTTCCCGTAGTGAATTTGAATAACGAAGACACAAACCACAAATTGTACGATTTATTGCCTGGCATATTTCGTTCGCTGCATCTCGTCAGGTACATACTGCAGAAGTCACATAACATAGAGTAAAATAACTAGATACGTCGCTCAAGCTGAAATATACACATGTTCGCACAGTAATATCAATTGTTTACCCTGGCAATTTTAAATTGACTACTGTCATATGGCAGAAATTAGTTAATTGGTTTGTACACACATAAAATAATAACAGATATAAAAGAGTAGATTTTAGGCACCAAAAGTAGCACAAAACGCACCACAACACGCCATAGATTGGCGTCGTTTAACAACAGAAACGACGCGACGGCACTTTAGCACGGAACACTGACACGAACATCACTACTCTTCAACACTCCCAAGTTAGGACCTTTAATACAAGACACTGACACCAACATTACCAGCCTTCAACATGACACTAGTGGAGAAAGTTGGAGCGGCGCACGGACAAAAATGTTACCCTTGCCCGATTCAGAACAAATAAGAATAACACATTAGAACTTAGAGACCAACCGCCATGGGCATCAACCTGAGTACAATGCCACGCACAATAGACACCCGTATTCACGTAGGACGGCTGCAGGTTGGATGTGTGGAAGAACTGTAGGGTGACTGCACAGTGTAGATGTTTCCTCTTGTTAGCTTCTGACGCTCGGCGGCGGAGTGAATGTCAGGTTAACGTGTCTGTTTGACTGAGGAACGGCTGGTCGTTTGACATACGTTATACCAGTAATGATAATGCAGCACCGCGAATAAAGTTATAGTGATTGGTCCACTGTCGGCCAAGGTCTTGTTATATGTGGAGTGGGGTCGTCTTGTAGAGGGTTGCGGTCATGGTCATGGTCATGGTCATGGGTCATGGGAACCCCAATGGTTCAGTTGAGGTGACTTTCTTTCAGAATTATCACAGTCATCAGCCTAGACAAGGACGAAACATACAGTGCTGCGTTTGAAGCATTCACATCGGCGACGACGGTTGCGGAACATCAGGATCGTAGACACGTCCTCCTACTACATGCCAATTAATAGAGAGAGTGGAGAGAGATAACCCCCGTCCCGTGACAACTAGTACTACCATGTCTTTCTGTCTGCACAAAATTGGCCTATATAGATGAATCATTAAAGCTTCTGCAAACTTTAACAAACGACTATTTTGTGTATTTAAAATTGCCATGATAAACAATAGATATTAATGTGCGAACATGTGTATATTTCAGCTTGAACGATGTATCTAGTTTTTTTTTTACTCTACGTTGTGTGACTTCTGCAGTATGCACCTGACGAGATGCAGCGAAATATGCCAGGCAATAAATCGTACAATCTATGGTTTGTGTCTTCATTATTCGAACATAAATCAATCATGAAACCGGAGTTAAGCGTTGAAATCTTACCTTAACTGTATTCTTGGTAAAAGTATCGTCCGGTCAGAATATTCACACCAGATTATCATAGAACTGGTGGAACAACAAATCTTCGTAGGTACAGAATTTCAACGTGATGCCTCGCGGAACTTCAATGTCGTATAACAGTTAATCAAACGTGTTCAGAAAATAATCAAACTGCACAGACACAGACATCCCCACATACGGTAGACACTATCTTGACAACACAGCACACACATTGCCACACAAGGGAGGACACTAGTGACAGCTTGAAGCAAATGCTCCGCTTGAAATCCTCCAACACGGTTAAATGAAGACACCTTTTTCGCCTTGTTTAAAGAAGAGCTACGCATTAATGAATACGGGAGTGCCACATGACTGTCAGAACACATATACTGGTTACAGAGCCATTCTGCGATACATGAAAGGGCGGATAATTTCCTGTCCTCTCACACGCTCCAAAAACGATTCGCCAACAATACTCATGCGTTGGTCTAGACCAGTACTATAGCAGCTTTTATACAACGACACACAGGTTTTCAAAGACCCGCGTGAAACCTACTTGCACACACAATTTTATGCAGGTATGTAATTGGGATATGAATGTTTGGAATAAAGAGGGCAGGGAAGGAGCAGCATAATAATGTAAAAGAAACACGGAGGTTTCATCAAACGTTGATCGGGTTTTGTGCTGTGTTGGGTGACGTTGAGAATGATGTAGCGCACAAATATGTTCACATAGTAAATTAACATACTGAGAAAGGAGTGAACACAGGGCGCAGTTACTCAAAGGTGACCCAACACCCCCATACATGTGCAACACCACAAACATATGCATTAATACATACTAACTTGACACAGAAGGATACATCTTTAACACGGGAAATAAGAAAGAGCACAAGAAAGACACAAACCAATATATACAAGATTGATGTCCTAGACTGGGGCAATAGCATAAGAATGGAAGAGATTACGAAATGTTCAAAGAAATGAAGTTATTGACAAGAAATGTTCAAACTCAATTAAATGTTATCTGTGACACTTTAGGAATCAATCAATCAATCAGGTGCCGTCTCCACAATGAAGGTTGGCTGCAATGGATCTCCAACACTGTCTCTCGCCTTGGCTGTACATTCTGTCAGGCTGATGTTCGTCCATCTCTTGATAGTATATTTCCACTTGTATCGTTGTCTACCTCTTGCTCGCTTGCCGTCAACCATGCCTTACAGTATGTTTTTTATAAGAGTATCATGTCTTTTAACGTGGCCGAAATATTTCACTTGTCTCTTCTTTATTTCTTTCATCAACTCTCTCTTCATTCCCAGTTTTTCTAGAACCTCTGCATTTGATTGTTTTTGTGTCCATGAAATACGACCTATTCGTCTGTATATCCACATCTCCGGGGTTTCTATTCAACTTTCTAGTTGCTTGTTCAATGTCCAGGCTTCCGCGCCATACAATAGCGTTGAATATACGTAGCACTTGACAATTCTCATTTTTAATGCATTATTAATCTCTCTAGATGTTAATACTGATTTCATGCC
This sequence comes from Cepaea hortensis, assembly GCA_963921405.1. NCBI lineage: Eukaryota > Metazoa > Mollusca > Gastropoda > Stylommatophora > Helicidae > Cepaea > Cepaea hortensis. Next base: position 65,720,532 of record OY992885.1, read on the forward strand.
CTTGAAAGCATTTTTGGCCATTCCTATTCTCGTTTTGATTTCTATTTCACTTCTGCCATCAACTGTTATTATATGTCCAAGTTAGGAGAAACTTGTTACTTGTTCTATAGTATGTCCAGAAATGAATGTCATCATTCACGATCAATTATTTTGAAAACTGTCTGTTGCATCGTTATGATATTTTTCCTACCGTCTTATATTTACCCCCACCCAAGGAATATGTCTTTGATAGGTCCAAAAGCAACTTAAATCATCGAAAGCGGCGACATTTCTTTGCTGTTTTGGGGAAAATGTAGTGAATTCACGCTAACAAACTAGTCTTACAGTAAACCACGTTATTTCTGGTAAGGACACAAGTACAATGCGTAGCCAGATTCGTATGGGAGTGGGTGCAATAAAAAAGTAGCTTAAAATTCGACAGGGTCGACTGCATTGCACCGGGTTTTTATCCCATATGGCTCAGTCTTTTCCCGCAGGGCGGAAAGCGTCGCACAAAGCACGAACTCCGTAGCTCCAACTACGACTTCCAAGTAGCAATACAAGAGAAATGACGTAAAGGAGAGTTGGGGACAAAGTCGCGAACCAACTTGTACAAGAAACCAAAGAGGTGACGTAAAAAGGAGAAAACGCCAGAGATATTGTCAACAACAACAAACAGTCAGATCTTAGAGTTTGAAAGAGGATGCAGCAAGTTTCGATTCTCAGCAAGAAGAGAACTTATGTATTGGCTGGACACTTATTCTGATGGCTACCAAATATTGGAAAGAAGGACGAGACTATTAATGCATGATGTATATCGGCCTGAAAGCCACGGACAGATGCGACATTATTAGAATGGGACTCAGTAACATTCACTCATTCATTCATTCATTCAGTAGCATGTCCTTTGCAGAACTTAGCTCCCGTAACAACCGTCCGGAAAACTTCTCAGTCATAAGCTAGATATCCCGCGTCCGATACACCCATGTGGAGATCATCTGCCACATCCTGCACCCATCTTCTCTTTGATCTTCCTCTTCCGCTTTTCCGGGCATATACCCCTCCATTACTGTTCTCTCCAAACTTTCATGACATTTCAAGTGACCAACGTAATTCAATTGTCTTTGTTTTATCGTATATCGTAGCCAGTCTTCTTCAGTATTCAGATCTTGTCGTATGGATACATTTGTTATTTTCTGTATCAAAGATAATCTTCGAACCCGTCTATAACATTTATATTCAAAGGCATTTATGCTTTGTTCAGCTTCGTTAGTGAGTGCCCATGTCTCACAGGCGTATGTTGCAATGGGAAAGATGCATGCTCTTAAAATCTAATTTTTGTAGGTCTGTCTGTCTCACGCCACAATTTATTCAGTTGTTTTAGTCTGTGAACAGCAATATATATTCGTCTTTTAATTTCTTTCATTGTGACACCATTGTTGATAATTACATACCAAAGCTATTCGAAATTTTCCACCACCTAAAAGTTTTCCTCATTAACGTATATTTCTTTCTCCGTATTAGTGTTATCTGTATGCACTATCTTTGTTTTTGCTATTTTAAGATATAAGTTGTGATTTTCACTATTCTTTTGGGCTCAGGTTATTAGATTTTCTATACCATTCTGTGATGTGGATAGTAATACTGTATCATCAGCATATCGAATCTCTGGTATTTGATGACCACCGATATTTAGGGCATCATTGTGCTCCCTGACTATATCATCTCTGACATTTCTCATTATATTTTTGACGTGCAGGTTGAATAAATGGTGGAGGGGGGGGGGGGGGGGGGGGGCAGCACACAACCCTGACGGACTCCTTGCGTGATGTCAAACCAATCTAATGTATCGCCATCTGTTCTAACCGCCTGTTGTTGGAATGAAGATAGGTTCCTTTCCAATCTTTTGGCCATACCATAATTCCATATCTGTTTGCATAATGCGTCTTAGATTTGTATGCTTTCTCCTTCTGCTTTAATTAGTTCAGCTGGTATCTCATCACATCCTAGTGATTTACCATACTTCAAGTTCTTTATTGCCCAGTCAATTTAATCTATTGAGGGTTCAGGTTCTGCCTCTGCCGTCATTGGTTCATTTATCTCATTCATTAATATCATACATTTCACTGCAATGTGCCTGCCATCGTTCTAGATTTTTTCTAGATTTTGTTAGTGTATTTCCTAAATTGTTATTGTGTTGATTGTGAGGATTACAGAACTATTAGCTTAATCAGCCACATAACTAAGATACTACTCAGGGTCATGCAAGAAATAATCTATATCTATAAAAGGCGATGTGTGTATGTCCGTCAGTTCTTTGTGAGTTCGCGAACGGTCCATCCGATTGAGGTGAAATATTCTACACGTCTTCTTCTCATTCCAGTGCAACCAACTGTCATAGTTTTATCTATCAGCTATCAGCTATTACCTTACTAAAATTTAATTTTGTAATTACATGACTGAACATAAGAAAATATAAAACAAGGGACATAACTTTTAGTAGCATTGTTATATCTTAAGTTAAGTCCCCTGGCTATAGATAGATCTATGTTTTTTACGGGAACGGGCCGAACATAGATTCATAGATAGATAGATAGATAGATAGATAGATAGATAGATAGATAGATAGATAGATAGATAGATAGATAGATAGATAGATAGATAGATAGATAGATAGATAGATAGATAGATAGATAGATAGATAGATAGATAGATAGATAGATAGATAGATAGATAGATAGATAGATAGATAGATAGATAGATAGATAGATAGATAGATAGATAGATAGATAGATAGATAGATAGATAGATAGATAGATAGATAGATAGATAGATAGATAGATAGATAGATAGATAGATAGATAGATAGATAGATAGATAGATAGATAGATAGATAGATAGATAGATAGATAGATAGATAGATAGATAGATAGATAGATAGATAGATAGATAGATAGATAGATAGATAGATAGATAGATAGATAGATAGATAGATAGATAGATAGATAGATAGATAGATAGATAGATAGATAGATAGATAGATAGATAGATAGATAGATAGATAGATAGATAGATAGATAGATAGATAGATAGATAGATAGATAGATAGATAGATAGACAGACAGACAGACAGATCACCGCCAGAGCCTGGGCGAAGCCGGGCCGGGTCAGACAGACAGACAGACAGTCGGGAACGGGAACTTATATGATTACTTATATGAATTAAATGAGATGCTCCCCACCAGGGACTGGGTGAAGCCGGGCCGGGTCAGACAGACAGACAGATCCCCGCCAGGAACTGGTCGAAGCCGGGCCGGGTCAGACAGTCGGGAACGGGAACTTATATGACTACTTATATGAATTAAATTAGATGCTCCCCATCAGGGTCTGGGCGAAGCCGGGCCGGGACAGACAGACAACCAGATAGATAGTCGGGAACGGGAGCTTATATGACTACTTATATCTTATATGAATTAAATGAGATGCTCCCCACCAGGAGCTGGGCGAAGCCGGGCCGGGTCAGACAGACAGACAGACAGACAGACAGACAGACAGACAGACAGACAGACAGACAGACAGACAGACAGACAGACAGACAGACAGACAGACAGACAGACAGACAGACAGATAGATAGATAGATAGATAGATAGATAGATAGATAGATAGATAGATAGATAGATAGATAGATCCCCGCCAAGGCCTGGGCGAAGCCGGGCCGGGTCAGCTAGTTCAATATAAAATAAATGAGGACGTAGCTGAAGAACAATTTGGGTTCCGCAAAAAAAACAGCGGCACAGAGAAGCAATTATCTGTTTAAGGATGTTAATTGAAAAAATATATAGAAGTTCAAAAAAGTATATATGTATGATTTATAGACTACAAGAAAGCTTTTGATAGAGTATATGAATTAATCACCCAAATAAACGAGAAGTAGATTGTGAGCTTTACTAAAACACGACTACAAGAGACAAATTGGACGTTGCGGCCAAAGCCTTCGTCAGCACAGGACAAACAAATACAAACCAACACAAAACTACATGAAACACACTATGACAATATTAAACTATTAAACTAATTAAAATTAAATGTACTCATCTGAATACCGTGTCCTAGCTTGGAAGGTCTGACACACGTAGGGCGCCAGTGGATCAATAGACAGGATGTATGGTACACGGGTCAAAGATCAAGCGGGAAGGGAGTGGTGTGGAGACGCGCCCATGTGTGCGGAAAAGTGAAATTAGAGACCGGCAAAGATGTTACGGACGCAGATGACAATTAGCAATTATCGTTAAGCGCTCGAAACACCGCTGTGGAAACCTATATAGTGTTAGTACACACAGAGAGGCATGAGTGGTGGTCGTTCAGAAAATGATGGCAAAACACCGAACGCAAATCCGTCAAGAGAGTTGACTGTGATGTCATACAAAGGATCTGCACGTACCCAGATGGTGGACTGTAAGCTAGGGGTGGCAGGGTGGGGTGGGAAGTTAAATGAAGCTGTGTTGGACATTAAGGCCGTGAGGGGAGAGTGTGCCCAACTGGAAGATGAGACGGTGTTCCAATGTCTTCCGATCCCGTTCGTGGGATGCGCATGATTTGATGGCCGTGACCTGTATGTCGGCTACGCCATGGTGGTCAGGACTGTTGAAATGTATGGATACTGGTTTCTGGGCGCCGCTGGTGATGTCAGAAAGATGTTGTCGAAATCTGTCCCCAAGACGTAATCCTGTCTCACCGACATATCTCATGTCGCAACGTGTGCAGGTAATCGCATAGATGACGTTGCGACTGATGCATGAGAAACCCTCACGGATGTGGAAGGTCGTCTTAGGGAATGTCAGACTCTGGGTTTGAAGTACGTATGGACAGGTCTTGCAAACCGATCGACGACACGCCACCGTGCCAGGAAGAGACTGGTGAGGTTGGGGTAGCCTGCTATGGACCAGCACATCTCTGAGGTTACGATCCCGCTTATATGCCACTAGAGGAGCCTCTGAGAAGACATCACGAGTGGTCGATTCTGCCCGGAGAATGGATAGATGTTTCAAGAGGATATTCTTGGCAGCAATATTGTGGGGATGATAAGTAAGTGAGAGGACAGGTCTATTGTTTCGTGGTTTCGGCCTGGAGGAGAGAGCCTCAGTGCGACTGATAGACTGGCAGCGGTGAAGAGCTGTAGATAGAACATTATCAGGATAGCCACGAAGGCGAAAGAAATCAAGCATCTCGTGGGCTTTTTGATGGAAGTCGTTGTTATCCTGGCAAAGTCGTCGGAGACGTAACAGTTGGGAGAAAGGAATAGAACGTTTGCACGAGGGAGGGTGGGAGGAGGTATAGAGAAGGAATGAGTGCGAGTCAGTTGGTTTATAATAAACCGTCGTGCATAGACCAGCGGAACCTAAAGAGACTGTGAGGTCTAAGAAATTGACAGCCGACGAAGAAATGGTGGAGGTAAGTTTGATGCTGGGATGGAAGTCTGAAAAAAAGGCAATGAAGTTCTGTAGGTCAGGCAAGGACATGTCCGAGACACCAAAGCAGTCGTCAATGTACCTCCTGTAGAGCTCCGGGAGCCTACCGGTGTACTGACTCCATACCTGGTGCTCCAGATAGCCCATGAAGAGGCAGGCATAACTGGGACCCATCTTAGTACCCATGGCCACCCCGCTGATCTGGTCGAAGTAGTCCCCATTGAACTCAAACGAGTTGAGGTTGAGGACTAACTCCGCAAGACGCAGTAATGGTCCAGTGGCTATCGAGGGATTAAGCCTTTTCTCCAAGAAAAATTCTAAGGCTTTAAGGCCGTCAGAGTGAGGAATGGAAGTGTAGAGTGAAGTCACATCTAAAGTGAAGATGTGATACTGAGAAGGGTTAGTGAAACTGATGGAATCGAAGATGGAGATAGCGTGGTTGGTGTCTTTGATATACGAAGGGAGGCTGGCAACCAACGGCTGAAACATGCTGTCTAGAAACTCTGAAATCCGTTCTGTAGGGCAAGAGCAGGCCGAGACGATAGGTCTGCCTGGGTTACCAGGTTTGTGTGTCTTAGGCAGCATATTAAAGGCGGGTTTGCCCAAGCAGCTATCGTGGATGATCAACGAGGTGGCGGAGGTGGGTAAAAGACCTTGCTGGATAATGGCGTTAGTCACGCTTTTGACCTGGGTGTTGTTTCTGACTGTCCCATCTTGTATCCTTGGTCTGTAGAAGGTGGCATCGCCCAGTTGCTTGTTGCCTTCCTGTATATATAAGTCTTTCCTCCAAACCACTAGCGCCCCTCCCTTATCGGCAGGTTTGATAACTATGTCATCACGGCGTTTCAACTGTGTAAGTGCCCGTTGTTCATCCGCGGTGAGGTTGGAATATCGTAGTGGCTTAAATTTGAGTTTTTGGATGTCGTAAAGTGTTTTGTCGATGTATAAATCGAGGGCCTTAGATGCCCCTGGATTGGGAACCCAAGCAGACCTGCGTTTGGAGAGGTGAGAGAAATGGTCGGTAGGATCCGAAGAGTTATCGTTATGAGGTTGATTTCTGAAGTGATATTGTAGCCTGAGAGTGCGATGGAACCGATGGACGTCCTGCAGTAATGCGTATCTATCACCACAGGGACGTAGCGGTATGAACCTGAGCCCTTTGCTGAGGACCGATTTCTCAGATGCCGATAGTGGAAGGTCGGGAGGTATGCACACAACTAGGTTATCGGAGCCAGTGGTAAGTTGGGGTGTGAGAGGGGCGAGGAGGGAGTGGAGGTAGGGGCACGGAGTTTGGCTAGCTTGGCGTTTTTGGCCGCGGAAAGACACTTGTATAGATGGTGGTTAGTGCTATTGATGATACACCGTATAACACAATACAAGAAATAATTACTCGAGGTAAGTTGTCTAAGACGCTGATCGAGGATAGTTATATTCGAGATGAAGTCAGACAGTTGTCGCGCGTGGTTGTCGGCAATGCATCGCATGCGAAGAGTAGCACATTTAAACTCAACTTTAGATAGACGTCTACTACAACTGTCATCGAGAGTGCCTGCCGATGGGTGAAATCTAGAGATGAAGCCGCGTGGGGTGATATGAAGCCGTAGGCAGTTCTTGAGGAAATTAAAATGGCATGTGGTGCGGGTCTTTTTGTAGATGTTAAGAGCCAAGTCGGTGGCTGTGATTTTGATATCTGTTGGTAAGAGACTAAAGCAGAAAATGACATATAATCTCAATTGTTGAAATAACTGAGGTGGCTGAGTGGGAGGCATAGCGGTGGAGATTTAACGGACGTGGGGATGAAGGGCTGGTGTGCAAAAGTAAGGTGTAGCCTAGCGGGGGGAAAAACAACACGTGTGTGGGGCGGTAAGGGTAGCACGCCGCTTAGAAAACACACTGACACGCGCGCACAGAATGGACTACAAATCGACAACAATCTTACCGACAACGAAGACGAAACGTGAAATATATAGTAGCAGTTCAAGGGAGCGGACAATGGTAAACAAGAATGAGGTGAACTGCAGTAAAGCTTAAAAAGGCAATGAATTAATCACCCAAATAAACGAGAAGTAGATTGTGAGCTTTACTAAAACACGACTACAAGAGACAAATTGGACGTTGCGGCCAAAGCCTTCGTCAGCACAGGACAAACAAATACAAACCAACACAAAACTACATGAAACACACTATGACAATATTAAACTATTAAACTAATTAAAATTAAATGTACTCATCTGAATACCGTGTCCTAGCTTGGAAGGTCTGACACACGTAGGGCGCCAGTGGATCAATAGACCGGATGTATGGTACACGGGTCAAAGATCAAGCGGGAAGGGAGAGGGGTGGAGACGCGCCCATGTGTGCGGAAAAGTGAAATTAGAGACCGGCAAAGATGTTACGGACGCAGATGACAATTAGCAATTATCGTTAAGCGCTCGAAACACCGCTGTGGAAACCTATATAGTGTTAGTACACACAGAGAGGCATGAGTGGCGGTCGTTCAGAAAATGATGGCAAAACACCGAACGCAAATCCGTCAAGAGAGTTGACTGTGATGTCATACAAAGGATCTGCACGTACCCAGATGGTGGACTGTAAGCTAGGGGTGGCAGGGTGGGGTGGGAAGTTAAATGAAGCTGTGTTGGACATTAAGGCCGTGAGGGGAGAGTGTGCCCAACTGGAAGATGAGACGGTGTTCCAATGTCTTCCGATCCCGTTCGTGGGATGCGCATGATTTGATGGCCGTGACCTGTATGTCGGCTACGCCATGGTGGTCAGGACTGTTGAAATGTATGGATACTGGTTTCTGGGCGCCGCTGGTGATGTCAGAAAGATGTTGTCGAAATCTGTCCCCAAGACGTAATCCTGTCTCACCGACATATCTCATGTCGCAACGTGTGCAGGTAATCGCATAGATGACGTTGCGACTGATGCATGAGAAACCCTCACGGATGTGGAAGGTCGTCTTAGGGAATGTCAGACTCTGGGTTTGAAGTACGTATGGACAGGTCTTGCAAACCGATCGACGACACGCCACCGTGCCAGGAAGAGACTGGTGAGGTTGGGGTAGCCTGCTATGGACCAGCACATCTCTGAGGTTACGATCCCGCTTATATGCCACTAGAGGAGCCTCTGAGAAGACATCACGAGTGGTCGATTCTGCCCGGAGAATGGATAGATGTTTCAAGAGGATATTCTTGGCAGCAATATTGTGGGGATGATAAGTAAGTGAGAGGACAGGTCTATTGTTTCGTGGTTTCGGCCTGGAGGAGAGAGCCTCAGTGCGACTGATAGACTGGCAGCGGTGAAGAGCTGTAGATAGAACATTATCAGGATAGCCACGAAGGCGAAAGAAATCAAGCATCTCGTGGGCTTTTTGATGGAAGTCGTTGTTATCCTGGCAAAGTCGTCGGAGACGTAACAGTTGGGAGAAAGGAATAGAACGTTTGCACGAGGGAGGGTGGGAGGAGGTATAGAGAAGGAATGAGTGCGAGTCAGTTGGTTTATAATAAACCGTCGTGCATAGACCAGCGGAACCTAAAGAGACTGTGAGGTCTAAGAAATTGACAGCCGACGAAGAAATGGTGGAGGTAAGTTTGATGCTGGGATGGAAGTCTGAAAAAAAGGCAATGAAGTTCTGTAGGTCAGGCAAGGGCATGTCCGAGACACCAAAGCAGTCGTCAATGTACCTCCTGTAGAGCTCCGGGAGCCTACCGGTGTACTGACTCCATACCTGGTGCTCCAGATAGCCCATGAAGAGGCAGGCATAACTGGGACCCATCTTAGTACCCATGGCCACCCCGCTGATCTGGTCGAAGTAGTCCCCATTGAACTCAAACGAGTTGAGGTTGAGGACTAACTCCGCAAGACGCAGTAATGGTCCAGTGGCTATCGAGGGATTAAGCCTTTTCTCCAAGAAAAATTCTAAGGCTTTAAGGCCGTCAGAGTGAGGAATGGAAGTGTAGAGTGAAGTCACATCTAAAGTGAAGATGTGATACTGAGAAGGGTTAGTGAAACTGATGGAATCGAAGATGGAGATAGCGTGGTTGGTGTCTTTGATATACGAAGGGAGGCTGGCAACCAACGGCTGAAACATGCTGTCTAGAAACTCTGAAATCCGTTCTGTAGGGCAAGAGCAGGCCGAGACGATAGGTCTGCCTGGGTTACCAGGTTTGTGTGTCTTAGGCAGCATATTAAAGGCGGGTTTGCCCAAGCAGCTATCGTGGATGATCAACGAGGTGGCGGAGCTGGGTAAAAGACCTTGCTGGATAATGGCGTTAGTCACGCTTTTGACCTGGGTGTTGTTTCTGACTGTCCCATCTTGTATCCTTGGTCTGTAGAAGGTGGCATCGCCCAGTTGCTTGTTGCCTTCCTGTATATATAAGTCTTTCCTCCAAACCACTAGCGCCCCTCCCTTATCGGCAGGTTTGATAACTATGTCATCACGGCGTTTCAACTGTGTAAGTGCCCGTTGTTCATCCGCGGTGAGGTTGGAATATCGTAGTGGCTTAAATTTGAGTTTTTGGATGTCGTAAAGTGTTTTGTCGATGTATAAATCGAGGGCCTTAGATGCCCCTGGATTGGGAACCCAAGCAGACCTGCGTTTGGAGAGGTGAGAGAAATGGTCGGTAGGATCCGAAGAGTTATCGTTATGAGGTTGATTTCTGAAGTGATATTGTAGCCTGAGAGTGCGATGGAACCGATGGACGTCCTGCAGTAATGCGTATCTATCACCACAGGGACGTAGCGGTATGAACCTGAGCCCTTTGCTGAGGACCGATTTCTCAGATGCCGATAGTGGAAGGTCGGGAGGTATGCACACAACTAGGTTATCGGAGCCAGTGGTAAGTTGGGGTGGGAGAGGGGGCGAGGAGGGAGTGGAGGTAGGGGCACGGAGTTTGGCTAGCTTGGCGTTTTTGGCCGCGGAAAGACACTTGTATAGATGGTGGTTAGTGCTATTGATGATACACCGTATAACACAATACAAGAAATAATTACTCGAGGTAAGTTGTCTAAGACGCTGATCGAGGATAGTTATATTCGAGATGAAGTCAGACAGTTGTCGCGCGTGGTTGTCGGCAATGCATCGCATGCGAAGAGTAGCACATTTAAACTCAACTTTAGATAGACGTCTACTACAACTGTCATCGAGAGTGCCTGCCGATGGGTGAAATCTAGAGATGAAGCCGCGTGGGGTGATATGAAGCCGTAGGCAGTTCTTGAGGAAATTAAAATGGCATGTGGTGCGGGTCTTTTTGTAGATGTTAAGAGCCAAGTCGGTGGCTGTGATTTTGATATCTGTTGGTAAGAGACTAAAGCAGAAAATGACATATAATCTCAATTGTTGAAATAACTGAGGTGGCTGAGTGGGAGGCATAGCGGTGGAGATTTAACGGACGTGGGGATGAAGGGCTGGTGTGCAAAAGTAAGGTGTAGCCTAGCGGGGGGAAAAACAACACGTGTGTGGGGCGGTAAGGGTAGCACGCCGCTTAGAAAACACACTGACACGCGCGCACAGAATGGACTACAAATCGACAACAATCTTACCGACAACGAAGACGAAACGTGAAATATATAGTAGCAGTTCAAGATAGAGTATAACATGAATGACTAATTACGTGCCTTCAAGATATAGGAGTAGACGGAAAGGACATCTGACTTATTAGTAACTTGTAATGGGAACAAGCGGCGTCTATTAGATGCGGAAATAACTATTCGTCGCCTATAGAGATTAACGAGAGGAATACGGCAGGGATGCGTACTGTCCCCAAGCCTCTTCAACCTATACACAGAAAGAATTTTTAAACAAATTGAAATGCTTGGACTTAACATCAATGGAAAAATCATAAACAATCTTAGGTATGCTGACGATACCCTGTTACTAGCAGAAAGTAAGCAAGAGTTACAAGACCTAGTGGAACAAGTAAACAGGCACAGTGCAGAATGTGGCTTAGATATTAACATCCAAAAAACAAAAACTATGGTAATTAGCAGTGAAAAGGAAAGGTCATCAATGAACATCACAGTAAACGGACAGATACTATAGTGTGTTTATTTTTGTCTGCCCCAATATAAAATTCCATATCTCAGTAACCAACTGAAGGAAAATGATGAGATTTAGCATATAACCTTATCATATGTTCACCCAACAAAACAATTTTTGTTCTGGAGATTTTACAGCAGATTTCAAAGTTTGTTTATATGCGGTATATAATTTATGGGTCAGAGATGAAGTTCATAATTTTAAATGTATTACAGCTTAGCCAGACAATCAGCGTTCGATGTTGAATATTTTACGTTTTTCACGGGATTGGCCTTATGCCAAGAACCCCGCGCAGTTTAAACTGGGACTGTTCAGAGGTGTCGTCAAACTGTGGATTATTTCATGAAACCTGATTATTATTATTTATTTTTTAAATATTACCACTTATCGCTAACATTGAAATGTGTGAATATTTTTCAATGGGATTGAATGCAAAATTGTGTATACACTTCAAAGCATCGCTATGAAGTTGTACACATATTTTTGTATAGAAGCTAATCACTATATATAGTTTTATACTATTACAAATTCCGAAAAAAAAGAACAGTGCATGCATTGGGTTTGAGTAAACGGTCATTTCGTCGATGGGTGCAAGAATCTGGAATTAAACCACCACGCAATAACCAAACGGTCGGTAGAAAGGTTATTGTAGACAGCTTTGACAAAGATGTCATAAGGCGAGCTATTATAAAAATGCTTTAAAAAACCGTTTAAAAGTCGACAGCGTCGACTTCATTGCACCGGGTTCTATCCCATATGGCTTTGCCTCTTTCCGCAGCGCGGAAAGCATTGCACAAAGCACGAACTCCGCAGCTCTAGCGATGACCCACAGAAGTCTCCAAAAAATTTAACTCGTGAACCGAAGGATGCGGCCCGGAATCGAACCCACAACCTTTGGAGCCCGGGTCAAAAGGCTTGACCACTTTGCCACGGAGACTCCTAAAATTATAAAAATTTTGGATTTTATATCCAGGATTATCCAGCATTATAAAAATGCTGGATGCCAAAGAAACAGTGACTAAGAAACTCAGGTTTGGTTGAGAAAGAACAATAACATAGAGCTATCCAAAACAAATTTGTGAAAAATTATAAGGACATTATCTTCACTTTTAGAAAGTACAAGGGAGGTAGAAATATTCTTTGCGAACAACCGCATTTAGGAGCCATGAGAAGCGGATACCTACGCGAAATAAGGGAAATGCACAAAGAAAATTATGGCATAGTGTATTTGGATTAAATGTGGATCAATGCGCACCACAAGTGATAAGGAATGGCAATCAGTGAATGGACAGATAAAGCGATATGTGCCCAGTAGTATAGGACAGCTTTTGGTCATAGCCCATGCTGGTAATACGCATAATGGCTTACAACAGAATGCTGAGCTCGTGTTCGTATCAAAGCATATAGACAATAGGGATTATCATAATAAGATAAATGGTAATGTATTTAGAGATTGGCTCGAGAATACTGTGCTTCCATCTCTAGATAGACCGTCGCGTCCAATTATGGACAATGCATGATGTCAATTTTGTTGCCCAAGAAGACAAAATACCTACAGCATCGAGCACAAAGGAAGCAATAACGATATGGCTCCGAATGGAAAACATACCATTTCCAGAAATCTATTTCTAGCTAGAATTGTTGTCCCTTGTAAAACAGACGCCAAAAAAAGCAAGAAATATGAAATTGACAAGTTGATAGAAGAGCATCGTCATGGGTGCTTGAGACTTCCGCCGTACCATTCTCATTTTAACCCTATAGAACTTGTGTGGGCTAAAATTAAAGGACAGGTGGCAGCTGACAATACTATATTCAAATTGTCTGACGTCAAGATACTAATCCAGTCCACGCTATTAAATATTGATAAAAGTTACTGGGAAAATGTGAGGACCATGTGTTGAAAGAGGAAGAGGACTATTGGAGAAAGGATGGATTGAATTTTATGCAACCGAGAGCAGTCATCAACCTACTGGAATCATCCGACACAGATTAAGGTCTGAGCAGATCGCAGACCTTAATCCGCGTGCACGCTTACTGGGATATTTTACTCCAACCATTCAGACGAATTGCAGCCCCTAATCATTACAGCATCAGCACAATGTCAATGGCAACGGTTTGCATTCCACAGTGATGAATTTTCAATTCCGCAAGCCCTCAGCGGTGACAAACAACTGATATTGAAAAAAAAAAACTAAGCGCATTGAATACCAACAGAAGAGTAATATTGCGGTGGAAACTGACATATTGTGGCATAACAAGAAACATGAGAGCAAACACGTCAAATTAGGGGAGAACACACGTGCATACAAATCAATCTATAAACTACAATGAAAAGAGGACCAACATCTTGGTCGTTAAGAAGAAAGCCCACAACAGAGACACTGACTACTATTTTCATAGTGCAAAACAGGTAATCATGTTCCGTCTCTGAACAGTAAACAGCAGAGTAGACAATCTTTCACGAAGACTCAAAGCGGGTCTGTCACCCATGTGTATGTGTGAAAAAACTACACAGACAGCTGAACAGATCCTTAAAAATGGACACATGATGACTAAATTGCGGTATCATTTCTGGTCACTCCATATGCATATTAACGCATAGCTATTTGGAAGCTTTCACGAACTCAATATAAAAAGCTAAATGCATCCTAGTAACATGAATATTTGTGTACAATTATTAACCAGCTGGGGGGTGTAAACCGTCCGCGGATTCAATGACCTTGAACTTTCCAAAAAAGGCGTCCTCCCATAGAAACGAAAACGCTATGATTTGCATACAGTACTAGCCAAAGGGATGAGAGCGCAATAGTTCTGAAACTTGTGCTACACTTACCACGATGTGGCAGGGCTGTTTCCTACACACGTCAGTTTGCACTTCATCATTGACTTCTCGTTCAGAAAGCAATGGTCAATTACTGAACGTAAATTTGCCACGAAAATCAACCTGGGGTTGCAGTTGATTGAAACATCCGGCAAAGGACATGAAATTTAGAAAAGTAAAAAACAACTATGGCGAAAATTAACCTTAATGTTGTGCAAGGACATTGCATTGTGAAGAAGAAAAAGAACCAGATGGAAATCAACAAGCTACGAATAGAAAAATGGTTTGAAAAATACAAAAGCGGGCAGACTTAATAGCAAAACCAGAGCTACAAAAGCTTGAGCTCATTAAAAATATACAGAAGCTAATAAATAGGTTAGGAAGAGGATGGATAAAGGTAGTCCCATAGCTGAAATAGTCTTTGGGGTGTGAAGTGTTAGGCCTTCACATATTTTAGAATATGAGTTGGGGTGGTCATTTCCTTTCCTCAAAAAATTAAGAGGATGTGGGTGGGTACATGACAATATTTAGATGATGTAACAAAGAGAGGAAAAAGTAGCAGCAGCAAAAGCAAACGTCAAAGACCTTTATAGCAACAAAGGAAATAGGAGGAAAATATAATCAACTAAGTGAACTGATTAAAAATAGTACTGGGACAGTTCCCGCCAACATTAAAGATATATTGAAACAGATGGGTTGAATACTTTGAGGAACTCCTCAATAGACTTTCCCTGACCACCATCCAAATATCCAGCCTGCAGAAGTGAAGCTGGATATCAGTTTGGAGAAACCATCATACAAAAGAGATTAGTAAAGCTACCAAACTTAAGGATGGGAACACTACCAGACCAGATGGTATCCCACAGAGACTGTTAAAATTAATATAAACACCTCAACTGAATTACTGCACAAATTATTTAGCAGGGCTGATGAAGAGGCCAAAAAAATGTGACCAGCATAAATGTGAAAATTATAGAGGCATAATGTTATAGCAGTTCCTGGAAATATATTAAGCAGGATCATTCTGGAGAGATAAGGGATGCCACTGACAAACAACTAAGAGATAAACAGGCTGGTTTCTGACCAGATTGATCCTATGCTGGCTAGAAAGTGACAATACACATAATAATAGAGCAAAGCATCAAACTGAACTGGATACTTTATGCTGGATTTGTGGACTGTGAAAAGACCTTAGACATATATTTAGACAAATATATAGAAAAGACATATATTTGTGCTTCATAGATTATACTAAGGCATTTGATAAAGTAAAACATGATGAACTGATTAAAATGTTGGAAGATATCAACACGGATGGAAAAGATTTAAGAATAATAAAGAATATTTACTGGAACCAAGTAGCAGCAATTAAAATGGGAAATAAAGAGGGTAGTTACGAACAGATAAAGCTAGGAGTACGACAAGGGTGTGTCTTGTCACCAGATCTTTTCTCCCTGTATAGCGAAGTAATAATGAGAGAGATCAAAGAGATGCCAGGAATACTAGTTGGAGGTTATAATATAAATAATATACGCTATGCAGATGACACAGTATTGGTGGCGGATAATTCAACAGACCTACAACAATTATTAGACGTAGTAGTAACAGAGAGTGCAAGGAAAGGACTCTCCTTGAATATCAAGAAAACAGTAACAATGGTAATATCAAAGAAAATGGTGACACCAAAATGTGACATAGAAATAGAAGGGAAAATCCTTAACCAAGTTGATAATTTTAGATACCTAGGGGCATTTATAACATCAGATGGAAGATGTACAACAGAGATTAGGAGCAGAATAGGGCAGGCAAAAGCCGCATTTCAGAAAATGAAGAGTATCTTATGCAATAAGTCACCATCACTGAATGTAAGAAAGAGAGTGCTGAAATGCTATGTAGAACCAGTTTTGCTGTATGGCAGTGAATCTTGGAATGTAAATGAACAAATTAAGAAGAAATTAGAAGCAACAGAGATGTGGTTCCTGAGACGAATGTTGCGAATTCCTTGGACTGCCAGAGTAACTAATGACGACTGCCTGAAACAGGCTAACGAAACTAGAACATTATATACAACAATAAGACAGAGACAAACAGCTTTCCTCGGTCATGTGATGAGAAGAGAGGCATTGGAGAACATCGTAACAACTGGAAAGATCGAGGGGAAGAGAGGCAGAGGTAGACCAAGAGAAGTGATGCTGGATGGATTGAGACGGTGGCATGGAGGAATATCAGCAGCAGAGTTGATCCAGACAACCAAAGACCGAGATCTATGGAGAGCCATGAACTCCTACGCCAGCCGGCACGGCACTTTATGATGATGATGAAAAGACCTTTGACAGCATTGATAGAGAATTCCTTTGAAAACTGTTGAGACTTTGGGTTCCCACAGAAATCGTTAACTTAATAACAGATCACGCAAAGACATGATAATAATTACTGCCATAAAATATGGAATTTTCTGCCCCTGAAAGAAGCTTGATGATCTAACTTCACTGATTTCTGTATAAAACATAAAATCAGATGCAAGACAAATTAAACACACCTGAAGGGAGATCACAATAAATTGGTCTAATAATTTTGTAATTAGTCAAGACAAGAATAATGAAATTTAGAACAAACAAATGATAACCACATCTTCCTTGATGACAGCTCACTTCAAGGGATGGAATCATACAATGTCAAGATCCCCAATAAGGCCTTACAAAGGCAATAGGAGTTAATACTAGGCTAGTAGGGAGACACCAGACAGGAGAGACACCGAGCGCTATTAATAGCCTCACAAGGAGACACAATTGTGTCAGACCAGAGGTCGAGGAGTACAGCTGAGCGAGGGCTTTCCCCAAGCAATTGGGAAGCTTGTCCTTGCGAGTACCGTGAAGGGCCCCGTTACTCGTACTCATAGGCCAGCGTGCTGGCGAGACCATGCACGCAATAATAGCTAATGCACGGAGAAGAGTGTCCGTGCTGGTTCACGCAATGTGTAGCGTGTGGACAGACTGACTGGAGACGGTAGAGAGAGCAGACGTATCCTTGACCAATGCTATAGTTTCTAGGCAATAAGCAAACATAGGGCTGTTCATTTAGATTGTGAAGTACTAGCATCATCTATCATTACGTCAATGCATTCATGTTGTATAATGATGATGAAGTATAACGCTCGTAGAGCCATTCAAATGTCGGCTCTGAATAAATTGCATTCCTTTCGCAAATGTCACGAGTTGTTATTTCGTGCAGTGCGAAAGTAGGGGAGTCTTGAGCGCACAAGTCGCTGACAGGCAAGACCCCGATTGGTGTCACAACACAGTGAACCAACGCCAGCAACACAATTGCTGTCAGATTACAGTGAAGCAACGCTTCTGAGCAGTCATTTGTTATAATATTCAACGAACAGTTAACGCCAGCAGGCAAGTTTTATTAAGAACCACTGAACGAACGCTAGCTATTTTGATATTACAAAATTCTGAACCAGCATCAGTTCATTGCACGATTCGACATCATTGCTGTGTGATATATTTCAGAGTAATGCAAATTTGTTTCTATACATGCCATAGATAATTTTCTTTGGTAAATTATATGATCACCAATTTGTGGAGTGTGAACCACAATTGAGCCAAATTAAATCGCTTAAGTGTGAAATTCTACAAATATTAATTTGAAAGTGTGTTATTATACTAAAAGCAATTGAAATGTATACAATCATCAGTGAACATTACCATCGTAACCACCGTGCACATTCCATTGCATTTGATACAGCCATCAATGTCACCATTCTACGAAGTCAGTAAATAGATTAGCGACCAACTACAGCCTAGAACGAAGGTACGCCAGAGTCAAACAGCAAAGACAAGACGACATCGACGGCCATACGACTAATCATCTCACTTATCATCTAACAATCATTCAGACGATCATATCATTCATCCATTAATACCATTTATCACTATCTATCACATTTTCGTTCATCATTCGCATGAAATATGAGATTGCGTTGACAACTTGATGAAATATGAAATATTTGATGAAATATGATGAAATATGAGCTTGTATTGACAACTTAAGCTTGTGTCTAATTTTTGCTGCTCTACTAACCAGAAGCAGTCCTTGTGTTACCAAGTCAAACCATTGTGTAAGTGTGAAAGACAGCGGTGGAACATCCCAAGTACCGTTCTTTCCAAAGAATTAGATGAGTATATTTTCAGAATATTTTGGTATGCTCTAACTTAATCATGCATCTTCTTTTTCAGTAAAAGATGTACACTTACTAACACATTATTATAAACTATTGTATGAAATATTATTGTATTATCATTTTGAACTAACATTACGCCACAAAATGGCGTCACTAAATGAATGTATCCAGGCGGGCATCGCAATGGGCCACACTGGAGATAAGCTAGAAAAGTGGGCGGATCAAAAGTATAAAGAAGAAATAGCTCGCATGGAAAAGAAAGCTGCTCTTGACAGAGACGAAAGAGCATTAGAAAGACAGCATCAAAAAGAAATGAAAGAGGTCGAGGAAGTTACCAAACAGAAACAGTTAGACTTAGATCATGCCACCAAAGAAAAGCAGATACAGGTAGACTCAGAAACTAAACTAAAGATGAAGGAAATGGAGGTAGATTCTAACATACAAATAGCCTCTAGCAAACAAGAGTCAAGAAGAACAAAACAAATTTAGTAAGTACAAGGGCCTTATCAAACCATACAGTGTAGGTGATTCTATTAGCGCATGGACTGAAAACATAGAGTTCCAACTAAAAACACAGAAAATACCTTTAGAGGATTGGGCAATGATTTACACGAGAAACCTGAGTGGGGAGCCTTTAAAAGTAATAGAATCCATACCCACAGATCTTAGAAACAATTACCAGTACATACACGATAGGATAATGCAACATTTTCTTTTGGACGCTACTGGGTACCAAATTCAATTCTCACAGATTAAGCCAAAAGCAACTGAAACTTTCTTAGACTACATCTCTAACGTGCAGAGCACATTTAAAAAGTGGACTAGAGCTGCTAAAGTAGGAAACAGCTATGAAAAACTAGAAGAGCTGATGGTAATGGACAAAGTGATTTCTACCGTGCCTACCCCTTTTGCAAAGTTCTTACAACAGTCAGATATTGAGTCTATTCAACAATTAGAGAAACGGAGGTCAGCTTATTTTGCATCTATTCGGGACATATTTAAAACTACATCACATGACACAGAAATTACAGCTTTTGCAAATAAAGTCCCTGATAGATCATACAACCAGAAAGATTACCGTAAAAAGGACA
The DNA here is from genome assembly GCA_963921405.1 of Cepaea hortensis. Lineage (NCBI taxonomy): Eukaryota > Metazoa > Mollusca > Gastropoda > Stylommatophora > Helicidae > Cepaea > Cepaea hortensis. The sequence goes on from OY992885.1 coordinate 65,740,118, forward strand.
AACCATATCAGAAACCACCTCGATGTAATTATTGCAATCTTTTTCATCCAACTTATTCGATGTGTGATAAGAACCCCACATATCCGTCACACCTAGAAGCAGTGTTAAAGAAGCAAGAAAGCAGAAGATCATCCTTTAAACGTGCTGTAAAATGTTATTTTTGTTCAAGTTATGGCCACTATAGCAATAGGTGTCTTGGGAGACAGAGAATGAAGGCAAACAATGCAGCACTCATCGATACATCATCAGACGATGAGAGTGACATAGATCCGGAACTTGTGAATGTGTTGCCAACGAGTGAATGTCAGAATGTATCATCAGTAACCGATATTTTAGACTTTAAGACATGTAAAGTATGCCAGCAGTTTCATGCGGAGGGGAGATTAAAATGTGGACACGTAATATCATGTTCAAATGAAGAAGCTAACGCAGCATGTGCCTCCAGAGGTAAACTTAAGTTCTACGATGCACTGGTCAATGGGAAACCATGCCAATGTTTACTTGATAGCGGGAGCACTCTACTGGGGTTAAGGAGAGAACTTGCTAGACCAGAAGATTATACGGGTGAATTTGTCAAATGCCGTACTTTCTCTGGAGCCATTGAGAAATATCCACTGGCAAAGGCGCATATCAATACCCCGTTCCTTACCGGCACATTTACGTGCGCTATCCTCCAAGATCCATGTACGGATCTTATTTTGGGATGCCTAGATGCATTAAAAGAATGTACAGATGACAACATAAAAGCCTGGAATGAGACACACATGGCCAACGCTGTAACTAAGTCAGATACAGAAACAAACTATACTGACTTACAAAATGAAATGCTACAGCTATTAACACCAAGTGGTGCAGATACCAACACTACTCGACAAAAGTTGATCGAGGCACAAAGCACCGACCAAACAATCACACCGTATTTTAACTTGTTGTGTGAGCGAAAGAAAGTTTCTAAAAATGCTTCTTGGTACTTTAAAAAGGTTAACGGAATTCTCATGCGTTATTACACATATAATAACCATGAAATTCAGCAGACGGTGTTACCTGTAACATACCGACAAAATGTGCTGAAAAGCGCACATGAATCACCGTTTGCTGGACATTTGGCCCACCATAAAACGCGAGCCAGAATTCTATCACAATTTTACTGGCCGAAATTCTGTTCGGAAATAAAAATGTTCTGTCGTTCTTGTACTGTTTGTCAACATCGTGTACGAAAGAAAAAGCATGTAAAGACCGAAGTGCAACGGTCAGTAATAGCATCTAGACCACTTGAGAGTATAGCGGTCGATATTGCTGGACCCCTAATGCAGGTGTCGAGTAATGGAAACCACAACTATCCAAACAAGGGTACTAAAACGATTCACCTTAAACCAAACCAGAAGGTTGTGATTCGACTACCTGATAAACATAATATGGTACTAACATCTTGCCAAGGGCCTCTCAACGTTGAACGCAAAATATCAGAAGTGGATCATGAAATATCGATAAAAGGACACTTAGAGATATTTCATATCAACATCCTGAAACCATACTTTTCACAACAAGAACAACAGACAGACGAACAAATTGCACCAACACCAAGCAATGAGACGACAGACATACACAACTCAACTTCACTAGGTAGGGTGACAGACAGCGACAACGCAAACACACTTAGCCAGGTAACAACACACACAGCTAGCAGCACAACAGGATTGGACGAGATGGAATTACCAGGTCCTACGGTAAACGCGACTGCGACCAGTATTTCGACTTATAGAGATAACGTATGCAGTCATACGGAAGACGGGACAAAACACCTACTGAAACTTCGACAAGTCTTCGACAGGTTGCGATTGTTTGAGCTCACAGCGAAGCCGTCCAAAGTAGAGTTGGGCATGGAACAAATTGACTTCCTGGGTCATACCATCTGCAGGGGCCAATTGAAAACTGATGACAGAATCGTCACTAAGATTCTGAATTTAACAATGCCAACGACCAAGAAACAGGTCCGAATTTTACTCGGTCTAGTGAACTACTATAGTAAATTCATTCCAAATCTGGCGGAAATCACCAGTGTTTTTTCTAACAACTTAAAAGCTTCGGCTAAGTTATCTGTAAAAGATGCAGGATTAATTAGTGCTTTATCAAAATTGAAACATCTTTTCAGCGTTCCACCTATCCTTCGTATGCCTAATCCAAGACTCACTTATTTCTTACGCACAGATGCGAGTGCCATATCCATATCTGGGATACTAGGACAGTTCTACGACGGGACGTTCCACCCCGTAATGTACGTAAGTCGCAAGATTACTCCTGCTGAATCAAAATACTCAGCATCAGAATTGGAGGGCCTCAGTTTGATCTATTACGTCAGAAAGTTTCATAGATTTTTGGCAGGAGCACAGTTTGTAATCCAATCCGATAACTCTCCGTTGTCTGTGATGCAGTCTGGACTTCCTACCAACAATAGAATTTACAGGTGGGCTTTGATTCTCCAAAATTACACGTTTACCATCCAGCACTTAAAAGGGAGATTAAATACGGTTGCAGACATTTTGAGTCGTCCATCATCCATTCAAATACCTGAGTTGCAGGAAGGGATCGACCATACACCACCAGAATCAGTGACACTGTAATGTTAGATAACTCAGTGCCGTATGTGGTGATTAAAACACATCGTAAGTGCGTTATCATCGCCAAATATATGACCTGTGTGGATATAACAGTGCTATAGGAAGTGTAACAAACAGACGCAGAATTAACATGCACTGACACACACATAAGCTAGAGGAACATTCAAGTGTTAGCTATGAACCTACATAACGTAGGAGGGAACTATATTAATACACTATCCTTGAAGGAGAGCATAAGAGACTTTGTCGAAATGAACTATATTAGAATAGTCTACAAAGAGTATTGCTCCATCTTCACAACGCAGAGGAGGACGTCGACTTAGTGTAATTAGAGATAGAAATGTAACTGTGATATATGTATATTATTATTGTATTAACAGTACCTATAACTTCATTTTTTTTTGTTAATTATTCAATTGCACATTGTGTAAATGCATATATAACTTGATTTTTTTATTTGTTAGTTAGAAATCACCATCATTTAAGTAATAACCCATTTCTTACAACACCAATTATAGGAATACAATTGTTAGATCTTATATTAGTTTATTACCATATAATCATAACCATTTATACATCCATGTATCTAAAATGTCATTTCAAAACTAACCCAACCATTTAGGAATTAATATCATTTTTCTCACAAATAACTTTAAGGTAATTAACCCATTTTTCTCAAAAGAAAGTAGTTATTAGATTATTTCCCTTGAGGGTAATTTAGGTCAGCACACCAAATTACGGAAGTTACTATGACAGGATCGGTAACAAACCATCCTCATAACTATGTATATTATGTATAGACATGACGTGTGCAAACAAAACGCACAGTCATTTGGCGTGATTATTGTTAAAATTCAGCCAATCATTTATTGTATATATATAATATTTATCTATTTGATGCTATGAAATATATTTTAATGACGAGAGAATGGTTGAGTGAAAGAACAGTATGAAAATGAATGAAAGAGGTATGCAAGAAGAATAAATGCGAGGGGAGAATGCAAAAACTTAGTAAACATTGAAAGAAAGAGAACGAGAGAGAAAGACAGCGGAAAAATTTTTCCACCGCTGCAAAAATCTTATTTGACTTGTCTGTGTCATCTGTGTAACCAATGTGTTGTCGAGTTGTTATGTGTTACTGCCACACTTTAATAGAGTATATAGAGAATGTACTTTGAGCTTCAGAAAGCGGAGTTGTGGTCACAAATAATATTAACGAACGTTTGTAACCACAATAAACCGATTTGCGGCGCTCGAAGGAACACACACATTTAGTACACTAACGCATACACATGTTAGAGAGTTAAGTACATTATAGTCTATTAGAAAACACGCAAACAAACAGGAAAACAAACACATAAAAGTTGCACACACCATTCATCTCAAAGAACAACAACTCTAAATTCAAGGGACACAATAACTATTAGAAACCTAAATGTAACAGTGAATATAGCTTTTCACATGCGGAAGCGAGAAGGTGAACAGTAGAACTGTGTGTATAGAGTTGGAGGGGATATTAATGGGAACATGAACACTTTGTGCTCATGTGTTGTACTCAGAATAGAGTCAACTTGTGTGTGGTTTGTCATTTTGGGCAATTTGAGGACAGGTCGAGATAGAAGTCAATAGGTGAAATTCAAAAGACATAGGGTCAAACGACAGAAGCCAGGACATAAGTCATAAGACAACGGGTTCCGGTTCACTACCAATCCCAAAGATATCTATAGAACCAACTATACTGATACATAGGCTACTGAATTAGACAAGTGAAAAGATAAAACACTGTGAGTGAAGGAAGACAGTTGTTCTATCCCCAAACTAGAAAGTCATAACTTATTGGAGATTTGACAAAATTGGAGCAACCAATTTTTCTTTGTGACCAGAAGTGTTACAAATATGAGTGAAAGGGAAGTAACACTTCACAGAGAGGAGGGGACCCTGTCAAGATCCCCAATAAGGCCTTACAAAGGCAATAGGAGTTAATACTAGGCTAGTAGGGAGGCACCAGACAGGAGAGACACCGAGCGCTATTAATAGCCTCACAAGGAGACACAATTGTGTCAGACCAGAGGTCGAGGAGTACAGCTGAGCGAGGGCTTTCCCCAAGCAATTGGGAAGCTTGTCCTTGCGAGTACCGTGAAGGGCCCCGTTACTCGTACTCACAGGCCAGCGTGCTGGCGAGACCATGCACGCAATAATAGCTACTGCACGGAGAAGAGTGTCTGTGCTGGTCCACGCAATGTGTAGTGTGTGGACAGACTGACTGGAGACGGTAGAGAGAGCAGACGTATCCTTGACCAATGCTATAGTTTCTAGGCAATAGGCAAACATAGGGCTGTTCATTTAGATTGTGAAGTACTAGCATCATCTATCATTACGTCAATGCATTCATGTTGTATAATGATGATGAAGTATAACGCTCGTAGAGCCATTCAAATGTCGGCTCTGAATAAATTGCATTCCTTTCGCAAATGTCACGAGTTTTTATTTCGTGCAGTGCGAAAGTAGGGGAGTCTTGAGCGCACAAGTTGTTGACATACAACTATGTATGTAGCAATGTAGACAAAACTTTGGGGAACATTTGGAGACATTAAAATAAGAATACAACAGGCACAAGGAAATTGTATAGCACAAAGACATTTGTGAAAGTCAAAAGAAATTACACTTAACAACAAACTTAGACCATTTAACTCTAGCATTAAATCAGTACAACTGTATGGATGGCAAACATGGAGAAAGACTAAAACAATTACTAATAAGCTACAGTAGAGTTCACTTAAGTCGAACTCAGATACATAGAATTTCGCTTAAGTCAACGTTACTGGCTTGGTCCTGGCCATTATCCTTCTTTATCAAAGTATAAAAAATCCTGATAAGTTGAATTTGGTTAACTCGAATTTTCGGATTAATCGAACATAAAAAGAATACCGACTATATGTGTTCATGTGTTGAGCTGTTCATTTCACACCCAAAAAAAATTTGTTTCGCGAAAGAATTATTTTTGGTCAGCCCTGACTCGCACATATCTCGCTACATGTCCACAATGGCGGCTAGTGGACGAAAGCTTACTACTTTAACTTTAAAAAAAAAAGATTGAGCTGTTGGAAGAGGTTGAACATAGTGGGAAGAAAAAAAGTGAATATAGCTGGATAATTTGGTATCTGGCATTTTAAAGCATAAAGACCACTGCAGAAAACTGTTTTTCGAATGTCAAATCGACAGTGATAGACAGCGAGCTGGAACTGCCGCGTGTGATTTTGTTGATGCTGCCCTTTTAAAATGATTCACTGTGATTAGATCAGCAAATGTACCAGTAATGGGCCTTTACTTATTGCGAAAGCAGAAGAATTTGCACGGCTTGGAGGTCAGACAGACTGGAATTGTAGTGCTGGCTGGTTGGATCGTTTAAAAAAAACGACATTGCATCACATACAAGAATGTCTGTGGAGAGAAACAGTCAGTCGACGAAGCAACGATAAACTCATGGATAGAGGACATGCTCAGACCTGCTTTAGCTAGATATAATTCTGCGGATGTATTTAATGCCGATGAAACTGGCTTACTTTGGAGATTGTTACCGGATAAAACATTTTCTTTCAAAAATGAAAAGTGTCATGGGGGGAAAAAAGTGTGTTCCAATAAGGATGGTAGTGAAAAATGGCCTTTACTTGTGATTGGAAAATTTAAAAATCCTCATTTCAAAGGCCGGAAAAAAATTGTGTGTGAGTTACAGAGCCAATTCAAAGGCATGGATGACATTAGAACTGTTCAAAGAGTGGCTACAAGAACTTGATTATTCAATAGTGTGTAAACACAGAAAAGTTCTTTTAATTGTTGACAATTGTTCAGCCCACACAATAATCTGAAGGCAACAGCTTTTCTTTCTGCCACATCAACACTTCAACCTTGTGATCAAGGTATCATTCAAAATCTGAAAGTTCTTTATAGATCCAAAATGTTGTCAAAACGTGTGGGTCATATGGATGCTGACCTCATTTGTGATGATTTCAAGATAACCCTTCTTGATGCTATTCTTATGTTAAAATCTTCATGTGCAGTTTTACCAGAAACTATTGCAAACTGCTTTTGACAGGCTGGCTTCTTACCTGCAGTAGATGTCTCTGTAAATGAAAATTCCACACCATCAGCGAGCAGTGAGAGCAATGTTACTGACATTTCAGAGGGGCCATTACTTGCTAGATTGTATAAAAAGCTGAAGGTTGATCCAGAGGAGTTTGTGAACATTGACAATGATGTTTCTACTAGTGCCACTCTTTCAAGCACTGATATTAAAGGGCTATGTATGCCAGTCATTCAACCAACAGACCCTTTCAGCCCTAGCTCTGATGATGAGGATGACTGTGGGCTGCAAACACAACCTGTATCGCAGTCAGATATTTTGGCATGGATTGACAAAATTGACATTTACATAATGCAGACTGGATGTTCACCGGCTCCGTGGCCGAGGGGTTAGCAGCTTTCTCCGCTAACTCCGAATACTCTCGTCACGTGACGCGACGAGAATTAGCAGTGGTTCGAATCGCAAAAGTGACTTATGAGAGTATGGAGCCGGTCGCTCAGAAAGTCGTGGCGTGCTGATGAGCGTAATCTAGCCTAGGAATCAACATACAGCTGAAAGATGCTGGTGTTGACCGCAATATCCTGAAACAGGATGGAAACGCGGGAGAAAAAAAAAAAAAAAAAAAAAGACTGGATGTTCAGATGATGCAGTCTCACCATTTTGTGCCTTTAAACAGGCCATGGGAAGACATTTTTCACAAGTCAAGAAGCAAAGCAAAATCACAGATTTTTTCTTTAATTAATTTAGAAATTTTCATATGAATTTAATGTTCCGCTTTCTAAAATAATTAAACATTTCAACATTTCTGATATTGTATTGCTATTTATTTGTTCACTACCTGTGTTTCCTAAGTGGTACAATCATTTTACTCAATGCTACTGCATGGTATTAGTGTAAATGTGTGCAGTCTGGATAAGTAGAATTTCTGATAAGTAGAACAAATTCCTTCAGCCCCTGTGACTTCTACTTATCCAGACTCCACTGTATAAACATTCATTAACCGTGCTTGCACAGAATAGAAGGACTCAAATTGTTGATAAAATCATTCATATGGAGCTGTTAGAGAGAAGGACTCAAATTGTTGATAAAATCATTCATATGGAGCTGTTAGAGAGAAGGACTCAAATTGTTGATAAAATCATTCATATGGAGCTGTTAGAGAGAAGGACTCAAATTGTTGATAAAATCATTCATATGGAGCTGTTAGAGAGAATTAGACAGATTCCAGCAAATCAAGAGGTGAGAAACAGACATTGGTGCTGCATACAGATAGACAGGTGAATGAATGGACAGACAGACATACATTTATGCATCCACAAACATACATAATAAATTAATATACATGTCATCATCATCATCAAGTGCCAAGCCGGCTGGCAAAGGCATTCATGACTCTCCACAGATCTCGGTCTTTGGTTTTGTGAATCAACTCTGCTGTTGATATTCCTCCATGCCACGGTCTCAATCCATCCAGCGTCATTTCTCTTGGTCTGCCTCTGCCTCTCTTCCCCTCGATCTTTCCAGTTGTCACTCCAATGCCCCTCTTCTTATCACATGACCAAAAAAAGCTGTTTGCCTCTTTCTTATTCTTGTATATAATGTTATAGTTTCATTAGCTTCTTTCAGGCAGCCATTGTTAGTTACTTTGGCAATCCAAGGAATTCGCAACATTCGTCTCAGGAACCACATCTCTGTTGCTTCCAACCTCTTCCTAATTTGTTCACTTACATCCCAAGAATCACAGCCATACAGCAAAACTGGTTCTATATAGCTCTTCAGCATTCTCTTTCTTATATTCAATGATAGTGACTTATTGCATAAGATACTCTTCATTTTCTGAAATCCGGCTTTTGCCTGCCCTATTCTGCTTTTAATCTCTGTTGTGCATCTTCCATCTGATGTCATAAATGCCCCTAGGTATTTATAACTATCCACTTGGTGAAGAATTCTCCCTTCTATTTCTATATCACATTGGGGGTCACCTTTTTCTTTGCTTGCTTGTGTTCGTTGGCTTGAGCTCCAACGCGAAGTCCTGTATGTCGGATGAAGGCATCCTGTTGTCCAACATCAGTGTGATGTCATACAGGACCTGAGTTTTCCGTGAGTATCCGTTGTCCCATGTCTGGCTTATTGGTGTGCAGACTGGTGGTTCCTCGCCGTACAGGCAGACACTCTCCGACTTCGGAAGAATCGGCGATCCTACTGACTTTAGCCAGGACCCCGAAGGGACCTGTTGCCCAGGACGCTCGACGAGGGCGCGTCAATAGGTCTTGGCCAGTATATAACCCGGCCCTGGTGCCTTGGAAACACCTCTGCGTCCCACCTTTTTCTTTTTCTTTGATATCCCCATTGTTACAGTTTTCTTGATAATCAAGGAAGATCCTTTCTTTGCACTCTCCAACCACAATGTCAAACAATTGTTGTAGATCTTTTGCATTATCCGCCAACAATACTGTGTCATCTGCATAGTGTATATTGTTTATATTATAACCTCTGATTATTATTCTTAGCTATTCTTTTACCTTTCTCATTATTACTTCCAGCCTTATTTGTTCATAATTTCCCTCTTTATTTCTCATTTTAATTGCTGCTATTTGGTTCCAGTAAATATTTTTTTTTATTCTGAGATCTTTCCCATCAATGTTAACATCTTCCAACATTTTAATCATTTCATCATGTTTTACGTTACCAAATGCCTTAATATAATCTATGAAGCACAAATATATGTCTTTCTGTTTCTCTATTGATCTTTCCAATAGTGTCTGTAATGTATATATTGCATTGTTTGTACCCTTTCCTTCCACAAATCCACTGTTCTTCACCAATTTCCATTTTTATTTTCTTTCTTGTTCTCATTATAATTCTGAGTAGAAGCTTAGTGACATGATTTATGAGGTTAATCGTTCAAAAATCTTCACATTCAATTGCTCCTGGTCTTTTTGGTATAGCTATAAATAGAGATGTTAGCATACCACTTGGAAGATATCCACTGCTGTAAATATCATTCAACATTTTGGTTAATATATCTACTCCAAATTCTCCCATTACTTCTAATTCTTCTATTGCAATTCCATCTGTTTTTCCTTTTTTCATATATTTCATAGCATCAGCGATTTCTTCTTTTAGAATATGTGGGCCTTCTATGTTACTTTCCTCTGTTAATTCTGTCCTTTCTCCATCATATAATTCTCTTATATACTCATTCCACCTCTTTATTATAGCAGCTTCCTCCAAAAATATCTTTCCCGTTTTTGATTTTAAACACCCTATACATATTCTTATTTTTCTTCTTGAGCTCACTGATTTGTCTGTGCATATTTTTTGTATCTTTAGTAGAATTAAATTCAATTTTCTGGTACTGTTCATTTAACCAACTTCCACAAGCCTTCACACAATTATTTCTTATTTCTTTATTTATTTCATTATATTCTTGTTTATGATTTTTACTGTTTTTTCTTTTGGCCATCAACTTTAAGATTTCTTCAGTCATTCATTTTTTCTTAGATTTTTGGCTTCTTTCCGGTAATATTTTTTTGCTCGTTTGATTAATGGAGTCCCTTAACATTTCCCATTGTTCGTTTATATTCTGTATTTTAGCTGTTGCATTGTACCTATTTTTCACAATCACTATGTGTTCTTGAATTTCTTTATCTATCTTCAAAACCTCTTTATTAAGTCTCATGTTCTTAACCACATTTTTCTCTCTTCAGTCTTACTTTTATTAGTCAACATAGTGGTACATGATCACTATTACAGTCAGCGCCAGGCATTGTCTTTACATTAATTAATGCATTTCAAAACCTTTTATTAACCCTTTACAAGGCATAGCGTCCGATTCCGGGCGATGCCATAAAACGCGCATAGCGTCCGATCCCGGCCGATACTATTATGCATTGTAAAATCGCGATCTCTCAGCTTTCCGACACTTCCGACGACTACTTTCGCTTTCGCCGACAGCTTGACAACGTGGCCGCCATTTGTAAACGCGATAGTATGAATGTGAACGGACTTTTAAGGACAATTTTTGAGTTTTCGGGATTTTTACGCTGTTTTTCAAAATGGATTTTGGCGATTCTTCAAGTGATAGCCGAGATTTCGCTAGGTTCATTTTAAATGACATTAAAGGGCACGAAGTTGACTATTAATCGGAGCTAGATATCAGTGCAAAGCGTTACTTTGCATTAGCAGTCTGAATCGGACTTTAAAGAAAGTGATTATGATTCTGAAAATGTGTTTGTAAATTGCCGTATAGATGACGGAAAATCACAAGCAACATGCCGTATTTCGTAAATATTTGTGTTCATATATGGATTACCGACAACAATCACGTGAGTAACATATTCTACATGCTTTTCCCTTCCTTGTGTTGTTTATTTAACTAAAATCGGTTGACTAACACCTTATTTGTGATGTTTTTACTAACGCGACCCGAAATTTTACCGAACCTGAAAAAATCTTGCCCGTTCAGGGCTAGAAAATGGACAAGCGTCTGCCCTGTAAAGGGTTAATACACATGTAGTCAATTTAATTGAGTATTTTCTTATCAGGTCTTTTCCATGTGTAAAGTCGTCTTTTATGATGTTTAAACCAGGTGTTTTCAATTATCATATCATTGGTATTTGCCCATTCTATTAATTGCTCTCCTCTTTCATTTTTTGTACCTAAACCATAATTCCCCACAACATTCGCCATTTTCCTTTTCCTACTTTTGCATTAAAATCACCAAGTATTATTTTTATATCTTGTGATTTAACTTGAGACATCGCCATATCTACTTCATCGTAAAATTTTGAATTTCTTTATCACTACTGCTTGTTGTTGGTGATTATAATTGTACAATATTTATATCTATTGGTTTGCCTTTCAATTTGACCATAATAAGTCTATTTGAAATGCATCATTAACCATTAAGTGATTTGACTGTTTGTTTATCAAATATTAACTCCACACCTTTTTTGTGTGTATCCCCTCCAGAATAAATTATTGTGTGTTTGTTGTTTATAATTTTGCCTGATCCCTTCCATCTCATCTCACTTATGCCTAAGATATTCAATACATATAAAAACAAATAATCACTACACATATTCGGTCCACTGTACTATAAGGCTTGGAAATATGAACAAAAGAGATGAAAAGCCACTAAGAAGCAGTTTTATCGCAGGATGCAAAGAATAAGCTAGACAGAATAGAGATCAAATGAGACATGGAGGTCTATTAACTGATTCTCTGCCGCAGACCGATAGGTCGGTTCCATGAACCGATTTTGGCACCCGCAAACGTTTCAGTATATATAGTGCGTTTATTGATCCATTTCTCCTTTTAAGACCAAAATTTTTAGTGTCCCATTGAATTAAACTTTACAACAAAAGATTTCGCTTCCGCCCGTGTGCAAGAAGATGCTAGTCCCCATTTCTTTTTTAGGAGAAATTGAGTTTGGTGGGATTCGAAATAATTGTTGTGATTCGAAATTTGAAGTGACAATACATTCTGGTTCTGGACCTCATATATTTTAATAAAATTACCGTTTTAAACAATATTATAGTTATTGTGATGTACTTTGTGAAAGATTCTAAAACTTATCACGTGCAGTAGTCAGTTAATTATTTAGAAGACGGTCATAATTTCAAAAGAAATCTAACAGTGAAAGTTCCTCATATTATGATGGCAAATGCCGACTTATGCTTGAGCTAATGGACCACACTTGTGCCACTAAATTTGTTTTGCCTATCACAAAGTATTTAAGAAGTATTTAAATAATTAACTTAAGAAGTTAATTATAATTAAATAGAAAACAGTGTTTATTGTTTCTCAGTACTCTACTCTTCAGTAATTTGCCTGGTGTGTTCCTGACATTTTCCATTTTGTGTGAACATTATGTGCTTCAAAATATTATGTTTCAATTATGTTTTATTGGTGTTGTGGTTGCTCTTATGATATTATTGAACAAAAGTGGTGTATGTAACAGTATTCAGCAAATTTAACTGGATTAGCTGCTGTGGATACAAAATAAAGCCTTGGTAAGTGAAATTTTTAAATATTTTTACCATTTTAATTTCATTTGTTATTACTAAACCTCTCTACTTGTCATAATATTTCTAACCTATCAATTAATTGTTAACACAGCCATGTTCCCTGTGCAATCTTCTTTAATTTAATATGTAATACAATGTATCTGCTATCATTTTAACCATTTTAAAATCATTATTGTGACACACTCCTACTTCTCATTTTCTGCCTTGAATTTATGTTTGATCAGGACCACTTTTTCGTTGGCAGGCAATCAGTTAATAATAATACTGAAAGGCAAGATCTAAATCAAGGGAAAATGAGGACATCACAAGAAAGATAATATCACACAAGAATGCAAGGATGTTTCAGCATAGACTTATGCTGAGCTGAAGAGAGTCGACGAGAACAGAAAATGAAGGGAAATGATCAATTGATTTCAACACCACTCTTCGGACAGACTGATCTAATGAATGAAAGAAGCATATACAGTTTGCTTACCACTCTGTTTTTGTGTAACATACACTTCTATACTCTCAAATTATGCACTCACATTCAAACATCTCACACACATTTAGTAATCAATTTATTTTAATTCTGAAAGCTCACACCGGATTCAGTTTCAGTGGTGAATTCTTCAATATCCAAGTCACCAAACAAAATCTTATTTTCAAAAGCACTAATTACAGTATTTCTGTCCTTCCTCTGCTTGGCATTATATTTAGTTCTGAAATCATAGCTAAGTATATCAGGTTCTCTTTCCACTATTTTAGCATAAGCATCACAAAGTTTCTGAACATCTTCTAGAGCTAGTTGGAATGGTCGAATGTCTGGCTTTAGTTGACATAATTCCATCATTTCACAACAAAGATCTTCTCTCTCTAATGGAAACAGTGTCCTGTAAACCAAGCAAGATGGTATTTATATTATGAAACAACAATATATCTCCATACAACAACATACAGCAAGCATATAACAAAGATCAACTTAGGCATATATTATCTCAATTCTCTAATAACCTTTCTTCTTCTTCTTCTGCGTTCATCCGGAATGTTGTTTTAGACTAAGTGATTTGTGCCTTTTTACAGCAGAGCTGCGATATTTGCACCTTTCGGCCAACACATCCGACTTCTTCATGCATTTGTTGGCCGGGTTAGCTTCATGGGTAACTTCTGTTCAGTTACTGACCATACATTCAGACAGTGTATCACCATCATCAAATGCTGCCACATGGGCAACTGTAATGTCTCCAACAGCTTCTTCACAGTGCACTAAAACAGGTTTCTTCCAGTCACTTAAAAAGTCGCTTAAAAGTCGACAGGGTTGACTTCATTGCACCGGGTTTTTCCCATATGGCTCGGTCTCTTTCCGCAGCGCGGAAAGCGTCGCACAAAGCACGAACTCCGTAGCTTTTAGCGACAACCCACAGGAGTCTCCGAAACATTTAACTCGTAAACCGAAGGACGCGGCCCGGAATCGAACCCACAACCTTCGGAGCACGAGTCAAACGGCTTGACCACTTCGCCACAGAGACTCCCAGTCCATCTCATTATGTTACTCCCCCACATGTAACGTTGCCATCCTGAGTTGAGTCAAGAACCGACATCAATGCACTTGGGGCATTCCCATAAGCGCTCGGTCATCATCTTCAACAGCCAGTGAAGAGTTCAAATACTAATGGTGCCCATTGCAATCGGATTATATGTCCGTCTTGCTTTACCTCTGAGTGACGACTGTCGACCAGATCCTCTGACCACCCCTTGCTGCTGCAATCTCTCTAGACTATGATAGTCTATCAGTTCTTCTGCATTATTCACATGCTCCCAGAGGGCCTTCACCACATCTGCCTTATCATGCATCAAATCACCTCTTAATTATGCAGCCACTCTGTCTGCCTATTCATTTATAACCACACCAGTGCCCTGGAGAAATGATCCAGCAAATGCTCACAACCTGTGACCTCTGAATTGATGCATGCCATTCAGCACAAGGTATGCCAGTCTTCAACTTTGTCATGAATCCCCAGGCACACTTTTTGCCTCTTAACATGGAGCCATAAGTATAGATAATCACATCACCAGCACGAGAGTAGTTCTGAATTAACTGCTGAATTTCTACTTCCATAGTGCCAGTTGGCCACTCTCTACCCACGTCCCAATGTGATTATAACCCCACACAAGTCTGAATTTCTATTCAACACTCTGACCCACTCCTTGCCTCTGCCAATCTTCTCAAGTAGGCCACACTTCTCTGGTGGTATCTTCTGTCTGAGCCATCCATGATCTTCCTCTTAACAGCCTGTGGCCCCTGACTGCATCCAGGGAATCAAGCAGCTGTATCTCTTTATATCGGTAAATTAACTTAATTGTCTAACCATGCTCTCATTCAGTGATGTTTTCTTCAACCTCAGTTTTTGTAATACTTCTTTGTTTTCTTCTCACGTCATGATATTTCTTGCATTTGTATATGAGGTCAGACATTGCTGAAAAAAATGCAATTACTCAGCCCCTTCAAAGTAATCTTCTTGGAACTGTATACACTTCTCCCACAGGTTTTACCATTGTTAGAAGCGTTTCAGGAACATCTCTTTGGGAATGGAGTAGAGTATAGCTATTGCAATGTGCATATTGTCTTCACATGACTCTAAGTGAGTTCCTTTCAGCAACATTTTCAGCTTGAGAAACAGCCAAAAATTGCAAGGCGTCGTGTCAGGAGAGTAGGCAACCTGGTGAACCAGCAGAATATTGTTTGTCAAAGAAAACGCTGAATCAGATGTGAATAATGTGAACAAATGGAGTTGTGGGTATTAGGAATGTGACAAATCCATTATGACAACAAAAGATTGAAAGAGAACTATCTTTGTTCCAATACCAAAAAAGGGCAACCTGAAATTATGCACCAACTAAGAACTGTTACCCCGATCAGTCATGCAAGTAAATTTCTTTAACTAAAGATCATAATGGGAAGACTTCTTAAGAGAATGGAAGAAGAGATCAATGTGGTTCAAGCTGGATTTAGACAAGGAACAAAAGATCACATGCTCAACATGCGTTTAATAATAGAGAAGTGCAGAGAATTAAATGTAAACATATTCTCATGCTTTGTGGATTATTCAATTTGACTGCATTTGACTGTTTGACTTGCATTTGACTGTGTACAACATCAGAAACTTTGGGAAATCATGGGGCAAATGGGCTTTCCATCACATGTAGTACAAATCATAAAAATGCTCTATCTAGATCAACAAGCAGCGGTTAGAATAGATGGCGAGACATCAGATTGGTTTGACATCAAGCAAGGAGTCCATCAGGGATGTTGCTTTCCCCCTATTTGTTTAACCTGTACGCTGAAAATATAATGAGAAATGTCAGAGATGATATAGTCAGGGAGCAATATGATGCCCTAAATATTGGTGGTCATTAAATACCAGAGATTCGATATGCTGATGATACAGTATTACTATCCACATCACAGAATGGTATAGAAAATCTAATAACCTCAACCCAAAGGAATAGTGAAAATCACAACTTATATCTTAATATAGCAAAGACAAAGATAATGCATACAGATGAAACTACTATGGAGAAGGAAATGTTAATGAGCAAAATTGGAGGTGGTGGAACATTTTGAATCTCTTGGGTCATTGATTACCAACAATGGTGACACAATGAAAGAAATTAAAAGATGAACATCTATTGCTCTTCAAAGACTAAAACAACTGAATAAATTATACATTGGGACAGATAGAACTACAATAATTAGATTTTTAAGAGCGTGCATCTTCCCCTTTGAATATAAATGTTACTAACAGGTTCTAAGAATATCTTGGATAAAGAAAATAACAAATGCATCCATACTTCGAGAGTTGAATTTTGAAGAAGGTTGGCTATTAAAGACGATAAAATAAAGAAAATTGAAATATTTTGGTAACATGAAACATCATGAAAGTTTAGAGAGAACAATAATGGAGGGGTATATGCCTGGGAAGAGAGAAAGAAGAAGGCCAAAGAGAAGATGGGTGCAAGACGTGGCGGATGATCTCCAGATGGGTGTGCCGGATGTGGGACATCATGCTGATCATCGAGAAGTTTTCCAGAAGGTTGTTATGGAAGCGAGGTTCTGCAAAGGACAGGCTACTGAATGAAAGAATGAACGAATGAAAGTGTATACATTAGGCACAGGAAGTTTATTACCAACACTGTCATAGCACACATCTTCTGCTTATAGTCCACGCAGTGGGGTGTTAGTGATCATGTATCCCACAGCTTTCTGTCTGTTGTGCTGCCAATAATTTCTGATACCAACGTTCCTCCATGCCATGATGTTAAATTGTCCAGCATATTCTTTCTGGGTCTTCCCCTGCCTCTCTTCCTATCTAACCTTCCCATTGTGATGATATACTCCAGCTTTCCTCTTCTCATGACATGGACTGTCTTCTTCTGATGTGAGTAACCAGTTCTCTATGTGTAACTTCTTTCAAGATATCTTTATTGCTCTTTCAATCTGTCCACAGTTCTCATCATTCTTCTACAAAAACTGAGTGATTAGAAGGACTGAATGTAAGATGGACCTACGTACCTAATTTGTGACCCTTTCAAAATAGTTTGATTGTTCGTTCTATCAAGCCACATCTCTACAAGCTCCCACATAATTTCTAACTTATCTGCTAATTATCCATGATTCACATCCATAAATCAAGACTGGCTCAATATAGCTTTTACGAACTCTTTTCCTCACCAAGATTGACAAAGATAAATTGCAGGTCATACATAACTGACACAAAATGTTGCACTCAGGTCATACATAACTGACACAAAATGTTACACCCAGAGTTGATAGTTCCTTCTTTGCAGGTGATGTTAGCTAAATGAACTTGTAAAGAGTATATCAGTATAGCAACAATAGGGTGCTTCAAGCTTTACCAGTTCTAGTGCTTAGTGAAGATCATTTTTTTTCTGCATATCCTTTACAGGACATCGCTGTCATCATCAGCATCTTTCAGCTGATTGTTGATTTCTTGGCAAGATTGCGCTCAGTAGTTTGCCATTGATTTCTGAATGACCAGCTCACATACCTCGTAAGTTACCGATGTGGAGAGAACCGCTACCGATTCTCACGCACGTCACGTTACTCACAAAAGTATACAGGATTACGGAGAAAGTTGTGTAACTCCTACACCAGGGAGACTGGCTAGTGAAGATCAATGAGAGGAAAACAACACACACAGTATTCTCCCTTAAATAAAATACAAAAATCGTCTAGTATTAGATGGTGTAGGGATGGAAATGTAAACATCTAAGTATTTCACCTTTAATCGCTACCAATCAAATGGGGGAAGGAACAGGAATGGCGATCATGGAAAAGATTGCGGTTACAACATGCGAACACTCTCAGCTTCCTTGATGAAGAATACCCACAGGACCTCTGGATCCGAGTCGACACAGATGGGTCAGCACAAAATGCTGTTCGAAATGGAGAAGCGGGAGTGTACATACAATACCCAAATAATACCAGGGACACAGCTAGAGTATCGACAGGAAAGTACTGCCATAACTATGATGCTGAAATTGAGGCAATCAAGA
This sequence comes from Cepaea hortensis, assembly GCA_963921405.1. NCBI lineage: Eukaryota > Metazoa > Mollusca > Gastropoda > Stylommatophora > Helicidae > Cepaea > Cepaea hortensis. The sequence continues at coordinate 65,758,405 of OY992885.1, forward strand.
TAGCAACAGAGAAATTACTAAATACCAGCAATGGTACACAACCTGTGGTGCTATTGACAGATGCAAAATCAGTACTCGAAGCGCTCCTGTCTGGGATATTGCCAGTACTAAGGACACTACTTTCTGAACTTAGCAGTCAGCATAAGGTCACCATACAGTGGATACCATCCCACTGTGGAGTACCCGGGAACGACAGAGCTGATCAATTGGCTAAGGAAGGAGCCAAAGAAGAACAGCCTGATGTGCCTGTAACATACCACCAAAAGAAAAGAATGATCAAATCAGTCAGAAAGCCACCAAAACCTGCTCAAGATGACTACCACGTTATGGATAGACCAGAACAAGTCATTATTCTGCGCCTCAGAACAGGGCACAATAGATTACGCAACCACATGTATACAAAATTCAAGATTGGTGAAACAGCCATGTGTACATGTGGATTGGCGTCGCAGACAGCAGAGCACATACTCCAAGACTGCCCAAAATATAACATATCTAGGCAAACCTTCTGGCCTAGAGAGACGACAGTGGAAGATAAACTCTATGGACCACTGTGTGAATTGAAAAAGACAGTTCAATTCATACAAGAGACAGCATTGCAGTTATAGACATATTTCAAGCGAACGAAAGAAGAAGAAGAACAACATGCGAAGGCAGTTCTTGCAGGTGGTTGTTTGGGAGGCAGATAAGAAAGTAATTATACAGAGTCACAGTCTGGGCAACCCGAGCAATATAAAACTTTCACAAAGGAAATTGTATCCAGAATCAATGAATGCGAATCCTAATTGGTGGTATGAAGACAATGCCCAGTAATGAATAGATTTCTTAAATGAATTCAGAAGGCTGACAGACTAACCTATGCATGTATCAGAGGATCGAAAGCATATGAAGAGGAAGGTTACTGATGGGAAACAACTGTCATCATCATCATCAAGCACCTTGCCAGTTGGCGAGGGTGTTCATGTCTTTCGACATATCTTGGTCTTTGGTGTTCTGAATCAACTCTGCTGCTGATACCCCTCCATGCCAACATCTCAATCATACAGCATCATTTCTATTGGTCGACCTCTGTCTCTCTTCCCCTCGATCTTTCCAGTCGTCACGATGTTCTTCAATGCCTCTCTTCTTATCACATGACCAAAGAAAGCTGTTTGCCACTTTCTCATTGTATATAATGTTCTAGTTTTATTAGCCTCTTTCAGGCAATCGTCATTAGTTACTCTGGCAGTCCAAGGAATTTGCAATATTTGTCTTAGGAACCACATCTTTGTTGCTTCCAAGTTCTTCCACATTTTTTTCATTTATTTTCCAAGATACACATCTAACAAACCTATGTAGAAGTGTATACAACAACAGTGAATGCATAGTGAGAGCAACTGGAGGACACTCAGAACCCTTCACCATAAGATCTGGAGTACGACAAGGTTGTGTCCTGTCCCCTCTCTTGTTCATAAAATATATAGACAACATATGTAAAGAAACCAGCCAAGCAGAGACAGCAAGAATACCGCATGACGAGAACACAGAAGAAGAACCATCTGCAAATCTAACCATTAGAGAACTCCTGTTTGCGGACGACCAAGCACTAATAGCAAAATCAGAAGCTGAATTACAAGACCACAGGAATAGAACGAAATGTGTAGGGAACATAACATGAAAATTAGCACAAGCAAAACAGAGGTAATGACTATAACTAAAGAAGAAAAAAACAGCAACAATTCACCTAAACGAACATCCCTTGAAACAAGTAAAGAGTTTCAAGTACCTAGGAAGTATAATATCATCAAATGGCAGATCAGAAGACGAGATCGAAAATAGGTGCAATAAGGCAAATCAACTCATTGGAAAAATAGCACCAATACTAAAGAACAAACATGTATCAATAACTACTAAGAAAGCACTTTACAACACAATCTTCCTACCAACTCTGTGCTACCAATGCCAAACCTGGACAATGACAGAAAAAGAGAAAAGAAAAATCACAACAACAGAAATGAGGTTCCTGAGAAGAATACTCAACGTATCAAGAAAAGATAAGATCAGAAATGAAGAAATCAGGACTAAGGTGGGGGTTAAAGCAGCACTAGATTTTATTAGAAAGCAGCAAGTCAAATGGTTTGGCCATACAAGTAGGTTACCAGTCAACAGCATGCCACAACAAGCAATGATGTACAGACCAGATGGAAACAGGAAGAGGCCGACCACGTAAACGTTGGACGGAGGGAATAGCAGAGTCCATGGGAATGTCGATATATGAAGCCCACAACCGGGCACTCTCACGAAGTTTATACTTCACCTCGACACCGCAAGGTACAAGAAGAACACGATGAGATGAGATGAGATTCCAAGATTCACTGCCATACTGCAAAACGGGTTCAATATTTAGCACTTCAGCACTCTCTTTCTTACATACAATGATAGTGACTTATTGCAAAAGATATTTTTCATTTTCTAAAATACAGCTTTTGCTTGCCCTATTCTGTCCTTAATCTCTTGTGCATCTTCCATTTGATGGTAAGTGAAAATTAGGGCAGACTCTATTCTTAGTATATCAATCAAATCAATTGTAATGTAAACAGTCTTTATCTTAGAGACAGCAGTGTCTGCCTTGGATGAAAGAAAACATATTTTTGTTTAATTTAAAAAGACACATAATGAAACAGAAACAAGAAAAAATATCCCTAAACTATATGAAGGAACATTATCCAACTAGTATATAGACTCATGCATATCATCTATCACAACAAATATAATAGAAAATGGAAGGTTAGTGATTCTACTGAATGTAAACAAAATGGAGAAAAAGAAAATAGTCAGTGCAACTGGACAATTATAAAAATAACTTTACAGCAGAGGCAGAAACCTTGAAAATTGCAGCAGCAATGCTGTTGCCGGTCTCCGTGGCCAAAAGCTTGCGAACGCGGTTCGTGAGCCTCTTATCAGGCGTTCGAAACGCAGCCGCGATTGATTTGTGCAGCAGACCGTGTCGTGTTGTGTTATAACGTATTGGTATGGGAGCCGGTTGTTCAGAAATCAATGGCAAACTACTGAACGTAAAATTTGCCTAGTACAACAACAGCAGCTGAAAAATGCTTGTGTTGACTGCAACATCCTGCAAGGGATATGCAACATTAAAACAAAAAAAAAGGCTGTTGACATAGCAACAAGAAGTTTTTTTTCACAGGATGCAATGTCTGTAGCCTCAATACAGAAAAGCAAAAATAGTGTACAAATAACAGGCTTAACTCTTTCTGTCCCAAGCAACACACCATGTGTGATCAGGTATTGCCTGTGTGTATTATGCACAATATGGTGCGTTTAAACTTTTATGCTTGATCTGTACATACGAAAGAAATCTGGCTAGATATGTTCATATGCATCACAGTACATTTTTGCTTTTATCACTGCGGCTACTGTGCCCCTTGTGCAACTGCAGCAAAATTTTCTGGAACTGAAAGAGTTAAAAACAGCAATCCATGAACTATATTAGAAATCTAACAACTTCCAGTCCCCAACATGGCAGTTAGGCATTGAACAGTTAAGGCCTCTGGCGTGTTTATGCTTGTGGCTACGGTTTGCATTCGCATTTTCCTCATGTTGGACTGTTAGTGCATGGTCCCGTCACCCTGCTCCTGAGTGAGTGCGTGATGCGACACTGAGCTGTGAAATTTGTGTGGAATGCTTTAACATCTGTCTGCTGTTGTTTGCACAATGAACTGCATGTTCGGAATAATGGCCAGCTGTCACTGAATTGGCTCATTTGCTTTTTCGGTTCACGAGTACATTTTTAAGGAGACTCCTGGGAGTTGTCGCTGGAGCTACAGAATTTGTGCTTTGTGCAGCACTTTCGGCGGGTCGCCCTGCGAAAAGAGACCGAGCCATGTGAGATAAAACCCGGATCAATGAAGTCTTTCTGGTGACTGCTGATTCCATCGACAATGAACTATTTTTTGTGGAGGACTTTTGTGTTGGCATTCTGACGGCAGCATTAATGCACAGTATATCTGTGCGGGCTGTTGGCTTGCCGAGACTCCTGTCTGTTCCACTTTTCACATTGAGCAGTGAGGAGCATTTTGTGTGATATTTACTGGCACAAGAACGGAGCATAATGGGGACGACCCGTTGCCGTGAAGTTGGAAACGCGACTAACTAATTAGAAATCTAAAAAGGTTGTAATGCAATCTCATCTCAACATACCTGATAATGAAGAGGCTGACAAATTGGCAGAAGAAGGTTAAAGACTGCTTCTGCTTTATGCAGACATAATTTATGATGATGCCAAGATATTTATAAATAGGAACTACAGAACCAAATGGGAATCGAGCATCCAGACCATTAGAAAATAGATGCATGTTGCCAGCTGCACAGAACCGAATATGTAGCAGTCTTCGGACTCCACACAGGATATAACTAGGATACCACCTCTTAAACACACTAAGGATAGGAATTACTGATTAATGTTACTGTGTGTTAGCAGAAGAAGACAAAGAGGAGGGAGGGGGAAAGAGGGTCACCAGGCGGTGGAGGAAAAGGAGAAGAAGAACAAAATATGAAGCATGAGCAGAAAAACAAGAGAAACACAAGAAACTGAAGAAGAGAAGAAGAGGCAGAAGTGGAAGTTGTATATATAAGTATACATACATGAAGATGCAGAAATAGACATATGCACATGCACACACAGATGTATTTCCAAGACCCAAAGTAAAACAACAAATGTTAAAACACATGACTGTTTATACTCAATGACAACTCTTGAAATTGTAATAACCTGAGTGCACACTTACTCAACTGATCTTGTGAGAAATTTGTTTGGATAATGGAAAAGATGACGGCTGACTTTCTCAACTAGCGTGAATGGCTGGCTTATTCGTGGTTCCTTCAATGGCACAAACTGGACAACACCAACATCAACTTTTGGAGGTGGAACAAATGCTTTACCTGAAATTTAAACAGAGCAATAAATGAACATAAATATAAAAAATATTAACATCTGTTTGTTTTAGTGTGTGCAAGTTTGCGAGTGTGCAACTTGGGCAACAAGCAGACTAGCAGAGAAACTGTACTTCTCATAATTAATATTCTCATCCTGTCAACTGTCTTCACGATGATTCACAACAGAATTTTGCTAACCTGACTTATTAGTGTGATAGTAAGTGCACAATTTTATATTTCTTTTCATTGGGAATAGACTGTACTCTTCCGTACTTTGAGTCAAACAGCGCTGTTCAAATCTCTACACATAGTGCATAATAGATGTCCTTTAAGGGCGTCAAATTGCATTGCGCATGGGTTCCTGGACTTCTGATCCTTGTAGCATTACAGAGAGGCTGCCACAGGGATCTGCCATGTCCCAATACACCAGCAAAGTCACAGCTATTGAGAAACCAGGAATTGGTAGAATTTTGACATTTGCAGATGATGTGCTGGGTACAGACTTGGAAGAGACAAGGAACGTTTAGCTGTAGATTTACACATGGCAATAAACAGGTTGGCAGAGTGATGTAGGGGCCGTTATCAACCCAGACAAGGCATTGGTTGTGTGGTACTCCCTGTTTAACCGGAAGATAATGGCAGATTTCCCAAGTAAGAGGGCGAGTCAATAAGTACATCACACAGTTCTGTGGAAACCAGGTAAATGTAGTTGGTGTTTTCTACATGTGTCATTATGTGACAGCAACATCGAACTTCTTATTCCCGATCGTCAAGTGGCACTAGGTGCCTCATGCGCATGCACAGCGCATAAACAAAATGGTGACTGTACTTACGGGGTGTACAACCAAAGAGCAACGTGCTGTTGTGTGTTTTTTTTGGGATTGTCAAGGAGTGCTTTTAACCAATTTCAAGAAGAAAGGTGACAATGTGAATTATGAATCGTACTGTAAAGTTCTTTCGATGCTTCATGATGCAATTCAAAGAAAACTTTCAGGACTGCTGACTAGAGAAGTGTTGCTTCTTCATGACAATGCCAGACCACATACGGCTCGATTAACTCAGGATAAAATTAACCAACTAAGGTGGGAAGTTCTGGAACATCCACCTTACAGCGCCGACTTAGCCCCTAGCGATTTCCACCTTTTTGGTCCACTGAAAACCCACTTGGCGGGAGACATTTTGCGAATGACACTGAAGTTGAATCTAAAGTGAAAACGTGGTTTAGAAACCAGAGCACGCAGTTCTGTGCAGCCGGTTTGGGAGGACTGATAAAACAATGGGATAAGTGCATCATTGTTGGTGTAAGTAAACTTAAGGAAACTATTTATAAAACAGAAGTAGGGGTTTACGGCACTGTGGATCATAAGAGGCAGGACTGGTTTGCGGCAAACAGCCAGATACTGCAGCCCTTGATTGATAAAAAGAAGATAGCTCTCTTAAGAAACAAGGAAAGAACAACGCGTAACACTCTAAGTGAGCTGAAGCAAGCCAGGAAGGATGTGCAAAAGGCTGCCAGACAGTGTGCGAATGACTATTGGATCAAGTTATGTGAGTCCATTCAAATCGCAAGTGATAACGGAAACATCAGAAGCATGTATGAAGGGATAAAGAAAGCCTGTGTGATCCAATGATCAAAAGAAGTGCACCGCTGAAAACCTTGACTGTAGAAATCATCACTGATAAGAAACAGCAGATGGATAGATGGGTGAGCACTATTTAGAGCTTTACTCAAGTGAGATCAAGCTAGCGGATGATGCCCTCAACGCCATAGAGGCCCTGCAAACTCTTGACCACCTGGACACACTTCCCACCATAACAGAAGTTAAGTGTGCTATAAATGAACTTGCATCTGGCAAGGCTCCAGGTAAGGATGGGATTCCAATAGAGGTAATCAGGAGTGGGCAAGACACACTCACTCTACAGATCCACCAGCTAATAGAGCTATGCTGGCAAGAAGGACAAGTCCCACATTTCAAAGATTCAAACATCATAACACTGTACAAGAACAAGGGCGATCGGAGCGACTGCAACAACTATAGGGGTATCTCACTTCTGTGTATTGTTGGGAAAGTATTTGCCAGAATTGTTCTTCGCAGACTTCAAGTCCTGGGAGATCAAGTCTACCCCGAATCACAGTGCGGCTTCCGTCAGAACCGGTTTACCACTGATATATTCTCATTGCGACAAATACAAGAAAAATGCCGGGAACAAAATCAGCCACTGTTTATTGCCTTCATCGACCTCACAAAGGTATTCGATTTGGTCAGTCATGAGGATCTGTTCAAAGCACTAAAGAAGATTGGCTGCCCACCAACTCTTCTGTCCATTGTGCAATCGTTCCACACAGGCATGAAGGGTATAATCAAGTTTGATGGCTCAACTTCAGAAGAGTTTGAAATCAAGAGTGGGGTTAAGCAAGGTTGTGTACTAGCCCCCCACCCTCTTTGGGATATACTTTTCACTTCTGCTGAAATATGCCTTTAGTGATCAGGATGACGGTGTATACATTCACTCACGCTCAGATGGTGGCCTCTATAATGCTCATAGATTGAAGGCCAAGACCAAAATTAGGAGGGTACTAATCAGAGAGTTGCTTTTTGCGGATGATGCTGTGATTACGATCCACTCTGAGGAAGAATTACAACATCTATCTGCATTCTCCAATGCTTGTTCTGAATTTGGTTTAACAATTAACAAAAAGAAGACACAGATTATGTCACAAGGTGCACATGGGGCACCATCAATCTTTATTGACGACGCCGAACTGGAGATAGTAGACCACTTTACATATCTAGGATGAGAGGTAATAAGCAAATTATCCCTCGATCAGGAAATCAACATCAGGCAGCAACAATGAACATGTTAGCAAAAAGAGTCTGGGAGAACAGGAAGCTTACTGCCAAAACAAAAGTCCTCGTCTACCAAGCCTGTGTCCTTAGTACTCTTCTTTATGGCAGTGAAACCTGGACAACTTACTCACAACAAGAGAAACGTTTAAACAGCTTTCATATGCGGTGTCTGCGAAGAATACTTGGTATTAAGTGGCAAGACAAAATTACAAATATTGAAGTATTGGAAAGATCAGGTTGTGTGACGGTGTATTCCATGCTCAGTCTTCGTAGACTTAGATGGATAGGACATGTTAGGAGGATGGATTATGGTAGAATACCAAAGGACATCTTTTTTGGCGAATTACAGATGGGTAGGAGATCTCAGGGTCAGTCTCTACTACGATACAAAGATGTGTGTAAGTGGGACATGATTGATACAGGCATTGATAATGCACATTGGGAGCAAGTCGCCGCTGAACGTGTTGCATGGAGGGCAACTATCAGAAATGGAATAAAGACAAAGGAGAAAATGATTGCAGATAAAGCACACACAGAGCGTGAGAGACGTAAGATGGTGCACAATGGTGGAAATGACCATGTTTTCACATGCATCTACTGTGGGCAAACATTTGCAGCAAGAAATGGCCTTACCAGCCACTCGCCACCGCCATGGGTCGTAGTTATTAAGCCTTTTTGAAGCACTATGTACCAAACTATCGTCTGTCAAGACGGAAAGGTGCCAATGAAATGAAAATGTTGGTGGAAATTATGTTGAGAAATAAAGGGACAATGTATGTATAAAAATAAACTGGTTTCAAGTTGTATCATATTTAGGTTATTTTTCTACAGCCATGTGTGACTTACTTATTGACTCGACATCCCATCGTATTATACTGAATAGATGTCCTCTTAGTAGAGAGAGTAAATTGAAGGACTTGGGAATAATCTTTGACAGGTGTATGTCTTTTAAGGATCATGTGGAGGATTTGATGATGATGGCTGGTACGGGACTTAATGCACTGAAGACGATGGCAGCAAACGGGGTAGAGTAGAGGATGCTTTATAGGCTCTTTCAGCAGTTCATAATTTCTGTCACTGAGTATGGTTTGGGGCTGCTGACAGTATCAGAAAGGTTAGAGTCATACAGAATGCGGCCATGTGGTTGATCCTTGGGTGCACAAAGGACACACCAATTATATGCATGAGGCATATCCCGGCACTACCAACAATGACGGAAAGAGATAAGGTCCTTCAAGCCAAATGGTACCTGAGAGTTGTTGCAGATAGAGATTACCCCCTGCATGCAGCTATGGATTTGGTCAAGGTTCATAGACTGAGACGAAGCAGGTCCTGGATGGCACAGGCAGAAATATCGATACGAGAAGTGTGTGATCTAGAGACCATCATCATATGTCAAAAAAGAGTGGGTTAAAGTACCGGAAGACATGACGGACTGACACAATGTCATAGTAACACTGGGTTGTGAGTGCAGAGAATGGGCAGTAGGCAGCAAAGAGATTGAGGTGCAACAATTGATCCAGATTAACACACATCAAGGTGACATAGTGATCTACACAGATGGGTCAGTGATGAGAAACAGGCATAGTTGAGGTTTCATCGCGAAGGCTAATGGACGATGCTTGAAAAAGGAAAGTCTGGCATATGAGACTACGATCTCCAGCGTTAGAATGGAGATGGAAGCAGTAACAGCGGTATTCCATTGATTCCAAGGTGGAGAAAGGAACGTTTTGTGTGGAGTGGCTATCCTCACTCGAAGTCACAGATTTGGAGAATTGTATGGATATTTTTACATGGCCATGCGGGAGTGTGGGTGAATGAACAGGCTGAGAGGCTGGCAGGGAATGCACCTCTTGGTGGTAGATTACCTATGGACAAGGGAGAGGTGGTCGAGCACCTGTGGGACCAGGTGGAGAAGGTGGAGGAACAGATTGAGAACCTTATGTGGAAGGAATGATATTACAGGGGATCAGCAGGGGTTCTGGAAGAATCTCAGAACTTTCAATCAGAAAGCAGTGGGAACAATTAGTAGCATGACTCTTCACTTGCTGTTGAACAAGGGGACAGAGCATGTATGGGAAAGTCCTGAGTGCAGTGATGTCGGTTCTTAGCTCAACTCAACTCAACTAGATACTGATATTGACTTCTCCTGTCTGGATTAGTTATGCTGGTATACTGTCACGGCCTGTTGACTTTCTTCAGATTTGTGTTACTGACTGTACTTTCTCTACTAAAGAGCCTGGTTCTTTTACTTCGCTACCATATGCCGTCTTGACAGATGATAGTTTGTTACATGTGCTTCAAAAAGGCATAATAACTATAGTGCGTTCACATTTGTTCGCCTCCATATAAAAATCCATATCTCAGTAACCAACTGATGGAAAATTATGAGATTTAGCATATAACCTTATCATCATGTCCACCCAACAAGAAAATTTTTGTTCTGGAGATTGTACAGCAGATTTCAATGTTTGTTTATATGCGGTATATAATTTACGAGTCAGAGATTTAGTTCATAATTTTAAATGTATTACCCCGTCAGCCAGACAATCAGGGTTCAACGTTGAATATTTTGCGTTTTTCACGGGATTGGCCTTTTGCCAAGAACCCCGCGCAGTTTAAATTGGCAGTCTGCAGAGGTGTGGGTCGAAATGTGGGTTATTTCATGAAACCTGATTATTTTTTTCCCTTAAATTTTACCACTTATCGCTAACATTGAAATGTGTGAATATTTTTCAGTGGGATTGAATGCGAAATTGTGTACACTTCAAAGTATGAAGTTGTACACATATTTTTGTCAAGAAGCTGATCGCAGGAAACTGTTTTATACTATTACAAACTCCGAAAAAGAACAGTGCATGCATTGGGTTTGAGTAAAGCGGTCATTTCGTCGATGGGTGCAAGAATCTGGAATTAAACCACCAAGCAATAACCAAACGGTAGGTAGAAAGGTTATTGTAGACAGCTTTGACAAGGATTTCATAAGGCGAGCTATTATAAAAATGCTTTAAAAAGTCGCTTACAAGTCGACAGGGTCAACTTCATTGCACCAGGTTCTATCCCATATGGCTCGGTCTCTTTCCGCAGCGCGGAAAGCATCGCACATAACACGAACTCCGCAGCTCTAGCGACGACCCACAAGAGTCTCCAAAAAATTTACCTCGTGAACTGAAGGATGCGGCCCAGAATCGAACCCACAACCTTTGGAGCGCGAGTCAAAAGGCTTGACTACTTCGCCACAGAGACTCCTAAAATTATAAAACTTTTTGGATTTTATATCCAGGATTTATCCAGCATTATAAAAATGCTGGATGCCAAAGAAACAGTAACTGTAAGAAAACTTAGGGTTTGGTTGAGAAAGAACAATAACATAGAGCTATCTAAAATAACTATGTGGAAAATTATAAGAACATTATCTTCATTTTTAGAAATTACAAGGGAGGTAGAAATATTCTTTACGAGCAGCCGCATTTAGGAGCCATGAGAAGCAGATACCTACCTGAAATAAGGGAAATGTGCAAAGAAAATTATGGCATAGTGAATTTGGATTAAATGTGGATCAATGCGCACCACACAAGTGATAAGGAATGGCAATCAGTGGATGGACAGATAAAGCGATATGTGCCCAGTAGCATAACAGCTTTTGGTCATGGCCCATGCTGGTAATACGCATAATGGCTTACAACAGAATGCTGGGCTCGTGTTCGTATCAAAGCATACAGACAATAGGGATTATCATAATAAGATGAATGGTAATGCATTTAGAGATTTGCTCGAGAATACTGTGCTTCCATCCCTAGATAGACCGTCGTGTCCAATTATGGACAATGCATGATATCAATGTTGTTGCCCAAGAAGACAAAATACCTACAGCATCGAGCACAAAGGGAGCAATAAATATATGGTTCCGAATGGAAAACATACCATTTCCAGAAAGGTATTTCTAGCTAGAATTGTTGTCCCTTGTAAAACAGACGCCAAAAAGTAAGAAATATAAAATCGACAAGTTGATAGAAGAGCATCGTCATGGGTGCTTGAGACATCCGTCGTACGACTCTCATTTTAACCCTATAGAACTTGTGTGGGCTAAAATTAAAGGACAGGTGGCAACTGACAATACTATATTCAAATTGTCTGACGTCAAGATACTAATCAAGTCCCCGCTATTAAATATTGATAAAAGTTACTGGGAAAATGTGAGGACCATGTGTTGAAAGAGGAAGAGGACTATTGGAGAAAGGATGGATTGAATTTTACACAACCGAGAGCAGTCATCAACCTACTGGAATCGTCCAACACAGATTAAGGTCTGAACAGATCGCAGACTTTAATCCGCGTGCACGCCTACTGGGATATTTTGCTCCAACTATTCAGACGAATTGCAGGCCCTAAACATTACAGCATCAGCATAATGTCAATGGCAACAGTTTGTATTCCAGTGATAAATTTTCAATTCCGCAAGCCCTCAGGGGTGACAAACAACTGTATTAAAAAACACACACACACACTAAACGCATTGAATACCAACAGAAGAGTAATATTGCGGTGGAAACTGACATATTGTGGCATAACAAGAAACGTGAGAGCAAACACGTTGTCAAATTATGGGACAACACATGTGCATACGAATCAATTTATAAACTGCAATGAGAAGAGGACCAACATCTTGGTCGTTAAGAAGAAAACCCACTACAAAGACACTGACAACTATTTTCATAGTGCAAAACAGGTAATCATGTTCCGTCTCTGAACGGTAAACAGCAGAGTAGACAATCTCTCATGAAGACTCAAAGCGGGTCTGTCACCCATGTGTACGTGTGAACAAACTACACAGACACCTGAACAGATCCATAAAAATGGACACATGATGACTAAATTGCAGTATCATTTCTGGTCACTCCATACGCACATTAACGCATAGCTATTTGAAAGCTTTTACGAACTCAATATAAAAAGCTAACATGAATACTTGTGTACACATTATTAACCAGCAGGTGAAGAAACAAGAAGGAAATGAAAAATAAGGTAAGAAATATATTCCTTCTACTTTCCTGTCAATTTACACATTATTTACCTCATGCCTCTGTAAATTCCGTCTTTACTAATATTACACATTGCACCCTTCCCGGGATTCTCCGTGGTGAAGTGGTCAAGCCGTCTGACTCGGGATCCGAAGGTTGTATGTTCGATTCCGGGCAGCGTCCATTTCATGAGTGCATTTTTTTGGAGACTCCCGAGGGTCGTCACTGGAGCTACGGAGTTTGTGCTTTGTGCGGCGCTTTCCACGCTGCGGAAAGAGACTGAGCCATATGGGATAAAAACCCGGTGCAATGCAGTCGACCCTGTCGACTTTTAAGCTACTACTTTTACTGCACCCACTCCCATACGAATCCGGATACGCCTTGTGTCGTCATCTGAATTGGCGGGGCATTCATTACTGTAAAAACAAGTTTGTTAGCAAGAAATCACTAGTTTTTCACCAAAACATCAAAGAAATGTCGCCGCTTTCAATGATTTAAGTTGCTTTTGGACCTATCAAAGACATATTCCTTGGGTGGGGGTAAATATAAGACGGCAGGAAAAATTTCATAACGATGCAACAGACAGTTTTCAAAATAATTGATTGTGAATGACAGCATTAATTTCTGGACATACTATACAACATATGGCAGTAGCAAATGTGACTGATCAGACCAATTTGCGCTGTAAATGTTTGTCCACAATAGAGGCATGTGGACACATGGTCATTTCCACCATTATGCACCATCTTACGTCTCATATGCTCAGTGCAATCATTTTCTCCTTTGTCTTTATTCCATTTCTGATCTTTGCCCTCCATGCAAGATGTTCAGCGGCGACTTGCTCCCAATGTGCAATATCAATGCCTGTATCAATCATGTACCACTTACACACATCTTTGTATCATAGTAGAGGCCGACACCAAGATCTCTTACCCATCTTTAATTCACAAAAAAAGATGTCCTTTGGTATTTTACCATCATCCATCCTTCTAATGTGTAGACAAGGTCTTTTGTTTTAGCAGTAAGCTTCTTGTTCTCCCAGACTCTTTTAGCACAAATCCTGGGCTGAATTGTAGAGACCATGTGTTGCCCATGCAGCATGATCCCTTTCTCGGCCTGCCTAGTTCACTCCAGAGGAAAAGTAAAACCAATACGTCTGGAACAAGACAAGCTGCAGAAGCTGCTGGATCAGCAAAGCAATGCTCTAACTGTCCGCTTGGTGAGCTTCGATTCTAGACCAGTTGCCAACCACGGCTTAGGGCCTGGTCTGCCCTGCCATGAGATTCAGACTTTAGGTTGCATATCCCCACACCAGGGCAAGGCTTGTACCCTCCCAAATGTGCTCCTCCACCTGAAGCCATTGGCACAATGTGGGTTTCAGGTTTGATAAGCGCTGCCCAACATTCGGCATTAACAGAAAGCAGGTAGTACCTTTGGTATTTTATATTACTGGTAATGATGGTCTGAATTTGCCTGTTATTTCCTTAAACATGTCTCCATCTTTTCCTTGAACCTGGAGATCCTCTTTTCTATTACAAGTATTCATTACAAACTGTTTTTCTTCTCTGATTTTTCTCATGTTTATCTCCACCTACTTTAATGTTCTTTTTCTATTAGCCTGATAATTTCCTCTGTGATATATCTCTGCTTCGTGTACTATTTTTTAACAATCATGTTTTGTGCTGATGAGAATATCTCTCACTTATGTGACTACCCATCAGGTGTCATGTCTTCTTGTACTGCCATCAACACATGGAATTTGTTTTTAACTTCAATGTTATATTCAGGAGATATATCACTTAGATCAAACCATATTGGCTGTGCTGCTTTCATCCCTCTTGTCAATGTTATCTTTCAGTCAGTTCATAATTCATGTCACAACCTGCTCCTGACTGTGTCTGTGTGGATGTTATATGTCCTTCATCTTTATTGTGGTCAGATTTCATCTATTTGATTCTTGTAGTTATTGTCAGGTGAGGTCCAGGTTTAGTCTTCTTAGGTGTTGTTTAAAATGGGTTTGTTAATGAAATTTCTAGATAGTCTATCTCCTTTCTCCATAGAATATACTAAATGGATATAGTACCTTTTCTCTTTCTTCTGTTCTTACATCAGTTGTCATGATGAGTGTACTGGGATGGATAATGTGGCTATTTCCTCTTGCTTTTCACATCTATGTGGCTTTAGCATTCAGCCTTTAGCAACTGTTTCAAGTTGCCAGGGTAAATGGGTACATGAAATTCTTGCTACCAGCTAAGGGTGCCCAAGAGGTGTCCACTGGTCCCGGTGAATACACTACTCTGTTCAAGGAGAACATACCAGCTACCAGACAAAGCAGTAGAGGAGGATTACAAGTTGTTATACTGAAGGAAAACATACCATATTATGATGCAAAGGAGAATTAGAATAATTAACATCAGGAACAATTGCAGAATGCTGTGTTTTACATCAATAAGAATACAAAATAAGGAGTTTTATCATCATGAGAAGTGTATCCAGATTGGTCACCCGAATCCTATAGCAGCAAACACGGAACTCACAAAGAAGCAGTTGAATAGATACCATGGCAGAAACTAGAAAATGTGCTATCAACAGCCAGTTTATACTACTCTAACATTTAGGCCATGAATACAATTGTCACTTCATTATGGTTTGTACTTAAAAAAAGAGGTAACAATATCATCAGGACAAGGTTCAAATGTCACAAGACAATATAAACAACATACATGAAGTTGCAGGACCACAAGTGTTTAACAACCCAGCCCACACTCACTGTCATGGGATTTCATGTGTACATTACCATAAACGCTATAATAGCCATCTCAGACTTGCATGGGTTGCTCTCTGACTTTCAGCGTTAACAACAGGCATAATACACCAGTCTAGGAACTGGGATGCCTTCTACTTACAGTCCATGCCATGTGGTATTGGTCATCATGTCTTTCCACAGTTTTCTGTCTTGTGTACTGTCAATCTGATACCGATATTCCTCCATGCTGAAATGTACAGCATCTCTCTTGGTCTCCACTTGCCTGGTCTCCCCTGTAACATTCCTGTTTTCACAACATACTCCAGATCTCCCCTTCTCATGGCATGCCCAAAGAATGTGGACTGTCTTTTTCTAATGCAGGTGACTATCACCCAACCTGTTCAATTTGAACACTCAGATAATAATGAGATCCATACAAGAAATGCCAGGAATATCATTGGTGGACAGAATGTAAACAACCTGTGTTATGCTCATGACATGGTTTTGGTCACTAACAATGAACTGCTGATTCAGGGAAATATAGATAAAATGCAACAGAAAGTAAAAACAGACTTACTTTGATTAATAGAAGTAACGGTTATTACACAGAAAAAAATCTCTTTCCAAATGCAACATCAAACTGAAATAAAACAGCCTAAAACAAAGTCAACGTATTTAAGTATATAGGAACTTTAATAACAGCAGATGAAAGATATTTTAAGGAAGTTGAATGTAGAATAGTGCATGCAAGCAGATTTCCCAAGATGAAGAATATTCTCTGCAATATATCTTTGTCACTCAAGGTGAGAAAAACAGTTCTTAGGAGCTATACAGAGCAAATGCCGATCTGCTGGGATGTGGTGCACAACACATGTTTTCATGATGATATGGCAGCTTCAAGCACTCTCAGTATGCATCACTTTGGTTTAACTCAGAATAACAGATCATGCTTGCTTGCTTGCTTGCGTTCACTGGCTGTGAACTCCAGCATGAAATCCTGTATGTCGGATGAAGACATCCTGTTGTCCAACATCAGTCTGATGTCATACCGGACTGAGGTTTGCGTGAGAATCCGTTGTCCCATGTCTGGCTTATTGGTGTGCAGACTGGTGCTTCATCGCCGTGCAGGCAGATACTCTCCGACTTCGGAAGAATCAGCGATCCTACTACGTTAGCCAGGACCCCGAAGGGACCTGTTGTCCAGCATGCAATACTAGGACGTGTTAGTAGGTCTTGGCCAGTATAGAACCTGACCCTGGTGCCTTGGAAATACCTCTCCGTCCCAATAACAGATTATCCAAAGACACTCATAAACTACATACATCGCTTGATTATTCAACACTCAACTGGAAAAAGCCACAATACTGGTTGAATCTATGTTTAAATAGTTATAACGGAAGAATGCTCACTCATCATTCATTTGTTTGGATTTCGCTCAGGAAAGTTGCATCCATAACTAAGCCTGCTTTATTATTTAGTATACAGCATTAACTGTTCCCTGTTCAGAGCTAAATTTTAGAAAATGCTCTAACAAAAATGGATCGATATGCAAGTGAAAAACTGTATATCCTCCTATACAGGTTGTACTAAATAACTGAATCTTTTATTACAATAAATATTAACATTAAATTTTACCTGGTATTGTGAACTTCAACTTCACATCACATAAATACTGGCACATGATGGATAAACGGCATCTGTACTCAGATTTTGGTGGTGCAACCATCCTCTCCGCAACCTGAAAAAAAAGGCAAATATTCTCGCAACAAGAAAATACACTTCACATGGTAATGTAAAACTATTACACTAATTTCTTTTGAAAACAAATTATTCTACTGTTACCTGTAAGTATAGCAGACTCAAATAATAGAAATGCCACCTCTCTCAAACATAAGTGGTCCTCATACTTAACTACACACTGGTTATACTTCAACTGCTGAAGTTGCAAACAAGAGTCCTTTCTCAACCATATTGGAATGGGCAACCAGAGGTATTGTGAAAGTCAGCATAGGGTTATCCAGCAGAACATAAAATAGCTTTAGTGCTGAATACAAATTATATGGAAGTTTTAAAATTATAAATGAAGCACTGTGATAAATCTGATGTCTGACACTAACATAGCAGAAAATATCAATATGCTGCCTCCTGCAGAATGAACACACACCAGATTTTTATTCTGATAAAAATATGTTTCTGAAATGTAAGTTATGAAAAAATGAATCAAAAGTTTAATTTTAATGATTGCTATTTAACCCTTTACAAGGCATAGCGTCCGATTCCGGCTGATGCCATAAAACACGCATAGCGTCCGATTCCGGCCGATACTATTATGCATTGTAAAATCGCGATCTCTCGGCTTTCCGACGACTACTTTCGCTTTCGCCGACAGCTTGACAACGTGGCCGCCATTTGTAAACGCGATAGTATGAATTTGAACGGACTTTTAAGGACAATTTTTGATAGTTTTCGGGATTTTACGCTGTTTTTCAAAATGGATTTCGGCGATTCTTCAAGTGATAGCCGAGATTTCGCTAGGTTCATTTTAAATGACATTAAAGGGCACGAAGTTGACTATTAATCGGAGCTAGATATCAGTGCAAAGCGTTACTTTGCATTAGCAGTCTGAGTCGGACTTTAAAGAAAGTGATTATGATTCTGAAAATGTGTTTGTAAATTGCCGTATAGATGACGGAAAATCACAAGCAACATGCCGTATTTCGTAAATATTTGTGTTCATATATGGATTACCGACAACAATCACGTGAGTAACATATTCTACATGCTTTTCCCTTCCTTGTATTGTTTATTTAACTAAAATCGGTTGACTAACACCTTATTTGTGATGTTTTTACTAACGTGACCCGAAATTTTACCTGAACCTGAAAAAATCTTGCCCGTTCAGGGCTAGAAAATGGACAAGCGTCTGCCCTGTAAAGGGTTAAATCAGAAAGACCATGCAAATCTGTGTCACACTTGTCCACTTCTGGTCTTCCCCCAGTGTGGTAGGAGAACTATGGAATTTCCAGCTGCTATGTGTTGACATGGAATAGAAAGTAAAAGCAGCGGCTGCAGCAGGATATAACAATATGAAATGGAAACAAATAGGTATTTTAAACTCCTGCGAGAAAAAATGTACTGAACATCACAACGTTGCACATAGCAGACTGTTCACATATTTTTGGCTACTCAAATCCTTTTTGGCAACCCATTTTCAATTCTGCGCCACAAGCGTCTTCGCAGCTGGCCAAGTCACCTTTTCTGCCTCACATGTAAATATCAGGTTGTGCATCATAAGTGATAGGTCGTGTGTTTGTGTTTTGTCGTTGTTTGTCGTTAACTATCTGTGTTGTCATTGACAAAGATTCTGAGAATTGAAACGTCTGTGTGTCGTATTGTACGCGTTCGTGTGTATTTTATATTATTTTATTTTATTATTCATTTTTTATATTTATTGAGTGCTTCTGATTTCGGATTTTTCACCTGTATTTCGTGACATGTGGATCTCCTTGTAAGGTATGTGCAACGTTGTGATGTTCAGTACATTTTTTCTCGCAGGAGTTTAACATACCTATTTGTTTCCATTTCATATGTGTTGACAGAATACCATGGAAGTGCACAAAGACACATTTGTTCAGCAGTTAGCAGAAAATGTTATAAACTCAAACAAACATGCACCTTCTTACCTCTTTCTGAAAAGTAAGAGTACAGGGTGTACGACCAAAACTCCAAGCATTTGACATTCTAGACATGCAACGAAGCCAGTGTATAATCAAAGGAGTGGATATGCTAAAGGGTAGATTTCCAATTAAATGTATATTTGGAGGTGTACTATCCCAGGATTTCTTGTACTCCTCTGGTAATATGGATTGCATGTTAAAATCGAGGACATCTCCATGAATTACTTCCAGTCTATGCTTGCTGGCCTCTGCTAAAATCTGTTGAAAAAGGTTATATGCCAACAGTCAGGAAGTGATATGAATATGGAATGAAATTAGAATTACCAAAACAAATCACATCAACATATTTTGGCTATATAAAGAATTACAACATAAGTTTGATAAATCAGTACATTCACATGGGAGACTGGGAAGAGAGAATGAAGAGGGGCAGAGAGAATAAAAGAGTCTGATGTGAGAGAGAGAGAGAGAGAGAGAGAGAGAGAGAGAGAGAGAGAGAGAGAGAGAGAGAGAGAGAGAGAGAGAGAGAGAGAGAGAGAGAGAGAGAGAGAGAGACATAAACAAAGAAAGAAAGAATGTGTGTGTTGAGTTGAGCTAGGAACCAACATCAATGCACTCAGAACATTCCCATACACACTCCGTCCCTTCGTTCAACAGCCAGTGAAGAGTCATACAACTAATCGTTCCCATCACTATCTGACTGAAAGTTCTCTGAGTCTTCCTTCTCAGTTTTGAGATTCTTCCAGAACCCCTGCTGATCCCCCACAATCTCATTCTTTCCACAAACAGGTTCTCAATCTGTTCCCCTGCCTTCTCCACCTGATCCCACAGGCGCATGACCACCTCCCCCTTGTCCATAGGAATCTACCACCAAGAGGTGCACTCCCTGCCAGCCTATCAGCCTGTTCATTCCCCCGTATGGCCAGGTCAAAATATCCATACAATTTTCACAATGTGTGTGTATGAGAAAAGAGACAGACAGACATACTAAGAGAGAGAAAGAATGTGTGTGTGTGTGTGTATATATATATATATATATATATATATATATATATATATATATATATAATATATATATAAAACGCAATGTATGTATGTATGTGCGTGCGTGTGCGCGTGCATGCATGCATGCCATGTATGTATGTATATATGTATGTATGTACGAACGTATGTACGTACGTATGTGGGTCCGTTCTTTATGCAATCGCGAACGGTCCATCCAATTGAGATGAAATTTTCTACATGTTTTCTTTTCACTCCCGTGCAACCAACTGTCATAGTTTTTTAGTGTACATTCAGCTATTTACTTACTAAAATTTAATATTTAAATTACATGACTTAACATAAGAAAAAATATATAAAGGGACATAACTTTTAGTAGCATTGTTATATCATAGGTTAAGTCCCCTGGCTATAGATAGATAGATAGATAGATAGATAGATAGATAGATAGATAGATAGATAGATAGATAGATAGATCTGACCCGATAGATAGAGAGAGTGGGATAGACGGAGGGAGAGACAGACGGACGGGCAGGCAGGGAGGCAGGCAGACAGACAGATAGATAGATAGATAGATGAACAGACAGACAGCCGGGCCATCAGACAGTCAGACAGACAGACAGTCGGAAACAGGAACTTATATGACTACTTATATGAATTAAATGAGATGCTCCCCATCAGGGGCTGGGCGAAGCCGGGCCGGGTCAGACAGACAGACAGATAGATAGATAGTCGGGAACGGGAGCTTATATGACTACTTATATGAATTAAATGAGATGCTCCCCACCAGGGACTGGGTGAAGCCGGGCCGGGTCAGACAGACAGACAGACATACATACATACAGACAGACAGACAGTCGGGAACGGGAGCTTATATGACTACTTATATGAATTAAATGAGATGCTCCCCGCCAGGAGCTGGGCAAAGCCAGGCCGGGTCAGACAGACAGACAGACAGATAGATAGATAGATCCTCGCCAGGATCAGCTATATACAAGTATAAGTTTCGTTAGCCTCTTTAAGGCATTCGTTGTTAGTTACTTTGGCAGTGCAAGAAATTCGCAACATTCGTCTAAGGAACCACATCTCTGTTGCTTCCAATCTCTTCCTAATTTGTTCAGTTATATTCCAAGATTCACAGCCATACAGCATTACAGGTTCTATATAGCTCTTCGGCACTCTCTTTCTTACATTCAATGATAGTGATGTATTGCATAAGATATTCTTCATTTTCTGACATGCGGCCTTTGCGTGCCCTATTCTGCTCTTGATCTCTGTTGTGCATCTTCCATCTGATGTTATAAATGTCCCTAGATATTTAAAACTATCCACTTGGTGAAGAATTTTCCCTTCTATCTCTATTTCAGATTTGAGTGTCACCCGTTTCTTTGATATCACCATTGTTACTGTTTTCTTGATATTCAAGGAGAGTCCTTTCTTTGCACTCTCTGTTACTACAATGTCCAACAATTGTTGTAGATCTGTTGCATTATCTGCTATCAATACTGTGTCATCTGCAGAGCGTCAATTGTTTTTATTATAACCTCTCATTAGTATTTCTGGCTTCTCTTTGATCTATCTCATTTTTACTTTGCTATAGAGGAAGAAGAGATCTGGTGACAAAACACATCCCTGTCGTACAGCTAGCTTTGTTTGTTCGTAACTGACATCTTCATTTCCCATTTTAATTGCTGCTACTTGGTTCCAGTAAACATTCTTTATTATTCTGAGACCGTTCCCATCAATGTTGATATCTTCCAACATTTTAATCAGTTCATCATGTTAGTGCAGTAAGAACACAAGAAGGTATATCAGATATGTTCACAGTCAATACAGGAGTGAGGCAGGGATGTGTGCTCTCTCCCCTGCTATTCAATATCTACATGGACAGAATTTCCAAATAAGCACGTCTCGACAGAACAAATTCAGAAAATTTAGAACTCTTGACCCCAGATGAAACAACTGAGCTACAGGGAATAAATGAACTTCTATTTGCAGATGATCAGTGCCTGTTTTACAGCGATGAGGGCAGACTACAAAATCATATTACTAATCTGAGTTCAACCTGCAGCAGATACAATATGAGCATAAACACAGCCAAAACCAAAGTAATGCAAGTTAGCAGATCGCCAGGCCCACTAAGTACACAGATAAATAACACAACTCTGAAACAAGTTAAAGAATTCAAATACCTTGGAAGTATGATCACAGAAGATGGCAGATTGGACAGAGAAATTGAAATCAGATGTCAAAAAGCTAGTGCACTTACATATCAACTATCACCCTTACTGAAACATCCAAATATACCCATATTCGCAAAACGACAGATAATAAACAGCATATTCACACCAACCCTATGCTACCAATCTCAAACCTGGACTTCGCAAAATCAACACATGTGAAATGAGATGCTTGAGGAGAGCTGCCAACTTAACAATCCGAGACCGAGTAAGAAATGCTACTATCAGATAGACTGTGGGATCAACACCTTGTGCCACATTTATTGAAAGACAGATCAAGTGGTTTGGCCATGTCGTTAGAATGCATCATCAGCAACTACCATCACTGGCATTACATCAAAGATCATCTGCAACGAGACCACGAGGACGTCCAAGAAGAAAATGGATTGATGACATCAGAGACATTGTACAACCACACGGAATGACACTATCCAGTGCCGCCCATCGGGCGCTGGAACGCAAATTATTCCTCCCCACGACGCTTGACGGCAGAAGTGGAAGATGATGATCATCATCATCATGTTTTACTTTATCAAATGCCTTTATATAATCTATGAAGCACAAACATATGTCTTTCTGTGTTTCTATTGATCTTTCTATAAGTTTTCATAATGTATATATTGCATTGTTTGTACCCTTTCCTTCTACAAATCCATTTTGTCTACGATGAACCTTTACGCCCAGGTCAACAATCAATTCTAGGTCACTCAACTCTAGAAGATAAAGATCTGGTCCCATCCTATGATGTTTTCTTTGACGGTCAGAAAGTGTTTGGGTTGGACCAGTGTTTCCAAACCTTTTTTGTGCTATGCCCCACCTAAGCCTTTCTAAAATTCCCATGCTCCCCCCCCCCCCCCCCCAACATATACATTATTTTTAATATTCAAAAATTGAAATGTTCACTAAAGAAACTTGACTGATAGGTTTTAGGAAGAAATCACTCGGAAATTATTGAGCAATCAAAACATATAATGGAGAACTGAAATTCAAGTATAAAATAATTTTAATGAAAGATTTTTCTATATTATTTTAATTATTAGTAATTATTTATTATTTAAATTTAGTGAGATCCTGGCGCTTGAGGCTTGCTGTAAAGAGATTTTATGTCAGGTTCCAATTTAGTTAACATCAGTCTCAAGTCTCCCCGTTTTGTTATATCCAGCCAATTTCTTCCATTTTCGAATTGCCCCCCTTAACAATCGAATTGCTCCCCTGCGGGGCGTGGGCCCCACGTTGGGAAACACTGGGTTGGACGATGATAACTTTCATGCCTTTGTCAAATACAAGGATCTGGCAAGGATTATATTTTACGATCCACTCGACCCCCAAAACTGACGCACCCAAAGCCAATTTCAAAAAGGCAGCAAGGCATCAAGACAGTGATCAATTTGTGGCAGTGGACTGCCAGCGATATTCTGATCTTTGTAAGAGCCTGGATATAAAAATCCTGCCAATGTTCAGAATCTACTCCTTTGGGAAAGTCCTGGGCGCCATCCGAGAGACGAGCATGTTCGATGATAAGTCCTTGATACAACATCTGGACATTCTGAATGAAACTCTGGTTACAACTTCCAAGCAAACCTCCAATGCACTTAAGCTGCCGGTTACAAAATCTAAATGCACTTTAGCTAGAATATTTAGCTTTAAAAATACAAGGCTAATTTATAAATTCCACCTCCTCTATTGACATATGTCAGAAGTCATGTGTGTTGTCCTGGTTGTGTCAGTGTGTGATCTGGTCACTGCTGTACCGTCAGCATGTTGTACTGCAGAGCTCAATGTATGTAGTTATCCAGAATACTGATGTCGTCACTGCTTTGTTTGGTGCTCAACTATCTACCGGCGAGAGTTATGTTTCCATTGTGTGGTGACTTTAACTATGTACTATTTGACAGATATTGTGTGACATTGGTTTTGTTCCCTGTATACATGTATCTACTGTGTTCGCCAGGAATGAGGCGCTGGAACCTCTTGCCTCCGGGTAGATTGGGCCCATTAGCTATTACAGCAGCCAATCTAGGAGATGGAAAACTCTAATTATAAACCCCCAAGTTTAAGGTGGACCGACGTGCCAAGGACTGAATGGCCACGGGTGAGTTGTTCGTAAACGTGGAACGTCTGGGATGCGGGTGGGGCGGCGCCAGGCATTTGGACTCCTAAGGGACATCCCCTGCCCCTTCCCTAGTAAGCAGTCAATGCTAGGGTGACCGGCTATTTCCTGCAATATCCAAACTTTGCTTATGGATTTAATTAAACACAGGAATAATTGCCGGAGCTACGGAGCACATGCTCTGCGCTTGACACATCTTCCAGAGGCTAGAGAAGAGACAGTGAGGAGGAGAAGGCGAGGAAATGATGTGAGAAGAAGACATAGAAATAGGAGGGCAGGCGCCAGGAGAACAAGACGAAAAGTGGAGAGATTAGGTTTCAACCAAGTAAGAGTGGGATACTGGAACTGTCGTAGTGCCAGGCAGAGAGGTCCTGTATTGGAGAAGCTAATATATGATTTTGATGTCCTCATGCTTCAGGAGTTAAATACAGACAAATATCATTGCCTTAGGTATGTCAGTTATATAAACCCTACTGGGCAGAAGAGACATGGGCAAGGTCTGCTGGTGAAGGAAGGAATGAAGCATGTGGTACTTGACTTTAGCCAGCGGAATCACAGTGCAAGAGATATACAGGGTGCAGGGTATACAAATGGAGATTGGTGGCTTAAGTTGGAACATCATAAATGTATATGCCACAGTGGACTGTTTTGTCAGAAAGGAACAATGGGACTGGCTTAAGGAACTGGAAGAATTACCAGGTGATAGGCTACTCATATGTGGAGATTTCAATGCGAGGAACAGAGATTGGGACAGTAGTGGAGAAAACCGACAAGAAATTGCACTTGCGGATGCCATGGTGGACTCCAATGTGGTCTGCATAAATGATGGTAGGCCGACTAGAATGGCAATGAGGCATGGCGATGCAGATACTGCTATTGATTTAGCACATGTTTCCCAGTCATCAGTCCTTGATGTAAAGTGGACTGTTTTGAATGACCATGGGAGTGATCACATGCCATGCTCAGTCCTAATCTCTAAATCCAGGAAAGTTAAGGCTGGGAGAGCACGTAACACCTTCCGGTATGATTGGACCGACAACCTTCTTGGACACCTCAGACAGGGGGCATGCAACAGGACTGTTAAAACTCCTTTTTTGCAGCCCCGGTGACGGACCCCAGAAGTAGACAATGCTTGGAAAGCAAAGAAAGCTGCAGTGAAGCAGCTAAGGAAAGTGCAACAGACACACCGAAGCTCATGAGAGGAAGTGGACACAGCGGAAAATGTCAAGAAAGACAAGGTGGAGGCTTTCAAGTGCTGTACTGCAGAAGCCAAGAACATAAAATGGGAATGTTTTATGAAGGAGATTGGAGGTGATAGAACACTGCGAAAATTCTAGAAACTGCACAGACAAATGCATAGAAAAGATCGGCCTATGACAGTGGGAACAATTTATAGAGAGGATGGTGTGCGCGTGACAACATACAAAGAGAAATGGGAGGCATTTCTCCAGAGATTTTTAGAGCAGACCAATCATAATGATGCGGATACTAGGGATGCAGTTAGAGAGAAGTTATCTGGCACAATGGAGAATATGCATTATGAAGACATCATACGGGTTGAAGGTGTTAATCATATTTTGAAAAAGGCAAAAGACACAGCACCAGGGCCCGATGGTGTTAGGTATGGCCACATGAAGGTTTTGAGCGATGTAGACCTGAAGGAGAAGACCGACTGCTTTAACCAGAGCATTAGGACAGCATCAGTACCGCAGGATTGGTTACATAGCTATCTCATCCCTATCCTAAAAACCATTCAAGGATCATTCAAAGCTTAGTGGCTTTAGGATCATCACCCTTCAAAATACATTTGGGAAGGTTTTAGAGAAGATAGTCGCTGTCAAGCTGCAAGAGTTTTTGGAAAGGGGGAAGCTTCTTCCAAGAGGCCTGGGGAGCTACAGGCCAGGAAAAGATACCTGGTCAAATGCAGCCACTTTGCCTTGACATTTATGAGGGGTTCCAGAGTAGACAGGAAACGATGGCGGCAGGGCTTGATCTCGCGGATGCATAGAATAGAGTTCGCTATGATATTTTGATGACCGCACTGATGGAGAAGGGCGTCAATCCCTGGTTGGTGAACTGGATAGCAGCCGTCCTGCATTCTCATTGGATTGCTCTCCGACTGGGTCCATGAACCTCAGAGCCACATATTTTAACCCCGGGACTGCCACAGGGATCTGCAATCTCACATGTATATGAGCAAGATTGCAAACCTAGAAGCACCAGGGGTTGAAAGGATACTAACATTTGCAGATAATGTTCTTGCATATAG
The DNA here is from genome assembly GCA_963921405.1 of Cepaea hortensis. Classification (NCBI taxonomy): domain Eukaryota; kingdom Metazoa; phylum Mollusca; class Gastropoda; order Stylommatophora; family Helicidae; genus Cepaea; species Cepaea hortensis. Next base: position 65,785,251 of record OY992885.1, read on the forward strand.
GCAGGGGAGAGATAGGGAGCAAACAGCCCAGGAGCTACAGGCGACAGTAGACAAAGTGATTGACAGTTGCACTGAAATGAGTGCTGTCATCCACCCAAAAAAGGCGGCTGTTTTGTGGTGATCTCTGGACAACAGGATTGTGAGAGATGTCCCAAGCCTCACGATAGATGGTAGAAGCGTCAACAGAGAGAATAAACTGAAGTATCTGGGAATCACATTTGACAGGAGTCTGCCCTTCAAGGACCATGTGGAGACGGTTGTGACAAGATCTCAAAGGGGACTCAGTGCACTTAAAACTATGGCTGCAATGGACACAGAGCAGAGAATGTTTTTCACATTATACCAGCACTTGATCCTCTCAGTGACTGATTATGGACTAGGACTGCTCACTGTCTCAAAGAGCCAGCTGGTGAAATTAGAGCGCATATAGAACGAAGCTATGCGGGTCATTCTGGGATGCACCAGAGACACCTCAGTAGTGTGTATGCATTACATCCTTGGTCTGCCGAATGTTGCTGGTAGGCACAAGGTGATGCAGGTGAAGGCATACCTCAGAGTAGCTGCAGACACAGATCACCCATTGCATAAGGCGCTGAACACAGATGAGGGTCAGAGACTGATAAGAGGGAAATCATGGATGCTCAGGCGGAGGATACGATCAGACAGGTGTGCATCTTGGAGAACATTAGGCGAGGTGAGGAGTGAGTCAGAGTGCCAGTGGAGCAGTCAGACTTGTGCAGAGTTATAATCACATTGAGCCGGGAGTGCAGGGAGTGACCAGCAGGGGCCACGGAAGTGGTAATCCAGCAACTAATTCAGGATAATGCTTGCCCGGTTGATGTGATTATCTACATAGATGGTTCGGTGTTGAGAGGTAGGAGAAGTGCCTGGGGGTTCTTAGCAAAAGCTAATGGTCGACGTTTGGTGCAGGAGAGCCTGGCGTATGATACCACAACATTTAGCTTAAGAATGAAGGTGGAGGCGGTCACTGCAGCTTTCCGCTGGATCGAGAATATGATACACACACACATCGTGATTGTAACTGACTCAGAAAGCATGCTGAGGAGGGTGAGGACAGGCAGGCTTCGTCCAGAGTGGCTTGCTTCGCTTCGGAGGTCACGGGTGGCAAGCATCACCTGGATCTTTTCTCCGGGGCATGCCGTTGTGCTGGGTAATGAACAGGCGGACAGATTGGCTGGCTCGGCAAAACTTGGTGGAGTATTGATGCATGACAAGGCAGACGTGGTTGCAGCCTTGTGGGAGCACATGTACACCTTGGAGGAGCAAATGGACCACCATAGTCTGGCAAGAATGAGACAGCGAGGAGTGACGAAGGGATCTGGCGACGCTCGATGCTCAGAAGAAAGGCGAGACGGACATATAATCAGATTGCTACTGGAACTACTGGTGTTGGAACTCTTCGCTGGCTGCTGAGGATGGGGACGGAGCGCTTATGGGAATGCCCCGAATGCTGTGATGTCAGTTCCTAAATCAATCAATCAATCAATTGGCATTCAGGTCACCAATCAAAATGTTGATATTGACATGTCTTTTATTACCTATAGTACTGTCAAGTTTCATGTGAATTTCATCCTTAACTGATTCATCCATATAATTTATTGGTGTGTAACACTAGATCACATTAATGTTTACTTTATTTTTGGGGTTGTAAATGTTGGTGTTATTATTCTAGAGCTCATTGCTCCCCTGTTTAATAGTACTTTCATTGCCACTTTGGATAGCATTTGGGCCACTCCTTCACTATGAGGGACATTTTTCTCTACATGGCTTGAGAACAGCACTGTTTCACCTGTTCTTTGAAGCTATTTGCCTACTATCTGCCATCTTGTTTTGCGTAATGCCAAAATAGTATTCTTATAATTCATTTTCCCTACCACTTATTCTATCATTTCAATTCATACATAGTTCTAACCTTTCAGGTGCCAATTCTGCAGATTTTTCTAGGTGCGAGGAAGCAAGTTGGCAATCTAGACTCCTTAAACTTAAAGCTTCTTCCAAATTACATCATTGTCTTGACACATTCTATGGTATTTCAATGTCAACAGCTCGTATTCAAAGTACAAACGAATTAAACCAAGCTCACCTTGAGAAAAACGGGTGCAATTCAGAGATTGAATCTTTATTCGGCTTTATCCCTTTACAGAAGAATACGAAACATGATCATCAAACGTAACCAGCCCCTGATACGGGGACGGGAAGTTACCAGTTAATAACGACCCAGTTTCTATCTCCTGTGATTGCTTGATCTTCCAAGGATTTTCGTAAGCTAGCGTAAATTGTTGTCTAGAGACTCCTGTCCCTGTATGAATGTAAAACAACAGCTGAACTCCTCGCACCACTAATAAGACTGCGCCTACCAGATCATGTCCATGTAACACGAGCGCCAAGAAAACCGCTGACCTCTTGTCCTTTTCCTTGAAGCCTTTTTTCGTTGCTATATCTCCCGATGTCCACGTCAGTCTTGGTTACCCATGGTCAATTCATTCTATTCCGAGTCTGGGAATATCCAAACTTATGTTTGGCGGTGTGCGTGACTGTTATGTGGCAATCATGCTTCTTCTAGGGGAAGAGCCTCCCTTCATCTTGACAGATTTCTTCCTTTTCTTTAAACTTGTTCATAGGAACATACCAAATGAGATCTTTATAATAGTTGCCAAAATTGGATCTGTACTGCCATTGCTAACAACTGTTGTTTTAGATTAGATCTCTAGCTTTTTGTATTCATTTTAGGAAGAATATTTACTGGAACCAAGTAGCAGCAACTAAGAGGGCAGTTACGAACAAATAAAGCTAGGAGCTAGTGTGTCTTAAAACTGGATCTCTTCTCCCTATATAGCAAAGTAAGAATGAGAGAGATCAAAGAGACGCCGGGAATACTAATCGGAGGTTATAATATAAATAATATACGCTATGCAGATGACACAGTATTGGTGGCGGATAAGGCAACGGACCTACCATAATTGTTGGACATTGTAGTAACAGAGAGTGCAAAGAAAGGACTCTCCTTGAATATCAAGAAAACAGTAAACAACAGTGATATCAAAGAAAATGATGACACCAAAATGTGACATAGAAATAGAAGGGAATATTCTTAACCAAGTGGACAATTTTAAATACCTAAGAGCATTTATAATATCAGATGGAAGATGTACAACAGAGATTAAGAGCAGAATAAGGCAAGCAAAAGCTTCACTTCAGAAAATGAAGAGTATCTTATGCAACAAGTCATTATCACTGCTATCACTGAATGTAAGAAAGAGTGTTGAAATGCTATATATAGAACCAGTTTTGCTGTATGGCAAAATGAATCCATGTCCGGTGGTTCGCTGCTACCTGTTGTAGATCCTGGATGTTCACTTGGCCGTTGAATGAGCCTTCTCTGATGATGGTTCTACGCAGGGTCTCTCTTGGTCTTCCCCGTTTTCTTTTCCCTACTGGTGACCATTATATATATATATATATATATATATATATATATATATATATATATATATATATATATATATATATATATATATATATATATCCATCATGTGCCATGCCGATAAGTCTGGGCGGTCATGTTCTGCCATCTCACTTGATCACCAGAGTCATGGATCAGCTCCGTGTTCCTGTCTCGACAATGCCACGTGGCCAAGCCATCCAGGTATTTACTTCTCAGTCTTCCCCTTGGTCTCTTCCCTTCGATCTTGCCAGTCGTCACCAAGTTCTCCAATTCATTTCTCTCACAACATGCCCAAAAAATTTTGACTGTCTACGTCTAATGTCTATAATCAGTTTACGATCTTCATTTGTTTCTTGAAGGGGGAAGGACCAGAATTATCAGGACATAAATAGTAGGAAATAGTAGGTCGGTAACGTAAACAAAGATGGATGGAATTCTGGTCCAAGCTGACAGTAATATGCGTCGCCTCAGAAAGACATAATTAGGCAATTCAAACATCAGGCTTTCGACTGACTGGCCTCATGAATTAACAAATAAACAAGGAAATGCTACGCATATAAAGTGCAGGAAAACTTGGTATATGTGAAGCAGGTTGAAAAGAGAGAGGAGATAATGAATATAGATAACGAAGATAGTGTGAGAGACAGATATGAGAAAAATGTGTTACCAACCAAAAATTGATACCAACTTATTTGTCCTTCATATACCAGGTATTTGTTATGTGGTTACTTCAGTGCACGCTCCAAAGAGTGGGACAGGTCGGGAGAGAACACACAGGGCACTGCTCTTGCTGAGGCCTCACTTGAGACGGATGTTGTCTGTCTAAATGACGGGACACCCACTAGGCAGGCAATGAGACCGGGGGACCCTGACACGGCCATCGACCTGGCACTTGTATCATAAGAGGCGGCATCAGACATAAACTGGAGTCTCCTTGGGATTATAGACGACCACCTACACTGGCCGTTTAGTGTACCACTTGAGAACCGTTCAGGAGATTGATTGATTGATTGATTTAGGAACCGACATCACAGCATTCGGGACATTCCCATAAGCGCTCCATCCACATCCTCAGCAGCCAGCGAAGAGTTCCAACACTAATAGTTCCAGTAGCAATCTGATTATATGTCTGTCTCGCCTTTCCTCCGAGCGTTGAGCATCAGCCAGATCCCCTCGTCACACCTCGCTGCCTCATTCTTACCAGACTATGGTGATCCATTTGCTCCTCCGAGGTGTACACGTGCTCCCACAAGGCTGCAACCACGTCTGTCTTGTCATGCATCAATACTCCACAAAGTTTTGCCAAGCCAGCCAATCTGTCCGCCTGTTCATTCCCCAGCACATCGGCATGCCCAGGAGAAAAGATCCAGGTGATGCTTGCTACCCGTGACCTCCAAAGCGAAGCAAGCTACTCTGCACGAAGCCTGCCTGTCCTCACCCTCCTCAGCATGCTTTCTGAGTCTGACAGGAGATAAACCTTACAAATGTGATGATTGTGGTGCATCTTTTACTCAGCATGGCAATCTGAAGCGCCACAAGAGAACACATACAGGAGAGAAACCTTAGAAATGTGATGATTGTGGTGCATCTTTTACTCACTCTAACGAACGAACGAACGAAAATCTTTATTTTCAAAGGGTTAAAAATTGGGCACGCATGGTGTCGTTAGCCGCTACACTCTGCGGGATTTAAAAACAAACAAAAAAATTGCCCGGCAAGGAAGCGAACGATTGACATTTGACTTTCACCAAATTATTTGCGGAACAATTTTTAAAAAAATTGTCCAGCAAGGAAATGAACCTCGAGCTCCCGCACATCAGGCGAGGGCACTATCAACTATGCTACTGACGACACGTTTCTCCAATTAACAACAATGTATAATATAGCCACACACTTACATTAAGTCACGTGACTTGGCAAATCACGTGACCAGCCGGGACAGTTAACTATGTATAAAGGAATACTTTATACATAGTGCGCTGTGAATAGACACTTCGATATAATTTAGGACCGTTATTTAGAAGAGTGCCTTATATATATAATATATATATATATATAAAATATATATATATATAATATATATATATATATATATATATATATATATATATATATATATATATATATATATATATATATAGCCGGTCTCTCTGGCCGAGGGGTTACAACACTTTCCATAATCCTGTTTATCACGCAGAGTCTCGTAACGGGGCGAGAGCTGGGAGCGGTTCGACCCCCGCTGGTGACTTGCGGGATAACTGAGCCGGCCGCTCAGAAAGCAATGGCAAACTACTGAGCGTAATCTTGCCAAGAAATCAACAGACAGCTGAAAGATGCTGCTGTTGACAGCGATGTCCTGTAAAGGATATGCTAAAATATATATATATATATATATATATATATATATATATATATATATATATATATATATATATATATATATATGATGTATTAATAGACCTTTAAATCCTGTTAAACAATGCAACATTATGAACATACATAGTACATACCTTCAAGCTGGGCAAAAACCTGCTGTCCTTTTCAATAACTATCACTTTCTTGGCACCTGTGTTCAGAATGGGCCGAGTGATTCCACCTGGTCCTGGGCCAACTTCGATAACGATTCCATCATCTAATTTTCCCGCTGACCGCACGATTTTTCGTGTTAAATTCATATCGAGTATGAAATTTTGTGACAGTTTTTTTCTCGCTGATAATCCATATATTCTAATTATTTCTTGAATTGTCGGTAATGGCGGTAGTCTTGACATTGTGTCTTGTGTCTATAGTATTACCTGCTAGCTATATTTATAATAAGGGTTTATCAACTCGTAGGTTCACTTTTTAATATTTTATTTCATAAATAATAATTGAATTAATTGTTAACAATCACGATGGAGTCAGCATGATCGTGAAAATGCCAACAAAAAATGGCGAAAATGCTGTACTAGTAACAAAAGCAGCACAGTCTGCACACTGTCACTGCTTCTAAACAAAACATTTGTAGCTGAAATCAAAGTTATAATAACTGTTGTAATACTGTTGTATTATCACACTGAACGAATATAGCTAGCCAGCAGATGTTTACTGTTCACGCTTTCGAGAAATATAAAATATTAAAAATACTTGCAATACTCATACTGGCAGTAACTAACACTAATTTAGTAATATTAGGAAAGGTCGGCAGTCATTAAATTATATTTATGAATAATCTCCCTTTGCAGCGCTTTTGCTACAGACTGGATAATTATTAATTGTTGTATGTATGTATGTTGTTTGTCCATCAAGAATGATGATGACCATTCATTTCATCCAGTGGGGTTGAAGGTATGGAGCCGTGGGTTCTAAGATGGCTGATAAGGCCTATTTTGGCTTGAAATGTTATTTGACAATGTGGACAAAGAATGCTTGACGTTTCTGGAGGAGGATTTTCTGCAGTGGTTTTTCTGTTCTGTCTTTTCTTCACAGCTCTTGCAGTCCTGGTTGCCTCACAAGTGACTGCACCCTTGCGTAATGATGCACGCCACGAATTTCGATCTCTGGCTGCAGTCTCCCAGGTGTCTTGATTAATTCCAAAAGCATTCAGTGAGATAATTATCATGATATGGTTGCAGTTCATGTAGTGTTTTTCATGTAGTATCGTCGTGTGTTTGTTGTTTGTGTGCTGACGGAGGCTTTGGCCACAACGTCCGTTTTGTTACCCGCGATCTTGTTCTAGTAAACCTTATTGTCTGCTTCTCGTGTTCATTGCAATATATCGCATGTTTTTCTTGCATAGCATAGATGAATTAGAAAGATCTTGTCTCAAAGTCATTACAACCGCCAAAGCGTTAGAACTCAAACTAGAGAACAATATGTAATAAAGTCGCTCACCTTGAAGACACTGTTTCAATTCGAGATAAATCCTTTTATTTCAGATTACATCTCCTTTTTCAGAACATCGATATATAACACTGTTGTAAAATGCAACGGGCCCCTGACACGGGGACGGGACGTTACATGTCAATACAAACCAAGCTGTTTATATCTTGTCTGGATTTGCTCAGTCTCTCAAGGACTATCGCAAATCATTACAAAGAAAAAACTCGTCGTCTATTATTTATGTCCCATGATACGAATCTTATATATAAATTAGGATGTGCGTATCTCTGTATGTATGTATGTATGTCCTTTATACGCTCGCGAACGGCCCATCCGATTGAGATGAAATTTTCTACACGCCTTCCTTTCATTCCAGAGATGCCAACTGTCGTAGTTTTTTTTTCTTCTTCCTCCTCCTCCCTCCTCCCTCCTCCCCCTCCCAAAATACGTACGTCCAGGAAATGGTCTTCTACATAGACACTTCTCTCTGAGGTCCGCGATAACATATTAACCTGGTGGGATGGCAATCAATCATCCTACTACCTCCTCCCTCCTCCTCCCTTCTCCCTCTTCCTCCTCCCTCTTCCTCCCTCCGCCTCCTCCCTCCTCCCACTCTCTACTCCTCCTTCCTCCTCCCTCCTCCTTCTCCTCCCTCCTTCTCCCTCTTCCTCCTCCCTCTTCCTCCCTCTTCCTCCTCCCTCCGCCTACTCTCTCCTCCTCCTCCCTCCTCCTCCCTCTCCCTCCTCCTACTCCCTTCTCCTCCTCCTCCTCCTCCTCCTCTCTCCTCCTCCCTCTTCCTCCCCCTCCTCCTCCACCCTACTCCTCCCTCCTCTTCCTAATCCCTCCTCCTCCCTCCTATTCCTCCTGTCTCCTCCTCCCTCCTTCTCCCTCCTCCTTCTACCTCTTCCTCCCTCCTCCTTCTCCCTCGACCTCCTCCCTCCTCCTCTCTCCTCCTCCTCCCTCCTCCTCCCTCTCCCTCCTCCCTTCTCATCCTCCCCCACCTACGTTCTCCTCCTCCCTCCTCCCTCCTCCTCCTTCTCCCTCCTCCCCCTCCTCCTCCTTCACCCTCCTCCCTCCTCCTCCTCCTTCACCATCCTCCCTCCTCCTCCTCCCTCCTCCTCATCCTCCCTCCTCCCTCCTCCTCCCTCCTCATCCCTCTTCCTCCTCCTCCTCCCTCCTCCCTCCTCCTTCTCCCCTTTCCCCCTCTTTCTCTTAATCCCTCCTCCTCCCTTCTCCTCCCTCCTATTCATCCCTACTCCTCCTCCTCCCTCCTCCTCCTCTCTCCGCCTATCTCTTCCTCCCTCCTCCTCCCTCCTCTCTCTTCCTCCTCCCTCCTCTCTCTTCCTCCTCCCTCCTCCTCCCTCTTCCTCCTCCTCCTCCCTCCTCCTTCCTCCTGCTCCCCCCTCCTCCTCCCTTCTCCTCCCTTCTCCTCCTCCCCCTCCTACCCCTCCCTCCTCCCCCTCATCCGTCTTCCTCCCTCCTCCTTCTTCCTCCCTCCTCCTCCCCCTCCTCCCCCTCCTCCTCCCTCTCCTCCTCATCCCTCCTCCTCCATTCTCCTCCTCCCTCCTCCTCCTCTCTCTACCTCCTCCCTCCTCCTCCCTTCACATTCCTCCTCCTCCCTCTTCCTCCTCATCCCTCCTCCTCCTCTATCCTCCTCCCTCCTCCTCCCTCTACCTCCTCCCTCCTCCTCCCTTCACATTCCTCCTCCTCCCTCTTCCTCCTCCTCCCTCTCATTCTCTTCCCTCCTTCTCCTCCCTCCTCCTTCTCCCTCTTCCTCCTCCCTCTTCCTCCCTCCGCCTCCTCCCTCCTCCCACTCTCTACTCCTCCCTCCTCCTTCTCCTCCCTCCTCCTCCTCCCTCTTCCTCCCTCTTCCTGCTCCCTCCGCCTCCTCCCTCCGCCTACTCTCTCCTCCTCCTCCCTCCTCCTCCCTCTCCCTCCTCCTCCTCCCTCTCCTCCTCCTCCTCCTCCTGCGATCTCCTCCTCCCTCCTTCTCCCTCTTCCTCCTCCCTCCTCCTCCCCCTCCTCCTCCACCCTACTCCTCCCTCCTCTTCCTAATCCCTCCTCCTCCCTCCTATTCCTCCTGTCTCCTCCTCCCTCCTCCTCCCTCCTCCTCCCTCCTCTTCCCTCCTCCACCTCCCTCTTCCTTCTCCCTCCTCCATTTACCCAAGACAGACAGACATACAGATAGTCGGGAACGGGATCTTATATGACTACTTATATGATTTAAATGAGATGCTCTCCACCATGGGCTGGGCCGGGTCAGACAGACAGACAGACAGACAGATAGATAGACAGACCGACAGACAGACAGTCGGGAACGGGAGCTTATATGACTACTTATATGAATTAAATGAGATGCTCCCCACCAGAGTCTGGGCGAAGCCGGGCCGTGTCAGCTAGTGCTATATAAACAGGCGATCTCCGCTTCTATTAAATATGCCTCGCCTAGACGATCAAGTCCTTTTTTAAACACGGAGCTCAAAGGAAACACACCGCTGACTTCATGTCGTTTTCCGAAGTGACCTTCCGTTGCTGTCCTAACGATGCCTACGTCAGTCTTAGTTCCCGGTGGTCAAGTCATTCTAATGTTAGACTGGGAATCTCCTAATTTCTATTAGGTGGTGCGTGTGAGCGTGACCACCATGTGGCAGATCTCAGCTAACTTGAATAATGGTCTATAAGGTGTGGACTGCGCCTACCCTGCAGCAAGCAGGGTAAGGATCGGATAGCCTCTCCCAGGAGGGGTGAAAATTAGTAGCCTGCCAATGACCCGCAGACTACACAAGTCAACCCCCACCTCCACGAAGTGTAGACCGGGAAACCATGTCCGCGAGGTCATGGGCTAACGGGGCTATGGCTCGACATAGGGGATGGAGACCCTATGGTCAGATTTTTGTCCTAAACCTGCAACTGGCCTAGCAAGCCGGCAGGAGATCTTCATACTGCTCGTAGAAAAACTATGAAGTATAAACGGACTGACCCAAATGGATATAGACTCGTAAATATTAATGGACTACGAGATAGATCAGCGATTCAAAAAATAGGCACAACGAACGTCTGCGGAAGAAGAACTTATAGAAACAATGGAAGAGAGGGAAATTGGACTGATGGAAATAGCGGACATCAGAATAAAGGGGGAAGGATTCAAGGAATTCCACCACAGTTACACGTTTGTCTACTCTGGAGTGGAACAGCAAGAAAGGGCAAGACACGGTGTGGGAATGGTCATTGAACCACGGCTAGCAAGCGGAATACTAGAAATAAAATATATATCAGAAAGAATCATAACAGTGAGAATAAAAGAACAAAATATTATAACACGTGTACAAATATACTCACCATGTAATAGAAACACAAATGAGCAAGAATGCGAGGAATTCTATGAAGACTTCCATGGCATGCTAAATAAAATATATAAGCAGGACAACATCATAGTTATGGGAGACTTCGATGCAATATTAGCATATAACAGAACGAGCATAGAAAAACATCTTGGAGCATTTGGAGACCAACATAATGAAAGAAATTATAATGGAAGTAGACTGATAGAGCTATACAGCCATCACGACCTGTATATAACAAACACATTCTATAAACACAAAGACTCGCAAATATACACCTGGTATAAATGGAACGATCTAGATACTAAAAGCCAAATTGATTTTATATTAACAAGAAATAATAGAAAGAGAAATATATTAGATTATAAGGGTGGCCAACTTAAGTATAAACACAGACCACAAAGCAGTCGTTGCCACAATGAGAACCATCAGAAGAAGAAAGTAAAGACCGGGAAAACACATGCCATGCGAATCAGTAAACTTTAAAAAACCCCAAAGACGAGGCAGCGTGGGAAGATTGTGAGAAAGGACTAACTGAAATCTTTGTAAACTTACCTGTAGAAAGAAAAACATGGAAGAAGAATAGGAGATGTTTAAGTCAAGCATTTTAAATACTGCAAAAATAACAAGTGGAACCACACACAATATAACGCAAAACACGGACAAAGAAAAGAAATAAAAACAAGTTGGTGGAACGCAGAGGTAAAGAAAGCTGTAAAAGACAAAAAGGAAAAATATAAAAAGTGGTTGAAGAGCAAACAGGAATGCGATTACATAGAACATAGAATAGCGAGAAGACATGTGAATAGAACAGTGCAGAGAGAAAAACAAAAAGACTGGGAGGAGTATGGAGAAACCCTAAATAAAAACTACAAAGAGGGGGGTGGCAACTAGAAACTTCTACAAAAAGATAAGTGCAATGAGAACCAGAGGAGAACCCTTTTGACCCAACTGAAATAATTAACAGCGAAAATGGAGAACCAATAAGTGAACAAAAACAAATCCTAATAAGATGGAAACAGTACTTCGAACAATTTCTCAATATCCCATCAGATGTCACAGGAATTCAAGAAACCGACACAGATGCCACCGAAGAACTAGAACCAGATATACTGAAAGAAGAAATTATAGAAGCCCCATTGAACAAATCACCGGGACAAGATGAAATACCATATGAACTAATTAAAGCAGCAAGAGATGTAGGAACAGCATGGCTATATAGACTATTCAACTATGTTTGGGTAGAACAACAGACACCACGAGACTGGGGAAACGCCATAATTATCCCAGTTTGGAAAAACAAAGGCAGAAAAGAGACTGCACACAATACAGAGGCATTTCCCTTTTGAGTCATACTGGGAAAATATTTTGCAAAATTCTTGAAAAAAGATTACGAACTACTATAGAACCCCAGCTAAGCGAAACACTACTTGGATTTAGGAAAAAAACAAAGGAAGCACACATGCTATTTTTGCTCTTAGACAACTTATAGAAAAGTTAAACGAATTCAATGAAACACTCTACTTAGCCTTTGTCGACCAGGAAAAGGCATTTGACAGAGTAGATAGAAACAAGCTTTGGGAAATCCTTAAACAATATGGAGTGAGTGCACATCTAAGAAACCTATGTAGAAGTTTATATTATATAACAACAGTGAATGCATAGTGAGAACGACTGGATGGCACTCCGAACCCTTCACCATAAGATCTGGAGTACGACAAGGTTGTGTCCTGTCCCCTCTCTTATTCGTAACATATATAGAAAACATATGTAAGGAAACCAGCCAAACAGAGACCGCAAGAACACCGCATTACGAGAACACAGAAGAAGAACCATCTGCAAATTATACCATTAGAGAACTCCTGTTTGAGGACGACCAAGCTCTAATAGCAAAATCAGAAGCTGAATTACAAGACCACATGGATAGTATAAACGAAATGTGTAGGGAACATAGCATGAAAATTAGCATAAGTAAAACAGAGGTAATGACTATAACTAAAGAAGAAGAAACAATAACAATTCACCTAAACAAACATCCACTGAAACAAGAGTTTCAAGTACCTAGGAAGTATAATATCATCAAATGGCAAATCAGAAGACGAGATCGAAAACAAGATGCAATAAGGCAAACCAACTCATTGGACAAATGGCACCAATACTAAAGAAGAAACATGTATCAATAACTACTTAGAAAGCACTTTACAGCACAATCTTCCTACCAACTCTATGTTACCAATGCCAAACCTGGACAATGACAGAAAAAGAGAAGAAAAAAATCCTGACAGCAGTCTTGAGATTCCTGAGAAGAATACTCATAGGTATCAAGAAGAGATAAGATCAGAAATGAAGAAATCAGGACTAAAGTGGGTGTTTTAGCTGCGCTAGATTTTATTAGAAGGCAGCAAGTAAAATGGGTTAGCCATGCAAGTAGGTTACCAACTAACAGTATACCATAACAAACAATGATGTACAGACCAGAGGAAAGCAGAGGAAGAAGCCGATCACGTAAACCAGGGAGTCACCAAACTACGGCCCGCGACGTCATTTCATTCGGCCCGCCGACGGTACTCGAACTTGATTGATATAACGTATGGAACATGAGGCGTTGTGATACAATTTAAATGTAAACATTATGTTTAGAATATAGGAGATCTTCACACGTGCGGAGACCTCCTGGCTGCTATTTGTCTTAAATTTACCATTTTCAATTATAAATTATTGTTGTAAATCATAAATATATAATATAAAAATATCATAAATTATTGTTGTAAATTATTGTTGTACATATGTAAATCATTGCAGGGTTTCGGAACATATTCCGAATTGGTTGGACAAGATACTACACACAGAAGATGGTAGCCTAGGCAGGCCGACACACCGGAACAGTCCGGCTTCATCGGTCGGGAGACATGTGCTCGAGACTGGTCACATAGTTGAAAGAGACAGTGCCTTCCGTGTGTTGTTCAACACACAAAGTAGTCGATTGTTAAAGTTTGCTGAAGCTATACTAATCAACCTTCGTAAGCCGTCCTTGTGCAAGCAGAAAGACATGTTAGTCAGTTTAAAATTACCGTGGTAGACTATCAACATTACTGTGCGAACATGTGTATATTTAAGTTTGAAGGATTTATCTAATTAATTCACGTAAGTTGTGTGATTTCTGCAGTATGCACCTGACGAGATGCAGCGAAATATGCCAGGCAATAAATCGTGCAATCTATTGTTTGTGTCTTCGTTATTCAAATAAATTATTGTATCTAGATTTTCTTCTTTATCGTAATGTTTGCTTATTTCGCGCCATCCTTCGCCGTCTCGTGGTATTGCGGCTTACGCTCTGACGTTACCATGGTTTCCATGGCAACACACACACGCGCGCGCATCTTTCCCTCCCCCAGACGCGTACGGCTGTCAACACAGATCCGATGCCCCAGAAATGTTGACTTCTTTTTGCCAGTCATCCATTTTATAGGTAGGTGACAAGGATTTTCTTTGTTTGACAGTGATAGGTAAGTGAACTACATGTGCGAATAGTGGCAATAAAGTGGTAAACATAGCATAAAAATGCCATAGAAGCCTCGTGTTATTGCGAAAATATCCTCTGCTCAGAAGAATTCCCTGGTCAAGGTGTTAATCTAGGCAAGTGTTTTTCAACCTCTTTGCTGGAGCGGATCCTTACGCCAATGTTTACGTTGCATACGGAACTCTGTGCAGTGATTCAGGTGTCTGTCCTACTTTATATAATAAACCAGTTGGGCAGAACTATTGCATTTAGGCGATTTCAGTCTGTTTCGGTGGAACTCCTGGCTGTCACTCGCGGAACACCGGTTGAAAAACTCTGCCCCGGGCTGTTTATTTAGGCCTCCCATATTTATATATTGTGCAATCCTTATTATGAGATATATTTTATTAACTATGGCACCTATAGCCGGCTGCCTGGCCGAGGGGTTAGCAGCTTTCTCCCTTAATCCCGAATACTCTCGTAGTCAACGTGAGCGGACGAGAATTAGAAGTGGTTCGAGTCACGCTAGTGACTTATGAGAGTATGCAGCCGGTCGCTCAGAAAGCAATGGCAAACTACTGAGCGTAATCTTGCCAAGAAATCAACATACAGCTGAAAGATGCTGATGTTGACAGCGATGTCCTGTAAAGGAAAACTTTTTTATTTATGGCACCTATACACTTTATATGTACCTTTGGTGAGCCATAGCTTCATTATGGTTATTAAGAAAAGAAAAGTGGACGCCGAGTGTCACTTTTTCAATGAAGAATGGGGAGTAAAGTACTTCTTTGTGGAAACAAAGGACCGGAAAACCAGATGTGTAAAATGTAGCGAAAGTGTTGCCGTTTTGAAAGAGTACAATCTTCGGCGTCACTACAAAACAAAAACATCTATCAACATATTCACAGTTTTCTCGAAAGTTACGCTTTGAGAAATATGAGTCCACGAAACGTGGTTTAGAAACACAAAGAAATCTCTTCACGAGAAAGTTTGCTGAAAATAAATCTGTCACTCGTACAGGTTACAAAATAGTGCATAAGCTGGCAGAACGAGGAAAACCGTTTACTGATGACAACTTCTTCAAAGAGTGTATGATGGAAGCAGCAAATGACTTGTGTCCTGAGAAAGCCGGTTTGTTTGGAACTATCAGTCTTTCAGCAAGTTCAGTTGTGCGAAGAACAGAAGAACTTCGAGAGAACATAGTGCTACAGATATGCGAGAAAACTAGGAACTTGTTGTGGTATTCTCTAGCGCTGGATGAGTCTACTGATCTCTCGAGTACGTTACTACTTCTCATGTTCATTTGTTGTGTCAATTTGGACTTTAAGATAACAGAAGAGTTGGCATCCGTTTGCGGCATGCATGGAACAACAACTGGAAAAGGCATTCTCATGGAAGTGCAAAACGTTTTGCAAGACTATAACCTTTATTGGAATCAGCTTCAATGCGTTACAATCGATGGAGGAAAAAACATGACTGGAGTGAGGAAGGGTCTGATGTGGCAGATCAGGTCTCAGTTGGAAGATTTGCAAATTCCGGGCGCTCTGTTCATACACTGCATCATACATCAGCAAGCTCTCTGTGGAAACGACTTTGATATATCTCTTGTGTACTGAAACCGGTCGTTTCTGCTGTGAACTTCATTCGGGGACATGCAGTCAATCACCGTCAGTCCCAGGCCTTTCATGAAGAAATTGGTTCTCAATTCTGTGACTTGCCTTATCACACATCAGCGAGGTGGCTTAGCTGAGGCAAAGCCCTGTTTTGTGTTTACAAGCTCCGAAACGAAATAGATGTTTTCCTCACTGAAAAGATAGAGCTGATCCACAGCTGTCAGATCCTATCTGGCTGTAAAAATTGTCGTTTTTGGTCGTCATCACATCCCACCCATATGAATGAACTGAATTTGAAACTTCAGGAAAAAGATAACCTCGTCTGTGATTTCTACATAATCATCAAAGGATTTAGGAGAAAGCTATCATTGAAGCACAACTGGAAGGAGAAAACGTTTCTCATTTTCACTGTTTTAAGAGTTTTGAGCTACAATCGCCGAAGTTGTCAACCTCGATATTCCGAGAAAAAAAAATTATTGTGACTTTAAGAAGCATTTTTCGGAGAGATTTTCAGATCTTGACAGAATTGAGAGTGACATTCGTCTGTTCCAGAATCCGTTTGATTGCAACCTTGATTATGTGCTAGTTGAACTACAGTTGGAGCTCATTGATTTACAAGCAAATAACTTGTTGAAAGAGAAGCACAGAGAAGGAAAACGTGTTGAATTTTACCGCTGCTTAACTGATGTTGAGTTTCCAAAATTGAAGAAATTTACCTCTTGTATGGCATTAGTGTTTGGAACAACTTATGTCTGTGAGCAAATATTTTCAAAAATGAAGTATTTGAAGTCAACACATCAAACGAGATTGACTGATTAATATTTGAAAGCAATTCTCTTGATTGGATGCAGCAATTCCAAACCAAACATTAATGATATCTTGAAAGCCAAATATCAGTTTCACAAATCTCACTAATCTATTTTGCTGCTTAGTTTGTGAGATTCGGACATGTGCACACAAGGTCTGATGTAACTATCCTTTTTCTAACGTCGCCTTCTTTGATAACTTATTTTTAGTGAATAAATATGTTGGTTGTCTGTTTTCTTGTGCATTGCACGCCACTCATCCATGATTAACTTCGTTTTTCGTCTTTTTTTCCTGGAGCTTTCGTTCTGGCTTGCAGGTATTGTTAAAGTTAGTTGCATATCCTTTACAGGACGTTTGCAGTCAAAACCAGTATGTTTTTGCTGTTGTTGATGTCTTGGCAAGTTTACTTTCAGTAGTTTGCCATTGCTTTCTGAATGACCGGCACCAATACCATAGCGTATAACACCAGCGCAACGCGGTCTGCTGCCAAATCGCTCACAGCTGTGTTTCAAACGCGGGTACACGGGATTACGAACCGCGTCCGTAAGACCTTCGCCACGGAGGGCGGCGCAATTAGTGTACAGAATGAGTATCCGTCTCACGCTCGTCATTTTGTCAGTTATTCGGCCCGCCGTGAAAAAAAGTTCGGTGGCCCCTGACGTAAAGGATAGACGCAGGGAATAACGGAGTCCATGGGAATATCGATACATGAAGCCCATAAGCGGGCACTCTCCCGATGTTTATACTTTACCTCGACACCGCAAGGCACAAGAGGAACATGATTAAATGATGAGATGATGGGTCTCAGCAAAGTTCTCTGCGCTTGCATTATAATTATATTACAACATATCTGAGGAATTTCAAGCTGGTATTAAAAATAGAAAATAGTGATAAGCCTAGAGGGTGGTTATAACCACGTTCTCTTTGACTAACTCATGAACCATCCATCCATCATGTGCCATGCCGGAAAGCGTGGGCGGTCATGATTCGCTATTTCACTCGATCACCAGAGTCATGGATTAGCTCAGTGTTCCTGTCTCGACCATGACTCGTGAACATGATTATTAAATTCATGGCGATCTGGAGTTTGCGTTGACTGTTACGATAGTATAATGAAACAAAAATGGCATTTTTATAAGATCCTACGACACACAAAAAACAATCACAAGTAGTAAAGATATCTGACTTGCGCCTCAGTCCATCTAAACATAATAATCAACGTTGGGGGTTATAGATGTACATTATATAATTCTTCTTCTTCTTCTGCGTTCATCCGGAGGTTGTTTTTTTTAGGACGTGATTGCGTTGTGCCTGTTTACAGCAGAGCTGTCGGCCGTTAGGCCGACACATCCGACTTCTGTCGGCATTTGTTGACCGGGTTAACCTTCCCGGGGGTTTCTTAGGACGTTTCACTTTCACTGTTGTGGTGTTATCCCCCATCCCAGCTGGCCCATATAGAACAGCCAAAGATATTCTGGTCAGTCCTCAAGGGAAGGCAGGGGCAGACCATGGGCATTCCCTGCCATCCAAGGAGGCTTCCATACTTGCAGAGTCGACACACATCGCTCTGGTACTGGGCTCACCCAAGGAATCGTCACGTCCTGCACATGGATGCTTAGCCTCACTTCCGTATATTGGGCCTTCCGTTCACCATAGGCTGTTCCTCCGGAAACCAGAAGTATGCAGTCTACACAGTGAGCTTTCGATTCGGACTTTCCACGTAATGGATTTGCTATCCAAGCAATATTCCATTTCGTGCCACTAGGACACTTTTACGAAGCCCACACAGTGGGCGTTTGATTCGGACTTTCTACGTAATGGATTTGCTATCTAAGCAATATTCCATTTCGTGCCACTGGGATACTTTTCCACCTTTCATGAAGCTCACATAGTGGGCTTTTGATTCGGACTTTCCACGTAATGGATTTGCTATCCAAGCAATATTCCATTTCGTGCCACTATGACACTTTTCCACCTTTTATGAAGCCCACACAGTGGGTTTTTGATTCGGACTTTCCATGTAATGGATTTGCTATCCAAGCAATATTCCATTTCATGCCTCTGGGACGCTTTTGTAACTGACATGGGTACCTGTGGTATGAAGTGTGGCAGTCTGCATACTTCTTCATGCACCTTAAATGTCAACCTGAATGTAGTTAAAGTAAGCTGCAGTCAACTTGAGCTTGTTGATATCTCCATAGAGCTTGTCCTCAAATGAAGCAGGTGTGGGCCAAAATATCTTTCTCTGTTCTGCATATACTGGGCACTCCTGCAGCAAATGTTTAGCTGTCATTTTACCAGTTCCACAATTACATTCATCGGTATCTCCTATCTTTAGTTTATTGTACAAGTGAAAACTAAGACAAGTACCAATAAACCAAGTATAAATAATAAAACACAACACAAGTTTCCGACGTTTCGGTAGTCAATAGCTTTGTCAAGTGCAATACAAATATAAGTAAATAAATATAAAATTAAAACAAATAACAAATGTACATTAAAATATATTGGGGATATTTACAGAGGGGAAGATGAAGGGCGAGTGTGTGACTTCAATGGATAGCAATAATGAGGAGAAGTTTACGTGAATAATAGTAATTAATAGAACTAAACATAAGACCGATGAAAAAGTTAAAGATAGACTATTATATAGACATAACGCGACAAAGAAGGGAACATAGTCAAGGGTAACAAGAAACAAGAGGACCTAAGATAAATCGTGGCATTCACTATATAATTTATTCTCACTGGATTGACATACCTCATACAGAAAATCCAGTGGCTCTCCATTTTCATTCTGACAGAACTGTTCCAATTCCAATTCCATTTTCAAAACAAAAATTCCAAATTCGGCCTCGTTCAAACCTGCTTTCTCAGCGGTGGCTATTGTTGAGGTCCGTGGTTTTTGTGGGTTCATGCACCCTAATTCTTGTCTTGTGAGTCCTACCTCGGACTGGTTATGTTGGTTTGTGTCTGTGACGTCAGCTGGGGGATCGTTCGGCGGCTATTCTTTGTGCTCGTCTGCTCTTGTGGTTCTCTTTGTTGGTGCAGGCTTCTGGCTCGTCTGGGTACAGTCCTTATAAGAACTTTTTATTTGGCCTTTTTGTCTCCTTTTTTGTGTAGTTTCTGTTGGAGCTTTTCGACGTTTCCATTTTCCTCCTTGCGCCTGTTTTCACTTTCGAGTTTTGAGTTTCTGTTGCTTTTCGAGTTTTCCTCCGCTGTCATCCATGGGTTTCTCTCTCCGTCTTCTATGTAGTACGAGTAGTCAGGGTCATAATCAGGTTCATAGCGTCTATCTGGGTATTCTACCGGTCTCCTGAGTTTCTTGGGTTTCTTCTTTTCTTTTTCATCCCAAAACCTTTTGAATTCCTGGTGCCTGAGTACCTCCAGTCTTGCACCTTCTCGGAGCTCCTCCATGGTAAATTCCCGTGGTCTCTCCGTGCCGTCATCAGGGTGCTCATCTCGGTTTACTTCGGATGTCTGGCGAGATACTGGTTTTCCTTTGTCTGCTTCGAGCGCCGCGGTTGGGCTGCTGGCTGTAGCTTGCGGTTCAGGCTCGGTCTCTTGGCTTTCATCTTGCGGTTTCTCTGTGAGTTCTTGTATAGCTTCTGCTGGTTTGTTTTGGAAGAGTTGCATTTCAGCTTCATGCAATTCTCTTTCGGTCTTGATCATTTGTAGGATTTCTTCGTTCTCCTTCTTCATCTCGGTCATGCGCTCCATCTCCTGTTTGATGTTTTGCTGTATCTCCTTCATTTCAGCAAGCAGTTTTTCATTGTCGCTGGTTTGTGACGATGTTAGGAGTAACTTGATTTGCTTCTTTAGCTCGTCTATTTGGCTTTACAGTTGGGCTCTTTCCGCTTGTGAGCAACCCGTGTCTGTCTCGCCCCTCCGCATTGCTTCCTTGAATGGTGTCTTTGTGGTAATTGCGATCTTTAGGGCGTCTCTGTGTCGTTGCAGGTACGGACAGCCCAAGTATCTTGCTCCATGCTTGCCCAGGCAGTTGGCGCACTTTCGTTTGTTGTTGGGTGCTCGGAAGTCCGTGTCCAACTTGGCCAGCGGACACTCCTTGAAGGCGTGGTGGTCGGCGCAGTACCGACAGATTTCCGTATAACTGCAAGACGTTGCTCTGCTGTGGCCGGCCCTCTGACATCTGGAACATTGGGTGATCCTTGGGATGAATCACTCTGACTGCTGCATTCTCTTGTTGATGGTTACTGTGATCGGCATCTGGCTGCCCTCTGGCGTCACCCAGGCCAAGGTTGTAGGAATCTTGGAGTAGGTGAGAAGCCGCTCCGCCTTCAAGAATCGGATGTGCGGATTCTCTTCTCGTAGCTGCTTCGGGATTTCTTCGTCTGATAGTTCCACTTGGATACGCTTGACAACAGTGGCGTCACTGGGGTTGGTGTCACCCAGTGCGGTAAACTCTTGGTGTCACCCCTCTAGACTTTCACCATGGTCTTCTTCCGAGTGTTCCTGTACCATATATAATCGCATATAGTAATGTTTATAAAATAAGTCAAAAAGTTAATAAGGACATAAGAAAGAAAACAAATTGAACAATATAACTTCAATACTTCAGGTAAAACATAAATAAAGAACTTCGACAAACTCGGACAAAGTTAAATTTTTGTTATTTTGCTATGTCTGCTTTGTCAAATTTGCAATTTTTTTATTTTGGTGTCACCCCTTGATGGTGTCACCCGGTGCGGCCCGCACCCCCCGCACCCCCTAGTGACGCCCCTGCTTGACAACCCACTTGTTTGTCGGTGAATCGGTGTTTCCGACTCTGGTGTCATTCTCCTCTCTCTGCTTCTCAGTAGGTTTGGCTCTTGTATGTGGTGGGCTGTCAATCTTCTCCCTCGTGGTAGCTTCAGTAATAGTTGTAGTTTCAGGTTCTTTGATGCAGCTAGCAAGCAGGCAGAACTGTCCGTACCATGTGGTTTTATAGCAGTGATTAACCACCTTCCCCACCCGACGCACACGCACCTTATGATTCCAGGAATTAAAATGCTTAGAAACAGACTTTAAGTGGGTTGTACTATGTCCTTGTTTTCCCTAAATCGATCCGCTAGAAGTCTGTCACATTTCTTACAGATTATTGTGTACGTGAGGTTGAGAGATGTAAGGAAAACGAGTATTTTTTTTTTTTTTTCAAGTAAAAGATAAGCTTTTTTTTTTTTTAAGTGAAAGACCCTTTACATGCCTTACGGCGCACCGGGCATACGTTGCTAGACATATGTTTATATACCAGTTGGCATATGTGGGTGGGTGATGCCATCAGTATCACGCCTGCCGCTTTAACTTTCCAAGACATTTACTGGTACCAATTTTAGGCTGGGTCGACCTAGGACCCAGGTAAATTTTTAAAATTCGAGTCCATCCCAATGCGGATTGAATCCATGACCACTGGGACATAGTTTAGCCACTCCGCTACCGCGGCTGCCAAGTAACAACTACCCTTAGGTAAAAAAAACCACGGGTGCCGTCCGCCACTGCACGCTGAGGGGGTTACTGCGGAGGGGATACGAGCACTAAAGGGCTGAACTGTTCGATGTGCAGTGAAGATAATCTAACTGTAAATGCAATTGCATGTTCGCTGTAGAACTAAGTTGACTGCTATGGAAATCCTGGGTCCAGCCCCACGGAAACATAAAGACTGGTTTAATGAAAATTCCGAAGACATTAACTAATTGCTGGCTGAGAAACACCTTCTCCACAAGGCATACTTAAACGACCCCAAGTCAACATTAAAAAAATGCCTTCAATAATATCCGGAGAGTAGTGCAGCAGAAACTTTGGCACACGCAGGACTCCTGGCTGAGAAACAAAGCTGAGATTCAAGGCTTTGCTGGCAGACATGATCTTAAACATTTTACGACTCACTGAGAGTGGTCTATGGTCCTACATCACCTGGCATAGTTCCCCTCCTTAGTGCAGATGGTGGAACATTGATCACCGATAAGAATGAAATCCTTCAACTCTGGGCAGAGCATTTTAGCAACATCTTGCCATCCTAAGAAAGCTAAGTGGAACCACATGGGGAGCCAATGGGAAAATACTTAGCAAAGTTTATCAACAGAGCATACGACCACGCCTGGAATACGGGTCAACTGCGTGGTGTTCGGCATCAAAAACCACACTACAAGAGCTGGACAAAGTGCAAAATCAAGCACTTAGAGTCACCACAGGAGGGAGATAGGGAAATGGAGAAGATAGGGAGGACACAAGCACTGAGTGAGCGCAGAGATACGAAAAGCTAATACAAGCAGAAAAGTTCCTCAGCTTGCCAGGCACCCTATGAAGAACAGATTTGAACACCTAGCTATGGGGCGGTTGAAAAGAAGTAGTTTTATCCACCAGGCCAAACGACTCTGCAGAGAAACCACCGAACTGCCCACAGTTGGAATCCCTCTAACAACTATTCCAGAGCGAACTCCATGGAAAGATGAGCATAGATTATCATTACAAATCCAGACAAAAGTGAGAGGAATATTTGACAAGGAAAAACAGAACAGTGTGCAGCGCAGAACAGCCACTCTCAGCTTCCTTGATGAAGAATACCCACAGGACCTCTGGATCCGAGTCTACACAGATGGGTCAGCACAAAATGCTGTTCGAAATGGAGGAGCGGGAGTATACATAGAATACCCAAATAATACTAGGGACACAGCTAGAGTACCAACAGGAAAGTACTGCCATAACTACGATGCTGAAATTGAGGCAATCAAGATAGCAGCAGAGAAATTACTAAATACCAGCAATGGTACACAACCTGTGGTGCTATTGACAGATGCGAAATCAGTACTCGAGGCGCTCCTGTCTGGGAAATTGCCAGTACTAAGGACACTACTTTCTGAACTTAGTAGTCAGCATAAGGTCACCATACAGTGGATACCATCCCACTGTAGAGTACCCGGAAACGACAGAGCTGATCAATTGGCTAAGGGAGGAGCCAAAGAAGAACAGCCTGTTGTGCCCGTTACATACCACCAAAAGAAAAGAATGATCAAATCAGTCAGAAAGCCACCAAAACCTGCTCAAGATGACTACCACGTTATGGACAGACCAGAACAAGTCATTATTCTGCGCCTCAGAACAGGGCACAATAGATTACGCAACCACATGTATACAAAATTCAAGATTGGTGAAACAGCCATGTGCACATGTGGATTGGCGTCGCAGACAGCAGTGCACATACTCCAAGACTGCCCAAAATATAACATATCTAGGCAAACCTACTGGCCTAGAGAGACGACAGTGGAAGATAAACTCTATGGACCGCTGTGTGAACTGAAAAATACAGTTAAATTCATATAAAAGACAGCATTGCAGTTATAGACATATTTCAAGCGAACGAAAGAAGAAGGAGAGCAACATATTGAAAGCAACCTCCTCCATCCATGATGAAACCATCAATTGCCGTCCACAAGTCCTCACTATTGATACTCTTGATGACCTGCCAACCATAGTGGAAGTAAACAAAGCTATCCTGCAACTTTCCAGCGGCAAGGCGCCTGGTCCTGACTCCATCCGGGCAGAGATATACAAAGCAGGTGGGCCGTTTCTAATAGAGCAGCTTCACCAAGTATTTACAAACATATGGGTGAACGGGACCATGCCAAACGATTTCAAGGATGCGTCAATAGTCCACCTTTACAAAAGTAAAGGAAACCGCCAATCCTGTGACAACAATCGAGGCACATTCTTGCTCTCAATTGCCGGAAAGATACTCGCCAGAATTTTTCTCAATCGCCTCACCGCCCATCTTCTTCTTCTTCTTTGCGTTCATCCGGTGTGTTTTTTCAGATGTGATTGCGGTGTGCGTTAGGCACCCTTGAGTCGAAACCCTTAGGTCAACACATCCGGCTTTTGCGTGCATTTTTGACCAGGTTAGCATTCCTGGGAGACTCTCACTTTTGTGGTACCGTCCACCTCCCAGCTGGTCAAGTTGGAACAGTCGAAGACTTCACGGTCATATCCCTCAAAGGAAGGCAGGCACAGTCCATAGCATTTTCCGCCATCCTGGGTGGCTTCCATAATTGCAGAGCCAACACATAGCGCTCTGGTGCTGGGCTCACCGAGGGACTCGTCACGTCCTGCTCATGGCTGCTTTTATTTCTCACTTCAATATATTGCGCATTTCGTTCGCCCCGGGTCGTTCCCGCACAAACCAGACAGGTCTGCAGATGATATCCACTCAGCTAATTTTCGACACGGACATATGCTTGTCGTTGTGCTCGTCAGAGCTGTTCCGGGCACGACGGACATTCGGAAAACTACCTAGTCAGAGCTGTTCCGAACAAGAGCGGCATTCGGAAACTAGGTAGTCAGAGCTGTTCCTAGCACGAGAGACATTCGGACGAGACATTTCACTCGGACGTAAATGCGTAGTGCCAATTTTTATTTTGCCACCCGTAGGACGGCACTTCCAGCTTCGCTGGGAATTTTTTTAATGAGGTTAGCCTTCCTCGGGTTTCGAGGTACGTTAGACTTATTGTTGTGATGCCGCCCACACCTCAGCTGGTCAAGATTGAGCGTCAATGACATCACGGTCAGCCCTCAATGGGAAAGCAGGGGCAGACCATGGGCATCCCCTCGCTATCCAAGGGGGCTTCTATAATTGCAGAGCCGGCACATATTGCTCTGAGACTGGGCTCACCCGAGGAGTTGCCTCGTCCTGCTCATGGCTGCTTTAGTTCCTCACTTCCATGTTTTTGGCATCTCGCTTGCCACTGGTCGCTCAAGCACATACCAGGAACGGTCAGTCTGCGGGCGACATCCACTAGGTAAGCTTTCGCTTTGGACTTCGGACCACGCAATGGATTCGCTAGCCGTGCGTTCCATTTCGTGTTATTGAGACGTTTTTCCACCTTTGTCTACACTCTCTATGAATTAGATACAGTTTTCGTAAAAATTTCATTCGACTGGGGGACTTCTTCAACCTTTTTGTACTCGCTCACGAGGTAGGCTACATGTGCTGCCGGCTCAGCACCTTACCTCCGTACAGCAGTAAGCAAGAAACGGCCAGGCCCTCTCATCCGGGGATCCCTCATATCCCCCAGTTGAGAGCCTCCGGACAAGTATCTGAACTGGGCATGTAGCGTGCTCAGTATCGTTTCGTGTTATTGAGACGTTTTTCCACCTTTGTCTACACTCTCTATGAGTTAGATACAGTTTTCGTAACCGTTTCATTCAACTGGGGCACTTCTTCAATCTTTTTGTACTCGCTCACGAGGTAGGCTACATGTGCTGCCGGCTCAGCACCTTACCTCCGTACAGCAGTGAGCGAGAAACGGCCAGGCCCTCTCATCTGGGGATCCCTCATATCCCACAGCTGAGAGCCTTCGGACAAATATCTGAACTGGGCATGTAGCGTGCTCAGTATCTCACCTCCATTTTTCGGTAGGTGAGTATCGGCCCGGCTCTCTCATCCAAGGGTAGTAGCTTAGAGGCGTTCAGCTACATCTCTCAGATGGAGGCCTTTTGGTAAGTGTCTGGATCAAGTTTGTGGCTTCGTGCACCTGAGTTTACATTTTGACTGCTATCCTCAGTCTACCTGCAGAGCAGCAGGTTGTGTCTCTCTTAGTCTGGTCCCTATCTCAAGAGCTGTCCAATATGTAGTTTATATCCATTGGCACAACGCTTGGGGTCAGTGGGACACTCAAGCTCCCCCACCGCGGCAAGGTGGAGACACATCGGGGGAGCACAGCCCATCTCATATAAGGTCTTCTCCCTGAGAGTCAATGTGGCTTCAGAAAAGAACGAGGAACAGTTGACATGATTTTCGCTACAAGACAGTTGCAAGAGAAATGTCAGGAACAGAACTCCTAAATGTTCTCCACTTTCATTGATCTTACCAAGACTTTTGATACAGTAAGCAGAGAAGGACTGTGGAAGAGTATGGCGAAATATTGCTGTCCGCGAAAGTTTATCCAAATAGTGCGGTTATTTCATGATGGTATGCAGGCAAGAGTACATGGAAATGGTGAAATGTCTGAGCCCTTTCCTGTCACCAATGGAAAGAAGCAAGGCTGTGACCTTGCACCAACATTTTTCAGCCTCGTGTTTTCAGCTATGCTAACGAATGCCTTCGAAAATAACGCCACTGGAATAGACTTAAACTACTGCATGGATGAAAAGTTGTTCGGCCTCAGAAGGTTTAAAGCTAAAACCAAAACTACCAGCGACACCGTCAGAGAGCTCCTGTGTGCTGATGATTGCGCTCTAATGTCAACTCAGAGGTAGACATGCAACACAGTGTTTCAGCTTTCTCATATGCCTGTGCCAACTTTGGACTCAAATATCAACTTGGATAAGATTGTAATTATGAACCAGCCAGCTCCAGGGATTAAATTCACCTATCTAGGCAGCACTGTCACAAGCTGCTACAATTGATGACAAAGTGAATGCAAGAATCTCCAAGGCCTGCGCGGCCTTTGGCAGACTGCACAATTATGTATGGGACATAAATGGAATAAGCCTGCAAACAAAGCTGAAAGTCTACAAGCAGTCGTACTATTCACATTGCTATATAATTGTAAAACCTCGACTGTTTACCAACGACACCCCAGGAAATTAAACCACTTCCACACACAGTGTGCCTTAGGAAGCTATTGGAGATTAAATGGCAAGACAAGAGCCCAGACACTGAAGTCATAGAAAGAGCGTTAATGCCCAGTATCCACACTTTACTAATAAACAATCAGATTCGCTGGGCTGGTCACTTGACTCGCACGCCAGATCACAGACTCCCTAAACGATTTTTTTTACTGTGAGCTGCGGTATGGTAATCGCTGCCAAGGCGACCAGAGGAAATGCTTAAAAGAAACTCTTAAGATCTCAATAAAGACTTTTGGAATTCATCACGACACTCGGGAGACTAGTTTAGTTTAGTTTTATCGATGGATCAACATGACAGCACACAGGTGTAACCCAAAAGTGATAAAGGGGTGGGGGGGGGGACGAGAGAGGCTCTGCCAAAGACCGAAATTCGTGGCGTACATCATAATGCAAGGGTGCAGTCACTTGTCAAGCAAACAGGACTGCATGAGCTGTGAAAAAAAGGCTGGACAGAAAAACCACTGCAGGAGATCCTTTTCCTGGAACGTTAAGCATTCTTTGTCCACATTGTCAAAGAACATTTCGAGCTAAAATAGGCCTTACCAGCCATCTTAGAACTCACGGCTCCAAACTTCCAACCACACTGGATGAATTGAATGGTCGTCTTCATTCTTGATGGACTAACAACAACAAGTTAACCCCGTCAATAACTGGTGTAATGTATTTAAAGCACTAATAAATCCCACAAAAACAGCGGTGGTACATTTCCCCATCAACAAGCCTATTATTAATATAGTTACGTCGTTTGTAAAACTGTGGGATCGAGGCTATTGAAACTAACTTAATTGAATACTTAGGATGAAATTTGATCGCGGCTTTTGCTTCAAAACAAATCATTGATGAAGGCTCACAAAGGTCGTCAAAGGTCGTATAGCAATGAGAGTCATCGTGGCTGTCACATAGCTCACCGTCTGCTGGCGTTTCGATACCAAGCACAGGTCATCTCCACCACTGAATACTCACTGCCAGCCAGATGCTAACTGTATGACTCGTGAGGGTATAAAAACAATTATTTTTTGGCACACAACACGACAATTGGTTTAAGATTGTCAATTTTCGCTTATTATCATAAGAAACTATTAGCTAGTTAGTTAGTTAGTTAGTCGACAGATCATCCTCGTTGCACATCGGACCATTCAGTCCATAAGTGCTCGGATCCCCTCCTCAGCAAATCCCGCAGCGTGTAGCGGCTAACGACGCCAGTTCTGTGTTGGTTTATCAATCTTCTTTGGCTTCCTGCGTAGTGTTCTTGTTTGGCCACCCCTCTTTTAATTTGCTGCTCTCGCAGTCTGGCCATTGTTGTAGATTCACAGTCATCACTTGGTTCTTGCAAAAGTCTCACTTCTCGTAGAGCATTCAGAATGTCAGCCTGGTCCATGGCGCGTCCGCCCTCAACAGTAGCCTCACCTGCGAGCTTGTCAGCCCGCTCATTTCCTTGTACTCCCGCATGCCCTGGCACGAAGATGAAACTAATCTTTGCCAGCCGAGACCGCTTCAGAGGCAGCAACCATTCTCTTCGGATCGACCCCTCCTCTATCCTCTTGATCATGTTCATTGAGTCGCTAAGGAAACAAGCCCTAGTGAATGTCTGTGTCTCGAGCCATGTTATTGCTTTACTTACTGCCATGACTTCCATGGTCAGGCTACTTGTGGTTTCAGTGAAAGCACCAGAGTCCTCCTTCACAATTCTCCCTCCGGCCCGAGCTGTAAAGGCCCATGAGCTTCTCACATGTCGGATGACCGACCCATCTGTGTAGATGACCGCGTCACTGTCTAGCGAATTCTCGAAAATCAACGCTTGTACTTCAGCCTCAACAGCAGCCGGATTTTCTTGTCTGCATTTTCTATCTAGTTGGATGCAAACTGAAAAGGATGTGCAGAAGTCTGTTGGCACTTGCACCCACTCCTCGCCAGGTTCTAAGTCCTCAAGTGAACACACCTGTTGAAGAATGTCCTCGGCTTGACCCATCCACGACCGTCCTCTTTTTAACCTGCTGCCCTTCACCTTCCTAATTTCACTATGCAGTGGATGCTGTGTGTTTGCGTTAATTCTGAGGTAGGCGCGTGCCCTGCAAACTTGCATTCTCTCTTCAATGGTTGGAAAATCAAGAAGGTAGCGCATCGCCCTGCATGCTGTATCTCTTGTACATCCAAGAATAATGCGCATAGCTTCATTCTGTATCCTTTCCATCCTTTCTATCTGCTTATGGCTGACAGTCAGGATTGCCATTGCATACTCCAAAACAGACATGACCAGCCCCTCGTACAGAAGACATAGATGGCGCTGCTCACAGTTTGCTGCCGCCATCACCCGCATCGCTGCCAAACCCCGCTTGGCCTTTGTTATCACCTGGTCTATGTGCACATTATAAGCAAGGCTTCGATCAAACCGTATCCCCAGGTAATTCATTGCCTGCGTTCTTTCCACCGTCTCTGAACACAGCATTACAGTTGGTGTTGGATTGTTGACAATATGATTATTCAACGAGAACCAAGTCACTGCTGCCTTTGTTGGGTTGACCATTGCCCCAGCTTCATCACACCAAGTACTTATGCGATTGAGTTCGGTTTGTAGCTCCACAGCAACCTCCTCTCTATCCTTACCCTGACGATACACTAACACATCATCGGCATATGACAATGTCCTGCCAGGTCCAGTGATCTGCTCACTGGTGATTCTTACTGTGTAGGCGTTGAACAGTACCGGAGATAATGGTGATCCCTGTGGTAGGCCAGGATATATTGTTGTTGGTTCCGAAGTCCAACTGCCACATCTAAAAACTACTTTCCGTTGGAAGAGAGCTGCAGCGATCCAACTAAGGAGGAATGGACTTACGTTTAGTTCAAGAAGCTGAAACATTAAAAAATCCAGTGGTACTCTGTTGTATGCGTCCTCAAGATCAATCGCTGCAGCAACGGTTTCAGTGCCTGAGTGGAAACCTTCATAGACATCATGGGCAAAGACTGCTGCATTGGTCCAGGTTTCTCTTTTTGGACGGTACCCACCCAGGGTAGGTGGGAAAACACCTTGCCTCTCTAGTTGGCTTGATATTTTCCTGGCAATTACCTTCTCCAGCAGCTTGCCTATTGTATTCTGCATGGTTATAATTCGATATCCCTGAATTTTCTTGTGGTCTTTGTCAGGCTTCGGCAAGGGAATCAGATAGCTGTGTAACCATTCCTCCTTGATGCTAGCACTCCCTATACTGTTGTTGTACATGTCTGCTAGTTTCTCTAGCTCATTGTCGGTACACCTATTTATGTCGTCGTATCTTATGCCATCAGGACCTGGAGCACTGTTTTTTGATCGTCGAAGCACAGCCTTGATTTCTTGCACTGTCACTGTGTCTTCATCCGAAGTGTTCTGGGCCTTGCATCTGTCTGAGGTGACCTCCTTGGCCAGATTCCGGCCTCCCATGTCTGTCTGGTTGCTCTGCTCAAGGTAGCGTTCAAAGAGGGCTTTGCCCTTGTCCTCGTCAGTCCTCTGCCAGATGAGGTCAGCACCTTGGAAGTCAGAAATGCTCTTATTCTTGACTACACCACTCATGCTTTTATGTAGTCGCCAGAACAATTTCAGTGACTTGTCTGTGCTTACTCTTTGACACACCTCTGCCCATTTTTCGCTTTTAACCACCGTGACCAGTTTTTTGAAATAGCTTACTTTTGTGTGCATCTCTCTTTCTAAGTGCAAGCAGGGACTAGGATGACCAGCTCTGTTCTTCTTGGCATTTTGCCATCTCCTTACAGCACTACGCTTTTCCACCCAAGCCTTCTCCACCTCGAAACTCCACCACGGTGGCTGCTCCCAGCTTTTTTTCCTTTTCTTCCTGCCCTGAAACGTTCTGCGCTTGTCACGTCTTATTTTACTCACCACATCTTGCCCTGTACTGTCATACTGGAACGTCTTTACCTTTAGCTTGTGCTGCCTGGTTCTGCCTTTCTCCACCAATATGCTGCATGGGTGGTGGTCGCTGCCATGGTGTCCTAGGACACCCCATCTACACACTGTAGTGAGTGAAGGTGAAACTAGCGCCAGATCAATAGCACTGTCCTCATCGCCTGGACGGCTTGCTGTCCTGGTGACACAGCCACTGTTGATACAAACCAGGTCGATGGTTTCCAGTGCAGTCTCGAGCTCCTCCCCTTGTGTATTGGAGGAAGTGTTTCCCCATGATCTGCCTTTAGCGTTGAAGTCACCACAGAAAATAACATTTCTCTCGTGGCCTAATATGCCACTTAAGCACTGCCACTTCTGGGCGTCCACACTCGCATTGCGGGCATAAACATTAACCAACACGAATGGTGTACTGGAATGAACTCTCAACGCCTGTATTTGTATATCGTCACTGTTCCAACTGGACATGTCTAGCTCTGACGCCACCATGCTGTCGCGAACGAGAATCGCCGTTCCCAGATGTCGTCTGTTATAGAAACATTTGAAGCCGGCAATTCGGAGTAGCTGATCGCCCAGTCTCGTCTCCTGGAGTGCTACAATGTCGTTCCTGTAAACTAGGGTTTCTAAAATAGAGCCCCGTTGTTTTACACTGGCACAGTTCCAATATAGAATACGGATGTTCCTGAGTCCTAGACGGTGACACTTGAGTCTAAAACGTCTCAAGCCACCGCGCTTACCTGGCTTCTTTTTCCCTGCGCGGCTACCACGCCGCTTC
The DNA here is from genome assembly GCA_963921405.1 of Cepaea hortensis. Classification (NCBI taxonomy): domain Eukaryota; kingdom Metazoa; phylum Mollusca; class Gastropoda; order Stylommatophora; family Helicidae; genus Cepaea; species Cepaea hortensis. Next base: position 65,817,128 of record OY992885.1, read on the forward strand.
GGTATGTTGACTGCTGATCGTTCGGAAAACACACGTTGTTCCGCCATGTTGAAAAAACGTAAACACTGACTTTTGATTGAGAACCACACACGCTGCTGAAAATTCACTCAAGGATGGCTTCGCTCGATGCACGAACTCCGTAGCACCCGCGCAGATCTTGAGTAGAAACTCCTGGTTTTACATCCTGGCACACCAATTACACGCAAGAAATGAATAAATCTAAACTAATAGCTTTTTGGCACATAAGGGTGATATAGCTGTTAGGTCCAGTGGTTGGTGTCACAGAGCACCGCGTTACCATCCCAGAATACTTTCTAGGTCTACAATCTAATGGGCTAATTAGAGGAATAAAGATTTAATCACGCTTCTCAATGTATATCCAGTCATGACGTAAGGTTGCACACAAAGCGGACAAGTAAAGACAACCACCACGGTCTCCTGACTACGTAGCAACGAAAGCAATTTGACGCCAGCACTGTTAACCAACATAATACAAGTGGACGTCGATAAGACCACGGTCATAGGTATGGATAGACACTCAGGCAGACGTGAGACGCTCAGGAGGATACAACAGTCAAGCTGATAAACATGCCGGTCCAAACGAGCTGTTGAATAGAGGCAATTAATTATCTGTAGAAAGTGCGGGATGTCAGAATGATAATAACACTACAAGACGTGCAGACTGAATGAAGTTTTAAACGGATCGCGGCTGTCAATTAAAACTGAGAATGAGTAGTTTGAAGGAGACGCAGACGGTGCCAACGAGATAAGGGCGTTTGTCGTACTTAGAATAAATATGCTGGCCTAGATCGGTTCATTTAAGATTCGTCAGATTTTAAGCACAAATATGAACAATCTCAACGTATGCTTTCTTTATAGAGAAGTCTGAGCCGTTTGCTGTTAGATGTTTCTAGGAATATTAGTTATAGCCTGTAAACTTCGAAACCTTCATCAGTCGGTTGTTGTAGGCTATTTCTTTGAGATTATAGTATCATCTGTGAACTAGTATTCTTCAGTTTGCTGTCTATATCATATTGCTGTAGGTGTTATTCTTACTATTTAAATGTTTGCATATCCTTTACAGGACATTGCTGTCAACATCAGCATCTTTCAGCTGATTGTTGATTTCTTGGCAAGATTTCGCTCAGTAGTTTGTCATTGCTTTTTGAGCGGCCGGCTCACATACCCCTAAGTTACCGACGCGTTTCGAACCACTGCTGATTCTCACCGTCGTCACGTTACTTACGAGAGTATACGAGATTACGGAGAAAAGTCGCTAACCTCTAGGCCAGGAAGCCGGCTATTCTTACTATACCCGAAATAATATACGATGCTAGGACTATGCTCCTTACATATTTCTTTAATGTTTATATGTCTCATTTTGTATGTATACAATATTATTAGTAACTCATTGTTATGCCTTTATTAGGAATATCATTATATGCCTATTTCGAATTTGCATACTTTATGTTTATCTGATGTTTGAGATGCAAATTGTCATATGGTAACTCACAAGAGGAATTGGGTGAATTGTTATTGGATTCTTATGTGCAGCACTCATTGGCATATAGCCTATTGATTGTGTTTGAAGCAGAGATATAGTGGTGCAAACGTCACCCACAGTCGGTATAGGGTGTATGGTGTGCTTAGCCCTTCCAGTGTGTGGTGAACGAGCGTTCATCGTAGTTGACTTAGGCTTGGCACAGAGACTGATCACGGCACTTAAACCCGGAGATCAGATACTCTTACAATACCATTACTGACCCTTTTATCTGCTAAACCAAATTTTGAGCGGAGTGGCTGTACAGAACCGAGTGTCTGGATTAATGATACGCATGTCCACATGGCCGAATGGGTAAGAACGCGCGTTCTTAAACGTCCGGTGTGCTGATGTCAAAGTTAGCGGTTCAATCCCTACACCGGACAGCTGGACTAAAATGTTGACCTGTCGACCTTGACTAGATGACTTAAATTACAAGTACCTCTGAGGTCGAAGTGGGTTCGCCTGATGGCGAGGAATACTGTTAATAGGGAAAACTAATCCGCACGAAAAATTCAGTCCATCACTACTATAAATAGTTTGTATGGACTGCGCTTGAGTTCGAAGCGAGTGAGCGCAAAAACAAATAGTGACACGAACTTAGGACATTTCATTCCTCATGACGGAACGTTACAAGGCTTGGCAGTAAATTTGATAATTACAGCGAGTTCGACTACTGGAAAAGTCCTTCCCAGACTCGACAGTAATAGAGAGATATAGAGGGAGAAAGAGGAGTGTAAACGCAGTACAGTTGTAAGAGAGACACTGCCAGACTTTTCATTGTGAGTGTGTATATGGGGGAGATAGATTGTATGTATTACCTAGGATTATACTGATGTAGAACTAGATAATACACATTCTTAGTTATCTCAACAGGAGCCCAGATTTTTCCGTGCAGTGACAACACGGGACGTGATGGCGTCAGGACGGAAAACTGTTGTTCCTAGTACCGACATGCTGTGCTGATCTGAATATAGCTGGTCATAGGGGAATTCTATTGGAAGCGTATATCAAATGTAACCCAGCCACAGATCCAGACAGGATATAAGTAACTTTAAAGTTATGTAATTATTTTTCATCGCTATAGAGCTGTAATTGTTATAATGCATATGCTCAATGATTAATGATAGACAATAAAAGGGAGTATATTTTGTTTTAACTCATAGTTCAAGGATTATACTTTTGTTTTCCAAGAGACGCAATTGCCTTGCTTACCTTGGTGGGGGAGGGGGAGCTTACTTATACACCAGGGAGGGGAAACAGTCAGGGGAGAAAATCTTGCACTGTCTAGTAGTCCATTCGCAGACTTAAACCTAGATATCTAACCTTCTCCTTCCCACTCCCTGGGGAATATCAAGACCAGCAAATTTCACCTTTCTTTACGAGCCACCTGGAGCTGTGCTCTTTGATATTCATGGGCTTAATCTTTATTTCAGCCATATATATATATATATATATATATATATATATATATATATATATATATATATATATATACTAGCTGACCCGGCCCGGCTTCGCCCAGACCCTGGTGGGGAGCATCTCATTTAATTCATATAATTCATATAAGTAGTCATATAAGCTCCCGTTCCCGTTCCCGACAATCTATCTGTCTGTCTGTCTATCTGTCTGACCCGGCCCGGTTTCGCCCAGGCCCTGATGGGGAGCATCTAATTTAATTCATATAAGTAGTCATATAAGTTCCCGTTCCCGACTATCTATCTGTCTGTCTGTCTGTCTGTCTAATCATTTATTGGTTGCGGTTAGAACAACCTTAGATAAACGAAGACCAACTTACAAAAAGCATTAGAAAGAGCACTTGAAAGATCTTTACATATTCCCCCAACAATTAACTTGGGTAAATGGAGCAGCGGCAGCAGCAGAAGAAGAAGAAAAAGGAGGAGTAGGAGGAAGGAGGAGGAAGAGGGTGGAGGAGGGAGGATGGGGGAGGAGGAGGGAGGAAGAGATAGGCGGAGAGAGGAGGAGGAGGGAGGAGTAGGGAGGAATAGGAGGGAGGAGGAGGGAGGAGGAGGGATTAGGAGGAGGGGGAAAGAGGAGAAGGAGGAGGAGGGAGGAGGAGGAAGAGGGAGGAGGAGGGGAGGAGGAGGGAGAGATATGATGAGGGAGGAGGAGGAGGGAGGAGGAGAAGAAAGGAGGAGGGAGGAGGTGGAGGGAGAAGGAGGAGGGGGGAAGAGGTAGAAGGAGGAGGGAGAAGGAGGAGGGAGGAGGGGGAGAAGGAGGAGGAGGAAGAATGATGAGGAGGGAGGAGGAGGGATGTGGAGGAAGGAGGAGGAAGGAGGAGGAGGGAGGAGGTAGAGGGAGGAGAAAGAGGGAGGTAGAGGGAGGAAGGAGGAGGAGAGAAGAGGAGGAGGGAGGAGGTAAGAGGAAGAGGGAGGAGGAAGGAGGAGAAGAGATAGGCGGAGAGAGGAGGAGGAGGGAGGAGGAAGAGATAGGCGGTGAGAGGAGGAGGAGGGAGGAGGAGGAGTAGGGAGGAATAGGAGGGAGGAGGAGGGATTAGGAGGAGGGGGAAAAGAGGAGAAGGAAGAGGGAGGAGGGGGGAGGAGGAGGAGGAAGAGGGAGGAGGAGGGAGGAGGAGGAAGGAGGAGGAGGAGAGGAGGAGGTATTAGGAGGATGGAGGAGGGAGGAGGAGGGAGAGGGAGAGGGAGGAGGGGGAGGAGGAGGGAGGAGGAGGAAGAGAAAAGAGAAGAAGAGAGAGAAGGAAGGAGGAGGGAGGAGGAGAACGCAGGAGGAGGGGGAGGAGGAGGAGGGAGAATGAGGGAGGAGGAGGGAGGAGGAGAGAGGAGGAGGAGAGAGGAGGTGGAGGGAGAAGGAGGAGGGAGGAAGAGGTAGAAGAGGAGGGAGGGAGGAGAAGGAGGGGGAGGATGGGGAGGAATGATGAGGAGGGAGGAGGAGGGATGTGGAGAGAGGAGGAGGGAGGAGGTAGAGGGAGGAGAAGGAAAGAGGAAAAGGGAGGAGAGAGGAGGAGGAGGTAGGAGGAGGAGGAGAAAGGAGGAGGAGGGGAGGAGGTAGGAGGAGGGGAAAGGAGGAGGAGGGAGGAGGAGAGAGGGGAGGAGGAGGAGGAGGGAGGAGGAAGAGGGAGGAGGAGGATGGGAGAGGAAGAGGAGGGAGAGGGAGGAGGGGGAGGGGAAGAGGGTAGGAGGAGGAGGGGAGAGGAGGAGGAGGGATGTGGAGGAAGGAGGAGGAGGGAGGAGGTAGAGGGAGGAGGAGGAGGGAGGAAAAGGGAGGAGGGAGGAGGAAAGAGGAGGAGGAGGTAGGCGGAGGAGGAAGAGGGAGGAGGAGGAGGAAGGGGAGGAGGAGGAGGAAGAGGAGGGAGAGGGAGGAGGGGGAGGGGAAGCGGAAGAGGGTAGGAATTGGAGGAGGGAGAAGGAGGGAGGAGGAGAAGGAGGAGGAGGGAGAAGGGAGGAGGAGGGAGAAGGGAGGAGGGAAGGAGGGAGGAGGAGGGGAGAGGAGGAGGAGGGAGAATGAGGAGGGGAGGAAGGAAAGGGAGGTGGAAGAGGAGGAGGAGGGAGGAAGAGGAGGGAGGAGGAGAAGGGTGGAGGAAGGAGGTAGAGGGAGGAGGAAGTAGAGGGAGGAGGAGGAGGAAGGAAAGGGAGGAGGAAGAGGAGGACTGTAGATAACTTCCTTACACATAAAAAGATGAATTGTTATTGATATTGCCGTGGCATGGAGGCATATATATCAGCAGCAGAGTTGATCCAGAAAACCAAAGACTGAGATCTATGGAGAACCATGAACGCCTACGCCAGCCGGCACGGCACTTGATGATGATGATGATTGCCGTGTGACGATTCTGTGTAGTCACGTCATTTTCTTCGCTTGTCCTAGCGTTTTGGTTCGGGGATTCTTTCATCATCATCATCATATATTTACGTACGTATTTAGGGAGGGGGAGGAGGGAGGAGGAGGAAGAAGAAACAAAAATATGACAGTTGGCAGCGCTGGAATGAGAGGAAGGCGTGTAGAAAATTTCATCTCAATCGGATGGGCCGTTCGCGAACGCATAAAGGACATACATACAGACATACTGCAGAGTTATAGTTATATCTCATATGAAGTGAGAAAATGAATTATACTTTGGCTGAAATACTTACAACACATAGTCAATTATATTGTTTGAATCTAGTGTATCTAGTGAATTTAATCTAATTTTACCCCCACAGTAATCTCAGATTCAAAATGAAGTATGTCTGTTTGAGCAGTCCATTATTGTTCGCCGAATACAGTATATGGTTGAAATTTCTTTTTTATAACTCTGCTTATGAGCAGATGTTCCATGAGAACCAACCCCCACAGAATCATTGGTTCCAACCTTTAAGTGTTTCTTCAGCTAACCTTCTGAGGAGACGATGTATTAGAACGAATGCACGATCGATTTAAAACAGCAGTAAACCGAACATTCTTTGTTGGTGATCCAATGATCAGAAAGAAACCACCCGGATACCTACTCCATCTGTGAAAGAACTATTGTCTCCGTACACCTAATCTAACTGTATTTATCAGTTTTCAGTGTGAGTGCCACGAAACTTACATAGGTAGAATGAAATGACAATTGGCAAATCAATTAACCGAATATATACCAGTATGGGTAGAAAAGAGAGTTAATCAGTCTTCATGATTCCTTGTGCAGTTGTCAGATCATAAGATGCCAAAATCGGCCATCATGGAATATCTGCATATTAGCAGACATAGTTAACAAAGTAAATTTAACAAATTAAGGGCATTCCATATATTGTATTCGATGAATAGTAATCGATTACTCAAATAGTTAGTTAGTTAGTTAGTCACGATTCCAACTTCACAGCAACGGGTCGTCCGCATTATGCTCCGTTCCTGTGCCAGTGAATATTACTCAAATAGTATCATCAAATGCCTTGCCAGCTGATGAAAGCGTTAATGTCTCTCCACATATCTCTGTCTTTGGTGTTCTGGATAAACTCTGCTGATATTTCTCCATGCCATCGTCTCAATCCATCCAGCATCATTTCTCTTGGTCAGCCTTTGCCTCTCTTCCCTTTGATCTTTGCAGTCGTCAAGGTGTTCTCCAATGCCTCTCTTCTAATGACATGACCAAAGAAAGCTGTTTGTCTATTTCTTATTGTTGCATATAATGTTTTAGTTTCATTAGCCTGTTTCATGCAATCAATCATTCATGCAATTAGTCACTTTGGCAGTCCAAGAAATTCGCAACATTCGTCTCAATAACCACATCTCTGTTGCTTCTAAGTTCTTCCTAATTTGTTCATTTATATTCCAAGATTCACTGCCATTCAGCAAAACTAGTTCTATATAGCATTTCAGCACTCTGTTTCTTGCATTCATTGATAGTGACTTACTGCATAAGGTATTCTTCATTTTCTGAAGTGAAGCTTAGGCTTGCCCTATTCTGCTCTTAATCTCTGTTGTACAGCTTCCATCTTATGGTATAAATGCCCCTAGGTATTTAAAATTATCCACTTGGTTAAGAATTTTCCCTTATATTTCTATGTCACATTTTGGTGTCATCATTTTCTTTGATATCACCATTGTTACTGTTTTCTCGATATTCAAGGAGAGTCCTTTCTTTGCACGCTATATTACTACAATGTCCAACAGTTATCTACCAGCACGTAGATCTGTTGCATTATCCACCACCGATACTGGATCTTCATAGCGTATATTGTTTATATTATAACCTCCGATTATTATTCCCGACTTCTCCTTGATCTCTCTCATTTCTGTAAGACATGTGGGTCACTTCTGTATGACAAGAGGGACATTCCTGTAAGACATGTGGGTCACTTCTGTATGACAAGAGGGACATTCCTGTAAGACATGTGGGTCACTTCTGTATGACAAGAGGGACATTCCTGTAAGACATGTGGGTCACTTCTGTATGACAAGAGGGACATTTATGTGCACCATGCTAGATACTTCTGTATGAAGTGAGATAAACTTTTGTTTGACGTGAGGGTCAATTCTGTATTTCGGGAAAGAGTAGTTCAGCATGACTTGAGGAACACAATTGTATACCATAAAGGACAATTATGTCTTAAATGAGGGACATTGTTGAATGACAGGAGGGACACATGTGTATGAGTTAATGAAAACAGTTGTACGACCTGAGGGACACTTCCGTATGAGTCAAGGAGAATTTCTGTACTACATGAGGGACACTTCTGTATGAGAGAATGTCTACAATGCATATTACCACTTTGATGCTTTTAGCTAAGTAAAATTGAAATGAATGAATCACACCAAAAAAAAAAAAAAAAAAAAAAAAAAAAAAAAAACGAGAAATAGATTTTGAGCTTTCTAAGAACGTGATTACAAGAAACAAAATGAATGTTGCAGCTAAAGCCTTCGTCAGCACAGAACAAACACAAACAGACACAAAACTACAGGAAAAACGCTACATGAAAACACAAAGGTTTGTATGACACGGGAACATTTCTGTGCTCCATGCTAGATAATTCTGTATGAGGTATATCCGAAGCATATCCGTATGACGAAGACATATCTGTATGAGGCATATCCGAATCCTAGTTTGGTTGAATGCGCCTTCAGCGCTTACCGTTTGATGTGGATGGAAAGAACCGGATGTATGATTTAAACGGGTCGATGGACAACAGGGATTGGATTAGCCACCCGATGGGAGGGATGGAGGACGCCCATGTGAGCGAACCGTAAAAAGTGGATTAGTGAACTACAGCCGGCTCTGTGGCGAAGGTCTAGTTCACAATTTCTCATACCGCGTAGGAAAACAACTGCAGACAATTGGAATGCAGTCCGCTCTGTGTTAGTTTGCATAGAATGGCATGAGTGCCAGTCGCTCAGAAAGCAATGACAAGCCACTGAATGCGAACTTGCCAAGAAATCACAAACGGCAAAAGTAATGCTGGGGTTGATTGCGACGTTTTTCTAGTGGGCTGTACTGTCACATAGTGAACCAGTTTCCTCAGTTTGCAGACCTCTGATTCTAAGAATTGAAGATTTCATATGAAATAGCTGCCATTACCTAATAAGGAAATGAATGCCGATTTTCAAAACGAGAGAGGAATGTAGGCACTGGCACGAAATAGACTGCCGTTAGCGGGCTATTCCCTGGCCAGGCCCAGACATTGTCACTTGAGTTCTGATCGTTCCCCTAAGTAAGATGTAACTAGTAAGGGAGTGGGTTTGTTTGCCCATTTGTGCCTCCTGGTGCTGAGGGTGAGAAATATTGCTTTTTGAATGTTGATACCTGTATGATATGATAAATAGAATACACATATGCTATGTATTTTTGGTGAAGTTGGTAACTGCAACATTACTTCTTGAGAAGCCTGAGGCACCTAGAACGTCTATACCACTGTACCATATTCTGATGCTTGCAATTCCTATTCTGCTATGTATTGCTAATTCATATTTGGTGGAAAAATATCTCACTATCATCTGCAAAGTCTCTGCAGAACATCTGTGCATCAAGAGTGCATTCTTCTGATTCATAACATGTACGCTTTCATATCGTGTGTGGATCTTTATGTAATCTGTTTAATGAATATGCAGAGCAGTGAAGTTAATTTTGTTTGTATAATATCATGGGGGAAGAGAGGTGGATATCCTATATCTTCCGAATAGCTTGGCAGGTCGGCATAACATATTAGCCCGGCCTAATTTGTCTCGTGATCACATTTTATGTTCAGAAAATAGTACAGTGTTGCTTGCCATAAGAACAAGACATTTGAGCAGAAGTTAACCCCCGAATTCTAGAAGTTAGGAGGGTGAACAATTAGTCAGTGAAGAATCCCTGTATTATTCTAGATGGATAGATTATATGTCCTCTCATATGGTGGGTGTTTTCCATGTGAATGTGAGAGTGTAAATTTTTGGTATCTTTGTTTGTCTTGTTCGTCGGTGTGTCTTATCGTGACGTTTTGTAAGGTCAATTTAGATGGAATAGTCACGAAATCCCAAACCAAAGGACGAATAGGTTACAAGCAAACCATTAGATACCCCACTCGTCAATAGAGTTAACGACATCGTAACTAACAGAGAAGTAATAGGGGAAAGGCCATCCACACCCTCCCCTCATTCTTGTATTTTATTATTTTTCTCTGTGTGTGTGCGACAATGAAAATGTATATTCGGTCATGATGTACAATGCTTATTTTTTCAATCTTTAGGGTCACTAGAGGCAATGGCGAGGGACATTGGCAGTTACAAATTTTTGCGATATATTTTTTCAAGAGAGGTGGCCAACAACAGGCGAAACAACCCATTGTTTTTTTTTAAGCAACTACGAGAAAGACATGTCTCGGTTACCTCCCTTGTTCATCTAATTTGGCAACGCATTGGCCAGCTGCAAAACAAATTGATATTGGAACCAGCAACTGGTACAATGTATTTACCATAAGTTGCCACTGGAGGAAATTACTTATTGCTGCATCACTCCAGAACGGAGCTTAGCATCATGATGGTGGAACATCTGCCACTATCTACGTCTGAGAGATGTACAGTGTTTTCTTCCCGAAGTATCATGGAAGGTAGTGTCTGCAGGAGCTGTCGGACTGCTCTATCAAGTTCATATCTATATAGTTGAAAGACTCAGACTTAGGTCTGGACTCAGTGAAGGCACTTTTGTCGTTTCAATGTCGCTCAAAGACATTATGGATGTATCTTGATCTACGATGTATGAATACTACCCACAAAATTTTAAGATGCCTCCTAGATATCCTTCAACCAGCAATTACCGAACCCATATTGAGAGTCCTTGTTTCCTCAGCTTTTAGTTAGTTGCAGACCCATTTTTCTCTCAAGATATACGAGAGCTAGGGTAGTCCAGAATTCAGGTCCATCGTAACAATACCAACAACATCATCATTTTATATCAAAGGTCCTTCAGGAACCATCGTAGACAGTTACATTTGTCTGTCAGGTATGTTTCACCAGAAAATGGATTACATCGTAGTCCTTGATTCCAATATCCACCTTAGCTATGTTATGCAGCCAGAGAACCTTTGGACAGTGATATCACCATTTGATTTACTCCATCAAGAATGGGATGAACCCATCTCTCTATCAACGTTAGACTATGTAGAGGAGTTTAGGATAAAAACTGTAGAAGCGTCTTCACATGACTTTATCCCTTGGAGAGTAGGTACAGTTTGTGAGAAGCCCAGTGAGGGGTGATCCTTTGTCTTGACTTAAGGATTTACATTTTCTAGGATGTATGTAGGAGAAGATACATAAGGTACACCTTATGAGTGAGTGCGTGGCGCGACACTGTGAGCTGTGAGTTTCGTGTGAAATGCTTTTGAATCTGCCCGAGGTTTTTTGGAACGTGACTACATGTTCGGAGCGATGGTAGATGGCTATGTCCCAGATTGACCGGTTTTTGCCTTATGCAGAAATGCATGGCTGCTGGGCTTCTGGTTGACTGCCACTGCCATCGACAATGAACTGTATTTTCGTGGACTGTGTGGGTGAACATCTAGGAAACATCCAGATGGGAAAATGACTGCCGATTCCATCAGAGATGAACTGGGTGTTTCGTGGGGGACTATTGTGTTGACATTCTGGCAGCGGCATTATGCACAGTGTATCTGTGCGGGCTGTTTTTTGTCGAGACTCCTGTCTTTTCCACTTTTCACATTGGGCAGTGGGGAGCATTTTGTGCGATATTCACTGGCACAGGAACGGAGCATAATGGGGACGACCCGTTGCTGTGAGGTTGGAACTATGACTAACTAACTAACTAACTAACATAAGGTACAGCCAGATTTATGGACTGACTTTTTTTTATAGTAGAGAAGGTGTATTAGAAGAAATATAGTATGTCTGGGTTTATTGAACCTAGGTAAATGTATGCACGTAGAACTATTTCTCCAATATATCTCACATCACAACGTGTGCAGATTATCGCATAGATAACGTTGCGACTCGTGCATGAGAAACCATCAAGAATGTGGAAAGTGGTCTTAGAGAATGCCAGACTCTAGGTTTGAAGTACATGTGGGCAGGTCTTACAACGTGATCGAAGACACGCCTTCGTGCCGGGAATAGGAACGTCTGCAGACGAATGCCAAGGAGCGGGAGATACGCGGCGGGGTTAATAATATATATTTTATTTATAAATACCTTCCAGTCCTCCTTGTTCTTTAGGTGAACAGTGAAAAACCAAAATCGGCCACTGAAAATCAAACCTTTCATAAGACGACGCTTGATAGTTTTCTTTTTCACAAATCCATTTTAATACGACGATTTTGACATAGCAGTCGCTCCACATAAAGCTCCAAACATATCTGAAAATCTACACACACTATTTTAAAGAAAAGGCGGCATGATATCAGCCGTGCCGTAGTGACAAGAAGCCACGTCCGACTTGGACGCCAGCTCAAGTCTAACTCTCTATCGTGACGTTTTCGTGTTTGCACCAAAACGTTTTGCACACTTATTCATTATTTTTAAACTAATGCCGTGCAAAGTGTGTCTTACAAACCATAGCCTGATCCAGGTATATGGCACTCACCCCCTCTACCCTTCAAAATGTTGAAAACATTTTGTTAGTTTATTCTGTTTGTTCTACCTTGAAAGGAACGAGAAGTGGTGCCGTCTGTCTGTCCTACTTAACTAATATTCTCAAGCTCATGCACATATGCATACATATATATTGCAATGACATGTGAACAGTGGATATCCCGAAATCAACATTTTGGCTCTACATTTGTGTCAGACAAATGTAGTAACCTCCAGTATAATTTCACCATCATAATAACATATGTTGACATCCTTCTTTTCATATTTTCTAACTATTATCTTATAGAAATTATTTATATTCATTATCTATCTATTAACCTATTCACATAATAATTATTATTAACAATCTAATAATACGATAGTCAAATAACAATACAAATCATTAGATCAGCAATGTTATAACAGCACAATAGTTCTCTCTGTGTAAACACCGATCTGTAACTATTCATTTTGCTCCTTTAAGGATAAATCTTATGCTTTTCATTTCTTTCTCCAGCAGGATAAATTTTTTCCTACAATCAACTGTTGTAATATGGTTCCATTGCTCAATGCTCACACATGTATGCAGAGAAGCTACCTCATAATGCTTTCATCTGTCCATTGGTGCTAGTAAGATGCTGATTTTTATATAATTATATGACTCGGTATCCATAAAATCATCTTTAACTCTCCAACGGTTATATCTCGGTATCATATAGACTGCCTTATCGCATCAGATCAAAGAGAGTTTCCCCAAACCTCTTAGTCTAATGACGTTGGTTAGTCCATAGTACACCTCCATATTCGTCTAAAGATGTAACGCATCTCTTGGTACAATTCTAGTGTACTGTTATATCTGCGTAGGGGAGTTGCTTCTATCCCAGCACACCGCACTGCACCCTCACATTATGTGTGGTTCTCTCTGTACCCTCTCTACCTATTCCTGTGATTACCCTTGATAAAACAAATGGCAAACATTTGCGGCTGATCCAGCAATAATAGCAAAATCAAAAGCTGAATTACCAGACCACATGAATAGTCTAAATGAAATGTGTAGCTGTATAAAACAAATTAGCATAAGTAAAATATGTAAATATTTTTCAAATATCCAAGAAAAAGAAAGATAATATCTGATATCTACAGTTATGATATCTATATGTGATATAACACGATGATGTAAGACGATGATATAACACGATGATGCAGTCAGGTCTTAGTCAGATATGACTGAGCTACCGTATAACAGTAGACGGTACTACCTGGTTTCTGTTAGCGCCGAACGTTGGGCGGCGCTTACCAAACCCGACACCCCACATTGTGCCAACGGCTTCGGGCGGAAGAGCGCAATTGGGAGGGTACAAGCCTTACCCTGGTGCGAGGAAATGCAAGCTAAAGACAAAATTGTCATGGCAGGGCAGACCAGGCCCTAAGCCTTGGTTGGCGACTGGTCTAGGATCGAAGCTCCGACAGGCGGACAGTTAGAGCATTGCTTTGCTGATCCGGCAGCTTCTGCAGCTTGTCTTGTTCCAGATGTAGGGGTGTTACCTTTCCTCTGGAGTGAACTAGGCAGGCCGAGAGAGGGATCATGCTGCATGGGCAACACATGATCTCTATATTTTAGCCCAGGCTTTGTGCTATGGAGAGGCAATAACTCCATCCCTGGTCTTAACTGGTCTCGGAATCAAAGCGAGAGGCAACTGTTACGGGTTATAAGTCCTTGTCAGTTGGCGTAGACATGGGGCGCCACGCGTTGCCTCTGACGGTGGGAGACACCTATAGGTGTCACTGATCAGCTACCGCCCGCCTCAAGCTGGGCAGCCCCTAGCCAATTGGGTGCTGATCCGCCACAGCCTGCCTGCTTCAATGGGTGCTTGGGGCTAGGACAAAATCTGAATCGCAGGCTGTAAAACCAATGCACCAGGTACAAACAAAAATATAAATAGAAACCTCAAGCTACGGCTTGCAACCTGGAACGTGAGAACCATGTGTCCAGGATTTTCCACTGACTTGACCAATATTGACGATGTGAGAAAAACGGCTGTGATTGATGCCGAACTCAATCGTCTTAACATTGATATTGCTGGCCTGCAGGAGACTCGCCTCGCTGAGGAAGGGTCACTCAGGGAAAACAACTACACCTTTTTCTGGAAGGGTAAAGGGCAGGCAGAAAAAAGGCAACACGGTGTGGGCTTTGCAGTGAAGAATTCGCTACTGGGAATGATTGAAATTCCAGCAGGAGGAAATGAAAGACTATTATCCCTGCGCTTGGCAACCTCTTGTGGGTTTGCCACCATTATTACTGCATATGCACCGACACTCGATTCCTCTGATGATGTGAAGGATTTGTTCTATGAGGAGTTAGACTCTGTGATCAAGGCAGTTCCAAAATCCGACTACATTTATATGCTCGGTGATTTCAATGCTCGTGTGGGCAAGGACTCGAGTTCATGGCCAGTGTGCCTTGGAAAATACAACATCGGTCGCATGAATGAAAATGGGCAAAGGCTGCTGGAGCATTGCACCAGTAATGACCTATGTATTACAAACTCTTTTTTTAAAACAAAAGAGATGCATAAGGTCACATGGAAACATCCAAGATCCGGCCATTGGCACCAGCTGGACTTCATCATCACACGGAGACAACATCTGAACCATATATCATTGACTCGTAGTTACCACAGTGCTGACTGTGATACGGATCATTCTTTGGTTGTTGCAAGGGTTAGACTGAGACCAAAGAGAATCTACACAGCTAAACACAAATCTAGCCCCAGGATTAATATTATTAACACTCATGATCCTGAAAAGTGCTTTCAGTTTCAACAGCAACTTGAAGACGCTTTCACTGATACACCAGAAAATTGTACAGTAAATGATAAATGGAATAAACTTAAGGAAACTCTTTGTAAAACTGCCGTAAAGGTTTACGGCACTGTGGATCATAAGAGGCAGGACTGGTTTGCGGCCAACAGCGAGACTCTGCAGCCCTTGATTGATAAGAAGAAGAAAGCTCTCTTAAGAAACAAGGAAAGACCAACGCGTAACACTCTGAGTGAGCTAAGGCAAGCTAGGAAGGATGTGCAAAAGGCTGCCAGGCAGTGTGCAAATGATTATTGGATCAAGTTATGTGAGTCCATTCAAATCGCAAGTGATAAGGGAGACATAAGAAGCATGTATGAAGGAATAAAGAAAGCCTGTGGTCCAGTGATCAAAAGAAGTGCACCATTGAAAACCTTGACTGGAGAAGTCATCACTGATAAGAAACAGCAGATGGACAGATGGGTAGAGCACTATTTGGAGCTTTACTCAAGTGAGACCAAACTAGCGGATAATGCCCTCAACGCCATAGAGGCTCTACCAACTCTTGACCACCTGGACACACTTCCCACCATAACAGAAGTTAAGTGTGCTATAAATGAACTTGCATCTGGCAAGGCTCCAGGTAAGGATGGGATTCCAATAGAGGTTATCAGGAGTGGGCAAGACACACTCACTATACAGATCCACCAGCTAATAGAGCTATGCTGGCGTGAAGGACAAGTCCCACAGGATTTCAAAGATTC
Source organism: Cepaea hortensis (assembly GCA_963921405.1). Taxonomy (NCBI): domain Eukaryota; kingdom Metazoa; phylum Mollusca; class Gastropoda; order Stylommatophora; family Helicidae; genus Cepaea; species Cepaea hortensis. The sequence continues at coordinate 65,832,725 of OY992885.1, forward strand.
AAGCATCATAACACTGTACAAGAACAAGGGCGATCGGAGCGACTGCAACAACTATAGGGGTATCTCACTTCTGTGTATTGTTGGAAAAGTATTTGCCAGAATTGTTCTGCGCAGACTTCAAGTCCTAGGAGATCAAGTCTACCCCGAATCACAGTGTGGCTTTCGACAGAACCGGTCTACCACTGATATGATATTCTCATTGCGACAAATGCAAGAAAAATGCCGTGAACAGAATCAACCACTGTTTATTGCCTTCATCGACCTCACAAAGGCATTTGATTTGGTCAGTCGTGAGGGTCTGTTCAAGGCACTAAAGAAGATTGGCTGCCCACCAACTCTTCTGTCTATTGTGGAATCGTTCCACACAGGCATGAAGGGTATAATCAAGTTTGATGGTGCAACTTCTGAAGAATTTGAAATCAAGAGTGGAGTTAAGCAAGGTTGTGTACTAGCTCCCACCCTCTTTGGAATATACTTTTCACTTCTACTGAAATATGCATTTCGTGATCAGGATGGTGGTATATACATTCACTCACGCTCAGATGGCGGCCTCTACAATGCTCAGAGATTGAAGGCTAAGACCAAAATTAGGAGGGTACTGATCAGAGAGTTGCTTTTTGCAGATGATGCTGCAGTTACGACCCACTCTGAGGAAGAATTGCAATGTCTACTATCTGCATTCTCCAATGCTTGTTCTGAATTTGGTTTAACAATTAGCAAAAAGAAGACACAGATTATGTCACAAGGTGCACATGGGGTACCATCAATCTTTATTGACGACGCCGAACTAGAGATAGTAGATCATTTTACATATCTAGGATCGGTGGTAAATAGCAAATTAGCCCTAGATCAGGAAATCAACATCCGGATTGGTAAGGCAGCAACAACAATGAACAGGTTAAGAAAAAGAGTCTGGGAGAACAGGAAGCTTACTGCCAAAACAAAAGTCCTTGTCTATCAAGCCTGTGTCCTTAGTACTCTTCTCTATGGCAGTGAAACCTGGACAACTTACTCACACCAAGAGAACAATTTAAACAGCTTTCATATGCGGTGTCTGCGAAGAATTCTTGGTATTAAGTGGCAAGACAAAATCACAAATACTGAAGTATTGGAAAGATCAGGTTGTGTGACAGTTTATTCCATGCTCAGTCTTCGTAGACTTAGATGGATAGGACATCTTAGGCGGATGGATGATGGTAGAATACCAAAGGATATCTTTTTTGGTGAATTACAGATGGGTAAGAGATCTCAGGGTCGGCCTCTACTACGATACAAAGATGTGTGTAAGCGGGACATGATTGATACAGGCATTGATAATGCACATTGGGAGCAAGTCGCCGCTGAACGTGTTGCATGGAGGGCAAATATCAGAAATGGAATAAAGTCAAAGGAGAAAATTATTGCAGAAAAGTCACACACCAAGCGTTTGAGACGTAAGATGGTGCATGATGGTGGAAATGACCACGTGTTCACATGCACCCACTGTGAACGGACATTTACAGCGCAAATTGGCCTTATCAGTCACACTCGCTACCGCCATAGTTAAAAGTTATTATGCCTTTTTAAAGCACAAACTATCGTCTGTCAAGACGGCAAGGTGCCAATGTGTGTATGTGTAAGACGATCACGTGTTGGTTTCACGTGCGAACAATATGAAATTCCTTTATTTGTGATGAGGAGGTATGTAACGTATTTTAATATTTAGCAATGTTTATATGAATTTGGAAGTTTTGACGAATTGTTCTGGCATCTTGATTCAATTCTCCTAACATAGTTTTCCGATAATATCTTTGTATGTATTCCTTTAATTTAACAACGTCGTGTGTTCATAATTTGTGATGAATTGATATCCATGGTTAATACAGAAGTTTGGTAGATTGTCCTCTAGTATCAGATATTCCAATGTAGAAAACAACTGAGGTGGAGTTAATGATGGAGTAATTGGACATCCATATAAAGGAGGTCTCCAACGTTGTATCCACTCATCGATTCGGGCGACTGATTTGCCCTGCTCGAAAAGTTATCGCCTATCCTGAACACGTTGATCGGAATCTCTTCTGGACTCGACATAAAGGAGCACGGTTGACCTAATGGACGTGGATGAGTAATCATCTGCGGGTTTGGAGATTCAATGTTTTTGGGCAACATTATCTTCATTCCTCGGATTTGAAAATGTAGCAAAGAAGTTCGTGATTTGATAATGAATGATTGAGTATCTCGGCCTTGATTTTAGCTTAATCTCGATTGAATGTAGACTAGTCAGTGTTGGTTGTATTCACAATGTTTCAAGTGAAGTATATATTTTCAGATGTAATTTTTTTTCTTAATGACGTTTAGTGTACGTTTCCATAAGTTCTGTTTCTCAAGTTTGATGTAAAAATTGTTCATCCTGTTATGAAACTCGAATTTCGATGTAATCGTCTTCTTTCAAGAAATTTCTCAAAATTTGAATATTTGAATGTTCTGAGAAACACTGGTTCATGATCTAACGCATCAGTTTGACTTCATCCAAAAAACATATCGTTTCCAAGAATTCAACGTTGATTTATGAAAATTTCAAAGTTCAGTGTACTTCGACAAATTTATATGTAATTGATGTGGCTTCACAACTTAAAAGTACTTGATGTTTCATTCAGTTTTGTGTTGTCATATTCCAAAAATTTCTTTAGGATGTTCTCGGTGAGTAGCTTATAAAATTTCCTTTGACAGCTGTTGTTTCTCATGTGACGTATCATTCTGTGTACACCACATACGTCTATTTGAAGTGAGTATTTTGTAACAGTATAGTGTCAATGAACGCCTTCGTCTGAATCAAAACAATTGGGTGTTCGGAAGTTGTGTAAATTCCTCTATTAGTGCTACCAATCTGTTGTTTGTTCGAGTAAATGTATGTAATAAATAATGGTGGACAAATGAATCTTCAATTCCGATACTTCTTATTGGCTGTATTAACGTTCTCAAGTCATTTTCTTCTGTTAACTGACTGTGACAGATGTTGAATTCTATTATGTAATACATCAAGCACAATGCGATTAAATAGTAAATGTATCTTCTCAGGCATTAATGCTGTAAAGAATGTAATCAACGTAGCTCGCCTTCAATGAACAGCGCTGGATTAAAACCATAAGAACAGATGAAATCGAATTGTTGACATGATTGTGTCAGAATCAATCTCTATATAATTTGATAAACAGCTTCATCCAATAGTCATCAAATTCTACCGTGCCTGGTGAATCCCCCAGGGCGGCCGGTAAGTATATATTTGATATCATATATTAAATGTTAGATTGACAAACCTTTAAGTGACTGTTCTAGATTCACGATCTATGTCTTTCAATTCACCTTCCCTCCATTCCACAGGTCCATCTGTTGCCGTTCTGAATTCTTACTAAACAGTTGATTCATTGTCAGCATGCTCTTCTGAGAGTGTGTCACAATATCTTTTCTATCAGTAATTGTAATTATCGTTTACACAATATTTCATTTTCTTCATACTGTAGACTACCGACTGTTGGATGACTTGATTGCACCTCTATTTAGTATTTAACACAATATACTCTGTGTGTTATATTTACACTTCAATTTATAATCATGATCAGTGTTTACTGTTGTAAATTAATCGGTAATTGATTTCATTTTCCAAACAACTGCTTTGGCGACATCTTTACGCGGCTCTTCCTGTCTGTTTATTTTCCTTGCTGCACCGTGCGTTCACATGGTTTAAGCTGTGCATAGTATTTCGTGACCTTGGCCTTCACATGTATTTGGCTCAATCGATTGGATGAATGTTAAATTTCCTGATATGTCATAAGTTAATAATAAATCACGGATTCGTAATCCACTGCAAAAAACTCCCATTGCCAAGGAGCGGGAGATACGCGGCGGGGTTAATAATATATATTTTATTTATAAATACCTTCCAGTCCTCCTTGTTCTTTAGGTGAACAGTGAAAAACCAAAATCGGCCACTGAAAATCAAACCTTTCATAAGACGACGCTTGATAGTTTTCTTTCTCACAAATCCATTTTAATACGACGATTTTGACATAGCAGTCGCTCCACATAAAGCTCCAAACATATCTGAAAATCTACACACACTATTTTAAAGAAAAGGCGGCATGATATCAGCCGTGCCGTAGTGACAAGAAGCCACGTCCGACTTGGACGCCAGCTCAAGTCTAACTCTCTATCGTGACGTTTTCGTGTTTGCACCAAAACGTTTTGCACACTTATTCATTATTTTTAAACTAATGCCGTGCAAAGTGTGTCTTACAAACCATAGCCTGATCCAGGTATATGGCAACGAATAGAACAAATGGCTGATATTTAGAAAAGAAGGTTTTTGTCCTAGTAATACATATTTATGTCAAACATACTTAATGCCAGCCTGGTGCCACATGCCCTTTAAGTTAGGAATTATAGTATTTGTTGAAACAGACTGTGTAAGCTGTGACAATTAAACAGCGATATTTATAATTATTAATTGAAAGCCATGAGTCTGCTTTGTCCTTCACTTAACAGTTGAGGCTCCAGTTTGCTCTTAGTTGTTAGATTTCATTGAGCCGAAGAATTATACATACTGTTGGATCGTTACAGTTATTATATTAATGTGAATCACAGTATGGCAGTCGACCGCAGCGCAGTTCTGTTCCGGGCTTCGGCCCCTCACACCCGTGGGTCTCCATCTATATGTACCCAAAGGGTCACACTCATTAATTCGGCGCGCCGCCCGGCGCCCCCTTATACATCTGGGATTGGTTGGTGGTCTAGGCTGTTGCGGTTGGGGGTGCTCGGCGAGAGAACAGGCGCGTTCGCCGAGCCCACTCGTTCGTATTCGCGAAGTGGTGCGCATCGCGGTATGGCCAAAGATGATACGCTCTAAATTGGTGGCGGGGCCATGAGGGCGGGGCCACGCGGCGCCCCTCGTTCCCTTGGGCCTCCGTGGTGGATTCCCCTGGGGGTGTTGTGTGGCTTCCCTCGCTCCCGTACCCCAGTGCCCCGTGTCGTGCCGTGGTGGGTGTCCCTCGGACCCCATGGCCCTTTTGGTTGCCCCAATGCCCCGTGGCGCACTGTGGTGGGTGCCCCTCGGCTCCCATGCCCCTTTGGCCCCAAAGCCCCATTTCCCTTTCGCTCACTGATTGAGCTGACCATTCCATATGAGTCCAGAATCGAGGAGCAGCACAAGTACAAGATGGAGATGTACAGTGTCATGGTCGCAAGCCTGAGCCAGGAAGCGTACACTGTCAGGCTATTCGCCGTAGAGGTAGGCGCAAAAGGTATAATCTCCCAATCTGTGTATGACGTGCTAAACAGTTAGGCATCAAAGGACAAGCAAGAACGCGGGCACATAAACTGTGTGAGGCAGCCGAAAGGCCTTCCGCTGACTGTGGAACAACCGGAACATAAAGCCACAGTGGGACACGTCCATACGGTAATATGTTTCTGTCTGTAACCGCGGGGCAACTAACTTCGGAACCAATCTCTCAGTTAGAACCTGTATTGTCTCGTGCCGACTCTATAACCTTCCCTCCGAGCAAGGGCAGTGCATCTGAGAACGTGACTGTTAATGAGGGCAATCGCCACACGTTAGCTGTCACCAGCTCAGGTAAATGTCGGCCGAAGTCCAACCTCCATACCATGGTGGCAGTCGTCTTGCGAGGTCCACACTCCGCACAGAGACCAAGAAGGGGTAGAAGAACTCAGAGGAAGAACCGGCCTCCCATAGTGCGGTGCTAAGAAGGGGTTACGAAGAACGAACATGGCAACGAAGACGAATGCTGGCACATAGCATGCGTCGGCGCGGAGGCGACAGAGGCAACGGCCAGGTGAGAAGCTGACTCCCACGGCCACAGGTGCCATAACTTGTGTGAGGTTACGGAGCACCGGGTGCACAAGGCATTCCTTCTCGAGGAGGTATGAAACACAGAACAACGCAAAAGACCAAACGTCTCGAACGCACGGTAGGGGAAAGACACTCGGAGTCATGACCCGGGAGCCCCCGCCCCCGCCCCTGAGAGTGTCCAGAAGGTAAAGGGCCGAAACATTCTGAGAAGGGGGAAACGACTTCTGACGATCAGAAGTCCCCCGGTCGTGCATACTCCACGGGGGAGTTTTTATCACCAAGTAATTGGTTACTTTAAAACAGCAAATGGAAGATGTATTATTAAAGAAGAATAGCTCAAGCAAAAGCAGCAATACAAGATGAACAATATTCTCTGCAATATATCTCTGTCAATCGAGTTGAGGAAAAGAATTCCTAAGAGCTATATAGACTCAATTCAATCCTGATGTACAGAATCAAATCATGGACAATTAGCATTCAAGCGAGGAATTATGTGAAAGCTACAAAGATGTGGTTTTATTGAGAACACCGCGGATGGATATAAAGACCAATAAAGACGTCTTAAAATTAGTTACCTCGCAAACAGAACTAGTTACTGACATCTGAAGAAGACAGTCCTCATTCTTTGGACATGTCATGAGAAGGAGAAAGCCGGAGTATTTTGATATAACGAAAATGTTGGAGGAGAAAAGAAGCAGGGGGAGATCAAGAGAGATGATTTTGGACAGTTTGGCATTCATGTCATGAGGGACAGAAGACCATAGACAGAGGTGATCACCATCGCAACGGGACAACTATAAGAAGAAATGTTTTAAATTGTGCGCAGTAAAATTACCGCTTTGAAAGCAATGTGCTCGTTTATTGTGGTTATTGTCCCCTAGGCATCTGATGCGAATCTTCTGGGGTCGAAAGAAAGAGAAAAGAAATAAATGCTTGACCAGACTATCCCCCGAGGAGAAGGATGTGGCCCAACCCACAATCTTTGAAGAGAAACTCTATATAGGGCAACAGACACTATTCAACAGATAAATCTGTCAGAGAATTGGGAAGCCCCGTCTAATTGGGTGATGAATGATGAATGAGAGTGATCGGCGAAGAAAATAACTTTCACCGTGACATATACCTATTCTATTCTAGGCTGAAGTCAGTTATATATAAAATCTGATGTGAACGGCTTTGCTCTGGGGTGAGGTAGAGAAAATCCGGAGAAGCGAACATGACCTGAAGCACTAACTCGTAAGACAAAGACTCTATGTATGTTGGCTTATGAAGGTGTGTAAGTGTGTATGTTGGCTTATGAAGAAGAAAACGAAGAAGAAGAAAAAGAAACATACGAGTACTTTCCAGAAAATACATGAGACATTGTTTGAATTTTTAAAACGCATACACTCCTATTCCTAAAATTCCTATAATTTTCTATCATCACTGGGGGATCATATATGCAATCAATAAGTATAAGTCTTCAAGCTAGTTGTTGTTATTGTGTTGTTTGTCCACCAAGATTGATGATGACCATTCATTTCATCCAGTGGGGTTGAAAGTATGGAGCCGTGAGTTCTAAGATGGCTGATAAGGCCTATTTTGGCTCGAATGTTCTTTGACAATGTGGACAAAGAATGCTTGACGTTCCTGGAGGAGGATTTCCTGCAGTGATTTTTCTGTCCTGCTTTTTCTTCACAGCTCTTGCAGTCCTGGTTGCCTCACACATGTCTTCACCCTTGGGTAATGATGCACGCCACGAATTTCGGTCTCTGGCTGCAGTCTCCTAGGTGTGATGATGAATTCCAAAAGCTTTCAGTGAGATTTTCAAAATGTCTTTAAAGCGTTTCCTCTGGCCGCTTCGAGAGCGTTTACCACATAGCAACCCGCTGTAAAAAAAAATTCGTTTATGGAGCCTGTGATCTGGCATGTGAGTTAAGTGACCAGCCCAGCGAATCTAATCCTTCATTAGAAGAGTGTGGATACTGAGCATGGACGCTCTTTCTAGGACATCAGTGTCTGGGATCTTGTCTTGCCATTTAATCTTCAGTAGCTTCCTAAGGCAGACTGTGTGGAAGTGGTTTAATTTCCTAGCGTGTCGCTGATAAACAGTCCATAATTCACACGCATATATCAGTGTAGATAATACAATTGCTTTGTAGACTTACAGCTTTGTTGGCAGGCTTATTCCATTTCTGTCCCATACATTCTTGTACAGTCTTCAAAGGCTGCGTTGGCCTTGGAGATTCTTGCATTCACTTCGTCATCAATTGTGGCAGCTTGTGACACAGTGCTGCCAAGATAGGTGCTATTGAGATAGTGTTGACAAGATAGGTGAATTTGTCCACAACACTTAGTCTATGACCATTCACTTTGAGATCAACAGCACAGTGTGATTATTTCCTGGAGCTGGCTGGTACATAACTTCAGTCATCTCCAAGATGATATTGAGCTCAAAGTTGGCACAGGCATGTGAGAAAGCTGAAACATTAGTAGTATGTCAGGTCCTAACTAGACCTCAAATGAGGTGGCAACCTCCGATTTTTTTACTATATAAAAAGTCTGCCACCGCAATCGAAACGTCACAAAAGCGGACCTCATTTCCAAGGGATGCAACCCATGAATAAATAATTGAATGTATTTTTGCACTGTTACTTCCCTTTTTTCTTTGCGAAGTTTATTTTTTTTTTAAATTAATAACTACTGATAGCATTAGTTGTAGTGGATGATGCTTAAACACTATCATCCAACAATTGATGCTGCTAAGGTACAGTGCTCTTCCTCCTTGGTTTCTTTTTTTATTTCGTCTTCTTTCTATATCTGTATTAGGCATAACACTATCATGATTCCATTGGTGTTGTGTAAGGGATAGGCCTACAGTGCATTTCCTCGGGGTGGTCTAGGGGCGGGCCGGCGTGCGGATGGGGTCTCAGGGGTAGGGCGCGGGTGTCGGCGTGTGGGGTAGGGTTATGTGGTTCGAACCTCGAGTTATGACAGGTGTCATATGAAAAACATAATAGGTAAGAATGTATATATGGCAGCTATATGATCTATAGAGGGTCGTAGTGGTGTAAAGACTATCATTATAAGGGTTACAAATGGAAACCTTAAAAAGTAAAAATGGCCGATATTTTTGATTTTAGTGGATATATCTTAGTGAAAGATGGCCGATATTATTGATTGCAGCGGATATAGCTTAGTGAAATTCGTTGGTAAGGGGTGGGTAGCGGATATTAGTGGTCCGTAGAGTGTCATAGTGGTGTAAACACTATCATCACACAGGTTACAAATGAAAATCTTTAAAAGTAAAAATGAATAATAATATTGATTGCAACTGGTATAGCTTAGTGAAATTCGTTGGTAAGGGTGGGTATCGGTTATTAGTGGTATATAGAGTGTCATAGTGACCTATACACTATCATCGTACAGGTACAAATAAAAACCTTAAAAAGGTAAAGATGGCCGGCATTATCGACTGTACCGAGTATGGCTTAGAGATAGTCGGTGGTAAGGGGTGAGTGAGTAACGGCGTAGCTAGATAAGTGCTTCCTAACACTATCATCACACGATTTTGAGGGCTTCAGATGAAATTCTTAAAAAACTAAAATGACCGATATTATTGAATATTCCGAGTATGGCTTAGTGAAATTCGTTGGTATGTGGTGTGTGAATGGAGGAAAGGTTAGATAGGTGCTTCTGATCATTGTTAAAAGGTGGTCGAGTAGCTGGGTGGTTAGATAAATACGTCCGGTCCTTGTTAAGAGCAGGAGGAGGTGCTAGATAAAGACTCTCGATCAACGGTAAAGAGTGGATGAGTAGAGGAATGGCTAGATAGGTGCTACTGATCAATGTTAAGGAGTGGTAGAGTAGCGGGTGGCTAGATAAATACGTCCGTTCCTTGAAAAGAGCAGAAGGTTGCATCTCATATTAAAGTCTGGGGCATGAACTCATAGTTGACTGAGTTGAGGGTGACTGCCTTGGTGACTCATCACGGAGCTATGTCGGTGGGTTTGAACGTAGTGAACGTGTTCAGATATGCCTTTGGGGAAAAACGGAGGATGACTCAGAGTGTACTAACCAAGGTAAACCTGCTTGAACATGTTTAGACATGTTTTCTATGTTGCATCAGCCCCACAGTCTGTATAAAAAGGACCGCAAAGGCGGGCTTAAGACACTACACTTGCGACAAGACCTATTGAAAACACCTCACCGAATAGACCACAGTGATAAGTAGCACTGTGTGTATACTATATTGTCTCGTTATACGTCGTCAAGTTGGTATAGTGCTGTCACTAGTGTATATCTCAGAAGCTACATGTGGCAACTAACAAAAATACACCGCAAGGTATGGCCGCCCGATATAGGAATACTAACACAGATACTAATGGCGGTCGTAATCATCACCAGCTTCACTTTTGCCGTCAAGTGACGTGGGGAGAAATGACGCCTCACAGCTCGATGGGTGGCACTGAATAGTGTCATGCCGGGTGATTGTCTGTATTCTCAGGCGTCATCTGCTGTAATCCTTTAGGGTAGCTGCTGTGGTGCATTCCAATTGTGTAAATATGAAACATGTTTTTCATTAAAGCATGCTTTCTCTGTTCACTAAAACGTATTATGCTTGTGTCCATCTACAGATTCAAACCAAGACGACCAGTCCCTCATTGACATGTAGACCACATCGATTCTGGAACCCACAAACGTATGTGGACATATCAGGTCTCCACTAAGTTTAGTGTAACATATATGCGTCTACGACCATGTCCTCTTTCTATGCAGTGTATGGTAACATGATGTATTCAACCATTCAGTATTGATCATTATCCCGATCACTCTACATAGTGAAAAATAATGTACTGACACAGGATAATCTATAGTCATGCTCTGTGGTCACTAATGTATTAAATTAATGTATATTACTAATGTACACGATCTCAAAATACCCTTTCTCTTTAAAATGTGTCAAAGCTATATAAAAGTCAAATATGTGGTGTCAAATTCAGTATGTGAAATTTTTTTTACTGTCCCTTGTTATATCATCTTTATCCTTTCTACAGACTGAAAATTTGCAGACATAGAAAAAATATCGAGACTATTGAGTGGCTTACAAGAAGTGAAATCTCGAGGCTATTGCTTACAAGAAGTGAAAACTCGAAGGTGTTGAGCTGTGTATAAGAAAGGAAGGCAACGAACGGTCTAGCACTAAATATTGGTATGTATGCCTTCATCATTTCTCACTAACAGTTCGTCATCACTAAATATTTTCACCTCTAAGTGGTGGGCACCATTAAATGTAGTCAGCATTTCTCACTAATATAGTACAACTCTGTGTCATACAATATAAAATAACACAAAGAACATACTTACGAACCAGGAGGTTGCCAACCATCACCACAAAAACATAGTCACGGAGAAGACCCTCTGTAAGGATAAAAATAAAATGAAATAATTTACTATGTGTGACATCATAAGCCTCAAATCCTTTTTTCTTTTGATATTTTCTAACAATGTATGTGATATGCAATATTTCATGTGCACAATATTGAGTCTTTTATTTTCAATGATATAGACAATTCACTGTACCACGCATACAAGGATATCACACATATGACCACTTCACATTTTAATAGAGCAAATTATAGGCAGCAATCAACCTAGCGGGTGTTCAGTGATGTGGTATATATAGAAACTAGTCGCGGGGATTGTCTCTACCATGTACTTAGTGTCAGGTCTGTTGTGTAGGGCGTCATTAAATATGTCACTGTCCTGAACTATTTCTATAAAATCGCCAAAGTCTTTTTCGTTGTTAACTAGGTGGGGGACTTCGAGTTGGCATGCATTGTTAGATGATGAATGAAAAAACCTAAGTTCTCCTTTCTCCTTATGACGTAAGATCATGTGATGAGAATAATTTACCTTAAACCTGCATGTCTGACTCGCAACTATTGGGCTTAAAGTCTCGGTCCAGTCAATTGGTTGTTTTGAGTTTGGTCAATGAAATATATTGTATGTCGATACATGTTTGTGGATGTTCTGATTGTCCTAAGGTAGGGCCAGACGTCTCTATATTTCTGCTAGACTTCATCGTCGCGGAGGGTGTCTACGGTCTTTAGTTCCTCATCTACTTTCTCAACTAGCTCTACTATGTCGGCTTCCTCTGCCTCCACTTGATCAAGTTTCTGTTTTTTTTTTGCTGGTTGTGTGTCTACTGGTCCTTTTCTTTTTCTTTATGTTGGTGTAGTATTTGATAGTGTAGTGGTTGATGGTGTAGTGTTGGTGTTGGTGTTGATGTCTGGTGATCAGTTTTTATGTGTCGTTGTAGGATGGCTTTCCTTTTGTATAGATTACCGCAAATGTGGCATTGTGAGTTTGGGTTTTGTGTACGGTGTTAATGTGACGTGTAAGACTGCGGTTTTCTGTAAATACTTTACCACAGACAGAGCAGAGATAGATATTTTTCTGTCTTGTGGCCATAATGATAGAAAAATGTAGTGGTGAAAAAAAAACAATAATTAGATTCTGGTTTTAGATAATGGCTTTGTGATAGCTCCGTAATATTTCCAACACGCTTGTAGCTTCGGGTATTATATAATGTCTCGTGTGTGTAGCTCCAATGGATAAGGTATAGTGACCACTATAAAATTGAATGCGTGGTACAGTGAATTGTCTATCTCATTCAAAATAAAAGACTCAATATTGTGTGTCAATGTTTGTCACATTTATCACCGATCATTACAATGATATTTGTATTGACAATAAAAAATATTTAATGTTGTGCACATGAAAACATTGATTTTGATGTAACAAAAATAAAAGTTATGAAAACGAAAATTTCTTGTTTGTTGGTTTTTTTCAGTGGATGCTTGGCTTGTTTTCGTCTTTCTGGTTTTTTCGTTTTCGTCTTTCTAGTCTTTACTTGTTTTCAGGTTGACTGCTGCGCGAGCTTGTTTGTCATGTTGAATGTGGCGCAAAGCTGTGGAAAAATTGACACACACACACATACACACACAATGGAACAGTGAGACAAGACCAAAGTCACACAAGAACAAATGCATATTGGAAAAGAGAGACACGTACAATATCACACAAGAATGTTCATCCAAACTTATAATTATCTCAACAAAACTTATAAAAAGTATGACACTTTGTTAACCAGAGTGAAAAATCTTAGCCAAATTACAACCAAACTTATAAATATCTCAACCAAACTTATGAAAAATAGGAAAATATGTTAACCAATTGTGACAAAGTTTGGCCAAATTTCAACCAAAATTATGAAAAGTAGGAAAATTTAATAACCAAATGTGAAAATATATCGTCCAAAAATATAAATATTTCAACTAAACTTATAAATAGACCAGCCTAACTTATGAAGCATATCTACAGAAAAAAATATTTCATATCACATACATTGTTAGGAAATATCAAAAGAAAAGAGGATTTGAGGCTTATGATGTCACACATAGTAAATTATTTCATTTTCTTTTTATCCTTACAGAGGGTCTTCTCCGTGACTATATTTTTGTGGTGATGGTTGGCAACGTCCTGGTTCGTAAGTCTGTTCTTTGTGTTATTTTATATTGTATGACACAGAGTTGTACTATATTAGTGAGAAATGCTGACTACATTTAATGGTGCCCACCACTTATAGGTGAAAATATTTAGTGATGACCAACTGTTAGTGAGAAATGATGAAGGCATACATACCAATATTTAGTGCTAGACCGTTCGTTGCCTTCCTTTCTTAAACACAGCTCAATACCTTCGAGTTTTCACTTCTTGTAAGCAATAGCCTCGAGATTTCACTTCTTGTAAGCCACTCAATAGTCTCGATATTTTTTCTATATCTGCAAATTTTCAGTCTGTAGAAAGGATAAAGATGATATAACTAGGGACAGTAAAAATTTCACATACTGAATTTGACACCACATATTTGACTTTTATATAGCTTTGACACATTTTGAAGAGAAAGAGTATTTTGAGATCGTGTACATTAGTAATATACATTAATTTAATACATTAGTGACCACAGAGCATGACTATAGATTATCCTGTGTCCGCACATTATTTTTCACTCTGTAGAGTGATCGGGATAATGATCAATACTGAATGGTTGAATACAGCATGTTTCCATACACTGCATAGAAAGAGGACATGGTCGTAGACGCATATATGTTACACTACACTTGGTGGAGACCTGATATGTGCACATACGTTTGTGGGTTCCAGAATCGATGTGGTCCACATGTCAATGAGGGACTGGTCGTCTTGATTTGAATCTGTAGATGGACACAAGCATAATACGTTTTAGTGAACAGAGAAAGCATGCTTTAATGAAAAACATGTTTCATATGTACACAATTTGAATGCACCACAGCAGCTCACCTAACGGATTACAGCAGATGACGCCTGAGAATACAGACAATCTACTGGCATGACACTATTCAGTGCCACCCATCGAGCTGTGAGGCGTCATTTCTCCCCACGACACTTGACGGCAAAAGTGAAGCTGGTGATGATTACGACCGTCATTAGTATCTGTGTGAGTATTCCTATACCGGGCGGCTATACCTTGCGGTGTATTTTTGTTAGTTGCCTCGTGTAGCTTCTGAGATATACACTAGTGACAGCACTATACCAACTTGACGACGTGTAACGAGACAATATAGCATACACACAATGCTACTTACCACTGTGGTCTATTCGGTGAGGTGTTTTCGATATGTCTTGTCGCAAGTGTAGTGTCTTAAGCCCGCCTTTGCGGTCCTTTTTATACAGACTGTGGGGCTGATGCAACATAGAAAACATGTCTAAACATGTTCAAGCAGGTTTACCTCGGTTAGTACACTCTGAGTCATCCTCCGTTTTCCCCCAAAGGCATGTCTGAACACGTTCACATACGTTCAAACCCACCGACATAGCCTCGTAATGAGTCACCCAGGCTGTCACCCTCAACTCAGTCAACTATGAGGTCATGCCCTAGACTTTAATATGAGACGCAACCTTCGGCTCTTTTCAAGGAACGGACGTATTTATCTAGCCACCCGCTACTCTACCACTCCTTAACATTGATCAGTAGCACCTATCTAGCCTTTCCACTACTCATCCACTCTTTACCATTGATCGAGAGTCCTTATCTAGCACCTCCTCCTGCTCTTAACAAGAACCGGACGTATTTATCTAACCACCCAGCTACTCGACCACCCTTTAAATATGATCAGAAGCACCTATCTAACCTTTCATCCATTCACCCACCCCTTACCAACGAATTTCACTAAGCTATACTCGGAACATTCAATAATATCGGTCATTTTTATTTTTTTAAGGTTTTCAATTGAAGCCCTTAAAATTGTGTGATGATAGTGTTAGGAAGCACTTATCTAGCTACGCCGTTACTCACTCACCCCTTACCAGCGACTTTCACTAAGCCATACTCGGTACAGTCGATAATGCCGGCCATCTTTACCTTTTTAAGGTTTTCATCTGTACCTGTATGATGATAGTGTATAGGTCACTACGACACTCTACATACCACTAATAACCGATACCCACCCCTTACCAACGAATTCCACTAAGCTATTCCAGCTGCTATCAATATTATTGTTAATTTTTACTTTTTAAGGTATTCATTTGTAACCTGTGTGATGATAGTGTTTACACCACTATGACACTCTACGGACCACTAATATCCGCTACCCACCCCTTTCCAACGAATTTCAGTAAGCTATACCCGCTGCAATCAATAATATCGGCCATCTTTACTATTTAACCTTTTTATTTGTAGCCTTATGATGATAGTGTTTACAACACTATGACCCTCTACAGAGCAATAATAACCGCTACCCACTCCTTACCAACGAATTTCACTCAGCTATACCAGCTACAATCAATAATATCGGCCATGTTTACTTTTTTAAGGTTTTCACTTGTAACCCGTATAATGATAGTGTTTACACAACTGCGACCCTTTATAGATCATATAGCTGCCATATATACATGCTTACCTATTATGTTTTTCATATGACACCTGTCATAACTCGAGGTTCGAACCGCTTAACCCTACCCCACACGCCGACACCCGCGCCCTACCCCTGAGCCCCAATCCCCACACCTGCCCGCCCCTAGACCACCCCGAGGAAATGCACTGTATGCCCTATCCCTTACACAACACCAATGGAATGATGATAGTGTTATGCCTAATACAGATAAATAAAGAAGACGAAATAAAAAAGAAACCAAGGAGGAAGAGCACTGTACTTAACAGCATCAATCGTTGGATGATAGTGTTTAAGCATCACCCACTGCATCTAATACTATCAGTAGTTATTTATTTAAAACAAAATAAACTTCGCAACGAAAAAAGGGAAGTAACAGTGCAAAAATACGTTCAATTATTTATTCATGGGTTGCATCCCTTGATAATGAGGTCCGCTTTTGTGACGTTTCGCTTGCGGTGGTAGACTTTTTATATAGTAAAAAATCGGAGGTTGCCACCTCATTTGAGGTGTAGTTAGGACCTGGCATACTACTAACATTGTGTTGCATGTCTGCCTTTGAGTTGGTATATAGAGTGCAATCATAAGCAAACATAAGCTCTCTGACGGTGTTGCTGTTAATTTTTGTTTTAGCTTTCAGCCTTCTGAGAGTATCTAGTAAATATCCTTTAAATATAATCTCATCTCATCATGTTTCTCTTGTACCTTGCGGCGTCGAGGTGAAGTATAAACATCGAGGGGGTTCCAAATGTTGCTGTAAGTAGCCGAGGCGCAGTGTTGGGGTGAGCGCCCAACATTGCTTAAATACCTCAATGGCTCGTGAATACATAACCTATGCAGCAAAATTCCAACTCCTGGCCTTCACGTGGCGGACCTGTTTAAACTAACAGGAGAAGGGGCGACGGCGAGTCTCTGGCGCCGGAAAATAACCAGTATGCTCTAGATGTGTATGCACATACATGCATGCGCAGACAGGTGTGTGCGCGCGTACACATCTACACTCGAGTGAGACCACAGTCTGCTCTAGCAAAGAAAGGTGCTGAAGACGGAGGCAACCAGCCAAGAGGCGCACCATAGAAATCAGGATGCCACGCAATCACGCAAAATGGAATATGTCGACTACTGCTAATCGTTATGGTGCTCGCCCTGCTTTGGACCCCCAGGCAGGTGCAGTGCCGGGCCCTATGTCTCGAAAGGGTCCAACCCCAACTACTGGAGGTCTTTCTCAGATGTCCTGTGGAGCTAGGGGACATGAGAATAGGACGACTGGCCATACTAAACGAAGACTTAAAATAATCCACTGGAATGCGGAGGGAGTCAGCAACGAAAAAATAGAATTAGAAAAAATCTTGGACCAAGAAAAAGTAAGCATATGTTGCTTGCAAGAAACTCACCTCAACGAAAATATAGCCTTCAAAATCAGAGGCTATCAGTGTTACCGATATGACCGAAAGGACATGCGAAAAGGTGGGATACTGACCCTTGTAAAACATAACATCATGGCTTCCCAAATCGAAGTCTACATGGAAGGGGCTGACTATCAGACACTTAAACTTAAGACAGGTAATGCAGACCTACATCTGATCAATTACTACTGTCCAAGTGACCACCCACAGGCACTGGACACACTACCACTAAAAGAAAAAATGATTGTGTGTGGCGATTTCAACAGCCACTCGCAGAGCTGGGGCTATGATCACATGGACCAGAGAGGAGAGAGACTGGAAGACTGGCAGGATGAGAATAGATTCATCTTGATTAACAAGCCGTCCGACCCACATACTTTCTACTCGAGATCATGGCACACTACAACTACACCTGACCTGGCTTTTCATTCACCAGACCTGGAGTGGAACATTACACGAATTGTTGGGAAACAACTTGGTGGCAGTGACCATCGGCCAGTCTTTCTAGAAAATGAGCTTGTAAGTGAAAGCAGCACCCTCTTGAGGTGGAACTACAAGAAAGCAGACTGGGCAATGTACAAGCATCGCACCAGCATACTGGTTAGAAACCTGAACACTGAGAAAAACATAAATAAAGTAGTTGAAGAGTTTGGGAAATACATGCTACAGGCAGCGCGAGAAACAGTACCAAGAGGAGCCCGTAAACAATATAAACCCTACTGGAGTAGTGAACTGGAACAGTTGCATAACGATGTGGAAGTGTGTAGAAAGCAAGCAGAGGCCACACCCAGCCAAGAGCACCACAATAAATTCCAGCATGCAAAAGCCAAATTTCAAAGGGCCAAGCTGCAGGCTAGACGGAAAAGCTGGCAGGAGAAAACGGAGTCTCTGAACTTTGAAAGAGACACAAGGAAATTGTGGAAGCTAATAAAACAACTTAATGACGAGGGCACAGGGAGAAACTCAAAAATTGCGCTACATAAAGATGGAAACATCTTAACAAGAAAGCAAGCAGCTGACCATTTTGCGGACTCATTCGCACAAGATAACAATATCAAAATTAGTCCAGAGAAACAACAAGAGATTCGAGATAAACGACAACATACAGGACAGAAGGAAATAGTACATGATGTTCTGGAGGCACCCATTACAATCAGCGAACTGGAGCTTGCCATATCATTACTGAAAATGAGAAAGTCACCAGGAGCTGATGGTATCTCCAATGAAATGATCAGGAACCTACGAACAGGGGCCAAAACAAAGCTGTTGCAGATCTTCAATAACAGCTGAAACTTAGGCAGTGTTCCACAAGCCTGGAGAGAAGCAATCATGATACCCCTCCTAAAATCAGGGAAAGATGGTTCCATTGCCTCTAGCTACAGACCAATTAGCCTCACCAGCTGTCTCTGCAAAACACTGGAGCGCATCATCAATCACAGACTGCAGTGGTACATTGAAAGTAAAAACATCCTTGTGCCACAGCAGGCTGGCTTTAGGCAGTGCTTCTCTACGGAAGATCAGACAACCTACCTCTCTCAAGAAATTGAGGATGCATTCCAAGAGAAGAAGCTGGTGCTTGCGGCATGGATAGATCTGAAGAAAGCCTTTGACAAAGTCTGGAAAGAAGGTCTGATGAAGAAACTGAGAAACTGCAAAGTCAATGGAAGAATGTACAAATGGGTGAAAGCATACTTGCACAACAGAAGAGCCCGAGTACAGATAGACGGACTCAAGAGCACGGTGTTCCCCAGGGCGGAGTCTTGTACCCCACACGTTTTCTAATCTTCATCAATGATCTTGTTGCTAATCTACCGCATGGAATTAAAGCGGCAATGTACGCTGATGACCTGGGTCTATGGAGCACAAATGAACATGCATCAGTGGCCACCAGATTGCTACAAAGAGATGTAGATACATTTGCTGCATGGGCAAATAGATGGTGTGTCAGCATAAACACTGACAAGTGCAGCACCACCCTATTTACCCTCTCTCCAAAACAACAGGCAGGGATCATCCAGATAAATGGAACACCCCTAAGAGATGATAAAGAACCAACATACCTTGGAGTAACATTTGATAGCAGGCTGAAATGGAGAAAGCACATCAACAAATCAGTAGCAAAAGCCAGAAGGAAAATAGCCATCCTGAGAAAGCTAAGTGGAACCACATGGGGAGCCAGTGTGAAAATACTTAGCAAAGTTTACCAACAGAGCATACGACCACACCTGGAATATGGGTCAACTGCGTGGGGTTCAGCATCAAAAACCACACTACAAGAGCTGGACAAGGTGCAAAATCATGCTCTTAGAGTCACCACAGGAGGGATGAGATCAACCCTTATAGTGGAAATGGAGAAGATGGGGAGGACACAGGCACTGAGTGAGCGCAGAGATACGAAAACGCTAATACAAGCAGAAAAGTTCCTCAGCTTGCCAGGCCACCCTATGAAGAACAGATTTGAAAACCTAGCTATGGGGCGGTTGAAAAGAAGTAGTTTTATCCACCAGGCCAAACGACTCTGCAGAGAAACCACTGATCTGCCCACAGTTGGTATCCCCCTAACAACTATTCCAGAGCGAACTCCATGGAAAGATGAGCATAGACTATCGTTACAAATCCAGACAAAAGTGAGAGGAATATTTGACAAGGAAGAACAGAACAGTGTGCAGCGCAGAACAGCCACTCTCAGCTTCCTTGATGAAGAATACCCACAGGACCTCTGGATCCGAGTCTACACAGATGGGTCGGCACAAAATGCTGTTCGAAATGGAGGAGCGGGAGTGTACATAGAATACCCAAATAATACTAGGGACACAGCCAGAGTACCAACAGGAAAGTACTGCCATAACTATGATGCCGAAATTGAGGCAATCAAGATAGCAACAGAGAAATTACTAAATAACAGCAATGGTACACAACCTGTGGTGCTACTGACAGATGCAAAATCAGTACTCGAGGCGCTCCTCTCTGGGAAATTGCCAGTACTAAGGACACTACTTTCTGAACTTAGCCGTCAGCATAAGGTCACCATACAGTGGATACCATCCCACTGTGGAGTACCCGGAAACGACAGAGCTGATCAATTGGCTAAGGAAGGAGCCAAAGAAGAACAGCCTGATGTGCCCGTTACATACCACCAAAAGAAAAGAATGATCAAATCAGTCAGAAAGCCACCAAAACCTGCTCAAGATGACTACCACGTTATGGACAGACCAGAACAAGTCACTATTCTGCGCCTCAGAACAGGACACAATAGATTACGCAACCACATGTATACAAAATTCAAGATCGGTGAAACAGCCATGTGCACATGTGGATTGGCGTCGCAGACAGCAGAGCACATACTCCAAGACTGCCCAAAATATAACATATCTAGGCAAACCTTCTGGCCTAGAGAGACGACAGTGGAAGATAAACTCTATGGACCACTGTGTGAACTGAAAAAGACAGTTCAATTCATGCAAGAGACGACATTGCAGATATAGACATATTTCAAGCAAACGAAAGAAGAAGAAGAACATCGAGAGAGTGCCCGCTTATGGGCTTCATGTATCGATATTCCCATGGACTCTGTTATTCCCTGCATCCATCGTTTACGTGGTCGGCCTCTGCCTCTGCTTCCATCTGGTCTTACATCATTGTTTGTTGTGGTATACTGTTAGTTGGTAACCTACTTGCATGGCCAAACCATTTGATTTGCCGCTTTCTAATAAAATGTAGTGCAGCTGTAACCCCCACTTTTGTCCTGATTTCTTCATTTCTGATCTTATCTCTTCTTGATACATTGAGTATTCGTCTCAGGAATCTCATTTCTGTTGTTGTGATTTTTCTTTTCTATTTTTCTGTCATTGTCCAGGTTTGGCATTGGTAACATAGAGTTGGTAGGAAGATTGTGTCGTAAAGTGCTTTCTTAGTAGTTATTGATACATGTTTGTTCTTTAGTATTGGTGCCATATGTCCAATGAGTTAGTTTGCCTTGTTGCATCTATTTTCGATCTCGTCTTCTGATTTGCCATTCGATGATATTATACTTCATAGGTACTTGAAACTCTTTACTTGTGTCGAGAGATGTTCGTTTAGGTAAATCGTTGTTGATTTTTCTTCTTTAGTTATAGTCAGTACCTCTGTTTTACTTGTGCTAATTTTCATGTAATGTTAAAATTAAAGTTAAACATTTCGTTTAGACTATTCATGTGGTCTTGTAAACCAGCTTCTGATTTTGCTATTAGTGCTTGGTCGTCCGCAAACAGGAGTTCTTTAATGGTAAGATTTGCAGATTGTTCTTCTTCTGTGTTCTCGTCATGCGGTGTTCTTGCGGTCTGTGTTTGGCTGGTTTCTTTACATATGTTGTCTATATATGTTATAAACAAGAGAAGGGGCAGGACACAACCTTGTCGTACTCCGAATCTTATAGTGAAGGGTTCTGAGTGTCCTCCAGTTGCTCTCAATATGCAATATGTTGTTGTATAAGTTTCTAGATAGGTTCATTAGATGTGTGCTCTCCATATTTTGTTTAAGGATTTCCCACAGCTTGTTTCTATCTACTCTATCAAATGCCTTTTCTTGATCGACAAAGGCTAAGTAGGGTGTTTCATTGAATTCGATTGATTTTTAGATTTTTCTATAAGTTGTCTAAGAGAAAAAAAATGGCATCTGTGCGTCCTTTGTTTTTCTTAAATCCAAGTTGTTTTGCTTAGCTGGGGTTCTATAATAGTTCTTAATCTTTGTTCAAGAATTTTGCAAAATATTTTCCCAGTATGACTCAACAGTGAAATGCCAAATCTTTTGCTGCCTTTGTTTTTCCGAATTGGGATAATTATGGCGTTTCCCCAGTCTCGTGGTATCTGTTGTTCTACCCAGACGTGGTTGAATAGTCTATGTAGCCATGCTGTTCCTACTTCTCTTGCTGCTTTAATTAATTCATTTGGTATTTCATCTTGTCCTGGTGATTTGTTCAATGGGGTTAATCTGAAGGCTTCTATAATTTCTTCGTTTAGTATGTCTGGTTCTAGTTCTTCGGTGTCATCTGTGTCGGTTTCTTGAATTTCTGTGACATCTGATGGGATGTTGAGAAGTTGTTCGAAGTACTGTTTCCATCTTATTAGGATTTGCTTTTGTTCATTTATTGGTTCTCCATTTTCGTTGTTAATTATTTCTGTTGGGTCAAAGGGTTCTCCTCTGGTTTTCATTGCACTTATCTTTTTATATAAGTTTCTAGTTGCCTCCTTTGTAGTTTTTATTTAGGGTTTCTCCATACTCCTCCCAGTCTTTTTGTTTTTCTCTCTGTACTATTCTATTCACATGTCTTCTCGCTATTCTATATTCTATGTAATCGCATTCCTGTTTGCTCTTCGACCACTTTTTATATTTTTCCTTTTTGTCTTTTACAGCTTTCTTTACTTTTGCGTTCCACCAACTTGTTATTTTCTTTATTCGTGTATTGCCTTTTTTCGTGGTTCCACATGTTATCTTTGCCGTATTTAAAATGCTTGATTTGAACATCTCCCATTCTTCTTCCATTGTCTTTCTTTCTATAGGTAATTTTACAAAGATTTCAGTTAGCTCTTTCTCATAATTTTCCCTCACTGCCTCGTCTTTGAGGTTTTTTAAGTTTATAATTTTCCGGGCCTTTGCTTCCTTCTACTGATGATTCTTATTGTGGCAACGACTGCTTTGTGGTCGGTGTTTATAGTATACCTAAGTTGGGCACTGCCCTTGCATCTAATATATTTATCTTTCTGTTGTTTCTTGTTAATATAAAATCAATTTGGCTTTTAGTATCTAGATCATTCCATTTATACCAGGTGTATATTTGTGAGTCTTTGTGTTTAGAATGTATTTGTTAATAGAGGTCGTGTTGGCTGCTTTAAAGTACCGATTAATTTCCAACACTTGTAGAATGTCGTAAACATGTTTAACCACATACAGGCTATTTCCGGTTTCTGTCATGACGTCAAGTTGATCCGCCAGCTAGGCCTACTGCCCACTGTTAGTATATGAATATGATGTATCAGAGACAAGTCACAAATTAGTTTCAATTAAAAACAATGCAGATGTTATGACTCGGTGAATAGTATGATGGCAGATTACTTTAGATCAGCTTTAGGTGGCATTATCGGTGGTAGTCAAACGACACGGGATGGTAATGATTTTGTTGGACAAGTTGTGGAGCTTGGCAACCAGAAATTACGAGTGAAAAGACTTATCGCCGAGGGTAAGAAGTTATTATATTCACCCACAAAAAGGCAAATTCATTCATTCATTCAGTAGCATGTCCTTTGCAGAACCCCGCTGCCATAACAACCATCCGGAAAACCTCTCGATCATAAGCAAGATGTCCCGCGTCTGATTGATAGTAACTGATACCAGTGATACACCCATCTGGAGATCATCCGACACATCCTGAGTGAGTGCACCCATCTTCTCTTTGGCCTTCCTCTTCCTCTCTTCCCAGGCATATATCCTTCCAATATTGTTCTCTCCAAATTTTCGTGACGTTTCAAGTGACCAAAATACTTCAAAATTCTTTGTTTTATCGTCTTTAATAGCCAATCTTCTTCAATATTCAATTCTTTAAGTATTACTAATTACTTATTAATATTAGTATGGATGCATTTGTTCATGCCAAGATATTCTTAGAACTCGTCTATAACAATTAACATTTATATTCAAAGGCATTTATGCGCTGTTCAGCTTGTTTAGTAAGTGTCCATGTCTCATAGGCGTATGCTGCAATGGGAAAGATGCATGCTCTTAAAAATCTAATTTTTGTAGTTCTGTCTGCCTGGTGCTGACTGTAATAGTGATCATGTACCACTATGTGGAAAAATAAAAGTAAGATTAAAGAGAGGGAAAAAAATGGTTAAGAACATGAGACTTAATAAAGAGGTTCTGAAAATAGATAAAGAAATGCAAGAACAATACAGAGTGACTGTGAAAAATAGGTACAATGCAATAACTAAAATACAGAGTATAGATGAACAATGGGAAATGTTAAGGGACTCCATTCATCAAACTAGCAAAGAAGTATTACCGGAGAGAGGCAAAATAGCTAAGAAAAAATGGATGAATGAAGATATCTTAAAACTGATGGACAAAAGAAAACAGAGTAAAAATGACAAACAAGAATACGCTAAGATAAATAAAGAAATAAAAGATAAATGTGGGAAGGCTAAAGAAAGTTGGTTAAACGAGCAATGCAAAAAAATTGAATTAAATTCCATTAAAGATACAAAAAATATGCACAGAAAAATCAGTGAGCTTACAGGAAGAAAAATAAGAATAAATACAGGGTGTTTGAAATCAAAAACAGGAAAGATAATATTAGAGGAAGATGCTATAATGAAGAGGTGGAATGAGTATATAAGAGAATTATATGAAGGAGAAAGGGGAGAATTAACAGAAGATAGTAACTTGGAAGGTCCATCTATTCTGAAAGAAGAAGTCGCTGACGCTATGAAACGTATGAAGAAAGGAAAAACAGCTGGGCCAGATGAAATCACAATAGAAGAATTAGAAGTATTGGGAGAATTTGGAGTAGATATATTAACCAAAATGTTGAATGATATTTACAGCAGTGGATATTTACCCAGTGATATGCTGAAGTCTTTATTTATAGCTATACCAAAAAGACCAGGAGCAATTGATTGTGAAGATTTTCGTACAATTAACCTTATAAACCATATCACTAAGCTTCTACTCAGAATCATAATGAGAAGAATCAAAAAGAAAATAAAAATGGAAATTAGTGAAGAACAGTATGGATTTGTGGAAGGAAAGGGCACAAACAATGCAATTTATACATTACGGACACTAATAGAAAGGTCAATAGAGAAACAGAGAGACATATATTTGTGCTTCATAGATTATACTAAGGCATTTGATAAAGTAAAACATGATGAACTGATTAAAATGTTGGAAGATATCAACATTGATGGAAAAGATTTAAGAATAATAAAGAATGTTTACTGGAACCAAGTAGCAGCAATTAAAATGGGAAATAAAGAGGGTAGTTACGAACGGATAAAGCTAGGAGTACGACAAGGGTGTGTCTTGTCACCAGATCTTTTCTCCCTGTATAGCGAAGTAATAATGAGAGAGATCAAAGAGATGCCAGGAATACTAGTTGGAGGTTATAATATAAATAATATACGCTATGCAGATGACACAGTATTGGTGGCGGATAATTCAACAGACCTACAACAATTATTAGACGTTGTAGTAACAGAGAGTGCAAGGAAAGGACTCTCCTTGAATATCAAGAAAACAGTAACAATGGTAATATCAAAGAAAATGGTGACACCAAAATGTGACATAGAAATAGAAGGGAAAATCCTTAACCAAGTTGAAATTTTAGATACCTAGGGGCATTAAAACATCAGATGGAAGATGTACAACAGAGATTAGGAGTAGAATAGGGCAGGCAAAAGCCGCTTTTCAGAAAATGAAGAGTATCTTATGCAATAAGTCACTATCACTGAATGTAAGAAAGAGAGTGCTGAAATGCTATGTAGAACCAGTTTTGCTGTATGACAGTGAATCTTGGAACGTAAATGAACAAATTAAGAAGAAATTAGAAGCAACAGAGATGTGGTTCCTGAGACGAATGTTGCGAATTCCTTGGACTGCCAGAGTAACTAACGACAACTGCCTGAAACAGGCTAATGAAACTAGAACATTATATACAACAATAAGACAGAGACAAACATCTTTCTTCGGTCACGTGATGAGAAGAGAGGCATTGGAGAACATCGTAACAACTGGAAAGATCGAGGGGAAGAGAGGCAGAGGTAGACCAAGAGAAGTGATGCTGGATGGATTGAGACGGTGGCATGGAGGAATATCAGCACCAGAGTTGATCCAGAAAACCAAAGACCGAGATCTATGGAGAGCCATGAACGCCTACGCCAGCCGGCACGGCACTTGATGATGATGGTCTGTCCCACTCCATAATTTATTCAGCTGTTTTAGTCTTTGAAGAGCAATTGATAGTCACCCTTTAATTTCTGTCATTGTGTCACCATTGTTGGTAATCAGTGACCCAAGATATTCAAAATTTTCCACCACCTCCAATTTTTCCCCATTAACGTATATTTCTTTCTCCATTGTAGTTTTGTCTGTATGCATTATCTTTGTTTTTGCTATGTTAAGATATAAGTTGTGATTTTCACTATTCAATTGGGTTGAGGCTATTAGGTTTTCTATACCATTCTGTGTTGTGGATAGTAATACTGTATCAGCATATCGAATCTCTGGTATGTCATGACCGCCGATATTTAGGGCTTTATATAGCTCCCTGTTTATATCAACTCTTACATTTCTCATTATATTTTCGGCGTACAGGTTAAACAAATAGGGTGACAGCACGCAGCCCTGACGGACTCCTTGTTTGATGTCAAACCAATCTGATGTCTCGCCATCTATTCTAACAGCTGCTTGTTGGTCTAGATAGAGCATTTTTATGAGTTGTACTACATGTGATGGAAAGCCCATATTTCTCATGATTTCCCAAAGTTTCTGATGTTGTACATAGTAAAATGCCTTTGAATAATCCACAAAACATGAGAATAGGTTTACATTAAATTCTCTATTATTAATCGTATGTTGAATATGTGATCTGTTGTTCCTCTTCCTTGTCTAAATCCGGCTTGAACCACGTTAATCTCTTCTTCCATTTTCTTAGTCTTCCCATTATGACTTTTAATAGAATTTTACTTGCATGACTGATCAGGGCAACCTATAGTTGGTGCATAATTTCAGGTTGCCCTTTTTTGGTATTGGAATGAAGATAGTTCTTTTCCAATCTTTTGGCCATATACCATATTTCCAAATCTTTTTACATAATGCATGATATATGTGTATGCTTTCTTCTCCTCCCGCTTTAATTAGTTCATCTGGTATCTCATCACATCCAGGTGATTTACCATTCTTCACGCGATCTCCCGCGTGACAGGTGGACTGCTTACGACTACGCTAGCGAGAACACAATGTTTGTTCTACAAAGATATTTATATTCTTCAAAGGCAAATATGTATACATAAATTACATGCTTAATGCTTATTGATGGAAGTACATTTTATACGCGCGAGGTCTTGTCTCCTACTGCGTGTTCGATGTGCTGAAGCGAATAAAGAACTATCACGATTTTAAATTTGAGAATTTACTAATGAGACGGCCACAGAAGATAGGCCTTGAAATTCAAAATCTAATGGTACCTTAATGATGCCTGTATGTCACTTATAAGTGAAGATATTCACATTTTTGTGAAGGTGAGACGAGTTGCGATTTCTCATGCTATTCACCCGTAAGTGGAGCTCTCCAATGTGTCCGATTAGTCGAATTACCTTCACCAGCGGGTGTGCATGCGAAATGGTCTCAAATGGTCATGAAAACTGACTTCAAAAATATGTTCCGTCATGTTAATGATTACAAAATAGTACAAGTATACAAATAAATTATTAATAACCTTTAAACTTGTGTTCTCTTTAACTTTAGTAGGTCTGTCAAAGACTCGATAGTACCACACCTCGTGAAGCCATAGCACAGTTGAGTAGACACTCAACAGGCCACGTTTGCCAGCAGAGTGCGATGTGAGGTAACACGCACGAAGGTGAAGGTCACCCCGCGTGGTGTGTAACCACGGGAGAGAGGTTAGGTAGAGGGGAGACTGGACTTGAGGCGTTCACATCGTTTAGAATAGCGTTAGGAGTTTTGTGTTCACTAATAGATAGAACTAGCATAGGGTTAGCAGTTTGTGTTAGATAATTCTGTGGCTGTATATTGTGTATTGCATTAGCGACTGTTTACCGCTTGTAAGCGAGCCAACGGCAATAAAATGGACCATGCATTTTGCCTCCCACACGACTTGCAAGTTGTCTTGTATGGGTGTGTGAGAAGTACCCGTTGATGCCTGTCAGTTAAGTTGTTGACAGGCCAGGGTAATTGTGGTGTCAGAAAGTGGTGCTTGGACGAAAGCGCCAAGCTAATACCCACAGTAAAAGGGTAATTGTGGTGTCAAGAAGTGAAGCTTGAACGAAAAGTTCAAGCTAATCCACTCATCCACGGGCTCGAGACTAGGGTTTCATTTTTGTAGTAACGATAATTTGTGCAGACAGGAGAATTTGCGAGCTAGAAATATGCCTATCGTGACAAAATAGTGTTTAATTGTGTTTATGATATATTTATTGAATGAAATCATGTATTCTTCGAAGCTGTAAGTATTAATATTCTTATTTTCTTATATTTATTCATATATTTACCAATTTATTCTTGAATAAGCACCAAACATGATTCACGGCGCAGGAATACACAGGCAGCCGACAATATTGATTTTTGAGATCTAAAAATAGCGCTGCGCGATGACGTAGATTGATTGACAGACAGTTGTTCTGCGTCATTAGCATAAAGCAGTCGAGTGTTTACAAGATCGCTTAGCGGCAGCCCGCCTGAATCTGTGCTGTATATTGTTTATTATTTACTTATTTAAGTTACTAAATGAATATATTTATTTGTTGACACATTATTATGTTATTTTGATTTCTTTACAAGCATTTATTCATTTTTGGGTCTATTTTCTCTTTGCTTATCGTCACGATGGAACTATTTTCGGGCTAAGCATCTGATACTTAGCTGCACAACGTTTACAGAAATTAACTAGGTTAGTAACGAAAGGCAATTATTGTTTAAAACAAAGACAGGACATTGACATTAAAATTAATTAATACATATTCTAGGTGTTCGTAAGTCTGTCATTGTCTAAGTCATTGTCCTTAGTTGTCGAGTAAATCATATCGTTTAGTAGGCGTGTTTACTGCTGCCCTATATATCAGAGGGCAAACAACAGCTGTGCACATACACCTGTGGGCCAAATACCGTGTGCTACGTACGAAACGTGTCGCCACCCCAGTGTACCAAACAAGGTGACCTGTGTCAAAGAAGCTTCGTTCCCACATTAAGCTGAGTACACTTATATATTTTGTCATGCAATTTGATTAATAGTGCATCTCTTTTTCAGCATGTAACGCGTTGACATATTTGTATACTCTGTTTTTCTGCAAGATAAATCTGGGCAGGGTAAAAACAGAAAGCACAACTGATAGTGATCAGATAAGAACAAAAATAACATATCAAAGATAAATAACTGATTAAAGTCATCATTGCCTATCACTGTTAGCCAAGTACTAAAGTAAGATGGCAACTTTATCAGATTTCATAAAAGCAGGCAAAGAGCTAGAATTAACAGGAAAAGAACTACAACAATATGCTGATCAGAAATTTAAAGAAACAAAAGAGGAACAAACACGAAAAGAGAATGCGGAGAGGGACGAACGCGCACGAGAAAGAGAACATGATAAGGAGATGAAACAAAAACAATTAGATCAAGAGAAAGAATTAAAACAAAAGGAATTAGATCTAAAGCAAAAAGAGATAGATGAAATGGCAAGAGTTAAAGAAAAACAAATTCAAGTAGAATCAGAGACACAATTAAAAATGAAAAGCATGGATGTAGACTCACACGCAGAGATCTCTGCCACTAAACTAAGAAGTCAACAAGAGGAAAATAAGTTCAACAAATACAAAAATATTATCAAACCATATTGTAAAGAGGACTCCATATCTGCCTGGACAGAGAATGTAGAGTATCAATTTAAATATCACCAAGTTCCTTTAGATATGTGGGCTCCGATTTACATGAAGAATCTAAGTGGTGAGCCCCTTAAAGTAATAGAGTCTATTCCTATTGAACTTAGATCTAGCTATCAATACATCCATGATAGGATTATGCAGCACTTTTTACTTGATGCCCCTGGGTATCAGGTTCAGTTCTCAAATTTAAAACCTAAACCTAGTGAAACTTTTATAGATTATTTTTCAAATGTGCAGAGTGTACTAAACAGGTGGCTTAAAGCAGCTAACATAGGAAAAGACTTTGATAGATTAAAAAACCTAATAGCTATGGACAAGTGTATATCTACTATACCTTCTCCTTTTGCTAAGTTTTTGCAGCAGTCAGACATTGAAAACATCGAGCAGTTCGAAAAAAAAGGTTCAGCATATTTTTCTTCTAACAGAGAGATTTTTAAGACCTCAAGTGACTCTGAGATAGTTTCCTTTGTCAAAGACCAATCAAAACACTATCAGGGTAACAGAAAACCTTTTCAGAAGTATGATAAGAAAGACAGAAAAGTTTCCAAATGCATGTACTGTCAACTAATGCACGACACTTATGCTATGTGCGACAAATCGCCGAATTATCCGGCGCATCTTGAAAATGTGATCAAGAAGCAGCAAAGCAAACGGTCTGCATACAGGCGTGCAATCAAATGTTTTTTTTGTTCCTCTTATGGCCATTATTCTAATAAGTGCCTTGGCCGCCAACGTTTGAAAGCTAACAACGCTATGTTGATTGAGACCTCTTCAGATAGTGGTAGTGAGAATGAGTGTGAGATTGAAAGTGACTTACCAACTAACCAAGCAGAGGATGTGTGTGCTGCTAACGATATGTTAAGCTTTGACAGCTGTGAACGATGTCACCAATTCCATGCAGACGGAAGACTGGAATGTGGACATACAGTACCATGCTCATCTGAGAGTGTGAATGCAGCATTAGCCTCCAGAGGCAAGTTAGTGTTCCACAATGCAATGGTCAATGATGTACCATGCCAATGTTTGCTGGATAGCGGCAGCACCCTTATTGGTCTTCGAAAAGAACTAGTGAGCCCGGGTGATTACACAGGTGACACTGTCAGATGCCGAACCTTTTCGGGTAACATTGAGACTTACCCTTTGGCAAAAGCCCGTATTGATTCTCCGTTTCTTTCTGGTACCTTTACTTGTGCAATACTTAACAACCCTTGTACTGATTTAATTTTGGGGTGTTTACCTCAACTGAAACAATGTACTAATGAGGAAATAGTTGCATGGGAGAAATTAAATGCAGCTAATGCAACAACAAGAGCAGACAGTGTGAAACATCAAGACACACTACAAGATGAGAGACTACTGTTGCTTTCCCCAACTGGCACAGATGACACCAGCAGACAGAAATTTATAGAACAGCAAAAAGCTGATACTAGTGTGTCTCCATACTTAAAATTGTTAAAAGATAAAGCCAAAGTGACCAAAAATGCATCTTGGGTTTTTAGACTTAACAATGGTATTTTAACTAGATATTATACTACTGGTAACCATGAGATTCAGCAAACGGTGTTACCTGAACAACATCGTCTAACTGTGCTAAAGATTGCACATGAGTCACCGTTTGCTGGTCATCTTGCATATGATAAGACCAGGGCCAGAATTCAGGCTCATTTCTATTGGCCAGGTTTTTGCAATGACATAAAATTATTTTGTCGTTCGTGTAATGTCTGTCAACAATTGGTACGTAAAGGTAAACATCCTACAGCTGAAGTACAGCCTTCTACACTGGCTTCTAGGCCATTTGAAAGTGTGGCGGTAGATATTGTTGGACCCCTAAACCAGGTGTCCAGCAAAGGAAATCGCTTCATATTGACAATGGTCGACCTATGTACAAGGTGGGTTGAGGCAGTAGCTTTGAAATACATCACCTCCAAAGACGTTGCCAATGTATTTCTACACCTGTTCTCACGATTCGGATTCCCACGGACCATTTTATCCGATCGTGGAACTCAGTTCATATCGGCTGCAACGCAAGCCCTTACAAAAATGTTAGGCATTAAGCAACATTTTACGACAGCTTACCATCCAGCCAGCAATGGAATAGTAGAGAAAATTAATGGGGACCTAAAGCACATGCTGGCTAAGGTTACAGCAGAAAACCCAGCTGATTGGGATACACTGTTACCAACAGTGCTGTTCGCCTATCGGGAGATTCCCCATTCTAGCACGGGTTTCTCACCCTTTGAATTAGTTTACGGGGCTAACCCACGTGGACCCCTAACTATTTACCATCAGGTACTAACAAATTCGATAGAAATTCCTACCCCAAAAACACCTTATGAAATGGTGACAGAGACACGAGACAAGATCATGAAATCGTGTGTTATAGCTAAGGCAGCTTTGGAGAGGAAGGGTCAAATCTACCGCCAATATGCCAACAAAGGGACAAGAACAATTGAACTTGAACCAGATCAAGACATACTCTTGCTACTTCCAGACAAAAGAAATTTACTATTAACCTCATGGCAAGGGCCATTCAAGGTGGTACGCAGAATTTCAGATGTTGACTATGAAATATCGATAAACGGACACTTAAAGATATTCCATGTCAACATGTTGAAACCTTACTATACAAGACAAGAAACAGAAGTAGTGACAGACGAACAGAGTGCACCAACACCCAGTGATCAGACGACAGACATACACAACGCAACTACACTAGTTAGCGAGACTGGCAGTTCCGACAATGGCAATACACCCAGTGAGTTAACAGAATACACACTTAGCACCACCACGGTACTGAATCAGGTAGACGACGACGGAATGGAACTACCTGTTCCCATTGTAGACAAAACTGCGACAGTGGACAGCATACATATAGATCAGGGACTAACAGACATTCAACGACGACAATTAGTGGAGTTAGTTACTGAATACAAAGACTTATTCTCTGACATCCCAGGTAGGACGGACAGAATCGAACACTCCATTCTTCTTTCGGATTCTAAGCCTATTAAATGTAGGCCGTACTCTATCCCACTCAGCTATAGGGAAAATCTAAATAAGGAAATTCTTAATTTAGAAGCTAGCGGGATTATCCAAAAGTCTACATCAGAGTACTCTTTTCCAATCGTCCTAATTAAGAAGAAGGATTCCACAATTCGTCTGTGCGTGGACTACCGGAAACTCAATAACATCACTAAGATCGACGCAGAACCTATTCCTTCCTGCGAAGATCTTATCTTGGACATGTCTACTTCTAAAATCTTTTCAAAACTAGATCTTACTAAAGGATACTGGCAGGTCCCGATGCAAGCTCAATCTATGCATCTTACTGCGTTTTCAACACCTTTAGGACTATACGAGTGGCGATTTCTTCCTTTCGGACTTCGAAATGCTCCTGCCACTTTCGTACGCTTAACTAGAGATCTGTTACATGGAGTGACGAATACTGTGACCTATATAGATGATATATGTGTCCATACTGAAGACTGGACTACACACTTACTGAAACTGAGACATGTCTTTGATAGGTTGCGACTCTTCGGTCTCACTGTCAAACCGAGCAAAGTCGAATTAGGCCTAAAAGAAATTGAATTTTTGGGTCATGTCATCTCTCAAGGTCAACTGAAGACTGACAATAGGATTATTACAAAAATTATGAATCTAACCATGCCTACTACGAAAAAGCAGGTTAGAAGTCTTTTAGGATTAGTTAATTACTACAGTAAATTTATTCCAAACCTAGCTGAAATTACAAGTGTATTTTCTAATGTGCTAAAAGCATCAGTAAAATTGGATGTGAAAGATGCATTATTAATTTCTGCATTGTCAAAATTGAAAATTCTTTTTAGTAATGTTCCCATCCTCCGCTTGCCTAACCCTGGGCTCGTTTATTATCTTAGGACAGATGCCAGCAGGATCTCCATCGCTGCAGTCCTAGGCCAATTTTATGAGGGCATCTTCCATCCGATTTGCTACGTGAGCCGTAAGATCACACCTACCGAGTCCAGATATTCGATAGCAGAACTGGAGGCCCTGAGCGTCATCTACTCAGTGAGAAAGCTCCACCGCTTTCTGGCGGGTGTGCACTTCATTATCCAGACCGACAATTCTCCCATCACGGTCATCCAGAGTGGTGTGCATCGAAATGACCGGATATACAGGTGGTCTCTTATTTTGCAAAACTATACATTTAGTATAGAACATATCAAGGGTAAGGATAATATTCTGGCTGATACCCTTAGCAGACCATCTGGGGTAGAAATACCTGAAATCCAACAGTTAAATGTATAATGATGGTTGGTACATGGGTATCTGATAATATAAGATGTAAAATAGCTTACATACATATCCACATTATTGGCGTAATCATGTACCAAAACACTGAACTATCATGTGTCCGTGGACATCAGATTAAGAACTGTGCTGCTATACTTAGATACCACCGTGTGAACTAGAACAGCTCATTTCCAACTAAGCTCCATTCCAGTGTATCATATATATGAACCGCAGAAAACAGTGTCAGAACAGTGCTTAATTACAGACACGAAAAGACAGAGCTACAACACCAGCGAACTCTACACGTGCACTACCGAGAGAACATTAAGATGACTGTGTAATGTATTTCAGATACCCAGGCAAAGTGTGTGGTTATATTATGCCTATACAACCATTGCACATACATGAAGGCAACTACTAACCTGTGTAAACCAAATACTATGTATATAAACTTATTGTGATATGTAATATAATATTTTAAGATAGTGATAAATTAGATGTAGGTTAGGAACTATAACAGTTCTCATTTATTTTAATAATGTAGTTAGTACAGTAATTAACCCATTAAAATTAGATTAGAATATTAGTTTAGACATAAGAATAGTTTATTACAAGTTAAATTAAATTTATGATATGAAAAGTACCATTTAGATTGTTATATTTCACTTAGTTTCATTGTAGTTAGTTTATTCCATCTTAATGAAACCATACCATCTTTCAAATATTACCATTTATTAGTATCATCATTTTACATCATAATAGATTAAAAAGAGTAGATAAGGTAACATACAGCATTTACACCAGTTAGATTAAGAACATCACTCATATAATTCCTTTGTGCATTTAAAAACATTATTTAGCATAGTATTTAGAAAAGTACATAAATTGTGGTCACATAATCCATTTAATTAAGGTACATAACTCACATCACAACAATTGCATTTAAATAGTTAGATTACAACAGTAATTAACCCATTAAAATTAGATTAGAATATTAGTTTAGACATAAGAATAGTTTATTACAAGTTAAATTAAATTTATGATATGAAAAGTACCATTTAGATTGTTATATTTCACTTAGTTTCATTGTAGTTAGTTTATTCCATCTTAATGAAAACCATACCATCTTTCAAATATTACCATTTATTAGTATCATCATTTTACATCATAATAGATTAAAAAGAGTAGATAAGGTAACATACAGCATTTACACCAGTTAGATTAAGAACATCACTCATATAATTCCTTTGTGCATTTAAAAACATTATTTAGCATAGTATTTAGAAAAGTACATAAATTGTGGTCACATAATCCATTTAATTAAGGTACATAACTCACATCACAACAATTGCATTTAAATAGTTAGATTACATCACTTAGATTAGAAAAAAATAAGAAGTAATATAATCATATCATATAATTAACATAACAAATTTAATAAATTTAGGTAACACATTAAATACTTAGTTATAGAATTAGAATGGTATGTTAGAATGTAAAGTTTTCGTTAGTGAAATTGTGTTAGTGTGAATGTGTTGTCTGTAATATAGTTTAGAACTTAGATTACAGTATTTTGGGTTTCATAACAAGTGAATGTAGTCACGAATTAGTGTTATACACCTGTTTGTGGCCACATTGAACCAAATTATGACACTCAAAAAACTAACATACATACACATAGAATTTATAAATAGAGGATAGAAATTAGATTAGTAGATTTATTACATCCAAACACACAAACAAACAGAAAAACAAACATATAAATTGCATACACTATTTGTAAATCAAAGACAGATAACTATGGGGCCAGGGGACATAATAGACAACGAAGAACTAAATTAACAGTGAAATAAAGTCTTACGCGCGGAAGCGAAGGAGGTAAAGCCTGTCGCACACACTCTTGTAGAATGGTTGTTAAATATTATATGGGGGACATGAAATAATTCATGTGTTGACCCTAAGAAAGTCAACTTTGTATGGGTAGTAAGTTAATTTACTATGTGAGGGCAGGTCTTATAAGACAACGGTCCGGTTCAGACATACCTCTGATAAATATAATATAGCATGTGAGAAGGGGCTCACGCCAACCAGTCAAGTTTGTGGCGATTGCCAGTAGCCAAGTAAGGCTTTGCTACATTGTGACAATAGTTATTAATAGTTCATTGGAATGCCCAAAGCCAGGTTATCTAGAGTCTTTGACAAAAATTAGAGACACTAATTTTTTGTTTAGGAACCTCTTGCGTCACAACCAATGAGTGAAAGTTGATGACGCAACACAAGAGGGGTGGGTGTGTGTCAAAGACTCGATAGTACCACACCTCGTGAAGCCATAGCACAGTTGAGTAGACACTCAACAGGCCACGTTTGCCAGCAGAGTGCGATGTGAGGTAACACGCACGAAGGTGAAGGTCACCCCGCGTGGTGTGTAACCACGGGAGAGAGGTTAGGTAGAGGGGAGACTGGACTTGAGGCGTTCACATCGTTTAGAATAGCGTTAGGAGTTTTGTGTTCACTAATAGATAGAACTAGCATAGGGTTAGCAGTTTGTGTTAGATAATTCTGTGGCTGTATATTGTGTATTGCATTAGCGACTGTTTACCGCTTGTAAGCGAGCCAACGGCAATAAAATGGACCATGCATTTTGCCTCCCACACGACTTGCAAGTTGTCTTGTATGGGTGTGTGAGAAGTACCCGTTGATGCCTGTCAGTTAAGTTGTTGACAAGGTCAAATCACACGTTTTGTGTGTTGAAAAGTGTAGCGCAATCGATATGCAGCGGCCGTCATGACCTGTGGGTTTCCAATTCACAAAGTCACATCTTCGCAGAAAATCTGTTTTTCAACCACAATTCGAGCAAGTTTAGCGATGAAACTATACTGATTCAGTGGCAGTATTTTATATGGCAATTAAAATTCACATTAAACAAAGACATCTATTGGATTCATCGATTCCGATATACGCGATCATTCCGCCGCCTCTGGGGATGCGCTCCCCGGCAGTCGGCAGCTTGCACAGATCCATAGAGCACACTTTATTCACAAACTTCCAGTTTCTTAGTTCTATATAATATGTTAGTTCGTAATGTTTAATAGTTTCTATTATATCACTTAATAATTTTGTGAACAATAAAAAAAAAAAAAATGCCCAGCCGGTAAGAGAACCCCGGTCTCCCGTGTGACAGGTGGACTGCTTACGACTACGCTAGCGAGAACACAATGTTTGTTCTACAAAGATATTTATATTCAAGCCGCCATTTTGAGTTTCATTACCGTAACATTTTCGCCTGTTTTTCAACCACAATTAAACAAGTTAGCGATGAAACTTTCCAAATTTCTGAAAAATCTGATGCAGAATTCGAAGATCCATCTACAATTGATGGTTTTCTATTGCAAGCGTCAGAAAAAAATTATTTACGGTTCAATGTGCCGTTTTCATTTTTCTCCGCATGCGAGGTTGGTCTTAACCAACGGGTCATACGTGGATTATGAAAACTGACTTCAAAAATATGTTCCGTCATGTTAAATGATTAAAAGATAGTACAAGTATACAAATAAATTATTAATAATCTTTAAACTTGTGTTCTCTTTAACTTTTGTAGGTCAAATTGCACGTTTTGAGTGTTGAAAAGTGAAAGTGTACAAGCCATAGCGATCGATACGCGCATGCGCAGTCACCATGGCGCATGCCATGCGTTTCTCCATTCACAAAGGCACGCTTCGCCGAAAATGTTGTTTTTCATCCACATTTCAAGCTATCACAGCGATGAAACTTTCCAAATATATTAAAAATTTTATGGAGAATTCAAAAATACATCTATAATTGAATTAATTCTATGGACAATGCCAGAATAGTGTTACAAAGTGCACATGCCAGTTCGATCGATATGCTCTAAGAACAAAAAACATCTTCGCAGAAAATGTTGTTTTTCATCCACATATCAAGCTATTGGAGCGATGAAACTTTCCAGATATATGTAAAATTGTATGCAGAATTCAAAAATACATATATAATTGATTAAATTCTATGAACAATGCCAAAAAAATAATTAATTACGGTTGGGGGTTGAAGCGTGGGGTTAACATCCCCACCTTTGTAAAAACCTTTTTTTGTTACGAAACAGATACATGAGCCTCGATATCGGACTGACTTATCTGGACAACGACCTTGGAACGTTAAAGGACTTTTGAGATTTGGAACATGAAATGTACAGACACTATATCGAGCTGGAGCGGCCGAAGAACTAACCCGGGAGCTGGTTGAATATCAAATGGATATAACAGCAATTCAAGAAATAAGGTGGCCAGGAGAGGGTACTTTAGAGCAAAATGGAATGATTATAATATATGGAGGAAACACCCAAAATAAACATGAATTAGGAACAGGATTTGTCATCAAAAAAGAGTTATGGGGGAACGTTTTAAACTTTAAAGCTGTTAATGACAGGATTAGTAAATTACGAATAAAAGATAAAT
This sequence comes from Cepaea hortensis, assembly GCA_963921405.1. NCBI lineage: Eukaryota > Metazoa > Mollusca > Gastropoda > Stylommatophora > Helicidae > Cepaea > Cepaea hortensis. The sequence continues at coordinate 65,871,339 of OY992885.1, forward strand.
GGAAAAATATAACGATGATTAATGTACATGCACCTAGTGAAGAGAAAGAAGATGATATTAAAGAAGACTTTTATAATGATCTGGAAGATGTCATAGAAGAAACCCCCAAACAGGACATCCTGATTGTGCTGGGAGACTTCAATGCAAAAATAGGTAGAGAGCAAACTATTAAAAAAGTGGCCGGTATGGAAAGCCTACATACACTTCAAATGATAATGGATGGAGAGTCATCAACCTGGCAGAAGCCAAAGGACTGCAGATTAGCAGTACCAGACTACAAAGAAAGGATATACACAAACAAACTTGGAAATCATGTGATAAGAGAACCTATAATCAATAGATCACACTTTAATTAACAACAGAAATGCATCAAACATACAACAAGTTAGAAGTTATAGAGGAGTTGAGTGCCACAGCGACCACTTCCTCGTTGGGGCAAAATTTAAAATAAAACTTAAGAGAGCTTTCTATGCTAAACTACAAAGGTTACACCCAACATATAACAGAGAAAAACTACAAGAAATTACAGTCAAAGAGAAACTTGCAGATGAAATAAAATGTAAACTTGAAAATCTACAAAACCCGTTGGAGGAAAGCATTGATCAAACTTGGTTGAACATCAAGAATACAATTCAAACTACCACAGAAGAAAGTCTCGGTGTGTTAACCAGGCATAGAAAGAACAAATGGTTCAATCAAAAATGTGAAGAAGCAGTCATTAGGAAAAAGAATGCCAGACATTTATGGTTAAATGACATCAACAACATCCAAAAGGAAGAGCATTATAGAAATGAATGTAAAGAGGCTACAAAAATAGTCCGACAGCAGAAGCGAGAATATATGAGTAATATAATCAAAGATATGGAAACTATTCACCAGAAAAATGAATCCAGAAAATAAAAAAAAAACATAAGTCAATGAAACGAGGGCACCAACAAAACACATATGGTTTAAAAGACAAAAATGGGAATATGATAAATACCAATGAGGAAATGTGCAATACATGGAAAGAATATTTTGTTGAATTACTAAATTGTGAAGCTCCAAGTAACATTTTCCCACAGGAAGAGGTTCTAACATGCGAACCACAAATTGAAGAACCTACATTTGAAGAAATCCTATATGTAATAACACAACTTAAAAACAATAAGGCAACTGGGACTGATGGAATTGCTGCTGAATTTATAAAGGCAGGTGGCCATGCATTACATCTAAAGCTATACGAACTAATAATAAAAATCTGGAGGACAGAAGAATTACCCCATGACTAGAAAGAGTCATTATTGATACCTATCTTTAAGAAAGGAGACAAGTTCCAATGTGGAAATTATAGAGGAATATCACTACTGTCCACAAGCTATAAGATACTATCCGCAGTATTACTTAATAGACTAAAACCATATTCAGAATACATATTAGGTGACTACCAGGCGGGTTGTAGACAAAACAGATCAACAATAGATCAGATATTTATCTTACGACAAATAGCCGAGAAACATTGGGAATATAAAAGAGATCTCCATAACATTTTTGTGGATTTTAAAAAGGCTTATGATAGTGTCCATAGGAATAGTCTATGGCAGTGGTTCTCAACCGGTGGGGAATTCCCCCCCCCCAGGGGGGGAATTTCAGGGTTTCCAGGGGGGGAATGAAGACCATTTCAAGATCGTGTTAATACAAGAACCGATTACTTGACATAGTTTTTCCCTTCATACTTTACAGTTATGTATATCTCGTCCTTCTAAAATTCATTTTATAAAGTAGGTAGACCCACAAATCATGTTTTATGTGGATGTCTAGACTTGTTTTAGTATATGCTATTACATTTGCCTTCCACTTTTACGTATTCTGTGTAGGGGTGAGGGGATTTTTAGATAGGAAATATGAAAGGGGGAGGGGGGGGGGATGACGTTCTGAAAATACGGTGAAGGGGGGAACGGGCCAAATTTTTGATAGGAGGGGGGGGGGGGGGAATGGCGTTGTGAAAATATGGTGAAGGGGGGAATGGGCCAAAAAAGGTTGAGAACTACTGGTCTATGGAATGCTATGCAGGAATTTGGAATACCAAGGAAGTTAATTAACATGACCAGACTATGCATGGAAGATACTTATAATATAGTAACATATAAAGGCAGGAAATCAGACCCTTTCCAAATAACATCAGGCTTGAAACAGGGTGATGCACTATCACCGCTACTCTTCAATCTGGCTCTAGAGAAAGTTGTAAGGAAGGTAAAGGAGGAATGTGATATTGGAGGAACATCCTAGCTGCTTGGTTATGCAGATGATATAGATATTATAGGGCAAAGTGAACAAAAGACATTGGAAATATTGACTCACTTAAAGGAAAAAGCCCAACAGATTGGGCTGGTTATCAACCAAGATAAGACTAGAACGGAGTTCGTGCATTGAGCTGAGTTTCTCCAGACTCAGGTTTGAGTTAGGAGGAAAACGGAGCACTTATGGGTTAAACCGTGTGCTGTGATGTTGATCCATCGACTAAACTAAACTAAACTAAGACAGAATATATGGTAATTTCAAGAGAAGGAATGGCTAAAAACTCTGGCCACATACAAATAGATAATATGACCATTAAAAGAACGGAAACATACAAATACCTGGGTACAATCTTCAACTGCTCCAACATCATAAGGGAAGAAATACAAACTAGAATCAACTCTGGAAATAAGATATACTAGGCACTACAACATCTACTAAAATCAAAGGCGCTATCTCGTAACACCAAAATCACAATATACAAAACACTGATCAGACCAGTTGTACTGTATGGCTCTGAAACCTGGAGTACAACGAAAGGAGACGAAGCCTTGTTACAAACCTTTGAGAACAACATTTTAAGACGCATCTTTGGACCCATTAGGGATACACAAAGTCCCCGCTAATCACTGGGCATATAGAAAGAATGGAAGATAATAGGGAAACAAAACTCGCTTACACTCAGGAAATAAATGACTGTAGACCCCGAGGTAGACCAAGAAGGCGGTGGAGAGATAATACATATACAGACCTACAAGCACTTGGAATCAACGACTGGCAAGAGAAGGCCCACCAGAGAGACGAATGGAGACGGATTGTATCTGCAGCAAAGAACCTCAATGGCTCGGAACGCTGAAGAAGAAGAAGTATGAAATATATTCTTATTTATATAAAAGGTCAGAATGATTTCAACCAACCACTGTGCACGGAATAATAGGCAAACCTTTCCCGGAAAACCCAGGATGACGTGTGTTGTTGTCACATGATATTTGAATGAATGAATGACGTCGAAAGAATGCATGGTAAATTAGAGAGCGTTTTCCGGGACAAGGTGAGCCACCAGTCGGTGACTCCGTATATCACTTTTTTATTTCATTTCCAGTAACGGCACGATGGGACTTGCTACGAATAGCATCAAAAGATGTGCAAGGGCCCGGGCCCAAAAACAACTCTGAGGCTGCCAAAAAGGCCTCGTGCTGGCTGTGGAACTGCCGCAACCTAAATTGGAATGAGTCTCGGCACTAGTATGGTTAGAAGCGGTGACTGCAATACCTCAATTTCACAATCAAAACCACGAACTTTACAGACGTCTCGTGTCAGCTCTCTAGCCCTTCCTTCGAATGTGGTGGCGAGTCCCAGTGTAATCAGTAACGCAAATGTCGGCCGACGTCCAACCTCCACAATATAGCGGTAATCGACCGTAGATCGCACTCAGTCCTAACGCATTTAGCATAGCTGCCATAATAACCCCCACCTCACATTGTCACGAGATATGCATACTACATGGTCCAGTCAGTTGCATACAGACCAAGAGGTGGGTCCGAGTAGAAAGGAAGAATCCGGCTTCCTAAAAGGGTGTGTTGCGTGAACGGGGCACGAGGAAGGCACACGGCAACGGAGATAAGTGGAGGCGGCATAGGCCGTGGCGGGGGATGAAGTTAGCATCCCATGACCACACGTGTCAAGGGGCAGGCACAGACTGCACGGGCTCTCCCCACCGAGGGAGGGAAGGCTTGAGAATGGACAAGGTAACAGCAAAGGGACAAGCGTAACATCAGGGATAACTAAATGACCGAAAGAACGTCTCCACGGCAGGGGACAGACGCCCAGAGTCACGCCTCAAGAGAGTGTCAAGAGTGTAAAGGGCCGAAACACTTGAAGAAAGGGGTACTCTTCTGAAGATCAGAAGCCCCCTGCCGTGTTTGCTCCACGTTGGAGTCCCTACGACTAAACGTACGTTATTATATTAGCATGTAAACACTGTTATTCTGCCTTGTGCCTTGAGGATAATTTGTCTTGTCAGATGTCTGGTCATTAATTATTTATTATAAATAAATTAACTACCTTATTTATTATAAATAAATTAACTACCACACACCAAGCACACACCCACCTTTCTTTTTCATCTTCTTCAGACTTGACAACTTTGAGGTGAATCAGTTATCATTGGAAATCCTTCAGATTTTTTAATGAATTGAGAACATTGATTGTCCTGGACTTTTACTTTTGTTTAATGCTTAATAGTTGTTGTTTGCCTATCCATATTTAATGTTTCATAGTTGTCATCTCTAATATGCCGGCTCCAGGGCGATGGTGTTATGGACATGGTTCGTGATCCCACACACCCACGTTCGAAACACAGCTGTGCGTGATTTGGCAGGAGACAGCGTTGCGTTGACAGGTGCCGATCGTTCAGAAAGCAATGGCAAACTACTGAACATAAACTTGCCAAGACATCACAACAGCAAAAAAACATGCTGGTGTTCACTGCAACGCCCTGTAAAGAATATGCAACTAACAGTGGCAGGTTCGATTATAATTTTAAAATTGAGTATTTACTAACGATAGTAGTAATGATAATAATAGACACACATAGATTGGCATTGAAAAACCAAATCTAATGGTACCTCAATGATGCCTGTATGTCAATTCTATGTGGAGATATTCAGTTTTGTGAAGGTGCCTCGGGGTAAAATCCATCCATCTATCATGTGCCATGCCGGAAAGCATAGGCGGTCATGACACGCCATTTCACTCAATCACCAGAGTCGGGGATCAGCTCAGTGTTCCTGTCTCGACCTTGCCATGTGGCCAAGCCATCCAGGTATTTACTTCTCGGTCTTCCCCTTGGTCTATTCCCTTCAATATTGCCAGTTGTTACCAAGTTCTCCAATTCATTTCTTCTCATAACACAGTGGTTCTCAACCTTTTTTGGCCCGTGCCCCCCTTCACCATATTTTCAGAACGCCATTCCCCCCTTCCTATAAAAAAATTTGGCCCGTGCCCCCCTTCACCGTATTTTCAGAACGTCATTCCCCCCCCCCCTTCATATTTACCATCTAAAATCCCCCACCCCTACACAGTATACGTAAAAGTGGAAGGCAAATGTAATAGCATATACTAAAACAAGTCTAGACATCCACATAAAACATGATTTGTGGGTCTACTTACTAAAAAAGTCGCTTAAAAGTCGACAGGGTCGACTTCATTGCACCAGGTTTTATCCCATATGGCTCGGTCTCTTTCCGCAGCGCGGAAAGCGTTGCACAAAGCACGAACTCCGTAGCTTTTAGCGACGACCCACAGGAGTCTCCGAAACATTTTAACTTGTAAACCGAAGGGTGCGGCCCGGAATCGAACCCACAACCTTTGGAGTACGAGTCAAACGGCTTGACCACTTCGCCACAGAGACTCCCATCTACTTACTTACTTTATAAAATGAATTTTAGAAGGATGAGACATACATAACTATAGAGTATGAAGGGAAAAACAATATCAAGTAATCGGTTCTTGTATTAACATGATCTTGAACTGGTCTTCATTCCCCTGGAATTCCCCACCGGTTGAGAACCACTGTCATAACATGTCCAAAAAATTTAGACTGTCTACGTCTAATTTCTCTAATCAATTTATGATTTTCATTTGTTTCCTGTAGTACTTGGTCATTTGTTTTTCTGTCTGTCCATGGAATTCTTTGCATTCTCCTCAGAAACCACATTTCTGCAGCCATCAGATGTTTTTCAGCTTGACTGCTGATTGTCCTAGTTTCACATCCATACAAAAGAACAGTCTCTATGTAGTACCTCAACACTCTTTTTCTCGTTTCAATTGACATCTTTTTATTGGTCAGTACGTTTTTCATCTTGCTAAAGGCTACTTTCGCCATGGCGATTCTTGTTCTAATCTCTTCAAGGCATCTCCCATCAGATGATTATGACTGTTCCAAGATAACAGCATCTGCTAATTGTTGCAGATCCTGCTCATTGTCTGCAATCAGTACTGTATCATCTGCATATCTAATGTTACTGATGTTTCGTCCTCCAATGATGATTCCATTTATATCTTCTACATTTCTGAAAATATGTTTACTGTATAGGGAAAAAAGATCTGGAGACATTACTCACACCTCTCTTAATAGGCTGATATTGTACTACTTCATTATCAATCCTTATGGCATCTTGTTTTTTTCCAATATATGTTTTTAATAAGTCTACTGTCTTTCCCATCAATTTGTAGGCCTGCAAGCATATCTACCATGTTGACATGTCTTACTGTATTGAAAGCCTTTGTGTAGTCAGTAAAGCAAAGGTGCTGGTGTCAGGTCTTAGTCAGATATGACTGAGCTACCGTATAACAGTAGACGGTACTACCTGCTTTCTGTTAGCGCCGAACGTTTGGCGGCGCTTACCAAACCCGACACCCCACATTGTGCCAAAGGCTTCGGGCGGAAGAGCGCAATTGGGAGGGTACAAGCCTTACCCTGGTGCGAGGGCTAAAGACAAAATGTCATGGCAGGGCAGACCAGGCCCTAAGCCTTGATTGGCGGCTGGTCTAGGATCGAAGCTCCAACAGGCGAACAGTTAGAGCATTGCTTTGCTGATCCGGCAGCTTCTGCAGCTTGTCTTGTTCCAGATGTATAGGTGTTACCTTTCCTCTGGAGTGAACTAGGCAGGCAGAGAGAGGGATCATGCTGCTTGGGCAACACATGATCTCTATATTTTAGCCCAGGCTTTGTGCTATGGAGAGGCAATAACTCCATCCCTGGTCTTAACCGGTCTCTGAATCAAAGCGAGAGGCAACTGTTACGGGTTATAAGTCCCTGTCAATTGGCGTAGATATGGGGCGCCACGCCCCATATGTGATGCCCTCTGATGGTGGGAGACACCTACAGGTGTCACTGATCAGCTACCGCCTGCCTCAAGCTGGGCAGCTCCCGGCCAATTGGGTGCTTATCCGCAACAGTCTGCCTGCTTCAATGGGTGCTTGGGGTTAGGAAAAAATCTGAATCGCAGGCTGTAAAAGCGATGCACCTGGTACTAATAAAAAGAAAAATAGAAACCTCAAGCTACGGCTTGCAACCTAGAACTTGAGAACCATGTGTCCAGGATTCTCCACTGACTTGACCAATATTGATGATGTGAGAAAAACGGCTGTGATTGATGCCGAACTCAATTGTCTTAAGGTGATGTGCGGCAGTAAAAACATCAATTTTTGGTCAAATTGGCTATTTTTGGAATAGTTCATTTTTAGACACCTTATCATGTCTTCTATCAGATTCGGTACTTGTTTTTGTTTAAAAACTGTTATTTTAATGCAATATTCATATTTTACTGAACCCACCCTTGGTGTCAAATTGTCTACTTATTGAAAATAGTTGCGAACTTGACGGTTTTTAAACCCTAGCAATGATATCTCGGGAACACACTACACGAACATGTCAGATATCATCGGAAACTGTTTTTCTGTGTAAAAGAGTATTAGTAATAAAAAACAAACAAATAATTCGTTTTTCCCCGTTTTCTCATTTCGTTCTCAATCGTTAGATTTTAATCAAACTTTGCAGAGATATTCTTTATTATATCACTTACATTGTGAGTAGAGCAATTTTGAAAATTAAGTTTTAGTTTTTGTGCTGCAGTAAAGAAAAAAAAAATTTCATGAACAATGTCATTAAAATTTTCAAATTATGAAAAAAAGCTACAAAGAGATATCATTAATATTTTCTACTAAACTTGTAAAGGGTCTATTTATTTACACATAAAACAAAGAATTTAGCCTGTACATTAAAAAATAAATGTTTTAGAGGTACATTAAGAAATTCAATATGGCCGCTGTTTAGCTTGGTTTCCATAGCAACTGTTAAGTGGAAAGTCAATTTGACAATATTTTATCGATCAGCAGTCTTCAATATCAAACCCTATACCATAACAGAACATAGAAATTAAGTATTATGGAATTAAATTTTTTTCAATGCTCATGTGGGCCAGGACTCAAGTTCATGGCCAGCGTGCCTTGGAAAATACAACATCGATCGCATGAATGAAAATGGGCAAAGGCTGCTGGAGCATTGCACCAGAAATGACCTATGTATTACAAACTCCTTTTTTAAAACAAAAGAGCTGCATAAGGTCACATGGAAACATCCAAGACGGAGACATCTGAACCATATATCATTGACTCGAAGTTACCACAGTGCTGACTGTGATACGGATCACTCTTTGGTTGTTGCAAGGGTTAGATTGAGACCAAAGAGAATCTACACAGCTGAACACAAATCTAGCCCCAGGATTAATATTATTAACACTCACGATCCTGAAAAGTGCTTTCAGTATCAACAGCAACTTGAAGACGCTTTCACTGATACACCAGAAAATTGTACAGTAAGTGAAAAGTGGGGTCAATTTAAGAAAACTCTTTATAAAACTGCCTTAGGGGTTTACGGCACTGTGGATCATAAGAGGCAGGACTGGTTTGCGGCAAACAGCCAGACTATGCAGCCCTTGATTGATAGGAAGAAGATAGCTCTCTTAAGAAGCAAGGAAAGACCAAGGCGTAACACTCTGGTGAGCTAAAGCAAGCTAGGAAGGATGTGCAAAAGGCTGCCAGGCAGTGTGCAAATTATTATTGGATCAAGTTATGTGAGTCATTCAAATCGCAAGTGATAAGGGAAACATCAGAAGCATGTATGAAAGAATAAAGAAAGCGTGTGATCCAATGATCAAAAGAAGTGCACCATTAAAAACCTTGACTGGAGAAATCATAACTGATAAGAAACTGATAAGAAGATGGACAGATGGGTAGAGCACTATTTGGAGCTTTACTCAAGTGAGACCAAACTAGCGGATGATGCCTTCAATGCCATAGAGGCTCTACCAACTCTTGACCACCTGGACACACTTCCCATCATAACAGAAGTTAAGTTTGCTATAAATGAACTTGCATTTGGCTCCAGGTAAGGATAGGATTCCAATAGAGGTTATCAAGAGTGGGCAAGACACACTATACAGATCCACCAGCTAATAGAGCTATGCTGGCGAGAAGGACAAGTCCCACAGGATTTCAAAGATTCAAGCATCATAACACTACAAAAACAAGGGCGATCGGAGCGACTACAACAACTATAAGGGTATCTCACTTCTGTGTATTGTTGGAAAAGTATTTGCCAGAATTGTTCTGCGCAGACTTCAAGTCCTAGGAGATCAAGTCTACCCAAAATCACAGTGTGGCTTTCGACAGAACCGGTCTACCATTGATATGATATTCTCATTGTGACAAATGCAAGAATAATGCAGTGAACAGAATCAACCACTGTTTATTGCCTTCATCGACCTCACAAAGGCATTTGATTTGGTCAGTTGTGAGGGTCTGTTCAAGGCACTAAAGAAGATTGGCTTCCCACCAACTCTTCTGTCCATTGTGGAATCGTTCCACACAGGCATGAAGGGTATAATCAAGTTTGATGGTGCAACTTCTGAAGAGTTTGAAATCAAGAGTGGAGTTAAGCAAGGTTGTGTACTAGCTCCCACCCTCTTTGGAATATACTTTTCACTTCTACTGAAATATGCCTTTCGTGATCAGGATGGTGGTATATACATTCACTCACGCTCAGATGGCGGCCTCCACAATGCTCAGAGATTGAAGGCCAAGACCAAAATTAGGAGGGTACTGATCAGAGAGTTGCTTTTAGCAGATTATGCTGCAGTTAGACCCACTCTGAGGAAGAATTGCAATGTCTACTATCTGCATTCTCCAATGCTTGTTCTGAATTTGGTTTAACAATTAGCAAAAAGAAGACACAGATTATGTCACAAGGTGCACATGGGGTACCATCAATCTTTATTGACGACGCCGAACTAGAGATGGTAGACCATTTTACATATCTAGGATCAGTGGTAAATAGCAAATTATCCCTAGATCAGGAAATCAACATCCGGATTGGTGAGGCAGCAACAACAATGAACAGGTTAAGAAAAATAGTGTGGGAGAACAGGAAGCTTACTGCCAAAACAAAAGTCCTTGTCCATCAAGCCTGTGTCCTTAGTACTCTTCTTTATGGCAGTGAAACCTGGACAACTTACTCACACCAAGAGAAACGTTTAAACAGCTTTCATATTCGGTGTCTGCGAAGAATTCTTGGTATTAAGTGGCAAAACAAAATCACAAATACTGAAGTATTGGAAAGATCAGGTTGTGTGACGGTTTATTCCATGCTCAGTCTAGGAGGATGGATAATGGTAGAATACCAAAGGACATCTTTTTTGGTGAATTACAGATGGGTAAGAGATCTCAGGGTCGGCCTCTACTACGATATAAAGATGTGTGTAAGCGGGACATAATTTATATAGGCATTGATAATGCATACTGGGAGCAAGTCGCCACTGAACGTGTTGCATGGAGGGCAAACATCAGAAATGGAATAAAGACAAAGGAGAAAATTATTGCAGATAAGTCACACACAGAGCGTGTGAGACGTAAGATGGTGCATGATGGTGGAAATGACCATGTGTTCACATGTACCCTCTGTGAACGGACATTTACAGCGCGAATTGGCCTCATCAGTCACATTCACTACCGCCACAGGTAAAAGTTATTATGCCTTTTTAAAACAAACTATCGTCTGTCAAGACGGCAAGGTGCCAATGAATGATATATATATATATATAATTTACGGAGCCCGTGTGCTGCCGGGGCCCTTACGGGGGAGCAAAGAATAGTAACACTGTTGCCTACTATGCACATCGTAAGAGCCGACTAAGGAGACTATGGTTCCGTCGCCCTGCTACTGAGTGAGTGTGTGGCGGGACACTGTGAGCTGTGAATTTTGCGTGGAATGCTTTTACATCTGTTCGCAGTTTGTAGCGTGAATTGCATATTCGGAAAAATGGCAACCAGCTGTTGCTGGATTGACTGGTTTGCCTTTTCGGTTCACGAGTGCATTTTTCAGGAGACTCCTGGGAGTCGTCGCTGGAGCTACGGAGTTCATGCTTTGTGCGGCGCTTTCGGTGGGTTGCCCTGCGGAAAGAGACCGAGCCATATGGGATAAAACCCGGGTCAATGAATTCTTTCTGGTGACTGCCGTTTCCATCGACAATGAACTGCATTTCTTGTGGATGACTTTTGTGTTGGCATTCTGGCGGCGGCATTATGCACAGTGTACCTGTGCAGGCTGTTGGCTTGCCGATACTCTTGTCTATTCCATTGTTCACATAGGGCAGTGAGGAGCATTTTGTGTGATATTCACTGGCACAGGAAAGGAGCATAATGGGGACGACCCGTTGCCGTGAAGTTGGAACCGCGACTAACTAATTAACTAACTGTATAATTTACGGGTCAGAGATTAAGTCCATAATTTAACATTTTAAAAACACCTTCACCCAGACACATCCACGCTTTAAAAAAAAATTTCTCGTGGTTCATGTTGTGGCAAGAACTGCGTGCAGTTAAATGGAATTGTTCAGAGGTGTCGTCAATGTGGGTTCTTTCATGAAACGTGATTATATAAATAAATTTATAAATAAATCTTACCATTAAAATAATATTAATAACTAATACTTGAATGTGTAAATATTGTTCAATGCGATTGAATGTGAAATTTTGTACACTTCAAAGCATCGCTACAAAGTTGTACACATATTTTTGTCAAAAAGTTGATCGCAAGAACCTGTTTCATACTGTTACACATCCTGAAAAAAGAACAGTGCATGCATTGGGTTTGAGTAAACGGTCATTTCGTCGATGTGTGCAAGAATCTGGAATGAAACCAACAAATGGTAGGTAGAAAGGCAATTGTAGACAGCTTTGACAAGGATGTCATAAAGCATTATAAAAATGCTGGATGCCAAAGAAACAGTAACTGTAAGAAAACTTAGGGTTTGGTTGAGAAAGAACAATAACATAGAGCTATCCAAAACAATTTTGTGGAAAATTATAAGGACATTAGGCTTCCTTTTAGAAAGTACAAGGGAGGTAGAAATATCCTTTGCGAGCAACCGCATTTAGGAGCCATGAGAAGCAGATACCTACGTGAAATAAGGGAAATACACAAAGAAAATTATGACATAGTGTATTTGGATGAGATGTGGATCAATGCGCACCACACAAGTGAAAAGGAATGGCAATCAGTGGATGGAAAGATAAAGCGACATGTGCCCAGTAGTAAAGGACAGCGTTTGGTCATAGCCTATGCTGGTAGTACTCATAATGGCTTACTACAGAATGCTGGACTTGTGTTCGTATCAAAGCATACAGACAATAGGGATCATCATTATGAGATGAATAGTAATGTTTTTAGAGATTGGCTCGAGAATACAGTACTTCCATCCCTTGATAGACCGTCTTGTCTAATCATGGACAATGCCTGATATCAATGTTGTTGCCCAAGAAGACAAAATACGTACAGCATCGGGCACAAAGGGAACAATAAAGATATGACTCCGAAGGGAAAATATACCATTTCCAGAAACATATTTCAAGCTACAGTTGTTGTCCCTTGTAAAACAGACGCAAAAAAACAAGAAATATCAAATCGACAAGTTGATAGAAGAGCATGGCCATAGGTACTTGAGACCTCCGCCGTACCATTCTCATTTAAACCCTATAGAAATTGTGTGGGCTAAAATTAAATGATAGGTGGCAGCTGACAGTACTACATTCAAATTGTCTGATGTCAAGATACTAACCCAGTCCGAGCTACCTATGGAATACTCCTTGAAAAAATAGTGACAATACTGCTGTTTTCCTATCTTGATGCAGCACATATTCTCTCAGATAATCGTGGTAGTTAAATGTTACATATTATATGTTATATGTTAGTTATAAAAAATTTGGAAGATTACTTGTGTGCATACAGTGTTTATGAGAAGTTCCAATGTAAACCAGAAAGATGGTTATCTTGCAACAATAATAACTTACTTGATGGACTGTAGTACCAACTGGAACAGTTCGTGAATTGGATAGCAGCTACCTTAACAAAAGAACTATAATATTGTGTCTGGGAACATAAGCATTTCTGAAATAGTTTATTTGAACAAAAATGAAGGTATCTGACATTTACGTGATTTATTAATTTCAAATTTTTATTCTTATTTTTTTTTTCTTCAGAGGTGATATATTGTATATGATCTTATAACGTGTAATAAATACCTTTGAACATTTTTATTGCTTTTGTAGTTTCTGGATCATTCTTCAGGGTAAAACAATTATACATTGACACACATAATCTTACAGGAAATAGTGTGTAGCAACATTATATTGTATATACATATTATATATTGAAAAAGACATTTCTTAACATTGTCTGTAGTCATTTATCAAAAAGCCAAGCAAAGCAATATACATAGAATAGTAATGCTTTGAAAAACAAAATAAACACAAATTAGGTAATTTGTAAGCAAGTCAGTAAGCAAGAGGGATTTAACAAATGATGGAATATGTGATCCTGTGACTACCACTATGTATGCAGCAAACGCCATAACTCTCACCAGGCTTATCTTCCAACGCTGACAGGCAAAATACAGGGATGGAGAAGAGGAGATTGGTTTTTTTTTTTTGGGGGGGGGGGGGGGATTGAATATAAACTAAAAATAAAATTGGAAATTCTCAAAAGCAGTTTTGAGCTATGTAGTGGTATTTTCTTTATTGTTGGCCAAGTGAAGACCTACTCTTCAAACAATAGCGAAATAAAAACAATGTTTTCATCGCTGCTTACAATAACCATATTGATTGAAACTGCAGGTCTAAGGCTTTGTGAGGCACTCATTCCAGTCAGTTGCTCTCCCTGTGCTCGCCATTATTGAATTATTGATTTCTTGGTGCAGCAGCCAGAGTTAGCGTGTGTAGGCTTTAATCGTGCATAGAAACATTGATCAAACAGTTTCTCGTTCTCGTATTTGCTGTTTAATCATTGTAGCTTGTTCATTTATGAGTTAGTTTTCATCATGACATATATATGTTGGGATGTTTATGCACTTGTTAGACTTATGTGTGGGTAGGAAAGCTTATTCTCCAGAAGTAGATACATTGAACTGCCCTTGGAGCTGTTCTACTATGTCAGAACTATTATGTGCACAATAAGATTAACCTCAGTGCTACTCACAAGTTTCTACTGTTAATATTTATAGAATATAAATTTATTTATCTGTTTGTTACAGGAGGATTTGCATTTGTCTTTGTTGCTCAAGATATCAGTTCAGGCAAGGAGTATGCTTTGAAGGTATGAAAAATATATTTTTATTTGAAATGTCTGTTTTGTTTTGTTTTGTCATTTGTCTGTCATCCTTTATGTATGTTTTAACTGCTTGAAAGCATATATAGATATTGTGAACATTTTCAACAAGTAAGGTGGATTTTAGTTCATTTTTTCATAAGATTAAGTTGTATTTTGTTTCGTTACATGTCAAGTGGAATAAGTGATCATGTTTTTTCTCAGCCACGTGTTTCCTCTTTTTGTGGTAAGTTCAACTGATGAGTCTTCCATGCCACTCTGCGAAATGTGTGCATTAGTGCATCCTCTCTTAACTGTGACTCAGTCTCTAACAGCCTCAATCTTCCCAGCTGTTAAGAGTTTTCTCAATTCTCTCTCATAATAAAGTGACAAAGGAATATTGTCTTTATCCACCATTGTGAATTTGCCTCCTGTATCATTTGATTTTTGTTGTTCTTAGATATCCATGCCCCCTGGAAGGTTAACCCAGTCAACAAATACCCGCAGAAGTTGGATGTGTCGGCCTAACGGCGCAAGAACGCAGCTCTGCTGTAAAGAGGCACAACGCAATCACGTCCGGAAAAAAAAACTCCAGATGAACGCAGAAGAAGAAGAAGAAGATATCCATGTATATTAAAGTGGACATACATCTCAGAAACCCCTCTAATTTCTCTCTCAGTTCTGTATTCAGTAATGATGATTCACAGCATATGTGGTATAGACATGATATAACATGTTCAAACTTATTTTCTTTGAGCATTGAATGTTCTTCATCCAAGAAAACTGTCTTTGCTTAATTAAGTTATACAGCATGTTATCTCTGCTATGTTCATCTCCTTTAGTGTTATAGTGGGCAAGTCTATAGGTGCTGATATCCACCCCCCAACAGTTCTGTGTTGATTGATGAGACCCCTCGTTCTCCCTATGTGCCTCTCGTGTTTGACCATGCCAATTCTTTTTCCTGAGTCTCTCACTCTAGACTAGGATGTGGATTCACTGGCGTCAAAGTCCTCCGCTCTCGATATCTCAATAATTTTCTTTAGATAATTAATCTCTCTTTCCTGTATGTTACCGGGGCCCACAAAGAAAGCAAAGAATAGTAGCACTGCCACCCTTATAGGCATGTTGTCAGAGGCGACTGAAAGGGTTGTACTTAGGGCAGACTACCTCATCACATATACAAGTTCAGCCACAAAATTCAACCAACCATGAAAAGATCACATAAACAAAAAAGAGAATAGCTCAGCCAACCACGAGGAAAGTAAGCAATTCTAGAATGCTATGATGCGTTGCAGATAAACCGCAAGGAGTCCGAAGTGCTGATTAACTTCCTTTAACCTAGGACAATCTTTAGGATTGACATCCAGAATGTTAAAACTATTATGGTAGAAAAAATGAAATATTATAAGATTAGCATCTTGGAATTATGCAAAATAAGGTGAAATGGAACAGGCAAAACTCTTTTAAGCATAGGTAAAACAGTGCTGTTCTCAGGCCATACACAGGAAAATTCCCCCACAGTGAAGAAGTGGCCCTAATGTTATAACAGAAATGTTGCTATTATAAAAAAGACTTAAGTATGATTATGATCCAATGTTATGCACACTAATAAATAACAAGATTCAGTTAAGGAGGAATTTCACATATAAATTCAAAACATTACAGACATGTTATGCCCACCAATAAATAACAAGATTCAGTTAAGGAGGAATTTCACACAAAACCTCAAAACATTATACGCAATCTAAGTATTTGACATATCCAAATTTTGATGAGTGACCTAAAAGGAAAGATAAGATAGGATAGCAGTGGTTATGAAGAGATCATAGGAAAATGCAGACTCATCTCATCTCATCATGTTCCTCTTGTACCTTGCGGTGTCGAGGTGAAGTATAAATAGCGGGAGAGTGCCCGCTTATGGGCTTTTGTGTATCGATATTCCCATGGATTCTGTTATTCTCTGCGTCCATCGTTTACGTGGTCGGCCTCTTCCTCTGCTTCCCTCTGTTCTGTACATCATTGCTTGTTGTGGTATACGATTAGTTGTTAACCTACTTGCTGGCCAAAATATTTAATTTGCTGCCTTCTAATAAAATCTAGTGTAGCTATAACCCCTACTTTAGTACTGATTTATTCATTTCTGATCTTATCTCTTCTTGATATATTGAGTATTCTTCTCAAGAATCTCATTTCTGTTGTTGTGATTTGTCTGTGCGTATATTTTGTATCTTTAACAGAATTTAATTCAATTTTTGTGCACTGCTCTTTTAATCAACTTTCTTTTGTCTTCAAACATTTATCTCTTATTTCTTTATTTATCTTATCATATGTTGTTTATCCGTTTGTGTGTTTTTACGCTGTTTGTCGTTGTTACTCTGTTTTCTTTTGTCCATCAACTTTAAGATTTATTCAGTCATCCATTTTTTCATAGCTTTTTGGCTTCTTTCCAGTAATATTTCTTTGCTTGTTTGATAAATGCAGTCCCTTAACATTTCCCATTGTTCATTTAAACTCTATATTTTAGCTATTGCATTGTACCTATTTTTCAGTCGATCTGTATTCTTGAATTTTATCTGCTTTCAAACATCTTTATTAAGTCTCGTTCTTAACCACTTTTTCCCTCTCATTAATCTTAGTTTTATTTGTCCACATAGTGGTTCATGATCACTATTACAGCCAGCCCCAGGCATAGTCTTAGTATTAATTAACACATTTCTAAAATCTTTTATTAATAAGTTTGTATTCAATTTGGTTAAGTATATTCTTACCAGATCTTTTCCATGTGTATAGTCTTTTATTATGTGTAAAAACAGGTGTTTTCAGTTATCATATCATTGATATTTGTCCGTTGTATTAGTTTCTTTCCTCTTTCATTTCTTGTACCTAAACTATAATTTGCCACCACATACTCCATTTTTCCCTTTCCTACTTTTGCATTAAAACATCCTAGTATTACTTTTATTTCTTATGATTTAAATTAGGGCATCGCAAATTTCTACTTAATCGTAAAAATGTTGTATTTCTTCATGACTACTACTTGTTGTTGGTGCAAATACTTGTATAATATTTATATCTGTTTTTTTTTTAAATCAAATAGTTGTCCTACTATTTTTTCGTTTGTATCCCCTCCAAAATAAAGTGTTTATCGGTTATAATTTTTCCAGATCCCATCCATCTCATTTCACTTATGCCTAGAACATTCATCTTTATGCTTTCCATGTCTCTGATCACATTGTTCAATTTACCAAATTCATTTAATGTCCTAACATTCCATGTTCCTATTTTAAATTTTTTTTTTCCTTTTTAAAATTTATTCTCTATTTTAAATTTATTTGTTATCATTTTGCCAGCAATAGCTGGATGACAGTCTGGTGTCACCTGTGGTTTATGACTATCCCTACCAGACAAGGATGTCCTAAGACAGTCATTAATGTCATTCACTGCCTCTAATATTAATTAAATCTTGGTAACATAATGTGTTGGTTTCCCCTAGCCTTTCACACCCACACAGGAGTCTTTTACCTCTGCCTTTGACAGCCAATTCCGACTGTCAGACTGGCAGTACCCTGCTTAACTGCAGAGTTGTCCACTAATCCTGGTGGATACTCAGTCGCTTAAATATATCAAGACATTATCAATTAGAAAGTTCCGGTTGATTCTGTGCAAACAGAAAGATTTTATTTTAAATCTGAGATTATTGTAGGGATAACATGCTCTAGATTAAAATAATATTGCCATTGAGCGAGATAACATTTTTCTTTTCCTGGTGCACTCCTTTTCTTGATAGAGGGTGCGTTCTATACCCTGACCATGTTTCATCAACTGTCAAACTATAAACGAGTGGAACACGACTCTTAACGATCAACCCAAGCAACTCCGGGTCTGTTTTCAATGTCTATTAATTGCTACACCAAAATACACATAATTTTTTCCACAAAAGATTCACGAATATACATAACAATGCCTAAACGTTGACTATTCTAAAACAGCGGTGTAGTGTTAGCCATGGTCTGTGAAACCAGAACCAGGTCCGACACTGACCGTGGTTCAAGCCTAACTGCCTTGTCCTCTGACGAAGCGTCCTGAATGCTTTTCACGTTCTTGTGACCACGCTCGTGGCGGGTCACTCCACACGGCCTCCTCATGTAGACCGCGCTTGTTACAAACTCATGCCATGTTCCAGGCCTGTATAAACTGAACCATGGCAAATATCAGTAACTACATGTGTTAAACATGTCAGCCAAAGTGTAATTAATTTATTTACTTCCTACAATATATAAGCTCTGCAATATACACCTGACGAGATGCAGTGCAATATGCCAGGCAAGGAATCATGCGCAATATATTATTTGTTCACAGTTTATAACTTAGCTCATACTGGTTATCTGAGAGTAGATGCTTTTGATGCATCTAAGTACCTGTTTTATTATATTTAAACTATTGTTTTCTTAATGAATACAGAGACTTCTTGCTAATGATGATGAGAAAAATAAGGCCATTGTAGAAGAGATTAAGTATCTGGTGAGTTCTTTTTTATTATTATTCTTTTTGGTTTATTTAAAACTGATTATTCTATTGTTAGATAGTGAATATCTTGTTTTGTCACACTAATTTTTGTCTTTAGATACAACCATACTTTTCGAACAACATGCATGGGCCAGAGACAAGCAGCCATGATAAGGAGCAGTAAGAATACATGATATGCTGTGTGCTGAAAACTTATAGCAGATCATAATTATTAAGGTTTTTTTTTTGATATTCAGTTACAAATCAGAACAATGATTTTTAATAGTTGTAAGCTCCTTCGGCCAACAAATGTATTTTTATTGTTATTAATAGGGTGATCGTGTGCAGATAGAATCAAAATTTAATAACACTTTATGAATATTGTCTTTGGTGTAATTAATTTTATAATGCTTAAAGTTGTATTTATCTTCAAATTATGCAGATTTATTCATCCCTCAATTGCATGATGTAAATGTGTTTTGAAAATGTATTTCACAGAAAAAACTTTCAGGACATCCAAATATCATCCAGTTTATAACTGCTGCTGCCATCAGTAAAACTCAATCAGACCATGGCCAAGCAGAGTTTCTGCTGCTGACAGAATTGTGTTCAGGTCTGTCTTGACATTTGATCTTGTTATTGACAGTTGATGAAACACAGTCAGGGGATAGGTATTAGATGTGATTAGTTAGGTGATCATAAGGTGTTGATTTCAGTCACTGGCACACACATTTCTAACGTGAGTTGTGCGTCATGAAGAGGATTGAAAGTAAATTAGAATATGAATTACAGGACATACAGGAGGTTTCAGACAGGGTAGAGAAACCCGGGATCATGTCTTCAACATGAGAGCCAACCTAGAGAAATGCAGAGATCACGGTGTAGATCTTCGTACGTTTCACCCCTTACAAAATTGGTTCTTTATCTTTAACATAGGCGTTTGTTTTGTGCTCCCCATACCTTATGTGCAGAATTTTCCTTAGTCATTTGTATTCAAATGCCTTGATCCTCTATTCTGTTTCTGCAGTGAGAGTCCAAATCTCATGCCCATTAAAAAGAATGGATACAAGTGACTTGTATAGTTTGATCTTGACATATGAGTTGCTCTTGCTTTTCCATATAGGATGCCATGATGATGTCAGATGAGACAATCTCAAGTGTTTTGATCTCAGTACTTCAACTCCCATCACTGCATATAGTGGACACCAGATATATAAGGTGTTGAC
The DNA here is from genome assembly GCA_963921405.1 of Cepaea hortensis. Taxonomy (NCBI): domain Eukaryota; kingdom Metazoa; phylum Mollusca; class Gastropoda; order Stylommatophora; family Helicidae; genus Cepaea; species Cepaea hortensis. Next base: position 65,891,550 of record OY992885.1, read on the forward strand.
TGCTTTTAGTATTTGTCCCTTTAATTTGATATTGGTTGTCCCATGTTTCTTGTAGCCACTGACCAGTATCTTGTTTTTTTCAGTGCTGATTAACATTCCATATGCTGTTCTAAATCTGTTTCAGCCATAAGATCAGTGTCATTAGCAAATCACAGTTCAATATAGTTTTTGTATAATTGTTAAGAGTCTCCAGAATGATGTGGTTTAAAATGTATTTTTGCCATAAATATGATATTGTGATATATGTATAGTTGTATAAAATGGGCTCTTTTCCAGACCTTGAGGCATTTTTGGTAAATGGTGCCAGCCCCATATTTTAATAGGTTAATCTGCACTTGATGGGTGATGTGGTTAATACCACACTGGCCACCTTTACTCCCAGGACCTTTCCTGTCTGTACCCATTTTATGCTGGGTTGATTTGGGAGCCCGGCTGTAAAATCAACGTCATCAGCAAATCACAGATTGCACAGAGGTTGTCCACCAGTCAATGTAGATGTTTTATGCTTATTGAGTCCAGCTTAATGTGTTCTACAATGTTGCGTCTTTGCCATAAATATCATATTGGGATATATGCATAGTTGCATATTATACATTCATTGCTTCTTTATAAAATAATTTAAAGTGAGGTATTTTGTTTTAATTTAACATTGTGATTTGTGATTTATCACATGTAATCTTATAATTTATATCTCGGTGTAATAACACACACACAAAATAATGACTATCGATAAAACAAATATGTCAACTGATATATAAATCAAATGAATAGAAATTATAGAAAGTAAGCAGTTTTGAATATCTAGGTTCACTGTTGATGGTAGATGATGGAAATGGAATAACAGAAATTAAAAGAACAAATATTAGTCTTCATATACTAAACAACTTCAAACTTTATGGATTGGAACAGATAGAACAACAGTCAGAATATTGAGTGCATGAATATTTTCTGTGACACTATGCTCAAGTGAAACTCAAATATTAAATACATCAGATGAAAAGCACCTATGAGGGCAGCCCAAAGGGAAACTGACTTTTAAATCAGTGTCGCAAGTAAGTGGGTCCGCAAACTAGCTACTAAACATACATGTATCAGCGATTGAATCACGGCTTGATGGTTGCTTGTTCATGTACTTCCAATAAAGTGAAGGCACGTATAGAGCCTGAATGATTTTTGAAACAATCAGCAATGAAAGATCTTCAAGAAATTGTGTGAAAATCTATTTCAAATTAGATAAAACATTTACTGTAACTGTTAAATGCTGCAATAAGCCTATGAGAGGAACTGTTTGAGTCGTATGCAATGTTACAAGGGATACTAGTGTTTCAAATCGGGAAGGACTTTCACAGAAGCTGATGACAAATCTGGATGACCCTCCTTGTCCATGGTTGTTGACCACATTAAGAAAGTGATTTCAGTGATTTGTGCAAATTGGTGCCTGACTGTTCATGAAGGGTCTAGGAATCTAAAAGTTCATGCCATATGATGTTAACCGAAAAATTGAATATGCGTCATATTTCCATAAAATGTGTGCCACATCTGTTGATAGATGAACAAAAAGATATCTGACTCAAAGTCAGTCCAGAGTTGCTAGATTGATCAAATGCTTGCAAAAACTTTTATGAAAAATGCCATAACAGGTGATTAAACCTGGATTTATGGTTACAATGTCAAAACAACATGGCAATAATTACACTGGATCAGAACATCATAACTGCGACACACACAAAAAAGGTTGCTTTTGGAAAGGAACCATTTATCATGGATTTGTTCCACACAATCAGATGATCGATAATGAGTTCTACTTTACTGTCATTAAGCATTTTAAAGAGGCAGTACAAAAAAAAGGCCTGAAGCATGAATAAACAAACACTGGGTGCTGCATTATGACAACCCACCTGCTCACACTTCACTACCTCACCCTGACTTTTTAGCAAAGCACAGGAAACTTTTGTTCCACGGCCAGCCTGCTCTCCAGATTTGACCCCTGCAGATTTTTTCTTAAATTAAAAGTTTGATTTCTGACCACAGAAGAGATCATGAAAAATTTGTTATAAGACATGCATGCTACCACAGAATAAAAAATGCATAGAGCGCATTCAAATATAGGTAAATACATTGGGAGTGCTGTATCAACATTTGTTTGAACTATTTTGATTGAGACAAGCCTGACTAAATTGTAAGTAAGGCAGAAACAATGTTTTCTTAACGTCCAATTTTGTTTTGGGACTGCCCTCGTATGCACCTTTGAATATAAGTGTTTCAGAAGAGTATTAAAACTTCATTAGAGAAAAAAAAAAGAACAAATATATCTACCCAACAAGACTCAGAATTGAAGATAATTAGTGAAGACAATCAACATGGAAGAAAATGAAATATTCTGGGTAACTAAAAAGGCAGGATTGTCTATAAAAGTTAACTGGGGAAGTGGGGAAGAGAACAATCACAAAGTAGTCAAGATGTAGTAGATAATCACACATGGCAGCAACAGAGCCAGGACATCTGTATGTGATAGCGAGACATTTCAATAGATATATGGGGAAAAGTCCTGCACATAACAAGCCACTGAATGTTATGATGAATAGAGATACTTTTACTGACAATAAATACATACAGATGCACATGCATGTAAAACATACATAAAGAGATTTATAACCTATTAATAATTTTACTCTACCAGGAGGTCAACTTGTAGATGAGTTAAACAGACGAGGGGAACCATTAGAATTTGATCAAGTTCTTCGAGTGATTTATCAGACCTGCAGGGCTGTTCAGCATATGCATAAACAGCAACCTCCTGTCATTCATCGGGATTTGAAGGCATCATTTCTTTTTACCCTTTTCACATTTTATATGTAGAGAGTTTTCTTTAATAACCAGTTGTTATTCATAGGATTCTCTTATATAAGTTAAATAACAGAATTTTTAAAGTAATTCTTATGGCAAAAATTCACAGTGATACTAGTACATATTTTTTCTTTAATATTCTCAAAAACATATTTAATCAATAACTCTATAGGGCTCCTAATACAGACTCTAATGATTTGGCTTGTGGTTAAAAGCAATCACATTCTAGATATTGCAGCTTAAAATTGTGCGAGTTGCTTATGTAAATTTAAAATGTTTATTATTTATGTGAGCAACCTATCTCTGATAACATTGCTTGTGTTTTTAATCAGGCTGAGAATCTTCTTATCAGTTCCCAAGGAACCATTAAACTCTGCGACTTTGGCAGTGCTACAACTGAAACATTTCATCCAGATAGTTCTTGGTCAGCTATCCAGAGAAGTTTAGTGGAAGATGAGGTACTATTTTTAAGCTTTTGTATGTTCTATTTAATTTTCTGTGTTTCATTTCCCATTGGAGCAGGGGCCATCAGACACCAAGCCCTCCTATCTTTTGTCATCTCCTGCAGCTACCACCATCTCATTCCCATATTAATCACTGTCTCTATTTCTCTTCACCGTATTTTTTTAGGTCTCTCTCTATTTCTTTTATCATGCGAGTTCCTGTTTATTTCCTCTTACATCCTTGTGGTCTGGCGCAAAAATTAATGATAATTTTTCTCAGCCCAGCCTCCCAGAGACTGCTGACTGTCTTCACTCTTCAAGCTCAGCCCAGCTTGATCTTCAACTTACTGAGTCACTTAGAAAGCATGTCCAAGTGAAAGTCTGATGGCCTGATTACATAGTATATGCCTGTCAGTAAATGTGAAGTGTCAGCACAAGTCTACACATCTGACCGCTTTATGAGCTTGGGGAGGGGACAGAGACCTGTGCAACACAGTTTATGGAAATGTTGCTTCAGAACTGAGTTGGGAGGAAAGTCTACCCTAACTTTACCCCAGTAGATGCAAAAATTTTTCAGGGCTTAACTGAACTTAACTTAAACAACCTGTAACATGCTGATGCCTTGCTTTTGATAGTTCAGAATGAAATGCATTTACAAGAAATTATAGATATAATTGTAACAGAAAGTGAAAACAAAGGTCCTAGTCTGGATAACAGAAAAACAGAGGTATTAATTATTACAAAGAAAAAATGTCTTCCATGTGCATCATCAAAGTGAATGGAAATTGTCTAAAACAATTCAATATTTTTATGTACTTTGATAACAGCAGATGGAGGATGTATTATAGAAGTTAAATATAGAATAGCCCAAGCAGTACTCGAGGTGCTCCTGTCTGGGAAATTCTTTCTGAACTTGGCAGTCAGCATAAGGCCACCATACAGTGGATGCCATCTCTCTGTTGAGTACCCAGAAACGAGAGAGCTAGAGCTAATCGATTAGCTAAGGAAGGAGCAAAAGAAGAACAGCCTGATGTGCCTGTTACATGTTGTTTGTCCGACAAGAATGATGATGACCTTTCATTTCATCTAGTGGGGTTGAAAGTATGGAGCTGTGAGTTCTAAGATGGCTGATAAGGCCTAATGTGGGAAAAAATGCTTGATGTTCCAAGAGGAGGATCTCCTGCAGCGGTTTTTCAGTCCAGCCTTTTCTTCACAGCTCTTGCAGTCCTGGTTGCTTCACAAGTTACTGCACTCTTATGTAATGATGTATGCAACGAATTACGGTCTTTAGCAGCAGACTCCCAGGTGTCAAGATGAATTCCAAAAGCTTTCAGTTAGATTTTCAGAGTGTCTTTAAAGCGTTTTCTCTGGCCACCTTGGGAGTGTTTACCACAACGCAGCTCACCGTAAAAAATTTGTTTAGGGAGCCTGTGATCTGGCATACAAGTTAAGTGACCAGCACAGTGAATCTGATTTTTCATTAGTTGAGTGTGGATGCTGGGCATGGACGCTCTTTCTAGAACTTCAGTGTCTGGGATCTTGTCTTGCCATTTAATCTTCAGTAGCTTCCTAAGGCAGACTGTGTGGAAGTGGTTTAATTTCCTAGCATGTCCCTGATAAACAGTCCATGTTTCACAAGCATATAGCAGTGTGGATAATACAACTGCTTTATAGACTTTCAGCTTTGTTTGCAGTCTTATTCCATTTCTGTCCCATACATTCTTGTACAGTCTGCCAAAGGCCCCGCTGGCCTTGGAGATTCTTGCATTCACTTTGTCATCAATTGTGGCAGCTTATGACACAGTGCTGCCAAGATAGGTGAATTTGTCCACAACACTTAGTCTATGACCATTCACTTTAAGCCCAACAGCACAATGTGATTATTTCCTGGAGCTGGCTGGTACATAACTTCAGTCATCTCCAAGTTGATATTGAGCCCAAAGTTGGCACAGGCATATGAGAAAGCTGAAACATTGTGTTGCATGTCTGCCTCTGAGTTGGTATATAGAGCGCAATCATCAGCAAACAGCAGTTCTCTGATGGTGTCACTGTTAGTTTTGGTTTTAGCTCAGCCTTCTCTATGGACCCGTTACATACCACCAAAAGAAAAGAATGATCAAATCAGTCAGAAAGCCACCAAAACCTGCTCAAGACGACTACCACATCATGGACAGACCAGAACAAGTAATTATTCTGCGCCTCAGAATAGGACACAATAGATTACGCAACCACATGTATACAAAATTCAAGATTGGTGAATCAGCCATGTGCACATGTGGATTGGCGGTGCAGACAGCAGAGCATATACTCCAAGACTGCCCAAAATATAACATATCTAGGCAAACCTAGACGACAGTGGAAGATAAACTATGGACCGCTGAGTGAACTAAAAAAAGACAGTTAAATTCACACAAGAGACAACATTGCAGTTATAGACATATTTCAAGCAAACAAAAGAAGAATAGCCCAAGCAAAAGCAACATTTAACATTTTTGGGCATGTCATAGAAGAAGATGTCATAGAAAGAATGCTTGATGCAGGAGTGTGACGTGACAACGAGAAGATGGAGGGGAAGACAGGCAGGGGGAAACTGGGGAAAAAAGATGTTGGACAATTTGACATCTAGTCATGCAGGAACATCTGTATCAGAAATGATTGGCCGCACACAAGATAAGGCTGTGGGCAGATATGATTACTAGCCCCAGAAGAAGAACATTTCTGTCATGGGATTATCTTGTGGTGAATAAAAAGTAGAATCTAGAACAATTAATATTTTTGACCCCCATGCTGATGTTTTAAAATATCCTTTGTTGGTAAAGAATATGACAGATATTCACATACCGATTTTGATTCCTTTCTGAGGATTTCTTAACGGGTTATTATTGTTACATATTGTAATATATGATGATTTTTTAAAAACATTTTCTTCACTATATTGTCGTCATCATTAATACAGAATTGTATCATTGCTGCTGTGTGCTAGGACAATTCTTTTTAAATGCTGGGATTTGGAGTCTGGGCAAGGGTCTATCAACTAGCTTGTTTTTTTTTTTTAAATGTCTCCTCTGATTGACCATAATGGGGGTTAGAACCTGTGATCTAACCAGTAGGCTTCCTGCACGTATTAAGCATGTCACTTACATATGCTTCATCTTTAAAAGATTTGGGTATTCAATCTTTTTGCTTTTTTAAAAATACTGTTATTAGATTGCAAAAAACACAACTCCGATGTACAGAGCCCCTGAAATGCTGGACTTGTACCAGAACTTTCCTATCAACCAAGCTTGTGATATTTGGGTAGGTATAAAGAAATATTTGCTTTTTAGTGAATCTGAATCAGCTAGATATAGAATACAAATAATTGCAGAGCACAGTGATTCATATGTAATGACTACATTCAGTATGTGGATGGAAGTAGAAGCGTTAACAACATGCTGTAATGGTTATATGTGTCTAATTCAATCTATGCTTCGGAAGGGTTATCTGAGATGTGTCAGGATTCGCTAGGTGTTACTTGGTGAAATTTAATTATGTGTTAATTTTTTATTATAGTTGTAATAGAGGGAGATCCTGATGGATCCATATTGGGCAATGTTTGCCATGTTATTGGGATCTCTATGCCTCAAATCTCTTGGCTTGGCTGATCCATCTTCCACCCATGCTCCTGAAATTTCAGTATACAAATACTACTGGGACTAAATAGAGAACACTGTGCTTCACAGACCTTTTAATGGTAATCAAAGTAGTATAGTCAGTATATGCTGTTAGTGAGCTAGTCAAAAGATCATCCTTGTTGTACATCGAACTAGTAGTCCATAAATGCTCAGATCCTCTCCTCGGTATCTCCCTTAGTGTGTAGCAGCTGATACCATCAGTTCTGTGTTGTTGACCATTCTTCTTTGGCTTCTCGCTTGGCGCTGTAGCCTAGCTTGACTGCATTTGACTTGATGTTCTTGCAGTCTGGTCAGAGTTGCAGAATCACATCCATCCTTGAGTCATTTACTCGTCTTTCCTCCCTGAAGGCATTCAGGACATCAGTCTGGTCCATAACTTGTCTACTTGCTACAGCAGCAAAGTCCACAAGCCTTTCAGCTCGTTCATTTCCTCTTAACCTGCGTGACCTGGTACAAAAATGGAACATATTTGTCAGCCTTGACCTCCTCAGATATTTAAGCCAGCCCTTCTTGATTTTATTTAGTATACTCATGGAATATGCTAGTAGTGTTTACACACATTCTTGGAATGTTTCACTTTGGTATTTTAGCTCATATCAGAGGTGCAAGGAGAATATAGTTAGTTAGTTTGTTACTACCCCGAATCACAGTGTGGCTTTCAACAGAACCGGTCTACCATTGATATGATATTCTCATTGCGACAAATGCAAGAAAAATGCAGTGAACAGAATCAACCACTGTTTATTGCCTTCATTGACCTCACAAAGGCATTTGATTTGGTCAGTCGTGAGGGTCTGTTCAAGGCACTAAAGAAGATTGGCTGCCCACCGACTCTTCTGTCCATGGTGGAATCGTTCCACACAGGCATGAAGGGTATAATCAAGTTTGATGGTGCAACTTCTGAAGAGTTTGAAATCAAGAGGAGTTAAGCAAGGTTTATTACTAGCTCCCACCCTCTTTGGAATATACTTTTCACTTCTACTGAAATATGCCTTTCGTGATCAGGATGGTGGTATATACATTCACTCACGCTCAGATGGCGGCCTCCACAATGCTCAGAGATTGAAGGCCAAGACCAAAATTAGGAGGGTACTGATCAGAGAGTTGCTTTTAGCAGATTATGCTGCAGTTAGACCCACTCTGAGGAAGAATTGCAATGTCTACTATCTGCATTCTCCAATGCTTGTTCTGAATTTGGTTTAACAATTAGCAAAAAGAAGACACAGATTATGTCACAAGGTGCACATGGGGTACCATCAATCTTTATTGACGACGCCGAACTAGAGATGGTAAACCATTTTACATATCTAGGATCAGTGGTAAATAGCAAATTATCCCTAGATCAGGAAATCAACATCCGGATTGGTAAGGCAGCAACAACAATGAACAGGTTAAGAAAAATAGTGTGGGAGAACAGGAAGCTTACTGCCAAAACAAAAGTCCTTGTCCATCAAGCCTGTGTCCTTAGTACTCTTCTTTATGGCAGTGAAACCTGGACAACTTACTCACACCAAGAGAAACGTTTAAACAGCTTTCATATTCGGTGTCTGCGAAGAATTTTTGGTATTAAGTGGCAAGACAAAATCACAAATACTGAAGTATTGGAAAGATCAGGTTGTGTGACGGTTTATTCCATGCTCAGTCTTCGTAGACTTAGATGGATAGGACATCTTAGGAGGATGGATGATGGTAGAATACCAAAGGACATCTTTTTTGGTGAATTACAGATGGGTAAGAGATCTCAGGGTCAGCCTCTACTATGATACAAAGATGTATGTAAGCGGGACATGATTGATACAGGCATTGATAATGCACATTGGGAACAAGTCGCCGCTGAGCGTGTTGCATGGAGGGCAAACATCAGAAATGGAATAAAGACAAAGGAGAAAATTATTGCAGATAAGTCATACACAGAGCGTGTGAGACTTAAGATGGTGGAAATGACCACGTTTTCACATGCACCCACTGTGAACGGCGAATTGGCCTTATCAGTCACATTCGTTACCGCCATAGGTAAAAGTTATGCCTTTTTAAAGCACAAACTATCGTCTGTCAAGTCGGCAAGGTGCCAATGAATAGTTAGTTAGTTAGTTAGTCGACAGATCATCCTCATTGCACATCGAACCATTCAGTCCATAAGTGCTGGGATCCCCTCCTCAGCAAATCCCGCAGCGTATAGCGGCTAACGACACCAGTTCTGTGTTGGTTTATCAATCTTCTTTGGCTTCCTGCGTAGTGTTCTTCTTTGGCCACCCCTCTTTTGATTTGCTGTTCTCGCAGTCTGACCATGGTTGTAGATTCGCAGTCATCACTTGGTTCTTGCACAAGTCTTACTTCTCGTAGAGCATTCAGAATGTCAGCCTGGTCCATGGCGCGTCTGCCCTCCACAGTAGCCTCACCTGCGACCTTGTCAGCCCGCTCATTTCCTTGTACTCCTGCATGTCCTGGCACGAAGGTGAAACTAATCTTTGTCATCCGAGACTGCTCCAGAGACAGCAACCACTCTCTTCAGATCCACCCCATCTCTATCCTCTTGAGCATGCTCATTGAGTCGCTCAGAAAACATGCGCTATTGAATGTCTGTATCTCGAGCCATGTTATTGCGTTACTTACTGCCATGACTTCCATAGTCAGGCTACTTGTGGTCTCAACAAAAGCAGCAGGGTCCTCCTTCACAATTCTCCCTCCATCCTGTGCCGTGAAGGCTGCTCATCAGCTTCTCACATGTCGGACGACCGACCCATCTGTGTAGATGACAGCATCACTAACGAATTCTCAAAAATCAACGCTTGTACTTCCGCCTCCACAACACAATGTTGGCACTTGTACCCACTCCTCGCCAGGCTTTAAGTCCTCAAGTGAACACACCGGTTGAAGAATGTCTTCGGCTTGACCCATCCACAACCTTCCTCTTTTTAACCTGCTTTTAACCTTTTTAACCTTCCTAATTTCACTATGCAGTGAATGTTGTGTGTTTGCATTAATTTAGGGTAGGCACGTGCTCTGCAAATTTGTAGTCTATCTTCAGTGGTTGGAAAATCAAGAAGGTAGCGCATTGCCCTGCATGCTGTATCTCTTGTACATCCAAGAATAATGCACATAGCTTCGTTTTGTATCCATTCCATCCTTTCTATCGGCTTACGGCTGAGAGTCAGGATTGCCACCGCACACTCATAAACAGACATGACCAGCACCTCATATAGATGGCGCTGCTCACAGTTTGCTGCCACCATCATCCGCATCGCAGCCAAACCCTGCTTGGCCTTTGTTATCACCTGGTCTATGTGCCCATTATAAGCAAGGCTTCAATCAAAACGTATACCCAGGTTTCCACAGTCTCTGAACACAGATTAACAGTTGGTGTTGGGGTGTTGACAATATGATTATTCAAAGAAAACCGTGTCACTTTTGCCTTTGTTGGGTTGACCATTGCCCCAGCTTCAGCACACCAAGTACTTATGCGATTGAGTTCGGTTTGTAGTTCCACAGCAACCTGATCTCTATCCTTACCCTGACGATACATTAAAACATCGTCTGCATATGACAATGTCCTCCCCGGTCCAGTGATCTGCTTGCTGGTAATTCTCACAGTGTAGGCGTTGAACAGCACCGGAGATAATGGTGATCCCTGTGGTAGGCCAGGATATATTAATGTTGGTTCCAAAGTCCAACTGCCACATCTAAAAACTACTTTCCGTTGGAAGAGGGCTGCAGCGATCCAGCTAAGGAGGAATGGACTTATCTTGAGTTCAAGAAGCTGAAGCATTAGAAAATCCAATGGTACTCTGTTGTACGCGTCCTCAAGATCAATTGCTGCAGCAAAGGTTTCAATGCCTGAGTGGAAATCTTCATAAACATCATGGGCAAAAACTGCTGCATTGGTCCAGGTTTCTCATTTGGGACGGTACCCTCCCAGGGTAGGTGGGAAAACACCTTGCTTCTCTCTGGCTTGATATTTTTCTGGCAATTAACTTCTCCAGCAGCTTGCCTATTGTATTATGTATGGTGATTACTCAATATCCCTGAATTTTTGTATGGTCTTTGTCAGGCTTCGGCAAGGGAATCGGATAGCTGTGTAACCACTCCTCCTTGATGCTAGTGCTCCCTATACTGTTGTTGTACATGTCTGCTAGTTTCTCTAGCTTGCTGTCGGTACATCTATTGATGTCATCTTATCTTATGCCATCTGGCCCTGGAGCGCTGTTTTTTGATCGTCAAAGCACAGCCTTGATTTCTTTCACTGTCACTGTGTCATGTTCTGGGCCTTGCACCTGTCTGAGGTGACCTCCTTGGCAAGATTTCGGCCTCTCATGTCTGTCTGGTTGCTCTGCTCTAGATAGCATTCAAAGAGGGCTTTGCCCTTGTTCTTGTCAGTCCTCTGCCAGATGAGGTCAGCACCTTGGAAGTCAGGAATTCTCTTATTCTTGACTACCTCACTCGTGCTTTTATGTTGTCGCCAGAACAATTTCAGTGACTTGTCTGTGCTTACTCTTTGACATACCTCTTCCATTTGTCACCTTTAACCACCTTAACCAGTTTTTTAAAATAGCTTACTTTTGTGTGCACTTCTCTTTCTAAGTGCATGCAGGGACCAGGATTGGCAACTCTGTTCTTCTTGGCGTTTTGCCATTTCCTTACAGCACTACGCTTATCCATTCAGGCCTTCTCCACCTCAAAATTCCACCAGGGTGGCTGCTCCCAGCTGTTTTTCCTGCCCTGAATCTTACTGCGCTTGTTGCGTCTTATTTTACTCACCACATCTTGCCCTGTACTGTCATACTGGAAAGTCTTGACCGTTGACTTGTGCTGCCTGGTTCTGCCTTTCTTCTTCAATATGCTGCAAGAGTGGTGGTCGCTGCCGTGGTACCCTTGGACACCCCATCTACACACTGTAGTGAGTGAAGGAGCAACCAGCGCCAGATCAATAGCACTTGCCTCATCACCTGGGCGGCTAGCTGTCCTGGTGACACAGCCACTGTTGATACACACCAGGTCAGTGATTTCAAGTGTAGTCTCGAGCTCCTCTCCCTTTGTGTTGGAGGAAATGTTTCCCCATGATCTGCTTTAGTGTTGAAATCGTCACAGAAAATGAAATTTTTTTCATGACCTAATATGTCACTTAAGCACTGCCACTTCTGGGAATCCACACACGCTTTACGGGCATAAACATTAACCAACACGAATGGTAGACCGGATTGAACTCTGACCGCCTGTATTTGTATGTCGTCATTGTCCCAGCTGGACATGTCTACCTCTGAAGCAACCATACTATCGCGGATGAGAATCGCCATTCTCAGATGTCGCCTGTTGCAGAAACATTTGAAGCCGGCCATTTTGAGTAGCTGATCACCCAGTCTCGTCTCCTGCAGTGCTACAATGTCGTTCCTGTAAACCAGGTTTTCGAGAATTGGGCCATGTTGTTTTACGCTGGCGCAGTTCCAGTATAGGATGCGAGTATACCTGAGGCCCAGGCGGTCACATTTAAGTCTAAAACGCCTTATCCCTCCACGCTTGCTTCGCTTGCGGCCACCACGTTGGCCTTTCCATCTTGTTTTGTTGACTGCCGTCCATAAGGAACACACAAATTGTTCTGCCATGTTGAAAAAACTGAACACCACAGAACCACACACGCTGCGAAAATTCACTCAAGGATTGCTTCGCTCAATGCATGAAACTCTGTAGCATTGGTGCAGATCTTGAGAAAAACTCCTGGTTTTACTCCTGGCACACAAATTACACGCAGGAGATGAAAATATCCATCTCCTACGTGAAAAGGTAGCGGTCAGAAAAAAAAATATTAGGTATCTTAAAAAAACATCAAATGACTCATGTGTACATGTAATATATTTTATTAATTTTTTTTAAAAACTTGCTCCACATCTATTGAAGACAAGCATAATATCTATTCAGGCAATTGGCTTTTTTCACTCCTAAAATATTTAATAACTTGTGGCTAGCTGAATGAACATTTATTAAAATCATAAACAATTTTGCAATTGGTTTCTTTCAACAAGCCTCGCGATAGATGGTAGAAATGTCAGCAGAGAGAACAAACTGAAGTATCTGGGGATCACATTTGACAGGAGCCTATCCTTCAAGGACCGTGTGGAGGCGGTTGTGACAAGATCTCAAAAGGGACTCAGTGCACTTAAAACTATGGCTGCAATGGACACAGAGCAGAGAATGCTTTTCATACTATACCAACACTTGATCCTCTCAGCAATTGATTATGGATTTGGACTGTTCACTGTCTCAGAGAGTCAGCTGGTGAAGTTAGAGCGCATACAGAACGAAGCTATGCGGGTCATTCTGGGATGCACCAGAGACACCCCAGTAGTGTATGCGTTACATCCTTGGTCTGCCGACTGTTGCTGGTAGGCTCAAGGTGATGCAGGCGAAGGCATACCTCAGTAGCTGCAGACACATCACCCGTTGCATGAGGCACTGGACGTAGTTAAGGATCAGAGACTGATAAGAGGGAAATCATGGATGGCTCAGGCGGAGGATATGATCAGACAGATGTGCCCCTTGGAGAATATCAGGCGAGGATAGGAGTGGGTCAGAGTGCCTGCCGAGCAGTCAGACTTGTGCAGAGTTATAATCACATTGAGCAGGGAGTGGCCGGCAGGGGCCACGGAAGTGGAAATTCAGCAACTAATTCAGGATAATTCTCGCCTGGGTGATGTGATTATCTACACGGATGGGTCGGTGTTGAGAGGTAGAAGGAGTGCCTGGGGGTTCTTAGCAAAAGCTAATGGTCGGCGTTTGGTGCAGGAGAGCCTGGCGTATGATGACACAACATCTAGCTTAAGAATGGAGGTGGAGACGGTCAGTGCAGCTTTCTGCTGGATAGAGAACACGACATATACACACATTGTGATTGTAACTGACTCAGAAAGCATCCTGAGTAGGGTGAGAACAGGCAAGCTTTGTGCAGAGTGGCTTGCTTCGCTTTGGAGGTCACGGGTAGCAAGCATCACCTGGATCTTTTCTCTGGGGCATGCCAGTGTGCTGGGGAATAAACAGGCGGACAGATTGGCTGGCTCAGCAAAACTTGGTGGAGTATTGATACATGACAAGACAGACGTGGTTGCGGCCTTGTGGGAGCATGTGCACACCTCGGAGGAGCAAATGGATCACCATAGTCTGGTAAGAATGAGACAGTGAGATGTGATGAGGGGATCTGGCCGACGATCGACGCTCAGAGTAAAGGCGAGACGGACATATAATCAGATTGCTACTGGAACTATTAGTATTGGAACTCTTTGCTGAGGATGGGGACGGAGCGCTTATGGGAATGTCCCAAATGCTGTGATGTCGGTTCCTAAATCAATCAATCCCCCGGGAAGGTTAACCCGGTCAACAAATGCCCGCAGAAGTCGGATGTGTCGGCCTAACGGCGCAAGAACGCAGCTCTGCTGTAAACAGGCACAACGCAATCACGTCCGAAAAAAAACTCCAGTTGAACGAAGAAGAATAAGAAGCAATCAATCAATCAATCTGTCAGATACTTTTCATTTTCTGAAATGCAGATTGTGCTTTTTAAAATTCTGTCATGCAGCTTCCATTGCACTTTATGATTACTTCTACGCATTTTAATATATTAACTTGGTTAAGCATCTTCCTGTCTATTTTATATTATATCTTCCTGTATATTTATTCCTGTCTATTATATCACATTTTGATGTTATGCTTTTCTTTGATATAATAATTTTCTTACTAAGTTTTCTTAACCCTTTACAGGGCACAGGTTTTTCCTATTTCTAACTCTAAATGGACAAGATTTTTTTAGGGTTTTAGTCAGATTTTGGGTAACGTTTGTAAAAAGATCATAACTAAGTTGTTAGTGAATGGATTTTAGTGAAATAAAGAGCAAAATGAAGAGAAATGCATGCAGATTAATAATTGTACTCACATGTCAAATGAATAATCCAGTCTTGCTTGTATAATCCACACATGAACACAAATATTTACAAAATATAACACATTATGTGTGAGTGTCAGTCATATATACGCTATGTACAAACACTGCCAACTGCTCACTGGCCTCCAAGATGCTGGGGAAAACAAGTGTCCTTACAATAGTTCACTTGGCACACATAACAGCCATATGAACTTTCAATGGCTCGTCCTGCAGGGGTACGACGTTTGGCGTTTCTGCACGCCGCGCAGGCTTTCTTCCTGCCCTCAAACCTCATTAGCTTGTGATTGTGGACACTTTCTGGGGCTACTGCTTCGCCTTTCCTCTTTGATGCAGCCTTCTTCTTGCTGGAGAATCCTGCGATCAGTTGCTCAGATAAATCCAGATGGAAGTCCAGAAGGGCGTAGTGTTTGCTGCGGACTGCTCGAACAAAGCATTGTTTATGCAAAAATCTAAGGCAAAACTGAGGAGGTAGCGCCAGTATTTTCTGCACTTCTTCAGTGTAGAGTAGTACTCCCTCATTTGATCTGCCTTGTCCACCCCTCCCATGCATTGGTTGTAGAGTTTGATGACAGCAGGGCAGGACACAGGCTTTCTGGTGCGAGTGTGCCGGTCCCATCGCTCAAAGGTGTCCAATGTGTGTGAGATATTTTTGGAGAGCATGAAGACATCCCTTTTATCATGCCACACAGTAGCAAGCAGATCCTCTTTCTGGAAGACTTGATGGTCCCCTTGCTTCATTTTTCTCTTTTCTCTGAATGCCAGAGGCAGATCTTTCCGGTTCTTTCTTACTGTTGCTGCCGCATAAGTTTTCTCTTGGAGAAGGCTAGTCAGAAGCCCAACTGACGAAAAAAAGTTATCAAAATAGAGGTGATAATACTTCCCAAAAAGGGGGCAGCAAGCTGCATCACTACATCATGGCCCAGTCCATGCTGAGTGCCACCATCTATTTTGCCACAGTAGACAGAAAACTGGAGGAGGTAGCCAGTTGCTGACTCGCAAGCACACCATACTTTCATTCCCCATTTTGTTGGCTTGGCTGGTAGATATTGTTTTAGTACATTCCTGCCTTTGAATGGCACCATTGCCTCATCAATGGCAACTTCTTTCTTAGGTTTGTAACGTTGTAAGAATGTCCTATTAGCCATGTCGATGAGAAGCCGAATTTTGTGGAGGCAGTCATTGCCGTTAGCTGTGTTGTTATCAGCCACATGTAAATACTGTTCCAGCTTCTTGAATCTCTTGAAAGGCATCACATTCTTCACACCTGGCACCCCCAACCTATCATCTGTCGACCAGTGCAATTCCAAACGAGGAAGATTGTGAATCCCCAATAATAATAAATAGGCCTGCATTTCGGTTGTGTTTGTTGGAACCCAGCCTCGATCATCTATCTGTTTGATCTTTTGCCTAGCATATACATTTGTTTTTTTTGGCAATCATTTGAAAAGTTTGTTCCTCGAAAAGTTGAAGAAAGAATGCACATTGAGAACGATCGTCAGTTAAGTTGACGCCGGTTTCTTCACTAAATTCTTCGATTTTCAATGTTGTTGTTTTGTTGCTCCAACCGTTTGCGTCGTGAGACGGCCCTGCCCGACTTTCTTCAGCCACATTTTCTGAATCAGATTCACTTTCTTCAAAGTCCGAAAGATCTGAAGTGTGCACGCTGCACACGCTGATATCACTGAGATCCAGCTCCGATTCATCGTCACTTTCGTGCGCTTCAATGTCACTTAAATTGAACCCATCGAAATCGCCGCTATCGCTTGAAGGATTGAGGAAATCCATTTTGAATAACAACGCACAAAAACCCCGAAAACTAATGAACAATTTGGTCAAATTTAAAGATAACACTTGCAAGTGTCACCCATGCCTTCACTCTATCAGCAAGACTGGTAGAAAGAAACAGGAAGTCTCGGAAATTCACGAGATCACATTTTTTAAATGACTAGTATTCAATGACAGAATCAGACGTTTCGCCCGTTTAGGGGATTGGACAGAAATGGATGTTTTGCCCGGTAAAGGGTTAATATTCAAGGAAAGTTCTTTTTTTTTTCCTCTCTCTATTGCTCCAATAACCAACAATTGTTGTCGATCGTTTGCATTTTCAGCTATCAATACTGTGTTATCAGCATATCATAGATTGTTTACATTATAACCCCCAAAACGGTTTCCTGGTATCTCTTGGATCTCTCTCATTATTATTATTACTATGCTGTACAGAGAAAAGGAGGCATGGTAGTGTAGTGATTTGACACTTGCCTACAGGCCCAGAGGTCATGGGTTTAAATCAGCACTGGGAGGGTTTTGTCAATGGACCTGGGCTCCTAGGTTGACCCAGCCTACAATGGGTGCCAGGAAATGTCTTGGGAATAGGGTCGCGATACTGGCTACATCACCTATTGAGTCTATGCAATAAAGGGTCTGGCACCATACATCCAATGCACCTTAAGGTCATGTGCGGCAGGAGAAAAAAATGATTTTCTGTCAGGTTGGCTATTTTTGGAATAATTTATTTTCACACACCTTAGCATGTCTTCTGTCAGATTTGGTTCTTGGTTTTGTTTAAAAAATGTTATTTTAATGTAATATTCATATTTTACTTAACCTAACCTAGGTGTCAAATTGTCTACTTATTGATAATTGTTAATGAAATTGACGTTTTTCAAACCATAGCAACCGTATCTGTGCAAAGTGATAACCACATGTGCTATACACGAGTTTAATGGTAATGATCTCCCCTAATTGTTCATGAAACTTTAAGTTTGTGTAATTGGGAATTCTTCTATTTACAACTTTTCCTTTCGAATCATTAATCTTCCGGAAACTTCCATATATAAAACACAACACGCGACCATAGGCAATGAGCGATTCACATTGACTGAAACTGATCACACGGGTATCCAATTTTTTCCAAGATGGCCATTTTGTTATTGTTTATGCTTTGCGACCGATTGACACTCTCTATTGAAAAATGCCTCGTTCCAAGAAATTTAACATCCAGTCATCTGCTCAACATAAAAAATCTCTGAGGCTAAAACTCGCAAATGCTCGTAAGCACTGAAAAGCCTACCAGAACGTCATAAACATTACCAAAAAAAAATACATTCTGAATGCGACCCAGCTAACCACGCATGCCATCTCCAAGTTTTTCGACAGTGAATCTGAATGATTCAGTACTACCATCGTTTTCTTCTCAAAGTTGTGGAAGTGGCTCTTTTATTGCAGAAAAACCCGAAGCCAATTTAAAAAAGATACATATGAATATATGGCCTCCTAGCAGCAAGTATGTTTCTGTTGATGACAATGTATACCAAAAACTAGAACACAGAGCAGTAGTTGATTGTTAAGAAATTGATGAAATCATCATAACGTTATGTTGTCCAGTATGTAAAAATACTAGTCTTATTTTTAAAACTGATAGCAAGAAAGCCAAAGGATTAGCTGTGCATGCAGAGGTTTACTGCTCTTGTGGAGATAGTTTGTGGAAGATACCTAGCTGCATAATGAGTAACAAGTAATGATTGGGAAATGATCTTTTGCCATCATCAGCCATTCTGTATATTCTGCATTAGTTTGTGGAATTGGTGCAACTTTCAATATTTTTTGTGAAAATATGAACATGCAAGGTCTTCATCACAAAACATTTCACAACAAAGTAAATAAACTATATTCAAAGTTAGAAGATCTGGGGATAATTTCTCATGACAAGATGTCACATGACTCAACCATGACAAGCTAGAGAAATATCTTTTGCTACTTTATGACAGCTTGAATGACACTAAACTACTATGTAGATGGCTGTCAGGAGAAACTCAGAATTCAAATGAGTGTTTACACATCTTGATCTGTACTTGCTGTACTAAAGACAACTTGCCTTACGCAAGTGCGTTTAGTTTAGTTGTAACTGCCACAAGAGAGTTCAACTTTGGAGCTGCTGCTGCCCAAGACACTGCCAAGTGTTTTGCATTTTCTACAGGCCTGCATATGAAGAGACTAGAAGCATCTAGGATGCAGAAGAAAGTTAGAAATAGCTTGAAGGTCAAGCAAACTAAGAGACGTGACAGTGTATGGGCGGCCAAACTGAAGAGACAAGGAGAGCTGCATGCCCTAGAGGGGGGTCCTGCATATGCAGCAGGATTGTTCTAATTGTCACATACTGTTAGAAACTGTTTTCTTGTGTAAAATAACTTGTTTTAGCATTAAGATAACTTTATTAGTATTTAAAAAAAACTTGAAAATAATTTGTTTTTCCCCGTTTTCTCATTTTGCCATTTTTTAAAAATTGGGTTCAATTTGTTTCAAAAACTGTTTATCACATTATAAGGAAACTTTGTACACTTATTCTTCATTGTATTATTTACATTTTGACAAGAGCATTTGTGAAACTATGATTTAGTTTTTGCGTAGCAATAAAAAAAAGAACCCACAAAATTGTCAAGGAAAAATGTTGAAATTTATTTTTAATTATGAAGAAACAAAAATGCCAAGTGATATCATTAAAAAATTCTGTCAGAATATAAAGGGTCTATTTATGTACATATATACAAAAAATTGAGCCTGTAAATTAAAAAAAAATGACCGTTTTAGATCATTCATTCATTCAGCATAGCATGTCCTTTGCAGAACCTCGCTCCCATAACAACCTTCCGGAAAACCTCTCGATCATAAGCAAGATGTCCCGCATCTGATACACCCATCTGGAGATCATCCGCCAAATCCTGCACCCATCTTCTCTTTGGCCTTCCTCTTCCACTCTTCCCAGGCATATACTCTTCCATTATTGTTCTCTCCAAGCTTTCGTGGTTTCAAGTGACCAAAATATTTCAATTTTCTTTGTTTTATCGTCTTTAATAGCCAACCTTCTACAATATTCAACTCTTGAAGTATAGATGCATGTGTTCTTTTCTTTACCCAAGATATTCTTAGAACTCGTCTATAACATTTATATTCAAAGGCGTTTATGCGCTGTTCAGCTTGTTTAGTAAGTGTCCATGTCTCACAGGCGTATGTTGCAATGGGAAAGAAGCATGCTCTTAAAAATCTAATTTTTGTAGTTCTGTCTGTCCCACTCCATAATTTATTCAGCTGTTTTAGTCTTTGAAGAGCAATTGATAGTCGCCGTTTAATTTCTTTCATTGTGTCACCGTTGTTGGTAATCAATGACCCAAGATATTCAAAATTTTCCACCTCCTCCAATTTTTCCCCATTAATGTATATTTCTTTCTCCATAGTAGTTTTATCTGTATGCATTATCTTTGTTTTTGCTATGTTAAGATATAAGTTGTGATTTTCACTATTCAATTGGGTTGAGGCTATTAGGTTTTCTATGCCATTCTGTGTTGTGGATAGTAATACTGTATCATCAGCATATCGAATCTCTGGTATGTCATGACCGCCGATATTTAGGGCATCATATAGCTCCCTGTTTATATCATCTCTTACATTTTTCATTATATTTTCGGCGTACAGGTTAAACAAATAGGGTGACAGCACACAGCCCTGACGGACTCCTTGCTTGATGTCAAACCAATCTGATGCCTCGCCATCTATTCTAACTGCTGCTTGTTGGTCTAAATAGAGCATTTTTATGAGTTGTACTACATGTGATGGAAACCCCATATTCCTCATGATTTCCCAAAGTTTCTGATGCTGTACACAGTCAAATGCCTTTGAATAATCCACAAAACATGAGAATAGGTTTACATTAAATTCTCTGCACTTCTCTATTATTAAACGCATGTTGAATATGTGATCTCTTGTTCCTCTTCCTTGTCTAAATCCAGCTTGAACCACGTTAATCTCTTCTTCCATTTTCTTACGAAGTCTTCCCATTATGACTTTTAGTAGAATTTTACTTGCATGACTGATCAGGGCAACAGTTCTATAGTTGGTGCATAATTTCAGGTTGCCCTTTTTTGGTATTGGAATGAAGATAGTTCTCTTCCACGTTTTAGATGAAACTTATGAAATTCAAATTGGCCACTGTTTTTCTTGGTTTCCATGGCAACCGTTATTTGCAAAGTCAATTTGACAGTATTTTATCAATCAGCAGTCTTCGGTATCAAACCCTATACCCCCTCTGCCGTGCGTCCACCTTGACGAGGTAGAGGGGCTTGAGCGTTCCAATGACCCCAAGAGCTATGCCGACGGTAGCACAGCTACTGGTAGGGTCACCCATGTCGGACAGGTCAAGGGAGAGGGACCAGACGAAGTGACGCACAAACCTGCTGCCTTGTAGGTAGACTGGGGACAGTCAAAGGCTAGGGAAAGCATCCCGAACAAATGCTTGTCGAAATCGGATGTACTGAGCCACAGGCTTGACAAAGAAGTGCAACGTAACTTTATCATTTCATGATGCCACAGATGAAAGTTAATCGATATGGTGCTAATCCCGTGAAGTCCCATCAGGCGGTGATAGTGCCGGGCCCCCTGCCTCGAGGGGGTCCACCCATGACTACTGGTGGTCACCTTCCCCTGTGCTGTGGACACCCCAGACACTCATCATACTACAGTGGAATGCCGAAGGAGTTTACAAGAAGAAAGAGTCCCTAACACAGCGTCTTCATAAAGATAGAATAGATGTGGCATGCATTCAAGAGACACACCTCAACGCCAATCGCACATTGTCAGTCGAGGGATATCAGGCCACACGTTTCGACCGCGAAGGACATAAAGGAGGAGTTGTAATACTTACACGAAATACAATACCTTGCAGCGAAGTATCTGTGATCTCTGACAACCAAACGGAAATTATAGGTGTTGATATAATGATAAAGGACGTGAAAATAAGAATTTACAATCTATATAGCCCGGCAGATAAGGATCTTACACTCTCAAACATGGAAATAACTGACACAAATTGCATTGTTGTCGGAGACTTTAATAGCCGTTCAGAAAGATGGGGATACCCAGATACTGACAAAAGAGGAGATGAAGTGGAGGACTGGGAAATAGACTCAAATCTCCATCTACTTAACAAAGCGGATGACACACCGAGCTTCTACTCCAGAAGATGGATTACCACTTCTACTCCAGACTTAGCTTTCTGCACAGGAGACATCCTCCACAAAATCGATCGCCATGTGCTGGACCAATTAGCAGGTAGTGACCACAGACCAATCAAGCTTGTAATAAATATGGAGTATGTTCCACAGGAGCAAAAGCCTTTGCCCCGTTGGAATTACAAACGAGCAGATTGGGACAGATTTGCCATACTAACAGACAAATATTGTGAAAACGTAAATACACGGTTTGGCAACATGAAGCAAATGGTGGAAAGTCTAAACAGAGCAATAATACAGGCAGCCACTGAGTCTATTCCAAGAGGAGCAAGGAAAAATTACAAACCATACTGGACTGAAGAACTACAATTTTTGGAGGACAAAGTTGAAGATGCTAGGAAGACCGCAGAGAGAGAACAAACAACTGAAGCGAACATCTCTCTCAAAGCCATCTCAGCAAAATATAAAAGAACAGTAAATCAAACAACAAGAGATTGTTGGAGGAAAAAAACAGAAAACCTGAATTTTGACAGGAATGGAAACAAACTATGGAAACTAGTGAAAGCCATGAACAATGAAGGACCTAGAAACAAACAAATAACAATTAAACAAGGAAATTCCTTGCTTACAGGAAAAAAGGCTGCAAATGCACTAATGGAACACTATGCCAGTGCAAACCACATTGATATTACAGCCGAACAGAAGAAAGCAATCAAAGATAAACAGATGCATCATACATATACAGAGACAGCAGCAGAATATATGATGGCAAATCTAACAATGGAAGAAATGGAACAGGCAATGAATACCCTAAAAAAGAAGACATCACCAGGAAAGGATGGAATCACAAATGAAATGCTAATAGGACTAGGCACTAAGGCAAAAAAGAAACTACTAGCAGTCCTAAATTACAGCTGGAAGAGGGGAATAGTCCCACAGGCATGGAAGGAAGCTATACTAATACCAGTCCCAAAGAAAGGAAAAGACCTGGAAGAACCAAATGGCTATCGACCTATCAGTCTTCTTAGCTGTGTAGGAAAATTAATGGAACGCATTATCAATGGCAGGCTAACATGGCATCTGGAAGAAAACCAACTCTTAACACCTCACCAAGCAGGATTCAGAAAGTACAGATCTACTGAAGATCAAATAACCTATATAGCTCAGGAAATAGAGGATGCCTTCCAAGAGAAAAAGCACACACTAGCAGTCTGGATAGATTTAGAAAAAGCATTTGATAAAGTATGGAAGGAAGGACTGAAAGTAAAACTGCAAAAAATGCATGTTTGCGGGAAAATGTACAAATGGATCAGCCACTACCTTGAGAACAGAACTGCCAGGACAAAAGTACAAGGACAAACCAGCAAAATGATGCTGTTGGAGCAAGGTGTCCCCCAAGGAGGAGTTCTTTCACCAACATTATTCCTAGCATATATAAACGACATCACGGAAAATTTTCCAGCCAGAGTACACACATCATCCTTTGCAGATGACCTAGCCATATGGACATCTGAAGAATATATTAGTACAGCTAACAGCAGAATACAGCAAGCCCTATTAGCGCTAGAGGACTGGTCAAAATCATGGCTAGTGAAGATAAGTGAGGAGAAAACAACATGCACAGTGTTCTCCCTCTCAACTAAAACTCAGCAACCTAAGCTGGTATTGAATGGAAAAATATTGCGCCATGAAGAAAATCCAAACTATCTAGGAGTCACCTTTGATCGTCGCCTGACATGGAAGACACAGGTTGAGAAAAATCGAACAAGAGCAAGGCAAAGAATGGCAATCATGAAAAAGCTTGCTGGTACAACATGGGGAGCAGATGAGAAAGTTCTCAAGAAGTTATATACTGGGCGGGTGAGGCCAGTACTGGAATATGGCATTGCAGCTTGGGCAACAGCAGCTAAGTCAAACTTTAACAAAATAAGTAGAGTCCAAAATCAAGGAATGCGAATCATAACTGGAAGCCTGAAGACAACGCCTATTAATGAATTAGAAAAGATCTCTTGTTTACAACCAATGCAGGATAGAAGAGATAGCAGAGCCCAGCAACAAGCAGAAAAATTTAGAAGATTGACAGACCACCCTATGTACAACAGATTTAATGGTTTTGGAAAGGGAAGACTGAAGCGTAGCAACTTTGTAGAAACTGCAAAACGAAGGATTAGGTCAGATCCTATTCTTAACATATCAACAGTCAAGCCCATACACAATGCACACAAGTTCCCAGCTTGGAGACAGCAGCAACTGCCTGAGATGATAGAAAACATTCCTGGTATTGAGAAAAAGAACACTCAGCATGAAACCGAAAGAAGAGAAATAACCCTAAACTACATAAAAGAACATTACCCAAGCAGGAATTGGACCCATGCATATACAGATGGATCAGCCAAAAATTCAATAGAGAATGGAGGAGGAGGAATTCTCCTAAATTTAAAAAATGGAGCGAAAAAAACACATTCAATGGCAACTGGAAAATTTTCAAGTAACTTCAAAGCGGAGGTAGAGGCTCTGAAAACTGCAGCAGAAATGCTCCTGATGGAGGAAAATAAAGAGAAGCAAATAGCTATCTTCACAGATGCAAAGTCAGCTGTCTCAATACTGAAGAGCAATAACAGCACAGAACTAACTGACCTAAGAGCAGCACTCCATGGTCTATGCCAGAAATCCAAAAAAGTTGTAATACAGTGGATCCCATCACATTGCAGTATACCTGGAAACGAAGAGGCTGACAGACTGGCAAAAGAGGGCGGACGACTACCACAGCCTGACATAGACATAACCTATAATGAGGCAAAGAGGTTGATAAAAAGCACTTATAGAACCAAATGGGAATCAGAGCATCCAGGCCATCAGAAGGATGATGCATATTACAAACTCGACAGAAGAGAACAAGTAGCAATCTTCAGACTCCGCACAGGACACAACAGGCTGAAATACCACTTGTTCAATAAACTAAAGATAGGAGATACCGATGAATGTAATTGTAGAACTGGAAAAATGACAGCAAAACATTTGCTGCAGGATTGCCCAACGTATGCAGAACAGAGAAAGATATTTTGGCCCACACCTGCTTCATTTGAGGACAAGCTCTATGGAGATATCAACAAGCTAAAGTTGACCGCAGATTACTTTAACTATATACAGGTTGACATTTAAAGGTGCATGAAGACCCAGAGGCATGAAATGGAATATTGCTTGGATAGCAAATCCATTACGTGGAAAGTCCAAATCAAAAGCCCATTGTGTGGGCTTCATAAAAGGTGGAAAAGTGTCCTAGTGGCACGAAATGGAATATTGCTTGGATAGCAAATCCATTACGTGGAAAGTCCGAATCAAAAGCCCACTGTGTGGGCTTCATAAAAGGTGGAAAAGTGTCCTAGTGGCACGAAATGGAATATTGCTTGGATAGCAAATCCATTACGTGGAAAGTCTGAATCAAAAGCCCACTGTGTGGGCTTCATAAAAGGTGGAAAAGTGTCCTAGTGGCACGAAATGGAATATTGCTTGGCTAGCAAATCCATTACATGGAAAGTCCGAATCGAAAGCTCACTGTGTGGATGTCATCTGCAGACTGCATACTTCTGGTTTCCGGAAGAACAGCCTATGGTGAACGGAAGGCCCAACATACGGAAGTGAGGCTAAGCAGCCATGTGCAGGACGTGACGATTCCTTGGGTGAGCCCAGTACCAGAGCGCTATGTATCGGCTCTGCAAGTATGGAAGCCTCCTTGGATGGCGGGGAATGCCCATGGTCTGCCCCTGCCTTCCCTTGAGGGCTGACCAGGATCTTTGGCTGTTCTATATGGACCAGCTGGGATGGGGGATAACACCACAACAGTGAGAGTCAAACGTCCTAAGAAACCCCCGGGAAGGTTAACCCGGTCAACAAATGCCCGCAGAAGTCGGATGTGTCGGCCTAACGGCGCAAGAACGCAGCTCTGCTGTAAACAGGCACAACGCAATCACATCCGAAAAAAAAACTCCGGATGAACGAAGAAGAAGAAACCCTATACCATAATCATAACATAGAAATTAAATATTATAGAATTAAAATCAAAACAATGTTTTCCCATAGTGAATTTGAATAACGAAGACACAAACCTTAGATTGTACGATTTATTGCCTGGCACATTTCACTGCATCTCGTACATACTGCAGAAGTCACACAACAGAGTAAAATAATTAGATACATTGTTGAAGCTGAAATATACACATGTTCGCACAGTAATATCAATTGTTTACCATGGTAATTTTAAATTGAGTATCATGTCTTTCTGTTTGCACAAAATTGGCTTATGCAGATGGATCATTATCGCTTCTGCAAACTTTAACAAACAATTATTTTGTGTATGAAATAATACGCAAAAAGCGCTTTCTCTATCAATTACATGACCAGTTTCCAAGACATGACGTGCAATGGACAACGCCGGAAGTTTATAATTGTGGTGTGTCAGTCTTCCCATCATCCCATCGCTTGTGTGTAGTTTCTTGTTAATCCATTTTAGTATGTGTTCAACAACCCTGTTGGGTAACTGACGCTCCGTTCTGCCGATGTAGGTAGACTCGCACTTGCATGTGAATTGGTAAATGAAGTTAGATGTGGCATACAGAGAGGTAGATTCTTGTATTGCTGGAGTGGGAATAGGTGTGGTTCTGTACCTAATATCTGGAGTTGCAGCACGGAATGTTCGGCCGACTGCTATAACGAGCCGGTCCTGTAGATGTTGCATTATGTCATCGCCTCGAAAGGTTAGCTGTATAAATACCTTGGGCTTAGGGATTGTAGTTACGTCTGATTTTGGTTTTGGCTGTTGGCAGTGGCGCTTTATAAATCCTGTGGAGTACCCATTCAGGTGTAAGACATTCTTCAGAGTTTCAATTTCCTCTGTCAGTGTGTCCTGGGTGCATATCTTCCTAGCACGGTCAGAGTCCTCACTAAGCCCCGTTTGTACTGAACAGGTGAAGCTATGAAAATTTAAGTATTGGCCAGTCCATGTTTCTTTGCGGTACACTGATCTTTGAATTGTGCCGTTTACTCAGCGTCTCATTAGGATATCCAGGAACGGCAACGTTTCATTGTGTTCGTGTTCCCTAGATAGAGAGATGTTTTTATGCACCATGTTCATTATGGCCTGGAACTGTGTCACTTGTAGCTCGCCTGTGGTGATAATTAATACATCGTCCACATAATGACGGTAGAAGACCAAGTTTTTAATGTCTGAGCATCTTTTTTCTTCTAAATGTACCATGAAGATGTCCGCTATAATAGTACTATGATTTGGATGTATGACTTATTCAGAAAATTGAATTTTATATTGGCAGTACATAGTAATAGTTATGGAATTAAATTTTTTCTGCCTCACATCGCCTTAAGGTGTTTGAAAGGGTCTTTATTTACTTATACAGAGAGAAGAGATCTGGTGACAAAACACAACCTTGTCTTATTCCTTGCTTTAATTATTCATAATATCTTCTTTATTTCCCTTTGTAATTGCTGCTGTATGTTTCCAGTAAATATGTTTTATTATTCTGAGATCTTTTCCATCATTTTTACACTGTACATAACTAATTTCTATCTTTATTTTCATTCTTGTTCTTCTCATTATTATTCTGAGAAGAAGTTTGTTAATGTCACCCATGGCTCATGATAATCCATACTGGTCAAGTGTTACCAAGCACAGCCATTAATGTTGTTCACGGACTTTGAGTGATCTCTGCATGAGTTCTTGGTAATATAGTATGGTGGTTTTCCCTAGGCACTCACGTCCACATGGGGTATTTTGCCAGTCATTTCTGGCTGTCAGGATATGTTATTGCCCTTCTCTGCTCAACTGTAGAGTTGCCCATATAACCTGCTGCATACTTCCCAACATTTGCTACACCAAGGTGTATTTCCCATCATCTACCATGTGGAGGTGCACTTGAAATGTCCCTTCCTTGAGTTATGAGACCGAGATGGCATTTCATTAACCCTTCATTACTTTTAGAATGACAAAGCTGCATCATCAGCTGTGTCTCACTGACCTGATATTTTGGCCCAAACATGTTTTCTCTATACACTCTAAGCCCCATTCTTTTTTGGGGCTAAGTGGGATGTTGTCATACAATAGATGGTTTCATAAAGTGACTTTTAATAGATCCATGGAATAGCTGTAAAACAGAGATGCCTGTGCCAAGTAGTGAAAAATTCACACAAAACATAGTGAGTCTAATCTGTTGAGTTTCTGAGAAGTGGTATAGGCTTTGGAATATAGTGATGAGCAAGATTGTTGGACAGGATTAATCATTTAAAGAAATCACAGATGACTGAGATGATGACTGTAAAGGAAATAAGATGACTTGAATATTAAACTTTTATCCTTTGGGAACTCTGTTACAGATATAAAATATACTTTGAACAGAACATTAATTGACCACGGACAGAAACTGTGGTTAGGATAACACTGACACTATATTTTGCTGATGCAAGAAATATGTTTACATTGATGAAACTTCTATTTCTGTTCAGGCACTAGGATGTTTGCTATTCAAGTTGTGTTTTTATGATCATCCATTTCAAGACTCTGCCAAACTGCGCATCCTAAATGCCAATTATGCCATCCCAGAGTCTGACCAGGAATTTGACCTTTTTCATGACCTCATACGTAAGATACAGCATTGTTATTTCTTTAATTTATTCTCAAGGTTTATGTAAAGTGTATTTCTTTATAATAAGTTTCTTGTGACGAAAAAAACAAAACCTGTTGATTACATTTTATTGTTTGAGATCTAGTTCATATACCTTTTATTGTCTTTAGTTGTTTAAATGGAAATCACAAATACAATTTTAGGTTTTTAAGAAATAATTCCTCTGCTTGAAATGTAATTGGGCACAGTGGTCTCATGTGTGGATTAGATCTGTTCAACTAATATAGTGAAATAATAATGAGATATTCACAAGATGTACCGGTTCAATGTGGGCATAATGTAAATAATCTGACATAGCTGATGCTGCCGTTGTGATCATGGAAAGCGAAATGTTGTTGAACAAAATAGTGACTATAGAGCCTTCAGAAAGGGAAAATAAGGACTTTGTATTTTACAGGCAGGAAAACAGAAGTGATGATAATCATAAGACAAGGAGGAGGTCAGCATGGCCAAATAGATGAGAGCGCTAGCTCTTAAACATCTGCTGTGCTGATGCTGAGGTAGCGGGTTCATCCCCTACACAGGTCAGTTGATCTAAAATGGTGACTTCTTGTCCTTGTGAATGTAAATTACAAGTGTCTCTGAAGTCGGAGTGGGTTTGCCTGATGGCGTGGGACACTGGTAATAGGGAAACCTAATCCACATGATAAAATCATTCCAGTCCACTGGAAATAGTAGCACATGTATGGACATTTGAATTGAAAGTGAGCAAACGTAAAAGAACAAAAAAAAAAAAACAAGCAAAACAAGAAAAAGTATTTCTCCAGAATTCAGCATTATGGCAAATGGAACAGCTCCGAAGCATGTTAGTAAGTTCAAATATCTGGGCACCCATATAACAGCAGATGACACTTCTCCCAGCATAATGTGCACTGACATTGAGGTCAGAATAATTAATGTTCTGTGTGAAATAAATGAGAAAATGCATTGTGTCGTTCATCTGATTGTATTTATATAACTGGATTTAGATATTTAAAAAAAACAGACCTATGATTTATACAGGGAGTAAAAATGTGAACAGATAATGAGTACAGATGGCAAGACAATTGGTCACAAACATCGCCAGGAAGAGTTGATCTAAATTTCTTGTTAAAAGTCATATCATTATTGTTACTTTCTGTATTGTGATATGACCAAGTATCCACCGGGATAAGTGGTCACTTGCCCTTACAGTCTGAAATGGCTGTCACAAGCAGAGGTAAAAGTCCCCCATGGATGTGGAAGGCAAGGGGAAACCACCAGATTATCTTCCCAAGATTTCATGAAGATCCACATTTTAGAGGTAGTGAATGATGTTAATGGCTGTTTTAAGACTTCCTCGTCCGGTAGGGACAGTCATGAGCCACAGGTAGCACCTGACCATCATTCAGCTACTGACGGCAAAACCAAAACTAAAATGAATAAATTTACAATAGGAACATGAAATGTTAGGACACTAAATGAGTTGGGGAAATTGAACAATGTTATAAGAGATATGGAAAGTATGAACATGAATATCTTGGTTAGTTAGTTAGTTAGTTAGTTAGTTAGTTAGTTGGTTAGTTAGTAGGTTAGGTTAGGTTGGTTAGTTAGTTAGTTAGTTAGTTAGTTAGGTTAGGTTAGTTAGTTAGTCCCAGGTATTATGTTGAATGGATGTCCTCTTAGTCGAGAGAGTAAATTGAAGTACTTGGGTATCACCTTTGACAGGTGTTTGTCTTTTAAGGATCGTGTGGAGGCCTTGGTTGTGAAGGCTGGTAGGGGACTTAATGCATTGAGGGCTAAGGCAGCAACCGGGGTAGATCAGAGAATGCTGTACAGGCTTTTTCAGCAGTTAATAATTCCTGTCATTGAGTATGATTTGGGGCTGCTGGCAGTATCAAAGAGCCAGCTTGAAAGGTTGGAGCGCATACAGAATGCTGCCATGCGGTTAATACTGGGGTGCACAAAGGACATACCAATTGTATGCATGAGGCATATCCTGGCGCTACTAACAATGACGGATAGGCATAGGGTCCTTCAGGCCAAATGGTACCTGAGAGTTGCCACAGATAGGGATCACCCACTGCGTGCAGCAATGGATATGGTCAAGGGTCATAGACTAAGACGAGGCAGGTCCTGGATGGCACAGGCAGATCTTTCTATATGTCAGGTGTGTGATCTAGAGACCATCAATCGTGAAAGGGTCCGGAAGACATCACGGACTGGCACAATGTAATAATAACACTGGGTCGTGAGTGCAGAGAATGGGCAGCGGGCCGCACTGAGTTTGAAGTGCAACAGCTGATCCAGAGAAACACGCATCAAAGTGACATAGTCATCTACACTGATGGGTCAGTGGTGAGAAACAGACGTAGTGGCTGGGGCTTTATTGCAAAGGCTAATGGACGAGTCTTGAAAAAGGAGAGTCTGGCATATGAGACTACGACCTCCAGCATGAGAATGGAGGTAGAGGCAGTAACAGCGGCATTCCGGTGGCTAGAGGAGACCACTGCAACACACGTATTCATTACAGATTCAAAGAGTATGCTTAGTAAGGTGGAGAAAGGAATGTTTCATGTGGAATGGCTCTCGTCGCTTCAGAGGTCACAGATTGTGAGAATTGTATGGATATTTTGCCCTGGCCATGCGGGGGTACGGGAGAATGAATAAGCTGATAGGCTAGCAGGGAATGCACCTCTTGGTGGTAGTTTGCCTATGGACAAAGGGGAGGTGGTCATGCGCTTGTGGGACCAGGTGGAGAAGGCGGAGGAACAGATTGAGAACCCATATGTGGAAAGAATGAGATTGCGGGGGATCGGCAAGGGTTCTGGAAGAATCTCAAAACTGAGAGGGAAGACCAGGAGAACTTTTAATCAGATAGTGGCGGGAACGATTAGTAGTATGACTCTTCGCTGGCTATTGAACGAGGGGACGGAGCACTATGGGAATGTCCTGAGTGCAGTGATGTCGGTTCTTAACTCAATTCAACTCAGTTAGTTAGTTAGTTAGTCGCGGTTCCAACTTCATAGCAACGGGTCATCCCCATTATGCTCCGTTCCTGTGCCAGTGAAAATCACATAAAATGCTCCTCACTGCCCTATGTGAAAAATGGAAAAGACAGGAGTCTGACAACCAAAAGCCCGCACAGGTACATTGTGCATAATGCCACCACCATAATGTCAACACAAAATTCCTCCACGAAATTACAGTTCATCTTACAATGCCGTCGCCAGAATGCCAACATAAAAGTCCTCCACGAACATACAATTTGTCGTTGATGGAAGCGGCAGTCACTAGAAGACCAGCAGCCATACATTTCTGCATAAGGCAAAAGCCGGTCAGTCCTGCGACATAGCCAGCCTCCATTGCTCTGAAGTCTAGATATTGCTAGATGTTGTTTGTTCTGGTTCTAGATGTTTTCTAGCCAGCTACGCCATCTTTTCTGAACACACTTTGGACAAATGTAAAAAAACTTCATTGCACTGTACACAATGCCGACGTCAGAATGCGAACACCAAAGTACTCCATGAAAATACAATTCGTCGTCGATGGAAGCGGCACTCACTAGAAGACCAGCAGCCACACATTTCTGCATAAGGCAAAGCTTTCAATTCTGCGACATAGCCAGCCGCCATTGCTCCGAAGTCTAGATATTTCTAGATGTTGTTTGTTCCATTTCTAGATGTTTTATAGCCAGCTATGCCATCCTTTCCGAATACACCTCGGACAGGCGTAAAAACATTTCACTGCACTGTACACAATGCCATCGCCAAAATGCCAACACCAAAGTAGTCCACGAAAATACAGTTCGTTGTCGATGGAAGCGGCGGTCACTAGAAGACCAGCAGCCACACATTTCTGCATAAGGCAAATGCCGGTGAATTCTGCGACACAGCTAGCCGCCATTGCTCCAGACATGCAGTTACGCTCCAAATAATCTCGGGCAGATGTAAAAGCATTTCACACGAAATTCACAGCTCACAGTGTCGCGCCATGCACTCAACTCAGTAGCAGGGCAACGGAACCATATACTTCCTTTCTGACATGAGGAAAATGTGAAAGAAAACGGTAGCCCAGAGCATAAACACTCCAGAGGCCTTAACCGTTTCAACGCCTATCCTCCATGTTCACGACCGGAAGTCGGCAATCGAATATCCTAGGCATAAGTGAAATGAGATGGATGGGATCAGGTAAAATTATAACCGACAAACACACAATAATTTATTGTGGAGGGGATACACACAAAAAGGAGTTTGACTACTATTTGATTTTTAAAAAGTCAATTAATGGTTACTGGTGTGTTTAAGATACAGTTATGGTCAAAATCAAAGGCAAACTAATAGATATAAATATTATACAAGTATATTCACCAACAACAAGCAGTAATCATGAAGAAATATAACACTTTTACAATGAAGTAGAAAGGGTGAAGTCTCAAATTAAATTACAAGAAATAAAAATAATATTAGGAGAATTTAATGCAAAAGTAGGAAAGGGAAAATGAAGGATGTGGTGGCAAATTATTGTTTAGGTACAAGAAATGAAAGAGGAGAAAAACTAATAAAATGGGCGAATAATAGTGATATGTAATCTCCAGTGATATGTAATTGGAAACACCATAAAAGACGACTTGACACATGGAAAAGCCCTGACAAGAAAATACTCAACCAAATTGACTACATACTTATTAATAAAAGATTTAGAAATGCGGTAATAAGTTGAGTTGAGTTGAGTTAAGAACCGACATCACTGCACTCAGGACATTCCCATACGTTGCTCAGTCCCCTCGTTCAACAGCCAGCGGTAATAAATGCCTGGTGATAACTGTAATAACTATCATGTACCACAATGTGGACAAATAAAACTAAGATTGAAGAGAGGGTAAAGTGTGGTTAAGAATATGAGACTTAGTAAAGATGTTTTGAATGCAGATAAGGAAATTCAAGAATGATACAAAGTGACTGTGAAAGATAGGTACCGTGCAGTAGCTAAAATACAGAGTATAAATGAACAATGGGAAATGTTGGGCTCGATTCATCAAACAAGCAAAGAAATATTACCAGAGAGAAGCCAACAAGCTAACAAAATATGGATGACTGAAGAAATCTTAAAGTTGATGGATACAAGAAAATAGTTAAAATGAAAAAAAAGAGCATGATAAGATAAATAAAGAACTACGGGATAAATGTGTGAAGGTAAAAGACAGTTTGTTAAGCAAGCAGTGCAAGAAAATTGAATTAAATTCTATTAAAAATACACAAAATATGCACAGACAAATCAGTGAGCTTACTGGAGGAAAAATCAGAGTAAACTTGATATGTTTGAAATAAAAAACAGGAAAGATATTGGAGGAAGGTACTATAATGAACAATGTCAGGTCTTAGTCGGATATGACTGAGCTACCGTATGACGGTAGATGGTACTACCTGCTTCTGTTAGCGCCGAATGTTTGGTAGCGCTTACCAAACTCGACACTCCATATTGTGCCAACGGCTTTGGGCAGAAGAGCGCAATTGGGAGGGTACAAGTCTTATACTGTTGTGAGGAAATGCAACCTAAAGACTAAATGTCATGGCAGGGCAGACCAGGCCCTAAGCCTTGGTTGGTAACTGGTCTAGGATCGAAGCTCCAACAGGCGGACTGTTGGAGCATTGCTTTGCTGATCTGGCAGCTTCTGCAGCTTGTCTTGTTCCAGACATATTGTTGTCACCTTTCCTCTGGAGTAAACTAGACAGGCTGAGAGAGGGATCATGCTGCATGGGCAACACATGGTCTCTAAATTTGGCCCACGCTTTGTGTTCTGGAGAGATAACCCCATTTTACAAACTATCGTCTGTCAAGGCGGCAAGGTGCCAGGTGCTATAATGAAGAGGTGGGAAGCGTATTTAAGAGAATTATATGATGGAGAAAAGGAAGAACTAACAGAAGAAAACAACTTAGAAGGTTCACCTATTCTGAAAGAAGAAGTCGCTGACAGCCAGACCAGATGAAATCTTCTTTTCGTTCATCCGGAGTGTTTTTTCAGATGTGATTGCGGTGTGTCTGTTATGCGCCCTTGGGCCGAAACCCGTAGGCCAACACATCGACTTTAGCGTGCATTTTTGACCAGGTAGCATTCCTGGGAGACTCTCACTTTTGTGGCGCCATCTGCAACCATGCTGGCCAAGGTGGAACGGTCGAAGACAACGGTCATCCCTCAAAGGAAGTCAGGGACAGTCCATAGCATTTTCCGCCATCCAAGGTTGCTTCCATAGTTGCAGGGCCGACACATAACGCCCTGGATCTGGGCTCACCGAGGGAGATCGTCACGTCCTGCTCATGGCTGCTTTAAATCCTCACTTCAATATATTGGTCATTTCGTTTCCCCGGGTCATTCCCGCACAAACCAGACAGGTTTGCAGACGGCATCCACTCAGCGAGTTTTCGGACATGTACTTGTCGTTGCGCCCATCAGAGCTTTTCCAGGCTCAACAGACATTCGGAAAACTACCCAGTCAGAGCTGTTCCGAACAAGAGCGGCATTCGGAAACTAGGTAGTCAGAGCTGTTCCTAGCATGAGAGACATTCGGACGAGACATTTCACTCGGACGTAATTGCGTAGTGTCAATTTTTAGTTTGCCACCCGTAGGACGACACTTCCGACTTCCGGCGGGCATTTTTTAATGAGGTTAGCCATCCTCTGGTTTCGAGGCACGTTGGACTGTTGTGATGTCGCTAACATCTCAGCCGGTCAAGATAGAATGATGAACGACATCGTGGTCGGCCCTCAAGGGAAGGCAGGGGCAGACCATGAGCATTCTCTCGCTATCCAAGGAGGCTTCCATAATTGCAGAGCCGGCACATATTGCTCTGTGACTGGGCTCACCCGAGGAGTTGCCACGTCCTGCTCATGGCTGCTTTAGTTCCTCACTTCCATGTGTTGGGCAACTCGTTTGCCACTGATCGCTCGAGCACACACCAGGGACGGTCAGACTGCAAGCGACACCCACGCTTTTGACTTCGGACCACGCAATAGGCTCGCTCGCCGTGCGTTCCATTTTGCGTCATTGAGACGTTCTTCCACTTTTGTCTACACTCTCTATGAGTTAGATACAGTTTTCGCAGCCACTGTCTTCGACTGGGGCACTTTTTGACTTTTTGTACTCGCTCACGAGGTAGGCTTCTTGTGCTGCCGGATCAGCACCTTACCTTCGTGCAGCGGTGAACGAGAAACGGCCTGGCCTCTCATCCGGGAATCTCTCGTATCCCCCAGCTGAGAGCCTTCGAACTTCTATCAGACCTGAGCATGTAGCTTGCTCAGTATCACGCCTTTATTTTTCGAGAGGTGGCTATCGGCCCGGCTCTCAGGTCCGAGGGTTTGTGGCTTAGAGGCGTTCAGCCACAGCCCTCGACAGGGAGCCTTTAGTGTTTTGTCCGGACCAAGAACTTCTGCCTTCGTGCGCCTGATTTAAATTTTAGACTGCTATCCTCAGTCTCACCTGCAGAGCAGCAGGTTGTGTCTCTCTTAGTCTGGTCCCTATCCCATATGCTGTCCGATATGTAGTTTTTCACCCATCGGCAAGCACATGGGGTCGATGGGACACGCAAGCTCCCCCACCACGGCAAGGTGGAGACACATCGGGGGAGGACCAGATGAAATCACAATAGAAGAATTAGAAGTACTGGGAGAATATGGTGTAGATATATTAACCAAAATGTTGAATGATATTTACAGCAGTAGATATTTACCGAGTGATATGCTGAAATCTGTATTTATAGCTATACCAAAAAGACCAGGGACAATTGAATGCAGAGGCTTTTGTACAATTAACCTCATAAACTAAGCATGTCACTAAGCTTCTACTCAGAATTATAATGAGAAGAACAAGAAAGAAAATAAACATGGAAATTGGTGAAGAACAGTACGGATTTGTAGAAGGAAAGAGTACAAACAATGCATTATATACATTATGAACATTTATAGAAAGATCAATAGAGACACAGAAAGACATATATTTGTGCTTCATAGATTATATAAAGGCATTTGATAAAGTAAAACATGATGAACTGATTAAAATGTTGGAAGATATCAACATTGATGGGAAAGGTCTCAGAATAATAAAGAATATTTACAGGAGCCAAGTAGCAGCAATTAAAATGGGAAATTACAAACAAATAAAGCTAGCTGTATGACAAGGATGTGTTTTGCCACCGGATCTCTTCTCCCTCTTTAGCGAAGTAATAGTGAGAGAGATCAAAGAAAAGCCAGAGAAATACTAATCGGAGGTTATAATAAAAACAATCTACGCTCTGCAGATGACACAGTATTGGTGGCGGATAATGCAGCAGACCAACAACAATTGTTGAATTTCGTAGTAACAGAGATGCTAAGAAAGGACTCTCCTTGAATATCAAGAAAACAGTAACAACGGTGATATCAAAGCACAAGGTGACACCAAAATGTGAAATGGTAGCAGAAGGGGAAATTCTTAACCAAGTGGATAATTTTAAATACCTAGTAGCATTTATAACATCAAATGGAAGATGCACAACAGAGATTAAGAACAGAATAGGGCAAGCAAAAGCTGCTTTTCAAAAAATGAAAAGCTTTCTTTGGTCATGTGATGAGAAGAGAGGCATTGAAAAACATCTTGAAAACTGGAGAAATCAATGAGAAGAGAGGCAGAGGCAGACCTAGAGAAATGATGCTGGATGGATTTAGATGGTGGTATGGAGGAATATCATCAGCAGAGTTGATCCAGAAAACCAAAGACAATCTATGGAGAGACACGAACGCCTTTGCCAGCTGGCAAGGCACTTGATGATGATTATTATTATTATTATTATTTGTGATCTGGTAATATCCATATTGCCTTATGTATTCTTTTATGTGGAAAAACACTTCCTCCTGTGACATATTGATTCACTGTGCAAAATATGGTGAATAATTCTCTATTTTCATTCATTACCCAAAGTCCGTTTTTTCCCAAGACCTCTTCATAATACATGTTTTCTTATCTTGTTTTTTCTATTTTTTCTTTTTTTTAAATTGCCCATATAAAATAGTACTTTACAGTTTCATGTAAAATACCACCTTTACTGATTGATCCTGTACATTTGATGGTGGGTAATATTAGTTCAAATTCATGTTGACTTTCTTCTTTGTGGTTTTAAATGTTGCTGTTATTGTTGTAGAACTCACTGCCTCCCACTCTTTTAGTTAGTAATTTGACTCTTTAGGTAGTTTTAGGGCCACCCCGTCCCCGTGAGAGCATTTATTTCTGTATGGCCTTAGAATATCTCTGTTTCACATGTCTTTAGAAGCTTTTTACCTGCTCCCTGCCACTTCTCTCACATAATCCAAAAATACTAATTTTATAGTATTTCATTTTCACTACAGCTTGTGCTGTCCTTTCCAGTTCATAAATACTTCCAAATTTCTAGGTGCCAATTCTGGAGATTTTCCTAGATGAAAGTTGGTAAATTGGTGATCCAGACTTTATGGATTTTTCCACATCATGTCATACTTCCTGTAGGAGAAGAACCTCTTGGTTGGCTAAGTTATTTTGGTTTCTTTTTTGTAGTCTTACCCATGGTTGGTTGGACTTTGCTTCTACAGTTTTCTGCAGAATGGGACAGCCAGCCCTATGCCATCTCTCCTAGGCACCTCTTATGACATGCATGATAGGTTGCAGTGTTACTAGTCTATGCTTCCTATATGGGCACGGGTGGTGTGTGACTTGCACAATGTAAACAATTGTACACATTTGTAAATTCACAGGAGGCATGCTGCAGGTAAATCCCGAAGACCGACCAACAATAAATGACATCATAGATAGATTGCAGGAAATAGCCCAAGCAAAGAATATCAGTTTGAAGGAACCATTAAATTTTCCAAGAATGTCCTACCAGACACCCCCAGGTATGACCTGATATCTTCACAATAGTTCCCGACATATTACATTTTAGTGCAATGGTGTTGTATTATTACCTGATTTCTTCACAATAGTTCCTGACATATTACATTTTAGTGCAATATTGTTGAATTATTACCTGATTCTTCACAATAGTTCCTGACATATTACATTTTAGTGCAATAGTGTTGTATTATTACCTGATTTCTTCACAATAGTTCCTGACAGATTACATTTTAGTGCAATATTGTTGAATTATTACCTGATTCTTCACAATAGTTCCTGACATATTACATTTTAGTACAATAGTGTTGTATTATGAATCAAATCATGCCAAACTAAACATGGATTAGAAACACGAAGAACGATTAAAAAAATTATAAATAAACTACAAACATTAATTAGTTAATGCCTGCATAGACTAAGACTAAAATGGTATGACAGAATCACATATGTGGAGCTCACTAGACATTCTAGCAAATCAACAAGTGAGGAATAGATGTTGGCACTGAACAGGATACACATTGAGAAGACCTGTGATTAGTGTAATTAGAAATCCCTGTCTCTAGAACGTACAGAGCAAACGAAATAGAGGGAGACTTAAAAAACACTCACAGGAAAGAATTAGAGACCATTATCATCAAGGGAACAGACCAAGAGGAAGACCGAGAGGAAAATACCTGGATGGCTTGGCCACATGGCATGGACGAGACAGGATTACTGAGCTGATCCACGACGCTGGTGATCAAGTGAAATGGCGAGTCATGACCGCCCACGCTTTCCGGCATGGCATATGATTGATTGATTGATCATCAAGTGTTTTTCCAACTAGCATTGGCGGTCATGCTTCTCCACATCTTGCGACTCCAGCGGCATGAATCAATTCATGGGCTGAGACTCTTTCTTGCCATGACACAAGACTGTCAAGAATGTGGTTTCAGTGTCTTTATCTCAACAAATCTTTCCAGTTGTCACAATATGTTCCAGTTGTTGTTTTTACATGTTTACAGAAAATGATGACTGCTTATTTCTGATGGTTGTGATAAACTGTCTTAGCCTCTTTCAAAACGTTTAGATTACTCATTTTGGCTGTCTAAAGAATGTTTGGCATTCTTCTTTAAAATCATATTTCTAAAGCTTCTAGGTTTTTTTTTTTCTTGTTTAATAATATCCAGAATTCACAGCCATGCAAAAGTGTTATTCTCGAGTCTACATTTTCTGTCTAGACCCATCAAAACAGCTTCATGCATAACTTTTGGACCTCATATGTAGACAGGGCCATCATGTAAGCATTCCTGTTGATCCAAGTAGACTTCCACTAATACAGAACTGATACATGATTGCCTCACCTTTTCTCTCGCTCGTCCAAAAAGCATAGCAGACTCACAGAAGCAACAAAGGAACTCAAGCAACCACAGGCGTCGTTGACAATCGTACTTTTAATACATGTGATTGCGACAGCCGACAATATCACCAGTTCCTATATTGCTGGGAGGGCAGGTGATTCATAATAAATAATGTCAATAATAATATCAATCTTGTCGCTGACTACAATTCGATAATGTTCGGATTACCAATCGGTTCCATGGCCTGTCATTCCACGGCACTCAGGAATACTGCCTAGCTAAAGAACACTCACTTACGTATCTTCTCAGTGGCTGGCAAGCAGTGACCTTGAGTTGACATTCGATGTTGAACTGCGAACACTTTTCAGTTCGGGTAACTGGTTTGACACAACTGTCCCTCACAGGTTCTTGCTGTTATATCGATGACCATCATTGTATAGAACTCTGCAAGGCAGCATTTTTCTTATGCTTCACAAACCTAAGAGCAGCACTCCATGGACTGCCAGAAATCCAAAAAAGTTGTAATACATTGGATCCCATCATCAGCTTGCTATTTAGGTCCAAATGCTAATGTCATTTCTACTTCAGGAAAAATGCATGATGTCTGATTCTCATATGAGAAGATGTTGATTTTCATAGCAACATAATGTCATTATTTAGGATGGGACTGTATGTATACCATCATGGCAAATGATGTCTCATGTGTGTACTCTTCTTCATTTATAGAACAGTGCTTGAGGATATATCTGTTCACTTTTTCATATTGGTAACAGAGTAACTAACAGCCTTGCAGGAAGCTAATGAAAGTAGAACATTATACATAACAAAAGGCTAGGACAAACATTGAGAAGAGAGGTTCTGGTGATAATCATGACAACTAGAAAGATCAGCGGTAAAAGAGACAGAGGCAGGCTGAGAGATTTTATACTGGATGTGCTATGACAGTGGCATGGAGGAATGTCATCAATAGAATTGATCCAAAGCACCTGGGGCCATGATCTGGCATGATCGATGAATGCCGTTGCCATTTAGCAAGTCACCTGATGTTGGATCCTCACCAGGAATGAACGTTCAGTGTAAACAATATCTTTCAACATCGTATGGGTATAACATTAGGAGAAGAACGCAGAAATAATTATTATTGATGTAAAATACTTTGTCATCTTTTTCATTATACATGTTCCTTTTACATCTTATTTCTTTCTCTTCATGTACGTGCTACAGCTAGATAGTGTTAATATTATCAATGTATGTTTTTGTTTTTGGGTCTGTAATAGCCACATTTTCTTCCCATTTTATTTACAGTAACTCCTGAGAGAAGAGCAGGTTATGGCAACTCAGTACTTGCCAGTGATGGTGGGTCTGCAGCCAGTTCAACTGCAGGTGCTCTTTTCAATTCCCTGAAGGGAGGCGCAGGTAGCATGTTCAAAAATATCAAAGATGCCTCCAGCCGAGTAATGGAGACAGTTACTAAGTAAGTTTTCATTTATGATTTGTTGTTGATAAGGGATAGTTACCACAAGGCTTCCTCCAGACAGCATGTTGCAGACAGCATTGATGTTTTTAGATGCTGCAGACCCGGGAAGGTTAACCCGGTCAACAAATGCCCGCAGCAGAAATCGGATGTGTCAGCCTAACGGCGCAAGAACGCAGCTCTGCTGTAAACAGGCACAACGCAATCACATCCGAAAAAAATTCAGGATGACCGCAGAAGAAGAAGAAGATGCTACAGAAATAGCCAGCAGAAAAATCCATACAAATGGGCCGACAGAATGACTGGGATGGGCATCACCTTTCATGCAAGCCACATACATTCTGTCCTTAACCTGATAAAGGGCATAATAAGGAGAGTGGAAAGTAGAAACATAATTGCATCATTTCATGAGTCATTATCAAGTGCTTTGTCAACTCTCTTGGCAGCAAGGCTTCTCCGCACCTTACGATCCCCAGCAGAATGTATCAGTTCATGTGCTGATATTATTTCATGCCATGATAGATGAGTGCCAAGAATATTATCCTGCTATCTGCCTCATTTTCCATAAATCTGTCCAGTTGTTACCATATGTTCCATTCACTCTCTTCTCATAGCTTAGCTGACACATGTAATCTGCCTCTTATTTGTGATGAGCAGTATTTGTGGCTTAAAGCATTCAAAACATGTAGATTACTTATTTTTTACCAAATAGTGTATTTTCAACATTCTTCTGTAAAACCACATTTCTGTCGCTTAAAGAATTTTGTGTTGATTGCTTTTTACAAATTGTCCAGAATCAAGATTCACAGACATATGTAAAAACTTCGTAACGTGCAAGCATTTTTGTTTTTACTTTGATACAGGGAATAAGATGTTCTTTATTTTATAAAATGTTCTTCATTTTATAAAATGAACTTCCAAGGACGGGGAATGAATTTTGCCACCTTTATACAAGGTTTAAGTAGGTAAGGAACCTACGACTGGTCTAGAAAACTGATAGGAAATTTACTTGATCCTAAAAATCTGCTCAAGATTCATGGAGGAAAGGCGCTAGTCACAGGTGCTGGAACCTCAATTGCTCCTCCCCATGACGCCTAACGGCATAAGTGGATGAAAAACAAAAACAAAAACATTATTCCTACTGATTATAGACAGGATTGTGAAAAGTACACAACAATGAGAGATGGAGTTCAGTGGACTGGCAGACCGACTTGATGATCTGGATTTCACTAAATACATTGCACTCTTGTCCCAAACTCAAAATCAGATGCAAGATAAACAAAACTCTTCACAGGAGGTCAAAACCAGTAGGTCTAGAAAGTCCATAGGGTAAAGACAAAAATAATTAATCTCCATAGGCGAATCTCCACTTCAAGAGGTGGAATCATATACTTACTTAGGTAATAATGTAGACAAAGAAGGTGCAACAGATAGAGGCATTCCTCTTTTTCTTCTCCTCCTCCTGCTCCTGCTCCTCCTGCTCCTGCTCCTCCTGCTCCTGCTCTTCTCCTCCTCCTGCTCCTGCTCCTCCTGCTCCTGCTCCTCCTGCTCCTGCTCTTCTCCTCCTCCTCCTTCTTCAGCAATCAACATTTGCTATGTATCTATCCATAAACAGGACAGTTTACTTGAGGACTTCACGGGTCTTCCAGAGTTTGTCTTGAAGGGTCACTGCTGTGGGCCAGATTTCTTCCCTCTTGGTGAAGTCAGGCTGATCTTAATAGAGATATTAAAATAAGAGTCTTCTTCTTCTTCTTCTTCTTCTTCTTCTTCTTCTTCTTCTTCTTCTTCTTCTTCTTCTTCTTCTTCTTCTTCTTCTTCTTCTTCTTCTACTTCTTCTTCTTCTTCTTCTTCTTCTTCTTCTTCTTCTTCTTTCGTTCGCTTGAAATTTGTCTATAATTGCAGTGTTGTCTCTTGTATGAACTTCACTGTGTTTTTTAGTACACTCACTGATCCATATAGTTTATCTTTCACTTTTGTGTCTCCAGGCCATAAGGTTTGCCTATATATGTCATATTTTGGGCAGTCTTGGAGTGTGATCTGTTTCGCCAATCCACACGTGCACATGGCTGATTTGCCAATCTTGAATTTTGTATACATGTGGTTGCGTAATCTATTGTGTGGTGTTCCGAGGCGCAGAATAATGATTTGTTCTCGTCTGTCCATAAGGTGGTAGTCGTCTTGAGCAGGTTTTGGTGGCTTTCTGACGGATTTGATCATACTATTCTTTTGGTGGTATGTTACAGGAAAATAGGAGTCATATCACCATAGAATTTGTGGAAGTCAAAAGAAATTAAACCTGGTACCAAACTTAGGATATTTAACTTTAATGCCAAACCAGTACTGCTGTATGGATAGGAAACATGGATAATGACTAAATCTGTCACTAGTAAACTACAAACAATCCATAATTTGTGCCCACACAGAATACAAGGACTGAAATGGTAGGACCGAACAACTAATGTGGAGCTTGTGGAAAGGGCTAAACAAATTCCAGATAGGTAAGGAAAGGTGCTGGATAGGACACACATTGAGAAAACCTGAAAATAGTCTAACTAGAAGATCCTTTCCTGGGAAACCTGCAGGACACAAGAAATAGAGGGAGACCTAAGAACACCTGGATGAGCAAATTAGAGATATAGATGAAAGTATGGGGAGGACAAGGGGAGAGCCGCAGGACACAGATAGTAAGGTCTGGCATTAGTTGATTGAGGGTCTGTGTTTTAATGGAGAATAAAAGGCTGCAAAAGAATTATAAATAATAATGATCTCTTATAGTTTTGTTTTGTAGAAATATTGTTACATTACTTTTCTTGTTTTTTTCTCTCAGTACTATTAACAAAACAGATTTGGATATATCCTACATTACATCGCGACTCATTGGTAAGTGAACATTCTGCTGTTTTTGTTTTTCTAAGTTTTGTCATAGATTTATCATCATCGAACAGTAGATGCTGGCCAACAATTGTTTCATATTGCATTCTGTTATACTGATGGTTGCTGAGTAATTTGATGTATACCAATCAATGTTTTCCCACAAATACTCAACCCCACTGACTCTTGTATATTGCCATTATTGTTACTGAAGATTAAACACAGCAAGATTTTCCCTGACACATTGAAGTATGTTATTATTTGTGTTGTTCAGAAATATTATTCTGTTAATTAACTAAATAATACATTTAATCTGCTTAAATTACAAACACAATTGAAAAATACACATTTATGTGACATTAAAGTGAATGAGAGTCACAGATACGTCTGATATAAACTTTCAAACTTGTGTTTCTCATTGTCCATGTCATGCATGTTTCACAATCTTTACTTGAGGGAATATATTCTTGCGTATATATCTTTTTCACAACTGGACTTGAAGTGTTCAATAACACCTTCAGTCTAATGGAAATTAAACTAGAAAGTAATGTTTACACATTTGTTACTTTCAGTGAACATACGATGACGT
The DNA here is from genome assembly GCA_963921405.1 of Cepaea hortensis. NCBI lineage: Eukaryota > Metazoa > Mollusca > Gastropoda > Stylommatophora > Helicidae > Cepaea > Cepaea hortensis. Next base: position 65,936,262 of record OY992885.1, read on the forward strand.
TTCTATTTTGTCATTTGTATCAGTTGTACTTTTCCCTTTGTGCTTAGCTGGGACCGTGTTGGAACTATTAGATAGTTAAGCTAACATAAGTAACAATGCATTCTGATATTGACTGATTGAGATAGAGATGGAGGGAAAGGAGAGAGAGAGAGAGAGAGAGAGAGAGAGAGAGAGAGAGAGAGAGAGAGAGAAAGTATTTAATGACCCTCAAAAACTCTGGGGCCTTCAACAAATGTGGAAAACTGATGAAAGATAAACAGCCTTGAAATGTCATACTTTGATAATTCTCTTCTGGCAGGTCACAGCATTTTGGTTGCGTGCAATGAAACGTCCATTTCTCTCTCTCTCCCTCTATCACATGCACACGCATATTACTTGACGGGCAGTGTAGAAAGCACATTGTGGCAACACACATGTATATTAAATACTCAACTTATTTAGTTTGTATGCTTATGTAATGGCTGAGATTTTATTGCAACATAGTACCTGTTTGGTGTGCTTTTGAAGAGTAGAAGAGCTAGTCTTAAAAAACATTATCAACATACATTAGAAATCATGACAGAATATTTACTGTTGGAATGTTAGCAGCAGCTGGTGTCTGTTCTGTCAGCTTGAGTTTCTTTTGAACTGATGCATGATACTGTGCCCTGCATTTACTTCATTACAAATATTCATGTTGCACAACAGACTCTATAGGGTATTCTCTGTTGCTTTCCTCAGTGATGTCATATCCTGCAGAAGGAGTGGAGTCTGCTTTTAAAAACAGCATTGATGAAGTTCGGAACTTCTTGGAATCCAGACATAGGAGTTGCTACGCAGTATATAACTTAAGCCAAAGAGCATACAGAGTGGCCAAGTTTGAGAACAGGGTAATGATTGTGTCCATTTGTGAGTCACTTTTGACAACGTCTATTAAAAGGGCTGTTTAGACCGTTTTCAGGTGTGTAGCCGGCTGAAAACAAGAACATGTAGTAGAAGTAAAAGATTTGAAATAGTGATTGATTGACTACAATTGATGTCACAGCGCTCAGGGGACACACCTGTATGTGCTCCATTTCCCTCAGCCAATGCTGATTGTTCCTATAGCACACTGATTACAAATGCTGATTGTTTCCACAGCATATTGATTACGAATGCTGATTGTTCCTGTAGACCATTGATTACAGATGCTGATTGTTCCCATAGCTCATTGATTATGAATGCTGATTGTTCATATAGAACATTGATTATGAATGCTGATTGTTCCCATAGCACATTGATTACGAATGCTGATTATTCCAGTAGCACATTGATTATGAAAGCTGATTGTTCCCGTAGCGCATTGATTATGAATGCTGCTATGTCATCCTCACCTGTAATCATGTCTGCTATTTCCTCAAGGGATGTACAGACTCAAAGTCTGTAGGTTGATTCATCATCTGTTTCTGTCATGCTGCAACAGCCCGTCAAATGTCATGTCATGTTAGTTATCTGTTTAGGTATCATCCTTGCACTTCGGACATGTCCATAGGTGCTCAGATCCTCCCTCCAAATCATGCATCAACATCCGACAGCTAATAGTGCCAGTTCTGTGCTGATTGATGAGATCTCTCTTTCTCCCGATGTGCCTCTCATGTCTGGCCATGCCAATTCTTACTCCCAAGTCTCATTCTAGACAATGATGTTGATTGTCAAAGTCCTCTGCTCTCCACATATCTCTAAGGGCATTAATAATATTGGCACAGTACAAAGGCTCAAGTTTATCAGCTTGTTCATTTCCTTAAACTCCCATATGTCTGGGATAAAGATGAAGGTGACTCCATGAACAGTAGACCTCCGCAGAAATTCAATCTACTTTCTGTGTACAGAACTTGCCTCAACCCTCCAAATCAGGCTCATTGAATCACTCGGTACACAAACATGGGTATAATTCTGTGATTCCAGCCAGATGAAAGCCTATGTCACTGCCACTACCTCCATTGTCATGCTGCTAGTGGCTTCTTGAATGGTGCGGCCCGCTAAGTGTGCCATGAATGCCCATGCACTTCTCTGCTGCTGTATAACAGATTCATCTGTATAGATAAGCACATGTGAATCATCCCTTATGTTCATTGATGATCTCTGCATTGGCAGCAGCAGAATTCTGCTCTCTGCACCTCCTGTCATGTGTGACTTTGCAGGAGAATGTGTGGTTTAGTGCTGGTGGCACAGGCACCAACTCCCTGCCAAGGTTGATATTGGTAAGACTGCAGACCTGCCTTACAACACCTCCCTCTGTTCCATCCATGATTTGCCACTATATACTCTGAATATAGCTTGATGCAGAGGGTGCTGCCTAACTGCACTTATTTTCAGATATACATGAACCCACCTGATCTTGATCCTGTGGTTCATGGTTGGAAAGTCAAGGTGGCATCTCATAGCTCTGCAGCAGGTGTCTCTCGCACAACCCAAAATAATGCGTGTGTAGGGCTGACAGTGAGGATGGACAGGGCATACTCAATGGGTAGTAATAACAGTCTTTGCTTGATATTGGCGGTTGCCACGACTCTCATTGCTGACAGATCTTTTCCTGCTTTTGTTATAACATGATCGCTATGTTCTTTGAAGGACATGCCCAAACCTCATGCCCAGATATGTCATCAACTTCATTCTGGTCACAATTTTCCTATCTGTTCTCACTGCTGGCAAGTCGTTTTAACAGTATGATTGTTATGGGAGAACCATTTAGCTGATACCTTTACAGGGTTGACAAGTGCACTTGAATCAACACACCAGGTGGAAATTTGATCAAATTCGCCCTGCATGTCACTGGTAATCATCTGTCTATCTCTACCCTTAAGTTGTTTGGCCTGGTGGATGAAACTACTTCTTTTCAACCGCCCCATAGCTAAGTTTTCAAATCGGTTCTTTATAGGGTGGCCTGGCAAGCTGAGGAACTTTTCTGCTTGTATTAGTGTTTTTGTATCTCTGCTTTCTCTTAGAGCTTGTGTCCTCCCCATTTTCTCCATTGCTACTATAGGGGTTAATCTCATCCCTCCTGTGATGACTCTAAGAGCTTGATTTTGCACCTTGTCCAGCTCCTGTAATGTGGTTTTTGATGCTGAACACCACGCAGTTGACCCATATTCCAAGTGTGGTCGTATGCTCTGTTGATAAACTTTGCTAAGCATTTTCCCACTGGCTCCCCAAGTGGTTCCACTTAGCTTTCTCAGGATGGCTATTTTCCTTCTGGCTTTTGCTACTGCTTTGTTGATGTGCTTTCTCCATGTCAGCCTGCCATCAAATGTTACACCAAGGTATGTTGGTTCTTTATCTTCTCTTAGGGGCGTTCCATTTATCTGGATGATCCCTGCCTTTTGTTTCGGAGAGAGGGTAAATAGAGTGGTGCTGCACTTGTCAGTGTTTATGCTGACACACCATCTATCCGCCCATGCAACAAATGCATCTACAGCTCTCTGTAGCATTATGGTGGCCACTGATGCATGTTCATTTGCGCTCCACAAAACCAGGTCATCAGCATACATTGCCGCTTTAATTCCATCGGGTAGATTAGCAACAAGATCATTGATGAAGATTAGAAAAAGTGTTGGAGACAGGACTCCGCCCTGGGGAACACCGTGACGCAATAGTACTTTCTTGCTCTTGAGGCCGTCTATCTGTTGTGCAAGTATGCTTTCACCCATTTGTACATTCTTCCATTGACTTTACAGTTTCTCAGTTTCTTTATCAGACCTTCTTTCCAGACTTTGTCAAAGGCTTTCTTCAGATCTTTCCAAGCCGCAAGTACCAGCTTCTTCTCTTGGAATGCATCCTCAACTTCTTGAGAGAGGTAGGTTGTCTGATCTTCCGTAGAGTAGCACTTTCAATGTACCACTGTAGTCTGTAATTGATGTCGCGTTCCATTGTTTTGCAGACAGCTGGTGAGGCTAATGGGTCTGTAGCTGCAGGCAATGGAACTGTCTTCCCCAGATTTTAGGAGGGGTATCATGATTGCTTCTCTCCAGACTTGTGGAACACTGCCTAAAGTCCATGTGTTATTAAAGATCTGTAGCAGCTTTACTTTGGCCTCTCTTCCTAGGTTCCTGATCATTTCATTGGAGATACCATCATCTCCTGGTGACTTTCTCATTTTAAGTTTTGATATGGCTAGCTCCAGTTCACTGAATATGATAGGTGTCTCCATAACCTCATGTACAATTTCCTTCTGTCCTGTATGTTGCCATTTCTCTCGAATCTCTTGTTGTTTCTCTGGACTAATTTTGATATTGTTATCTTGTGCGAATGAGTCCGCAAAATGGTCAGCTGCTTGCTTTCCTGTTAAGATGTTTCCGTCCTTATGTAGTGCAATTTTTGAGTTTCTCCCTGTGCCCTCATCGTTAAGCTGTTTTATTAGCCTCCATAACTTCCTTGTGTCTCTTTCAAAGTTCAGTGACTCTGTTTTCTCCTGCCAGCTTTTCCGTCTAGCCTGTAGCTGGGCCCTTTGAAATTTGGCTTTTGCGTGCTGATATTTATTGTGGTGCTCTTGGCTGGGATTGGCCTCTGCTTGCTTTCTACATACATCCATATCATTATGCAACTGTTCCAGTTCACTATTCCAGTAGGGTTTATAATGTTTGCGGGCTCCTCTTGGTATTGTCTCTCGTGCTGCCTGTATTATGCATTTCTCAAACTCTTCAACTACTTTATTTATGTCCTTCTCAGTGTTCAGGTTTCTAACCAGTATGCTGGTGCGATGCTTGTACATTGCCCAGTCTGCTTTCTTGTAGTTCCACGTCGAGAGGGTGCTGCTTTCACTTACAAGCTCATTTTCTACAATTAGAAAGACTGGCCGATGGTCACTGCCACCAAGTTGTTTCCCAACAATTTGTGTAATGTTCCACTCCAGGTCTGGTGAATGAAACACCAGGTCAGGTGTAGTTGTAGTGTGCCATGATCTCGAGTAGAAGGTATGTGAGTCAGACGGCTTGTTAATCAGGATGAATCTATTCTCATCCTGCCAGTCTTCCAATCTCTCTCCTCTCTGGTCCATGTGATCATAGCCCCAGCTCTGCGAATGGCTGTTGAAGTCACCACACACAATCATTTTTCCTTTTAATGGTAGTGTGTCCAGTGCCTGTGGGCGGTCATTTGGACAGTAGTAATTGATCAGGTGAAGGTCTGTATTGTCTGTCTTAAGTTTAAGTGCCTGATACTCAGCCCCTTTCATGTAAACTTCAATTTGGGAAGCAGGAATGTTGTTTTTGACAAGAGTCAGTATCCCACCCTTTCCGCCTGTCCTTTCGGTCAGATCGGTAACACTGGTAGCCTCTGATTTTGAAGGCTATATTTTCGTTCAGGTGAGTTTCTTGCAAGCAGCATACTTTTACATTTTCTTTGGCCAAGATGTTTTCTAGTTCTATTCTTTTATTGTTGATACCCTCTGCATTCCAGTGCATTATTTTAAGTCTTTGTTTGGTACGGCTAGACGTTCTATTGTCAGGCCCTCTGGCTCCACAGGACATCTGAGAAGGACCTCCATTAGTTGTAGTTAGACCCTTACGAGGCATAAGGCCTGGCACTGCACCTGCCTGGGGGTCCAGAGCAGGGCGAGCACCATAACATGTAGCAGTTGTCGACATAATTCACGGCGTTATTGCGTGGCAGCCTGATTTCTGTGGTGCTCCTCCTGGCTGGCTGCCTCCGTCTTCAGCACCTATCGTTTGCAAGAGTAGACTATGGTCTTACTCGACACACGAACACATAATGCTCTGTCTCAGCAGTGATTATATAGCCTTCACCCATCCTGACTCTCTCGCACAACTGAGAGAGTGTAATTTTAGTCCTCCGTCTTGTAGGCTCATCTTTCTGGTCACTCTGCTCCATGTAGCATATAAGAAGTGCCTCATTTATCCACATCCAATTTTTGCCACATGAGGTCTGTGCCCTGAAAGTTTGGGATTCCTTTTTCTTGAGTGTGAACTAGGGTAGGTTACCTTGACTGATTATCTGGACTCAGCACTACTAGTGGTTAGTGTTCTTGCTTGCCAGCACAGTAGTCTGGTGTTTGATCCTCAGAAATGAGTTGTGGTTTATTTTTACACCTGTGTGGTTGGTCTGGTCTTGCATAGTGAGAATAAAAGGCAGCGAGATGTGAGCTGGTCACCCTACGTCATTATATTGTGGTCAAGTTTATGTGAAGGCTGAATGCTTCACACCCCATGTCATGATACTGTGGTCAAGTTTATGTGAAGGCCAAATGCTTCACACCCCATGTCACGAAACTGTGGTCAAGTTTATGTGAAGGCTGAATGCTTCACATCCCACTTCATGATACTGTGGTCAAGTTTATGTGAAGGCTGAATGCTTCACACCCCATGTCATGATACTGTGGTCAAGTTTATGTGAAGGCTGATTGCTTCACACCCCATGTCATGATACTGTGGTCAAGTTTATGTGAAGACTGAATGCTTCACTCCCCATGTCATGAAACTAGTCAAGTTTAACCCTTTACCGGGCAGACGCTTGTCCGTTTTTTAGCCCTGAACGGGCAAGATTTTTTCAGGTGCGGTAAAATTTTGGGTCATGTTAGTAAAAACATCACAAATAAGGTGTTAGTCAGCCGATTTTAGTTAAATAAACAACACAATGAAGGAAAAAGCATGCAAAATATGTTACTCATGTGATTGTTGCTAGTAATCCATACATGAACACAAATATTTAAGAAATACAGCATATTGTTTGTGATTGTCAGTCATCTATACAGCAATTTACAAACACATTTTCAGAATTATAATCACTTTCTTTAAAGTCCGACGGCTGCTTACGCAAAGTAACGCTGATCACTGATATCTAGCTCCGATTAATAGTCAACTTCGTGCTCTTCAATGTCACTTAAATTGAACCCAGCGAAATCTCTGCTATCACTTGAAGAATCACCAAAATCCATTTTGAAAAACAAAGTGTAAAAACCCCGAAAACTATTTTTAAAAAACCCGTTCAAATTCATAGTGCGCACATGCAAATGGCGGCCACGTTGTCAAGCTATCGGCGAAAGTGAAAGTAGCCATCAGAAGTATCGGAAAGCCGAGAGATCGCGTTTTTACAATGCATAATAGTAACGGGCGGTTTGGGACGTTTCACCCGTTAAGGGGTCCAGACAGAAATGGATGTTTCACCCGGTAAAGGGTTAATGTGAAGGCTGAATGCGTCATGCCCCTATAGCAGTGTGTGTCCTGGCATGACCTTGATTTTTACTATGGCCCTAAGTAGAGGTTAATGGTATGAAATCCATCAAGAGTGACAAATTATAGTGCAGTCAGTGAGTTAAGTGGTTAAGTGCTATTCATTCATCCAATGGTCTTCTAGTGCAGAACTTCACCCCCATAACAGTCTTTTTTGAAATATCTCTATCATAATCCTAGCCACTTTAGAAACATTTTCTAAATTGCTTTTTAATTATATAACCTGCATAGTTCGATACCTCTCGGAAAAAAAAAAATCCTGCGATACCTTATTCAAGCCTGTAGGTCATTTCTAAGCCAAGATATTAATGTTTGTGTGTCACTTTATCATTTAATATAAACAGATAGAAAAAAACGCTTTTGACCCTTTCACAAAGTGTGAGCCTACCTACACACACAACTGTTGGTACCACGGACGCCACGGGATATTACCACTGCCGATGTTTACTCAAGGAAAGATAACTACTGCCAGTTTATATGTATACACATGCACACACAGATATATACATCTCCATGTCATGCTGTGATGACTCAGACTGCATGCGCTGTTGCCAACGCGAGGCGGAGATCATTTTTGACCAGAGAATTCATGTTACAAAGTTACCCAAACATAAATGTAACCGAACTTGTAGAGTGATGACAATTTACACATAAATACTAAAATGGGTGTTGAATGCAAATAAGCATTCATTATCATTTCCATCGCTTTGAATAATCTATAAGAATATTAAATGATCATCGTTGGATTATGACACGGAAAATCACTATTTTCCAGCCATGGAAATTATGGTGTCATAGCATGCGATCTTAATGATTTCAGTTTGGGATGTAACCGCCGTCCTAAATAGTCGAAAATTACACAATATGCGTAAAATGGATGCTCAATTTAATTATTCATACTAGATGAATTCCCAGTGTCGATACAAAACGAAATTTACGAGTCAACTCATGTCTTAAAAAGACAGTCTCTTTATCTCCGTAAGAAGAAACGTTTGAGAAGCCAAGATGTATACATTCGTAGACAATGGAGGGAACTACAATACTCGGTAATCTGTTTCTGTTTTAATGCTATCTTGAAATAATCGGGGAATTCATCACGAGTACTCTAAATCTCATTAAATCGGAGACACAAAAACAAGAAAACGAAAGTCAGCGTAAAAAAATCTCCTGTAAAATATGGCAAACATAAAACGTATCGCATACCAGATCTCCTGCTTTCATATGTAAATTATCTATCACATCTACACTGTGGTCTTTCAGTTCTCTGCCTCCCTTGTACACTTCCCTCCATAGTTCTCTTCTATCATATCTTTTTCCACGTCCAAAATATTTCATTTTCCTCATTGTCTTATAGTGAAGTAAAGTATGTAAATGACCCTCTTTGCACACCTTTAGACGTATTTGGCATATTGTGCTAGCCCTACATTTATATAGGCCAGTCAGCACTTGAGAGATGATGCCAGCCACTTTTACTCCCCAAGACATTATTTCATGGTATCCATTTTAGGCAGGGTTGACCTGGAAGCCTGTGTCAGTTCAAAAAGTGCCACAATGTGAATGCAGATTCAAACCGATGACCACGGGGCCAGCATCAAGTGTATTAGCTGCGCTACCATTCCTTCCCAAAACTGCTTATATATTAATATAATTAGGTCACATGCTGTTCTGATATGGTTAATGGTAACATGCCAATGTAATACAATGCAAGTATTTGTTATGTCAAACTTCGCTTTTGCCCCTGAATTCTTTGCCCCTGCTTGCTTATGTACATCTGTGACATTCATATCTGTGTATGATAGCCAGACATATAGAAAGTATTTACAAGTTGATATTTACACACTGCGATTTTAGTAAATGACATTCATATCTGTGCGTCTTTAACCATCATCGTGCACCATGCCAATGAGCATGGTGACCAGTGGTTCACTATCTCTCATGATTGTCAGAATCTCGGATCAGCTTTGTTATCTTGACCTCATTATGCCTCATTTGTGCATATTGTGTTGTTTTTTCTCTTGCTCTTTTCCCATCAAGTTTGCCAATTGTCACTAAGTTTTCACATTTATTTCTGCTTATGACATGCCCAGAAATATTGACTGTCTGCATCTACTTTCTCTTATCAAATCTGCTTCTTGAAGGGCTGCCAGAGGGTTTGTTTTTCTATCCATTCACAGTAGTTTTGCATTTTCCTAAGAAACCTTAGATGCCATTAGATGTTTCTCTACTTATTGCCCAGATCTCACATGCATAAACACATCTAGGCTCCTTATAGCAGCTTACGCTATTTCAGGCTGCATTGATATCTTTAACACATTCTTGAAAACAAAAGTGCATGTGTTTGGTAGTGTCTGCTTTAATTACAGATGTTAACATCTCCAGGTGTAAATGTACATACATGTAAACAAGCAGTATCTCCAACACTGTATGCAGTATTCATACATATGCACCAAACGACAGCACCAACTTGGTGTGTGTTGTGGATTGCTTGATCTTGTAATAGGCTATGTTTAGCATGGCAATTCTTGTTCTAATTTCTACAAACACATCTTCCATCTCGTGTGATGACTTTTCAAAGATAGTGAAATGATTTCTTATTTAAAATCTTTCCCATTTATTTGGATGTTGCATTATGGTATTTCTTTCATCTTGGAGATGACTAAATGTTTGCACTATTCTAACCCTAGTTGCTTACAGTGTATCTGTAAATCTTACTTACATTGTTAATGTTATGTCCTCCGATGGTGATTACTCTCATGTTTTTTAAGTTTATTATATTTTGACTGTATAAGGAAAAGGGGTATAGAGACATTATGCATCCCAGTCTCACACCTCTCTTATTTGCTGACAATGACCTACTGCATTATCAAACTTTATGACAGCATGTTTTTCCTATATATTCTCTTTACAGGTATAAGATCTTCTGTATAGATTTGGAGTCTGCTAGCATTGTTATTTGAATCTGGCTACTCTATCCAAGCCTTTAGGCAGTCAGTGAAGCTATGATACTCATCTTAGTTTACTTGTGTAGAATGCTGTGTTAATGTTCTCAGCAAATATGCAACATTTTTAATACCCTTGCCTTCTACAAAACCACATAGTTCATCCACTATTTCTGGTTGTATAATTTTCCTAATCCTTTACTTGATGATCATTAGCAAATCATTGTAATGTGACTCATAATGCCAATTATTGGATCTCATTAACAGATTCTTGAAATCTGTTAACAGTGCAGGATTTTGTTAATGTCTGCTTTAGTGACTGATGTTTCTCTGCAGGTGTCAGAGTGTGGATGGGCACCTAAGAAAGCACCACCCCTAACAAACTTATATGCGATCTGCAAAAATATGCATCTATGGCTGCGACAAAAACCCAAAAATGTCTGCGTTGTGCATTGCTTGGTAAGTTTATTTTTAATTTACAACTTGACATTTTGACTTAGAATCTGTGCACGTCTTTGTAGAAAATGATCTTTATATTGTTATATTGTTCATTCATGCGTACAATAAATCTGGAATTATTTTTACATTTCTATATATTTATTCTTTCCCTTTTGAAAATTAGGATGGAAAAGCCAATTCTGCATGCGTGGTGGGAGCTTTCTTGGTCTTTTGTCGATTGTTTGAGAATGCATCAGCTGCCATGCATCTTTTCATTGCCAGACGTTCTATACCTGGCATCTCACCGTCTCAGAAAAGGTTAGAAATTGAATATTTAAATAGTAAAACAACCGTATAGTGTCTTCATTTGTCTCATTCTTACTGTCAGTCCTAAATCAGCAGCTTCACAATTATTTGTATGTTATTTCAGTGACTAGTTAATAACTAATAAAACTAAAATATGGAACAGTGCTTACTATAAGACATTTACACAAATAGACACACATAGTATTATTTGGCGCTCACAGAAGAAGAAGACTTAAATAGAGATTAGAAGACGCACTAGACAACATAAAATTTGAAAGCTATAATATTTACCGACTGGGATCGAACCTGTCGCCTCCAAATGACGACGGCGCCTCGCTGCAGGAACAAGTGTACTTCGATGCACGACCAACTAGACACTCCAAAAAAAAAGTGTCTTCATTGGTCGTGTCTATCATACACATGAACCAAACAACTATGAAATATGGACAGAATTCGTATCAATCCATTGAGATATCACCATAGGTCTCATAATTTATATTAAACCAGCATTGGTCAAGTAACAAACACACAAACACATCGGACCGTAATGCTGTTGTCGAGTGTATATGAACAAAGGAAGAGAAATGAGTGGTCGGTTCTAATGCTGTACATGTAAACACAAGAATAAATAGGGAGAACCGTTGAGGCCACTAAGACAATTACACAAATAGACACACATAGTATTATTGGCGCTCACAGAAGAAGAAGGAAATAGAGATTAGAAGACGCACTAGACAACATAAAATTTGAAAGCTATAATAGTTACCGATCGGGATCGAACCTGTTGCCTCCAAATGACGACGGCGCCTTGCTATATAGTCGCTGTATATACTCACTATAAGACAGTAACTTCCAGATAATAAAGGACATTGCTCTGCTCCTTGTATTTTTTTCATTTGTTTTGAGTCATCAAGATATGAATAGATATATAGAATGAGATTATTTTTATTCAACAGACTACTAAACATACAGTGTGTGAATGAAACAGTTGCATAGATATAATATTTTAGACATGTAATCTTCAACATGAATGGCAGCATAAAAACATTCTCCCAGTGACAGAAGTCTAACTTGGCAGTGCTTCAGTACACCACTGTTTTTAAACAGGAATATAAGGGTGTAATTTGGCACAGCCTAACTTTGTTGATATTCTTAATTCTGCCTTATAAGTAACTCGGGACAACTACAGTTGTATCAGAAGTAGTCATTTAGTATTGTAAATTTTAACATTGACTGCCCCGGGTAAGGATAACAGAGGCATCAGCACAATCTGTGTAAAATTTATATTTCTGATGCAATAGCACCATATTCTGGTGATGACTTTGACATTTATAATCACCAGGTACATTGACTACATTGGTCAGATGGTGGCAGATGCACCAGTATTTCCTCATGCTCGTCCTGTGCTTATTAAAGGAATAACACTCCGGCCACTTCCTTTGTTCAACAAAATGAAGTAAGCACACCTAGTTGTAGTTTGTTATAAACTGTCAGTGTATCAAGGAATCAGTCCGTTTATACTTCTTAGTCTTTCTACGAGCAGTATAAAGATCCACTGCCGGCTTGCTAGGCCAGTCGCAGGTTTAGGACAAAAATCTGACCATAGGGTGTCCATCCCCTATGGTGAGCCATAGCCCCGTTAGCCCATGACCTCGCGGTCATGGTTTCCCAGTCTACACCCGTGGAGGTGGGGTTGACTTGTGTAGTCTGCGGGTCATCGGCAGGCTACTAATGTTCACTTTCAACCCCTCCTGGGAGAGGCTAGCCAATCCTGACCCTGCTGTCTGCAGGGCCAGGCGCAGTCCACACCTTGTAGACCCAACACAGAAATGAGATTCCTGAGAAGACTACTCAATATATCAAGAAGAGATAAAATCAGAGATGAAGAAATCAGGACTAAAGTGGGGGTTGTAGCTGCACTAGATTTTATTAGAAAACAGCAAGCCAAATGGTTTGGCCATGCAAGTAGGTTACCAACTAACAGTATACCACATCAAGCAATGATGTACATACCAGAAGGAAGTAGAGGAAGAGGCCGACCACGTAAACGATGGAAGCAGGGAATAACAGAGTCCATGGGAATATCGATACATGAAGCCCATAAGCGGGCACTCTCCCACTGTTTATACTTCACCTCGACACCGCAAGGTACAAGAGGAACATGATGAGATGAGATGAGTATCAAGGAATAATAAAATTTAGTCAAATGTAGACTCTCTAGAAACATTTCAACATTAATTGAATGTTATACATGACAGAAGACAATAATCATCACTTACACTTTTCTAGACTCTCTAGAAACATTTCAACGTTAATTGAATGTTATACATGACAGAAGACAATAATCATCACTTACACTTTTCTAGACTCTCTAGAAACATTTCAACATTAATTGAATGTTATACATGACAGAAGACAATAATCATCACTTACACTTTTCTAGACTCTAGAAACATTTCAACATTAATTGAATGTTATACATGACAGAAGACAATAATCATCACTTACACTTTTCTAGACTCTAGAAACATTTCAACATTAATTGAATGTTATACATGACAGAAGACAATAATCATCACTTACACTTTTCTGTGACACTAATCAACCTGAGAAAATACTGAACTAATTTTGAAACAGTATGTTGTTGTTTGTCCATGTCACAACCCAATATTACATATGTAGATAACATAAAAGGAACCAAAACAGTTGACGTATTAGAACATAGATTAACAACAAGCACAGAGATGAAGTGTTACCATAGCAACAACCCTTGGCCAGAAATATGAAAGCTGACAGTTCACCTGCACATATGAATTTGGATGTCCGCATTGGACAGGTGAATGCCCCACAAATGACAAAACCTGACGAAGTAGATGTGAAAGAGGATTTGCTCTTGTGTTGTCATTACAAGTGGTTTAGGTTAGATTAGAATTGATATTAGGCCAATTATTAATCTGCCATAGACTTAATTGTGTTAGAGACGGATAGCTTAATATGTACTTACTAGCTGTAATCATCAATTAGTTGTTAATAGCGGTGCTGTGGGTTGGGTTACCCCAGCAGAAGATGTGAGAGCCATTATTAGCACCAACAGCCTGTGTAGAAATCTTGTGTGTGTGCTGACTACACAGGTCATGTAAGTTGCCCATATAATTTCTTTTTAGATTTCTGGCGTGATTTTCAACAGGACGTGTGAGGGACAAAGTGCACATAGGATCGTGAGAAGAATGTATGCTTGTATACATTGAGAGCCTAGTTTGTGTCGGCCAGGCTTGTAGGCAGTAACATTTAAATGGTCCTATGGAGCACAAATGAACATGCATCAGTGGCCACCAAATCACTACATAGAGCTGTAGATGCATTAGTTGCATGGGCAAATAGATGGTGTGTAACACTGAGAAGTGTAGCACCATCCTATTTACCTTCTCTCCAAAACAAAATGCAGGAAAATAGCCATCCTGAGAAAACTAAGTGGAACTACATCTGGAGCCAGCAGGAAAATACTTCTTCTTCTTCTTCTTCTTCTTCTTCTTCTTCTTCTTCTTCTTCTTCTTCTTCTTCTTCTTCTTCTTCTTCTTCTTCTTCTTCTTCTTCAGCATTCCGAGCCATTGAGGTTCTTTGCTGCAGATACAAGCCATCTCCATTCGTCTCTCTGATTGACCTTCTCTTGCCAGTCGCTGATTCCAAGTACTTGTAGGTCTGTATGTATATTATCTCTCCACTGTCTTCTTGGTCTACCTCAGGGTCTACGGTCATTTATTTCCTTTAGTTGTACTCCAGTTTTCAGAGCCATACAGCACAACTGGTCTAATCAGTGTTTTGTATATTGTGATCTTGGTGTTACGAGATAGCACATTTGATTTTAGCAGATGTTGTAGTGCATAGTATATCTTATTTCCAGAGTTGATTCTAACTTGTATTTCTTCCCTTATTATGTTGGAGCAGTTGAAGATTGTACCCAGGTATTTGTATGTTTCCGTTCTTTTAATGTTCATATTATCTATTTGTATGTGGCCAGAGTTTTTAGCCGTTCTTTCTCTTAAAATTACCATATATTGTGTCTTATCGTGGTTGATAACCAGCCCCATTTGTTGAGCTTTTCCCTTTAAGTGAGTCAATATTTCCGATGTCTTTTGTTCATTTTCCCCTATATCTATATCATCTGCATAACCAAGCAGTCTGGATGTTCCTCCAATAGCACATTCCTCCTTTACCTTCCTTACAACTTTCTGTAGAGCCAGATTGAAAAGGAGCGGCGATAGTGCATCACCCTGTTTCAAGCCAGATATTTGGAAAGGGTCTTATTTCCTGCCTTTATATGTTACTATATTATAAGTAGGAAACAGAGCATATGACCACACCTGGAATACAGGTCAACTGCATGGTGTTCAGCATTAAAACAACCACACTACAAGAGCTGGACAAGGTGCAAAGTCAAGTACTTAGTCACCACAGGAGGGATGAGATCAATCCCTATAGTGGAGATGGGGAGGACACAAGCACTGAGAGAGCGCAGAGATATGAAAACTCTAATACAAGCAGAAAAGTTCTTTAGCTTGCCAGGCCACCCTGTGAAGGACAGATTTGAAAACCTAGCTATGGGGCGATTTAAAAGAAGCAGTTTTATTCACCAGGCCAAACAACTCTGCAGAGAAACCACTGATCTTCCCACAGTTATTATCCTCCTTAAAACAATTCCATAACAAACTGCATGAAAAGAGGAACATAGACTATCACTACAAATCCAGATAAAAGTGAAAGGAATATTCGACAAGGAAGACCAGACAAGTGTACAATGCAGAACAGCCACTCTCAGCTTCCTTGATGAAGAATACCCACAGGGCCTCTGAATCCGAGTCTACACAGATGGGTCAGCACAAAATACTATTCGAAATGGAGGAGCTGGAGTGTACATAGAATACCCAAATAATATCAGGGACATGGCCAGAGTTCATTCATTCATTCATTCAGTAGCATGTCCTTTGCAGAACCTCGCTCCCATAACAACATTCTGGAAAAACCTCTCGGTCATAAGCAAGATGTCCCGCGTCCGATACACCCATCTGGAGATCATCTGCCACATCCTGCACCCATCTTCTCTTTGGCCTTCCTCTTCCTCTCTTCCCAGGCATATACCCCTCCATTATTGTTCTCGTCAAACTTTCGTGGCGTTTCAAGTGACCAAAATATTTCAATTTTCTTTGTTTTATCGTCTTTAATAGCCAACCTTCTTCAATATTCAGCTCTTGAAGAATGGATGCATTTGTTCTTTTCTTTACCCTAGATATTCTTAGAACTCGTCTATAACATTTATATTCAAATGCATCTATGCGCTGTTCAGCTTGTTTAGTAAGTGTCCAGGTCTCACAGGTGTATGTTGCAATGGGTAAGATGCATGCTCTTAAAAATCTAATTTTTATAGTTCTGTCTGTCCCACTCTATAATTTATTAAGTTATTTTAGTCTTTGAAGAGCAATTGATAGTCGTCGTTTAATTTCTGTCATTGTGTCACCGTTGTTGGTAATCAATGACCCAAGATATTCAAAATGTTCCACCACCTCCAATTTTTCCTCTTTAACATATATTTCTTTGAATAACGAAGACACAAACAATAGATTGCACGATTTATTGCCTGGCATATTTCGCTGCATCTCGTCAGGTACATACTGCAGAAATCACACAACTTACGTGAAATTAACTAGATAAATCCTTCAAGTTGAAATATACACAATTTCGCACAGTAATGTCACTTATCTACCACGGTAATTTTAAGCTGACTAACATGTCTTTCTGTTTACACAATTCTGGCTTGCGTTGATAGATCATAATTGCTTCTGCAAATTTTAACAAGCGAGTATTTTGTGTTCTAAACAACACGCAAAATGCAGTGTCTCTGGACACAACGTGACCACTGGCGACAATGTGTCTGCCGATTGAAGACGCCGGGAGCTTCCGGTGTGTCGGCTCCTCGCGGCTAGCCACTCCTGTGTGTTGTATCTTGTTGACCCATTGAGGTATGTGTTCTGACACCCGTTTGTTAAGCTGTCTCTCCGTTCGACCAATGTAAACGGCCTGGCATCTACATGTGAATTGGTAAATACAATTGTTTGTGGCGTACAGAGGAACAGGCTCTTTGACTGTTGGTGTAGGAATGGGTACGGTTTTACATCTAATGACTGGAGTTGCCGCACAGAATGTTCGACCTACTGCTGTAGTAAGCCGGTCTTGTAGATGTTGCATTACGTCATCCCCTCGAAAGGTTAGCTGGATGAATACCTTGAGTTTAGGGACTGTAGTTACGTCTGCTTTGGGTTTGGGCTGTTGGCAATGGCGCTTTATAAATCCTGTGGAGTACCCATTCAGGTTTAAGACATTCTTCAGAGTTTCAAATTCCTCTGTCAGTGTGTCCTGGGTGCATATCTTTCTAGCACGGTCAAACAAGGTCCGTACTAAGCCCCGTTTGTACTGGACAGGTGTGAAGCTCTGAAAATTTAGGTATTGGCCAGTCCATGTTTCTTTGCGGTACACCGATCTTTGAATTGTGCCGTCTGCTCTACGTCTCATTAGAATATCTAGGAACGGTAACGCTTCGTTGTGTTTGTGTTCCATAGATAGAGAGATGTTTTTATGCGTCTTGTTCATTGTGGCCTGAAACGATGTTGCTTGTAGCTCGTCTGTGGTGATAATTAGTATATCGTCCACATAACGCCGGTAAAAGGCCAAGTTGTTGATGTCTGAGGATCTCTTTTCTTCTAAGTGTGCCATGAAGATGTCCGCTAGAATAGGACCAAGAGGACTCCCCATGGCCACTCCGTCAATTTGGCGGTATGACTTAGTTAGAAAATTGAATTGGATGTTGGCGGTACATAGTAGTAGTAGCCTTTCCAGAATAGGTGTTGGTATGCCTAATTTTAGTTGTTTGTCTTCAATGCGTTCCCTTATTATTTTCACTGTCTCCTCTAATGGAACGTTAGTGAATAGGGAGGCTATATCTATGGATGCCATGTGTTTGTTATTTATGTCCATAGTATCCAATAATTCCACCAGTTGGAATGTATCTCTGAGTATTTTTGGATCGAAGGACTGTCGTACTGGCTTTAACATTTCGGCTAACCATCTCGCCATTCGGTGTTGTGCAGAGTTAACCATGGACAGGATAGGTCTTAGCGGGATGCCGGGCTTGTGAAGTTTGGGTAGACCGTACATCTGAGGAGTGTGCGAGCCACGTGGTGTGAGCGTTTTTGCAGTGGCCTCACTGATGAGTCCCGCATTCACAAGTGACTGGATCTCTTTCCTCATTATAGCATCCAGGTCCTCCGACTTGTTTACTTTTTGATCTATCCTGAATTTGGATTCATCTGACAATATTACATCCATTTTTCTCTGGTAATCTGACATGTCCATCAGTACTGTACCGCTCCCTTTGTCAGGTTTCAGTATGACGAGGGTTTTGTTAGCCTTTAACGCTTTTAAGGCAGTAAGGTGTTCGTTGGTCAGCGGACACGTCTGTTTAGAGGGTGTTGTGCGATACTGGCTACTACAGGCTACTACTACTATGTACCGCCAACATCCAATTAAATTTTCTAACTAAGTCATACCGCCAAATTGACGGAGTGGCCATGGGGAGTCCTCTTGGTCCTATTCTAGCGGACATCTTCATGGCACACTTAGAAGAAAAGAGATCCTCAGACATCAACAACTTGGCCTTTTACCGGCGTTATGTGGACGATATACTAATTATCACCACAGACGAGCTACAAGCAACATCGTTTCAGGCCACAATGAACAAGACGCATAAAAACATCTCTCTATCTATGGAACACAAACACAACGAAGCGTTACCGTTCCTAGATATTCTAATGAGACGTAGAGCAGACGGCACAATTCAAAGATCGGTGTACCGCAAAGAAACATGGACTGGCCAATACCTAAATTTTCAGAGCTTCACACCTGTCCAGTACAAACGGGGCTTAGTACGGACCTTGTTTGACCGTGCTAGAAAGATATGCACCCAGGACACACTGACAGAGGAATTTGAAACTCTGAAGAATGTCTTAAACCTGAATGGGTACTCCACAGGATTTATAAAGCCAACAGCCCAAACCCAAAGCAGACGTAACTACAGTCCCTAAACTCAAGGTATTCATCCAGCTAACCTTTCGAGGGGATGACGTAATGCAACGTCTACAAGACCGGCTTACTACAGCAGTAGGTCGAACATTCTGTGCGGCAACTCCAGTCATTAGATGTAAAACCGTACCCATTCCTACACCAACAGTCAAAGAGCCTGTTCCTCTGTACGCCACAAACAATTGTATTTACCAATTCACATGTAGATGCCAGGCCGTTTACATTGGTCGAACGGAGAGACAGCTTAACAAACGGGTGTCAGAACACATACCTCAATGGGTCAACAAGATACAACACACAGGAGTGGCTAGCCGTGAGGAGCCGACACACCGGAAGCTCCCGGCGTCTTCAATCGGCAGACACATTGTCGCCAGTGGTCACGTTGTGTCCAGAGACACTGCATTTCGCGTGTTGTTTAGAACACAAAATACTCGCTTGTTAAAATTTGCAGAAGCAATTATGATCTATCAACGCAAGCCAGAATTGTGTAAACAGAAAGACATGTTAGTCAGCTTAAAATTACCGTGGTAGATAAGTGACATTACTGTGCGAAATTGTGTATATTTCAACTTGAAGGATTTATCTAGTTAATTTCACGTAAGTTGTGTGATTTCTGCAGTATGTACCTGACGAGATGCAGCGAAATATGCCAGGCAATAAATCGTGCAATCTATTGTTTGTGTCTTCGTTATTCAAATTCACTACGGGAAAACATTGTTTTGAATTTCTCAAACGTCGCCTCCCATTACCAACTGTGAAGCGATTAGATGGATTACTCAAGCTGAAGTGTAAAATATCGCTACAGGATTGTCGATTGAGATTTCTCGAGGAATGCCTAAGGACGGGGATATTTCCTCACCGGTATTTCAGATCTCTGAGGACGGACAGAATATGTCCGACAAGAAAAAACCTGAGACGACTGACAAAAAACCAGATAGAAGAAACCCAGTCCAAGCTGGCCCACTTGAAGCGCACACACAGTTCAGTCTACTACGTCACCCAAGAATTGAGCTTGTATGGCTACTTGAAGTTCACTAAATTCTGTACAGAAACAGTGTACAAGGTGAAAATCGCAGAGAATGCTCGCCTCAACAAATCACTGAGCACTGAAAAGGTAACAACGTCAGTACTAGACAACCCAGAGAAGTATGTAAGGAACTTATCGTCATATGTACTCAACAACATTGAAACAGAGGCCCTTGCATACGGATTAAAATTCTGCATAAAGCCTAAACACATTAACCGTGTTGAGTCGCAAGCACAGTTTGAAATGTTGTTCGATCAAGTCTCCAAGTTATCACCTACCTCTGCTGAGTCGGTCGGGTGGCTGAAGGCCAAACTGGTAGATTTAGAACACCAGTATCGCACAACACCCTCTAAACAGACGTGTCCGCTGACCAACGAACACCTTACTGCCTTAAAAGCGTTAAAGGCTAACAAAACCCTCGTCATACTGAAACCTGACAAAGGGAGCGGTACAGTACTGATGGACATGTCAGATTACCAGAGAAAAATGGATGTAATATTGTCAGATGAATCCAAATTCAGGATAGATCAAAAAGTAAACAAGTCGGAGGACCTGGATGCTATAATGAGGAAAGAGATCCAGTCACTTGTGAATGCGGGACTCATCAGTGAGGCCACTGCAAAAACGCTCACACCACGTGGCTCGCACACTCCTCAGATGTACGGTCTACCCAAACTTCACAAGCCCGGCATCCCGCTAAGACCTATCCTGTCCATGGTTAACTCTGCACAACACCGAATGGCGAGATGGTTAGCTGAAATGTTAAAGCCAGTACGACAATCCTTCGATCCAAAAATACTCAGAGATACATTCCAACTGGTGGAATTATTGGATACTATGGACATAAATAACAAACACATGGCATCCATGGATATAGCCTCCCTATTCACTAACGTTCCATTAGAGGAGACAGTGAAAATAATAAGGGAACGCATTGAAGACAAACAACTAAAATTAGGCATACCAACACCTATTCTGGAGAGGCTACTACTACTATGTACCGCCAACATCCAATTAAATTTTCTAACTAAGTCATACCGCCAAATTGACGGAGTGGCCATGGGGAGTCCTCTTGGTCCTATTCTAGCGGACATCTTCATGGCACACTTAGAAGAAAAGAGATTCTCAGACATCAACAACTTGGCCTTTTACCGGCGTTATGTGGACGATATACTAATTATCACCACAGACGAGCTACAAGCAACATCGTTTCAGGCCACAATGAACAAGACGCATAAAAACATCTCTCTATATATGGAACACGAACACAACGAAGCGTTACCGTTCCTAGATATTCTAATGAGACGTAGAGCAGACGGCACAATTCAAAGATCGGTGTACCGCAAAGAAACATGGACTGGCCAATACCTAAATTTTCAGAGCTTCACACCTGTCCAGTACAAACGGGGCTTAGTACGGACCTTGTTTGACCGTGCTAGAAAGATATGCACCCAGGACACACTGACAGAGGAATTTGAAACTCTGAAGAATGTCTTAAACCTGAATGGGTACTCCACAGGATTTATAAAGCGCCATTGCCAACAGCCCAAACCCAAAGCAGTCGTAACTACAGTCCCTAAACTCAAGGTATTCATCCAGCTAACCTTTCGAGGGGATGACGTAATGCAACGTCTACAAGACCGGCTTACTACAGCAGTAGGTCGAACATTCTGTGCGGCAACTCCAGTCATTAGATGTAAAACCGTACCCATTCCTACACCAACAGTCAAAGAGCCTGTTCCTCTGTACGCCACAAACAATTGTATTTACCAATTCACATGTAGATGCCAGGCCGTTTACATTGGTCGAACGGAGAGACAGCTTAACAAACGGGTGTCAGAACACATACCTCAATGGGTCAACAAGATACAACACACAGGAGTGGCTAGCCGCGAGGAGCCGACACACCGGAAGCTCCCGGCGTCTTCAATCGGCAGACACATTGTCGCCAGTGGTCACGTTGTGTCCAGAGACACTGCATTTCGCGTGTTGTTTAGAACACAAAATACTCGCTTGTTAAAATTTGCAGAAGCAATTATGATCTATCAACGCAAGCCAGAATTGTGTAAACAGAAAGACATGTTAGTCAGCTTAAAATTACCGTGGTAGATAAGTGACATTACTGTGCGAAATTGTGTATATTTCAACTTGAAGGATTTATCTAGTTAATTTCACGTAAGTTGTGTGATTTCTGCAGTATGTACCTGACGAGATGCAGCGAAATATGCCAGGCAATAAATCGTGCAATCTATTGTTTGTGTCTTCGTTATTCAAATTCACTACGGGAAAACATTGTTTTGAATTTCTCAAACGTCGCCTCCCATTACCAACTGTGAAGCGATTAGATGGATTACTCAAGCTGAAGTGTAAAATATCGCTACAGGATTGTAGATTGAGATTTCTCGAGGAATGCCTAAGGACGGGGATATTTCCTCACCGGTATTTCAGATCTCTGAGGACGGACAGAATATGTCCGACAAGAAAAAACCTGAGACGACTGACAAAAAACCAGATAGAAGAAACCCAGTCCAAGCTGGCCAACTTGAAGCGCACACACAGTTCAGTCTACTACGTCACCCAAGAATTGAGCTTGTATGGCTACTTGAAGTTCACTAAATTCTGTACAGAAACAGTGTACAAGGTGAAAATCGCAGAGAATGCTCGCCTCAACAAATCACTGAGCACTGAAAAGGTAACAACGTCAGTACTAGACAACCCAGAGAAGTATGTAAGGAACTTATCGTCATATGTACTCAACAACATTGAAACAGAGGCCCTTGCATACGGATTAAAATTCTGCATAAAGCCTAAACACATTAACCGTGTTGAGTCGCAAGCACAGTTTGAAATGTTGTTCGATCAAGTCTCCAAGTTATCACCTACCTCTGCTGAGTCGGTCGGGTGGCTGAAGGCCAAACTGGTAGATTTAGAACACCAGTATCGCACAACACCCTCTAAACAGACGTGTCCGCTGACCAACGAACACCTTACTGCCTTAAAAGCGTTAAAGGCTAACAAAACCCTCGTCATACTGAAACCTGACAAAGGGAGCGGTACAGTACTGATGGACATGTCAGATTACCAGAGAAAAATGGATGTAATATTGTCAGATGAATCCAAATTCAGGATAGATCAAAAAGTAAACAAGTCGGAGGACCTGGATGCTATAATGAGGAAAGAGATCCAGTCACTTGTGAATGCGGGACTCATCAGTGAGGCCACTGCAAAAACGCTCACACCACGTGGCTCGCACACTCCTCAGATGTACGGTCTACCCAAACTTCACAAGCCCGGCATCCCGCTAAGACCTATCCTGTCCATGGTTAACTCTGCACAACACCGAAACGGCGAGATGGTTAGCCGAAATGTTAAAGCCAGTACGACAATCCTTCGATCCAAAAATACTCAGAGATACATTCCAACTGGTGGAATTATTGGATACTATGGACATAAATAACAAACACATGGCATCCATGGATATAGCCTCCCTATTCACTAACGTTCCATTAGAGGAGACAGTGAAAATAATAAGGGAACGCATTGAAGACAAACAACTAAAATTAGGCATACCAACACCTATTCTGGAGAGGCTACTACTACTATGTACCGCCAACATCCAATTAAATTTTCTAACTAAGTCATACCGCCAAATTGACGGAGTGGCCATGGGGAGTCCTCTTGGTCCTATTCTAGCGGACATCTTCATGGCACACTTAGAAGAAAAGAGATCCTCAGACATCAACAACTTGGCCTTTTACCGGCGTTATGTGGACGATATACTAATTATCACCACAGACGAGCTACAAGCAACATCGTTTCAGGCTACAATGAACAAGACGCATAAAAACATCTCTCTATATATGGAACACGAACACAACGAAGCGTTACCGTTCCTAGATATTCTAATGAGACGTTAAGCAGACGGCACAATTCAAAGATCGGTGTACCGCAAAGAAACATGGACTGGCCAATACCTAAATTTTCAGAGCTTCACACCTGTCCAGTACAAACGGGGCTTAGTACGGACCTTGTTTGACCGTGCTAGAAAGATATGCACCCAGGACACACTGACAGAGGAATTTGAAACTCTGAAGAATGTCTTAAACCTGAATGGGTACTCCACAGGATTTATAAAGCGCCATTGCCAACAGCCCAAACCCAAAGCAGTCGTAACTACAGTCCCTAAACTCAAGGTATTCATCCAGCTAACCTTTCGAGGGGATGACGTAATGCAACGTCTACAAGACCGGCTTACTACAGCAGTAGGTCGAACATTCTGTGCGGCAACTCCAGTCATTAGATGTAAAACCGTACCCATTCCTACACCAACAGTCAAAGAGCCTGTTCCTCTGTACGCCACAAACAATTGTATTTACCAATTCACATGTAGATGCCAGGCCGTTTACATTGGTCGAACGGAGAGACAGCTTAACAAACGGGTGTCAGAACACATACCTCAATGGGTCAACAAGATACAACACACAGGAGTGGCTAGCCGCGAGGAACCGACACACCGGAAGCTCCCGGCGTCTTCAATCGGCAGACACATTGTCGCCAGTGGTCACGTTGTGTCCAGAGACATTGCATTTCGCGTGTTGTTTAGAACACAAAATACTCGCTTGTTAAAATTTGCAGAAGCAATTATGATCTATCAACGCAAGCCAGAATTGTGTAAACAGAAAGACATGTTAGTCAGCTTAAAATTACCGTGGTAGATAAGTGACATTACTGTGCGAAATTGTGTATATTTCAACTTGAAGGATTTATCTAGTTAATTTCACGTAAGTTGTGTGATTTCTGCAGTATGTACCTGACGAGATGCAGCGAAATATGCCAGGCAATAAATCGTGCAATCTATTGTTTGTGTCTTCGTTATTCAAATTCACTACGGGAAAACATTGTTTTGAATATATTTCTTTCTCCATAGTAGTTGTGTCTGTATGCATTATCTTTGTGTTTGCTATGTTAAGATATAAGTTGTGATTTTCACTATTCAATGGGGTTGAGGCTATTAGGTTTCTTATACCATTCTGTGTTGTGGATAGCAATACTGTATCAGCAGCATACCGAATCTCTGGTGTGTCATGACCACCGATATTTAGGGCATCATACAACTCCCTGTTTGTATCATCTCTTACATTTCTCATTATATTTTCTGCATACCTGTTAAACAAATAGGGGGACAGCACACATCCCTGATGGACTCCTTGCTTGATGTCAAACCAATCTGATGTCTCGCCATCTATTCTAACCGCTGCTTGTTGGTCTAGATAGAGCATTCTTATGAGTTGTATTACATTTGATGGAAAGCCCATATTTCTCATGATTTCCCAAAGTTTCTGATGTTGTACACAGTCAAATGCCTTTGTATAATCCACAAAACATGAGAATACATTAAATTCTCTGCACTTCTCTATTATTAAACACATGTTGAGAATGTGATCTCTTGTTCCTCTTCCTTGTCTAAATCCAGCTTGAACCACATTAATTTTTTCTTCCATTTTCTTACGAAGTCTTCCCATTATGATTTTTAGTAGAATTTTACTTGCATGATTGATCAGGGCAACAGTTCTATAATTGGTCATAATTTCAGGTTGCCCTTTTTTTGGTATTGGAATGAAGATAGTTCTCTTCCAATCTTTTGGCTAAATACCACATTTCCATATTTTTCTACATAATGCGTGATAGATTTGTATGCTTTCTTCTCCTCCCGCTTTAATTAGTTCATCTGGAATCTCATCACATCCAGGCTTCCATTTCAGGTTCTTTATTGCCCATGCAATTTCATCTAATGAGGGTTCAGGTTCTGTCTCTGCTGTCATTGGTTCATGTATCTCATTCATACCCTCACTGTCACTCATATTATACATTCCACTGCAGTATGTACTCCTGCCATCTTTCTAGAATTTGTCTAGATTCTGTTAAGGTATTTCTCATCTTGTCACAGATAACATCCAATTGAGGATGAACATTTCTTGTCAATAACTTCATTTCTTTGAACATTTCATAATCGCTTCCAGTCTTATGATATTGCTCTATTCTGGTACAGCAATCTTGTATATATTGGTTTTTGTCCTTTCGTGTATTCTTTCTTATTTCTCGACTTAAAGATTTATACTTCATCCTGCTGTTATCGGATTCACCTCCTTTCTTTTTCAGTTCCCTTCATTGTTTTATTAATTCTAATGTGTCTGATGTAATCCATGGCTTAAGTTGCTTTTTCTTGGTCGGAACTAAATCTTTGGTTGCAGTTATCAAGTTATCTCTAGCTTGTGCTGCCAGTTCATCAGGTGTCATTTCCTCTTGTACAGACATCAAGACCCCAAAACGATTCATAACTTCTACGTTGTATGCATCTGGTATTTTTGTGAGATCAAAACGAAGTGGCCTTGGTCCTCGGGTAAGCTTTTTGAGTTTTAATTTCAGATCTGCTTCTAATAGCACTTCGTAGGGTTTGCAGACGTTATGCTTGATTTCCACCTTTGTATTAAAATATAATCTATCTGATTTTTGTTAATACTGTTCGGGGACTTCCATGTGAAGAGTCGTCTTGGGTGTTGTTTAAAAAGTGTGTTGGCTATCGTTAACTCATTTTCTGTGCAAAATTCAATTAATTTGTCACCTGCATCATTTCTATTTCCCAATCCAAATTTTCCTAAAACGTGTCTCTCATTTTCAGCTCTTCCTGCACCTACTTTTGCATTAAAATCTCATTATTATTGCTATATCTTTATGACCAATCTTGTTTAACGTGTCTTGCAGTATGTTGTAAAAATCTTCAATTTCGTCCTCCTCTGCGGCCAGAGTACCAACAGGAAAGTACTGCCATAACTATGATGCAGGCAGAAATCCAGGCAATCAAGATAGCAACAGAGAAATTATTAAATATTAGCCTATGGTGCTATTGACAGATGTTAAATCTGTACTTGAGGTGCTCCTATCTTGGAAATTGCCAGTACTACAAACACTGCTTTCTGAACTTTGCAACCAGCGTAAGGTCACCATACAGTGGATACGATATCATTGTGGAGTACCCGGAAATGAGAGAGCTGATCGATTGGCTAAGGAAGGAGAAATAGAACAACAACCTGATGTACCTGTTACATACTACCAAAAGAAAAGAATGATTAAATCTATCAGAAAGCCACCAAAACCTGCTCAAGATGACTATCACCTTATGGACAGACCAGGACAAATTATTCTGTGCCTCAGAACAGGACACAATAGTTTACTCAACCACATGTATACAAAATTCAAGATTGGCGTATCAGCCATATGCACATGTGGATTGGCGCCACAGACAGCAGATCATATACTCCAAGACTGCCCAAGTTTAGTTTAGTCGACGGATCAACATCACGGCACATGGATGTAACCCAAAAGTGCTCCGTTCTAGTCCTAGCTCAAGCCTGAGTCTGGAGAATCTCAGCTCAGTGCATGAACTCCATAGTACCGGTGAGGGTCCTGAAATACTTTGGGTAGTTTTTTAACTCAAAATTTTGCACGGGCAGTGCTGTTAAGCTACTCTTTTTCGATTTCCAACTGCCAAGGGATTTTTTACGTGTGCAAGAATACACACAGGCGTCCAGTCTCATTACCCTGAGACCAGGGGAAACTTTGTTACTAGAAGTCCACATGAAAAAATCCCGACCCTCACCAGGGCTTGAACCTGGGACCTCCAGCACTCGAGGCAGACAACCGTACTTTGAGACCACTCAGCCCCTTAGACTGCTCAAAATATGACATATGTAGGCAAACCTTCTGGCCTGGAGACACAACAGTGGAAGATAAACTATATGGACCACTGAGTGAACTAACAAAGACATTGAAGTTCATACAAGAGACAACATTGCAGTTATAGACAAATTTTGAAAGTAGAAGAAGAAGATTTAAATTTGTATGATAAATATATCTCTCAGAAATGAGAGGCGTAAATCAGCATCCCTGTGAGCATGGAGTGTGTGTTTGTTGTCATAAAAATTTGTTTATACAGTCGCGCCGTTGTTCCTGTCATCATTGTCAGTATTATTGGTCTGGTCATGCCATGTCCATTGTATTCCGTTTTAGATGAGATAGTGCGAGCCCACAGATTCAGGACAGTCCCTCACCAGAGAAGACCATATTGTACCATAATTTCTCTATAGATTTCACTGGGTTCCACACCCTCTCAGCACAAAAACCAAACAACGCCTCACTGTTCTTTCACAATGCAATTCGATAGTCATTTGTAATTGCTATTGTACAATAGCAAACTGCTTTGTCCTCACGACTCCTACATGGGTTATTGATTAAGAGCCAGTTTGTGTCCTGAAATAAGGTATCCACGCACTTTATAATAAAATTCATGTTACCCAATGACTTTGCTTCGTAGATAGAATTTGCTCTGAAGTGAACAACCAGATGTGTTGTCTTAATTTCTAGATCAGCACTTAGCTTGGAGCAAAACAGAAAAATTAGTATAAAACTGTAAATGGCTGCTTTTCTGGTTTAGGGAAACTATAAGGTCGCTTAAAAAAAAAAAGTCGCTTAAAAGTCAACAGGGTCAACTTCATTGCACTGGGTTTTATCCCATATGGCTCGGTCTCTTTCCGCAGCGCGGAAAGCGTCGCACAAAGCACAAACTCTGTAGCTCTAGCGACGACCCACAGGAGTCCCCGAAAAATTTAACTCGTGAACCGAAGGACGCTGCCCGGAATCAAACCCACAACCTTCGGAGCCCGAGTCAAATGGCTTGACCACTTCGCCACGAAGACTCCAGGGAAACTATAAGGATAGACAGCTGGATTATGTTTGCACAAATCATGACATACTAAATTGTAATTTGTTAGTGAAAGAAATTAGATCATGTTAGCATTGTTCTTGACTGGACAGCTCCAGCTTGTTACACACAAAACATGTTCAGTTCAGAATAAGACACAAGTAGCTATTGCTGAAAGCAGTTGAGCCTAGCAAGACCAAGGCACCACAAATTTTTTGTGTCGTCAATTTCACGGCACGTTTTGGAAACTGGCCATGTGATTGATAGAGACGGTGCATTTCGTGTGTTGTTTAATACACAAAAAAGTTGCTTATTAAAGTTTGCAGAAGCCATAATGATTAATCTACATAGGCCACTGTTGTGCAAACAGAAAGACATGATAGTCAGTTTAAAATTACAATGGTAGACAATTGACATTACTGTGCAAACATGTGTATATTTCAGCTTGAAGGATTTATCTAGTTATTTTACTTTATGTTGTGTGAATTCTGCAGTATGTACCTGACAAGATGCAGTGAAATATGCCAGGCAATAAATCGTGCAATCTATTGTTTGTGTCTTCATTATTTAAAATCTCATATCATGTGAATCTAAAATACCTTTGCAGCTCAGCTTGGTCAGAAGGCTTAAATACTGCCTGGGCAAATTAGAATGGTTGTTTGAGGACACACTATATTGTCTCACAATTGTATCACTCATGTTTACCTTTTAAAATTAAAAAAATGTCACTTGTTTAGATGCAACATGCCATCTACATTTGCTGTGAAACAAACAGCAACAGTTTTGTTATATAATGTATATACATTCTTACAGTTGTATGAAACAATAAACCCCCAGGAGAAAAGTTTAGATGACAAATATTCCTAATTGATTAAACTATGTATAACTACATATTGGAACAGTTTCTATAAACAAGAGAAAAATTTGTCTATAGATTTCCTGAAACAAAAGTACAGTATCTAGATGACTAAGTGTGTGCATTATAGCTAGATTATTGACCTGAAATTTGTTTTAACAGGAATGGTTGCACACCATTTGTGGAGGTGTATGTAGGAGAAGAGAGAGTCCTAACAACATCCCAGGAGTATGAGAAAATGAGGTCAGTCAAGCTTACTCATGTTAAGTACATTATTTGATTTTCATTTCAAATATTGAATTTTATTATCTTGGAAGGAGACCATAAAAGCAAAACAGCTTGGTAGAATCTGCAAAAGAGAAGATGAGGACATATCCTATACTAAACATAACAACAGCCAAACTAATTTTTTAGTGGACACAGGTTCCTTGTGTGAAGGCAGCAATGCCTGCCTAGGATATTTGAGACGTTAGAAAACATTCCAGTTAGATTTTCAAGGTTGGGAATAACTCACTAAAATTAAAGAGAGACCTTTAAATTTACCCACAGCGGTCAGAAAATCCAAATGAAATAAGAACAATGGTGACTATTAAGGATATTTTTGGATGCTGTCATTTGTTTAGATATGTGGACAGAGAGAGAGAGAGAGAGAGAGAGAGAGAGAAATGATCGTTTTTTTTTTTTTAAGTTGGGAAATTCTTCTGCCACCCCCACATAAACTACATTATCCAAACAACATCTGGGCACATGCATGAACAGATAATCATCATTAGGTGCTTTGCCAGCTGGAGTTGACAATCATGCTTCTCCATAAATTGCGAACTCCGACAGAATAGATAAAATAATGTGTTGACTACCTTTCATTCAATGACACCAGACTGTCAAGAATTTTTTCTCACAGTCTTTCTGTAACTCCTTCCACAGATCTTTCCAGTTGTCACAACATGTTCCAGTCTTTGTCTTCTCATAATGTGGCCAACAAAATTATGACTGCCTCTTTCTGATGTTTGTGATAAGTTTTCTTTGCAACTTAGCCTCCCTCAAAATGTCCAGATTGCTCATGTTGGCTGTCCAAGGACATTTTTAGCATTCTTCAATAAAACCACCTCTTCAAGGCTTGTATGGATTTGTTTCACTTGTTGACTAATTGTCCAGGATTTGCAGCCATATCTTATAACTTGTTTTATGTAACATGCAAACATTCTTTTTTTAACTTCTAATGACAAAGACTTATTGCCTATAATGTTCTTTATTTGATAGAATACAGCTTTTGCTTGTCCTATTCTGTTCTTTATCTTTGCAGTGCATCTTCCATCTGATGTTATTCATGTGCCTAGATATTGGAATTTTTGCACTTGCCTCAAAATAATATGATTTACTTTAATTATTCAGTTAGGTACAATTTGTTTCTTTGATATCACCATGGCTTCTGTCTCCTTATCATTCAAGCTAATGCCAATTTTTTTTCACTTTCTACAACCACTGTATCTATCATTTCCATTAGTTCATTCAAGACTTGTTGCTATAAAGACGGTGACATCAGCATACTCCTATACAAGGGGGCTTCAAATGAAAACCTTAAATTTTTTTTTTGGTGGGGAGGGGGGGGGGGGGGGGGTGTGTGTGTGTGAGAGAGAGAGAGAGAGAGAGAGAGAATATATTCTGTAAAGTAAAGAACAAATGCATAATTTTTTTTTATGTAGTTACCACTGCGTTCACTGCAAGTCCTCCCTTGCCAATAAAGTACTTGGATTCCTGTAAAAAAAAATTCTCTGTAACAAATATTTCAGTTATCTGAAGAATATTTAAGTTGACTTCTGGTGGTGTACGAAGATGAAGGATTGTATTATAACTGGGTTTCATTGTAAACCTGTTCAGAGATCTATATTTATGTGATCTTTCTTTATTGGTTTCCTATGGTGCAGACAATTCACAATAGAAGATGGAAAGGCTGTGCTGCCTCTGGGCACGTCTGTCATTGGGGATGTGACCATTGTTGTCTACCATGCTCGGTCAACTTTTGGTGGCAAGATTCAAGGCAAGGTAAGTGAGAACTTTTAGTACATAACGACTCTTCTGCTACACTTTGCTGTGCGCATTATGCAGAATGGGTTACTGCTGTTCTACCAGCACATCTAGTGTCTTGAAGTATTTTGCTTTAATCTAGTGGATACGCATTAAAAGATTTGTCTTTGCTCACTTTTTCACATAACTATGCCTACTTCTTACTTTGCTACTGTTTTGAAATAGCCAACTTTTTTTGTCTGTCTCATTTTAACAGTAGGATGTAACCAGGCTTGGTAATTCCTGCTCATTTTGATATTTTTGTCACTTTTTCACAGCTCATCTCTTATCTAACCAGGCGCTTTCTACCTCGCTGTTCCACCAGGAGGAGTTGTTCCCAGCTTTTCATTCTGTGTTGATTTCTACGCTCAGCATGCCTTTCCTTGCTCACCCCATCCTGCTCTATGCTAAACTTAGCCTATTCTTCCTGGATCTGCCTTTCATGACCAATATACAGCAGGGATGGTGGTCACTGCCATGGTGTCCCAGGATACCCCATCAGCACACTGTAGTGAGTGAAGGTGAAACCATTGCTGGCTCAGCAGCAATGTCCTTATCTTCTGGTCGACTTGCTATTCTGGTGACACAGCCACTGTTAATGCAAATTAGTTAACCCTTTACAGGACACAGGGTTTTCCTATTTCTAACTCTAAACGGGCAAGATTTTTTTAGAGTTTTAGTCAGATTTTGGGTAACGTTAGTAAAAAGATCATAACTAAGTTAGTGAATGGATTTTAGTGAAATAAAGAGCAAAATGAAGAGAAATGCATGCAGATTAATAATTGTACTCACATGTTATATGAATAATCCAGTCTTGTTAGTATAATCCACACATGAACACAAATATTTACAAAATATAACACATTATTTGTGAGTGTCAGTCATATATACACTATGTACAAACACTGCCAACTGCTCACTGGCCTCCAAGATGCTGGGAAAAACAAGTGTCCTTACAGTAGTTCACTTGGCACACATCACAGCCATATGAACTTTCAATGGCTCGTCCTGCAGGGGTACAACGTTTAGCGTGCCTGCACGCCCTGCCCTCAAACCTCATGAGCTTGTGGTTGTGGACGCTTTCTGGGGCTACTGCTTGGCCTTTTCTCTTTGATGCAACCTTCTTCCTACTGGAGAATCCTGCGATGAGTTGCTCAGATAAATCCAGACGGAAGTCCAAAAGGGCGTAGCGTTTGCTGGGCTTTGCTGTGGTCTGCTCGAACAGGATGAAAGCATTGTTTATGCATGAATTTAAGACAAAACTGAGGAGGTAGCGCCAGTATTTTCTATACTTCTTCAGTGTAGGGTAGTACCCCCTCATTTGATCTGCCTTGTCCACCCCTCCCATGCATTGGTTGTAGAGTTTGATGACAGCAGGGCAGGACACAGGCTTTCTGGTGCGCGTGTGCCGGTCCCATCGCTCAACAGTGTCCAATGTGTGTGAGGTATTGTTGGAGAGCATGAAGACAACCCTTTTATCATGCCACACAGTAGCAAGCAGATCCTCTTTCTGGAAGATTTGATGGTCCCCTTGTTTCATTTTTCTTTTTTCTCTGAATGCCAGAGGCAGATCTTTCCGGTTCTTTCTTGCAGTTGCTGCCGCATAAGTTTTCTCTTGGAGAAGGTTAGTAAAAAGCCCAAAAACGAAAAAAAGTTATCAAAATAGAGGTGGTGATACTTTCCCAAAAAGGGGGCAGCAAGCTGCATCACTACATCATGGCCCAGTCCATGCTGAGTGCCACCATCTATTTTGCCACGGTAGACAGAAAACTGGAGGAGGTAGCCAGTTGCTGACTCGCAAGCACACCATACTTTCATTCCCCATTTTGTTGGCTTGGCTGGTAGATATTGTTTTAGTACATTCCTGCCTTTGAATGGCACCATTGCCTCATCAATGGCAATTTCTTTCTTAGGCTTTTAACGTTGTAAGAATGTCCTATTAGCCATGTCGATGAGAGGACAAATTTTGTGGAGGCGGTCATTGCCTTCAGCTGTGCTGTTATCAGCCACATGTAAATACTGTTCCAGCTTCTTGAATCTCTTGAGAAGCATAAAATTTTTCACACCTGGCACCCCCAACCTATCATTTGTCGACCAGTACATCTCCAAACGAGGACGATTGAGGACCCCCAATAGTATGAGCAGATGAAAGTAGGCCTGCATTTCGGTTGCGTTTGTTGGAACCCAGCCTCGATCATCTATCTGTTCGATCTTTTGCCAAGCATACACATTTGTTTGATCGGCAATCATTTGAAAAGTTTGTTCCTCGAAGAGTTGAAGAAAGAATGCACGCTGAGAACGGTCGTCAGCTGTTAAGTTGACGCCAGTTTCTTCACTAAATTCTTCGATATTCAATGTTGTTGTTGTGTTGCTCCAACAGTTTGCGTCGCGAGACGGCCCCGCCCGACTTTCTTCAGCCGCATTTTCTGAATCAGATTCACTTTCTTCAAAGTCCGAAAGATCTGAAGTGTGCACACTGCACACGCTGATATCACTGAGATCCAACTCCTATTCATCGTCATTTTCGTGCACTTCATTGTCACTTAAATTTAACCCAGCGAAATCGCCACTATCGCTTGAAGAATTGAGGAAATCCATTTTGAATAACAACGCACAAAAACCCCGAAAACTAATGAAAAATCTGATCAAATTTAAAGAAAACACTTGCAAACGTCAACCACGCTTTCACTCTATCAGCAAGACTGGTAGAAAGGAACAGGAAGTCTCGGAAATTCGCGAGATCGCATTTTTGAAATGACTAGTATTCTATGATGGAATCAGCCATTTCACCCGTATAGGGGATCGGACAGAAATGGACGTTCTGCCCAGTAAAGGGTTAAACATCTGGCTTACAAGTATTTTATCAGAACAAGATAAAGGAATCCAAAACAGGCTGACTGTAGATGGGCTATTTATGTAGACATAAACACACACTACACTTGCACCTGTAGTGAATCTCACCTTCTCCTACAAACCAGCATTTAGGTAAAGATTAAGGGATTATACAGATGTCCAAACCCAGGCAGAGTAAGACACACACTTCCTATATCTGTAAACGAAGGTTAAACCGGTTAACAAATGCCCGCAGAAGTCGGATGTGTTGGCCTAACGGCACAAGAACGCAGCTCTGCTGTAAACAGGCACAACGCACTCACGTCCGGAAAAAAAATCCGGATGAACGCAGAAGAAGAAGATATCTGTAAACCTGTCACACTGCCAGTCAGTCATCTGCTGTCTCAGTCTGTTGCAAAAAATCATAGTTACTTCTACATTCTTCTTATACTTAAGCCAAAACAACATGCTGCTTGCTGCAAATGACGTACTTCTAAAGACTAACAACTCAAACTGCTCAGGCCAAAGCACTCTACCTTTCTATGCATTAGGTTAATGAGAAAACACAGGCTCTGCCGAAATCTAATTACTTCACTTCAAAATGTAGTCTTATAGCAAATAATCATACCAACAACCTATATGTGACCAAACTGGTATATGTCTTTCTATAACTTATTTGTAAGGATTCCTATACTAAGTTTCACTGTGTTTTTCCTGTTGAAGTTTTTAATGTGTCCAGTTGAACTGAGAATGAGCGAGTGATCTCACATTCTCACCTACTTTGCTATTACAGTTGTTATTCACTCATGCAAGCAGTGTTTCATGACTAATCTCACGTTCAGCTTGGTCTGTTTGTTCTTACTATTCTACTTCATTCCGTTCTGCAAAGGTAGGCAGACGATCTCTTTAACGGGACAATGGCAATGGTCTCCAGCCAGTATAGTCACTGCCAACAAGGAAAGCAACGGCAAACCACCTTCTTTAAAGTTGCCTAATTTGTCATGATTCGTCAAATCACAGAACGTCACAAGAAAAATACAGCACCACTGAAATTAGCGACATGGAATGTTCAACCTTTAAGCGAAGACGGAAAATTGGATAAAATCAAAGGAGAAGTGGGAAGAGAGAATATTAATATATTAGGAATGTGTGAGACGAGAGGGAAAGGAACAGGAATAAAGACAGGGGAGGATTTGAAGATTATTTATTCTGGGGGAGAAGAAAGACAAAGAGGTGTAGCAATTATCTTGGATGTGCAAACATCAAAATCTAAATCAAAGGATATTGGGCAGTGTCAGACCAGGTTCTGTTGGTAAAATTAATCAGCAGACCTTTTAACATACACGTCATTCAAATATATGCCCAAACAGGAGAAAGCAGTGACAATAATATAGAAGCATTTTATAATGACACGGAGAATGCTTTGAAGAAATTTAAAAATTCAGAAAATAAATCATAATGGGTGACTTCAATGCAAAAGTAGGAAATCAAGGCAATGGATGCACAATAGGCAAACGGTTTAGGAGAACGAAACGAAAGAGGATACAGACTTGTAGAATGGGCAAAAGAGCATTAAATGATTGTTGGAAACACCTGGTTTAAGCAACATCCTAGAAGATTATGGACATGGAGGAGTCCTGACAGCAGGATTAGAAACCAGATTGATTACATGCTGATTGGCAGAAGGTTTCGAAATGTAAAAAACAGTTCCCAATGCAGACTGTTACACTGATCACAGATGGCTTATATGATCTGTGTACATTGAAAAATGACAAGGAAATACAAGACAATTTCAATATAGATGTAAAGAACAGATTTGATTTATTGTCTGATCTAGAAATCCTATTTCAAGATGTGGAGATCAGTAGGAAATGTTGAAGAATTCAATCAGTTTGGCTGCAGAAACAATTATTCCAAAATTAAAGAAAGTAGGTCGTAAGGTATGGATGATTTAAGAAATTTTACAACTAATGGAAACAAGAAGATACAACAAATATATTCCTGACAAATATGAAGAGATTCACAGAAAAGTCAGAACATTATGTAAGGAAGCAAAAGAAGCATGGCTTGAGAAAAACTGCATAGAAATTGAAAAAACAACACAACAGTAAGAATACCAAATTAATGCACAAAAGAATTCAGGCCCTTACTAATAAAAGAACACATACATCAACAGGCTGCCTAAAAGCAAAAGATAGAAGAATCATCCTAGGAAAAAGATCAGATTTTACATGTATGGTCAGATTATGTGAAAAACCTTTGTGATGATACCAGAGAACAGTATGATATTTGGAATAATAATGAAGGATCATCAATTTTGAAGATGGAGGTTCAGAATGCTCTTAACCATATGAAAACTGGCGAAACCTTCGGTTCAGACATCACAACAGAAATGATCAATACCTTAGAAGAATATGGAATATACTGCTGAACACAATATATGATACTGGAGATATGCCTCCTGAATTATGTAATTCTATATATTTTTTGCAATCCCAAAGAAATCAGGAGCTGTGAAATGTGATCAACATAGAACAATTAGTATAATGAGCCACATCACAAAGATTTTACTAAGAATTATCATACAAAGAGTTAGGAAGAAAATACAACCTGAAATAGGAGAAAAAAATGTGGGTTTGTAGAAGGCAAAGGTAAGTAAATGGTGTGTATATACTGAGAACCGTAATTGAACATTCTATAGACGTAAACAAAGACCTACATCTTTGCTTTATTGACTACACAAAGGCTTTTGGTAAAGTAAGACATGTCAACATGATAATGATGCTTGCAGATCTACATATTTATGGGAAAGACCTTAGACTTTTAAAAACATATTGGAAACAACAAGCTGCCATAAGGATTGATGATGACGTAGGTTAATATCAGCATAATAAGAGAGGTGTGAGACAGGGATGTGTAATGTATCCAGATCTTTTATCCCTGTACAGTGAACATATTTTCAGAAATGTAGAAGACATGAAAGGAATCTTCATTGGGGGACGTAACATCAATAACATTAGATATGCAGATGATACAGTATTGATTTCGGATAATGAGCAGGATCTGCAACATTTAGTAGATGCAGTTGTTGCACACAGTAAACAACTATAGTTAGAATTAAATTGTATGAAGGCACAGATTATGGTCGTCACAGGAATAAGGAAATACCACAATGTAATATACAAGTAAATGGGAATATTCTTAAACAAGTGAATCGGTACAATTATCTCGGAACAGTCATAACATCTGATGGAAGATTTCTTGAAGAGATTAGAACAAGAATCGCCATGGCGAAGGTAGCCTTTTGCAAGATTAAAAAACATACTGACCAATAAAAAGATGTCAATTGCAATGAGAAAAAGATTGTTGAGGTGCTACATAGAACCTATACTTTTGTATGGATGTGAAGTGTAGACAATGAGCAGACAAGATGAAAAACATTTGATGGCTGTGGAGATGTGGTTTCTGAGGTAAATGCAAAGAATACCATGGAAAGACAGAAAAACCAACGACAACGTCCTGCAAGAAACATGAAAATCGTACACTGATTAGAGAAATTCAAAATGTTGTGGTCACTTTATGAGAAGAAATAAATTGGAGTACTTAATGACAAGTGGCAAGATCGAGGGGAAGAGAACAAGGGGAAGGCAGAGAAGTGAATATCTGAATGAATTGGCCATGTGGTATGGTAGAGACAAGAACACTGAGCTAATCCACGACTCTGGTAATCGAGTGAGATGGTGAATCATGACCGCCCACTCTTTTCGGCATGGCACATGATGAAGGAAAGAATTTCAAATAGGAAATATAACTCTGCAGTATGCACCTGATGAGATGCCAGGCGAATTATGCCAGGCAACAAATCAAACATTATATTGATTGTGGCTTCTATGTTTACATTCACTATGTTAATACATTACTATGACTCTATTAGTGTTAGTTATTAGGCTGAAAAACATCTGATGGCTATGGAAATGTGGTTTCTGAGGAAAATCAAAGAATACCATGGACAGACAGAAAAACCAATTACCAAGACCTACAAGATTAAATGAAAATCGTAAATTGATTAGAGAAATTAGACGTAGACAGTCACAGTTTGTTAGTCACGCTATGAGAAGAAATAAATTGGATAACTTGGTGACAACTGGCAAGATCGAGAGGAATACCTGGATGGCTTGGCCACCTGGCATGGTCGAGACAAGAATACTGAGCTGATTCATGACTCTGGTGATCGAGTGAGATGGCGAAACATGACCGCCCATGCTTATCGGCATGGTACATGATGATGATGATTATTGTTCGTAATGTGTATATTTAATTTTTTGTTCCCTTCCCTTCCACACATCCATACTGTTCTTAGCAGTTTCCATCTTATTTTCCTCCTTATTCTTCTTGTCATAATTCTGAGTAGGAGTTTGGCGACATGGTTAATGAGGTTGAGTGTATTAATTTCTTCGCATTCAATTGCTTCTGGTTTCTTGGGTACAGCTAAAAATACAGATATATGTACATTGTTGTAAATATAATTCAACATCTTCCATTAACCCTACCAGACCGCTGTACCAATTTTTCGGTCATTTCCAAATCTACCGCTATACCTAATTTTCGGTACTTTGCCTAGTACGTGAAAAAAATGCGCCACAAACTAAAAATAACCAACCAATCATGGTCAAACCTCATGGTTAGCCATTGCAAATGTCTGCACCCATGTGTTTGAATTGACTTTGTATGGTTTAACGTGAAAAATTCTGAAAATTCACAATGAAACGAGCGGCTGATGAACCAAGCACTTCAACAAGAAAGCGAAGTAGGTCTAGGCTTTTCACAGTCCAACAGGTGATCAATACTTTGGTTGATTCAGACTCTGAGGAGTCAGAATTTCATCAAGAATACGTTTCCAGTTCAAGTGATACAGACAGTGAGAGCTCGAGTGATGAGGAGAATCTTGAACCTTATAGATCTAGAGCTAGATCGATAGTAGGAGAAGGGGGGCGTACAAAGACAATCCATGCATGAAGGTGAAGAGCAACATCTGGTGCTCACTTTGAAAGAAGTACCTGTGTGAAACAAGGCTCATCCTGCTGGGTGGGTTGGCACACAAAGGTGGAATATTGGCGCTAGATGAAAGGTAGACCTATTTTCTACAATGTGTCCAAGTTCCATCTTATTCTAACCACTTGTTTGCATGTAACTAACATTTTTCTATATCATGTTGGTTTTTTTCTCTTTAATGCTCAGGAGCCCAGGTATAGGGGACAGTTAGGTTCAGGGCCTCAGGTCTGGTAGGGTTAATTCCTTTTCTGCCTTTGATTTCAAACTTTAATAGATAATTACATAGTAAACAAGAGTACAATCTCATGAAGATACAGAAATGTTCTTTTTACAGAAGTATGGTCAAAATACCTTGGAGAGTCCAAACGAGCAAGCTAACTATTTTAAAAGACACACAAAGACAGCTTATAACAAACATTAGGTTGAGTCAGTCAAAGATTTGTGACTGCCTTATGTGAAAAGAAAAACTGGAACATGTAACAACTAAAAATGTGTATGGAATGGACACAGATTACATCACTGCATTTTTGAAACTACAAAGAAAGACTAAACTGGCCATAAAATGCTGTAAAGATGTTGGGTGTGTTGGTCAAAGGGCACAAATATCACAGTTGTGCTGTGAACAGACACACCACAAATACTGTCCAATAAAAGACATGTCAGATGGACACAAAAAAGGAACATGGTTCACCCAACAGTGATCCAAATGTTTAATGTATACATTTTATGTTTGTTTTGTTGCAAACCATGTCTCAAATAGTGTTCTGTTTGTAGTTTTACAAGCTGTTGATTATTTCTTTACTGTAATATTCTTCTGAAATATGTCACTCTTCTAGATAACCTCAATGAAGATGTTCCAAGTACAGTTTTTTACTGGTTTTGTCCCTGAAGGAACCACAGAGCTTCAGTATCACCAGTAAGTTTATGTGAGTCCTGCTGGTGTCTTTCCTGACACTAGTGTCATCTCATCTTTGGTACCATTATAGTAGAATCTAGCATGCATTAATGAGTAGTCATCTACATGCAGATAGCATTTGTTTGTGTCCTAAAGAAATAATCACTGTTGTAGTGATTACAGTCAAACTTCGGTTTTTGTTGATAATCCGTCCGAAACCAGCTTTCTCGATTCCTAACTGCTTCAAAGTCTCTGACTTCCAGTGTTCAAGGTCAGTGCCACAATTCTTCATTGAGGCTTTCATGGTATCTTTCGTTAACTGTTTTGGCCTGCCAGAGTCAAGTTCATCACAGAATATTTTCTTTGGAAGCTGCTTGTTTGAAATGCAGACAACATGGATGGTTCACTTGAACTGAGATTTGCACTGCTTAGTTTGGATTCTTATCATGCTGGCCCATGAGGGATCTTCTACATCTGTGATCTTATCTTGCTGTCTTCATCTTAGGCTTGCGTAGGTTCTTGAGGCTGTTATTAAAGGCAAAAGAAATCTCTTAACAAGGTTTGCCTTTGAGGTGTTAAAATACGAATTACTTCAAGTATACTAGGCCATGACATTTATGAAATGTAGTGACCCATTGCCTTCCTTAATAACCACCACCAGACATGGAATTTGGTTTAATCGACAGAGCAGCCAGATAGTCTGGACTTCACTGACGACATTGTCCTCTGTCCCAAACATGAAATCAAATGCAGGATAAACACACTTGATGGGAGGTCACAACAATTAGGCACAAAAATTCATAGGGGGAGCACAAAGATAATTAGAATAAACCACACTAACTGATAACTCAATCTCCCTTGGTGAAACCTCACATCATGTGTGCATCATGTGCCTATTTAGACAGCAGTGTATACAAAGATGGGGAAACAGATAGAGACATTAAAATTAGAATGCCAAATGCAAGAGGAGCTTTCTTGGCACTAGGAAATTTGTTGAAGTCAAAGAGAATTAAGCTTTGCACCAAACTTTGAATTGTAAACTGTTAAAACTTCTTCTTCTTCTTCTTCTTCTTCTTCTTCTTCTTCTTCTTCTTCTTCTTCTTCTTCTTCTTCTTCTTCTTCTTCTTCTTCTTCTTCTTCTTCTTCTTCTTCTTCTTCTTCTTCTTCTTCTTCTTCTTCTTCTACGTTCATCCAGAGAGTTATTTTTAGACATGA
This sequence comes from Cepaea hortensis, assembly GCA_963921405.1. Classification (NCBI taxonomy): domain Eukaryota; kingdom Metazoa; phylum Mollusca; class Gastropoda; order Stylommatophora; family Helicidae; genus Cepaea; species Cepaea hortensis. Next base: position 65,977,976 of record OY992885.1, read on the forward strand.
TTGCATTGTACCTGTTAACAGCAGAGCTGCGTTCTTGCGCCGTTAGGCCGACACATCTGACTTCTGTGGGCATTTGTTGACCGGGTTAACCTTCCTGAGAAATACTTAAAACAGTACTACTGTAGGGATCAGAAACATGGAGAATGGCTAAAACTAAGTATTAATAAACTACAAACATTCATTCACTGTTCCCTGCACAGAAAAGGGTTTACATTGTAAGATAGAATCACCAATGTGATTCTTAGAAAGAACCAAACAATACCTGTGTGATCAAGAAGTGAGGTAAAGGCACTGAGTCCTACCCAGTGATAATTTGAGAAAACCCGATATTAGTATAGTTAGAAATCCTTTGTCTGTGAGCTATAGGCCAAATGAAACAGATGAAGACCTAAAAACACAAGGAGAAAGGAATGAATTATATGGGCAAGGCATGGATGGAGCTGAAGAGATAGCAAAGCAATTGATCGTGTGCCATGCTGGAAAGCGTGGGTGGTCATGACTCACCATTTCACTCGATCACCAGCGTCATGGATCAGCTCAGTTCTTGTCTCGTCCATGCCATGTGGCCAAGCCATCCAGATATTTTCCTCTTGGTCTGTTCCCTTTGATCTTGCCAGTTGTCACTAAGTTCTCCAATCCATTTCTTCTCATAACATGTCCAAAAAATTGTGACTGTCTACTTCTAATTTCTCTAATCAATTTACGATTTTCATTTGTCTCCTGTAGTACTTGGTCATTGGTTTTTCTGTCTGTCCATGGTATTATTTGCGGTTTCCTCAGAAACCACATTTCTGCAGCCATCAGATGTTTTTCAGCTTGACTGCACATTGTCCAAGTTTCACATCCATACAAAAGAACAGGCTCTATGTATCCCCTCAACACTCTTTTTCTCGTTTCAATTGACATCATTTTATTGGTCAGAACGTTCTTCATCTTGCTAAAGGCTAATTTCGCAATGGCGATTCTTGTTCTAATCTCTTCAAGGCATCTGCCATCAGATGTTATAACTGTTCCGAGATAATTGTACAGATTCACTTTTTGAGGAATATTCCCATTTACTTGTATTTTACATTGTGGTACTTCATTCTTCCTAGTGACGACCATAATCTGTTGATATACTATTCTCAAATTAGGCTTATTTTACTTATTCTAAGTTGTCTGTGTGTGCTGTGCAGGTGGAGATGGTTGATTGGAGAGGTATATCCTCTGGGTGAATGCTGAGTTTTAACTCTTAAGTCCATTGCATTGGAGCTGAAGTCAGCCATTTGAGCCCCAAAAAGGGATTGCATCTATCTGAGTGAGATTGGTGTAGAGACTGTCCTCCCAACCCACTACTGAAGTTTCATTTCCACATGGGCTGTGTCGCAGAGCTCTCCTATTCCTTTCCAAGCTTGTAAACCACCAGGGTGTGCAGGCAAGCATGCTAGGCACTGTGCAAGCACAGCCCCCCTCCTCACTCCATTCCAGTAGGCCAAAAATTGCTTTTGGGGTGAAAATGAATAGTGTGGAACTAAAGATAACCCGGGAAAGTTAACTCAGTCAACAAATGCCCGCAGAAGTCGGATGTGTCGGCCTGACGGCACAAGAACGCAGCTCTGCTGTAAACAGGCACAACGCAATCACGTCCGAAAAAAAAACTCAGGATGAACGCATAAGAAGAAGAAGAACTAAAGATAATGGAGTTTGGCGTCACATTTCAGTGTGGGCATTGTTGATGGAGAACATTGTAAACTGTTTTGTATGTAGTTGAACACTTTTCAAGTGCAGAAAGCCAAAAACACAAGCAGGCTATTTGTTAAATGTGGCATGTGTATACAGTATGCCTACAGGTTATTAACATTACCAGCATTTATCCTTTACGATTCCTGTTAAACATTAACTGATTCACTGCCAAACAAAAAAGTGGGTTTGGACCAAGCAGAAATTGATGGCAGAAAATGGGAAGTATTGGTATGTCACAGTAATGATCTAAAAATGGTTAAAATGGTAGCAATTATATTGTATAATATATCAAATTAAAGGAGAGTGCACAAGGAACATGTTGGTTTGCTACTATTGCTAAAGGTTAGAAATATAATAATAATATCAGATGTAAAAAAAAAATGAAGACAAGGGTGACAATTATTTAAAATTTCCACTAACCAAGGCACTATTTTTCAATTGCTGAGGATAATCCAATTGAATTTACTGAATAATAATAAATACACCACTTTTCTTCACCAATATCACTAGAACTGCTCCATAACACCAATAAAACACAATTAAAACATCATTTTTGTAAGCACATCATTTTCACACAAAATGGAAAATATCAGGAACACACGAGGCAGAGTTGTACTGATAAACTTTATGTACACTATTTTCTATTTAGTTATAATTATTATTCTTTTGAATTTAATTATTTAAATACACCTCAGTTTATTTGTGATAGGCAAAGCAAATTTAAGGGCACAAGTGTGGCCCATTAGAGCAAGCCTAATTCGACATGTGCCATCATATGATGACGAGCTTTCGCTGTTACGTTTAAAAGGCTAATTTGATGAAAATCTACGTGGCCTCAAACCAGAGAACGTTGCCATTTCTAAAATAATAAAAACAAAAACAACTTAAACAAGCTTTCTGTCCTAAAAAAACAATGAAACCACGAGTCAAGTCTGATACTGTCCGAAGGGCATATGTTTCCTGTGTGTAAATTTTCATTTACAGGGCATTAAAATTACAGAAGATACGCAAAATGAAACAAATAATGAACTGTCAACATTCTGTTGATACAGAACTTGGCAGTCCAATGTAGTTCCATTCAGCCAATAAAGTGGCACACAGCAGTTAATCAGTTAAACTTTCAATTATAGAGCCAGTAATTTTCTGTTTTAGGTTGTCTTTCACCTCATACTCAGAAAAAAATCACAGCCGCTTTTTTTCTATAAATTCTTAGTGTCTTCTGCTGTTGTTGATTTCTATATTTCACAGCACTAAATCTTGGGTAAGAAGTATTAATTATGGGAAATAAAAGCTATCATTATGATTTACTAGTGCAACTATGAATTATATGTTAACCCTTTGCAGGGCAGATGTGTGTCCGTATTTTAGCTCTGAACGGGCAAGATTTTTCAGGTTCGGTAAAATTTTGGTTATGTTAGTAGAAACATCACATCTAAGGTGTTAGTCAACAGATTTTAGTGAAATAAAAAACCAAATGAAGGAAAATGCATGCAGATTATTTTACTCACGTGAATAAGTAATCCAATGTTGCTGATAATCCACACGTGAACACAAATATTTACAAAATGCAACATATTTTTTGTGATTGTCAGTCATTTATATGGCAATTTACAAACACACTTTCAGAATCAGAATCACTTTCTTTAAAGTCCGACTCACGACTGCTGATGCTGATCACTGATATCTAGCTGTGATTAATAGTCAACTTTGTGCCCTTCAATGTCACTTAAATTAAACCCAGCGAAATCTCCGCTATCACTTGAAGAATTGTCGAAATCCATTTTGAAATACAAAGCGTAAAAACCCCAAAAACTATTTAAAAATCCATTCAAGTTGAAAGTACATGCTTGCAAATGGTGGCCACATTGTCAAGCTATCGGCAAAACTGAAAGTAGACAATCGGATGTCTCAGAAAGCCGCGAGATCGCGTTTTACAATACTTAGTAATCATGAACGCTTTGGGACATTTTGCCCGTTCCGGGGTAAAAAGCTCTCGTACGTTTTGCCCGGTAAAGGGTTAATTATTATGCAGTTTTCCTCATGGAAAGAATTCTGCCTTTAGAAATTTCAAAAGTGAACACATCACAATGTTATTAGATTGGTGTGATATTTCCATTGAAGATAAACTGCTTGAGTATTGCACCCATTGTTAACATCCTCTAAATAGGAAAGCAACAAATAACTTCATTATGTCAAACATTCTTTTTATATATTATGTTGTCCAGCAACTGTTATTGGAGATGTGTATTATGTTCTGCAACTTGATTTTCTTCTTTCTTTTAAAAAACTGTTGACATGCATTTTGACACCTGCAGATATGAGCTGGATCAGCTTGACACGTCAGAAAAATATCCAGAAATGTTTACAGTAATATTGGATGTTACGGTTTCTCCAAATGAGAAGTCACACGGAGACAGGCGTCTGCCATGGGAAAATTTTCCAGCAGAGAAACTCACACCAAAAATCTTATTTTCTTCTAAAGAAGAAGCTCATCAGATCTTCTCTGAATTTGGTAAGGACTTGCTCAGATAATTGGGTATTAATGAACTATCTTTTTGGTCTCATATTGATTTGTATTTGTTAATGTTAGTCTTCAGTGATATAGTGGCATTGTGTATTATTGAATTCATCTTTATTTATTTTATTATTGAATTTATTTTATTTACCACTTTTGCCATCAAGTGCCCGGGGGGAGGAGGGGGGGGGGGAGAGATATCCAATGGGTAGCACTGGATAGTGTCATTCCATGTGATTGTGCAATATTTTTGATGTCATCAATCCATTTTATTCTCAGGCAACTCTTGCTCTTTTTATCGGATCTTCTTTGTTGTAGCGCCAATGCTGGTAGTTGGTGTTGCATTCTAATAAGTGGCCAAACTATTTGATCTTTTGCCTTTCACTATACATGGCACAAGGTGGTTGATCTCACTGTGTGTCTGATAACATCATTTCTTACTTGGTCTCAAATAGTTCAGTTAGCAGCTTTTCTCAAGCATCTCATCTCGCAGGTGTTATTTTTGCCTAAGTGTGATTTGGATAATGTCCAAGTTTGACATTGAGAGCACAGGGTTGGTGTGAATATGCTATTTATTATCTGTCATTTTGCGGACATAGGTATGTATATTTTGATGTTTTAGTATGGGTGATGTAAGCGCACTCGCTTTTTGTCATCTGATTTTGATTTATTTGTCTACTCTGCCATCTTCTGTGATCATACTTTCTAGATATTTACATTTTTAACTTGTTTCAGAGGTATCAATATATTTAGTGAACCAGATCTTCTAACCTGCATTACTTCGGTTATAGTTGTATTTATATTCATATTGTATCTGCTGCATGTTGAGCCCAGCTTATTAATATGATTTTGCAGTTGGCCCTTGTTGCTGTAAAATAGGCACTAATTGTCTGCAAATAAAAGCTTATTTTTTGTACGTGAATTTGTCATTTTGTCTAAAATAAGCATTCAAAATTTTCTGAATTGGATCTGACAAGGCATGCTTCTTTGGATATTCTGTCTGTGTAGATATTAAATAGAGCACACATCTGTCTCACTCCTGTGTTGACTGTGAACATTTCTGATACATCTTCTTGTGTTCATATTGTATTTAGTAATTGTTCTAGTATCTCATAGTTTTCAAGGTTGGTCTATAATTGATATCTGTCAACTTTGTCAAAATCCTTTTCCTGAACTACAAACACAATATTCTGCTGATCACTGTATTTGATGTTTTTTTCCCCACATATTTGTCATAGTATGGATAGCGCATTGGTGCAACTTTTACCTTTCATGAAACCAAGTTGTATTTTGCTCAACTGTTGTTCAACTATAGGTCCTGGCTATCTGTTCCTATAGTTGTGTGTACATTTTCCCTGTGTGACTTAAGAGTGATATACCCCTTTATGTTCTTGTTGTTCACAGCTTGTTGGCACAGAATGTGGGTTTGCTATGTTATATGTGTGGTTAAGTAGTTCTTGAAAGTATTCTACCCACCTTGGCAGTCTTTGTTGTTGATTAAATAAAGGTATGCCTCCTTTGTTATTTATGATCGTCATTGAGTTGCATCAATGTTGACACGTTTATACAATTCTCCTGGGTAGTCTTTGTTGAGGGTTGACATATGTTCACCGTATATTCTCCAGGATTCATCTTTAGATGCTTTAATTGTTTGTTTGGCATTTCATGATGCAATTCTATATGTCGCCAGCCTTTAGGGTAATTACAATAGAAAACCATGACCCCTGGCATCTCAGGCGATCTAAATGAGATTGTCGATACCCGTAAAACAGCAGTGATAAACAACGAACTACTCAGACTGGAGATAGACATTGTCGCCCTGCAAGAGACCAGACTCTCAGAATCTGGAAATATATCATAGTGCTGACTGCGACACTGATCATTCATTCGTTTCCAGCAAGGTGAAGATAAAGCCAAAGAGAATCAACAGAAACAGAACAGAAGGAAGACCATACATCGACACCAGTGGCACCCAAAACAAAGATAAGGTCAACAAATTCACCCAGGCTCTGGCAGAGACTCTGCCTGGCCCTACAAATGGAACTGTCACTGAGAGATGGAGTCATCTGCGCGACACCATCTACAACACAGTACTGTCAACATTTGGCAAGAAGGAAACAAAGTCAGCAGACTGGTTTGAAGCACACCCTGAAGAGATGCTCCCAGTCCTGGAAATAAAGAGACATGTATTCTCAGTGTATAAAACATCACCATCAGAGAAAACATTGTAGGCACTGCGATTGGCCAGAAATAGAGTACAACAGATGGCAAGAAGATGTGCGAACAGGTACTGGCTACAGCTCTCTGCACAAATTCAAACTTGTGCAGACACTGGAAACATAAGAGAAATGTACGAGAGCATCAAGCAAGCTGTCAGTCCATCAAACACTAAGATGGCCCCTTTACCATCAACAGAGGGAGTAATCATAAAAGATTGAGCAAAACAAATGGATCGCTGGGTAGAACACTACTCAGAGCTATACTCAGTGGAAAACACTGTCGGAGAAGAAGCTCTGGAAGCCATTGAACAACAGTCCACCTTGCATGCCCTGAATAATGAACTGTGCCTCACAGAAATCAGCAAAGCACTAGACATCTCAAATCCGGCAAGGCATCAGGAAAAGATAGTATTTCATCTGACATTTTAAAATGTGGCAAAGAAACGATAATCCCAGAACTGTATGCAATACTTCAGCTCTGCTGGAAAGAAAAATCAGCACCACAAGATATGAGGGATTGTCGTGTCTTCCTTTAAAGTGTCGTCCCTGGAGTGAGGGGAGTCAACACCCACATTATAATTTTTTTTTTTTCTATCAATATCCTGGAGAATCCACCAGCTTCCGTCCAACACACTCCTTCAGTTCATGGACACCTTTTCCTCTCTCTATCACTGTCGTACTATGCCCCCTCTCATTCTTCCCCACGCAAAATATTCAACAACTCTTGCTTCTAAAAATTAATAAAGATTAATTTATTAAAAGAAAAGTGTAATGTACGTGAGACGTGTATGCGAAGAAAATGTGTGATGTGTTCTATAATGTGTGTAGGATCGGACCCTCAGATAATAGCATAGTCAGTTCATCCTTGCAAGGACACACCACAGCACGTTAAGTCAGAACAAGTCCATCTCACCCAGTACTGTATCTCTCCTGCCGGACACCGACTGTCATCTGTAGCTACCTGGTAATCCATCTTCCTGATCATCCGAAATAGATACTGTTTGTAAATTACAGCTGATCATGGACCGGTTGCACACTACACATTATAAGTTCCTATCGGTCCTAAAAACTGTACGAATCCTTTGTTGTGTGTACGTAGGTATCACTGTTATTGTTAATATACTTGATCTTAACTAGTGTCTATAAAGTCTCAAGTATGATGTCTTTTGTAATATTTCACTGGAATCTATCACACGATGTGACTTACATTTTAATGTTCTCGTTCCTTTAACAATGTTTGTATGATGTGTGACATATCAACCATCATCACCCATCCTAGGTGAACCTTAACACACAAGAATCGTTATATTGGTTGGCTCTTCTGAGCCATGTTATTGTGAACCTTCCTGAGTATGAGTCCAGCGTAAACATAATACCCCCTTTCTTCTCGGGTGTTATTCGTTTTCCGTAAGAAAGCATTTTAGTGTCCAACTGGTGTTCTTCTAATTGGAGTTGCACTTCTTCAAAACCAGTGTTGAACTTCCTCGTAACTGGCAGGGAACCTGTTAGAGAAACAACACATCTGGTGATAGCACTAGTCACTGATCCTACCGGCTGAGTGTAAGACTATTGCCTTGCTCTGTTATTTTTCAGCTAACTAAACTCTGTCATAGAGCATATTAGCTCCTCACCTACGTCCGAATCAGGCTATGACAAGGAAAGACCCATAAACAGAGGGCAAAACTTCAGTGGGCAAACTACTGAAAGATCCCCCCATTGGACACTTTCCCCATCTCCCAACCCATCTTAAATCTCTCCAAATATCACCCAGCTATCCTATTCATCCTAGCAGAGCCAATTATCACTTCACTACTCTAACTAGTTTTCCACTTTCAGTGCTAATCATCACACTCTAGTTTTAACAAGACCACTGCCTATATTAATTAGGCCTAAATAGACTATATTAACTACCTTAGGCAACACCGCAGTTCGATCAAATCACATCTACATTTGCCATGACAGGCACGTGTAAAATTAAATTAACTTAATTCGCACACGGTAGACATATTTCCACTCCGAATTGCAGTGCCAAAGCACGTCCGCCTAAATCAACTGTTTGAGTTACACTGTCTCCCCCAATCATGGTTTTTCAAACAGCCTTGAATTGTTCACGTGACGTTGATGTCCTGCAGGTGTCCCAATGTTTCCAATAAAAAACCCACAACTTTCTGTCATGTGGTGACAAGCAAAACCGCCATTCCGTTTGATGTCGGGAAATTCTAAATGACAGACGGACTGTTTTCTCCCGAGCCGGGCACTTCTGCTTGAATCCGACCTGTTTTTGAACTGTCAAGGGTGGCGTATTGATTCCTCTCACTCACCCCCTCCCCAGTAAACATCTGCAGCTGTTACTTTTGACCATCCTGGGATTTTTGACATCCAATTTGTTTTTTCTGTTAGTTAAAATAGTTGTGGCTGTGAAAACATCCTGTTTAATCAGATTGCCTGTATTATCATCAACTGGTTAATCACGGTGTTTTCCGTGACAGGGATGCAAACATTGTTACCAGAAGCGACTGCAACAACTATCGCGGCATTTCTCTCCTCAGCATTACAGGCAAAATTTTCGCTCAAGTAATCCTAAAAAGATTACACATTCTTGCTGAAAGAATCTAACCCGAATCACAGTGCAGATTTGGACCCAACAGGTCCACTGTCGATATGATTTTCTCACTCAGGCAGCTCCAGGAGAAGTACAGAAAAATGAGGAAGCCATTATATATTGCCTTCTTCGACCTCACAAAGGCATTTGATCTCGTGAGCAGGGACAGCCTTTTTAAGATCCTTGAGAAAATAGGATATCCACCCACCCTGCTGAGCCACGTGAAATCATTTCACAAAAAGATGCAGGGGACCATTTTATTCGATGGCTCAACATCCCAGTCATTCAGCATCAGCAGTGGAGTAAAGCAGGGCTGCGTGTTTGCTCCTACACTTTTTGGTATCTTCTTCGCCGTTCTCTTAAGGCGGGCATTTGGGATTGCCACTGAAGGCATATACCTCCATACAAGATCTGATGGCAGACTTTTTAACCCATCAAGACTCAAGGCAAAGACCAAAATAAAATCAAGATACATAAGAGAACTTCTTTTTGCAGATGATGCAGCACTGACTACTCATGCAGCAGAAGATCTGCAACGGCTCATAGATCATTTTGCAGCCACCTGCAAAGACTTTGGGCTCATCATCAGCTTAAATGAAACACAGTGATGGAACAAGATGCTGGTGTGCCTCCATCAATCAAGATTTCTAATTACGAATTGAAGGTTGTCCATGAGTTTGTGTATTTGGGGTCGACAATATCGGATATTATTTCCTTAGAGACAGAAATCGACAGACGCATTGGAAAGGCAGCCACAACACTTTCCAGGCTAACTAAGAGAGTCTGGGAGAATAATAGACTTAACAGAGCGTACAAAAGTTCAAGTATATAAATTTGTGTTGTTAGCACACTACTCTATGGGTCTGAATCCTGGACTTTGTACTCACGAAGGAAAGAAAGTTGAATTCCTTCCATATGAGATGTCTGAGACGTATCCTGGGCATATCGTGGAAAGACCACATAACAAACAAACATGTGTTTGAAAGAGGGGATATTACCACACTGCACTACCTCCTCAAGCAGAGAAGCCTCCGGTGGCTGGGCCACGTATCTCGAATGGAGGAGAACATATTCCCAAAGATCTCCTATACGGAGAACTAGCCACAGGGAAGAGGCCAACCTGACGACCCCAAATGAGATTTAAGGATGTGTGTAAACAAGATATGAAAATCCTTGGCATAGATCCAGAAACGTGGGAAAGAGTTGCAACAGACAGATGTTCTTGGAGCAGAGATGTACGAAACGGACTGGTCCTCTTTGAGCGCAATCTGATCCAACAAACTGAGGATAGGCGTCACAGGCTTAAAATGCAGTCACTTACTGCGGGACCAGCCTCGTCTTACAGATGCGAAACTCTGTCAGAGACACACTCTCACATTGGACTATAGTCACCTGCGTTGCTGCCCGGTGCCTCCCCAGCAGCATAACTCTATAGTTCTACAGGACTGAAAGAGGCCTACTACTACTACTAGACAGAAGACCCTACCCAAGAGTTAGCCGACAGTCTCTTTAGATTGTGGCTCTTTTAAGAATGATGCCTAAAGAGATGGTCCCGATAGAAGAGACTGGGATTCACTTGGGAGACAAAAGGCAGAAGGTGAAGAACACTTGTGTATGTAGTAAGACTTAACATGGGTGTCTAGTTTATCTGGCTGGGTTTCTTTGTCTGAGTTGTAGCCCCCTGTTATGATACCTTTTTCCTCATGCACACAGACTGCTGTTGACACATACGCTTGCTGACACATACGCTTGCTGATAATAGTTGGGAACGAAGTCACCTGTAGTCTTGGGATTCCTTTTAGGGCTAGAGATGAACTCAGTTCTCCTGTTTAGTATGGGAGTCGAGGTCCACTCAGGTACTCGATGCTCCTCAGGATTCCATGTTCCCTCTCTACTAGATAGTGAATCAGCTTTTAGGTAACCTTTTTCCTGGTTTTGGTTTCAGCAGTCAGCAACGAGGCTCCTTAAATGAAAAACAACAGTGGCATGCCTCTCAGTATCTTGGTCATGGTCAAATGTCTGAGAGCTGGTGTTGTGTGTGTCTGTTTGTGTGTATAAGATTTTTCTATACCATGATTCAAGGTATCATCATCATCATCAAGTACCCTGCCAGCTGGCATAGGCGTTCATGGCTCTCCATAGATCTTGGTCTTTGGTGTTCTGGATCAACTCTGCTGATGATATTTGTCCATGCCACCGTCTCAATCCATACAGCATCATTTCTGTTGGTTTGCCTCTACATCTCTTCCCCTCGATCTTTCCAGTTGTCACAATGTTCTCCAATGCCTCTCTTCTCATTACATGACCAAAGAAAGATGTTTGTCTCTTTCTTATTGTTGTATATAATGTTCTAGTTTAATTAGATTCTTCCAGGCAATCATTGTTGGTTACTCTGGTAGTCCAAGGAATTTGCAACATTTCGTCTCAGGAACCATATCTCTGTTGCTTCCAAGTTCTTCCTAATTTGTTCATTTATATTCCAAGATTCACTACCATACAGCAAAACTAGTTCTATATAGCATTTCAGCACTCTCTTACATTCATTGATAGTGACTTATTGCATAAGATACTCTTCATTTTCTTAAATGTGGTTTTCGCTTGCCCTATTCTGTTCTTAATCTCTGTTGTGCATCTTCCATCTGATGTTATAAATGCCCCTAGGTATTTAAAATTATCCACTTGTTGAAGAATTTTTCCTTCTATTTCAGTGCCACTTTTTGGTGTCACCATTTTCTTTGATATCACCATTGTTACTGTTTTCTTGACATTTAAGGAGAGTCCTTTCTTTGCACTCTTTGTTACCGCAGTGTCCAACAATTGTTGTAGGTCTGTTGCATTATTCGCCACCAGTATTGTGTCATCTGCATAATGTATATTGTTTATATTATAACCTCTGAATATTATTCCTGGCTTCTCTTTGATCTCTCTCATTATTACTTCTCTATAATAGCCTTTTTCCCATTGCAACAAAGGCTTCTGAAACCTGGACACTTACTAAACAAGCTTATTCAATCACATAAATGCCTTTCAGTATAAATGTTATGGACGGGTTCTAAGAATATCTTGGGTGTATCAATCAATCATGTGTGCCATGCCGGAAAGCGTGGGCGATCATGACTCGCCATTTCACTCGATCACCAGAGTCGTGGATCAGCTCAGTGTTCCTGTCTCGACCATGCCATGTGGCCAAACCATCCAGGTATTTTCCTCTCAGAAAATATTTTGGGTAAAAAAAAGGAAAAATGCATCCATACTTCAAGAGCTGAATATTAAAGAGGGTTGGCTATTAAAGAAGATAAATGAAAGAAAATTGAAATGTTTAGGTCACTTGAAACGTCATGAGAGTTGGAGAACAATAATGGAGGGGTTTATGCCTGGGAAGAGAGGAAGAGGAAGGCCAAAGAGAAGATGGGTGCAGGATGTGGCGGATGAACTCCAGATGGGTGTATCAGATGCGGGACATCTTGCTTGTGATCGAGAAGTTTTCCGGAAGGTTAGGTTATGGGAGCTATTAGGCTATGGGAGCTAGGTTTTGCAAAGGACATGCTATCGAATGAATAATAGGAGGAAGAAATCCAGGGATAAGACACACACCTTTATCTGTTCGTAATTGCCATTTTTATTTTCCATTGTAATTGCTGCTACTTGGTTCCAGTAAATACTCTTTATTATTCTTAGATCTTTCCCATCAATGTTGATATCGTCCAACATTTTAATCAGGGTATAGTTTGGAGATAACTTGTATGGTATGGTGATACGGGATTGGGGGGGGGGGGGGGGGGGGAATTATCCTAAGACAGTTTGGCCATTGGATTAAAACAAGTATACATATTTAAGTGTATAAAAAAAAAAAAAAACTTCACAAAATGTACGCTTGGAGTGACTCAGGTGTTAATTACCTGTGCCTATTTTCTTATCAATAACATGAGGAAGTCCTGGGGCAGCCAGGATGGTTCCCTAGATAACTAAGAAGAGGCCAGCATTAATACAGCCTACTCACACATCAAGCATTGGACATACAGCAATCAATTGTCACCAAGGGGCTGTGAAGTGTACCCCAAAGAATATAGGCGTTAGTCAGGCCACTCGTACTTAAGACTAAGGCAATCAGACAAGGTGACTGCGACATTCAAGAGAGGTCTTGCTTTAGGATGTATCAGTTATCACCTTTGAATTCTTTATTAACCAAATTGCGATTCCCTCAACACATGGGTTATGAGTTGGTCTTCTGATCTTCAATGTCACGCTGTTCGACAAGGCACTGGATGATGGGTATGTAAATTTATATTTTAAGATAAATCGCCTGGTAATATTGCCGGTCTGTAAGATTCACGTTCCACATATCTCTTCTGCCACTCTATTCAGGCAATTGCCGAGTTTTTGTTTTCATACTTCCCAAATGGACGACAACATTGTATGTTCACACTTTCAATATATATGCATAAATACATTCAGAAAATGTATATCCAAATAATCTTCATGGTTATACATAATATATAGGTACCACATGTATTTAAATTCAATGTCTCCGTTTTCACATGCCGCGTGTCACAGAGAAACAATCGGGAGAAATCATGAGTTTTCCCAATGTAGCAATCTAATTCCATCTACACCTCATTCTTAGTTGAGTTGAGTTGAGTTAAGAACCGACATCACTGCACTCAGGGCATTCCCTTACGTGCTCCGTCCCCTCATTCAACAGCCAGTGAAGAGTCATACTACTAATCGTTCCCATCGCTATCTGATTAAACGTTCTCCTGATCTTCCCTCTCAGTTTTGAGATTCTTCCAGAACCCCTGCTGATCCCCCGCAATCTCATTCTTTCCACATATGGGTTCTCAATCTGTTCCTCCGCCTTCTCCACCTGGTCCCACAAGCGCACGACTACCTCCCCCTTGTCCATAGGCAAACTACCACCAAGAGGTGCATTCCCTGCCTATCAGCCTGTTCATTTCCCCGTACCCCCACATGGCCAGGGCAAAATATCCATACAATTCTCACAATCTGTGACCTCTGAAGTGACAAGAGCCATTCCACACGAAACATCCTTTCTCCACCTTACTAAGCATACTCTTTGAATCCGTAATGAATACGTGTGTTGCAGTAGTCTCCTCTAGCCACCGGAATGCCGCTGTTACTGCCTCCACCTTCATTCTCATTCTTATCTAAAGCTTAATCTGTTGTCTAATTTCACTCACTCCCGGTCTTTTCGCAGTGTTTAGGCTCTTGTTGGTTTCATCTAGCAAGGAAGAGATGGGATACGGCAGGTTCACTTTGTGAATAGATCTGTTCTTACTCGGTGATGCGTTTGTTTTGTAACGGGCGGAAGCCGTTAGTTACGACTTCCGGGACGGTAGTATTCATAGCGTATCGCTATTACCCTCGGACTAGGTGTTGATGGGAAAACTTTATCTCCAGTCAAATAGACTTTATACGAGATAGATAAAAGGGTTGAAGACAGGGAAGGCAAAATAAGATGTCACTTCACTATATGACATACAAATAAATGCTATCCCTAGTATTGCTGGGTCCTCTCTGCTGTGTGTCCACCATGACGAGGTAGAGGGGCTTGCGCATTCCAATGATCCCAAGAACTATGCCAATGGTAGCACACCTACTGGTAGGGTCACCCATGTCGGACAGGTCAATTGAGAGGAACCAGACCAAGAGACACACAAACCTGCTGCCTTGTAGGTAGACTGGGGACAGTCAAAGGCTAGGGAAAACACCTCGAAAAATGCTTGTCGAAATTGGATGTACTGAGCCACAGGCTTGACAAAGCAATGCAACGTAACTTAATTCATCTTCTTCTTCTTCTTCGTCAGCGTTCCGAGCCATTGAGGTCATGATGTCACAAATTAAAATTACTCAGTATGGTGCTAATCCCATGATGTCCCATCAGGCAGTGATAGTGCTGGGCCCCCTGCCTCGAGGGGGTCCACCCCATACTACTGGTGGTCACCTTCCCCTGTGCTGTGGACACCCCAGACACTCATCATGCTACAGTGGAACGCTGAAGGAGTTTATAACAAGAAAGTCTCCCTAACAAAGCGTCTTTATAAAGATAGAATAGATGTGGCATGCATTCAAGAGACACACCTCAGCGCCAATCGCAGATTCTCAGTCAGAGGATATTAAGCCACTCATTTTGACCGCAAAGGACACAAAGGAAGGGTTCTAATACTTACACGAAATACAATACCTTGCAGCAAAGTATCTGTGATCTCTGACAACCAAACGGAAATTAAAGGTGTTGATATTATGATAAAGGACGTGAAAATAAGAATTTACAATCTGTATAACCCAGCACATAAGGACCTTACACTCTCAAACATGAAAATAACTTACACAAACTGCATTATTGTCGGAGACTTTAATAGTCGTTCAGAAAGATGGGGATACCCAGATACTGACAACAGAGGAAATGAAGTGGAGGACTGGGAAATAGACTCAAATCTCCATCTACTCAACAAAGCGGATGACACACCGAGCTTCTACTCAAGAAGATTGTTTACCACTTCTACTCCAAACTTAGCTTTCTGCACAGGAGACATCCTCCACAAAATCGATCGCCATGTGCTGGACCAATTAGCAGGTAGTGACCACAGACCAATCAAGCTTGTAATGAATATGGAGTATGTTCCACAGGAGCAAAAGTCTTTGACCTGCTGGAATTACAAACGAGCAGATTGGGACTTATTTTCCATACTAACAGACAAATATTGTGAAAACATGAATACACAATACGGCAATATAAAGCAAATGGTGGAAAGTCTAAACAGAGCAATAATACAGGCGGCCACTGAGTTTATTCCAAGGAAAATACAAACAGGGAAACAAGGAAAAATTACAAACCATACTGGGTTGAAGAACTACAAATTTTGGAGGACAAAGTTGAAGATGCCAGGAAGACAGCAGAGAGAGAACAAACAACTGGAGCGAACATCTCTCTCAAAGCCATCTCAGTAAAATATAAAAGAACAGTAAATCAAACAGCAAGAGATTGTTGGAGTGAAAAAACAGAAAGCCTGAACTTTGACAGGGATGGAAACAAACTATGGAAACTAGTGAAAGCCATGAACAATGAAGGACCTATAAACATTCATTCATTCATTCATTCATTCATTCATTCATTCATTATGTGCCAATGCAATAAGCATGGGCGGTCATGTTCTGCCATCTCACTCGATCACAACAAACAAACAAAACAAACAAATAACAATTAAACAAGGAAATGCCTTGCTTACAGGAAAAAAAGGCTGCAAATGCACTAATGGAACACTATGCCAGTGCAAACCACATTGATATTACAACCAAACGAAAGAAAGCAATCAAAGATAAACAGATACATCATAGTAATACAGAGACAGCAGCAGAATATATGATGGCAAATCTAACAATGGAAGAAATGGAACCCTAAAAAAAAAGAAGTCACGAGGAAAAGATGGAATCACAAATGAAATGCTAATAGGACTAGGCACTAAGGCAACAAAGAAACTACTAGCAGTCCTAAATTACAGCTGGAAGAGAGGAATAGTCCCACGGGCATGGAAGGAAGCTATACTAATACCAGTCCTAAAGAAAGGAAAAGACCGGGAAGAACCAAATGGCTTTCGACCTATCAGTCTACTTAGCTGTGTAGGAAAATTAATGGAACGCATTATCAATGGCAGGCTAACATGGCATCTGGAAGAAAACCATATCTTAACACCACACCAAGCAGGATTCAGAAAGTACAGATCCACTGAAGATCAAATAACCTATATAGCTGAGGAAATAGAGGATGCCTTCTATGAGAAAAAGCACACACTAGCGGTCTGGATAGATTTAGAAAAAGCACACACT
Source organism: Cepaea hortensis (assembly GCA_963921405.1). Lineage (NCBI taxonomy): Eukaryota > Metazoa > Mollusca > Gastropoda > Stylommatophora > Helicidae > Cepaea > Cepaea hortensis. Next base: position 65,994,879 of record OY992885.1, read on the forward strand.
AGTGGTCTGGATAGATTTAGAAAAAGCATTTGATAAAGTATGGAAGGACGGACTGAAAGTAAAACTGCAAAAAAATGCATGTTTGTGGGAAAATGTACAAATGGATCAGCCACTACCTTGAGAACAGAACAGCCAGGACTAAAGTACAAGGACAAACCAGCAAAATGATGCTGTTGGAGCAAGATGTCTCCCAAGGAGGAATTCTTTCACCAACATTATTCTAGCCCAGTCAGAGTACACACATCCTCCTTTGCAGATGACCTAGCCCAGTGTTTCCCAACGTGGGGCCCACGCCCCACAGGGGGGGCAATTTGACTGTTAAGGGGGGCAATTCGAAAATGGAAGAAATCGGCTGAATATAACAAAACGGGGAGACTTGAGACTGAAGTTAACTAAATTGAAACCTGACATAAGATCTCTTTGCAGCAAGCATCAAGCGCAAGGATCTCACTAAATTTAAATAATAAATAATTACTAATAATTAAAATAATATAGAAAAATCTTTCATTAAAATTATTTTGTACTTGAATTTTAGTTCTCCATTATATGTTTTGAAAATTTACTTACTGTGTTTGCTCAATAATTACCTAGTGATGTCTTCCTAAAACCTATCATTCAAGTTTCTTTAGTGAACATTTCAATTTTTTAATATTAAAAATAATGTATATGGTGAGGGGGGGGGGGGCGTGGGGCGGGGGAGGGGGGCAATATGAATTTTAGAAAGGCTTAAGTGGGGCATGGCACAAAAAAGGTTGGGAAACACTGCCTAGTCAAATGGACATCTGAAGAATATATTAGTACAGCTAACAGCAGAATACAGCAAGCCTTATTAGCGCTAGAGGACTTGTGAAGATAAGTGAGGAGAAAACAACATGCGCAGTGTTCTCCCTCTCAAATAAAACTCAGCAACCTAAGCTGGTATTGAATGGAAAAATATTGTGCCATGAAGAAAACCCAAACTATCTAGGAGTCACCTTTGATCGTCACCTGACATGAAAGACACTGGTTGAGAAAAATCGAACAAGAGCAAGGCAAAGAATGGCAATCATGAAAAAGCTTGCTGGTACAACATGGGGAGCAGATGAGAAAGTTCTCAAGAAGTTATATACTGGGAGGGTGAGGCCAGTACTGGAATATGGCATCGGAGCTTGGGCAACAGCAGCTAAGTCAAACTTTAACAAAATAAGTAGAGTCAAAAATCAAGGAATGTGAATAATAACTGAAAGTCTGAAGACAACGCCTATTAATGAACTAAAAAAGATCACTTGTTTACAACCAATGCAGAATAGAAGAGATAGCAGAGCCCAGCAACAAGCAGACAAATTTAGAAGATTGACAGACCACCCTATGTACAACAGGTTTATTGGTTTTGGAAAGGGAAGACTGAAGTGTAGCAACTTTGTAGAAACTGCAAAACGAAAGATTAGGACAGATCCTATACTTAACATATCAACAGTCAAACCCATTTACAATGCACACAAGTTCCCAGCTTGGAGACAGCAGCAACTGCCTGAGATAATATATAGCATTCCTGGTATTGAGAAAAAGAACACTCAGAATGAAACAGAAAGAAGAAAAATCGCTCTAACCTACATAAAAGTAGCAATTGGACCCATGCATATACAGACGGATCCGCCAAAAATTCAATAGAAAATGGAAGAGGAGGAATTCTCCTAAATTTAAAAAATAGAGTGAAAAGAACACAGTCAGTGGCAACTGGAAAATTTTCAAGTAACTTCAAAGTAGAGGTAGAAGCTTTGAAAACTGCAGGAGAAATGCTCTTGATGGAGGAAAATAAAGAGAAGCAAATAGCTATCTTCAAAGATGCAAAGTCAGCTGTCTCAATACTGAAGAGCAAAAACAGCACAGAACTAGCAGACCTAAGAGCAGCACTCTATGGACTATGTCTGAAATCCAAAAAAAAGTTGTAATACAGTGGATCCCATCACATTGCAGTATACCTGGAAATGAAGAGGCTGACAGACTGGCAAAAGAGGGCAGACGACTACCTCAGCCTGACATAGACATTACCTATAATGAGGCAAAGAGGTTTATAAAAAGCACTTATAGAACCAAATGAGAATCAGAGCATCCAGACCACCAGAAAGATGATGCATATTACAAATTCGACCGAAGAGAATAAGTAGCAATCTTCATCAGACTCCGCACAGGACATAATAGGCTGAAATACCACTTGTTCAATAAACTAAAGATAGGAGATACTGATGAATGTAATTGTGGAACTGATAAATGACAGCTAAACATTTCTGCAGGAGTGCCCAATATATGCAGAACAGAGAAAGATATTATGGCCCACACCTGCTTCATTTGAGGACAAGCTCTATGGAGATATCAACAAGCTCTAGTTGACCGCAGCTTACTTTAACTACATTCAGGTTAACATCTAAAGGTGCATGAAGAAGTACTTAGACTGCAACACTTCATACCACAGGTATGTCAGTAACAAAAGCATCCCAGAGGCATGAAATGGAATATTGCTTGGCTAGCAAATCCATTACATGGAAAGTCCAAATCAAAAGCTCATTGTGTGGGCGTCATCAAAGATGGAAAAAGGTCCCAAAGGCATGAAATGGAATATTGCTTGGATAGCAAATCCATTACATGGAAAGTCTGAATTGAAAGCTCACTCTGTGGATGTTATCTGCAGACTGCATTCTTCTGGTTTCCGGAGGAACAGCCTGTGGTGAACAGAGGGCCCAATATACGGAAGTGAGGCTAAGCAGCCATGTGCAGGATGTGACGATTCCTTGGGTGAGTCCAGTACCAGAGCCTATGGCACTTTGTCAAGGCATCTCCTTGGATGGCGGGGAATGCCCATGGTCTGCCCCTGCCTTCCCTTGAGGGCTGACCGTTATGTCTTTGGCTGTTCTAAATGAGCCAGCTGGGATGGGGGAATAACAACCACAACAGTGAGAGTCAAACGTCTTACGAAACCCCCGGGAAGGTTAACCCGGTCAACAAATGCCCGCAGAAGTCAAATGTGTCGGCCCAACGGCGCAAGAGCGCAGCTCTGCTGTAAACAGGCACAACGCAATCACGTCCAGAAGAAAAAAAAACTCTGGATGAACGCAGAACAACAAGAAGTAGTATTGCTGGGTATTTTTACTGCAGAAATCGTCAGTGGCGAAGTATAACATCGTTTGCCATTCCGACACTATAATACGATGACAATTTAATTAGTACATCCGCTAACGTAGTATGCAAATTGTATTTATAGCGATCTAGACGTCACCTCATCACACTGTGACTTAGTCTTGTTCAGATTTAGATGTAGTCCCCATTTTTTTTACTTTACTTTCTTTCTGGATATGCTATCTTTAACTTCATTGTTCCACCAAGCGGTTCTTAATCTTTTGTCCTGCCCTTCTTCTTTGGTTCCACATTTATTTTCAAGTGTGTCAAGCATGGCAGACTGGAAAATTGTCCATTCCTTATCTACACTTGAGGGAAGTTCTGATGTAGCTTTTTTTATTTCATGAATGAATTAGCTTCTGACCATACTTTCCTGAAACCTTTTAATTGATCACATCCGTTGTTGCCTTTTTGTTTGTTATTTTTCTGTATGTTGAATTTTTTTTTAAAATTATAATTGGTTTATGATGACTATCAACATTAAGTGTTGAGCTAATACTCCAGTTGTCTTTATCCGTTTTGTTTTTTCACCTCTTGGCTAGGATTTTTCCACTTTGGTTTGTGGGTAACAACTTGCACATGGGACCTTCTGTTTTTTCTCCCTTCTCCGAGAAGGCTAGATATCTGATCTCACTACAGGTCAGAGGGTTGTGTGATATCATTACATAGCAGTAGTTCTTGAGGAAAATGCTCAGCAATGTGCTGAGATGAAACCTGGTAGTTTCTAAGCTTGAAGCAGACACCATAACCTCTCATCCATGCTGCCCCTAAAATCTTAACACTAAATGAAAGGAAGTGCGCATGAATTTTGTGCAGACAGACCAACTGCAGCAAGTAGAGAATGTGCTAATCCTATCTTATAATGCTGTGGTTTAGCACATGTGAAACCAACAATGTTCTGTACCCCATATGAATACCTTTTCAGATGTTGATTTTTCCTGTTTTTTTAAAGGTGTGTCTGAAACAGCCAAGAGTCGACTGAGTCGAGCCTCCAGTTTTGATACAGATTCAACCAGAGATTCGCCCAGCACACCTAGTAAACAACCAGTTCAACAGCAGCACAAGAAAACTGAACCAGAAATATCATCAGTCAATGGAAATGCAGGAGGAAATGACAATTTCTTCACCTCACTGCAGTGGAATGATGATTCTGGAGAGAGGAACCGGAATGCCGAGCCCTCAGAATCACATTTGGGACTACTTAACAATGATTCAGATGATGATGACAACTTTGCTAACCTTAGGGTGGATGAGAAATTAAATGAAGTGCCTGCTGGTTATGAGGCTATTTCTCATGTTTCAAAGACAAAGGATGACAGCACAGTAGATTTCTTCAGCAGTGAATTCAGAACCCAGGATGTCACTAACAAAAATGATGAGGTGGACCTTTTGAATATAGCCAGTGAAAAATCCTATTCTGTTGTTGAGCAAATAGACTTGCTAAACATTGGTATTGATACTTCTAATTTTGATTTGTTCAGTAGACAAGAGTCCAGTCAGAAGTCCAGAACTGCAGGTTCTCATGAACCTGATCTGTTGGGAATGTCTGCTGCAGATGAAACATTTGAACCCTTTCAGCAATTTTCTGCAGGTCCTGCAGTGACACCTACCAAACCAGACCTTATGACCTCACTTGATCCATCTTCAGGCAACACATTTGATCCATTCCAGAACTTTTCCAGCGACAGTCAAGCAGGTAACACAGCTTTTCCAGAGCAGACTAGTTCAACACAAAATATGAAACCTCCCAGCACAGATGATGATTTCCTAGCTTTCATGGAAGGTACACAGTCATCTGGCAGAAGTGCAGAACCAGACTTAATGACAGATTGGACTGCCACAAGTATCAGAAATGTCCATCAACAAACTAGTACATCTACAGCCACCAGCAACTTAAGTCCTGGTTTTGGAAGCATGCATAAAAGTGCTAGTACTGGCTCCGCTATGAATTTTAGCAGCATGTTGGACAGTCACGGAGGTAGGAGTTCACCACAGTCAGGAATGTTGGGTGTGGGTGGTGGCTTAGGTCAGGTACCCAAGAGTGATCCATTTGCAGATTTAGGTAAGTGATTTGAAACTTAATGAATAAATTAAGTGTATGCTAAACCAGTCTACACCATATAATAATAGTTTTCACATGTTTTAAGTAATATAAAACCACTGCTTCATTACTGCCCTCTTAAATGCACAAATGTCATCAGTTTTCATCTGAATTTCATTCCAGTTGCTCTGATGTACTTGTAGTTACTGTCTGTTTTGAATAAGCTTTATTTGTTGTCTTGGCTTTTCCTCTATAGATTATTGTTATAGCAGTGGTTTTACAATGGCATATTTGCTTTGATGATTATCATGAGGTATGATTGGTTTTAACAGCTTGCAGGTTAACATTAAAAATTGTGCTTTTGTTTGTACTGTTTTGAAAATAAAACAAAGTGTCATCTGGAAATTTCTTAATTGTGACATAATATCATCACCATCCAGTGCTGCATCCTGACCATATCTTGATGATGTCTGTCTATACATATCTTTGTGCTTCTAGTTCTTTTGCACTCAGTTTTTCCCTCCATTATACGTAGTTTTCAGTAGGTTGTTATGTCATTTGTTGTAGCCAAAGTACTTTGTATTTCTCATTTCAACATTTTAAAAACCTCCAACTGTTTACTGAGCATTTATGTTTCTAGCCCATACATTTAGATGTGTATCATATATCTGCAGCAGAACTGACATAAAATTGTGGTAGATTTGATTGCTGAAATGTTTGTCACAGTTTGCAAGTTCAGTAAAACTTTGTTTTGGTCTTGTTCAGCTGTCATAATATTGGCGTGTGTACATTCAGTAGTTTACCATTGTTTGATAAGGAACCACTGGGTAACTTCAATTTTTAATTTATCATTAACAGCAGGTACAGAATGACATAAATGCCTGTGTAGACTGTTTGCATATATTGAATTGTAAGCAACTATTTTGACATAATTATATTAGATTTTTACAATCTGTATAAAACCGTCAGGAGCTGTGGTAGCGCAGGCACACTTGCCTGCTGGCCCAGTGGTCATGTGTTGAACTCGTATTGAGGCAGATTTTTACATTGACCTGGGCTGCCAGGAAAACCCAGCCCAAAATGAAAATTACCTGAGAAGCAAAGGTGTCTGGCATGATTTTGACCACTTTACTTGTCAAGTGCCGACTGGTCTATGTAAAAAACAAAAATGGAACTGGCGCCATATGTCCAACACACCTTACGGCTTGGAACATTACTTGACTAATGTTATTGTGCAAAGGCAACAGATCAAATATTTATTTGTTGAGGAGCTAGTTTATGCTGAGGTAGTATAGAGGTCTGAGTGTAACATGTTGAAAATTGGTCTCAGTTTGATCATGACTGCTGTAGATTCACTGCATCATTTAGAACAGACACAGGCATAAGTTTAAGTATCTAAAAAATAAATGGGCTATAAGGCTTGTAAGTTTTGGTAGATAGACATCTCACACACAAGCAGTGTTAAGATATACTGAAGCAGTTGTGATCTGAATGTCTAAGTCATCATCATCAAGTGCCCTGCTAGCTGGCATAGGCTTTCATGGCTCTCCACAGATCTCGGTATTTGGTGTTCTGGATCAACTCTGCTGATGATATTCCTCCATACCACCGTCTCAATCCATCCAGCATCATTTCTCTTGGTCTGCCTCTGTCTCTCTTCCCCGTGATCTTTCCAGTTGTCAAGATGTTCCCAAATGCTTCTCTTCTCATCACATGACCAAAGAAAGCGGCTTGTCTCTTTCTTATTGTTGTTATAATGTTCTAGTTTCATTAGGCTCTTTCGGGCAATTGCTGTTAGTTACTCTGCCAGTCCAAGGAATTCGCAACAATCGTCTCAGGAACACATCTCAGTTACTTAAAATTCTTCCTAATTTGTTCATTTACATTCCAAGATTCACTGCCATTGTTGTGTAAATGAAGACAGTTTAGTCAGTTTGAGAAAACCTGAGGATAGTTTAACTAGACACTACCTTGTAAGCAACCATAGGGGAATTAAATATAATGGAAGACCTAACAACACACGGAGAAGAGGGTTAAAGACAGAGATGGGGAAAACATGGATGGAGACGAATGTAATAGCAAAAGATGTCTTGACGTAAGTTGGTTGAAGGCCTATGCCCCAGTTCGTGATCAAGAGCACAAGATGAAGATATTTCAGCTTTAAGGATTATTCGTGTGCATTGTTTTATGTTGATTGACTTCTGCAATATCTGCCTGACAGAATGCAGCAAAATATTTCATTATCTCATTAAAATAAAATAATTTTTCTTGAGTAGCATTTTTTCCAAGGAAACACTTGTAATAATTGTTCTTTATCTCTTCAACAGGAAACTTAGGAAATAAAAGTTCTTTCAAGGGCTCCGGATCAAACTTATCACAAAAAACACAACACACGGCAATGGGAGGAGCATCACCAGGTATTGTGTGAACAGTGAATGTATGTCAGGTGACATTTAAAGATATTACAGAAACTTGAACATGTTTGCATTTTGTTTGATGCTGAGAACATTTGGTTGATGCTTTTATTTTGCTGGCGCCATCTTGACAGACAATAGTCAGTGTTGCCATTTTGACGCTTTTCGCACCAAATTTAGTACTTTTTCAAGCCATTTAGTGCCAAAATTTTGCATTTAGTGCGGCCGCGTGAATTTGCTGCTTCACAATTTCTTTTGGTGCTTTTTTTGGGTGGGTAAAAATTACTTTAAAAATCATTTTGGGAACACTAAAAAGCCGAATTTGAACTGAAGCGAGGAAGTAAAACAGTCTTAGTACATTACCGCACAATATTCAAGTAAATTAACTCCCTTTAATACGATTTAGTTGAAGTGAGTGACTGCAACACACAGGCAATATGCAATGCGTTAAAAGATTGTTTAAACAAGAATGGACTTGAGTTGCAAAGACTAGTTGCACTCGGCACTGACAATGCATCTGTCATGACAGGTGTAAACGATGGAATATATACAAAATTAAAATCCGAAGTTCCTCATTTGGTACTAGTTAGGTGTGTATGTCATTCCCTTCAGCTGGCAGTGTCACAGGCTGCAGCTGCTTGTCTGCCCAGAGTTCATGATTAGAGAAACATATAACTGGTTTTCTCACTCAAGTCTTCTTTCTCTTCAGTACCCTCCGTATTTTAGTCTTGGCCTTCAATTACTGAGTATTATAGAGTCCACCATCTGAGCATGAATGAATATGTATATACCACAATCCTGATCACGAAAGCCATATTTCAATAGAAGTTAAAAGTATTTTACCAAGAGCGTGGGGGAAAGTACACAAGTTTGCTTAACACCACTCATGATTCAAACTCTTCTGAAGATGAACCATAAAACTTCATTATGCCCTTCATGCCTTTGTGGAATGATTCCATGATGGATAGAATAGTTGGCGGGCAGCCGAACTTCTTTAGTGTCTTGAACAGACCAAGTCAAATGCCTTTGTGAGATCGATGAAAGCAATGAAAAGTGGTTGATTTTGTTCACAACATTTTTCTTGCAGCTATATTAATGAGAATATCATACCAGTAGTGGACCGGTTCCTTCAAAAACCACACTGTGATTCAGAATAGACCTGATCTCCTAGGACTTGAAGTCTGTGCAGAACAATTCTGGCAAATATTTACCCAATAATACATATAATTGAGACACAACTATAGTTGTTACAATCACTCTAATCCCCCTTGTTCTTGTACAGTGTTATGATGCTTGAATCTGTTATATCCTGTGGGACATGTCCTTGTCTCCAGCATAGCTCTATTAACTGATGGATTTGTACACTAAGTATGTCTTGTTCACTTCTGAAAACCTCTATTGGAATACCGTCCTGACCCAGAGCCTTGTCAGAAGCAAGTTCATTAATAGCACACTTCTGTGATCTAGAGCCTCTAAGGCATTGAGGGCATCATCTGCCAGTTTGGCCTCACTTGGGTAAAGCTCCAAATAGTGCTCAACACATCTATCCTTGAAGGACATACTCCTGTCAAATGTGATTCCCAGATAAAAAGAGAGCAAACCGATCTATCCAACAATAACTCCACCTTGAAGATGCTTAGTTATTAAGACAAATACAATTATATTGAGAGCTAGACAATATTCAGAGTGTTAGATAATGATAGTCCTGCATAAGGAGTATCATATAATCACAGAAGAGCTGTATGGACAACTGCCATGCACATACTGTACTCAGCAGTGATTTGTGATCTATCCTCGAAATCATCTATCAGATGTTGCACCTCTTATTTCATTCAGACTGTGCCATTACTGTTGCATTCCGTCCTTGCCCATTGTGATGAGAACATGTAGTCGTTAGATGTTATTAGGCTCACATTAATCTGTGCATGCCTCATGTGGACATGCTGAATGCTGGTGTACCTATTACATTATTTCTCCAGCCTGAGTCATGTCTTCAATTAACCTTTTACCGGGCATTACGTCCGGACCCCGGTACAGGCAGACCGTCTGAAACCGCCCGTTACTAGTATGCATTGTAAAAACGCAATCTCTCGGCTTTCCGATACTTCCGACGGCTACTTTCACTTTCGTCGATAGCTTGGCAACATGGCCACCATTTGCAAGCGCCTACTATGAATTTGAACTGATTTTTTGATAGTTTTCGGTGTTTTTATGCTTAGTTTTTCAAAATGGATTTCGGCAATTCTTCAAGTGATAGCCGAGATTTCACTAGGTTTAATTTAAGTGACATTAAAGGGCACGAAGTTGACTATTAACCCTTTACAGGGCAGACGCTTGTCCGTTTTGTAGCCCTGAACGGGCAAGATTTTTTCAGGTTCTGTAAAAATTTCGGGTCGCGTTAGTAAAAACATCACAAACAAGGTGTTAGTCAACCGATTTTAGTTAAATAAACAACACAATGAAGGGAAAAGCATGCAGAATATGTTACTCACGTGATTGTTGCCGGTAATCCATATATGAACACAAATATTTACGAAATACGGCATGTTGTTTGTGATTTTCCGTCATCTATACGGCAATTTACAAACACATTTTCAGAATCATAATCACTTTCTTTAAAGTCCGACTCACGACTGCTAATGCAAAGTAACGCTTTGCACTGATATCTAGCTCCGATTAATAATCAACTTCGTGCCCTTTAATGTCATTTAAATTGAACAGAGCGAAATCTCGGCTATCACTTGAAGAATCGCCGAAATCCATTTTGAAAAACAGCGTAAAACTCCCAAAAACTATCAAAACAAGCCCGTAAAAGTCTGTTCAAAGTCATTGTAGCGCGTTTACAAATGGCGGCCACGTTGTCAAGCTATGGGCGAAAGTGAAAGTAGCCGACGGAAGTGTCGGAAAGCCGAGAGATCGCGTTTTTACAATGCATAATAGTATCGGCCGGAGTCGGCCGTTACGCTCGTATTTAGAGACCGGCCGGTAACGGACGCTACGCCTTGTAAAGGGTTAATCGGAGCTAGATATCAGTGAAAAGCGTTACTTTGCAATAGCAGTCGTGAGTCGGACTTTAAAGAAAGTGATTATGATTCTGAAAATGTGTTTGTAAATTGCCATATAGATGACTGAAAATCACAAACAATAACCGTATTTCATAAATATTTGTGTTTATATATGGATAACCGGCAAAAATCACGTGAGTAACATATTCTGCATGCTTTTCTCTTCATTGTGCTGTTTATTTAACTAAAATCGGTTGACTAATACCTTATTTGTGATGTTTTTACTAACGCAACCCGAAATTTTACTGAACCTGAAAAAATCTTGCCCGTTCAGGGCTAAAAAAACGGACAAGCGTCTGCCCGGTAAAGGTTTAAAGTATGCTTTCATTACTGTTCAAGTGCACATTATCTCTGGCCTGAGCAGGAACATTTCTGGGCCTTACTGGGAGCATCCAAGTATATATTCCAATGTCTTAATGGGAGAGCCCTTTGTACACATAGAACATTTCTATTTATTTATTCTGGATACATTCTCATCTGTCATACTGTGACTCATCCGCTGTGTATTCCCAGGCCATAATCAATCCTAGGTAGGAACAAGTTATTACACAAGAGTACAAGTAGCCTCTGAACAAGTATACAAAATAAGAAAAAATAATTTTGCCCAACCATGTTGAAAGGAGACTTTTCTCCTAGAAAATACTTGGCACAATGCGTAGATAGCAATAAAAAGTCTTGATTACTGACTTACCTGCTTTCACCTAGAAAAATCTCCAGAATTGGCAGTGGAATGTTAGAAATATCCATGAATTGGGGAAAACAGCACGTGTTGTAGGGGAAATGAAATATTTTAAGTTTAAAATGTTGGGATTACTGTGAAACAAGATGGAAGGGAACAGTATAAAGCTTCTAAACAAAGCAACACTTATTCTCAGGCCATGCAGAGGAAAATGTCCCTCACAGTGAAGGTGTGACCCTAATGCTATCTAAAGAGACAAATAAAGCACTAATAGAGTTGGGAGCAGTGAGTTTTGAGATTACAGCAACATTTAGAACCACCATTAAAAAAAGGGAAACATAAATGTGGCCCAATAAATGATAGGGATGAATCAGTTAGGGATTGATTTGCCAAACCTCAAAGTGCTAAAGGTAATCAAAGACATAAGAATATAAAAATGTTGATGGGAGACCTGAATGCCAAGATTATTCAGATAACGTGGATTATGAAGAAATCATGATGAAACCTGGATTTGAATGAAAATAAAGAATTATTTATCAATGTTTGTGCAGTGAATCAATATGTCATGGGAGGAAATGTTTTTCCACTGAAAAATAAATGCTTAAAGCAGCAAGGGTATCACCAGACCACAATACAGAAAGTCAGATTGATCATATTTGTTTTAACAAGAAACTGCAGTCATCTGTACATGATGCAAAAGGTGTATGTGTAGATTCAGAGCACCATCTGCTGGTAAACAGAGACTAATAAAGGAGTTGGGGGAGATGTGGTAGCACATTTGATAGCATGCTTGCCTGCCAGAACAGTGGTCTTGCACTGAAATCCCCTTTGAGGCTGGATTTTTTCACTCCCAGATTGACTCTGCTCAAAAATTTGTACTATGGAATTTCCTAGAAAGTTATGGTGCCTGACATGTTACTGACCAAATCACCCATAGAGCACCGTTTGGTATAAAAATGTGGAATGCACCATTTACTCTAAGATTATATGGGTACTTCTTTATGAATCAGAGACATGGAGAATGACTAAAACAAATTAGTAATAAACTACAAACATTCATTAACTGATGCCTGTACATAACCAAAGGACTAAACCGGCGTGATAAAATCACTCAGCGGAGCTTATGGAGGCAACTAAACAATGCCAGTGTCTCCAGAGATGAAAAAAACATGCTGGTGCTGGATAGGACCAACATTGAGAAAACTTGTTAAAACTAGAAAGTCTTTTCTTTGGCATCCACAGGGTAAAATAAATTGGAGACCAAAAAATGCATGGAGAAGAGAATTAGAGACATACGGATAATATGGGAAGGACTTTGAGAGAGCTGCAGGAGATGGCCAAAGATATAAGAGCTTGGCATCAGTTGTTTGAGGGGGTTGTGCTTTATTGGGTATTTAAGGCAGAAGAGTAAGAAGAAGACTAGCAGTCCATGGTGTACAGGCTCAGCTGCCAGTGCATCCATATATAATGTGATCAACCTTTTGCTTGTTGAGAGACTGTGATTACATGTCACTCAAAACTATTATTACTGATCATGACTATCCATTCACTACTACTTTAGAGAGGTCTGTTTTGAAATGGGGGTTACATGTCAAATACAAATGCATTGATCAAAGGCACTCTTCTTGGCCTGTAGCTGCCATTACAAAAATGCTGTCTTTGAACTGAAAAACCTGACATAACATTCTCTTATAGCACAGAATCTAAATTTCTTTATTCTTGTTGCATAAACAGTGTCTTTGCTTATTTTCATTTAATTAAAAACACTACCATCGTGTGATTTTACACTTAGAAGGAAAATGTGGATAATGGTGTGGTAGCTGGGCAGACCTGGAAATCAAACATGTGATAGATTCTCAGGCTGAGGTTTATGACACAATAATTAACATACATCAATCTATGCTGAATGGTCAATAATTTTGATGGACATTCTTGGTTATTACCGAAGATAATGGGGTGTGTCAAATAACAATCTTTCATATGAGAATAGAGATAAAGATTGCCACTGAAATGGTTTTCCAAAACTTCACATTCATTCATTCATTCAGTAGCATGTCCTTTGCAGAACCTCACTACCATAACAACCTTCCAGAAAACCTCTCGATCATAAGCATGAAGTCCCGCTTCTGATACACCCATCTGGAGATAATCCGCCACATCCAGCATCCATCTTCTCTTTGGCCTTCCTCTTCCTCTCTTCCCAGACATCTGTTCTGCAAGGCCTGGGGTCTCACCACCAGATCTCTTTCTTATTAGGTTTTCTATCATGGTTGTTAAGGTTTCTTGGCAAGGTTTGCAGAAGGTAGTTTGCCATTGTTTTTCTTCTGGGCAGTGACTTTACTAGCCGGTGGCCATAGTCATTGTCTCAACTAATGAGATCATCTGCCTATGACCGCAGAATGTAGACCATAACCAACAACAATCTCGGCTGCTCTCACACACCATCCACCACCTGTTTCCATGGCTTCACGTATTGCCTCTGACTCCTAGTCCACACACCTGAAACTTAAGAAATGGTGGCTGTGGCACGAGTGACTGTCACTTGTGGAGGTCTCAAAACTTCAGGAGCTTGCATGGATCTAATGTCCAGATCATGCAGGGGTGCACAGAAATGTGAGAACTGATATACTACCTTCAGAAACACCTTTCATTGGGACATTGAAATGGATAGAGGGGATATACTGTAGGCAATAAATGAAAACTGGGGTGCATGTTGACAGATCTCGTGATGAATCCCCTCGTTTACAGCTGTAGGAATGGGGAGAGTATAGAATAGATTCATTCCAGAATGCAAACCAACAAGCTTGCACCGGGGACAAAAGTAGCCACACCCTTTGACATCTGCGGGAGACACTGAACACATGGGTGTTCCCTGAGTGAAGTCAATTCTTCATTATAAATCATAGAAACACTTAGTTTCATTTGCTCGTTGGGTTTTATCTCTACTTGTGTATGTGTGTTTTTTTGGTTTGTTTCAAAACTTATTGTTGACATTTAGTTTATTCCACACAAATTTTCATTGCACTATGCAAACAAATTCTTAATTCATAATAACTTGGTCATGATTTTACACTGCCTTTAGTAACAAGTGTTTCATTTTGCTTGTGATTAAGTGTAATCAGAGGGATGTATAGATGTTAATTATTTGTCATCTACCATTTACCTGAACAGGTTTTAAGCCAAGTTGGAGTCAGGGGCAGGCGGGTTTTCAGCCTCCTTTCATGAATCAACAAGCAAAACTGCCACAGCAACAGTCACCACAACATCGACCGCCGGCACCACCGCAGCAACAGCAGCAAGCATCTACAAATACAAACTACTCCAGTGTCATAGGGGACCGCACTGAAAGAGGGCTAAGAAAAAACTTTGGTATGCTTAAATGACATACATTATTTAGAAAAACTTAAATGAGTTAAATTTGCAGAACAGTCCAACATTCCTTAACATATCTTTGGTTGACAGATTCTGAATTCATAATATGTTAGTCATGATTTTATACAGCCTTTCGTGACAAGTGTTTGAGGAATCAGAGTTTATATGTGGCATGCTGGGACAGCTCTAACACTACTTGCAAAATCAAATTTTTTTTTTAAATACGTAGTTAAGACAAGTATGTAATATTGAATGTCTGACCTTAGATTGCCAGGACAGATCCATAGGAACTGTGACAGGATGGATAAAAGCTATTTTCAAAACCAGCTGTTGCCTTGTCAATTTTTTATTTGTCCTGCTAAGCTTTTTATGTGACAGCAAACCAAAACACAAATTTCTTTTATACTAAACAGCTTATGGTGACATGTTTCATGTGCCCATGCAATAATGCCTACATACTTATAAATAAGGAGGCCTTTACTAAACATGTGGATGTTGTTGGAGGAAGGCTGTTTATCACTTGCTGGTGATAACAGAAGAGTGACACTGCACTGGGGTGTGGCAGATCCAGGCATCAGATGTGACCTGCATCATGCTCAAGTGTCTTCTCCAGATGCAAACAAAAATATTTGTATTGTGTGTACATGTACATTTACCAGACATGTTGGTGATTTCTCAGACGTGACTTGGAGAAATAGCACAACTGTGAAAACTACATTTTGGTATTAAAATGCTGATAGTTATTGGTACCTGAAAGTGGGATGTGCCTGCTAGTAGGAAATATACTGGAGATGTTCAAGCCAACAAATGCCAGATAGAATCACTAACACAGAACATGTGGTTTGTTTATTTTTTCAGGAGATCAAAGAAAATAGTTTTTGATGAGGTGTCCAGGGTGTAAAAGGTTATGTGTAAATGTTGCATGTGACACACGACACCACATCCAGTAGTTCTATAACCCAGATAGTGTTCTCTGTCACTAAATGCTGATTAAATGTTCCTACAGGACCAAAGCCCAAAGTGTCAGCAGATACTTTCAATGACTTATTAGGAGAACAGTTTACAAGTCGTAAGGATAATGAACCAAAAACTCTTGGAGACATGAAGAAAAAGCAGTTGGTTGAAGAAATGGACCCAGATAAGCTGAGGGTAACAATATCATCAATTTTGTTCTGTCTGTTCTATCCACCATGTGCCATACCGATAACGTGGGCAGTTATGTTCTGCCATCTCACTCGATCACCAGAGTCGTAGATCAGCTCCATGTTCCTGTCTCAACCATGCCATGAGGCCAAGCCATCCAGGTATTTGCTTCTAGGTCTTCCCCTTGGTCCGTTCCTTCGATCTTACCAGTTGTCACCAAGTTCTCCATTTCATTTCTTCTCATAACATGCCCCAAAAATTGTGACTGTCTACGTCTAATGTCTCTAATCAGTTTACGATCTTCATTTGTTTCTTGAAGGACTTGTTCATTGGTTTTTCTGTCTGTCCATGGTATTCTTTGCATTTTCTTCAGAAACCACATTTCCACAGCCATCAGATGTTTTTTTAGCTTGACTGCTCATTGTCCATGCTTCACATCCATACAAAAGTACAGGTTCTATGTAGCACTTCAATACTCTTTTTTCTCGTTTCAATTGATATATTTTTATTGGTTAGTATGTTTTTCATCTTGCAAAAGGCTACCTTCACAATGGCAATTCTTGTTCTAATCTCTTCAAGGCATCTCCCATCAGATGTTACGACTGTAGAGAGATAACTGTATCGATTCACTTGCTTAAGAATATGCCCATTTACTCGTATATTACATTATGGTATTTCCTTCTTCCCAGTGACGACCATAATCTGTGTCTTCTTAATATTCAGTTCTAACCCTAGTTATTCATTGTGTGCAACAACCGCATCTACTAAATATTGTAGGTCCTGCTCATTGTCAGCAATCAAGACTGTATCATCTGCATATCTAATGTTGTTGATGTTTGTTATTGATTGGGGAGTCTCCGTGGCAAATGGTCAAGCCGTTTGACTCAGGCTCTGAAGGTTGTGGATTCGGTTCCGGGCTGCGTCCTTCGGTTCACGGGGGAAATTTTTCTGAGACTCCTGTGGGTCATCGCTAGAGCTACAGGGTTCGTGCTTTGTGCGATGCTTTCCACGCTGCGGAAAGAGACCGAGCCATATGGGATAAAAACCCGGTGCAATAAAGTCGACCCTGTTGACTTTTAAGCGACTTTTTTTTTGGGTTATTGATGTATCGTTCCCCGATGTTGATTCCTTCCATATCTTCTATATTTCTGAAAATATTTTTACTGTACAGGGAAAAAAGAACTGGAGACATTACACATCCCTGTCTCACACCTCTTTTAATAGGCTGATATTGACCTATATCGTTATCAATTCTGATGGCAGCTTGTTGTTTCCAATATATGTTTTTCACAAGTCTATGGTCTTTTCCATCAATTTGTAGATCTTCAAGCATCCTTACCATGTCAACATGTCTCACTTTATCGAAAGCCTTTGTGTAGTCAATAAAGCAAAGATATAGATCTTTGTTTACTTCTATAGAATGTTCAATTACTGTTCTCAGTATATACACAGCATATACTGTGCCTTTGCCTTCTACAAACCCACATTGTTCTTCTCCTATTTCGGGTTGTATTTTCTTCCTAACTCTTTGCATGATAATTCTCAGCAGAATCTTCGTGATGTGGCTCATTATATTAATTGTTCAATGTTGATCGCATACCAAGGCTCCTGATTTCTTCGGGATTGCAATAAATATAGAATTACATCATTCAGGAGGTATATCTCCAGTATTGTATATTGCGTTCAGCAGTCTGGTGACTTGGTCTATTCCATATTCTTCTAAGGCATTGATCATTTCTGTTGTGATGTTATCTGTACTCAGGGTCTTGCCAGTTTTCATATGGTTAAGAGCATTCTGAACATCCATCTTCAAAATTGATGGTCCTTCATTATTCCAATGATCATATTGTTCTTCTCTTGTATCATAAAGGTCTTTCACATAATCTGACCATGCATGTAAAATCTGATCTTTTTCTATTATGATTTTGCGATCTTTGGTTTTTAGGCAACCCGTTGATGTGTGTGTTCTTTTATTAGTGGTGGTATTCGCGTAACCTTTTTACTGGACATCGCTGTCAACATCAGCATCTTTCAGCTGATTGTTGATTTCTTGGCAAGATTACGCTCAGTAGGTTGCCATTGCTTTCTGAGCGGCCGGCTCTTTATCCCGCAAGTCATCAAAGCGGGTAAAACTGCTTCCAATTCTAGCGCGCTGCAAGACCCTGCGTGGATAAACGGGATTACGGAGAAAGTTTGTAACCCCTCGGCCAGAGAGACCGGCTCTTTTATTAGTAAGGGCCTGAATTCTTTTGTGCATTAATTTGGTATTCCAGGTGTTGTGATGGTTTTCATTTTCCTTGCAATTTTCCTCAAGCCATGTTTCTTTTGCTTTGCATAGCTTCCTTAATTTTCCTGTGAATCTCTTCATATTTTTCCTTGTTATTTTTTTAAATTTCTTCTTACTTCCATGAATTTTAAGATGTTATCCTTAATTAATTAAAATACTATCGCTCATTTCTTAGTTTGAAATAATCATGTTGATTTTTAATTCATTTGTATATCAGACTGCAAGGTAGTTTAGACGATAGTGTTTGGTTCATCTCTGTAGTGCAAAATATCATATACGATCTTTCATCTGCCAAATTGTTATTATTGTTAGATGCCTCCTTCTAGTTTTTACTGAGCTTCCATAGTGTTTATTGTGTCATTTAGACAATAATACATTAATAAACTATGTTTGAACAAATATGCAAGATTTTATGTTTGGGTACTTAGAAATAATGAAACCCTAATAGCATAGTTGTGCACTGATTAATCGACACATTGGTCTATGGTTTAGTCACTAATTGTGACAGGACAATACAGATCTCAAGCTTGTAAAATGGTAGCAGAGATTTATCTGTAGGCATGACACTGAAGCACAAATTACCTGCAAGTGTCATTCAGCCAGCAAAAGATATGGGTCTATCAACACATCCACAATGTCATAATGCATGTGCCAAGTAAACACGCTTGTTACTTTTACACCGCCAGATATATCAGAATTGACCCAGGAAGGTTGGCCTAATGGCGCAAGAACGCAGCTCTGCTGTAAACAGGCACAACACAATAACGTCAAAAAAAACTCCGGATGAACACAGAAGAAGAGGAAGATATCGGAATTGTTCTAATGTTGTACTTTTGAGAGCATGGATATAGACTTACAAATCACTAGACTGTCTATTTGCAACATGTTGTATTAGATTATGTTTTTGTTTTAAAGCTTATACTTGTTGGTGCTGAATGACATTGAAATATGTTTACTATCTTTTTCTCTTTAATGAATATGTTTGTTTGTTCATCTTACTGAGTAAATATCCCTGTTTTACTGTCTGTTTAATATATTTTACTTACCTGCAGTTATCTCCTAAAAATGGAGGTAGTGCTCAATATTATTGCATAAGTTGTTCATTGCATACAACTTATCACACTAAAGGGGTTTGCTGTCTTCAGTGTTGGTCTTTGTGTTGAGAATATCTAACTGTTTGGCATCTTTTTAGTTTGTAGAGTTTTAGCATATTCACTTTGACTTGTATTATTTTCATGGGTCTTCGATATCAATCTGACTTCCGGTCCCCAGCATGGCGGTTAGGCGTTGAACCGCTACAGCCTCTGGAGTATTTATCTTTATGGCTGCTATTTGCATTTCGCATTTTCCTCATGTTGGACTGGTAGTATATGGTTCCGTCACCCTGCTACTGAGTGAGTGCGTGTCGCGACTCTGTGAGCTGTGATATTCACGTTGAATGCTTCTACATGTCCACTTTTGTTTGCACAGTGACCTGCATGTTCGGAACAATGGCTACCAGCTGTTGCTGAATTGACTGATTTGCCTTTTCGGTTCACAAGTGCATTTTTCAGGAGACTCCTGGGAATCGGCGCAGGAGCTACGGAGTTCGTGCTTAATGCGACGCTTTCGGGGGGTCGCCCTGTGGATAGAGACACCATTGACAACATTCAACGGTGTTGGAGTGCAGAATGTGTACCTATCAAGTTATAACTTTATCATTTGCTCTTAGTAACATTTATAAATGTAGGAGTGCAGCAACCCCCAAGCATTCTATGGACTATCTTTCACATCTTCGCTAACACAACCTTGAGTGGCATGTGATCTACTCACATACATCATATCAGTGAAAGCAATGGCAGCTCGCATTTTTTGTTAGCTGTATTTTTATACTATTGTCTTTATCTGAACGCAGCTCTCTCCACCCAGAAACACTGCATCCACCTCATCTACTAGACAGTTATCATTCTCACAAACAGAATCTCCTGTTGTCCCACCCTAGCCTCAGCCTGTCCCATTCAACAGACATCATGAATGACTTCATGGCAGCAGTCATTGTTATTGCTGGACAGTTGGAAATCATTTTTCTTGATTCAACAGACTTCATTATCGCACATACTTTTTGCCATGTTTTCTAACCTCATCAATTTTACATCTATTAAGACAAAAACAATCATCTAAGGGATCCATCTTCAAGAAACCATAAATATGTTTGTCACAAGTGCTCATCAAATTATTTCAAGTATGTTATTCACTGGTTCAACTTTAGTTAGCCAGTAATTAGTGATTGGTGTTCAAAACTGCTCAAAAGTTGAATGTCGTCTGCTGTGAGGTAGTGGTAAAAAGTTGTTTTCTAGACAGGTTATCTGAAGTGTATCCCAGTGATTAATAGCCACATTCACAGTGTCATGCCAATATTGCAGGTGATGGAGTGGACCAAAGGAAAAGAGAAAAATATTCGTGCCCTGCTGTGTTCACTAGGCTCAGTTCTATGGGATGGTGAGGAACGGTGGAAACCAATAGGCATGCATCAACTAGTGACACCTGATCAGGTGAAAAAGATTTACAGAAAGGCTGTGTTGTCTGTGCACCCAGATAAGGTGAGATATTTGATTTAAAACAGTGTATTCCCATAATGAATTTAAACACAGATGAAACCTAACAAAATCTTGCACAATTTAATGCATCTCGTCAGGTGCATACTGCAGAGTTATATATCGTATGAAGTCAATAATACTTCAGCTGAAACATTTAAAATATATAGTCAAAGGTATTGTTTGATGCTCCGCATTTGCACAATACCCATGACTGAAAGAGAGAGAGAGAGTTGCCATGGCATAGCTCAACTTATGTTTTAAACAGAAATCTGCATGTATATCATGTGTCCAGCAAAACACAAGCTGGATATAAGTCAAGTTAGCAAAGGTGCCATTACATGCCTTCAGGCATATCTATTCTTACAGGTCAGTGGGCAATCATGGACCATGTGGTCAGTGTCATATATATTCTTATAGATCAATGGGCAATCATGGGCCATGTGGTCAGTGTCGTATATATTCTTATAGGTCAGTGGGCAATCATGGGCCATGTGGTCAGTGTCGTATATATTCTTACAGGTCAGTGGGCAATCATGGGCCATGTGGTCAGTGTCGTATATATTCTTACAGGTCAGTGGGCAATCATGGGCCATGTGGTCAGTGTCGTATATATTCTTACAGGTCAGTGGGCAATCATGGGCCATGTGGTCAGTGTCGTATATATTCTTACAGGTCAGTGGGCAATCATGGGCCATGTGGTCAGTGTCATATATATTCTTATAGGTCAGTGGGCAATCATGGGCCATGTGGTCAGTGTCGTATATATATTCTTATAGATCAATGGGCAATCATGAGCCATGTGGTCAGTGTTGTATATATTCTTATAGATCAATGGGCAATCATGGGCCATGTGGTCAGTGTTGTATATATTCTTATAGGTCAGTGGGCAATCATGGGCCATGTGGTCAGTGTCGTATATATTCTTATAGGTCAGTGGGCAATCATGGGCCATGTGGTCAGTGTCGTATATATATTCTTATAGATCAATGGGCAATCATGAGCCATGTGGTCAGTGTTGTATATATTCTTATAGATCAATGGGCAATCATGAGTCATGTGGTCAGTGTTGTATATATTCTTATAGGTCAGTGGGCAATCATGGGCCATGTGGTCAGTGTCGTATATATTCTTATAGATCAATGGGCAATCATGGGCCATGTGGTCAGTGTCGTATATATTCTTACAGGTCAGTGGGCAATCATGGGCCATGTGGTCAGTGTCATATATATTCTTACAGGTCAGTGGGCAATCATGGGCCATGTGGTCAGTGTCGTATATATATTCTTATAGATCAATGGGCAATCATGAGCCATGTGGTCAGTGCTGTGCCAACTGCCTGACATTTCCCAAGACATTTCTTGGCACTCATTTTAGGCTTGGTTGACCGGGGAACCATATAAATTTTCTATATTCGAATCCACCTCAATACGAATCAAACCCCTGACTGCTGGAATGGCAGGTGAGTGTCTAGTCACTACACTGTCACGGCTCCCATGCTGGACATACTGAGATAAAACTGTAACATTATTATTAAAGAACAGAACAGTGCTGAACATGATCATGTAACAACGTTATCATTATTGTTACAGAATACCGACCAAAGCTGAACACTAAGATAAAAACTAGAATTATTGTTGCAGAATACAGACCAAAGCTGAACATTAGACATAGAATCATTCTGAACATTTCTTATATGCAATCTGTGTAATTATTGTTGTAAAACACAAACCATTCGCTAAACATTTTCAGATGAAAACTGTATCATTATTATTGTGGCTGAAGAGCAAAATGTAATATCTTATATATCATATTGTCTTTTTCCTCTTCTTGTTCTACTCCATCTAAGTTTTGCCTTTCAGGGTCAGTTAAGAAGTGACATTTGGTAAGAGCAATGGTGTGTGCTTCATACATGGTGGTATTTGTAGCCTCAGATATTCTACAATCCATCATGTGCGGGAATGACCTCTTGCTCTGTTTTCAAGTTCTCTGAGTGCTAAAACTCTTTTAAGGGGTATTGCCTCTGGATAATCTTCTTCCATGGCCAAACCATCTGATTAGTTTTTTTTTTATAGTTTATTTGTATGAAGGTGAGCTATTAAGACCTTTTACATTTTACTTGAAGAGAACTTAGTAAATTTAGAGAAGTTAAAAGAGGCATTAGATAAGTGTGTATTTTGTCACCTAATCTTTTTCACTATTTACATCAAAACTGTTAACATCTTAAGGGAGTTACAATCAGTACAAAATGTACATGTTTTGAGATGTGCAGATGTCAGTTTTGGTAGCAGTCTGAAAGTAGTCTTCAAATTCTCTTAGACATTGTGGTGGAGGAAAGCGAGAAGAAGGAACTATCATTAAATATTAGCAAAACTAAATGTATGATTGATCTGGTCGAATGCCTGCACAACCGTCCCTCAGCTGCCTGCCAATGACATCTCTTAATCTCTCCAGAATCATTCTGCTTAGCACTTTCCACAGACATCATTCCTCTACAATTTTTGCACTTAAGCAGGTTCCTTTCCTCCCTGGCAATCCCACAGATACCCCTCTCCATTTTGCCTACACCTCCTCAACCTCCCACTCTACTAAATAATTTTTGCAGCAATTCAGTTCAGCTTCTACATTAGATTTACCAGCTTCTGCTAGGATGTCATTTGTACCAGCAGCTCTCCCATCCTTTAGAAATCAGATAGCTTTACTAATGTCTTCTTTAGATGATTTAACATTGTTGACATCCAGCACTACCTTCAGAGGCTGGACATCTGAGATATCTTACTTAATAGCTGATGGTGATCTCAATCTAAATTTGCTCCATTAAAACTTGTTACATCATGCAGAATGTCATTTGTCGCGTCTTGACCTCTGATTAGTATGATATCATTTCTTTGGAACTTGACAGAGGTCGGAAGGATAGTATCTTTACTCTGCTGAATTAGTCTTGCTGAATTAGTCTTTTGCTTTGCTGACCTGCTATCTAACTTTAGCAGTCTCAAGTCCTCCCACCTGCATCAAGCTTTCCGGTCTTATTTATTTGATGTTGTTCAGGGGTTCTGGTTTAAGTTTGATATAGTTAGTTACTAATATTTGCTTGTTAATGTTGTTACTGCCCCAAATTCCATGTAGACAAACCTTTAATTCCTTCCTCCTCATTCTGAAATCACTAACAACACACTGATTTACTAAAACACTTCACAGGAGACCAAAATGTTTCACATCCTGTAATTACTGATCAAATCAGGAATGCAATTCACAATCAGTAGAAATGCAATTCACACTCATTCAGAATATATGTTCCTTAAAAACATATTCTAAAATATTCTATCACTCAACATTCGCCCTTTGGCAGTGTCGCTTGCCATCGCCCGCTTGGCTTTCGATCCGTCCTATTCCTGTAATGGTTTCTACTCGAGATACCCCTTTAATTGATTGATTGATTGATTGATCTAGGAACCAACATCACAGCATTCGGAGCATTCAATAGGCACTCCGTCCCCATCCTCAGCAGCCAGTGAAGAGTTCCAACACCAATAGTACCAGTAGTAATCTGATTATATGTCCGTCTCACCTTTCCTCTGAGCGTCGCACTTCGGCCAGATCCCCTCGTCACTCCTCGCTGCCTCATTCTTGCCAGACCATGATGATCCATTTGCTCCTCCGAGATGTACATGTGCTCCCACAAGGCCGCAACCACGTCTGCCTTGTCATGCATCAATACTCCACCAAGTTTTGCAGAGCCAGCCAATCTGTCCGCCTGTTCATTCCCCAGTACACCACTGTCAGAGTCCTAACTATTGGCTCCTTCTAGCTCACTGGACTTGGACAGGCAA
Organism: Cepaea hortensis; assembly: GCA_963921405.1. Lineage (NCBI taxonomy): Eukaryota > Metazoa > Mollusca > Gastropoda > Stylommatophora > Helicidae > Cepaea > Cepaea hortensis. Next base: position 66,019,436 of record OY992885.1, read on the forward strand.
ATTACAACATCTACGACACATATATTAATAACACATGAATGCAATCGGAAACTCGCAGGAGCTATCTCCTGAACACCCTTTATTACAATATACTACAGGCTGACAACATGGTCGCACTTCACGCTCACACAATCGTTCAACACAAGCAGCCCAACGCTTGCTCACATGGGCGATATTTACACTGTCGCCCGTATGACCATTCGCAATCACAGCCTCACATCATCCCGCACATATCACAGTTAGTACATTCCTCGAATATCAATACACAACGTTCATCTCCATCTATCCGTCACAAACACTATCGTTCTATCTTTCTATCACTCTCTAGATCTCCACACGTCCGTCTCTATTCGCTGTCTCACACACTCTCTCTCCGTCCTCCTTGCCCTTCCCACATCACGTGGGTCTGTTCACGGGCTTCTTGCTTGACCCTCCGTTAGCCAAGCCGTGATGCCTCCTACTGCCCTTGACCTCAGCTATGCTTACACTGACTCTCGCTTACATACCTGCACTTACACTATTACTTACATATAAGCCCCTGACACTCTCCCCCCGCACAAACAATGTGGCACTTTCTCTTGGAAATGTGACACATTCTGCTGTTGTTACTCTTGGTACATCTTTTTAAACTTGTCAGGGGATTGTATGATCATCAGTATACGCTTGCGTCCCTTTTTATTCTGATCTTTTCCGAGATTAACTTTAAATATTGTTCTCTCTTTTTCAGTAGTGAGGTTTCTCTCAAGGTTTTGTCATGGTCTGGCAACTGTTCTGGTTGGGTTCACTTTTCATACCTCGTTATATTTTTCAATCCCCACTCCGTGACATTACATTCTGTTCATGTTTCGCAATCGATTTACTGTGCATTATCATCTCATAGTTATTGTGGCTATGCTGGTTTAAGGATTCTCCATTGATTCATGCCTCGAATAAGGCTACAACTTCCTCTTACAGCATTCTTAAATTTTCTCTCTATTCGGACGTGGTCCCCCTCGTCTCTATTTAATGCACCCTAATCGATTCTTTATGAGCACGCTATGTCACTGTTGTGGTCATGGTTCGAATATACTTCATGTATATAATAGTCCCCCTTACCTCTTTTTATGTCAGACCTTGACTTGTTTCCCTTTTTGGGTACACCTCGTTTACTGTTCTGGAGAGTTATTATTAATCTCTTTGGTTGGTACAACCCTGTTGGTATGTTATTTCTTGTTATGATATTATGATGTTAATTTTGTACCATTATTGCTAAGCGTCATTCGTCGGGTTATCCACCATACGCGAAAGCAAGTTTGGTAACACTTGCGTATTGGGATTGCCAGGCGTTGATTCTCAGCATTACCACTTATACTTTTCGCCACTATACTTACGCTCATATGTACATATCACATTCTACAAATACAAAGTATTATAATAATAAAATTAGACATTGGATGTCATGCAGTTAATACATTTACAATAAACTGTTCATCATCGCTGCCTTTATGCATGTATAGGATACTGTTCTTGTCCTGTGAAAGTTATGCACACAGAATTAAATTATCAGTGTTCAATGTTCATTGCGGTGCTGGCATGTTTGGCATTTCTTCTTTCTGACCCGATTATTGACGTATTCTGTATATCCTGATATTGTCTTTCCTTCTGTATAGTGATTACAACTTTTCACCAAGTTTGGACAATTTGTAAGTCCGTTCTGTAAAATTGCTGGAATTCACACATGTAAAAAAAATGGTGCGTCTGTCTGTGACTGTCTTTGCCATAGTTTGTAGGTTGGCATCTGGTTCATTACTGATCACTGGAAATGAATGTCTGTACTTGTGAAGTTCTTGTCGTTGTTAGTCGATGTCAAAATTTGGACTCTGTAGATACTCGTTTGAACCAAAGTCAATATGGGTATAGCTTACTGTTAGATACCTGAAATCACCTGTTGAGTCTTACTGTTCTGTCGATGAAACTTTTCGTGTTGAAGGAACTTTTATGTTGGTCTATACAATGAAGTGTGCTAGTATCATAGCGCTGGAGTCGTACAGCAGACAAGGCAACTCTGGAGTTACTCGATCTAAGGATATAAGGTGGGTTACGGTTAAAATTAATGTTTCGACTGGTGGGTATTTACAAATTTAATGTTGAGATCATTTTGAGTGCTATCTCCAAACCTGCACTCGTACATGTGTGTATACATCCAATAGTTCAAATAATAATAATAATAATACACCATGTATAGTTTTGAACTGTAATCATGTATGTTTGTACATTTTTCTGCAATTTGTGTATATTTTCCAAAATATGTAAGGTACTTTATTGCTGATTTTTGTCAGTAATTCCACCGACTGATGATTTATGTTGTTCAGCATAAGTATGTGTCTGAGTTGATGTGACATAGTATCAATGGTAACAATAAACTTTGGTTAACCAGTACTGACGTAAGTATCAGAGTTAGTTGGTTTGTCATGAGTAATATCATCTGTGTTGCGTCATGATGATGTGTGAATAAAACTGTTTGTGAAGTCATTTGTTTTGTATTTACCATGAGTAATGCGAGTAGAACCATCCATTGTGTGCACTTGGGCCTGTGTGTAGTTAACAGTGGGTACAGGAGGTATAGCAAGTAACCTGATGATTTGTGATCTTTTCTCGCTCTTGTGAAATGCTTGTTATCTGTACTTTCTTTTCTTTGTTGATACACGCCAGTTTCTGTTTTTTCTTGTTGTGAGATGGTAATCACGTTGGTATGGTGTGGTACTTTAGTTTGTTCATCATGTTGTTGTATGATGAGTGGTGTAGTTAAGGCAGTGTTTGTTGTGGTGTTAACTTTCTGCCGTGTCTGGGTTGTGGACTCTGTGTGGTCTATTACATTTAATACATTTCCAATTAATAAATCACAGCGTGGATTGTCTAATAATGCGCAAGTTACTCTGCCTGATAGGAAAGGTGATTTTATATTGGCCCATGCCATAGGATATTTCTCTATTGTCCCTGAAACAGTTCTGCAATAGATGTACTCATCTAGGTAGTCTTTAGGATCAGCTAGGGTCTTCCGAAGACCGATAAGACAGGACCCTGTGTCGCGTACACATGTGCATACTGTGTCATTAATGTATCCCTCATGGACTGTTAGCTTTCCTACCGATAGTCTGGAGGTTTTGTTCATTTCCTCACTTTCTTGTTGAGTATTGCCCTCTTTAAATAAGGCATGAGGCTGAGTGATATTAACGACATTATTGAAATATGGTACGAAGTCTGTTGGGTAAAACTCATTCTGTTCTGAATTTGCAGTGTTTGGTCTTGTTTTCGTCTCTGTGATGTTTACTTTTTCTAAGTTCTTTGCTGAACTGTCTGTTGTAATGTTTATGGCTGCATTTGCTTTTGCTTTCTGTATTCTTTTTACTCCTTCACATTCGAAACGTCTGTGGCCATACGCAAGGCAAAATTGACATTTTGTTCTATATTTCCTTTGATTTACCCTCCCCAGTTTTTGTGCTATAATAGTATTTAGGTATTCTTGATAAGTGGGATTCTTATCGCATATTCCATTTTCTGTATGCGGAGTGCTACAATGTTTGCACGGTACTGGTTTTGTTTTCTGTGGTTTGTTTAGACACTCTGTGGATGAAGATGCCGTTGCCCTTACAGTACTCTTCTGTTGAGTGTTCTTAACAAGGTTCATACTTTGGTTGTAATATTCGCGGCATTTTTCTAGTAAATTTTTGATAGGCTCTGTGTTGTGTTCTTCTAAATATTTTGCGCATTCGGCTGGGAGTGTTGCTTTAAGTTTTTCTATTAGGAAGAAGTCTAATGCTGGCTGATCATTGTTTGTGTCTCTAATTTCAGATATTAGCCTCCTGTACCTGCCTTTTATTTCTTCTATATAATGGGTAAACGACATGTCTGGGACTGGTTTCAGGTCTTGTAACACTAATATTAGGGTGTCGAGGTCGTTTAAGTAGTTTGATAATATGTTTGTTTTGTAATAATCATAGTCTTCCCTTGACATATCTGGTATGATCTCTTGCAGATGTCTGTTTCGTATTGGTAAGGATTCCCTATACCATGTATACCATCTATTTTTTTGAATTTTGTAGTCTTGCATTTTCTTTTCGAATTCCTGTGTCCATTCGTGGATTAAGTTATTTTTCCTATTTCTGTTTACAATTAGCTTCAAGTCTTTCTTGAGTTGAGACTTTGTATCGTTTAAATAGCCCTTCAATGTTTCGTAATGTTTTGTGCACCAGTATCCTACTTGTTCCGGAGTCCTTGCATATTCTAAGGCTAATTCTTTGAGGTCGTCACATGAAGTCATTTTGGACCTGGTTTAATTTCTAAGTATTTAATTAATATATTGATATAGGCTATTTATGTTTCAATAGAGCCAAATATAACTTGTTTCTTATTCTGACATTATTTTATGTTCATTAATATTCAAATCTACTAATGATGGTATCTATACAAGGAAATCAAAGAATGCAGATTTGGGTAATTAGCAATCAAAATTAATCAACTTATCTTTATCTGCTGTTTACTCGAACGCTTGATGTACAGGAACGTGATTCTCGTGCTGGTTACAGTTGACCTGTTCTGGTTACGTCGGTCGCTTTGTAGAATTGAAACCTGCTGTGGAAAGAAATGATGTTATTTTCGTTCTGATTTTGTTAACAAATCTCCGATTTACAATTTCTTATAGATCTTATGCAATCGATCTTCTTCTTTAAATAAGTAGCGTTCTTTTATGCATTTTACTTGGGTATGTGGTTCGTGTGTACTTCTGACACCATTATACCTGTCAGAGTCCTAACTATTGGCTCCTTCTAGCTCACTGGACCTGGACAGGCAAATTACAACATCTACGACACATATATTAATAACACATGAATGCAATCGGAAACTCGCAGGAGCTATCTCCTGAACACCCTTTATTACAATATACTACAGGCTGACAACATGGTCGCACTTCACGCTCACACAATCGTTCAACACAAGCAGCCCAACGCTTGCTCACATGGGCGATATTTACACTGTCGCCCGTATGACCATTCGCAATCACAGCCTCACATCATCCCGCACATATCACTGTTAGTACATTCCTCGAATATCAATACACAACGTTCATCTCCATCTATCCGTCACAAACACTATCGTTCTATCGTTCTATCACTCTCTAGATCTCCACACGTCCGTCTCTATTCGCTGTCTCACACTCTCTCTCTCCGTCCTCCTTGCCCTTCCCACATCACGTGGGTCTGTTCACGGGCTTCTTGCTTGACCCTCCGTTAGCCAAGCCGTGATGTCTCCTACTGCCCTTGACCTCAGCTATGCTTACACTGACTCTCGCTTACATACCTGCACTTACACTATTACTTACATATAAGCCCCTGACAACCACCATGCCCCGGAGAAAAGATCCAGGCGATGCTTGCCACCCATGACCTCCGAAGTGAAGCAAGCCACTCTGCACGAAGCATGCCTGTCCTCACCTTCTTCAGCATGCTTTCTGAGTCAGTCACAATCACAATGTGTGTGTGTATCATATTCTCGATCCAGCGGAAAGCTGCAGTGACCGCCTCCACCTCCATTCTTAAGCTAGATGTTGTGGTATCATACACCAGGCTCTCCTGCACCAAACGTCGACCATTAGATTTTGCTAAGAATCCCCAGGCACTTCTCCTACCTCTCAATACTGAACCATCTGTGTAGACAATCACATCACCCGGGCGAGCATTATCCTGAATTCGTTGCTGGATTTCCACTTCCGTGGTCCCTGCTGGCCACTCCCTGCACTCCCGGCTCATTGTGATTATAACTCTGCACAAGTCTGACTGCTCCGCTAGCACTCTAACCCACTCCTTTCCTTGCCTAATGTTCTCCAAGATGCACGCATGTCTGATCGTATCCTCCGTCTGAGTCATCCATGATTCCCCTCTTATCAGTCGCTGACTCTTAACTGCATCCAGTGCCTCATGCAAAGGATGATCTGTGTCTGCAGTTACTCTGAGGTATGCCGTCGCCTGCATCACTTTTAGCCTACCTGCAACAGTCGGCAAACCAAGGATGTAATGCATACACACTACTGGGATGTCGCTTGTGCATCCCAGAATGACCCGCATAGCTTCGTTCTGTATGCGCTCTAACTTCACCAGCTGACTCTTTGAGACAGTGAGCAGTCCTAGTCCATAATCAATCACTGAGAGGATCAAGTGCTGGTATAGTGTGAAAAGCATTCTCTGCTCTGTGTCCATTGCAGCCATAGTTTTAAATGCATTGAGTCCCTTTTGAGATCTTGTCACAACCGTCTCCACATGGTCCTTGAAGGACAGGCTCCTGTCAAATGTGATTCCCAGATACTTCAGTTTGTTCTCTCTGTTGACGTTTCTACCATCTATCGTGAGGCTTGAGACATCAGCACTCACAATCCTGTTGTCCAGAGAGCACCACAAAACAGCCGCCTTTTCCGGGTGAATGACAGCACTCATTTCAGTGCAACTGTCAATCACTTTGTCTACTGTTGCCTGTATCTCCTGGGCTGTTTGTACCCTATCTCTCCCCTGCCTATATGCAAGAATATCATCTGCAAATGTTAGTATCCTTCTAACCCCTGGTGCTTCTAGGTTTGCAGTCTTGCTCGTAAAAACGTTAAAGAGCACAGGTGAGATTGCAGATCCCTGTGGCAGTACCGGGGTTAACATATGTGGCTCTGAGGTCCATGCACCCAGATGGAGAGCAACCCGACGAGAATACAGGGCGGCTGCTATCCAGTTCACCAACCAGGGATTGACCCCCTTCTCCATCAGTGCGGTCGTCAAAATATCATATCTAACTCTATTGTATGCATCCTCGAGATCGAGCGCCGCCGCCATCGTTTCCTGTCTACTCTGGAACCCCTCATAGACGTCAAAGGCAGAAGTGGCTGCATTTGACCAGGTATCTTTTCCTGGCCTGTAGCTCCCCAGATCTCTTGGAAGAAGCTTCCCCCCTTTCCAAAAACTCTTGCAGCTTGACAGCGACTATCTTCTCTAAAACCTTCCCAAATGTATTTTGAAGGGTGATGATCCTAAAGCCGCTAAGCTTTGAATGATCCTTGAATGGTTTTGGGAGAGGGATGAGATAGCTGTGCACCCAGTCCTGCGATACTGATGCTGTCCTAGTGCTCTGGTTAAAGCAGTCGATCATCTCCTTCAGGTCTGCATCGCTCAAAGCCTTCATGTGGCCATACCTAACCCCATCGGGCCCTGGTGCCGTGTCTTTTGCCTTTTTCAAAATATGTTTGACATCTTCAGCCTGTATGATGTCTTCATAATGCATATTCTTCATGGTGCCAGATAACTCCTCTCTAACTCCATCCCTGGTGTCCGCATCATTATGATTGGTCTGCTCTAAAAATCTCTGGAGAAATGCCTCCCCTTTCTCTGTGTCTGTTGTCATGCGCACACCATCATCTCTATAAATTGTTCCCACTGTCATAGGCCGATCTTTTCTTTGCATTTGTCTGTGCAGCTTTCAGAATTTCGCAGTGTTTTATCACCTCCAATCTCCTTCTTGAAACATTCCCATTTTGCGTTTTTGGCTTCTGCAGCACAGCGCTTGAAAACCTCCACCTTATCTTTCTTGACATTTTCTGCTGTATCCACTTCCTCTCATGAGCTTCGAGGTGTCTGTCGCACTTTCCTTAGCTGCTTCACTGCAGCTCGCTTTGCTTTCCAAGCATGGTCTACTTCTGGAGTCCACCATGGGGGTTGCAAAAGGGAGTTTTAACAGTCCTGTTGCATGCCTCTTATCTGAGACGTCCAAGAAGGCTGTTGGTCCACTCATACCGGAAGGTCTTGCGCGCTTTCCCAGCCTTAACTTTCCTGGATTTAGAGATCAGGACTGAACACGGCATGTGATCACTCCCATGGTCATTCAAAACAGTCCACTTTACATCAAGGACTGATGACTGGGAAACAAGTGCCAAGTCAATAGCTGTGTCTGCATCGCCAGGCCTCATTGCCATTCTAGTCGGCCTACCATCATTTATGCAGACCACATCAGAGTCCACCATGGCATCCGCAAGGGCAATTCCCTGTCGGTTTTCTCCACTACTGTCCCATTCTCTGTTCCTCGCATTGAAGTCTCCACATATGAGTAGCCTATCACCTGATAATTCCTCCAATTCCTTAAGCCAGTCCCAGTATTCCTTTCTGACAAAACAGTCCACTGTGGCATATATGTTTATGATGTTCCAACTTAAGCCACCAATCTCCATTTGTATACCCTAGACCTCTCTTGCACTGTGATTCCACTGGCTCAAGTCTAGTACCACATGCTTCACTCCTTCCTTCACCAGTAGACCTTGTCCATGTCTCTTCTGCCCAGTAGTGTTTATATAACTGGCGTACCCAGGACAATGATATTTGTCTGTATTTAGCTCCTGGAGCATGAGGATATCAAAATCATATATTAGTCTCTCCAATGCAGGACCTCTCTGCCTGGCACTATGACAGTTCCAGTATCCCACTCTTACATGGTTGAAACCTAGTCTCTCCACTTTTCGTCTTGTTCTCCTGGCACCTGCCCTCCTATTTCTATGCCTTCTTCTCACACCATTTCCTCGACTCCTCCTCCTCACTCTCTCTTCGCTAACCTCTGAAAGATGTGTCAAGTGCAGAGCTCATGCTCCGTAGCTCCGGCGACGATTCCCGTGTTTAATTAATTCCATAAGCAAAGTTTGGATATTGCAGGAAATAACCGGTCACCCTAGTATTGCCTGCTTGCTAGGGAAGAGGCAGGGGATATGCCACAGGAGTCCATACGCCTGGTGCCACCCCGAACGCCTGCCAGACGTCCAACGTTCACGACCAGTTTACCCGTGGCTATCTAGTTCCTCATCATGCCGACCCATCTTGAACTTAAGGGTTTATATTTGGAGTTTTCCGTCTCCTAGATAGACTGCTGTTCACAGCTAACGGGTTCCACCTACTTGGGGGAGGGGTTAAAGCGCCCCTGACTTGCTTGGTAGGCACGTCTCCGAGCATGTGAGGTATTTTCTAAGGAAATCAGATCCAACCCTGAGATCCCGCCTTGCCCTCTGTGCCCACCGCCAGTTGGTCCGCGACTGCTTATTGGGTATTCGCAGCTAAACTCCATATCTAGAGGTCATTCCACGGTCCACCACCTGTGGGCGCGCTGGGTTGGGGATGGTCGCCCCAGTTTTACTCCTTCAAGAATATTCTCAACTCTTCCATTCAGTCACTGCGTGCCAAAGCATGTTGTACAATCAAAACTGACATGAACTCGCTAGGTTCCTGTCATTATTTCCTTGTATCTACATTTCTTGCTAATACAGATTTAGTTTTCTGTAATATGGTCAGGTGTTTTGTTGTTTTATTGAATTGGGCATCAATTCTTGTACACATAAAATCGAATAGACAATGATAACTAACTACAATGTGTACAGTCTGCTGAGGCAGAAAATTATAGATACAAGAGATGACTGACTTCCTGGGAACAGACTTATCCTCTGTCACTTTGGCTGTAAACATTGGTGCCAGGAAGACTGCCATCTCAAACCCTTCATAACAGGTCACTCATGTGTTTCTACATGGGACAATCTCACCTTGTTGGTATACCCCACCCTGATCCTGGGTTGTTGATCTGATATCTAGCCTCGGACAAGGGTTAAACAAACTTGGAGCATCCAATGCACATGCTAAAAATCCCACTGCAGTTGGAAATCGAAAACTGCAGGCTGAGTAGGAAGCTGCACAGACAAATACTGGTTCTTTTAATTGGAAAAGCTACCCACAAAACTTGTGTGGCGTGTGTGATTCTGCTGCATACACAGTTGGATCCTGGCTGGTGCTTCAGAGTTTGTGCACTGGGCTGAGATTCTTTTTGTGTGATCTTTGGGAGGAGAGTGGAGCTGGAGCACTTATTAAGATAAAATATGTGAGCTATGAAAGTGATCCATCACAAACCAAATCACCTGACTACATGATAAACTGGTGTTGTAGAACAAGTTGTTCAAGGACATGAAGTGCTGCCAATTTCACTTGATTAGAAATGCTGTCATGTGGAATGAATCACATGTTAGAAGTGCTGTCAGGTGGATTGAATCACATGTTAGAAGTGCTGTCAGGTAGATTGAATCACCTGTTAGAAGTGCTGTCAGGTAGATTGAATCACATGTTAGAAGTGCTGTCAGGTGAAATGAAATGTTGAATCACATGTTAGAAGTGCTGTCAGGTAGATTGAATCACATGTTAGAAGTGCTGTCAGGTGGAATAAATCACATGTTAGAAGTGCTGTCAGGTAGATTGAATCATATGTTAGAAGTGCTGTCAGGTGGAATGAATCACATGTTAGAAGTGCTGTCAGGTGGAATGAATTACATGTTAGAAGTGCTGTCAGGTGGCATGAATCACATGTTAAAAGTGCTGTCAGGTGGCATGAATCACATGTTAGAAGTGCTGTCAGGTAGATTGAATCACATGTTAGAAGTGCTGTCAGGTAGATTGAATCACATGTTAGAAGTGCTGTCAGGTGGAATAAATCACATGTTAGAAGTGCTGTCAGGTAGATTGAATCATATGTTAGAAGTGCTGTCAGGTGGAATGAATCACATGTTAGAAGTGCTGTCAGGTGGAATGAATCACCTGTTAGAAGTGCTGTCAGGTGAAATGAATCACATGTTTAACAAAAGTGATTTCAGATGGAATGAATCACATATTAGAAGTGCTGTCAGATGGAATGAATCACATGTTAGAAGTGCTGTCAGATGGAATGAGTCACATGTATATTGCTTGTGATTCAACTGTAGTAAACTGTATAAAACTGTTCATTTCAGCTGATGGATGATCCTAATCAACCTCTGGCCAGGATGATTTTCATGGAACTGAATGATGCCTGGGCCAAATTTGAAGAGGAGGGCTGCAAGCCATTATATTAATCCTTCACATTGTCTTATATCATGTTCGAGTTTCTGTACAAAATGGTTGCAGTGATGTATGTAAACCTGTGTTATTTGCCAGGCCAGCTATTAAAGATTACAAATGAGATTTGTAGTTATAGATGAGCTCTGGCCATTTCTAGATAATTATTAGTATACAATTTTATTTATGCCTTATATTCATTGTATTTTCAGTGTCATTTATTGTATTTGTTTATTTGCCTTTTTGTCATTCATTTATGATGCCAGCATATTTTAAATGAGTAAACTCTTTGAAGTATGGAGTGGAGCTGTTTGTCTGTTGGATGACAAGCAAAGTGTTTGGTTTTGGCTTTTATGTTTATATGAGAATTCTGTCAGAAGCTGATGGGTGCCATTTGCTGTCATTTGTTAGTAATGAATTGTAAGTGTATTTTACTTTGTTGGTGCCATTTTCTCCCATGATTTCTGGTTAATTCTAGCCTTCATAGACAAGGATGATGAACTCTGGTACCGTGTACACAATAAAAATCACCTGGAATTCAAAAATGAACCAAAGAGTAGGTCCTGAAACAGATATGCTGAAGTTGGATGTGTTCTCTCTCTCTCTCTCTCTCTCTCTCTCTCTCTCTCTCTCTCTCACACACGCTCACACACATGTGTGATTGAAGACATGATCCATCTGCCACAAAACAAAGAATCCAGCTCATATTCTTATTCAAGACATTGCTGTAGTCAACAGTGGGTTCATGAAATATTTGTTTTGATGTCTTCAGTTTACTGTGCTTTACAAGTTCAGACCATACATGAACCTTCATTCTTATGTTCACATAATAACCTCTGTTGATGACACTTTGTACCAGTTCCAGTATCTGCCAGGAGTGTTTTGTTAGACGACTGCTTGTCCAAACAGTTGCCACACTGTGTACAGGCCAGGTGTTTTATGTTTTAGTTCTAACAGGTGAACAACTTTTGTCCTACCTAACATTACACTACATGAACCCAGAAAAAAGGTTTCACCACACAATATCTGTATTGCTCATAGATTTCATACACAGGGCAACCATGTTAACTCTACATGATCTCATGGAAGATGCCTGAGAATTAGCTCATATTTGTGGTCACTTCAAGGATTGAATGTCAACTCAGGATTGAGGCCTGAGAATGAGCTCATATTTGTGGTCACTTTAAGGTTTGAATGTCAACTCAAGATTGAGGCATGAGAATGAGCTCATATTTGTGATCACTTCAAGGATTGAATGTCAACTCAGGATTGAGGTGTGAGAATGAGCTCATATTTGTGGTCACTTCAAGGATTGAATGCCAACTCAAGATTGAGGCGTGAGAATGAGCTCATATTTGTGGTCACTTCAAGGATTGAATGTCAACTCAGGATTGAGGCGTGAAAATGAGCTCATATTTGTGGTCACTTCAAGGATTGAATGTCAACTCAGGATTGAGGCGTGAGAATGAGCTCATATTTGTGGTCACTTCAAGGATTGAATGTCAACTCAGGATTGAGGCGTGAGAATGAGCTCATATTTGTGGTCACTTCAAGGATTGAATGTCAACTCAGGATTGATGCATGACAATGAGCTCATATTTGTGGTCACTTTAAGGATTGAATGTCAACTCAGGATTGAGGCATGAGAGTGAGCTCATATTTGTGGTCACTTCAAGGATTGAGGCGTGAGAATGAGCTCATATTTGTGGTCACTTCAAGGATTAAATGTCAACTCAGGATTGAGGCGTGAGAATGAGCTCATATTTGTGGTCACTTCAAGGATTGAATGTCAACTCAAGATTGAGGCATGAGAATGAGCTCATATTTGTGATCACTTCAAGGATTGAATGTCAACTCAGGATTGAGGCGTGAGAATGAGCTCATATTTGTGGTCACTTCAAGGATTGAATGTCAACTCAGGATTGAGGCGTGAGAATAAGCTCATATTTGTGGTCACTTCAAGGATTGAATGTCAACTCAGGATTGACGCATGACAATGAGCTCATATTTGTGGTCACTTTAATGATTGAATGTCAACTCAGGATTGACGCATGACAATGAGCTCATATTTGTGGTCACTTCAAGGATTGAATGTCAACTCAGGATTGAGGCCTGAGAATGAGCTCATATTTGTGGTCACTTCAAGGATTGAATGTCAACTCAGGATTGACGCATGACAATGAGCTCATATTTGTGGTCACTTTAATGATTGAATGTCAACTCAGGATTGAGGCGTGAGAATGAGCTCATATTTGTGGTCACTTCAAGGATTGAATGTCAACTCAGGATTGAGGCCTGAGAATGAGCTCATATTTGTGGTCACTTCAAGGATTGAATGTCAACTCATGATTGACGCATGACAATGAGCTCATATTTGTGGTCACTTTAATGATTGAATGTCAACTCAGGATTGACGCATGAGAATGAGCTCATATTTGTGGTCACTTCAAGGAGTGAATGTCAACTCAGGATTGAGGCTTGAGAATGAGCTCATATTTGTGGTCACTTTAATGATTGAATGTCAACTCAGGATTGATTCGTGAGAATGAGCTCATATTTGTGGTCACTTCAAGGAGTGAATGTGAACTCAGGATTCAGGCGTGAGAATAAATAATATGGGTTTGTCATGTGACAGTGTGGTCACATTTCATTTTGTGGGCCAAGAACAATCTCTCCCTCACTTTGACACACATTGAACCCACATGTGACCGTGCTGGTGACAGTAACAGCGCAGTTCTTATCAACTTCAATGGTGCGCCCCCCCCCCCCCCCCCCCCAAATCCACCTATATTGAGAGTACTGCAAAGTAAAATCATGACCACTATCAGAAATGAATATATTATTACAATTAACCTAATGTGCATGCCTGTCTATTACTTGGGGAATCATATATACTGGCTTAAATCTATCTGTATACACTATTGTTTGATGTAAAAGTGCTTCCTGGCACTTGTTCATTATCATCTGCTGGTTACCTGTAGTGTTCATGAGTTTCAATTGATATGGGGTTTGAGACATATTTTATAATGATTCTGAGAATTGAATCTGCATGTTAATTATCTGGACATACTAGAACATATGTCTTCTTATAATATGTTACAAAATAGAAAGTACTGTTGTTTACTGTTCTGAATATTTCATGATCACATAAAGTATAGTAGATAATATTGTTTTAAGGCCTTCATTCCTTGTATTCCTTCATATGAAGATGGTATATAATAATATATCACTGTAGGAAGTCAATCCTCATGTCATCATTTGCCATAGTCCTGTTGATACAGGTTGGGGACATGGCATGAGATGTATTAAGCACGGTTGACAGAAGGAGACCGTGCGATGTAACCTATCACGACATTGTTGACAAACACATGAAAAGTAGGCTGGACATTTTAGAGTCAGTCAGACTTGGACTTCGTTCGGTGTTGGACCTAGTCCTCGTCAACAGAGCAACGGCTACAAATTAGAATTGTGATGTTTAGATATTGTTTGTACATTTCTGAACTCGTGTATGAAACAAATGATGATGTTCTCGACAGCATCTAATGTATCATGTTAGTGCTTGCTTGCTTGCTTGTGTTCGTTGGCTTGAGCTCCAACGCGAAGTCCTGTATGTCGGATGAAGGCATCCTGTTGTCCAACATCAGTGTGATGTCATACAGGACCTGAGTTTTGCGTGAGTATCCGTTGTCCCATGTCTGGCTTACTGGTGTGCAGACTGGTGGTTCCTCGCCGTACAGGCAGACACTCTCCGACTTCGGAGGAATCGGTGATCCTACTGACTTTAGCCAGGACCCCGAAGGGACCTGTTGCCCAGGACGCTCGACGAGGACGCGTTAATAGGTCTTGGCCAGTATATAACCCGGCCCTGGTGCCTTGGAAACACCTCTGCGTCCCTATCATGTTAGTAAAATAGACTGTGAAAAAACTATGCTGGTGTCCTGTTCAGCAAGCTATGTTGAGTCAGTCTAAGTTGTTAGCGTGTGTAGACTGTCAGGGCGCAATGACCATCAGAAGTGGCAGGAGAGATGTCGACAACATCAAGAGTAAGCAGCTCTAGAGAGATCTACGAAGCACCACTGAAATATCACAGTAGTGGTGCATCACGAATGAGATTGTCATCCAGTTATTTTAGCGCACATGGCCTCTGAAATCTATGTGTTGTACAACCAGGCCATGTGTAAACTAGCAAGCGTTCCCTGCCAGCAATCATCAAAGTAAAGAATGCCATGGGAGCTGAGAGAAGAAACGAGCATATCAAGATAAACTCCATGGCATCATTGTCAGGAGGCTCAGCACAGACTTAGTTAAGATAAATAAAGACATGCTCGTTCACAGCTAGTGTTTTATCACATTTCAAAACTATCAGTTGTTACTTGAGGTCGCTGACTGACTTGCCAACTTGAGCAAGTTGTGAATGAAAAGATCCGGAGCTGATAATATTGGAAACTGAGCTTCCCATACTCATCTGTGTATTCTGTTTTGCTGTATGGTAATGAATCTTGGAATGTGAAAAAAAGAAATTAAGACAAGTTTAAAGGCAGCAGGCTTGTGGTTTCTGAGATAAATGTTGCAAATAACTTTGACAATCCAGAGTAACAAATTAATACCTGAAAAGGGCTAATAAAGGCGGAACACTATATGCAACTATAAGAAAGAGACATGATTTTAAAAAAAGAGAGGCATTGGAGACGACAACGGCAGAAAGATCAGCGATAGTAGAAGCGAACTGAGAGAAATGATGCTGATTGGTCTAAGAGGAAAATCATCAATAGAATTGATCTAGAACATCAATGACTGAGATCTGTGAAGAGAGGCATTAACATCTACTTCATCTGGTGTAGCACATGATAGCACCCAACCATCAGGATTACCTAGTCACTAGAGACCTTGGTTCCTGGCTGTGTGATCTGTGTAGCTTGGAGTTGTACAAACAAACAGCCATATGATAGACCAAGCATCCCAATAGCCTAGTCACTAGGGATTATAACTGTGTAGCATGAGATTGATGGAACATATAGCCATACAGTAGACCAAGCATCCAGAGTTGGGTCTGTAAATGATGGTAAGGAAGACCACACCACCTCATAGTCCATGTGCATTCCTACAGAATTATCTCCTTTACCTGGTAAGTGTATATCTGATACCATCTACTTTGTTGATATTGTTAGCAGACACATTGTGTCTAATCGCACCCATTTGCTGCAGATGGTAATGAAGCAGTTTCAAGCGCAGTGAAAGCAGTTTGTTCTGTCAGAAGTTATGATCTAATTTCAAGTGTCACCTCATATTTTTAATGTACCTATTTAGCACTTGGCTGTATAATGAAGTTCTGACAGTTCAACAGGTCATTGGATATGTTATTTGTTGGCCAGTTTTCAGCATTCCCAGTGTATAGTATCCTTGATATGTGTATATAAAAAATATGGAATGACCTAATTGATGAAAGTATGTACCATTCTATAGCCTTTACATGTCAGCTGTGGCAAGTGCTCAAGGGACGTGAGCACATATGGTTTGTAAAACAGATTACCCCAACATCCCACAGTACAAGTTGACTGAATGAATGTAGATAGGTAATTGAACATGCCCATAAGTGCCCCGTCTCCCTTGGCAGGTAGGAAATGTATGGGTGCCATCCCTGTCACACTCTGATTGGATAGACATCTCAGCATGTCCATTCATCTTGCATGTAGCACTTCTTGCGGTGTTGTGCACATTGGGAGCTGTGGCAGTGACTATAACTCTTGTATGCTGGCCCAGTGATCATGTGATGGCATCCCTCTCCGGGCAGTGATATGATTGTAAAATGGATGTCAGCGCCCAGGTCCAGCCAGCCTACATGGGTGCTAGCAGATCAGCCTGACAGTAAAGATCTCTCTCAAATGCCATTTGGTCTATACAAAATAGTCTAGCACGTATAGCCAGGTCCAGCCAGCCTACATGGGTGCTAGCAGATCAGCCTGACAGTAAAGATCTCTCTCAAATGCCATTTGGTCTATACAAAATAGTCTAGCACGTATAGCCAGGTCCAGCCAGCCTACATGGGTGCTAGCAGATCAGCCTGACAGTAAAGATCTCTCTCAAATGCCATTTGGTCTATACAAAATAGTCTAGCACGTATAGCCAGGTCCAGCCAGCCTACATGGGTGCTAGCAGATCAGCCTGACAGTAAAGATCTCTCTCAAATGCCATTTGGTCTATACAAAATAGTCTAGCACGTATAGCCAGGTCCAGCCAGCCTACATGGGTGCTAGCAGATCAGCCTGACAGTAAAGATCTCTCTCAAATGCCATTTGGTCTATACAAAATAGTCTAGCACGTATAGCCAGGTCCAGCCAGCCTACATGGGTGCTAGCAGATCAGCCTGACAGTAAAGATCTCTCTCAAATGCCATTTGGTCTATACAAAATAGTCTAGCACGTATAGCCAGGTCCAGCCAGCCTACATGGGTGCTAGCAGATCAGCCTGACAGTAAAGATCTCTCTCAAATGCCATTTGGTCTATACAAAATAGTCTAGCACGTATAGCCAGGTCCAGCCAGCCTACATGGGTGCTAGCAGATCAGCCTGACAGTAAAGATCTCTCTCAAATGCCATTTGGTCTATACAAAATAGTCTAGCACGTATAGCCAGGTCCAGCCAGCCTACATGGGTGCTAGCAGATCAGCCTGACAGTAAAGATCTCTCTCAAATGCCATTTGGTCTATACAAAATAGTCTAGCACGTATAGCCAGGTCCAGCCAGCCTACATGGGTGCTAGCAGATCAGCCTGACAGTAAAGATCTCTCTCAAATGCCATTTGGTCTATACAAAATAGTCTAGCATGTATAGCCAGGTCCAGCCAGCCTACATGGGTGCTAGCAGATCAGCCTGACAGTAAAGATCTCTCTCAAATGCCATTTGGTCTATACAAAATAGTCTAGCACGTATAGCCATTGCACCTCAAGGCTTGAAAAGGGGTCCTTTATGTTTGTTAACAGTCTGCTGCATCATTACACAGAAGTTCAGCCCTGATCAAGCACTATTGAAGATTGTGAACCTGAAAATTGCCTGCTATAGGTATTCTAGAAGCCTACCAGTCTGCCCTTTCATTGCCATGGACTCCCAAAGGCATTACATCCATCAGTTGTCAAAGGTTTGTCGGGCTATCAAAAGACACCTCTGAATTTCACAGCCATCCATTTGTTTACCTTCTGTATCATTGACCAGAAGTCAGATGGTACAGTGATGAGCAAGAACATGGCATGGTTTGATGGACAAGAGACCCAACATACATTGCTTGGCTGCGATTGGTGTCTCCTATGCACCCCAGTCATCACAGACCAGCCTTGGTCATGGATGAACTCTAGCCGTACACAACACTGTGGTCGTGATAGTTCAAACAAGATGTATAGAAGTCTTTGTTCCATATGAGCAGCGACCTATGTTTTTAATTGCTGTTAATTAATCCTTGCTAAGATCTTTATGTTGTGTCGTCAGACTGGAATGTTTAGCATAAGCTTCAGTCAAATGTACTTATTCCTTTTTAGTGTAGTCTGCCTTTTCTTTCAATATTGTGTCCATTTACATTGATGATGGAAAGATTCATCTTTGTGATTATTGAGTTATTTAGCAAACTACCATAAGAACTTAGCTTTGTTCAAAACTGCCCTCCAAACTTGAGTCTGCACACTTTGAGGAAACTGCCTCATGTCTTATTAATGCTGTTGACCATTTCACTCTTATGAACCTGTTCTATATGCCAGAAAAATCATTTGTGAACACTGGTGTTCTTTCTAGGCCATGTGGTTGTATGCAAATTACAGTCATCTAAATATTTAATAGATGAGTTTGAGCGATGGTTCCTGGGGTAACCCAGGGCATATTCACTGAGGTTGTGATGACCAACCTCCCAATCGAAAGAAATCATTAATTCAGTCTGATAATCATACATTCCCATCCCATCTTCTCAGACATGATATCACAGTCTCTTAGTCCACTCTGTCATAAGCATTGTCAGGGTCTAGTATGACAGTGACTGTGTCTTACTTTCTCTGGAACCCTTCACTTACAATGTGCGTAAAAGTCCCTGCATTCCCTCATGTTATCTTCTGTGATCAGAAGCTGCTCAAAGTAATTGACAGGACCTACATGCTCTCTAGGTGGCGGAAAGCAAATTTACTACTTTCTCTAGCAGTTTGGTGTTTACATTCTGTAATGTTATCTGAAAGTGGCTCACATTGGTTGGGCCTATTCTAGGTTTAGGAATAATTGTAAGACAGCTATGCAGCCAATCTTAAAGAGTACCTTAGACTGATGTAGTTCCTTACTGCTTTTTGTATGGCTGTGTCACCAGATTGCTTAATGTGATGATATTGGATGCCATCTGCGCATAAATGCATGAGAAATGTACAACTGAAACACCACAGTGGCAGATTTACAACAGTAGAATGTCCATGTCTCATGAGAAAACAGTACTTAAATGTCAGCATATTTCATTCTGAAATCTGTCAGAGCAGGGACTATGTTAAAAATGAGGAGTTTAAATGACATTGTTTTTCAGCAAAAGAAACTGTAAACCAGTCTACTTTATTCATTACCATTTTGGTGAATATGTGTTTCTTGTACATAGTTTAGTTGAAAGTTTTTCAACTGAAGTTACTTAGATGCTAGTTACATCATGTGCCATAAGTGAGTGTGTGATTCCTACAAGGCCATGTCAACACACATCGGTTGAAACAAACTTTAAATGTTCTCAGAGACACATCTGAGAATTTACACTTGACATGAGATGAGGCAAATAGGTGAAGATGAACACTGTAGATAAAACTTGTGTCAGGAAATGATGCATATAATGCCTACTTAATCTCATTCAGCATGTATTTTGTACATATTGAGTGGGAATGTTGTCAAATCAAATTACTTGTACTAGCATGTTTCAGCACCTGTTCTTGTTGGTGCCATGGATGCCACAGCTGCTGCATATTCTTGCTGGAACAGTCCTGCTATGTTACATGGACACAGCCTTGTCAGTGGCAATCATTGTCTTACATTAGTGATATGTTGTTATTGTTATAGTCATTTGTTTGTGTGATGTCCGCTACATTAGACATAGCTGAATATAGCCATTGAGAGTTGTCTTCATTTACAAAAACGAGACATGTGGTTACATGTTCAATTGCTAGTATTTCTTCTGTAATGTTGGCAAAAGTGGACCAATATTAAATTACTGAAGCTGTTAACAGATCCGTAGTACAATATATGTCCGTGTTATTTCACTCATACAAATGTTAAAATTTCATCATATGACGTGTTGAGCTACAGGCTGTAGTTGATGGTAGAAAATTGCTGAATGCATGACCGAGCTCAGTTGTCACAGCAAGTTTGTAATTGATTGTGACAGTGCTAGTACTCAGTCTCCTCTCCCCTACATGTCCTATCTGTTTAGAATGTAGAATAGGTAGATAGATGTGAAGTTGTTCAGGTATGGCTGTTTCTAGGATTCTTCTTACAGTTTATAAATAAATTGCTGATAATAGCAAACATGGAGTATGCTTGTCAAATACACAATTTGTTGTTTAATGTGAATTATGAGAGGTTTGTAATTTGTTCATGTACATGCTGCTGTTTTGTTGTTACCATCAGCTGCTGGCCGATAGAAACAAGTCAACTGACTGCAGTGAAACTGTCCAGATAGCAGGCTACAGGATAATAGATCAAAGTATGACTAGGTCAGTGACTTAGCTTGTGATACAGCTACAAAGTCATCTTTGTGGAAAGAAAACAAAATAAATTGGGGAGCACTGCCTGTGTGCTGTGATGTTGATCCGTTGACTAAACTAAACCAAACTAAGCACATGTCATCACGTTGCAGACAAACACGGTGACATAAGGGGTTTAAAGATGGCCGCCCCACTTATGACATGCACCATCATTCTGTTATCGGGTTTTGATCGGTGAAGGTGTGAAATCTGTAGAAATTCTTTGGCAAATGGTAATGCATGCGTGTTAGTCCAGCAAGTATATGAGTGGAGTGAGAAGTTTTAACATTCTGTGACAGACTGTTCATGACCAACTCAGGCACACTGAGTAGAGACCCCAAAGTCGATTATTCTACAGGAATCCAAGCACTTTATTGACTCTGGAGAACTTGTATTGAACGCATTGGTGACTACATCAAAAATGATAAATTTTTTCTTTCCTTTTTTCAGAATATATTCACCCAAACAAAAACATTTAAGGTTTTCATTTGAAGCACCCTCGTGCATGACAATATTAATGTGAATATGCAGAGAAGTAAATGAGTACAAAATGGGAGTTTTAAAAAACCAACATACAAGCAGAAAATGCAACTTAGTAAAAGAAAATAAGTCAAGTGTGGATGACTAATGAAATCTTGAGCAAAATGATACAAAGAAAGAAAGCTAAGGATAAACATTAGTAGACAAAGAAATGTTTCACATGTTATTGGCTTCTCTAGCTGCTAAAGAAATATGGATTCAGACAATATGTAAGGAAATAGTAGAACTAGAAATAAAATGTTGTTGTTTGTCCATCAAGAATGATGATGACCATTCATTTCATCCAGTGGGGTTGAAGGTATGGAGCCGTGGGTTCTAAGATGGCTAATAAGGCCTATTTTGGCTCGAAATGTTCTTTGACATTGTGGGCAAAGAATGCTTTGACGTCTCTGGAGGAGGATTTCCTGCAGTGGTTTTTCTGTCCTGCCTTTTCTTCACAGCTCTTGCAGTCCTGGTTGCCTCGCATATGACTGCACCTTTGCGTAATGATGCACGCCACGAATTTCGGTCTCTGGCTGCAGCCTCCCAGGTGTCATGATGAATTCCAAAAGCATTCAGTGAAATTTTCAGAGTGTCTTTAAAGCGTTTCCTCTGGCCACCTTGGGAGCGTTTACTACAACGCAGTTCGCTGTAAAAAATTCGTTTAGGGAGTCTGTGATCTGGCATGCAAGTCAAGTGACTAGCCCAAGGAATCTGATTCTTCATCAGTAGAGTGTGGATACTGGGCATGGATGCTCTTTCTAGGACTTCAGTGTCTGGAATCTTGTCTTGCCATTTAATCTTCAGTAGCTTCCTTAGGCAGACTGTGTGGAAGTGGTTTAATTTCCTAGCGTGTCGCTGATAAAGTCCAGGTTTCACAAGCATAAAGCAGTGTGGATAATACAACTGCTTTGTGGACTTTTAGCTTTGTTTGCAGGCTTATTCCAGTTCTGTCCCATACATTCTTGTACAGTCTGCCAAAGGCCGCACTGGCCTTGGAGATTCTTGCATTCACTTCGTCATCAATTGTGGCAGCTTGTGACACAGTGCTGCCAAGATAGGTGAATTTGTCCACAACACTTAGTCTATGATCATTCACTTTGATATTCGGCACAGTGTTATTATTCACTGGAGCTGGCTGGTACATAACTACAGTCTTCTCCAAGTTTGATATTGAGCCTAAAGTTGGCACAGGCATGTGAGAAAGCTGAAACATGTTGCATGTCCGCCTCTTAGTTGGTGTATAGAGCGCAATCATCAGCAAACAGGAGCTCTCTGACAGTGTCGCTGTTAATTTTGGTTTTAGCTTTCAGCCTTCTGAGATTGAATAACTTTCCATCCATATGGTAGTTGATGTCTATTCCAATGTTGTCGTTCTCGAAGGCATTCATCAACATGGCTGAAAACATGAGGCTTAACAGTGTTGGTGCCAGGACAAATCCTTGCTTCACTCCATTGGTGACAGGAAAGGGCTCAGACAGATCACCATTTTCCTGAACTCTTGCCTGCATGCCGTCAGGAAATAGCCGCACTATTTGGACAAACTTTCGTGGACAGCCATATTTTGCCATAATCTTCCACAGTCCTTCTCTGCTGACTGTATCAAAAGCCTTGGTACGGTCAATGAAAGTGGAGAACATTTTGCAGTTCTGTTCCTGCCATTTCTCTTGCAGCGAAAATCATGTCAACAGTTCCACGTTCTTTTCTGAAGCCACATTGACTCTCAGGAAGAAGACCTTAATCAAGATGGGCTGTGAGGCAATTGAGAAGAATTCTGGCGAGTATCTTCCCTGCAATTGAAAGCAAGGAGATGCCTCGGTGAGAAATAAAATACAATACAAAAGAAGTGCATGAAAATAGATTTACAAACAAGAAAAATCATGATAGTGGTATCAGAGGTTAAAAGGCAGAAATTATAGTTGATAAATTTGATACAATAAACAGATGGACAGAATACACAATAGATTTATTCTAGGACAACAGAAGTAACAAACAGAAACTATGTAACATTCATGATGGCCCAAGCTGAAGGCTATCAAGAGGGTGAAGCAAGGAACTGCTATAGGTCCTGACAATATTACAACAGAAATAAAACCTATAACTTTAGCATTGACACAATCACAGAAATATGTAATGACATCTATCATACTGGATACATCCCCAAGAAGCTGGAAACACCATTTTCATCATATTGCCCAAGCAAACAAAGGTTGTTGATTGTGAAGATTACAGAAGTATTAGCCTAATGAGCCATAGAACTAAGATACTTCTCAAGATTGTACAAGAATGAATTACAAATAAAATAGATTAAGTAGCTGAAGAACAATCTGATTTCTGTAAAAACAGTTGCGCTAAAGAAGTCATAATTTGTTTAAGGATGTTGACTGAAAAATGCATAGATGTACAGAAATATGTTTATATATACTTAATAGCAGTAATTAAAATGGGACTTAAAGCGGACAATTATGAACAGATCTAGCTAGGAGTAAGACAAGAATGCATTTTGTCGTCTGATCTCTTCTCATTCTACAGCGAAGTAATGAGAGAGATCGAAGAGAGGCCAGGAATTTTGAGTTGGAGGATATAAAATACACAGTTTGCACTATGCAGATGACACGATATTAATGGTACACAGTTTGCACTATGCAGATGACACAATATTAATGGCAAAAAATGCAAAAGATCTACAACTTGTAGACATTGAATGCAAAACAAGGACTTTATTTGAATATTTAAAATAAAACAGAAACAGTGTTTATATCAAAGAAATAGATGACACCAAAATGACACACAAACAATAAAAAGGAAAATGCTTCACAAAGTTAAACAAAGTAAATACCTACGGACAATTATAATATCAGATAGAAGAGGCACGACAGAGATTGAGAGTAGAATCCATCCATCCATCATGTGCCATGCCGGTAAGCGTGGGCGGTCATGTTCTGCCATCTCACTCGATCACCAGAGTCATGGATCAGCTCCGTGTTTCTGTCTCGACCATGCCACAAGGCCAAGCCATCCAGGTACTTGCTTCTAGGTCTTCTCCTTGGTCTGTTCCCCTCGATCTTACCAGTTGTCACCAAATTCTCCAATCCATTTCTTCTCATAACATGCCCAAAGAATTTTGACTGTCTACGTCTAATTTCTCTAATCAATTTACGATCTTCATTTGTTTCTTGAAGGACTTGTTCATTGGTCTTTCTGGCTGTCCATGGTATTCTTTGCATTTTCCTCAGAAACCACATTTCTATAGCCATCAGATGTTTTTCAGCCTGACTGCTCATTGTCCACGCTTCACATCCATATAAAAGTGCAGGTTCTATGTAGCATCTCAACACTCTCTTTCTCGTTTCAATTGACATCTTGAGAGTAGAATAGGGCAAGCAAAAGCTACATTTCAGAAAATGACAAGTATCTTATGCAATAAGTCACAATCATTTAATGTAAAAAAAAGAGAGTGCTCAAATGTGATGTAGAACCTGTTTTGCTGCATGGCAGTGAATCGAGGAACGTGAATGGACAAATTAGGAAGAGCTTAGAAGTTTAGTGGTTCCTGTGACGAATGTTAGGAATACATTGGACTGTCAGAGTAATAATTTCCTAGAAGAAGCTAATGAAACTAGAACAAATACAAACAAATAAGAAAGAGACAGTATTATTTGATAAGAAAAGAGGCATTCGAGATCAAGAAAAGTGATGCTGGATGGACTGAGGCAATGACGTGGAGGAATATCATCAATAGAGTGAACACCAGGGACTGAGATCTGTGGGGAGACATGATGCGGGACACGTAATGATACTTCATAGACTACAAGAATACTGTTCACACAGTACAACATGAACAACTAACTGCCTGCCTTTTTGATATAGGATTGGATGGAATCAGACTTAGTAACGTATACTGGGGACAATTGGCAATAGTTAGCTACTATAATAATTATCCCTCACGCGTGATGTCATTTAGCCTTTTCAATTCATACACCGAAAGCATTTTTAAACAAATTGCTAAGATTTATCATGCAAAGAGTTAGGAAGAAAATACAACCTGAAATAGGAGAGAAACAATGTGGGTTTGTAGAAGGCAAGGGTACAGTAAATGCTGAGTACCTACTGAGAACAGTAATTGAACGTTCTATAGAAGTAAACAAAGATCTACACCTCTGCTTTATTGACTACACAAAGGTTTTCGATAAAGGGAGACATGATAAGGATGCTTGAAGATCTACACATTGATGGAAAAGACCTTAGACTTTTTAAAAAAAAACATATTGGAAACAAGCTGCCGTCAGAATTGAAAATGAAGTAGGTCAATATCAGCCTATTAAGAGAGGTGTGAGACAGGGATGTGTAATGTCTCCAGATCTTTTTTCCCTGTACAGTGAACATATTTTCAGAAATATAGAAGATATGGAAGGAATCAACATTGGGGGAAGATACATCAATAACATTAGATACGCAAATGATACAGTCTTGATTGCAGACCTGCAAAATTTAGTAGATGCGGTTGTTGCACACAGTGAACAACTGGGATTAGAATTGAATTATAAGATTATGGTCGTCACTAGGAAGGAAGAAATACCACTATGTAATATACAAGTAAATGGGCATGTTCTTAAACAAGTGAATCGGTAGAGCTATCTCGGAACAGTCAAAACATCTGATGGGAGATGCCTCGAAGAGATTAGAACAGGAATTGTCATGGCGAAGGTAGCCTTTTGCAAGATGAAAAACATACTGACAAATAAAAAGATATCAATTAAAACGAGAAAAAGAGTGTTGACGTGCTACATAGAACCTGTAGGGCCTACTTTTATATGGATGTGAGGCGTGGACAATGAGCAGTCAAGCTGAAACACATCTGATGGCTGTGGAAATGTGGTTTCTGAGGAAAATGCAAAGAATACCATGTACAGATAGAAAAACCAATGAACAAGTCCTTCATGAAACAAATGAAGATCGTAAACTGATTAGAGTCATTAGATGTAGACAGTCAAAATGTTTTGGGCATGTTATGAGAAGAAATGAATTGGAGAACTTGGTGACAACTGGCAAGTGGAAGACCAAGAATTAAATACATGGATGGCTTGGCCACGTGGCATGGTCGAGACAGAAACACGGAGCTAATCCACGACTCTGGTGATCGAGTGAGATGGCAGAACATGACCGCCCACGCTTATAGGCATGGCACATAATGAATGTGCATCAAGAGAAGAATCATAAACAATCTAAGACATGCTGATGACATCTCTTTCTTTTATACCAGGGTCTGGTCCTTTGTGCAATTGAGTATGCTCTGGTAATCCTGACTCGGCCATACGCTGATGGAGACTGGAAAGGATGCAGAATGAGGCCATGCTTATCTTTCTTTGGTGCTCACAAGATACGGCAAAGCGATGCGAATACTGTTTTTAAAAAAAAAGAAAAGAAAGAAAGAAACGCATAGCTACTGAAGGCACACACATAGCCATAATTTTGATATTCAATACCTTTTTTTAAAATTAATGAGTTAATTGCACACAAGATTACCTTAGGGTTCAACCAATCAATTGACAGTTGTTTTGCATCTGGGTCACGAGTTTTTTGGTTTTTTTTGACATACTGGCTTTCCCATTAGTATGGTGTGTGGCCTCCTCTTGCATCTATTAGCGCGGCTCCAAATGTTGCTGTATGTAGCTGGGGGCGGGGTTGGGGTGAGCGCCCAACCTTGCATAAATACTCCAATGGCTCGTGCATTCATCACCTATGTAGCAAAAGTCCAACTCCTGGCCTTCTCGTGGCGGAGCTGTTTTAACTATCAGAAGAAGGGGCGGCGGCGAGTCACTGGCGCCGAGAAATAACCAGAACGCTCTAGATGTGTATGCTCGTACGTGCATGCGCAGACACGTGTGTGCGTGCCTACACACCTAAACTCGAGTAAGACGGCTCTAGCAAAGGAAAGGTGCTGAAGATGGAGGCAACCAGCCAGGAGGCGCACCACAGAAATCAGGATGCCACGCAATCACGCGTAACGAAATATGTCGACTACTGCTAAATGTTATGGTGCTCGCCCTGCTTTGGACTCCCAGGCTGGTGCAGTGCCGGGCCCTATACCTCGAAATGGTCCAACCACAACTACTGGAGGTCCTACTCAGATGTCCTGTGGAGCCAGGTGACCTGAGAATAGAGCGTCTGGCCATACCAAACAAAGACTAAAAATAATGCATTGGAATGCGTAGGGAGTCAGCAACAACAACAAACAAATAGAACTAGAAAACATCTTGGACCAAGAAAAAGTAAGCGTATGTTGCTTGCAAGAAACTCACCTCAACGACAATATAGCCTTCAAAATCAGAGGCTACCAGTGTTACCGATCTGACCGAAAGGACAAGCGAAAATGTGGGATACTGACACTTGTAAAAAATAACATCACTGCTTCTCAAATTGAAGTTTACATGGAAGGGGCTGAGTATCAGACACTTAAATTTAAGACAGGCAATACAGACCTTCATCTGATCAATTACTACTGTCCAAGAGACCGCCCACAGGCACTGGACACACTATCATTAAAAGAAGAAAAACATGATTATGTGTGGCGACTTCAACAGCCACTCGCAGAGTTGGGGCTATGATCACATGGACCAGAGAGGAGAAAGACTGGAAGACTGGCAGGATGAGAATAAATTCATCTTGATTAACAAACCGTCTGACCCACATTACCTTCTACTCGAGATCATAGCACACTAAAACTACACCTGACCTGGAGTCACCAGACCAGTCAACAAAACTCACCAGACCTGGAGTGGACCATCACACGAGTTGTTGGGAAACAACTTGGTGGCAGTGACCATCGGCCAGTTTTTCTAACTGTAGAAAATTAGCTTGTAAGTGAAAGCAGCACCCTCTCGAGGTGGAACTACAAGAAAGCAGACTGGACAATGTACAAGTTTAGTTTTTGTTTAGTTTTAGTCGATTGATCAACATCACGGCACACGGGGTGTAACCAATAAGTGCTCCGTTCTCCTCCTAACTCAAACCTGAGTCTGGAGAAACTCAGCTCAGTGCACGAACTCTGTAGTACCGGCGAGGATCCTGAAATACTTTGGGTAGATTTTTAACTCGAAATTTTGCCCAGAGACCAGGGGAAATTTTATTACTAGATGTCCACGTGAAAAAATCCCGGTCCTCACCGGGGCTTGAACCCGGGACCACCAGCACTCGAGGCAGACACCATACCTCGAGACCACGCAGCCCCCCAATGTACAAGCATTGCACCAGCATACTGGCTAGAAATCTGAACGCTGAGAAAGACAAATAAAGTAGCTGAAAAGTTTGGGAAATGCATATTATAGGCAGCACGAGAAACTACCAAGAGGAGCCCGTAAACATTATAAACCCTACTGGAGTAGTGAACTGGAAAACTCGCATAATGGGTTAGAAAGCAAGCGGAGGCCAAACCCAGTCAAGAGCACCACAATAAATACCAGCACGCAAAAGCCAAATTTAAACGGGCCAAGCTGCAGGCTAGACGGAAAAGCTGGCAGGAGAAAACAGGAGTCTCTGAACTTTGAAAGAGACACAAGGAAACTGTGGGAGCTAATAAAACAACTTAACGACGAGGGCACAGGGAGAAACTCAAAAATGTCATTACATAAAGTTGAAAACATCTTAACATGAAAGCAATCAGCTGACCATTTTGCGGACCTATTCACACAAGATAACAATATCGACATTAGTCCAGAGAAACAACAGGAGATTCGAGAGAAATGGCAACTTACAGGACAGAATGAAACAGTACATGAGGTTCTGGAGGCACCTATCACAATCAGCGAACTGGAGCTAGCCATATCAAAACTGAAAATGAGAAAGTCACCAGAAACTGATGGTATCTCCAATGAAATTATCAGGAACCTAGGAAGAGAGGCCAAAGCAAAGCTGTTGCAGATCTTCAATAATACATGGACCTTAGGCAGTGTTCCACAAGCCTGGAGAGAAGCAATCATGATACCCCTCTTAAAATCAGGGAAAGATAGTTCCATTGCCTACAGCTACAGACCAATTAGCCTCACCATCTGTCTCTGCAAAACAATGCAGCGCACCATCAATCACAGACTGCAGTGGTACATTGAAAGTGAAAACTCCTTGTGCCACAGCAAGCTGGCTTTAGGCAGTGCTAATCTACGGAAGATCAGACAACCTACCTATCTCAAGAAATTGAGGATGCATTCCAAGAGAAGAAGCTGGTGCTTGCGGCATGGATAGATCTGAAGACAGCCTTTGTCAAAGTCTGGAAAGACGATCTGATGAAGAAACTGAGAAACTCAATGGTCAATGGAAGAATGTACAAATGGGTAAAAGCATACTTGCACAACAGAAGAGCCCGAGTACAGATAGACGGACTCAAGAGCAAGAAAGTACTACTGTGTCACGGTGTTCCCCAGGGCGGAGTCTTGCCCCCCACACTTTTTCTAATCTTCATCAATGATCTTGTTGCTAATCTACCGCGTGGAATTAAAGCGGCAATCTACGCTGATGACCTGGTTCTATGGAGCACAAATGAACATGCATCAATGGCCACTAGATAGCTACAAAGAGCTGTAGATGCATTTGTTGCATGGGCAAATAAATGGTGTGTCGGCATAAAACTGACAGGTGCAGCACCACTCTATTTACCCTCTCTCCAAACCAAAAGGCAGGGATCATCCAGATAAATGGAATACCCCTTAGAGAAGATAAAGAACCAGCATACCTTGGAGTAACATTTGATGGCAGGCTGACATGGAGAAATCACATCAACAAAGCAGTAGCAAAAGCCAGAAGGACAATAGTCATCCTGAAAAAACACTAAGTGGAACCACATGGGGATCCAGTGGGAAAATACTTAGCAAAGTTTATCAACAGAGCATACGACCAAACCTGGAATACGTGTCAACTGCGTGGTGTTCAGCATCAAAAACCACACCACAAGAGCTGGACAAGATGCAAAATGAAGCACCTGGAGACACCATAGGAGGGATGAGATCAACCCCTTTAGTGAAGATGGAGAAGATGGGGAGGACACAAGCACTGAGAGAGAGCAGAGATACGAAAACGCTAATACAAGCAGAAAAGTTCCTCAGCTTGCCAGGCCACCCTATGAAGAACAGATTTGAAAACTTAGCTATGGGACGTTTGAAAAGAAGTAGTTTTATCCACCAGGCCAAACGACTCTGGAGAGAAACCACCGATCTGCCCACAGTTGGTATCCCCCTGAAAACTATACCATAGCGAACTCCATGGAAAGATGAACATAGACTATCACTACACATCCAGACAAAAGTGAGAGGAATATTTGACAAGGAAGAACAGAACAGTGTACAACGCAGAACAGCCACTCTCAGCTTCCTTGATGAAGAATACTCACAGGACCTCTGGATCCGAGTCTACACAGATGGGTCGGCACACAATGCTATTCGAAATTGAGGAGCGGGAGTGTACATAGAACACCCAAATAATACTAGGGACACGGCCAGGGTACCAACAGGAAAGTACTGCCATAACTTTTTTTTTTTTTTTTTTTAGCATATCCTTTACAGGACCTCGCTGCCAACACCAGCATCTTTCAGCTGATTGTTGATTTCTTGGCAAGATTACGCTCACTAGTTTGCCATTGCTTTCTGAGCGGCCGGCTCACATACCCCGCAAGTTACCGATGCGATTCGAACCACTGCTGATTCTTACCGTCATCACGTTACATGACGAGAGTATACGAGATTAACTGCCATAACTATGAATTGAGGCAATCAAGATAGCAACAGAGAAATTACTAAATACTAGTCATTGTGTGTCAGGTCTTAGTCAGATATGACTATATGACACCTGTAGTATAACACCAATAATATGACACCTGTAGTATACCGTATAACAGTAGATGGTACTGCCAGAGACCTGGATCAGGCTATAGATTATTAGGTACAGGTGTCAGGTGGCTTAGAGTCTTACACAGTTCTATGACAAAGACGTGAACAGCAAGAGGATTGTAGAACACACTTTGCACGGCAGTAGTTACAAAAGAATGAAAAGTGTGCAAGATGTTTTGGCGCAAGCACAAAACGTCACGGTACATCAGTTAGACTTGAGCTGGCGTCCACGTCGGACACGGTTTTCTGGTCACTAGAGCACGGCTAATATTATGCCGCTTTTTTAGAATAGTATGTGTAGGTTGTCAGGTATGGTTGGAACTTTCTGTGGAGCGACTGCTTTTTGTTTCGACATGTCAAAATCGTCGTATTAAAGTGGACTGTGGGAAAATGTATCCAGTGTCGTCTTGTGAAGGTTTGGTTGCAGTGGCCGTCTTTGGTTTTCACTTAACAAACAAGGAGGATTAGACCGAATATACGAATTTATATGTGTATGCTCTCTTGCTCCTTGGCAGGTACTACCTGCTTTCTGTTAGCGCCGAACACCCCACATTGTGCCAACGGCTTCGGGCGGAAGAGCGCAATTGGGAGGGTACAAGCCTTACCCTGGTGCGAGGAAATGCAAGCTAAAGACAAAATGTCATGGCAGGGCAGACCAGGCCCTAAGCCTTGGTTGACGGCTGGTCTAGGATCGAAGCTCCGACAGGCGGACAGTTAGAGCATTGCTTTGCTGATCCGGCAGCTTCTGCAGCCTGTCTTGTTCCAGGTGTAGAGGTGTTACCTTTCCTCTGGAGTAAACTAGGCAGGCCGAGAGAGGGATCATGCTGCATGGGCAACACATGATCTTTATATTTTAGCCCAGGCTTTGTGCTATGGAGAGGCAATAACTCCATCCCTGGTCTTAACTGGTCTCGAAATCAAAGCGAGAGGCAACTGTTACGGGTTATAAGTCCCTGTAAATTGGCATAGACATGGGGCGCCACGCTTTGCCTCTGACGGTGGGAGACACCTACAGGTGTCACTGATCAGCTACCGCCCACCTCAAGCTGGGCAGCCCCCGGCCAATTGGGTGCTGATCCGCCACAGCCTGCCTGCCTGCTTCAATGGGTGCTTGGGGCTAGGACAAAATCTGAATCGCAGGCTGTAAAACCAATGCACAGGTACAAATAAAAATTAAATTAGAAACCTCAAGCTACGGCTTGCAATCTGGAACGTGAGAACCATGTGTCCAGGATTTTCCACTGACTTGACCAATATTGACGATGTGAGAAAAACGGCTGTGATTGATGCTGAACTCAATCGTCGTAACTGCCACATAGTATTCACACATGATGATGATGATTAGACAAGATCGGGAAAACCCGATAGGTAAAAGCACGCATAGGCACGAGTGCGCACCAACATAAACAAGGGAGTGACGTTGTTTGACAACAAAGGAGACGGGGAAAACGACATGAAAGGAGAAGTCATATGTTGAAGACTGTGGCATAAATTGGAGTGGCTTGGAGCTAGTATCTAGTATGAATCCAATGATAGACCAATAAGGGACAAGGATATGTATCCTATGTTTGAATGAAATGAGGACACGATCTAGACGAGAGGAGAAACAACGAAAGGACAGAATAGCCATCCTCAAGGTAATACTTCGTGTTATCTGAATCACGACAATGGGTTTTAGTTATGCAGGTCAGTAATATACTTATCTCAGTATTTTGTGATCCTATAGCTCGGATGCTGACCTGGCAATAACAGGCACTTTCGAGGGAATCACCGGCAGATATAGCAAGTTGACGTTGTAAATATATGCTCATTAAACGGCATTGAATTTTGTCAGCCATTAGTCCGGATTCAGTCTATCACGGTTCACAGGTTCTTGTTGCTCCAAATTGAGCCCACATTTGTTACCAACATGTTCGTTGCATATTGTTTTCCGTCATATTTGAGGAAACAACAGCTTGCTGGCACATAGTGGCACGTCTCGGGCTTACTAGAGGACTAACAACTGTTCCCACCACTAGCCACAGAATTAAGTTCAATATTGTCGTAATGGATTTTTCATTCGCCGTTGCTCTGCCACTATTATAAGAAGGACCTGAAGGACATATTATTGTGCAGGACATGTATACGTGAAGTTTGACACCCATATTGACTTGGACGTAACACGATTGCTTTTACCTTCCACATTCACTCTTCCAATCGTCACACAAGATGGATTGTCAGCACACACATGTTTATGCAGGACATCGCACAGGATATTCGGACATTTCGCGACTCGTTTGGACTGGATGCATCATCACGCAAATTTTACATAGACACATTATCCGTTACGCTCACATCAACACCTACTAGGATCACGAACAGCAGGACAGCAGGACTCATCACCACAGGACATTACGATAGTTTGGACTTAAATTGTATGCTATATTACTGCTTTCTGGCAGCAACATTGATCAACGTAGATCAAGCCAGTATAACTTGCGATTGTTCAGTTTAATTGTTGTCTGAATATAGTGTGTATGAACAATGTTTTTTTTTAATTTACGATGGCCGTTAGTGGGTGGTTGGTTGGCTAGTCTGGTGCCGTATATTAATATCGATACGACATTAGAGTACGTGATACACTGACGATTGTCAGATTGTTATAAATTCACTTTTGTAACGACCTCGCGTTCGTCGGTACAGTGTTATGGAGTAACGGTTGTGTATTTACGTTCTGTACCTATCCTTTTACGTCGTATTTATCGAGTTATTTTCTACGTTCGTTATCTGGTTCTACGTCTTACGCGTTCGTTGGTGGTCACTACGTCGCGCACGCACAGTCTATATATATCATTATTAATTTGTATTATGTGCTTATTTGTCTGTGTGACACTTCGTAGTTTGTTACCGTAACAACGTCATTGTTGTTGTGTCAGTAGATTATTTATAAGGAATATATTTTATTACTATTTTAATAGTGTTTACATTTCTTTAAGACGTGTTTATTCGCGCCGAGTTGCTATTCTTCTCGCGTCGTTTTCTGCTCTTCTATATTATTAATTTGGAGTTGACTTCTCGTTCAACTTGCGCAGGTATTTTGATACGATTATTATTGTCTGCCTACACGTTCTATCGGTTGTGCGTCGCATATCTGTTATCTTAGCGGCATAATTATAGATCATTAGGACGATATCTAGTAGCATTAAGGTTGCTGAATTTCTTTTGTTATTCAATTTTACGTTATTGTTGAGTTCGAAGTTGACATTTCGTTCAGCATTTGTACTTTGATATATTGTCTACTCTATTTTCAACGTACTTGCACATTGTCGATTCTTTTGCACTTCGCTATATTATTTCAGCTAGATAAGTTATAGCGCAGTTAGGGCAACATGTCGACACTTCAAGACTGTATGGACATGGGTGAAAAGTCTGGTTTGACCGGTTCTGAGCTTAGGGCACGGGCGAAGCAGGAATTGAAGGACTTTCAGGCCCAGCAACGAGAAGAAAGAGCTGAGAAGTTAACAGCAGAGAAGGAAGCGAAAGAACTTCAAGCAGCACGTGAAAGAGAAGAAAGACAGAAAGGTTAACGGCAGAGAAAGAAAGGTTAGCTGCAGAGAAAGAAAGCAAGGAAAAAGAGATTGCAATTCAGAAAGAGTAAAAAGAGAAAGAAATGGCTTTGGAAAGGGAGAGAATAACCTTAGAAAGAGAAATGAAGGAAATACAACTGGCATTTGAGAAAGAAAAACTTGCAGCCGAAGCACTTTTGAAGGACAAGGAACTTGAAGGTTAAGACATTGGAGATGGATCGTGAAGCTGAGATAGAACGAGAAAGAATACAAGCAAAGCACAATTATCCAGTTAAGAAGTACCAAGGTCTGATTCGTAACTTCCAACAAGGTGATTGAGTGAGTTCCTGGATTACTAATTTCGAAGTTATAGCAAAATTCTTTAAGATTCCTGAACAGGACTTACCTATCTTATTTCATCGACATCTCGCGTTGGAACCTTTAAATGTGATTGAGTTGATTCCTGAGAACTAGCGAACCAACTACAAATACAAGCGATATAGAGTTCTTGCACATTTTAGTTTAGACGAAGCTGGTTTGCGTACAAAATTTAAGACTCTTACTCCTAAGTCTAACCAAACATTCCTCGACCTCGTATCAGAAACTTCTTCTTGCTTTGACAAATGGTTAAGAGCAGCAGACGTTGGTTCTTATTTCGATAAGATACGTGACTTAATAATTAGAGACAAAGTTCTATCTGCTGTCCCTGAAGACATGTCGGTATTTTTGATTGAAAATAAATGTAAGTCACTTGCGGATATGGAAACACGGGGGGAATCATTCTTCAACGCCCACCGGGACATATTTGCTGACTGTGCACAACCAGAACTTGTGATAGGGGCTATCCAGAATCAAAAAGGGAATGGTAAGTTTAAGAAATTTGCAAAAAGAAATAGAGGTCCATATCAGAACTCGAATAGAGATGCTGACAGACCAAGAAAGGGACACTTCACTCAATGCCAACATTGCAAATTATCACACGGGTCTCTGGAAATGTGTGATCAACATCCTGGATATGCGACGTATTTAAAAGACATCACAACAAAGAAAAATGTAAGTATGACTCCTACAAGAGGAGTATTAAATGTTTTTCTTGTCGGGCGTACGGGCATACCAGTAAGTCATGCGCGATGAGAAATACTTGGAAAGAAGCAAGTACCGCATATGTGTTTTCCAGTAGTGATTCTGGTGACATAGAAGACACACATGCAGCTATAATAGAGACATACAATAACGGAACAAGTAAAGAAAGTCATGATGATGATGATAGTCGTACATCAGATCACAAGAGACATATACATGAGGCTAATGCAGTATGTACTGAAAAAAGTACTCTTATGATCTACCAAGCGTGGGTTAATGGTTCACCAACAACCTGTTTTAGAAACACAGGATCTGATATTGCCGGAGTTAGTCACAAACTAGTCAACAAAAAAGACTTCACACATAAGAACATTCATTGCAGAACATTTGGGGGTACAATAGAAACATACAAGACTGCATGGGTTATGATAAAATGCCCATACTATGAAGGAAAAATGTGTGCAGCTGTATTACCAAACCCGAGTGCTGGGTTGATAATTGGTAATATCACTAATGTCAGAGATTACGTTCCAGAAGTGACCATCGAACCCAGAGATACCAAGGCACTCACAAGAACCAAAATTCACATGACGCAAGAAGAAGAAAACACGCAATCGAAACAGGTTACATCAATTGGTAACAAAAACGGTGTAACACTAAAGAGAGACAACATAACAGTACAAAAATACGTGCAACATAATACGCACAGAGTAAATAAATCTACACACAGGAAAATGAATTATTCATTAAATGAGTTTATTTATGCGAGTGCAAGTGAAAAACAAAGCAAGCAACCAGACACAACATAAAAAGAGAACAAAAGTTACACACGATTCTAACAAACAACAGAGACCTTACACAAAACAGTGGCAATGGGATATTGTAACCATAATTGTCACCCAGATCTTGACCTTGGTTAAATCAACCATATCTCAGGTTGAATGCATCGTTACGAACAGTTACGCACAGGTCATGAAATATATTGCTTGCGCCATTACAAACATTCACTCGCAAATCATGAAAAAAAAACAGGCTAGTAAAAAGTTTATAAATTGGTTGAATGAAAGCAAAGAATTTTACAAAACACAAACTGCATTAATCTTTGCTTACTCTATCTACTTGGCTAACTTCTGGTGCAGATTCGCCAAACATACCTTATTACAGGGTATGCGATACATATTATACACAAGAGTGAAAATGTTGATATTATTCAAACTATCAAAGTTGAAATGTTCAGATAATGGCATACATACAGATAAGAGACACTATAAGTTTGAAAGAAAGAAAGAAAAATAAGGAAGAATGAAAGTATTGAGTTATTATATCAGCAAATTTTCACTACAGACACATTAGGGTCTTAGAAAATAAGTTGTTCCAAATTTCGCTGATATGAATCTATACTTTTCAGAATTGTTCACACTATCTCAGTTATGCTTTCACAAGTCATCTTGAATGAAGTACTTCCGGTTCTCTAATTTTCGGACACTTGTTGTTAACTATATCAATAATAGAGAGCGTTGACAAATTGTATAGATATTTACTCGATAGTACATTCTGGACAAATCCGAACATTCTGTTCATAATTCTGGTCTACTTTCGATACATATCTTTACGGATTTCACTTCTGCTGCAAGACTATGAGTTTGATATCTGTCATATTCCTGGAATGGATAATAATTTGGCAGATCTTCTTAGTCGACTGTAGGTCTGTAGGTCTTGTACACAGTTGTTCTTTTGCTTCTTAATGTTTATCGGTATTTATAATAGGTTAGTTAGGCCGATTAAATATGTTACATGCCCACTATAATTAGTACACAATTATTCCGACAATCAACACATTTGATATTGTTCATATTGTATTTGCGATTGGTACATATTTTGTTAATATTGTTCATTGCCAGAGTCATTTTTCCGGCATGATGATGGCATTGATTTGGACGGGATACAGATTCTTGTTTGTGCGTTGGGACCAACAGTTGTTGGAGTACCGTAACCGTCTTGTGAAGTATCATGAACAGTATCGTGTTTAATTGGTATTG
Organism: Cepaea hortensis; assembly: GCA_963921405.1. Classification (NCBI taxonomy): domain Eukaryota; kingdom Metazoa; phylum Mollusca; class Gastropoda; order Stylommatophora; family Helicidae; genus Cepaea; species Cepaea hortensis. The sequence goes on from OY992885.1 coordinate 66,057,137, forward strand.
TGTGAATAAACATTATTAGACCTATATAATATATTTCACGCAAAAGACATATTTTATTACTAACGGTGATTAGAACACGATGTGAAAAAAAAATATAATCTACTTTGTGATGAACTTATATTTCATGAACAGTAGGTATTATTAGTTGTTCTTGATTATGATAATTAGTTAAACGTGTTACATTTTGCATTATGATATTGCTGTTAAATATTGTATACGTAATAATTATAGAGTTATGTGGTCGTGATCGATAAATACATATAGAATAATATGAGGTTATCACGGATATAATAAGTCCAGGCCACTATAAGCATTCCTGCATAGATTGTCAACGAAGTTGGGATAAGTCGCTGTGTGTGATAAATGGAAACAATTACTACGTCTACATCTCATCAGCAATAATCAGCTCCTCACAATTGATAGAGAAACGTGACAGTGAAAGATGGTGGATAATGCGGTAACTAGTCTGGATTCATCGGTACCTTTTGATTCAACCACGTCCCCTACTCCAGGTATTGACCTAGAGAGGACGCTTGTCTTCGGACAAATGAGGGACTAATTTGTTGAATTAGTTAGCACAGTCTTCCCATTTGCTGGCTACACGACATCTACCGCAGGCGTGTAGATAGTTGGGCGTGCCAGTCATATAATATTTTTATTGTTTTGTGGATGAGTTATAGGGAACCATGGCTTTATACTAGTATGTCACCACGTCTGCAATACTATCTGTCAGTTTAAATTCGAAAGAAGAAATAAAAATGATTTTTTAAAGGGAGGGGGAATACTGCCACATAGTATTCACACATGATGATGATGATGGTTAGACAAGATCGGGAATACCCGATAGGTAAAAGCACGCATAGGCACGAGTGCGGACCAACATAAACAAGGGAGTGACGTTGTTTGACAACAAAGGCGACGGGGAAAACGACATGAAAGGAGAAGTCATATGTTGAAGGCTGTGGCATAAATTGGAGTGGCTTGGAGCTAGTATCTAGTATAAATCCAGTGATATACCAATAAGGACAAGGATATGTATCCTATGTGTGAATGAAATGAGGACACGATCTAGACGAGAGGAGAAACAACGATAGGATAGAATGGCCATCCTCAAGGTAATACTTCGTGTTATCTGAATCACGACAATGGGTTTCTTCTTCTCTTCTTCTTCTTCTTCTTCTTCTTCTTCTTTTTCTTCTTCTTCTGCGTTCATCCGGAGTTTTTTTCGGATGTGATTGCGTTGTGCCTGTTTACAGCAGTGTCACGAATTGGCAGCCTTTACTTCCCAGAACAATTTTCGGTTCACTTTTGATGGACCATGTAGAGGATCAACAGACGAACAAAACTGTTTTCTCTATATTCAAGGCTATACTGTCTTGACGTAAGCTTGCAAAACCTGCAAGTAAACAAACCACCAGGAATGGATTTCTATTTGGGAAGTTAATTTGACACCAGTACCGGTCACCCCCAGATCAGTTTCACAGTCTTATCAATCCAGCCAGACGGGAGGGCAGACTCAGGGGACTGAATAGTAATTAAAACCAACCAGGCATGACGCAAGCAAACCTGGATTACCAACCGAGTTGTAAACTGGCTGTTGACCATGAGAACCTAATTGTTCCCTTGACATGACACCTGATAAGAATAGCTAGGAAATCGCCCAACCGCGATGGCTGACCCCATCTGGTAGAGACTAGAGGCGCAAGGTGTGAAATCACTGATAGGACTCAGTGGGCTAAGAATTGTCAGACCCACAGGTGTGAAGGCTAGTGTGCATGCAGAAAGAATTTTATGACTGGACAGACTTGGAGTTAATTGCAATTAACGTCAGGAGGAGATAAGAAGAATTTAGGAATGGAATTCCTGGGAGATAAGTGTCTACTGCTAGGCTAGGTATAAAAACCCACGATAGACCTTTTTCTTTTAGATTAAGTCTGACTTCAGAACAGCTCTCACAAGGAGCACCTATGTTATAGATCTCAGGACTAGAGACTACTAACTAGGATCGTCAGAATACCGGCAAGCTGTTTCTTTTGTGTGTGTCTACTGGAGAGTGGGGATCTGGACCACAGTTCCAGATAGATGAAGTAACAAGTAAAGTTACGTAATGTTTCTCATCACAATATGTTATATGATTTTATCATCCTCATATTGACAATCATCCAATGTCTATGATTAGTAAATAAATGTTGTAGTCTTGTAACTCATAGTTCTGTCATTATATTTTTTCCAATTGTGCATACGTGTTGTTGTGTACATTGGTGGGGGTTCACTTACACACCAAGGAAAGGAGCAGTCAGGGAGAAAACCTGTACTGAGATAGTCGTCTATACTAAGATATTTAGACTTAAAACATCTATCTTAAGCTAACCTTCTCTTTCCTATACCTTGGCGAATATTCAGCACAGTTCATTTCATTTTGTAACGAGCCACTTGGAGCTGTACGTTGGATATTCATGGGCTTAATCTGTAGTTCAGCCATATAGATTTTGTCCCTAGTCAGTTTCTGACTATCTGGGGTTGCTCGCCAGTGAATAAGATTTTCATCTAGCCGGTGGGGCATCCCGACTTATGACAAGCAGAGCTGCGTTCTTGCACCGTTAGGCCGACACATCCGACTTTTGCGGGCATTTGTTGACCGGGTTAACCTTCCCGGGCAATGGGTTTTAGTTATGCAGGTCAGTAATATACTTATCTCAGTATTTTGTGATCCTATAGCTCGGATGCTGACCTGGCAATAACAGGCACCTTCGAGGGAATCACCGGCAGATATTGCAAGTTGACGTTGTAAATATATGCTCATTAAACGGCATTGAATTTTGTCAGAACATTAGTCCGGATTCAGTCTATCACGGTTCACAGGTTGATCATTATTCTTGTTGCTCCAAATTGAGCCGACATTCGTTACCAACATGTTAGTTGCATATTGTTTTCCGTCATATTTGAGGAAGCAACATCTTGCTGGCAGTAACATTGATATTGCTGGTCTGCAGGAGACTCGCCTCGCTGATGAAGGGTCACTCAGGGAAAACAAGTACACCTTTTTTGGAAGGCTAGAGGGCAGGCGCCGGCTTCGTGGCTTAGAGGTTATGACTTTTCTCCGTAATCTCGTATACTCTCGCCGGTAACGTGATGACGGTTAGAATCAGCAGTGGTTCGAATCGCATCTGTGACTTACGGGGTATGTGAGCCGGCCGCTCAGAAAGCAATGGCAAACTACTGAACGTAATCTTGCCAAGAAATCAACATACAGCTGAAAGATGCTGGTGTTGACAGCGATGTCCTGTAAAGGATATGCAAAAAAAAAAAAAAAGAGGGCAAGCAGAAAAAAGGCAACATGGTGTGGGCTTTGCAGTGAAGAATTCGCTATTGGGAATGATTGAAATTCCAGCAGGAGGAAATGAAAGACTATTATCCCTGCGCTTGGCAACCTCTTGTGGTTTTGCCACCATTATTACTGCATATGCACCGACACTCTATTCCTCTGATGATGTGAAGGATTCGTTCTATGAGGAGTTAGACTCCGTGATCAAGGCAGTTCCAAAATCTGACTACATTTATATGCTCGGTGATTTCAATGCTCGTGTGGGCAAGGACTCGAGTTCATGGCCAGTGCGCCTTGGAAAATACAACATTGGTCGCATGAATGAAAATGGGCAAAGGCTGCTGGAGCATTGGACCAGTAATGACCTATGTATTACAAACTCCTTTTTTAAAACAAAAGAGATGCATAAGGTCACATGGAAACATCCAAGATCCGGCCATTGGCACCAGCTGGACTTCATCATCACACGGAGACAACATCTGAACCATATATCATTGACTCGAAGTTACCACAGTGCTGACTGTGATACGGAGCATTCTTTGGTTGTTGCAAGGGTTAGGCTGAGACCAAAGAGAATCTACACAGCTAAACACACATCTAGCCCCAGGATTAATATTATTAACACTCAGGATCCTGAAAAGTGCTTTCAGTTTCAACAGCAACTTGAAGACGCTTTCACTGATACACCAGAAATGAACAGTGGGGTCAACTTAAGGAAACTCTTTATAAAACTGCCGTAGGGGTTTACGGCACTGTGAATTATAAGACTGGTTTGCGGCAAACAGCGAGACTCTGCAGCCCTTGATTGATAAGAAGAAGATAGCTCTCTTAAGAAACAAGGAAAGACCAACGCGTAACACTCTGAGTGAGCTAAGGCAAGCTAGGAAGGATGTGCAAAAAGCTGCCAGGCAGTGTGCAAATGATTATTGGATCAAGTTATGTGAGTCCATTCAAATCGCAAGTGCTAAGGGAAACATAAGAAGCATGTATGAAGGAATAAAGAAAGCCTGTAGTCCAGTGATCAAAAGAAGTGCATCATTGAAAACCTTGGCTGGAGAAATCATAACTGATAAGAAACAAAACAGATGGACAGATGGGTAGAGCACTATTTGGAGCTTTACTCAAGTGAGACCAAACTAGCGGATGATGCCCTCAGCGCCATAGAGGCTCTTCCAACTCTTGACCACCTGGACACACTTCCCACCATAACAGAAGTTAAGTGTGCTATAAATGAACTTGCATCTGGCAAGGCTCCAGGTAAGGATGGGGCTCCAATAGAGGTTATCAGGAGTGGGCAAGACACACTCACTCTACAGATCCACCAGCTAATAATAGAGCTATGCTGGCGAGAAGGACAAGTCCCACAGGATTTCAAAGATTCAAGCATCATATCACTGTACAAGAACAATGGCGATCGGAGCGACTGCAACAACTATAGGGGTATCTCACTTCTGTGTATTGTTGGAAAAGTATTAGCCAGAATTGTTCTTCGCAGACTTCAAGTCCTAGGAGATCAAGTCTACCCCGAATCACAGTGTGGCTTTCGACGGAACCGGTCTACCATTGATATGATATTCTCATTGCGACAAATGCAAGAAAAATGCCGTGAACAGAATCAACCACTGTTTATTGCCTTCATCGACCTCACAAAGGCATTTGATTTGGTCAGTTGTGAGGGTCTGTTCAAGGCACTAAAGAAGATTGGAACTCTTCTGTCCACTGTGGAATCGTTCCACACAGGCATGAAGGGTATAATCAAGTTTGATGGTGCAACTTCAGAAGAGTTTGAATCAAGAATGGAGTTAAGCAAGGTTGTGTACTAACTCCCACCCTCTTTGGAATATACTTTTCTCTTCTACTAAAATATGCCTTTCATGATCAGGATGGTGGTATATACATTCACTCACACTCAGATGGCGACCTCTACAATGCTCAGAGATTGAGGGCCAAGACCAAAATTAGGAGGGTACTGATCAGAGAGTTGTTTTTTGCAGATGATGCTGCAGGTACGACCCACTCTGAGGAAGAATTGCAATGTCTACTATCTGCATTCTCCAATGCTTGTTCTGAATTTGGTTTAACAATTAGCAAAAAGAAGACACAGATTATGTCACAATGTGCACATGGGGTACCATCAATCTTTATTGACGACGCCGAACTAGAGATGGTAGACCATTTTACATATCTAGGATCTGTGGTAAATAGCAAATTATCCCTAGATCAGGAAATCAACATCCGGATTGGTAAGGCAGCAACAACAATGAACAGGTTAAGAAAAAGAGTCTGGGAGAACAGGAAGCTTACTGCCAAAGCAAAAGTCCTTGTCTATCAAGCATGTGCATAGTTGCCATTCTAGATATTTTATATCCAGATCTAGAGGTTTTTGCCGGCGTCTGGATACCGTTTTCTGCCGTTTGGATGCTGGATGCAATTCTAGATACTTTTCATTTGGAGTCGGATATTTTGAATACTTTCTAGATTTTACTTTTCTTTCGGTGTCATTTACCCATTTTATGTTTGGTCTGGACGCGCGTAAATTATGGTAATTGCCATTATTTAAACTTTGAACTGACTTGGGTCAACGCTCAACAATCTGGCAAACCCTCCCCCCCCCCCTTCCCCCGGTAATGAGTATAAGGGCGCATAAGAGCACTGAAGAAACTTTTGGTCAATAAACATTTAAACTTAAAGAATTTGGCTGCAATTGGAACCGATAATGCATCAGTAATGGTCGGTATCAACCATGGCGTGTATGCAAAATTGAAGGAAGATATCCCATTTTTAATCCTCATAAAATGTGCGTGTCATTCCTTGCAGCTAGCATTATCACATGCCTCATCAGTCAGAATGTTTACCAAGAAATTTGGGATTCCTTATTGCTGAAACACATAACTGGTTCTCCAAATTCAGACAACAGCAATATAATAATTTATATAAAGCATTAAATGATAGTTCCTCACCACTGAAAATTCTGTCATATTGCAAAACTAGATGGTTATCTATTCAACCAGCTGTTGAAGTAATTGTGAACCGATGGTTGGAGTTGAAGACACACTTCGAAATAACAAGACAAAATGAAAAGTGCTACACAGCTGAAATACTATATGGAATGTACAGTGATGAAAAAAAATTGGCATTCCTTCTCTTTTCACAACCCATTTTAAGTGTAGTGCAAAACGTTAATAAATTATTTGAATCTCAAAATGTTGATAAAGTTAAATTACTTGACGACCTCACTTTGCTATTTCACTCAATTGGTAAAAGACTTATATTGCCAACTTGTAAAGCTGACTTGTTCACTTGCATTATAGAGAGCTATTTGGCTCCCAAGCCATACCTAGGATACCAAATCGAATCAAAAATTGATGGTTTAAAAACAAAAGGACTGTTAACAGAAAATGAAGAGAACAACTTAAGAAAGCGCTGTCAAGATTTTCTTGTCTCATTATTCGATCAACTGAAGCAGAGACTTCATGAAAATTTAGATGTATTGAAAAATATTTAACTCTTTTCTATTAACAACATACCTCAGCCAGTAAAGGACATACCTAAATATTGTCAAGTTATTAAATTTTTAGGGGCTACTGATAATAGTGTGGCGGAAGCAGAATATTAGTTAACAAAAATAAATTTGGTTGACTGGACAAACAAAACAGAAACTGAAGCTTTTTGGAGTGAAGTAAGACAATTTAAAGATGTTTCAGGTAACAGTCCATTCTGTGAGCTCTTTGAATGTGCGATGTCTGCCATGATACTACCCCATTCAAATGCTGATGCGGAAATTTTTCAGTACTGTGAATTATACAAAATGTAAACTAAGAAACAGGATGAAACTTGATCTCTTAAATGCTATATTGACAATAAGATTTGGCCTGATGAGAGCACGAAAATGCTGTTCAACTTATCAGCTCCCTGATCGTGTAATAAAAGAAATTGGAACAGCTAAAGCATACCAGAGTCATTTTAAATCTGAAGCTTCAACTTCATCATAAAAGCTAAGTGCATCTTGTGAGACAGGCATCAGTGAAGATGAGGACATGATTCTATAGGTAAGTCACATCAATTTTCTTTTTAATGTTGCATATCCCTTTCAGGATGGTGCAGTCAACATCAGAATTTTTCAGCTGCTGTTGATGTACAAGGCAAGATTACGCTCAGTGGTTTGCCATTGCTTTCTGAGCGACCGGCTCACATGCCCCTGTAAGTTACCAGCGTGGCTCGAACCGCTGTCGGTTCGGGCGCAGCTGAGTTACTCACGAGAATATACGAGATTACGGCGAGAGCCGTAAACTTTTCGCCAGGGAAAGCGGCAGTCACATCAATACATATGTAATTTCTTACTTTCTCAATCTGGATATTTTTTCCTAGATACTTTCCAACGAAATCTAGATATTTATGGATGTTGTTTGGGCCATTTCTAGATACTTTTGGTCAAAAAAAAGTGGCAACCCTGAGCATGTGTCCTTAGTACTCTTCTTTATGGCAGTGAAATCTGGACAACTTACTCACACCAAGAGAAACGTTTAAACAGCTTTCATATGCGGTGTCTGCGAAGAATTCTTGGTATTAAGTGGCAAGACAAAATCACAAATACTGAAGTATTGGAAAGGTCAGGTTGTGTGGCGGTTTATTCCATGCTCAGTCTTCGTAGACTTAGATGGATAGGACATCTTAGGATGGATAATGGTAGAATACCAAAGGATATCGTTTTTGGTGAATTACAGATGGGTAAGAGATCTCAGGGTCGGCCTCTACTACGATACAAAGATGTGTGTAAGCGGGACATGATTGATACAGGCATTGATAATGCACATTGGGAGCAAGTCGCCGCTGAGTCGCCGCATGGAGGGCAAACATCAGAAATAGAATAAAGACAAAGTAGTAAATTATTGCAGATAAGTCACACACCGAGCGTGTGAGACGTAAGATGGTGCATGGTGGTGGAAATGACCATGTGTTCACATGCACCCACTGTGAACGAACATTTACAGCACATATTGGCCTTATCAGTCACATTCGCTACCGCCATAGGTAAAAGTTATTATGCCTTTATAAAGCACAAACTATCGTCTGTCAAGACGGCAAGGTGCCAACACAACCCGTGGTGCTATTGACAGATGCAAAATCAGTACTCGAGGCGCACCTGTCTGGGAAATTGCCAGTACTAAGGACACTACTTTCCGAACTTAGCAGTCAGCATAAGGTCATCATACAGTGGATACCATACCACTGTGGAATACCTGGAAACGACAGAGCTGATCGATTGGCTAAAAGAAGAACAGCCTGATGTGCTCGTTACATACCACTGTGGTATACAAAAACGTCTCTACTAACATCCGTCTATTGACTCCCTTAAAAATGCCAATCCCTAACAACTACTGTTTAAGTATCTTACTTAATTTAGGAGAAGAAAAGAAAACAGAACAACTAACCCGTAGGGTAGCTTAATTTATTTGGCATTAGAGGAAAAAGTGGCTTTAGTTTGGTTCACGTACCTGGCCAACCGTCGTCGATTTTAAAGACAAAGGCACGAGAGTGGCCATTTCTGTGGAAGAGAATACAAAAGACAGACGTCAGCTTTTCCCCGTGTGGCGAAAGGCAATGTTGCCCTAAAAAACCATCATTCTCTGCAGCCATTGGTATGTTAACATCTACATTATTAAGATGTATTCATGTATTTTGATAAAGTACATATACCATTGTATTTAATTAAGAATTAGTTAGAATGACAAATCAATAATTCTTGTAAACCAGAGTCTGATTGATTTTTACCACTGCGCGACATGCCAGGCCACGCAGTAATTTTTCCTATGCTTGTCAATTTCATATTCCTATGTTAAAACCTTTTATAGGCATTGTGAACCTATATCTCATTAGCAATGCTTATTGCCATATGATGGTACACTCCACCAAAGTCATGAATGGGGTTTTTCCAGTTATGCACGGAAAATGGACAAATAGGAAAGGAAGATACCATTAGTAACGTAAACAACGTCACACAACAACAAAGGACTTTCTCTGTGTGTGATTCAGAAAAGAGGATGTGTCTTCCAGAGATCCGTATGCGACTTATTCCGAGCGTCAGCGAATAGATTTTTCAGGAGGAGGGATCGATTGGCAAATGGATAATTAAGGCAGAATCCGAAACCTAGACGTGATACAACTCAGGACAGCGAAATTACAGGTCTACACCTCAAGGAGAACATTTTGGAAGAAGGCAGGGAGTTTCATGAAATGTTAAATAGTTAAACGCCGCACCCATATCTCGGGAGCAGTTTAATAACACATGTTAATCATCCTTTGTTATTTGTTCCACTCGTTACAAAAATAAAGTACGAGTCCGGTTCCTTCCTTGGAGTCGTTTGATTATTCGTCACACTATTCAAAGGTGAGTGTTAAGACTGAGTCAAATGTCATTCTATAATCCCAATGATAAGGAAAGACATGGCATGAAGATGGGAAGCTCGCCGGTTTTTTAGAATCCAATTGTCAACAAGATTTTCCCGCAAAAGTTGTTAGTGAACAAGAAATGCGCACTAATGGAAAATGAATTGCGCGCCGGAATACAGTGAAACGCACGAAGTCGCATAGGAAGAACGTCAATAGGAAAAGTTAAAAATGTCGGCCGTCATACAAAAGTGTAAACGATGTGTAAGATCAAGTTGTAGAAATAAAGGAGATAGAAGGTAGGAAATTATATACATAAATTGTGTGTTAGAAAGTATTTATAACGAACAATCATGATGCTGATCGTTAGATCGTTAACATAACCAGTTATTGTACATCTGCACATCAGAAATCGAAATGCGAAACGAAAACTGGTGCACATAATGAACACACAGTAGAAAATGTCCAACGTTACAATATCATTCGTGAAGTACAAAAGACAGAACATTATCACACATTAGAAATTAAAGATTAACTGAAGATAGTAAGAAAACAACATTGAATTAAAGAACTTATTTAGAATATACAGTCTGAAACGAATAAATGAAGTACACACTCGATAGACTTTACATATTTACAAAGAAAGTAGGCCGTCATCGGGACACTGCACTGTAAATTATATCTACAATACAAGGAAGATGAAACAGACAGGTACAACCATTATTAAAACAGCTTCAACTACTGGATAAATACGTAGTGTAAACACGATATACGTCACAAGACTGAACATTTTGATTACGTGTTGGATGATTTTATACTTCAACACTGCACATTACATTGCACTAACATTACCTGATCATACATGCCAGCACAGACAGTTAATTGACATACTAATTGCTTAGTTCAGTGCAACAGTTAGGAATGGCAGCATTATTGTCCGGGAGTGCTAACAGAGAACATTAACACCATTTACTGCGTCATTATTATACGGACATAGGAAATATTATCTTCACGTAGGACATGTTTGTTGAGGAAAATCTGGAGATGGACTGCACACATCCGGCTGTCTTTGTCACACCCTTGCCTCCCTCAACATATTCTTTTCAAGACACGGATACTCACCGAATAGAGTTCCCTCACGCCACTTCAAGTTTATCACCAGCGTTTACACATGAAGTAAAGATAGCCATTTTCAAAGAAATATATCTAACCATGGAGTTTTTTTTTTTATTACGCTGTTCACCGCCATACATAGGAATTACGTGGTTGGCCAGCGTCGGTCCCAGTTATTCAAAGCTCATCGATCATACCACAGCCGACTAAGCACTTCTCTGAAGTCGGCCACGAACCGCGTGGTTCAGGGTATTAGTGTAAGTTTATTACACTATCGTCAAACGTAAACAGGAGCAACTAACACTGGGACACATCTCAATTGTTCTACTCATACGTGCACAGGAGGATCATGTCAAACTAGTGGGCAGCAAACACCACTTACGTCAACGTTGAACATTCGAACCAGTCTAATCAAGATACATTCACACGACACTGGATGGATTTTCGAAAGCGTTAAGGCCAGTATTATTTATCATTGTCGACTGTCCAACATCTGGTGTATATTAATAAGGTGCTAATTATAAATGTTAACAAAAACAATTATAAGCCGACAGTGTGGGTGGTTGGAATGGGTATTCCTAAAGTAGCCAAGCACGCTTGATTACTTTAGAAATCGGTTGTGTTGACTAGCGTCAGGTCAATACGAAAAATCATTTGTATTGGTCTTGCGTGCGATAACACACATTGTTGGTATCGTAATTGTGAGTAGTATATAACGTGTTTATCGTGTTATCACGTAAATTTCAGGAGTGATAATTTTGTCTTTTATGAATGAAAATATGAATTTCCGTCTTGCGTCAATCGTCGTTTGTTAGTATTAGTATTGTTCCGCTATACTTATATATGTATATTTTATATTGAACATATTTTTCCATAATTATTTTTGTGGTTTACATATATCACGTTAGGTATAATTGTCGTATATTTTGAGTGATATATTCTTGAGTGATCGTCAACTTTACATTATTTGTCTGAATTAAGTTGATATTGTGGTCGAAGTTGATACCACGAGATACACTATCGACTCTGTTCCTAGAAAAACATTATTACAACTTTGTCGATATTCTTGTCTTCTTTTTCCACTTCGATATTTTATTACAGCTAGAGTATTATACAGGTAGGTCAAGATGTCTACACTACAGGATTACATGGTAATGGGTGAGAAGACGGGATTGACTGGAGCAGAACTTAGAGCATGGGCGAAACAAGAGTTCAGCGACTATCAATTACAGCAAAAAGAAGAGAAACGTCTTCAAGCCGCACATGAGAAAGAGGAACGATTGGAAAAGTTAGCGGCTGAAAAGGAAGCAAAACGAGAGGAAAAAGAACTAAAAGAACGAGAGATGGCGATCAAGCAAAACGAGATAACTTTGGAACGCGAAAAGATGGCAGCTAAAGAAAAAGAAATGGCTGCTGAAAAGGAAAAGCTAATTATGGAAATGCAATTGAAAGAGAAGCAATTGGCCGCAGAGACAGAAATCAGGGAGAAACAACTCGCTTTTGATAAGGAAAAGCTGGCAACAGAAACACTCTGGACGGACAAAGAAGTGGAGGGTAATTTGAAAGTCAAGACTTTGGAGATGGAACATGAAGCTGAGATTGAACGAGAGAAAAGTCGTGCAAAACAGAATGATCCAGTGAAGAAGTACCAAGGGCTTTTTCGCAACTTTCAACAAGGCGATTCGGTCAGTTCTTGGATTACCAACTTTGAAGTACTCGTAAAGCATTACAAGGTACCGGAACAAGACATACCAATTCTATTCCACAGGCATCTCGCATTGGAGCCTTTAAAGGTAATTGAGTTAATACCTGAGGACTTACGTACTAACTACAAATACATGAGAGATCGTGTGTTGGCACACTTTAGTCTAGATGAGTCGGGATACGTACAAAATTTAAAACACTCACTCCCAAATCTAACCAAACTTTCCTTGACTTTGTTTCTGAGTTAACCTCATCTTTTGATAAATGGACTAAAGCCGCTGATATTGGGTCTGATTACAATAAAATTTGAGACTTAATAATTAGAGATAGACTACTATCTGCAGTACCAGAGGCCATGTCTGTATTTCTAGTGGAGAATAAATGCAAAGATCTTAAGGAAATGGAAACGAGGGGAGAATCATATTTCAATGCACATCGAGACATATTCGCAAATTGTACACAGCCAGAACTGATAATAGGAGCAAGTGCTAGATTCCAAAAAGGCAATGGCAAGTTCAGAAAATTTAGCAGTAATAAATATAGAAATAATCCATACCAGTACTCTAACAGAGAAGGAGACAGACCAAGAAAAGGACACCTATCCAGATGTCAATACTGCAAATTGTCTCATGGACATTTGGAAATGTGTGATCGACACCCTGGGTATACAGAGTATCTTCGTGACATAACAGCGAGGAAAAGAAGTAAGTATGACTCATTCAAAAGAAGCATCAAATGTTTCTCGTGTCGGGCGTATGGACACACTAGCAGGTCTTGTCCGATGAAGAATACGTGGAAAGAGGCAAGTAATGCATATGTGTTGTCTAGTAATAGCAACGATTCCGATGATCTAGAGGACACACACGCAGCCATTATAGAGTCATACAATAACAAAACAGGTAAGGAAGGTCATAATAATGATGAGGACCTCACATCAGCCCACAAGAGGCATATTCATGAAGCGAACGCAGCATGCACTCGTCAAGGTACTCTGATGATACACCAAGCGGAGGTTAATGGGTTACCAACAAACTGTTTTAGAGACACAGGTTCGGATATTACAGGTGTTAATCACAAACTCATAAAAGAAAGTAATTATACAGGTAAAAGTATTGAGTGCAGAACATTTGGGGGTACAATAGAAATGTACAAAACCGCATGGGTCAGCATAAAATGCCCATATTATGAAGGTAAAGTATGCGCAGCAGTACTACCAAACCCATGTGCTGGGTTGATAGTTGGTAACATCACTGATGTTAAAGATTACGTTCAAACTGGAGAACGCAAACTTGATGTGATACGCACAGAATCACAAACCCAAGTATCACAAGAAGAAGGAATTACACATTCATTAAAAGTTCAACCGACTGTTAATAACAACAGAGTAGCACACAAGAAGATAACAAAAGTTAAACATAATGGTTACAAACAACAGACGACATGGGATATTGTAACCATATTTATTACAAACATTTTGATGTGACTTAAATTGACCTTATCTCAGGTAACATCCATAGTCATGAACACATCCTCACAAACAAAAGCATATATTGATGATATTGTGAATAAAAATACAGTCATTCAATCACTCAAGGAAATGTACACACAAGTCAATAATAACAAACAAATTTACAATAAACAAAATGTATTGATTAATGTGTACTTTATTTACTGCTACTACAAAGTAATCAAATATACCTTATTGGCATTATATATACGAGTGAAAAGTATGACAGTGTTCAATTCAACAAAGTTGAAAAGTACAAATATTAGCAGGCATACAGTACAGAAACGCCATAAGTATAGAAGAAAGAAATAGAATGAAATAAAGAAAGAAAGAAAAATAAAATGGGATGAAAGTGTTAGGTTCATATCAACACATAATACACTACAGACACATTAGGGTCTTAGGTCTGATTACTTGGTTAGGCCAGGTATCACTTGTCAGAATTGTTCACACTATCTAATAGTTCTATAATTCATCTTAAAAATAGTTCGATTCTCTATTCTTTGATAATTATGTCTATAATAGAGAACATTACTAAATTTATATAGGATTCTTCACAACTCTATGTCTGCAAGATTTTAATCAGTCAATCATATCATATGGGACATTCTCAGTCGATTATAGAATATACAGTAAGACTGATATATGTTATAAGTTATTCAGTTATAGTTTATTATTATTATTATTATTATTATTATTATTATTATTTATAAAATATTTGAGAAATTTAATAAAGTTCAATCAAATAGCACCTAATTAATAAATGATGTTGATACAATCGGTGACTTTAAATTAATACTGTTAGGTATATATAGTATAATCAAATAGATACATGTGTTATTAATTTACATTTATTGGCAGAGACATCTACACGGATGCAATAGCCATTAATAGGTCCTGCACACTTGATGGATATTTCGACCGTCATTATTTTACGTGGAAAACTATGGTCAAGTATTTGTAGATGGTGTTGTATAATGATATTAATTCTGTCTAACATTGGAACATTGGAACATTCGTCAAATCATTAATTAGAATTATTTAGTTAATTAATTGATTCAATTTTGTTATATTAATGTGTTACATAAATAAGTCATTAATTAGTATTTCACTTGTAATTAAGAAACATTGAAGTAATTATTTTGTGAATTGGTGATTAGGTAAATAGTTGGGTAAGCAAGGTTTCAGCTGAACTAATTTTATGAAAGCGAACTGGGTTGCCAATCGATCCATTAAGATCTATGAATATATACGGAATCGGCTGATGGTCTAAAGATATACACACAAGTATTGGACAGTCTAACATATCAAATGGCACCATAAAATCTCGCAAGACATGGATAGTTACGTCTACCCTACCAACATATAAATATACATGGAATATATGGAAGAACAACAACAACGACCAAAAATGGAATACTGGAAAACCCATTATTACTCTCATCCAAAACTCATGGTATGACCTAGAGTGAGGACACACTTGTCTATTAAGACAAGGTAGGGACTAATATGGTTATTAGTTGGTATGATCTCCCATGATCAGCCACACGACGTCTAATGGGGTATTACACAGGTGGGCGTGCCCATCATATGACATTATTATATTTTTTGTGAGTAGATAAAGGGGGAGACTAGGAACTTTCCAGGTTTCGTTGTTAAAGGTTAATGCATATGTTTGCAAAGTAATACATATATCCATAGAAAAAAAAATGAAAATTTTTTTTTAACTAGGAGGGGGCATTATGCCATATGATGGTACACTCCACTAAAGTCATGAATGGGGGTTTTCCAGTTATGCACGGAAAATGGACAAATAGGAAAGGAAGATACCATTAGTAACGTAAACAACGTCACACAACAACAAAGGACTTTCTCTGTGTGTGATTCAGAAAAGAGGATGTGTCTTCCAGAGATCCGTATGCGACTTATTCCGAGCATCAGCAAATAGATTTTTCAGGAGGAGGGATCGATTGGCAAATGGATAATTAAGGCAGAATCCGAAACCTAGACGTGATACAACTCAGGACAGCGAAATTACAGGTCTACGCCTCAAGGAGAACATTTTGGAAGAAGGCAGGGAGTTTCATGAAATGTTAAATAGTTAAACGCCGCGTCCATATCTCAGGAGAAGTTTAATAACACATGTTAATCATCCTTTGTTATTTGTTCCACTCGTTACAAAAATAAAGTACGAGTCCGGTTCCTTCCGTGGAGTCGTTTGATTATTCGTCACACTATTCAAAGGTGAGTGTTAAGACTGAGTCAAATGTCATTCTATAATCCCAATGATAAGGAAAGACATGGTACTTATAACCTATAAATATTATGTGTACTGTAGAGTATCAAACTCATGTCAGAAACACATTCTAGGAACTTTTCTCAATTTGAGAGCAGACTCCTGATTCATACCTCAAAGTAGAGAACTCGTTTCTGCCAAGTTCATATTCCTATGATTAAATAACTTCTATGCATTGGTAACTATATCTCACTGGCACAGGAACGGAGCATAATGGGGACGACCCGTTGCTGTGAAGTTGGAACTGTGACTAACTAACTAACTAATCTCACTATCTATGGAAATCTGCAAATAATCTATGTACTATAGAGTATGAAACTAAAGAACATTTTCAAAGGAACTTTTATCCATGCGGAGACATACAAATTATTACGCATCTTAGTCAGTGGATAAAATACTTTGCCACATTCTATATCTGTAACTTGAAACTATCGTGCTAAGTCTTAGTACAAGCTTTTTGTTAACAGATTAGTAACCACAGCATAGGTGTTATAGACATGTAATATTTTCATAAAGATGCTAGGAAATTGCCATGTGTGAGAATATAAATTCAAGAACAAAGAAAGTAAACGCATGATATACATTGGACTGTTCTGGTAGGAAATGCCTGCAATCCGCATCACCTTACTGTGGTAGGGGCAGAAGCGAAGATTGATGTTCCTAAAATGCTTGCAATATTCAGAAGACTAGACCATGCGGCATAAGTTATTTCTGATAAATAACTCTTCGAATACTAGCAGCAATTGGACCTGAAATATTGTATAGTCCAAACACTTATCAGACTGCCTAAATCATTTCTGATAGATAAGAAATTCTCTTAAAAATAGCAGAAACTGGTAAAAGATATCACGGCGTTCACTAACCCCATGATGCACAAGCAGTGGGGGGAAAAGAATAATCTAGTTTGTGGATTAACAAATAAGAAAATTCAAAACCATTGGCCCCTGCATTAAATTTTATGATGATTATCATGTACTCAATATCTGAGAAATGTACATGGTTGGGTTTCTCTGTTATGAGAATTTTACTCTGGTCCTGATTGTTACTCTTCACTATGGGAAATATACATTGTAATGTGACTCCTGTGGAAACATGAGATGAAGTATGAAACCTGTGTATGTCAGTAATTAAGAAGACAATGTTGAAGAGCCTTGGCCTAATGCTGATTATAGTGCCGAAAGGAAGACGCGGCATTAGAAACCACAGAGATTATGTATAGGCTATTCTCTTCAATTAGAGAGAGAGAGGCAATATCAACATGTTGGATGGACAGAATGGCTTCACTCATCTAATAGTTCCCATTAACAATCGCAGAACAAATCATAAAGTGAAAAGATACCTCACTCACTATCAGAGCTAGGAAAGCTCTACAACAAGCGACGAGGGACAGGGAGCTTGGAAACCCACTCCGATCTCCTTCCCCTTTTTTGTTTGTAATTGTGTTATAACCATGTTAACATAACACAGTAGGTTAATGCTCGTGTTGTATTCTTGTCATCCCTTTCTATAGCGAGTGGTGGATTTGGCGGGACTGCATTGCCTCACTATCAACTGGAAACTGGGTAAACAGCCAAGAGAAAGTGAAAATGGCAACCTGTCCTAAACCTAGACTGGACCAATACCTCAATGTGTACTGCTGCACTCATTAGCTGCAAAAGCCAGCAAAAGGCCAATTCGAAGACAACTGACAACTTTGCTGATGAAGTCTTACTTCATTAGGAATATCCAGGATGGACTTCAGGATCTAATAATCTACAAAGATGAAGATCAACAGAGTAACTGACAACAGTATATCGTCTGCTTTACTTCTGAGAAGTACCACCTGAAACCTCAGCTCTCAGCAACATCAGTGAAACTATAGGCAAATCCTACCAGTTACTAAAAGTAGCAACAGTGAGAACCCTACAACTGTTGGTTGGATTATCAAGTTGATATCCAACAATGGATAGGTCTTCGAAAGAAAGTCTCACAGCAGCAAAAGTCAAACATAAGGTACCAGACACTCCACACCGAGTTTTTGATATGAACACCAACTCAAACAAATGGGAAGAGACACTGAAACCACATAAGCAAGTACAACCAAGGTACCAACTTAAGATCCTCTGAAACATAACTACACCAGATTACCCCAAGGATCCAAAACCTGAACACCATCAATAAGACCATATGAAAGCAGCGAGCGGAGTAAATGCCTTTACGTCTGCAACCAAATGAATCATCTAATTGCTTGCAACCCTGGTTATGTGTTGGAAGTAATATTCTTCAGTTCCATGCAGCAGATAAAGCCTGGAAATAATTCCAGATGAACCAAATGAATGACAAGCAGCATTGTATGTCTACACTGAAAGGAAATACTGAATCAGAACTCTGTGCTGGTCCCATGTCAGCCAAAATGCCATCAACTGTGGAATAGGTTATAGACTGGTGACTAGGTGGGTGAAAAATCCTTGTGAACAAGATTGAGATTCGGATATTATAAGCCAAGAAGATGAAAGATCGGCATCCTTTTCATCGGATATGGTGATATAGGAAAGACCCTTGGTCCTAGACTCAAGATGCATCTCCTGAAGGTATGACTAACCCAAGCCTCAATTTCACACTGGCACCGAGCCATTCGCACCAGAATATTCGTGAATTCAGCCCCACGGAGGGGATATGTGGTGAATTTATTTCCTAATATGGATGATAATTATTCAGCAGCCAACTTCAGTGGACATTAGAACATGACTGTGAGTATTTTATTTCTGTCCCGGATAATTATGGACATTATCAGCTTCGCACTGGAGAAGAATAACCGACAGCAACACCTAAGGAAAAAGACTGTAATAAAATGATTAGTTTAATTATTAGTACTAGCAAAGCTTTTATATGCGTTTTTTTTTTCTATGCCATGGATGTAACAGGTCTGTAGCTTTTTTTCAATGAAGGTTATGGTATAGTATTTTGACACCATCTCATTATTTTTAAATATGAGAATTGTAAAGGGTGTCAGAAACAACTGTTTTATATGTTGGGTTCTATGTACTTAGATCATTGTTGGCCTTAATGATGTAAGGTGGGTTAAGGATAGCAGACCCAATTTGTGGTTGTTGTGTTGTTTGTAATAACATTGTTTTTTTTTCTTTTGGGACAATGGGGTTAATATGTTTTGATTATGCAAATCATTCCCATGCCTGTTCTGAAAATGCATTGTGGTAATTACAAATATATATGTTACTACAGATCTTGATTTAATACCTGAACTGTTTGTCCAAAATTTGATGTGTACATCAAGTAAATGTGGTGTTCACCAGTGGTTGTTTATATGTTGTGAACAATCAATGTCTTCTAGAACTATAGTAAATTTAAAGGGTGATGAAGTGGGAAGGGAAACCTACACACAGATGCCATTGTTTCAAGGATTGAAGTGTTTTCTCCTGGTGTTTGTGGTAAATATCCCTGATCATCTTGCATTCTAACAGTGACCAGAGAATCAAAAAATCCCCTAGACAACTTATCAAAATATTCTCTTAAATTAAAATCCACATCCCACAACCACCAAAAGAAAAGAATGATCAAATCAGTCAGAAAGCCACCAAAACCTGCCCAAGACGACTACCACATTATGGACAGACCAGAACAAGTCATTATTCTGCACCTCAGAACAGGACACAATAGAATACGCAACCACATGTATACAAAATTCAAGATTGGTGAATCAGACATGTCCACATGTGAATTGGCGTCGCAGACAGCACAGCACATACTCCAAGACTGCTCAAATTACAACATGTCTAGGCAAACCTTCTGGTCTAGAGAGACGACAGTGGAAGATAAACTTTATGGACCGCTGCGTGAACTAAAAAAGACTGTTAAATTCATACAAGAGACAACATTGCAGTTGTAGACATATTTCAAGCGAACGAAAAAAAGAAGAAATCGATTAACGCCTGGCATCTCCTGGGCATGGATTCGATCAGACGTCTGATGTGGGCCTTTTGCGATGGCTGCCCACTCTTCCTGGAGTGCATGGAACAGGTCACGACGATTGGCTGGAGCAACGTTTCGGCGACAAGCCTGTCTATGCAGCTCATCCCACAGATGCTCAGTCGGATTCATGTCTGGAGACAGAACAGGGGTGGCCAGGGAAGAGAGAGAATGCTGTTGGCAGTTAGGAGCTGCGTGCTCAACCGTGCACAATGGGGTCTGACGTTGTCCTCTTAAAACGAAACCTTTGGGCAGCCAAAAGTGGAAGAACATGGAGTCGAAGAATTTCATTGACGTATTGTTGCGCATTCAATCCTTCTTCAATGCGCACCAGGTGACTCCCTTCCGTTGTAACTGATCATCCCCCACACAATTGCACCTCTACCACCGGTGTGGTGGAGCTTTGTCAACGCAATTGTGGGCAAAACGTTCATTTCTCCTACAGTAGACCTTTCTCCGTCTATCATGACGCTGCAACAAACAGAAAGATTCGTCACTAAACCAATCACGTCTCCATTGATTGTCAGCTGCCCAGGGACGATGCTGGTTGACCCAAAGAAGTCGATTTTGGCGATGGCGGCGCGTAAAACCAGATCCTCTGTGATGTCGCTGTGCCCGAAGTCCAGCGACATGCAATCTATTCCAGACAGTTTGATCAGACACAAGACATCCTGTAGGCCAGTGGTTCCCAGACCACGGCCCGTGGGCCACTTGTGGCCCGCCAGCTGTCAGAAAGCGGCACACGCGGCCTCGTTATTTAATATAATATATTTTGATAATTTCCGTCATTAACAATTAGCAGTGCCATTAACAAATAGCAGTGCTAGTGCTATTCCCCCCTGACATGATGGGAACATGTTCAGCATTTTCTCTATTGGTTCTCTTTCCATTCAACTGTCCTTTTGTGACCACATACCCTAGCTTTACCCTATCCATGCCATGCTCTAAGAATGTTAGCTGTCTCTTCTGATGCGAGTAGCCAGTTCTCTATTGGGGTAAACATCTTTCAAGATATATTCATCATACTTATATCCGTCTACGGCGTTCTCACCATACTTTTTTTTAAAACCATATCCTTGCAGCCTTCATATAATTCCTCACTTGCCTGCTAATTGTTAATGATTTAAAGCACTCTGCTCGTGGTTGTTATGCTCAGATATTATCCAATGCGCCTGTTCAGTTCGCAACGAAACGTTATGAAGACACTGACTGCCTTTAAAGTTTTAGAATTTTGTTAACGAAAGTTAAGAACGGTAGAAATGATATTGCAGGACTTTTATAATTTTATAACGTTGTGGCCCGCTTAACTACCGAAAATACTAGATATGGCCCTCCACTTGAAAAGCTTGGGAACTACTGCTGTAGGCAATGACTGGGCAGTTGAGGATGCTGTTGTAAACCTGCTTCTAAGGTGATAAAGCCGAACAAAGCGATCATCCACAGCTGTTATTATTCTGGATCGTCCATTGCGAATCCGGTCTTCAACTGAGCCAGTTGCTTGGAAACGGTGCCAAAGTCTACTGATGGTACTCTGATGCACATTTAGATGCTTGATAACCTGACTTTGACTTTCACCTGCATGCAGTCGGCCAATAGGCGATATCAATGTTCCTTAAATTTATCCATAGAGACGCCATACATGTCTGCTTGAAAATTGACTGAATTTGGGGGTGTAGCGTTATCCTTTTATAGGGTTTCAGTTGCGTAGTCAGTGAATAGTGTTCACCCCAAATTTTGTTGCTTTCACTTGCGCCCTGTGGTGTAAAAGAAATTGGGTCATAAACACTACTGACCGCGGCGTTGTAACGATTACAAAAACGAACGCAATTTTGGTCAACACGTGCATTTGACACTGTAAAGAACATTTGAGGCTGGTTTGTATATACCATAGCACGAAATTTTACTTACTAACTCAAAAAAGCCGGTCTCCCTGGTCTAGGTGTTACACGACTTTCTCCGTAATCCCGTATACTCTCGTGAGTAACGTGACGTGCGCGAGAATCGGTAGCCGTTCTCTCCGCGTCAGTAACTTAGGGGTATGTGAGCCGGTCGCTCAGAAAGCAATGGCAAACTACTGAGCGTAATCTTGCCAAGAAATCAACAATCAGCTGAAAGATGCTGATGTTGACAGCGATGTCCTGTAAAGGATATGCGGAAAAAAAAAAAAAAAAAAAAAAAAATCATAAAAACGCACCCTAGGATAGCTACAAGTTTCTTTTCTTATTTGTTTGAACGTAAGTATACTTGATTTGCCGACCACGGCAGATAGAATACGGATGTGCCGTGCAGGTGCATTCCTTCCTGTCAACACCGACACACAGCATCCACTGCAGATCAGTCCGTTATCAGTTATCAGTTGGGGTATCTTCATTGCACTCCGGTGTAACAGGTTGGCCCACCTCTCAGATTGTTTTGTTACTAGATGGAGATAGCCCTCAGTAAACCCCTCTATGTATCCTGTATTAATTTTTATTTTTATCTATATTTTCAAATATTAGATAAAATCGTCTTTGGTTAGTGTATTTATATACATAAAACTATAGAGAGAGTTAAATACTATTTCTTCTTATAGTTAGCAGTTGATGTAGGGTAGAGTTCGTTTACAAGCCAAGAAATCCAGTCAGACTGAATTTTATATTCAGGTTTGGCTGTGAATAATAATTTGGCCACAGGAAGGGAACTCTCCTGGATGAGAAGTTAACTTCCGGTAGCACCCTAAGATCTGCCATTTTTTTCAGCAACCTGGAGGGAGCAGGAGCTACTATCGCGTCAATTGGCTAAAATTGAACACCTGTCTGTGTTTAAACATATTTTATTGCTGGCTCTTGTTAAGCCGAAATACCCTCTAAAACATAGAAAAGCCAATGATAGTCTCCACTCCCGATAGGCCAGTCAAAATCTAGCTGCAGGGTGAGTTAATAATAATTTTGTTAAATAATTTTCTGTGTGTCAATCTGCCGGAAA
Organism: Cepaea hortensis; assembly: GCA_963921405.1. NCBI lineage: Eukaryota > Metazoa > Mollusca > Gastropoda > Stylommatophora > Helicidae > Cepaea > Cepaea hortensis. Next base: position 66,080,399 of record OY992885.1, read on the forward strand.
TCTACAGGCCATGCCGATCGATAATAGATACTATTAATTAAAACTAGGTTAGTTGACTAATATTAGAATTAGGACCATGTTTGTGCCATGTGGCTTGCCGACAAGGGTAAAACGCAAAGCTCGTCACATGTGGCATTCAAAACATGGATAAATTACATTACGTGATTCTCGAAATTAGGTATCCGCCTGCGGAAGGACACCTAAGTTAGTCAGTAGACGATTAGAGTTAAGATAAATTAATTATGTGCTTAACTTCGGAACTAGCGTATTTCTCTAGATAAAATACTTATTAGTTGAAGGAATTAGTTCAGAGAGTGAATAGTTACAATCAATTATTCTTTATCTCTTATCTTGCCCAGTCAGATTACTACCATGTGGTCCAAGATGGCCCACTTAACAAAGTTCAAACCTTGGGGGAATTCTCCAACCCTAATATTGTTCTTGTGTATAGTGAAAATAATCTTAAAACTAGCTAAGAAATCTTCTAGATAATTAATTATGTTTTAATTAATATAAGGAAGACTTGCTAGTAGTACAACTCATAACTCTTTAAGTGAACTTGGGGTGTTTCATTGATTTTAATGGTTCACTCGTGTACATCGTGAAGTTATAGTTGTTGTGTGAGATTTCATTTCATTCTATGGAATTCATCAATATGTGATGTTAATTCATCGTGTGGAGTTTAGTTTGTGTGTTTTCATACTTGGAAATTGATGTGTGGTGTTTCATCGATTTAATGGTTTGTTAATGTATATGTGACGTCGGAGTTGTGGCGTCTGAGTTTCATTCCATTGAAGTCATCCTATATGTACTGTTAAGTCAGTATGTGAATTGTGGTTCATGTTTCCATGAGTAATCATGACTTAGAATATATTTGGAATGTGGTCTTTGACGTAGAGCATTGTGATTGTACATGTTTGATCTAAATATCAGCAGAGAGAATAGGATATCATTTGTGTGCTGTTTCCATTAGATCAGTGTGCTGTTTAAGGAAGCAAAATATGTAAATTGAGGTAATACATGCTAGTGAAAATTATGAGACAAGCATGCCATGCAGGACATGGCCAAAAGAATTTACAATTCTGTCTTGAAGGATTATTCACTCCTTCTCACTGTCATTCACAGAGCCTGCACCCTGATCATCTGTAGCCGTAGTCACGACCGGTGATTGAGCTACGAACCACTCACTTGATGCAGCAGAGAGTGGAGTCCATACCATGATCCAGTCAGCACTGACAGCTTACCATCCTGGAGGCTAAGGATTATCAGATGAGTGGCTACTCACCCGTTTGCCACTGCACAGAAATCACAAAATTTGTCTGCTATCGGCTAGAAGTCTATGATATTATCCTCTAGCTGAACATTATCTTGTAGAAATTTCAGGGATCTGCGTATCTCTTATGTGTCAGTGAGTTCCCAGTGGGGCTCACGTAGTGTTCTTTAGGATTAAACGTTATGTTATATTTGTACTTTTAACAACTGCGTCTGTCATTATAGAATTAGAATTAGCATCATCAGATTGTGTGACGAGTGAAAGGACTACATCTATACGTATCATTCTGTCTTATCTCCTGTTGTGTGAGAATACATTAGGCAGTGGGGGCTCATTATTCATCCAGGCACGTTAGCAGGAATAACTTGACATACTGTCTTCATGTGTTAGTACAGTTAGTCGTCATAACTTTCCGCCTGGCACTGTTTAGAAGTAGTGATCCATTCTGGGACTTTGATAATCATTCTTCTAGAATTGCGAGCCATTTGATCGCTTCTTCAGCAGTGGTTAGATTCTCTATTCGTAGAAGTCTATTTAGTATCTACTTTGATCCAATTCCATCCTAGTAGTATACGTGTTTCTTTTCTTATTTGTTTGAACGTAAGTATACTTGATTTGCCGACCACGGCAGATAGAATACGGATGTGCCGTGCAGGTGCATTCCTTCCTGTCAACACCGACACACAGCATCCACTGCAGATCAGTCCGTTATCAGTTATCAGTTGGGGTATCTTCATTGCACTCCGGACATGTCCATAGGTGCTCAGATCCTCTCCCCCCCCCCCAGCATATGCATCAGCGTCCGGTGGCTAATAGTGCCAGTTCTGTGTTGGTTGACGAGGCGCTTTGTTTTCCCGATGTACCTCTCGCGTCTGGCTGTGCCGATTCTTACTCCCAAGTCTTTCATCCTGGACAGCGATGTGGAATCACTGACGTCAAAGTCCTCTGTTCTCGCCATATCTTTAAGGACGTTAATAACATCGGCACGATCCATGGGCTGGCCATCTACAGGGGGTGCAGAGCCAGCCAGTTTATCAGCTCGTTCATTTCCCTCGACTCCCGCGTGTCCCGGGACGAAGATGAAGGTGACTTTACGAACAACAGATTTCCGCAGCGACTCAGTCCACTGTCTACGTACAGATCCAGCTTCGACCTTCTGAATCATGCTCATTGAATCACTTAGTTTACACACGTTGGTATAATGCTGTGATTCCAGCCATATGAAAGCCTGTGTAACTGCCATCACCTCCATTGTCATGCTGCTCGTGGTCATAGAGTGGGCACCACTGGATTCTTGAACGGTTCGGCCCGCTGAACGGGCTGTAAATGCCCACGCACTTCTCTGCTGCTTTATAACAGATCCATCTGTATAGATGAGCACTTCGGGGCTATCTGAGTGTTCATAGATGAGCGCGTTAACCTCAGCATTGACAGCGGCGGGGTTCTGCTCTCTGCACCGTCTGTCGAGTGTGATAATGCAGGAGAAAGTGCACTTAAAAGCTGGAGGCACCGGCGCCCATTCCTTGCCGGGGTTGATACTGGTAAGACTGCAGACCTGTCTGACGACATCTTCCGCCCGACCCATCCATGATTTGCCCCTCTTTAGCCTGTCACCCTTTTCTCTGAATATAGCGTCATGCAGAGGGTGCTGCTCATCTGCACTTATTTTTAAGCGTGAAAGCACAAGTCCTTGGAACATAAGTATTAGCAGTCTTTGCTCGATATTGGCAGTCGCCATGACTCTCATTGCTGACAAACCTTTTCGAGATTTCGTTATGACATAATCGACATGATCTTTGAAGGACAGGCTACGATCAAGCCTCACGCCAAGATACGTCATTGACTGGGTTCTACTCAAAATGCTCCCATCCATTCTTACTGCCGGCAGGTCTGTTTTCACAATATGGTTGTTTAGTGAGAACCATGTAACCGATGCCTTTGCAGGGTTGACAAGGGCACCGGCATCAGCACACCATGAGGAACTTCAATCTACTTTGCCCTGCATATCATTGGCAACCGCCTGTCTATCTCGACCCTGTCGATACACGAGGATGTCGTCAACGAATGATAGAGTCCTACCCCTACCGTCCAACTGTTGTTCAGTGATCGGCACCGTATACACGTTGAATAGTACTGGTGACAGTGGTGAACCCTGCGGCAATCCTGGACATATCGTTATCGGCTCAGAAGACCAACTCCAGCATCTTAGCACCACCTTCCTTTGGAGCAGGACTGCAGCTATCCATCGTACAAGTTGAGGGTGCACTGTCAGTCTGAGGAGGGTTTGTATCAAGTGCTCGAAAGATACTCTGTTAATATGCGTCCTCTAAGTCTATGGCGGCCGCACATGTCACTTCTCTGACCTGAAATCCTTCGTAAACATCTTGAGCAAAGACCGCCGCACTCAGCCAAGATTATTTGTTGCGTCTGTATCCTCCAAGTGTGGGCGGGAAGCAGCCGAGTTGTTCCAAGTCACAAGCAAGTCTGTGTGCTACAATTTTCTCCAGTAACTTGCCAGCAGTGCTCTGCATCGTAATGATTCTGTAGCCGCTTATCTTGGAATGGTCTTTGTTCGGTTTTGGCAGCGGCAGCAAGTAGCTGTGTAGCCATTCTTCTTTGATCTGACCCCTCTGGATACTGGTGTTGAATTCTCTGGCCAGTTCTTCCATGTCATCATCTGATATCACCAGTAGGTCACCATATCGGATGCCGTCTGGGCCTGGGGCGGTGTTAGGTGATTTCTTGAACATCGCACGCATTATCTCAGCTGTGATTATCCATTCTTCGTCTGTCCCGACTCCCTCGCACAACTGAGAGAGTGTCGTTGTGGTCCTCTGTCTGGCGGGCTCGTCTTTCTGGTCAGTCTGTTCTATGCAGTGTGCAAGAAGGGCCTTACCTTTATCCGCATCCGACTTTTTCCATGTGAGGTCTGTGCCTTGAAAGTCTGGAATACCTCTACGTTGTGCAGCACCGTTCATGCTCTTATGGAGGCGCCAGAATGTCGTAAGAGATCGCCCGGAGCACACCTTCCTGCAGAACTCGTCCCATTTCTCGGCCTTAGCCTGTTTGGCGCAGGATTTGAATAAAGTCATCGTCCTATCGACCTCAGACTTCAGGTTCGCCAACTCAACCTGTGGCATGTTGGCCTTTCTGGCCTTTTGCCAGTCTTTGACAGCCTGCCTCTTTCCCAGCCATGCCTTCTCGACCTCTCCATTCCACCATGGTGGCTGCAACCATCTTTCTTGTCTCCTGCGGGAGGAAGTTAGTTTTCTTCTTCTGATCTTGCTTATGGCGTCTTGACCAGTGTTGTCGTACGGGAAGGCATTTGTCTTGTTTCTTTGACTCATGGCCCTGTCTTTCTTTATCAGGATGACACGAGGGTAGTGGTCACTATCGTGGTATCCCAGTGTGCCCCCACCTTCATATTGGTGCGATGGTGGGTGGTACCAGAGCCAGGTCAATGACGCTGTCAGAGTCACCTGGTCGAGTGGCTATTCTAGTGATCTTCCCATCATTCAGACAGATTAGGGCAGCAGATGCTAGGGCGTCCTCCAGATCTTCGCCCTGTCTATTCGTGATGCAATTCCCCCATTGACTGCTTCTGGCATTGAAGTCCCCACAGTAGATGATATGCCTTTCATCCATATCAAACAAACTCTGCCATTGTCGCACGTCGACCTTCCCATTTCGCGCATAAACGTTCACGATTACAAGCTGCACTGGCGTCATTATTCTTAATGCCTGCATTTGCAGGGCATCACTGTTCCAGGAAGACATATCAATCTCAGACACTAGTATGTTGTCGCGGATCAGAATGGCCTGTCCGAGGTGCAGCCTGGTAACGAATCCCTGAAATCCCGCGACATTGACTGTTCCGTCGCCGAGCTGTGTTTCTGGTAAGACTACAATATCGTTCCCGTAGAGTAGTTTTTCAAGAATGGGTCGGCGTTGACTAAATGATGCACAGTTCCAGTACTGTACTCGAACGTTTCCGATACCAAATCTGTCACATTTTAAACGCCTTCTGCGTGCGCCCGCCCTCTTACCACGCTGTGTCCTTGTCGGTCGTCTGGTCGTCATGTTAGGCTTAACTATCGCCACCGGGCGCCGATGATACGCCGAAGGAAGTCCGGGCGCGCGTGCAAGAACTCCGTTGCACGGTCCGAACTCCATTTCACCACGAAAAACACACTTAATCCATGAAGAATTCGGAAAAAACACGTTCCATTTTACGGGACGAAGAAATGTCCCGCCATCTTGCTTCAAGGGAACTCACTCTCATCCACTGCAGAATGAGGAGGAAAAGGGGCTGCAGGACAGTCTTGGATAGGAAATAGTCGAAGACCTTATTCAACAGGTGTGTTCACTAGAGGACATAGAACCTGGCCAAGAATGGATGCCAGTGCCAGAAGTGTCCTTTTCAGTCTGCATTAGACTGGATGGAGACTGCAAAACCAGATGGTTGTTGAGACAGAAGTACAGGCGCTGATTTCTTACAATTATTCCCAAGGTAATTTAATCATCAGTGCAAAATGGGTGTGTTGTGCGGCACACCCACAGCTCATGGGCTTTCAGGGCCTAAGTAGAAGGGAGAACTGTTAATATTTCCACAGAAGACGTGAAGAGGCACATGTGAATACTGCCACCTCCAAATCGGTTTGCTGGCGAACACAGCAATCTGCAAGGCACTTTCCTCACCGTCGCCACATCCATCAGCAAAGGACAGGTTTAATCTGCTAATGTCTGTAGATAGGACAGTCTGTTCCATCTGACATGTTGCTCTGCCCACTGCAGGCGCTGCTGACGATGTCTGTGAGTCAAGTTTGGCCCAACATAAGGCATGTATCTCTGAGTCGTCAATGACTGTAATAGTAATAATTCAAGAGACTTGCCCACGTCTACCCACTATTCCTTATGTGACTCAGCACATTATGACGATCTTGCACAGAGGCAGTAACTCGTGGTTGGCCACTCCGAAGTCTATCCCGGGCACTGCCAGTGGTTCCGTAACGCTCACTGAGATGTATAATAATAGTGCTGTGGTGGCAATTCATCCTTCTGGCAATGGCTCGCGAGCTCATTCAGGTCTCCAACATACCATGCATCCATTCGCTGGATCTGTTCTCCAGGACACTTTGGTGTGGTTTAAGATGAACAGGCAGACAGATTGGCTGGTGCCGCATCATCAAGGGGTGATTTGATGCATGATAAGGTAGATGTGGTGAAGGCCCTCAGGGAGCGTGAGAATAATGCAGGGGAACAGATAAGGGAGCCCTATCATCTTTTTAATTCTGAGTATTTACAAATGAGACCGCCACAGAAGATAGGCCTTGAAATTCAAAATCTAATGGCAACACAATGATGCCTGTATGTCACTTCTAAGTGAAGATATTCACAATTTTGTGAAGGTGAGACGAGTTGCGATTTTTCATGCTATTCACCCGTAAGTGTAGCTCTCCAGTGTGTCCATTACCTCCTCGAACAGGTGTGAGTGTGTGCGCGTGCGAGATTGTCTCAAACGGTCGTATGAAAACTGACTTCAAAAATATTTTCCGTCATGTTAAATGACTGCAAAATAGTACAAGTATACAAAAAAATTATTAATAATCTTTAAACTTGTGTTCTCTTTAACTTTAGTAGGTCAAATTGCATGTTTTGAGTGTTGAAAAGCGAAAGTGTAACATGCCATAGCGATCGATATGCGCATGCGCAGTCACCGTGGAACATAGCCATGCGTTTACCCATTCACAAAGACACGCTTCGCCGAAAATGTTTTTCATCCACCCGGCAGCGATTAAAGCGATGAAACTTTCCAGATATATTTAGAATTGTATGCAGAATTCAAAAATACATCTATAATTGAATTAATTCTATCTGCAACACCAGAATAGTGTTACAAAGTGCACATGCCATTCCGATATATATGCGCAAAGAGCAAAAAACACATCTTCGCAGAAAATGTTGTTTACATCCACCCGGCAGCGATTAAAGCGATGAAACTTTCCAGATATATTTAAAATTGTATGCAGAATTCAAAAATACATATATAATTGATTTACTTCGATTTCAATCAATCAATCAATCATGTGCCATGCCGGAAAGCGTGGGCGGTCATGATTCGCCATTTCACTCGATCACCAGGGCCGTGGATCGCTCAGTGTTCCTGTCTCGACCATGCCATGTGGCCAAGCCATCTAGGTATTTACTGCCAGAGTGTTACTAGGGGTTATTTTGTGTGCACCCCGACAACTTAAGAATGAACACGTCCAATAGCACAAAGAATAGCAGTTCCAAAACATACTGAATTAGTCACGTTGTTTATTCATTAATAAGTTTATATCACTCTATAGATAACAATGTTCTTACTTACACCTCGCCGTACTGGGTCATTCTCGGCCCTCAGCTACTCAGCGACACGGCTAGCCTCACTATCTCTGCAGTAGCGTGATAAACGACTTGGCGTATTCGTCTGACCATCTTGCTTGTGGTACACATGATCTCAGTAACTATGTCACTCTGTCTCCTGCAGTGCAGGCGTTGATTTAACATTCATAGTTCGGCCTCTGTCCACCTCTTCAGAATATCCTCGTCTCTCGATTTCTGTGATGTCCACATCGCTGTGTTTTCCGGCCGACTGCCTTCTCAACTCCCGCATTTCTCGACCTTTCCGATCACGTGACCTAATCCTCGCACTTCTATTGGCCCTTACGAATAACCGTTTACCGGTGTATTTCTTTGCTCTGACACCCCATGACAATTCATCCTACCGTTGTTCTACCGTAATCTACTCAACCAGTCTTTACTTAACCAGACTCATGGCATATGCCCCCCGCAATTTCAAAAATGTTCTACATTTTTGGGTTCTTCCTTATCTCTACACTTGACATGAGTCAACTTGGTCGCACATGCCTGTCCCCTGGTCGCACATATCTGTCTATTGCCTCATGCCTTAGAGCTTGCTTCTCAGTTCCCTTTAACTTCCCTCTTGTGTTACGTTGATATTCTGCTATACCTTCACACAAATTATAATGTCGGACACGAATATCCGTCTATTCCCAAATAGACCTCGTGTGGCCTCAACCCCCTTTGTGTTCAGCAAGTTGAGGACCAACCTACTATGAGTCCCAATGTCCCACCCCGGACATTCCCAGAAGGTTCCTCATTTATACCTCGGTATAAGCAACTGACACCCTCCCCAGCCCTTAAGCCCTAGGTGCAGGAACGTGTGTATTGCAGACATATCAATTTCACCTATTTTGTTTAAGCTCTTATATTGCTTCTGAGTAGTCTATCTTACGACTGTGGACCTTCTTGGTGCGAGTACACATGACTTCTGCATTTGTTTTGTCACAGTGTGTGCGTGGTCTGCTGCCATTAGTTACTTTTTGCTATGTGTTCGCTTGTGCTCTATGGCTCGATACTCCCTTCATTTGCCTTCTGTTTAATCCTGGTATTCTTGCTACTAACTTTCCATTGTAGTGTTCCTAATACCATGACCCTTATATACATCTACTATCATGCCAAAGTACTTCATGTTAAAATATTAAATGTACAAAGTACTATCACTTGGTACTATTATCAATGGTACTACTAATACTCCTACTCTACTATCCTTGTATTCTTTCTTTCACCTGTACTTGTACTCTGTTCTCTCTCTCTCTCTCTCTCTCTTTCATTCTCACTAGTCCATTTCATTCTCCTCCCTTCCTTTCATATATTCACTTGTGCTATGTTCTTTCTCTCTCTCTCTCTCTCTTTTTTTATAGTGTTTAATTTTTTTTTATGTACTCTGTCTTACAACACGCATACTAGAAACTAGAACCTCAAATGTTCCGTTTATGCCTGTACGCTTCCTGTATACTGGTGTGCAAGTATCCCGGTTGTGTTCAAATTGATTCTCATTCGCACAAATTCCTTTCAGTCTTTCCACTCTTTCTCTCACTTCACTGTCACTCATCATATTCCTATGTTATGTACATGTTACCACAATCGCATAAGTTCCTCCTACTAATTGTACCCGTCTGTTTTTCCAATATATCTTATTGTCATAATACCTGAATAGTATATACAATAGGATTCACATGTACTATTGCAAGCACTGTTCTAACTTTTGTTCGCACATCATTATCCTCTTCGTGACATCAGTATGTATCACTGGTAGTAGTGTCTCAGTTAACTTCTTCTTTTCCTTTTATGTTATGGGTGTCATCTGTGATGTATCGTGGTTTTAGACCCACTGTCAACCATTCTGCTTTCGCAGATGTCAATTCTTCTTTTCTTCCTTTGCGATCATTCATCATTTTCTACCAACATCTAATTTTATACGTTCTGTGTTACCATCAGGTACTAGCACAATCAATAATGTTACAATTATTATTACAATTACATGCATACTGTTTATGAAAAAACATGGCATGATGATTATTGATTATGATCGTAAGAATGTACTGATGTCTATGTATGTACTTATAAACCATTAAAATGATATTATTTATCTCTATATGTATTATAAGCCGGCTCCATGGCCGAGGGGATAGCAGCTTTCTCCGCTAACCCCGAATACTCTCGTCACGTGACGCGACGAGAATTATCAGTGGTTCGAATCGCAAAAGTGACTTATGAGAGTATGGAGCCGGTCGCTCAGAAAGTCGTGGCGTGCTGATGAGCGTAATCTAGCCTAGGAATCAACATACAGCTGAAAGATGCTGGTGTTGACCGCAATATCCTGAAACAGGATGGAAACGCAGTTAAAAAAAAAAAAAAAAAAAACTCAATACATCTGCAAGGTTGTTATCTTTGCCTGGTATGTTGCAAATATCAAAGTCATAGTCCTGCAGAAGTAAGGACCACCTGTGTATCCGAGAGTTTTTTGGATGGCCCTCTTTGAATACCTTTAATGGTTTATTGTCAGACAATACAATGAACTTTTTCCCCAACAAATATTTGGAGAATTTCTTAACACTTTCAACTAGCGCTAAGGCTTCCAATTCCGTGATGGAATAGTTCTTTTGGGTGTCCGTAAGTTTCCTACTATAGTAGAGTATGGGGTGTAATCGTCCATGATGGTACTGTAGCAGGATAGCAGAGATTGCGTAAGAGCTCGCAATAGTTTGAAGAATGAAGTCTTTTGAGATATCTGGCAGTTTTAAGATAGGTTGTCTACTGAAGAGTGTCTTAATTTCCTCCAATAGTCTGCTGTGTTTGTCTGTCCAGTTTACCTTTGTCGGTTGACCTTTCTTCAGTAGTTCGGAGAAAGTTGCAGTCATATCGGCGAAGTTCGGTATGAACTTCTGATAATAATTAATAAGCCCTAAAACGCTCCTAACCTCTTTCTTTGTGGTGGGAGCTTTAATTTGCAAAATCTTTGTAACCACAGTCGGGTCGGTTTTCCGAAACCCGTTGGAGATTCTGTGTCCAAGGAACTGCACTTCCAGATACCCTATCTCGACCTTACTGGGCTTAGCTTTCAGCTTATGGTCTTGTATTCTCTGAAACACCTGCTCCATGACCTCGGTGTGTTTATCTATATTCGTAGTATGGATGCATATATCGTCCATATACATGTCTACATTTCCAATGCCTTGCAGTAGCCTGCGCATCATTCGCATGAATGTGCTTGGTGCGTTCTGTAGACCAAAAGGCATATAGGCCCATTCATAAAGGCCTAACGGCGTAGCGAAAGCCGTGATATGCATGGACTTTTCTTCCATGGGGATTTGCCAGTATCCCTTGGTTAAATCAAATTTGGAGAAAATTTGTGATTTGGCCATGCCGTCTATGAGATCGTCAATGTTTGGCATGAGTTCCGCATCTAAGAGGGTTAATGCGTTGATCTTTCTATAGTCAACGCATATCCTCAGGGTGTTATCTATTTTCTTTACTATGACCAAAGGTGAGCAGTAATTTGAAGTGGATTTCCTAATGATACCACACTGGTCAAGGTCAGATATTTCAGATATTTTCTCAAGGAAGTGGACCGGAATAGGATACGGTTTCACCCTTACTGGCACATTAGATAGTAGGGTGATTTTATGAGTTATGAGATCAGTGCTTCCAGGTTTGTTGGAAAATATGTGTCTAAATTTTACAATAGACCTTTCCAGTTTGGCTTTGTCTTGTTTTCCTAATTCCGGGTTTAGCTGTATTCCTCTCCAGCTGTCATCGTCTCTAACGTCAGATGTTGGAATTTCATCTCCCACCACGTCGTTTTGATGTTCTTTAATGACCCAGCATCCAGAGGCAGGTCTAAGACTTTCACCTTCTTCTACTGTTACTGTCTCGTCCGTCTTTCTGTCTACGAACGGTTTCAGCATATTGATGTGGTAGATCTTTTTCTTATTGCCCACCTGCACCTGATAATCTACATCACTAATTCTCTGCAATACTTGGAATGGTCCCTGCCAAGATACAATGAGGGAGTCTCTGGGGTCTGGGAGGAGCAACAAGACTTTATCTTCTTCTTTCAAGACTAATGTCTTGGCCTTCTGGTTGTCATACTGTCTATATTTCTGTCCAGCGATCTGCAGTGCCTCTCTTGCTACTTGACATGCCGTGACTAATTTCTGCCTTAGGCTTATCACCATGTCGTATGCCTCCCTTTTCAGGGAGTCATGTGTTTTGCCTGTGAGCAACTCATTCCACAGTAGCAATGGACCCCTTGGGTTTGCCCCGTATACTAACTCGAATGGAGAGAATCCTGTGCTCGCTTGTGGTACCTCTCGGTATGCGAACAGCACTGCTGGGAGCATCACATCCCAGTCTTTTGGGCGTTCCGCCGTGACTTTGGCTAGAGTACGTTTTAGTACCCCATTAAAGTTCTCATTTACTCCGTTGGTCATCGGATGGTATGGGGAGCTGAATGATTGCTTTATCCCCATTAACTTCATTACGCACTGTGTGGCTTCTGAGATGAACTGGGTACCCCTATCTGATAGGATGCATGATGGGAATCCTATTCTACTGAATATAAGGAGGAATGCTTCTACGATGGATCTAGATGATATGGATTTCAGGGGAACCGCTTCTGGCCATCGTGTGCATAGGTCAATCATCGTTAGGATGTACCTATTCCCTCGGTCCGTTGTCGTATTGAGGGGTCCCACAATGTCGACAGCTATCTTTTCGAATGGTCTAGAAGCCAAGTCCGTTTCCTGGATTTTAGCCTTTGGATGCCTTCCTTTTTGTGAAGTTCGCTGGCACAGTTCAAATGATCGGACATAGCTTCTGACATCCTTACAATAGCCTGGCCAGTAGAACTGAGATAATAATCTCTGTCGCGTCCTGGTCATCCCCATATGGCCTGCAAATGGGGAGTCGTGCGCTAATTTTAGCGCGTTGCTGCGATGATGTAACGGCAGCACGGTTTGTGAGAGAAGCGATGCCCCTTTGCTATACTCTCTCATGAGGATGTTCTTATCAATTACGAATAACCACTTACTCTCTTTAGATTGTTTAGGTGGGCGGTTTTCCCGCTGAAAACACGTTCGCAGTGTGTTGTCGTCTCTTTGTTGTTTTGCAAAGTCGTCGGTTTGGATGTCTGGGACCAGTCCATTGTCTGTTTGTTCAGCCCGAGGTATGGCCATGTTATCTTCTTCTTTGTCTTTCTTAGCCTGCTGTCTGGTAATCGCATTGCCATATGCCTTACTATAATCCCATGTCCGGGCATCCTCTTCCGTACAATCTTTTGCCCCCGGTATGTTACCTACCATATGTCCTGCACATTGGCTTGGTAATACCGCCACTCGTATTCTCCCTTCATAGTATGGGCAGGATATATGAACCCATGCTATAGCATACTTTTCCTTTGTGCCGCCGAAGGTACGGCATGTCACACTATCTCCCATGTATTCACTGTTCAGTACCAGACTCCGATCCACACCTACTATCGACGCCCCAGTATCTCTAATGCAGGTTGTCAACTTTCCGTTCACGAGTGCTTTGTAGACTTTCAAAGTCCCGTTATGAATGTTGGTCGCATTCACCTCTCTTGTAGGCACTGTGTGCCTACCCGTGGGGTTACTGAACTCTTGTCTCTTATTCACGTCTGTCGCTATGTCTCCTACATTTGTCTTTTGGTCATGTTCTTCTTTAGTCAGTCGTCTCAGTCTACACTCTCTGGCTACGTTGCCTAGACTGTTACAGACCCAACATTTTCGACTGTTTATGTAGTCTGCGTACCTCTCGACTCTATTAGAAGGACAGTTTCTGATGTACGAGTCGTACTTAGGGTTTCTATTTCCTATCTCAACAGCCCCGTGTTGGCGACCACAATATGTACATTCACTTACTCGCTTTGATCGAGCTACCTTAGCTGGTATCTGTAGGGCCGGTCTATATTGATTAGTTTGGTGATCTCTATTCTTGGGTCTATTCTGCTGGTCTTTACCTTGGTTATCAAAGCGTTTCTGAAGATCTGTACTAAGCTCTTTCACTGTCAACCCACATCTCCCACCTAAAGTTATGAAATCTGTTCGGTGATCTCTACTCTTGGGTCTGTTCTGCTGGTCTTTACCTTGGTTATCATTCCGTTTCTGAAGTTCTGTCTTAAGCTCTGTCACTGTCAACCCACACCTCACACCTAAATCTATGAAGTCCGACCATGTAGGCATGGTTATATGATGTATCTACTGAATGGTATATCTATTACTATCTGTACACGCCGATCACTCAAGTGTTGCTGCTCGTCTTGTTATGATAACATCGACCAAGTGTTGACCCTGCTGTAACACTGTTCAAACCAATAATACCTTTGCCGGACAACCAACGGCACTTATCAACAGTTTAACTAAATGAATACCTGTGGAGTGAGCAACCCTAATGATACTGGTACAAATATATATAGTCATGAAATGTGTCCAATGACCCTGGACCACTAAGCAGACTATACACAGTAATCAATAAGAAAATCTTGACCTTGTATCTCTAGCGCCGGTGTCCCTGGTGACTGGGTCCAACTGCTTGGCTTCAGCTCCGCTTGTTTCAGGACTTGGTAAGGATCTGCCTGGCTCCAACTCGGTTCAACTGGCATGGACTTGATCAACTGGGTCATCAGGTGAACTGGTAGCTCCCCAAACGTGATGTAGATACCACTATGATACTACTGCCAACACATGTGAACCAAATCTGGAAGTAATACTCAATGTTGATAACGTGATTAGTTATTGAAAGCATTATAGTGTCTGGAGCACATGTAGACAGCCTATTAATGTTATTTATGTGGCTGCGCGCCCTTATTTTAAACTTTTGGAGAACTTGAAATATTGTGCTTTATAAGCACCCTGCTCAATAAGCCACCACCACTGCCGTTGATACTCTACGTGGGTTCCGCTGCTGTGGCTGATAGCCACGATTGTTTGCTTTGCTGATACTTATTTTGAAAAGTGCTCACTTTCCATAACAATGTTTCTTTTCACTGTCAGCATTGTTCTTAAAGAGACCAGATAACGTCTGTAATATTCACAAATGTTCTCACACCTGTCGTTAGCCAGCCCCTTATCGACTACTTTAATATCGGTGTCTTAGTATTGTTGTTCAACTTTACATCCAATACTGTTCAATGCTGGTATATACTTTGCCATCGTTCATAACATCACGTGAATCACAGCGACACATCTATTTCACCTGTTTCAACATTCACTGTTATTTGACCCCAATCACCGGTCTAATTACCGTTAACACTTTAACTTTCAATGTTCGTTGATCCTCGTATCCATTTTAATTAGCTGTTGATTAACGCTCACTGCGAATTACTTTATTGTTCACAATTAATACAATGGTATCTTTGTAGCTTCATACTGTTGCCGGCTTTTCACTAGTCGTGTTCTAATATTTGTTCTTAACTTCGATCTATCACTAAAACTTTCCAAGCTGATTACTTTTTCTGTGAGAATCGCTCACTTTCGTATCGTCCTCCATTCCCTGGATTCAGTCTCCGTGACGTCCCCCATGATTGCCAGAGTGTTACTAGGGGTTATTTTGTGTGCACACTGACAACTTAAGAATGAACACGTCCAATAGCACAAAGAATAGCAGTTCCAAAACATACTGAATTAGTCACGTTGTTTATTCATTAATAAGTTTATATCACTCTATAGCTAACAATGTTCTTACTTACACCTCGCCGTACTGGGTCATTCTCGGCCCTCAGCTACTCAGCGACACGGCTAGCCTCACTATCTCTGCAGTAGCGTGATAAACGACTTGGCGTATTCGTCTGACCATCTTGCTTGTGGTACACATGATCTCAGTAACTATGTCACTCTGACTCCTGCAGTGCAGGCGTTGATTTAACATTCATAGTTGGGCCTCTGTCCACCTCTTCAGAATATCCTCGTCTCTCGATTTCTGTGATGGCCACATCGCTGTGTTTTTCCGGCCGACTGCCTTCTCAACTCCCGCCTTTCTCGACCTTTCCGATCACGTGGCCTAATCCTCGCACTTCTATTGGCCCTTACGAATAACCGTTTCCCGGTGTATTTCTTTGCTCTGACACCCCATGACAATTCATCCTACCGTTGTTCTACCGTAATCTACTCAACCAGTCTTTACTTAACCAGGCTCATGGCATTTACTTCTCAGTCTTCCCCTTGGTCTGTTCCCTTCAATCTTGCCAGTTGTCACTAAGTTCTCCAATCCATTTCTTCTCATAACATGCGCAAAACATTTTGACTGTCTACGTCTAATTTCTCTAATCAATTTAGGATTTTTATTTGTCTCCTGTAGTACTTGGTCATTGGTTTTTCTGTCTGTCCATGGTATTCTTTGCAATCTGGATGAGACACCCAAGACTGCCACGGCTCGCCCAGAAACCATATTTCTGCAGCCATCAGATGTTTTTCAGCTTGACTGCTCATTGTCCAAGTTTCACATCGATACAAAAGAACAGGCTCTATATGTAGCGTCTCAACATTCTTTTTCTCGTTTCAATTGACATCGTTTTATTGGTCAGTATGTTTTTCATCTTGCTAAAGGCTACTTTCGCCATGGCGATTCTTGTTCTAATCTCTTCAAGGCATCTCCCATCAGATGTTATGACTGTTCCGAAATAACTGTACCGATTCACTTGTTGAAGAATATTCCCATTTACTTGTATATTACATTGTGGTATTTCGTACTTCCTAGTGACGACCATAATCTGTGTCTTTTTACAATTTAATTCAAACCCCAGTTGTTCACTGTGTGCAACAACCGCATCTACTTATCTTTGCAGATCCTGTGCATTGTCTGCAATCAATACTGTATCATCTGCATATCTAATGTTATTGATGTTTCGTCCTCCAATGCTGATTCCATTTATATCTTCTACATTTCTGAAAATATTTTCACTGTATAGGTATAGGGAAAAGAGATCTGAAGACATTACACATCCCTGCCTAACACCTCTCTTAATAGGCTGATATTGTCCCACTTCATTATCAATCCTTATGGCAGCTTGTTGTTTCCAATATATGTTTTTTATAAGTCTGTCTTTCCCATCAATGTGTAGATCTGCAAGCATATCTACCATGTTAACATGTCTTACGCTATCGAAAGCCTTTGTGTAGTCAATAAAGCAAAGATGTATATCTTTGTTTACTTCTATAGAACTTTCAATAACTGATCGCAGCATATACACAGCATTTACTGTACCCTTTCCTTGTACAAACCCACATTAATTTCCCCCTATTTCAGGTTGTATTTTCTTCCTCACTCTTTGCATGATAATTCGTAGCAAAATCTTTGTGATGTGACTCATTATACTAATTGTTCTATGTTGATCATATTCCAAGGCTTCTGATTCCTTTGGGATTGCAATAAATTCAGAATTACATAATTCACAAGGTATATCTCCGGTATCATATAATGTGGTCAGCAGTCTGGTGACTTGCTCTATTCCATATTCTTCTAAAGCTTTAATCATTTCTGTTGTAATGTTATCTGAACCGGGGGCCTTGTCAGCTTTCAAATGGTTAAGAAAATTTCGAACCTCCATTTTCAAAATTGGCAGTCCTTCATTATTAAATTGAATATCATATTGTTCATCTCTGTTATCATTATAAAAGTTTTTCACACAGTCTGACCATGCATGTAGAATCTGATCTTTTTCTATTATGATTCTGCCATCTTTAGTTTTTAGACAGCCTGCTGATGTACTTGTTCTTTATTAGTGGGAGTCTTCGTGGCGAAGTGGTCAAGCCGTTTAATTCGGGCTCCGAAGGTTGTGGATTCGATTCCGGACCTCTGTCAGAAGTCGGGGTGCCCCACCAGCTTGATGAATGGATTATTCACTGGCGAGCAACCCCAAATAGTCAGAAACTGACTAGGGACAAAATCTATATGGCTGAACTACAGATTAAGCCCTGAATATCCAACGTACAGCTCTAAGTGGCTCGTTACAAAATGAAATGAACTGTGCTGAATATTCGCCAAGGTATAGGAAAGAGAAGGTTAGCTTAAGATAGATGTTTTAAGTCTAAATATATTAGTATAGACGACTATCTCAGTCCAGGTTTTCTCCCTGACTGCTCCTTTCCTTGGTGTGTAAGTGAACCCCCACCAATGTACACAACAACACGTATGCACAATTGGAAAAAATATAATGACAGAACTATGAGTTACAAGACTACAACATTTATTTACTAATCATAGACATTGGATGATGGTCAATATGAGGATGATAAAATCATATAACATATTGTGATGAGAAACATTACGTAACTTTACTTGTTACTTCATCTATCTGGAACTGTGGTCCAGATCCCCACTCTCCAGTAGACTCAACAAAAGAACAGCTTGCCGGTATTCTAACGTCTGCCAGTCCTGGCTCTACCTAGTCATAACTCGTTCTTGAGATCTATAACATAGGTGCTCCTTGTGAGAGCTTGAAAGAAAGTCAAGAATGTGTTATATCAGTTCTACATCAGCGCAATCCTAATTAAAACATATCATAACACAAACATATACAATGACCAGTCTGGCCAAGTTTATCTTCCAGCTCTACTATGTTCACCCTCCTCCTTCTCCCTACTGTCTTTAGTCTGGGACGGGCTTTTCAATTGTCTCACACGCCTGTAATGATTACATTTCTGCCGCCCCATGTCCATGTCGCTAATACAGAAATTCTGTGTCGTACAGCCGCTCCGTCCAAAGTTAGTTTAGCAGCTCACAGGGTCGGTAAGGGTATTATAACAATGCCTGATCATCCGGGCTTGCAAGCCGTGACCAGTAGCTGTGCCAGGTTTCCATGCATTACCGTGGACGCACGCCCACAATACACTGAGAAAGTTTAGCACCATATACCAATTGTGTGTAATGTCTGTACCATTACACCTCTGCTTCCAACACCATCATTGGCCAATGTGCCAATGCACAGACAATAGCATAACACTTCATATTGGTAGGTTTGCATATGACAAATCAATATATCAAACATCCAATACACATAAACATATTGATTAAACTAGACATATTATGATACTTTAACATCATAGCATAATGCACTAGTTAGTTTATGAAATTACACATACATACATCCAACATATCCGTAAACATTATATTACTTCAAGATGGACATCTAATTATACTCAACATAATAGCATCAGTCATTATTAATGAGTACTAATATTGTATAGCTACAAAATGAGATATACAACAAGTCTAATTGAAGTTACCACACAGACCAGCCATATTTGCTGAGCTGCCCGGTTTAATCACACTTAGTTACTGCTGTTGTAAGAATTAAATAAATAGTCAGTTGACTATATTCTGTACAACAAATGCACACACCAAAAGCAACTAGGATAGTGTACAAAGAAATGACAAGCATCTACCAAGACACCTAAAAGTCTACCCAGACAAGATCTGTCTCACATAAGGCTCTATTTCTCAGAAGAATAACACTTTAAAGCAATATGATATTGAACGCAGAACTTAGAAAGAACACTCAAGTAATCTATGACAATGATAGTTCTTGCAATAACCTAGATCAGATATAGACTGAAAATCGGTCCATCCATCTAAGAAACTAAGAGACTTACTAAGGGACTAGTTACTAAGAAATAATTCCTAGCAGCCAACATAATATTCATGCATATGACTACAGACATTGAGATAGTTCCTACCTGTTCTGAAGTCAAACTTAATCTGACATAAAACAGGCTAGGGACCCTTATTTAAGCTAAGTCAAGCAGACCATATTATCTCCTTGGCATTCCCGTCATAAATTCTTCTTATCTCCTCCTGACAGTAATTGCCCTTATCATTGCAACTGGCCATCACACCTTGCTCCTCTCTGTCTGGCCCCAAGACCTCAGTGTTAATTGTCTTATCAGACCTGGTTCACACCTCCCTGAGTCTGCCAGTCAGAGTGGGCGGGGCTTAGTTTACAGCCCTGGGGCTATTATCTTTCCCTGGGTTAATGTTGTTCACACCTGGGCGATTTCCTAGCTATTCTTATCAGGTGTCATGTCAAGGGAACAATTAGGTTCTCATGGTCAACAGCCAGTTTACAACTCTGTTGGTAAACCAGGTTTTAATTACACAGTCCATGGCCCAGTTCATTGTTGATTCAGCATGTCTGGGTCAGCAGTTTCCCAAGGTGTATACTAATTATCTAGTTGCCATTTTACTTGCCATCTGCAAGCTTACGTCATGGCTAGAGGCTTTTTGTGGATAATCTTACCTCACGACTAGATAATTTTGGAGTAGTGTGATTAATTCATTCTTTCTCAATTTGGCCTCTCAAATTTGGAGACCGAGAAAAATATTCTGGGATGTTAAGGCGGCCAATTCGTGACAGAGCTTTCCCCTTAAAAAAAAGTTTCTGCCAGAAATCTTTTGTCAAAGCACGCCGTACATCCCAGAATAATGCCTAAGCACTCTCTGTTCTGTATCTGCCTAAAGGTTTCCAATATTCCTTGTGGCAGTGGGTTGTCCTGCTTCTGCATAAAGACGTCCCATTTCCATCACCCAAAGATACTCTGGATAGATCCTTGTACCTGGTTTTCGGCCGGGATTCCATGCAATAGCTTGGTAAAATCCGGTAATTGTCAGGAGGATGTATTTTTACCCTTCTGGGAAAGATCACAATCAACGGGATTCTTCGGCGCCTCTGGGCA
This sequence comes from Cepaea hortensis, assembly GCA_963921405.1. Taxonomy (NCBI): domain Eukaryota; kingdom Metazoa; phylum Mollusca; class Gastropoda; order Stylommatophora; family Helicidae; genus Cepaea; species Cepaea hortensis. The sequence goes on from OY992885.1 coordinate 66,100,766, forward strand.
ACGGTCTTAGTCCATTCCCTCACGTGATTTATTCCTTTCAGCCGAGGATGTACCCGTAGTGAGGTCTTGCATAAGCTGGCCACAGCAAAGCTTGTCTCCGAGATATTCCTCCATCCTTTATAGATCCTTAACAGATTCATCAATATCTTCCTTTTGAAAGGAATAATGTTACACATCATGGTCCCATGATGTAAATTCAACTGGCGCTTTCCTCCTTCAAAGTTGGGCGTAACAATCTTCCCTCCTCTGTGTCGCGGTTTCTTCCCCTGATAATCAGTTAATGGGCTGAGTTTCTCTGCATTAGAGTTTCGTGTGAAAACCGTGCTAGAAATTGGAAATTTAGTGTGCCAAGTGGTCCAGCCTTGATAAATAACATAGTTACTCCAGGGCGATAAAGTGGTGTTACTTTTGAATAAAGTATCCACAAATAGCTGATCTACTCCTATCAAATCGACCTGACTGAAGGGTAGATTGAGTCCTAAGAGTGTTGATTCCAAACCACTCTTGACTTCTGTTACTTCAGGTCCCTGTTGCTGGAATTCCCTGATAACTTCAGCTATAGCGATGCTAGCAGTTTCTACCTCCATCTTGTGTGAAGAGTTTTCTTTGCTAGTAACTACAGACAATGTCTGCACAAAATCAGAATCCATATTCTGGCTCCTAACAATTCCCTGTGTTTCCTGAGTCTCCGAACTGGTATACTGTAAGATAACAACTGGAAATGTTTCCTGGTCTGGATGTTCCTTTCTGGTCATGCTTTCATGGGCTAAGTCCAGTTGAGGTACATCCTGTGATAGGCTGGTGTCTACACAATCCATCACACTAGGTAAATGATTTGAACTGAGATCTAGTGTCTTGTCCTGAGCTGCAGCCTCAAAGATCACAAGGGGTTCCGGGTCTTCCTTCATCCCACTGTCAGTCAAATTTAATCCCACTTCTTCCTCGTCTGGGCTGAAGGGAATAATAAAGTCGGTTACCTCTCCATCTCCGACCTCCTTGAAAGATGTCCTCAGGTCATCTTCCTCTTGAGTTTCACCTCTCGTTGAAGTAAAATGAGATTCCTGGGAGTCTTGTACTGGCAAACCGTAGTGCAAACAGTTGTCCTCTGGGTAACTGTTACTAGGTAAATTATCTGAACTGATAATTAGTGACTCTTCCCGCGTTGCAGCAGTGAAATTCACCTGGGATTCTGTTCCTTCCTTCCTCCCTATTTCAGTCAGATGTAATTCCACTTCGTGATTCTGTGACCAGAAGGGAATGTGAGAATCGGCTAGGTCTCCGCCTGCGACCTCATTAAAGGTTGTCTTCAGTTCCTCTTTCTCTCGAGATTCATTTCTCGTAGCAGTCAAGTGGTTTTCCTGAAGGTCCTCTACTGTCAAACGACTATTGCCATGGTGCAAACAGTTATCACGTTTGTGACTGTTTGAAATGCCCTTGGCACGTTTTTTCTTCCCTCTTTTCCGTTTAGGACTGGGTCGAATGAGAACCTGTAGTTCCCGGTCCACTACCTCTGATTCTGCGGTGGGTGGCAAAGATGTCCCTTCCTTCCTGGTTGGGTGAGCATCCCTATCTCCTACCTTATGTTCCGCTAGAAAGGTTAGCTTCTCCGCATTGACTGCTTCCATATGCGTTTTTTCCATCTTTACTCCTTCAGTTTTGCTACGCTCTTGTGCTTCAAAGAACTCATCATCTTCTTTAAACATAATTTCTTCTTCTTGGTCCCACCATTCTAACTCTGCTATGATATATGTTTCTAGTTGCTCTCCCTCTAAGCCTTCTCTTATGCCCCACCCTCTCGCGGTCTCTGAGAAATCTGCGCACGCCTTCAGATCCTCTTCAAGATTCCGGTAAAGCAAGAACATAATTGCTAATGACTATATTCAGGTTAGCTCCTATGTATATATCAAAAATCAGATCTAAGCTAGAAAGACAAGAGTTAACTACTGACAGTCTACGCTATCCAATGTGTATAGTTTAGCCTCAGCAGTGAAAGACAACTGAAAATAATATTCAAGTAGTACCTGGCGACAGCAGTGAAGTAAGTGTGAGAGATATACTACACAGTAATCAACAGTAATATTTACCTAAATAAACATTAAAATGCACTGCATACATGTCAAAATAAACATGGCATATATTATCATAAAATGCAAATCAGTCAAGCAGTTAAATCATCAAACACATCAATGTAAATATGATTAAAGTGTTCAATTATCAATAAATGATTAATGGTAACACTAATTGATAATAGTTAAAACAGTTATCAATAAATGATAGATGATGGTAGTTTTCTCATAAGTTCTTATCTGTTATACTTTTGAAAAGTTATATATGTACTCTGAAACTTCCTCAACTAAAAGTAGCTACATTTGATGATAGTCTATTTTGATGACTGAAGATTACAAGAGTTAACTTTTAAAATCGTATGTCTAGGGTCTAGTAGAATCACTATGATTACTAGAATCCTGGTTCAGGATCGCGGACTGGACCCCAATCTGTCAGAAGTCGGGGTGCCCCACCAGCTTGATGAATGGATTATTCACTGGCGAGCAACCCCAAATAGTCAGAAACTGACTAGGGACAAAATCTATATGGCTGAACTACAGATTAAGCCCTGAATATCCAACGTACAGCTCTAAGTGGCTCGTTACAAAATGAAATGAACTGTGCTGAATATTCGCCAAGGTATAGGAAAGAGAAGGTTAGCTTAAGATAGATGTTTTAAGTCTAAATATATTAGTATAGACGACTATCTCAGTCCAGGTTTTCTCCCTGACTGCTCCTTTCCTTGGTGTGTAAGTGAACCCCCACCAATGTACACAACAACACGTATGCACAATTGGAAAAAATATAATGACAGAACTATGAGTTACAAGACTACTGTAGTAGTGTCAAATGAAGTAACAAGACTTGATCTGTACTAAAACTTTATACTTTATTCTCAAGATGACAAGCCGTGTCTTCTCAGCTGGACTATCGGATGTTGACTCCCTTCACAACAACAATACGTCACGATTGAGCATCTCTCTCCGCTTTCACTCATAATGCTCAATCGTGCTGTATCTCTAATTCCCCACTAGATCCTAATTATAACCCAAACTACACATACTGTTACACCTCCCCATGTTTATTAAAGAATTTTCCTTATAAAGGAAAAATCTTTACTCCTAATCCCCTTACTCTATTCCCTCTTTTTCCTCTAATCTTCCATAGTTCTTCTAATCCTCCCCAAACCAACTCCAATTTAATTAAACATTCTATTTCTTTAACTCTTTCCCCAGCTATATAATCAACCCACTTCTTCTTCCATTTTACCTCTATACCTCGTACCATGTACTGTAACCCTTTTTTAACTTACCATTTCTACTCTTCTTTCATTTCCCCAAACTATATAGCAATCCACTATATATTCCTTGGCTCCTCAAGTTCCTATATAAAATATGCATATTATAAACAAAATGGCTCGTAAAATCGTATTTGTACAACTGGCATTAGGAAATCACTCGCATTTCTCAATACAAGACAACCCGAACAACGAGAACAACGTATTTAGAAGAAGTAAAGAAGGGGTGCACCAAGTAAAAGGAATAAATAGTCAAGATAAGCACAAAGAAACGCATATTCCACACAACCACATTTACCTCCTTTGCCAATAAAAAAAATTTGTACAATCAAATTTTTTTCTTATAAATACGTCATACAAAAATAGATCTTTGTTTTCTATAAACCAAGTTGATATAATGTTTTACAAGCTTTATATATACAACCCTATATGAAATAGAACTTTTTACGTAAGTTTCAAGCCTTATATCTTCAACATTTAAAATTTCCAACCACAATCTTGTCCAAATTGCGTTATCTCACCTTTTAGCATGAGATCCTGTTCAATTTTTATGAACACCTTTAATATAATTAAAGCTGGTTTTTCACAGCACCTATTTCTTGCCCCCTTCATGTCCCATGATCTGCCCTTTATCCCCCTATGTATTTCTTCTATATGCTGCTATTCACAGTTTTTCCCTTAAACTTCTATCTAGTTATACTCTACTTATATATTCGAAGCTTTTCAAGCAACCTAACCTTCCCAACAGCCTATGTCTCCATACCCTCCCTCAATAATTTTATAATTCCTTTCTGAACGAAAGGGCTTTTTTTTTTTTTTTTATAAAGCCCCCTGTATTTGAAAAGTTAACTAATATTCTAACCAAACTTAAAACCAATTCATTAACCACATCACTTAATCTATCAATCCAACTGTTTACGCAAAACTAAATCAAAACAAGGCGTCACAATTATCCAATTAAAACACATTTTCAAAATTAATATGGCATGCATTTTATCAACCCAAAAGCAAATATTATATCATTATTAGACACTTTTACGGTCCAATAGTGTTTTACTCAAAGCACTATAAACTCAACGATCCTAACTTACTTAAACTAACTTTTTATAAAACCAAACCAAGCATGAAATAAAACATAATACATATACACATAGCATTGAAACATAGTCTCAATAAAATAATCAATTAACAACCATCATTGCCCAGTTACACGAAAATAAAACTCCAAGTGAATAAACAAAGATTTTCCAAGTAAACTTTCTTAAAATTATTACGTACAGTGGCCCCAACAACCATACTAATAATGTACCAGATCTCTATTTATTCAGGCCATTCCATTTATATATTTCCTAACTCCATTCTCATTTTCCTACCTCATCATAGCCAATTGCTAACCAGAGACATACTTCCCAGTATATCAATAATACCAAAAACTCCCCACCAAATTCTCTATAAAACTTCCTACAACTCTCTGTAAGCGAACCGCTTTTAAATTTAAAATATTCATTAAAATTATGATTGACAAAACCGAAGATATTTCCCTTATCCCCCATTTCACATTCTCACAGAAAAGATATGTTAGATTGAGTTAGTGCGCACTTAGGAAAATAAGAAAAAGAAAGGAAAAAGTAAGAAGCAATCACACTTCTCTTTCCATACATACTTTATGAATAAAGTTTCAAAATTTATCTTCAGTTTCCGTCAATAATAATTGTTATTATCAAAAAAAATATTGATTCAACACTACTAGCTTTTCTTTTTTTTTTTCTTCATTCCTCTCGTCAATTTCAAGTTTACCATTCCAAGTAAACCCATCAATTCAATGCTACATATGTGTATCTGTTACTTACAGACCAATATCCAAATCTTATAAGCATATCTGCCGATATCAATGATAACAAATAGTACAAACATCAATTCCTCCTTTTTCTAGCCTAACTCCAAACACATCATACTACCCGGAAAATCCTCTTAATTAATCACTGTAAACTACAGTACAAGTCCTCTTATCTATACTAATGTAGTATTCACCATCCACTCACCTATTTACTTGTGGCCCTACCTGCCAATTATTTCCCTTCAATTTGTCCAAGCTACTAAAAAAATCAACCATCAATTCCACCCCATAGAGAAATAACCAAATATATACATATACTTCATTCAAAACTACCTCCATATTGATTATAAAAATACCAAGAGTCATCTTCTTCATTTTCGAATTTTAACACTTATAAATTGCTATCTGCAATATTCTCTACTTATCTACTTCCTACGGTTCCACTTCTTCAATAACTCCAAATTTCTTTGAACCAATGCTAATTCTACATCAATGTCTTCTTCTTCGTACAATCCATTTGTTTCCTCCATACTACTACTACTTGACTCTGACTTTTCATCCATTTCTTCTTCTTCGTCTGTATGTCTCTCTTTAGCTGCCGCTAATCTCTTTTGTTCAATATCCCATCTAATTTGTCGATCACTATTCCTCAAGGATCTTTCTAGTAACGGCATATCCTCCCCGCTCGTTGAATAATCCCTAATTCTCCTCTGTCTTTTCACTTCTCTATCTCTTTGTCTATCCATTCTCCTTTTCGTTGCCTGTCTAGTGTTCCTAAACGGAGCACTTATTTCCTCTTCCATACTATCATAATGAGTCTCATTCAACTTTTCTTCTTCTATTGTTTTCGGTATCGTCTGTTCTTGAGTATCATCAAAGCCTGGAGTTGCTAATAAGCGATTTTGTGCTGGATCTCTTCTAACGCCTGGGGTTACTGTAGCACCTCTAACGAGTTGTTCATCTAAAAACCTTGTGTCTGAATAATAATTATTATTATTATTATATTCTATCTCTTCTTCATCTCTCCTTAAGTGTTCCACATGTGCCCTTGCTACATGTCCAAGTCACGGGACTGGTTCTTAATACTATATGACAGTGGGCCGATATAACTCTCATCGAACCTGAATTATTCCAAGCTCAGTTACAAAATATTCAAGCCTGCACGTATTAGTTATTTCCATATAACCATGGTCTTACTGATTTCATGAGACCTCTAGCTTTTTTCAGCGACTCTTCAGCTGTTTGCTGTTTTTGTGTTCCACAAACATCTTTCTTTTTGGAATTATCTTCCTCTCTCTCTCTTGGTATTCGTCTCTTGACCTTCCCTACTTTCCTGTCATATAAACTGGTATCTAGTTCCAAAGAGTCACTAACTAAACATTTGCCTGCTTGTCCACCAGCAACCATACCGCCCGAGGAAACATCTCGTTTCGAGTCAGGATCGTTCCTAATCATTCTTTTTAAATCTCTGTCTGGTGTACATTCTATATCAGAATCTGTGAGGTCCGAAAATTCCGATTCATAAGATTCTTCGGTTCCACATCCATGATTATACCTGAGCAAAGTTTTTCCATTTCTAGCCCTAACATTCTTTCTAATTTTCTTTCTGCTGTCTTCTGTCTTGGGTTGTCTAACTTCTGTACCTGTGTCTCTCTTTAATGCAACAGTGTTTCTCTTCCCTACTGTATCAACTTGTGTCTGTGTGTTCCGTTCTATTACTTCAATCATCTGCGTCTGTGTCTCTCTTTCCTGTCGATCATCAGTTAAGGTTCTATTAGTCTGATGCTGATTTTCTCCTTTGTTTGACTTTGCGAGTGCATATCTCAATCTTCTGATTTCAAACCATTGATTTCGTAATGTTTTCTGCTCTTCACTATTAGATGGCCAATTCCAGTTCCATCTTTTCTTATAAAAATTCTGTCTCTGCCAACTATTTTCTTCTGGCTTGCCATGTTGTCCCTCTTCATACCTTCGTGTTCTCGTCACGTCGTTTACATTCCATCTGTGACAGTTTCTGTCGTTCTTATAAAGTGGTTGTTTTCTAAAGCAGGTTGAGCTTTGACGTGGCCTTGGCGTAATGGTATCATACTGGCCATTCGATTGGACACCTCTACCACGTTGTCTTCTATCATTTTTTTCCAGTGTCATAATTTCTGCGCTAGTTTGATTAACTCCACGTCTTCTTTGCATTTCTCGAAAATTTCTATTTGTTCTACTATGCACACTTCTATTCTGTGTATTAAACTGAGCACCTCTGTTACTACAAAATCCAAAAACGTGTCCCCTTTGACCACAGCTCCGACAAACCATATTTGTTTTATTTGTATTACTTACCGTTTCTCTTACAGACTTTCTCCTTTTTTCTAGTGAATATATTTGGGCTGTATTTCTTCTGGATGAATGGATCAATTCATTCATTCTCAGGTTCTCTTTTCTTCCGCGTCCGCGTTTGTTAACAATTCTTTCCTGCGTTCTCGTACCTGTAAAATTCCTACGTCTATCTTCAACATTCCTACTCACCTTGTTAATGTCATGTCTACCCTGTGTATTCGACTGGACACGCCTGTTATTACAAAACCGAAAAACATGTCCCCGTTGACCACAATTCCAACAGACAATATTTGTACTATTTGTGTTACCTACTGTTTCTCTTGTAGGGTATCTCATATTTCTTCTTTCCTCATTATCATGCCTATTTCTACCTTGTAACGTCTGTATACCTCCTCTCCTATTCCATCCGAATCTTGTTTGTCCTATTTCCATAGGTTCCTCAACTCTGTCATCTCGACTACTTCCCACTTCTCGTCCTGTTCTTAATCTAAACCTACGTCTCAAATTTTCTTCTTGTACCGCGATATCCACCGCTTGTGATAACCTCTCAGGGTTTTCCCTCATTAATTTAAGTTTCAAACCATCAGACTTTATGCCATCCACAAAGATCCCTACCAACATCCTTTCCACCTCCTCTCCTCGTACATTCTGTCCTAAGAATGCCTCTTCAGCCAGATTAATTAATCTATCGCTAAACAATTGTACCGTCTCTCCGTTATTTTGTTTAGCCTGCCTCAACACCGAAAATGCATGTTGTGGATCCGTTATTTCTGCATATTTCCTTGCTAGGTCTTCCTTGAATTGTTCCCATGTCTCATCTACTCTAGCTTCTAGCTTTCTTCTTATATGATCCGAGACCGGTTCCGTTGCCGTCTGATAAGCCAGTCTCATTTTTTCTTCATCTGTTGCTGAGATCAAATAGGCATATTTTTCTATAGAGGTGACCCATTTCTTATAGTCTCTGGCCTGTCCATTAAACTTTACAATTTCTGTTGTCATGCCTTGTTGTTTAATCACCATATTAAGTCGGCCTACTGCTGTACCCACGCCTGTCAAAACCTGGGCCAAGTTATCCGGTTCCGCCATGCTGAAAAATACTGAAACAAAGCAAGCAACCAATCACACAATTACAATTTCCCAAATCCCAAACAGCACAATTCAGTTGGTTATAATATTGTAAGATATTACATTAATCAGAGGAAGCATCAACAATATCCTGTCTGAGCATAGGAAGAATGAACCCTGTCCTCAATAAAAAACTCAAATTTGTGGCAATCAGAAGGTTCCTTGTAGATATTTGTTTCTTAAACCACAATAATGTCCTGTACTCCACTCTAATTAATAAATTCGGAAGCTCACGGGAGACCTCGAAATACACAACTTTTACTCCGAGTCTATTTCCTTAATTAATCCGTCATCTTCTTTTACCAACTTACGGATTCAGTTCAACCAACCAGAGCCCGCATCAAGTGAAAGTCTCGGAATTCAGGTGGTGGAGTTCAGATATCACTTCTCTTCCCTCAGGTAATTTCGTCCTTCTCGTGGGCTGCCAGAAAATTTTCAACCCCTGGTTGGGTCACATCTCATGGGCTGCCAGACAATCTTCGACCCCCTGGTTGGGTCCCTTCCTTGATCTCAAGTGGGTACTTCGTCGTCGTATGGAATGGGTCATAGGAATATAACGAGGCCCAAGGATTAGGTGTGTTTGGGTCATAGGAATGACAAGGCCCAAAACTGGAAAAACTGGATTAGTATCAATCAGCCAACGGCTAGTGATGAGCTGACCTTGAACGAGTTCTGACTTCCGATAAAATCTTGAAAGTGGCAAGGTTCAGGCAACGGCCAGGTTAGGCCCCTTATAAATGATACGATTCAAATGTTCAGCCACGGCTCCAGGAAACCCTTCTTGTCCTGGCAGTTTTGTCTGGATTCTTTAGTACTTCGCGTGGTAGGCCATTATCTTCATAATTTGTCTTACAGCATGCCGCCAGTGGATAGTTGTTGTTGGCCGGCCTAGATCAACCTCAGATTCTCGGTCCACGGCACCATTTATTACTTCTGTAGTAGTGTCAAATGAAGTAACAAGACTTGATCTGTACTAAAACTTTATACTTTATTCTCAAGATGACAAGCCGTGTCTTCTCAGCTGGACTATCGGATGTTGACTCCCTTCACAACAACAATACGTCACGATTGAGCATCTCTCTCCGCTTTCACTCATAATGCTCAATCGTGCTGTATCTCTAATTCCCCACTAGATCCTAATTATAACCCAAACTACACATACTGTTACACTACAACATTTATTTACTAATCATAGACATTGGATGATGGTCAATATGAGGATGATAAAATCATATAACATATTGTGATGAGAAACATTACGTAACTTTACTTGTTACTTCATCTATCTGGAACTGTGGTCCAGATCCCCACTCTCCAGTAGACTCAACAAAAGAACAGCTTGCCGGTATTCTAACGTCTGCCAGTCCTGGCTCTACCTAGTCATAACTCGTTCTTGAGATCTATAACATAGGTGCTCCTTGTGAGAGCTTGAAAGAAAGTCAAGAATGTGTTATATCAGTTCTACATCAGCGCAATCCTAATTAAAACATATCATAACACAAACATATACAATGACCAGTCTGGCCAAGTTTATCTTCCAGCTCTACTATGTTCACCCTCCTCCTTCTCCCTACTGTCTTTAGTCTGGGACGGGCTTTTCAATTGTCTCACACGCCTGTAATGATTACATTTCTGCCGCCCCATGTCCATGTCGCTAATACAGAAATTCTGTGTCGTACAGCCGCTCCGTCCAAAGTTAGTTTAGCAGCTCACAGGGTCGGTAAGGGTATTATAACAATGCCTGATCATCCGGGCTTGCAAGCCGTGACCAGTAGCTGTGCCAGGTTTCCATGCATTACCGTGGACGCACGCCCACAATACACTGAGAAAGTTTAGCACCATATACCAATTGTGTGTAATGTCTGTACCATTACACCTCTGCTTCCAACACCATCTTTGGCCAATGTGCCAATGCACAGACAATAGCATAACACTTCATATTGGTAGGTTTGCATATGACAAATCAATATATCAAACATCCAATACACATAAACATATTGATTAAACTAGACATATTATGATACTTTAACATCATAGCATAATGCACTAGTTAGTTTATGAAATTACACATACATACATCCAACATATCCGTAAACATTATATTACTTCAAGATGGACATCTAATTATACTCAACATAATAGCATCAGTCATTATTAATGAGTACTAATATTGTATAGCTACAAAATGAGATATACAACAAGTCTAATTGAAGTTACCACACAGACCAGCCATATTTGCTGAGCTGCCCGGTTTAATCACACTTAGTTACTGCTGTTGTAAGAATTAAATAAATAGTCAGTTGACTATATTCTGTACAACAAATGCACACACCAAAAGCAACTAGGATAGTGTACAAAGAAATGACAAGCATCTACCAAGACACCTAAAAGTCTACCCAGACAAGATCTGTCTCACATAAGGCTCTATTTCTCAGAAGAATAACACTTTAAAGCAATATGATATTGAACGCAGAACTTAGAAAGAACACTCAAGTAATCTATGACAATGATAGTTCTTGCAATAACCTAGATCAGATATAGACTGAAAATCGGTCCATCCATCTAAGAAACTAAGAGACTTACTAAGGGACTAGTTACTAAGAAATAATTCCTAGCAGCCAACATAATATTCATGCATATGACTACAGACATTGAGATAGTTCCTACCTGTTCTGAAGTCAAACTTAATCTGACATAAAACAGGCTAGGGACCCTTATTTAAGCTAAGTCAAGCAGACCATATTATCTCCTTGGCATTCCCGTCATAAATTCTTCTTATCTCCTCCTGACAGTAATTGCCCTTATCATTGCAACTGGCCATCACACCTTGCTCCTCTCTGTCTGGCCCCAAGACCTCAGTGTTAATTGTCTTATCAGACCTGGTTCACACCTCCCTGAGTCTGCCAGTCAGAGTGGGCGGGGCTTAGTTTACAGCCCTGGGGCTATTATCTTTCCCTGGGTTAATGTTGTTCACACCTGGGCGATTTCCTAGCTATTCTTATCAGGTGTCATGTCAAGGGAACAATTAGGTTCTCATGGTCAACAGCCAGTTTACAACTCTGTTGGTAAACCAGGTTTTAATTACACAGTCCATGGCCCAGTTCATTGTTGATTCAGCATGTCTGGGTCAGCAGTTTCCCAAGGTGTATACTAATTATCTAGTTGCCATTTTACTTGCCATCTGCAAGCTTACGTCATGGCTAGAGGCTTTTTGTGGATAATCTTACCTCACGACTAGATAATTTTGGAGTAGTGTGATTAATTCATTCTTTCTCAATTTGGCCTCTCAAATTTGGAGACCGAGAAAAATATTCTGGGATGTTAAGGCGGCCAATTCGTGACACCGGACCACGTCCTTCGGTTCACGGGTTAAATTTTTCAGACTCCTGTGGGTCGTCGCTAGAGCTACGGAATTCATGCTTTGTGCGACGCTTTCCGCGCTGCGGAAAGATACCGAACCATATGGGATAAACCCGGTGCAATGAAGTCGACCCTGTCGACTTTTAAGCGACTTGTTTTTAAGTTCCTGAATTCTTTTGTGCACTAATTTGGTACTTTGACTGTTGTGTTGTTTTTCAATTTCTAAGCAGTTTTTCTCAAGCCATGCCTCTTTACATAATATTCTGACTTGTCTGTGAATTTCTTCATATTTGGCAGAATAATTTTTGTTGAGTCTTCTTATTTCCATTAATTGTAAAGTTTCTTCAGTCATCCATTTCTTACGACCCACTTTCTTTAATTTTGGAATAGTTGTTTCTGCAGCCAAACTGACTGAAATCTTCAATATTTCCCATTGATCATCCACATCCTGGAATAGGATCTCTAGATCAGACAATATATCAAATCTGTTCTGTACTTCTATGTTGAATTTGTTTTGTATTTCCTTGTCGTTACTCAATGTACACAAATCATATTCAGTGTTTCCTGCTATATACTTGACTTTCTTTAACGTTATCCTCAATGTTCCTGTAAGTAATCTTTGGTCACTATAACAATCAGCACTAGGAACTGTTTTTGCTACTGTTAGCACATGTGGCTAATCTGCTAATCAGAATGTAATCATTCTGGTTTCTAATCCTGCTATCAAGACTCCTCCATGTCCATAATCTTCTAGGGTGTTGCTTAAACCAGGTGCTTCCTAAAATCATTTCCTGCCCATACTAAAAGTCTGTATCCTCTTTCATTTCTTTCTCCTAAACCATAGTTTTCTACTATGTATCTATCACCTTGATTTCCTACTTTGATGTTTATTTCTGAATTTTTACATTTCTTTAAAGCAGACTCTTTGTCATTATAAAATTCCTCTACACTGTCCTGACTGGATTCTCCCGTTGGGGCATATACCTGAATAACATTTATGCCAAAAGGTCTGCCGTTCAATTTAACTAGTAGAACTCTGTCTGACACGGCCCAATATCCTTGAAAAGATTTTGATGTTTGCCGGTCCATAATAATTGCTCCCCCCCCCCCCCCCGGGTCGATCTTCTCCTCCAAAATAAATAACCTTAAAATCTGTATCTATCTTGATGTATGCTCCTGTCCATCTCATTTCGCACATCCCTAAAATATTAATTTTATCTCTTTCCATTTCTTGTTTGATGTTATCTAATTTTTCGTCGTCGATTAACGTCCTAATATTCCATGTTGCTAATTCCCAAGACTTCATGGCAAAACATATATCAGAGTTAGTGAACGACGTTAATGGCTGTCTTAGGACATTCGTGTCCGGTAGGGACAGTCATGAGCCACAGGTGACACCAGACCGTCATCCAGCTACTGATGGCAAAATCATAACTAAAATAAATAAATTTAGAGTAGGAACATGGAATGTTAGGACATTAAATGAGCTAGGAAAGTTGACCAATGTTCTAAGATAGATGGATAGCATGAAAATGAATATACTAGGCGTTAGTGAGATGAGATGGAAGGGATCGGGCAAAATTATAGCTGACAATCACACAATAACTTATTCTGGAGGTGATACACATGAAAAAGGTGTAGGAATAATATTAGACGAAAAAAAGTCAATTAATGGATACTGGTGTATTTCAGATAGAGTTATTATGGTAAAAATCAAAGGCAAACCAATAGATATAAATATTATACAAGTATATGCACCAACAACAAGCAGTAGTGATGAAGAAATACAACACTTTTACAAATATTAATGAAATGATAATTGGAAACACATAGTTTAAACACCATAAAAGACGACTGTACACATGGAAAAGCACTGATAAGAAAATACGCAACCAAATTGACTACATACTAATTAATAAAAGATTTAGAAATGCTTTAATTAATGTAAAGACAATGCCTAGTGCTGACTGTAATAGTGATCATGTACCACTATGTGGACAAATAAAAGTAAGATTAAAGAGCGGGGGGGGGGGGGAATGGTTAAGAACCTGAGACTTAATAAAGAGGTTCTGAAAATAGATAAAGAAATGCAAGAACAATACAGAGTGACTGTGAAAAATAGGTACAATGCAATAGCTAAAATACAGAGTATAAATGAACAATGGGAAATGTTTAAGGGACTCCATTCATCAAACTAGCAAAGAAGTATTACCGGAGAGAGGCAAAATAGCTAAGAAAAAATGGATGAATGAAGATATCTTAAAACTGATGGACAAAAGAAAACAGAGTAAAAATGACAAACAAGAATACGCCAAGATAAATAAAGAAATAAAATATAAATGTGGGAAGGCTAAAAAAAAGTTGGTTGAACGAACAATGCAAAAAAAAATTGAACTAAATTCCATTAAAGATACAAAAAATATGCACAGACAAATCAGTGAGCTTACAGGAAGAAAAATAAGAATAAATACAGGGTGTTTGAAATCAAAAACAGGAAAGATATTATTAGAGGAAGGTGCTATAATGAAGAGGTGGAATGAGTATATAAGAGAATTATATGATGGAGAAAGGGAAGAATTAACAGCAGATAGTAACTTAGAAGGTCCACCTATTCTGAAAGAAGAAGTCGCTGACGCTATGAAACGTATGAAGAAAGGAAAAACAGCTGGGCCAGATGAAATCATAATAGAAGAATTGGGAGAATTTGGTGTAGATATATTAACCAAAATGTTGAATGATATTTACAGCAGTGGATATGTACCCAGTGATATGCTGAAATCTGTATTTATAGCTATACCAAAAAGACCAGGAGCAATTGATTGTGAAGATTTTCGTACAATTAACCTTATAAACCATATCACTAAGCTTCTACTCAGAATCATAATGAGAAGAACCAAAAAGAAAATAAAAATGGAAATTAGTGAAGAACAGTATGGATTTGTGGAAGGAAAGGGCACAAACAATGCAATATATACATTACGGACACTAATAGAAAGATCAATAGAGAAACAGAGAGACATATATTTGTGCTTCATAGATTATACTAAGGCATTTGATAAAGTAAAACATGATTAACTGATTAAAATGTTGGAAGATATCAACACTGATGGAAAAGATTTAAGAATAATAAAGAATATTTACTGGAACCAAGTAGCAGCAATTAAAATGGGAAATAAAGAGGGTAGTTACGAACAGATAAAGCTAGGAGTACGACAAGGGTGTGTCTTGTCACCAGATCTTTTCTCCCTGTATAGCGAAGTAATAATGAGAGAGATCAAAGAGATGCCAGGAATACTAGTTGGAGGTTATAATATAAATAATATACGCTATGCAGATGACACAGTATTGATGGCGGATAATTCAACAGACCTACAACAATTATTAGACGTTGTAGTAACAGAGAGTGCAAGGAAAGGACTCTCCTTGAATATCAAGAAAACAGTAACAATGGTAATATCAAAGAAAATGGTGACACCAAAATGTGACATAGAAATAGAAGGGAAAATCCTTAACCAAGTGGATAATTTTAAATACCTAGGAGCATTTATAACATCAGATGGAAGATGTACAACAGATTAGGAGCAGAATAGGACAGGCAAAAGCCGCATTTCAGAAAATGAAGAGTATCTTATGCAATAAGTTACTATCACTGAATGTAAAAAAGAGAGTGCTGAAATACTATGTAGAACCAGTTTTGCTGTATGGCAGTGAATCTTGGAATGTAAATGAACAAATTAAGAAGAAACTAGAAGCAACAGAGATGTGGTTCCTGAGACGAATGTTGCGAATTCCTTGGACTGCCAGAGTAACTAACGACGACTGCCTGAAACATGCAAATGAAACTAGAACATTATATACAACAATAAGACAGAGACAAACATCTTTCTTCGGTCACGTGATGAGAAGAGAGGCATTGGAGAGCATCGTAACTACTGGAAAGATCGAGGGGAAGAAAGGCAGAGGCAAACCAAGAGAAATGATGCTGGATGGATTGAGACGGTGGCATGGAGGAATATCAGCAGCAGAGTTGATCAAGAAAACCAAAGACCGAGATATATGGAGAGCCATGAACGCCTACGCCAGCCGGCACGGCACTTGATGATGATGATGATGACTCTGTCCTCACTGGATTCTCCCGTTGGGGCATATACCTGAATAACATTTATGCCAAAAGGTCTGCCGCTCAATTTAACTAGTAGAACTCTGTCTGACACGGCCCAATATCCTTGAAGAGATTTTGATGTTTGCCGATCCATAATAATTGCTCCCCCCCCCCCCCCCCCCGTCGATCTTCTCCTCCAAAATAAATAACCTTAACATCTTCATCTATCTTGATGTATGCTCCTGTCCATCTCATTTCGCACATCCCTAAAATATTAATTTTCTCTCTTTCCATTTCTTGTTTGATGTTATCTAATTTTTCGTCGTCGATTAACGTCCTAACATTCCATGTTGCTAATTTTAATGTCTCTGTCCTTGTCTTGCGATGATCTGTCTTTAGGCAAATCGTAATGCACTAGGCACTTTTAAAGAAGGTAGTTTGCAGTTGCTTTCCTTCTATGGCAGTGACCATACTGGTCGGAGACGCCAGCCATTGTTTCGTGAAAGAGATCTTCTGCCTACCGTCGCGAAACTTGAGACCATAACCAACAACTATCTGTCGGCTGCCCTCATAATTTGATCCACCTTCCGTGGCTTCTTTTGAACACTTCCAATAAACGAATACGAAATAACACCACATAATCCACAGGAAAACACTAGAACAGCGTCTCCCGAAGAATGAATGCATCCCGCCGTCACCATATGAACACGTTTTATAACGTAAATTTTTATTTACTGAACATTAAAATTGCGAATGATATTGCAAAACGAAACAATTAACACAATGACTAATCTGGCGATATATCGTCCTTCTGTCCAAGCGGAAGGTCACATTTGGCGAGATATTATCCTTTGGCACTGTATCAGTTAACCATGGACACCTCGGAGGAGCAAATGGATTACAATAGTCTGGTAAGAATGAGACAGCGAGGTGTGACGAGGGGATCTGGCCGACGATCGACGCTCAGAGGAAAGGCGAGACGGACATATAATCAGATTGCTACTGAAACTATTAGTGTTGGAACTCTTCGCTGGCTGCTGAGGATGGGGACGGAGCGCTTATGGGAATGTCCCGAATGCTGTGATGTCGGTTTCTAAATCAATCAATCAGTTAACCATGGATTCATGGCAATAACAAAGGCAATAGCGTGGCTGGAGACACAGAGCGTGTTTCTCAGCGATTCCATGTGTATACTGAGGGCGATCAAGAAAAGCTGGGTCAGAAGGCAATGGCTATTATCTCTGAGAAGGAAACCAACGAGCAGACAGGCTTACGGGCTTGGCTGATGTGGGAAGCGATCGAGAACTGGGCGAGGTTGACATCCTGAACTTCCTCAGGGAGTAAATGCCTCAGGCCTCAGAGGATGGGCGTGATTCTGCAACTTTGACCAGACTACTAGAACGCCAAGTCAAACGGGGCCAAGCTAGACTATAGCGCCGAGCGGGAAGCCATAAAAATAATAATCAACCAACACAGAACTTATGGCATTAGCCGCTACATACTGCGGGAGATACTGAGGAGAGAATCTGATCAATTGTGGACTAGTTCCATGTGCAATGAAAATGCTCTGTTGACTAGCTATGTTGATGATATAATGCTGTGGGACGCAGAGGTGTTTCCAAGGCACCAGGGCCGGGTTATATACTGGCCAAGACCTATTGACGCGTCCTCGCCGAGCGTCCTGGGCAACAGGTCCCGTCGGGGTCCTGGCTGAAGTCAATAGGATCGCCGATTCCTCCGAAGTCGGAGAGTGTCTGCCTGTATGGCGAGGAACCACCAGTCTGCACACCAATAAGCCAGACATGGGACAACGGATACTCACGCAAACCTCAGGTCCTGTATGACATCACACTGATGTTGGACAACAGGATGCCTTCATCCGACATACAGGACTTTGCGTTGGAGCTCAAGCCAATGAACACAAGCAAGCAAGCAAGCATATAATGCTGTAAGCAGAAAGTGAACATGAGTCACAAGACCTTATGGAGCACATAAATAAGTGCAGTGCAGAACGTTTATTATATAATATATTTTTTTTAAAACCAAAGGCTATGATAATTATAGATGAAAAGGAGAAACTAACAATGAACATTACAGTAAATGGGGTAATGCTAGAATAAATAAGAAGTTTCTCATATCTTGGACATGTAATAACTGATGGTGTCAGAACGGAAATAAAGATTTTTTTAAATGTGGAAGAAAGAAGATTTAAAAAATAATAAATGATCAAACATATTTTCAATACGAAAACAATATTAACATCTAGAGATAAATAATATAATAATCTGAATTGCCAATTATCTATATAAGCTGGCTACATTTGAGAAAGTTATTGAAACTGCAAGTCAGAATTGATCAGGTGTACATTTGTCCTAACAGGATTGGGTCATTGCGAAATCACGTACAACTAAAACAGAAGGTTTTGATACTGATGGATAATGAAACAATATACAGTGACTACAACAGTTAATAAATATAATATGACCTTGGGGAGCCACGATGGCGTAGTGGTTAGACATTCGCCTGTCGGCCCGGTGGTCATGGTTCGATTCGAACCCGGGCATGTTCGAAGTTTTAAAAAATGATCTTGGCACACATGGTTAGTATGTAAAGTTCATTTGCCATAGTATATGAGGATTCAACCTCCGAATTATCGATTGATTCTCCATATATATCCTTAGTAAACTAGTCCGTCTGACCTCACAAACTAGATCCACAAAATTTGAGAATAATTGAGAAGGGCAGATAAATCTTGTATGACCGTTATCGAGGTTTTTTATTTGTTTGTTGAAAAGTGACCACTCTTTTAAAAATTGTATTCCCTCTATAATCCTACTGACGTCAAGGGGAAAAGATCACGTGACTGATCTTCCTTTTTCATATACCGCGGGCTAAGTGCAGATAACTGCTTCCGGCTATCCTTAACTACTTCCGGTCTTCATATAACCGGTGGACTTTGGACTTTGCAATCCTACAAGTCCTACTTTGGACTTTACAAGTCTACATCCAGTTCACGTAGTTAAAGGGGTTGCTACTACATCCGGGCCACGTAGTTAAGGCTTACTACATCCGGTCCACATGGTTAAAGGGCCGTTACCGGTCATAACTAAGGGGCCGTTACCACAGCCGGTTTTCGTTGTTACTGGTTACGACTTCCTTCAGCTACCGGTCAATGGACCTAATTCACAGGATCAAGATCTGGAGAGCTCGTGCATACTTAAAAATAAGTGCAGATGAGCAGCACCCTCTGCATGACGCTATATTCAGAGAAAAGGGTGACAGGCTAAAGAGGGGCAAATCATGGATGGGTCGGGCGGAAGATGTCGTCAGACAGGTCTGCAGCCTTACCAGTATCAACCCCGGCAAGGAATGGATGCCGGTGCCTCCAGTTTTTAAGTGCACTTTCTCCTGCATTATCACACTCGACAGACGGTGCAGAGAGCAGAACCCTGCCGCTGTCAATGCAGAGGTTAACGCGCTCATCTATGAACACTCAGATAGCCCCGAAGTGCTCATCTATACAGATGGATCTGTTGTAAAGCAGCAGAGAAGTGCGTGGGCATTTACAGCCCGTTCGGCGGGCCGAACCGTTCAAGAATCCAGTGGTGCCCACTCTATGACCACGAGCAGCATGACGATGGAGGTGATGGCAGTTACACAGGCTTTCATATGGCTGGAATCACAGCATTATACCAACGTGTGTGTACTAAGTGATTCAATGAGCATGATTCAGAAGGTCGAAGCTGGATCTGTACGTAGACAGTGGACTGAATCGCTGCGGAAGTCTGTTGTCCGTAAAGTCACCTTCATCTTCGTCCCGGGACATGCGGGAGTCGAGGGAAATGAACGAGCTGACAAACTGGCTGGCTCTGCACCCCCTGTAGATGGCCAGCCCATGGATCGTGCCGATGTTATTAACGTCCTTAAAGATATGGCGAGAACAGAGGACTTTGACGTCAGTGATTCCACATCGCTGTCCAGGATGAAAGACCTGGGAGTAAGAATCGGCACAGCCAGACGCGAGAGGTACATCGGGAAAACAAAGCGCCTCGTCAACCAACACAGAACTGGCACTATTAGCCACCGGACGCTGATGAATATGCTGGGGGGAGGATCTGAGCACCTATGGACATGTCCGGAGTGCAACAAAGATACCCCAACTGATAACTGAACTGATAACTGGACCTAATTATGATGGTCGCCGAGGGTTTTAACCATGTCGTATGGACCCCTTACTCGGTTGGTTAAACCAAGCAGCATGACTAGGTAGGTGGTTATTATCAGCCATGGATCTTAGGTAGAAGCACCTCTATAGGGCACTGATTGCTTGTCCAACTGGTAGTGGTAAATCCATCTTTGTACAGCAGTTCCTGTCCCATCTCCCAGATATAATCGCCCCGAGCTCAGAGGATGTTATATGGTGCTATTGGGAATGGCAATCCCATGTACGAAACTATAAATGTTATCCAGTTTAACGAAGGTCTGCCTTGGATATGGAAAAAAGGACAACTATATTTACAAAGTGATCTTTCTCATCACAAAGCTAAGGGCGCATGGGTGAAATCGATTTCTGACACACACTAACAAAAAAACATGACACCACCCAGCTACAACTGTCAACACTAGACAAGATCGATAATGCGCGGGAACAAGATCCCCACCCCCATACCTTCCCCTTTATCAGTCACCTTCCTTGACCACTCTAATCGATTTTATACGCAATAATGATCAGCTTTGATTCCGAGCTAGTCCAAACTGCTAGATGTTCATGATTGGAATAATTAAAACGGGCTTGATGTATTAATATTATAACTCTTAAGAACTAAAGTATGATGCTGTTGTTTATTAACTAAGCCACACCCAGATCTGCATATACATCATCAAAATATGAAGTACGATGATGGTGTTTATATCTTAAAAGAGCAGGTCACTAAATAAGCCACGCCCACATGTTTTAAATACACCACCACTTAAGATAATTCCCGTTCCCGCACTAAGGGGTCGCTACTACTTCCAGATTTCCTCGACAAGGGATATAACTAAGTTATATGACCACTGTGTGCAAGTAAAATTCAAATGAAAACCTTAAAACATCCTCCCCGTTCTTCTTCCACATTCTACTACCTTCTCTTCCCCTTTCCATCTACTTTCTCCCCCTTCTTTTCTAATCTTTATCCTCCTCTTCCTCCTGCTCCTTCTTGCTCAACCTACTTCTTCCTCCTAGCCTG
Source organism: Cepaea hortensis (assembly GCA_963921405.1). Classification (NCBI taxonomy): domain Eukaryota; kingdom Metazoa; phylum Mollusca; class Gastropoda; order Stylommatophora; family Helicidae; genus Cepaea; species Cepaea hortensis. The sequence goes on from OY992885.1 coordinate 66,122,092, forward strand.
CCTTCTCCTCCTAGTTCTTTCGCCACCCTTTTCTTCTTCCTCATCCTTCTCTCCCCTACTTGTTTTTCTATCTTTTATGTTCGTGTGTGTAGTATGCAAGAAAACACGACACTGCTACTCTAATTCGGCACTCAGTGCTACACTGGTTGCATGAACTAACCAGTCACTGTGATAAGGTAATGGTCAATTTGGTTTTCCTCGCTACGGGAGATAAGTACTTCCAGTGGTGGCCGAGCTTGCTGGTTAAGTGGGGATAGTCATAGACTAAGACGAGGCAGGTCCTGGATGGTATAGGCAGAAATATCTATACATCATGTGTGTGATCTAGAGACCATCAATCGTGAAAAAGAGTGGGTTAAAGTACCGGAAGACAGGACGGACTAGTACAATGTAATATGGTCGTGAATGCAGAGAATGGGCAGCGGGCCACACAGAGTTTGAGGTGCAACAACTGATCCAGAGTAACCCACATCAAGGTGACATAGTGATCTATACTGATGGATCAGTGGTGAAAAGCAGATAGTGTTTGGGGTTTCATTGCTTCAGAGGTCACAGATTGTGAGAATTGTATGGAAATTTTGCCTTGGCCATGTGGGAGTGCGTGGAAATGATCAGGTTGATAGGCTGGCATGGAATGCACCTCTTGGTGGTAGATTACTTATGAACGAGGAGGTGGTCGTACACCTGTGGGACCAGGTGGTGAAGGTGGGGAAAACAGATTTAGAACCAGTATGTGGAAAGGATAAGATTGTGGGGGATTGGCATGGGTTTTGGTATAATCTCAAAACTGAGAGGGAAGACCAGGAGAACTTTCAATCAGATAGCGGTGGGGATGATTAATTGTTATTCTTCACTGGCTGTTGAACACAGTGATGGAGAGCTTATGGGAATATCCTAAGTGCAGTTTTCTTCTTCTTTCGTTCGCTTGAAATATGTCTATATCTGCAATGTCGTCTCTTGCATGAATTGAACTGTTTTTTTCAGTTCACACAGTGGTCCATAGAGTTTATCTTCCACTGTCGTCTCTCTAGGCCAGAAGGTTTGCCTAGATATGTTATATTTTGGGCAGTCTTGGAGTATGTGCTCTGCCGTCTGCGACGCCAATCCACATGTGCACATGGCTGTTTCACCAATCTTGAATTTTGTATACATGTGGTTGCGTAATCTATTGTGTCCTGTTCTGAGGCGCAGAATAATGACTTGTTCTGGTCTGTCCATAATGTGGTAGTCATCTTGAGCAGGTTTTGGTGGCTTTCTGACTGATTTGATCATTCTTTTCTTTTGGTGGTATGTAACGGGCACATCAGGCTGTTCCTCTTTGGCTCCTTCCTTAGCCAATTGATCAGCTCTGTCGTTTCCGGGTACTCCACAGTGGGATGGTATCCACTGTATGGTGACTTTATGCTGACTGCTAAGTTCAGAAAGTAGTGTCCTTAATACTGGCAATTTCCCAGAGAGGAGCGCCTCGAGTACTGATTTTGCATCTGTTAGTAGCACCACAGGTTGTGTACCATTGCTGTTATTTAGTAATTTCTCTGTTGCTATCTTGATTGCCTCAATTTCGGCATCATAGTTATGGCAGTACTTTCCTGTCGGTACTCTGGCTGTGTCCCTAGTATTATTTGGGTATTCTATGTACACTCCCGCTCCTCCATTTCGAACAGCATTTTGTGCTGACCCATCTGTGTAGACTCGGATCCAGAGGTCCTGTGGGTATTCTTCATCAAGGAAGCTGAGAGTGGCTGTTCTGCGCTGCACACTGTTCTGTTCTTCCTTGTCAAATATTCCTCTCACTTTTGTCTGGATTTGTAACGATAGTCTATGCTCATCTTTCCATAGAGTTCGCTCTGGAATAGTTGTTAGGGGGATACCAACTGTGGGCAGATCAGTGGTTTCTCTGCAGAGTCGTTTGGCCTGGTGGATAAAACTACTTCTTTTCAACCGCCCCATAGCTAGGTTTTCAAATCTGTTCTTCATAGGGTGGCCTGGCAAGCTGAGGAACTTTTCTGCTTGTATTAGCGTTTTCGTATCTCTGCGCTCACTCAGTGCCTGTGTCCTCCCCATCTTCTCCATTTCCACTATAGGGGTTGATCTCATCCCTCCTGTGGTGACTCTAAGTGCTTGATTTTGCACCTTGTCCAGCTCTTGTAGTGTGGTATTTGATGCTGAACACCACGCAGTTGACCCATATTCCAGGTGTGGTCGTATGCTCTGTTGGTAAACTTTGCTAAGTATATTCCCACTGGCTCCCCATGTGGTTCCACTTAGCTTTCTCAGGATGGCTATTTTCCTTCTGGCTTTTGCTACTGCTTTGTTGATGTGCTTTCTCCATGTCAGCTTGCCATCAAATGTTACTCCAAGGTATGTTGGTTCTTTATCTTCTCTTAGGGGTGTTCCATTTATCTGGATGATCCCTGCCTTTTGTTTTGGAGAGAGGGTAAATAGGGTGGTGCTGCACTTGTCAGTGTTTATGCTGACACACCATCTATTTGCCCATGCAGCAAATGTATCTACAGCTCTTTGTAGCAATCTGGTGGCCACTGATGCATATTCATTTGTGCTCCATAGAACCAGGTCATCGGCGTACATTGCCGCTTTAATTCCATGCGGTAGGTGAGCAACAAGATCATTGATGAAGATTAGAACAAGTGTGGGGGACAAGACTCCGCCCTGGGGGACACCGTGACGCAGTAGTACTTTCTTGCTCTTGAGTCCGTCTATCTGTACTCGGGCTCTTCTGTTGTGCAAGTATGCTTTCACCCATTTGTACATTCTTCCATTGACTTTGCAGTTTCTCAGTTTCTTCATCAGACCTTCTTTCCAGACTTTGTCAAAGGCTTTCTTCAGATCTATCCATGCCGCAAGCACCAGCTTCTTCTCTTGGAATGCATCCTCAATTTCTTGAGAGAGGTAGGTTGTCTGATCTTCCGTAGAGTAGCACTGCCTAAAGCCAGCCTGCTGTGGCACAAGGATGTTTTTACTTTCAATGTACCACTGCAGTCTGTGATTGATGATGCGCTCCAGTGTTTTGCAGAGACAGCTGGTGAGGCTAATTGGTCTGTAGCTAGAGGCAATGGAACCATCTTTCCCTGATTTTAGGAGGGGTATCATGATTGCTTCTCTCCAGGCTTGTGGAACACTGCCTAAGGTCCAGCTGTTATTGAAGATCTGCAACAGCTTTGTTTTGGCCTCTGTTCCTAGGTTCCTGATCATTTCATTGGAGATACCATCAGCTCCTGGTGACTTTCTCATTTTCAGTTTTGATATGGCTAGCTCCAGTTCGCTGATTGTGATGGGTGCCTCCAGAACCTCATGTACTATTTCCTTCTGTCCTGTATGTTGTCGTTTCTCTCGAATCTCTTGTTGTTTCTCTGGACTAATTTTGATATTGCTATCTTGTGCGAACGAGTCCGCAAAATGGTCAGCTGCTTGCTTTCTTGTTAAGATTTTTCCATCTTTATGTAGTGCAATTTTTGAGTTTCTCCCTGTGCCCTCGTCATTAAGCTGTTTTTTTTCCTTTTTTTTTTCTTTTTAGCATATCCTTTTACAGGACTTAGCTGTCAACACCAGTATCTTTCAGCTGTATGTTGATCTCTTGGCAAGATTACGCTCAGTAGTTTGCCATTGCTTTCTGAGCGGCCGGCTCACATACCCCGTAAGTTACCGATGCGATTCGAACCACTGCTGATTTGAACCGTCATCACGTTACCTGACGAGAGTATACGAGATTACGGAGAAAAGTCATAACCTCTAAGCCACGAAGCCGGCAGCTGTTTTATTAGCTTCCACAATTTCCTTGTGTCTCTTTCAAAGTTCAGAGACTCCGTTTTCTCCTGCCAGCTTTTCCGTCTAGCCTGCAGCTTGGCCCTTTGAAATTTGGCTTTTGCATGCTGGAATTTATTGTGGTGCTCTTGGCTGGGTGTGGCCTCTGCTTGCTTTCTACACACTTCAACATCATTATGCAACTGTTCCAGTTCACTACTCCAGTAGGGTTTATATTGTTTACGGGCTCCTCTTGGTACTGTTTCTCGCGCTGCCTGTAGTATGCATTTCCCAAACTCTTCAACTGCTTTATTTATGTCTTTCTCAGTGTTCAGGTTTCTAACCAGTATGCTGGTGCGATGCTTGTACATTGCCCAGTCTGCTTTCTTGTAGTTCCACCTCGAGAGGGTGCTGCTTTCACTTACAAGCTCATTTTCTACGGTTAGAAAGACTGGCCGATGGTCACTGCCACCAAGTTGTTTCCCAACAGTTCGTGTAATGTTCCACTCCAGGTCTGGTGAATGAAAAGCCAGGTCAGGTGTAGTTGTAGAGTGCCATGATCTCGAGTAGAAAGTATGTGGGTCGGACGGCTTGTTAATCAACATGAATCTATTCTCATCCTGCCAGTCTTCCAGTCTCTCTCCTCTCTGGTCCATGTGATCATAGCCCCAGCTCTGCGAGTGGCTGTTGAAATCGCCACACACAATCATTTTTTCTTTTAGTGGTAGAGTGTCCAGTGCCTGTGGGCGGTCACTTGGACAGTAGTAATTGATCAGATGTAGATCTGTATTACCTGTCTTAAGTTTAAGTGTCTGATACTCAGCCCCTTCCATGTAGACTTTGATTTGGGAAGCCATGATGTTATTTCTTACAAGGGTCAGTATCCCACCTTTTCGCCTGTTCTTTCGGTCAGATCGGTAACACTGGTAGCCTCTGATTTTGAAGGCTATATTTTCATTGAGGTGAGTTTCTTGCAAGCAACATATGCTTACTTTTTCTTGGTCCAAGATTTTTTCTAATTCTATTTTTTTGTTGCTGACTCCCTCCGCATTCCAGTGCATTATTTTAAGTCTTCGTTTAATATGGCCAGTCGTCCTATTCTCATGTCCCCTGGCTCCACAGGACATCTGAGAAGGACCTCCAGTAGTTGGGGTTGGACCCTTTCGAGACATAGGGCCCGGCACTGCACCTGCCTGGGGGGTCCAAAGCAGGGCGAGCACCATAACGATTAGCAGTAGTCGACATATTCCATTTTGCGTGATTGCGTGGCATCCTGATTTCTGTGGTGCGCCTCTTGGCTGGTTGCCTCCGTCTTCAGCACCTTTCTTTGCTAGAGCAGACTGTGGTCTCACTCGAGTGTAGATGTGTACGCGCGCACACACCTGTCTGTGCATGCATGTACGTGCATACACATCTAGAGCATACTGGTTATTTTCCGGCGCCAGAGACTCGCCGTCGCCCCTTCTCCTGTTAGTTTAAACAGGCCCGCCACGTGAAGGCCAGGAGTTGGACTTTTGCTGCATAGGTTATGTATTCACGAGCCATTGAGGTATTTGAGCAATGTTGGGCGCTCACCCCAACACCGCGCCTCGGCTACATACAGCAACATTTGGAACCCCTAAGTGCAGTAATGTCAGGTCCTAGCTCAACTCAACTGTAAGAAGACACATTATGATCGTCACTAGGACGAAGGAAATACCACAATGTAAATACTTATCAGATACAAGTAAATGACGCCAGTCTCTTTCTGAGCTGATGACAAACATCACTTTTTGTCAACTATTGGTTATCTTGAGAATGCCTGTATAATATGCTTTTAAATGTTATAAAGAAAGATTTACAGGTCAACTGATTTGGACTTATGTTCTATAATAAAGGTAAAAATCTATTCTTTATGGGTATCCGGCCGGACAGGCTGAGATTCATTTACAATTGAAAGAAAGATGAAAGGAAAGTTATTAGTGTTTATCTAACTTGTTGGGACGACCATAAATAAAGTAGGGAAACTAGGGAAATAGCTATATCTCTTCTGATCGAATAGTTTTTCAAAGCTATTTGAGATCCTTAGTTTATAGGAAATAGAGTATCTTAAGAATTCACTTGATTCTAATTATTTGAGTGAATAGAAAGCTGCTGACTTCTTTCGGGGGGGGGGGGGGGGGGGGGGGGGGGGGTTAGTGAAATTCATCTTCTCATCATCATGTGACTGTGCCAGTAACTTGAGCTTTATTTACCTTGCTTCAAAAGGTTGCACTGGTCTTCTACTGTCCTTATCTCCAATGTACTATACTAAGAGGACAGGTTCTGGAAATAGGATAGTCTATCATGGGAATCATATAGGAAAATAGTGTTTCTTGGTCTTAAAATCTTTTCAGGCAGGACTTTATACTGTATTCTCAAAAGATATATTGGTCAGGTCATATATATCTGAAAGGACCAAGGATGTTGGTGGTGGGATGATTGAGTGAGTAAAAGAGATCTTATAACAATTTTGCTGCAGGATCCCCCTTTCTTTTGTTGTATTATCACCACCAATTGAAGAACGAAACAATATTAAGTTCACGCGGTGCAAGTCTACACTTATTAAATCAGTTCAACACGTTACCTGTAATACTGATGTCAAGAAAGATCAAATGGTGTGCGGATGAAGAATGTTAGGACAGTTGTGATCCAGATAAATATAACTGTGACAGTACTGTGTCGAACGACGTATTCCAAGGGTGGACGAAACAGGTGAATCGAACTCCAGTTCTGTGTTGAGATTTACGAAAACACTACAGACACTCTGTTACCATTCACATTTTCTTGGGGCTTAATAATGACACATCCAACAAGACTTATTTAAAGGGAATATTTAATATCCTGGAAACTTTACAATGTGTGTCGTTCATTTCTCTTCAGTGACACATAGGATGTTGCTTAATAGTTTGTAAAGAATCCTTTAGTAATAGTTTAGTTTAGTCGTTGGATCAACATAACGGCACACGGTTTAACCCATAAGTGCTCCGTTTTCCTCCTAACTCAAACCTGAGTCTGGAGAAACTCAGCTCAATGCACGAACTGTTGCATCGGCGAGGATCCTGAAATACTTTGGGTAGATTTTTAACTCGAAATTTTGCCCAGGCAGCGCCGTTAGGCTACTCTTCTTCGATTTCTAACTGCCAAGGGATTTTTTTACGTGCGCAACAATACACACGGGCGTCCGATCTCACTACCCAGAGACCAGGGGAAATTTTATTACTGGAAGTCCAGGTGGATTTTTTAAATAAATCCCGGTTCTCACCGGGGCCTGAACCCGGGATAGTTGTCAGAGCTAATGTTCCAAATTAAAAGTTATTAGTGTTCTTCACAGATGGTGTTGCAAATTCATTAAGTGAATGCTGGTCTTGTCATGTGAATAGTCCACTCACACTATTTAATAATTCGGTATATATGTCTCTGCCATAATTGTATAATCCTTTGCACCCCCTCTAGACAATGACCTATTCTAATCTATGTATTCATTTTATAGACATATGTTGGTGTGAGGGAGTTAAAACCCAGTACATATATATCTATATGGTGAAGGATAGATAGGTGTATAGATAAGTGATTTATCAGAGCAGTTTTAATTTAGGATAATCAGTAAGGCATTTATCTGGGAGATCTGACGATGAAGGGGAACAACTCCCTACATTCAGTAGGCTTCTTAATATGGGTGATTGCTTCATTGCTTGGTTGCAGTGCTGTCTCATCATTAGTTGTCATTGTTGCTTTTTTCTCTTTTACAGTTGAAGCTATTTCTGTCAGCTGTAGTCTCATAGCATCAGCTTGTGGTGGTGATCTGTCAGTTTGTGGATCTGCCTCTGCTGTTGTTGACTTGGTACATGTACTGTAAGTGGCATTATTGATGTTTCCCCACTCATCTTCCTAGACGTAACAGGCAATTTTTACCTCTATATTTTGGTTGGACCATTTTCTCCTTCCTTGTAAATGCTGTGACTTGTTGGAAATATGCTTAAAATTGTGAATGGGTGATATTTCTGTAGACCTATCTTTAGCTTTATGCACATGTGGCTATTAATATTAAGTCTGTAATGAGTCCAAGACCAGCCCTGTCCAATAATTGTAGCCCTGTGGTTGAAAAGGTGACTTTCTGAGTATCTGTATTAGATTTTTCTGATGGTAATACGTAACTGGAATATCTAGTTCTTGTGTCCCAATGCTAGTCCTTTCATAACTTAGTATACCACAATGGGATGTAGTCTAGTTCTACGTCACTGACATTAGTCAACCTGGTAGATTTGAGTGCTTGGAAAACAGATGATGCATTAGTAAGAACTATTACTGGATGAATATATTTTCTGATTGAGTGAGTTCTTCAGCTTCAGCTAATGTTGCTCTCTAACTTGTGGAACATAGTTACAGCAGTACTTTCTAAGTCAGTTGCTAAGCTAATATTGGTTTGATCTTAACAGTTAAACTTATACATAGTAATAATAATGAGATCTATCCATGAGATGCAATGTACATCAGTTGGTAGGCATAGTGTAGATAACCTGAGATATTCCGATGACAGTTTTGGTAATGGAAAGTGAAATGTAGTTGCAGAATATGGTGGATATAACTGTAACAGTAAGTCAAAACAAAGCCTCAGTAACGGAAACAAACAGAAGTCATGACTGTGAAATGGTAATATAACACTAACAACTCAGAACTAGATTGGCTTAAAAATGATAGCCCCAATAAATAGCAAAAGAAATAAAATACAACGGAGTGACATGATCAGACGACTTCAACTGATTTACTCAATAGACACATACTCATATCAATGTTGTGCAGTAACTTGTTTATTTCAAATTTTGAGCTGTCAATCTATCAGCTAGGCCATTAACAGTATTCTGCAGGCGGCCATGGTCTGTGTGAAAAAGAGTAACGAGTTCTCTCTCTTTGTTCAGCAGTAAGTTGTTCTTCAATGTCTGAAATAAGATAAATAATACAAACAACTAAAGCAAGTGATAATAAGTGTATAAATTGAAGGCAAACAGGCAAGAAAGAAATTGATTGATTGATTAATTGATCGATTGATTTAGGAACCGACATCACAGCATTCGGCGCATTCCCATAAGCGCTCCGTCCCCATACTCAGAAGCCAGCGAAGAGTTCCAACCCCAATAGTACCAGTAGCAATCTGATTATATGTGCGTCTCGCCTTTCCTCTAAGCGTCGAGCATCGGCCAGATCCCCTCGTCACTCCACGCTATCACATTCTTGCCAGACCATGGTGATCCATTTGCTCCTCCGAGGTGTACACATGCTCCCACAAGGCCGCAACCACGTCTGCCTTATCATGCATCAATACTCCACCAAGTTTTGCAGAGCCAGCCAATCTGTCTGCCTGTTCATTCCCTAACACACCAGCATGCCCCGGAGAAAATACCCAGATGATGCTTGCCACCCGTGACTCCCGAAGCGAAGCAAGCCACTCGGCACAAAGCTTGCCAGTCCTCACCCTACTCAGCATGCTTTCTGAGTTAGTTACAATCACGATGTGTGTGTGTATCATATTCTCCATCCAGCGGAAAGCTGCACTGACTGCCTCCACCTCCATTCTTAAGCTAGATGTTGTAGTATCATGTGCCAGGCTCTCCTGCACCAAACGTCGACCAATAGCTTTTGCCAAGAAACCCCAGGCACTTCTACTACCTCTCAACACCGAACCATCTGTGTAGATAATCACATCACCTGGGCTAGCATTATCCTGAATTAGTTGCTGGATTTCCACTTCCGTGGCCCCTGCTGGCCACTCCCTGTACAATGTGATTATAACTCTGCACAAGTCTGACTGCTCTGCTGGCACTCTGATCCACTCCTGTCCTCGCCTAATGTTCTCCAAGGGGCACACCTGTCTGATCGTATCCTCCGCCTGAGCCATCCATGATTTCCCTCAGTCGCTGGCCCTTAGCTGCGTACAGCGCCTCATGCAACGGGTGATCTATGTCAGCAGCTACTCTGAGGTATGCCTTCGCCTGCATCACCTTGAGCCTACCAGCAACAGTCGGCAAACCAAGGATGTACCGCATACACACCACTGGGGTGTCTCTGGTGCATCCCAGAATGACCCGCATAGCCTCATTCTGTATGCACTCCAATCTCACCAGCTGACTCTTTGAGACAGTGAGCAGTCCTAGTCCATAATCAATCGCTGAGAGGATCAAGTGCTGGTATAGTCTGAAAAGCATTCTCTGCTCTATGTCCATTGCAGCCATAGTTTTAAGTGTGTTGAGTCCCTTTTGAGATCTTGTCACAACCGTCTCCACATGATCCTTGAAGGATCAAGAAAGAAATAAGGACACCATCAAAGTAGTGCATACACAAATATCCTATCTCTTGATATCTTTCACTGTTTAAAACCGGGATGGAGAACTTTTTTTTCACAAGGATCATTTGGATACCTATAATATCATTTGTGAGCCACACAAAATTATCAACTTAAAAATAAGCCTGCTACATTTGGTCAAACATAATTAACTCACCCCTAATGTAATGGCTGGAATTGCTTCTCTGTGGTGAGGCATGTAATGCGAGCTGATATTGATGATGCTTTCCATGTTTGTATCAGTCGGTCTGGAGAGCATACAACTCTTCGCGATGGTAAGTTTTGAAAAGAACTGCGTGAAGCAGTAAGTTGTTCCTAACACAGTTGCATATTTCAATGCATGTCGTCTCAAAGTGGGGAATTCATCATAGGTTATGACATATTTATAGAAGTCACACTGCCCTGGCAGGGTCAGGCCAAATGATTTTGTAGGCCTGATATGGTCTGCAGGTCAGACAATTCTCCCATGCATTTAGGCCTAAAAAATGTGATGGTTGTAGCAGGTTCCTACTATGGGACTTGTTTTGTGTGTGTCCCCCAAGATATTCCTTCTACTAGTTGATGGGTATTGTGCCTAGATATTAATGGAATTCCAAACTAAGTATGCTGTCAAACACTTTGATCCACCATTATGTTTAGTTTAGTCGATGGATCAACATCACGGCACACGGGGGCAACCCATAAGTGCTCCGTTCTCCTCCTAACTCAAACCTGAGTCTGGAGAAACTCAGCTCAGTGCACAAACTCCGAAGCACTGCCGAGGATCCTGAAAATACTTTGGGTAGATTTTTAACTCAAAATTTTGCCCGGGCAGCGCCGTTAGGCTACTCTTTTTCGATTTCCAACTGCCAAGGGATTTTTTACGTGTGTAACAATACACACGGGCGTCCGATCTCACTACCCAGAGACCAGGGGAAATTTATTACTAGAAGTCCACGAGAAAAAATCCCGGCATCACCGGGGCTTGAACCCGGGACCTCCAGCACTCGAGGCGGACACCATACCTCGAGACCACGCAGCCCCACCATTATGTGCCCTGCCAAGCTCAGTCCTCACATAAAAAGCTAACCACAATTTTTAACTGTGGACGAAATATGTGGATTCATTCAGTCATCATCATCATCATCATCATCATGTGCCATGCCGGTAAGCATGGGCGGTAACGTTTTGCCATCTCACTCGATCACCAGAGTCATGGATCAGCTCTGTGTTTCTGTCTCGACCATGCCACGAGGCCAAGCCATCCAGGTATTTGCTTCCAGGTCTTCCTCTTGGTCTGTTCCCTTCGATCTTACCAGTTGTCACCAAGTTCTCCAATTCATTTCTTCTCATAACATGCCCAAAAAATTTTGACTGTCTGCGTCTAATATCTCTAATCAGTTAACGATCTTCATTTGTTTCTTGAAGGACCTGTTCATTGGTCTTTCTGGCTGTCCATGGTATTCTTTGCATTTTCCTTAGAAACCACATTTCTACAGCATCAGATGTTTTTCAGCTTGACTGCTCATTGTCCAAGCTTCACATCCATGTAAAAGTACAGGTTCTTCTTCTTTCTTCTTCTTCGTTCATCCGGAGTTTTTTTCTGGACGTGATTGCGTTGTGCCTGTTTACAGCAGAGCTGCGTTCTTGCGCCGTTAGGCCGACACATCCGACTTCTGCGGGCATTTGTTGACCGGGTTAACCTTCCCGGGGGTTTCTTAGGACGTTTGGCTCTCACTGTTGTGGTGTTATCCCCCATCCCAGCTGGCCCATATAGAACAGCCAAAGACATCCTGGTCAGCCCTCAAGGGAAGGCAGGGGCAGACCATGGGCATTCCCCGCCATCCAAGGAGGCTTCCATACTTGCAGAGCCGACACACAGCACTCTGGTACTGGGCTCACCCAAGGAATCGTCACGTCCTGCACATGGCTGCTTAGCCTCACTTCCGTATATTGGGCCTTCCATTCACCATAGGCTGTTCTTCCGGAAACCAGAAGAATGCAGTCTGCAGATGACATCCACACAGTGAGCTTTCGATGAAGACTTTCCACATAATGGATTTGCTATCCAAGCAATATTCCATTTCGTGCCACTAGGACACTTTTTCCACCTTTTATGAAGCCCACACAGTGAGCTTTCGATTCGGACTTTCCACATAATGGATTTGCTATCCAAGCAATATTCCATTTCGTGCCACTAGGACACTTTTTCCACCTTTTATGAAGCCCACACGTAATGGATTTGCTATCCAAGCAATATTCCATTTCATGCCTCTGGGGCGCTTTTGTAACCGACATACCTGTGGTATGAAGTGCGGCAGTCTAAATACTTCTTCATGCACCTTTAAATGTCAACCTGAATGTAGTTAAAGTAAGCTGCAGTCAACTTGAGCTTGTTGATATCTCCATAGAGCTTGTCCTCAAATGAAGCAGGTGTGGGCCAAAATATCTTTCTCTGTTCTGCATATATTGGGCACTCCTGCAGCAAATGTTTAGCTGTCATTTTACCAGTTCCACAATTGCATTCATCGGTATCTCCTATCTTTAGTTTATTGAACAAGTGGTATTTCAGCCTGTTATGTCCTATGCGGAGTCTGAAGATTGCTACTTGTTCTCTTCGGTCGAGTTTGTAATATGCATCATCCTTCTGGTGACCTGGATGCTCTGATTCCCATTTGGTTCTATAGGTGCTTTTTATCAACCTCTTTGCCTCGTTATAGGTTATGTCTATGTCAGGCTGTGGTAGTCGTCCGCCCTCTTTTGCCAGTCTGTCAGCCTCTTCATTTCCAGGTATACTGCAATGTGATGGGATCCACTGTGTTACAACTTTTTTGGATTTCTGGCATAGACCATGGAGTGCTGCTCTTAGGTCAGCTATTTCTGTGCTATTATTGCTCTTCAGTATTGAGACAGCTGACTTTGCATCTGTGAAGATAGCTATTTGCTTCTCTTTATTTTCCTCCATCAAGAGCATTTCTGCTGCAGTTTTCAGAGCCTCTACCTCCGCTTTGAAGTTACTTGAAAACTTTCCAGTTGCCATTGAATGTATTTTTTTCACTCCATTTTTTAAATTTAGGAGAATTCCTCCTCCTCCATTCTCTATTGAATTTTTGGCTGATCCATCTGTATATGCATGGGTCCAATTGCTGCTTGGGTAATGTTCTTTTATGTAGTTTAGGGTTATTTCTCTTCTTTCGGTTTCATGCTGAGTGTTCTTTTTCTCAATACCAGGAATGTTTTCTATAATCTCAGGTAGTTCCTGCTGTCTCCAAGCTGGGAACTTGTGTGCATTGTAAATGGGTTTGACTGTTGATATGTTAAGTATAGGATCTGCCCTAATCTTTCGTTTTGCAGTTTCTACAAAGTTGCTACGCTTCAGTTTTCCCTTTCCAAAACCACTAAACCTTTTATACATAGGGTGGTCTGTCAATCTTCTAAAATTTTCTGCTTGTTGCTGGGCTCTGCTATCTCTTCTATCCTGCATTGGTTGTAAACAAGTGTTCTTTTCTAGTTCATTAATAGGCGTTGTCTTCAGGCTTCCAGTTATGATTCGCATTCCTTGGTTTTGGACTCTACTTATTTTGTTAAAGTTTGACTTAGCTGCTGTTGCCCAAGCTGCAATGCCATATTCCAGTACTGGCCTCACCCGTCCAGTATATAGTTTCTTGAGAACTTTCTCATCTGCTCCACACGTTGTACCAGCAAGCTTTTTCATGATTGCCATTCTCTGCCTTGCTCTTGTTCGATTGTTCTCAACCTGTGTCTTCCATGTCAGGCGACGATCAAAGGTGACTCCTAGATAGTTTGGATTTTCTTCATGGCGCAATATTTTTCCATTCAATACCAGCTTAGGTTGCTGAGTTTTATTTGAGAGGGAGAACACTGTGCATGTTGTTTTCTCCTCACTTATCTTCACTAGCCATGATTTTGACCAGTCCTCTAGCGCTAATAAGGCTTGCTGTATTCTGCTGTTAGCTGTACTAATATATTCTTCAGATGTCCATATGGCTAGGTCATCTGCAAAGGAGGATGTGTGTACTCTGGCTGGAATTTTCCGTGATGTCATTTATATATGCTAGGAATAATGTTGGTGAAAGAACTCCTCCTTGGGGGACACTTTGCTCCAACAGCATCATTTTGCTTGTTTGTCCTTGTACTTTTGTCCTGGCAGTTCTGTTCTCAAGGTAGTGGCTGATCCATTTATACATTTTTCCACAAACATGCATTTTTTGCAGTTTTACTTTCAGTCCTTCCTTCCATACTTTATCAAATGCTTTTTCTAAATCTATCCAGACTGCTAGTGTGTGCTTTTTCTCTTGGAAGGCATCCTCTATTTCCTGAGCTATATAGGTTATTTGATCTTCAGTGGATCTGTACTTTCTGAATCCTGCTTGGTGTGGTGTTAAGAGTTTGTTTTCTTCCAGATGCCATGTTAGCCTGCCATTGATAATGCGTTCCATTAATTTTCCTACACAGCTAAGTAGACTGATAGGTCGATAGCCATTTGGTTCTTCCAGGTCTTTTCCTTTCTTTGGGACTGGTATTAGTATAGCTTCCTTCCATGCCTGTGGGACTATTCCTCTCTTCCAGCTGTTATTTAGGACTGCTAGTAGTTTCTTCTTTGCCTTGATGCCTAGTCCTATTAGCCTTTCATTTGTGATTCCATTCTTTCCTGGTGATTTCTTCTTTTTTAGGGTATTCATTGCCTGTTCCATTTCTTCCATTGTTAGATTTGCCATCATATATTCTGCTGCTGTCTCTGTATTTCTATGATGTATCTGTTTGTCTTTGATTGCTTTCTTCTGTTCGGTTGTAATATCAATGTGGTTTGCATTTGCATAGTGTTCCATTAGTGCATTTGCAGCCTTTTTTCCTGTAAGCAAGGCATTTCCTTGTTTAATTGTTATTTGTTTGTTTCTAGGTCCTTCATTGTTCATGGCTTTCACTAGTTTCCATAGTTTGTTTCCATCCCTGTCAAAATTCAGGTTTTCTGTTTTTTCCCTCCAACAATCTCTTGTTGTTTGATTTACTGTTCTTTTATATTTTGCTGAGATGGCTTTGAGAGAGATGTTCGCTTCAATTGTTTGTTCTCTCTCTGCTGTCTTCCTGGCATCTTCAACTTTGTCCTCCAAACTTTGTAGTTCTTCAGTCCAGTATGGTTTGTAATTTTTCCTCGCTCCTCTTGGAATGGACTCAGTGGCTGCCTGTATTATCGCTCTGTTTAGACTTTCTACCATTTGCTTTATGTTGCCATATCGTGTATTTATGTTTTCACAATATTTGTCTGTTAGTATGGCAAATCTGTCCCAGTCTGCTCGTTTGTAATTCCAGCGGGGCAAGGGCTTTTGCTCCTGTGGAACATACTCCATATTCATTACAAGCTTGATTGGTCTGTGGTCACTACCTGCTAATTGGTCCAGCACATGGCGATCGATTTTGTGGAGGATGTCTCCTGTGCAGAAAGCTAAGTCTGGAGTAGAAGTGGTAAGCCATCTTCTGGAGTAGAAGCTCGGTGTGTCATCCGCTTTGTTGAGTAGATGGAGATTTGAGTCTATTTCCCAGTCCTCCAATTCATCTCCTCTTTTGTCAGTATCTGGGTATCCCCATCTATCTGAACGGCTATTAAAGTCTCCGACAATAATGCAGTTTGTGTCAGTTATTTTCATGTTTGAGAGTGTAAGGTCCTTATCTGCTGGGCTATACAGATTGTAGATTCTTATTTTCACGTCCTTTATCATTATATCAACACCTATAATTTCTGTTTGGTTGTCAGAGATCACAGATACTTCGCTGCAAGGTATTGTATTTCGTGTAAGTATTAGAACTCCTCCTTTGTGTCCTTCGCGGTCGAAACGTGTGGCCTGATATCCTCTGACTGAGAATTTGCGATTGCCGTTGAGGTGTGTCTCTTGAATGCATGCCACATCTATTTTATCTTTATGAAGACGCTGTGTTAGGGACTCTTTCTTCTTGTAAACTCCTTCGGCATTCCACTGTAGTAAGTTGAGTGTCCGGGATATTTGGTCAATATCTCTTAACCTACTCCTCTGTGCCTTGACTCCCCAGCACAGGGGAAGGTGACCACCAGTAGTCATGGGTGGACCCCCTCGAGGCAGGAGGCCCGGCACTATCGCCGCCTGATGGGACTTCACGGGATTAGCACCATAACGATTAATTTGGATTTGTGACCTCATGAATTAAGTTACGTTGCACTGCTTTGTCAAGCCTGTGGCTCAGTACATCCGATTTCGACAAGCATTTATTCGGGATGCTTTCCCTAGCCTTTGACTGTCCCCAGTCTACCTACAAGGCAGCAGGTTTTACGTTGCACTGCTTTGTCAAGCCTGTGGCTCAGTACATCCGATTTCGACAAGCATTTATTCGGGGTGCTTTCCCTAGCCTTTGACTGTCCCCAGTCTAC
The DNA here is from genome assembly GCA_963921405.1 of Cepaea hortensis. Taxonomy (NCBI): domain Eukaryota; kingdom Metazoa; phylum Mollusca; class Gastropoda; order Stylommatophora; family Helicidae; genus Cepaea; species Cepaea hortensis. The sequence goes on from OY992885.1 coordinate 66,138,612, forward strand.
CTACAAGGCAGCAGGTTTGTGTGTCTCTTCGTCTGGTCCCTCTCCCTTGACCTGTCCGACATGGGTGGCCCTACCAGTAGCTGTGCTACCGTCGGCATAGCTCTTGGGGTCATTGGGACGCTCAAGCCCCTCTACCTCGTCACGGTGGACACACAGCAGAGGGGAAAGTACAGGTTCAATGTAGCACCTCAACACTTTTTCTCGTTTCAATTGACATCTTTTTATTGGTCAGTATGTTTTTCATCTTGCTAAAGGCTACCTTAGACACGGCGATTCTTGTTCTAATCTCTTCAAGGCATCTCTCATCAGATATTACTGTTCCGAGACAATTGTACCGATTCACTTGTTGAAGAATATTCCCATTTACTTGTATATTACATTGTGGTATTTCGTTCTTCCTAGTGATGACCTTAATCTGTGTCTTTTTACAATTTAATTCTAACCCTCGTTGTTCACTGTAACAACTGCATCTACTAAATGTTGCAGGTCTTGTTCATTGTCTGCAATCAAGACTGTATCGTCTGCATATCTAATGTTATTGATGCATCTTCCCCCAATGTTGATTCCTTCCATATCTTCAATATATCTGAAAATATTTTCACTGTACAGGGAAAACAGATCTGGAGACATTACACATCCCTGTCTCACACCTCTCTTGATAGGCTGATATTGGCCTACTTCATTATCAACTCTTATGGCAGCTTGTTGTTTCCAATATATGTTTTTTTACAAGTCTAAGGTGTTTTCCATCAATTTGTAGATCTTCAAGCATCCTTATCATGTCGACATGTCTCACTTTATCGAAAGCCTTTGTGTAGTCAATAAAGCAAAGGTGTAGATCTTTGTTTACTTCTACAGATCATTCAATTATGGTTCTCAGTAAATATACAGCATTTACTGTACCCTTTCCTTCTACAAACCCACATTGTTCTTCTCCTATTTCAGGTTGTATTTTCCTCCTAATTCTTTGCATGATAATTCTTAGTAAAATCTTCGTGATGTGATTCATTATACTAATTGTTCGATGTTGATCACATTCCAAGGCTCCTGATTTCTTTGGGATTGCAATAAATACAGAATTACACAATTCATGAGGTATATTTCCAGTATCATATATTGTATTAAGCAGACTGGTAACTTTATCTATTCCATATTCTTCTAAAGCATTAATCATTTCTGTTGTGACACTGTCTGAACCGGGGGTCTAGCCAGATTTCATATGGTTAAGAGCATTCTGAACCTCCATCTTCAAAATTGCTGGTCCTTCATTATTATTTTGAACATCGTAGTGTTCGTTTCTGTTGTCATCAAGGTTTTTCACATAATCTGACCATACATGTAAGATCTGATCTTTTTCTATTATGACTCTTCCATCTTTTGTCTTTAGGCAGCCTGCTGATGTACGTGTTCTTTGATTAGTAAGCTCCTGGATTCTTTTGTGCATTAATTTCGCATTGTGTTGTTTTTCAATTTCTTCGCAATTTTTCTCAAGCCATGTTTCTTTTGCCTCCTTACATAAGGTTCTGACTTTTCTGTGAATTTCTTCATATTTAGCAGGATTATTTTTGTTCTGTCTTCTTGTTTCCATTAGTTGTAAAATTTCTTCAGTCATCCATGTCTTACGGCCCACTTTCTTTAATTTTGGAATAGTTTTTTTTCTGCTGCACAACTGATTGAATTCTTCAGCATTTCCCATTGATCATCTACATCTTGAAATAGGATCTCTAGATCAGACAATAAATCAAATTTGTTCTTTACTTCTATGTTAAAATTATCTTGTATTTCTTTGTCAGTTTTCAATTTGCACAAGTCATATTTAGGGTTTCCTGCTATATACTTGACTTTCTTTAACTTTACCCTCAATGTGCCTGTAATTAATCTGTGATCACTGTAACAGTCTGCATTTGGAACTGTTTTTACGACTGTTAACGCATTTCGAAACCTGTTAATCAGGATGTAATCTATCTGGTTTTTAATCCTGCTGTCTGGACTCCTCCATGTCCATAATCTTCTAGGATGCTGTTTAAACCAGGTGTTTCCTACAACCATTTCTTGTTCTTTTGCCCATTCTACAAGTCTGTATCCTCTTTCATTTCTTTCTCCCAAACTATGGTTGCCTACACTGCATCCATCGCCTTGCTTTCCTATTTTTTTTCATTCAGTCATGATATGTATAATCTGTAAACCAAGCTGTGTACCCACAGATGACTTCAGGAAGCTGAAAATCAATTAAACGTGTGTCTCTTTCAGAGTATCCAGTGGCATTTCTGCAGGTAATGGATCTCCAGCAGTTTCTGGCCTAGAGTGGGTTACACATTCTGCCAGACCATATCTTGGTGTTAAATACGACGCCCTCAAGATTTTTTGCTGTTATGGTTTTAGACAGTGTTATGTCATTTCATGTGACATCTAGTCTTTCTAGATCACAATATCATTCATTGCTCAAATTAATCCTTTATTAAAGATGTTCCAATTTTTAATAAATAACATGGCTATTGCTGTGAAGAGACTCACAAGAAAATGGAATCGGTCTGGTTGCTATGTATGTAAAGTGTGTCTTAGTTGTGTCTGAGGGCACCTTGCCTACCTAATGTTTTACAATATTTGCAAGATGAAATTCTGCTACTGCAGCCAATTTGTCTTGTGTAATAAATAGAATAGATATGTCCATACTTATTTTTCTTCTTTGTTCATCCAGGAAAGCATATGGCTTGTGATGTGTTCATTTACAGCAAAGCTGTGCCATATCTGCACTTTTCAGCCAACAAATCTTAACTTTAGCACAGCTTTTCTCTTTGATTGGGTCTATCTCTTTCATCTCTACTCTTTCAGCCAGATAACAATTAGTTTCCTGGACCAGCACTTCGAGATGGAGTCAGATTTTGTCTATTATGATTCGCCGACCTTGGCACAAGCAGACAAGCTTTGAGACACTGACTGCAATCATCTCTCTTGCTGTGTCTTCAGTCCCAAACCATGTTTTTAAAATAGATATTTAAAAAAAATTAACAAATCTTCAGAAAGGACAAATTACCATTTTCTTGTTATTGACGTCAGTCACAATTTCTGCAAAATCAGTTTCAAGTTTTGCAATGTTTGAGATGAGTTCTGTCATAACTGACTGGATCTCAGGTGGAGATAACGAGGGTTGACCACTGGATGTACTTGACCCACCATAAAGTACTGACATTGAGTTAACCATGCAACTGTCCCTGTATGTATGTCAAACAAAACATGTGATTCAACTTTCTTAAACAGCAATGACCACATTCAAGTGAATGTTAACAAAATATGTATTTAAAAAAAAATTAATGGCTATATTTCATTTGTTAATAAATACCACAAAAAAACTCAAAACACGGATAAAGAAAATAACAAGTTGGTGGAACGCAGAAGTAAAGAAAGCGGTAAAAGACAAAAAGAACAAATATAAAAAGTGGTTGAAGAGCAAACAGGAATGCGATTACATAGAATATAGAATAGCGAGAAGACGTGAGTAGAATAGTAAAGAGGGAAAAACAAAAAGACTGGGAGGAGTATGGAGAAACCCTAAATAAAAACTACAAGGAGGCAACTAGGAACTTCTACAAAAAAGATAAGTGCAATGAGAACCAGAGGAGAACCCTTTGACCCAACTGAAATAAGTAATAGCGAATATGGAGAACCAATAAGTGAACAAAAACAAATCCTAATAAGATGGAAGCAGTATTTCGAACAACTTCTCAACATCCCATCAGATGTCACAGGAATTCAAGAGACCTACACAGATGTCACTGAAGAACTAGAACCAGACATACTAAAAGAAGAAATTATAGAAGCCATCAGATTACCCCCAACAAATCACCGGGACAGGATGAAATACCAAATGAAATAATTAAAGCAGCAAGAGAAGTAGGATCAGCAGGCTACATAGACTATTCAACCATGTTTGGGTAGAACAGCAGACAACACGAGACTGGGGAAACACCATAATTATCCCAATTTGGAAAAACAAAGGCAGCAAAAGAGACTGCACACAATACAGAGGCATTTCACTGTTGAGACATACTGGGAAAATATTTTGCAAAATTCTTGAAAAAAGATTACGAACTACTTTAGAACCCCAGCTAAGTGAAACACAACTTGGATTTAGGAAAAACAAAGGATACACAGATGCCATTTTTGCTCTTAGACAACTTATAGAAAAATCAATCGAATTCAATGAAACACTCTATTTAGCCTTTGTTGACCAAGAAAAGGCATTCGATAGCGTAGATAGAAACAAGCTGTGGGAAATCCTTAAACAATATGGAGTGAGTACACATCTAACCAACCTATGTAGAAGTTTATACAACAACAGTGAATGCATAGTGAGAGCAACTGGAGGACACTCAGAACCCTTCACCATAAGATCTGGAGTACGACAAGGTTGTGTCCTCTCCCCTCTCTTGTTCATAACATATATAGACAACATATGTAAAGAAACCAGTCAAACAGAGACAGCAAGAATACCGCATGACGAGAACACAGAAGAAGAAGCATCTGCAAATCTAACCATTAGAGAACTCCTGTTTGCAGACGACCAAGCACTAATAGCAAAATCAGAAGCTTAATTACAAGACCACATGAATAGTCTAAATGAAATGTGTAGGGAACACAACATGAAAATTAGCACAAGCAAAACAGAGGTAATGACTATAACTAAAGAAGAATAAAAAACAACAACAATTCACCTAAACGAACATCCCTTGAAACAAGTAAAGAGTTTAAAGTACCTAGAAAGTATAATATCATCAAATGGCAGATCAGAAGACGAGATCGAAAATAGATGCAATAAGGCAAACCAACTCATTGGACAAATGGCACCAATACTAAAGAACATACATGTATCAATAACTACTAAGAAAGCACTTTACAACACAATCTTCCTACCAACTCTATGCTACCAATGCCAAACCTGGACAATGACAGAAAAAGAGAAAAAAAAATCCCAACAGAAATGAGATTCCTGAGAAGAATACTCAACGTATCAAGAAGAGATAAGATCAGAAATGAAGAAATCAGGACTAAAGTGGGGGTTAAAGCAGCACTAGATTTTATTAGAAAGCAGCAAGTCAAATGGTTTGGCCATGCAAGTAGGTTACCAGTCAACAGCATACCACAACAAGCAATGATGTACAGACCAGATGGAAAACAGAGGAAGAGGCCGACCACGTAAACATTGGACGGAAGGAATAGCAGAGTCCATGGGAATATCGATATATGAAGCCCATAATCGGCACTCTCACGATGTTTATACTTCACTTCGACACCGCAAGGTACAAGAGGAACATGATGAGATGAGATAGTTAATAAATACACATTCTCTCTCTCTCTCCCCCATCCTCCTTTGTCTCTTTTACACACGTCTGCACAATGAAAACCAACTCAATTATTTTTGTTCTGCAGTTTTACTATATCCCTTACTTTCAAAAGGTTGGATATTTTCGTTATCTTGCAGAACTCATCAAATGTATGTAGTGTGATGTTTCAGAAGTTATGCTGCTTTTGACATTTGTGCCGGACTGACACATTTGTCAGGGAAATTCTGTGAGAACATTTACTTTTGTTTTTCACTGTCTTATTAATATTCAGGAAATCTAGAAACAAAGATTTTGTAAAACTCACTAAGCCAAGTAAGACCAGATTGACAACTTGGTAGTTGCAGGAGAAAATGGTAAATAGAAACACAGATTTATAAACAAGGAATTGTTTGAAACAGATACCCAGATACAGTATTAACAGAGATAAACTAAAAGAACAGTAGAAGAATATTTATGCTTGGACTATTAATAATAACATGCACAAGTGTCCAATTGTAAGACTGCGCTACATCCAGGAAATGTTAATGTACACAGTATGTTGACCTTCATCCATCCATCCATCCATCATGTGCCATGCCGGTAAGCGTGGGCGGAGGGTTTCTTACTAGGAACTTTATCGAAAGGATCCTCCTTCTTGGTGTGAGCTGTTTTAGGGTTCTTCTTCTTTCCAGCCCATGTGTCCCGGACGAGCCCCCAGAAATTGTAACAAGCTATGTGGAGGGTCCCAAATAGCCCGGTCACAATATTTCAAATATCTTCTATAGCCCTGGCTGGGATAGGTCTTTACCTGCCAACCCTCCTCCCGTTTTCCCTGGACACACTGTCACGCTTCCTTTCGACCTAGGGACCTATTTCCTGCAGTGTTCTTCTGGCTGACGCATAAATAACATGGCAGTCGTCAGAACAACTTGGAAGTAATTTTATTAACCTAATCAAGAACAGCACAGGAACACATAAAGGCAGATAAACAGATAGATCTACACAGACACTACACTGGTAAAGTTCCAACACAGAGCCTCAAGTCGCCACAGTCACAGATCCAGCTTCAGATACTGTCTGATCTGTCCACACACAATACGGTAGATTGCCGGCGTAAACAGAAAGACTCTCACTATGCTGCTTGTCTTGTAGAAACCGGGGAAGGGTCTCACAAGGAGGTAGAAGGGAGGGATCTTGGGAACAAAGATTTAGAAAAACCACCAGTAGTAGAAACGGTACTTGTGAACGGTCAACCAGTTGAGTGTCTCTACGACACAGGTATGCAGTTTGAGGCTGTAATTTCATCACATTTAGTGAGCCCAGAGCAGCTAACCGGGGAATCTATTGAGATTCAAACGGCGACAAAGAGTGCGGTAGCGATGTCTCTTCCAATTGCGAAGGTGGACATCAAATCAAAATATGTTACCGGCACTATACAGGCAGCCGTTCTGCTAGATCCTATCTTCCCAATGATCTTGGGTTGTCGCTACGTCTTTCTAGGGATTCCAACCGAACCCATGTACGTAGGGGCAATGCAAACCAGATCTCAATTGGAGGATGAGCAGACGCCAGCCTTGATTGTGAATCCCTTGCCTGGGGAGTTACGAGCTGCTCAAAGCCAGGATGCTACTTTGCAACCTTGCTTCAACCAGTTGCCAAAAGGTTCTGACCCACCAAGACGGGGTCAGTATTATATGAAGAATCGGTTACTGTACCGGAGAGCCGGAGTGGAGGATCACCAGCATGGACAGCTGGTGGTTCCTAAGGCTTATCGGGAACAGCTTCTTCATATGGGACACACCATTTCTTTCAGTGGACATATGGGTGTCGGGGCAACTCTCCAGCGCATTTCCTGCCATTACTACTGGCCAGGGATGACTGGAGACGTGCGTAGGTACGTCAAGTCGTGCCCAGAGTGCCAGCATGTGGCACCAAAACACTGGACAGCTCCGGTAGTTCTGGGAGACATGCCCATTATGAACTCTCCTTTCGAGAGAGTTGCCATCGATCTTGTTGGTCCTCTTCCTAGGACTAGGAAGAGGAATAAGTACATTCTCACGATGGTGGATTGCTGTTCCATGTGGGGCGAGGCGATACCTTTGGCCACAATCGACTCTAAGCGAGTGGCTGATGCACTGATGGAGACCTTTACTAGGTTGGGATTTCCCAACCAGATCCTAACGGACAATGGGTCTCAGTTCTGTGGTACGCTGATGGAAGAAGTCTTTCGTATCTTCCAAACCAACCACATTCACACAAGCCCGTATCACCCTCAGTCTAATGGGCAAGTAGAGAGGTTTAATGGTACCTTGATGACCATGCTTCGGAAGCTGGCACAAGAGAAACCAGACAGATGGGATGAGTATATCTCAGCCGCCTTGTTCGCCTATCGGGAGGTTCCCCATGGGTCGACCGGGGTGCCTCCAGCCACTCTACTATTCGGGAGGCCAATCAAGGGTCCCTTAGAAGCCTTATTGAGATGTTGGACAGAGGAGGAAACTTCTGAAGAAGCTGTATCCTCATAGTGTAGCCAGATTCCCATAGAATTGACCTTCATGCAGAACATATATTTACATGTTACAAATAAACACTTAGGAAGTAGCATAATATATAGGTCTGGACACTCTCACAAAAGTAATTCTCCAGGGAACAGTTGCACTTTACTAATATGTTCCATTTTAAGGACTAGAAATCACCATTACAATTTATTTGGGTGCAGACGTGCTTCAGCAACCCTAGTTGATATTAGGTATTTTACTGTTACAATTTTTACATAATAACTTATTCTTTCTTTCATTAATTTAAAAAAGTCAGTCACATGTTCATTTCTATAAACAATAAAATGAACTAACAAAATAACCAACACCTCTAAGAAAATTACGTACACTTCGTCAAGCAACAATGACATTGTGCAATTACTTACAATTGGGATACTTTAGTCAAGTACTTCTCATCAATGGCTTTATCAGATGCTCTGGCACAACTGTACTGATTGTCAAGTGTCTTGGCCTTCTCTACTACCTTTTGCTTGGGTAAGTACAGCATTTTGTCATCATCAACAAAGTCTCCTTGAATGCAGCAAAACAAACTATGTTTTAAATGAAACCCACATGTCAGTTAACCTGCAAGGTCAGTCTTTTTGTATGATTCTTTTCCATGTGTTGATTTCTCTTTTCTATTTATCATCAGAAACATCTGTTTCTCTGCTTCATCAACTATAGTCACTCAGGCTTCTGTTTACCCAACACATCCTCTTCTTGTGTTCTCTCTCATGTCTAATATGGACTTTATTGACAGTCTAATGGTTGTTAGATCTTTGCAGTTTTTCATAGATCATACAGCACAAGAGGGCTGCATCTGGGATCTCAAATGTGTGCACACAATACATTCTTGAAGGATATGCTTGACCGCCACCAGCCAAGAGTTTCTTGCTTGCAGCTGTTGTCCACAGTTTAAGTGCACAGATTAGCATCAAACATCACTTGCTCACAAGAATGAATGTTTGGAGTTCTGGCTAGTTGCCTCTACTACGGCTCACCTTCCCCTAGAAACTGATAACAGCATTGGAGTGCTCAATATATTTAAGGAACGTAATGAGGAAATGTAACAGGTTGGCGAATAGCTACAAAGTACACATTACAACCAATACCAAAGTAAATGGGAAAACGATAACACCTTTAAATATCTAGGGCCTACTATATGCAGTCGTGCATTGAAGAGATCAAAACAAGACCCAAGGTGGCCTCATCTGCCATGACAAAACTCAAACCTATATGGAGAAGAAACATCAACTTTCTTGTCAAACTCAAACCATGCAAATCACTTGTGGTATCCATTCTCTTATATGGTGTGGAAGTTGGACTCTCATGGCAGAAACAGAACAAAGGCACAGCATTAATACAAATGCTTTAGTAAAATTCTTGCATATTGTATGGGAGAAAAAAAATAATATGTCTATGTTAGAGACCAAGGAACTACATATGCAAGCCATCAAGAACCACTTCTGCCAGGGTTGAAAAGTTTCAGGTTTGCCTGTTTGGGCATGTCAAACATCATGCCACTCTGTCAAAGATAAACCTCAAGGGAACAGTTGAAGACCAATGAAGAATAGAAAAGCAGAGAAAACCCTGGGCTGATAACATTAAAGAACAGACAAGATGCACTATTTCCACACTTGTGAATTTTGTTGAGGGCAGAGAGCAATGGAGTATTCTGATTGTTGATGCTTCCACCATAACATCCTTGTGACCCACATTTGGGGTTTGGGGAGATGATGATGAATAGGTTGTGCAAAAATGGCTGACCTATGACACGTTCTTTTTATTTCAGAAGGATTTCAGGCATTAGTGAAAGCAACAGAGGTGCAATAAATAAATTATATGTCAAGCTTAACAACTGAAGAAAATACTAACATTATTTTCAAAATGCGAGATGCTCCCTATTATTGAAGATCCATTAAAAGTATTTGCTATACCCTGACAAACAATGTAGACTAAATCACTTCAGTCATCCTCATCACCATCATTCAACCTTCACATTCTCTGTGAAACTGCTCTCAATCCATTTCCTCTACACTTTTTATGTATATTCCAGTCACACATTATAATTATTGACTTCTCTGTCGCATAATATATTGGAAACATGAATTTAATTAAACTTCCCAATCACCAGATGAACCCAAAATCTATGATTCTATATCTTTAAAATCAAATGTGAAACATTGGTGAAATCATGCTCACACTGGGTGCGTGAGAACACACGCAGTCTATGCCGTGAACAGACAAATTTACATAATATCAGCTGCCCAAGCTTGTAAAACACATTCATGACAGCTTCTAGAATAAAAACCACAGTACTCATCTTCCATTTATAAACAAGCTTATGATAGAGAATGAAGAAGAAGCTTTCAAATCAAGATAAATGGGTACTTGAATAATAGTGAAGTTAAAGCAATTACATGAAACAATTCTCGATTGATTGCAGTTCAAGCAAAGGTGCATGACGTTATCTCTTCAATGGAAGTCTCAGAAGGATTACTTCAAGGCTCAGCGCTAAGCTGCATTCTTTTCTTGATATAGATATAGCAATTGTGGATTATTTTTCCCCTTAATATTCAAAGACAGCAGTTGTGGATAATTTATTTACAAAATAAGGAATGTGATGAAGTTTTATGGCCCACTGATCCTGTGGGATAGAGTCTTCTTGGATAAGTGTGAAAAAAAGGGAGGGGAGGGAGGAGGAAGGGAGAGGGAGAGGAAGGGAGAGGGAGAGGAAGAGAGAGACAGAGTGAGAGAAAAAGAACAATCTTTATTTTCAAAGGGTCAATCTGGCACTTTCAACCACTCATCTTTAGTACATCAATTGTCTATTGTGCATGTTACATTCACAAAGAAAAAACATCAAATGAATGTTGTGAACATAAACAATGCAGATTACTGTTATGAGACAGGCTGGCAGGCAGATAGACACACACACACATACACATGCATAAACACATACATACATACATCATTTACACAAACTCTCACAGTTATACAGCCACCTAATAACACAAATACACACTCCATTGCATACACATTACCTACTCACAACCACAAACATACTAACAAACATTTACTCATACATACATACTCTACCTCTCCCTTTCACTTCACGCCCATATATTCTTATATATATATATAAGCTGATCCACGACTCTGGTGATCGAGTGAAATGGCGAGTCATGACCGCCCACGCTTTTCGGCATGGCACATGATTGAGTGATATATATATATATATATATATATATATATATATATATATATATATATATATATATATATATATATATATATATATATATATATTAGCTGACCCGGCCCGGCTTCGCCCAGGCCCTGGCGGGGATCTATCTATCTATCTATCTGTCTACTTGTCTGTCCCGGCTTCGCCCAGCTCCTGGTGGGGAGCATCTCATTTAATTCATATAAGTAGTCATATAAGCTCCCGTTCCCGACTATCTGTCTGACCCGGCCCGGCTTCACCCAGTCCCTGGTGGGGAGCATCTAATTTAATTTATATAAGTAGTAATATAAGTTCCCGTTTGTCAGAATCTCCAATAAAGAGTTAGAGAGTTAATAAGAGTTAACACAAGTCTAGTAGGGAGACACCAGACAGGAGAGACACCAGCGCTATAAATAGCTGCACAAGGGGACACATTTGTGTCAACCAAGAGGGCAAGAAGTACAAGTGAGCGAGGGCTTCCCCAAGCCATTGGGAAGCTTGGCCTTGCGAGTAACCGTGGTGTGTCCGGTTACTCAAGTTCACGAGCCAGCGTGCTTGGGACTCCATGCACGCAAGACCCGCTAATGCACGGAGGGTACAGCGTCCGTGCTTGACCATGCAATGTGTAGCGTGTGGACAGACCCGACTGGAGACGGATAGAGAGTAGACGTGTTCTTGACAAATGCTATAAGTTTCTAGGCAATAGTTAAATAATAGGCTGTAGAATTAGACTGTGATTACTAGCATCATTTCTCACCACTTCATTGCATTCATGTTGTTTAATATCAATGAAGCATACCGCTCGCAGAGCTTGTAAATTGCCAGCTCTAAATAAATTGCATTCCTTTTGCAAATGACACGAGTTGTTATTTTGTGCGGTGCAAAAGTAGGGGAGTCCTAAAGTCCTGTAGCAAGCAAGTTGCTGACACCGTTCCCGACTATCTATCTACCTATGTATCTATCTATCTATCTGTCTGTCTGACCCGGCTTCGCCAAGCCCCTGATGGGGAGCATCTCATTTAATTCATATAAGTAGTCATATAAGTTCCCGTTCCCGAATGTCTGTCTGTCTGACGACCCGGCCCGGCTGTCTGTCTGTCTGCCTGCCCGTTCGTCTCTCCCACCCTCTCTATCTATTGGGTCAGATCTATCTATCTATCTATCGCCAGGGGACTTAACCTAAGATATAGCAATGCTACTAAAAGTTATGTCCCTTTATATATTTTTTCTGATGTTAAGTCATGTAATTTAAATATTAAATTTTAGTAAGTAAATAGCTGGGGGAAAAAAACAAAAAAACTATGACAGTTGGTTGCACAGGAATGAAAAGAAAACATGTAGAAAATTTCATCTCAATCGGATGGACCGTTCGCAAACGCATAAAGAACGGACATACATACACACATACATCCTTTTATATATATATATATATATATATATATATATATATATATATATATATATATATATATATAAAAGAGAATGTTTGTGTCTTTGTTTGTGTGTCCTTTATGCGTTCCTGAATGGACCATCCGAATGAGATGAAATTTTGTACAGATGTTCTTCTCACTCCCGCCAAGCCAACTGGCATAGTTATTTAGTTTAAAAACATTTATTTACGTAATAAATCAACATTTAAAGGAAAGACATCTAATTAAGGGGACTTAACAACAAAAGTTATATCAAGGGACATTACTTTTAGTAACATTGCTATATTATGTAATTTAAATAACTGTTTTATTTTTCTTTAAGTTTTATAAAATGTTTAAAGAAGTTATCTACAGGCATATGCATTAAAAAAAAAGTGATAAACACTTTAAGGCATATTCAAAGTTTTCATAAAAATAATGGATCTATTTTAGATACGTAAAAATTTGCTAACTCTGAACAATATCATCAAAGCTACAATTTTAAGTGTGAAATTTAAAGGAGAAGATGTACTGTTGCCTCACATCCCAATGATTCCAACAGATATGCCATTCGAATTCAAATGTCTGCAGTTTCCGGATAGATAGATAGATAGATAGATAGATAGAGAGGGAAGGAGAGATGGAGGGAGAGACGGACGGACGGGCAGGCAGGCAGACAGACAGATAGATAGATCCCCGCCAGGGGCTGGGCGAAGCTGGGCCGGGTCAGCTAGTTTATATATATATATATATATATATATATATATATATATATATATATATATATATATATATATCACTCCTGAGCCATATAGGGAAAATGTACGCAAAACTATTGGAACAAAGAGCTAGACCCATAGTTGAATAACAGTTAAGCAAAGTACAATTTGGTTTTCGGAAAGGTAAAAGTTGCACTGATGCACTATTTACACTTAGACAAATATGTGAAAAAACTATTGAATATAGTGATCAGCAGAATATTGTGTTTGTAGATCAGGAAAAGGCTTTCGACAGACTAGACAGATGCAAATTATGGACCATCCTTGAAGACTATGGGATACAAGGGCAAATGCTAGAAAACATCATAGCCATGTATCACTCAAGTTGAAGTGCAGTAAGAACACAAGAAGGTATATCAGAGATGTTCACAGTTAATACAGGAGTGAGACAGGAATGTGTGCTCTCTCCTTTGCTATTTAATATCTACATGGACAGAATATCCAAAGAAGCAAGTCTTGATAGAACAGATTCAGAAAATTTAGAACTCTTTACAATAGATGAAACAACTGACACACAGGAAACAAATGAACTTCTATTTGCAGACGATCAGTGCCTGTTTTACAGCAATGAGGGCAGACTACGAAATCACATTACTAATCTGAGTTCAACCTGCAGCAGATACAATATGAGTATAAACACAGCCAAAACCGAAGTAATGCAAGTTAGCAGATCGCAGGGACCCATTAAGCATACAGATAAATAGCATAACTCTGAAAAAAAGAATTCAAATATCTTGGAAGTATGATCACAGAAGATGGCAGATTGGACAGAAATTGAAATCAGATGTTAAAAAGCTAGTGCATTTATATATCAACTATCACCCTTACTGAAACATCCAAATATACCCATGTCTGCAAATCAAATTATAAACAGCATATTCATTCCAACCCTATGCTACCAATCTCAAACTTGGACTTTTATCCAAATCACACTTCGCAAAATCAATACCTGCAAGATGAGATGCCTGAGGAGGGCTGACAACTTAACAATCTGAGACCAAGTAAGAAATGCTGTTATCAGACAGACAGTGGGATCAACACCTTGTGCCACATTTATTGAAAGGCAGAAGTTCAAGTGGTTTGGCCATGTCCTTAGAATGCAACACAAACAACAACCATCACTGGCTTTACATCAAAGATCATCTGCGACGAGACCAAGAGAACGTCCAAGAAGAAAATGGATTGACGACATCAAAGACATTGTACAATCACACGGAATGACACTATCCAGTGCCGCCCACCAGGCGCTGGAGTGCAAATTATTCCTCCCCACGACGCTTGACGGCATTAAGTAGAAGATGATGATGATTATGATGATGCTTATATACACACACACACATATATATGATGTATGTGTGTGTGCATATATATATATGAGAGAGAGAGAGAGAGAGAGAGAGAGAGAGAGAGAGAGAGAGAGAGAGAGAGAGAGAGAGAGAGAGAGAGAGAGAGAGAGAGAGAGAGAGAGAGAGAGAGAGAGAGAGAGAGAGAGAGAGAGAGAGAGAGAGAGAGAGAGAGAGAGAGAGAGAGAGAGAGAGAGAGAGAGAAACTGGTTTCTGCAATAAGATGTAAATAATGATGTTTTCACTTCACCACGATGCAAAACAGAGATTAAGAACAGAAAATAGCAAGGAATAGCTGCAATTCAGAAAATGAAAGATATCTATCATTTACTGTAAGAAGGAGGGTGGTGAAATGGTATATATAGAGCCTGTTTTGCTGTATGGCAGTTAATCTTGGAATATAAATAAACAAATTAGGAAGGACTTGGGGGAAACAGAGATGTGGTTCCTGAGACGAATGTTGTGAATTCCTTGGATTGCCAGAGCAACTAACAACAACTGCCTGACAGAGGCTAATGAAACTAGAACATTATATATAACAATAAGAAAGAGACAGTTTTCTTTAGTCATGTGATAAGAAGAGAGGCATTGGAGTGCATTGTGACAACTGGACAGATTAAGGGGAAGAGAGGCAAGGGCAGACCAAGACAAATTATGCTGGATGGACTAAGACGGTGGCATGGAGGAATATCATCAGCAGAGTTGAACCAGAACACCAAAGACCGAGATCTGTGGAGAGACATGAACGCTTAAGCCAGCTGGCAAAGCACTTGATGATGATAAAGTGACAGGTATATTTATTTACTTACGATATGACCTGAAATGAATCTATTCATTAACAGATTCCACATACATGTTTATACTGATAACAACCATAGTATTTTGATGTGGCAATTACTATTTCATTTAACAAATATTTACCTAATAGATGATAAAGGCGGGCTGAAGACTTATCTCTTGTGTCAACAACATTACGTTCCAGCCTTTTAACACTGAGATCTGGGTCTTCAAGATCCTTCTGCAAGACAGCATTTGTGAAATAAAATATTTATGCACATAAGAAAATAAATACTGGGTGATTATCTCACAAGAAACATGAAATCCTAAAGAAACCTAAGAAATTTCTTAGGTTAGATCACCATGCAAATAAATGAATAAAATCTTCTTGCATCCTATCTCAGATGTGTAATGCAGATTAAGATATAAACGTTATTATTTGCCTAACGTTGCCATAACATTTTAAAAACAGTACTTCATTACACAGACATGGTCAGAAAAGAGAGCAACATAATTTAATAATGAAATACATCTCCCCCAAAGATGTTTTCTCCCGTGAAAACTTTTAATTTTATTCTGAAAATGCAAACTACAATTTAGTATTACATTACCAAAAATTGATGTAATATATTAGTGTGACATAATGGCATGGTGGAACGTCGGCATCAGAAATGATTGGAAGCTGTCTACAGACATGATCACCAATGATTGGATGCACGAGAGACAGAGGGTAGACCACAGACACGATCACCAATGGTTGGGTGCACGAGAGACAGAAGGCTGTCTACAGACATGGTCATCAATGACTGGAAGCACGAGAGACAGAAGGTTGTCTACAGACATGATCATCAATGACTGGAAGCATGAGAGACAGAAGGCTGTCTACAGACATGGTCATCAATGACTGGAAGCACGAGAGACAGAAGGCTGTCTACAGACATGATCATCAATGACTGGAAGCACGAGAGACAGAGGGCAGACCACAGACACGATCACCAATGGTTGGATGCACAAGAGACAGAAGGCTGTCTACAGACATGATCACCAATGATTGGAAGCACGAGAGACAGAGGGCAGACCACAGACACGATCACCAATGGTTGGATGCACGAGAGACAGAAGGCTGTCTACAGACATGGTCATCAATGACTGGAAGCACGAGAGACAGAGGGCAGACCACAGACACGATCACCAATGATTGGATGCACGAGAGACAGAAGGCTGTCTACAGACATGATCACCAATGATTGGAAGCACGAGAGGAGGGCAGACCACAGACACGATCACCAATGACTGGAAGCACGAGACAGAAGGCTGTCTACAGACATGGTCATCAATGACTGGAAGCACGAGAGACAGAGGGCAGACCACAGACACGATCACCAATGGTTGGATGCACGAGAGACAGAAGGCTGTCTACAGACATGATCACCAATGACTGGAAGCACGAGAGACAGAAGGCTGTCTACAGACATGATCACCAATGGTAGGATGCACGAGAGACAGAAGGCTGTCTACAGACATGATCACCAATGATTGGAAGCACGAGAGACAGAGGGCAGACCACAGACACCATCACCAATGGTTGCATGCACGAGAGACAGAAGGCTGTCTACAGACATGATCACCAATGATTGGAAGCACGAGAGACAGAAGGTTGTCTACAGACATGATCACCAATTATTGGATGCACGAGAGACAGAAGGTTGTCTACAGACATGGTCACAAATGATTGGATGCACGAGAGATAGAAGGTAAACTACAGACATGATCACTAATGATTGGATGCACGAGAGACAAAAGGCTGTCTACAGACATGATCACCAATGATTGGAAGCACGAGAGACAGAAGGTAAACTACAGACATGATCACTAATGATTGGATGCACAAGAGACAAAAGGCTGTCTACAGACATGATCACCAATGATTGGAAGCATGAGAGACAGAAGGCTGTCTACAAACATGATCATCAATGATTGGATGCACGAGAGACAAAAGGCTGTCTACAGACATGATCACCAATGATTGGAAGCGCAAGAGACAGAAGGCTGTCTACAAACATCATTACCAATGACTGGATGCACGAGAGACAGAAGGTTGTCTACAGACATGATCACCAATGATTGGAAGCACGAGAGGAGGGCAGACCACAGACACGATCACCAATGGTTGGATGCACGAGAGACAGAAGGCTGTCTACAGACATGGTCATCAATGACTGGAAGCACGAGACAGAAGGCTGTCTACAGACATGGTCACCAATGATTGGAAGCACGAGAGACAGAGGGCAGACCACAGACACGATCACCAATGGTTGCATGCACGAGAGACAGAAGGCTGTCTACAGACATGATCACCAATGATTGGAAGCACGAGAGACAGAAGGTTGTCTACAGACATGATCACCAATTATTGGATGCACGAGAGACAGAAGGCTGTCTACAGACATGGTCACAAATGATTGGATGCACGAGAGATAGAAGGCTGTCTACAGACATGATCACCAATGATTGGAAGCACGAGAGACAGAAGGTAAACTACAGACATGATCACTAATGATTGGATGCACGAGAGACAAAAGGCTGTCTACAGACATGATCACCAATGATTGGAAGCATGAGAGACAGAAGGCTGTCTACAAACATGATCATCAATGATTGGATGCACGAGAGACAAAAGGCTGTCTACAGACATGATCACCAATGATTGGAAGCGCAAGAGACAGAAGGCTGTCTACAAACATCATTACCAATGACTGGATGCACGAGAGACAGAAGGTTGTCTACAGACATGATCACCAATGATTGGATGCACGAGAGACAAAAGGCTGTCTACAGACATGATCACCAATGATTGGATGCACGAGAGACAAAAGGCTGTCTACAGACATGGTCATCAATGATTGCATGCACAAGAGACAGAAGGCTGTCTACAGACATGATCACCAATGATTGGATGCACGAGATGCAGAAGGCTGTCTACAGACATGGTCATCAATGATTGGATGCACGAGAGACAGATTGCTGTCTACAGACATGGTCATCAATGATTGGATGCACGAGAGACAGATTGCTGTCTACAGACATGGTCATCAATGATTGGATGCACGAGAGACAGAAGGTTGTCTACAGACATGGTCATCAATGATTGGATGCATGAGAGACAGAAGGAATACTACAGACATGGTCATCAATGATTGGATGCACAAGAGACAGAAGGCTGTCTACAGACATGGTCATCAATGATTGGATGCACGAGAGACAGAAGGTAAACTACAGACATGATCACTAATGATTGGAAGCATGAGAGACAGAAGGCTGTCTACAGACATGGTCATCAATGATTGGATGCACGAGAGACAGGGCTGTCTACAGACATGATCACCAATGATTGGATGCACAAGAGACAGAAGGTTGTCTACAGACATGATCACCAATGATTGGATGCACGAGAGACAAAAGGCTGTCTACAGACATGATCACCAATGATTGGATGCACGAGAGACAAAAGGCTGTCTACAGACATGATCACCAATGATTGGATGCACGAGATGCAGAAGGCTGTCTACAGACATGGTCACCAATGATTGGATGCACAAGAGACAAAAGGCTGTCTACAGACATGATCACCAATGATTGGATGCACGAGATGCAGAAGGCTGTCTACAGACATGGTCATCAATGATTGGATGCACGAGAGACAGAAGGCTGTCTACAGACATGGTCATCAATGATTGGAAGCACGAGAGACAGAAGGCTGTTTACAGACATGGTCATCAATGATTGGATGCACGAGAGACAGAAGGAATACTACAGACATGGTCATCAATGATTGGATGCACAAGAGACAGAAGGCTGTCTACAGACATGGTCATCAATGATTGGATGCACGAGAGACAGAAGGAATACTACAGACATGGTCATCAATGATTGGATGCACAAGAGACAGAAGGTTGTCTACAGACATGGTCACCAAGAAGAAGGAATGGAAGTCAGCATGGCTAAACAGGATAGGAGCGCTCACTCTTAAACTTTTGGTGCGCTGATGCCGGTAAGGAGTTCATTCTCTACACCTATTAATTGGACTTACGTTGACTTCTCATCCAGGAAGCAATGGCAAACTAATATACTTAAAATTGCTTAGAAAATCAACCTGGGAACATGGCTGGCTCAGGCAGAAGATACCATCAGGGAAGTGTGCCTACTTGAGAAGATTGGCAGAGGCAGGGAATGGGGAGTGTCGAATAGAAATTCAGACGTGTGGGGACATAATCACATTGGGATGTAAGTGTAGGGAATGGCCAGCTGGTGCTACGGAAGTAGAAATTCAGAAATTAATTCAGTACCACTCTTGGCGATGTGATTATCTATACCGATGGCTATGTGTTAAGAGGCACCATGTGACAAACTGCCTGGGGATTCATAGCAAAAGCCAATGTTTAGCAAAGGAAAGCTTGGCATATAACACCACAACCTCAAGTCTGAGAATGAAGGCGGAGGCAGTTGCTGCAGCTTTCCACTGGTTGGAGAACAAACTGTATACGCATGTTGTGATTGTGAATGATTCACAAAGCATGCTGACAAAGGTGAAGACTGGCATGCTTCATGCTGAATGGTATGCATCAATTCAGAGGTAGCAGGTTGGATCTTTTCTCCAGGACACTCTGGTGTGGTTGGAAATGAACAGGCAGACAGATTGGCTGGTTCCGCATCATTAAGGAGTGATTTGATGCGTGATCAGGCAGATTTGGTGAAGGCCCTCTGGGAGCATGTGGACAGTGCAGAAGAACAGATAGATTATCATGGTCTAGAGAGAATGCAGCAGCAGGGGGCGGTCAGAGGATCTGATCGACAGTAGTCACTCAGAAGTAAAGCAAGACGGACATATAATCAGATTGCAACGGGCAACATTATATTGGAACTCTTCACTGGCGGTTGAAGATGAGGTCTGAGAGCTTATGAGAGTGCCCTGAGTGCAATGATGTCGGTTCTTGACCCAACTCAACCAGGCATCAAAGGACAGGCAAGAACGAGGGCACATGAACAACTTGGTGAAGCACCCGAAAAGTCCTCATGCTGGCTATAGAACAATAGAAACTTGGAGTGGGACAATTCCCGGCATCAGTATGGTTTGAACTTCTGTTTGTGTCTGCAGGGCAACTAACATTGAACCAACCAATCTCTCAACTGAGATCTAGAACTTGTATTCTCTCGTGTAGACTGTAGCCATTCCTCCGAGCGAGGGCAGTGCATTTGTTCGGTGAGGGTAATTGCCACGTAGTAGCAGTCACCAACTCAGGTAAATGTCGGCCGAAGTCCAACCTCCATGTAGTGGTTATAGTCAATTTTGTGAAGACTGCATTCCACAGCAAAACCCAAGAGCGGGGTCGAGAACATAGCCAACTAACCCAGAGGACAAGCCAACTTCCCAGTGTGCAGCTACATGAGCCATGAACGGGGTATGAAGAAAGAACATGGCAATGAAAATGAATGTTGGCGCAGAGGTGACAGAGGCAATGGCCATGGAAGAAGCTGGTGCTAGGGCTTGTGTGAGGGCACGAAGCACCGGGTGCACAAGGCTTTTCTCCCCGAGAGAGTGGTGGCTTGGGAGCAGAAATTTTTTGCAGGCATGTGACAAACATGGAACAACACAAGGACAATGCAAAGATCGAATGTCTCAAATACACGTAAGGGAAAGACACCTGGAGTTATGATGCGGGTGGGCCCTCCCCCAGAGAGTGTCAAGAAGGTAAAGGGCCAAAACATTCTGGGAAGGTGGACCTCTTCTGATGATCAGAAGCCTCCTTGTTGTGCTTGCTCATCGGCGGAAATTTTATCACTCAGAGACAGCTTCCTGCTCAGTTACATATATGATGGTATGCAACAGATGTACAACATATTGGTAATGCTTTCAAAATTATTCTGTCAACTCGTGGCACATCAATTTTTGGTAATGTAATACTAAGTTGTGTGACGACGGTGAGAATCAGCAGTGGTTCGAATCGCGTCGGTAACTTACGGGGGATGTGAGCCGGCCGCTCAGAATGCAATGGCAAACTACTGAGCGTAATCTTGCCAAGAAATCAACAATCAGCTGAAAGATGCTGATGTTGACAGCAATGTCCTGTAAAGGATATGCACTTTCTAATACTAAGTTGTAGTTTGCATTTTCAGAATAAAATTAAAAGTTTTCAGGGGAGAAAACATCTTTGGGTGAGATGTATTTCATTATTAACTCTTTCACTACCAAACAAAAACTGGGCTGTGACCAAACAGAAATTTATGGCAGAAAATTGGAACTAGGGGTGTGTTACAATAATGCTTTTAAAATGGTTAAGATGGTAGCAGATCTATTGTATTACATATCAAATTAAAGAGGATTGCACAAGGAACATGACAGTGTTAATAATTAATTGATAGGTTACAAATATTATGACAATAATGAGAGGTTTAATAATAACAACTGAAATTAAAGAGGTAAAAATTATTTAAAAAACTGCACTTATAAGGTGTTTTCTACACTCCTATACTGCTAATCATGTTTAATTTACTGAATAATCAAACAAACACCACTTGTCTTCAAGAATATAAACAGTATTGCTCATTAAAGTAACCCAAAAAGAAGTTTTGGTTCATATTCTGAACCATGTCTTTTTAACAAAAAATGACAAAAAATAATGGCTGAAATCTGGAAGGTGGGGTCTCTCACAGTAAAGTTATGAAAATGGTTAAAATTGTAGAAGAAATGTTGTATTATATATCAAAATAAAGGGGATTGCACAAGGAATATGTTGGTAGGAGAATTTCTGCTTTAGGTTGTAAATAAAATAAAAATAATAATATAATTTGTAAAATAATTGGACAAAAGTAGGTAAAAATAATGTAAACATTGCACTTAGAATGTGTTTTCTACACTCCTATACTGCTAATAATGTTTAATTTACTGAATAATCAAACAAACACCACTTGTCTTCAAGAATATAAACAGTATTGCTCATTTAAATCACCCAAAAGGAAGTTTTGGTGCATATTCTGAACCATGTCTTTGTCACAAAAATGAAAAAAACTAATGGCCGCAATCTGGAAGTTGGTGTATGTCGCAATAATGTTATGAAAATGGTTAAATTTGTAGCAGAAATGTTGTATTATATATCAAAATAAAGGGGATTGCACAAGGAATATGTTGGTAGGAGAATTTCTGCTTTAGGTTGTAAATAAAATAAAAATAATAATATAATTTGTAAAATAATTGGACAAAAGTAGGTAAAAATAATGTAAACATTGTACTTACCAAGGGGGCGTTGTTATCCAATATCCTGATCACTGCTAATCCTGTTGAATTTACTGCACAAACAACACTTTTCTAAACTATAAATACAATTGCTCCGAATCAATCATCCGAAAAGAAGTTTTGCCGCAGATTCTGAATCATGTATTTTTCTTTTTTCAGACAAAAATTAGGAAAACACTTGGCAGATTTACATTTAATTGTCATGTCTGTTTGTTTTTATTTACTATATGTGGCAGTCTATTTGTGATAGGCTGCAAAGCAAACTTTGGCGCACAAGTCTGGTCTATTAGTGCAGCCGGAGCAAACAAAAGATGATATGTGTCGTTTAGTTCGAGTGCTGCAAAAAACACAGTCTCTATTGACACCGACAAATTCTATTATTTATATTATATTATTTCTATTATAATTCATTAAATTAAATGCTTGGCTCATGTAAATCTTTCGGCATAATTTCCTGCAACAGACTGAAATTCTTCGGCAGGCAGAGTGTCAAACTTTCAGGAATACTCTGAGCTACTTTGCGATGAGCACTTTCCTTTACTTGAAATCCTTCTATAACAATTTTTATCCTCCTTTCTCTGTTTGCCATATGGAATGTAGGATGTGAGCATTGATCTGTGCAATTTCAAAGATCTAGTAGTAGATCTTCTTCCACCACTTAATGGTTTTCCTATCATGGATATTATAATATCCAACCATTTGGTCCATTCTGTCGCAGCCATTCATCGCCGTGTTATTTTCATGGAGACCATCTTCGGCTTGCTTTGCGGTTTTCGCAATCCGCTCTCAACAGTTCTAACTACAGACTTGGTAGAGACAACAATGCATGGTTTTTTTTAGCTTTATTTAGCCCTTCCACCAAATAATCATTTCATCAATGGACACATTTTCAAATGGGTAAAATGCTTCCTGGATATTCTTCAGAATCATGTCAACAAGAGGATCAATTTTTTTTTTTTTTTTTTTTTTTTGTGTGTGGGTACCCTCAGGTTGACATACATGAAACATGGTGTGATAAATATATTATAATTTTCTAATTGATTACTGGGAATACCAAGGAGTATATAAATGTGCACTTGTACACCAGTAGTCTTTGATACATGGTCTTGGATCAAGTCCCATAGCAATAATGACAGACGTAAACTTCAGCCAATCGTGCTTCGTTGTCAGACACTCAGCTGTTGACGAACATTCACTGGTTTTTCTTTATCACCATGTGCTAAAACTTTAGACACAACTAAAAATTCTTTCTAAATATTCACTGATAAGGGAATCACTATTGTTTAAAACAGTTATAAACAATAATCTAGCTTGATCTCAAGTCATACTACGTGGACGCAAACTGGTGGGCGTTTCCATTGTGAAAAAAACAAATTAACACTACCTTAAAACTGAAAATTCACAAGAATCCAATATTAGAAAACGTTTGACCTCATAAACATGGCGTAGAAATCTTTCGGCTGTACGACTTTTCAGTTTACTGTAACTTAAAATTCCGAAACG
Source organism: Cepaea hortensis (assembly GCA_963921405.1). Classification (NCBI taxonomy): domain Eukaryota; kingdom Metazoa; phylum Mollusca; class Gastropoda; order Stylommatophora; family Helicidae; genus Cepaea; species Cepaea hortensis. Next base: position 66,162,798 of record OY992885.1, read on the forward strand.
GAGCAGAAATATATGAAATAAACCACTGATCATTTTGTGGGACGAAAAGGGCGGACTGCCATTACAGCAAATCCATCCTGTCCACAGATGGGATCACGGTAGCGAAAGAGTTAAATTATGTTGCTCTCTTTTCTGACCATGTCTGTGTAATGAAGTACTGTTTTTAAAATGTTATCTACTATGATTTTTCAAGCAAAATGAAAGCACTTACCATCCGCTGCTGCCAAGATTGAAGATTTGATTCCAGTACTTGTCGAGCAGCTGACAAAAGATGGTGTATTTCCCGATGACATTTAGACTCAAACTCATACAACATAATCAGGAATTCATTGCGAGCTCTTTGGGTAATGAGCTCACCTATGACCTTCCAACAAAAAAAACAAAACAATTAATGGTCTTAGCGTAGGTGGGAAGGTTTTCTGTTGAGAATTTTTGCCTAACATATATCCTTTATATATATATATATATCCTCTATATATTTATAGTGCTTCCATATTGACGTGGATAGGCCTTAGGTTCATGCCGGAATGCGATCAGCGTTGCCAGTAGTGGGTTGTGCTCAATATTTAAATTTTAAATCCCGGAACAACCAAATAATCAACATATATCCGACAGCTAACATATTAAAGGGGAAGAACAATGTGGGTTCTAGAAGGCAAGGGCACAGTAAATGCTGTGTATCAGCTGAGAACATTAATGAAGCGTTCTATAGAGGTAAACAAAGACATACATCTTTGCTTTATTGACTACACAAAGACTTTCGATAAAGTAAGACATTTCAACATGATGATGAATAATATTTATAGCAGTGGATATATACCAAGATGATGAATAATATTTAAAGCAGTGGATATATACCAAGCAATATGTTGAAATCTGTATTTATAGCTATACCAAAAAGATCAGGAGCAATTGAATGCAAAGATTTTCGTACAATTAACCTCATAAATCATGTCACTAAGTTTCTACTCAGAATTATAATGAGAATTATAATGAGAAGAACAAGGAAGAAAATAAAAATGGAAATTGGTGAAGAACAGTATGGATTTGTGGAAGGAAAAGGTACAAACAATGCAATATACACATTACGAACACTAATAGAAAGATCAGTATAGACAAAGAAAGACATATATTTGTGCTTCATATATTATACTAAGGCATTTGAGAAAGTAAAACATGATGAACTGATTAAAATGTTGGTAGATATTAACATTGATGGGAAAGATCTCAGAATAATAAAAAATATTTACTGGAACCAAACAGCAGCAATTAAAATGGGAAATAAAGAAGGAAATTATGAACACATAAAGTTGGGAGTAAGACAGGGATGTGTTTTGTCACCGGATCTCTTCTCCCTCTATAGCGAAGTAATAATGAGAGAGATCAAAGAAAAGCCAGGAATAATATTTGAAGGTTATAATATAAATAATATGCGCTATGCAGATGACACAGTATTGATAGCGGATAATGAAACAGGTCTACAACAATTGTTGGACATTGTAGTAACAGAGAGTGCAAAGAAAGGACTCTCCTTGAATATCAAGAAAACAGTAACAATAGTGATATCAAAGAAACAGGTGAACCCAAATGTGAAATAGAGACAGAAAGGAAAATTCTTCACCAAGTGGATAGTTTTAAATATCTAGGGACATTTATATCATCAAATGGAAGATGCACGACAGAGATTAAGAGCATAATAGGGCAAGCAAAGACTGCATTTAAACAAAATGAAGAATATTTTATGCAATAAGTTGCTATCATTGAATGTAAGAAAGAGACTGCTAAAGAGCTATATAGAACCTGTTTCGCTGTATGGCTGTGAATCTTGGAATATAAATGAACAAATTAGGAAGAGATTGGAAGGAATAGAGATGTGGTTCCTTAGACGAATGTTGCGAATTCCTTGGACTGCCAAAGTAACTAACGACGAATGCCTTAAAGAGGCAGAGAAACTAGAACATTGTACACAACAATAAGAAAGAGACAATTAGCTTTTTTTGGATCATGTAATGAGAAGAGAGGCGCTGGAGAACATCGTGACAACTGGAAAGATTGAGGGGAAGAGAGGCAGAGGCAGACCACGAGAAATGATGCTGGATGGATTGCGACGGTGGCATGGAGGAATATCAATGGCAGAGTTGATCCATGAACGCCTACGCAAATCGGCACAGCACTTGATGATGATGATGATGCTTGCAGATCTACAAACTGACAGGAAAGACCTTAGACTTGTAGTAAAATATATATATATTGGAAACAACAAGATGCCATAAAGATTGACAATGAAATAGGTCAATATCAACCTATTAAGAGAGGTGTGCGACAGGGATGTGTAATATCACCAGATCTTTTTTTCCCTATACAGTTCAAATATTTTTAGAAATGTAGAAGATACGAGATGAATCACCATTGGGGGACGTTAACAACAATACAATATATATGTGGGTGATACAGTATTAATTGCAGACAATGAGCAGGATCTGCAACATTTAGAAGATTCAATTGTTATACACAGTGAACAACTAGGGTTAGAATTAAATTGCAAGAAGACAGATTATGGTCGTCACTAGAAAGAAGGAAATACCATAATGTAATATACGGGTAAATGAGAATACCTTAAACAAGTGAATCGGTACAACTATATTGGAACAGTCATAACATCTGATGGGAGGTGCCTTGAAGAGAATAATTAATTAATTCAGTAGCATGTCCTTTGCAGAACCTCGCTTTCATAACACCTTCCTGGAAAACCTCTCGATCATAAGCAAGATGTCCCGTGTCCCATACACCCATCTGGAGATCATCCGCCACATTCCTGCACCCATCTTCTCTTTGGCCTTCCTCTTCCTCTCTTCCCAGGCATATACCCCTCCATTACTGTTCTCTCCAAACTTTCGTGATGTTTCAAGTAACCAAAATATTTCAATTTTCTTTGTTTTATCGTCTTTAATAGCCAATCTTCCTCAATATTCAGCTCTTGAAGTATGGATGCATTTGTTCTTTTTTTAAATCCAAGAAATTCTTAGAACTCGTCTGTAAGGGTTAGAATTAAATTGCAAGAAGACAGATTATGGTCGTCACTAGAAAGAAGGAAATACCATAATGTAATATACGGGTAAATGAGAATACCTTAAACAAGTGAATCGGTACAACTATATTGGAACAGTCATAACATCTGATGGGAGGTGCCTTGAAGAGAATAATTAATTAATTCAGTAGCATGTCCTTTGCAGAACCTCGCTTTCATAACACCTTCCTGGAAAACCTCTCGATCATAAGCAAGATGTCCCGTGTCCGATACACCCATCTGGAGATTATCAGCCACATTCCTGCACCCATCTTCTCTTTGGCCTTCCTCTTCCTCTCTTCCCAGGCATATACCCCTCCATTACTGTTCTCTCCAAACTTTCGTGATGTTTCAAGTAACCAAAATATTTTAATTTTCTTTGTTTTATCGTCTTTAATAGCCAATCTTCCTCAATATTCAGCTCTTGAAGTATGGATGCATTTGTTCTTTTTTAAAATCCAAGATATTCTTAGAACTCGTCTGTAACATCTATATTCAAAGGCATTTAAGCACTGTTCAGCTTGTTTAGTAGGTGTCCAGGTCTCATAGGCGTATGTTGCAATGGGAAAGATGCATGCTCTTAAAAATCCAATTTTTGTAGTTCTATCTTTTCACTCCACAACTTATTTAGCTGTTTTAGTCTTTGAAGAGCTATAGATATTCATCTTTTAATTTCTGTCATTGTGTCACCATTGTTGGTAATCAATGACTTCAAGATATTCAAAATGTTTCACCACCTCCAATTTTTCCTCATTAACATATGTTTCTTTCTCCATAGTAATTTAATCTGTATGCATTATCTTTGTTTTTGCTATGTTAAGATATAAGTTGTGATTTTCACTATTCAATTGGGTTGAGGTTATTAGGTTTTCTATACCATTCTGTGTTGTGGATAGTAATACTGTATCATCAGCATATCGAATCTCTGGTATGTGATGACCACCGATATTTAGGGCATCATATTGCTCCGCTTATATCATCTCTGGCATTTCTCATTATATTTTTAGCGTACACGCTAAACAAATAGGGGGACAGCACACAGCCCTGACAGACTCCTTGTTTGATGTTAAACCAATCCGATGTCTCACCAAATATTGTAACTGCTGCTTGTTAGTCTAGATAGAAAATTTTTTGAGTTGTATTACATGTGATGGAAAGCCCTTATTCCTCATGATTTCCCAAAGTTTCTGTTGTTGTACATAGTCAAATGCCTTTGAATAATCCACAAAACATGAGAATAGGTTTACATTAACCCTTTACCGGGTAGACGTTTGTCCGTTTTGTAGCCCTGAACGGGCAAGAAGAATTTTGAGGTTCGGTAAAATTTTGGGTTACGTTAATAAAAATATCACATATAAGTTGTTAGTCAACAGATTTTAGTCAAATAAACCGCAAAAGGAAAAGCATGCAGAATATTTTACTCACGTGAATGTTGCCACTATTCCACACATGAACACAAATATTTACAAAATACAACATATTGTTTGTGATCATCAGTCATCTATACAGCAATTTAGAAACACATTTTTTGAATCATAATCACTTTCTTTAAAGTCTGACTCACGACTGCTAACGCAAAGTAATACTGATCACTGATATCTAGCTCTGGTTCAGTCAAATTCGTGCACTGAAATTTCACTTAAATTGAACCCAGCGAAATCTCCATTATTACTTGAAGAATCGTCGAAATCCATTTTGAAATACAAAGCGTAAAACCCCCAAAAACTATTTTTTAAATCCGTTCAAATTCAAAGTACACACTTGCAAATGGCGGCCACGTTGTCAAGCTATCAGCGAAACCGAAAGTAGAGAATCGGAAGTCTCGGGAGATCGCGTTTTTACAATGCATAATAGTCACGGATGCATTCGGACAGTTTGCCAGTGTGTGGGGTATAAATGTTCCCAGGCGTTTTGCCCGGTAAAGGGTTAAATTCTTTGCACTTCTTTATAAATAAAACGCATGTTGAGAATGTGATCTCTTGTTCCTCTTCCTTGTCTAAATCCAGCTTGAAACATGTTAATTTCTTCTTCCAGTTTCTTACAAAGTCTTCCCATTATGATTTTTAGTAGAATTTTACTTGCTTGAATGCTCAGGGCAACAGTTCTATAGTTGGTGCATAATTTCAGGTTGCCCTTTCCTGGTACTGAAATGAAGATAGTTCTCTTGGCCATATATCGTATCTTTTTACATAATACGTGATAGATTTGTATGCTTTCTTCTCCTCCTGCTTTAATTAGTTCAGCTGGTATCTCATCACATCCAGGTGATTTACCATTCTTCAGGTTCTTTATTGCCCATGCAATTTCATCTAATAAGGGTTCAGTTTCTCTCTCTGCTGTCATTGGTTCATGTATCTCATTCATATCCTCACGGTCATTCATAGCATATATTCCACTGCAGTATTCCTGCCATTTTTCTAGAATTTATCTAGATTCTGCTAAGGTATTTCCCAACTTATTACAGATAACATTCAATTGAGGTTGAACATTTCTTGTCAATAACTTCATTTCTTTGAACATTTCGTAATCTCTTCCATTCTTATGATATTGCTCTATTTTAATACAACAATCTTGTATATATTGGTTGTTTGTCCTTTCTTCTGTTCTTTCTTATTTCTCGAGTTAAAGATTTATACTTCATCCTGCTGTTATCGGATTCACCTTTTTCCTGTTTCAGTTCCCTTCTTGTTGTTTTATTAATTCTAACGTGTCTGATGTAATCCATGCTTATGTTGCTTTTTCTTGGTCGGAATTAAATCTTTGGCTGTAGTTATCAGGATATCTCTAGCTTGTACTGCCAATTCATCAGGTGTCCATTCCTCCTGTATAGACATCAAGACCCCAAAATGATTCTTCACTTCTATGTTGTATGCATCTGGTAATTTTGTGAGATCAAAACGAAATGGCCTTGGTCGTCGGGTAAGCCTTTTGAGTTTTACTTTCACATCTGCTTCTAATAACTGATGATCTGTATCACAGTCTGCACTTCGTAAGGTTTTTGCCAATGTTATACTTGAAGAGATTACAACATGAATATCTATGGCAAAGGTAACCTTTTGCAATATGGAAAACATATTGACCAATAAAAAGATGTCAATTGCAATGAGAAAATAGTGTTGAAGTGCTACATAGAACCTGTACTTTTATATGTATGTGAGATTTGGACACTGAGCAGACACGCTGAGAAACATCTGATGGCAGAGGAAGTGTGGTTTATAAGGAAAATGCAAAGAATACCATGGACAGACAGAAAAACTAATGAGCGAGCCCCACAAGAAGGAAATGAACACCATAGACTGATTAGAGAAATTAGACATAGACAGTCAATATCTTTTGGACACATTATACGAGGGGCGGTCAATAAGTAATGCCTCGAAATTTGTAACGTCAGTGAATAGGCAAAAAACAACAAAAAAAAACAGATAAAATTCACATTCTTTATGCCTGTCTGTCAACATTCTGGGTACCCACTGTGCACAAACCTTTGAATAACCCAGGTCTTTAATGACGATCTGGGCACTGTCTTTACCAATGGACAACATGGAACACAGTTCATCCAGTATTACCCGACGGTCACCGCGAATAATATCAACTCGATGAATGTTGTGTGGAGTCAAAGCGGTTGATGGACGGCCAGTCCATTTTGCATCAGCCAGTGAGGATTGACCTACCTCAGCTTTGTCATGACGATGTACCCAACATCAGACAGTGCGAACATCCAATGTTGAATCTCCATAAACTATACTCAAACGTGAGTAGATGCGAATCGGGGCTTTGCCTTGAGTATTGAAGAATTCTATGACATTGTGTTGCTTTAGCCAAACTTCTTTGGGGGCCATTTAAAAACCATTACTGTTGCACAACCTGTGACTGAAACAGGTTGGTAGTGATATACAGTGCAAAAGTGTTTGAGGAATCTCGATAAATTATTAAATTGCACACCGATAAAGTATTTACATAGATAAAAAATAGGAGGCATTACTTATTGACTGTCCATCGAAAGAAGAAATAAATGAGTGAACTTGGTCACAACTGGCAAGATTGAGGGGAAATGAACAAGGGTTAGGCAGGGAGGTAAATATCTGGATGGCTTGGCCCCGTGACATGGTCGAGACAAGAAAACGGAGCTGATCCACGACTCTGGTGATTGTGTGAGATGGCGAAACATGGCCGCCTACGCTTATCGACATGGCACATATTGATGAACATATGAAAATAGCAACACAAACAATGTTTCAATTATAAAAAGTACAGTTATGAATATAGATGTAATAAAATCTGAAACAAAAAAGGGTCCACTTTAGTTAAAAATAAATAATAGAGTTGCAAATGTTACTCAGTTCACATACATTGTCTTGTTTCTTAATGAAGTAATCCTGACGCTGAAGTTTCAGATCATAATCTCCTGTGAGGATTTCTGTCCCTTGCAAACCTCCCAATTCCTGAATCAATTCTGGCAAAGATGACAGTAAAGATGATGCCTGTGCTTTAGCAATCTCTATGTCCTGTTCCACAATGTGGTGAAGGCGACTGTAGATTTATAAAATATTAACGGCTTTAGATTTACTGACACATGTGTGGTCAATGCACTCCAGTGAAAATACAAAATAATTGATGTCAGGTTGTTGTGACAGCAATGCATGATGTGAATTAACTCAGAAATCCAGACCCTCTAGAAAGTCAAATTATTGCTAGTCTACAAGGATTTTATTAATGATTAAATACTGACTTTTAGGTTTATTTTGATTTTTGAAAAAATACCAGTCAACAGAGAAACTACATGAAAGTGGATGTTTCTTCTGTCTCCCAAAATGGGAGGATTAAGTTCCAGAAATATTTGCGTTTTTGCGTTGACATGATGATTTGTTTTAAGACGCATCTTTGGACCCATTAGGGATACACAAAGTGGAGAGTGGAAAAGAAGAAGTAACAAAGACATTTATGATCTGTTTAAGTCCCCGCTAATCACTGGTATCATGAAGGCTAATAGACTACAATGGCTGGGGCATGTAGAAAAAATGGAAGATAATAGGGAAACAAAACTCGCTTACACTCAGGAAATAAATGACCGTAGACCCCGAGGTAGACCAAGAAGACGGTGGAGAGATAATATATATATACAGACCTATAAGCACTTGGAATCAACGACTGGCAAGAGAAGGTCAACCAGAGAGATGAATGGAGATGGATTGTATCTGCAGCAAAGAACCTCAATTGCTCGGAACGTTGAAGAAGTAGAAGAAGATGGTGATTTGTAACTGTTAACAAATATGTGTACATCATCATATTTTTAATACATAATATCAACAAAACCCTAAAACAGACATCTGAAAGAACAAGAAAATGCTTTTTCTTTACATAGAAACATGCACTGACTCATATTGTTTTATCTTGCAGAATATCTACTAGCGTAACTAGCCTTTCTTTCAAGAAGAATTGCAAATGAATAATTTCTCCATCTATTAGGATCTAAGATTGGTATCAAGCTTTCTAAAACATGCTACTCCACCATAAATCTAACTTAATGACTGTCTATAAACTTATTCTTGGGAGATAAATGTTGGTTTCTGCTTCCCTTCCACATATATACTGCGTCAGTGGTAAAATAATAGTTTGCACAGAATAAAGATGGTAGGTTCAAAACCGCTCCTTTTGAGACACTATGGCGATGCCAACAAGCTCAAGTTAACAGCTGCTTTCTTAAATATAATCATGTTGACATCTGAAGGCATATGAAGAAGGCGAATATGCTCATAATATTGTATTTGTTGAACTTTGCTGTCATTACTAATTCCCATTTTCTTCTTCTTCTGCGTTCGTCCAGAATATTGTTTTAGACGTAATTGTGTTGTGCCTGCTTACAGCAGAGCTTCGATATCTGAACCTTTTGTCCAACACATCCGACTTCTTCTGACATTTGTTAGCAGGGTTACCTTTCCGGGTAATTCCCATTTCATTCCTAGTTTGTTTAGGTAATCTTTAATTGTAATTTTGTCTGTCCATATTTACCCCATTTTTCTATATGAATACATTTCAATGACATTAATCCTTTCTGCCTGTTCAGTTCATGTCTCTGCACCATATAATAATGTATATAGAGCACCTGATGACTCTGGTTTAAATAAGACAAGAGCTGTTTTGATGATTTGCAAATTGTGAAATTCAACTGTAACTATTTTTATTCTCATTTTGATTTCTGTTTCACATCTGTCATTGCCAGTTAAGTCAAAAAATTCTATTTGTTGCAGGCTTCTCACATTTATTTTCAAATTTTGTGACTCACCTGTCTTGCCAAATACAAGAATTTGTATGCTCATTGTATTAATGACTAATTCAGAGAGATAAGAAGGGATTATCATTACCTGTTACCAAATTGAAAGCAAGGTGGTTTCCAAAAGAGCACACATTCTAATGTGTTCTATATCTAATAACATAGTGATATCCGATGGAAGATGTGGTACAAGGATAAAGAAAGAAATCTCCACATCCAATGTCCCTTTTTACTAGTTTAGGTAACAACATGAAAATTAGAAATATCACAAGCACAGAAACCCATGAACTGAAAGTTGTGTGTGGCCTATACTTTATGGACAATTAGTACTGGACAATGAATAATGAAATTGTGGGAAAGCTAGAGTAAGTAGTGTTGTGGTTTTTGAGAACACTGCTGAGAATATCTAGGAAAGAGAAGAAAACAATTGTCGAGGTACTGACAGCTGCAGTTGTCACTCATCTCTATCATGCCATGCTGATAAGCATGGGCGGTCATGTTTCACCATCTCACAAGATCACCAGAGTCGTGGATCAGCACAGTTCTTGTCTTGATCATACCATGTGGCCAAGCCATCCAGGTATTTACTTCTATGCCTTCCCCATGTTCTTTTCCCATTATCTTGCCAGTTGTCACCAAGTTTTCCAATTTATTTTTTCTCATATGTCCAAAAAATTGTGACTCTCTACATCTAATGTCTCTAATCAGTTGACACTCTTCATTTGCTTCTTGTAGGACTTTGTCATTGGTTTTTCTGTCTGTCCATGGCATTCTTTGTATTTTCCTCAGAAACCACATTTCCACAGCCATCAGATGTTTTTCAGCTTGTCTGCTCATTGTTAACGCTTCACATTATAATTAGGTATATACTATTTTACTCACTTATTTGAGCTTATGAAAACCAAAATGATAAAGGTTACTTTTTAAAAGATAAAACTGATGATGTAAAACCAGCACTAACAATACTTTATTTGATGGTAACAACATTTTAATTTTTTAAATTCTGATAAACAGAATTTTATAAATTTGAGTCTTTTATGATGTATGTGCCGGTCTCTGTGGCGAAGGACTTACAGACGCGATTCGCAAGCCCGCTTACCTGCTTTCGAAACACAGCTGCAACCGATTGGCAGCAGACCGTGTTGCGCTGGGTTTTAATGAGTTGGAATGGGAGTCAATCATTCAGAAAGCAATGGCAAAATACTGAGCGTAAACTTGCCAAAACATCAATAACAGCAGTACAATGCTGGCGTTGACAGCAATATCCTAAAAAAAGGATATGCAAAAAAAAAAAAAAAATTATGCATGTTGCCAGTTTTTATTTAAATCAAAGCTTGTCAGGCTGCGCAGTAAATTATAACCAGTTTAAGTGAACCTTACTCACATATTTAATTTCCAATTTAGTAATCAGCATTACATTTAAGTGAAAATATTCTCTGCAAATATTCTTATATTTTTGTTGGCAACGAGGATACTGAGACACACCGATTACGAATCTCACATGTGAGCTATAATGAATCATACAAATGTAAATCTGTTTAATACATAAATACTTGGGACGCACAGGTGTTTCCAAGGCACCAGGGCCGGGTTATATACTGGCCAAGACCTATTGACGCGTCCTCGTCGAGTGTCCTGGGCAACAGGTCTCTTCGGGGTCCTGGCTAAAGTCAGTAGGTTCGCCGATTCCTCCGAAGTCGGAGACTATCTGCCTGTACGGCGAGGAACCACCAGTCTGCACACCAATAAGCCAGACATGGGACAACGGATACTCACGCAAACCTCAGGTCCTGTATGACATCACACTGATGGTGGACAACAGGATGCCTTCATCCGACATACAGGATTTCACGTTGGAGCTCAAGCCAACGAACACAAGCAAGCAAGCAGCACATAAATACTTTCAGTTAAAAAATTTGTAAATATGATACCATGTATTTCAATAACATTTTGTCAAAATGTCGTAAAAATGAATGTATATAAAGAATCTTACTTTGTTTTACTTTATTGCCTAAATATTTTGCTCTCTCCTACTAATTTTATGTTGATGTGTGTTGTTTTTTTTTCAACGTAAAAGATGTTTAAAATTTACAGTTAACTTTAACTTTCAAATGTGTATTCAAAACTTTCAAAACCTTCAAAACTGTATTCACATCCCTATCTCTGTACATTAAGGGAAACTATGCCTGCCTCCCAAAAATAATTATCCCTCATCAGTACATGTCTGGAACACTGATTTTACTAATTTATATTCTCTCCAATTTGTTTCAGATCGTATTTATTTGAATTTCTCATTAACAAATAAATACATAGCTAGATCATATCATAGGTAGGTGAGGTGTTACAGTGTCATGGGACTTAGAAATCATGTGTCACAAAAGAAAAGATAAAATGTATTCACTTCAAAATTCATGAGAAAGGTCAGGGTGAATGAACAATTTTTTTACACAACAATTTAATAGTAAAACTTTCTCTGGAACCCACAGAGCAAAAAAAAAGGAAAGCACACACGCACACACACAGAGGGATACCTAAAAACACATGGAGAAGAGATGAATAATATAGATGAACATGCAGGGAGCTGCAGGAGATGGCAACAGATAGGACTTGGTTAGTTGATTGAGGGCCTCTATTCCATTGGGGGGAAAAATGCAGCTGAAGAACGTACCTAATACAGGGGAAAACATGTTCCAGGAATTAGTCAAATTAACTAACTATGATTTAATGAGAACTTGCTTTTTTTTTTATAAAACAACATTTCACATAGCAAGGTGTGGCAAAGTGTTTCATTCTCTACATAATTTCTACTGCACCCAAGTCCATAAAAACAGTGTATTTACAGAGAATGCTATTTAAGAGGAGACCAAACATAGATAGCAAGCAGAAAACAATATGTGTAACAGAATATACCTTCAACAGAGTTGAGTTGAGCTGAGCTAACAAATGACATCACTGCACTCAGGACATTCCCATATGCGCCCTGTCCCCTCATTTACCAGTCAGTGAAGAGTCACAGTACTAATCGTTCCCACCGCCATCTGATTGAAAGATCTCTTGGTCTTCCCTCTGTTTTGAGATTCTTCCAGAACCCCTGCCAATCCCCCACAAAATCTCATCCTTTCTACATACGGGTTCTCAATCTGTTCCTCCACCTTCTCCACCTGGTCCCACAGGCGCACGACCACCTCTCCCTTGTCCATAGGTAATCTACCACCAATAAGTGCAAATCCCTGCCAGCCTATCAGCCTGTTCATTCCCCCGCACTCCCATATGGCCAGGGTAAAAAATCCATACAATTCTTACAATCTGTGATTTCTGAAGCAAGGTAGCCATTCCACATGAATCATTCCTTTCGCCACTTTACTAAGCATACTCCTTGAGTCCGGAATGCCACTGTGATTGCTTCCACCTCCATTCTCATGCTGAAGGTCGTAGCCTCATATGCCACTCTCTCCTTTTTCAAGAATCGTCCAATAGCCTTCACAATGAAACCCCAACTACCCCGTCTGTTTCTCACCACTGACCCATCAGTATAGATCACCATGTCACCTTGATGTGCGTTACTCTGGATCAGTTGTTGCACCTCAAACTCTGTGCGGCCCGCTGCCCATTCTCTGCACTCACGACACAGTGTTACTATTACACTGTCCCAGTCCATCCTGTCTGCCGGTACTTCAACCCACTCTTTTTCACGATTGATGGTCTCTAGATCACAAACCTGACGTATAGATATTTTAGCCTGTGCCATCCAGGATCTCCCTTGTCTTAGTCTATGACCCTTGACCATATCCATGGCTTCATTTGGCCTGAACGACCCTACGTCTATCCGCCATTGTTGGTAGCGCCAGGATATTGCCTCATACATATAATTGGTGTGTCCTTTGGGCACCCCAGAATCACACGTATGGCCACATTTTGTATGCGCTCCAACATTTCAAGCTGGCTCTTTGATACTGTCAGGAGACCCAAACCATGCTCAATGACAGAATTATTAATTGAGAGATATTAATTGACAGTCAAAGACTGGCAAAAGGCCAGAAAGGCTAACATGCCACAGGTTGAGTTGGCGAACCTGAAGAATGAGGTCGTTAGGACGACGACTTTATTCCAATCCTGCGCCAAACAGGCCAAGGCCGACAAATGGGACGAGTTCTGCAGGAAGGTGTGCTCCGAGCAATCTCTTACGACATTCTGGCGCCTCCACAAGAGCATGAACGGTGCTGCACAACGTAGGGGTATTCCAGACTTTCAAGGCACAGACCTCGCATGGAAAAAGTCGGATGCGGATAAAGGTAAGGCCCTTCTTGCACGCTACATAGAACAGACTGACCAGAAAGACGAGCCCGCCAGACAGAGGACCACAACAACACTCTCTCAGTTGTGCGAGGGGGTCGGGACAGACGAAGAATGGACAATCACAGTTGAGATATTGCGTGCGATGCTCAAGAAATCACCTAACACCGCCCCAGGCCCAGACGGCATCCGATATGGTGACCTAATGGTGATATCAGATGATGACATGGAAGAACTGGCCAGAGAATTCAACACCAGTATCCAGAGGGGTCAGGTCAAAGAAGAATGGCTACACAGCTACTTGCTGCCGCTGCCAAAACCGAACAAAGACCACTCCAAGATAAGCGGCTACAGAATCATTACGATGCAGAATACTGTTGGCAAGCTACTGGAGAAAATTGTAGCACACAGACTTGCTTGGGACGTGGAACAGCTCGGCTGCTTCCCGCCCACACTTGGAGGATACAGACGCAACAAAGAGTCATGGTTGAATGAGGCGGTCTTTGCTCAAGATGTTTACGAAGGATTTCAGGTCAGAGAAGAGACATGTGCGGCCGCCATAGACTTAGAGGACGCATATAACAGAGTATCTTTCGAGCACTTGATGCAAACCCTCCTCAGACTGAAAGTGCACCCTCACCTTGTACGATGGATAGCTGCAGTTCTACTCCAAAGGAAGGTGGTGCTAAGATGCGGGAGTTGGTCTTCTGAGCCGATAACGATATGTCCAGGATTGCCGCAGGGTTCACCACTGTCACCAGTACTATTCAACGTGTATACGGTGCCGATCACTGAACAACAGTTGGATGGGAGGGGTAGGACTCTATCATTTGTTGACGACATCCTCGTGTATCGACAGGGTCGAGATAGACAGGCGGTTGCCAACTATATGCAGGGCGAACTAGATCGAATTTCCTCATGGTGTGCTGATGCCGATGCCCTTGTCAACCCTGCAACGGCAACGGTTACATGGTTCTCACTAAACAACCATATTGTGAAAACAGACCTGCCGGCAGTAAGAATGGATGGGAGCATTCTGAGTAGAACCCAGTCAATGACATATCTTGGCGTGAGGCTTGATCGTAGCCTGTCCTTCAGAGATCATGTCGATTATGTCATAACGAAGGCTCGAAAAGGTTTGGCAGCAATGAGAGTCATGGCAACTGCCAATATCGAGCAAAGACTGCTATTACTTCTGTTCCAAGGACTTGTGCTTTCACGCATCGAGTATGCCCTGGCCATCCTCACTGTCAGCCCTACACAGATTGGAAGACTTGAAAAGGTACAAAACGAAGCCATGCGCATCATTTTGGGCTGCACGAGAGACACCAGCTGTGTAGCAATGAGATACCTCCTTGACTTCCTGACAATGGAACACAGGATCAAGATCTGGAGAGCTCGTGCATACTTAAAAATAAGTGCAGATGAGCAGCACCCTCTGCATGACGCTGTATTCAGAGAAAAGGGTGACAGGCTAAAGAGGGGCAAATCATGGATGGGTCGGGCGGAAGATGTCGTCGGACAGGTCTGCAGTCTTACCATTATCAACCCCGGCAAGGAATGGGTGCCGGTGCCTCCAGCTTTTAAGTGTACCTTCTCCTGCATTATCACACTCGACAGACGGTGCAGAGAGCAGAACCCTGCCGCTGTCAATGCAGAGGTTAACGCGCTCATCTATGATCACTCAGATAGCCCCGAAGTGCTCATCTATACAGATGGATCTGTTGTAAAGCAGCAGAGAAGTGCGTGGGCATTTACAGCCCGTTCAGCGGGCCGAACCGTTCAAGAATCCAGTGGTGCCCACTCTATGACCACGAGCAGCATGACGATGGAGGTGATGGCAGTTACACAGGCTTTCATATAGCTGGAATCACAGCATTATACCAACGTGTGTGTACTAAGTGATTCAATGAGCATGATTCAGAAGGTCGAAGCTGGATCTGTACGTAGACAGTGGACTGAGTCGCTGCGGAAGTCCGTTGTCCGCAAAGTCACCTTCATCTTCGTCCCGGGACATGCGGGAGTCGAGGGAAATGAACGAGCTGATAAATTGGCTGGCTCTGCACCCCCTGTAGATGGCCAGCCCATGGATCGTGCCGATGTTATTAACGCCCTTAAAGATATGGCGAGAACAGAGGATTTTGACGCCAGTGATTCCACATCGCTTTCCAGGATGAAAGACCTGGGAGTAAGAATCGGCACAGCCAGACGCGAGAGGTACATCGGGAAAACAAAGCGCCTCGTCAACCAACACAGAACTGGCACTATTAGCCACCGGACGCTGATGCATATGCTGGGGGGAGGATCTGAGCACCTATGGACATGTCCGGAGTGCAACGAAGATACCCCAACTGATAACTAACTAACTGATAACAGAATTATTAATTGCTGAAAGAGCCTGTAAAGCATCCTCTGCTCTACCCCGGTTGCTGCCATCGCCCTCAAAGCGATGCAAGTCCCTACAAGCCTTCAACACCAAACCTCAATATGATCTTTAAAAGACATACACCTGTCAAAGGTGATGCCCAAGTACTTCAAATTACTCTCTTTACTAAGAGAGAACATCCATTCAATATAATACATGGGACATCTGCCTTCACAATCCAGTTATTCAGGGAGTACCACATAACCGATGCCTTGTCTGGGTCCCCGCACCGCTCTATTTACTGCGATCTGTAAATCTGCAGGCAAACTTTCCCTATCTCTGCCCTGTCTGTACACCATCACACCATCTGCAAATGTCAAGACTCTACCAACACCTGGTGTCTCAATAGCTGTGACTTTGCTGGTGTAGACATTAAAGAGCACTGGGGACAAGGCAAATCCCTGTGGCAGCCCAGGTGTAATCGTACAGGGATCAGAAGTCCAGGAACCCATGCGCAGTGCAACCTTACGCTCATAAAGGACTGCCGCAACCGATCTGACAAGGCAAGGGCAGACCTCCATGTCCAACAGAGTGTATATCAACCAATCATACCTCCCCCTGTTATACGCATCCTCCAGGTCAAGGGCTACCGCCACTGTCTCTTGTATATCCTGGAAACCCTCATAGACATCAAATGCAAAAGTAGCCGCATTGGCCCAGGTGTCTTTCCCAGGCAGGTAACTCCTGAGCCTTTTGGAAAGCATATTACGACTTTCCAAATGTCGCTGGAGTCTGCGGGCTACTATCTTTTCGAGGACTTTGCCAAAGGAGTTTTGCAGGGTTATGATTCGGTATCCATTAAGTCTGGAGTGATCCTTACCTGGCATTGGGAGTGGGACCAGGTAGCTGTGCAGCCGATTCTGGGGTATTTCCGCAGTATTCATGCTTAGGTTGAAACAAAGAGCCATCTCCTCAAAGTCCCCATCCTTCATGTTACTCATATGGGTGTACCTCAGCTGGTCTGGGCCTGGCACTGTGTCTTTAGCCCTCTTCAATACCCGTCTAATATCCTCCACCGTAAAAGTCACAGTCCTCCTTCCTAGTGACCGGTGACAAGGTTTCTCTAACCATATCTTTAATAGATCTATCTTGCTGATCGGTCTGATTTAAAAATCGTGCAAGAAAAGCCTCCCCTTTGTCCTGGTCAGTTGTTACCATGTGTACCAGGCATCACCTGTCTGTTCATCTGCCAGTGCAGCTTTCAGAATTTACCCAATGTCACATCCCCGCAGACTTCATTTATAAACTGTTCCCATTTCATCCTTTTTGCCTCTGCTGCCTGGAGTTTAAAATCCTGCACCTTTTTTAAACCTTTCTGCCTCCTCCAATTCTGTGGCAAGTGAATTTGTTGCTCCCCACACCCTCTGCCAATTCCTTATGGCTGCCTTCTTTTCTTTCCATGATATTTCCACCTCTGGTGTCCACCATGGTGGTTGGGCGAAGAGTCTTCTTGATGGTTTAGACCATTTCTGTGAACGAAGGCGCCCCAAAAGCGAAGAGTGGTCACAATCATAACTGAATGCTCTGCGGGCTCTTATAGTTATAGCCCTGACTGTGCTGGACTTAGGTATCAGTACAGAGCAGGGTAGGTGGTCGCTTCCATATCCCCAAGGACACTCCATTTTATGTCTGATGCCTCTTGGGATACAAGTGCTAGGTCAATGGCTGTGTCAGGGTCCCCTGGTCTCATTGCTAGCCTAGCTGGTGTCCCATCATTTAGATAGACAATATCCAACTCAAGCAAGGCCTCAGCAAGAGCAGTACCCTGCCTGTTCTCTCCCAACCTGTCCCACTTTTTGGCGCTTGCATTGAAGTCACCACATGTTGTTTGTCCATCAAGAATGATGATGACCATTTATTTCATCCAGTGGGGTTGAAGGTGTGGAGCCGTGGGTTCTAAGATGGCTGATAAGGCCTATTTTGGCTCGAAATGTTCTTTGACAATGTGGGCAAAGAATGCTTGACGTCTCTGGAGGAGGATTTCCTGCAGTGGTTTTTCTGTCCTGCCTTTTCTTCACAGCTCTTGCAGTCCTGGTTGCCTCACATATGACTGCACCTTTGCGCAATGATGCACGCCACGAATTTCAGTCTCTGGCTGCAGCCTCCCAGGTGTCATGAGGAATTCCAAAAGCATTCAGTGAAATTTTCAGAGTGTCTTTAAAACGTTTCCTCTGGCCACCTTGGGAGCGTTTACCACAACGCAGTTCGCTGTAAAAAATTCGTTTAGGGAGCCTGTGATCTGGCATGCGAGTCAAGTGACCAGCCCAGCGAATCTGATTCTTCATCAGTATAGTGTGGATACTGGGCATGGATGCTCTTTCTAGGACTTCAGTGTCTGGAATCTTGTCTTGCCATTTAATCTTCAGTAGCTTCCTTAGGCAGACTGTGTGGAAGTGGTTTAATTTCCTAGCGTGTCGCTGATAAACAGTCCAGGTTTCACAAGCATATAGCAGTGTGGATAATACAACTGCTTTGTAGACTTTTAGCTTTGTTTGCAGGCTTATTCCAGTTCTGTCCCATACATTCTTGTACAGTCTGCCAAAGGCTGCACTGGCCTTGGAGATTCTTGCATTCACTTCGTCATCGATTGTGGCAGCTTGTGACACGGTGCTGCCAAGATAGGTGAATTTGTCCACAACACTTAGTCTATGATCATTCACTTTGATATTCGGCACAGTGTGATTATTCCGTGGAGCTGGCTGGTACATAACTACAGTCTTCTCCAAGTTGATATTGAGCCCAAAGTTGGCACAGGCATGTGAGAAAGCTGAAACATTATGTTGCATGTCCGCCTCTGAGTTGGCGTATAGAGCGCAATCATCAGCAAACAGGAGCTCTCTGACGGTGCCGCTGTTAATTTTGGTTTTAGCTTTCAGCCTTCTGAGATTGAATAACTTTCCATCCATACGGTAGTTGATGTCTATTCCAATGTCGTCGTTCTCGAAGGCATTCACCAACATGGCTGAAAACATAAGGCTGAACAGTGTTGGTGCCAGGACACATCCTTGCTTCACTCCATTGGTGACAGGAAAGGGTTCAGACAGTTCACCATTTTCCTGTACTCTTGCCTGCATGCCGTCATGAAATAGCAGCACTATTTGGACAAACTTTCGTGGACAGCCATATTTTGCCATAATCTTCCACAGTCCTTCTCTGCTGACTGTATCAAAAGCCTTGGTAAGGTCAATGAAAGTGGAGAACATTTCGCAGTTCTGTTCCTGACATTTCTCTTGCACTTGCAGCGAAAATCATGTCAACAGTTCCACGTTCTTTTCTGAAGCCACATTGACTCTCAGGAAGAAGACCTTGATCGAGATGGGCTGTGAGGCGATTGAGAAGAATTCTGGCGAGTATCTTCCCTGCAATTGAAAGCAAGGAGATGCCTCGGTGGTTGTCACAGGATTGGCGGTTTCCTTTACGTTTGTAAAGGTGGACTATTGACGCGTCCTTAAAATCTTGTGGCATGGTCTCGTTCATCCATGTTTGTGAAGACTTGGTGAAGCTGCTCTGTTAGGACCGGCCCACCTGCCTTGTATATCTCTGCTGGGATGGAGTCAGGACCAGGTGTCTTGCCGCTGGAGAGTTGCTGGATGGCTTTGTTTATTTCCACTATGGTTGGCAGGTCATCAAGTGTCTCATTGGTGGGAACTTGAGGAAGGCAGTTGATGGTTTCATCATCGAAGAAGGAAGTTGCATTTAAGATTTTGCTGAAATAATATGTAACATTGGATGAAGAATGACTTGCGCGATGACTTGGATTAAAGTGAGGAAGAGTTGCGCAATTCGTCGACCTCACTCTCTCGCCTGAGTCCATCTGAGTCCAGTGGCAAGACAAGTCGAGACGACTGGAGACGAATACAGGTGCAGTGGATGACCACAACGTGCCACAACGCTTTGCAGGTAAACGCCGTCTTGCCCGTTGAATCAGTCACCACATATCAGATACCTGGTACCAGGCGTATCTGCTGAACCTTTCAACCAGTCCCAACTCTCTCTGCTTACACAAGATTCCCCACTTACATATATATTTATTAGGTTCCAGCTGCATCTTCCAATTTTAATCTGCATCCCCTGCACTTCTTTACTTTCCTGACCCCACCCACTCATATCCAGTATCGAATGCTGTAACCCATCCTAGACCACCAGAGCCTGCCCATGTTTTTCCTGCCTGGTTGGGTTTATGTAACATGTATAGCCAGGGCACTTAAAAGAGTTTTGTCTTCAGTTCTTGCAACATCAGGACATCAACATCGTAGACCAGTTTCTCCAAAATTGGTCCTTGCTGCTTTGCACTACGGCAGTTCCAATACCCAACCTGTATATTGTTTAGTCCCAAACAATCCGTTTTCCTCCTACCCCTTCTGACTCCAGCCCTCTTCTTCCTTTTCCTACCTCTCCTCTACCTCATTTCCTCCTCATTGGCTGTTGTCAAAGGTATCAAACACAAAACAAGAACAGATATATGTATTAATACACATTTTGTATTAAAACATCACAAAGTATAACAGAAAAAGAAGGTCACACAATAGCAATCTGGATGATAAAGATGAAAATTGTAATAAAAGTATTAAAAAGATTGAGCCCTCTTGAAAACACAAACTTTGGAAATCTCCCAAATATAACTGAGAGATATATCATAACCATGTCTCTCAATCTGTAAAAAAAATGTTTGGAAGATATTCTTTTCTAACAGGGCTTTTTCTATGTAAATATTGATGGAAAGTAATTACAAATTGGATTCAGATTTTGTTTCATGCCTACTATGCAAACTTTATAGTAAACACACTAATGTTAACATAGTGAAGCAACATTTCTCTGTACCTGATTTCAGTTGTTGATGTTGGAAACTGGTTTGTTTTCAGGTGATTACAAATAGATTTTGCTTCATTTACTGCACTGAGAGCCTTGGCTGCACCTATTAATGCATTTATGTGATCACATTCACTTTTGGGAAATCTGAAACAAATGTATAAAGATCCATTCTGTACTGTCATAACTTAATATCATACAGCAGTTTACTTGACTACACAAAATTTGAAAATTCTAGTCAATTTCACTAAAACTACTTCACTAACAAATATTTCTAGTATAGAACCCACCTCCATAAAACATTATGTAAAACTTCACTGTCGCAAAATTCTGGCACAGAACCCACCTTAATGAAACATTACATAAAATTTTATTGTCAGATAATTCTGGTATATATTTCACCTCTATAAATCATTGCAAAATACTTCACTGTCAGATAATTCCAGTATATAACCAACCTCTATAAAATATTACTGAACATTTTACTAACATAATTCCAATACAGAACCCACTTTCATAAAACATTATATAACATTTCACTGTCAAATAATTTTAATATAGAAACCACATAAATACAACATTATGTAAAATAAGTCATTACAGAACACTTTACTGTCAGATACTAGTACAAAACCTACTTCTATAAAACATAATGGACCACTTTGCTGGCAGATAGTTCTCTTGTAAATTTCCTGTTGTATTTCATCAAAACAAAAATAATCAAATATAGAGATTCTAGGAAAACTGGGAATGAAAAGAGAATTAATGACAGAAATAATGAAAGAGGCAAGTGAAATATTTTGGCCATGTTAAAAGACATAACACTCTTATAAAAATTATACTGGTTAAAGGCAAGGAAGCAAGAGGTAGACAACGATACAAGTGGGAAGATAACATCAAGAGATGGACGAACAGCAGTATGACAGAATGTACAATCAAGGCGAGGGACAGTGTTGGAGATCCACTGCAGCCAACCTTCATTGTGGAGACAGCACCTGATTGACTGATTGATTTCCAATACAGACCTCACCTAAATAAACATTGCAGAACATTTCAATGACAGATATTTCTGGTACAGAACCAATCTCTGCAAATCACATTTCACAAAATTCTCATAATATTAATTGCTGTTTAAATTTGTCAAACATTGTTCTAATGTTCACTTTTATTGCACAGACACATCCATACATGTTCCAGTATCCTCTTA
Organism: Cepaea hortensis; assembly: GCA_963921405.1. Lineage (NCBI taxonomy): Eukaryota > Metazoa > Mollusca > Gastropoda > Stylommatophora > Helicidae > Cepaea > Cepaea hortensis. The sequence continues at coordinate 66,184,870 of OY992885.1, forward strand.
CAGATTACACAAGAAGAATCTAACACAGCACACAAACTCTCTATAAATATTCTACTGTGGATTTGTTTTCTAATTTTGAAATTTATCTTGAGCTGTGATCTATCTGACCTATTAATCTTGAGGGATTTTTAACAGCTGTATTGTGCACGCCAGTCATTCTTCACCTATATCTGAGAAGGCTAGATATCCAATCCACTACCTCAAGAATATACCATACTTTACTTATTGTGCAAAAAGCCACCACCCACACTGTGAATAGTACCAGTTTTGCTTGTATTAGAAGTGGATGTCATACCTCCAAGCCATTCTACCTCCTAGATTTTTATATTTTAAAACACTTAGAAAAAAAAATAAATACCACATTACTGCAATTATCAATAGTAGAAACATACATTTGTTGCAAGCGAGAAAATTCCTGACAGTCATCCAGGAAACTAGAATCGCCTCTGAGAGACCCTTTTTCTGGTAAGCTAACATCAACAATGTCATAATGCTCTAACTCCTGCTCCCCTGTAATGTTTGCCAAACCCTGCAGTAGTAAACGTAGACTTATCAAACATATTCAGTAAATTTTTGCATATAAAATGAAACAACAAACATCTTCAACTTGTCAGTATCAATTTACACAAAGGAAAAATGTTTAAAACAGAAAACAATACCATGACAACTGTGCTTCTGAAGTGGCAGAATTCAGCTTAATTTAGTTAGTGGCCTTAACACTATGTACGAGGGGAAAGTCAATAAGTAGGTCACAAATGGCTGTAGAAAAATAACTAAATATGATAACAACTTGAAACCAGTTTATTTTTAGACATACACTGTCCCTTTATTTCTCAACATAATTTCCACTAACATTGATGCACATATCCCATCGTTTTATCAGTCCTTCCAAAACGGCGGCATAGAACTGCATGCTCTGTTTTCTAAACCACGTTTTCACTTCACATTCAACTTCAGAGTCACTCGCGAAATGTCTCCTGCCAAGGTGGGTTTTCAGTGGACCAAAAAGGCGGAAATCATTAGGGGCTAAGCCTGGGCTGTAAAGTTGATTTTCCAGAACTTCCCACCTTAGTTGGTTAATTTTCTCCTGAGTTAATCGAGCCGTATGTTGTCTGGCATTGTCATGAAGAAGCAACACTCCTCTAGTCAGCAGTCCTGGATGTTTTCTTCAAATTGCACCATGAAGCATTGATAGAACTTCACAGTACGATTCCGAATTCACATTGTCACCTTTCTTCTTGAAACTGATTAAAAACACTCCTTGACAATCCCAGAACACTGTCAGCATAACCTTCCCTGCTGATGGCGTAACCTTGAATTTTTGGACACAAGGCGAAGAAGGATGTTTCCATTGCATTGAAGCACACTTTGATTCAGGCTGGCAGTGATGTACCCATGATTCGTCCCCAGTAACAATCCTGTTCAGCATGTCTTCTCCTTCATCTTCGTATCGACAGAGATGATGCAAGGACAGGCCAGATCGGTTCATTCTGTGTTTCTCCTTCAATTGTCTGGATCCCACTTTGAGCACACTTTCTTAAATTTCAATTGATCATGCATTATGCTGTATGCTGAACCATGTGAGCACCCTAATGCAGATGCTACAGAGTCTATCGTTACTCGCCTGTCACCTCTAATCATCTCCTCCACCAGCTGCGTGGATGCTTCTGTTGCAATCTCAACAGGGCGATCAGATCGGATTTCATTTAAAGCGTCCATTGAGAACATTTTTCTGCCCAGCTATGCACCGCTTTGTGGGACAAACATTTGTCAGCATAAACAGGAAGCATTTCCTTATAAATTTCCTTTGCAGGCAGTCCTGTTGCCCACAAAAAACGCACAACAGCATGTTGCTCTTTGGTTGTACACTCCGTAAGTACAGTCGCCATTTTGTTTATTCTCTGCGCATGCACATTAGACACCTAGTGCCACCTGACAAACGGGAATATAAAGTTCGATGTTGCTGTACCTAATGACATCTGTAGAAAACACCAACTACATTTACCTGACATCCCACAGAACTGTGTGATTTACTTATTGACTCTCGCTCGTAACATTAAGCCTTACACCAGCTTATATGGGTGTCTAGACCCGAACATCCTGTTTACATTCGGGATGGTGCACAATAGACAGCCTCTCATCTCTAGATGCAGCGCTTGCTACTTGCTTCAACAGTAAAACCCTAGCATCATTACTGTAATGTGTACATTGGTGAAATGGCCAGAACATTACACTGACAATAGTATCAGCATGGCCAGATGAGGGTTTGATGTTTGCACTCACCATTCAATACACAACGGAAAGGAGAGACTGACCACCTCTGTGCATTCAGGCCTAAAAAATGAAAAAGTGCAATGGTCCTAGAACTTCACATACCTACAACAGTTTTCTGCTACAGGATGCGAGTGTGTGTTTTTAACAAAAAAACTCTTATATCATCATGTCACAATGTGACCCTTTTCAGTTTGATATGTGGTGATTGAATGCTTGGCAGTTTGGGAACTTCTTACTCCTGCTGCCAAGGGACTGTGTTCAGACACCACATTTCAACTGCCATCAATGCATCAAATCTGTTCTTTACCTCTACGTTGAATGAATCTTTTACCTCCTCACTCTTCAGTGCATGTAGATCGAATTTAGTCTTCCTTAGTGTATATATGACCTTCTTTAATTTTATGTGTACATTTTTTATGACTAATCTATGGTCACTGTAGCAGTCTCCACTTGGTATAGTTTTTGCGACTGTTACGGAATTTCTAAATCTTCTGTTGAGGATGTGGTCAGGACTCCTCCATGTCCATGATCTCCGTGGATGTTGTTGTTGGTGTTTCCAATAATCATATCATGCTGCACTTTTGCCCACTGTACAAGTCTGCAACCTCTTTCATTCTGTTCCCCCTAATCCATAATTGCTTACTGTTGATTTCCAACTTTAGCATTAATTAATTAATTATATTTAATTCTGGATACTTGCATGTATTGAAGGCATTCTCCAAATCATTATAAATTCATCAATGCTGTCTGTTGGTGCATAAACTTGTTTGATATTTAAATCTAAAGGACTGCCACTGAACTTTACTAGTAATATTCTGCCTGACACAGTCCAATATCCTTTGATAGATTTTGATCTCTCCATATCCATTATAAGTGCTACCCCTCACTGTTTTTTTTCTCTCCACCAAAATAGATTATGTTATATTCATCAGTTGTTATCATGTCCATACCTTTCCATCTGGTCTCACAAATACCTAACATGTTAATATTCAGTCTTCTCATTTCTTTCTTTATATTAACAAATTTGTCATCCCCACTCATAGTTCTAACGTTACGTTCCCACTTTAAATGTTGTCCATATTTTGCATTCAGTCGCTTGCTGACGGTCTGGAGTCATCTGGTGCACATGACTAACCCTACCATAACCTACAACTATCCGCCGGCTGCTCTTCAGCTCCATCCACCACCTGCACAACTGGCTTCACGTTACCATAATCGAGGAGCTAAACGGGTACTCCATCTTGCCCATTGGTGTCCCTAGGCCAGCGGAGGGAAGGAGGACCTTGCGTTTCCTTTGATAGGGGATACCCCTACCTTGCCACCCAGCACGATGCAATATGAGTGGCATTAGATTGATGCACACTAAGAAATCAAAATGCTCTTATGCAGACATCACCAAACTTCCATAGCGTTTACGGATTGCATACTTCAGGATGAAGGCATTACGTAATGAACAGGATTGAATCCTTGGATAGATCCAGAACCAGAGCATCATTTATCAGTTCTACATTCATTTTTAACAGTATGCATATAGCTATTTGGTAGACTATTTACTTATGTTTGTGGCTCCATTGACTGTTTCTATCATTTATGCTTGTTACATTACTTTTGGAGGTGGAAGGACTGATTTTGGGCTAGAGAGCCTCACTTTTCCCCAGTATAAATTCTTGTTGTGCTAAGTTATATTTAGGTCAGTGAGTATACAACAGTACAATGCATTTTGTCTGATTTCATATTGTGTGCCACATCTATCCAGAATATCTTTTGGCATGAATGTCTTCCTTTTTAGCTAACATTTTACACTGTTTTTGTAATGTTTATATTGATTAACTGTTGATGTTAACTTCTGACAGATGTTTCAAATATTAATTACTATTCATTTTTTTTTTGTAATTCACATCAGATAAATTGCGGAAACAAAATTGTCCAGCTGATTGCAAAATTCTTTGGATAACTTAAAGTGATTACAACAAATTGTGATGCTACCTAGGTTATTTCATTCTGTGACATTTCAACACTTAAAGACTTCATCATAATCAGAGTGATCATGTGACAAAGTGTGGTTTTACAAACTTGTCATCACTTCCTTGGGTCAGAACATGTATATGTTATGCATAACGTAAAGTAAGTGCTAGGGATGGAATGTTAAAGAGAAAAGAGCTGGCTACTCAAGCAATATTGGGGAAATCTGGCTGCACAATCAGAAAATGAACAGTAATCAGCTGAAGTCTGTAAGTAAGTGCTAATATAAGCTGAAATTGAAAACGTATAGGCCTACATTGCAATTAAAGTAAAAAACAATTAAGATGGAAGCGAACAAAGACTTAGCTACTGCAATGCAGACAGTTGGATTAGCTTTTTTAATTCAATTCCTGCAAATACAAAGGCCTACTTAATGACTATGTGAAAAATGACTCCATCCATCATGTGCCATGTTGATAAGCGTGGCGGTCATGTTCTGCCATCTCACTCGATCGCCAGAGTCGTGGATCAGCTTCGTGTTCCCGTCTTAACCATGACACGTGGCCAATCCATATAGGTATTTACTTCTTGGTCTTCCCCTTGATCTCTTCCCTTCGATCTTGCCAGTTGTCACCAAGTTCTCCAAGTAATTTCTTCTCATAACATGTCCAAAAAATTTTGACTGTCTAGGTCTAATGACTCTAATCAGTTTACGATCTTCATTTGTTTCTTGAAGGACTTGTTCATTGTTTTTTCTGTCTGTCCATGGTATTCTTTGCATTTTCTTCAGAAACCACATTTCCACAGCCATCAGATGTTTTTCAGCTTGACTGCTCATTGTCTACATGTCACATCCATACAAAAGTACAGGTTCTATGTAGCACTTCAACACTCTTTTTCTCATTTCAATTGATATCTTCTTATTGGTCAGTAAGTTTTTCATCTTGCAAGAGGCTACCTTTACCATGGCAATTTGTGTTCTAATCTCTACAAGGCATCTCCCATCAGATGTATGACTGTTCGGAGATAACTGTACCGATTCACTGGCTTAAGAATATGTTCCATTACTCATATATCACATTGCGGTATTTCCTTCTTCCCAGTGACGAGCATAATCTGTGTCTTCTTACTATTAAATTCTAACCCTAGTTGTTCACTGTGTGCAACAACCGCATCTACTAAATGTAGCAGGTCCTGTTCATTGTCTGCAATCAAGACTGTATCATCTGCATATCTAAAGTTATTGATGTATCGTCCCCCAAATGTTGATTCCTTCCATATCTTCTATATTACTGAAAACATTTTCACTGTACAGGGAAAAAAGATCTGGAGACATTACACATTTCTGTTTCACATCTCTCTTAATAGGCTGATATTGACCTACTTCATTATCAATCATTATGGCAGCTTGTTGTTTGCAATATACGTTTTTTACAAGTCTAAGATCTTTTCCATCAATTTGTAGATTTTCAAGCATCATGTTGACATGTCTCACTTTATCGAAAGCCTTTGTGTAGACAATAAAGCAAAGATATAGATCTTTGTTTACTTCTATAGAACGCTCAATTACTGTTCTCAGTATACACACAGCATTTACTGTACCCTTGCCTTCTACAAACCCACATTGTTCTTCTCCTATTTCAGGTTGTATTTTCTTCCCAACTCTGTGCATGATAATTCTCAGCAAAATCTTCATGATGTGGCTCATTATACTAATTGTTTGATGTTGATAACATTCCAAGGCTCCTGATTTCTTCAGGAATGCAATAAATATAGAATTACATAATTCAGGTGGTATATCTCCAGTATCGTATATTGCGTTCAGCAGTATGGTGACTTCGTCTATTCCATATTCTAAGGCATTGATCATTTCTATTGTGATGTTATCTGTACCCGGGTCTTGCCAGTTTTCATATGGTTAAGAGCATTCTGAACTTACATCTTCAAAATTGATGGTCCTTCATTATTATTCTGATGATCATATTGTTCTTCTCTTGTATCATCACCAAGGTCTTTCACATAATCTGACCACGCATGTAAAATCTGATCTTTTTCTATTATGATTTTGCCCTCTTTGGTTTTTAGGCCACCCGTTGATGTGTGTGTTTAGTTAGTGATGTCATTAATTCTTTTGTGCATTAATTTGGTATTCCTGGTGTTGTGTTGGTTTTCAATTTCCTTGCAATTTTCCTTAAGCCATGTTTGCTTTGCCTCTTTGCATAGCTTCCTAATTTTCCTGTGAATCTCTTCATAGTTTTCCTTGTTATTTGTGTTATTTCTTCTTACTTCCATGAGTTTTAAGATGTCTTCCGTCATCATTTCCTTGCGTCCTATTATCTTTATTTTTGGGATGGTTGTTTCAGCAGCTTGGTTTATTGATTTCTTTAATATTTCCCATTGATCACTGACGTCTTGAAATAATATTTCCATATCGGAGAATGCATCGAATCTGTTCTTTACCTCTACGTTGATTGTATCTTTTATCTCCTCACTCTTTAGTGCCTGTAGATCAAATTTTGTGTTTCTTGGTGTATATTTGACTTTCTTTAATTCTATATGTGAATTGCTTAAGATTAATCTATGGTCGCTGTAGCAGTCTGCGCTTGGTATAATTTTTGCGACTTTTAAGGCATTTCAAAATCTTCTGTTGATGAGAATGTAATCAATCTGATTTCTGATCATATGATCAGGACTCCTCTATGTCCTCAATCTCCTTGGGTGCTGTTTATACCAGGTGTTTCCAATAATCACATCATGCTCTTTTGCCCACTGTACAAGTCTGCAACCTCTTTCATTCTGTTCCCCTAGTCCATACTTGCCTACTATGCATCCATCCTGTTGATTTCCAACTTTGGCAGTCAAGTCACCCATTATGATATTTACTTCAGAATTCTTGCATTTCGAAGGTTTTCTCTAAATTGTGAAAAGTGACTCATGGACTGAAAATGTTGAATTCTTGTTAGAGAAGGGTAATGTGCCAATGGCACACACAGATACTTCATAAGTGAACCTTAATAATGTTCAGAAAGCATACCAATACATTTTAAATCAAATTAAAACGCTTTGAAATACATGGTGTTAGAAAATCTTACTTTAGATGAAAAAGGATGTAGAGACCAACAATATCCCTGAATTAAAATCAAAATTATACAGATTATGCTTCTGTCATCAAATCTTCTTTCTTCTGGTCTTTTATACCCATTTGGGGCATAAACCCTCAACCAACTCAAGCTAAGCCATTCTATCTTTTGCTATTTCCTGTAGCTTTTTCCATTTTCTCTTTGTCTTCCGTTCCCCAACATGGAGGATAGGCATTTAAATGGTAAAGGCCTCTGAGTGTTTATGCTTGTGGCAACCATTTGCATTCACATTTTCCTTATGTTGGACTGGATGTACATGATTCCATCGCCCTGCTACTGAGTTGAGTGTGTGGCGCGACATTGTGAGCTGTGAATTTTGTGTGAAATGCTTTTACATCTGTCCGCTGTTGTTTATAGCGCGAACTACATATTTGGAATAATGGTGGTCGGTTTTGTCGCAAATCTGACTGGTTTGCCTTATGCAGCAATGTGTGGCTGCTGGTTTTCTAGTAACTGCCACTTCCATCAATGATGAACTGTATTTTTCGTGGAGGACTTTTTGTGTTGGCATTCTGGCACCGGCATTATGCACAGTGTACCTGTGCGGGCTGTTGGTTTGCTGAGACTCCTGCTTGTTCCACTTTTCACATGGGGCAGTGAGGAGCATTTTGTGTGATATTCACTGCCACAGGAACGGAACATAATGGGGACGACCCATTGCCGTGAAGTTGGAACCGTGACTAATGACTATTATCTCTGCATATTATTTATGTCAGGTTTTCTTAGTGTGTGTCCTGTCCTGTGTTATCATCATTTCCTCATCTCTTGATTCCCTGAGAGGACCTCACTAGCCACTACATCCTTATAGACTATCTATGAAGGCTGACCATCAACTGCTTGAGAGTCTGACTGAAGAGCCTAGATATAGTCATGATAACTTCAGCCTACAATAAAGAAAATTTTTTTTTTTTTGCATTGGCACCTTGCCGTCTTGACAGACGATAGTTTGTGCTTTAAAAAGGCATAATAACTTTTAACTATGGCGGTAGCGAGTGTGACTGATAAGGCCAATTTGCGCTGTAAATGTCCGTTCACAGTGGGTGCATGTGAACACGTGGTCATTTCCACCATCATGCACCATCTTACGTCTCAAGCGCTTGGTGTGTGATTTTTGTTTGTACCTGGTTTTACAGCCTGCGATTCAGATTTTGTCCTAGCCCCAAGCACCCATTGAAGCAGGCAGGCTGTGGCGGATCAGCACCCAATTGGCTGGGGGCTGCCCAGCTTGAGGCAGGCGGTAGCTGATCAGTGACACCTATAGGTGTCTCCCACCGTCAGAGGCAACGCGTGGCGCCCCATGTCTACGCCAACTGACAAGGACTTATAACCCGTAACAGTTGCCTCTCGCTTTGATTCCGAGACCAGTTAAGACCAGGGATAGAGTTATTGCCTCTCCATAGCACAAAGCCTGGGCTAAAATATAGAGATCATGTGTTGCCCATGCAGCATGATCCCTCTCTCGGCCTGCCTAGTTCACTCCAGAGGAAAGGTAACACCCCTACATCTGGAACAAGACAAGCTGCAGAAGCTGCCGGATCAGCAAAGCAATGCTCTAACTGTCCGCCTGTCGGAGCTTCGATCCTAGACCAGTCGCCAACCAAGGCTTAGGGCCTGGTCTGCCCTGCCATGACAATTTTGTCTTTAGCTTGCATTTCCTCGCACCAGGGTAAGGCTTGTACCCTCCAAATTGCGCTCTTCCGCCCGAAGCCGTTGGCACAATCTGGGGTGTCGGGTTTGGTAAGCGCCGCCCAACGTTCGGCGCTAACAGAAACCAGATAGTACCGTCTACTGTTATACGGTAGCTCAGTCATATCTGACTAAGACCTGACCTGAAAAAAAAATAAAAAATAAAGAAAATAGTATCAAGATATTGTCCATAATCTGGCAGATTTTTTTGTAGTTTATATCAGTATGAACCAGCCATAGTGGAATAAATGAGTTGACAGCATCCTGTAGCTTATTCCCTTTATCACCTTGTACCAACATGTCAAATCTGCTTTCCGTCCCCTTGTTTAAGCCTTACAGAAAGTGAACAGCAGCTGACACTCCACTGAGAACATAGTAAGAACAAACTCAAAACAGCTCTCAAGACCAATCCCCCAAAGTGCAGGGATTCTACAATAAGTGCTATTGCTATATAACTTTTGAAATCTTTCATTATTGTGATAAAATGGAAAAAAAAAACTACAAAGAAGAGGCTGTTATCAAAACAACTATTAAACTTCTACACCTGCAGTTAGTTATAAATGAAACATTGATCTAATTGTGATTTTCAGCAACTCCTTGTCTAATCTGGAAGCACTTAAACACATTCTATAATGATGTAGAAAAGAAATGGCATTCCCTAGTAGAAAGAGCAATTACATTTTAAATATTGAGCACAACCCACTACTGGCAACGCCGATCGCATTCTGGTATGAACCTAAGGCCTACATGGAAGCACTATACTCGAGTTTCGCCCTCGTTTGAGCTCGTCAGTAGTGCATATCCCTGACCGGATCACGCGTGTGAAGCGGGTGTGTAACCACGCGGCACACACTGGACACACCAAATTATCACAACAGAATATCACAACGCTACCCATCGTAGGCTATGCTCAAGATTGCCCAATCGCCGCGACCGACGAAACTCGAGTATAGTGCTTCCATGTTGACGTGGATAGGCCTTAGGTTCATACCAGAATGCGATCGGCGTTGCCAGTAGTGGGTTGTGCTCAATATTTAAATTTCAAATCCCGAAACAACCACATAATCAATTACATTTTACACCATCATTGAATTCCTGACCAGAGCAACCTTCTGGGTAATGATATTGCTAACAAAATTTCCCAGGCATACTATAAGAGATGAATAGCTGAATAGATGGTAAAAAGGAATGACTGATCAAATATTCTTTATCAAAATATCTTAACTGAAAGCAAATTACACGATTGTATTTGTGTGTGATGGTTTTCAATACGACTGGGATTTCTAGGAGTGATGAATTTTGCTGTTGTCGAGACATCACCCATAGTTTTTCCCAAAGTGCAATGCCGTTGATTTCATTAGCAAATATATAGATTTTTTAAACATCAGCATGCTCAGATCTTTTGTTGTTGTCACTTGAATATTTCATTCCATTTCTTATCAAGTTTTCTGAGTAAATGTGATACAGACAGAAGTTACTTTTATTAATAAAATAAATTAATAAAATTAAAAATATGAATAAAATGTAATATGCTGTATGTTACAACAATCAAACTCTCACTAGTAGGAGGTAAAAACATCAAAAGGAAGAACAGAAAACAAGCGATACTACCTCAAAGAATTGCTTCTTTGTGAAATTGGTTAGATTGCAGGAGAATTTTTCTTCTGCTGAATGGAACGATGTCAGGTCAAACTGTGTTAAAAAAGGTCTACTATCCTCAGCCTGAACATCTCTGGCTCCTGCTGTTGGCACACAGTAAAAGTTTGTGATTTTCTTAACACTCTCTGTGACATTGTGTAAAGCACCAGAAATCTGAAATTAACAGCACAAAAGGATGTAACAAGTAAAGCAGAATTTATTACACAAAGTATACTCAATTAAGCAGTCACAATTTGTGTGCATAAGTAGATCATCTACAAGTGCCTGGTCTGGAGCAGACATTGGCCATCATGACTTTCCAATTCTCTCTATTGCTGGATATTTTTACGCACAAGGTGTTTGAATAACGAAGACACAAACAATAGATTGCACAATTTATTGCCTGGCATATTTTGCTGCATCTCGTCAGGTACATACTGCAGAAATCACACAACTTACGTGAATTAATTAGATAAATCCTTCAAACTGAAATATACACATGTTCGCACAGTAATGTCGATTGTCTACCATGGTAATTTTAAACTGACTAACATGTCTTTCTGCTTACACAAGGACGGCTTACGAAGGTTGATTAGTATAGCTTCAGCAAACTTTAACAATCGACTACTTTGTGTGTTGAACAACACACGGAAGGCACTGTCTCTTTCAACCACGTGAGCAGTCTCGAGCACATGTCTCCCGACTGATGAAGCCAGACTTTTCCGGTGTGTCGGCCTGCCTAGGCTACCATCTTCTGTGTGTAGTATTTTGTCCAACCAATTCGGAATATGTTCCGAAACTCTGCAATGTAACTGTCGCTCAGTTCTGCCTATGTAGATGGCATCGCATCTGCATGTAAATTGGTAAATACAATTTGATTTGGCGTACAAAGCTACAGGTTCTTTTACTGCTGGGACTGGGATCGGTGTGTTTCGGTACCTGATGACTAGAGCTGCAGCACAGAATGTTCGCTCGACTGCTGTGGTGAGCTGGTCCCGCAGACGTTGCATTACGTCATCTCCTCGAAAGGTTAGCTGGATGAATACCTTGAGTTTAGGGACTGTAGTTTCATCTGGTTTTGGTTTGGGCTGTTGGCAGTGGCGCTTTATAAATCCTGTGGAGTACCCATTCAGGTTTAAGACAGTCTTCAGAGTTTCAATTTCCTCTGTCAGTGTGTCCTGGGTGCATATCTTCCTAGCACGGTCAAACAGGGTCCGTACTAAGCCCCGTTTATACTGGACCGGTGTGAAGCTCAGAAAATTTAAGTATTGGCCTGTCCATGTTTCATTGCGGTACACTGATCTTTGAATTGTACCGTCTGCTCTACGTCTCATTAAAATATCTAGGAACTGCAACGCTTCATTGTGTTCGTGTTTGTGATTAGTTATTATTAGATTATTACATAGATGAATTAATTAGACAGTATTGATTGATTGGTATTATGTAGAAATTATATAGAGTTGGGAAAGAAAATACAGTTAAAGCTACCACATATTGGAGCATACTGGATCAGCTCAAGTTGGATAAAAGTGGTCAGTGATATAACAGTGTCTCAAATTATGCTAACAGCAACTATATACACAATAAGCTAAGTCAACAATGCCAGAGGTGAATGGCAACATTGGTCAATGATAAAACAGAAAGGCAGATTACTTACCATGATGCTTAAATGGGCGTGAGAGCAATACACTTCCAGGATACAAGCATACCGTGACCCAGTGCATGAGAGAAGGCACGGAGAAAGGTTCAAGATGCTTATCTTTATGATAAATGAACTGCATGGGGATGTTTGAGAGGAATTGGAGCCCATAGCAGATTAGACCTCAGTCCTCTGAATCGTAAAGGAAGCTGAGGCTACACGTCGTCTAAGTGGGTTTAGATGGGAAGGGCGTGTCCGACATAGTTTTTGGGGGTTGTGTGATGGATCTCTGGGGGAGTCTATATTCTACAGGTCATTGCCGAGTGTATGGATGAGTATGCGTAAAATATTAGTCATACTATGCCTATTATGACCAGGTTGCATTTTGTAGAATGTAATGCAGCTTAGGAATCCTTGTAGACCTGGGATAAGTGATTTTGCAAATAGTTGTGAAGATTGGCAGATGAAGTTGAGCGATGGTCAATTCAGTATGGCCATAATGAACGCTACCTACTGACAACATGCTTGTTTGTTTAAAGGAACAGTATCGTACATATGTTGAACTAAAATGTTGGTTCTGAAAGTTCATAATATAAAATTGTCTTATAATAATAGACAATGGAACTTACTTGTTGAAATTTTTATTTCAGGTTAAAGAGAATATTTAGTGTTAAATTAAATAGATTAAAGGTCAAAACAATGTTTTCCCGTAGTGAATTTGAATAACGAAGACACACACCATAGAATGTACGATTTATTGCCTGGCATATTTCGCTGCATCTCGTCAGGTACATACTGCAGATTAAAGATCGTAGGATAATATATATGTATTTGATATTTAAAGGATGATTAATGAATTCCTATTTTTTTCAGAGTGACAAGAAGTTATCAAGTGTTACTGGCAGATTACAGATAATATAAATGATAATTAGATTAGAATGTCGCAACATTGTAATATATACATGTGGAACTGTTGTTAGATAAACCTACAGAATTACATGCAGTTGAATTGAAGAGTTTGTATTTGGGGGAAAAAAAATGCTTCACATTTTTTTTTCAGTGAAGCGGGGGTGAGTGTCATGGTCCAGATAAGGACATGGACTAGTTATGCCGTAACCCAAATTAGATTAGGTCAGAGGTTATGGCAGTGTTCAGTAAATGGACACCAAGATCATGAAAAGTGGATACTTTTCACACAGCGTGAAAATGCTGGGACTCGCTTTGCGGTCAACAGGAAGCGAGATCCAGACAGGGGCATTCTAGGCTGTGGTTTTGTCGAGTGTGAACCACGTTGTGAACCGAGTAATGGCAAACATTGAGCCACTCTTTTAGTAAAGTTTATGTACAGAAAATGTGTAGATTTGTGATCATGCTGCATAATGTGTGCGCAATTGTGAGAAACTATTGTACAGCGTTTTGAAGAATAGATCGTTAAAAAAAAAAACGCACTCGCGTTGAGTTATTACAGTGGGCTATGATGTATGAAGTTTGAGTTATTACAGTGGGCCGTGATGGCCAGGTAGAATGGAAGAGGTCAACTATTAGTCAAGTAAAGTTGAAGTTAACAACCATTGAAGTAAGGCCACATGGCGAAAAGAAGAGTCAGAAACTAAACACGGGGACGACATGGTGATGATGAATGGTGAGGTTACAACTCATACCCCTAGGCATCCGAAACTATGACCCAAAGAAGCAGCATTTTTCGCACTGTGGCAGTCTGATCCATTTCATGAAACTGGCTTGACCCCAGAGCTATACCAGTTAGGGAAAAAACACGCTGCCACGGCTAAGGATTGGATAATTTTGGAAAGCAAACGCACTAATCACTATGCCCTCATGGCTCCTACAACATGATACATTTCCTCACTTCTTCTTCTTCAGCTTTCCGAGCCATTGAGGTTCTTTGCTGCAAATACAATCCGTCTCCATTCGTCTCTCTGGTGGACCTTCTCTTTCCAGTCGTTGATTCCAAGTGCTTGTAGGTCTGTACATGTATTATCTCTTCACCGTCTTCTTGGTCTACCTCGGGGTCTACGGTAATTTATTTCCTGAGTGTAAGCGAGTTTTGTTTCCCTATTATCTTCCATTCTTTCTATATGCCCCAGCCATTGTAGTCTATTAGCCTTCATGATACCAGTGATTAGCGGGGACTTAAACAGATCATAAATGTCTTTGTTACTTCTTCTTTTCCACTCTCCACTTTGTGTATCCCTAATGGGTCCAAAGATGCGTCTTAAAATTTTGTTCTCAAAGGTTTGTAACAAGGCTTCGTCTCCTTTCGTTGTACTCCAGGTTTCAGAGCCATACAGCACAACTGGTCTGATCAGTGTTTTGTATATTGTGATTTTGGTGTTACAAGATAGCGCCTTTGATTTTAGTAGATGTTGTAGTGCATAGTATATCTTATTTCCAGAGTTGATTCTAGCTTGTATTTCTTCCCTTATGATGTTGGAGCAGTTGAAGATTGTACCCAGGTATTTGTATGTTTCCGTTCTTTTAATGGTCATATTATCTATTTGTATGTGGCCAGAGTTTTTAGCCATTCCGTCTCTTGAAATTACCATATATTCTGTCTTATCTTGGTTGATAACCAGCCCCATCTGTTGGGCTTTTTCCTTTAAGTGAGTCAATATTTCCAATGTCTTTTGTTCACTTTGCCCTATAATATCTATATCATCTGCATAACCAAGCAGCTTGGATGTTCCTCCAATATCACATTCCTCCTTTATCTTCCTTACAACTTTCTCTAGAGCCAGATTGAAGAGTAGCGGCGATAGTGCATCACCCTGTTTCAAGCCAGATGTTATTTGGAAGGGGTCTGATTTCCGATATCGAGGCTCATGTATTTGTTTCGTAACAAAGAAAGGTTTTTACAAAGGTGGGGATGTTAACCCACGCTTCAACCCTCAACCTGGAGGACCAGGGTGTTTCTCTTTGTCTGTTCTCTACCCTTTGACCTGTCCGGCTTGGGAGGCCCTGCTGGTAGCTACGCTACCGCCGGCATAGCTCTCAGGGTCATTGAGAAACTCAAGCTCCCCCACCACAAGGTGGAAACACCAAGGTGGAAAAACATTTCCTCACTTAGTTCTCAATAATAGTTATTTTGATTGCAGTTTTCCTCTCAATTACTAGTGTGTTGAGAAAAGTGCTACTTACACAAAGTATTAAAACGTGTCTCAATAAAACAATAAAACCAAGGTATCGGAACAATAGTTGTGAAAAAATTGTTAAAAGTACAATGAATACAAAAATATTTTCTTCAGTTATTAAAAACAAACAAAACATTACCTTTTCATTTTGAGAAGAACATGTATCCATCATTTTACTGCAAACTTTTCTTTCATGCTCATAATGTTTCTCTATGTTTGATACTCGGTCACGCAATGCCATGTGATGGATGCTAAATATTTAGATGTAAATGTATGAAAGACACAATAAGTGTGACAAGCACAAT
The DNA here is from genome assembly GCA_963921405.1 of Cepaea hortensis. Taxonomy (NCBI): domain Eukaryota; kingdom Metazoa; phylum Mollusca; class Gastropoda; order Stylommatophora; family Helicidae; genus Cepaea; species Cepaea hortensis. The sequence goes on from OY992885.1 coordinate 66,200,663, forward strand.
AGGAAATGTTCATGTTAAAAAAAAAGCATCACAAAATTACTCACATAGAAAACACTAACATAGTGATATGAAGTATAATAGACTGTGCTCACATTTGGTCTCAGTTGTATGAGAAAGCTAACTATAGTCTGTTTACTTTTGTCTGTCTCAATATAAAATTCCATATCTCAGTAACCAACTGAGGGAAAATGATGAGATTTAGCATATAACCTTATCATTTTGTCCACCCTATAAAAAGAATTTTGTTCTGGAGATTGTACAGCCGATTTCAAAGTTTGTTTATATGCGGTATATAATTTACGGGTCAGATGAAGTGCACATTGTTAAATGTATTATGTCTTCACACGAAAACATTAGAATTGAATAGTTAATTTTCTCGTGGAACACAGGATTGGCTTTATGACAAGAGCCTCACGTAGTGGAACGGGGCTTTACTGTAAAAGAAGTTTGTTAGCGAGAAATCATTAGTTTTTCACTAAAACATCAAAGAAATCTCGCTGCTTTCCATGATTTAAGTTGCATTTTGACCTATCAGAGACATATTCCTTGGGTGGGGGTAAATATAAGACAGCAGGAAAAATTTCATAATGATGCAACAGACAGTTTTCACAATAATTGAACGTAAATGAAGGCATTCATTTCTGACAGACTATAGTTCCCTTCCTTCCTGTCGTTAATAACAGTAACTGGAAGACTAAAAATGTCCTCATTCACATGTGCATCTCATTAGTACAATAGTAATCTCATCTCAGCAGAGACCACACATATATAACTATGTGCATGTGTTGTATCTGGGTGTATATGTGCAGAGAGGAAGAGGACAGGCTCTTGTCAAAAATTAAGTATTCTCAAGACATGCCATCTCCCTTTAAGTTACATAAAACTTAATTATATCTTTGCTTTGACAGCCAGTAAATCAATATGCAGCCTACCAGTTAATCTAAATGTTGAACAGTTAATACGAATGCTGAACAGTTAATCTGAATGTTGAACAAGCTCCCGGACTTATGAGTGATTTCTACAAAGATAAGGATATCTTTAGCTGTAGTAATTTTAGTTTTAACTCAAAACAACATTCTTCCATGAATAGCAATGTGAATTCAGGACATAAGAACATATGTTTGAAACATCACTAAACATTAACATGGTACCATCAGTATCTGGTGCTTTTTTAATGTGTCAGAATCTGTTTCAAATTCACAAGGAAAGCAAAGTTAAGATTATTGAAAGCAGAGAAGAATGAAATGAAGCAAATGCTGGTGCAATTAATACATGTCCTGGAGTCCTGCTTCACATTATCAGCTGCAAGTGTTTGCAATGGGTGCTGACAAAATGTCTTGAGGTACACACACTCACATACACACATTGGCACCTTGCCGTCTTGACAGACGATAGTTTGTGCTTTAAAAAGGCATAATAACTTTTAACTATGGCGGTAGCGAGTGTGACTGATAAGGCCAATTTGCGCTGTAAATGTCCGTTCACAGTGGGTGCATGTGAACACGTGGTCATTTCCACCATCATGCACCATCTTACGTCTCAAACGCTTGGTGTGTGACTTTTCTGCAATAATTTTCTCCTTTGACTTTATTCCATTTCTGATATTTGCCCTCCATGCAACACGTTCAGCGGCGACTTGCTCCCAATGTGCATTATCAATGCCTGTATCAATCATGTCCCGCTTACACACATCTTTGTATCGTAGTAGAGGCCGACCCTGAGATCTCTTACCCATCTGTAATTCACCAAAAAAGATATCCTTTGGTATTCTACCATCATCCATCCGCCTAAGATGTCCTATCCATCTAAGTCTACGAAGACTGAGCATGGAATAAACTGTCACACAACCTGATCTTTCCAATACTTCAGTATTTGTGATTTTGTCTTGCCACTTAATACCAAGAATTCTTCGCAGACACCGCATATGAAAGCTGTTTAAATTGTTCTCTTGGCTTGAGTAAGTTGTCCAGGTTTCACTGCCATAGAGAAGAGTACTAAGGACACAGGCTTGATAGACAAGGACTTTTGTTTTGGCAGTAAGCTTCCTGTTCTCCCAGACTCTTTTTCTTAACCTGTTCATTGTTGTTGCTGCCTTACCAATCCGGATGTTGATTTCCTGATCTAGGGATAATTTGCTATTTACCACCGATCCTAGATATGTAAAATGGTCTACTATCTCTAGTTCGGCGTCGTCAATAAAGATTGATGGTACCCCATGTGCACCTTGTGACATAATCTGTGTCTTCTTTTTGCTAATTGTTAAACCAAATTCAGAACAAGCATTGGAGAATGCAGATAGTAGACATTGCAATTCTTCCTCAGAGTGGGTCGTAACTGCAGCATCATCTGCAAAAAGCAACTCTCTGATCAGTACCCTCCTAATTTTGGTCTTAGCCTTCAATCTCTGAGCATTGTAGAGGCCGCCATCTGAGCGTGAGTGAATGTATATACCACCATCCTGATCACGAAATGCATATTTCAGTAGAAGTGAAAAGTATATTCCAAAGAGGGTGGGAGCTAGTACACAACCTTGCTTAACTCCACTCTTGATTTCAAATTCTTCAGAAGTTGCACCATCAAACTTGATTATACCCTTCATGCCTGTGTGGAACGATTCCACAATGGACAGAAGAGTTGGTGGGCAGCCAATCTTCTTTAGTGCCTTGAACAGACCCTCACGACTGACCAAATCAAATGCCTTTGTGAGGTCGATGAAGGCAATAAACAGTGGTTGATTCTGTTCACGGCATTTTTCTTGCATTTGTCGCAATGAGAATATCATATCAGTGGTATACCGGTTCTGTCGAAAGCCACACTGTGATTCAGGGTAGACTTGATCTCCTAGGACTTGAAGTCTGCGCAGAACAATTCTGGCAAATACTTTTCCAACAATACACAGAAGTGAGATACCCCTATAGCTGTTGCAGTCGCTCCGATCGCCCTTGTTCTTGTACAGTGTTATGATGCTTGAATCTTTGAAATCCTGTGGGACTTGTCCTTCACGCCAGCATAGCTCTATTAGCTGGTGGATCTGTATAGTGAGTGTGTCTTGCCCACTCCTGATAACCTCTATTGGAATCCCATCCTTACCTGGAGCCTTGCCAGATGCAAGTTCATTTATAGCACACTTAACTTCTGTTATGGTGGGAAGTGTGTCCAGGTGGTCAAGAGTTGGTAGAGCCTCTATGGCGTTGAGGGCATTATCCGCTAGTTTGGTCTCACTTGAGTAAAGCTCCAAATAGTGCTCTACCCATCTGTCCATCTGCTGTTTCTTATCAGTGATGACTTCTCCAGTCAAGGTTTTCAATGGTGCACTTCTTTTGATCACTGGACCACAGGCTTTCTTTATTCCTTCATACATGCTTCTTATGTCTCCCTTATCACTTGCGATTTGAATGGACTCACATAACTTGATCCAATAATCATTTGCACACTGCCTGGCAGCCTTTTGCACATCCTTCCTAGCTTGCCTTAGCTCACTCAGAGTGTTACGCGTTGGTATTTCCTTGTTTCTTAAGAGAGCTTTCTTCTTCTTATCAATCAAGGGCTGCAGAGTCTCGCTGTTGGCCGCAAACCAGTCCTGCCTCTTATGATCCACAGTGCCGTAAACCTTTACGGCAGTTTTACAAAGAGTTTCCTTAAGTTTATTCCATTTATCATTTACTGTACAATTTTCTGGTGTATCAGTGAAAGCGTCTTCAAGTTGCTGTTGAAACTGAAAGCACTTTTCAGGATCATGAGTGTTAATAATATTAATCCTGGGGCTAGATTTGTGTTTAGCTGTGTAGATTCTCTTTGGTCTCAGTCTAACCCTTGCAACAACCAAAGCATGATCCGTATCACAGTCAGCACTGTGGTAACTACGAGTCAATGATATATGGTTCAGATGTTGTCTCCGTGTGATGATGAAGTCCAGCTGGTGCCAATGGCCGGATCTTGGATGTTTCCATGTGACCTTATGCATCTCTTTTGTTTTAAAAAAAGAGTTTGTAATACATAGGTCATTACTGGTGCAATGCTCCAGCAGCCTTTGCCCATTTTCATTCATGCGACCGATGTTGTATTTTCCAAGGCACACTGGCCATGAACTCGAGTCCTTGCCCACACGAGCATTGAAATCACCGAGCATATAAATGTAGTCGGATTTTGGAACTGCCTTGATCACAGAGTCTAACTCCTCATAGAACAAATCCTTCACATCATCAGAGGAATCGAGTGTCGGTGCATATGCAGTAATAATGGTGGCAAACCCACAAGAGGTTGCCAAGCGCAGGGATAATAGTCTTTCATTTCCTCCTGCTGGAATTTCAATCATTCCCAGTAGCGAATTCTTCACTGCAAAGCCCACACCGTGTTGCCTTTTTTCTGCCTGCCCTTTACCCTTCCAGAAAAAGGTGTAGTTGTTTTCCCTGAGTGACCCTTCCTCAGCGAGGCGAGTCTCCTGCAGGCCAGCAATATCAATGTTAAGACGATTGAGTTCGGCATCAATCACAGCCGTTTTTCTCACATCGTCAATATTGGTCAAGTCAGTGGAAAATCCTGGACACATGGTTCTCACATTCCAGGTTGCAAGCCGTAGCTTGAGGTTTCTATTTATATTTTTGTTTGTACCTGGTGCATTGGTTTTACAGCCTGCGATTCAGATTTTGTCCTAGCCCCAAGCACCCATTGAAGCAGGCAGGCTGTGGCGGATCAGCACCCAATTGGCTGGGGGCTGCCCAGCTTGAGGCGGGCGGTAGCTGATCAGTGACACCTATAGGTGTCTCCCACCGTCAGAGGCAACGTGTGGCGCCCCATGTCTACGCCAACTGACAAGGACTTATAACCCGTAACAGTTGCCTCTCGCTTTGATTCCGAGACCAGTTAAGACCAGGGATGGAGTTATTGCCTCTCCATAGCACAAAGCCTGGGCTAAAATATAGAGATCATGTGTTGCCCATGCAGCATGATCCCTCTCTCGGCTTGCCTAGTTAACTCCAGAGGAAAGGTAACACCCCTACATCTGGAACAAGACAAGCTGCAGAAGCTGCCGGATCAGCAAAGCAATGCTCTAACTGTCCGCCTGTCGGAGCTTCGATCCTAGACCAGTCGCCAACCAAGGCTTAGGGCCTGGTCTGCCCTGCCATGACAATTTTGTCTTTAGCTTGCATTTCCTCGCACCAGGGTAAGGCTTGTACCCTCCCAATTGCGCTCTTCCGCCCGAAGCCGTTGGCACAATGTGGGGTGTCGGGTTTGGTAAGCGCCGCCCAACGTTCGGCGCTAACATAAACCAGGTAGTACCGTCTACTGTTATACGGTAGCTCAGTCATATCTGACTAAGACCTGACTGACCAGACTACACACACTCAACCAAGGTAATAAATAAAATGAAATTCTAGAAGTGGAGAATCAGCTTTACAAGAACACAATCACAAATAACCAAGAATGTGTCAGTAACAAGACTTCATAAACAAAACAGACATAGGCAAAAAGAAAACCAACGTAACTACATTAACCACTTATAAAATGAAAACATGCTCAATTAAAAGTGAAAATTATGGCATGAATGAAAAAAAGAGGACTATTTTTAATTAAGTGAAGAAGAAGCACAGACAATAGTTTTTTAAGAAAACAAAAGGAAAAAAGTAAAGGTCCCTTTCATATGCCTAAGGTGCGGTGGGCATATGGGGCTAGACCCATAGTTTTATAGACCCCCCCCCCCCCCCCTCAATGCATGTATACGGTGGTCTTTTGGAACTAGTCTATTTGAAAGTTCCACAAAGAAAGTATTCAGGCCATCTGTTCAATTTGATCGTTACTGTTAGCGAGACCTTTCTCATTACTATTTTTGACCAATCTACTTGGTTTAATATTTTTCCTATTTTACCTGTGGTGTTGTAAAGGTGCATGAAGTTGTCTTTCACTGCTGCTATTTCTGCCTCTTCTGCTAAGCCAGATAAAATACTGTCTTTCATCAACACTTGAATGCTTTCTAACTTCTATATCAGTTTTTGGGTAATTTTCTTCAGCCCTAACTTTAGTAGCTCATGTTTTTGGTATTGCTTAAAGCCATGTTGTTAAATTTGTACCTTCTCCTATTTTATTCAGGATTACAGGCATTATTTATGCCTTATGTTTTAATTCAATTTTCCAAGGGCTTTTTTCTATACATTTATTCTAAAGCTGCCAGCAGTCTCCCATTCTGACCTCGCCTACTAGCTGTTGTAGCAGACTGTGACCATAGTTTGTTCCCTAGCTTCTTCTATTCTAAGATATGCTACATTGTATTGATTTTCAGGTTTAAAAGATGTTACGCATCTCTTGAGTTGAAATATTATTTTGCTTATCAGCACACGGTGATTTGATTCTACACCTGCACCTCTGAAATAATTTTTTAATACAGATAAGATAAATTTTATTTTCTAAATTCTGGTCATATGAATCCCATAATTCTTTATATATTCATTTATCTAGACAAACACTTCCTACTACAACATACTGAATCACTGTTCAAATATTTTTCAATAATTTTCCATTTTCATTTATTACAAGTTTGTTGTTTCCCCACGATCTCTTTATAACCAATGTTACTTCACCCATATATTGGCATTCAGGTGACTCATAAAAATTTTTCTTCTTCTTTCTTTCGATTGAAATATGTCTATAACTGTAATGTTGTCTCTTGTATGAATTTAACTCTTTTTTAATTCAATTAGCGGTCCATAGAGTTCCCCAGATGGTTTGCCTAGATATGTTTATTTTGGGCAGTCTGGAGTATGTGCTCTGCTGTCTGCGACGCCAATCCACAATTCTTCTTCTTCTTCTTCAGCGTTCCGAGCCATTGAGGTTCTTTGCTGCAAATACAATCCGTCTCCATTCGTCTCTCTGGTGGACCTTCTCTTGCCAGTCGTTGATTCCAAGTGCTTGTAGGTCTGTACATCCACAATTGCACATGGCTAATTCACCAATCTTGAATTTTGTATACATGTGGTTGTGTAATCTATTGTGTCCTGTTCTGAGGTGCAGAATAATGACTTGTTCTGGTGTGTCCATAATGTGATACATCTTGAGCAGGTTTTGGTGGCTTTCTGACTGATCTGATCATTCTTTTCTTATGGTGGTATGTAACGGGAACACCAGGCTGTTCTTCTTTTGCTCCTTCGTTAGCCAGTTGATCAGCTTCTGTCGTTTCCGGGTACTCCACAGTGGGATGGTATCCACTGTAAGGTGACCTTATGCTGACTGCTAAGTTCAGAAAGTAGTGTGCTTAGTACTCGCAATTTACCAGACAGGAGCGCCTCGAGTACGGATTTTGCATCTGTCAATAGCACCACAGGTTATGTACCATGGCTGGTATTTAGTAATTTCTCTGTTGCTATCTTGATTGCCTCATAGTTATGGCAGTACTTTCATGTTGGTACTATGAGACTGGAGGTGGAGGAAGTAACAGAGGCATTCCGGTGGCTAGAGGAGACTACTGCAACACACATTGTATTCATTACAGATTCAAAGAGTATGGTTAGCAAGGTGGAGAAAGGAATGGTTCGTGTGGAATGGCTCTCGTTGCTTCAGAGGTCACAGATCGTAAGAATTGTATGGATAATTTGCCCTGGCCATGCGGTTGTACGAGGGAATGGACAGGCTGATAGGCTAGCAGGGAAGGCACCTCTTGGTGGCATTTTGCCTATAGACAGGGGGGAGATGGTCGTGCGCTTGTGGGACCAGGTGGAGAAGGCGGAGGAACAGATTGAGAACCCATATGTGGAAAGAATGAGATTGCGGGGGATCGGCAGGGGTTCTGGAAGAATCTCAAAACTGAGAGGGAAGACCAGGAGAACTTTTAATCAGATAGCGGTGGGAACGATTAGTAGTGTGACTCTTCGCTGGCTGTTGAACGAGGGGACGGAGCACGTATGGGAATGTCCTGAGTGCAGTGATGTCGGAACTAAACTCAACTCAACTATGGCCGTGTCCCTAGTATTATTTGGGTATTCTATGTACACTCCCACTCCTCCATTTCGAATAGCATTGTGTGCTGACTCATCTGTGTAAACTCAGATCCAGAGGTCCACTCTGTATTCTTCATCAAGGAAGCTGAGTGTACACTGTTCTGTTCTTCCTTGTCAAATATTCCTCTCTTTTTTCTGGATTTGTAGTGACAGTCTATGTTAATTTTTCCATGGAGTTCGCTCTGGAATAGTTTTCAGGGGGATACCATCTGTGGGCAGATCAGTGGTTTCTCTGCAGAGTTGTTTGGCCCAATGGATAAATCTACTTCTTTTCAACCGCCCCATAGCTAAGTTTTTGAATCTGTTCTTCATAGGATAGCCTGGCAAGCTGAGGAACATTTCTGCTTGTATTAGCATTTTCATATCTCTGCGCTCTCTCAGTGCTTGTGTCTGTCTTCCCCATCTCCGCTATAGGGGTTGATCTCATCCCTCCTGTGGTAACTCTTAAGTGCTTGACTTTGCACCTTGTCCAGCTCTTGTAGTGTGGTTTTTGATGCAGAACACCACGCAGCTGACCCGTATTCCAGGTGTGGTCATATGCTCTGTTGATAAACTTTGCTAAGTATTTTCCCACTGGCTCCCCATGTGGTTCCACTTAGTTTTCTCAGGATGGCTGTTTTCTTTCTGGCCATTGCTACTGCTTTGTTGATGTACTTTCTCCATGTCAGCCTGTCATCAAATGTTACTCCAAGGTATGTTGGTTCTTTATCTTCTCTTAGGGGTATTCCATTTATCTGGATGATCCCTGCCTTTTGTTTTGGAGAGAGGGTAGAGTGGTGCTGCACTTGTCAGTGTTTATGCTGACACACCATCTATTTGTTCATGCAATAAATGCATCTTCAGCTCTCTGTAGCAATCTGGTGGCCACTGATGCATGTTCATTTGTGCTCCATAGAACCTGGTCATCGGCGTATATTGCCGCTTTAATTCCATGTGGTAGATTAGCAACAAGATCATTGATGAAGATTGAAAAATGTGTGGGAGATAAGACTCCGCCCTGGGGAACACCGTGACACAGTAGTACTTTCTTGCTCTTGAGTCCGTCTATCTATATTCGGGCTCTTCTGTTGTGCAAGCATGCTTTCGCCCATTTATACATTCTTCCATTGACTACAGTTTCTCAATCAGACCTTCTTTCCAGACTTTCTCAAAGGCTTTCTTCAGATCTATCCATGCCGCAAGCACCAGCTTCTTCTCTTGAAATGCATCCTCAATTTCTTGAGAGACGTAGGTTGTCTGATCTTCAGTAGAATAGCACTGTCTAAAGCCAGCCTGCTGTGGCACAAGGATGTTTTCACTTTCAATGTACCACTGCAATCTGTGATTAATAATGCGCTTTATTGTTTTGCAGAGACAGCTGGTGAGGCTAATTGGTCTGTAGCTGGAGGCAATGGAACTATCTTTCCCTGATTTTAGGAGGGGTATAATGATTGCTTCTCTCCAGGCTTGTGGAACACTGCCTAAGGTCCAGCTGTTATTGAAGATCTGCAACAACTTTGCTTTGGCCTCTGTTCCTAGGTTCCTGATTATTTCATTGGAAATACCATCAGCTCCTGGTGACTTTCTCATTTTCAGTTTTGATATGGCTAGCTCCAGTTCGCTGATTGTGATAGGTGCCTCCAGAACCTCACGTACTATTTCATTCTGTCCTGTATATTGCCAATTCTCTCGAATCTCTTGTTTCTCTGGACTTCGATATTGTAATCTTGTGCAAATGAGTATACAAAATGGTCAGCTGCTTGCTTTCCTGTTAAGATGTTTCCGTCTTTATGTAGTGCAATTTTTGAGTTTCTCCCTGTGCCCTCATCGTTAAGGTGTTTTGATTGATTGATTGGTTTAGGAACAGAATCACAGCATTCGGCGCATTCCCATAAGCCAGCCTCAGCATTCCCAACCCCACCCTCAGCAACCAGCGAAGAGTTCCAACACTAATAGTACCAGTAGCAATCTGATTATATGTCCGTCTCGCCTTTCCTATGAGTGTCGAGCTTTGGCCAGATCCCCTCGTTACCCCTTGCTGACCCTTTCGAGGCATAGGGTCCGGCACTGCACTTGCCGGGGGTCCAAAGCAGGGCGTGCACCATTAACATTCAGCAGTAGTCGACATATTTCATGTGTAATTGTGTGGCATCCTGATATCTGTGGTGCGCCTGCTGGCTGGTTGCCTCTGTCTTCAGCACCTTTCCTATACTAGAGCAGACTGGTTTTACTCAAGCTTAGATGTGTAGGCACACACATACGTGTCTGTGCATGCATGTACATGCATACACATCTAGAGCATTCTGGTTATGTTTTGGCACCAGAGACTCGCCGCCACCCCTTCTCCTGTTAGTTAAAACCGGACTTTTGATGTAGTGGTGGTGAATGCACGAGCCATGGGGTATTAATGCAAGATTAGGCACTCACCCCAACTCTACGCCCCCGGCTACATAACAGCAACATTTGGAGCCCATAAAAATTCAGACTGCCATTTTTGAGAATACATATGGTACTTTTAAGTGTTATGTAAAAGTGTCTCCATTACTGATTCATCATGATTATTTATTGGTGTGTAACACTGAATCACATTCATGTTTACTTTCCTATTTATTGTTCCAAATGTTGCTGGTAGTATTCTAGAACTCACAGCTTCTCACTTATTAGTGTTTTTACTGCCTCTTAAGATAGGGTCACTCATTTACTCTGATGGGCATTTCCCTCTGTATGGTCCGGAAAAAAAACACTCTTGTTTCACCTGTTTAGAAGCTTTTTGCCTACTACATTAAATCTTATTTGGTACATTCTAGGTGCCAATTTTAGAGATTGTTCTTGATGAAGGGAGGTTAAGTCAGCAAACTTGACTAATTACGGCATTCTCCACATCATTTCTTGATGAAGGGAGGTTACGTCAGCAAACCTGACTAATTACGGCATTCTCCACATCATATCATACTTCTTCTAGGAAATGAGTCTCCTTTCATCCTGATTGGCTGTTACGTTTTTTCTTTAGACTTGTTTGTGGTTGCTTGGATACTGAGGCAGAAAGTCTCTATGGGATGGGGTAGCCAACCCTCCTTAGTTACTTCTTACGATAGTGTTACTATTCTTTGCTTCCAGTAAGGGGCCGATAACACATAGGTGATCAGATCACTATATGCACTATGTCAGAAAGGCAAAAGAATGCAAATTCTATCTCACAGCAGCATATCTGACAATGAAAGGGTTAACAAATTTATGAAAGATGTCCTCGGCCTGAGACAGACAGAACCTAAAATAGAGTCAAAAGGTTTGTAACAAGAGTTGAGTTGAGACAAGAAGCGACATGACAGCACTCTATACATTCCCATATGTTCTCGGTCCTCATCTGCAACAGCCACCGAGTCCCAATACTAATGGTATCAGTAGAAGTCTGATTATGTGTCTGCCAAGCCTTTCCTTGGAGTTTTGAGTGACAGCCAGAGCCTATGGTCACTCCCTGCAACACAATTCTGTCCATGCTGTAATAATCTATCTGTTTTTCTGCACTATACACATGATTCCCAAGGGCCCCAACCACATCTGTCTTCAATACCCCACCATGTGATGCGGACCCAGCCAATCTGTCCGTCTGCTTGTTTCCCAGTATGTTCTGATGAAAATATCCAACAGATGTTCTCTATTTTTGAATGTTGGATGTGAACCTGCCACTCTGCTCAAAGCACGCCTGTCTTCACCTTTCTCATCACACTTTGTGAGTCCATTACAATCACAACATGCATGTGCTGTTTGTCCTCCAGCCAACAGAACGCCGCAGTGACTGACTCCACCTTCATTCTCAGATTATACATTGTGGTATCATATACCAGGTTCACCCGGGAAGGCTAACCCTGTCAACAAACGCCCGCAGAAGTCGGATGTGCCGGCCTAAGAGTGCAAATAAAATTGGCACTACGCAATTACGTCTGAAAAAACACTCCGGATGAACGCAGAAGAAGAAGACATACCAAGTTCTCTTGCACCAAACACCATCCACCAACCTTTGCCACAAATACTCAGGCACTTCTTTTACCTTTTAGTACAGAGCCATCTGTGTAGATGATTACAACTGCTGCACCTCCCATTCAGTGCAGCATGCCGGCCAATCCTTGCATGCCTGATACAATGTTTTTATGACCCTGCATACCTCTGACTTTTCCACTGGCATTCTGACCCACTCCTGCTAGCATCGCTCAACTGGACGGAGATTGCGAGCATCATAGAGCTAAGATGATGTGGCTCTCTAGAATTGGGTGGAGAAAGCAATTGAACAGAAAATCCATATATGGAAAGTGGATCAAACGGGAGTGAGTATAAAGCAGAAAGGGAGAAAAAGAAGAAATAGAGCATTTGTGGGAATATCCTGAATGCAGTGATTCTGATTCTTAAATTAAGTATTAAGAATACCCATTACACCTCAAGGCATGGAAACAGTTTCTTTACTGTTTACTTAACTTTTTACCTAAGTTTATTCCGACGAGCCATTAAGACATTCTTCTCGGCCTTGCATTTTGCCAGCAAGTCTTCCAGGTACTTCAGATCAGACCTTTTTAAAGAGAAAGTGTTTAATGCTATATATGTGTAGCATGCTAAGGGCATAGAATGATTAACTAAGTTAAATCTAAATATACATTGTACATATATTTGATTTTATAAGAATACTAACTGACCCAGCCCGGCTTCGCCCAGCCCCTGCCGGGGATCTATCTATCTATCTGTCTATCTATCTATCTATCTGTCTGTCTGCCAGCCTACCTACATCTGTCTATCTATCTGTTTGTCTGTCTATCTACTTATCTATCTACCTACCTACCTACCTACCTATCTATCAATCTATCTATCTACCTAACTACCTATCTATCAATCCATCTATCAGTCTATCTATCTATATCCTAGATGGTATCAGTAATAGAATTCTTCGGTGTGGTGCACCAATTATTAGTGAGTCCTTAACGTTCATATATAATCAGTGCCTGTCCAAAAACTACTTTCCTTCTGCCTTTAAAGTTGCTAAAGTTTATCTTCTACTTAAAAATGGCTCAACTGATAATAGCGTCTTGGGTAATTATAGACCTATTTCCTTACTATCCTCGCTATCAAAGCCATTAGAAAAACACATACATAAAATAACACTACATCATTTAATTAACGATCTAATAATTGAAAGTCAATCTGGGTTTCGACCTAAATATTCTTGCCCTAGTGCCCTTAAATAGTGCCGAACGTTGGGCGGCGCTTACCAAACCCGACACCCCACATTGTGCCAACGGCTTCGGGCGGAAGAGCGCAATTGGGAGGGTACAAGCCTTACCCTGGTGCGAGGAAATGCAAGCTAAAGACAAAATTGTCATGGCAGGGCAGACCAGGCCCTAAGCCTTGGTTGGCGACTGGTCTAGGATCGAAGCTCCGACAGGCGGACAGTTAGAGCATTGCTTTGCTGATCCGGCAGCTTCTGCAGCTTGTCTTGTTCCAGATGTAGGGGTGTTACCTTTCCTCTGGAGTGAACTAGGCAGGCCGAGAGAGGGATCATGCTGCATGGGCAACACATGATCTCTATATTTTAGCCCAGGCTTTGTGCTATGGAGAGGCAATAACTCCATCCCTGGTCTTAACTGGTCTCGGAATCAAAGCGAGAGGCAACTGTTACGGGTTATAAGTCCTTGTCAGTTGGCGTAGACATGGGGCGCCACGCGTTGCCTCTGACGGTGGGAGACACCTATAGGTGTCACTGATCAGCTACCGCCCGCCTCAAGCTGGGCAGCCCCCAGCCAATTGGGTGCTGATCCGCCACAGCCTGCCTGCTTCAATGGGTGCTTGGGGCTAGGACAAAATCTGAATCGCAGGCTGTAAAACCAATGCACCAGGTACATACAAAAATAAAAATAGAAACCTCAAGCTACGGCTTGCAACCTGGAACGTGAGAACCATGTGTCCAGGAATTTCCACTGACTTGACCAATATTGACGATGTGAGAAAAACGGCTGTGATTGATGCCGAACTCAATCGTCTTAACATTGATATTGCTGGCCTGCAGGAGACTCCCCTCGCTGAGGAAGGGTCACCCAGGGAAAACAACTACACCTTTTTCTGGAAGGGTAGAGGGCAGGCAGAAAAAAGGCAACACGGTTTGGGCTTTGCAGTGAAGAATTCGCTACTGGGAATGATTGAAATTCCAGCAGGAGGAAATGAAAGACTATTGTCCCTGCGCTTGGCAACCTCTTGTGGGTTTGCCACCATTATTACTGCATATGCACCGACACTCGATTCCTCTGATGATGTGAAGGATTTGTTCTATGACTCCATGATCAAGGCAGTTCCAAAATCTGACTACATTTATATGCTCAGTGATTTCAATGCTCGTGTGGGCAAGGACTCGAGTTCATGGCCAGTGTGCCTTGGAAAATACAACATCGGTCGCATGAATGAAAATGGGCAAAGGCTGCTGGAGCATTGCACCAGTAATGACCTATGTATTACAAACTCTTTTTTTAAAACAAAAGAGATGCATAAGGTCACATGGAAACATCCAAGATCCGGCCATTGGCACCAGCTGGACTTCATCATCACACGGAGACAACATCTGAACCATATATCATTGACTCGAAGTTACCACAGTGCTGACTGTGATACGGATCATTCTTTGGTTGTTGCAAGGGTTAGACTGAGACCAAAGAGAATCTACACAGCTAAACACAAATCTAGCCCCAGGATTAATATTATTAACACTCATGATCCTGAAAAGTGCTTTCAGTTTCAACAGCAACTTGAAGACGCTTTCACTGATACACCAGAAAATTGTACAGTAAATGAAAAGTGGGATCAAATTAAGGAAACTCTTTATAAAACTGCCGTAGGGGTTTACGGCACTGTGGATCATAAGAGGCAGGACTGGTTTGCGGCCAACAGCGAGACTCTGCAGCCCTTGATTGATAAGAAGAAGAAAGCTCTCTTAAGAAACAAGGAAAGACCAACGCGTAACACTCTGAGTGAGCTAAGTCAAGCTAGGAAGGATGTGCAAAAGGCTGCTAGGCAGTGTGCAAATGATTATTGGATCAAGTTATGTGAGTCCATTCAAATCGCAAGTGATAAGGGAGACATAAGAAGCATGTATGAAGGAATAAAGAAAGCCTGTGGTCCAGTGATCAAAAGAAGTGCACCATTGAAAACCTTGACTGGAGAAATCATCACTGACAAGAAACAGCAGATGGACAGATGGGTAGAGCACTATTTGGAGCTTTACTCAAGTGAGACCAAACTAGCAGATGATGCCCTCAACGCCATAGAGGCTCTACCAACTCTTGACCACCTGGACACACTTCCCACCATAACAGAAGTTAAGTGTGCTATAAATGAACTTGCATCTGGCAAGGCTCCAGGTAAGGATGGGATTCCAATAGAGGTTATCAGGAGTGGGCAAGACACACTCACTATACAGATCCACCAGCTAATAGAGCTATGCTGGCGTGAAGGACAAGTCCCACAGGATTTCAAAGATTCAAGCATCATAACACTGTACAAGAACAAGGGCGATCGGAGTGACCGCAACAACTATAGGGGTATCTCACTTCTGTGTATTGTTGGAAAAGTATTTGCCAGAATTGTTCTGCGCAGACTTCAAGTCCTAGGAGATCAAGTCTACCCCGAATCACAGTGTGGCTTTCGACAGAACCGGTCTACCACTGATATGATATTCTCATTGCGACAAATGCAAGAAAAATGCCGTGAACAGAATCAACCACTGTTTATTGCCTTCATCGACCTCACAAAGGCATTTGATTTGGTCAGTCGTGAGGGTCTGTTCAAGGCACTAAAGAAGATTGGCTGCCCACCAACTCTTCTGTCCATTGTGGAATCGTTCCACACAGGCATGAAGGGTATAATCAAGTTTGATGGTGCAACTTCTGAAGAATTTGAAATCAAGAGTGGAGTTAAGCAAGGTTGTGTACTAGCTCCCACCCTCTTTGGAATATACTTTTCACTTCTACTGAAATATGCATTTCGTGATCAGGATGGTGGTATATACATTCACTCACGCTCAGATGGTGGCCTCTACAATGCTCAGAGATTGAAGGCTAAGACCAAAATTAGGAGGGTACTGATCAGAGAGTTGCTTTTTGCAGATGATGCTGCAGTTACGACCCACTCTGAGGAAGAATTGCAATGTCTACTATCTGCATTCTCCAATGCTTGTTCTGAATTTGGTTTAACAATTAGCAAAAAGAAGACACAGATTATGTCACAAGGTGCACATGGGGTACCATTAATCTTTATTGACGACGCCGAACTAGAGATAGTAGACCATTTTACATATCTACGATCAGTGGTAAATAGCAAATTATCCCTAGATCAGGAAATCAACATCCGGATTGGTAAGGCAGCAACAACAATGAACAGGTTAAGAAAAAGAGTCTGGGAGAACAGGAAGCTTACTGCCAAAACAAAAGTCCTTGTCTATCAAGCCTGTGTCCTTAGTACTCTTCTCTATGGCAGTGAAACCTGGACAACTTACTCACACCAAGAGAACAATTTAAACAGCTTTCATATGCGGTGTCTGTGAAGAATTCTTGGTATTAAGTTGCAAGACAAAATCACAAATACTGAAGTATTGGAAAGATCAGGTTGTGTGACAGTTTATTCCATGCTCAGTCTTCGTAGACTTAGATGGATAGGACATCTTAGGAGGATGGATGATGGTAGAATACCAAAGGATATCTTTTTTGGTGAATTACAGATGGGTAAGAGATCTCAGGGTCGGCCTCTACTACGATACAAAGATGTGTGTAAGCGGGACATGATTGATACAGGCATTGATAATGCACATTGGGAGCAAGTCGCCGCTGAACGTGTTGCATGGAGGGCAAATATCAGAAATGGAATAAAGTCAAAGGAGAAAATTATTGCAGAAAAGTCACACACCAAGCGTTTGAGACGTAAGATGGTGCATGATGGTGGAAATGACCACGTGTTCACATGCACCCACTGTGAACGGACATTTACAGCGCAAATTGGCCTTATCAGTCACACTCGCTACCGCCATAGTTAAAAGTTATTATGCCTTTTTAAAGCACAAACTATCGTCTGTCAAGACGGCAAGGTGCCAATGGAGTGCCCTTACAAAAATGACCAATAACTGGCATCTTTGTATCAACAATGGCAACATTTGTTGAGCAGTATTTGTAGACTTTAAAAAAGCCTTTGATATGGTAGATCATGATATTTTAATTAGAAAATTAAAACAAATGAAGACTAGCACCAATATGGTGAACCTAATTACGTCATTTTTATCTGACAGACAACAAGTAGTGTCCTTCAATAACTGCCTATCAAGACCCACACAACTTAATATTGGTGTGCCTCAGGGCTCAATACTAGGCCCGCTGCTTTTTGCAGTTTATATTAACGATCTTCCTTTATACCTCAATACTTTGTGTGACCTATTTGCGGACAACTGCACTTTATACACTAGTCAAGAGAGCCTTAGTGACTTAGAGAGCTCTTTACAAAACGAACTTGATAACCTTAGTAGATGGAGCAATGAAAATCGCATGTTAATTAACATCGACAAAACCAAATCCATGCTAATAATGACCAGACAAAAACTACAGACCCTAGCCATAACTGGGACACCGCCCAAGCTCCATGTTGACACGTTACCTATAATTAATGTAAATGAACATAAAACATTAGGTCTTTTAATTGACAGACATTTAAACTGGAGCTTTCATGTTCACGTCCTTACCAAGAGAATAGCACAAAAAGTTTACTAACTTGCTAAAATTCAGCACTTTTTGGATGAAAGCACACGAAAAATATTCTATGCATCCAATATCCAATCACCTCTCGATTATTGTTCCACAGTCTGGGATGGTTGCCCTAAATCTAATATGAAATGACTGTGTTCGCTTCAAAACTGCGCTATACGTCTAGTCTCTAGCATAAAGCACGTTGAAAGTAATAAATTATACAGCCATCTAAGACTTCTACCACTTCAAAAGCGCTTCCTTTTAACAAAGCCAAATTAGTGAACAAAATTATAACTGAAAATACCCCAGAGTATCTTCTACCGTTAATTCAATCTAATGCAATGAACAGTAAGAGCTTAAATTTATTACAGGTTCCGAAGCCTAGATTGGTCTTATACAAAACTTGTTTCACGTATTCTGGTGCTCACTTGTGGAATAGCCTTCCACCAGATCTGAAAACTCCAATGAGTCCCTACACATTCAACCGAAAACTCTTTCAATACTTACTTCATACCGACTATATGCCTCCATAATTCACCTACTTGTATCATTTTTTTCACTATCATTCTTCACTGTGTGTGTGTGAGCGAGAGAGTGAGTGAGAAAGAGTGTAAGTGGGAGAATTAGTATGAGAGTGATTTAGTGTGGTTTAGAGAGTGAATGAGTGAGTATGAGTGGGAGAGAGAGAGTAAGAGAGTGAGTGTAAGTGGGAGAGTGAGAGTGAATATGTGTGTGTGTAAGTGAGGGCGAGTGTGAGAGTGAGTGCGTATAAGCATGAGAGAGAGTGAATGGGAGAGAGGGAGAGAATGGGACAATGAGAGAGTTAGTGTGCCAATGTGCGTGAAAGAAAAATAGAGAGAGAGAGAGAGAGAGAGCGAGCGAGCGAGAGAGAGAGAGAGAGAGAGAGAGAGAGAGAGAGAGAGAGAGAGAGAGAGAGAGAGAGTGAGAGAGAGAGAGAGAGATGAGCGCAATCATTTCATTATGCCATATTTTTTTCTGTATCTTCTTCTTTCATATTAGCATTTTTACTGCCAATTGAATTTAACATGCACTGCTTATCTCACCATGTTTATGTCAATTCCAGGAATTTTACTGGATTGGACCACTATTTTATTTTTACGTTACACAATGTATACCATATTTTCATCACCATTTACATATTTTCCATTTTTGCCCATTTTGAATGTTCTGTAAGGATGCTCACGATAGTCGACAGTGTGTATGTATGAAAAGTGTGGGAGTTTATTCATATTAGTTTTAGTGATTATGTGAGGCAGCGTGTATGTGTGTGGATGGATGCGTGTGTGTATGTGTGTCTATGTGTGTGTTTATATGTGTCGATGTATGTCTGTATAGGTGTATATGTGTGTGTATATGTGTGCTTGTTGTGTGTATGTCTGTATGTGTGTTAAGGTGTGCGTACATGTGTGTTTATATGTGTTTATATGTATGTGCATGTGTGTGTATGTATATGTGTGTGTGTGTGCTCGTGTATGTATGTGTATGTTTGTGTGTTTAAGTGTGCATGCATGCAGTGTATGTGAGTACGTGTGTATTCGTGTTATGTGAGTACATGTGCGTAAGTATGTGTATGTGGGTGTGATTGTGTAGGTGTGTGTATGTGTGTAGGTGTGTGTATGTGTGTGGGTGTATGTGTATTTGCGTGTGTATGTTGTGTGTGTGTGTGGGTACGTGTGTGTGTGTGAGAGAGAGAGGAGAGAGAGAGAGAGAGAGAGAGAGAGAGAGAGAGAGAGAGAGAGAGAGAGAGAGAGAGAGAGAGAGAGAGAGAGAGAGAGAGTTGAGCGCATGCATGTCATCTAACATGCTATTCCATATTTTTTTGTGTATTCTCATTTTCATATTATCATTTTGAATGCCAACTCATTTTAACATGTATAAAATGAACACATGTAAATTACTGTAGAGTGAGTGAGAGAGTTAGTGAGTTTGAGTGAGAGAGAGTGAATAAGTGTGAGAGATAGATAGATAGAGAGAGAGAGAGAGAGAGAGAGAGAGAGAGGAGAGAGAGAGAGAGAGAGAGAGAGAGAGAGAGAGAGAGAGAGAGAGAGAGAGAGAGAGAGAGAGAGTTGAGCACATGCATGTAATCTAACATGCTATTCCATAATTTTTGTGTATTCTCATTTTGAATGCCAACTCATTTTAACTGTATAAAATGAACACATGTAAATTACTGTATAGTGAGTGAGAGAGTTAGTGAGTGTGAGTGAGAGAGAGAGTGAATAAGTGTGAGTGTGTGTATGTCTAGAGAGAGAGAGAGAGAGAGAGAGAGAGAGAGAGAGAGAGAGAGAGAGAGAGAGAGAGAGAGGAGAGAGAGAGAGAGAGAGAGAGAGAGAGAGAGAGATATGAGCGCACGCATGTCATGTAACATACTATTCCATATTTTTTATGTATTCTCATCTTTCATATTACAAGGTATTTTGTATTCCACTTGATTTTATCATGTATACTATAATCGCATGCACACTACTGTAGAGGGAGCGAGAGAGTTAGTGAGTGTGAGTGAGTAAGGGAGTGTGAGTGTGTGTGTCTGTTTGTTCATAATAGTAGGTTGGGGGATGGTGGGGTATGTGTGTGTGGGTGGATTCGTGGAGTGTGTGGGTGGGGCTCAGGATGTGTGGGTGGGTGCAGGGTTTGTGTGTGTGGGTGCGGGGTTTGTGTGTTAGTACGTGCGGGATGTATGGGTTGGCAGGGAGATGTGTGTGTGGGTGGGGGATGTGTGTTTGGCTAGGCAGTTGTGGGTGAGTGGGTGGAGGATATGTGGGTGGGTGATTGTTGGTGGATTATGGGATGGATGGGGGATGTATATGTGGGTGGGAAGATGTGGGTGTGGGGGATGTGTGGTGGGTGGGAGATGTGTGCAGGTTGTGGGGATGTGTGTGTTGGTGAGGGATGTGTGTGGGTGTGGGATGTTTGGGTGGATGTGTGTGTGGGATGTGTGTGGGTTGGGGGAATGGGTGTATGATGGATGTGGGGATGTGTGTGTGGGAGGGGATGTGTCTGGGTGGGTGGGGTGTGTGTGGCTGGATGGAGGATGTATGTGTGGGTGGTGAGGGTGATTGTAGATGGGGGATGTGTGGGTGGGTAGATGTGTGGGAGATGTGTGTGTGTGTGGGTGAGGGATGTGTCTTGGGAATGTGTGTGGGTGTGGTTGTGTGGGAGGGAAGATGGGTGTGGATAAAGGATGTGTGTATAGGTGGGTGGAGTGTGGTTGGGTGTGGGTGTGCAGGTGAGTGTTGACGTGTGAGGGTGGGGGATGTGTTTGGAGGGGTGGTTGGGGTGTGTGAGTGTGGGTGGGTAGATGGGAGATGTATGTGTTGATGAGTGGGTGAGGGATGTGTGGGTGTTAGTGGTTGGGGGATAAGTACGTGTGTGGAGGGATGATTGAGGGGGATGAGTGTATGGGTGGGGGATATGTGTGTGTGTGGGTTGGGTGTGCGTGGATGGGAGGTGTGTGTTTGTGAATGGGGGATGTGTGTATGGGTGGGGATGTGTGTATGGGTGGGGATGTGTGTATGGGTGGGGATGTGTGTATGGGTGGGGAGATGTGTGTGTTGGTGGGGATGTGTGTGTATATGGGTAGGGGTGTGTGGTTAAAGGATGTGTGGCTGGGGGATGGGTGGGCGAGTAGAGGATGTGTGGGTGGGTGATTGTATATGGGTACGGTTGTGTGGTTAAGGGATGTGTGGTTAAGGGATGTTTGGTTGCGGGTTGAGTGGGTGGAGGATATGTGGATGGGTAGAGGATATGTGGGTGGGTGAGTGTGTGTAGGTTAGGAGATGGTGGGGGATGTTTGTATGGGTGGGCTTAGGATCTGAAAGTGGGCTGGGGGAGATGGGAGATTATGTGAGTGGGTACAGAATTTGTGTGTGGGTAAGTGCGGGAGATGTGAGATGGCGGGGAGATATCACGAACAGCCAATAAATGGTGGGTTGACTGACTTTCTCTCACAAAAAAATTACATTACATAGAAGAACTCGAAAAGAAATAAAAGAAGAATAAAACATATAAAGTAATGTCGAAGAGAAATAAAAAAATGAGTTATAAAATTTTCACGTATCTAAAATAGATCCATTATTTTTATGAAAACTTTGAAGATGCCTTAAAGTTGTTATCAGTTTATTTATAACGCATACGACTGTAGATAACTTCTGTAACCATTTCATAAACCTTTAAGAAAAATACATCAATTATTTAAATTACATAATATAGCAATGTTACTAAAAGTAATGTCCCTTGATATAACTTTTGTTAAGTTCCCTTAATTAGACGTCTTTTCTTTTAATATTGATTTAATACGTAAGTAACTGTTTTTAAACTAACAAACTATGCCAGTTGGCTCGGCGGGAGTGAGAAGAACATCTGTAGAAAATTTCATCTCAATCGGATGGACTGTTCAAGAACGCATAAAGGACATACAAACAAAGACACAAACAAAGACACATTCTCTTTTATATATATAGGTAGTAATTCAACAAAATATTAACAAACAATCAATCATGTGCCATGCCGGAAAGTGTGGGCGGTCATGACTCCCCATTTCACTTGGTCACCAGAGTCATGGATCAGCTCAGTGTTCCTGTCTCGTCCATGCCATGTGGCCAAGCCATCCAGGTATTTACTTCTCGGTATTCCCCTTAGTCTGTTCCCTTCGATCTTGCCAGTTGTCACTAAGTTCTCCAATCCATTTCTTCTCATAACATGTCCAAAACATTTTGACTGTCTACGTTTAATTTCTCTAATCAATTTACGATTTTCATTTGTCTCTTGTAGTACTTGGTCATTGGTTTTTCTGTCTATCCATGGTGTTTGCATTCTTCTCAGAAACCACATTTCTGCAGCCATCAGATGTTTTTCAGCTTGACTGCTCATTGTCCAAGTTTCACATCCATACAAAAGAATAGGCTCTATGTAGCATCTCAACACTCTTTTTCTCGATTCAATTGACATCTTTTTATTGGTCAGAATGTTTTTCATCTTGCTAAAGGCTACTTTTGACATGGCGATTCTTGTTCTAATCTCTTCAAGGCATCTACCATCAGGTGTTGTGACTGTTCCAAGATAATTGTACCGATTCACTTGTTGAAGAATATTCCCATTTACTTGTATATTATATTGTGGTATTTCGTTCTTCCTAGTGACAACCTTAATCTGTGTCTTTTTACAATTTAATTCCAACCCTCGTTGTTCATTGTGTGCAACAACCGCATCTACTAATTGTTGCAGATCCTGATCATTGTCTGCAATCAATACTGTATCATCTGCATATCTAATGTTATTGATGTTTCGTCCTCCAATGCCGATTCCATTTATATCTTCTACATTTTTGAAAATATTTTCACTGTACAGGGAAAAAAGATCTGGAGACATTACACACCCCTGCCTAAGACCTCTCTTAATAGGCTGATATTTTCCCACTTCATAATGCTATGTGGCCGAGAGGTTAGCAGCTTTCTCCGCTAACCCCGAATACTCTCGTCACGTGACGCGACGAGAATTAGCAGTGGTTCGAATCGCAAAAGTGACTTATGAGAGTATGGAGCCGGTCGCTCAGAAAGTCGTGGCGTGCTGATGAGCGTAATCTAGCCTAGGAATCAACATACAGCTGAAAGATGCTGGTGTTGACCGCAATATCCTGAAACAGGATGGAAACGCGGGGGGAAAAAAAAAAAAAAAAAAAAAAAAAAAAAAAATAATGCTATGCGCATTATTCTTGGATGTACAAGAGATACAGCATGCAGGGCGACGTGCTACTTTCTTGATTTTCCAACCATTGAAGACAGAATACAAGTTTGCAGAGCACGCGCCTACCTCAGAGTTAACACAAACACACAACATACATTGCATAGTGAAATTATGAAGGTGAAGGGCAGCAGGTTAAAAAGAGGACGGTCATGGATGGTCAAGCAGAAGACATTCTTCAACAGGTGTGTTCACTTGAGGACTTAGAACCTGGCGAGGAGTGGGTACAAGTGCTAACAAATGTCTGCACATCCTTTTCAATTTGCATCCAGCTAGATAGAAAATGCAGACAAGAAAATCCGGCTGCTGTGGAGGCGGAAGTACAAGCATTGATTTTCGAGAATTCGCTAGACGGTGATGCTGTCATTTACACAGATGGGTCAGTCGTCCGACATGTGAGAAGCTCGAGACACAGACATTCACTAGGGCATGTTTCCATAGCGACTCAATGAGCATGCTCAAGAGGATAGAGATTGGGTGGATCCGAAGAGAATGGTTGCTGCCTCTGGAGCGGTCTCGGCTGGCAAAGATTAGTTTCATCTTCATGCCAGGGCATACAGGAGTACAAGGAAATGAGCGGGCTGACAAGCTCGCAGGTAAGGCTACCGTGGAGGGCGGACGCGCCATGGACCAGGCTGACATTCTGAATGCTCTAGAAGAAGACTTTTGCGAGAACCAAGTGATGACTGTGAATCTACAACTATGGCCAGACTGCGAGAACAGCAAATTAAAAGAGGGATGGCCAAACAAGAACATTACGCAGGAAGCCAAAGAAGATTGATAAACCAACACAGAACTGGTGTCATTAGCTGCTACACACTGCAGGATTTGCTGAGGAGGGGATCCGAGCACTTATGGACTGAATGGTTCGATGTGCAATGAGGATGATCTGTCGACTAACTAACTAACTAACAAAGAAAACTTCAGAAAATTAACAACAACAGAATGTGACAGAAAAAAATCCTGTAAACTCACTCTAAGATGTCAGTCTCTGACTCAACATTATCTTGACTTAATGCATTTAGTGATTCCTCCAATTGAGTTTCACTTATTGCTTTTCCTGCATCTTGAATACATTTGTATCTGTGATAATAATAACAACAACAGCAATAATCACAATGATGATGGATGGTGATCATCATAATAATAATAGTAATAATAATAATAATAATAATAATAAACACATGCACATAAGCACAGTAAGCTTTCCGAAAATAATAGGTTTGCAACACACACCCAAAATAGCATACAACTATAGATCTAGTTCATTTCTTCATCTACTATAAGCTATTGACGCATTCAAATAAGAATCTGATCTTTGACACTTTCTTTCCTTATCTCCAGTATTGCAAAGCAAATGCTAAATCAGTGGTTCTAAACCTTTTTTTGGCCCATGTTCAGAATGCCATCCCCCCCCCCCCCCCCCTCGAATTTCCTCCTATAAATCCCCCCACCCTTACACAGTATACATAAAAATGGAAGCTAAATTTAATAACACATACTATAACAAAAATGCATCAAACATACAACAAGTTAGATGCCATAGAGGAGCTGAGTGCCACAGCGACCACTTCCTTGTTGGGGCAAAATTTAAAATAAAACTTAAGAGAGCTTTCTATGCTAAACTACACAGGTTACACCCAACATATAACAGAGAAAAACTACAAGAAATTACAAAGAGAAATTTGCAAGAAGAAATAAAATGTAAACTTGAAATTCTACAAAACCCATTGGAGGAAAGCGTTGACCAAACTTGGCTGAACATCAAGAATACAATTCAATCTACCACAGAAGAATGTCTCGGTGTGTTAACCACGCATAGAAAGAACAGATGGTTCAATCCAAAATGTGAAGAAGCAGTCATTAGGAAAAAGAATGCCAGACAGCTATGGCTAAATGACATCAGCAACATCCAAAAGGAACAGCAATATAGAAATGAATGTAAAGAGGCTACAAAAATACTGTCCATAAGCTATAAGGTACTATCCGCAGTATTACTAAATAGACTAAAACCCTATTCAGAATACATATTAGGTGACCACCAGACAGGTTTTAGACAAAACAGATCAACAATAGATCAGATATTTATCTTAAGACAAATAGCCGAGAAAAATTGGGAATATAAAAGAGATCTCCATAACATTTTTGTGGATTTTAAAAAGGCTTATGATAGTGTCCATAGGAATAGTCTATGGAATGCTATGCGGGAATTTGGAATACCAAGGAAGTTAATCAACATGACCAGACTATGCATGGAAGATACATATAATATAGTAACATATAAAGGCAGGAAATCAGACCCTTTCCAAATAACATCTGGCTTGAAACAGGGTGATGCACTATCGCCGCTACTGTTCAATCTGGCTCTAGAGAAATTTGTAAGGAGGGTAAAGGAGGAATGTGATATTGGAGGAACATCCAAGCTGCTTGGTTATGCAGATGATATAGATATTATAGGGGAAAATGAACAAAAAACATTGGAAATATTGACTCACTTAAAGGAAAAAGCCCAACAGATAGGGCTGGTTATCAACCAAGATAAGACAGAATATATGGTAATTTCAAGAGAAGGAATGGCTAAAAACTCTGGCCCATACAAATAGATAATATGACCATTAAAAGAACGGAAACATACAAATACCTGGGTACAATCTTCAACTGCTCCAACATCATAAAGGAAGAAATACAAACTAGAATCAATTCTGGAAATAAGATATACTAAGCACTACAACATCTACTAAAATCAAAGGCGCTATCTCGTAACACCAAGATCACAATATACAAAACACTGATCAGACCAGTTGTGCTGTATGGCTCTGAAACCTGGAGTACAACGAAAGGAGACGAAGCCTTTGAGAACAAAGTTTTAAGATGCATCTTTGGACCCATCAGGGATACACAAAGTGGAAAGTGGAAAAGAAGAAGTAACAAAGACATTTATGATCTGTTTAAGTCCCCGCTAATCACTGGTATCATGAAGGCTAATAGACTACAATGGCTGGGGCATATAGAAAGAATGGAAGATAATAGGGAAACAAAACTCGCTTACACTCACGAAATAAATGACCGTAGACCCCGAGGTAGACCAAGAAGACGGTGGAGAGATAATAAATATACAGACCTACAAGCACTTGGAATCAACGACTGGCAAGAGAAGGTCAACCAGAGAGATGAATGGAGACGGATTGTATCTGCAGCAAAGAACCTCAATGGCTCGGAACGCTGAAGAAGAAGAAGAAGAACAACAACAAGTCTAGACATCTACATAAAACTTGATTTGCGGGTCTACTTACGTTACAAAATGAATTCCATTAGGGTGAGAAGTACAAAACTAAAATTTAGAGGAAAAACAATATCAAGTAACTTCCCAGGTGAGACCTGCCTCCATTTAGGAGACAGATTCCGCTAACGCCCGCAGGATATCCATAACAACACCCCTAAGCTCCCGTGTGTTGCCGGGGCCCATAAGGGAAGCAAAGAATAGCAACACTGCAGCCTACCACGCATGTCGTAAGAGGCGACTAAGGAGGCATGATGGTTCCGTCGCCCTGCTACTGAGTGAGTGCGTGGCGCGACACTGTGAGCTGTGAGTTTCGTATGAAGTGCTTTTGAATCTGCCCGAGATTTTGGAACGTGACTGCATGTTCGGAGCGATGGCAGATGGCTATGTCCCAGAGTTGACCGGTTTTTGCCTTATGCAGAAATGCGTGGCTGCTGGGCTTCTGGTTGACTGCTACTGCCATCGACGATGAACTGCATTTCGTGGACTGTGTGGGTGAACATCTAGGAAACATCCAGATGGGAAAATGACTGCCGACTCCATCAGAAATGAACTGGGTGTTTTGTGGGGGACTATTGTGTTGACATTCTGGCAGCGGCATTATGCACAGTGTATCTGTGCGGGCTGTTGTTTGTAGAGACTCCTGTCTTTTTCACTTTTCACATTGGGCAGTGGGGAGCGTTTTGTGTGATATTCATTGGCACAGGAACAGAGCATAATGGGGACGACCCGTTGCTGTGAAGTTGGAACTGCGACTAACTAACTAACTAACCCCTAACCTCGTCTCTACCCACTTCAATAGCACAGATCACCAGGGGTTTCCAATGTTCAGGTCACTACCATCCAATCATGCTCGTTTGGAAAAAAAAACATTGCAAAAATATAGAAAACCATCTCATCTTCTTAAAGTGTTGCTTACCACCACAAGGCCTCAACACTCAGCACAGTTTAATTTAATTGGTGGCATCCCCCACCCCTCTCTTTTGCTTCCCCGCCCTCCTTGTTTCTAACTATAGTTAGTGTAGTTATCTTCTACCCTGTCTCTCTCGGGGAGATTCTGTGTGACCTTACAAGTTTGAAGTTACCTGTAGTATCTCGGTTTGCCACGTTTGGCACAGCAATATAGTGTGCATCTATAAGGATATTACCATTCCTCCCTGTCCATAAAATCCCCTAACAGGGGAACAGGGAGCAACCATACTAGAGATGTTTACTTATTTATATATGTGTCAGAGACCCAACAGAATGGACAGTACGAACAGGACAGCATACAGGGAAGACAGTAGGCTACAGGGACCGCAGGTTAAGACAGGTGCTGAAGCAGGCCAGGGTTGTTGACAAACAACAAGGGTTAAGGACAGGTGAGCCTGTAAGTTGACACAGACCCGAGACCAACGGACCAGGCCAAGTGAGATGGGAATCACGGGGGCATGAGAACCCGTGATGCGGGACAGCCAACCCGAACTTAAACAGACGGAATTAGACTATCGACAGAGACAGACGTGTGATAGTGGTTGAGAATACGAATTGTATAATTGTGAGCAAGCCAGCTAGTACGACTGAGAGAGCCAGTGTATGCTAATTGAATGTGATGGCGAGTCTGTGCAAAAGAGTGAACATTCGTATATAAATACATTGCTGTATATATTTCCTATGTATTGAAATGTCATTCATTCCGACCTTTGTGTCTTATGTCGGAATGACATTCGCGTAGCAGACAATCCATGTGGGATTGTTGCAACGCTCAATAACAGTGATTAAAGGGTCCGGAGTGGACCAAAGTGTCTGCCTGTCTTTGCATGCGCTTAGTGTGTGAGTGAAATAAGCTTTAATCTGTCATAGAGAAGCTGAGGGACTGAGGGATATTCATCATCCGTGCTGTCTCTTACACGCCCATCTGTTCCATATCTCTTACAATGAACAGCAACGAGAGAATCTGGGGTTGACACATCCACAGTATATCCATCATCCAGGCTGTCTCTGGTATACGCTGTTCCATGATTTCCATTATGGGATATGTACTCAAACACAGCAAGAGAAAACCTGGGTGTTGCGCATCAGTACCACACAGTATAGTAATCTTGTTTCACTGTGCCAACCCATACCATGAGTATTACCGGTGGTCTGATCTTATACAACCCCAATAACACAATGCACTGGAGGATTTGATCCCCCATACGTGGTAAATGAGTTTCGTAATTATCACCATCATACTTAGGTGCACTCATCATTGCACTTTAACATTCATCCACTATGGCCAACCTTTTACTGGCACCCACTCATGCATTGTAAGGACATCACCAGGGCACACCTTAGTTTTCACTCTCAGACCACCATCACATCTCCATTGCTTCCAGTTTTCCACATTACCTTCCTCCCCCTTTTTCATGTATCACTTCCACTCATTTACCTGAGCTCTTCACTGAACCGTTATGATCCCCTGCTCCGGTCCCCATGATACCACAGACTCCCACGACTGTCTATATCATAACATGGGATTCTGAGATAAGTAGCAAAAATTTATTTTCACGTTTTCATTTTCTTGCATTGATCTAATTTATTTCATCTTTTCATTTTTCTCATCCCATTCTTATGCCTTAATGTAGTAACTGGAGGGTCTCCTCTGGGATTACATGTTGTGTATTGTGTATGTTCAAAACAATGTTTTCCCATAGTGAATTTGAATAACGAAGACACAAACAATAGAACCATCAGCTATCCTAGAGAGGCTATTAAAATTATGTACCGCCAACATTCAATTCAACTTTCTAAAAAAGTCATCCTGCCAAATTGACGGAGTGGCCATGGGGAGTCCGCTTGGACCTATTCTAGCAGACATCTTCATTGCACATTTAGAAGAAAATAGATCTTCAGACATCAATAATTTGGCCTTCTACCGTCGTTACGTGGACGATATACTAATTACCACCACAGACAAGCTGCAAGCAACGTCGTTCCAGGCCACAATGAACGTGACACATAAAAACATCTCTCTATCTCTGGAACACGAAGACAACGAAGCGTTGCCGTTTCTAGATATCCTAATGAGACGTAGAGCAGACGGCACAATTCAAAGATCAGTGTACCATAAAGAAACATGGACTGGCCAATATTTAAATTTTCAGAGCTTCGCACCTGTCCAGTACAAACGGGGCTTAGTACGGACCCTGTTTGACCGTGCTAGGAAGATATGCACCCAGGACACACTGACAGAAGAATTTGAAACTCTGAAGAATGCCTTAAACCTGAATGGTTACTCCACAGGATTTATAAAGCGCCACTGCCAACAGACCAGACCTAAACCAGAAGAAACTAGTCCCGAAACTCAAGGTTTTCATCTAGTTAATCTTCCGAGGAGATGACGTAATGCAACGTTTGCAGGACTGGCTCATCACAGCAGTCGGGCGAACATTCTGTGCTGCAACTCCGGTTATCAGGCACAAAACGACACCGATCCCCATCCCAGCAGTTAAAGAACCTGTAGCTTTGTACACCAAATCGAATTGTATTTACCAATTTACATGTAGGTGCGAGGCCATCTACCTAGGTAGAACAGAGTGACAGTTACATAACAGAGTGTTGGAACACATTCCGAACTGGGTGGACAAGATACTACACACAGAAGATGGTAGCCTAGGCAGGCCGACACACCGGAACAGTCCTGCTTCATCGGTCGCGAGACATGTGCTCGAGAGTGGCCATGTGGTTGAAAGAGACAGTGCCTTCCGTGTGTTGTTCAACACACAGAGTAGTCGGTTGTTAAGGTTTGCTGAAGCCATAGTGATCAACCTGCATAAGCCGGCCTTGTGCAAGCAGAAAGACGTGTTAGTCAGTTTAAAATTACTGTGGTAGACAATCGACACTACTTTGCGAATATGTGTATATTTCAGATTGAAGGATTTATCTAGTTATTTCACTTTACATTGTGTGATCTCTGCAGTATGTACCTGACGAGATGCAGCGAAATATGCCAGGCAATAAATCGTGCAATCTATTGTTTGTGTCTTCGTTATTCAAATGTTGTGTATGTATTTGTTTGCTGATGAAGGCTAGTCACTGCAATGTCCTGTATTTTTCGTAATTCTGTTCTTATGTAAGGAGGCAAAAGAAACATGGCTTGAGACAAATTGCAGAGAAATTGAAAAACAACACAACAGTAAAAATGCGAAACTAATGCACAAAAGAATTCAGGAGCTTACTAATCAAAGAACACGTACATCAGCAGGCTGCTTAAAGACAAAAGATGGAAGAGTCATAATAGAAAAAGATCAGATCTTACATGAATGGTCAGATTACGTGAAAAACCTTTTATGACGATAACAGAGACGAACAGTATGATGTTCAAAATAATAATGAAGGACCAGCAATTTTGAAGATGGAGGTTCAGAATGCTCTTAACCATATGAAATCTGGCAAGACCCCCGGTTCAAACAGCGTCACAACAGAAATGATTAATGCTTTAGAAGAATATGGAATAGATAAAGTTACCAGTCTGCTGAATACAATATATGATACTGGAAATATACCTCTGGAGTGATGTATTTCTGTATTTATTGCAATCCCAAAGAAATCAGGAGCCTTGGAATGTGATCAACATCGAACAATTAGTATAATGAGTCACATCACAAAGATTTTGCTAAGAATTATCATGCAAAGAGTTAGGAGGAAAATACAACCTGAAATAGGAGAAGAACAATGTGGGTTTGTAGAAGGGAAGGGAACAGTAAATGCTGTGTATATACTGAGAACCGTAATCGAACATTCTATAGAAGTAAACAAAGATCTACACCTTTGCTTTATTGACTACACAAAGGCTTTTGATAAAGTGAGACATGTCAACATAAAGATGCTTGAAGATCTACAAATTGATGGAAAAGACCTTAGACTTGTAAAAAACATATATTGGAAACAACAAGCTGCCATAAGAGTTGATAATGAAGTAAGCCAATATCAGCCTATTAAGAGAGGTGTGAGACAGGGATGTGTAATGTCTCCAGATCTGTTTTCCCTGTACAGTGAAAGTATTTTCAGAAATATTGAAGATATGGAAGGAATCAACACTGGGGGTCGATGCATCAAAAACATTAGATATGCAGATGATACAGTCTTGATTGCAGACAATAAACAGGACCTGCAAAATTTAGTAGATGCGGTTGTTATACACAGTGAACAACTAGGGTTATAATTAAATTGTAAAAAGACACAGATTATGGTCGTCACTAGGAAGAATGAAATACCACAATGTAATATACAAGTAAATGGGAATATTCTTCAACAAGTGAATAGGTACAATTATCTTGGAACAGTAATAATATCTGATGGGAGATGCCTTGAAGAGATTAGAAGAATCGCCATGGCAAAAGTAGCCTTTAGCAAGATGAAAAACATACTGACCAATAAAAAGATGTCAATTGAAACGAGAAAAAGAGTATTGAGATGCTACATAGAACCTGTACTTTTATATGGATGTGAAGCTTGGACAATGAGCAGTCAGGCTGAAAAACATCAGATGGCTGTAGAAATGTGGTTTCTGAGGAAAATTCAAAGAATACCATGGACAGCCAGAAAGACCAATGAACAAGCCCTTCAAGAAACAAATGAAGATCGTAAATTGATTAGAGACATTAGACGTAGACAGTCACAATTTTTTGGGCATGTTATGAGAAGAAATGATTTGGAGAACTTGGTGACAACTGGTAAGATCGAGGGGAACAGACCAAGGGGAAGACCTAGAAGCAAGTACCTGGATTTTCTTCGTGCGGTCAGCAGTCAACATACCGAAGGGTCGTGGTAGTCGCGCAGGGAAAAAGAAGCAAGGTAAGCGTGGTGGTTTGAGGCATTTTAGACTCAAGTGTCACCGTCTAGGACTCAGGAATATCCGTATTCTATATTGGAACTGTGCCAGTGTAAAACAACGGGGCTCTATTTTAGAAACCCTAGTTTACAGGAACGACATTGTAGCACTCCAGGAGACGAGACTAGGCGATCAGCTACTCCAAATTGCCGGCTTCAAATGTTTCTACAACAGACGACATCTGGGAATGGCGATTCTCGTTCGTGACAGCATGGTGGCGTCAGAGCTAGACATGTCCAGTAGGGACAGTGACAATATACAAATACAGGCGTTGAGAGTTCATTCCAGTATACCTTTCGTGTTGGTTAATGTTTATGCCCGCAATGCCAGTGTTGACGCCCAGAAGTGGCAGTGCTTAAGTGGCATATTAGGCCACGAGAGAAATGTTATTTTCTGTGGTGACTTCAACGCTAAAGGCAGATCATGGGGAAACACTTCCTCCAATACACAGGGGGAGGAGCTCGAGACTGCACTGGAAACCATCGACCTGGTTTGTATCAACAGTGGCTGTGTCACCAGGACAGCAAGCCGTCCGGGCGATGAGGACAGTGCTATTGATCTGGCGCTAGTTTCACCTTCACTCACTACAGTGTGTAGATGGGGTGTCCTAGGACACCATGGCAGCGACCACCACCCTTGCAGCATACTGGTGGAGAAAGGCAGAACCAGACAGCACAAGCTAAAGGTTAAGACGTTCCAGTATGACAGTACAGGGCAAGATGTGGTGAGTAAAATAAGACGTGACAAGCGCAGAACGTTTCAGGGCAGAAAAAAAAGCTGGGAGCAGCCACCGTGGTGGAGTTTCGAGGTGGAGAAGGCTTGGGTGGATAAGCGTAGTGCTGTAAGGAGATGGCAAAATGCCAAGAAGAACAGAGCTGGTCATCCTAGTCCCTGCTTGCACTTATAAAGAGAGATGCACACAAAAGTAAGCTACTTCAAAAAACTGGTCAAGGTTGTTAAAAGCGAAAAATGGGCAGAGGTGTGTCAAAGAGTAAGCACAGACAAAGTCACTGAAATTGTTCTGGCGACTACATAAAAGCATGAGTGGTGTAGTCAAGAATAAGAGCATTTCTGACTTCCAAGGTGCTGACCTCATCTGGCAGAGGACTGACGAGGACAAGGGCAAAGCCCTCTTTGAACGCTACCTTGAGCAGAGCAACCAGACAGACATGGGAGGCCGAAATCTGGCCAAGGAGGTCACCTCAGACAGATGCAAGGCCCAGAACACTTTGGATGAAGACACAGTGACAGTGAAAGAAATCAAGGCTGTGCTTCGACGATCAAAAAACAGTGCTCCAGGTCCTGATGGCATAAGATACGACGACATAAATGGGTGTACCGACAATGAGCTAGAGAAACTAGCAGACATGTACAACAACAGTATAGGGAGTGCTAGCATCAAGTAGGAGTGGTTACACAGCTATCTGATTCCCTTGCCGAAGCCTGACAAAGACCACACAAAAATTCAGGGATATCGAATTATAACCATGCAGAATACAATAGGCAAGCTGCTGGAGAAGGTAATTGCCAGGAAAATATCAAGCCAACTAGAGAGGCAAGGTGTTTTCCCACCCACCCTGGGTGGGTACCGTCCAAAAAGAGAAACCTGGACCAATGCAGCAGTCTTTGCCCAGGATGTCTATGAAGGTTTCCACTCAGGCACTGAAACCGTTGCTGCAGCGATTGATCTTGAGGACGCATACAACAGAGTACCACTGGATTTTTTAATGTTTCAGCTTCTCGAACTAAACGTAAGTCCATTCCTCCTTAGTTGGATCGCTGCAGCCCTCTTCCAACGGAAAGTAGTTTTTAGATGTGGCAGTTGGACTTCGGAACCAACAACAATATATCCTGGCCTACCACAGGGATCACCATTATCTCCGGTACTGTTCAACGCCTACACAGTGAGAATCACCAGTGAGCAGATCACTGGACCTGGCAGGACATTGTCATATGCCGATGATGTTTTAGTGTATCGTCAGGGTAAGGATAGAAAGGAGGTTGCTGTGGAACTACAAACCGAACTCAATCGCATAAGTACTTGGTGTGATGAAGCTGGGGCAATGGTCAACCCAACAAAGGCAACAGTGACTTGGTTCTCGTTGAATAATCATATTGTCAACACTCCAACACCAACTGTAATGCTGTGTTCAGAGACGGTGGAAAGAACGCAGGCAATGAATTACCTGGGGATACGGTTTGATCGAAGCCTTGCTTATAACGTGCACATAGACCAGGTGATAACAAAGGCCAAGCGGGGGTTGGCAGCGATGCGGGTGATGGCGGCAGCAAACTGTGAGCAGCGCCATCTATGTCTTCTGTACGAGGGGCTGGTCATGTCTGTTTTGGAGTATGCAATGGCAATCCTGACTCTCAGCCATAAGCAGATAGAAAGGATGGAAAGGATACAGAATGAAGCTATGCGCATTATTCTTGGATGTACAAGAGATACAGCATGCAGGGCGATGCGCTACCTTCTTGATTTTCCAACCATTGAAGACAGAATACAAGGTTGCAGGGCACGCGCCTACCTCAGAATTAACGCAAACACACAACATCCACTGCATAGTGAAATTAGGAAGGTGAAGGGCAGCAGGTTAAAAAGAGGACGGTCGTGGATGGGTCAAGCCGAAGACCTTCAACAGGTGTGTTCACTTGAGGACTTAGAACCTGGCGAGGAGTGGGTGCAAGTGCCAACAGACTTCTGCACATCCTTTTCAGTTTGCATCCAACTAGATAGAAAATGCAGACAAGAAAATCCGGCTGCTGTTGAGGCTGAAGTACAAGCGTTGATTTTCGAGAATTCGCTAGACGGTGACGCGGTCATCTACACAGATGGGTCAGTCGTCCGACATGTGAGAAGCTCATGGGCCTTTACAGCTCGGGCCGGAGGGAGAATTGTGAAGGAGGACTCTGGTGCTTTCACTGAAACCACAAGTAGCCTGACCATGGAAGTCATGGCAGTAAGTAAAGCAATAACATGGCTCGAGACACAGACATTCACTAGGGCTTGTTTCCTTAGCGACTCAATGAACATGATCAAGAGGATAGAGGAGGGGTCGATCCGAAGAGAATGGTTGCTGCCTCTGGAGCGGTCTCGACTGGCAAAGATTAGTTTCATCTTCGTGCCACGGCATGCGGGAGTACAAGGAAATGAGCGGGCTGACAAGCTCGCAGGTGAGGCTACGGTGGAGAGCGGACGCGCCATGGACCAGGCCGACATTCTGAATGCTCTACGAGAAGTAAGACTTTTGCGAGAACCAAGTGATGACTGTGAATCTACAACAATGGCCAGACTGCGAGAGCAGCAAATTAAAAGAGGGGTGGCCAAACAAGAACACTACGCAGGAAGCCAAAGAAGATTGATAAACCAACACAGAACTGGCGTCGTTAGCCGCTACACGTTGCGGGATTTGCTAAGGAGGGGATCCGAGCACTTATGGACTGAATGGTTCGATGTGCAATGAGGATGATCTGTCGACTAACTAACTAACTAACTAGAACAAGTCTAGACATCTACATAAAACATGATTTGCGGGTATACTTATTTTATAAAATGAACTTCAGAAGGGCGAGAAGTACAGAACTGCAAAGTAAGTATGGAGGGACAAACAATATAAAGTAACCGGTTCTTGTGTTAACATGATCTTGAAATAATCTGGGAATTTAACATCATAAGCACGTTTAAACTCCTCAGATCGGAGACACAACTGTAGGCAACACTCAGACATAATTCAAGAAAGGGGGACGATCGTGTTTTGTGTGGTCCTGAAGCACCTCAACTCAAACAAACACCTTTTGAGTTCCTGAAGGCATATTTTGCTATTTCAGTGAGGTTACACAACAATGCAAAGCTATCAACATATTCTACAATTTTTGTGCTACTTATGGTTTTAATATGGTTAGGAAGTTTTCTCTAACTGGTATCTGTGTGTAGCTGGTTTACACATATTTTAATATCTTTGATTATCTCAGAAAAGTATCTTTTCATTTGTTAAGTACATTTTCAAGTTCAGAAGATGTTACTTCATTCAGATGATTCAGACATAAATTGTAATTGTACATTTTTTTTTTACAATCTGATGATAAAGCAACATAAATCACAAACGTATTATTATACTTACTCCTCTGCTTCTGAAACTGACACAGAATTATCTTCACCCACACAACTGCAGAACCATTTAAGAACGGGTACTGTTGCCTCTAGTTCATATACACTTTCCAATGCCTCAGGAGCCAAAACATTGGCTTTTGGGTATCCAATGTGTCGAAGTGTCTCAATAAAATTACCAGAGTTCATCATTAATGATAAACATACAGTATTTTCTTTTTCTGGGCAGAAATGGCTGTAATAGATCATGATATAATTCTATGATTCAATACATCAAAATAGGCTAATTTGTATCACATTTAAGTGAACTATCAGCATTGTAATATTTGAAGCAAAATGTTCGCCTATTAAGTGGCCATGTGCAAACAAAACCATATTTCACTAACGTAGAAAAAAGAACTATGTTCTACAACTGATGATACTAATCACTGAACAGCTAGAATCACAGGCCCCTCTGATGTGTCTCCACCTTGACGTGGTAGAGGGGCTTGCGTTTCCCAATGACCTCAAGAGCCCTGCCGATGGAAGCACAACTACATGTCGGACAGGCCTTGAGATAGGGATCAGACCAAGAGAGACACAACCTGCTGCTCTGCAGGTAGACTGAGGATAGCAGTCGAAAGGTCAAATCAGGTGCATGAAGCCACTAATTTTTGGTCCAGACACATACTCTAAGGTTCCCAGCTGAGGGATATGGCTGAACGCCTCTAAGCCATAAACCCTTGGATGTGAAAGCCAGGCCATACGCACCTACTGCAAAACGAAGGTGAGATGCTGAGCACCCTACATGCTTAGTTCAGATACTTGCTTGAAGGCTCTCAGCTGGGGGATATGAGGGATCCCCGGATCAGAGGGTCTGGCCGTTACTCGCTCACAGTCGCACGGATGTAAGGTGCTGAGCCAGCAGCACATATAGCCTACCTTGTGAGCGAGTACTAAAGATGGAAAAATAAAGCTCCAGTCGCACAAAATGATTACAATGAAAGTCTGTATTTATACTCATAGAGCGAGCGTAGTCAAAGGTGGAAAAACGTCTCAAAAACACAAAATGGAACGCTTGGCTAGCGAATCCATTGCGTGGAAGTGCGAAGCGAAAGCTTGATGAGTGGATGTTGTTCGCAGACTGTCTGACCCTGGTTTGTGTGGAGAGCGAGCAGTGGCAAACGAAATGCCTAATACATGGAAGTGAGGAATTAAAGCAGCCATGAGCAGGAAGTGACGATTCCTCAGGTGAGCTCAGAGCACTATGCGCCGGCTCTGCAATTATGGAAGCCTCCTTGGATAGCAGGGAATGCCCATGGTCTGCCCCTGCTTTCCCTTGAGGGTTGACCGTGATGTCTTTGACCATTCTACCTTTACCAGCTGAGATGTGGGCAACACCACAGTAGTCCCTCGAAACCCAGAGAATCCAAACCCGTAAAACCGCCCGCTGAAGTTGGATGTGCTGGCCTAAGGGCACAAATAAATCAGACACAACACAAAAACGTCCGAGTGAAATGTCCTTCGTGCTCGGAAAAGATTTGACTAACTAATCTTCCGAATGTCCGTGTCCGGAACAGCTCTAGCTAGTTTTCCAATCGTCCCTCATGCTCGGAACAGCTCCGACTATCTAGTCTTCTGAATATCCTTTGTGTCCGGAACAGCTCTGACTAGCTAGTCTTCCGAATGTCCGTCGTGCCCGGAATAGCTCTAACTATTTTGTTTTCCGGACACAGTGACAGCACATGTTCGAATCGAAAGCTAGCTGAGTGGATATCATCTGCAGTCCTACCGTTCCGGGTTTGTGCGGGGAGCGGCACGTAGCGAACAAAAGGCCCAATACATTGAAGTGAGGAATTAAAAGCAGCCATGAGCAGGACGTAGAGATTCCCTCGGTGAGCCCAGTACCAGAGCACTATGTGTCGGCTCTGCAACTATGGAAGCCACCCTGTATGGCAGATAATGCCCATGGACTGTCCCTGCATTCCCTTGAGGGTTGATCGTGAAGTCTTTGACCGTTCTAACTTGACTAGCTGGGATGTGGACGGCACCACAAAAGTGAGAGTCCCCCGGGAATGCTAAGCTGGTCAAAAATGCACGCAAAAGCCAGATGTGTTGGTCTAAGGGTTTAGGGCCAAGGGTGCATAACAATACACCGAAACTACATCTGAAAAAACACTCCGGATGAACGCAGAAGAAGAAGAAGAAGAAGAAGAAGAAGAAGAAGAAGAAGAAGAAGAAGAAGAAGAAGAAGAAGAAGAAGAAGAAGAAGAAGAAGAAGAAGAAGAAGAAGAAGAAGAAGAAGAATCACAGATGGACACATGCTGGACAAATCGCCACTTAGACACTGACACAAGCTCAACAGCTTGCTACGTAGGCACTGCTGTTTAAACATTATCATCACAACTGTACCTACTTGCTGCAAAAATAACCTATTTTATCGTAATAAAATGCTTGAATAAAACTGCATAATTAAGAATGTCATTTTCTTTCACACTAATACTAAACTCCACTAATTAAGGTCACTGTGTCACTTAACATTCGTGATCTTTTTTTTTTTTACGCATGACTCAATGGGGAGATGACAATTCACAACTGTTTCTTAGACATCAGCAGGTAGTAGAAAGTGTAATAATAAACTACTAGAACGGAAATGATACTTTAAATAAACATCAGCATCATACCTTTTAATTGCTCACCATCTTTTTAAGTGATTGAATATATATAGTAAAAACCTGGTAGTGAAATAACCAAGGCATCACTAATGAACCTCTCATTTTTGTGAAAAACTTATTCCTATATAAGCAAGCGTTTAAATTCATTAACTATGATTACATTTAAATTCATAAAATCCAATTACCTTTGTTAATAATAAAAATAAGGATCCCTTTTTCACTCCTTAGGTATATGGTGTGTGGTCCATATTTTATTTTTACATCAAACAGCACTCACTGGGTGATGTGGTCAGTACCATGCCAGCCAACTTGATCTCCCAAGACTCATTTTAGGCTGGGTTGACCTGGGAGCCTAGGTCAGTTTTTAACATCTGCCCCAGTGCGGATTCGAGCCAAAGACCACTGGGCCAGCAGACACAAGCATCTAACCACTAAGCTTCAGCAGCTTCCATCTTCTTTAATTAATGCCACATAATTAGTTAGTGAACAAGAACTCCACAGGCTAAAAATCACATAGCAACAGATGAACACTTTCAGTCAAGGCTATTGGATAAGGTGTGCTGTCCATGGCAAGGCCTTCATGATATGTCGAGCATTGCAATTTTTAAGTGTATAAAACATATGTAACAACCCTTCATAGACAGAGGGCCTATGATGCATTGGAATATAAAAGGCAGTATGCGAAGCAAACAGCAATGTCATACTTACACATTTAACTGTAAACAGAAGACAATGAAAATCGTTGAGTTTACAAATGTATCCATCATGCTAACCCATTTACTTCAGAGGTCATGGATAGAATCCAAAGATTATCGAATTGCTCTGTCTTGCAAACATCAACAAATATATATATCACCCACTGTGAACGAACATTTACAGCGCGAATTGGCCTTATCAGCCACATTCGCTACTGCCATGGGTAATAGTTATTATGCCTTTTCGAAGCACAATGTACCAAACCATCGTCTGTCAAGACGGAAAGGTGCCAATAATAAAAAGAAAAAACTATTTTTTTATCATTTAACATGACGGAACATATTTTTTAAGTCAGTTTTCATATCCATCTATGACACGTTTGAGACCACCAGACAAATATCGTCTTAGTGAGGTTTGAAGAAAAAGAACTTGCAAACAAAAGACAGACAAGAAGAGAGAATAATAGTCTTCTGAAGCCAATCGACGGCGGTAGTAAACGTCACGTGACCAGCCGTTTGGGAATAATGTACGGGACATTATTACCAAACGCTTGGTAATATAATTAGCAATGTCAGAGTTATCAAACTTTGCCCTTGGGGGGGGGGGGGGGGGGGCATTTTAAATTTTGCGCGCTACTTACTCTTAGTGACCAACGATTCAGTTCCGGGTTGTTACCATGTCCTGTTAGATTTGAATTATTCGAAAATAGTGTGGTATGACGAAAGGGGAACCTAATCTGATATTTGCAGTATAGGTCCTTCTGCTAAGCGCCAAGAGTTTGAGGCCGAGAAACTGTTTTCTCTTGAATTTCTTGGAGTCTATTCACGAATAGTAAGCTAATTTGTTTTATAACTCCTGAAGTAAAAAGAAGTCTTAACTTTTTGTTGCATTTTTTAATCCCCCGTTCAATTTTACATAAATGTGAAGAGTTTCAACATTGCTGGTGTTTGCTGGCGTTCAGGAAAAAATATTTAGTGACATGGCCGTCATAACACAAAATTCAAGATTGCGGCGCCCATACAATAAACTATAGCAGATCTGTATTTATTTATAATTAGAACTGGTAATTTAACTACTAAAAGTAAACAGAATACAAGTGTCATTTGTAGCAGTAATGTGTCTGTGTACTTGTATAATATTTCAGCATTTGACATGACTGAAAATAATTTTGAAAGCTAGTTTTCAGACCAGTCTGTAAACCTGTAAGTAGTGTAAGTAGGAGTACTTTTTTTCTCAACAGCACAGCAATACATAAATTAAAATGCTGGGGTTGACTGCTATGTCCTGTGAAGGACATGCAACTTAATTTACAGTAAAATAAGCTATATGTTTTAAATAAGTTAGTATTTAATTATTAATTGCTCACTATTAGATACAGAACAGTGTAATTATAGAGCAGAAGTAGACATCAATTTTAGTGAATATTTAATTATTTAATATTTTTATTTATTATTTAATATTTTAATAATTAATTAACTGCTGCTTAATTTATGCAGCAGTTACAAACTTATTTACTTACATTAATGCATGATATTTAATCAACAAAAGAAAGCTGTCGCAATGCAGTTGGTACATTAAGACAATATGAGTACATTTTCATGAATTGTTCTTTCACTAACGACGAACATTTCACATGACATTTAATTAATCTAAATGGGCAGCTATTTTTAACTATTAATTAAGTCACAGCACATCCTATCAAAGTCTTAAAAGTCGAGTGCATTTTTGTCAGAGACTCTGAGACTCTTGTGCTTTGTACGATGCTTTCGGCAGGCCGCCATGAGGAAAGAGACCGAGCCTTATGGGATAAAACCTGGTGCAATGAAGTTGATCCTCTCGACATTCTATCAAAAGAAGAATGTGACCTTTACTTTCCTGTTACCAAAACGCATAATAAAATATTAAATATACATCTTACCAGGTTTGTTAGCAATGTGACAGACTTTTAATGAATAATAAACAATTGGCGGCCATTTTAA
This sequence comes from Cepaea hortensis, assembly GCA_963921405.1. Taxonomy (NCBI): domain Eukaryota; kingdom Metazoa; phylum Mollusca; class Gastropoda; order Stylommatophora; family Helicidae; genus Cepaea; species Cepaea hortensis. The sequence continues at coordinate 66,242,722 of OY992885.1, forward strand.
ATTGTTAATTAGGTCACAGCACATCCTATCGAAAAATAAATAATATGTCAAGTTAGGCCTCGCCACCCCGGATGCAATGATATATGGTACTACGTTTTCCGTTTAAAAATAAACAAGCCACAGTAATAGAAGGCAAATAATACACAATTGGCGCCCATTTTAAATTATTAATTAGGTCACGGCACATCCTATAGAAAAATAAATATTATGTCAAGTTAGGCCTCGCCACCCCGGACGCAATGATATATGGTACTACGTTGTCCGTTTAAAAATAAACAAGCCACAGTAATAGAAGGCAGAATTTCTCAGCTTCCAATTTAATGAGCTGCGATAAAATCTCCCCTATCTATCAATCTGGCTCTAGAGAAAGTTGTAAGGAAAGTAAAGGAGGAATCTGCTATTGGAGGAACATCCAGACTGCTTGGTTATGCAGATGATATAGATATTTTAGGGTAAAATGAACAAAAGACATCGGAAATATAGTAGGAAATATTGACTCAAAGGGAAAAGCTCAACAAATGGGGCTGGTTATCAACCAAAATAAGACAGAATATATGGTAATTTCAAGAAAAGGAATGGCTAAAAACTCTGGCCACATACAAATAGATAATATGACCATTAAAAGAACGGAAACATACAAATACCTAGGTACAATCTTCATCTGCTCCAACATAATAAGGGAAGAAATACAAGCTAGAATCAACTCTGGAAATAAGATGGTACTATGCACAACATCTGCTAAAATCAAATGCGCTATCTTGTAACACCAAGATCACAATATACAAAACACTGATCAGACCAATTGTGCTGTATGGCTCTGAAACCTGGAGTACAACTAAAGGAGACGAAGCCTTGTTACAAACCTTTGAGAACAAAGTCTTAAGACGCATCTTTGGGCCCATTAGGGATACACAAAGTGGAGAGTGGAAAAGAAGAAACAACAAAGACATTTATGATCTGTTTAAGTCCCCGCTAATCACTGGTATCATGAAGGCTAATAAACTGCAATGGCTGGGGCATATAAAAAAAATGGAAGATAATAATAGGAAAACAAAACTCGCTTACACCCAGGAAATAAATGACCGTAGACCCCGAGGTAGACCAAGAAGATGGTGGAGAGATAATATACATACAGACCTACAAGCACTTGGAATCAGTGACTGGCAAGAGAAGGTCAACCAGAGAGACGAATGGAGATGGCTTGTATCTGCAGCAAAGAACCTCAATGGCTCGGAATGCTGAAGAAGAAGAAGAAGAAGATCTCTTAGGACATTATTAAATTACATCACCAAAAAATTCATAACTCCACTTAGAATTAACGAACACTCTTCTTTGAGATACTGTTGGATTCGTCTTGTCAAGCTGTATCCAACTGTTATGATTTCATTATTTCATAAGTAAAAACCCAATTTTTAAATCATCATCATCATCATCATCTTCCACTTCTGCCGTCAAGCGTCGTGGGGAGGAATAATTTGCGTTCCAGCGCCCGGTGGACGGCACTGGATAGTAAATATTGACCAAAATTGCTAATAATACTAATATTAATACTACTAGCGAGCCCTATCACTATTGTAGACTATACTTTAACCGGAAACCATTTTCCGCGCTTGCCCAGAAGGGTTTCGTCGCATCGACACATCATGGACTATTAACATACCCTTTGTATATCTCATTGGATATATTTAAATAACTCGTGACAATAACGAATTACCATCTCCGCTTCTGGAAAAATGGCCATTCTATCATTCTGCAAATAACTTCGATATTTGCCAAAGTGTAAGTAATTTTATTTTCTAAAGCTGTATTTGTAAATCTTTGGATAATTTGAGATAGATTTTCGATTTCTGCATCCATTTGTACATAAAGTTGGAGAGTTTCATCGCCAATCGTCATCCATTTGTGGTTGAAAAACATTGTTTCCGAGGAGATGTTATTTCACCTTTGCGAATGGAAACCCAAGATGGCGGCGCCAAGAGTATCGATTAGACTAGCGTGCAACTTTCATGAGCTTATTAATTGCACTCAAAACATGCAATTCGAACTACTAAAGTTACAGAGAATAGAATTTTACTGATTATTAATTATTTATCTGTATACTTTTACTCTTTTTTATCATATAACATGGCAAAACATTACTTTTGAAGTCATGTTCATGTGTTCTTATCGTCTCCCCTTTTTTTGTTTTTGTGTGTGTTCAATCTCGCATGGGCGCAGTACTGAGTACTCTTTACATTACAATATTTATTTATATATTTATTGTAAAATTACTGTAATGGAGAAAATTCTGTTACATGAATATTTTTTTAATCTGCATCCATTTTTTCTTGTATTTTTGCATTTTTTTTCGTTTAATCTTGAATGGACGCTGAGTACTTTTTACATTACAATATTTTATTTAATAATTTATTTATATCTTTCTTTCTGCAAATCTTTTTCATATCGTGGCCAGTCTGCAAAAGAAAATTTTTTATTTGTTAAAAATCTAATAGCAACCATATATCACTGCAATAATAATTAATTGGCGGCCATTTTTATATGCTAATTAGGTACTATCTAAACAGGATATAACACTTATCGTGCGTTGCACGATTCCGCAGAATACAAGATACAACTTGCCAGGGTTTAAAGCTAAAATAAAGAATGAACGTGGTAATTAATTAATATAACAACTACTTAGCGGCCATTTTTATATGCTAATTAGGTAACATTGCATACTATCTAAACAGGATATAACATGTATCGTGCGTTGCACGATTCTGCAGAATTCAAGATACAATTTGCCAGGGTTTAAAGCTAATATAAAGAATGCTCGTGGTAATTAATTAATATAACTACTAATTAGTGGCCATTTTATATGCTAATTAGATAACGTTACATGATATGTAAAAATAGATGACATGAGCAATTAGGCTTCGCTACACCGATCGCAATGATGTGTGGTTGCTAGAATGTTCGTTTAAAAATAAACAAGCTACACTAGTAAGAACATACATTTTGATGAATTCTGCTTGATCTTGAGCTGGACACGAAAAAAAGATGCCCAGAGAGATCTTTTGTTTCAATTTCTGCGTTTACAATCACAACACTCAAAGTTGCATATCTTCGCTTCTAATTGACATACATGCATCATCTTCGTACCGTTAGATTCGGTTTCTCAAGGCCTATCTTTCGGTGGTGATCTCATTAGTAAATACTCAAATTTAAAATCTGATGGTTCATGCTGATTACTTGAAGTAATAGTTTTATAATAGTCTCCCTTTTATTTAAGTTCAGTTGTGATTGTATCCAACTATCTGCTGCTGTACCTGTTCAATCAAAAACCTGCTGGGTTTTAATTGTATTATTTGGTGCCTACTTTATTGTTTCTCATAGTAAATTGCCAGATTGTGCAAACGGTGAATGGTTGTTGCGTGTCCTTTAATACTTAAATTAGTTAGATTTGAGCGAGCCTGGACCCCCGGGCTTTTATTTTTTTTTTTTAAATCTAAAAATGATCGGATTGGACTAATAAAATACAATTAAACTACACTATACTAACTAAACTAAATATATAATTTGAAGATATTTTATTAATAATTTAGCAAAGGAAAGAAGCTCATTATTAAAGATGCAAACAAACTTTATTTACACAACGCCTGAGAGTATTTACCTCCAATCTGCGTCGTATTGTGATAAGCACGGCAGTTCTGTTGTTTTGAAAAATGTGCCTCTGTTGCCAGTTTGTCACATCATATGTCCAACTCTGCTTACATCCCATTTGTTCACCAAAAGTTGTCAGTCACTGCCAAATATTGTTAGCGTTGCGACGCATTTGATCAAATAATTTATTTATTGAGTATTTATTTTGATGCCAACATCATCCAAGTATATGCACCAACATCAGAAAGCAGTGATGACAGTATAGATTAATTGAAATAATTGCGTACGTAGTGACTACTAGTGATTTGAATAACACCTTCACGAAATTTCAAGCGCAAATAATCAGAATTAAAATATAATAGTTTAGTTTAGTCGTTGGATCAACAACACGGCACACGGTTTAACCCATAAGTGCTCCTTTTTCCTCCTAACTCAAATCTGAGTCTTGGCTACTCGTTAGGCTACTCTTTTTCGATTACCAACTGCCAAGGGATTTTTTACGTGCGCAACAATACACACGGGCGTCCGATCTCACTACCCAGAGACCAGGGGAAATTTTATTACTGGAAGTCCAGGTGGATTTTTTAAATAAGTCCCGGACCTCACCGGGGCCTGAACCCGGGACCTCCAGCACTCGAGGCGGACACCCTACCTCGAGACCACTCAGCCCAAATATAATAATAAATAATATGGGTGGCTTTAATGCTGAAGTTTGAAAGCAGCACGATGGGTACAGTACAATAAGTCAAATATGGACATGGTGAGCGTAATGGTTTACAAGAGGTTGCAGACTTGTACTGTGGACAAAAGAGCAGGCCAGGGTTGCCACTTTTTTTTGACCAAAAGTATCTAGAAACGGCCCAAACAACATCCATAAATATCTAGATTTCGTTGGAAAGTATCTAGGAAAAATATCCAGATTGAGAAAGTAATAAATTACATATGTATTGATGTGACTGCCTCTCTCCCTGGCGAAAAGTTTACGGCTGTCGCCGTTATCCCGTATATTCTCGTGAGTAACGCAGCTGCGCCCGAACCGACAGCGGTTCGAGCCGCTCGGGTAACTTACAGGGGTATGTGAGCCGGTCGCTCAGAAAGCAATGGCAAACTACTGAGCGTAATCTTGCCTTGTACATCAACAGCAGCTGAAAAATTCTGATGTTGACTGCACCATCCTGTAAGGGATTTGCAACATTAAAAAGAAAATTGATGTGACTTACCTATAGAATCATGTCCTCATCTTCACTGATGCCTGTCTCACAAGATGCACTTAGCTTGGATGATGAAGTTGAAGCTTCACATTCAAAATGACTCTGGTGTACTTTAGCTGTTCCGATTTCTTTTATTATATGATCAGGGAGCTGATAAGTTGAACAGCATTTTCCTGCTCTCATCAGGCCAAATCTTATTGTCAATATAGCATTTAAGAGATCAAGTTTCATCCTGTTTCTTAGTGTACATTTTGTATAATTCACAGTACTGAAAACTCTTTCCGCATCAGCATTTGAATGGGGTAGTATCATGGCAGACATCGCACATTCAAAGAGCTCACGGAATGGACTGTTACCTGAGACATCTTTAAATTGTCTTACTTCACTCCAAAAAGCTTCAGTTTCTGTTTTGTTTGTCCAGTCAACCAAATTTATTTTTGTTAACTAATATTCTGCTTCCGCCACACTAGCCCCTAAAAATTTAATAACTTGATAATATTTAGGTATGTCCTTTACTGGCTGAGGTATGTTGTTAATAGAAAAGAGTGAAATATTTTTCAATACATCTAAATTTTCAGGAAGTCTCTGCTTCAGTTGATCGAATAATGAGACAAGAAAATCTAGACAGCGCTTTCTTAAGTTGTTCTCTTCATTTTCTGTTAACAGTCCTTTTGTTTTTAAACCATCAATTTTTGATTCGATTTGGTATCCCAGGTATGGCTTGGGAGCCAAATAGCTCTCTATAGTGCAAGTGAACAAGTCCGCTTTACAAGTTGGCAATATAAGTCTTTTACCAATTGAGTGAAATAGCAAAGTGAGGTCGTCAAGTAATTTAACTTCATCAACATTTTGAGATTCAAATAGTTTATTAACTTTTTGCACTTCACTTAAAATGGGTTGTGAAAAGAGAAGGAATGCCAAATTTTTTTCATCACTGTACATTCCATATAGTATTTCAGCTGTGTAGCACTTTTCATTGTGTCTTGTTATTCCTCATGCTCCAGGAGCTAAATACAGACAAATACCATTGCCCTGGGTACGTCAGTTATATAAACCCCTGGGGAGCTACAGGCCAGGAAAAGATACCTGGTCAAATGCAGCCACTTTTGCCTTTGATGTTTATGAGGGGTTTCAGAGTAGACAGGAAACGATGGCGGTAGCGCTTGATCTACAATAGAGTTCGATATGATATTTTGATGACCGCACTGATGGAGAAGGGGGTCAATCAATCCCTGGTTGGTGAACTGGATAGCAGCCGTCCTTCACTCTCGTCGGGTTGCTCTCCGTCTGGGCGCATGGACCTCAGAGCCACATATGTTAACCCCGGGACTGCCACAGGGATCTGCAGTCTCACCGGTGCTCTTTAATGTGTATACGAGCAAGATTGCAAACCTAGAAGCACCAGGGGTTGGAAGAATACTAACATTTGCAGATGATATTCTTGCATATAGGCAGGGGAGAGATAGGGAGCAAACAGCCCAGGAGTTACAGGCGACAGTAGATAAAGTGATTGACTGGTGCACAGAAATGAGTGCTGTCATCCACCCGGAAAAGGCGGATGTTTTTGGAGAACCAGTTATGTGTTTCAGCAATAAGGAATTCCAAATTCCTTGGTAAACATTCTGACTGATGAGGCATGTGATATTGCTAGCTGCAAGGAATGACATACACATTTCATGAGGATTAAAGATGGGATATCTTCCTTCAATTTTGCATACACACCATGGTTGATACCGACCATTACCGATGCATTATCGGTTCCAATTGCAGCCAAATTCTTTAAGTTTAAATGTTTACTGACCAAAAGTTTCTTCAGAGCCCTTATGCGCCATTTTACTCATTACCGGGGGGGGGGGGATGTTTGGCCAGATTGTTGAGCGTTGACCCAAGTCAGTTCAAAGTTTAAATAATGGCAATTACCATAATTTACGCGCGTCCAGACCGAACATAAAATGGGTAAATGACACCGAAAGAAAAGTAAAATCTAGAAAGTATTCAAAATATCCGACTCCAAATGAAAAGTATCTAGAATTGCATCCAGCATCCAAACGTCAGAAAACGGTATCCAGATGCCGGCAAAAACCTCTAGATCTGGATATAAAATATCTAGAATGGCAACTATGGAGCAGGCACTCTTCCGATTGACGGTCCCAAATAGTTCCGCAGTGAATGGGTGTAAACAGTCTCCCTTACAGGGCCTCGGCGATGTGCTAATTACGAAACACAGCAGAATGTTCACGTTAGACAGGTTCGTTCTTTGCCTCTTGTATACTCCCAACTGAAAAAGTTGTGATGATAATGTTTTATTTGTTGTTCGATGTGAAGTTGAAACATGTGATGTTTTTCGAACGCCTGACAAGCTGTGACACTATCGTCAACTGCAATAACTATTTTCTGGTAGAATGTTACAACTGGTTGCTGCGTAACAATCCACTGCTGGGAGGATTTGATGCTCAGGGACAGTCAGTGGTCGTTGAAGTTGACGAGAGCTACTTTTTTCACCGAAAGTACCACCGTGGTCACTTTCGTCGTGGTCAATGGGTATTTGGCCTGGTTGAACGTGGTAGTGGTCGTTGCTGGTTGGAAGTTGTGGAAAGGCGAGATGCGACAACACTGGAACGCATTATAAGTAATATAAGTATATAAGTGATCACGTCTTACCAGGAACGACCATTGTCACCGATGCCTGGCGAGGCTACAACAACGTAGGTCAACTAAAGTAAACCATGGCATCTACGATCATGCAGTTGTTGTTCATGCCAATAACTTTGTTGACCCTGTACACAGTGACATTCACACACAAACAATTGAAGGGTTGTGGATGCAAGTAAAAAGGAAACAAAGATACCAAGGTGGCACTAGTCGTACAGTGTTTAACACTTATTTAGCAGAATTTCAGTGGCGCCACAGTCACAAAGTACATGTTTTCGGACAATATTTACAACTTTTGTGCCACAATTTCGAGATATAACTTTTGACTATAATTGGACGTTTCTGACTGCTGAGACATTTCTGGAAGCTACCCTGTCATCAGGCTGCTGTGGGTTTGATTGAACACTAGCATTGTCAAGTCGTGCTGGACTGAACTTTGAACTCAAGTAGTGCATACACAATACATATTCGTGCATTGGACTGAACTTTGAACTCAAGCGTAGTCCATACACAATATTTCAAGTCGTGCTGGACTGAACTTTGAACTCAGGCGTAGTCCATACACAATATTTCAAGTAGTGTTGGACTGAACTTTGCGTGTGGATTAACTTCCCCTATTAACAGTGTCCCTCGCCATCAAGCGAATCCACTCCGACTTCAGAGGTACTTGTAATTTACATCCCCAAGCCAGGACGATAGGTCAGCATTTTGGTCAAACTGCCCGGTGTAGGGGTTGAACCCCTTACCTCGGCATCAGCACACCGGATGTTTAAGAACACGTGTTCTTATCCATTCGGCCATGCTGACCTACAAGTATGGAGTTGAACCCAGGGATCTGAGTCAGAGACCAAATATAACTAGGAAGGTGTACAGGGAAAACATGTGCACAGATACAGGCTTCTGTTTGGTCCAGTCTTCATCGGTGAACAAGAAAACAAGTAGAACTTAAGTCAATCTTAAAAGTAATTTGATGAACACAAAAATTACGAATGGAACTTGTTCTGTTGATCAGATTGTTTTTCTCAGGCCCGAGTTGTTTTCTTGTTTATTGTTTGTTGATGAAGTCTTCGGTGTGATTCTCTTGTCCCCAGTCTATACCACATGGAGATGGAGTTGACTTGTGTGGCAGTGGGATATCAGCAGACTTAACTCGTTGTCACTATACCTCTATAAGACACTCTTGCATTGGTTTTAATACAAAAAGTTTGAGTGTCAGTCAGTCGGAAAGCATTGGCAACCTATTGAACATAAACTTGCCCAGAAATACATACAGCCAAAATTGCTAGGATTTGATTGCGACGTCCTGTAAAGGATATGCAAATAACTGCCAAGGCGGGAGTCTTCGTGGCGAAGTGGTCAAGCCGTTTAACTCGGGCTCCGAAGGTTGTGGGTTCGATTCTGGGCCGCGTCCTTCGGTTCACGAGTTACATTTTTCGGAGACTCCTGTGGGTCGTCGCTACAGCTACGGAGTTCGTGCTTTGTGCGACGCTTTCCGCGCTGCGGTAAGAGACCGAGCCTTATGGGATAAAACCCGGTGCGATGAAGTCGACCCTGTCGACTTTTAAGCGACTATTTTTTTTTTAAAGGCACAGACCTCACATGGAAAAAGTCGGATGCGGATAAAGGTAAGGCCCTTCTTCCACGCTACATAGAACAGACTGACCAGAAAGACGAGCCCGCCAGACAGAGGACCACAGTGACACTCTCTCAGTTGTGCGAGGGAGTCGGGACAGACGAAGAATGGATAATCACATCTGAGATAATGCGTGCGATGTTCAAGAAATCACCTAACACCGCCCCAGGCCCAGACGGCATCCGATATGGTGACCTACTGGTGATGTCAGATGATGACATGGAAGAACTGGCCAGAGAATTCAACACCAGTATCCAGAGGGGTCAGATCAAAGAAGAATGGCTACACAGCTACTTGCTGCCGCTGCCAAAACCGAACAAAGACCATTCCAAGATAAGCGGCTACAGAATCATTACGATGCAGAACACTGCTGGCAAGTTACTGGAGAAAATTGTAGCACACAGACTTGCTTGTGACTTGGAACAACTCGGCTGCTTCCCGCCCACACTTGGAGGATACAGACGTAACAGAGAGTCATGGCTGAATGCGGCGGTCTTTGCTCAAGATGTTTACGAAGGATTTCAGGTCAGAGAAGAGACATGTGCGGCCGCCATACACTTAGAGGACGCATATAATAGAGTATCTTTCGAGCACTTGATGCAGTTCTGCTCCAAAGGAAGGTGGTGCTAAGATGCGGGAGTTGGTCTTCTGAGACGATAACGATATGTCCAGGATTGCCGCAGGGTTCACCACTGTCACCAGTACTATTCAACGTGTATACGGTGCCGATCACCGAACAACAGTTGGGCGGGAGGGGTAGGACTCTGTCATTTGCTGACGACATTCTTGTGTATCGACAAGGTCGAGATAGACAGGCTGTTGCCAATGATATGCAGGCTGTTGCCAATGATATGCAGGGCGAACTAGATCGAATTTCCTCATGGTGTGCTGATGCCGGTGCCCTTGTCAACCCTGCAAAGGCATCGGTTGCATGGTTCTCCCTAAACAACCATATTGTGAACACAGACCTGGCGGCGGTAAGAATGGATGGGAGCATTTTGAGTAGAACCCAGTTAATGATATATCTTGGCGTGAGGCTTGATCGTAGCCTGTCCTTCAGAGATCATGTCGATTATGTCATAACGAAGGCTCGAAAAGGTTTGTCAGCAATGAGAGTCATGGCGGCTGCCAATATCGAGCAAAGACTGCTAATTTCTTTGTCAAGGACTGGTGCTTTCACGCATCGAGTATGCCCTGGCCATCCTCACTGTCAGCCCTACACAGATTGGAAGACTTGAAAAGGTACAAAACGAAGCAATGCGCATCATTTTGGGCTGCACGAAAGACACCAGCTGTGTAGCAATGAGATACCTCCTTGACTTCCCGACAATGGAACACAGGATCAAGATCTGGAGAGCTCGTGCATACTTAAAAATAAGTGCAGATGAGCAGCACCCTCTGCATGACGCTATATTCAGAGAAAAGGGTGACAGGCTAAAGAGAGGCAAATAATGGATGGGTCGGGCGGAAGATGTCGTCAGACAGCTCTGCAGTCTTACCAGTGTCAACCCCGGCAAGGAATGGGTGCCGGTGCCTCCAGCTTTTAAGTGCACTTTCTCCTGCATTATCACATTCGACAGACGGTGCAGAAAGCAGAACCCTGTCGCTGTCAATGCAGAAGTCAACGCGCTCATCTATGAACACTCAGATAGCCCCGAAGTGCTCATCTATACAGATGGATCTGTTGTAAAGCAGCAGAGAAATGCGTGGGCATTTACAGCCCGTTCAGCGGGCCGAACCGTTCAAGAATCCAGTGGTGCCCACTCTATGACCACGAGCAGCATGACGATGGGGAAAGAGCACGGGGAAGACAAAGAGATGAATAGCCGGATGATTTGGTCGCCTATCATTATCGGGACAAGAACACTGACCTGATAAAAGACTGATGATTGTGTGAGATCACGAACCATGACCTTCCACGCTTAGGATCGGCATTGCACCTGATGATGATGATGATGATGATGATTATGATAATGATGATGATGAATGAACCAACACTGCGAAAATGCGTTACTGGTTGTTTTTTATTTCTTCAAGATTATTACTAAAGGTGATATATTAACCGCCGGTCTCTCTGGCTGAGGGGTTACAACACTTTCTCCGTAATCCCGTTTGTCACGCAGAGTCTCGTAGCGGGAGCGAGCTGGGAGCGGTTCGTCCCCCGCTGGTGACTTGCGGGACACTGAGCCGGCCGCTCAGAAAGCAATGGCAAACTACTGAGCGTAATCTTGCTAAGAAATCAACAGACAGCTGAAAGATGCTGCTGTTGACAGCGATGTCCTGTAAAAGGATATGCGAATAACCAAAAAAAAAATATATTAACCAACATTCTGCTGTGTTTCGTATTTTAGCATCACCCAATGAGGCCCTGTTTTACACCTAAGATTTATTATTCACTGCGGAACTATTTGGGACCGTCAATCGGAAGAGTGCCAAAGAGCATGTTATGATTATTGGAAACATTTAATATCAACAACACCCAAGGAGATTATGGACATCGGAGAGCGCTGACAATAAGATCAGAAACCAAATTGATTATATCCTCATCAACAGATTTCGAAATGCCTTCAAAGTCGCAAAAACTATATACGGTATACCACATGTAGATTGCTACAGTGATCATAGATTTTTTGTTTCATATCCCTTACATGACGTTGTAGTCAACACCAGCATTTTTCAGCTGCTGTTGATGTACTATAGTCTGTCCGGAAATTAATGTCGTCATTCACCATCAATTATTTTGAAAACTGTCTGTTGTATCGTTATGAATTTTTTTCTGCCGTCTTATATGAAATGTTTTCTGCCGTCTTATATTTACCCCCACCCAAGGAATATGTCTTTGATAGGTCCAAAAGCAACTTAAATAATCGAAAGCGGCGACATTTATTTGATGTTTTGGGGAAAATGTAGTGAATTCACGTTAACAAACTAGTCTTACAGTAAACCACGTTATTTCTGGTAAGGACACAAGTAGGAGTGGGTGCAATAAACAAAAGTAGCTTAAAAGTCGACAGGGTCGACTGCATTGCACCGGGTTTTTATCCCATATGGCTCAGTTTCTTTCCGCAGGGCGGAAAGCGTCGCACAAAGCACGAACTCCGTAGCTCCAGCGACGACCCTCGGGAGTCTCCGAAAAAATGCACTCGTGAAATGAAGGAATCGAACATACAACCTTCGGAGCCTGAGTCAGACGGCTTGACCACTTCACCACGGAGAATCCCGAGAGGGGTGCAATGTGTAATATTAGTAAAGACACAGAATTTACAGAGGCATGGGGTAAATAATGATTAATGTGTAAATTGACAGGAAAGTAGAAGGAATATATTTTTTACCTTATCTTTCATTTCCTTTTTGTTTCTTCGGCTGCTGGTTAATAATTGTACACAAGTATTCATGTTACTAAAATGCATTTACCTTTTAATATTGAGTTCGTGAAAGCTTCCAAATAGCTGTGCGTTAATGTGCGTATGGAGTGACCAGAAATGATACCGCAATTTAGTCATCATGTTTCCATTTTTAAGGATCTGTTCAGCTGTCTGTGTAGTTTGTTCACACGTACACATGGGTGACAGACCCGCTTTGAGTCTCCGTGAAAGATTGTCTACTCTGCTGTTTACCGTTCAGAGACGGAATATGATTACCTGTTTTGCACTATGAAAATAGTTGTCAGTGTCTCTGTAGTGGGCTTTCTTCTTAACGACCAAGATGTTGGTCCTCTTTTCATTGAAGTTTATAGATTGATTCGTATGCACGTGTGTTGTCCCCTAATTTGACAACGTGTTTGCTCTCACGTTTCTTGTTATGCCACAATATGTCAGTTTCCACCGCAATATTACTCTTCTGTTGGTATTCAATGCGTTTAGTGTGTGTGTGTGTGTGTGCACGCGCGCGTGTGTGTGTGTGTTTGTTTGTTTGTTTTTTCAATACCAGTTGTTTGTCACCGATGAGGGCTTGCGGAATTGAAAATTCATCACTGTGGAATACAAACTGTTGCCATTGACATTGTGCTGATGCTGTATTGGCCTGCAAGTCTTTTGAATATGTGGAGAAAATATCCCAGTAGGTGTGCATTTGGATTAATGTCTGCGATCTGCCCAGACCTTAATCGGTGTCGGACGATTCCAATAGGTTGATGACTGCTATCCGTTGCATAAAATTCAATCCATCCTTTCTCCAATAGCCATCTTCCTCTTTCAACACATGGTCCTCATATTTTTCCCCGCAACTTTTATCAATTTTTAATAGCGCGGTCTGAGTTAGTATCTTTACGTCAGACAATTTGAATTGATTGATTGATTGATTGATTGATTGATTTAGAAACCGACATCACAGCATTCCGGGTCATTCCCATAAGCGCTCTGTCCCCATCCTCAGCAGCCAGCGAAGAGATCCAACACCAATAATTCCAGTAGCAACCTGATTATATGTCCGTCTCGCCTTTCCTCTGAGCGTCGAGCCTCTGCCAGATCCCCTCGTCACTCCTCGCTGCCTCATTCTTGCCAGACTATGGTGATCCATTTGCTCCTCCGAGGTGTACACGTGCTCCCACAAGGCCGCAACCACGTCTGCCTTGTCATGCATCAATGCCGTAGGTATTTTGTCCTCTTGGGCAACTACATTGTGATATGATGCATTGTCCATAATTAGACAAGACGGTCTATCTAGGGATAGAAGCACTGTATTCTCGAGCCAATTGCTAAATACATTGCCATTCATCTCATTATGATAATCCCTATTGTCTGTTGCCATTCATCTCATTATGATAATCCCTATTGTCTGTATGCTTTGATACAAACACGAGTCCAGCATTCTGTAGTAAACCATTTTGAGTACCACCAGCATGGGCTATGACGAAACGCTGTCCTTTACTACTGGGCACATATCGCGTTATCTTTCCGTCCACTGATTGCCATTCCTTTTCACTTGTGTGGTGCGCATTGATCCAGGTTTCATCCAAATACACTATGTCATATTTATTTGCGCATTTCCCTTATTTCACGTAGGTATCTGCTTCTCGTGGCTCCTAAATGCGGTTGCTCGCAAATGATATTTCTACCTCCCTTGTACTTTCTAAACGTGAAGCCTTATATGAAAGGACCCACATTAATGACACACCTCTGAAGATACTGCGACACCACTGAACACTCTCCGTTTCACTTCTCAAGGCTCTTTTCGTAAGGCCAATCCCGTGAAAAAACGTGAAAATTTACTATTGAACGCTCATGTTTCCTCGTGAAGATGTAATACTTCTAATAATGTACACTTCATCTCTGTCCCGTAAATTATATACCGCATATAAACAAACTTTGAAATCTGCGGTACAATCTCCAGAACAAAAAAATTTTTGTTGGGTGGACATCATGATAAGGTTATATGCTAAATCTCATCATTTTCTCTCAGCTGGTTACTGAGATATGGAATTTTATATTGGGGCAGACAAAAATAAATGGACTATAGGAAAGATTACGCTCAGTAGTTTGCCATTGCTTTCACATACCCCATAAGCAACCAACGCGGCGCGATCCGCTATAAGCTGCGTTATGCACGAGAATATACGAGATTACCGAGAAAGACATAAATACCTATGCCAGGGAGACCGGCTATAGATTAGTTATAGTAGGGTAATACTGTATAAAAATTAAAGAAAGTCAAATATACACCAAGAAACACAAACTGTGATCTACACCGAAAGCGGAGAAGATAAAAGGTAAATCCAACGTTGAAGTAAAGCAAAAATTGGTTGCATTGTGAGATCTTGAAATTATATTTCAGGATGGCAATGACCAATGGGAAATATTCAGACAGGCTGGAGAAACAACCATCCCAAAATTGAAGATGATAAGACACGGATGCATTAAGTCATCTTTAAACTTATGGAAATAATAAGACACAACAAAAATAATCATGACAAATGAGAAAATATGCATAGGAAAATTAGAAATTAAGCAAAGAGATAAAAGAACGCTGCTTGATAAGAAATTGCAGGGAAATTGACAACCAACATGTTTTTAATTATGCAAATCTATATTTATTGCTACCCCGAAGAAATCATGATCCTTGTAATGTGGTCAACATTGAACAATTAGCATGAGCCGCATCACGAGAATAAAAAAAAAAAAAAAAACACCATCATGCAATGAGCCTTTGCAGCAAAAGAGTTAGGAAGAAAATAGAAACCAGAAAGAACAATGTGGGTTTGTAGAAGGCAAAGGCTAGATGTGCGACAATCAATCAATCAATCAGGTGCTGTCTCCGCAATGAAGGTTGGCTGCAATGGATCTCCAACACTGTCTGTCTCTTGCCTTGACTGTACATTCTGTCAGGCTGATGTTCGTCCATCTCTTGATGTTATCCTCCCACTTGTATCGTTGTCTACCTCTTGCCCTCAACATTGCCTCCCAGTATGGTTTTTATAAGAGTATCGTGTCTTTTAACGTGACCAAAATATTTCAGTTGTCTCCTCTTTATTTCTTTCATCAACTCTCTCTCTCTCTCTCTCTCTCTCTCTCTCTCTCTCTCTCTCTCTCTCTCTCTCTCTCTCTCTCTCTCTCTCTCTCTTCATTCCCAGTTTTTCTAGGACCTCTGCATGTGATTGTTTTTGTTTCCATGAAATACTACCTATTCGTCTGTATATCCACATCTCCAGGGCTTCTATGCGACTTTTTAGTTGTTTGTCCAATGTCCAGGCTTCCGAGCCATACAATGGCGTTGAATTTACGTAGCATTTGACAATTCTCATTTTTAATGCGTTATTAATCTCTCTAGATGTTAATACTGATTTCATGCCGTTGAAAGCATTTTTGGCTATTCCTATTCTCTTTTTGATTTCCATTTCACTTCTGCCATCACCTGTTATTATTTGTCCAAGATAGGAGAAACTTGTTACTTGTTCTAGTATCTGCCCGTTTACTGTGATGTTCATTGATGACCTTTCCATTTCACTGCTAATTGTCATAGTTTTTTTTTTTTTTAATGTTAATATGTAAGCGGGGTATATCCGGTTAGCGGGGTAGGGGTATCCCCTATCAAAGGAGATGTAAGACGCCTCCTTTCCTCCGTTAGTCTACGGGACACCCTTGGGTAAGGTGGAGTACCCGTTTAACCCCCCGATCAGGGTTACGTGAAGCCATGGAAGCAGGTGGTGGATGGAGTGTGAGAGCAGCCGACAGATTGTTGTTGGTTATGGTCTTGCACTCTGCGGCGATAGGCAGATGATCTCATCAGTAGAGACAATGGCTATGGCCACCGACTAGTACAGTCACTGCCCAGAAGGAAAGCAACGGCAAACTACCTTCTGCAAAACTTGCCAAGAAACCATAGCAACCATGAAAGAAAACATAATAAGAAAGAGATCTGGTGGCGAGACCCCCAGGCCAGGCAGATCAGATAACACTGGGGAAGAGTGTGACACAGGGACCAGTACTAGTAATCGTGATGACGGAGTTAATCCTGACTGTGTTACCAAGGAAATCCCCTGTGTCAGACTAAGAAACAGAGTGAGAATAGCAACGTGGAATGTGAGAAGTCTGTATAAGGGAAAGCTTACAGTAGTGTGTGATGAGATTGAGAGGTTAAACATTCAAATTTTAGGAATTAGTGAACATCGCGGAGCGGCAAGGGACATTTTACAACTGAAAATGGAAGTATTTTCATTTATTCTGGTAGAGACGCCGGAGGCCAGAGTGGAGTGGCATTTTGTTTAGATAAGACAACTGCAAAATCTTTAATGGGATATAATCCAGTTAGTGATAGAATCCTCACTATTAGACTTAAAGGCCGTCCCAAAAACACAACTGTCATACAGATATATGCACCTACGTCAACAGCAGAGGAGGACGAAATTGAAGATTTTTACAACACACTACAAGACACATTAAATAAGATTGGTCATAATGATATAACAATAATAATGGGAGATTTTAATGCAAAAGTTGGTGCAGGAAGAGCTGAAAATGAGAGACACGTTTTATGAAAATTTGGATTAGGAAATAGAAATGATGCAGGTGACAAATTAATTGAATTTTGCACAGAAAATGAGTTAACGATAGCCAACACGCTTTTTAAACAACATCCAAGAAGACTCTTCACATGGAAGTGTCCAGACAATATTACCAAAAATCAGATAGATTATATTTTAATACAAAGAAGATGGAGATCAAGCATAACATCTGCAAAAACCCTACGTAGTGCAGACTGTGATACAGATCATCAGTTATTAGAAGCAGATCTAAAATTAAAACTCATAAAGCTTATCCGAGGACCAAGGCCACTTCGTTTTGATCTCACAAAAATACCGGATGCATACACTGTAGAAGTTAGGAATCGCTTTGGGGTCTTGATGTCTGTACAAGAAGAAATGACACCTGATGAACTGGCAGTACAAGCTAGAGATATCTTGATAACTGCAGCCAAAGATTTAATTCCGACCAAGAAAAAGCAACTTAAGCCATGGATTACATCAGACACATTAGAATTAATAAAATAACGAAGGGAACTTAAACAGAAAGGAGGTGAATCCGATAACAGCAGGATGAAGTATAAATCTTTAACTCGAGAAATAAGAAAGAACACAAGAAAGGACAAAAATCAATATATACAAGATTGCTGTACCAGAATAGAGCAATATCATAAGACTGGAAGAGATTATGAAATGTTCAAAGAAATGAAGTTATTGACAAGAAATGTTCAACCTCAATTGAATGTTATCTGTGACAAGATGGGAAATACCTTAACAGAATCTAGACAAATTCTAGAAAGATGGCGGGAGTACTGCAGTGGAATGTATGATATGAGTGACAGTGAGGGTATGAATGAGATACATGAACCAATGGCAGCAGAGACAGAACCTGAACCCTCATTAGATGAAATTGCTTGGGCTATAAAGAACCTGAAGAATGGTAAATCACCTGGATGTGATGAGGTACCAGCTGAACTAATTAAAGCGGGAGGAGAAGAAAGCATACACATATATCATGCATTATGTACAAAGATTTGGAAATATGGTATATGGCCAAAAGATTGGAAGCGAACTATCTTCATTCCAATACCAAAAAATGGCAACCTGAAATTATGCACCAACTATAGAACTGTTGCCCTGATCAGTCAAGCAAGTAAAATTCTACTAAAAGTCATTATGGGAAGACTTCGTAAGAAAATGGAAGAAGAGATTAACGTAGTTCAAGCTGGATTTAGACAAGGAAGAGGAACAAGAGATCACATATTCAACATGCGTTTAATAATAGAGAAGTTCAGAGAATTTAATGTAAACCTATTCTCATGTTTTGTGGATTATTCAAAAGCATTTGACTGTGTACAACATCAGAAACTTTGGGAAATCATGAGGAATATGGGCTTTCCATCACATGTAGTACAACTCATAAAAATGCTCTATCTAGACCAACAAGCAGCAGTTAGAATAGATGGCGAGGCATCAGATTGGTTTGACATCAAGCAAGGAGTCCGTCAGGGCTGCGTGCTGTCACCCTATTTGTTTAACCTGTACGCCGAAAATATAATGAGAAATGTAAGAGATGATATAAACAGGGAGCTATATGATGCCCTAAATATTGGCGGTCATGACATACCGGAGATTCGATATGCTGATGATACAGTATTACTATCCACAACACAGAATGGCATAGAAAACCTAATAGCTTCAACCCAATTGAATAGCGAAAATCACAACTTATATCTTAACATAGCAAAAACAAAGATAATGCATACAGATAAAACTACTATGGAGAAAGAAATATACATTAATGGGGAAAAATTGGCGGTAGTGGAAAATTTTGAATATCTTGGTTCATTGATTACCAACAACGGTGACACAATTTTTTTTTTTTTTTTTTTCCCGCTTTTCCATCCTGTTTCAGGATATTGCGGTCAACACCAGCATCTTTCAGCTGTATGTTGATTCCTAGGCTAGATTACGCGCATCAACACGCCACGACTTTCTGAGCGAACGGCTCCATACTCTCATAAGTCACTTTTGCGATTCGAACCACTGCTAATTCTCGTCGCGTCACGTGACGAGAGTATTCGGGGTTAGCGGAGAAAGCTGCTAACTCCTCGGCCATGGAGCCGGCTGATTACCAACAATGGTGACACAATGAAAGAAATTAAACGGCGACTATCAATTGCTCTTCAAAGACTAAAACAGCTGAATAAATTATGGAGTGGGACAGATAGAACTACAAAAATTAGATTTTTAAGAGCATGCATCTTTCCCATTGCAACATGCGCCTGTGAGACATGAGTAGTGTAAGTGGGGCTAAAGCCGCCCGTTTTTTGTGGTGGTGGTGGAAATTGATATTCCACCACAAAGGGCGCTAACTCTTTTTTCCCCAAAAAGTAGGCGTTGCGAAGTGACTCATCAGAGGTGACGTGGTCTAGTGACTCGTCAGAGGTGGCATGGTCTAGTGACTCATCAGAGGTGGCGTGCGTGGTCAGAGTGGGTGTGGTCAAGTAATTGTAGGTACGACATAAAAAATACGACATAAAACAACAATAAAGAAAACAAACGATTCAAGTAAGGTACATAATAATTTTCAAAAAAAAAAAAAAAACATATATAGAAAAAAAAAAAAAAAAGAAGAAAAAAAAAGGGGGGAAAAACATAGTCAAGTGACCCCCTGTAATAATAGGTACGACATAAAACAACAATAAAGAAAACAAACGATTCAAGTAAGGTACATAATAATGTTCAAAAAAAAAAAACATATATAGAAAAGAAGAAGAAAAAAAAAAAGAAGAAAAAAAAAGGTGAAAAAACATAGTCAAGTGACCCCTTAAATTATAGGTAAGTGTGTGCGATGACGTGCTCAAGTGGTGGTCAAGAGGTGGTCAAGCGGTCAAGGGGTGGTCAAGTAATCATTTAAATTGTAGGCGAGAGTACGTGTAGTGATATGGTGGTGGTTAAAGTGTCAATGGCATGGGCAAGTGGTAGTCAAGCAGTGGTCAAGAGGTGGTCAAGTGGTCGAGTGACCACTTAAATTGTCGGGGAAAGTAGGTGTAGTGATATGGTGATGATCATGAGGTGGTCAAGCGGTGGTCAAGAGGTGGTCAAGCGGTGGTCAAGTGGTCAAGTGATCACTTAAATTGTAGAGGAAGTTACGTGTAGTGACATGGTGGTGTTTAAAACGATCGCTGACGTGGTCAAGTGGTGGTCATGTGGTGGTCAAGTAGTGGTCAAGCAATGGTCACATGGTCAAGTGACCACTTAAATTATAGAGGAGAGTGCGGCTTGTGATGTGGTGATGATCAAGAGGTGGTCAAGTAGTGGTCAATGGGTGGTCAAGTGGTTAAATGACCCCTTAAATTGTTGGGGAGAGTACGTGTAGTGACACGGTGATGATCAAGAGGTGGTCAAGCGGTGGTAAAGTGGTCAAATAACCCTAAAATTGTAGAGGAAAGTGTGTCTTGTGATGCAGTGATGATCAAAAGGTAGTCAAGTAGTGGTCAAGAAGTAGTCAAGGGGTGGTCAAGTTACCCCTTAAATTGATGGGGAGAGTAAGTGTAGTGACACGATGATGATCAAGATGTGGTCAAGTAGTGGTCAAGCGGTGGTCAAGTGGTCGAGTGACCACATAAATTGCAGAGGAGAGTAAGTGTAGTGACATGGTGATGATCAAGAGGTGGTCAAGTTGTTAGGTCTAGAGGTTGGGGTGTCTCAGTCATGAAGTATCAAACTGTCTGATATGGGAAGGATGGCGCTGATCAGGGCGAGTAGGTTCTAATACGTTTATCGCTATTGTCTACAATTGGCGTGGTTGTATAGTAATAATAGTAGAGTTGTTTCGTAGTAATATTAGTCATCATCATCAAGTGCTATTTTAGGTGGTATTTGTAATGGTAGTAGTAGTAGTAGCAATACCAATAATAGTAATAATTATCATCATCATCACGTGTCTTACCAACGGACGTACCACCCACACATTGCGATCTCCAACACCATTGAACAATTCCGGGGTTGACTCACACTACAGAAATCCCCAATTAACGGCATTACCTTCATGTAATGGTGGTACTCATAGTACCAATAGCACCAGTAGTAATAGTCACCAACATCAGCAAGAGATTTATCGCCTGACATTGGTCAGTATGACACTCCATAAACTATGATCTCCAACACCATGGATACAAATAGTAATAATATTGGTAGTAGTAGTAGTAGTAGTAGTAGTAGTAGTAGTAGTAGTAGTAGCAGCAGCAGCAGCAGTAGTAGTAGTAGTAGTAGTAGTGGTAGTTGTAGTAGTAGCGGCGGCGGCGGCGGCGGCAGCGGCGGCGGCGGCGGCGGCGGTGGTGGTGGTGGTGGTGGTGGTGGTGGTGGTGGTGGTGGTGGTGGTGGTGGTGGTGGTGGTGGTGGTGGTGGTGGTGGTGGTGGTGGTGGTGGTGGTGGTGGTGGTGGTGGTGGTGGTGGTGGTGGTGGTGGTGGTGGTGGTGGTGGTGGTGGTGGTGGTGGTGGTGGTGGTGGTGGTGGTGGTGGTGGTGGTGGTGGTGGTGGTGGTGGTGGTGGTGGTGGTGGTGGTGGTGGTGGTGGTGGTGGTGGTGGTGGTGGTGGTGGTGGTGGTGGTGGTGGTGGTGGTGGTGGTGGTGGAATAGCGAGGGTGCTTGTTGTTTCACTAAGTATTTGTACATCGTATGTAGTATAAAGCTAGTTTGTGTTGTATGCCATGTAAGGTGTTACTGAAATATCTGTATTTTGTAGTTCTAAGAGGTGATGACGTCATAACCCACCACTCTATCATCTTATTGATAGTGTCTCCAGTGCCGCGAAAAAGGCTCATTGTGAGATATCGATCATTTCTCAAAGCGACAGCATCCGGGGTGCATGCCCATTACGAGCAAACAACGATACGATACTTAAAAGGTAACTACAAGGCAAATGGTGTCGAGTATAGTGTAACGCACAAAACTTATGAAGTCATCGGTTGTCCATTCCATCACGGTCGACAAATAGGCGCTCACTAACTTCACAATATGCTCACTTAAATAAACATATAGGATGATAAGGCACCGACCCAAACAAGGAAAACGGACAAAAACAAGGGAGAAAAAATGACATAAGCGTCAAAATATAACACATACAAAGACAGATACAACAGTGACTAAAAAAAATAATAAAAAATGACACGACAAAATAACACACACACACACACACACACACACACACACACACACACACACACACACACACACACACACACACACAATGAAAACTGAAACAACCAATGAAAAATCTCTGACACGAACACTAGAAGCTGACACAAACACTAAACAAGGTACCTAAAGAAAAGCTAAACTTTGTTAACCAAAATGCGAAAGTAGGAAAATGTGATACCCAAATGTAAAACAAATAGCAAGAGAGGAATAGCTCGTTCCAACTTATAAAAAGTAGGAAAATATGTCAACCAAATGGGAAAAAGTTAGGCCAAATACAAAAATAGCTAACTCAAATTAATGAAAAGTAGGGAAACTTTGTTAACCAAAGGAGGGGAAAAACCTAGGTCAAGTAGGAAAATCTGTTACCCAAAAGTGAAAAATATCGGCCAATACAGAAATAGTTCTTCCACACGTATGCAAACTAGGAAAATTTGTTAGTCGAACAGGATAAAATATTGCCCAAGTAGGGAAATTTGAGAGCCAAATGTGAAAAAAATATAATCCAAAGAGAGGAATATCTCGTTCCAACTTATGAAAAGAAGGAAAATTCTCAACCAACTGAGAAAGAGTTAGACCAAGTATAGTAACATATCAACCAAACTTATGAAAAGTAGGAAACTTTGTTAGCAAAAGCGAAAAAACCTAAGTCAAGTAGGAAAATCTGTTAGCCAAATGTGAAAAAATGTCAGCCAAGTACAGAAATAGCTCGTCCACACTTATTAAAACTAGGAAAAAATTGTTAGCCAAATAGTAAAAAATATTGCCCAAGTAGGAAAATTTGATAGCCAAATGTAAAAAAAAAAAAAAAATATCACCCAAAGAGAGGAATATCTCGGCCAGACTTATAAAAAGTAGGAGAACTATTTGCCAAATGGGAAAAAAGTTAGGCCAAATACAGAAATATCTCAACCAAACATATAAAAAATAGGAAAATTGATAACCAAACGGGAAATATAATGACCAACTAGGGAAATGTGTTACTCAAAGAGGAAAAATAATGACCAAATAACGAAATACATCGTTCAAACTTATGAAAACTAGGAAACTTTGTTAGCCAAATGGAAGAAACCTTGGTCAAGTAGGAAAAATCTCTTAGCCAAATGTGAAAAATGTCGGCCAAATGCAGAAATAGTTCGGCCACACGTATGCAAACAAGCAAAGGTTGTTAGCCAGATAGGAAAAGTATTAACCAAGTAAGAAAATGTGATAGCCAAAGGTGAAAAAATATCAGCCAAAGAGAGAAATATCTCATCCAAACTTATAAAAAGAAGGAAAATTCTCAACCAAATGAGAAAAAGTTAGACCAAATATAGTAACATCTCAACCAAACTTATGAAAACTAGGAAACTTTGTTAGCCAACGAGAATAAAAACCTAGGTCAAGTAGGAAAATCTGTTAGCCAAATGTAAAAAAATGTCCGCCAAATACAGAAATACCTCGTCCGCACTTATTAAAATTAGGAAAAATTTGTTAGCCAAATAGTAAAAATATTGCCCAAGTAGGAAAATTTGATAGCCAAATGTAAAAAAAATATCACCCAAAGAGAGGAATATCTCGGCCAGACTTATAAAAAGTAGGAGAACTTAGTGCCAAATGGGGAAAAGTTAGGCCAAATACAGAAATATCTCAACCAAACATATAAAAAATAGGAAAATTGATAACCAAACGGGAAATATATTGACCAACTAGGGAAATGTGTTACTCAAAGAGGAAAAATAATGACCAAGTAACGAAATACATAGCTGAAACTTATGAAAACTAGGAAACTTTGTTAGCCAAATGGAAGAAACCTTGGTCAAGTAGGAAAATCTGTTAGCCAAATGTGAAAAATGTCGGCCAAATGCAGAAATAGTTCGGCCACACGTATGCAAACAAGGAAAGGTTGTTAGCCAGATAGGAAAAGTATTAATCAAGTAAGAAAATGTGATAGCCAAATGTGAAAAAATATCACCCAAAGAGAGAAATATCTCGTCCAGACTTATAAAAAGTTGGAAAATTTGTCAACCAAATGGGGTAAAGTTAGAACAAATACAGAAACATCTTAACCACATTTATAAAAAAAAACAAGGGGAAAATGTCGACCAAATACAGAATAACTCAACCCAATTTATAAATATGGCAACCAAACTTATGAAACGTAGGAACATGTGTTAACCAAAAGGGGAAAATATGGTACACGTAACGAAATATCTCATCCAAACTTATAAAAAATAGGAAAATATGTCAACCAAACGCAAACAATGTCGGCCAAATACAGAAATTTCTCAACCAAACTCATGAAAAGTAGGAACAACTTGTTACCTAAATAGGAAAAATATTGGTCAAGTAAAGAAATAACGTGGTCAAACCTATAAAAACATACCAACATTTGTTAACACAACTTGGCCACTTGTTCTTACAAACTTGCTCGCTGGCTCAAACAATTTGTCCACTTGCTATTACAATCGGTCGACCTATCCTATCAACTCACACACTTACCATAACAACTGTCCCTTTTCCCCAACAACGTGTCCACCGACTCTCTCATATTATAGACTCGCCCTATCAACTTACCCACTGACTCTAACAACTTCCCCACATGGGCTCACAAAATTTCCACTTGTTATTACAACTTGTCGACAGTCTCGCCCAAATTACCACTTACTCTTACAAACTGTCCCAACTGCGTGCACAAAGGTGTCCACTTGTGATTTCACGGCCTCCTCACCACATAGATAAGTAGCCCTTATAAAATACAAAGGTATCCCGCAAGTCATACAGAAGTGTCCCCCATATTGTCATAAAAAAATATTTGTGTGTGTAGGTAAGTTCATGTCTTTGGCAGTTCATATTTTCTAAATTCATTTCTTCAGCATAAGATTCGTGTAAGTTCACGCCCTCATCATAAATTTTGTTGTGTAAGTTCATATCTTCGACAGTTCATGTTTTGCTAAGACCTAGTTTTAGTGAAAATGCAGAAGTCTATTGGCTAGAATTTCAACCTGAGTGGTCAATTACTAACACTGCCTGTGGACAGCTATTCTTACCCATGCGCTAAAGTTGAGAAAATGAACTTCTGTTGAATGGAAGCTACCGCAGACTTGAATTATTAAACCCCTCTGGAAGAAGTAGCGACAGCTTAACCAGGAAAAGATCGAATTAGTTATCCCCCTTAGTCTGGGAAGTATGAAAATATATGCTCACACAAGCGATATTACTCATGACGCCATATAAACAAAAATATAAAGGATAACAATTGTGGCTCTGCCTCATTTGTTATCGTTTATATTTTTGTTTATATGAGGAGGCCGTGAAATCACAAGTGGACACCTTTGTGCGCGCAGTTGGGACAGTTTGTAAGAGTAAGTTGATAGGGCGAGTCTATAATATGAGAGAGTCGGTGGACACGTTGTTGGGGAAAAGGGACAGTTGTTATGGTAAGTGTGTGAGTTGATAGGATAGGTCGACCGATTGTAATAGCAAGTGGATAAATTGTTTGAGCCAGCGAGCAAGTTTGTAAGAACAAGTGGCCAAGTTGTGTTAACAAATGTTGGTATGTTTTTATAGGTTTGACCACGTTATTTCTTTACTTGACCAATATTTTTCCTATTTAGGTAACAAGTTGTTCCTACTTTTCATGAGTTTGGTTGAGAAATTTCTGTATTTGGCCGACATTGTTTGCGTTTGGTTGACATATTTTCCTATTTTTTATAAGTTTGGATGAGATATTTCGTTACGTGTACCATATTTTCCCCTTTTGGTTAACACATTTTCCTACGTTTCATAAGTTTGGTTGCCATATTTATAAATTGGTTGAGTTATTCTGTATTTGGTCGACATTTTCCCCTTGTTTTTTTTTATAAATGTGGTTAAGATGTTTCTGTATTTGTTCTAACTTTACCCCATTTGGTTGACACATTTTCCAACTTTTTATAAGTCTGGACGAGATATTTCTCTCTTTGGGTGATATTTTTTTCACATTTGGCTTTCAAATTTTCCTACTTGGCCAATACTTTTCGTATCTGGCTAACAACTTTTCCTAGTTTGCATATGTGTGACCGAACTATTTCTGCATTTGTCCGACATTTTTCACATTTGGCTAACAGATTTTCCTACTTGAACAAGGTTTTTTTCCCTTTGGGTAACAAAGTTTCCTAGTTTTCATAAGTTTGAGCGATGTATTTCGTTACTTGGTCATTATTTTTCCTCTTTGAGTAACACATGTCCCTAGTTGGTCAATATATTTCCCCGTTTAGTTATAAATTTTCATATTTTTTATATGTTTGGTTGAGATATTTCTGTATTTGGCCTAACTTTTTCCCATTTGGCACATAGTTCTCCTACTTTTTATAAGTCTGGCCGAGATATTCCTCTCTTTGGGTGATATTGTTTTACATTTGGCTATCAAATTTTCCTACTTGGGCAATATTTTTACTATTTGGCTAACAAATTTTTCCTAATTTTAATAAGTGCGGACGAGGTATTTCTGTATTTGGCGGACATTTTTTTTAACATTTGGCTAACAGATTTTCCTACTTGACCTAGGTTTTTATTCTCGTTGGCTAACAAAGTTTCCTAGTTTTCATAAGTTTGGTTGAGATGTTACTATATTTGGTCTAACTTTTTCTCATTTGGTTGAGAATTTTCCTTCTTTTTATAAGTTTGGATGAGATATTTCTCTCTTTGGCTGATATTTTTTCACCTTTGGCTATCACATTTTCTTACTTGATTAATACTTTTCCTATCTGGCTAACAACCTTTCCTTGTTTGCATACGTGTGGCCGAACTATTTCTGCATTTGGCCGACATTTTTCACATTTGGCTAACAGATTTTCCTACTTGACCAAGGTTTCTTCCATTTGGCTAACAAAGTTTCCTAGTTTTCATAAGTTTCAGCTATGTATTTCGTTACTTGGTCATTATTTTTCCTCTTTGAGTAACACATTTCCCTAGTTGGTCAATATATTTCCCGTTTGGTTATCAATTTTCCTATTTTTTATATGTTTGGTTGAGATATTTCTGTATTTGGCCTAACTTTTCCCCATTTGGCACTAAGTTCTCCTACTTTTTATAAGTCTGGCCGAGATATTCCTCTCTTTGGGTGATATATTTTTTTTACATTTGGCTATCAAATTTTCCTACTTGGGCAATATTTTTACTATTTGGCTAACAAATTTTTCCTAATTTTAATAAGTGCGGACGAGGTATTTCTGTATTTGGCGGACATTTTTTTACATTTGGCTAACAGATTTTCCTACTTGACCTAGGTTTTTATTCTCGTTGGCTAACAAAGTTTCCTAGTTTTCATAAGTTTGGTTGAGATGTTACTATATTTGGTCTAACTTTTTCTCATTTGGTTGAGATTTTCCTTCTTTTTATAAGTTTGGATGAGATATTTCTCTCTTTGGCTGATATTTTTTCACCTTTGGCTATCACATTTTCTTACTTGGTTAATACTTTTCCTATCTGGCTAACAACCTTTGCTTGTTTGCATACGTGTGGCCGAACTATTTCTGCATTTGGCCGACATTTTTCACATTTGGCTAAGAGATTTTTCCTACTTGACCAAGGTTTCTTCCATTTGGCTAACAAAGTTTCTTAGTTTTCATAAGTTTGAACGATGTATTTCGTTATTTGGTCATTATTTTTCCTCTTTGAGTAACACATTTCCCTAGTTGGTCATTATATTTCCCGTTTGGTTATCAATTTTCCTATTTTTTATATGTTTGGTTGAGATATTTCTGTATTTGGCCTAACTTTTTTCCCATTTGGCAAATAGTTCTCCTACTTTTTATAAGTCTGGCCGAGATATTCCTCTCTTTGGGTGATATTTTTTTTTTTTTTACATTTGGCTATCAAATTTTCCTACTTGGGCAATATTTTTACTATTTGGCTAACAATTTTTTCCTAGTTTTAATAAGTGTGGACGAGCTATTTCTGTATTTGGCTGACATTTTTTCACATTTGGCTAACAGATTTTCCTACTTGACTTAGGTTTTTTCGCTTTTGCTAACAAAGTTTCCTACTTTTCATAAGTTTGGTTGATATGTTACTATACTTGGTCTAACTCTTTCTCAGTTGGTTGAGAATTTTCCTTCTTTTTATAAGTTGGAACGAGATATTCCTCTCTTTGGATTATATTTTTTCACATTTGGCTCTCAAATTTCCCTACTTGGGCAATATTTTATCCTGTTCGACTAACAAATTTTCCTAGTTTGCATACGTGTGGAAAAACTATTTCTGTATTGGCCGATATTTTTCACTTTTGGGTAACAGATTTTCCTACTTGACCTAGGTTTTTCCCCTCCTTTGGTTAACAAAGTTTCCCTACTTTTCATTAATTTGAGTTAGCTATTTTTGTATTTGGCCTAACTTTTTCCCATTTGGTTGACATATTTTCCTACTTTTTATAAGTTGGAACGAGCTATTCCTCTCTTGCTATTTGTTTTACATTTGGGTATCACATTTTCCTACTTTCGCATTTTGGTTAACAAAGTTTAGCTTTTCTTTAGGTACCTTGTTTAGTGTTTGTGTCAGCTTCTAGTGTTCGTGTCAGAGATTTTTCATTGGTTGTTTCAGTTTTCATTGTGTGTGTGTGTGTGTGTGTGTGTGTGTGTGTGTGTGTGTGTGTGTGTGTGTGTGTGTGTGTGTGTATATGTGTGTGTGTGTGTTATTTTGTTGTGTCATTTTTATTATTTTTTTGTCACTGTTGTATCTGTCTTTGTATGTGTTATATTTTGACGCTTATGTCATTTTTTCTCCCTTGTTTTTGTCCGTTTTCCTTGTTTGGGTCGGTGCCTTATCATCCTATATGTTTATTTAAGTGAGCATATTGTGAAGTTAGTGAGCGCCTATTTGTCGACCGTGATGGAATGGACAACCGATGACTTCATAAGTTTTGTGCGTTACACTATACTCGACACCATTTGCCTTGTAGTTACCTTTTAAGTGTGGTATCGTTGTTTGCTCGTAATGGGCATGCACCCCGGATGCTGTCGCTTTGAGAAATGATCGATATCTCACAATGAGCCTTTTTCGCGGCACTGGAGACACTATCAATAAGATGATAGAGTGGTGGGTTATGACGTCATCACTTCTTAGAACTACAAAATACAGATATTTCAGTAACACCTTACATGGCATACAACACAAACTAGCTTTATACTACATACGATGTACAAATACTTAGTGAAACAACAAGCACCCTCGCTATTCTACTACTCCTACCACCACCACCACCACCACCACCACCACCACCACCACCACCACCACCACCACCACCACCACCACCACCACCACCACCACCACCACCACCACCGCCGCCGCCGCCGCCGCCGCCGCTACTACTACAACTACCACTACTACTACTACTACTGCTGCTGCTGCTGCTGCTGCTGCTACTGCTACTACTACTACTACTACTACTACTACTACTACTACTACTACTACTACTACTACTACTACTACTACTATTTGTATCCATGGTGTTGGAGATCATAGTTTATGGAGTGTCATACTGACCAATGTCAGGCGATAAATCTCTTGCTGATGTTGGTGACTATTACTACTGGTGCTATTGGTACTATGAGTACCACCATTACATGAAGGTAATGCCGTTAATTGGGGATTTCTGTAGTGTGAGTCAACCCCGGAATTGTTCAATGGTGTTGGAGATCGCAATGTGTGGGTGGTACGTCCGTTGGTAAGACACGTGATGATGATGTTAATTAGTACTATTATTGGTATTGCTACTACTACTACTACCATTACAAATACCACCTAAAATAGCACTTGATGATGATGACTAATATTACTACGAAACAACTCTACTATTATTACTATACAACCACGCCAATTGTAGACAATAGCGATAAACGTATTAGAACCTACTCGCCCTGATCAGCGCCATCCTTCCCACATCAGACAGTTTGATACTTCATGACTGAGACACCCCAACCTCTAGACCTAACAACTTGACCACCTCTTGATCATCACCATGTCACTACACTTACTCTCCTCTGCAATTTATGTGGTCACTCGACCACTTGACCACCGCTTGACCACTACTTGACCACATCTTGATCATCATCGTGTCACTACACTTACTCTCCCCATCAATTTAAGGGGTAACTTGACCACCCCTTGACTACTTCTTGACCACTACTTGACTACCTTTTGATCATCACTGCATCACAAGATACACTCTCCTCTACAATTTTAGGGTTATTTGACCACTTTACCACCGCTTGACCACCACTTGACCACTACTTGACCACCTCTTGATCATCACCGTGTCACTACACGTACTCTCCCCAACAATTTAAGGGGTCATTTAACCACTTGACCACCCCTTGACCACTACTTGACCACCTCTTGATCATCACCACATCACAAGCCGCACTCTCCTCTATAATTTAAGTGGTCACTTGACCATGTGACAATTGCTTGACCACTACTTGACCACCACTTGACCACCACTTGACCACGTCAGCGATCGTTTTAAACACCACCATGTCACTACACGTAACTTCCTCTACAATTTAAGTGATCACTTGACCACTTGACCACCGCTTGACCACCTCTTGACCACCGCTTGACCACCTCATGATCATCACCATATCACTACACCTACTTTCCCCGACAATTTAAGTGGTCACTCGACCACTTGACCACCTCTTGACCACTGCTTGACCACCACTTGAACATGCCATTGACACTTTAACCACCACCATATCACTACACGTACTCTCCCCTACAATTTAAATGATTACTTGACCACCCCTTGACCGCTTGACCACCTCTTGACCACCACTTGAGCACGTCATCGCACACACTTACCTATAATTTAAGGGGTCACTTGACTATGTTTTTTCACCTTTTTTTTTTCTTCTTTTTTTTTCTTCTTCTTCTTTTCTATATATGTTTTTTTTTTTTTGAACATTATTATGTACCTTACTTGAATCGTTTGTTTTCTTTATTGTTGTTTTATGTCGTACCTATTATTACAGGGGGTCACTTGACTATGTTTTTTCCCCCCTTTTTTTTCTTCTTTTTTTTTTTTTTTTTTTTTCTATATATGTGTGTTTTTGTGTTTTTTTGAAAATTATTATGTACCTTACTTGAATCGTTTGTTTTCTTTATTGTTGTTTTATGTCGTATTTTTTATGTCGTACCTACAATTACTTGACCACACCCACTCTGACCACGCACGCCACCTCTGATGAGTCACTAGACCACGCCACCTCTGACGAGTCACTAGACCACGTCACCTCTGATGAGTCACTTCGCAACGCCTACTTTTTGGGGAAAAAAGAGTTAGCGCCCTTTGTGGTGGAATATCAATTTCCACCACCACCACAAAAAACGGGCGGCTTTAGCCCCACTTACACTACTGACATGGACACTTACTAAACAAGCTGAACAGCGCATAAACGCCTTTGAATATAAATGTTATAGACGAGTTCTAAGAATATCTTGGGTAAAGAAAAGAACAAATGCATCCATACTTCAAGAGTTGAATATTGAAGAAGGTTGGCTATTAAAGACGATAAAACAATGAAAATTGAAATATTTTGGTCACTTGAAACGTCACGAAAGTTTGGAGAGAACAATAATGGAGGGGTATATGCCTGGGAAGAGAAGAAGAGGAAGGCCAAAGAGAAGATGGGTGCAGGATGTGGGGATGATCTCCAGATGGGTGTATCAGACGCGGGACATCTTGCTTATGATCGAGAGGTTTTCCGGAAGGTTGTTATGGGAGCGAGGTTCTGCAAAGGACATGCTACTGAATGAATGAATGAATGAATATCTAAGCCACATTCTGCACTGTGCCTGTTTACTTCTTCCACTAGGTCTTGCAACTCTTGCTCACTTTCTGCTAGTAACATGGTATCGTCAGCATATCTAAGATTGTTTATGATTCTTCCATTGATGTTGAATCCGGGCATTTCAACTTGTTTAACAATTCTTTCTGTGTATAGGTTGAAGAGGCTTGGGGACAGTACATATCCCTGCCGTACTCCTCTTTTTATCTCTATAGGCGACGAATAACTATTACCGCATCTAATAGACGCCACTTGTTCCCAGTACAAGTCACTAATAAGTCTGATGTCCTTTCCGTCTACCCCTCTATATCTTGAAGGCACGTAATTAGTCGTTCATGTTGTACTCTATCAAAAGCTTTCTTGTCTATATCTATAAAAGAGACTGTATGTGGCTGGCTATGTATTGGATGGGTTCGATAACGGTACATCCGATTGAGATGAAATTTTCTACACCTCTTCCTTTCATTCCTTTGCAACCGACTATAATAGTTTCATAGTGTAAAATCTTCTACTTATTTAATAACATTTACTTTTTCATATTTCATTATATAAGTTCAATATAGCAGGGGGACTTCACTCTAGAAAAGTTATTTCAAGGGGCATAACTTTTAATAACATTTCTATATACTTTATAGTCATATTGTTGGACTTACTTGCACTATTGTTAAACTCGTTGTCTATAGTTATTTTCAGGCATATGAGTTATAATAAATAATGATATAATCTTTAAGGCATTTTCAAAGTTTGCATAAAAATAATGCATAATGCATAACATTGTAACCCATCTTTTTCTGCTTAAAGAACTTATCAACTGTCATGTCGGTGATTAAAAACAGTTTTCATTAAAAATAATGAATGGTGTGTGGAAGGACATTCTTTTAAGTTACTGTGCGCCAGGAGCTGGGCGAAACCACGCCGGGTCAGATAGATAGACAGACAGACAGATAGTCGGTAACGGAAGCTTATTTGACTACTTATATGAATTAAATGACATGCTCCCCACCAGGGACTGGGTGAAGCCGGGCCGGGTCAGACAGACAGACAGATAGACAGACAGTCGGGAACGGGAGAACTTATATGACTACGTATATGAATTAAATGAGATGCTCCCCACCAGGGACTGGGTGAAGCCGGGCCGGGACAGACAGACAGACAGATAGACAGACAAACAGATAGTCGGGAACGGGAGAGGTTATATGACTACGTATATGAATTAAATGAGATGCTCCCCACCAGGGACTGGGTGAAGCCGGGCCGGGTCAGACAGACAGACAGATAGACAGACAGACAGATAGTCGGGAACGGGAGAGCTTATATGACTACTTATATGAATTAAATGAGATGCTCCCCACCAGGGACTGGGTGAAGTCGGGCCGGGTCAGACAGACAGACAGACAGATAGACAGACAGACAGATAGTCGGGAACGGGAGATCTTATATGACTACTTATATGAATTAAATGAGATGCTTCCCACCAGGGACTGAGTGAAGCCGGGCCGGGTCAGCCAGACAGACAGACAGACAGACAAACAAGCAGACAGACAGACTGATAGATAGATAGATAGATAGATAGATAGATAGATAGATAGATAGATAGATAGATAGATAGATAGATCCCCTCCAGGGCCTGGGCGAAGCCGGGCCGGGTCAGCTAGTCTTATATATAAAAAAGGATCTCCGTCCAAATGTATGTATCTCTGTATGTCCTTTATACGTTCGCGAACGGCCCATCCGATTGAGATGAAATTTTCTACACGCCTTTCTTTCATTCCAGAGCTGCCAACTGTGATATTTTTTTAGTGTGAAATCGCATGCTTACCCAGTATTATTTCATTTTTCATTTTTCTTCATAATTTCATATATCTCAGGGGACCTAACTCTATAAAAGTTATTTCAAGGGGCATAACTTTTCTGTATAACTTATAGTCATATTGTGGCATCGTTTTCAAAGATTTATAAACTCTTTGTCCATAGTTATGTACCGGCATATGAGTTATAATAAATAATGATACAATCTGTAAGGCATTTTCAAAGTTTTCATAAAAATAATGCACAATGCATAACATTGTAACTCATCTTTTTTTGCTTAAGAAGTTACTGTAGTCATGCAGGTGATTAGAAAGCGTTTTCATTAAAAATAATGGATGGTGTGTGGAAGGGCATTTTTTTAAGTTACTTTTTTTGTTGTATGAATTTAATGAGACGCTACCCGCCAGGAGCTGGGCGAAGTCACGCCGGGTCAGATAGATAGACAGACCCACCTTTTCGCTGCAGTTGTCTACTCCTCTTTTTCCTTCTTCTGCTGATGCTGCTGCCGACGCTCCATTTACCCAAGTTAATTGTTGGGGGAAGATGTAAAGATCTTTCAAGTGCTCTTTCTAATGCTTTTTGTAAGTTGGTCTTCGTTTATCTAAGGTTGTTCTAACTGCAACCAATAAATGATTAGACAGACAGGCAGACAGACAGACAGAGAGGGAGGGACGGACAGACAGACAGACAGACAGACAGACAGACAGACAGACAGACAGATAGGCGGTAACGGGAACGGGAACTTATATGACTACTTATATGAATTAAATGAGATGCTCCCCACCAAGGACTGGGCGATGCCGGGTCAGACAGACAGACAGACAGACAGACAGACAGACAGTCGGTAACGGGAACGTGAGCTTATATGACTACTTATATGAATTAAATGAGATGCTCCCCACCAAGGCCTGGGCGAAGCCGGGCCGGGTCAGCTAGTAGTCTATAAAACAAACATATATACTTTTTTGAACTTCTATATATTTTTCAATTAACATCCTCAAACAGATAATTGCTTCTCTTGTGCCGCTGTGTTAGCGGAACCCAAATTGTTCTTTAGCTACTTCCTCATCTGCTTTATGTTGAAGATGAAGTACAAGTTGAATTCTTTCTTGTATGACCTTGAGTAGTATCTTAGTTATGTGGCTCATTAACCTAATAGTTATGTAATCCTCACACTCAACAGCTCTTGGCTTCTTCGGTAATGTGATGAAAATGGATGTTTTCAAGTCCTTGGGGATGTACCCAGTATTATATATATCATTACATAATTCTGTGATAGTTTCAATGCCAAAGCTGGATGAGGATTTTATCATCTCTGTTGTTATCTTGTCAGGGCCAGCAGCCTTTCCTTCTTTCATCTTCTTAATAGCCTTTTCTACTTCAGCCGTTAGTATTTTTGGTCCATCTTGAGTATTATACAATGTTGGTCTATTGACCCTGTTGTCCCAGAATAAATCTTCTGTGTACTCTGTCCATCTTTTAATAATGTCAGTGTTATTAATTATAATTTCTCCATTATTTCCTCTGATACAACCGTTTCCCGTTATATTATTTTTCTTCTTTGTGAACCTTTTTATATGTTCATGTAATTCTTTCGAGTTGTGTTTTATTTCCAGATCCTCCATTTCTTTGCAATATTTCTGCAGCCAGTCTTCATTGGCAACTCTGCACGTGTGACGTATTTCTCTGTCTATGACTATATACTCTGGAGTGTTCTTTGCTTTCTTTCTTTGAGACATTTTACTCAGTATTTCATCGGTTATCCTTTTTTCTTATTAATTTTAAATGGAAAGGTGGTATTTGCAGTCTGAATACTGTTTTTTATACGTTCCCATTTTATATTAATTTTATCCTCGGGATTTTCACGTCGATATTGTTCCATACTTTCAATGATTAGCCCATCATATCTATTTTTGAGATGTGCGACAGAGATGTGTAAATGTCTCCAGATCTTTTTTCCTATGCCGTGAAAATATAAGAAATTTAGAAATATGAGAGATATTGCTACTGGGAGAATAACGTCAAGAATATAAGATATGCAGTATTGATTTAAGACAACGAACAGGAACTGAGTAGAAGCGCTTTTTACACAATGAACAACTAAGGTTAGACTTACATTTGCCAAAATCATGGCTAGTTAAGATCAGTGAGTAGGAAAACAAAACTTGCATAGTGTTTTCTGTTTCAAATAAAGCACTGCACCCTAAGCTAGTGCTGTATGGGGAAACAATTCGTCAGGAAGAAAATCCAAGCTACCTATGTGAAAACTTTGAGCGTCGACTGACATGAAGATACGGGTTTAGGCAAATCTAACAATAGGAAGACAGTAGTAAGGCATGTGGTATTTAAGTATCATTTGAGGTTAGAAAACTCCGATACATCCTTCTATACGGGGTCATCCCGCCTCCTTGTTTCGTCATAAAAGCCAACCTCAATATTTGAAATTGGCGGGCATTTTTTGGGTATTTCCGGTGTCACTTCCGGTACTTCCGGTTGACTACTTCCGGTCCATAGGTGTCCCCGACCCTCAGGTGCCTCACCGGTCGCCTCCGCTTCCGCCCGATCTTCCCGTGACCACTCGAAAACAGCGAGGCAAGCCCCGGGCATGTGGAATACTGATATGGATAAGTAGACCAAATATGCACCGGGTACCCGGGTTCGAGTCCCAGTGTGTGTCTGTACGGGGTAGGCCAATATCAGGGGCGCAAAGGAATGTGCCCCTACATGAATATTAGCCTTTGCCCCCCAGAGGAGGCCACCAAATTTGCACTTAGTAAATATTCTAAGGCACTTTGCTTGGGTGCCAATGAAGTAATCACATGAAAAAAAATAGTGTAAATGTTAACACAAAACTACAATATATGTCATAAATTGTACACCTCGAAAGACAAAACCTGTCGGTATGCGCGGATTTTGACAAATCTGTTTTAGTTTGCAGTAATCTCGCAAAAGCGTTAAAATTATGCACCCAATATTGATAAAAGAGACGTAGTATACAGACATCAATGTTATCACAACATCTAAGTATCTTGTAAAC
The DNA here is from genome assembly GCA_963921405.1 of Cepaea hortensis. Taxonomy (NCBI): domain Eukaryota; kingdom Metazoa; phylum Mollusca; class Gastropoda; order Stylommatophora; family Helicidae; genus Cepaea; species Cepaea hortensis. Next base: position 66,279,670 of record OY992885.1, read on the forward strand.
GTAAAAAGAGATCTGACGTGCCATTAATCACACTAAGTATCTTGTAAACGTAAAAAGAGATCTGACGTGCCATTAATCACATGTGCGGAGTCCATTCCGATAATTTGACATAAATATCATATATGTGTGAATGTCAGTAGTATGAAAGGGGGCTATCGAGTTGCATTTTTTGGTTCGCAAAGAACCCAAAATAATTTCTTATATCGCTTATGTGTCGACACAAGAAGCTGAATTTTCAAAGCTCATGCGGTAGGACACATAACTACTTCCGGCTTTGTGTAGTTAACAAAGTAAAACTGTAATTATTAAAAGGTATATAGAAACATAGTATTTTTGATGTGTGAAGTGAAAAGTAAAGATGGCAGCATGGGTAGGAGGGCTACCACTAATAATTTCAATGTATATTTACGGATCCGATCGTCAGAAGGCCCGGATTATTTCCAGATATATCTATTGTAAAGTAACCGATTGTATATTGTAATAGTGGTTATTACTGTCAGTAGTGAATGGGACTTAAACACTGTCGTCATAGCAATGGTGGTAGAAACACAAGGCTGTTGGGTAATGGTGTACAACCAGTCACAGGGGCACGTATCTAAGCAATACATCCGATCACACGTGGTTAATGGCAAAACCAGACCACATGCTCACTGGCTAAACCTTGTCAAATATGGCGCTGCTTCCGGTTGCATGTGTAATATCTACAACCAGACTACGTGCTCACTGGCTACAAGTGGTCAAAGATGGGACGCATCCGATCATACGTGGTAACGGCATAACCAGACCACGTCCTCACTGACTAAAGCCGATCATAGATGGCGATGCATCCGGTACACATGGGTAATGGTAACATCCGATCAAATATGGAGCTGCGTCTGGGTGCCCATGTAATGACTACAACCACAACACGCGCTCACTGGCTACATGTGGTCAAAGATGGCGTCGCATCTGATCACACGTGGTAACGGCAAAACCAGACCACGTGCTCACAGGCTAAAGCCGCTCAAAGACGGTGCTGCATCCGGGACACATGGGTAATGGTCACATCCGAACAAATATGGTGCTGCTTCCGGTGGCATGTTTAATGACTATAACCAGACGACATGCTCACTAGCTACGAGTGGCCAAAGATGGCGTCGCACGGGTGTGATCGGGTTACTTTACTGGTCCATCGAATGGGAGAGTGGGTTTGGAGTGGGTGTAAGAAGGGTTTTCGTTAGTAAAAAGGTGGGTGGGTCAAGTGGCAGTGTGGCTGAGTTGTGGAGACAGGGGTGGAAAATATACTAGCGAAGAGGTCACCGGGGCTGAATGGTGGAGACATGGGTGGAAAACTGATTAACGAGGAGGTAACTGTGGATGAATGATCCTATCACACGTGGTAATGACAAAACCAGACCACATGCTCACTGGCAACGAGTGGTCAAAAATAGCGTCGCATTCGGTCACAGGTGGTAATGGATACAACCAGAACATGTGCTCACTGGCTAAAGCTGATCAAAGATGGCGCTGTATCCGACCACACGTGGATAATAACTACATCCGATAAAATATAGCGCTGCTTCCGTCGCATCCTTAAAAATACATCCGAGACACGTGGTTAAGAGGGACACTACAGAAAAACTGTCGATTGTCGAACCAGGGGACCCTGCTCATGATGATCACCGTGTATGGGAGTGATTCCACTACATAGTCAACATGACAGCCGAAGGCTAAAATGATCAGCCTCCTCTCTAGCTCTCTCTCTCTCTCTCTCTCTCTCTCTCTCTCTCTCGTCTATATCCGTATAGTCCTAATGTCACCGAGTAATACCAAAGGACATCATGGCATCAATACAACATAAACCCGTCTCGAAAGCAGCATAAGCGCGTGTCAACTAGTCATCACATTGACCGACTAAGCTTTTATCGTACCCATAGTGCGGAGATGTGATCACGGACATCAGTCGAGGAAGACAGGTCTTTTACCTAACAACTAGAGGGTCATACAGTGACGAGTGGCTAGTGCATGATAACAGATATATAATATTACACACGAACACAACAAACTGTCCCGACTCAACCTTAGGCAATGCGTGTAACATGACATGTCACGTGTCCGCTGTCATAACCAGCGACGTTATCACATAGCAAATTAGCCAACTACATTTTCATTACCTCTCTATGTGTCCATGCGGGATTTTACATCTTTCTCCAGAAATCCATTTCCAAGACCAATATATGTTTTTCTGTATGCCTGCTTAGTGCCACACTTCACAGTCAGACAAAAGTACAGCTTCTGTGTACCTCTTCAACAGTCGAATAAGAAAATATTGGTCAAATACAGAAATAGCTCGTCTAAACTTATAAAAAGTAGGAACATTTATTAAGCTATTGAGGAAAAATATCAACCAAGTAGGAACATTTGTTAGTCAAATAGGAAAAATATTGACCACGCAGCGAAAAATCTTGTCCAAACTTATGAAAAGTAGAATTTTGTTATCCAAATGGGAAAAAGATTGACTAAGTAACGAAATATCCCCGCCAAACTTATGAAAAGTAGGAAACTTTGTTCACCAAATGTGAAAAAGTATCAGCCAAAGAGAAATATCTCACCCAAACTTATAAAAAGTAGGAAAATCTGTTAGACAGGTGAAGTAAATGTCGGTCAAATACAAAAATATCTTGTCCAAACTTATAAAAAGTAGGACAATTGTTAACCAAGTCGGAAAAATAGTGACCAACTAGGAACCTTTGTTAACCAAATGTGAAAAATATGTTATGCGTAACGAAATAACTCGTCCAAACTTATAAAAACTAGGAAAAAGCTGTTTGCCATATAGGAAAAAATCTTAGCCAGATAAGAAAATCTGTTAGCCAAAGGGGGAAAATTTTGTCAAAGTAACGAAATACATCGTCCAAACTTATGAAAAGTAGGAAACTTAGTTAACCAAAGGTGGAAAAAAATGTTGACCAAAATAGGAAATATCTCATCCAAACTTATGACAAGTAGAAACTTTGTTAACCAAATGTGAAAAATAGGCGCCAAGTAAAGAAATATTGCGCCTTAACTTATAAAAAGTAGGAAACCTTTGTTAACCAAAGGTAAAAACTATTGGCCAAAGTTCAACCAAATTTATGAAAAGTCGGAAACTTTGTTAACCAAAGGTGTAAAAATATCGACCAAAGAGAGAAATATTTCAACTAAACTTATAAAAAATAGGAACATTTGTCAGCCAAAAGGGGAACAAACACAGAAATAGCTCAATCACATCTATAAAAAGAAGGGAAAAGATTGACCAAGTAACGAAATATCTCTTCAAAACTTATGAAAAGTAGGAATAATTGTTAACTAAATGGCAAAAATCTTTTACCAAGTAAGAAAATGTGTTAGCCAAATGGGGAAAATATTGCCCATGTAACGAAATACATCGTCCAAACTTATGCAAATTTGGAAACTTTGTCAACCAAATATGAGAAATTGTGGTCAAAGTTCATCCAAACTTATAAAAAAAATAGGAAACTTTGTTAACCAAATGCGAAAATTTTGGTCAAAGTTCGCCCAAACTTATAAAAAGTTGGAAAATTTGTTAACCAAAAGTGAAAAAAAAATGTTGGTCACTTTTCAACCAAACTTGTAAAAAGCTCTGTCAAACTTATGAAAAGTATGAACATTTGTTAAACAAAATTTGAAACGTTTGGCCAAAGTTCAAATAAACTGATAAAAATTAGGAAAATTTGTTAACTAAAGTGAATAAATTTTGGTCACTTTTCAACCAAACTTATAAAAAGTTCAGTCAAACTTATGAAAAGTAGGAACATTTGTTAAACAAAAAGTGAAAAGTTTGGCCTAAGTTCAACCAAACTTATAAAAATTAGTAACTTTGTTAACCAAATAAATGTGAAAATTTTTGCCACATTTCAACAAAACGTATGAAAAGTATGAAAATGTGTTAACCAAACCGAAATATCTTGGTCATATGTCAACCAAACTTATAAAAAAAAAACTCAGTCAAACTTATGAAAAGTAGGATAATTTGTTAACCAAAATGTGACAAGTTTGACCAAAGTTCAACAGTTGTCACTAAGTTCTCCAGTCCATTTCTTCTCATAACATGTCCAATAAATTTTGACTGTCTACATCTAATTTCTCTAATCAATTTACGATTGTCATTTGTCTCCTGTAGTACTTGGTCATTGGTTTTTCTATCTGTCCATGGTATTCTTTGCATTTTCCTCAGAAACCACATTTCTGCAGCCATCAGATGTTTATTCAGCTTGACTGCACATTGTCCAAGTTTCAGTTAACCAAGGTGAAAAAAATTTGGTCACTTTTCAACCAAACTTATAAAAAGCTCAGTCAAACTTATGAAAAGTAGGAACATTTGTTAACCAAAATGTGAACAGTTTGGCCAAAGTTCAACCAAACTTATAAAAAATAGGAAACTTTGTAAATCAAATGTGAAAATTTTAGCCAAATTTCAACCACACTTATGAAAAGTATCAAAATGTGTTAACCAAACCGAAAAATCTTGGCCACATTTCAACCAAACTTATAAAAATCTCAGCCAAACTTATGAAAAGTAGGAAAATTTGTTAACCAATATGATAAAGTTTGGCCAAATTTCAACCAAACTTATAAACAGTAGGACACTTTGTTAACCAAAGTGAAAAAGCTTAACTAAATTTCAGCCAAATTTATAAAATTCTCTGCCAAACTTATGAAAGGTAAGAAAATTTGTTAACCAAATGTGAAAAGTTTGGCCAAATTTCAACCAAACTTATAAAACAAAATAGGAAACTTTGTTAACCAAAGTGAAAAATTGTGGCCACATTTCAACCAAACGTATAAAAATCTCAGTCAAACTTATGAAAAGTAGGAAAATTTGTTAATCAAAGGTAAAAATTTTGGCCAAATTTCAACCAAATTTATAAAAACTTAAGAAACTTGATTGATTGATTGATTGATTTAGAAATCGACATCACAGCATTCGGGGCATTCCCATAAGCGCTCCGTCCCCATCCTCAGCAGCCAGCGAAGAGTCAAACTTATGAAAAGTAGGACACTTTTGTTAACCAAATGTGAAAAATGTTGGCCACATTTCAAACAAACTTAAACATATCGCAGCCAAACTTATACAAAGTAGGAACATCTGTTGACCAAAAGGGAAAAACGTTGGCCAAATACAGAGATGTCTCGACTAAACTTTCAAAAATCAAATGCGCTATCCCGTAACACCAAAATCACAACATACAAAACACTGATAAGACCAGTTGTGCTGTATGGCTCTGAAACCTGGAGTACAACGAATGGAGACGAAGCCTTGTTACAAACCTTTGAGAACAAAGTCTTAAGACGCATCTTTGGACCCATTAGGGATACACAAAGTGGAGAGTGGAAAAGAAGAAGTAACAAAGACATTTATGATCTGTTTAAGTCCCCCGCACTGGTATCATGAAGACTAATAGACTACAATGGCTGGGGCATATAGAAAGAATGGAAGATAATAGGGAAACAAACCTCGCTTACACTCAGGAAATAAATGACCGTAGACCCCAAGGTAGACCAAGAAGACGGTGGAGAGATAATATATATACAGACCTACAAGCACTTGGAATCAACGACTGGCAAGAGAAAGTCAACCAGAGAGTCGAATGGATTCGGATTGTATCTGCAGCAAAGAACCTCAATGGCTCGGAACGCTGAAGAAGAAGAAGAGAAGAAACTTTCAAATATCCCAAACAAACTTATAAAAAGTAGGAAACATTTCTTAACCAAAGGGGAAAAAATATCTCACGTTGTCATTTCACATCCGCAATAGCGTCAAGTCTCCAACAAACCAGCTGTGTCTGTTATGAAGTCGACTTTTCTTAAAACCACGTCTGCCTTATTGACCCCTTGAATACCATCTACCTCATCTTCTAACCGACTTTCAAGATTTTATACCACTGAACGCTAAAATTCTCTTTGATTACACCACAACCGTTTTTCTGCTGAATGGGCAAATTTCCGACCTACTAGAGATAATTGTCTGCCCTCTATGCAAACAACAGCTGTATTTCAGAAAAAAAAATAAAAGTATCTTATGCAATAAGTCACTATCGGTGAATGAAAAAATAAAATTTCAACAACAAAATTGTACAAAAATTAACAATTAAATTTCTACATGAAACATTCAAATTGGAAACAATAGAGAGAAATTAAAATACTCCTGAATCGATGACGTCACAAACCGGATCTTCAATGATCGATTTTTTTTCTAGTTATTTCTTACAAGTTATATCGAATCCAGGCAGTTTTACCGATGTCAATCATGGATATATATTGGTATAAACTACGCTTGAGTACAAAGCTGGTCTTTGGGGTGGGCTGGAGTATAAAATCAATAAGGCTGCTCAGGGAAAAACTGGTCATTTGGGTGGGGCGGGGCTGTGATCAATAATAGATGGTTGATGTTGATAAGTTATCGATTATTTATTTTTTCTTTTCTTGCAATGGTTCTTCTACTTCACTATCACTGTCCCGTTTGACTTCGGACAGATCTGCAATTCTCCACCCTATTCCAGCATCACTACTATCGTCTCTGTCTGAAATAACCTCTCTCGGTTCAAACTTCTCTACATCGCTTTGCAATTTCACATAATCATCATCATCATCATCATCATGTACAATTCTCCACGTCACATTATCTGCACAAAATGTGTCCTTCCTGGAAACATTAAGCGTTTCTCTATTCAATAGGATTCCAACTGTATGATATTTTCTTTCCAGTTGCCATCCTCCTTGTTATCATCACCCTGTATCACACCACCAGCATCTCCAACTCTCTGTTCCTCGTTAGTGATCTCTTGTTGTTGTTGCTTTTTATTGTTGTATTTATTTATTTTATATTTTATTCCATTTACAAAGATAGCTTTCAGACCTTTATTTTCAGAAGCTCTGTTCCATTTCATATCATTATCTTAAAACTTTGTTTGCACATCACCTGACTGAATATATCCTCCTTTAACTACATGTTCTTATAATGTCCCTTAATGTACTGGAGGTATGGCTAATTAAAGAGTGATTTCCATTTCCTTAATTCGTGAGGGCTGGTCTGGTGTGCAAGATCAATAAGGAACTTCCCATCCGATGCAAGTTAGCGAGGCAGCCGCTTCGAGAATGTGACCGCAGAGTGAAGCCAAAGTCGTGGCTTGAGCGGGCGAAAGAGCAATTATTTTGTACGATCATTTGACAACGGTCTTGATAAGCGCCCACTCTCTCTCTCTATCTCTCTCTCTCTCTCTCTCTCTCTCTCTCTCTCTCTCTCTCTCTCTCTCTCTCTCTCTCTCTCTCGATAAGTAGTGGGCGTGCAGTAAGTAAGCTGGCATAGCTTTTCAGTCAGTCCTGCCTGGTGTATCTTGAAGCTCATCGTTAAGCGTCCAGTGGTTTTGCATGTATCACCAGGTACCAAGGGAGTGTGCTGAGTGATTGCTAATCTTTGCCTGCGTATGCGTGAATAGTCCGTCTGTGCGACAGATATCTGCTTGATCTTGCCAGTAGTCATATGCTTGTCTCAAAGATTAAGCCATGCATATCTAAGTTCAAACTGTCTCACGGTGAAATGGTGAATGGCTCATTAAATCAGTCGAGGTTCCTTAGATGATACGATCTTACATGGATAACTGTGGCAATTCTAGAGCTAATATATGCTTACCAAGCTCCGACTCTGGCGGGAAAAAACGCCTTTATTAGTTCAAAACCAATCGTCGTTGTCCTTCGCGGGTTGCAGCATTTCCAATTGTGACTCTGGATAACTTTGTGCTGATCGCATGGCCTTACGTGCCAGCAACGCATATTTCAAATGTCTACAATATCAAATGTTGATGGTACGTGACATGCCCATCATGTTTGTAACGGGTAACGGGGAATCGGGGTTCGATTCCGGAGAGGGAGCATGAGAGATGGCTACCCTATCCAAGGAAGGCAGCAGGCATGAAACTTACCCACTTTCAGCACTGGGAGGTAGTGACGAATAATAAAAAATACGGGACTCCATCGAGACCCGTAATTGGAATGAGTACACTTAAAACTATTTAACGAGGATCTATTGGATGGCAAGTCTGGTGCCAGCAGCCGCGGTAATTCCAGCTACAATAGCGCATATTAAAGTTATTGCAGTTAACAAGCTTGTAGTTGTTTAGGTTTAGGCGGGAAGTCTGACTCGCGCTGGTTCACTGCCCATTGTTCCTACCCTACTGTCACGAGATCGCCATGAGTTAACCAGATAATGATAATACCGACGTTTGCTTGGCGTATATTTTCTAGGCCACAACAGTCGTACTAACAGAGTAAACACAACTGCACGGGTTACATCGGGGCAGCCCATATACACATTTGGTGGTGAGTGAGAAGGAATGGATACACCGCGTTGGCAGTTCATAAACAGTTGAAATCACATAGCCTTGCCCGCTCAGGATATGGAATGGTTCCATCTGTCATCTATAGTTCCGGACATCAGGCGAAAGGGCGGCTGGGAGTGTCACCACTGAACAGAAGATTGACAGTTTATCAACAGGTCGGAAGTGCCCGACTAGGGAGAAAACGGTCAGACTGTCAGTGGGTATTTCCCGACATAAAACGGAATGGCAGATTTGACTGTCACCACATGACAGAAAGTTGAGGGCTGGTTATTGGAAACAGGGAACACCTGCAGTATATCAACAACGTCACGTGCACAATGTAGGTTGTTTGGAAAACCATGATTGGCAGCTTGGTATCGAAACTCTTTGTTGGAACTCGACAGTAACTCTCTAGATTGTTTTGGATGTCTAAACCAGTGATGAAAAATCTAACATTGAGGGAGCCAGGAGGGGGATGGATCCCTGACAGGGGATGATCTGCCAATGTGCCACCTGTGTGGGGGCATAAAGGATAACGTCACGTGGCCAACTTTAGGAGTTGCCATAAAAACCCGAGTTGGGACCAACTAGGGAAACTTGAAAATGTGGATCTAGGCAGACATGCTTGTCACTGCAGCAGTTAGAACATCTAACGTGTGAAGGAGATATTTGATTTAGTTTACACGAGCCTGTATGGATACCATTAGATGTAATTTAGTGTAAACTGCAGTGCCGTAAGGTATAACCTATTATAATATTCGTTCTAATTAATATAGGCTGTAGCCTTGTTAAAACTAAAGTGTGATGATTAGCACTGTTAGTGGAAAACTAGCTAGAGTAGGGAAGTGATACTTGGCTCTGTTAGTTGAAAATAGATTAGTGAAATGTGGATAAGCTTTACTAGTTGAGAATCGAGTAATGAGGGATAATTGGGATATTCCCGTAGTGTCCCTGGTGGGCGGGGTTCCGCATTCTGTTTGTTGATTTTTTTTTCTTGTCTTGGCCTGATGATAACCTATGTGTTCAATCATCTGTCCATGACAGAGTAGGTTCATTGTATTTTCTGAAGCGAGGCAGATGGTCCACGATCATCTAATAGAGATCAGTGACGGGGAGGCTATCACCGGTTATATGATTTATGTTACAGGTTTCCTCTGGTTGGAATGAAGAACACGAAACCCAGAGAAAAGCCGATCCCGGATAAAGTTTGGCGCAGGAAGATTGGCCAACAACTTTACAACAGAGATTATGCTAGAGGAAGATGATCAACCTTGCTCAGTGGAGCTGAATGGTATCCTACCGGATAAATACCGAATGAGTTTAGGTCATACCAGTTTTAACACACCAGTAGTGATGGATATTCAGTTCACTTATGACTAGAACAAAAATAAAGGTCTCTATTGGAGTATAGACAATAACTGTTTAATAGTGAGAACTAGTGAACATTTATCAAGAGACAAAAAGTCTTGTTCATAGGACAGTGTTCCATGTTTGTTTCACCGCGCCGGAATTATGAAGCCGGAGTTTCTATAAACTATTAGGAACAGTTGTGTTAGGAACAATAACAGTTTTTTTTTTCACGGATTATATATTTACATGGGATTCAGATCTCATGGTCATCAGAGTTCCTGGAGGAGGCCATGTCTGGAGAGAAGGATACGACTTCGGTGAGGTTTTTCGTACTGACTCGAATGATGTCGTGTGATCCTTGCCATGATGTATACACTATGATCCTGAACTTTGAAGGCTGACATACACATTTATGTTATAATACACGACAAACATTTTCTTCGCATACACGTCTCATATACGTTACATTTTTCTTTTAATAAATTAATCTTTATTAATTTTTAGAAGCAAGAGTTGTTGAGTATGTTGCGTTGGGGAATTATGAGAGGGGGCATAGTACGACAGTGAGAGAGTGATAGGAAAAGGTGTCCATAGGCTGATGGAGTGTGTTGGACGGAAGCTGGTGGATTCTCCAGGATATGAATAAGGGGAAAAATATTATAATGTGGGGGTCGGCTCTCTTCACTCCAGGGACGACACTTTAAAGGAGGACACGACACCTACCATCTGCCCGCTCTCTCCCGTGGATGCTCTTCGCTTAACATTCCGGATGGCCGGCGAATTTACTTTGAAAAATTAGTGTTCAAAGCAGGCCTCAGCTGCCTGAATAATGGTGCATGGAATAATGGAATAGGAGCTCGGTCCTATTTTGTTGGTTTTCTGAACTGGAGGTGATGATTAACAGGGACAAACAGGGGCATTCGTATTGCAGCGTTAGAGGTGAAATTCTTGGATCGCCGCAAGACGAGTTACTACAAAAGCATTTGTCAAGAATGTTTTCATTAATCAAGAATGAAAATCAGAGGCGCGAAGACGATCAGATACCGTCGAAGTTCTGACCATAAATGATGAAAAATAGCGACCCCAATGCACAAAATGGAATACCACTTGGCTAGCAAATCCACAACGTGGAAAGACCGAATCGGGTGGGAGACGAAAAAGGTATAAGCGTCCCAGCGGCACAAAACTGAATATTTATAGGTTAGCAAATCCATTACAAAGAAAGTCAGCGTCGAAAGCTCACTAAGAGAGCGTTATTAAAGGTGAAAATAGCGTCCCATAGGCACGAAATGGAATATTACTTGGCTAGCGAGTCCATTGTGTGTAAGTCCGAAGCAAAAGCTCCCTGTCTGGATGCCTTCTGCATACTGGTCCCTCCTTATCTTCGGGGAAGCAGCCTGTGGCGAACAGGAGGCCCAGTATATGAAAGTGAGGCTAAGCAGCCATGTGCCGTACGTGAAGACTCCTTAGGTGAGCTCATTACCAGAGTGCTATGTGTCGGCTATGCAATTATGAAAGCCTCCTTGGATGGCGGAGAATTACGATGATCTGCCCCTGCCTTCCCTTGAGGGCTGACCAGGATGTCTTCAGCCGTTATAACTTTACCAGCCGTGATGTAGGTGACACCACACCAGTGAGAGTCGAATGTCCTTTGACAACACACTTGAAGGTTAGCCCAATCAACAAATGGCCACAGAAGCCAGATGTGTCGGCCGAAAGACGCAAGTATTGCAGCTCTGCTGTAAACAGGGACAACGCAATTAAGTCCGGAAAAAAACCACCCCGGATGAACGAAGTAGAAGAAGAATTTCCTTAATTCCTTTTTTAAGATAAACGTATATATTAAGGTGCATTATCGTGAAATAAACTTAAGCATTTGTGTTTATCGTGTGTTCTCTCCCCCCCCCCATACCCCCCCCCCCCCCCCCCGTTATATATAAAGCTTTCGCTTCAAACATTATTGTAAAATAACGCATCCATCCATCCATCATGTGCCATGCCGATAAGCGTGGGCGGTCATGTTTTGCCATCTCACTCGATCACCAGAGTCGTGGATAAGCTCCGTGTTTCTCTCTCGACCATGCCACGTGGCCAAGCCATCCAGGTATTTACTTACCTGTTTACCCCTTGTTCTCTTCTCTTCGATCTTGCTAGCTGTCACCAAGTTCTCCAAGTCATTTCTTTTCAAAACATGCCCAAAAAATTTTGACTGTCTGCGTCTAATGTCTCTAATCAGTTTACGACCTTCATTTGTTTCTTGAAGGCCTTTTTCTTTGGTTTTTCTGTCTGTCCATGTATCGCGAGACGCCGCGTTGTCATCCCAGAATACTCTCTGATACACATATATGATGGGCCACACAGAGTAAATGTTGGCAATTACAAATGAATCAGGGAGGCCAGAGGGGTGTGAGGTGTCAGGAGACTACCACAGTCAATGGTGGGAACCAGACCCCCAGATCAAATAAGGCATTTAAAACCACAAGAAAGTGGTAATTGAATTAAACGCCTTGGGGAGATAAGGAAAGAGTATATATGCTAGAAGATTCTGATACTCAGATCAGGAATGAAAAATCTTCGAACAGGTGAGAAGAGAGAGCAAATGTAGATTTCTTAGTAACTATCTAAGTCTTTCATAACTAAAATAAATAAATTTAGAGTAGGAACATGGAATGTTAGGACATTAAATGAGCTAGGAAAGTTGACCAATGTTCTAAGAGAGATGGATAGCATGAAAATGAATATACTATGCGTTAGTGAGATGAGATGGAAGGGATCGGGCAAAATTATAGCTGACAATCACACAATAATTTATTCTGGAGGGGATACACATGAAAAAGGTGTAGGAATAATATTAGACGAAAAAACATCCAAGTCAATTAATGGATACTGGTGTATTTCAGATAGAGTAGTTATGGTAAAAATCAAAGGCGAACCAATAGACATAAATATTATACAGGTATATGCACCAACAACAAGCAGTAGTGATGAAGAATTACAACACTTTTACGACGAAATAGAAATGGTGATGGCTCAAATTGGATCACAAGAAATAAAAATAATACTTGGTGATTTTAATGCAAAAGTAGGAAAGGGGAAAATGGAGGATGTAGTGGGAAATTATGGTTTAGGTACAAGAAATGAAAGAGGGGAAAAGCTAATAGAATGGGCAAATATCAATGATATGATAATTGGAAACACATAGTTTAAACACCATAAAAGACGACTGTACACACGGAAAAGCCCTGATAAGAAAATACGCAACCAAATTGACTACATACTAATTAATAAAAGATATAGAAATGCTTTAATTAATGTAAAGACAATGCCTGGTGCTGACTGTAATAGTGATCATGTACCACTATGTGGACAAATAAAAGTATGATTAAAGAGAGGGGAAAAAATGGTTAAGAACATGAGACTTAATAAAGAGATTCTGAAAATAGATAAAGAACTGCAAGAACAATATGAAAATATGTGAAAAATAGGTACAATGCGATAGCTAAAATACAGAATATAAATGAACAATGGGAAATGTTAAGGGACTCCATTCATCAAACTAGCAAAGAAGTATTACCGGAGAGAGGCAAAATAGCTAAGAAAAAATGGATGAATGAAGAAATCTTAAAACTGATGGACAAAAGAAAACAGAGTAAAAATGACAAACAAGAATACGCTAAGATAAATAAAGAAATAAAAGATAAATGTGGGAAGGCTAAAGAAAGTTGGTTAAATGGGCAATGCAAAAAAATTGAATTAAATTCCATTAATGATACAAAAAATATGTACAGACAAATCAGTGAGCTTACAGGAAGAAAAATAAGAATAAATACAGGGTGTTTGAAATCAAAAACAGGAAAGATATTATTAGAGGAAGGTGCTATAATGAAGAGGTGGAATGAGTATATAAGAGAATTATATGACGGAGAAAGGGAAGAATTAACAGAAGATAGTAACTTAGAAGGTCCACCTATTCAGAAAGAAGAAGTCGCTGACGCTATGAAACGTATGAAGAAAGAAAAAACAGCTGGGCCAGATGAAATCACAATAGAAGAATTAGAAGTGTTGGGAGAATTTGAAGTAGATATATTAACCAAAATGTTGAATGATATTTACAGTAGTGGATATTTACCCAGTGATATGCTGAAGTCTGTATTTATAGCTATACCAAAAAGATCAGGAGCAATTGATTGTGAAGATTTTCGTACAATTAACCTCATAAACCATATCTTTAAGCTTCTACTCAGAATCATAATGAGAAGAAACAAAAATAAAATAAAAATGGAAATTAGTGAAGAACAGTACGGATTTGTGGAAGGAAAGGGCACAAACAATGCAATTTATACATTACGGACACTAATAGAAAGGTCAATAGAGAAACAGAGAGATATATATTTGTGCTGCATAGATTATACTAAGGCATTTGATAAAGTAAAACATGATGTACTGATTAAAATGTTGGAAGATATCAACATTGATGGAAAAGATTTAAGAATAATAAAGAATGTTTACTGGAACCAAGTAGCAGCAATTAAAATGGGAAATAAAGAGCGTAGTTACGAACAGATAAAGCTAGGAGTACGACAGGGGTGTGTCTTGTCACCAGATCTTTTCTCCCTGTATAGCGAAGTAATAATGAGAGAGATCAAAGAGATGCCAAGAATACTAGTTGGAGGTTATAATATAAATAATATACGCTATGCAGATGACACAGTATTGGTGGCGGATAATTCAACAGACCTACAGCAATTATTAGACGTTGTAGTAACAGAGAGTGCAAGGAAAGGACTCTCCTTGAATATCAAGAAAACGGTAACAATGGTAATATCAAAGAAAATGGTGACACCAAAATGTGACATAGAAATAGAAGGAAAAATCCTTAACCAAGTGGATAATTTTAGATACCTAGGGGCATTTATAACATCAGATATAAGATGGTCAACAGAGATTAGGAGCAGAATAGGGCAGGCAAAAGCCGCATTTCAGAAAATGAAGAGTATCTTGTGCAATAAGTCACTATCACTGAATGTAAGAAAGAGAGTGCTGAAATGCTATGCAGAACAAGTTTTGCTGTATGGCAGTGAATCTTGGAATGTAAATGAACAAAGTAAGAAGAAATTAGAAGCAACAGTGATGTGGTTCCTGAGACGAATGTTGCGAATTCCTTGGACTGCCAGAGTAACTAACGACGACTGCCTGAAACAGGCTAATGAAACTAGAACATTATATACAACAATAAGACAGAGACAAACATCTTTCTTCGGTCACGTGATGAGAAGAGAGGCATTGGTGAACATCGTAACAACTGGAAAGATCGAGGGGAAGAGAGGCAGAGGCAGACCAAGAGAAATGATGCTGAATGGATTGAGACGGTGGCATGGAGGAATATCAGCAGCAGAGTTGATCCAGAAAACCAAAGACCGAGATCTGTGGAGAGCCATGAACGCCTACGCCAGCTGGCACGGCACTTGATGATGATGATGATGATCTAAGTCTTTTAGATGTATGTACTGATTTTCAATCTATATCTGACCTAGGTTATTTCAAGAAATATCATTGTCTAAGGTTACTTGAGTGTGCACTATTCTTTCTCAGTTCAGTGTATAAAATCATATTGCTTTAAGTGTTACTCTTCTGAGAAGTAGGAACCTTATGTGATCGGCAGATCTTGGCTAAGTTCTAGATATAATTTTATGTGTCTTAGCAGATGCTTGTCATTTCTTTGTAAACTAGCCTCGTCGCTTTTTGTTGAGTGCATTTGTTGTGCAGAATATAGTCCACTGACTATATTGCTTTTACTTCTTACCACAGCAGTGGCTAAGTAGGGACTGCTCTGAGTATTGTTTCTATGTCTCATATCTATGTAAACAATATTGTTACTAACTTTGCATAATGCTATTATGTTAAAGTATTGGAGGTTTGATATATTTGAATTGCCGTTTGCATCATTGTTGTTATACTCTGGACACGCACTCCGCAGTCATTTATTTGGTCTGTTGCATGTGTGGAAACTATGTTTCTCAGTTTGTTGAAGATAAGGATATTACTTACTTTTTTGCATTCATACTACGTATGTAAGAATAACCTTATATGCCATTTTGAATTCACATACTTTAGGTTTAGTTGATGTTGATTTGTTATATGGTAACTCACTAAGAAGAATTTGGTGTTATGCTATTGTGTGCGCATTGGCTCATAGTCTATTGATTGCACTGGAAGCAATAGTGTAATGGTACAGACATTACCCACCATTGGTATAAGGTTTATGGCTCTTAACCCTCTATGTGTTGTGGACGAGCGTTCACAGAAATTGATCACGGCATGTAAGCACGAGATCAAATACTTTTATGATACCACTACCTTTGGCGCGGGAGGAACTACATGTCTGCTGGAATTAGTGACATTAACGTAGGACACTTCATTCATCATGACGGACGTTATAAGGGGGCAGAAATGTAATAATTATACAGGCGTGTGTGTCACGAAATTAGAGGTCAACGATCCGAAATGTTCCAAGAACAACGATCGGCGGCCTATGCCGCGGCATTTTGTTTGTTGTGAGAGCCCTGATTGAACGATCGGAACGATTGAAGACGAGAGCGAAGTCTCGTGGGTAACGGAAGATTGTCGACCGGAAAAGTTCAAAGACCAGAGTTCGTATTTGAAGTAACGGAGACGTATGGCCGTAGTCCCGAGAGTTCAAAAGATAATCACCGATGTCCAGAAAGATCGTTTATGTCAAGTAAGTTCGGAGCACGATCAAACAGTTGGATCTCTTGGAATTACTGTGAACCGAGTCCTTTGAACAAGGGAAAAACAACGATATACCGGGAGATCGTCTTTATCAAAGAATATGGTTAGCATGTTGGTGTACGAAGATCAAAAGACGAGGTAAGAGCAGGGGTGATTTGGTGGGAAGGAAAAACCCAGTGACGTAGTCCAAGCAACTTATCTGTGGACTGAAATTACCGTTTTAAAGTCAGTTGAAGGTTGCACTTACGACCGGCTGGAGTGTAGATTTAATTCAGTGCCGAAATAGAATATATATATCACTAAGTCTAGGGAGTTTAAAGGCAACCCGTACTTTTCCTCCATGGGATAAAGTGGTTTACTTCTAGGCCTGAAATAGATTAAATAAGGTGATTATATATAGATGTAGATTAGAACTCTAGCATAGTGAACTTTAGTGTGTAACCGTGGTATAGAGTGTCGACCGCATTATTCTGAATAGTGATTTAAGCTGAGGCGAGTGATGTGTCTGTACACTCGGAAGGATAAGTCTATTGTAGGATTTCTGTGCTTTTCTTTAGCGTTTCTCTCTTTTACCTTGTATAGGGTAGAGTGCTGAACTATTCTGTCTTATACAAGAATATAGCACTAGGATGGTATATAGAGGTTACCTACTGAGTATAGCCTGATACCTACATTCACATATCATAGGTCGGAGTTGAGTTTCTCTCACAAGCTGTATTTTCTCTGACAGGTTCCCTGCACTTGACATTGAAAGTGGTTACCAATCTGAGCAGAAGAAATTGGTCATACTCGGGTGAAGTAATATATGATATGAAACGGTGAACCCTGTTTAACAAGAAGGTCAGACAAGTGTGAGTTAAAAATGACCAACGAAACTGAATCACTCTAAGTGAGGTGCTAAATGAAGGTATTAAATATAACTAAATAATGATGAAGAGGACTATTTAATATAGACCACAGTGAAAGGAAAAGACGATCATTAATATTTTCCACGAGTGACAATCCTCAGTGTATAAACGATATATTGTTGGACCGGTGTTTATATTCTTCAATACAATGACTATATTACCGACCGGTATATCGTGTTTGTAAAACAAAAAGGACCCTAAGTAACGCAAGCAAGCAGTGTTGATCAGACAGTCATAGGAACTATAAATATTCCAGATTGTCGAATGTGTATAAGTGAAAGACACGAACTAACATATAATTCAGTGGAGACTATATTATTCAAAAAGTTTCCAGAACATATTGGCAATAAAACAATCATCAGTCAGAGAGAAGCAGCCGGGTGAGATATTTCCTGTTCTGTGCTTTGTGAAGTCGAATGGCTGTATCATGATGACAATTATGATGCTGATCCTAGACTATATCCTGTCGCACATTCAAGATAGATTACACCACATATATCCAACCCATACATCACACACCCAAATTACACTTTTCTGCAATAAATGTTTTATCATGTTGTTCGAAACCTGTGTTTGTTGGGTTATGTGCTGAAGGAACGGGAAGAGGGATATTGTCTGATAGAAGAGAGAGAGAGAGAGAGAGAGAGAGAGAGAGAGAGAGAGAGAGAGAGAGAGAGACTTTAAATAAGGGGGGGGGGGGTATGTAGACAAAGGTCCACCAGCAGAGGGAAACTGAGAAAAAGGATATTTAACAGGTGTGCTTGTTGATTCCACTTTCCCCCCAGAGACGACAAGCGACATTAATGGGGGCACGTCCATGGGATATATGGTGACTTTAAATGAGAGCACGTCCAATATATATATATATATATATATATATATATATATATATATATATATATATATATATATATATATATAGGGTGACTTTATATGAGAGCACGTCTATGGGATATATATAGGGACTAAATGTGAGCATGTCCATGGGATATATAGTGATATTGCATTAATATATATGGGCTACATTACATTGTTGTTGGGGACATTATTGCCGGGAAAATAAAGATCCAGACAGGGTGAATGTGGATAGGTGTTAAGACACATTACATACCTGTTCAGACTATACACGTCTATTTAAGTCTTAGTCCTAAATCTCCTCTTGTCGTTGAGAGATTGTTCTGTGGCGTACTGTGTGGTTTCATATATATATATATATATATATATATATATATATATATATATATATATATATATATATATATATATATATATAGTAATTTTAGATATTGAGTATTTACATATTGCCTTGGGGTTTCTTTACTCAACCTGCTGACTCACCTTCTTAAATTATGGCCACTCATAAACTAGATATAGCAGAATTAAGGGAAAGGGGAGAAGGGATGGGCTTGTCGGGTCAGGCACTGTCAGAGTATATACAGGGGGTGGAAAGAGAGCTTCGTCAGACAGAAACAGAAGATAGAAAGGCCGAGTTGGAGCTAAAAAGGATGGAGATGGTGACCAAACGAATGGAAGCTGAACAGGCCAACAAGAGATTGGAAGTTAAACAGGCAAACAAAAGATTAGAAGCGGAACAAGAAGTTCAGAGAAGAGAACATGAATACCGCATGCGAGAACTGGAACTTAGAACACAAACTAAGGGAGAAACTGATGGGGCAGAAGGAGGAGCATCTTCCCATGGTTCACACAACAGGAGTGGACATGGTTACCATGCCATGAAGTTTCATTTGGCTGTCTTTGATGAAAGCAAAGAAAAATATACCAGTACTTGAATCGCTTCGAGGCCATGTCAGTCGCTATGGGGCTGGATAGAGACAAATGGAATCTTAAATTGTCCCAGGGCTTACGCGGGACGGGGTACGAGGTTTACTCCCGCCTACCGCCAGGACACGAAAACAACTACGAAGAATTGAAAGCCGCTTTGCTGAAACATTACGAGATCACCTCACAAACGTATCGAAAGAAGTTTCGATCAGCAAAACGAGAGCCGGGAGAGCTATTCGCAGCCTACAGTCTGAGCCTAAAATCATATCTCCAAAAATGGATGGATGTTGCAGAGATCAAGAGGGACTATGAGAGTCTAGAAGAGCTGATGGTAGTAGACCAGATGCGCCAGCACATGTCAGAACCACTGAAGATATTTTTAGGAGAACAAGGGCCGGAACAGCTGGAGATCCTGAATAAGCTGGCGGAAAGATTCGTGGAGGTCCATGGGGTAGCGGAAGAAACCAGTATACCAACCACCAAAGGTCAGGAGAAACATGACCGAAAGAAATCCAAGAATTCGGAATACAAGAAAGGGGAATCTTATGCAGAGAAAACTTCAGAGAAGAGTCCAGAGAAGAAAAAGGATGGAAGACAGAGAACACTTAACTCTCAATCGACACGACAGTGGTCTGAGAAGTGGTGTTCGATCTCCAAGTCGCCCTCGCACAACACGAAAGACTGCAAATTGAAAACGAAAAGCTCTCACTTCGCGGCCTGCCGTGTGGCTCCAAGGGCAGTTGCCACCGAAAAGGTCGAGGTCTTTGAAGGAACTCTGGACCAAGAGAGGCCACCTGTGGTCGAACTGATTGAGGTCAATGGTCAGCAGGTTACCTGTCTCTATGATACAGGTTTGGACGGGGAAGCGGTGATTGATGCCAGCCTGGTACGCCCAGACCAACTTACAGGGGAGACCATTGAGATACAGCCTGCAATGAGGAGTGCTGTTACCATGACGCTGTCAATCGCGAAGGTGGAGATTAAGTCCAGGTACGTCACGGGCATTATTCCAGCAGCTGTATTATCTGACTCCTTATTTCCCATGATCATTGGTACGAAATACGTGTTCTTGGGGGTGCCCAAACAGCCCGCCCACAGGGAGCATTAGATAGTGGATCCCAAGGGAAGAAAGAAGAGGCAGAGACACCATGCGACAACTCCGTGCCATGAGAATTGCATACTGCCCAGAGGAAGGACATTACGTTGCGGCCTTGCTACATGAAGCTGTAAAGAGGTGCTGACTCACCAGAACGGAGACAGTACTTTCTGAGGAATATGCTGCTTTACAGGATAGCCGGCAGGGGAGACAACCTTCACGAGCAGTTGGTGGTTCCAGAGACCCACCGTCCTCACATTCTTCAAAGTGGGCACACCATATCCGGAAATCGACAAATGGGTGTCAGAGAGACGTTGCAGCAAATTTCCGGCCATTATTGCTGGCCAGGTATGACCGGTGATGTACGCCGGTGGATTAAGTCTTGCTCAGAGTGCCAGAAAGCACCTCCCAAAAATCGGACGAAGAATAAAAAAAGCTCTTAAGGTGGAAGACCAAGTGGAAGTATGTGGTCCAGCAGAGACTAATATACTCCAAGTAGGATGGAAAGGACCTTATCCTGTGGTAAAGGTTGTGTCCAAGAATATCTACAAAATCCTGATCGGGGAAGAACTGAAAAGTCTTCCTAGGCATCTCATTAAGAAATATGAGGAGAGATCCGAGGTCAAAGCTTCGCACCTTATGGTGATGACCACCATTGGGAAAAAGGTTACAGGTCCAGACGAAGACCAGAGATCGCAAGGACTACATAGGAGGGCCTATGGGAACGTACGAGGTAGGTCAGATTTTCCCAACGAAGAGAGGAGGGAAATCACAAGTCAGGGAACGGACAATAGTGACACATTCGCGAGTAACCCAGTTCAGAAGGGGTTGGTAACGTCGGGAAAGACGGGAGATACCCAGGACTCCAACCAAAGATTGGCTGACCAGATCCAGTATCGCTCGAGATGGTCCTGGAAGCAAAAGTCCAGGAGCTTTGGGGAAGACGATTCTGTCCAATGAGGACGATACCACAAATCCCAGGATGCAAAGCCTGGGGAAACTAAGAGGATATGGAGACATTGTTACAGTCAGGATGGGACGATCCGTCTGTATTGTGAGCCGTCGCTTACGCAAGTCGGAAGTTGGCCGACCGACCGTACAGAAGCGAGGGGCCAACATTAGTGTCTGTCATGAGGAGGATATAGGCTTCAGTGACATCGCCTAATTGATGGGGATGTGATACATTTGAGGGTACCTGGAGACCAAGAAACATTAGGTGTGGGGAGACATCTCCGGGAAACGGAACATGAACTTAATAAATGGATTGTGGGAGAACATCTGGATCGAACCTCCAGGGAGTAAGAGCCGACGCCGTCAACTCTCTTACGAGTCTGGTCAACTCTCTATGTCACGAAACTAGAGGTCAACGATCCGAAATGTTCCAAGAACAACGATCGGCGGCCTATGCCGCGGCATTTTGTTTGTTGTGAGAGCCCTGATTGAACTATCGGAACGATTGAAGACGAGAGCGAAGTCTCGTGGGTAACGGAAGATTGTCGATCGGAAAAGTTCAAAGACCAGAGTTCATATTTGAAGTAACGGAGACGTATGGCCGTAGTCCCGAGAGTCGAGATCAAAAGATAATCACCGAAGTCCAGAAAGATCGTTTATATCAAGTAAGTTCGGAGCACGATTAAACAGTTTTATCTCTTGGAAATACTGTGAACCGAGTCCTTTGAACAAGGGAAAAACAACGATATACCGGGAGATCGTCTTTATCAAAGAATATGGTTAGCATGTTGGTGTACGAAGATCAAAAGACGAGGTAGGAGCAGGGGTCATTTGGTGGGAAGGAAAAACCCAGTGACGTAGTCCAAGCAACTTATCTGTGGACTGAAATTACCGTTTTAAAGTCAGTTGAAGGTTGCACTTACGACCGGCTGGAGTGTAGATTTAATTCAGTTCCGAAATAGAATATATATCACTAAGTCTAGGGTGTTTACAGGCAATCCGTACTTTTCCTTCATGGGATAAAGGGGTTTACTTCTAGGCCTGAAATAGATTAAATAAGGTGATTATATATAGATGTAGATTAGAACTCTAGCATAGTGAACTTTAGTGTGTAACCGTAGTATAGAGTGTCGACCGCGTTAGGCTGAATAGTGATTTAAGCTGAGGCGAGTGATGTGTCTGTACACTCGGAAGGATAAGTCTATACTAGGATTTCTGTGCTTTTCTTTAGCATTTCTCTCTTTTACCTTGTATAGGGTAGAGAACTGAACTACTCTGTCTTATACAAGAATATAGCACTAGGATGGTATATAGAGGTTACCTATTGAGTATAGCCTGATACCTACATTCACATATCATAGGTCGGAGTTGAGTTTCTCTCACAAGCTGTATTTTCTCTGACAGGTTCCCTGCACTTGACATTAAAAGTGGTTACCAATCTGAGCAGAAGAAATTGGTCATACTCGGGTGAAGTAATACATGATATGAAACGGTGAACCCTGTTTAACAAGAAGGTCAGACAAGTGTGAGTTAAAAAGGACCAACGAAACTGAATCACTTTAAGTGAGGTGCTAAAGGTACGTATTAAATATAACTAAATAATGATGAAGAGGACTATTTAATATAGACCATAGAGAAAGGAAAAGACGATCATTAATATTTTCCATGAGTGACAATCCTCAGTGTATAAACGATATATTGTTGGACCGGTGTTTATATTCTTCAATACAATGACTATATTACCGACCGATATATCGTGTTTGTAAAACAAAAAGGACCCTAAGTAACGCAATCAAGCAGTGTTGATCAGACAGTCACAGGAACTATAAATATTCCAGATTGTCGAATGTGTATAAGTGAAAGACACGAACTAACATATAATTCAGTGGAGACTATATTATTCAAAAAGTATCCAGAACATATTGGCAATAAAACAACCATCAGTCAGAGAGAAGCAGCCGGGTGAGATATTTCCTGTTCTGTGCTTTGTGAAGTCGAATGGCTGTATCATGATGACAATTGGGATGCTGATCCTAGACTATATCCTGTCGCACATTCAAGATAGATTACACCACATATATCCAACCCATACATCACACACCCAAATTACACTTTTCTGCAATAAATGTTTTATCATTTTATTCGAAACCTGTGTTTGTGGGGTTAAGTGCTGAAGGAACGGGAAGAGGGATATTGTCTGAGAGAGAGAGAGAGAGAGAGAGAGAGAGAGAGAGAGAGAGAGAAAGAGAGAGAGAGAGAGAGAGAGAGAGATCAAGAGACTTTAAATAAGGGTGGTATGTAGACAAAGGTCCACCAGCAGAGGGAAACTGAGAAAAAGGATATTTAACAGGTGTGCTTGTTGATTCCGCTTTCCCCCCAGGGACGACAAGCGACAGTGTGAGACGATAGAAAAGTCCTTCCCACGACTCGACAGTAGGACAGATATATAGAGGGAGAAGGAGGAGGGTTAACGCACAGAAAAACTGGAAGAGAGGTGCTGAAGACGGAGGCAACCAGCCAGGAGGCGCACCACATAAATCAGGATGCCACGCAATCACGCGTAATGAAATATGTAGACTACTGCTAAATTTTATGGTGCTCGCCCTGCTTTGAACCCCAGGCAGGTGCAGTCCCGGGCCCTATGTCTCGAAAGGGTCCAACAACAACTACTGGGGGTCCTTCTCAGATGTCCTGTGGAGCCAGGAGACATGAGAATAGAACGGCTGGCCATACTAAACAAAGACTTAAAATAATGCACTGGAATGCGGAGGGAGTCAGCAACCAAAAAAAAAAAAAAAGAATTAGAAAACATCCTGGACCAAGAAAAAGTAAATGTATGTTGCTTGGAAGAAACTGACCTCAACGAAAAAATAGCCTTCAAAATCAGAGGCTACTAGTGTTACCGATCTGACCGAAAGGACAGGCGAAAAGGTGGGATACTGACCCTTGTCAAAAATAACATCACTGCTTCCCAAACCGAAGTCTACATGGAAGGGGCTGAGTATCAGACACTCAAACTTAAGACAGGCAATACAGACCTACATCTGATCAATTACTACTGTCCAAGTGACCGCCCACAGGCACTGTATACACTACTATTAACAGAAAAAATGATTGTGTGTGGCGATTTCAACAGCCACTTGCAGAGCTGGGGCTATGATCACATGGACCAGAGAGGAGAGAGACTGGAAGACTAGCAGGATGAGAATAGATTCATCTTGATTAACAAGCCGTCCGACCCACATACTTTCTACTCGAGATCATGGCACACTACAACTATACCTGACCTGGCTTTTCATTCACCAGACTTGGAGTGGAACATTACACGAATTGCTGGGAAACAACTTGGTGGCAGTGATCATCGGCCAGTCTTTCTAACTGTAGAAAATGAGATTGAAAGTGAAAGCAGTGCCCTCTCAAGGTGGAAATACAAGAAAGCAAACTGGGCAATGTACAAGAAACGCATCAGCATACTGGTTAGAAACCTGAACACTGAAAAAGACATAAATAAAGTAGTTGAAGAGTTTGGGAAATGCATACTGCAGGCAGCGCGAGAAACAGTACCAAGAGGAGCCCGTAAACAATATAAACCCTACTGAAGTAATGAACTGGAACAGTTGCATAATGATGTGGAAGAGTGTAGAAAGCAAGCAGAGGCCACACCCATCCAAAAGCACCACAATAAATTCCAGCATGCAAAAGCCAAATTCCAAAGGGCCAAACGGCAGGATAGACGGAAAAGCTGGCAGGAGAAAACAGAGTCTCTGAACTTTGAAAGAGACACAAGGAAATTGTGGAAACTAATAATACAACTTAACGATGAGGGCACAGGGAGAAATTCAAAAATTGCACTACATAAAGATGGAAACATCTAAACAAGAAAGCAAGCAGCTACCATTTTGCGGACTCATTTGCACAAGATAACAATATCAAATTTAATCCAGAGAAACAACAAGAGATTCGAGAGAAACAGCAACATACGGGACACAAGGAAATAGTACATGAGATTCTGGAAGCACCCATCACAATCAGCGAACTGGAGCTAGCCATATCAAAACTGAAAATGAGAAAGTCACCAGGAGCTGATGGTATCTCCAATGAAATGATCAGGAACCTAGGAACAGAGGCCAAAGCAAAGCTGTTGCAGATCTTCAATAACAGTTGGACCTTAGGCAGTGTTAAGCCTGGAGAGAATCAATCATGATACCCCTCCTAAAATCAGGGAAAGATAGTTCCATTGCCTCTAGCTACAGGCCAATTAGCCTCACCAGCTGTCTCTGCAAAACACTGGAGCGCATCATCAATCACAGACTGCAGTGGTACATTGAAAGTAAAAACATCCTTGTGCCACAACAGGCTGGTGTCAGCAACTTGCTTGCGACAGGTCTTTCAGGACTCCCCTACTTTTGCACCACACGAAATAATAACTCGTGTCATTTGCAAAAGGAATGCAATTTATTTAGAGCTGGCGATAAACAAGCTCTGCGAGAGGAATACTTCATTGACAATAAACAGCATGGTACGTTACATAGATGCAATGAAGAATTGATAATGATACTATTAATCACTGAATGAAATCTAAAGCCTAACAATCACTATTGTTTAGAAACTTATAGCATTCGTAAGGAACACGTCTATTCTCTAGTCGTCTCAGTCCTGGTCTGTCCTCACGCTACTAATTGCGTGTTCAAACACGGACGTTGGATTCTCCGTGCGCTGGCGAGTCTTGCGTGCATAGTGGCCCATCACGCTGGCCAGTTCACTCGAGTAACCTGGTACTCCACGGTTACTCGTAGATACGAGTTCCCCAATGTCTTGGGGAAACCCTCGCTCAGCTGTACTCAATGCTCCCTTGGTTGACACAAGTGTGTCCCGTTGTGAAGCTATTTATAGCGCTGGTGTCTCTCCTGTCTGGTGTCTTCTACTAGACTCTGTCTTAGCTCTATTACTTATATTCTTAACTCTCTAAACACTTATTGGGATTTTGACAGGCTCCTCTCCCCTCTGCGTAGTGTTACAACCCTTTAACTCATGCTTGTAACACGTTGTATGGTCACAAAAGAAAATTGGCTGTCCAATTTTGTCAAAGATCCAATAAGTTGTAAATCTCTGTTCTGGGGATAGAACAAACTCTCTTCTTCCCTTACTCACACTGTTCTATTTCTTCACTCGGCTAATTGAGTAGCCCACAGTATCAGTACAGTTGGCTATAGATCTTCTTGGGAATTGTTTTGATCCGGAACCGTTGTCTTATGACTTATGTCCTGATTTCCGTCTTATGACCCTCTGTCTTCTGACTTCTGTCCGTTGACTTATGTCTTTTGACCTGTCCTCATATTGCCCAAAATGACAACCCAATACAAGTTGACTCTGTTATGAGTACAACACATGAGCATTAAATGTTCATGTTCCCAATAATATCAACTCCAACTCGTATACATAAAGTTCTACTCTTCACCTTCTCGCTTCCGCTTGTGAAGTCATATTTTCAATGTTACCTTAAGGTTTTTTAAAGACGTTATTGTGTCCCCTGATTTGAGTTACTGTTCTTTGAAATAAATGGTGTGTGCAAATTTTATGTGTTTGTTTTCCTGTTTGTTTGCGTGTGTTCTAATAAACTACAGTGTATTTAATTTTCTAACATGTGTATGCGTTACTATTCTACATGTGTGTATTCCTTCGAGCGCCGTAAATCGGTTTATTGTGGCTACAAATGTTTGTTATTCTTATTTATGACCACAATTCCGTTTCAAGATGCTCAAAGTATTTTCCCTATCTAATCTACTAAAGTATAGCAGTAACACATATAAAACTTGACAACACATTAGTTACACAGATTGACACAGACAAGTCATAATAAGACGTTTTAAGCGGTGAACAAAAAATTTGCCGCTACCTTTCTCTCCCTCTCTCTTTCTTTCAACGTTTAGTATTGTATACATTCTCTCCTCTCATTTACACATCTTTCATCCAATTTCATACCATTCTTGCTAAAACATTCATTCGTCATAAAAATATGGTTCATGATATCACGTAAATGACCATTACATTAAATGATTGGCTGACTTATACCAGTCTTCACGCCAAATGACTGTGCGATTTGTTTGCACGTGTCATGCCTATACAAAATATACACGTTTGTGAGGATGGTTTGTTACCGATTCTGTAATACTAACTAAGGTAATTTGGTGTGCTGCTCTAAATTTATCCTAAGGGAAATAATCTAACTAACTAATTACATTTAAAAATTGGGTTAATTACCTTAAAGTGTTATTGGTAAATGAAATGATGTTAATTCCTAAATGGTTGGGTTAGTTTAGAAATGATATTTTAACTAAATGAATTTATAAATGATTATGATTATGCGGTAATAAAGTACAGTATTATCTAACAATTGCATTTCTATTATTGGGGTTAACTTAAATGGGTTATTAACTAAATGATGGTGACTTCTAACTATCAAATAAGATAAATAAAGTTATATATGCACTTGAACATTTTACAATTCAATTATTCATAGAAAAATGAGGTTATGCATACTGTTTATAAAACAATGTTATATATATATATATATATATATATATATATATATATATATATATATATATATATATATATATATATATATATATATATCACAGTTTCGTTTCTGTAACTAATTACACTAACCAATGTCGTCCTTTCAGGTGTGAAGATGGAGCAATGTTCTTTGTAGACTATTTTCATATCATAGTTCATTTCGCCAAAGTCTTATATGCTCTCCTTCCCGGATAGTGTATAAATATATAGTTCCCTACCAATTTATGTAGGTTCACAGCTAACACTTCAATGTTAATATGGCTTATATATATGTTAGCGCTGCAGACATATTACTTATGCGTCTATTCATTTCACTCTTAATGGCACTGTTACTCTTACACAGTTCTATCAGCTTGGCGATGATAACGCACTTACAGTGTAACTTATTCACCACATACGGCACTGATCTAATTAGCAATCACAGTGTCACTGTTTCTGGTGATCTCTGGTCGATCTCTTCCTGTATATCAGGTATTTCAATGGTTGACGGTCGACTCAAAGTGTCTGCCAACGAGTTCAATCTCCCCTTTAAATGCTGGATGGTAAATGCATAGTTCTGCAGTATCAAAGCCCACCTGTAGACTCTGTTGTTGTGGGAATGCCAGACTGTAGTTATGTGTTAGTTATTTACATTTTTACTGAAAAAAAGATGCATGATTAACATAGTGAATATCAAAATATTTCAAAAATATACTCATCTAATTCTTTGGAAAATACGGTTCTTGGGATGTTCCACCGCTGTCTTCCGACAAACCAAAAATGATTGACTTGAGAACAAAACGGGTGCTTCTGTTTAGTAGAGCATCAATACTTTAGAAACATGCGTATGATATAAATACATGTTTATATTTCATGCGGCTGATGAATGAAAAATGTGATTTAGATAATGATAAATGATGTTAATGAATGAATGTTATGATTGTCTGAATGATTGTCATGATTCGTAAGATGATTCGTCATATGACAGTCAATGTCGTCTTGTCTTCACTTTCTATCTAGTTTGGTATAACTACGTTCTAAGGCTTCCGTTCAGTAGCTAATGTATTCACTTTGTACAAAAAGAACTTATTTTGCACAAATATCTACCTGAATATGATGAATGGTGACATTGATGGCTGTATCACACAAAATGAAATGTACACGATGGTTTGCTTGATAATTTACATTAATATTTGTATACATTTTCATTACTTTCAGTAGAATAACACACTTTCTAAATTTTCGTAGACTAACACAATTTGTAACTTAAACTTCCTTCATTGTGGTTCAAGCTCCACAAATGGTATGATACAAATTATCACGCAGTAATGGTGTTAATCACTCACGTTATTCACAAATCACAATTATTTCTGCCATTGTATGCAAAATAATTTACGTTAATTTTAAATATTTTAACACAGAAATAATGTCGAATGGTGCCTGTTGACGTTGGTTCAGAGCCTTCTGATACCAATTGCCTGTTGACGTTGGTTCAGGGACTTCTGATACCAATTGGGGTCCTGCCTGTCAGCAACTTGCTTGCGACAGGTCTTTCAGGACTCCCCTACTTTTGCACCACACGAAATAATAACTCGGGTCATTTGCAAAAGGAATGCAATTTATTTAGAGCTGGCGATAAACAAGCTCTGCGAGAGGAATACTTCATTGACAATAAACAGCATGGTACGTTACATAGATGCAATGAAGAAGTGATAATGATATTATTAATCCTGAATGAAATCTAAAGCCTAACAATCACTATTGTTTAGAAACTTATAGCATTCGTAAGGAACACGTCTATTCTCTAGTCGTCTCAGTCCTGGTCTGTCCTCACGCTACTAATTGCGTGTTCAAACACGGACGTTGGATTCTCCGTGCGCTGGCGAGTCTTGCGTGCATAGTGGCCCATCACGCTGGCCAGTTCACTCGAGTAACCTGGTACTCCACGGTTACTCGTAGATGCGAGTTTCCCAATGTCTTGGGGAAACCCTCGCTCAGCTGTACTCAATGCTCCCTTGGTTGACACAAGTGTGTCCCGTTGTGAAGCTATTTATAGCGCTGGTGTCTCTCCTGTCTGGTGTCTTCTACTAGACTCTGTCTTAGCTCTATTACTTATATTCTTAACTCTCTAAACACTTATTGGGATTTTGACAGCTGGCTTTAGGCAGTGCTACTCTACGGAAGATCAGACAACCTACCTCTCTCAAGAAATTGAGGATGCATTCCAAGAGAAGACGCTGGTGCTTGCGGCATGAATAGATCTGAAGAAAGCCTTTGACAAAGTCTGGAAAGAAGGTCTGATGAAGAAACTGAGAAACTGCAAAGTCAATGGAAGAATGTACAAATGGGTGAAAGTATACTTACACAACAGAAGAGCCCGAGTACAGATAGACGGACTCAAGAGCAAGAAAGTACTACTGCGTCGTGGTGTTTCCCAGGCGGAGTCTTGTCCCCAAAACTTTTTCTAATCTTCATCAATGATCTCGTTGCTAATCTACCACATGGAATTAAAGCAGCAATGTACGCCGATGACTTGGTTCTAAGGAGCACAAATGAACATGCATCAGTGGCCGCCAGATCGCTACAAAGAGCTGTAGATACATTTGTTGCATGGGCAAATAGATAGTGTGTCAGCATAAACACTGACAAGTGCAACACCACTCTATTTACCCTCTCTCCAAAACAAAAGGCAGGGGTCATACTGATAAATGGAACACCCCTAAGAGAAGATACAGAACCAACATACCTTGGAGTAACATTTGATGGCAGGCTGACATGGAGAAAGTACATCAACAAAGCAGTAGCAAAAGCAAGAAGGAAATAGCCATCCTGAGAAAGCTAAGTGGAACCACATGGGGAGCCAGTGGGAAAATACTTAGCAAAGTTTATCAACAGAGCATACGGCCACACCTGGAATACGGGTCAACTACGAGGTGTTCGGCATCAAACACCACACTACAAGAGCTGGACAAGATGCAAAATCAAGCACTTAGAGTCACCACAGGAGGGATGAGATCAATCCCTGTAGTAGAAATGGAGAAGATGGGAAGGACACAAGCACAGAGAGACCGCAGAGATACGAAAACGCTAATACAAGCAGAAAAGTTCCTTAGCTTGTCAGGCCACCCTATGAAGAACAGATTTGATAACCTAGCTATGGGGCGGTTGAAAAGAAGAAGTTTTATCCACCAAACCAAACGACTCTGCAGAGAAACCACCGATCTGCCCACAGTTGGTATCCCTCTAACAACTATTCCGGAGCGAACTCCATGGAAAGATGAACATAGACTATCATTGCGAATCTAGACAAAAGTGAGAGGATAAGATCACAATGTGTGTATATATCCACACTGACGGACGAGTCTTAAACCAGTTTCTAATAACAAGCTAATTTATATACTGTCAGACAGTTCTTCAAGACAAATAAAAAACATATGGGCAGTCCTCAACACTGATCGGGAAGAAAACTGTGTTGAGTGTGAAGAAGAACAGGCAAATAAGTTGAGTCACCCCTGTTTATTAGTAGATTTTGAGGAACTAACACAGGCTCATCTGGTGGCGGTTATGAAAAACATTTGACCACTGATGAACTCATAGACTTAACCTTCAATAAAATTCGTCAACGG
Source organism: Cepaea hortensis (assembly GCA_963921405.1). NCBI lineage: Eukaryota > Metazoa > Mollusca > Gastropoda > Stylommatophora > Helicidae > Cepaea > Cepaea hortensis. The sequence goes on from OY992885.1 coordinate 66,311,048, forward strand.
GTGCTCCAGTACAACCAACGCAGGAACACATCTGAGCAACCTGTCATGCCATCTCTGATCCAAGCCACTCAATGCCCCACAGCAATGACACCCAAACCGTTGAACCTGTCAGCCAAATCACCTCAACCACTGGACCTATCCAACCGACCTCGACTCACCCTTAAAATTAGGCGATCTTCTAAACATTAATAATGTTTTATGACTCCTTTAATGTTCAATGTTCACACATCTTTTTATATTCAATATTTGTATATCTTTTATGTTCAATGTTTACAAATCTGTTATGTTCATTGTATTTTCTTTTGTAAGCCACTAACTCATTGGTGGAATACACAACTACCAATAAGATATCATGTTAGAAAGCTAGCACTCCAACTGCTATTTTGAAATATGCAACCCACAAACGAAACTAAGCTTTCATTCACGAACAGACAACACAATCGGACATGTTTTGATATTTGTTATTTATTCAATAGATACTCTTTTTCAAACCATTTGAAAAAGATAGACAGCACATATTGTGTTAACAGAAGCGCTTTCCGAAACAAATATTTATCGGCAGTCTGTGTGAATAATCTTTCAATGTGCACTATGTTCACGTCAGAGGTGTACAATGAGTCGACCAAATTCTTACTCAAATGTCTTTTCTTTTGCATATCCCTTACAGGACGTTGCAGTCAACATCAGAATGTTCCAGCTGCTGTTGATGTACGAGGCAAGATTACGCTCAGTAGTTTGCCATTGCTTTCTGAGCAACCGGCTCAATACCCCTAAGTTACCAACGCGACGAGAACCGCCACCGATTCTCGCGCAGATTACGTTACTCACAAACAAAAATATACGAAATTACAGAGAAAGACATTAACCCCTAGGCCAGCAAGACATATTAATACCAATATCCCCCCTCCCCGATGTGTCTCCACCTTGTCGCGGTGGTGGTGGGGGGGGGGGGGCTTGCGTGTCCCATCGACCCCATAAGCTATGTCAATGGATGAAAAGCGAGACATAACCTGCTGCTCTGCAGGTAGACTGAGGATAGCAGGCAACAGTTTAAATCGGGCGCACAAAGGCAGAAGTTCTTGGTCCGGACACAAGCACTAATGCTCTCAGCTGAGGGATAAGGCTGAAAGCCTCTAAGCCATAAACCCTCGGATGTGAGAGCCAGACCGATACCCACCTACCAAAAATTGAAGGTGAGATGCTGAGCACGCTACATGCTTAGGTCAGACACTTGTTTCGAAGGCTCTCATCTGGGGGATATGTGGAATCCACAAATGAGAGGGTTTGGCCGTTTCTCGCTCACTGGTGCATGAAGGTAAGGTGCTGAGCCGGCAGCACATGTAGCCTACCTCGTGAGCGAGAACAAAAGGTAGAAAATGTCGCACGAAATGGCTACGAAAAATGTCTATCTATATTCACAGAGAGTGTAGTCAAAGGTGGAAAAACGTCTCAATAACACGAAATGGAACGCATGGCTAGCGAACCCATTGCGTGGTCCGAAGTCCGAAGCGAAAGCTTACCTAATGGATGTCGCCCGCAGACTTACCGTTCCTGGTGTGTGCTGAGCGTCCAGTGGCAAGCGAAATGCCCAATAGATGGAAGTGAGAATTTAAAGCAGCCATGAGCAGGACGTGGCAACTCCTCGGGTGAGCCCAGTCTCAGAGCAATATGTACCGGCTCTGCAATTATGGAAGCCTCCTTGGATAGCAGGGGAATGCTCATGGTCTGCCCCTGCCTCCCCTTGAGGGTTGACCGAATTGTCGTTGACCGTTCTATCTTGACCAGCTGAGATGTGGGCGACACCACAGCAAAAAAAAAAAAAAAAGTCTAACGTCTCTCAAAACCAAGGGAAGGCAAACCCGTAAAAATGCTCGCTGAAGTCAGATGTGCTGGCATACGGGTGCAAATAAATCAGGCACAGCGCATAAAACGTCTCAGTGAAATAACTTTCGTGCTAGAAACAGCTCTGACTAACTAGTTTTCCGAATGTCCGTCGTGCCCGGAATTATAATGTCGTGCTCTGACTATATTGTCTCCGGGTACAGCGACAAGCACTTGTCCGAATCGACAGCTCGCTGAGTGGATACCGTCTGCAGATCAGTCTGGTTTGTGCAGGAGCGGCCCGGGGTGAACGAAATGCCCAATATATTGAAGTGAAGAATTAAAGCTGCCATGAGCAGGACGTGATGATTCCCTCAGTGAGCTCAGCACCAGGGAGCTATGTGTCAGCCCTACAACTATGGATGCCACCCTGGATGGCGGTAAATGCCATGGACTGTCCCTGCCTTCCCTTGAGGGATGACCGTGAAGTCTTCGACTGTTCCAACTTGACAAGCTGGGATGCAGAAAGTACCACAAAAGTGAGAGTCTCCCAGGAATGCTAACCCGGTCAAAAATGTACGCAGATGTCGGATGAGTTGGCCCAAGGGTGCGTAACAACTCTCCGCAATCACATCTGGAAAACCAAAAACACTCCGGATGAATGCAAATAAGAAGAAGAATATACCAAAATCCTGCATTAATTGACGTGTTTATCAGAAGATACTGGATCTGCTATATTTACGAAGAATGGGTTTGCTTGATCAGTTGGAATGTATTTTACAAACGATGTGAAATCGTATTTACCGATCAGACTGTCCTGTGAATAACAGCAGCAAAGAGTCCAGCCTTTTCATCCGAGATGTCACTACATTGAACACTGTCACATGTGTAATAACATCTTCACACGTTCCGATGCTTTGTTACGCGATTGAAAGACTACTCATTCCACACAGCAGTATACTTGTGAACTTTGTGGTAGCATTTATATCTGAAGAGATGCTTTGCAGCGACACGTGAAGACCGAGCATGAATCAATAACTAACAATAACCAATCAGCCTTTTGGAAGAGGAGAGGTTCTAACGACCAACTATCATCGGCTAGTGCCCTATCACTGGATGAGCAATCAGTACGTAAACACAGGAAGTCAGCTAACAACGATCAATCAGTCTCTAGGCGAGAGTGATCATGTTTCGTCAACTAACAATGATCAACTTTCATCACATCAAACATCGGTTTCTCAATCATCAACAAAAGGTGACTTACCAAGTGACGCTCAACCACAAAACTCCTCTGCTGTTAACAAGACACAATCATCATCTAGAGAATATCTCTCGTGGCAGGGTTTATGCGAAGACGTTCGGGTTGTGTAAAAGAAACATTTGGGCTACCACCAGAAGTGCGGTTGCTATTTGTCTGAGTGGATCTTCTTCAACCGACCTAACGCTGGAGGTCTCGAGTATTCCCTATCTACACTGATAAGACCGCTCGTTTTAAAATTGCCGTCAGCCTGCACGTGATTCTTAGAAATCGTGAGACACAGGCCTGACTCTTTCTCAATGTATATCCCAATACTGTGGGTGTATTTGAACCACCCTTTTTAGTAAACAATCGGTCTGATTTTGAGAAATTTGTGACCAAGGTAAACGGTATTGATTTGTTAAACACCGTTACCCGTAACAGACATGGTACCAAATACTTTGTCAAATCATTACCCGCCATCTCTTTTTACATTTACAAACTTGTAAATTACCAGTCGGTTGTTATTTAGAAAACATTCCGGACTATATCAAACACTATATTAATACACTTCAGAGCTGCACCAACGACAAGCCTTTACAGACAACATGTGTATGTTTCGCTGTGTCTCTCTGTTTAATTCAGGGGTCTCTTCAGTTAGAAACGTTAGAAAACAAACATGATTGATTGATTGATTGATTTAGGAATCAACATCACAGCGTTCGGGGCATTTCCATAAGCGCTCCGTCCCAATCTTCAGCAGCCAGCGAAGAGTTCCAACACCAATAGTACAGGAGAATTTTGATTACATGTCCGTCTCGCCTTTCCTTTGAGCGTTGAGCGCCGGCCAGATCCCCTCGTCACTCCTCGCTGTCTCATTCTTGCCAGACCATGGTAATCCATTTGCTCCTCCGATGTGTACACGTGCTCCCACAAGGCCGCAACCACGTCTGCCTTGTCATGTATCAATACTCCACCAAGTTCTGCAGAGCCAGCCAATCTGTCCGTCTGTTCATTTCCCAGCACACCGGTATGCTCTGGAGAAAAGATCCAGGCGATGCTTATCACCCGAGACCTCCGAAGCGAAGCAAGTCACTCCGCACGAAGCCTGCCCGTCCTCACCCTCGTCAGCATGCTTTCTGAGTCAGTTACAATCACGATGTGTGTGTGTCGTATTCTCCATCCAGCGGAGAGCAACAGTGACTGCTTTCACCTCCATTCTTAAGCTGGATGTTGTGGTATCATATGCCAGGCTCTCCTGCACCAAACGTCGACCATTAGCTTTGACTATGATCCCCCAGATATTTCTCTCACCTCTTGACAACGAACCATCTGTGTAGATAATCACATCACCCGAGTGAGCATTGTCCTGAATTAGTTGCTGGATGTCCACTTCCGTGGCCCCTGCTGGCCATTCCCTGCACTCCTGGCTTAATGTGATTATAACTCTGCACAAGTCTGACTACTCCGCTGGCACTCTGACCCACTCCTCTCCTCGCCTAAGGTTCTCCATGATGCACACCTGTCTGATCGTATCCTCCGCCTGAGCCATCCATGATTTCCCTCTTATCAGTCGCTGACCCTTAACTGCGTCCAGCGCCTCATGCAGTGGGTTGTCTGTATCTGCAGCTACTCTGAGGTATGCCTTCGCCTGCATCACCTTGAGCCTACCAGCAGCAGTCGGCAGACCAAGGATGTAACGCATACACACTACTGGGGTGTCTCTGGTGCATCCCAGAATGACCCACATAGCTTCGTTCTGTATGCGCTCTAACTTCACCAGCTGACTCTCTGAGACAGTGAGCAGTCCTAATCCATAATCAATCACTGAGAGGATCAAGTGCTGGTATAGTGTGAAAAACATTCTCCGTTTCCCTTTTGAGATCTTGTCACAACCGTCTCCACCTGGTCCTTGAAGGACAGGCTCCTGTCAAATGTGATTGCCAGATACTTCAGTTTGTTATCTCTGTTGATGCTTCTACCATCTATCGTGAGGCTTGGGACATCAGTTCTCACAATCTTGTTGTCCAGAGATCAGCACAAAACAGCTGCCTTTTCCGGGTGGATAACAGCACTCATTTCAGTGCAACCGTCAATCACTTTGTCTACTGTCGCATGTAGCTCCTGGGCTGTTTGCTCCCTATCTCTCTCCTGCCTAATGCAAGAATATCATCTGCAAATGTTAGTATCCTTCCAACCCCTGGTGCTTCTAGGTTTGCAATCTTGCTTGTATACACGTTAAAGAGCACCGGTGATATTGCGGATCCCTGTGGCAGTCCCGGGGTTAAAATATGTGGCTCTGAGGTCCATGCACCCAGACGGAGAGCAACCCGTCGAGAGTGCAGGACGGCCGCTATCCAGTTCACCAACCAGGGATTGACCCCCTTCTCCATCAGTGCGGTCATCAAAATATCATCTCTCACTCTATTGTACGCATCCTCGAGATCAAGCGCGGCCGCCACCGTTTCCTGTCTACTCTGGAACCCCTCATAAACATCAAAGGCAAAAGTGGCTGCATTTGATCAGGTATCTTTTCCTGGCCTGTAGCTCCCCAGGTCTCTTGGAAGAGGCTTCCCCCTTTGCAAAAACTCTTGCAGCTTGACAGCGACTATCTTCTCTAAAACCTTCCCAAATGTATTTTGAAGGGTGATGATCCTAAAGCCGCTAAGCTTTGAATGATCCTTGAATGGTTTTAGGAGAGGGATGAAATAGCTGTGTACCCAATCCTGCGATACTGATGCTGTCCTAATGCTCTGGTTAAAGCAGTCGGTCATCTCCTTCAGGTCTATATCGCCCAAAGCCTTCATTTGGCCATACCTGACCCCATCAGGCCCTGGTGCCGTGTCTTTTGCCTTTTTCAAAATATGTTTAACATCTTCAATCGGTATGATTTCTTCATAATGCATATTCTTTATGGTGCCAGATAACTCCTATCTAACTGCATTCCTGGTGTCCACATCATCATGATTGGTCTGCTCTAAAAATATCTGGAGAACCCCCCCCCCCCCTTTTCTCTTTGTCTGTTGTCACGCGCACACCATCATCTCTATAAATTTTTCCCACTGTCATAGGCCGATCTTTTCTTTGTATTTGTCTGTGCAGTTACCAGAATTTTCGCAGTGTTTTATCACCTCCAATTTTCTTCATGAAACATTCCCATTTTGCGTTTTTGGCCTCTACAGCACAGCGCTTGAAAACCTCTACCTTGTCTTTCTTGACTTTGCCTTTCCGCTGTGGCCACTTCCTCTCGTGAGCTTCGAGGTGTCTGTCGCACTTTCTTCAGCTGCTTCACTGCAGCTCTTTTTGCTTTCCAAGCATGGTCTACTCCTGGGGGGGGGGGTGCAAAAAGGGGGTTTTAACAGTCCTGTTACATGCCCCCTGTCTGAGGCGTCAAAGAAGACTGTCGGTCCACTCATGCTGGAAGGTCTTGCGTGCTCTCCCAGCCTTAATTTTGCTGGATTTAGAGATCAGGACTGAGCATGGCATGTGATCACTCCCATGGTCATTCAAAACAGTGCACTTTTGTATGGATGTGAAGCGAAGACAATGAGCAGACTAGCTGAAAAACAGCTAATGGCAGTGGAAATGTGGTTTCTAAGGAAAATGCAAAGAATACCATGGACATATATTAAAATCAATGAGCAAGTCCTCTTCATCATCAAGTGCTATGCCGACTGGCGAAGGCGTTCATGACTCCCCACTGATCTCGGTCTTTGGTTTTCTGGATCAACTCTACTGTTGATATTCCTTCATGCCACCGTCGCAATCCATTCAGCATCATTTCTCTTGGTCTGCCTCTACCTCTCGATCTTTCCAGTTGTCACGATGTTCTCCAATGCCTCTCTCCTCAGCACATGACGAAAAAAGAATACAAAAATCTTTGTTTGCCTCTTTCTTATTGTTTTTTTTTTTTTTTTGAGTCTCCGTGGAGAAAAGGTCAAGCCGTTTGACTCGGGCTCCGAAGGTTGTGGGTTCGATTCCGGGCAGCGTCTTTCCGTTCACGAATTAAATTTTTCAGAGGCTTCTGTGGGTCGTCGCTAGAGCTACGGAGTTCGTTCTTTATGCGACGCTTTCCGCGCTGCGGAAAGAGACCACGCCATATGGTCACATACCCGGTGCAATGAAGTCGACCCTGTCGACTTTTAAGCGACTTTTTTTTTCTTATTGTTTTAAATAATGTTCTAGTTTCATTAGTCTCTTTCAGGCATTTGTTGTTAGTTACTTTCGCAGTCCAAGGAATTCACAATATTCGTCTCAGGAACCACATTTCTGTAGCTTCAAATCTCCTCCTAATTTGTTTATTTACATTCCAAGATTCACAGTCATACAGCACCTTAGTACTCTCTTTCTTACATTCAATTATACTGACTTATTGCATTTTCTGAAATGCAGCCTTTGCTTGCCATTGGCATGCTCTTAATCTCTGTTGTGCATCTTCCATCTGATGTTATAAATGTCCCTAGATATTTAAAACTATCCACTTGGTGAATAATTTTAATCGCTGCGGATGTCTGTTGTCCGTAAAGTCACCTTCATCTTCGTCCCGGGACATACGGGAGTCGAGGGAAATGAACGAGCTGACAAACTGGCTGGCTCTGCACCCTCTGTAGATGGCCAGCCCATGGATCGTGCCGATGTTATTAACGTCCTTAAAGATATGGCGAGAACAGAGGACTTTGACGTCAGTGATTCCACATCGCTGTCCAGGATGAAAGACCTGGGAGTAAGAATCGGCACAGCCAGACGCGAGAGGTACATCGGGAAAACAAAGCGTCTCGTCAATCAACACAGAACTGGCACTATTAGCCACCGGACGCTGATGAATATGCTGGGGGGGAGGATCTGAGCACCTATGGACATGTCCGGAGTGCAGCGAAGATACCCCAACTGATAACTGATAACTGATTTTCCTTTCTATCTCTATTTTACATTTGGGTGTTACCTGTTTCTTTGATATCACCATTGTTCTGTTTTCTTGATATTCAAGGAGAGCCCTTTCTTTGCACTTTCTGTTACTACAATGTCCAACAGTTGTTGTAGACCTTTTGCAATATACGCCATCAATACTCATACTGTGTCATCTGCATAGCGTATATATACCTCCGAATATTATTCCTGGCTTTTCTTTGATATCTCTCATTTATAACTTCGCTATAATAGAGGGAGAAGAAATCCGGTGCCAAAACACACCCGTCTTACTCCCAGCTTTATGTGATCATAATTTCCTTCTTTATTTCCCATTTTAATTGCTGCTATTTGGTTCTAGCAAATATGTATTTGCAAGTCCTACAAGAAGCAAATAAAAACCGTCGTAAACTGACGAGAGAAATTAGACGTAGACAGTCAATAATTTTTGTACACGTTATGTTATGAGAAGAAATAAATTAGAGAACTTGGTGACAATTGGCAAGAATGAGGGAACAAGAACAAAGGGAAAGCAGAGAAGTAAATTTCCGGATGGTGTGGCCACATGGCATGGTCGAGATAAGAACATAGAGCTGATCCACGACTCTGGTGATCGTGTGAGATCGCGAAACATGACCGCCTACGCTTATCGGCATGGCACATAATGATGATGATATAATTCTGCAGTATGCACCTGACGAGATGCAGGGAAATATGCCAGGCAGTTAATCGTGCAACATAATGTTTGTGGCTTCTGTGTTGACATTGTCTAATGGAATACATTGTTTTGAAGTCAAATTATTATATCATCTACTCCAGTGTTATATCATCTTCATATGTTTACAAGATCGAAAATTCTATTATTTACATACATGATATAGTTGCGGTAGCGTGTGGTTAGTCTGTGGGCCCGGTGGTTAAGTCTTCCAACCCAGTCGGGGGTGGGGACTACCTCACCCCCCCCCCCCCCCCCCCCTTTGACATGAGCTCCCAGAGCGAGCGGCCTAAAACTAAAACAGGTACCATGAACTTTCCACGATAGTAAAAGTGTCGGCATGGTATTGATCACACCGGCTATCGAGTGCCGACAGGTTTGGAAATGGATTTAACATATCTAAAAGTAATACTTCATATCCCTCAAAGTCAAAGTGTGAAAAAAAAATAGGGATCCTTTGCAGTGTTTACATCGGATCTTATTTATTCATTTGATATGATATACCTCTGCTACCAGAGTTTTACATTGTCCATGTTTTTGTCTAGACTAAATAAGACATGTTTACGTAGTTGAAATCTGGACCCATTCTCAAATATGGGCGGCAGGAAGAATTTGTTTTCCACTGACTTCTGCTTGACTCACCCAATGACCCATGAACAAGCTACACGCTCACTACACACCAAACACAAAGACGAGAGGAGAGGACATCCGGCTGTGGATTTGTTCTAAGTTGAAACTTGATATGGTAAGTCTCTAAGAAGTGAGTGTTTTATGCGGTTTGTAATGTAATGTTTGCTGTTTTGTTACTGCTTGGCAATATATATATATATATATATATATATATATATATATATATATATATATATATATATATATATATAAATATATATATATATAATATTAATAATAATAATAATTAATATATCATCTTTGTATAACAAGAGAGTGCTGAGTTCTTTTTATAAGAATCAATATACTCCTCATTATTATATGTATCATATGATATTTTATTATTTATATGTTATTTTTTATAACGGATGTGATGTGATAGTTGAGTGGATATTGAATTGATGAGTGATATAGACTATAGATTACATTACTTTACTAAACTAACTTGACTAACTTGAACTTGCCCTAGGGACTTGCCTTATCATCCTTATTATGTTTAAGTAGTTATTAAATATTATATTAAAATATTATTATAGAGGGAAATTAAAAAAGACACATGAAGGTAAAGTTCTGCCATGGGCAAGGTAGCCACTGGATGATGTAGTAATTATGATTTTAACCCTTTTAGGACAGAACAACATTGGGCCAAATTTAGGTTTCCCTCTGAAGAAGACGAAGCCATTTTTTTGGAGTACAGAAATGACTGAAGTGACAATTTTATAAATTTAAAAAAAAATATTAGAACCCTATATAGATATATACAAGTATATATATTCTTAAAGAGGATATAGTAAAGTTTATTTCTGTGTATGATTGAAGTTGTTTTGATCATGTTTACGCAAATTTGATAACCTCATTTGTATTTTGTGAAAAATAAAATATTTCATACCACTATGTATGAATTGGTACTAAATATTTAAAAAAAATGGTACTCACCTAAAATTTCCTCATTGAATACCTACACCACTTTAGAATAATTTTAAACACTTATGGTTAAATAAACAACACCTATGAAGTCCCTATTGACATTTGTAATAGGTTGGCTATCAACTGGTGACATGTTTTTTGGTCTGGCCATTGCCATGAAAGGGTATAGATAAAACGATCTTCTTGTTCCCAACACACAAAATTACGGGGACACGAGGTTGAAATCCTCATGGGCACTTTCTGTATCACTAAAGTCATTATCTGACAGTCCTGAACTGACAAAATCGCTACTATCAGAGCTAGTCAATGCTAGTACGTCTTCAGGTTCAAAGCTGGCCATTTTAGAACTCAAAAATCCACGAAAAAATGGGTTACTTCGGAAAAAACTGCACAAAATAATGTCCACTTGTCTGAATCACGCTAGAAACGGAAATATGGCGGCTAAAATGGCTGACGATTGCAAGGAAGCATTTGATTGGTCTGTACTATTAAAAGTAAACCAATCAAAGCAGTTCTTACAACGGGATCGGCCCAACTGGCCCAACCGGGTTTTTCACTATGACCGTGTGGTGACGTCACGGCCAGTATATCGGCCTCGTCGTCTTAAAAGGGTTAAAATATTTAAATTTGTAATATAATAATAAATAACAACGTAAAACCTGCCCAGTACTACTAGTAATTGTAGTAGTAGTTAAGTAGTAGTACATCAACAGCAGCTGAAAAATGCTGGTGTTGACTGCAACGTCATGTAAGGGATGTGCAACATTAAAAAAAATATATAACAATACATACAATCAATCATCATTAGTATATGAAATACTGAAATAATATTTCAAATAGCAGGATAGTATTTACTTATTAGAAAAATACATAGACTATAATATAATAATATACTATATTATAATAACTATAATATAAATATAATAAAACAATAACATGACAACTGTGTTTCTGAAGTGGTAGAATTCAGCTTAATTTAGTTAGTGGCCTTAACACTCTGTATGGGGGCGGGGGGGAGTCAATAAGTAAGTCACAAATGGCTGTAGAAAAGAGCATACATCTTTCCCATTACAACATACGCCTATGAGACCTGAACACTTACTAAACAAGCTGAACAGCGCATAAATGCCTTTGAATATAAATGTTATAGACAAGTTCTAAGTATATCTTGGATAAAGAAAAGAACAAATGCATCCATATTTCAAGAGTTGATTATTGAAGAAGGTTGGCTATTAAAGATGATAAAACAAAGAAAATTGAAATAATTTGGTTACTTGAAACATCACAAAAGTTTGGAGAGAATAATAATGGAGGGGTATATGCCTGGGAAGAGAGGAAGAGGACGGCCAAAGAGAAGATGGGTACAGAATGTGCGAATGATCTCTAGATGGATGTATCGAGTACGGGACATCTTGCTTATGATCGAGAGGTTTTCCAGAAGGTTCTTATGGGAGCGAGGTTCTGCAAAGGACATGCTACTGAATGAATGATAGAATACAATCCCAATTATAACCCAGAAGGGTTGGACAGGATAATATGGCTACTGTGTTGTTACTTTATTTTTAACAGCAGTTGATTAAGTGCATGAGAAGATTAATCGTCTTAAGCGACTTCCCATATCTGCCATGGGCTTGTATACAGTAGTTTTCCCTATGAAACCCCCTTTAATTTGATATATAATACAACATGTCTGCTTCCATGTTACTGTGACACATCCCTACTTCTCATTTTCCACCATCCATTTTTGGTAGGTCCAAGCCTAGTTTTTGTTTGGCACTGAATCTGTTAAGTAATTAGTAATTCTTACCAACTACTTAAAATCCGTTACCATTGACAGTTGGCAAATCAAATCATCACTGTTGATAATCAGTCATAAATTAAACATGTTAAGTTGTAGTAATACTCTGATACATAGATCAAATTATATTATTAATATATTGTAGGATGATTAATACTGCTCTAGATATATATGTGTATGTGGAGACACGTGTGTACATATCTAAACTTGAGTGAGATTACTGCCAGATAGCGAGCACGCCAACACAAGATACAGAAAGAGGATAAAGGGATTTTTCCTAAGGGTGCACTAAAGTGGATAGTGAACCAGCGAAGCTAAGGGATACAAGAGACATCACAGGACACCAAAGAAACATACGCTGTGGTGCCATCTTCAAGGTTAGATGTGTTTTTCGATTGTGGAACCGAATTGGATATTTGGATGCAAGCAACTGTATTTGAGCTTCAAGTGGATAATAAACGGAGGCAATTGTTGGAAAACAACTATGGAACTAAATGAATCTATCAAGAAACGTAACGGCCAGGAGCACAGGATAGTGGAATAGAAATAGGCTAGGTGGCAAGGTGAATAATGATGCAGGTATGAACGTATTTAATTGTGCACACGTTAGATAGACGTGAGGTCGGTGAACGGGTACCGATATCTAGTGACACTATATTATATTGTTTAATCTGTGACACCAAATTAAAACGGTGTTAAACTTTTACTGGAGCCACGTCCTTATTTTTCCATTTTCGAGTTCGCTCTTTGTTGGTGTTACGGTTTCTACGAGCTAAATTAATATGCTGGCTGTGGATTATCAATAAGTTATAGGATGGATCAACAATTCAGCAATTACCTAGTCTTCCCTAGCCAAAGAAAGGTGCTGAAGACAGAGGCAACCAGTCAGGAGGCAGACCACAGCAATCAGGATGCCATGCAAACATGCTTTGAAAAATGTCTGTTACTGCAAAATGTTATGCACCTATAGGCAGGTGCAGTACCAGGCCCTGTGCCTCAAAAAGGTCCAATCACAACGACTGGAGGTCCTTCTCAGATATCCTTTTGAGCCAGAATAGAGCATCTGGTCATACCAAAGACTAAAATAATGCATTGGAATATGGATATGACCAGCTGGGATGTGGATGGCACCACAACAGTGAGAGTCCCGCAGGAATGCTAACCTGATTACAAAATGCACGTTAAAGTCGGATGTGTTGGCCTAAGGGTTTTGGCCCAAGGGTGCCTAACTAGACACACCACAATTATGTCTGAAAAAACACACCGGATGAACGCAGAAGAAGGACCTGCCAGAATCAGTTGCCTCCCAGTTGGTCATCGCTTTCTTTAGTTAGTCCTGATAAGGACTGGATTTTGTCAGGACATTTTCAGTTGCCCTTACAGCACAGATAAATCTAAAGAAAGCTTTTGAAAAAGTCTTTAAGGAAGGTCTGATGAAGAAACTGAGAAATTATAAAGTGAACAGAAGAATGTACAAATGGGGAAAGCATATTTGGACAACTGAAATCCCAAGCACAGATAGACAAACTCAAGAGCAAGAAAATTCTACTGGGTCATAGTGGCACACAGGGTGGGTTCCTGTCCCCATCTTTCCTAATATAAATCAACGATCTTGTTGCTGAACTACCACATGGCATTAAGTGGCAGTGTAGCTGATGACCTGGTCCTCATCATCATCATTCAGTGCCTTGTCAGCTGGCGTGGGCAATCATGCCTCTCCACAAATTGCGATCTTTGATGGCATGAATCAATTTGTGTGTTGACTTTCTTCCATGTCATGACACAAGACTGTCAAGAATCTTCTCACATTGTCTTCCTCTGTTTCTCTTTCCGCAAATCTTTCGGGTTGTCATGACATGTTCCAGTTTTTGTCTTCTCATAATGTGGCCAAAAAATAACTGCTTCCTTCTGATGTTTGTGATAAGTTGTCTTTGCGACTTAGCTTCCCTCAAAATGCCTATATTGCTCATTTTGGCTGTCCAATTAATTTTCAGCATTCTTCTATAAAACCACATCTCCGAGGCTTCCATGGATTTTTTAACCTGTTTACTAATTGTCCATGATTCACAGTTGTATGTTAAAATTGTTTCTACGTAACGTTCAAGAACACTTTTTCTAACTTTCAAGGACAATGACTTATTGCATAAAACGTTCTTCATTTGATAGAATGCAGTTTTTGCTTGTCCTTTTCTGTTCTTTATCTCAATAATACATCTTCCATCTGATGTTATCTATGTGCCTAGATATTTGAATGCCTGCACTTGCCCCAAAATAATGTCATTTACTTTAATTGCACACTTAGGCACAATTTGTTTCTTTGATATCACCATGACTTCTTCTGTCTTTCTATTATTCAGACTAAGGTCCATTTTTTCACTTTCTAAACCAATGTATCTATCATTTCCTATTGTTCCTTCTGACTTGTTGCTATCAAGACGGTGTCATCAACATAACATAAGTTATTTATATTATGTCCACCAACCAGAATCCAAGAATATTTTCTGTAGATCTCATTATATGTTAACTGTACAATGAGAACAAATCAGGAGACATTACACAACCTTGTCTGACGCCATTCTTTGTACACTGAAATGTTCCTACCAGGTTGTTGATTCTTATGGCTGCTGTTTGCTGCCAATTATTGTTCTTTATTATTCACAGTTCTTTGTGGTCACTGTTCAGTTGCTTTAGTAATTTTATTATTTCGTCATGTTTCACATTGTCAAATGCTTTTGTGTAGTCTATGAAGGATAAGTACAGATCTTTTTTACTACTATAATCTTTCTAATAGAATATATATCGTTGTTTATGCCCTTTTCCTTCACAAATCCACACTGTTCCTCAATAATGTTTGGTTTAATTATGGAGCACAAATGAACATGCATCAATGGCTACTAGATTGCTACAAAGAGCTGTAGATGCATTTGTTGCATGGGCAAATAGATAGTGTGTCAGCATAAACACTGACAAGTGCAGCACCACTATTTACTCTCTCCAAAACAAAGGCAGAGATCATCCAGATAAATGGAATACCCATAAGAGAAGATAAAGAACCAACATACCTTGGAGTAACATTTGATGGCAGGCTGACAGAGAGGAGGCTGGAGAAAGCACATTAAGCCAGATGGAAGATAGCCATCATGAGAAAATTAAGTAGAACCACATAGTGGGGGGGGGGGGGGATACTTAGCAAAGTTTAGCAGTAGAGCATATGAGCACACCTGAAATAGGGTCAACTGCGTGGTGGTCAGCATAAAAAAGCACACTACAAGAGCTGTACAAATTGCAAAATCAGGCACTATGGGAGGGATGAGATCAACTCCTATAGTGGAAATGGAGAAGATTGGGAGGACACAAGCACTGAGACAGGGCAGAAATACAAAAACACTAATACAAGCAGAAAAGTTCCTCAGCATGCCAGGCCACCCCAACAGATTTCAAAACCCAGCTATCCATTGGCACCTTGCTGTCTTGACAGACGATAGTTTGTGCTTTAAAAAGGCATAATAACTTTTATCTATGGCGGTAGCGAATGTGACTGATAAGGCCAATTTGCGCTGTAAATGTCCGTTCACAGTGGGTGCATGTGAACACGTGGTCATTTCCACCATCATGCACCATCTTACGTCTCACACGCTCGGTGTGTGACTTATCTGCAATAATTTTCTCCTTTGTCTTTATTCCATTTCTGATGTTTGCCCTCGATGCAACACGTTCAGCGACGACTTGCTCCCAATGTGCATTATCAATGCCTGTATCAATCATGTCCCGCTTACATACATCTTTGTATCGTAGTCGAGGCCGACCCTGATATCTCTTACCCATCTGTAATTCACCAAAAAAGATGTCCTTTGGTATTCTACCATCATCCATCCTCCTAAGATGTCCTATCCATCTAAGTCTACGAAGACTGAGCATGGAATAAACCGTCACACAACCTGATCATTCCAATACTTCAGTATTTGTGATTTTGTCTTGCAACTTAATACCAAGAATTCTTCGCAGACGCCGCATATGAAAGCTGTTTAAATGTTTCTCTTGGTGTGAGTAAGTTGTCCAGGTTTCACTGCCATAAAGAAGAGTATTAAGGACACAGACTTGATAGACAAGGACTTTTGTTTTGGCAGTAAGCTTCCTGTTCTCCCAGACTCTTTTTCTTAACCTGTTCATTGTTGTTGCTGCCTTACCAATCCGGATGTTGATTTCCTGATCTAGGGATAATTTGCTATTTACCACTGATCCTAGATATGTAAAATGGTCTACCATCTCTAGTTCGGCGTTGTCAATAAAGATTGATGG
This sequence comes from Cepaea hortensis, assembly GCA_963921405.1. NCBI lineage: Eukaryota > Metazoa > Mollusca > Gastropoda > Stylommatophora > Helicidae > Cepaea > Cepaea hortensis. The sequence continues at coordinate 66,327,419 of OY992885.1, forward strand.
TACCCCATGTGCACCTTGTGACATAATCTGTGTCTTATTTTTGCTAACTGTTAAACCAAATTCAGAACAAGCATTGAAGAATGCAGATAGTAGACATTGCAATTCTTCCTCAGAGTGGGTCGTAACTGCAGCATCATCCTTCAAAAAGCAACACTCTGATCAGTACCCTCCTAATTTTGGTCCTGGCCTTCAATCTCTGAGCATTGTAGAGGCCGCCATCTGAGCGTGAGTAAATGTATATACCACCATCCTGATCATGAAAGGCATATTTCAGTAGAAGTGAAAAGTATATTCCAAAGAGGGTGGGAGCTAGTACACAACCTTGCTCAACTCCACTCTTGATTTCAAATTCTTCAGAAGTTGCACCATCAAATTGATTATACCCTTCATGCCTGTGTGGAACGATTCCACAATGGACAGAAGAGTTGGTGGGCAGCCAATCGTCTTTATTGCCTTGAACAGACCCTCACGACTGACCAAATCAAATGCCTTTGTGAGGTCGATGAAGGCAATAAACAGTGGTTGATTCTGTTCACAGCATTTTTCTTGCATTTGTCGCAATGAGAATATCATATCAATGGTAGACCAGTTCTGTCGAAAGCCACACTGTGATTCGGGGTAGACTTGATATCCTAGGACTTGAAGTCTGCGCAGAACAATTCTGGCAAATACTTTTCCAACAATACACAGAAGTGAGATACCCCTATAGTTGTTGCAGTCGCTCCGATCGCCCTTGTTCCTGTACAGTGTTATGATGCTTGAATCTTTGAAATCTTGTGGGACTTGTCCTTCTCGCCAGCATAGCTCTATTAGCTGGTGGATCTGTAGAGTGAGTGTGTCTTGCCCACTCCTGATAACCTCTATTGGAATCCCATCCTTACCTGGAGCCTTGCCTGATGCAAGTTCATTTATAGCACACTTAACTTCTGTTATGGTGGGAAGTGTCTCCAGGTGGTCAAGAGTTGGTAGAGCCTCTATGGCATTGAGGGCATCATCCGCTAGTTTGGTCCCACTTGAGTAAAGCTCCAAATAGTGCTCTACCCATCTGTTCATCTGCTCTTTCTAATCAGTGATGATTTCTCCAGTTAAGGTTTTCAACGGTACACTTCTTTTGATCACTGGACCACAGGCTTTCTTTATTCCTTCATACATGCTTCTTATGTTTCCCTTATCACTTGCGATTTGAATGGACTCGCATAACTTGATCCAATAATCATTTGCACACTGCCTGACAGCCTTTTGCACATCCTTCCTAGCTTGCCTTAGCTCACTCAGAGTGTTACGCGTTGGTCTTTCCTTGTTTCTTAAGAGAGCTATCTTCTTTTTATCAATCAAGGGCTGCAGAGTCTCGCTGTTTGCCACAAACCAGTCCTGCCTCTTATGATCCACAGTGCCGTAAACCTCTACGGCAGTTTTATAAAGAGTTTCCTTAAGTTGACCCCACTTTTCATTTACTGTACAATTTTCTGGTGTATCAGTGAAAGCGTCTTCAAGTTGCTGTTGAAACTGAAAGCACTTTTCAGGATCGTGAGTGTTAATAATATTAATCCTGGGGATATATTTGTGTTTAGCTGTGTAGATTCTCTTTGGTCTCAGTCTAACCCTTGCAACAACCAAAGAATGATCTGTATCACAGTCAGCACTGTGGTAACTTCGAGTCAATGATATATGGTTCAGATGGTGTCTCCGTGTGATGATGAAGTCCAGCTGGTGCCAATGACAGGATCTTGGATGTTTCCTTGTGACCTTATGCATCTCTTTTGTTTTAATACATAGGTCATTACTGGTGCAATGCTCCAGCAGCCTTTGCCCATTTCATTCATGCGACCGATGTTGTATTTTCCAAGGCACACTGGCCATGAACTCGAGTCCTTGCCCACACGAGCATTGAAATCACCGAGCATATAAATGTAGTCAGATTTTGGAACTGCCTTGATCACGGAGTCTAACTCCTCATAGAACGAATCCTTCACATCATCAGAGGAATCGAGTGTCGGTGCATATGCAGTAATAATGGTGGCAAAACCACAAGAGGTTGCCAAGCGCAGTGATAATAGTCTTTCATTTCCTCCTGCTGGAATTTCAATCATTCCCAGTAGCGAATTCTTCACTGCAAAGCCCACACTGTGTTGCCTTTTTTCTGCCTGTCCTCTACCCTTCCAAAAAAAGGTGTAATTGTTTTCCCTGAGTGACCCTTCCTCAGCGAGGTGAGTCTCCTGCAGGCCAGCAATATCAATGTTAAGACGATTGAGTTCGGCATCAATCACAGCCGTTTTTCTCACATCGTCAATATTGGTCAAGTCAGTGGAAAATCCTGGACACATGGCTCTCACATTCCAGGTTGCAAGCTGTAGCTTGAGGTTTCTATTTTTATTTTTATTTGTACCTGGTGCATTGGTTTTACAGCCTGCGATTCAGATTTTGTCCTAGCCCCAAGTACCCGTTGAAGCAGGCAGGCTGTGGCGGATCAGCACCCAATTGGCCGGGGGCTGCCCAGCTTGAGGTGGGCGGTAGCTGATCAAAGACACCTGGGTGTGTCTCCCACCATCAGAGGCAACGCGTGGCACCAAATGTCTACGCCAATTGACAGGGACTTATATCCCGTAACAGTTGCCTCTTGCTTTGATTCAGAGACCAGTCAAGATCAGGGATGGAGTTATTGCCTCTCCATAGCACAAAGCCTGGGCTTGGGCTAAAATATAGAGATCATGTGTTGCCCATGCAGCATAATCCCTCTCTTGGCCTGCCTAGTTCACTCCAGAGGAAAGGTAACACCCCTACATCTGGAACAAGACAAGCTGCAGAAGCTGCCGGATCAGCAAAGTAATGCTCTAACTGTCTGCCTGTCGGAGCTTCGATCCTAGACCAGCCGCCAACCAAGGTTTAGGGCCTGGTCTGCCCTGCCATGACATTTTGTCTTTAGCTTGCATTTCCTCGCACCAGGGTAAGGCTTGTACCCTCCCAATTGCGCTCTTCTGCCCGAAGCTGTTGGCACAATGTGGGGTGTCGCATTTGGTAAGCGCCGCCCAACGTTCGTCGCTAACAGAAAGCAGGTAGTACCGTCTACTGTTATACAGTAGCTCAGTCATATCTGACTAAGACCTGACACACAGTTATGGGGCGGTTGAAAAACCCAGCTATGGGGTGGTTGAAAAGAAGAAGTTTTTCGACTAGGCCAAATGGCTTTGCAGACAAACCACAGCCTGCAGTTGGTATCCCCCTGAAAACTACCCAATAACGATCTCCATGCAGAGAAGACTATCACTACAATTGCAGGTAAAAGTGAAAGGAATGTTAGACAAAGAAGAACAGAACAGTATAAAATACAGAACTCTTATTTCCCTTAATGAAGAATACCCACAGGATCTCTGGAAATGAGTCTACACAGATGGGTCAGCTCAAATTACTGTTAGAAATGGAGGAGCCAGACTGTACATAAAATACCCCAATAATAATAGGGACACAGCCAGAGCACCAATAGAAAAGTACTGCCATTAACTGTGATGCAGAAATCCAGGCAATCAAAACAGCAACAGAGAAATTTACTAATAACCAACACAGCGTATGGTGCTATTGACAGATGCAAAATCAGTACTAGAGGCACTCCCGTCTGGTAAATTGTCAGTACTAATGACACTACTATTTGATCTAGTCAGCCAGCCAGCCAGTATAATGTCACCATACAGTGAATACCATCTCACTGTGAAGTGCCCGGAAACTGATGCAGAAATCCAGACATTCTTGGAAATGGAAAACTACTCCCATGAGGGTTGAGAAGTTACCGTCAAAGAAAAGAAACAGGGACAAACGCAGGGACATTTGCATTTGATGTTTTATGTGTGGTTCCAGAATAGACAGGAAACAAAGGCAGCAGCACAGGATCTTAGGGATGCATATAACAGAGTCAGATATGATCTCTTAATGAACATTCTAATGGTGATAGATGTTAATCCATGAGTAGCTACCCCGCACACACGTAAGACTGCTCTCCGCCTAGTTTCATGGACCTTGGAGGCATTATCATTCTGGGATTACCATAAGGATCTGCAATATTGCCTGCACTATTCAATGTATACATCATTGAAGCACTTGGGATACTGACAGTTTCAGATAATGTCCTTGCATTTAAGCAGGGGAGAGACAGGATGCAGATAGCGTAAAGTTGCAGGAGGTAGTAAACAAAGTGATCTACTCATCTCAACTCATCATGTTCCTCTTGTATCTTGCGGTGTCGAGATGAAGTATAAACAGCAGGAGTGTGCCCGCTTATGGGCTTCATGTATCGATATTCCCATGGACTCTGTTATTCCCTGCGTCCATCGTTTACGTGGTTGGCTTCTTCCTCTGTTTCCCTCTGGTCTGTACATCATTGCTTGTTGTGGTATACTGTTAGTTGGTAACCTACTTGCATGGCCAAACCATTTGACTTGCTGCTTTCTAATAAAATCTAGTGCAGCTGTAACCCCACTTTAGTCCTGATTTCATTTCTGATCTTATCTCTTCTTGATACATTGAGTATTCTTCTCAGGAATCTAATTTTTTCTATGATCAACTGGTGTACAGAATTGGGTAGTGTCATTAATCCAGCTTAGGCATCTGTTATAGTGCTCTCTGGACAATAGGATTGTTAAGGCTGATGTCCCAAATCTTACAACAAATGGCAGAAATGTCAACAGAGAAAGTAAACTGAGGTACCTGGGAATCACCTTCAACAGAAGCCTGTCATTCAGAGATCATGTGAAAGCAGCTGCGAGATCTAAGAAAGGAATCAGTGCACTCAAGATGACGACAGCAATGGACATGGAGCAAAGATTATTGTTCATACACTATCCAATATATTCTCCAATGGCCCTAGGGTAATTTTCCGCCGTAACCACAGCCACAGAGACCACCTTGTGCATAGTCGCCTCCCCACGGTTACTTCATCTGTGGGCACATTTGAATGCCATCGTAAGAATTGTCTGACATTTCCATACGTTGTGCAGACACCAGAGATTGCATTTCTCCTAGGCACCTTCACCTTGAAAGATTCTTTCACTTGTACATCCCGCAATCTGATTTATGTCATCATCTGCAAACGACATTGGCAATTCACAAATACATTGGCCAAACTGGCAGACGTCTTGCTGACCGTTTTAGAGAACACCTCAGAGACATCAATCAGGGTGCTGACAAACCAGTCCCCAACCATTTCAATTCCTCCAACCATAATGGAGTCAACGATGTATGTGTCATCACATTAAAACCCTGCTACTCCAACAGCTCCGTTAGGCTCAAAATTGAATGCCAGCTAATCAACAATCTGGGATGCATCCATCCAGCAGGTATCAATACTGTTGTGGACGCTACGGTATAACTGTGCCATCTTCCCCAATTGTTTACACTATCTATTACTATGCTGTCCTCCCCCCCCCCCTATATCTATACCTAACTGTCCCCACACCCCTATATTTTCATAGCAGACTGTTCGCATATTTTTGGCTACTTAAATCCTATCTGGCAGCCCACTTTTAACTCTGCAGCCAACGAGCGCCTTCGCAGCTGGCAAAGCCACCTTTTCTGCCCCACATGGCATCGGAGTAGTTGTGTTTTTTTCTTTGTTTGCTGTATTTCGTTGTGTTAGCTATCTGTGGTGTCCTGTCCTTGACAAAGATTCTGAGAATCGAAACGTCGGCCATCCTGTGTGTCGTTTTGTACGCGTTTGTGTGTATTTTATTTTATTTTATTTTTCATTTTATATATTTATTGAGTGCTTCTGATTTTGGATTTTCATCTGTATTTCGCAATATGATGGATCTCCTTGTGTTGATGTTGATGTTTAGTATGTTTATTCTCGCAGGAGCTTAATTTACCTATTTGTTTCCAATTCATACACTATCATCTGATTCTCTCTGTAATTTAGAATGGATTGGTTCTTCTCAGTGTCAAAAAGTCAGCTGGTGAAACTAAAGCGCAAACAGAATGAAGCTATGCAGGTGATAATGGGATTACAAGGGACATGACAGTAGTATTTATTCAATACATCCCAGCCTTACCCACAACTGCAGACAGGCTCAAAATGCTGCCTGCTGTGTCATATCTCCGAATGGCTGCAGGCACGGAACGTCCATCCCCTGCATGAAGCCCTGGACACAGTTAAGGGCCACAGGCTGATCAGAGGAAAATCATGGATGGTTCAGGCATCAGACACAATCAGAGAAGTGTGCTTGCTTGAGAACATTGGGAAAGGAGAGGAATGTGTCAAAATGCCAGAGGAAAAGTTAGATCTGTGAAGGTCATTGGATCGGGAATGTAGGGAATTACTGCACTGAATGGGAGGTGCAATAATTGATCCACGACAATACTCGACCAGGCGATGTAATCATCTACATGAATGACTCTGTGCTAAGAGGTAAAAGAAATGTGTAGTGAAGGTTGGTGGACGGTGTTTGATGCAGAAGAACTTGACATTTATGATACAACATCTAGTCTGAGAATGAAAATGGAGACAGTTATAGCAGCATTCTGCTGGGTGGAGGACAAACAGCATATACATGTTGTGACTGTGACAGGCTTACAAAGTACGACAAGAAAGGTGAAGACAGGCATGCTTCTGGCAGAGTGGCAGGCTTCCATTCAACAATCAAAAATAGAAAGCATCTGCTGCTCGTGAGGTGGGTAGCGAGCAGGTGGAAAGATTATAAGGCAGATGTAGTCGGGGCCCTTTGGAATTGTGTATATAGTGCAGAAGAACAGACAGATCATCATGGCTTAGAGAGAAAGGTGCCACACCCCCAAGGGATTTGGTTGACACTCAAAACTCCAAGGAAAGGCCAGACACATAATCAGACTGCTACTGGTACCATTAGTGTCAGGACTCTTCATTGGATGTTGCAGATGAGGGCGGAGCACGTAAGGAATGTCCCAAGTATTGTGATGTCGATTCTTGACACAACACAACTCAAGTCTTCATAATTCAAACTGTAGTCAGAAAGAATAATAAAGGTGGCAAAAGCCTGTCTTGTTCATATTTCAAATGTATCTGTTAGTTTTCCTCATGAAGAAATTTCATGTCTTTTTATGTTGCCATTATTTGGTTAGTGATTTTCTGTGAGATCCCATACTGCCTCAACAGTTTCCCAAGGACTTCATTATCAGAACTGTCAAAGGCCTTTTCGTGCTTGACAAATGCAATATAAAGTGGTGAGCTCAGTTCAGTGCTTTGCTCTATTATGCAAAATGTTATCCAGTCAATGCAGGTTCTCTTTGGTTGGAAGCCTGCCTGCTCATCCCTTAGTTTTTTTGTCAGTGACATCTCTTAATCTCGCTATGATTATTCTACTTAATATTTTGTCCAGAACTGACAGTAATATAATTCCTATATAATTTTATCAGCCCTGCATGTCCCCTTTCTTTGGCGCTTTACCAGTTTAACAATTAACAAAAAGAAGACACAGATTATGTCACAAGGACACATGGGGTACCATCAATCTTTATTGATGACACCAAACTAGAGATAGTAAACATATTTTACATATCTAGGATCAGAGATAAATAGCAAATTATCCCTAGATCAGGAAATCAACACCAGGATTGGTATGGCAGCAACAACAATGAACATGTTAGCAAAAAGAGTTTTGGAGAACAGAAAGATTACTGCCAAAACAAAAGTCCTCGTCTACCAAGCCTGTGTCCTTAGTACTCTTCTTTATGGCAGTGAAACCTGGTCAACTTATTCACACCAAGAGAAACGTTTTAACAGCTTTCATATGCGGTGTCTGCAAAGAATACTTGGTATTAAGTGGCAAGACAAAATCACAAATACTGAAGTATTGGAAAGATCAGGTTGTGTGATGGTGTGTTGGTAGAATACCCAAGGACATCTTTTTTGGTGAATTACAGATGGGTAGGAGATCTCAGGGTCGGCCTCTATTACGATACAAAGATGTGTGTAAGCAGGACATGATTGATACAGGCATTGATAATGCACTTTGGGAGCAAGTTGCCGCTGGACTTGTTGCATGGAGGGCAACTATCACTAAAGGAATAAAGACAAAGGAGAACACGATTGCAGATAAAGCACACACAGAGTATGAGAGATGTAAGATGGTGCATGATGACCATGGTGGAAATGACCATGTTTTCATGTGTATCAACTGTGAACGAACATTTACAGCGCGAATTGACCTTATCAGCCACACTTGCCACCGCCATGGGTTGTAGTTATTATGCCTTTTTGAAGCACAATGTACCAAACTATCGTCTGTCAAGACGGAAAGGTGCTAATGCCAACCATTGTCTTGGGATTTCTCCTCACCCTCTCTGACCCCACATCTGCATTCCTCCTATCTGACCCCTGTAACCTTGCTTCTTCTATTAGATTCTTAGCCTGTACCTCTCCCTGCCTTGGGGTAAAAACACACACGTTACAGGTTGCCTCTGGCATTCTTCATGCCTTGTTTTTATTTCCCCCGTTCAAGGACTTCTATACATGATTTGTTCCAAATGCTATTAGTTTTAACCTGCTGTCTTCAGTCTACCTTATACACTTTTATGTCCTTACCTTGTCTATTAACTGTTGAAAGATCTGGTATGTATTAGAGACCATGACCACACATTGTTCCTTAGTTTCCTGATTGCTGAGCTAATTTTTGTCATGTGGTACCCATGCTACCTTATGTATTCTTTTATGTGGTTTCCTCATGATCTCTTCACTAACTGTGTTATTCAATCCTATCTTGACATTCAGGTATATGATGAACTAATAACTTCTTCTTCTTCAGCGTTCCAAGCCATTGAGGTTCTTTGCTGCAGATACTTCTTCTTCTTCTTCTGCGTTCATCCGGAGTTTCTTTTTTCGGACGTGATTGCGTTGTGCCTGTTTACAGCAGAGCTGCGTTCATGCGCCGTTAGGCTGACACATCCGACTTCTGCGGGCATTTGTTGACTGGGTTAACCTTCCCGGTACAATCCGTCTCCATTAGTCTCTCTGGTTGACCTTCTCTTGCCAGTCGTTGATTCCAAGTGCTTGTAGGTCTGTATATATATTATCTCTCCACCGTCTTCTTGGTCTACCTCGGGGTCTATGGTAATTTATTTCCTGAGTGTAAGCGAGTTTTGTTTCCATATTGTCTTCCATTCTTTCTATATACCCCAGCCATTGTAGTCTATTAGCCTTCATGATACCAGTGATTAGCGGGGACTTAAACAGATCATAAATGTCTTTGTTGCTTTTTCTTTTCCACTCTCCACTTTGTGTATCCCTAATGGGTCCAAAGCTTAAAACTTTGTTCTCAAAGATTTGTAACAAGGCTTTGTCTTCTTTCGTTGTACTCCAGGTTTCAGAGCCATACAGCACAACTGGTCTGATCAGTGTTTTGTATATCGTGATTTTGGTGTTACAAGATAGCACATTTGATTTTAGTAGATGTTGTAGTGCATAGTATATCTTATTTTCAGAATTGATTCTAGTTTGTATTTCTTCCCTTATGATGTTGGAGCAGTTGAAGATTGTACCCAGGTATTTGTATGTTTCCGTTCTTTTAATGGTCATATTATCTATTTGTATGTGGCCAGAGTTTTTAGCCATTCCTTCTCTTGAAATTACCATATATTCTGTCTTATCTTGGTTGATATTCAGCCCCATTTGGTGGGCTTTTTCCTTTAAGTGAGTCAATATTTCCAATATCTTTTCTTCATTTTCCCCTATAATATCTATATCATCTGCATAACTAAGCAGTTTGCATGTTCCTCCAATAGCAAATTCCTCCTTTACCTTCCTTACAACTTTCTCTAGAGCCAGATTGAAGAGTAGCGGCGATAGTGCATCACCTTGTTTCAAGCCAGATATTTGGAAAGGGTCTGATTTCCTGCCTTTATATGTTACTATATTATAAGTATTTTCCATGCATAGTCTGGTCATGTTGATTAACTTCCTTGGTATTACAAATTCCTGCATAGCATTCCATAGACTATTCCTATGGACATTATCATAAGCCTTTTTAAAATCCACAAAAATGTTATGGAGATCTCTTTTATATTCCCAATTTTTCTCGGCTTTTTGTCGTAAGATAAATATCTGATCTATTGTTGATCTGTTTTGCCTAAAACCCGCCTGGTAGTCACCTAATATGAACTAATAACACTCAAAGAAAATGATAAAACAGCAGTAACAGAAGAGGATGATTAAAGCGAATCTCCTTCCTCCTCTTATGTTTGCTTGAAATTTGTCTGTGACTGCAATGTTGTCTCTTGTATGAATTTAACTGTCTTTTTTAGTTCTGGTCTGTCCATGAAAAGGTAATCATCTTGAGCTGGTGTTGTTGAGTTTATGAATGATTTGATGATTCTTTTATTTTCGTGGTATGTAACAGGTACATTAGGTTGTTCTGCTATTGCTTCTTCCTTAGCTAGTCGATCAGCTCTCTCATTTCCTGGTACTCCACTGTATGATGACCTTAATCTGGTTGCCTAGTTTAGAAGGTAGTGTCTGTAGTACTGGCAATTTCCCATACAGGAGATCTCACATACTGATTTTGCATCTGTCAATAGTACTACAGGAGACAAATGAACATCGTAAACTGATTAGAGAAATTAGACGTAGACAGTCCAAATTTTTTGGACATGTTATGAGAAGAAATGGATTGGAGAACTTGGTGACAACTGGCAAGATCAAAGGGAACAGACCAAGAGGAAGACCGAGAGGAAAATACCTGGATGGCTTGGCCACATGGCATGGACGAGACAGGAACACTGAGCTAACCCACGACACTGATGATCGAGTGAAATGGCTGTCACCAACTGGCTGGGGTTAAGTCAAAGATGGGCAACCACTCAGCCAAAATCATTTTCTTCTACTGGTGTTTAGTTCTGGATGCAGTTTAAGATCCCCTAATTCGGTCAGAAGGGACTAATTACCACCCCAGATCCCAGAGAGAAAACGTGGAACAAATGTCTTTTTTGCTGATTAAGACACTGTCCCTGATACTCAAGAAAACAGCCAAGAAGTGGCTCGTTGAAGATAGAATATATCTATATAGATTTAGCTGTACTTGGTATCACCAGAAGTGAGAAAGGAGGAGTTAAGTTATGCAACGTAATCTGGTTACTTATGACTGCATATGCAAGGTACCTCCCTGACATATATTCCTACTTCTGGACAATATGTGTGAACCCCCACTAAATGATACAATAATGTGTGTACTTATTTAAGCTACACAAACATTTATAGACATTTAGAATTTATAAGGACAACTGAGCTTAAAATACAACAACTGTGTTTATTATTTCTAGTCTTGATGATCATATGATGATGATGAGGATTATACTATGGTATACGTAACTTAAGAGGTCACATAGGTCATGCTTCCCCCAGTGAGACGCAGTTCACTGTCAGATTGAAGGAGTCCAGATTGGTCCCTTCACAAGGCTAAGTCACTTCCTGATATGGGTTGTTGACTGTCCATTGCTCCTAAGAGATCTGGAATGAAACGAACGGAGATGGGTAGTATCTACGTCTACACATCTCAAAACACATATGTCTATACATTCATATAAACATACATTCGAGTCATAATATATGATGGTATGATGATATATGATGGCATGTTACATAAACATATATCAGTTCTAAATAAATAAATATATATGTATATATTCATAAAACTATGTAGAATATCTATAGCTCAAAACATACACAATCACCTCCATTTATGTAATGGAGTGTTTCCCATATAAGTTCACCTCACTTACTCTTTCCCTTTCTGATTCATTCATACTGTCTTGTCGGAAGGGCTGGTCGCACAGTCCTGTCGAACATTAAATGCCTTCCCTGAATATGTCTGGGATATTGAATGTCCTAAGTCATGTCTGTCCTCATGCAGACATCATGCAGACAAGGTGAACTGGTGCCATTCCTCAAACCAAGTGGTTTCACCACAATCTTGGTAGGCACTCAAAGTGTTGGTCCAAATAATCAATGTTAATCGGACGCTATCAAGAGACTGGTAGCTCTCAGGAATTTCTCCTAAGTAGTCAGTCTCCCCAATGTTTAACATCATACAGGATGAATCTAAATGTATCTCCTGTACATGCATAAGCCACACGCTCATGTAGCTTGGATAATGGATTTCTCCAAATTATCACATACAACAAATCAGACAACCAAGTGGTGAATGAAAGAAGAAAATAGTTCTCAGTGAAATCGTAAAGCTAGAACTGGAACATTAAGTACAAAGAAAATCCACCAGTGTAAAGTTTGGGAGAATATGTAGAAACAGGAAACTACACAAGCCTTCAGACTAGCAGACAAACTAATCAGAATAATGGTATTACCTGGGTTTAGCTAGGAAATCCTGTCATACGACGTTGTATCTAAGTAACAAAACGAGAGGGTAATCTCTCACCAGAAATTAAAATTCTGGCTTCCCTGGTACGCTATTGTGAATGCGTCTGAAGTCTTGCTGGCCACTGCTCGTAGTTTTATTCTCTCCGTTCCTGGCTAGTTTCCACGCTAGCTAATTACTATGTCCAAGTTCCTGTTAGCTCCACCTATTTTTCATGTAGGACGATTTACTCAGATGGATTAAGTGCCAAATTCTTTTCACCCCTCCTACATTCCTGTGGACGGTAGTTCCATTTGTCAATCAAATTGACCGAGGCCCCGCCACGCCTGAAACAATGAAACATGCTTTGGCGGCAATGCAGTTGCGTCATTACATTCCAATAGGCTATTAACACCAGCCTTCCTGGGTTGCTGGCAATAATGTGTCAGCCATGTGTTCCTACTTTGTCCCGTATTGCGGAGAGGTGTTAAGCATCTGGTCCCAATTGCTCCTTTGTGTTGGCAACTCAGACGTTGTCCCTGTTCCACAGAGTCTGGACTTCTTGGTAGGTGTTAGGCCTGCATTATATTGCCGTCTTTGGATCACATGGGTTTTCCCCTGAGTAGCACTCGTCCCTAGCCCAGATTTCACACTTTGCTGTCTTTATCTTCCCTTGTACTGAAAACATTGAGTTTTCAACTCAATGTTAGCGCTGCCGACTGATGCCGTGGTGTCTGGGTTTTACGTTTGATCTGTACATCAAAGCTTTCTCAGACCTAGCATTACAGAAATGATGGGGCCTGCGTGGTCAAAATGTAATTTTCTCTTGTTTTCAATCTCTGTTAGTTTTTCCTTATTCCTTGGTTGGGGACTAGATTATTTTCTGGTGGACAATTATTCTTTTACTTAGAGAATGATAGAATAATTCTTGTGGGCTCTTTAATTCCTTCCAAACTTGTGTAATTCTGATGCTGCCGGGGCCGTCCCGTCACAATGGCGAGTCATGACCGCCCACGCTTTCCGGCATGGCACACGATTGATTGATTGAATAGCACCATAGGCTGTCTATCATGGTTGGTATTCATTAATTTCTCAGTTGATATCTTGATTGCCTGGATTTCTGCATAATAGTTATGGCTGTACTTTCCTGTTGTTAACTGGTGATAATCAAAGTAGATGAAATGGGATACTTTAATTCTTGATGTCACCAGAATATGAAGAATGAGAATCAGTTGCATTAGAAAAACCACAGGAACATTATCATGTACAGTATATACAGAGATTGTATGTAGAGTAACTTTGTCATCTCATATGAATGAAACTTGACCAACTGCCCCTATTTATCTACAACAGTAACATATTTGGTATTAAAGTGTGAGGAAGACTTTGACTGATGGAGTAATCACATCCAAGACATTCTACCTGGCAAAGGATCTTTGCAGTCAGTAGTATAAATCTGATATAAGAAACAAGATTTCATCATTTTCACTTAATGACGGACAAAGACCTGAAGGTCACCTATGCCTTCATTCCACTAGTGAGTAGACTAAAGAACACAAACCAGAATGCCTGATTTTATTTAAAGATTCTTCTTCTTGTGATTAAATTAACTTTCCAAAATAAGATCATGACTTCCCTGCTCAGACTAATACATATTATTTTAAGCCACTGACTTTGGTAAAGTATATATTGCAATAAATTTTTTCAGAATGGATTTTTGTGTGCACAAAAGAGAACAGCACTTTTGTTCAGAACTTAAAAATATAACTCAACAAGCATAATCTGGTAATACTCTACTTCTGCTAACATTTGATATTCAAAGAAAGTGATCAGCTTGTAGACACAATTAAATCAATTACTGTGGCCACAAAAAAGCAATATTTAACAGAGAACTAGTAGAAAAAGCACAAAGGATTTCCTTCAACGCACCGTAAGTATTCATAGCTGTAGGCTGAGTTTTGATATCACGTATTAGTGAAATGAAACCAACTGCAATACAAAAGATTTTCATCTAAAAATAGGTGAAGAATGTTGGTTTTATGAGGGATTTAATGCTTTCTAGTACACATACTAGCCATGTAGATTCATAGACAACATGTATGACTGAATGCACATTTCTGTATCTCTAAAAATTGATTACATGAATTAGTTAAGGATTCCTATCATGACTTACAGTATGCACAGTCATTTATCTTACTTTCCATAGGTACTAACTGACTGTTATCCTATCTGCATGCTATAAATTATGGTCTGAGTACTGATAACTTTACTTTGGCATGTTGTCATCATTACAAGAATGAGGTAAACAGATGGGACTTGATAGAGCATGTGAATAGTGCTTTCAATATAGTAATGATTTCTTATAGTATTTAAGCACTGCTTTTGTAACACATTAGATATAAATTTAAACTACTTATTGTGATATTTTAAACATAAGTTGTAACACTATAAGATTTGTATAAGTGCCTGTGTTTTTGTTGATGGCCGGCTCCGTGGCGAAGAGATTACAGACACAGTTCGTAATCCTGCATCCCCGCGCTCGAAACACAGCTGTGGGAGGTTTGGCAGCAGACCACCTTACGTTGGATTTTATGAAATGGTATGGGTGCCGGTCGTTTAGAAAGCAATGGCAAACTACTGAATGTAAACTTGCCCAGGAATCATGAAGAGCCAGAAAATGCTGAGGTTGACTGCTACGTCCTGTAAAGGATATGCTAACCAACTAACTTTTTTAAAACTGTGTTTTGAAATACAGTTTAATTATGCATTGCTGTAGTCCCTAGTTTCACTTATTATTATGAAATATGTGCAGTAGGAGGGTGCATAAATATAATATTTAACTGTTAAGTTTCAGTTTGAGGGACTGTTCATTTTAATAATACATAACAAAGAAACTCATCTGCTTTTGGTCTAAAATGGATTTGAAGCAGCTGTTTAATAAGCCGATTCATAAATACATAATTTAAGCTAGTTACATTAAAGCTTGTCTCTGTATAGTTTAATACCCTTGATTTGGAAGGCAATTGCTCACAATTAGTATTCCATAAACTTGTCCAGCAATTATGCTTTCATAATATTTTAAATGAATTTACAGTTAAGCATAGTTATGTAAGGAATGGTACTTCTACAGTCTCATCATCATAATGTGAATTTTCACCTGGTTTAAGCATTTATGTATTTCTGCTCTTCTCAGATCTTGGTCTCTGGTATTCCGGATAAGTTCTAGCGATGCCATTCCTCCATGCCACAGTCATTTTCCATTTGTTATAATTTCTCTTGGTCTGCTTATTCTGCCTAAGATCTTTCTAGTTGTCGTAACATTTTTCGAAGTTTCTCTTCTCATTAGTTGTATAGAATATTCTACTTTCACGAGCCTTTTCCGGACACTCGTTAGTTATTTTGGTAGTCCAAAGTAATCGCAATATTTGTCTCAGAATTTCCGTTGCTTCCAAGCTTTTTCTAATATGTTCATTGTTATTTCAAGATTCGTGAGGGCTGGTCTGGTTCGCAAGATCAGTCCCGCGTCTAGCATTCGTTGTCTCGGATGGCTGTGTGAGGTGCACCAAAATGGAATCTTCCCAGCCAATGCAAGTTAGCGAGGGAGGCGTTTCGAGAATGTAACCGCATCTTGCAGCTAGGGTTGTGGTTTGAGCGGGCAAAAGAGCAAATTTGTATGACCGTTCGACGAAGTCTCGATAAGCGCCCACTCTCTCTCGATGAGTAGTGGGCTTGCAGTCAGTAAGCTGGTATAGCTTTTCGGTCAGTCCTGCCGGCATAGCTTGAAAGCTCGTCGGTAGGCGTCCAGTGGTTTTGCATGTATCACCTTGTACCGGGAGGGCGCACTTTAGCGATGCTACTCTTGGCCTGCGTGTGCGTGAATAGTCCGTCTGTCCGATAGATATCTGGTTGATCCTGCCAGTAGTCATATGCTTGTCTCAAAGATTAAACCATGCATGTCTAAGTTCACACTGTCTCACGGTAAAACCGCGAATGGCTCATTAAATCAGTCGAGGTTCCTTAGATGACACGATCCTACTTGGATAACTGTGGCAATTCTAGAGCTAATACATACTTACCAAGCTCCGACCCTTGCGGAAAGAGCGCTTTTATTAGTTCAAAACCAATCGTCGTTGCCCTTCGTGGGGCACGGCGTTCCCACTGGTGACCCTGGATAACTTTGTGCTGATCGCATGGCCTTTACGTGCCGACGACGCATCTTTCAAATGTCTGCCCTATCAAATGTCGATGGCTCCCCCGATGTGTTTCCACCTTGCCGTGGTGGGGGAGCTTGCGTGTCCCATTGACCCCATGTGCTTGTAGATGGATGAAAACTACACATCGGACAGCTTATGGGATAGGGGCCAGACTAAGTGAGACACAACCTGCTGCTCTGCAGGTAGACTGAGGATAGCAGTCAAAAGTTTAAATCAGGCGCACGAAGGCAGAAGTTCTTGGTCCAGACACATACTCTAAAGCTCTCTGTTGAGGGTTGAGGCTGAACGCCTCTAAGCCATAAACCCTCGGATTTGGGAGCCAGGCTGATACCCACCTACCGAAAAATGGAGATGAGATACTGAGCACGCTACATGCCCAGTTCAGATACTTGTCCGAAGATTCTCAGCTGGGGGATATGAGGGATCCCCGGATAAGAGGGCCTGGCCATTTCCCGCTCACTGCTGCACGGAGGTAAGGTGCTGAGCCGGCAGCACATGTAGCCTACCTTGTGAGCGAGTACTAAAAGTAGAAGAAGTGCCCCAGTCGAATGAAATCGTTACGAAAACTGTCTGCATCTAACTCATAGAGAGTGTAGACACAGGTGGAAAAATGTCTAAATAACACGAAATGGAATGCACGGCTAGCGAATCCATTGCGTGGTCCGAAGTCCGAAGCGAAAGCTTACCTAGTGGATGTCGTCCGCAGACTGTCCGTTCCTGGTTTGTGCTTGAGCGACCAGTGGCAAGCGAAATGCCCAATACATGGAAGTGAGGAATCACAGCAGCCGTGAGCAGGACGTGGCAATTCCTTGGGTGAGCCCAGTCTCAGGGCAGTATGTGCCGGCTCTGCAATAATGGAAGTTTCCTTGGATAGCAGGGAACGCCCATGGTTCTGCCATTGTGCAGAACAGATCCAATATATTTCAGTACTCTTTCTGACATTTAATTGAGTGACTTATACGTAATGTACTTTTCATCTTCTGAAATGCAGCATTTGCTTGGCCTATTTTGCCCTTAATTTCTGTCATACATCTTTCAACTGATGGTATGACTGCACCTAGATATTTAAATTTATTGGTTTGATTAAGTAAGCATTTTCCCTTTTATTTTAGTTTCATTTTGGTGTTGTTTTTTTCTTTGATAACCATTGTTTCTGTTGTTTTTTTAATATTCAAGGAAAAGTTTTCCTTTGCACTCTCTGTTACTACAGTTGTTGCATTGTACACCCTGGCAAAAAGTCTGGGGCAAACAAAGTGGGCTTATGGACCTCCAAACTCCTGGAAGGAAATCCATCAATGTGAAGGACACACCAAATGCTGAATCACCACTGCCTTGTGAAAGTTCTTGTAAGAACAAAGATGAAGGCAACAAAGCCCGGCAGAAAATGTGGGCATGCAGAGCCCACAAGCCCTAGAACGCAATTTGCCTATGGAGGTTAAAGTTAGTTGCATATTCTTTACAGGACATAGCAATCAACCCCATATCCATAACCACCTATGGAGGGGGAATCCAAAAAAGAAACCTCAACAGTCTAAGTCAGAAGATGTTGACTCAAGTGGCACAGGACTACTATGGACTACAATAGATGCTATGCACTACGCATAGACAATGTTGATCAGTGAAGAAGGAGAGGTTGCATATCTTTTGCATTATCAGTAGGCAATACTGTATCATCTGCATAATGTAGATTGTTTATAATGTTCCATCTATATTTCTGGTCTATCTTCAGTGGTATCTCTCTCATTATTTCGAGAGAGAGAGAGAAAAGAGAGAGAGAGAGAGAGAGGATCCAGTGATAAAGCACATCCATCTTTACTTTGTTTTACCTGCTTCTTCATAAAATTGGCATTGTGCTACCAAGAGTAGACAACTCAGCAGCATTGAGATCAATAACAGCAGCAGCCATGCAAAAGAATGTTCATGAACAATCAAAATGTTGTGACATATACACAAATGCACATACAGAAAAATTATGAGAGGCGTGTACTTCATTATGGATGCTGACTATGAGTAAAGAAATTGGAGGCAGTGAAATGTGTTTTTTTTATATGAATGTTAAGATTATTGTGGACAAAAAAGAAAACAAACGCTAAGGTATTGAAAATTGCCGATATTGCAAGATCACTCATGAAAACCATAAGGAAAAGTCAAAACCATAAGGAAAAGACAAATAAAATGTACAGGGAAAATCAACACAAGAGGTGGAAAAGAGAAATTAGCTTTACATGAGAAAATACTAAATGAGAGAGGAAGAGGAAAGCAGGGAAAGATGTATATGGAAAGCTTAAACAGATGGGTAACAGATGATAAAATAATCAACACCAACTCCATCACAATATCAAAAGAGTCATGATCACCTGTGCCAGACCAGGCACTTGATAAGGAGGAATGCCGGTAGTGTCTGTAGTAAATACATGATGTATCCGAACAGTCACAATGAGAAAGTAACCAAGAAAAGGGTAGCAAGAAAAGATAATTTATTTGATATTTTTATTGAACAATTGATAAGAAAAATATTTCTAAAGACCGTGACAGCCGCTGCTGATGAAAATGTTTTACAGGCAGAAATAACAGCTCTCATTTCTGTATCCAGTAGTTTGAGGAAAATAATCAGAGTAAAAGATTGATTGATTGATTGATTGATTTAGGAACCAACATCACAGCATTCGGGGCATTCCCATAAGCGCTTCGTCCCCATCCTCAGAAGCCAGCGAAGAGTTCCAACCCCAATAGTACCAGTAGCAATCTGATTATATGTGTGTCTCACCTTTCCTCTAAGCATCAGAGTAAAAGAAAAGGATAGTACAATTGTTTACAACAGATTCATGAAAGATAGTAAGAGACGAAGTGACAATACATTTAGAAACATGTAGAGCAAATATATGAAATCAAAAATCAACATCACTGCACTCAAGGAAATTCCCACATTTTGCTCTTATTCAGTAGCGAACAAAGAGTTCCCATTTTGACGGTACCAGCCTGATTGAATTCCTGTCTGCATTCCCCCCCCCCCCCCCCCCTCTCTCTCTCTCTCTCTCTCTCTCTCTCTCTCTTTCTCTGTGTGCGTGCGTGCGTGTGTTCTTCATTTTTGTGTAATGTCTGCTCATGTATCTACTTCTGCCTTGTTATCTCTTTGTGTAATGTCTCCTACTTCTGCCTTATTATCTACTCTTTTTTGTAATGTCTTTTCCATCTACTTCTGCCTTGCTGTCTTCTTTTGTGTAGTCTTCTACTGTATCTACTTCTACATTATAATCTTCCTGTTTGTGTAACATCTCCTCTTGTCTCTACTTCTGCTTCATTATCTGGTCTTTTGTTAAGTGCGTATCTGTTTTATCATTTCTTATCTAATGTTTCCTCGTATATCTAGGCCCCCCCCCCCCCCTTGTTATCTCCTCTTATGTGCATCTACATCTGATGTCTCTTGTCTGGTGTATTCTCTTATATCTACCCCTGTCTTGCTATCCATACTTGTATCTACTTCTGTCTTGTTATTTTCTCATCTCTACTGCATCCTCATTTATCTACTGTTGTCTTGTTATCTTATCCTCATTGATATTTTTTGGTTTTGTTATCTTCACTATTTGTGTCTCCTCTTGTATCTAATTCTGTCTTGTTAGCATCTCATGTCTAATGTTTTCTCATTTACATGTATCTACTCTTCCTTGTTATTTTTGGTCCCCTTATATGAGTGCCAATTAGCACTGACTAAATAACTCTGAGCGACTTTCAAACATTGGCATGTTCATGTTTTATTGCAGAATGCTCTTCTGATTGTGTTAACAAGTTTCTGTTAAGTTTCACTAGCTAGCAATGATTCTGTTAGCGTAATTCAAGTCTCTCACCAGTCATTTTGATTATCCCATTTACCATCCATCTGCTTGACCTTGTTTACGAAAAATATCATGGGGCTGCAGCAGGTGTTTGAATATTGTAGCAGTACACTTTACTAATACTTTATGTCTCTGCTGACGACAGTGGATGATTCATTTACTTAATGTAGCTAATTTAATTCTCCCATCTTTTCTCACTGCACATTCTGTGTGATATGTTGAAAAAGTAAAGTATTGAATTAGCATGTATTTTATTCACAGAAGTGGAAGTAACAGTTTTCCTTGTGATATCCACCTGTAACTGTTTTTATTGCATTAACGGGACATTTTCTTTATTTTCATACATTGCACGATAACACAAGTAGAGAAGCTTTATGTCTGCTTTGAATATTGTATTTTATAAATACTGTAAACATTGTATTCTTGTTGTGGTTCATTTGCATTGGCATGATTTTCCATTTAAAAAAAAAAAACTTGTAATAAATAAATAAGTAATGGTTATGTGAAGCTGGTAGTTTCAAGCCATTTTATAAGCATTATTTTTCATGTGGAAGTAAAGCAGTAAACAGGACAATTATTAGAGATCTACATATTTAAACTGTTGGTGCAATTTGTAATTTTTCCTCTTCTTTTGTTTTCTTGAAATTTGTCTATAACTGCATTGTTGACCTCTTGTATAAACTTCACTTCTTTAGTTCATTCATTGGTCCATAAAGTTTATCCTTCACTGATGTTTCTCTAGGCCAGAATATTTGCCAAGATATGTCACATTTTGGGCAGTCTTGGAGTATGTGATCTACTGTCTGTAGCACCAATCCATATGTGCACATAGCTGATTCACTAATCTTGAATATTGTACCCATGTAATTGCATAATTGATTATTTCATGTTCTGAGGTGCAGAAAATAATAATTTGTTCTGATCTGTCCATAAAATGGTAATCATCTTGTGCTGGTGTTGGTAGTTTTCGGATTAGTTTGATGATTCTTTTCTTTTGGTGGTATTTGGCAGGTACATCAGATTGTTCTTCTGTTTCTCCTTCCTTAGTTAGTTAATCAACTCTCTCATTTCCAGGCACTTCACAGTGAGATGGTATTCACTGTATGGTGACATTACGCTGGCTGGCTGACTAGATCAAATAGTAATGTCCGTAGTACTGACAATTTACCTGCCTGGAGTGCCTGTGGTACAGATTTTGCTTCTGTCAATAGCACCATAAGCTATGTACCATGGTTGGTATTCAGTAAATTTCTCTGTTGCTATTTTGATTGCCTGGATTTCTGCATCATAGTTATAGCAGTACTGTTCTTTTGGTTCTCTGGCTGTGTCCCTAGTATTGTTGGGGTATTTTATGTACAGTCTCGCTCCTCCATTTATAACAGCATTTTGAGCTGACCCATCTGTGTAGACTCGGATACAGAGATCCTGTGGGTATTTGTCATCAAGGAAATTGGAGTGGCTGTTCTGCATTGTACACTGAATGCATTTTTCATTCATTTGTTTTTCTTTCACTTTTGTTTGGATTTGTACTGGTACTCTATGTTCCCCTATTCATGGAATTTGTTCTGGGATAGTTTTCAGGGGGATACCAACCATGGGCAGGTCAGTGAATTGTCTGCAGGGTTATCTGGCCTGGTTGATAAAACTGCTTTTTTTCAATCGCTCCATAGCTAGGTTTTCAAATCTGTTCTTCATAGACTAAGATGAGACAGGTCCTGGATGGCACAGGCGGAAATATCTATATGTCAGGTTTGTGATCTAGAGACCATCAATCGTGAAAAAGAGTCGGTTGAAGTACTGGCAGACAGGACGGACTGGCATAATGTAATAGTAACACTGCATTGTGAGTGCAGAGAATGGGCAGCGAGCACACAGAGTTTGAGGTGCAACAACTGATCCAGAGTAGTTGTCATAACACTCCCTGGGGTGAGGGGAACCTGCTATCACACTTTAACAACAGGATGTCTTTAGCCCTGGGACATAGGTGACCTCAGTCCACAAAACCCCTTCAGCCTTTGGATCACTATCTCCCTCGCTATCAACCAAGGGGCGTTACCCCTTTCAAACCTCGTCCTGAATTCATGACACAACTCTGGTATCTATGTTAACAATATGGTGTATTATACAAGATGAATTAGAATGATGATGATGATTCCGAGATAGGCCTCGCAGTATCTATGCGAGACAAGATATGGCAAAGTTCGAGTAGCTTGGAGGAGAAAGCGTCATCATCATCACGGGTTCAAGTAGTACACTATGTGGTAAGTCGGACACGCTCATCGAGTCTATCAGGCCTCCAGCCAGGTATAGGCTTCTCCCCTTGGACAGGATGGCTGGCAAGTCGACTCACTGGTACTTGGGACCTTCTATGGATGATGTCACTGAAGTCTGGACCACCCTAGGGTAGGGCCAACTACTTTTTCTCGGGTGGCTGAGGAACTAGGACACTCCTCGGAAGCGTCCAGAAATATTGAAGATACTGCTGGTCTAGCGAGATGGTGATCTCTCACTCAATGGTAGTAGCAGTCCCAACTGTCTGACTCATAGCGCAGATATCACAGCACAGATACCTCCCTCACTGAAACATGGCACTGTAGATAAAGTTCAAAGTAGAAAACAGTTCTTCCACAATATCATGCACCACATGGTACCAGGCACTTGGTAGCGAAGACATCATAGCTAGCTGGTAGGAAGCAGTCAGTCAGGTTCACAACTGGGACAATAACAACATCAAGATACTCGCCCAGGTGAATTAGCGAACAAGACAATATGTTGCTGTCATGGCGAACAACCTGGTATATCAGACGTGGAGTGGGCTATGGGTTACCTGGGGCCCATACTGAGACAACTCTCGGTGGTAAGTACCTCTCGCTGTGGTGATGGGCTTACTGGCTGCTAACGCCGGCACTCGCCATAGTCCGTCACTGGATTCGTCACCAGATCGTCACTCTGCTCTCATCAAGACACGTCGTCCCACTCTCTATCACTTAGCACTGGGCCAAAATGTCAACTGTTTGCCAGCAATCTTCGTTCCCCACTGAACTCTTTGTCCTGGACGATCGACTGCGGCTGCATCAGTCATGCGCAGTCCGTAGTGTCTGAGCACCGGTTCCGCCACCCAAGTTCTGGAATCTTCTTCAAGGGCAAGCAACGTCTCTGGTCTCGTGTCATTTTACTGGTTCTTTCCCCTTGATCAGTAAATTTTCACTAGGCTGCCTGATGTCTCAACGGACATTTCACCAGGCAGAAAAATCCCGAGGCGACCCGCCTGAGTTCCGTGACATAGGCCCTCTATTAAGAGAGTTGACTGGGTCGACTCTTTTTCTCAGGAGGTTCGGTTCAAGTGATCTCAGCCTTTTCCTCCGGGACCGGATGCCTAGACAGAAAATCAGCCCCAACATTATCCTTACCGGGAATGTATTGAACCGTAAAGTTGTAGGGCTGGAGCAATAATGACCAATGCATCAAGCACGTATTGAACTTCTTGGAGGTGGCCAGAAACATCAAGGGTTGATGGTCTGACTGGACTCAAAACTGTATCCCATACAAATAGGGCTGATATTTTTGCACGGCCCAGACGAGAGATAAACACTCCCGCTCCACGGTCGAATAATTTCGCTCGGCCGGTAGAAGTTTTCTACTCGCATAAGCTACGGGTCACAAAATAGCAGTATCCTCCCTCCCCTCCTGTAACAGCGTCGCCCAGATTCCGATACTACTTGCATCAGTCCGTAACACAAAGGGTTTGGATAGGTCGGGGAGTTGAAGGACCGGCTTGCTTACCAAGGCCTCTTTCAACTGACTGCAGGCATCCTCGCACTCGGACGTCCAGACAATCGGATCTTGGGATCCCTTCTTCAGGGTTTCCGTTAATGGCGCCCCCAGTTCGTTGAAATGAGGGATGAACTTTTGGTAAAACCCACACAATGAGAGGAAAGATCTGACGTCCTTCGTTTTTGGCCTTGGAGCACGTCTGACCTTTTCTAGGTTCTTCTCCTCCGGGATGATCTGTCCAGGACTGATCATGTGACCTAGAAGCTCCAGGGTCTGGTATCCGATCATACATTTCGTTGATCGAGCAGTTAGCCCCACTTCCCAGAGCCTAGCGAAGACCCTCTCTAACGATTTCAGGTGGTCCTTCAAGTTGTCACTGGCAATCAGTATATCGTCCATGAAGAGATAATGGACGGATCCCGTAAGGGATCTAGCAAGGTCCTCATCATGCTGGTAAACACACTGGGCGCATTGCTGAGTCCAAACGGCATCATTTTTTTTAACTCGTAATAACCGCTCGAGGTACTGAACGCCAAGAGGAGTCGGACTTCCGGTTTTACCGGAATCTGGTAATACCCTTGACTTAGGTCCACCTTTGAAAAGTACTTGGCGTGGTACAGCCGTGTGAATAGCTGGGTGGGATTCGGTAGGGGCTCCACCTGAAATTGGGTGTGACTGTTCAGAAGTCTATAATCAATACATAAGCGGTGTTCTCCACTCGGCGTACGTAAAAGTACCACCCCCGCATTATACAGGGAGGTGGATGGCGCAATCACATCATCCTTCAGAAGTTTCTGTATCTCTTCCTCCAGGGCCCTCTCTTTAGAGAATGGCACTGGGTAAACCTTCTGGCGACGGGATCTTGGGTAGTCAAGGTCATATCGAACTCGACCAACCCCGTCCGACCAGGCTTATCTGTCAAGATCTGCTGGTGGGACTCTAGGACTTGGCGATCTGTTCCCTCTCCCGGGGTTCCAGATTAGGATTCACTTGCACATTCCAATATGTTTCTTGGTGCAATAGTGGATACTCCCTTCCCTCGTCGGGTCCTGTCTCCATCTCTACAGCGACTGCCATCGCCATGAGGTGGGGAGCTTCTTCACCGGTCCTCTCCTCGTATTTCTGCAGGAGATTGATATGGAACATTTTCTTTTTTCCCCGGATCCGAATTTGATAGTTGGTCCAGGACACAACCCGTTCCAAGGGGAATGGTCCTTGCCATCCTATCTCTAGTTTGTTGGTTCTCGTCAGGAGTAACAGTAAGACTTTATCCCCCACCTCGAGAGCTCTGTTCTTAGATTGCGGTTGTATTAAGCTGCATGTCATTTCCAGGCCTTTCTTAGGTTCTGGGTCGCCAGTGCCCAACCCGTGTGAAGCTTCTCCTTCAGCTCCTCCATGTATTTGTAAGAGGATATCACTTCTTTGAACGTCCTCTCCTCCGTCCAACTCAACATGGCCTCCAATGGTCCCTTGATTGGACGGCCAAACAGCAAAGTAGCTGGTGGCAGTCCCGTCGAGCCATGTGACACTTCCCGATAGGCAAACAGGGCCGCTGAGATATATTCATCACACCTATTGAGTTTTTCTTGGGCCAGTTTCCTGAGCATCATTATCAACGTACCATTTAAACTCTCCACCTGCCCATTTGCTTGAGGGTGGTAAGGGCAGGTGTGAATGTGGTTGGATCGGAAAATTTGAAAAACCTCCTCCATTAATTTACCACAAAACTGTGACCCATTATCCGTCAGGGTCTGACTGGGAAAACCCAATCGAGTAAAGGCCTCCATTAGTGCGTTGGCCACTCTCTTGGAGTCGATAGTAGCCAGCAGTATGGCCTCCCCCTCCCCCCACATAGAACAGCAATCCACTCTCGTGAGGATATACAGGTTCCTCTTCCTAGTCCTGGGAAGAGGACCCACACTATCGATGGCGACTCTCTCAAAAGGAGAGTTCATTACAGGCATTTTGCCCAACACCACCAAAGCTGTCCAGTGCTTTGGTGCCACCCTCTGGCACTCAGGGCAAGGTTTAACATACCGACGCACGTCGCCGGTCATTCCTGACCAATAGTCTCATCTCATCTCATCATGTTCCTCTTGTACCTTGTGGTGTCGAGGTGAAGTACAAACATCGTGAGAGTGCCCGATTATGGGCTTCATATATCGATATTCCCATGGACTTTGCTATTCCCTCCATCCAACGTTTACGTGGTCGGCCTCTTCCTCTGTTTCCATCTGGTCTGTACATCATTGCTTGTTGTGGTATGCTGTTGACTGGTAACCTACTTGCATGGCCAAACCATTTGACTTGCTGCTTTCTGATAAAATCTAGTGCTGCTTTAACCCCCACTTTAGTCCTGATTTCTTCATTTCTGATCTTATCTCTTCTTGATACGTTGAGTATTCTTCTCAGGAACCTCATTTCTGTTGTTGTGATTCTTCTTTTCTCTTTTTCTGTCATTGTCCAGGTTTGGCATTGGTAGCAATAGTAATGGTAGGAAATCCGCTGCACCGTAGCTCTGACTCCCATATGTCCGCTGAACGATATGGTGTGTCCCATATGAAGAATTTGGGGACGGTAGTGGTAGGCCTTTGGCATTACCAACTGATCATGTAGATTGTCTCCCCTTCCAGCCCTCCGGTAGAGCAGCCGATTCTTCATGTAGTACTGCCCCCTTTTAGGTGGGTCAGCACTTCTCTACAGCTTCTGGTAGCAAGGACACAGAGTTGCGTCTTCACTCTGGGCAGAGTGCAATTCTCCTGGCAGGGGGATCGAGACTATTGCGTCTGCCTCGTCTTTTCCCATCTGGGAGCGGGTCTGTATCGCACCTTTGGATCGGCTCTTTCGGCATCCCTAGGAATACGTATCTGTACCCCAGTATGATGGGGAAAATGGGGTCTATCAACACTGACGCTTGAATTCTGCCCATGAATACCTTGACATGATCTCCACCTTGGCGATCGGCAAAGTCATAGCCACCGCACTCTTTGTAGCCGGCTGTATTTCGATGTTCTCCCCAGTGAGTTGTTCTGGGCTTACCAGACTGGTGTCGATTACGGCCTCAAATTACAGGCCAGTATCGTATAGGCATTTAACTTGTTGACCGTTAACCTCGATCAATTCGACCTCTGGCAGTCGCTCTTGGTCCAGATTCTCTTCAATGACCTAGACCTTTTCGGTGGACCCGTCTTTTGGTTCCACTAGGCAGGCCGCGAAGTGAGTCTTTCGCCTTCGATTTGCAGTCCTTGGTATTATGGGTATTAATCTTGCAAAGCTTACACCATCTTCCCTTCCAATTCTTCTTCAGGGAAGATTTTGGTGGGCTCTTGCTCCCATCCTTCGACTTCTCAGGACTCTTTTCTGCGGACCTCGCTGAAGACTCTACCTTTTTCTGATGAGAGCTTTCATCTTCTTCTTGTCCGATTTATCCTGACCTTTCGTACTTGGCGGATGGGTTTCGCTAGCCTCCTCATGCACTACAACGAACCGTTCAGCTAATTTTGTCATGATGTCTAACTGTTCTGCCCTCTGTTCTCCCAAGAACGTCTTGAGCAGCTTCTACATATACTTCCGCATTTGGTCGATGATTGTGAGCTCTTCGAGACTTTCATAGTCTTTCGCAAACCCCGCTAACTCCATCCATTTATGCAAATAGGATTTGAGTTGCAAGCTATATGCGGCGAATAACTCCCCGGCTCGTGTTTTACTGACCGAAACTTCTTCCGGTCCGTGTGGGACGTCATTTCTCTTTTAACGCGTCGTAATCGTTCTTATGTCCCACCGGTAAACGAGCATAGACCTCGTACGAGGTTCCGCGCAAACCTTGGGATAATGTCAGACATCATTTGTCTTTATCGAGACCCATTGTGACAGATGTAGCCTCGAATTTCTGTAAGAACTGATCTATCTTTTCTTTGTCTTCCTCAAAAATAGCTAGAGGAAACTTCATGGCATGGTAGCCATGTCTACCTAATGTAGGTGAACCAGGGAGTGAAGAACTTCCTACTGCTCCCTCAGTATCCCTACCGGCTTGTACCTTGAGCTCGAGTTCCCGCATTCAGTACTCATGCTCTCTCTTCTGAGCCTCTTGTTCGGCTTCTAACTTCTTTAACTCCAGTCTCTCCAAACGTTCGGCTTCAAGCTTCTTACCTCACGTTCCTCTTCTCGCAATCTTCTATCTCTTCCTGACGGAAGTCTCTCTCTGCCTCTTGTATATACTTCTGTGATACAGCACCTTCCAGGCCCATCTCTATGCCTGTAGCCCACACCTCTGCCACATTCAGTTTGGTAGAAGCCATAGTTAGAGAGTGTGTGTTAGTAGTGTGAGTGATATTTCAACAAGGCAATATATAGATAAGCAATACAGAAATCTAATCTATATATGACAACACAGCACACCACAAGTCAATCTGTCTATGTCAAGAGAAGAAATAGGACCAAAGACCTCAGTAGACTTCTATATAGATAATAGGAATGATATGTCCTAACACCTAGTATCACCAGAGCTGAATCATAACACCATCCCACACGAGCCCCCAAATAATGTCATAACACTCCTTGGGGTGAGGGGAACCTGCTATCACACTTTAACAACGGGATGTCTTTAGCCCTGGGACATAGATGACCTCAGTCCACAAAACCCCTTTAGCCTTTGGATCGCTATCAACCAAGGGACGTTACCCCTTTCAAACCTCGTCCTGAATTCATAACACAACTCTGGTATCTAACTATGTTAACAATATGGTGTATTATACAAGATGAATTAGAATGATGATGATGATTCCGAGATAGGCCTCGCAGTATCTATGCGAGACAAGATATGGCAAAGTTCGAGTAGTTTGGAGGAGACAGCGTCATCATCATCACGGGTTCAAGTAGTACACTATGTGGTAAGTCGGACACGCTCATCGAGTCTATCAGGCCTCCAGCCAGGTATAGGCTTCTCCCCTTGGATAGGATGGCTGGCAAGTCGACTCACTGGTACTTGGGACCTCCTATGGATGACGTCACTGAAGTCTGGACCACCCTTGGGTAGGGCTAACTACTGTTTCTTGGGTAGCTGAGGAACTAGGACACTCCTCGGAAGCGTCCAGAAATATCGAAGATACTGCTGGTCTAGCGAGATGGTGATCTCTCACTCAATGGTAGTAGCAGTCCCAACTGTCTGACTCATAGCGCAGATATCACAGCACAGATACCTCCCTCACTGAAACATGGCACTGTAGATAAAGTTTAAAGTATAAAACAGTTCTTCCACAATATCATGCACCACATGGTACCAGGCACTTGGTAGCGAAGACATCATAGCTAGCTGGTAGGAAGCAGTCAGTCAGGTTCACAACTGGGACAATAACAACATCAAGATACTTGCCCAGGTGAAATAACGAACAAGGCAATATGTTGCTGTCATGGCAAACAACCTGGTATATCAGACGTGGAGTGGGCTATGGGTTAGCTGGGGCCCATACTGAGACATAACTCTCGGTGGTAAGTACCTCTCGCTGTGGTGGTGGGCTTACTGGCTGCTAACGCCGGCACTTGCCATAGTCTGTCACCAGATCATCGCTCTGCTCTCATAAAGACACGTCGTCCTGCTCTATATCACTTAGCACTGGGCCAAAATGTCGACTGCTTGTCAGCAACCTTCGTTCCCCACTGAACTCTTTGTCCTGGACGATCGACTGCGGCTGCGTCAGTCATGCGCAGTCCATAGTGTCTGACCACCGCTTCCGCCACCCAAGTACTGGAATCTTCTTCAAGGGTGAGCAACGGCTCTGGTCGGGCTGTGTCATTTTACTGGTTCTTTCTCCTTGACCAGTAAATTTTCACCAGGCTGCCTGATGTCTCAACGGACATTTCACCAGGCAGAAAAATCCCAAGGCGACCCGCCCGAGTTCTGTGACAGTAATGCACATCAAGGTGACATAGTGATCTATACTGATGGTTCAGTGGTGAGAAACAGATAGTGTGGTTCTGGTTTCATTGCAAATTCTAATGGACGATTCTTGAAAAAGGCTACGACCTCCAGCATGAGAATGAAGGTAGAAGCAATAACAACAGCATTCCGTTGGTTAGAGGAGACCACTGCAACACACATTGTCTTCATCACGGACTCAAGTAGTATGCTTAGTAAAGTGGAGAAAGGAATGTTTCGTGTGGAATGGCTCACCTCGCTTCAGAGGTCACAGATTGTAAGCATTGTATGGATTCTTTGCCCTGGCAGTGCGGGGAATGAACAGGCTGATAGGCTGGCAGGGAATGCACCTCTTGGTGGTCAATTACTTATGGACAAAGGAGAGGTGGTCATGCACCTGTGGGACCAGGTGGAAAAGATGGAGGAACAGATTGAGAACCCATATGTGGAAAGGATGAGATTGCTGGGGATTGGCAGGGGTTCTGGTAGAATCTCAAAACTGAGAGGGAAGACCAGGATAACTTTTAATCAGATAGCAGTGGGAAAGATTAGTAGTGTGACTCTTCACTGGTTGTTGAACAAGGGGACAGAGCGCATATGGGAATGTCCTGAGTGCAATGATGTCGGTTCTTAGCTCAACTCATCTCAATCTGTTCTTCATAGGTTTCAACAGCACTGACAGGGAGTCCATTTGGAATTTGTATGCTAATAAACTTTTCTGCTTATATTGGCGTTTTTGATTCTGTGCTCTCTCAGTGCTTGAGTGCTCCCCATCTTCTCTATTTCTATGATAAGGGTTGATCTCACCCCTCCCAATGTGACTCTAAGTGCTTGATTTTTAATCACATCCCAGACCTTCCGCATATACCAAAAAGCAGAAAATAGCAATCCCTATATGTAAGTCAGTAATTGTATACATACATGTTTATCACAAGGTTTCATTGTATACAGAGTAAGTGATTACCAACATCAAATAAAAATAAAGTGCACAGATTGTTCTCTATCTCTCTCTGAAAAACCTTGAGAGATTCTGTTGACAAACAGCTAAGGGATGAAAAGGCAGGCTTCCAACCAGACAGATCCTGCATTGACCAGAAAGCCTCATTCATCATCATCATCAAATGCCATGCCAGCTGGCGTAGATGTTCATGTCTCTCCACATATCTCGATCTTTGGCGTTCTGAATCAACTCTGCTGCTGATATTCCTCCATGCTACCTTCTCAATCCATCCAGCATAATTTCTCTTGGTCGGCCTCTGCCTCTCTTCTCCTTGATCTTTCGAGTCATCACAATGTTCTCCAGTGCCTCTCTTCTTATCAACCGTTAGTTACTCTGGAAGTCCTAGGAATTCACAACATTCGTCTTAGGAACCACATCTCTGTTGTTTCCAAGTTCATCCTAATTTGTTCATTTACATTCCAAGATTCACTGCCAAACAGCAAAACAGGTTCTATATAGCACTTCAGCGCTCTCTTTCTTACATTCAATGATAGTAACTTATTGCATAAGATACTTTTTATTTTCTGAAATGCAGCTTTTACCTGCCCTATTCTGCTCTTAATCTCTGTTATGCACCTTCCGTCTGATGTTATAAATTCCTCTAGGTTTTTAGAATTATCCACTTGGTTCTTCTATTTCCATTTCACATTTTGGTGTCAAATTTTCTTTGATATCACCATTGTTACTGTTTTCTTGATATTCAAGGAGAGTCCTTTCTTTACGCTCTATGTTACTACAATGTCAAACAATTGTTGTAGATGTTTTGCATTATCCCCACAATATTCTATCATCTGCATAACGTTCATTCATTCATTCAGTAGGATGTCCTTTGCAGAGCCTCGCTCCCATAATAACCTTCCGGAAAACTTCTCGATCATAAGCAAGATGTCCCTCGTTGATACACCCATCTGGAGATCATCTTCGACATTCTGTGCCCATATTCTCTTTGGCCTTCGTCTTCCTCTCTTCCTAGTCATATACCCCTTTATTATTGTTCTCTAAAATTTCATGACGTTTTAAGTAACCAAAATATTTCAATTTTCTTTGTTTTATCATCTTTAATAGCCAACCTACTTCAGTATTCAGCTGTTGAAGTATGGATGCATTTGTTCTTTTCTTTATCCAAGATATTCTTAGAACCCGTCTATAACATTTATATTCAAAGGCATTTATGCTCTGTTTAGCTTGTTTCTTCTTCTGCGTTCATCCGGAGGTTTTTTTCCCCCGGACGTGATTGTGTTGTGCCTGTTTACAGCAGAGCTGCGTTCCTGCGCCGTTAGGCCAACACATCCGACTTCTGTGGGCATTTGTTGACCGGGTTAACCTTCCCGGGTTCAGCTTGTTTAGTAAGTGTCCAGGTCTCACAGCGTATGTTGCAATGGGAAAGATGCATGCTCTTAAAAATTTAATATTTGTAGTTCTATCTGTCCCACTCCACAATTTATTCAGTTGTTTTAGTCTTTGAAGAGCAATAGATACTTGTCTTTTAATTTCTTTCATGTGTGTCACCATTGTTGGTAATCAATGACCCAAGATATTTGAAATGTTCCACCACTTCCAATTTATCCTTATCAACATATATTTCTTTTTGTAGTTTTATCTGTATGCATTATCTTTGTTTTTGCTATGTTAAGATATAAGTTGTGATTTTCACTATTCTTTTGGGTTGAGGTTATTAGGTTTTCTATACCATTCTGTGATGTGGATAGCAAAACTGTATCATCAGCATATCGAATCTCTGGTATTTCGTGACTACCAATATTTAGGGCATCATTTTGCTTCTTGGTTATATCATCATCTCTGACATTTCTCAATATATTTTCGGTGTACAGGTTAAACAAATAGAGGGACAACACACAGCCCTGACGGACTCCTTGCTTGATGTAAAACCAATCTGATGTCTCCCCATCTATTCTAACAGCTGCTTGCATTTTTATGAGTTTCATTACATGTGATGGAATGCCCATTTTCCTCAATATTTCCCAAAGTTTCTGATTTGTGCACAATCAAATGTCTTTGAATAATCCACAAAACGAGAATAATTTTATATTAAATTCTCTCACTTCTTTATTATTAAACACATGTTGAGTATGTTATCTCTTGTTCCTCTTCCTTGTCTAAATCCAGTTCTCTTCAGTTCTCTACTATTAAACACATGTTGAGTATGTGATCTCTTGTTCTTCTTCCTTGTCTAAATCCAGCTTGCATGACGTTAATCTCTTCTTCAATTTTTATTACAAAGTCGTTTTATGATGTTTAGTAGAATTTTACTTGCATGACTGATAGGGCAGCAGTTCTATAGTTGGTGCATAATTTCAATTTGCTCTTTTTTTTGGTATTGGAATGAAGATAGTTCTCTTCCAATCTTTTGGTCATATACATTATTTCCATATATTTTTACATAATATGTGATAGATTTGTATGCTTCCTTCTCCTCCCGTTTTAATTTGTTCAGATGGTATCTCATCACACCCTGGTGATTTAGCATTCTTCAGATTCTTTATTGCCCATACAACTTCATCTAATGACTGCTCAAGTCCTGTCTCTGCTGTCATTGGTTCATGTATCTCATTCATATTGTCACAGTCATTATAGCAAACATTCCACTGCGGTATTCCTGCCATCTTTTTAGGATTTTTCTTGAGTCTGTTAGGGTATTTCCCAACTTGTAACAAATAACATTTAATTGAGGGTGAACATTTCTTGTCAATAACTTCATTTCTTTGAACGTTTCATAATCTCTTCCATTCTTATGAAATTGCTCTATTCTAGTACAATAATCTTGTATATTCTGATTTTCATGCTATTTTGCGTTCTTTCTTATTTCTTGTGTTAAAGATTTATACTTCATCCTGCTTGTTATCAGTGTCTCTTCCTATCTGTTTTAGTTCCCTTCGTTGTTTTATTAATTCTAACATGCCTGATGTAATCCATGGCTTATGTTGCTTATTCTTTGGCTGCGGTGTGATTCATTCATTCATTCATTTATTCATTCATTCATTCATTCATTCATTCATTCAGTAGCATGTCCTTTGCAGAACCTCGCTCCCATAACAACCTTCAGGAAAACCTCTCGATCATAAGCAAGATGTCCCGCGTCCGATACACCCGTCTGGTCTTAATTATTTTGATACTTTGTCTTCTTGGTATGAGCACAATGCACGGCAGGTGATCACTGTTCTGTCTTCCAAGTGTTCCAAGATCAATTCCAAATCTCTGGGTCTAGATGTCATTTGTGTAGCTCATCCATCATACAAAACAGACTGACATTGAGTTGTGCCTGGCTCTGAACAATTCTCTGTGAGATTTCCCCACTCTTTTGTTAAACTCTCCAGCTATCAAACATTTCCCATTAGAATCCGCTATCTCAGCAAGTTGATCTTCATTGGGGTGCACATAAAGTTTCCATTTGCATTGTTATATTGTTACAACTACGCCCTGTATCTCAGCCTTATTTTTGTTGTATCCATTACCATCCATCCACCTTATACGGAGAACATTTTTGATGTATTGCTAACACAGAGTATTTGTACCACAATTACAGGTGTGACAGTTACATCCAAGGCATTTAATGGTCATATCATCATTTAGTGGGTTTCCTGTATTATGAGGTTGTTGAAATCATATACCACTGTTTGAAGTATATGTGTTTGTTAATTTGGTAGTTCCAATAGCCGACATGCATAAGCTTTAGTGACAGCTTGTTATTTTTCTTGTTTTCTTCCCAGCTCAAATTGTTTTTTTCTCTGTCACCGTTTCTTTTCTTTACTTCTGTTTACATCTGCTGAAGGTATCAATGTTAGAGCACGATCACCTTAGCACCCACGGATATCCTTATACATTTTTATTTCATAAGTTTAATTTGATTATGGGTTTTAAAAAAAGGTAACCCCAGTAGGTCCTCATACTGGGGAACAGGTTCTTCTTCTCCTCCTTCTGCTTCTCCTCCTCCTTCTGCTTCTCCTTCTCTTTCTTCATATTTCTTGTATCCTCTATTGGGACATAGGCCCTTAACCAAACCACACCAAGCTATCCTATATCCTAATTCTTGCTATCTCCTGCAGCTCTCTTCATGTTCTGCCAATAATAATTAATCATCTCTGTCTGTAATTCTCTTCTCCATGTATTTTTATGTCACCCACATTTTGTTTGCCTTTTGGGTTCCAGACAAGAGAGTGTCTTGTTATAAATTCTGCATCAATTAGTGAATGTTCATAGTTTATTAGTAATTCTTTTAGTTGTTCTGCATTCCATGTGCAACTTACTGTGTCTTTGGAGGTACAGGCAGCCCAGGTATCTTGCTCCGTGTTTGCCAAGGCAGTTGACACATTTTCTATTGTCATTAGACTTTCGGAGGTCCTTGTCCTGTTTGGCCAGCGGACATTCCTTGAAGGCATGTGTTCGGCACAGTATCGACAGGTCTCTGTCTTGCTGTGGCACGTTGTTCTGCTGTGACTAGCCCCCTGGCATCTTGAGTATTGTGTGATTCTCTGAAAGAATCGTTCAGGCTGTTCATCTTTCCTGTTCATCGACACTTTGACTGGCATTTCGCTCTCCTCCGTTGTCACCACTAGTGTTGTTGGGATCTTGGAGTAGGTCAGGAGCCACTCCACCTTTGTGACTCAGATGTGAGGATTCTCCTGTTGCAGCTGCTTCAGTATCTGGTCAGCTGTAAGCTACACCTGGATATTTTTGATCACCCATCTGGTCACTTGTCGCATGTCAGTTTTTTCGACTATGGTGTCTTTCTCCTCACTCTTCTACTGGGTTACCTTGTATATGGTGGGTTGTTGTCACCCATCCCTGGGAGCGCTTATTGTAAGGTTGCTGGAATTGTTGGTACTTCGCTGCAGCACGCAGGCAGGTTCTCTACTCTTGTTGTCTTGATGACCTTGGTGACAGTAGCGGCTTCTACACTGCTCATCTTGAACATATGGTGTCTTCTGGTGTTAGGTTTGGAGCGTGCCCTTCTTTCCCATCGCATCAGGCTTCTTGAATAGTTGGGTAAATTGTTCTCGATAAGGCTCCGCAGTTGCGAATGATTTCAGTAATGGCCTTTTTGTAGTCCACAAATCCAATATAAAGGGGTTAATTCAGTTCGATACTTTGCTATATTATTATGTGTAATGTGACTGTCTGGTCAATACAGGATATATTTTGTCAGAATCCTACCTATTCATCTCTTAGTTGTATGTCAAAGGCATCTCTTAATCCTTTCAGAATGATCTTGCTTAATATTTTCCCAGGATGTGATAGTAACATTATTCCTTTATATTTTGCACACAAACACACCACGGTGAGGCTAATGCAGCACTGGGGACCGAGTATCCACCTGAATAAGTGGACAACTCTGCAGCTGAACAGAGCAGGGCACTCACTTTTCCTGACAGTCAGAAATAGTTGTCAAAGGCAGAGGTTAAAGACCACCATGTGGATGTGGAAGGCAAGGGGAAACCACCACATTATCTTCCCAAGATTTCATGGCAACATAAATTTCAGAGATAGTGAACGACGTTAATGGCTGTCTTAGAACATCCTCGTCCGGTAGGGACAGTCATGAGCCACAGGTGACACCAGACCATCATCCAGCTACTGATGGCAAAACCATAACTAAACTAAATAAATTTAGAGTAGGACATGGAATGTTAGGACATTAAATGAGCTGGGAAAGTTGAACAATGTTCTAAGAGAAATGGAAAGCATGAAAATGAATATACTAGGCATAAGTGAGATGAGATGGAAGGGATCTGGCAAAATTATAACTGACAAACACACAATAATTTATTCTGGAGGGAATACACATGAAAAGGGTGTAAGAATAATATCTGATGAAAAAACAGCCAAATAAATTAATGGATACTAGTGTATTTCAGATAGAGTTATAATAGTCTCAGAGGCAAGCCAATAGATATAAATAATATGCAAGTATATGCACCAACAACAAGCAGTAGTGATGAAGAAATACACTTTTAGGATTAGGTAGAAATGGCGATAGCTCAAATTAGATCACAAGAAATAAAAATAATACTGGGAGATTTTAATGCAAAGTAGGAAAGTGGCAAATGGAGGATATAGTGGGGAATTATGGTTTAGGTACAAGAAATGAAAGAGGAGAGAAACTAATAGAATGGGCAAATATTAATGATATGATAATTGGAAACACATGGTTTAAACACCATAAAAGATGGCTATACACATGGACAAGCCCTGATAAGAAAATACGCAACCAAATTGACTACATATTAATAAAAGATTTAGAAATGTGTTAATTAATGTAAAGACAATGTCTGGTGCTGACTGTAATAGTGATCATGTACCACTATGTGGACAAATAAAAGTAAGATTAAAGTGAGGGAAAAAATGGTTAAGAACTTGAGACTTAATAAAGAGGTTCTGAAAGTAGATAAAGAAATTCAAGAACAATACAGAGTGACTGTGAAAAATAGGTTAGTTAGTTAGTTAGTTAGTCATGGTTCCAACTTCACGGCAACGGGTCGTACCCATATTGCTCCGTTCCTGTGCCAGTGAATATCACAAAATGCTCCTCACTGCCCCATGTGAACAATGGAATAGACAGGAGTGTCGGCAAGCCAACAGCCCGCACAGGTACACTGTGCATAATGCCGCCACCAGAATGCCAACACAAATGTCCTCCAAGAAAAATACAGTTCATCGTCGATGAAAAATAGGTACAAATCAATAGCTAAATACAGAGTATAAATGAGAAATGTTAAGGGACTCCATTCATCAAACTAGCAAAGAAATATTACAGAAGAGAAGCCAAAAAGATAAGAAAAAATGGATGAATGAAGAAATCTTAATGCTGATGGACAAAAGGAAACAGAATAAAAATGACAAACACGAATATGCTAAGATAAATAAAGAAATAAGAGATAAATATGTAAAGGCAAAAGAAAGTTTGTTAAACGAGCAATGCAAGTAAATTTAATTAAATTCCATTAAAGATACAAAACATATGCACAGACAAATCGGTGAGCTCACAGGAAGAAAAATAAGAATAAATACAGGGAGTTTGAAATCAAAAACAGGAAAGATATTATTGGAGGAAGGTGCTGTAACCAAGAGGTGGAATGAGTATATAAGAGACTTAAATGATTGAGAAAGGGAAGAATTAACAGAAGAAATTATCTTAAAAGGTCCACCTATTCTAAAAGAAGAAGTTGCTGATGCTATGAAACATATGAAGAAAGGAAAAACAGCTGGGCCAGATGAAATCACAAAAGAAAAATTAGAAGTATTGGGAGAATTTGGAGTAGATATATTAACCAAAATGTCGAATGATATTTACAGCAGTGGATATTTACCGAGCGATATGCTGAAATTTGTATTTATAGCAATTGAATGCGAAGATTTTCATACAATTAACCTCATAAACTAAGCTTCTACTCAGAATCATAATGAGAAGAACAAGAAAGAAAATAAAAATGTAAATTAGTGAAGAACAGTATGGTATTGTGGAAGGAAAAGGTACAAACAATGCAATATGTATATTACAACCACTAATAAAAAGGTCAATAGAGACACAGAAAGACATATGTTTGTGCTTCATAGATTATACTAAGGCATTTGATAAAGTAAAGCATGATGAACTGATTAAAATGTTGGAAGATATCAACATTGATTGGAAAAATTTAAAAATAATAAAAAATATTTACTGGAACCAAGTAGCAGCAATTAAAATGGGTAATAAAGAGGTAGTTATGAACAAATAAAGCTAGGAGTATGACAGGGGTGCGTCTTATCACCGGATTTTCTCCCTCTATAGCAAAGTAATAATGAGAGAGATCAAAGAGAAGCCAGGAATAACAATCTGAGGTTATAATATAAACAATATACAATATGCAGATGACACAGCATTAGTGGTGGATAATGCAACAGACCTACAACAGTTGTTGGACATTGTTGTAACAGAGAGTGCAAAGAAAAGACTCTCCTTGAATATCAAGAAAACAGTAACAATGGTGATATCAAAGAAAATGGTTACATCAGAATGTGACATAGAAATAGAAGCTCCCCCGATGTGTCTCCACCTTGCCGTGGTGGGGGAGCTTGAGTGTCCCACTGACCCCAAGCGCTATGCCGATGGATATTAACTATATATTGGACAGCTCTTGGGATAGGGACCAGACTAAGAGAGACACAACCTGCTGCTCTGCGGGTAGACTGAGGATAGCAGTCTAAATCAGGCAAACGATGCCAATAATCTCAGTCCAGACATAACCTCTAAGGCTCCTAGCCAAGGTGTATGGCTGAACGTCTCTCAGCCATAAACCCTTGCAAGTGAGAGCCTGGCTGACACAAACCTACATCAAAAATTGAGGTGAGGTGCTGAGCACGCTACATGCTTGGCGCAGATACTCGTTCGATGGCTCTTAGCTGGGGGATATGAGGGATCCTCGGATGAGAGGGCCTGGCCGTTACTCGCCCACAGACGCATGAAGGTAAGGTGCTGAGCCGGCAGCACATGTAGCCTACCTCGTGAGCGAGTACTAAAGGTGGAAAAACACCTTGGTCGCACGTTCCGTAGATAGTCTGTAACCGTACTCATGGAATGAGTGTAGTCAAAGGTGGAAAATTGTCTGATTGACACGAAATGGAACGCCTGACTTGCGAATCCATTACGTGGCAGCCCGAAGCAAACGCTTGCTGTGTGGAAGTCAAAATAAAAGTCTAACTTGTCTCGAAACCCGAGGAAGCCTAACCTCATTAAAAATGCCCGCTGAAGTCGGAAATGCCAGCCTACGGGCGGCAAAATAAAAATGGCACTACGCAATTACGTCCGAGTGAAATGTCTTTCGTGACCGGAAAAGCTCTAACTAGTCTTCCCTCGTGCTAGGAACAGCTACATAGTTTCCGAATGCCGCTCTTGTTCGAAACAGCTCTGACTAGGTAGTTCTCCGAATGTCCAGCGTGTCTGGAACGGTTCTGATGGACACAACAAGCACATG
Organism: Cepaea hortensis; assembly: GCA_963921405.1. Taxonomy (NCBI): domain Eukaryota; kingdom Metazoa; phylum Mollusca; class Gastropoda; order Stylommatophora; family Helicidae; genus Cepaea; species Cepaea hortensis. The sequence goes on from OY992885.1 coordinate 66,367,425, forward strand.
TCCGAAAAACTCGCTGAGTGGATACTGACTGCAGACCAGTCTGGTTTGTGCGGGAACAGCCCGGGGCGAACGAAATGCCCAATATATTGAAGTGAGGAATTAAAGCAGCCATGAGCAGGACGTGACGATTCCCTCGGTGAGCCCAGCACCAGGGCGCTATGTGCCGGCCCTGCAATTATGGAAGCCACCCTGGATGGCGGAAAATGCCATGGACTATCCCTGCCTTCCTTTGAGGGACGACCGTTGTCTTCGACCGTTCCAACTTGGCCAGCTGGGTTGTGGACGGTACCGCAAAAGTGAGTCCCAGGAATGCTACCTGGTCAAAAAAGCACGCTAAAGCCGGTTGTGTTTCGGCCCAAGGGCGCATAACAGACACACCGCAATCACATCTGAAAAAACACTCCGGATGAACGCAAAAAAGAAGAAGAAGAAATAGAAGGGAAAATTCTTAACCAAGTGGATAATTTTAAATACCTAGGGGCATTTATAACATCAGATGCAAGATGTACAACAGAGATTAAGAGCAGAATAGGGCAGGAAAAGCCGAAAATGAAGAGTATCCTATGCAATAAGTCACTATCAATGAATGTAAGAAAGAGAGTGCTGAAATGCTATATAGAACCAGTTTTGCTGTATGTGGCAGTGAATCTTGGAATGTAAATGAACAAAGTCGGAAGAACTTAGAAGCAACAGAGATGTGGTATTTGAGACGAATGTTGCAAATTTCTTGGACTGCCAGAGTAACTAACAACGATTGCCTGAAAGAGGCTAATGAAACTAGAACACTATATACAACAATAAGAAAGAGACAAACAGTGTTCTTTGGTCATGTGTTGAGAAGAGAGACATTGGAGAACATCATGACAGCTGGAAAGATCGAGGGGCAGAGGCAGACCAAAAGAAATTATGCTGGATGGATTGAGGCGGTGGCATGGAGGAATATTATCAGCAGAGTTGATCCAGATCTGTGGAGAGCCATGAAGGCCTACGCCAGCTGGCAGGGCACTTGATGATGATGATTTTGCACACTTCTATTTCTGCAATCTATTTTCTTTGAAGTGTTATAGAGGTCTCTGATGTTTATTTTAGCTGCTGCTTCTTCTGCCTCTCATGCTAGGTTATCTAAATTTTGTCTGTTATCTGCTATTATGCTCCAATTTCTTTATTAATTTCTTTTCAAGGACTCTGGTATTAGTATCTCTGATTTTTAAAAAAAATATCTGCTTTCTTGTTTGCTCTTTTTATGTTTCAGACTTATCCATGCTTTTTGTTTCTGTTTCTTTTTCTCAAGGACTTCCTTACATGATTCATTCCAAATGTTATTAATTTGCTGCCAACAGCCTTCTGTACACACCTCCTCTACTGACTTGCATAACCTGGTGCTTATTAGGGACTGACCAAAAATCGTTCTTAGTTTCTAGATTTCTGAGACATCTAACATTGTGTTTAATTCCATTTTTGTGAGATATTATTTCTCTCTTGAGTTTCAACTTAATTTTACTTATATGCAGATTAAGTGTTCAGTGCAGTGACAGATTTAATTAATTCCTGTGGCAAATAAAGATGTGCTCTTAACAGCTTTGTATTGCTGTTGGGAGAGACACCTCTAATTACGTGTGGACCCACTGATGAGTGAGTGGATTACTGGCTGATCTTTTCAGGTCAACTTCATGCACAAAAGAGATGTGAGGTCATAAGGTGGCAATTATACCTTCGTATTTACTCTCATTTACATGCCACATTCATATTTCCAATTCTAAACTTTCATTACCCAGTAGGTTCTCTTCACTACATGCGCGTCTGTCATTTGGCAACCATTTATGAAGGCACATTTTGATTACTCTGGCCACACATGTAGGTCATATTCATCATCATCATCTTTCACTTGCTGCCGTCAAGCATCGTGGGGAGGAATAATTTGCCGGTAGGCGGCACTGGATAGTGTCATTCCATGTGATTGTACAATGTCTTTGATGTCATCAATCCATTTTCTTCTTGGACATCCTCTTGGTCTCGTCGCAGATCTTTGATGTAAGGCCAGTGATGGTAGTTGTTGGTGTTGCATTCTAACGACATGGCCAAACCACTTGACCTTCTGTCTTTCAATAAATGTGGCACAAGGTGTTGATCCCACTGTCTGTTGTCTGATAACAACATTTCTTACTCTGTCTCAGATTGTTAAGTTGGCAGCTCTCCTCAGGCATCTCATCAACATGTAGGTAGTTGGTTGAATATTTATGACAGTGCATGTATGAAACATTGCACATTGTTCTCTAAAACGTATGCAATATTTGCCCAACTTGCCAGAATCAACACTCTGCTACCATCTGGTGTGTTTTTATCTTGTAGATGTACTTTATGATTGTTGGTTTTTAAGATTTGCTTCGCCTAAATGACGGCTAAGTGCTGTTAAGTGTTTTTTGACAATCAGGAAGGATCTGCTTTTTATGATTAAGATGTGTGCCACTGACCTGGCCTGTGTAGCCATTTGCTGGCCACCATCTGTAATTACATGCACTTTACTGACCAAGATGTGTGCTTGCCAAAGGGAGGTTGGTATATGGCCACCTTCTAAGGTCATGGCCTGTTATTTATGCAAAGCTATTTTTGGGTAAATAGTTGAACAGTCGCAAGTATATGCAAGCAACCTTCATTTCAAACAAAGTTTAATAATAAGTTTAAAATGTGAATAGGAATATTTTGTCGTCTGAGTGTAGAATAGGGAGCCATGGTGGGCATAGTGGCTAGACGTTTGCCTGCAGGCCCGGCGGTGACAGATTCAATACAGATTCAAATTTTAAAAATTGACCGGGACTTCCAGACCAACCCAGCCTGAAATAGATACCAAAATAAGTCTTGGGAAGTAAAGGCAGCCAGTGTGGTACTGACCACATGACCTGCCAAGTACCGATCAGTCTATACAAATATGGGTCTAGCACCATATGCCCCGTGCACCTAAAGCATGTACAAGCGACCTTGATTGTTTACTTTGACTGAGTGTAGGATGTACACCAACTTAGTATTTGGCATTGGTGAGAACACACAGTTTTGTTAATCATTATCATGTGCCATGCCGATAAGTGTGGACATTCATGGTTCACCATCTCACACGATCACCAGTCATGGATCAGGTCTGTTTTCTCATCCAGATATTTATCTGACTCCACGTTGCTCTTTTCCCATCAGTTTTACAACTTGCCACAAAGTTTTCAAGTTCTTTTCCTCCTGAAAATGTGCCCAGTGTAATTGTGTCACTGATGGAAACAGAACTGTCACTGTACTTCACACATTGAGCTCTGTAGTACTGATACAACACCCTCCATTTTACAATGTTATTGTGTCACTATTGGATTGGAAACAGAACTGTCACTGTAATTCACACATTGAGCTCTGTAGTACTGACACAACACCCTCCATTTTACAATGTGATTGTGTCACTGATGGAAACAGAACTGTCACTGTAATTTACACATTGAGCTCTGTAGTACTAACACAACACCCTCCATTATACAATGTAATTGTGTCACTATTGGAAACAGAACTGTCCATCTAACGTATGCAAAGGTACCGCTAGCAATAGACAGCACTGATGTTCACCAAGACATACTTCCATTTGTTCGCTGTCTTGCCACGTTCCTCTGTGATGAACCAGGTATTGTATGTAATGATGACATGAGTTCTGCTGATATGTTGACATAAGCGTAGTCAATGTTTGGGCACTAGTAGGAACACAAGGTGACGATGATCTGGAAACAAGACTGCTGCTAAAAGAAATTGTTGAAAGCTCACTGGGACCGTTGGAGGATCTTACTTGCCTGTGGTATTCACACTGCTCACCTGTGGTACAAACTCATATGCCATGACTGTTTGATTGTTAGTTCTGTGTACAAGTGACCACTACAACACTGTGTACTGAAGAATATCCTTGCTCTAGACAGATTTGGCATCTTTTCTTCTGGCTGGTAAAAAAAATTCATTGATCTCTTAAATCTGTTGAGGCATTCCACTGCCGGAACAAAACAAACTAAAAGAAAAAACACATTTCGCCTAACGGTCGGAAAAAATGAACACCATCTTGCCCCAAGGGAAGTCCACTTTGATGGAAACAAAGCAATAAGTGCAACAGTGTATGTAAGGGTGCAGTTAGGTTATTATTTTGTGCAATATATACAGCTTGACGGACTCCCTGGCGAAGGGGTTAACGACTCTCCGTAATCCTGTATATCCACATGAGGAACACAGCTGTGCAAGATTCGGTAGCGGGTTGCGTCACATTGCTTACGTACGGGGTTTGTGAGCCGGTTGCTCAGAAAGCAATGGAAAACTACTGAGCGTAATCTTGCCAAGAACATCAACAAAAGCTGAAAAATGCTGGTGTTGACTGCAATGTCCTGTGAGGGATATGCAACTGGAAAAAAAATATACAGCTTGGCTGGGATTAGGCCTGGGTTGGTCATATTTCCTCTACTGGTGTTAGGTGTTTTATTCTCAACATACTCGATCTAACATCCACAGAAGGATAAAAATAGCTCTAAGACCAGAAAAAATGTACTGTTAAATATATAGTACTGTTTTTTTTTTTTTTAAATGCAATTCCCTAACGCTGTAGTTCTTGTTGACATATTTTGGTTGAGAGCAATTTAGAAATGTAGAAAATTAGAATTTCTACTACGTTTCTGACAGATTGACGATGATGTAGAAGCAGCATTCTGTATTCAGAAGCTTGTTAATAATATTAATTATTGATATATGTGCGGAGGAGTGGCTGGCAGAGTGGCTAGAATGCAAGATTCTCCTTTAGCTCTTTCACTACCAAACAAAAACTGGGTCGTGACCAAAAAGAAATTCATGGCAGAAAATTGGAAGTAGGGGTGTGTTACAATAATGCTTTTAAAATGGTTAAAATGGTAGCAGATATATTGTATTATATATGAAATTAAAGAGGATTGCACAAGGAACATGACAGTGTTAATAATTTATTGATAGGTTACAAATATTATGACAATAATGAGAGGTTTAATAATAACAACTGAAATTAAAGAGGTAAATATTATTTTAAAAATTGCACTTATAAGGTGTTTTCTATACTCCTCTACTGCTAATCATGTTTAATTTACTGAATAATTAAACAAACACCACTTGTCTTCAACAATATAAACAGTATTGCTCATTATAAAATTACCTAAAAGGAAGTTTTGCTGCATATTCTGAACCATGTCTTTTTCACACAAAATGAAACAAAATAATGGCAGAAAACTCGAAGTAGGGGTGTGTCACAATAATGTTATGAAAATGGTTAAAATTGTAACAGAAATGTTGTATTATATATCAAAATAAAGGGGATTGCACAAGGAATATGTTGGTATTGGAATTATTGCTATAGGTTGTAAATATAAAAATAATATAATTTGACAAAAAGAAGTAAAACTGATGAAAACATTGCACTTACCAAGGGGCGTTGTTATCCTGATCACTGATAAATCACTGCTAATCCTGTTGAATTTACTGAACAAACACCACTTTTCTAAAATATAAACACAATTGCTCCCAATCAATCATCCGAAAAGAAGTTTGGCCGCAGATTCTGAAGCATGTCTTTTTCAGAAAATAATTAGGAAAACACTTGGCAGATTTACATTTAGTTACAATGAATATTTACACATGTCTGTTTTTTTTTATTTACAATATGTGGCAGTCTATTTGTGATAGGCTGCAAAGCAAACTTTGGGGCACAAGTGTGGTCTATTAGTGCAGCCGGAGCAAAGAAAAGATGACCTGTGTCGTTTAGTTCGAGTGCTGCAAAAAACACAGTCTTTATTGACACGACAAATTCTATTAAATGCTTGGCTCCTGTCACTCTTTCCACATAATTTCCTGCAACAGACTTTTTGAAATTCTTTGGCAGGCAGAGTGTCAAACTTTCAGGAATAATCTGAGCTGCTTCGCGATGTGCACTTTCAAGTAAACTTTGCTTGAAATCTTTCAATGACAGTTTTTTTCCTCCTTCGCCTCTGGTTCACAGACGTGAAACATGGTGTGATAAATAGATTCAAATTGATTCCTGGGAAACATAGTGGCATACCAAGGAGTATATAAATGTGTACTTGTACTCCAATAGTGTTTGATACATGTTCTTGGATGAAGTCCCATAGCAATAATGACAGGCGTAAACTTCAGCCATTCGTGCTTCATGAGTGGGGTCCAGGATAACAGACTAGAATGTTTTCTTTTAGGAGTGTTCTGCATCAACATCTTTTCTGCATGTTCGTTTACATTTTTAATTAAACAATCCACAATCTCATCATCAAAAAACACTTTGAGAAAATCCATTGGTGTTTGAAGTTGATAAAGTTTAGAGTTGACGTGAGACCTTCGAGGACGAAACTCAAACTTGGGTTTTGTTTACCCTTCTGACACATCTTGCCATGTCGATGATGATGGGAGAGATGCATCACGCTCTACAGAAGCTTGTAAATTCGAATTTTTTCCTCCAGTTGTATTCTTATTTTGTACTGTGTGCTTTCCTTTGTGCTGAGAAGTAATTGTGACATCCTGAAATTCATTGTCAGACGGATATTCATTGTCAGACACCTCAGCTGATGACGAACTATCACTGGTTTCTTTATCACCACGTGCTAAAACAGTTTCGAACAATAACCTAGCTTGATATGAAGTCATTTGACGAGGCCGCACACTCTTGGGCATTTCCATTTGTGGAAAAACCAAAACAAACAAATTAATGCTACTTTAAAACTTAAAAATTCACAAGAATCGATGTTGGCAAATGTTTGACCGAACAATGATGATATAGATATGTTCCGGCTGTGTGAATTTTCAGTTTACTGTAACTTAAAATTCCGGAATGGAGCAGAAATGTATCAAATACACCACTGATCATTCTGTGTTGATAGAATAACCAATTGCCACCAGAGTCGGTCAATTGTGGCGATGTATCGGCAGCTGGTAGCGAAAGAGTTAGGAGACCCGGGATTGAATCCTCAGTAAGATGCGGGTTTTTTTCTGTCGGGGGAAAAAAGAAAACTCTAACCTGCACAGTTCATGGTGACTGCACTAGCCAGGCGACCTCAAAATTCCTCAGGCTCAAAACCCCCTGTCCTACACTGCAAGGAACTATGGGTAGCAGATGACAGTGACAGATAAATGTGCAAGAGTAGAATTATACAATGTTTCTTAAGATATGAATAGAGACAGTGTAGGGCAGTTGTGTGGAAATAAATTAAGTCATACATAGCAAAAATGTTACAGCTCCACTGACTTACTTTATCAATTTGTCATCTCTAAATATTTGTTTAAATATTTTATATTCACCACTTGTATTTATTACATACAGAATGACGTTTGAAGAAAGTGATAGCCACAATACAGGAAAAGTCATAGGATCACCACACCCAGTAGCTACACAGATGAGGACCATGATTCATCCATGTGTAGACCCACCACTGTGTGACAGTTGTACACGATTGGAACTGTCATTCTTTGATCCATTATGTCCAGACTGCAGAGACATTCTGATGAATCCCAGCACAACAGTTCCTGAGATTTATGCTATCATGAGGCAGTGGACACCTCAGACCCAGCAGTCGCTGGCACTATTAGTGGAGGAGGTAAGTTGCCAGGGATTCTTAAGTAAAACATCAATACAAATCTAGAGCTGTTTACTTGCATATAATTGCTCCTAAAGCAATGTACATATTAATAATTGCAATATTCATTATCATCATCATCAAATGCCCTGCCAGCTGGCATAGGCATTAATGTCTCTTCACAAATCTCAATCTTCGGTGTTCTGGATCAACTCTGCTGATGATATTCTTCCATGCCACTGTCTGTCCATCCAGCATCCTTTCTTTTGGTCTGTCTCTGCCTCTCTTCCCCTTAATCTTTCCAGTTGTCACAATGTTCTCCAATGCCTTTCTTCTCATCATGTGACCAAAGAAAGCTGTTTGTCTCTTTTTATTGTTGTATATAATGGTCTAGTTTCATTAGCCTCCTTCATGCAATCATTGTTGAGTTACTTTGGCAGTCCAAGGAATTCACAACGTTCGTCTCAGGAACCACATCTCTATTGCTTCCAAGTTCTTCCTAATTTGTTCATTTACATTCCAAGATTCCCTGCCATACAGCAAACCAGGTTCTGTGTAGCACTTCAGCACTCTCTTTATTACATTCGATGATAGTGACTTATTGCATAAGATACTTTTCATTTTATGAACTGCAGCTTTTGCTTGCCCTATTCTGTTCTTAATCTCTGTTATGCATCTTCCATCAGGTGTTATAATTGCCCCTAGGTATTAAAATTTATCCATTTGGTTAATCATTTTCTCTTTTATTGGTGTCACCTTTTTCATTGATATAACCATTGTTACTGTTTTCTTGATATTCAAGAACATCTTTCCTTTGCACTCTCTTTTCTACAATGTCCAACAATCTTTTGCATTTATTGCCATCAATATTGTGTAATCTTCATAGCGTAGTCATAGACTGTTTATATTATAACCTCTGATTAGTATTCCTGGCTTCTCTTTGATCTCTTTCATTATTACTTCGCCATATATAGAGAATAATGTTATACTCCTAGCTTTATTTGTTCATAATTGCTCTCTTTATTTCCCATTTTAATTGATGCTACTTGATTTCAGTAAATATTCTTTATTATTCTGAGATCTTTCCCATTAATGTTGATATTTTCAAATATTTAAAATTAGATATTGAATTGCAGTTTAATGTTAAGCTAGATAATCTTTCACTACTTCTAATGCATTGATGATTCTAAAGAACTGACATGATGTCACTGTTTTTGTGTAAGATCTTGAAGCGAGGTGCAAACATCAATGATCGAGATGGCCTTACAGACATGACTCTTTTACACTATGCTAGCAAGTCAGGAGCAGCAGGAATTGGTGATCCGGAATCAGCCATGCGTATTGTCTCCATGCTTATTGATGCTGGTGCTGACGTGAACATCAGATGTCGATGGACTAATATGACCGCTCTTCATTATGCTGCTTACTTTGATGTAGTACCTGTGCTGAAAATCCTGCTCAAGGCAACAAAAGCTTTAGGTATATATCATTATCATCATCACGTAGCAAGTCCTTTCTAGAACATGGCTGTCATCACAACCCACTGGACAGACTCAATAGTTTGCCAACCTCCCTGCCTCATGCATTTGTATACCTGTATGCACTGTCATGAAGGTCCATCTTTGCTTCATCTTTGAGGAAACATGCCTTCCATCAGTGTTCTTCCCAACCAATGTCAGGTTTAATATAACCACGGCATCTCAGTTCTGAGGCATGATGCTGTTTCTCAGCCAGTTTTATTTTGTGTTCATATCTTGTAGAATGTCAGTATTTGTCATTTTCTTGATCACTTGATCCATAGTATTCTAAGAATTTTGCCATAACATTTATATTCTAAAGTTTACATTTTTTCCCTACATGATTTAAAAAATAAAATCAATCTTTTGTATAAACATTCCTTGATTAGATTATTGTTACATGTGGTGAGCTGGTTTCCCGTGTCCAGGTATTGAATAACAGCTTTTTTAATTGTAACATTACAGTGTCAAACATTTAATTGTGGTGAGGTTTAAAGTTTAAAATCATCATTGGCACCTTGCCGTCTTGACAGACGATAGTTTGTGCTTTAAAAAGGCATAATAACTTTTACCTATGGCGGTAGCGAATGTGACTGATAAGGCCAATTTGCGCTGTAAATGTCCGTTCACAGTGGGTACATGTGAACACGTCATTTCCACCATCATGCACCATCTTACGTCTCATGCGCTCGGTGTGTGACTTTTCTGCAATAATTTTCTCCTTTGTCTTTATTCCATATCTGATGTTTGCCCTCCATGCAACACGTTCAGCGGCGACTTGCTCCCAATGTGCATTATCAATGCCTGTATCAATCATGTCCCGCTTAAACACATCTTTGTATCGTAGTAGAGGCCAACCCTGAGATCTCTTACCCATCTGTAATTCACCAAACAAGATGTCCTTTGGTATTCTACCATCATCCATCCTCCTAAGATGTCCTATCCATCTAAGTCTACGAAGACTGAGCATGGAATAAACCGTCACACAACCTGATCTTTCCAATACTTCAGTATTTGTGATTTTGTCTTGCCACTTAATACCAAGAATTCTTCACAGACACCGCATATGAAAGCTGTTTAAACGTTTCTCTTGGTGTGAGTAAGTTGTCCAGGTTTCACTGCCATAAAGAAGAGTACTAAGGACACAGGCTTGATAGACAAGGACTTTTGTTTTGGCAGTAAGCTTCCTGTTCTCCCACACTCTTTTTCTTAACCTGTTCATTGTTGCTGCCTTACCAGTCTGGATGTTGATTTCCTGATCTAGGGATAATTTGCTATTTACCACTGATCCTAGATATGTAAAATGGTCTACCATCTCTAGTTCGGCGTCATCAATAAAGATTGATGGTACCCCATGTGCACCTTGTGACATAATCTGTGTCTTCTTTTTGCTAATTGTTAAACCAAATTCAGAACAACCATTGGAGAATGCAGATAGTAGACATTGCAATTCTTCCTCAGAGTGGGTTATAACTGCAGCATCATCTGCAAAAAGCAACTCTGATCAGTACCCTCCTAATTTTGGTCTTGGCCTTCAATCTCTGAGCATTGTAGAGGCCACCATCTGAGCATGAGTGAATGTATATACCACCATCCTGATCACGAAAGGCATGTTTCAGTAGAAGTGAAAAGTATATTCCAAAGAGGGTGGGAGCTAGTACACAACCTTGCTTAACTCCACTCTTGATTTCGAACTCATCAGAAGTTGCACCATCAAACTTGATTATACCCTTCATGCCTGTGTGGAACGATTCCACAATGGACAGAAGAGTTGGTGGGCAGCCAATCTTCTTTAGTGCCTTGAACAGACCCTCACGACTGACCAAATAAAATGCCTTTGTGAGGTCAATGAAGGCAATAAACAGTGGTTGATTCTGTTCACTGCATTTTTCTTGCATTTGTCGCAATGAGAATATCATATGAATGGTAGACTGGTTCTGTCGAAAGCCACACTGTAATTCGGGGTAGACTTGATCTCCTAGGACTTGAAGTCTGCGCAGAACAATTCTGGCAAATACTTTTCCAACAATACACAGAAGTGAGATACCCCTATAGTTGTTGCAGTCACTCCGATCGCCCTTGTTCTTGTACAGTGTTATGATGCTTGAATCTTTGAAATCCTGTGGGACTTGTCCTTCTCGCCAGCATAGCTCTATTAGCTGATGGATCTGTAGAGTGAGTGTGTCTTGCCCACTCCTGATAACCTCTATTGGAATCCCATCCTTACCTGGAGTCTTGCCAGATGCAAGTTCATTAATAGCACACTTAACTTCTGTTATGGTAGAAAGTGTGTCCAGGTGGTCAAGAGTTGGTAGAGCCTCTATGGCGTTGAGGGCATCATCCGCTAGTTTGGTCTTACTTGAGTAAAGCTCCAAATAGTGCTCTACCCATCTGTCCATCTGCTGTTTCTTATCAGTGATGATTTCTCCAGTCAAGGTTATTAATGGTGCACTTCTTTTGATCACTGGACCACAGGCTTTCTTTATTCCTTCATACATGCTTCTTATGTTTCCCTTATCACTTGCGATTTGAATGGACTCACATAACTTGATCCAATAATCATTTGCACACTGCCTGGCAGCCTTTTGCACATCCTTCCTAGCTTGCCTTAGCTCACTCAGAGTGTTACACGTTGGTCTTTCCTTGTTTCTTAAGAGAGCTTTCTTCTTCTTATCAATCAAGGGCTGCAGACTCTCGTTGTTTCCCGCAAACCAGTCCTGCCTCTTATGATCCACAGTGCCGTAAACCCCTACGGCAGTTTTATAAAGAGTTTCCTTAAGTTGACCCCACTTTTCATTTACTGTACAATTTTCTGGTGTATCAGTGAAAGCGTCTTCAAGTTGCTGTCGAAACTGAAAGCACTTTTCAGGATCGTGAGTGTTAATAATATTAATCCTGGGGCTAGATTTGTGTTTAGCTGTGTAGATTCTCTTTGGTCTCAGTCTAACCCTTGCAACAACTAAAGAATGATCCGTATCACAGTCAGCACTGTGGTAACTTCGAGTCAATGATATATGGTTCAGATGTTGTCTCCGTGTGATGATGAAGTCCAGCTGGTGCCAATGGCCGGATCTTGGATGTTTCCATGTGACCTTATGCATCTCTTTTGTTTAAAAAAAGGAGTTTGTAATACATAGGTCATTACTGGTGCAATGCTCCAGCAGCCTTTGCCAATTTTCATTCATGCGACCGATGTTGTATTTTCCAAGGCACACTGGCCATGAACTCGAGTCCTTGCCCACACGAGCATTGAAATCACCGAGCATATAAATGTAGTCAGATTTTGGAACTGCCTTGATCACGGAGTCTAACTCCTCATAGAACGAATCCTTCACATCATCAGAGGAATCGAGTGTCGGTGCATATGCAGTAATAATGGTGGCAAAACCACAAGAGGTTGCCAAGCGCAGGGATAATAGTCTTTCATTTCCTGCTGCTGGAATTTCAATCATTCCCAGTAGCGAATTCTTCACTGCAAAGCCCACACCGTGTTGCCTTTTTTCTGCCTGTCCTCTACCCTTAAAAAAAAAGGTGTAATTGTTTTCCCTGAGTGACCCTTCCTCAGCGAGGTGAGTCTCCTGCAGGCCAGCAATATCAATGTTAAGACGATTGAGTTCGGCATCAATCACAGCCGTTTTTCTCACATCGTCAATATTGGTCAAATCAGTGGAAAATCCTGGACACATGGTTCTCACGTTCCAGGTTGCAAGCCGGAGCTTGAGGTTTCTATATTTATTTGTACCTGGTGCATTGGTTTTACAGCCTGCGATTCAGATTTTGTCCTAGCCCCAAGTACCCATTGAAGCAGGCAGGCTGTGGCGGATCAGCACCCAATTGGCCGGGGGGCTGCCCAGCTTGAGGCGGGTGGTAGCTGATCAGTGACACCTGTAGGTGTCTCCCACCGTCAGAGGCAACGCGTGGCGCCCCATGTCTACGCCAATTGACAGGGACTTATAATCCGTAACAGTTGCCTCTCGCTTTGATTCCGAGACCAGTTAAGACCAGGGATGGAGTTATTGCCTCTCCATAGCATAAAGCCTGGGCTAAAATATAGAGATCATGTGTTGCCCATGCAGCATGATCCCTCTCTCGGCCTACCTAGTTCACTCCAGAGGAAAGGTAACACCCCTACATCTGGAACAAGACAAGCTGCAGAAGCTGCCGGATCAGCAAAGCAATGCTTTAACTGTCCGCCTGTCGGAGCTTCGATCCTAGACCAGCCGCCAACCAAGGCTTAGGGCCTGGTCTGCCCTGCCATGACATTTTGTCTTTAGCTTGCATTTCCTCGCACCAGGGTAAGGCTTGTATCCTCCCAATTGCGCTCTTCTGCCCGAAGCCGTTGGCACAATGTGGGGTGTCGGGTTTGGTAAGCACTGCCCAACGTACGGCGCTAACAGAAAGCAGGTAGTACTGTCTACTGTTATACGGTAGCCCAGTCATATCTGACTAAGACCTGACACACAAGTGCATACATCTTTCTTTGTCTTCCTCTGCCTCAAAAAAAAAAAAGACAGATCTGCCTCATACAAAGTTTAAAATATTTACTGAAATACTGTGGTGATCATGTGTGAAAACACAAACATGTGGAAATATTTGTGTTAATTCTAATTGTGTCATAAAATTCACTTCAGTATACTCAGTACTTGAACATAACTTCCCATATAAATAACCTGTGTACTCCATGGGTCTCAGGAGGTTATACTCACTTAGTAAAGGAATACTGGCTTTATAGTGGCTTAAAAAGCATATAGTTAAATATGGTAATGGTAATATGTAATAATGTGTACTGCATTTTTAGTGGTGTTAGTATCTGTACAATAACAGCTACTATATTGTAAATGTATGTGTCCATATACTGCAAGCACATCTGCTTTACCTTGGTCTCTTTTTGCTCTTTGAAAGTTTTACAATTGTAAGTATTTGTGTTTATTATTCCCACAAGGAAAAGACATGGTATTTATGGGGCATATCAATAGAAGAGATGAGATATTGAAATTAGCTTTGTGGAAAATACAAGATAAGAGAGGCAGAGGAAGACAAAGAAAGATGTATGTTTGGAAAGCTTAAACATAGCCACATAACTAATGTAAGTTGCACCAATTTAATCTAAATATCGAACAAGAGAGAGGATTGGAGAGTAATGATAGTTGATATCTATTCTACCTGGCACCTGAACAAGAAGATAATGGTTCTTGTTTCCACTCCTGTTGCACTGTGCTTTTCTGGTTTAAATTAAATTTTGTTCAGTAATTTTCTTTTTTTTTCTACCTGTTATCTCCCAATGGAGCATAGGCCCTCAACAAACTCACAGCAAGCCCTCCTATCATTTGCTATCTCCTAAAACTTGTGCTTGTGTTAATACACTTTGAATCCTCGTCTTGTGACAAAAATAAACAGTTGTAAAGAATGTTTCCATACCATGACCACCACACAAAGTACCATATAGGCACCAAGGGAATAAGGAGAATTAAATACTTCAGCTTGAAAGCCTCACAAGATAAAACCAGATTTCAGGAGCTTATTTCAACAGAAGGGAGATCATCAGATAACCTGAAGGACTTCTTGGATACATTTTGAAATGTTGTCAATTAAATTTGCAACAAGTGTAGAGAGCAAACAAAGGCTGTTTTAGTCAACAAGAGTAAAAACAACAAATGAAAATCAAACATCACAGAAGTAGTACCTGACATTCAGCAATATAAAAATGGAAACAGAAGTACAGAGTGTATTTACATACAGAACAGAATTAAAGAACAAGACCAACATTCAAACAGAAAACTATGGAATAATTATGAAAGAGCCTCAGCAAAATGTCCATCGGCATCACAGTCACCATCAGCATCTTTCAGCTGATTGTTGATTTCTTGGAAAGATTACACTCAGTAGTTTGCCATTGCTTTCTGAGCGACCAGCTCACATATCCTCTTTACTGTCATCGTTTTGCCAGACCAGATGCCCCCGAGACATCCTTTCTGACATACCGCTAAGTATTCACTGAAGTATTCACTTACCTCAGTAAACTAAAAAACACAAACTCATCTGGGTTAGATGGAATCAGCAGTCAGATTCTCCGCTGTGCTGCGCCAGTGATCTGTGTATCACTAACCTATGTATATAATCAGTGTCTCACTAAAGGTCACTTTCTATCAGCTCTCAAAATCGCTAAAGTGTATCCTCTCCTTAAATCTGGTTCATTGGACAATGGTCTCCCGAACAATTATAGACCCATTTCTTTACTATCATCACTATCTAAACCACTAGAAAAACACATCCATAAGGTAACATTACAGTATTTAGATCTCAACAAGCTTATAGTTGACAGTCAATCAGGATTTCAACCAAAATATTCTTGCCATACGGCCCTAGCAAACATGATAGAAAATTGGCACCAGAATATAAATAACAACAATCTATGTGGAGCTGTGTTTATCGATTTCAGAAAAGCATTTGATATGATAGACCATGCCATTTTAATTAAAAAACTAGAGACAATGAAAATTGGTCCTAATGTTGTGACACTAATAACATCTTTTCTGTCAAACAGAAA
Source organism: Cepaea hortensis (assembly GCA_963921405.1). Classification (NCBI taxonomy): domain Eukaryota; kingdom Metazoa; phylum Mollusca; class Gastropoda; order Stylommatophora; family Helicidae; genus Cepaea; species Cepaea hortensis. The sequence goes on from OY992885.1 coordinate 66,383,093, forward strand.
TCAAATAGTAGCATACAATAAATCTCTGTCCCAAACCACTACCTTCAATACTGGAGTACCGCAAGGCTCTATTCTTGGCCCTCTATTATTCACCATATATATTAATGATCTACATTTGCATCTTTCGTCGTCCTGCGATCTATTTGCAGACGACTGTACAGTGTATACAAACACTGAAAGCAGTAATTTGCTGGAGTCGTCTTTGCAACAAGAATTAAATAATGTAGTTAGGTGGAGCTATGTGAACCGTATGCAAATTAACATCATTAAAACAAAATCTATGTTATTAACAACCAGACAAAGACTTCAGACTCTAAATTCACTTAGATCACTTCAACTTCACATCGATAACATGCCAGTAGAAAGTGTAATTGAGCACAAAACATTAGGCCTCATCATTGATAGAAACCTAACCTTTAATCCTCACGTTCAAGCGCTCACTAAACAAACAGCGAAAAAAGTCTACCAACTCTCCAAAATTAAAAATTTCCATGATGAGGACACAAGGAAAATATTCTATACGTCTCACATACAGACACATTTTGACTACTGCTCTACAATCTGGGATGGTTGTTCCAATTCAAGCACCAAGCGACTTTACTCACTCCAGAAACGGGCCATGAGTTTAATTTATAGCAAACATTTAACTGACAATCCTAGCCTGCATAAACGCCTTCAGTTACTACCACTCCACAAACGTCTGATTTTCAATAAGGCCAAACTAATTCACAAAATCCTACATCGGAATGCCCCAAACTACCTTTGACCATTGTTTGAATATAATGCTTGACACAGTAAATGATTAAATATATTACACATTCCGAAGCCTAGCATAGACTTATACAAAACAAGCTTAACGTACTCTGCAGCTCAGCTGTGGAACAATCTTCCACATGAAATCAAAGACATCACCAATCCCTATACATATAATCGCAAATTATTTGAACACTATCTCAGTACGGATTACCTTCCCACTTAATAATAGAAGTAATAATAATAATAAAACCCTAGTATAACAGCCAGTCCCCTTTTGGTAGGCCAGTATATTCCACATAGCTAATAACAAGTGCCACACCAGTTATTACTATTACTGAGTCGTGTAGTATTGATTTTTAATTTTTCCACATGCCTTTATAATGCATATCTTTTATATTGTTGCTGTTTTCAGTTAGCCTTGAATGACGTGTGAATGGTATAATGTATGAAAGAGAGTGATAAATGGGCAGAGTGTTAGACAGGCCTGCGTGCCCAATTCTTAACCCTTTCAAAATAAAGTTTTGTTGTTGTTGTTGTTGTTGTAAGTTACCAACGCAGCAAGATCCACTATCAATTCTCGCGCAGTTACGTTCTTTACATGGATGCATGGGGTTACAGAGAAAGACGTTAACTTCTAGGCCAGGGAGACCGACAAAATGTCCAATAGAATTTGAAAATATTCTGCATGATTATACAAACTAAGGAAAGAAAACAGTGCTCTCTGAAATCTTTTATATTAGGATAAGATCACTGTGTCTTATACTCATTCAAGACCTGCAAGAGAGAAAAAAAGTAGCCAGAGGCATATTGGAAGATGTTAATTTATATTTCAGAGATTATAATTGCCAGTGATGTGGCCCTTATAGCTTGCTAAGAAGCACACATTTGCATAATCTGAAAGGATGAATTGTAGTAGACGAGAAGAATATTCACCAACAACTCAATAAATTAAAAGTATCCTCTTATGAGAAAGACATCCGATTATACTTTGAGAACAGGTCCTGTTGCAGAGCAGCAAGCTCTAAACATTTGCGTGAGGGAAGATTAACCTTTTGACCCACCATAAGAGTTGTCATTCATGATTTTCGCGCTATAGTTTCACATTTATCCAATTAGAAACACATCATGGGTATTTCCCTATGCAGATCTTACGGGCGCGCATTAAACCGTCTGCGCACCCGATGACTTTGAATTTTCCAATTTGGCTTAGGTTGCCTGACAATGAAGACGCTACACTTGTGCATGGGAAACATCACCCAACTACTGTCCCTTTGAAGAGAAGCCACCTGAAGGTTTCTGCTGACAGCAAATTAAGTGGGATCATGTGAAATCTGAATGCTGATACAATTTGAAGATTGAACACAACCCACTACTGGCAACGCTGATCGCATTCCGGTTAGAACATTGGGCCATGTCCACGTCAGATTTGATGCACTAGACTCAAGTTTCGCTCTCGTTTGAGCTCGTCAGTAGTGCATATCCCTGACTGGACCCGAGATCGAACTCTGGATCACTGACGTGTGAGGCAGATGTGTAACCACTTGACCATGCTGCTCACGCTAGACGCGACCAAATTATCATGCTAGAATATCACATCACCCATTGTAGGCTATAGCTCAAAGTTTGCCCAATTTCCGCGACTGACATCCTTCAACCAATGTGGCCCTGAATGATCAGGTTTTCTTGATCTGGCAAGGCACACCAGGTGCCTAAAGTCTAGTGCTTCCAATCTGACGTGGACATGGCCCAAGGTTCGTACCGGAATACGATCAGCATTGCCAGTAGTGGGTTGTGCTCAATCTTCAAACCTCAAATCACAAAACAACCAAATTATCAAGCTGATACAATTGTTTAAAAACAATTTTACAATAAATCCAGTTTTATATTGATTCCAATGATGTAAAGTTTTTAAAAACAAGAGCAGTTAGTTATTATCACTCCGTCTTAGAAAAGGTTCTTTAGAGATATGTAAAATATAATATTCCAAAAAATAAAACCAAGATAATGCATACAAATAATACTAATATGGAGAAAGAAATATATGTTAATGAGGAAAAATTGGTGGTGGTAGAAAATTTTGAATATCTTGAGTCATTAATTACTGCAATGGTGACACAATGAAAGAAATTAAAAGACGAATATTTATTGCTCTTCAAAATCTAAAACAACTGAATAAATTGTGGCATGGGACAGATAGACCTACAAAAATTAGATTTTTAAGAGCATGCATCTTTCCCATTGCGGCATACACCTGTGAGACCTGGACACTTACTAAACAAGCTGAACAGCGCATAAATGTCTCTGAATATAAATGTTATAGATGGGATCTAAGAATATCTTGGATAAAGAAAAGAACAAATGCATCCATATGACAAGATCTGAATATTCTAGAAGGTAGGCTACTAAAGACGATCAAACAAAGAAAATTGAAATATTTTGGTCATTTGAAACGTCATGAAAATTGTGGAGAGAACAATAATGGAAGGGTATATGCACGGGAAGAGTGGAAGAGGAAGGCCAAAGAGAAGATGGATACAGGATGTGGCAGATGATCTCCAGATGGGTGTATAGGATGCATGACATCTTTCTTATGATTGGAAGTTTTCCGGAAGGTTGTTATGGGAGCGAGGTTCTGCAAAGGACATGCCACTGAATGAATGAACGACTGACTGCCTGTCTGTCTGTCTGTCTGTCTGTCCCAAAACTCTTGATCCACTGTAAAAAACAAAAACGAAAAACCCAGACGGCAAAAAAAAATATACCCAATTGGTTGCTTATTACAAATTCCAGGATAACTGAGAGCATTAGGTAGACCTTAGTTACCAGTGACAATCTTTCAGTAATGTCGGTTATTGCTGTTATGAGTACATAGCTTGTTTTTTTTTTCTTTGCGTTTGGCAGACATTGACAGCACATGTTCAGAATTTGAACATGGTACAGCACTTCACATTGCTGCTTCTAATCTAGCACATGAGGCATGCAAGATCTTGCTGCAGAATGGTGCAAATCCATCACTAAAAGATGACTTGGGTAGGATGCCTGTTGGTAAGTTTGTTTTTTCACTTCTTTGATGATATATGGAAAAACTTATTACAGCATATATATTATAGTTACATGCATACATCTTGCCTTTATCCTTAGTTATTTTAAAACAGGATGTTTATACTAGTAATGTTTAAATTTAATGTACTTCCTTAAATGCCATATTTCTATTATTTTATCCATGCAATTTTGCTTATGTTCAAATGTTTCAGCTTATTGGTTACAATATCACTTTATTTGGGTAACCGCTTAATAGGGTAAACATAGTTTATTCCATTCTGATCTAATAAACTTAAAATCCTCTGTGTGTATATGCATGGAAAACTTAACTCACACAAATAACATGTTGGCTTTTCTGTTTTTAAATTAAGAGTTTTTGGCTTCAAATTAAATGGACAACTTTTTATGATTGATTGATTGATTGATTTAAGAACAGACATCACAGCGCTCCGTCCCCATCCTCAGAAGCCAGCGAAGAGTTCCAACCCCAATAGTACCAGTAGCAATCTGATTATATGTGCGTGTCAAAGTGTTGAAGGGTAGGTACAGGACATAGAGAGGACAAAGGGACAGAATAGAGTTAGAACGACTGAGATAACGACATACAGGACATAGATAAGGACATCTGCACTATAGTCGATAGCATAGAGACAGGACACAAGTCAAGACACAGAATAGTCATAAGACAGGACATCTACAGGACAGTAGATAAAGTGGAGACAGGACTTAGGTGGGGACACAGACATGTCATAGACAGGACACCGGCAGGACTAGACCGGGTGTTAGGAGGGGACGCCAGTTCACGGGACACTGCCCTGAACGGACTAGACGTCAGTACACTGAATAACCCAGCTTAGCACGGACAGACTGCAGTACAACAAGACTGCTAAGACAGCATGGGGTTTACGGACGGCACGGGGTCAAGTGCGACAAGTCCAGCCAACCAGTTTGGGAACGCCAGACGGGACCCAGACAGTTTCAGGGGAGGACGCTTGTGTTTTTCGAGAGCAAATGCTTAGCTTGCGAGAGTGCTAGTTGAATATAGCGATTGTAGGACTTGTGTAATTGACTGTGTGCGATAATTGTATGTAAGGCAGCATTTTGTATATTTATGTAAGGCAGCCACCGCCTGTGTATATCTTGTAATTATATCAGGTTCGCCTGAAATAAATGATAAACGTACCATATGCACAACTGATGTTTCTTTGAGTGCGTATGAAGAAGCTAGAGTGCCTGTGTGCGATGTAAGACGTTGACAGTGCGTCTCGCCTTTCCTCTAAGCGTCGAGCACTGTGTACCCAATCCTGCGGTACTGATGCTGTCCTACCACTTTTTATGAGAAAATGGACAGTTTATTTAGATAGGCCTTGAATTGAGAATGAATTTTTAAGCCAAGTATAATATTTACAACCTCTTAATTTATTTACATAAATATTATTATTATTTTTTTTATTAGTATTATTATATATATATTAGGACAGCATCAGTACCGCAGGATTGGTTGCATAGCTATCTCATCCCTCTCCCAAAACCATTCAAGGATCAGTCAAAGCTTAGCGGCTTTAGGATCATCACCCTTCAAAATACATTTGGGAAGGTTTTAGAGAAGATAGACGCTGTTAAGCTGCAGGATTGTTTGGAAAAGGGGAAGCTTCTTCCAAGAGGCCTGGGGAGCTACAGGCCAGGAAAAGATACCTAGTCAAATGTAGCCACTTATGCCTTTGACGTTTATGAGGGGTTCCAGAGTAGACAGGAAACGATGGCGGCAGCGCTTGATCTCAAGGATGCGTACAAAAGAGTTCGCTATGATATTTTGACGACCGCACTTATGGAGAAGGGGGTCAATCCCTGGTTGGTGAACTGGATAGCAGCCGTCCTGCATTCTCGTCGGGTTGCTCTCCGTCTGGGTGCATGGACCTCAGAGCCACATATTTTAACCCCGGGACTGCCACAGGGATCTGCAATCTCACCGGTGCTCTTTAATGTGTATACGAGCAAGATTGCATACCTAGAAACACCAGGGGTTGGAAGGATTCTAACATTTGCAGATGATATTCTTGCATATAGGCAGGGGAGAAATAGGGATCAAACAGCCCAGGAGCTACAGGTGACAGTAGACAAAGTGATTGACTGGTGTACTGAAATGAGTGCTGTCATCCACCCGGAAAAGGATGCTGTGTTGTGGTGCTCTCTGGACAACAGGATTGTGAAAGATGATGCCCCAAGCCTCACGATAGATGGCAGAAGCGTCAACAGAGAGAACAAACTGAAGTATCTGGGAATCACATTTGACAGGAGTCTGTCCTTCAAGGACCATGTGGAGACGGTTGTGACAAGATCTCAAAAGGGACTCAATGCACTTAAAACTATGGCTGCAATGGACACAGAGCAGAGAATGCTCTTTACACTATACCAGCACTTGATCCTCTCAGTCATTGATTATGGACTAGGACTGTTCACTGTCTCAAAGAGTCAGCTGGTGAAATTAGAGCGCATACAGAACAAAGCTATGCGGGTCATTCTGGGATGCACCAGAGACATTCCAGTAGTGTGTATGCGTTACAACCTTGGTCTGCCTACTGTTGCTGGTAAGGCACAAGGTGATGCAGGTGAAGGCATACCTCAGAGTAGCTGCAGACACAGATCACCCGTTGCATGACGCTGGATGTAGTTAAGGGTCAGAGACTGATAAGAGGGAAATCATGGATGGCTCAGGCGGAGGATACAACCAGACAGGTGTGCCCCTTGGAGAACATCAGGCGAGGAGAGGAGTGGGTCAGAGTACCAGCCGAGCAGTCAGACTTGTGCAGAGTTATAATCACATTGTGCAGGGAGTGGCCAGCAGGGGCCACGGAAGTGGAAATTCAGCAATTAATTCAGGATAATTCTCGCCCGGGTGATGTGATTATCTACACGGATGGGTCGGTGTTGAGAGGTAGGAGAAGTGCCTGGGAGTTCTTAGCAAAAGCTAATGGTCGGCGTTTGGTGCAGGAGAGCCTGGCGTATGATGACATAACATCTAGCTTAAGAATGGAGGTGGAGGCAGTCAGTGCAGCTTTCCGCTGGATAGAGAACACGACACATACACACATTGTGATTGTAACTGACTCAGAAAGCATGCTGAGGAGGGTGAGAACAGGCAAGCTTCATGCAGAGTGGCTTGCTTCGCTTCGGAGGTCACAAGTAGCAAGCATCACCTGGATCTTTTCTCCGGGGCATGCCGGTGTGCTGGGGAATGAACAGGCGGACAGATTGGCTGGCTCTGCAAAACTTGGTGGAGTATTGATGCATGACAAGACAGACGTGGTTGCGGCCTTGTGGGAGCACGTGTACACCTCTTAGGAGCAAATGGATCACCATAGTCTGGTAAGAATGAGACAGCGAGGTGTGACGAGGGGATCTGGCCGACGATCGACGCTCAGAGGAAAGGCGAGATGGACATATAATCAGATTGCTACTGGAACTATTAATGTTGGAACTCTTTGCTGGCTGCTGAGGATGGGGACGGAGCGCTTATGGGAATGTCCCGAATGCTGTGATGTCGGTTCCTAAATCAATCAATCAATCAATCATTACATAAATATAGGTCCAAAATAGGATACACATCTTGGAAACATAGTCTGTGTGCTGAACATATGTTTTGAAGATATGTATTGTAACATGGCACAAGAGCACATAGCACATTGTTGTGCATTTGTTGCTGGCACCCATGTGACTGAAAATGAAATAAATAAAATTAGCCTGCTCTGAAATAGTCTTGTACAACACGAATTTGCATAAAATACTTCCCACTTAATCATAACAGTGTAAAATAACACAAAGTAATGCAGCCTTACAGAACAGAATTACGAAAACAATTACGAAACAATACAAGGACGTTGCGGTGACTGGCCTTCATCAGCAAACAAATACATACACATAACACAACATATAGTCATGGAGAAGACCCTCCGGTTACTACATTAAGGCATAAGGACGGGATGAAAAGAATCCCCAGTTGTAATACTAACACAAATGTCACCTTTGTCCTCTTTTATACACAGCCTTGGGAGTCGGTGGGTCATGGGAACTGGGGTGGGGGTTAAGTGAAAATCCCAAGTAAATGAGTGGAAGTGCATGAGAAAAGGGGCCGGAAGGTAAGGCGGGAAACTGGAAGCAATGGAGATGTGATGGTGGTCCGAGAGTGAAAACTAAGGAATCCCAGTGAATGTACATACAATGCATGAGTGGGTGCCAGTAAATGGGTTGGCCATAGTGGACAAATATTAAAGAGCAATGATGTGTGCACCTACGTATGATGGTGATACTAATCAAATTCATTTTCTGTGCTCCTTACGTGTGTACGAAGCAAGTCCTAAAGTCTGGACTGAGATGTGTGAGCGCGCATACATACATCTACCATCCATCCATCATGTGCCATGCCGGAAAGTGTGAGCGGTCATGACTCGCCATTTCACTCGATCACCAGAGTCGTGGATCAGCTCAGTGTTCCTGTCTCGACCATGCCATGTGGCCAAGCCATCCAGGTTTTTACTTCTCGGTCTTCCCCTTGGTCTGTTCCCTTCAATCTTGCCAGTTGTCACCAAGTTCTCCAATTCATTTCTTCTCATAACATGTCCAAAAAATTTTGACTGTCTGCGTCTAATTTCTCTAATCAATTTACGATTTTCATTTGTTTCCTGGAATACTTGGTCATTGGATTCTCTGTCTGTTGCCAAGACGCTGCTGTCTGTAACTCTGAACAATAAAACAAGAGTAACCCGGCTCGTTCTTGAATACAACTTTAACAGCGCCTTTGCTTTCAACGAGAAGAATAAATAAGATCGCCGACATTGGTAACAAAACTTCAAACACTGTTTATTGGTTTCTAACAGCTCATCGATTTTGCCTGGCAACAATCAATACTACTATGGTTTATCGTGTCTGTGCTTACAGAGTGGGCAGTAAACTATATCATAGCTTGTATATGACATTATCTCCGACAATAATATCGATATATATATTTACTTAGTTTTAACTTACTGTCAGTGGACGACCTTGTCTTCTCCCCCTAAGTCTAACTGTCGCCGTTTGTGAATTCCATCAAACTTCTTCAGCCGCTGGTTCAATTAATATCAGCATCCTGTCATAGGAGTGTGTACTGATAAGTTTGACTCCAATTTCCAGCCACCTTTTCCAAATAACGGTTGATTCGCCAGACCGAATGTTTCAGAATGATGCTTCTCTCTGTTGACAACTAGTTTCCTAGTTTCTTAGTTTTTCCTAAGCTTTCGGCTGATAGGCTTTCCTCAATCTTTTGTGACGCAAGTGTCGCACCAGCTATGTGGCATTATGCCCCCCCCCCCTCCCTTTTAAATGATGAAATCATTTACTAATCGTGATCAATAAATATGACAACTAGCAGTGCAGACGAAATAAGTTATAAGCTATGCTAAGTACGACAGTATGCCCCCCCCCCCCCCCCTATGTACCCCACACAAAACAAAACAAAATATTATACGACGGGCAAGCTCATCTGTCTACAATCCCACGGTAGACGTCATGTAGACAACCCATGGGGAGGCTGTACTAACTAACTATAACAAATTAGTCCCTCATTTGTCTGAATTTGTTCATTCAGACAAGCGTCCTAACTCTAGTCCTTTACCAGGCAAAACGTCCATTTCCGTCCGGTTGCTTAAACGAGCAGAGCGGATGAAACCGTCCGATACTATTATGCATTGTAAAAACGCGATATCTCGGCTTTACGATACTTCCGACAGCTACTTTCGCTTTCGCCGATAGCTTGACAACGTGGCCGCTATTTGTAAGTGCCTACTATGAATTTGAACGGACTTTTACATACTTTTTTTTGATAGATTTCGGGGTTTTTACGCTTAGTTTTTCAAAACAGATTTCGGCGATTCTTCAAGTGATAGCCGAGATTTCCCTAGGTTCAATTTAAGTGACATTAAAGGGCACGAAGTTGACTATTAATCGGAGCTAGATATCAGTGAAAAGCGTTATTTTGCATTAGCAGTCGTGAGTTGGACTTTCTTTAAAGTGATTATGATTCTGAGAATGTGTTTGTAAATTGCCGTATAGATGACGGAAAATCACAAACAATATGCTGTATTTCATAAATATTTGTGTTCATATATGGATTACCGACAACAATCACATGAGTAACATATTCTGCATGCTTTTCCCTTCATTGTGTTGTTTATTTAATTAAAATTGGTTGACTAACACCTTATTTGTGATGTTTTTACTAACGCAACCCGAAATTTTACCGAACCTGAAAAAATTGTGCCCGTTCAGGTCTAAAAAACGGGCAAGCATCTGCCCTGTAAAGGGCTAGCTAAATAACTGGAGAAAGGGGATGTGTGTGATTCACAGGTACCAAGCCGTCAGTCCTAGTGCTTGCTTTATAACTCTCGCTGTAATATCTATTTCTTGCTATGATCATGTCATTAAATATCTAGGTGAGGTCATTGAGGTCATCTGCCATTGTTATAGCCGTAGTGATATTTTGCCCTAGTTGTAAACCTATATAGTGTATCTGTTGAATCTCAACAATTTACTGGCAATTGATGGCGAAATTATCATGTGTGAAGTCATTTTTGTTTACTAGTTTGTGACTAATTCCCACAATATCAGATTCTGTGTCTCTAAAACAGGTTGTTTGTGAACCGTTAACCCACGCTTGTTGGATTATCAGAGTACTTTTATGAGTGCAAGCAGCATTAGCTTCTTGTGATCTGAAGAAAGACTATCATCACCCTGATCTTCTTTACCTGTTCTGTTATTGTATGTCTCTATTATAGCTGCATGTGTGTCCTCTAAGTCATCAGAATCGCTACTGGAGAAGACATACGCAGTACTTGCTTCTTTCTAAGTATTTCTCATCGCGCATGACTTACTGGTTTGTCCGTACGCCCGACTAGAAAAACATTTAACACTCCTCTTGTAGAAGTCATACTTACTTCTTTTCTTTGCCGTGATGTCTCTTAAATACGCAGCATATCCAGGATGTTGATCACACATTTCCAGAGACCCGTGTGACTATTTACAACTGCATCTCTGTTTGTGTTCTGGTAAGGTCCTCTGTTCCTACTTGCGAATTTCTTAAACTTCTTCGGCCGCTGGTTCAATTAATATCAGCATCCTGTCATAGGATCTGCCCAACAGATGGGGCTGGTTATCAACCAAGATAAGACAGAATATATGGTAATTTCAAGAGACGGAATGGCTAAAAACTCTGGCCACATACAAATAGATAATATGACCATTAAAAGAACGGAAACATACAAATACCTGGGTACAATCTTCAACTGCTCCAACATCATAAGGGAAGAAATACAATCTAGAATCAACTCTGGAAATAAGATATACTATGCACTACAACATCTACTAAAATCAAAGGCGCTATCTCGTAACACCAAAATCACAATATACAAAACACTGATCAGACCAGTTGTGCTGTATGGCTCTGAAACCTGGAGTACAACGAAAGGAGACGAAGCCTTGTTACAAACCTTTGAGAACAAAATTTTAAGACGCATCTTTGAACCCATTAGGGATACACAAAGTGGAGAGTGGAAAAGAAGAAGTAACAAAGACATTTATGATTTGTTTAAGTCCCCGCTAATCACTGGTATCATGAAGGCTAATAGACTACAATGGCTGGGGCATATAGAAAGAATGGAAGATAATAGGGAAACAAAACTCGCTTACACTCAGGAAATAAATGACCGTAGACCCCGAGGTAGACCAAGAAGGCGGTGGAGAGATAATATACATACAGACCTACAAGCACTTGGAATCAACGACTGGCAAGAGAAGGTCCACCAGAGAGACGAATGGAGACAGATTGTATTTGCAGCAAAGAACCTCAATGGCTCGGAACGCTGAAGAAGAAGAAGAATCCTGTCATAGGAGTATGTACTGATAAGTTTGACTCCTTTTTCCAGCCACCTTTTCCAAATAACGGTTGATTCGCCAGACCGAATGTTTAAGCACAACCTGCCATTGCGAACTCCAACAAAAGACTGTTTTGTTGTCTAGTGACGTCAGAATGATGCTTCTCTCTGTTGACAACTAGTTTCCTAGTTTCTTAGTTTTTCCTAAGCTTTTGGCTTATAGGTTTTCCTCAATCTTTTGTGATGCAAATATCGCACCAGCTATGTGGCATCTATCCCTGGTATTCTGTGCATTCTCCTCAGAAGCCACATTTCTACAGCCATCAGATGTTTTTCAGCCTGACTGCTCATTGTCCAAGTCTCACATCCATACAAAAGTACAGGCTCTATGTAGCACCTCAACACACATTTTCTTGTTTCAGTTGACATTTTTTTATTGGTCAGTATGTTTTTCATCTTGCTAAAGGCTACTCCTATCAGATGTTACGACTGTTCCGAGATAATTGTACCGATTCACTTGTTGAAGAATATTCCCATTTACTTGTATATTACATTGTGGTATTTCTTTCTTCCTTGTGACGACCGTAATCTGTGTCTTTTTACAATTAAATTCTAACCCTGTGTGCAACAGCCGCATCTACTAATTGTTGCAGATCCTGCTCATTGTCTGCAATCAATACTGTATCATCTGCATATCTAATGTTATTGATGTTTCGTCCTCCAGTAATGATTCCATTTATATCTTCTACATTTCTGAAAATATTTTCACTGTATAGGGAAAAAAGATCTGGAGACTTTACACATCCCTGTCTCACACCTCTCTTAATAGGCTGATATTGTCCCACTTCATTATCAATCTTTATGGCAGCTTGTTGTTTCCAATATATTTTTTATAAATTTCTTTTTCATCAATTTGTAGATCTGCAAGCATATCTACCTTGTTGACATGTCTTACTCTGTCGAAAGCCTTTTTATAGACATCTAGCTGACCCGGCCCGGCTTCGCCCAGCCCCTGGCGGGGATCTATCTATCTATCTATCTATCTGTCTGTTTATCTGTCTGTTTATCTGTCTGTCTGTCTGACCCGGCCCGGCTTCGCCCAGCTCCTGGTGGGGAGCATCTCATTTAATTCATATAAGTAGTCATATAAGCTCCCGTTCCCGACTACACGTCTGTCTGTCTGTCTGTCTGTCTGTCTGTCTGTCTGTCTGACCCAGCTTCACCCAGTCCCTGGTGGGGAGTATCTCATTTAATGCATATAAGTAGTCATATAAGCTCCCGTTCCCGACTAAATTCTGTCTGTCTGTCTATCTGTCTGACCCGGTGCGGCTTCGCCCAGCTCCTGGTGGGGAGCATCTCATTTAATTCATATAAGTAGTCATATAAGCTCCCGTTCCCGACTAAATTCTGTCTGTCTGTCTATCTATCTGACCCGATCCGGCTTCACCCAGTCCCTGGTGGGGAGCATCTAATTTAATTCATATAAGTAGTCATATAAGCTCCCGTTCCCGACTGTCTGTCTGTCTGTCTATCTATCTGACCCGGCGCGGCTTCGCCCAGCTCCTGGCTGGGAGCGTCTCATTAAATTCATATAACAAAACAAAATGATCTTCAGAATGTCCTTCCACACACCATCCATTATTTTTAATGAAAACTGTTTTTAATCACCTACATGACTGTAGACAACTTCTTTAAACATAAAAAGATGAGTTAGAAAATTTTCACTATTTAAATAGATGCATTATTTTTATGAAAACTATGAAAATGCCTTAAAGATTATATCATTATTTATTATAACTCATATGCCTGTAAATAACTGTAGACAAAGAGTTTATAAATCTTTGAAAACAATGCAACAATCTATATATAAAATATATAGCTATGCTATTAAAAGTTATGCCCCTTGAAATAACTTTTCTTAAGTTAAGTCCTCTCGCTATATATAAATGAATAAGATATTAAAAATATTAAATTTTAGTAAGTAAATAGCTGATTGTACACTAACAAACTATGACAGTTGGCTGCACGGGAATGAAAAGAAAATATGTAGAAATTTCATCTCAATCGGATGGACCGTTATCGAACGCATAAAAAACGGACATACATACATCGCCTTTTATATATATAGATAAAGCAAAAATGTATATCTTTGTTTACTTCTTTAGAACGTTCAATAGCTGATTGCAGCATATACACAGCATTTACTGTACCCTTTCCTTCTACAAACCCACATTGTTATTCCCCTATTTCAGGTTGTATTTTCTTCCTCACTCTTTGCATGACAATTCGTAGCAAAATCTTCGTGATGTGACTCAATATACTAATTGTTCTATGTTGATCACATTCCAAGGCTCCTGATTTCTTTAGGATTGCAATAAATACAGTATCATATAATGTGTTCAGCAGTCTGGTGACTTGCTCTATTCCATATTCTTCTAAAGCTTTAATCATTTCTGTTGTGATGTTATCTGAACCAGGGGTCTTGCCAGCTTTCATATGTTTAAGAACATTCCGAACCTCCATCTTCAAAATTGGTGGTCCGTCATTATTAAATCGAATATCATACTGTTCATATCTGTTATCATCATAAAGGTGTTTCACATAATATGACCATACATGTAGAATCTGATTTTTTTCTATTATGATTTTGCCATCTTTAGTTACACACATCAACAAACATTCATACAATAGTATACATACACATGTGTATCGTATATGTGAGAAAGGAGAGAGAGAAAGAGAGAGAGAGGGGGAGGGAGTGGGGTTGGTATAATACTTGCAATGTGCCATATGGGGTATGCGGAATAGGAAAGTTTCCAGATACAAGGCTTCACTCATACTGTTCCCTATGAAATAGGGTCAGTAAGGTTGATTAATATACAATGTTTTATAGGATCAAATCGCCCAATGCATTGTGTTATTGGGGTTGTATAAGATCAGACCACTAGTAATACACATGATATGAGCAGGCATAGCAAAGTAAGATTATTATATTGTATGGTACTGGTGAATTCTGCCCAGTGCTCTGAATGTCAAAGTGAAGAAATTCAACCACGCGCGGGTAAACGGCGGGAGTAACTATGACTCTCTTAAGGTAGCCAAATGCCTCGTCATCTAATTAGTGACACGCATGAATGGATTAACGAGATTCCCACTGTCCCTATCTACTATCTAGCGAAACCACAGCCAAGGGAACGGGCTTGGTAGAATCAGCGGGGAAAGAAGACCCTGTTGAGCTTGACTCTAGTCCGACTTTGTGAAGACACATGAAGGGTGTAGCATAGGTGGGAGCGCAAGCGCAATTGAAATACCACTACTTTTATCGTTTCTTTACTTATTCAGTCTCTCGGTAGAGATTTGTTCACAGCAGACGAGCATAATCTCCGGCGGGCCTATTCTCGTCGATCGCGAGATCCGCACAGTGGAAGGAAGGGGGATTTGCTTGCAAATAGACAGGCAATATCTCCTGTGGTAGCTCTGGCAGGCCTATTCCCGCTGGTCGCGGGGTCCGCTTAAAGTCAGGTGGAGAGTCTGACGATAGTGCACGCTTTACACAGGTCCGGACACTTGTGATCGACAGATGTGCGCGCCCTCATGGTCCGGGCTCGTACGAGGCCCTCACCTGTGGGACTTGGCTGAACGCCTCTAAGCCGGATCCCTTGGGTGTCAGGGTCTGGCCATAACTCGCCACCGGCTCGTGGTGGTGAGGTCTCGGTGGATTGACGCTGAGCCGCCAGCTTCTGCAGCCTACCTTGTGCCAGACGTATTGGTTACCCATTCCTCTGGAATACACAAGACTAGGCCGAGAGAGGGGTCATGTCGTTTGGGCGCCACATGATTCTCTGAAGCTCTGCCCAGGCATTGTGATGGAATATTGGCCACATTCCAACTCACACACTTTGGTCTGTCAAGACTGCAAGGTGCCACTCACTGGTGCGTAACACCCAGGTTTTCTCTTGCTGTGTGTGAGTGCATATTAGTTAGTTAGTCTTTCCTCTTTAGCCCAAGGTGGCGCATAGGGCAGAAGTCATGGCTCCCCATGTTTGGCGGTTCGCTGCTACCTGTTGTGGATCTTGGATGTTTATTTGGCCATTGAATGAGCCGTCTCTGATGATGGTTCTACGCAGGGTCTCTCTTGGTCTTCCCCATTTTCTTTTCCCTACTGGTGACCATATGAGGGCTTGGTAGGGGAGTCTTGTCTTGTCCATTCTGAGTACATGGCCAATGTAATTCCAACGGCGTTTTCTGATAAAGTTGGACACTTCTTCTTCTTTCGTTCGCCTGAAACGTGTCTACAACTGCAATGTCGTCTCTTGTATGAATCTAACAGTCTTTTTTAGTTCATTCAGCGGTCCATAGAGTTTATCTTCCACTGTTGTCTCTCTAGGCCAGAAGGTTCGCCTGGATATGTTGTAGTTTGGGCAATCCTGGAGTACGTGCTCTGCTGTCTGCGACGCCAAACCACATGTGCACATGGCTGAGTCACCAATCTTAAATTTTGTATACAAGTGGTTGCGTAATCTATTGTGTCCTGTTCTGAGGCGCAGAAGAATGACCTGTTCTGGTCTGTCCATAACGTGGTAGTCGTCTTGAGTAAGGTTTGGTGGCTTTCTGATTGATTTGATCATTCTTTTCTTTTGGTGGTATGTAATAGGCACATCAGGTTGTTCTTCTGTTGCTCCTTCCTTAGCCAATCGATCAGCTCTGTCGTTTCCGGGGACTCCACAGTGGGATGGTATCCACTGTATGGTGATCTTACGCTGACTGCTAAGTTCAGAAAGTAGTGTCATCAGAGCTGGCAATTTCCCAGACAGGAGCGCCTCTATTACGGATTTTGCATCTGTCAATATCACTGCAGGTTGTGTACCATGGCTGGTATTTTGTATAATTTTTCTGTGGCTATCTTGATTGCCTCAATTTCAGCATCATAGTTATGGCAGTACTTTCCTGTTGGAATTCTGGCCGTGTCTCTAGTATTATTTGGGTATTCTATGTACACTCCCGCTCCTCCATTTCGAACAGCATTTTGTGCTGACCCATCTGTGTAGACTCGGATCCAGAGGTCATGTGGGTATTCATCATCAAGGAAGCTGAGAGTGGCTGTTCTGCGCTGTACACTGTTCTGTTCTTCCTTGTCAAATATTCCTCTCACTTTTGTCTGGATTTGTAGCGATATTCTATGTTCATCTTTCCACGGGGTTCGCTCTGGAATAGTTGTCAGGGGGATACCAACTGTGGGAAGATCGATGGATTCTCTGCAGAGTTGTTTTGCCTGGTGGATGAAACTACTTCTTTTCAACCGCCCCATAGCTAAGTTTTCAAATCGGTTCTTCATAGGGTGGCCTGGCAAGCTGAGAAACTTTTCTGCTTGTATTAATGTTTTTGTATCTCTGCGTTCTCTTAAAGCTTGTGTCCTCCCCATTTTCTCCATTGCTACTATAGGGGTTGATCTCATCCCTCCTGTGATGACTCTAAGAGCTTGAGTTGGACACAATATCTTGCTTAGTCTCTTGTCTTATTTGCGTATTGATTCTGAAATCTGTCCAGTGGAGGTTTAGAATTCTTCTCAGACATTTGTTCTCAAAATTGTCTAATTTCTTATCTAAAGCTACCGTTGATTTCCAACTCTCACATCCATACGTTAGCACTGGAATCACACAAGAGTTGAAGATTTTTAGTTTCATGTGTTTGCTGAGTATTTTTGACTTCCAGATGTTTGACAGTTTATTAAGAGGCACCAGATGCCAGTGCGATTCTAGATGATATTTCTGGTGTTGAGTCCCCTGTAGATGTCATTTTGCTTCCTAGGTATGTGAAGCTGTTGACTTTTTCAAGAACGTGGTTGTTTTGGTGTCGTCTGAACTGTTGGTAAGATCAATAGTTTTTGTTTTTGCGGTGTTAATTTGGAGACCAATCTGTCCTGAAACATTTTGGAGATGGTTTATTTTCTCTTGGGCATGTCCCATAATGGAAATCATGGAGCGACGTATACCAGAGACAGCCGGGATAATGGATATTCTATGGGTGTCAACCACAGCTTCTCTCGTTGCTGTTGATCTCTCATTAAGTGTAGTGAGCAAGAAATAAGTAATGATATTATTATTATTATTATTATTATTATTATACCCCCCCCCCCCACAACCACACACACACATACACACACACACCAACCCCCCTCTCCCCCGATGTCATTGCACCAGGTTTCTATCCCATATGGCTCAGCCTCTTTCCGCAGAGTGGAAGGCGTCGCACAAGGCACGAACACCGTAGCTCCAGTGATGACACTCAGGAGTCTCCGAAAAAATTCCTGTGGCAAAACACATCCCTGTCGTACTCCCAGCTTTGTTTGTTCATAATTTCCTTCTTTATTTCCCATTTTGCCGGTCTCTCTGGCTGTGGGGTTACAACACTTTCTCTCTGTAATCCCGTTTATCACGCAGAGTCTCGTAGCGGAGCGAGAGCTGAGGCGGTTCGACCCCCGCTCGTGACTTGCGGGATACTGAGCCGGCCGCTCAGAAAGCAATGGCAAACTACTGAGCGTAATCTTGCCAAGAGATCAACATACAGCTGAAAGATGCTGGTGTTGACAGCTAAGTCCTGTAAAGGATATGCTAAAACAAAAAAATTTCCCATTTTAATTGCTGCTACTTGGTTCCAGTAAAATAGTTTTTATTATTCTGAGATCTTTCACATGAATGTTAATATTTTCCAACATTTTAATCATTTCATCATGGTTTACTTTATCAGGTGCCTTAGTATAATCTATGAAGCACAAATATATGTCTTTCTGTGTCTCTATTGATCTTTCTAATAGTGCCCATAATGTATATATTGCATTGTTTGTGCCCTTTCCTTCCACAAATCTATACTGTTCTTCACCAATTTCCATTTTTATTTTTGTTTCTTGTTCTTCTCATTATAATTCTGAGTAGAAGCTTAGTGACATGGTTTATGAGGGTAATTGTACGAAAATCTTCACATTCAGTTGCTCCTGGTCTTTTTGATATAGCTATAAATAAAAATTTCAGCATATCGCTTGGTAGATATCCACTGCTGTAAATATCATTCAACATTTAACAGCGACTTCTTCTTTTAGAATAGGTGGGCCTTGTAAGTTACTTTCTTCTGTTAATTCTGCCCTTTCTTCATCATATAATTCTCTTATATACTCATTCCACCTCTTCATTATATATATAGTCTCTTCCTCCAATAATATCTTTTCTGGTTTTTTTTTCTTCCTGTGAGCTCACTGACATGTCTGTGCATATTTTTTGTATCTTTAATGGAATTTAATTCAATTTTCTTGCACTGCTCGTTTAACCAACTTTCTTTTGCCTTTACACAATTATTTTTTATTTCTTCATTTATCTCGTTATATTCTTGTTTATCATTTTTACTGTTTTCTTTTGGCCATCAGCTTTATGATTTATTCAGTCATCCATTTTTTCTTAGCTTTTTGGCTTCTCTCCGGTAATATTTCTTTGCTCATTTTATGAGTGGAGCCCCTTAACATTTCCCATTGTTCGTTTATATTCTGTATTTTAGCTATTGCATTGTACCTATTTTTCACAATCAGTGTGTATTGTTCTTGAATTTCTTTATCTATCTTTAAAACCTCTTTATTAAATCTCATGTTCTTAACCACTTTTTTCTCTCTCTTGAGTCTTACTTTTATTAATCCACATAGTGGTACATGATCACTATTACAGTCAGCACCCAGCATTGTCTTTACATTAATTAACCCAGGTTGTATGCAAAACAAATTGTGGAAATGAATGTAAACATTAAATATATGAATCCTGCTGATGTTCAAGCGTTTAGTGAAACTTGTATGCTACATTCCCTTTAGATTGTGTGCCTGATCCAAGTTCCTTAGAGGAGGATTCTAACATGTTGCAGTTGGTAACAAAAGTTAAAAAAACACTGAGTGAAGCTCTCCCTCCATCACAAAAACAGCTTCCGCCAAACTATGACTTTGTTCAGAGTAAAGTGACATTGCAGGTTTTGGGTCTGGCTCTTGGAGATAAAATTCTCGTTGGAGGTGTAAAGGTATGCACTATATTTTTTAAAGTTGGTTTTTCCAAAGCTAAGTAGTCTGTTATAACTTGTTTTATTGGCCATAAAAGCAGTGTTATATTATAAGAGAAGGTGATTAATAGGTAAACAGTGTGCTAGTCAACAAGTAAAGTAAAGGACCCTGTTTCACATCATAAGGCATACTGGGTATGCAGTGCTATAGTCTGTCCAGAAATGAATGCCTGCCGTCTTATATTTAACCCCACCCAAGGAATATGCCTTTGATAGGTCCAGAGGCAACTTAAATCATGGAAAGCGGCAACATTTCTTTGATGTTTTGGCGAAAACTAGTGAATTCATGCTAACAAACTTGTTTTACAGTACCGCACCTCGGTTTTTTTCAGTCACCATCACACAAGATAATCTAAATTATTATGGGAGTGGGTGCAATGTGTATGTAATATAAGTAAAGACAGAATTTACAGAGGCATGGAGTAAATAATGTGGAACTGAAATAGAATTGAACAGGAAAGTAGAAGGAATATATTTCTTACCTTATATTTCATTTCCTTCTTGTTTCTTCAGCTTCTTGTTAAAAATGTGTACACAAGGAGTCATGTTACTAGGATGCTTTTAGCTTTTTATATGGCATTCGTGATGGCTTCCAAACAGCTGTGTGTTAATGTGCGTATGGAGTGACCATAGATGATACAGCAATTTAGTCATCATGTGTCAATTGTTAAGGATCTGCTCGGCTGTCTGTGTAGTTTGTTCACACTGCACATTGGTGACAGAACCATTTTGACTCTTTGTGAAAGATTGTCTACTCTGCTGTTGACTGTTCAGAGACGGAACATAATTATTACCTGTTTTGCATGACGAATATAGCTGTGAATGTCTTTGTAGTGGGCTTCCTTCTTAACGACCGAGATGTTTATAGATTGATTTGTATGTTCGTGTGTGCACCCTCATTTGACAATGTGTTTGTTCTCACGTTTCTTGGAATGCCACACTATGTCAGTTTCCACCGCAATATTACTCTTCTGTTGGCATTCAATGCATTTAGTGGTAATTTTTTTTTTTTTTTCAATACCAGTTGTTTGTCACCATTGAGGGCTTGCGGAACTGAAAATTAATCACTGTGGAATACAAATTGTTGCCATAGACATTCTGCTGAGGCTGTTATATTTAGGGCCTGCAATTCGTGTGAATAGTTGGAGCAAAATATCCCTGTAAGTGTGCATGTGGATTAATGTCTGCGATCTGCCCAGACCTTAAACTGCATTGGACGATTCCAGTAGGTTGATGAATGATCTCGGTTGCATAAAATTCAATTCATCCTTTCTCCAATAGTCCTCTTCCTCTTTCAACACATGGACCTCACATTTTTTACAGTAACTTTTATCAATATTTAATAGCATGGACTGGGTTAGTATCTTGACGTCATAAAATTTGAATGTAGTATTGTCAGCCTCCACCTATCCTTTAATTTTAGCCCACACAGGTTCTATAGGGTTTAAATGAGAATGGCACGGTGGAAGTCTCAAGCAACTATGGCCATGCTCTTCTATCAACTTGTCGATTTGATATGTCTTGCTTTTTTTGCGCCTGTTTTACAAGGGACAATAACTGTAGCTTGACATATGTATCTGGAAATGGTATATTTTCCCTTCGGAGCCATATCTCTATTGCTTCCTTTGTGCTCAATGCCGTAGGTATTTTGTCTTCTTGGGCAACAACATTGTGATATGATGCATTGTCCATGATTAGACAAGACGGTCTATCAAGGAATGGAAGTACTGTTTTCTCGAGCCAATCTCTAAATACATTACCATTCATCTCATTATGATAATCCCTATTGTCTGTATGCTTTGATACGAACACGAGTCCAGCGTTCCGTAGTAAGCCATTATGAGTACTACCAGCATGGGCTATGACCAAACGCTGTCCTTTACTATTGGGCACATATCGCTTTATCTTTCCATTCACAGATTGCCATTCCTTTTCACTTGTGTGGTGCGTAATGATCCACGTTTCATCCAAATACACTATGTCATAATTTTCTTTGCGCATTTCCCTTATTTCACGTAAGTATCTGCTTCTCATGGCTCCTAAATGCGGTTGCTTGCAAAGGATATTTCTACCTCCTTTGTACTTTCTAAAAGTGAAGCCTAATGTCCTTATAATTTTCCACAAAGTTGTTTTGGATAGCTCTATGTCATTGTTAGTTAGTTAGTTAGTCGACAGATCATCCTCGTTGCACATCGAACCATTCAGTCCATAAGTGCTCGGATCCCCTCCTCAGCAAATCCCGCAGCGTGTAGCGGCTAACGACGCCAGTTCTGTGTTGGTTTATCAATCTTCTTTGGCTTCCTGCGTAGTGTTCTTGTTTGGCCACCCCTCTTTTAATTTGCTGCTCTAGCAGTCTGGCCATTGTTGTAGATTCACAGTCATCACTTGGTTCTCGCAAAAGTCTCACATCACGTAGAGCATTCAGAATGTCAGCCTGGTCCATGGCACGTCCGCCCTCCACAGTAGCCTCACCTGCGAGCTTGTCAGCCCGCTCATTTCCTTGTACTCCCGCATGCTCTGGCACGAAGATGAAACTAATCTTTGCCAGCCGAGACCGCTTCAGAGGCAGCAACCATTCTCTTCGGATCGACCCCTCCTCTATCCTCTTGATCATGTTCATTGAGTCGCTAAGGAAACAAGCCCTGGTGAATGTCTGTGTCTCGAGCCATGTTATTGCTTTACTTACTGCCATGACTTCCATGGTCAGGCTACTTGTGGTTTCAGTGAAAGCACCAGAGTCCTCCTTCACAATTCTCCCTCCGGCCCGAGCTGTAAAGGCCCATGAGCTTCTCACATGTCGGATGACCGCGTCACCGTCTAGCGAATTCTCGAAAATCAACGCTTGTACTTCAGCCTCAACAGCAGCCGGATTTTCTTGTCTGCATTTTCTATCTAGTTGGATGCAAACTGAAAAGGATGTGCAGAAGTCTGTTGGCACTTGCACCCACTCCTCGCCAGGTTCTAAGTCCTCAAGTGAACACACCTGTTGAAGAATGTCTTCAGCTTGACCCATCCACGACCGTCCTCTTTTTAACCTGCTGCCCTAATCTGCTCACTTTCCTAATTTCACTATGCAGTGGATGTTGTGTGTTTGCGTTAATTCTGAGGTTGTCTCTTCAATGGTTGGAAAATCAAGAAGGTAGCGCATCGCCCTGCATGCTGTATCTCTTGTACATCCAAGAATAATGCGCATAGCTTCATTCTGTATCCTTTCCATCCTTTCTATCTGCTTATGGCTGAGAGTCAAGATTGCCATTGCATACTCCAAAACAGACATGACCAGCCCCTCGTACAGAAGACATAGATGGCGCTGCTCACAGTTTGCTGCCGCCATCACCCGCATCGCTGCCAAACCGCTTGGCCTTTGTTATCACCTGGTCTATGTGCACATTATAAGCAAGGCTTCGATCAAACCGTATCCCCAGGTAATTCATTGCCTGCGTTCTTTCCACCGTCTCTGAACACAGCATTACAGTTGGTGTTGGATTGTTGACAATATGATTATTCAACGAGAACCAAGTCACTGTTGCCTTTGTTGGGTTGACCATTGCCCCAGCTTCATCACACCAAGTACTTATGCGATTGAGTTCGGTTTGTAGTTCCCCAGCAACCTCCTCTCTATCCTTACCCTGACGATACACTAAAACATCATCGGCATATGACAATGTCCTGCCAGGTCCAGTGATCTGCTCACTGGTGATTCTCACCGTGTAGGCGTTGAACAGTACCGGAGATAATGGTGATCCCTGTGGTAGGCCAGGATATATTGTTGTTGGTTCCGAAGTCCAACTGCCACATCTAAAAACTACTTTCCGTTGGAAGAGGGCTGCAGCGATCCAACTAAGGAGGAATGGACTTACGTTTAGTTCAAGAAGCTGAAACATAAAAAAATCCAGTGGTACTCTGTTGTATGCGTCCTCAAGATCAATCGCTGCAGCAACGGTTTCAGTGCCTGAGTGGAAACCTTCATAGACATCATGGCCAAAGACTGCTGCATTGGTCCAGGTTTCTCTTTTTGGACGGTACCCACCTAGGGTAGGTGGGAAAACACCATGCCTCTCTAGTTGGCTTGATATTTTTCTGGCAATTACCTTCTCCAGCAGCTTGCCTATTGTATTCTGCATGGTTATAATTCAATATCCCTGAATTTTTTTGTGGTCTTTGTCAGGCTTCGGCAAGGGAATCAGATAGCTGTGTAACCATTCCTCCTTGATGCTAGCACTTCCTATACTGTTGTTGTACATGTCTGCTAGTTTCTCTAGCTCATTGTCGGTACACCTATTTATGTCGTCGTATCTTATGCCATCAGGACCTGGAGCACTGTTTTTTGATCGTCGAAGCACAGCCTTGATTTCTTTCACTGTCACTGTGTCTTCATCTGAAGTGTTCTGGGCCTTGCATCTGTCTGAGGTGACCTCCTTGGCCAGATTTCGACCTCCCATGTCTGTCTGGTTGCTCTGCTCAAGGTAGCGTTCAAAGAGGGCTTTGCCCTTGTCCTCGTCAGTCCTCTGCCAGATGAGGTCAGCACCTTGGAAGTCAGAAATGCTCTTATTCTTGACTACACCACTCATGCTTTTATGTAGTCGCCAGAACAATTTCAGTGACTTGTCTGTGCTTACTCTTTGACACACCTCTGCCCATTTTTCGCTTTTAACCACCGTGACCAGTTTTTTTAAATAGCTTACTTTTGTGTGCATCTCTCTTTCTAAGTGCAAGCAGGGACTAGGATGACCAGCTCTGTTCTTCTTGGCATTTTGCCATCTCCTTACAGCACTACGCTTATCCACCCAAGTCATTGTTCTCTCAACCAAACCCTAAGCTTTCTTACAGTCACTGTTTCTTTGGCATCCAACATTTTTATAATAGCTCGCCTTATGACATCCTTGTCAAAGCTGTCTACAATTGCCTTTCTACCTACCGTTTGCTTATCGCGTGTTTGTTTCATTCCAGATTCTAGCACCCATTGACGAAATGACCGTTTACTCAAACCCAATGGAAGCACTGCTTTTTTAGAGATTTGTAATAGTATGAAACAGTTTCCTGCGATCAGCTTCTTGAAAAATATGTGTGCAACTTCATAGCGATGCTTTGAAGTGTACAGAATTTCACATTCAATCCCATTGAACAATATTAACACATTCAAATGATAGCGAAAGATAGTAAAATTTATTTATAAAATCACGTTTCATGAAAGCATCCACATATTGACGACACCTCTGAACACTCCCATTTAAACTGCGCTGGGGTTTGCCATAAGGAAATTTCTGCACACCGCCAAAAATATTCAATATTGAATGCTAATTTTCTGGGTCAAGATGTAATCCATGTAGTAATGTGCACTTTATCTCTGACCCATAAATTATATACCACATATAAATAAACATTGAAATCTGCTGTACAATCTCCAGAACAAAAAATTTTTTTGTTGGGTGGACATAATAATAAGGTTATTTGCTAAATCTCATCATTTTCCCTCAGTTGGTTACTGAGATATGGATTTTTATATGGAGGCAACCAAATGTAAATGCACTATAGCTCCATATTTTCATAGACCAATCAGTACTCAATTGATGATATGGTCAATATCATGCCGGTCGCTTTTAATTTCCTTCTTAAAATACAGAATATAAACGAAGAATAGGAAATGTTAAGGGACTCCATTCATAAAATGAGCAAAGAAATATTACCGGAGAGAAGCCAAACAGGTATGACTTTGGTACATGATGTGTATTTTTTTTTTTTGGTGTATATCCTATTTACAGGACATTGCTGTCAACATTAGCATTTTACTGTTGTTGATGTCTTGGCAAGTTTATGTTCAGTAGTTTGCCATTGCTTCCTGAATGACCAGCTCCCATAACAACACATTAAAACCCAGCGTGACGAGGTCTGCTGCCAAATCGGTCGCAGCTGTGTTTCGAAAGCAGGTAAGTGGGCTCACAAATCGCACCCGCAAGCCCTTAGCCACGGAGACCGGCTGATGTGTATTAATTATAATAAATTTCTAATCTTTTAAAAACCCTTTGTCCATGCTTTCTGCTTCAAGACAGTTGTAAACACTTGTAGGTCTCAGAATAAGTTGTAATATATGTATGCATAATGTTGCGGTTATTGTACTGATAACACTGCAGTAGCGCAGTGGTTGCACGCTTGCCTGCTGGGTTCAGGTCATGTCTTTAATTTCCCAATGAGGCAGTGATTTATTTAACAATGGGCCACCAGGCTAACCCATCCTAAAATGGATCCCAGGAAATGTTCTGGGAATTAAAGCCGATCAGCATGATATTGACCATATCATCAATTGAGTGCTGATTGGTCTATGAAAATATGAAACTAGCACCATATACCCAGTATGCCTCGTGATGTGAAACAGGGTCCTATACTTTACTTGTTGACTAGCACACTGCTCTTGGGTTCAATCGTCGGCAGTGGCAGAATTGATTTGTTTCTTACCTGTGTAGTTTTGAAGAAGAAAATTAGAGACAGAGCACAGAAAAGGAACTGCAGGATATATCCAAGGATTGGATGGCTAAGCAAAGCGTAAGTTGGTTGAGAGGCTATGCTTGATTGGAAAATAACAAACTGAAGAAACAAAAAAAGAAGAAGATAGTTCTGGGGTCGATCCACCCTCATAAAGAAAATGTTTGTGAATAAATGAGCTGGTAACCATTCCCTCTTATGCTGTGACCCAGTATAAGTAAATACCTAGCAGTTCACATACCGTAGCAGCATTGACCTTGAGATTGTCTGTTATATACATACATATTTGACAGTTGAAGAGGAACAAGGGACAGATGTTTCATGAATAAGCAGTACCTTTGGTATGTAAAAGGGTTCTTTACTTTTTTTTCTTTAATGGAATTATGACTTTTTAAATACAAACAGATCAGCGTAGATAACGTTTATATCCTTAGAGCTTTCTATGCCTTTTGTAAACTTTGCTGTTAAATGTTCCATCCATCCATCATGTGCCATGCCGGAAAGCGTGGGCGGTCATAACTCACCATTTCACTCAATCACCAGAGTCATGGATCAGCTCAGTGTTCCTGTCTCAACCATGCCATGTGGCCAAGCCATCCAGGTATTTACTCCTCAGTCTTCCCCTTGGTCTGTTCCCTTCGATCTTGCCAGTTGCCACCAAGTTCAATTCATTTCTTCTCATAACATGTCCAAAAAATGTTGACTGTCTACATCTAATTTCTCTAATCAATTTACGATTTTCATTTGTTTCCTGTAATACTTGGTCATTGGTTTTTCTGTCTGTCCATTAAATTCTTTGCATTCTCCTCAGAAACCACATTTCTACAGCCATCAGATGTTTTTTCAGCTTGACTGCTCATTGTCCAAGTTTCACATCCATACAAAAGTACAGGCTCTATGTAGTACCTCAACACTCTTTTTCTTGTTTCAATTTACATCTTTTTATTGGTCAGTATGTTTTTCATCTTGCTAAAGGCTACTTTCACCATGGCGATTCTTGTTCCAATCTCTTGAAGGCATTTCCCATCAGACTGTTCCGAGATAATTGTACTGAGTCACTTGTTGAAGAATATTCCCATTTACTGGTATATTACATTGTGGTATTTCTTTCTTCCTTGTGACGACCATAATCTGTGTCTTTTTACAATTAAATTCTAACCCTGTGTGCAACAGCCGCATCTACTAATTGTTGCAGATCCTGCTCATTGTCTGCATGCAATCAGTACTATATCATCTGCATATCTAATGTTATTGATGTTTCATCCTCCAATGATGATTCCATTTATATCTTCTACATTTCTGAAAATATTTTCACTATATAGGGAAAAAAGATCTTGAGACAATACACATCCCTGTCTCACACCTCTCTTAATAGGCTGATATTGTCCCACTTCATTATCAATCCTTATGGCAGCTTGTTGTTTTCAATATATGTTTTTATAAGTCTAATGTCTTTCCCATCAATTTGTAGATCTTCAAGCATATCTACCATGTGGACATATCTTACTCTATCAAAAGACTTTGTGTAGTCAGTAAAGCAAAGATGTACATCTTTGTTTACTTCTATAGAACGTTCAATAACTGATCGCAGCATATATACAGCATTTACTGTACCCTTTCCTTCTACAAACCCACATTGTTCTTCCCCTATTTCAGGTTGTATTTTCTTCCTCACTCTTTGCATTATAATTCGTAGCAAAATCTTTGTGATGTGACTCATACTAATTGTTCTATGCTGATCACATTCCAAGGCTCCTGATTTCTTTGGGATTGCAATAAATACAGAATTACATAATTCAGAAGGTATATCTCTGGTATTCCCATTTACTGGTATATTACATATATGTTCAGCAGTTTGGTGACTTTATCTATTCCATATTCTTCTAAAGCATTAATAATTTCAGTTGTGATGTTATCTGAACCAGGGGTCTTGCCAGCTTTCATATGCTTAAGAACATTCCGAACCTCCATCTTCAAAATTGGCGGTCCTTCATTATTAAATCGAATATCATACTGTTCATATCTGTTATTATCATAAAGGTTTTTCACATAATCTGACCATACATGTAGAATCTGATCTTTTTCTATTATGATTTTGCCTTCTTTAGTTGTTAGACAGCCTGCTGATATACTTGTTCTTTTATTAATAAGTTCCTGAATTCTTTTGTGCACTAATTTGGTATTTTGACTGTTGTGTTATTTTTCAATTTCTATGCAGTTTTTCTCAAGCCATGTTTCTTTTGCCTCCTTACATAATATTCTGACTTGTCTGTGAATTTCTTCACATTTGGCAGGATTATATTTGTCGAGTCTTCTTGTTTCCATTAGTTGTAAAATTTCTTCAGTCATCCATTTCTTACGACCCACCTTCTTTAATTTTGGAATAGTTGTTTCTACAACTGAACTTATTGAATTCTTCAACATTTCTCATTGATCATCCACATTTTGAAATTGGATCTCTACATCAGACAATATATCAAATCTGTTCTGTACTTCTGTGTTGAATTTGTTTTGTATTTCCTTATCATTTCTCAATGTGCACAGATCATGTTTCCTGTTATATACTTGACTTTCTTTAACTTTTATCCTCAAAGTAATCTGTGGTCACTATACCAATCAGCACTGGGAACTGTTTTTTGCAATTGTTAATGCATTTCGAAACTTTCTGCTAATCAGAATCTAATCAATCTGGTTTCTAACCTTGCTATCAGGACTCCTCCATGTCCATAATCATCTAGGGTGTTGTTTAAACCAGGTGTTTCCTACAATCATTTCCTGTTCTTTTGCCCACTCTACAAGTCTGTATCCTCTTTCGTTTCTCTCTCCCAAACCATGGTTTCGTACTGTGTATCCATCACCTTAATTTCCTACTTTTGTATTGAAGTCCCCTATTATGATGTTTATTTCTGAATTTTTACATTTCTTTAAAGCAGACTCTATGTCATAAAATTCCTCTACACTATCTTCACTGGGTTCTCTCCTGCTGGAGCATATATTTGAATAACATTTATGCCAAAAGGTCTGCCGCTCAATTTAACTAGTAGAACTCTGTCTGACACAGCCAAATATCCTTGAACAGATTTTGATGTTTGCCGATCCAGGATAATTGCGACCTCTCTTTATTGATCTTCTCCTCCAGAATAAATAATCTTATAATCTTCATCTATCTTAATGCCTGCTCCTGTCCATCTCGTTTCGCACATCTCTAAAATATAAATTTTCTCTCTTTACATTTCTTGTTTGATGAATTTTCCGTCGTCGTTTAACATTCTAACATTCCATGTTGCTAATTTTAATGTCTCTATCCTTGTCTTGCGATGATCTGTAATTAGGCAAATCATGATGAACTAGGCACTCTTAAAGAAGGTAGTTTGCCATTGCTTTCCTTCCTTGGCAGTGACCATACTGGCCGGAGACCATAGTCATTGTCCCGTT
This sequence comes from Cepaea hortensis, assembly GCA_963921405.1. NCBI lineage: Eukaryota > Metazoa > Mollusca > Gastropoda > Stylommatophora > Helicidae > Cepaea > Cepaea hortensis. The sequence goes on from OY992885.1 coordinate 66,412,795, forward strand.
AAAGAGATCTTCTTTCCACCGTCGTGAAACTTGAGACCATAACCAACAACTATCTGTCGGCTGCCCTCAAAATTTCATACACCTCCTGCCTTCCGTGGCTTCTTGTCAACACTTCCAATAAACGAATACGAAATAACACCACATAATCCACAGGAAAACACTAGAAACAGTGTCTCCTGAAGAATGAACATTAGGTTGTCACCATTTTTACTGAAAATGTTAGCTGTCATAATTTACCATTTTAGTTTTGTTTTGTACTATAAAACATGTTATCTGTCTTATCAGAGTGGAATTCTGCGATATTGTGGGCCGACTGAGTTTGCTCCAGGTTTGTGGGCTGGAGTAGAGCTGGATGAATCCTCAGGAAAAAACAATGGCAGTGTTGGTGGCGTTAGTTATTTTGTTTGCCCAAATAACTGTGGTAGGTGTTTTCTCTTCTTGTTTGATGTGTGATGTGATTATCTACATGGATGGGTCGGTGTTGAGAGGTAGGAGAAGTGCCTGGGGGTTCTTAGCAAAAGCTATTGGTCGGCGTTTGGTGCAGGAGAGCCTGGCGTATGATGACACAACATCTAGCTTAAGAATGGAGGTGGAGGCGGTCAGTGCAGCTTTCCGCTGGATAGAGAATACGACACATACACGCATTGTGATTGTAACTGACTCAGAAAGCATGCTGAGGAGGGTGAGAACAGGCAAGCTTCGTGCAGAGTGGCTTGCTTCGCTTCGGAGGTCACGGGTAGCAAGCATCACCTGGATCTTTTCTCCGGGGCATGCCGGTGTGCTGGGGAATGAACAGGCAGACAGATTGGCTGGCTCAGCAAAACTTGGTGGAGTATTGATGCATGACAAGACAGATGTGGTTGCATCCTTGTGGGAGCACGTGTACACCTCGGAGGAGCAAATGGATCACCATAGTCTGGTAAGAATGAGACAGCGAGGTGTGACGAGGGGATCTGGCCGACGATCGATGCTCAGAGGAAAGGCGAGACAAACATATAATCAGATTGCTACTGGAACTATTAGTGTTGGAACTCTTCGCTGGCTGCTGAGGATGGGGACGGAGCGCTTATGGGAATGTCCCGAATGCTGTGATGTCGGTTCCTAAATCAATCAATCAAATCAATCAATCTTCTTGTTTGATACAGATGGTACATGAAGTTTATCACAGATTATATTAGTTGCTACAACTTTTCCCTATTTTGTCAGTATAAGTCCTTTTATTGATTCTGTTATTGGTTCTGCTATTTATCATACCTCTCCATAGCACACTGAAGAAGATTGGCTATTTTATTCATTGTGGAATTGCTCCACACAGGCATGAAGGGTATAGTCAAGTTTGATGTTGCATCTTCAGAAGAGTTTGAAATCAAGAGTGGAATTAAGTGAGGTTGTGTACTTTCCCCATCCACTTTGGAATATACTTTTCACTTCTGTTGAAGTATACCTTTTGTAGTCAAGATGGCAGTATATATACATCCACTCACACTCAGATTGTGGCCTCTACAATGCTAAGAGATTGAAGGCCAAGACTAAAATTAGGAGTGTACTGATCGGATGCCAGTCTCTCTGGCCGAGAGGTTACAACACTTTCTCCGTAATCCCGTTTATCACACAGAGTCGTAGCGGGCGAGAGCTGGGAGCGGTTCGACCCCCGCTGGTGACTTGCGGGATAACTGAGCCGGCCGCTCAGAAAGCAATGGCAAACTACTGAGCGTAATCTTGCCAAGAAATCAACAGACAGCTGAAAGATGCTGCTGTTGACAGCGATGTCCTGTAAAGGATATGCGAATTAAAAAAAAAAAACTGCTCGGATATTTGCTTTTTGCAGATGATACTGCAATTACAACCCACAAACAATAAATTATCCCTAGATCAGGAAATCAACATCAGGATTGGTAAGGCAGCAACAACAATGAAGAGGTTATCAAAAAGAGTCTGGGAGAAAAGGAAGTTTACTGTCAAAACAAAAAACTCCTGGCCTTTCAAGCCTGTGTCCATAGTACTCGTCTTTATGGCAGTGAAGTGAAGCCTGGTAAACTTACTCACACCTAAGGGAAACATAAACAGCTTTCATATGTGGTGTCTGCAAAGAATACTTGGTATTAAGTGGCGAGACAAAATCACAGATTCTGGAAATATCGGGTTGTGTGGCGGTTCGTTCCAAGGTCAGTTTTCACAGACTTAGATGGACACATTAGGAGGATAGACAATGGTAAAATACCAAAGGACATCATTTTTGGTTAATTACAGATGGGTAAAAAATCTGGGAGTTGGTCTCTACTATGATACAAAAATGTGTGTAAATGGGACATGATTAATACAGGCATCCATGTTGCACCTTGGGAGCAAGTTGTCATTGATCATATTGCGTGGAGGGCAAATATTAGAAATGGAATAAAGACAAATGAGAAAATAATTGGGGATAAGTCACATACTGAGCGTGTGAGACATCAGATGCTGCGTAATGGTGGAAATGATCATGAGTTCACATGCATCCATTGTGGGTGAACAATTAGTCTGATCAGTCATTTCACTACCTTGTGAAAAGAACTGCCAGGACAAAAGTACAAGGACAAACTAGCAAGAAGGTGGTGTTGGAGCAAAGTGCCCCACAAGAGGGAGTTCTGTCATCAACATTGTTCCTAGCATATATAAATGACATTATATAAAATTATCCAGCCAGATAATTACACACCTTCTCCTTTGCAAATGACCTAGACATATATATGTGTCAAGAACCAAAAGTTAGCTCTTGTTGTTTTGAGTGCGCAAAGCGCTTTGAGTAAACTTGCGCACATTAAATTAAAACAAGAGTGAAAACATGTTTGAAAAAAATGTCACTTGAGCGGAGACCATCACAGCAGACACATGGCTTAGAAGCAAGAGTTCGGCAATGCAAACTATATATTGCCATCAATGTGTTAGTGGTAGTAGTAGTATCTTTGTGAATCAGTTTAGTAATGGTATCTTTGTGAATCAGTTTAGTAATAGTATCTTCATCGTATGATTGCCTGATCTTGTGAAACCATGCGAACCGTGTAATAACAAGAGAAACGTGATAGTATGAAATGTGAACCGTTGTCTGTCATTGCTTCAAGGTTTGTGAATGTTATGCAATTCAAATGATCAACACGATCAAACAGCAGCGACTACCTCATCATCAGTCTCCTCTCTTTACTCCCGATAACGTGTCTGAAGACTAGATCAGAAAAGCTAACAATAGGATGTAGCAAGCCTTATGAGTGTTAGAGGAGTGGTAAAGAAAATGGCTAGTGAGGAGAAAACAACATGCACAGTTTTCTCCCCCTCTGGAAGAAAATCCAAACTACCTAGGCATCACGTTTTAATCATTGCCTGACATGAAAGACACAGATTGAGACAAATCAAAGGCAAAGAAAGGCAGTCATAAAAAAGCTTGCTGGTACAACATAGGGAGCAAATGAGAAAGTTCTCAAGAAGGTGTCTGCTGGATGAGTGAGGACAGTCAATGAATACAATATTGCAGCTTTGGCAACAGTAGCTAAATCATATGTTTAAAAAAATTAATATAATTCAAAATCAGGTAATGAGGATTTATATCTGGAGACATGAAGACAATACCTATAAATAAACATCTACAACCAAACTAAAGGACAAAAGCGGTATCAGAGCGCAGCAGCAAGCGGAAATATTTAGAAGGTTGACAGACCACCCCATGAAGCTTAATAGTTTTGGAAGGGAAAGCCTAAAGTGAATCAATTTGGTAGAATCCTCAATAAAGTAAAATAAAGATATATATACTAAACATATTGACAGCCAGACCTATCTGCAATGTATACATGTTTCCAGCTTGGAGACAGCAGTGCTTGACAGAAATGAGAGAAAACATTTCTGATATTGAGAAAAAGAATATCCTGAATAAAACAGAAAGAAGAAAAACAGCCTTAAACTGCGTAGATGAACATAACTCAAGTGGCATCTGGATCCACAGATAGATCAACAAAACACACAATAGAAAATGGAAGTGAAGAAATTCTCCTGAATCTAAAAATTTAAGCAACTCGAAAATTCTAAAGATTGGCATCTAAAGGTGGTCGTAGTAAAAGAACAAGAATTGATGACAACAAATAAAATAGAAAACACTCGAGAAGAAAATAGGTGAAAGGACTGGGCAAATGCCTGATGAATAGTATGACAGCACACAGATCAATGGTAACAATGATAGGATCAGTCAGTAAAGGACCATTTTTTAAGGCGCATTGGGCATGTAGTGCTAGCCCCATATTTGAACAGACCAATCAGCGCTGGGTGGGTGATGTGGTCAATATTACGCCGGCCACCTTCACTTCCCAAGACATTTCCTGGTACCCATTTTAAGCTGGCTCCATCTGGGAGCTCAGGTCCATGTTGAGAATTCAAAACTTTTCTGATATTTTTTTTCGTTCGCTCATTTTGAACTTAAGCATAGTCCTTGCACTTGCGGACTTCCGGTCGCCAGCATGGTGGTTAGGCGTTTAGCCGTTAAAGCCTGTGGCGTGTTTATGCTTGTGGCTACGGTTTGCAATCGCATTTTCCTCATGTTGGACTGGTAGTACATGGTTCCATCGCTCTGCTACTGCGTGAGTGCGTGGGTGACACTGTGAGCTGTGAAATTCACGTGGAATGCTTTTACATCTGTCCTGTACAGTGAACTGCATGTTCAGAACAATGGCTACCAGCGGTTGCTGAATTGACTGATTTGCCCGTTTGGTTCACGAGTGCATTTTTCGGGAGACTCCTGGGAGTCGCTGAAGCTGCAGAGTTCGTGCTTTGTGCGACACTTTCAGCGGGTCACCCTGCGAAATAAGAGACCGAGCCATGTGAGAAAACCCGGGTCAATGAGGTCTTTCTGGTGACTGCCGAGTCGATCGACGATGAACTGTGGTATTCGTGGATGAATTTTGTGTTGACATTCTGACAGCGGCATTATGCACAGTGTACCTGTGCGGTCTGTTAGATTGTCGAGACTCCTGCCTATTTCACCTTTCACATTGGACAATGGGGAGCATTTTGTGTGATATTCGCTGGCACGGGAATGGAGCACAATGGGGATGACCCGTTGCCGTGAAGTTGGAACCCGACTAACTAACTAACTAACTAACTAACTAACTAACCTTACACTTGCTACTACTTCTAGTAAACTGGACTGATTTTGTGTGTGTGGATTATTTTCCCTTTACCAGTGTCCCTCTCCATCAGTCTTCTGAGGTACTTGTGATTTATGTCCCCAAGTCAAGGACAATAAGTCAACATTTGAGTCCAACTGACCGGTGTAGGGGTTGAACCTGCTACCTCACCATCAGCACACTGGAAGTTTAAGAGTGAGCGTTCAAATCCAGTCAGCTGTATTGACCTCCTCCACCCTGATGTGGATCAAACCCACACCTACTGTCTGGACATGCGAGCATCTAGCCTCTACACTACTGCCAAGGAGCGAGAGATGACGGTTACTGTACAAATATATATTGTCTCACTCTCCTTGTTATATTATTTAACAAGTGAAAACCAAAATTCGGCCACTGAAAAATCAAACCTTTTTATAAGACGACGCTGGATAGTTTCTTCTCACAAATCCATTTTAATACGACGATTTCGGAAATACAAAGCACACGCTCCACATAAATCTCCAAACATACCTAACAACACATTATTCTAAACAAAGCGGCATAATGTTAGCCGTGCTTTAGTGACAAGAAACCACGTCCGACTTGGACGGCAGCTCAAGTCTAACTCCCTTTATCGTGACGTTTTCGTGCCTGCACCAAAACGTCTTGCACACTTATCATTCTTTTGAAACTAATGCCGTGCCAAGTGTTGTCTTGCAATCCATAGCCTGATCCAGGTATATGGCACTCACCCCCTCTACCTTTCAAAATGTTGAAAACATTTTGTTAGTTTATCCTGTTTGTTCTACCTTGAACGGAACGAAAAGTGGTGTCATCTGTCTGTCCCACTTAACAAACTTAACTTAATTTAACTCATTAACTATCTAATAACTTATTCACATAATAATTATTATTAACAATCTAATAATACCATAGTCAAATAACAATATAATTCATAACAACACAATAGTTCTCTCTGTGTAAACACCGATCAATAGACGAATCATATTCTTCTTTTCTCCTTTAAGGATACATCTAATGCTTTTCATTCCTTTCTCCAGCAGGATAAATCTTTTCCTTTACTCAACTGTTGTAATATGGTTCCTTTGCCCAATGCTCACACATGTATGCAGAGAAGCTAACTCATATTGCTTTTATCTGTCTATTGGTGCTAGTAAGATGCTGATTTTATATAATTATATGACTCGGTATCCATAAAATCATCCTTAACTCTCTAACGGTCATATCTCGGTATCATATAGACTGCCTTCGCGTATCAGCCTAAAGAGAGTTTCCCCAAACCTCTTAGTCTAATGACGTTGGTTAGTCCACAGTACACCTCCATATTCGTCTAGAGATGTAACGCATATCTTGGTACAATTCTAGTGTACTGTTATATTTGCGTAGGGGAGTTGCTTCTATCCCAGCACACCGCACTGCACCCTCACATTATGTGTGGTTCTCTCTGTACCCTCACTACCTATTCCTGTGATTACCCTTGATAAAACAAATGGCAAACATTTGCGGCTGATCAAGCTGTAATAGCAAAATCAACACTGAATTACAAGACCACATAAATAGTCTAAATGAAATGTGTAGCTGAATATAAAAAAATTAGCATAAGTAAAATATATAAATACTTTCAAATATCCAAGAAAAATAATATCTGATATCTACAGTTATGTTTTAAAATATCTATATGTGATGTAACATGATGATGTAAGACGATCACGTGCTGGTTTCACATGCGAATAGTATGAAATTCCTTTATTTGTGATAATGAGGTATGTAACGTATTGTAATATTTAGCAGTGAATTTGGAATGCGTTCTATTATCTTGATTCCATTCTGATAACACAGTTCTTCGATAATATCTCTGTATGTTTTCCCTCAATTTAACAACATCGTGTGTTCATAATTAGTCATTGTTAAATGAATTGTTATCCATGGTTAACACAGAAGATTGGTATGTCGTCCTCTAGTATCCGATATTCCAATACAGACAACTGATGTAATGACTGAGTAATTGGACATCCATATAAAGGAGGTCTCAAAGCGTTGTATCCACTCATCGATTTGGGCGACTGATTGGCCCTGCTCGAAAAGTTATCGCCTATCCTGAACACGTTGATCGGAATTTCTTCTGGACTCGACATAAAGGAGCACGGTTGACATCATGGACGTGGATGAATAATCATCTGCAGGTTTGGTGATTCAATGTTTTTGGGCAAAATTATCCTCAAAGTTGAAACATGCATGGACATTCCTCGGATTTGAAAATGTAGCCAAAGAAGTTCGTGATTTGATAATGAATGATTGAGCATCTCGGCCTTGATTATTTTAGCTTAATATCCATTGAATGTAGACTAGTCCGTGTTGGTTGTATTATGACTTCCGAATGTTTCATGTACGCAATTCACAATGTTCCAAATGAAGTATATTTTTAAGATGTGATTATCATTTGGCTTATTGGCGACTTGTGTATTAGGTTTAGTGTACGTTTCAATAATTTCTGTTTCTCAAGGTTGATTTTTTTAAAATGCATATAGGAATTGTTTATCACCGTTATGAAAAATCGAATTTCGTTGTAGTCGAATTTTTTCACGAGATTTCTCAAACCATGAAGAATTCATGATCAATCTTTTCAGAGTTCGATGTACTTCGAAAAATTTATACGTAATTGATGTGGCTTCGTAACTTAAAAGTACTTGATATTGCTTTAGTTTTGTGTTGACGTATTCCAAATAATTTCTTAAGAATGTTCTCGGTGAGTAGCGTATAAAAACTTCCTTTGACAACTGTTGTTTCTCTTTTATGACGTATCATTATGTGTAACAGCAAACATGTTGGTACTGAAAACCATAGGTTCAACCTTTCCAATAACCAAGAACTGGAGAGAAAAATGCGAACTGAAATATATTGAATCCTGACGTGTGGTCCTTACAGTTCAATGTCGTTTTATTAACATCTTTTTACAACGTTAGTATCAGATAATCCGTAGTTGCCTCTTTCGGAGTGCCTGTTATACCAGGTCAGCATCCGAACTAAATGAGCACAAACTATGCAGATTTAAATGAATAACTTGGTCGGCTATAGGTCAGTAAACATGAACTAATGGATATATATGCTAAAAAACTAACAACAGGAATTCGGACGATGAGAAGGGGTAGCAGCCAGGAAATTAAATGATATGGAATAGAAAGAAAAAGCAGCGGCTGCAGCAGGATGTAACAATATGAAATGGAAACAAATAGGTATATTAAACTCCTGCGAGAAAAAACGTACTAAACATCAAACAACGTTGCACATACCTTACAAGGAGATCCACGTATCGCGAAATACAGGTGAAAATCCGAAATCAGAAGCACTCAATAAATATAAAAAATGAATAATAAAATTAGATAAAATACACAAAAGAGCCCACGAAATGCTGGACTTTTTCCACAGACGGTCCTACACAGAGGACGTCTTGTCGACAGCTTTCTGTCGCATAACCCAGGTCTCGCGGGAAATGTCCCTCGCCAAGCATACGCGACCTCCGAACAATGAACCCAAGCTTATCCTCACCTTCCATCCACAGGCCTATGCCATCAAGCACATTTTCCTGAGACACTGGTCCATCTTGGAATCCGATCCTACCACTCGTGAGGTATTCTCCAATGGCCCCAGGGTAATTTTCCGCCGTAACCTGAGCCTCAGAGACCACCTTGTGCATAGTCGCCTCCCCACAGTTACTTCATCCGTGGGCACATTCGAATGCCATCGTAGGAACTGTCTGACATGCCCATACGTTGTTCAGACACCAGAGATTGCATTTCCCCGAGGCACCTTCACCTTGAAAGATTCTTTCACTTGTACATCCCGCAATCTGATTTATGTTATCATCTGCAAACGATGTGACATGAAATACATTGGCCAAACGGGCAGACGTCTTGCTGATCGTTTTAGAGAACACCTCAGAGACATCAATCAGGACGCTGACAAACCTGTCCCCAACCATTTCAATTCCTCCAACCATAATGGAGTTGACGATGCATGTGTCACCGCATTAAAACCCTGCTTCTCCAAAAGCTGCGTCAGACTGAAAATTGAATGCCAGCTAATCAACAATCTGGGATGCATCCATCCAGCAGGGATTAATACTGTTGTGGACGCTAAGGTATAACTGTGGCATCTTCCCCAATTATTCACACTATCTATTACTATGCTGTCCCCCCCCCCCCCCCCCCCCCCCATATCTAGACCTAATTGTCCCCACATCCCTATATATTCATAGCAGACTGTTCACATATTTTTGGCTACTCAAATCCTTTTTGGTAACCCATTTTTAATTCTGCAGCCACAAGCGCCTTCGCAGCTGGCATAGTCACCTTTTCTGCCTCACATGGCTTTGTGATAGGTCGTGTGTTTGTGTTTTTCCGTTGTTTACTGTATCTCGTTGTTAGCTATCTGTGTTGTCATTGACAAAGATTCTGAGAATCGAAACGTCTGTGTGTCGTATTGTACGCATTTGTGTGTATTTTATCTTATTTTATTATTCATTTTTTATATTTATTGAGTGCTTCTGATTTCGGATTTTCACCTGTATTTCGCGATACGTGGATCTCCTTGTAAGGTATGTGCAACGTTGTTTGATGTTTAGTACGTTTTTTCTCGCAGGAGTTTAATATACCTATTTGTTTCCATTTCATATTGTTACATCCTGCTGCAGCCGCTGCTTTTTCTTTCTATTCCATATCATTTAATTTCCTGGCTGCTACCCCTTCTCATCGTCCGCATTTCTGTTGTTAGTTTTTTAGCATATATATCCATTAGTTCATGTTTACTGACCTATAGCCGACCATGCCTGCTGACAGACGGACTATGTCATCTCTCCACCACACCGTCTCCGACATATTTGCCCTCATACCCCAGGACATGTCCCGTGCAGCTATCAGCCTCGCGCGTACTATGTTTAACATCACTCGCTTTTCCTGCCATTTGAATTTCCTGAACAACTGTCTCCGGCTCAAAATTACACCCAAAGGCTTCCGGAGCAACATTCATCTCTCGTTAGGCAAACTGGTTCCTGCTGAGACACGACTCTTCAATCGCCTGGCACAGGAGCAGTCTGTCAAGTACATGAAGCTGGCAGTGACTGTGCATCAACGACATATCTCCGAACTCAAGGACACCAAGCACAACCTATACCGGACTCTGCATCTACTGACGTTCAACAACCAGCTTGCTTTCCATTTGATCACCTCCATCATTCAACATTATAATAGAGAGCTATATAAATGTCTATCTTCACGTAAGAAAGACAAAATTAGCCATCTACGTCCCCATGTCCCTTCCCCCATTTCGACACCCATCAGCCACACCAAAGTGGTATGCATACCGCCTGACCTACCACTGTCTCCTAAAGAACATGCTGTGTTAGGGAAAGGTCTCAGTTTTGTCCCTCTACGCCCCCGTATGGACAGTCGCGCCATTTTGGAAGATGTCTCTAACTTCCACAGACGACTCCGCCTCAAGTACCACCACAGAGACAAGCCTGTCCTAAGTCCCACTCCACAGCTTCCAGACATTTTTCCATCTTCAACCAAATCCCGTTCCACATGGACCCCACCCTCCGGAGTTTCCAACGTGCTTGACCTCTACATAGCTAACACACTCCATGAGATCAAGCAACTTTCTTTCCCTCGCTTGAAACGCTCCAACCTATCCCCTCCCGAATGGCGTGCCCTATCTCAACTACAGCGCAGACAGGACATAGTCATCAAACCGGCGGATAAAGGGGGTGCGGTGGTTGTTTGGCAAAAAGATCTATATGTCGAGGAAGTCATGTCTCAACTCAATAAATCTGATAATTATTCACCATGCACCGAAGACCCCACTCTCTCCTATAACCGGAAGATTCAAAATACCATCAAACAGCTCATACGTGAGGATGCCTTACCACCCAGTGCCACTTCAATTCACATCCATGACTCTGACTTGGGCAAACCCACTCTCTACATGCTGCCCAAAATACACAAACTCAAAAATCCTGGACGTCCGATAGTCTCCGCCTGCTCATGCCCGACTGAACTGATCTCAGCGTTTCTTGACCGGATTTTCCAACCTCTAGTTGCGAATCTCCCGCCATACATCAAGGATACAACGCATGCGTTACTTTCATTCAACTCTCTCCAACTGACTCCTGGGAACACATACAGACTATTCCTAATGGATGTATGTTCCCTCTATACCTCCATTCCTCACGCCGATGGCCTCAGGGCGCTACAGTTCTTTCTGGATCAACGCACAGATCAAGCCATCCCTACACGCACACTTGTGAGACTCGCTGAATTGGTCCTCACCAATAATTCCTTTGAGTTCAATGGCCACTACTTTGAACAAATCAGCGGTGTCGCCATGGGCACTAAAATGGGACCCAGCTACGTATGTGTATTTATGGGACATCTGGAACACCAGATTGAACTTAGCTATGATGGTCTTCTCCCTTCTTTTTACCGACGCTACATCGATGGCGGCATAGGTCTCACGGACATGTCAGAGGCGGAACTGAACCGTTTCATTAATTATGTCAATAACTTCCATCCATCGATCAAATTCACCACAGAAATTTCCACCACCTCTGTCAATTTCCTTGACACCACCATTAAATTAAACCCTACAGGCCTCACGACCTCCGTGTATTACAAACCTACTGATGCTCACGGTTTCCTCCTGTACAGCTCATCCCACCCCAAAAGCTGCAAAGATTCCATCCCATATTCCCAGCTACTCCGCCTTATTCCCAGCTACTCCGCCTTCGTCGTATCTGTCAGGACGATAATGACTTCCTCGAGAGAGCCCACGAAATGCTGGACTTTTTCCGCAGACGGTCCTACCCAGAGGGCGTCTTGTCGACAGCTTTCTGTCGCATAACCCAGGTCTCGCGGGAAATGTCCCTCGCCAAGCATACGCGACCTCTGAACAATGAACCCAAGCTTAACCTCACCTTCCATCCACAGGCCTATGCCATCAAGCACATTTTCCTGAGACACTGGTCCATCTTGGAATCCGATCCTACCACTCGTGAGGTATTCTCCAATGGCCCCAGGGTAATTTTCCGCCGTAACCTGAGCCTCAGAGACCACCTTGTGCATAGTCGCCTCCCCACGGTTACTTCATCCGTGGGCACATTCGAATGCCATCGTAGGAACTGTCTGACATGCCCATACGTTGTTCAGACACCAGAGATTGCATTTCCCCGAGGCACCTTCACCTTGAAAGATTCTTTCACTTGTACATCCCGCAATCTGATTTATGTTATCATCTGCAAACGATGTGACATGAAATACATTGGCCAAACGGGCAGACGTCTTGCTGATCGTTTTAGAGAACACCTCAGAGACATCAATCAGGGCGCTGACAAACCTGTCCCCAACCATTTCAATTCCTCCAACCATAATGGAGTCGACGATGCATGTGTCACCGCATTAAAACCCTGCTTCTCCAATAGCTGTGTCAGACTGAAAATTGAATGCCAGCTAATCAACAATCTGGGATGCATCCATCCAGCAGGGATTAATACTGTTGTGGACGCTACGGTATAACTGTGGCATCTTCCCCAATTGTTTACACTATCTATTACTATGCTGTTCCCCACCCCCTCCCCCCATATCTAGACCTAATTGTCCCCACATCCCTATATTTTCATAGCAGACTGTTCACATATTTTTGGCTACTCAAATCCTTTTTGGTAACCCATTTTTAATTCTGCAGCCACAAGCGCCTTCGCAGCTGGCATAGTCACCTTTTCTGCCTCACATGGCTTTGTGATAGGTCGTGTGTTTGTGTTTTTCCGTTGTTTACTGTATCTCCTTGTTAGCTATCTGTGTTGTCATTGACAAAGATTCTGAGAATTGAAACGTCTGTGTGTCGTATTGTACGCATTCGTGTGTATTTTATTTTATTTTATTATTCATTTTTTATATTTATTGAGTGCTTCTGATTTCGGATTTTCACCTGTATTTCGCGATACATGGATCTCCTTGTAAGGTATGTGCAACGTTGTTTGATGTTTAGTACGTTTTTTCTCGCAGGAGTTTAATATACCTATTTGTTTCCATTTCATATTGTTAACATATACAGTTGATCAACATCTTCCCTCTCAACTTGTCTGTCTTTCAGTTATGTTGCCTTTCCATGTCGTTCATAACCAAGTTTACAACACATACGTCCAGTTGAAGTGAGTACTTTGTAACAGTATATTGTCAATGAACGCCTTCATCCGATTTAACACAAATGGAACCACCAAAGTTTATCTGTCAATTGATTTTTCATTGAACTATATAATTATATTTGTGCATCTTCCAGAACTGTCGTATGTTTCTATCAGTGAAACTGCAGCACTCTTAATCTTGCTAGATACTGTTACGATGTTCGTGTCGTCGGAACATCAAATGTTTATGTAAATCAAGATAATTAATTGTTCGGAAATTTTGTAAATTCTCTTGTAGTGCTGCCAATCTGTTGTTTGTTGGAGCAAATGTATGTAATACATACTTGTGGTCAAATGAATCTTCAATGCCGACACTTCTTATTGGCTGTATGAACGTTCTCAAGTCATTTTCTTCTGTTAACTGACTTGTAGAATAAATAGGTTTAATCGTCTGGTGTTCAATCGTAATGGGTGTGGAAAGAATGTTGACAGGTTGACGTTGTGCTCAGACGTTCGTAAATTCAGTTCATAAATGCCGACGTGAGGAGTTCGTGTTCGGTCCCGATTGACCGAGTTGACTTGCTCGATGGTAGAATAATCCTCGACAATTTCAACAATTCTTGATCTCCGTTTGTACATTCTGATTCTTTAACTTTCTGACGCATAGTTCAATGATTTATTTCTTAGGATGTTACAATATTATTGTTCTTATAATATTCTTGAACTGTCAAATATGACAATTTAACGAACAGTTGTTGTTTTCTAAATGTTCACTTCTGTGCAACAGTGTGCGCGTAATCTATTGTTTCTGATGCGCACATCCTGTATAATCGATGACTTGATTGCACTTCTATTTAGTATTTAAACACAATATACTCTGTGTGTTATATTTACACCTGAATTTATAATAATGATCAGTGTTTACTGTTGTAAATTAATCGGCAAGTGATTTCATTCTCCAAACAATTGCTTTGGCGACATCTTTACGCGGCTCTTCCTGTGTGTTTATTTTCCGTGCTGCACCGTGCGTTTACATGGTTTAAGCTGTGCATAGTTTTTCGTGACCTTGGCTTTCACATGTATTTGGCTCGATCGATTGTATGAATGTTAAATTTTCTAATATGTCATAAGTTAATAATAAATCACGGATTCATAATTACCCTGTGAAAACCCCCATGCCAAGGAGCGGGAGATACGGTTACTATACATATTTATGTTGTCTCACTCTCCTTGTTATATTATTTAACAAGTGAAAACCAAAATTCGGCCACTGAAAAATCAAACCTTTTTATAAGACGACGCTGGATAGTTTCTTCTCACAAATCCATTTTAATACGACGATTTCGGAAATACAAAGCAGTCGCTCCACATAAAGCTCCAAACATACCTAACAACACATTATTCTAAACAAAGCGGCATAATGTTAGCCGTGCTTTAGTGAAAAGAAACCACGTCCGACTTGGACGGCAGCTCAAGTCTAACTCCCTTTATCGTGACGTTTTCATGCTTGCACCAAAACGTCTTGCACACTTATCATTCTTTTGAAACTAATGCCATGCAAAGTGTTGTCTTGCAATCCATAGCCTGATCCAGGTATATGGCAACTACTGAGGCTCCTATCGTAGATCAGAGCAGAAAAATAAAATACTAATTAATGTAATCTATTTGCAAGGTTAATTAAAGATGTTAGGTGGAAACCTTTCAATTTTTAGAAAGGATTAGTTGCTTTGAATTCTCATAGTGTACTTCATGCATTTTATTCTTTTGTATGTGTATATTTAAACAAGTATCTTACTTTTAAGTTTCTTATTTTTGTCATTTTCTTTATTTCAAGGAATTTTTGCACCCATAAGTAAAATCACCAAGCTTGGTGCAGTTCAGAGGTCACAGACTCCCCCCGTTACCAAAAGATTGTCCAGAGACTTTTCTTCAATAGACTTGTCAAGAATCTCTGCAAAAGTGGATACTGGTATGTGCCATTGATACAGAACTTTGAAGTCTTTCAGTTGTAATTTATTCTCTGTGAATAATTTTAAGCAGTGCATGATTTTCTACATTGGTATAAATGTTTCTTCTGCCAAGAGTTGCAAACATAGATGATTGATAACATGCAGCCTTAAAATCTTGTTTCTAAGTAAACTAAATGAGTGATCTGTGCAAAAATGTTTATGAACATTAGAACAGCTAAGCAATTTTTATTTGTCCTTTGCTATTTCTTTTTTAAAAAAAACAATGTAAGTATTATAGTTTGTAACAAGCCGCAGAGGTGTTTCCAAGGCACCAGGGCCAGGTTCTATACTGGCCAAGACCTACTGACATGTCCTAGTCGCGCCTCCTGGGCAACATGTCCCTTTGGGTTTCTGGCTAACGTCAGTAGGATCACTGATTCCTCCAAAGTTGGAGAGTATCTGCCTGCATGGCGAGAAACCACCAGTCTGCACACCAATTTGCCAGACATGGGACAACAGATACTCACGCAAACCTCAGTCTGGTATGACATCACACTGTCCCACATACAGGACTTCACGCTGGAGTTCACAGCCAGCGAACGCAAGCAAGCAAGCAAGCATAGTTTGTAACACTTATAGAAAAACACCACTTGCAGAATTATTTATTCAGTTATCATGGTAAATGTACCATTCATCATTAGGAACATATAAATTGTCTGTTCTAATGGACAGTAAACAAACCATCTATAGAACATATCCTTCTGTAATACGAAAAGTGAGCAAATCTGCACAGCCTCATGTGATGACGTCTGTCAGCAGGTCTGGAATAAGCCTGGGAATGTGTGATTTTCTGTTTGATCCTGAATAAACACAGAGATATGAGAATCACTTCAACCAGATGGTATAGTAACATAGACCCTCCATTTGCTACCATATGCTTAAGGTTGAAGTTTTGTAAACCTGGTATTGAGCTGAGTCAAGAACCGACATCGTAGCTCTCAGGACATTCCCATGTGTGCTCTGTCTCTTTCTTTAACCAGTGAAGAGTCCCAGTAATGATGGTACCAGTTGCAGTCTGATAATGTGTCCTTCTGGCCTTTCCTCTAAACCTGTTATTATCCTCAGTTAACAGTGGTTATTGTTTCCTTGAATGAAACATATTTGTACATATTCTTCGTTTACTTTGTGATACAAATGATAATTTTCTTTTGTAGGTCAGTATGGCCGAATGGATAAGAACACATGTTCTTAAACATCTGCTGTGCTGATGCCGAGGTAAGGGGTTCAACTCCTACACTGGACAGTTGGAATAAAATGTTGACCTATCATCCTCAACTTCTTCTTCAGCGTTCCGAGCCATTGAGGTTCTTTGCTGCAAATACAATCCGTCTCCATTCGTCTCTCTGGTGGACTTTCTCTTGCCAGTCGTTGATTCCAAGTGCTTGTAGGTCTGTACATGTATTATCTCTCCACCGCCTTCTTGGTCTACCTCGGGGTCTACGGTCATTTATTTCCTGAGTGTAAGCGAGTTTTGTTTCCCTATTATCTTCCATTCTTTCTATATGCCCCAGCCATTGTAGTCTATTAGCCTTCATGATACCAGTGATTAGCGGGGACTTAAACAGATCATAAATGTCTTTGTTACTTCTTCTTTTCCACTCTCCACTTTGTGTATCCCTAATGGGTCCAAAGATGCGTCTTAAAATTTTGTTCTCAAAGGTTTGTAACAAGGCTTCGTCTCCTTTCGTTGTACTCCAGGTTTCAGAGCCATACAGCACAACTGGTCTGATCAGTGTTTTGTATATTGTGATTTTGGTGTTATGAGATAGCGCCTTTGATTTTAGTAGATGTTGTAGTGCATAGTATATCTTATTTCCAGAGTTGATTCTAGTTTGTATTTCTTCCCTTATGATGTTGGAGCAGTTGAAGATTGTACCCAGGTATTTGTATGTTTCCGTTCTTTTAATGGTCATATTATCTATTTGTATGTGGCCAGAGTTTCTAGCCATTCCGTCTCTTGAAATTACCATATATTCTGTCTTATCTTGGTTGATAACCAGCCCCATCTGTTGGGCTTTTCCCTTTAAGTGAGTCAATATTTCCAATGTCTTTTGTTCACTTTGCCCTATAATATCTATATCATCTGCATAACCAAGCAGCTTGGATGTTCCTCCAATATCACATTCCTCCTTTACCTTCCTTACAACTTTCTCTAGAGCCAGATTGAAGAGTAGCGGCGATAGTGCATCACCCTGTTTCAAGCCAGATGTTATTTGGAAGGGGTCTGATTTCCTGCCTTTATATGTTACTATATTATAAGTATCTTCCATGCATAGTCTGGTCATGTTGATTAACTTCCTTGGTATTCCAAATTCCTGCATAGCATTCCATAGACTATTCCTATGGACACTATCATAAGCCTTTTTAAAATCCACAAAAATGTTATGGAGATCTCTTTTATATTCCCAATGTTTCTCGGCTATTTGTCGTAAGATAAATATCTGATCTATTGTTGATCTGTTTTGTCTAAAACCCGCCTGGTAGTCACCTAATATGTCTTCTGAATATGGTTTTAGTCTATTTAGTAATACTGCGGATAGTATCTTATAGCTTGTGGACAGTAGTGATATTCCTCTATAATTTCCACATTGGAACTTGTCTCCTTTCTTAAAGATAGGTATCAATAATGACTCTTTCCAGTCATGGGGTAATTCTTCTGTCCTCCAGATTTTTATTATTAGTTCGTATAGCTTTAGATGTAATGCATGGCCACCTGCCTTTATAAATTCAGCAGCAATTCCATCAGTCCCAGTTGCCTTATTGTTTTTAAGTCGTGTGATTACATATAGGATTTCTTCAAATGTAGGTTCTTCAATTTGTGGTTCGCATGTTAGAACCTCTTCCTGTGGGAAAATGTGACTTGGAGCTTCACAATTTAGTAATTCAATAAAATATTCTTTCCATGTGTTGCACATTTCCTCATTGGTATTTATCATATTCCCATTTTTGTCTTTTAAACCATATGTGTTTTGTTGGTGCCCTCGTTTCATTGACTTCAGTTCTTTAAAAAATTTTCTGGATTCCTTTTTCTGGTGATTAGTTTCCATATCTTTGATTATATTACTCATATATTCTCGCTTCTGCTGTCTGACTATTTTTGTAGCCTCTTTACATTCATTTCTATAATGCTCTTCCTTTTGGATGTTATTGATGTCATTTAACCATACATGTCTGGCATTCTTCTTCCTAATGACTGCTTCTTCACATTTTTGATTGAACCATCTGTTCTTTCTATGCGTGGTTAACACACCGAGACATTCTTCTGCGGTAGACTGAATTGTATTCTTGATGTTCAACCAAGTTTGGTCAACGCTTTCCTCCAAAGGGTTTTGCAGAGTTTCAAGTTTACATTTTATTTCATCTGTAAATTTCCCTTTGACTGTAATGTCTTGCAGTTTTTCTCTGTTATATGTTGGGTGTAATCTTTGTAATTTAGTATAGAAAGCTCTCTTAAGTTTTATTTTAAATTTTGCTCCAACGAGGAAGTGGTCACTGTGGCACTCAGCTCCTCTATAACTTCTGATTTGCTGTATGTTTGATGCATTTCTGTTGTTAATTAAAATGTGATCTATTTGATTATAGGTTCTCTTGTCACATGATTTCCAAGTTTGTTTGTGTATATCCTTTCTTTGTAGTCTGGTACTGCTAATCTGCAGTCCTTTGGCTTCTGCCAGGTTGATGACTCTCCATCCATTATCATTTGAAGTTGTATGTAGGCTTTCCATACCGGCCACTTTTTTATTAGTTTGCTCTCTACCTATTTTTGCATTGAAGTCTCCCAGCACAATCAGAATGTCCTGTTTGGGGGTTTCTTCTATGACATCTTCCAGATCATTATAAAAGTCTTCTTTAATATCATCTTCTTTCTCTTCAGTAGGTGCATGTACATTAATCATCGTTATATTTTTCCATTTACCTTTTATTCGTAATTTACTAATCCTGTCATTAAAAGCTTTAAAGTTTAAAACGTTCCCCCATAACTCTTTTTTGATGACAAATCCTGTTCCTAATTCATGTTTATTTTGGGTGTTTCCTCCATATATTATAATCATTCCATTTTGCTCTAAAGTACCCTCTCCTGGCCACCTTATTTCTTGAATTGCTGTTATATCCATTTGATATTCACCCAGCTCCCGGGTTAGTTCTTCGGCCGCTCCAGCTCAATATAGTGTCCGTACATTCCATGTTCCAAATCTCAAAAGTCCTTTAACGTTCCAAGGTCGTTGTCCAGATAAGTCAGTCCGATATCGAGGCTCATGTATTTGTTTCGTAACAAAGAAAGGTTTTTACAAAGGTGGGGATGTTAACCCCACGCTTCAACCCCCAACCTGGAGGACCAGGGTGTTTCTCTTTGTCTGTTCTCTACCCTTTGACCTGTCCGGCTTGGGAGGCCCTGCTGGTAGCTACGCTACCGCCGGCATAGCTCTCAGGGTCATTGAGAAACTCAAGCTCCCCCACCACGACAAGGTGGAAACACCATCGGGGGAGATCCTCCTTGGGGACATAAAATACAATTACCTCTGAAGTTGGTGTGGATTCACCTGTTTGCGAGGGATACTGTTAATAGGGAAAGCTAATCCACACACAAAATTCAGTTCAGCACTACTAGAAGTAATGTGTATGGACTACGCTTGAGTTCAAAGCGAGCAAGCGCAAAAATATATTTTTTAATTTTATGGTTCAATTATTTACTATATTGTTATAAGGTTCCAGTTTATTTTTCAATGTGTTAGTTTGAAAATATTGATAATCCTGTCTCTAATATCATTTTCTCATAGTCCCTGTATTGTTATACCACAAATTTGCTTAATGTAAACATTTTCTGGAACACAACTATAGCATTATAAGAGAAAATACTGTGTGTGTAGGTGAGTGAGTTCATGCACATGTGTATAATTTGTGACCCTCAGTTTAGATATGTATGCCCTAGGATTCAGTTTAATTTTTGTCCCTTTTGATTCAAACAACCCAAAGACCTCAGCTTAGTGACCTTTTTTAATTTTTTCAAGTGTAGTTGTATCAGTTTTATTTCATGTGCTGACAAAAGCTTTCTGATCGCAGTCAATTCTGCCACTTTTAGTTGTCTTTGTAAAGCTGACCAATTACACTTTCTGTTTTCAGTTCTTCTTCTTCTTCTTCTTCTTCTTCTTCTTCTTCTTCTTCTTCTTCTTCTTCTTCTTCTTCTTCTTCTTCTTCTTCTTCTTCTTCTTTCGTTCGCTTGAAATACATCTATAACTGCAATGTTGTCTTCTGTATGAATCTAACAGTCTTTTTTAGTTCACTCAACGGTCCATAGAGTTTATCTTCCACTGTTGTCTCTCTAGGCCAGAATGTTCGCCTGGATATGTTGTAGTTTGGGCAGTCTTGGAGTATGTGCTCTGCTGTCTGTGGCGCCAAACCACATGTGCACAGGGTTGAGTCACCAATCTTGAATTTTGTATACATGTGGTTGCACAATCTGTTGTGTCCTGTTCTAAGGCGCAGAATAATGACTTGTTCTGGTCTGTCCATAATGTGGTAGTCATCTTGAGCAGGTTTTGGTGGCCTTCTGACTGATTTGATCATTCTCTTATTTTGGTGGTATGTAATGGGCACATCAGGCTGTTCCTCTTTTGCTCCTTCCTTAGCCAATTGATCAGCTCTTTCGTTTCCGGGTACTCCACGGTGGGATGGTATCCACTGCATGGTGACCTTATGCTGACTGCTAAGTTTAGAAAGTAGTGTCCTTATTACTGGCAATTTCCCAGACAGGAGTGCCTCGAGTACTTATTTTGCATCTGTCAACAACACCACAGGCTGTGCACCATGGTTGGCATTTAGTAATTTCTCTGTTACTATCTTGATTCCTCAATTTCAGCATCATAGTTATGGCAATACTTTCCTGTTGGAACTCTGGCCGTGTCCCTAGTATTATTTGGGTATTCTATGTACACTCCCGCTCCTACATTTCGCACAGCATTTTGTGCTGACCCATCTGTGTAGATTCGGATCCAGCGGTCCTGTGGGTATTCATCATCAAGGAAGCTGAGAGTGGCTGTTCTGCGCTGTACACTGTTCTGTTCTTCCTTGTCAAATATTCCTCGCACTTTAGTCTGGATTTGTAGTGATAGTCTATGTGCATCTTTTCATGGAGTTCACTCTGGAATAGTTGTCAGGGGGATACCAACTGTGGGCAAATCAGTGGTTTCTCTGCAGAGTCGTTTCACCTGGTGGATAAAACTACTTCTTTTCAACCGCCCCATAGCTAAGTTTTCAAATTGGTTCTTCATAGGGTGGCCTGTCAAGCTGAGGAACTTTTCTGCTTGTATTATTGTTTTCGTATCTCTACGCTCTCTCAGAGCTTGGATCCTCCCCATTTTCTCCATTGCTACTATAGGGGTTGATCTCATCCCTCCTGTGGTGACTCTAAGAGCTTGATTCTGCACCCTGTCCAACTCTTGTAGTGTGGTTTTTGATGCTGAACACCACGCAGTTGACCCGTATTCCAGTTGTGGTCGTATGCTCTGTTGATAAACTTTGCTAAGTATTTTCCCACTGGCTCCCCATGTGGTTCCACTTAGCTTTCCGTCTGGCTTTTGCTACTGCGTTTTTGATGTGTTTTCTCCATGTCAGCCTTGCATCAAATGTTATTCCAAGGTATGTTGGTTCTTTATCTTCTCTAAGGGGTTTTCCATTTATCTGGATGCTCCCTGCCTTTTGTTTCAGAGAGAGGGTAAATAGAGTGGTGCTGTATTTGTCAATGTTTATGCTGACACACCATCTATCCGCCCAAGTAACAAAAGTATCTACAGCTCTTTGTAGTGATTTGGTGGCCTCTGATGCATGTTCATTTGTGCTCCACAAAACCAGGTCATCAGCGTACATTGCCGCTTTAATTCCATACGGTAGATTAGCAACAATATTATTGATGAAGATTAGAAAAAGTGTGGGCGACAAGACTCCGCCCTGGGGAACACCGTGGCGCAGTAGTACTTTCTTGCTCTTGAGTCCGTCTATCTGTACTCGAGCTCTTCTGTTGTGCAAGTATGCTTTCACCCATTTGTACATTCTTCCATTGACTTTACTGTTTCTCAGTTTCTTCATCAAACCTTCTTTCCAGACTTTGTCAAAGGCTTTCTTCAGATCTATCCATGCCGCAAGCACCAGCTTCTTCTCTTGGAATGCATCCTCAATTTCTTGAGAGAGGTAGGTTGTCTGATCTTCCGTAGAGTAGCACTGCCTAAAGCCAGCCTGTTGTGGCACAAGGATGTTTTCACTTTCAATGTACCACTGCAGTCTGTGATTGATGATGCGCTCCATTGTTTTGCAGAGACAGCTGATGAGGCTAATTGGTCTGTAGTTGGAGGCAATGGAACTATCTTTCCCTGATTTTATGAGGGGTATCATGATTGCTTCTCTCCAGACTTGTGGAACACTGCCTAAGGTCCAGGTGTTATTGAAGATCTGCAATAGCTTTGCTTTGGCTTCTGTTCCTAGGTTTCTAATCATTTCATTGGGGATACCATCAGTTCCTGGTGACTTTCTAATTTTCAGTTTTGATATGGCTAGCTCCAGTTCACTGTTTGTGAAAGGTGTCTCCATAACCTCATGTAGTATGTCATTCTGTCCTGTATGTTGCAATTTCTCTTGAATCTCTTGTTGTTTCTCTGGACTAATTTCGATATTGTTATCTTGTGCGAATGAGTCCGCAAAATGGTCAGCTGCTTGCTTTCTTGTTAAGATGTTTCCATCTTTATGTAGTGCAATTTTTGAGTTTCTCCCTGTGCCCTCGTCATTAAGCTGTTTTATTAGCTTCCACAATTTCCTTGTGTCTCTTTCAAAGTTCAGAGACTCCGTTTTCTCCTGCCAGCTTTTCCGTCTAGCCTGCAGCTTGGCCCTTTGAAATTTGGCTTTTGTGTGCTGGTATTTATTGTGGTGCTCTTGCTTGCTTGTGTTCATTGACTTGAGCTCCAACGCGAAGTCCTGTATGTTGGATGAAGGCATCCTGTTGTCCAACATCAGTGTGCTGTCATACAGGACCTGAGGTTTGCATGAGTATCCGTTGTCCCATGTCTGGCTTATTGGTGTGTAGACTGGTGGTTCCTCGCCGTACAGGCAGACACTTTCCGACTTCAGAGGAAATTGTGGTGCTCTTGACTTGGGTTGGCCTCTGCTTGCCGTCTACATACTTCCACATCATTATGCAACTCTTCCAGTTCACTACTCCGGTAGTGTTTATAATGTTTATGGGCTCCTCTTGGTACTGTTTCTTGTGCTGCCTGTAGTAAGCATTTCCCAAACTCTTCAACTACTTTATTTATGTCCTTCTCAGTGTTCAGGTGTCTAACCAGTATGCTGGTGTGAAGCTTGTACATTGCCCAGTCTGCTTTCTTGTAGTTCCACCTCGAGAGAGTGCTGCTTTCACTTACAAGCTCATTTTCTACAGTTAGAAAGACTGGCCGATGGTCACTGCCACCTAGTTGTTTCCCAACAATTCTTTTAATGTTCCACTCCATTGTGATTGATTTCTTGTGTGTGTGCAACATCATATCATAAAGTGAGTTGTGTCGCATTATTTTGTCAAACCTGTGGTTCAGTACATCTGGCTTCAACACACATTTTTGAGGTTTACTTTCTCTAGTCTTTGACTTCCTCGGTCTACCTACAAGGCAAAAGGTTTGTGTTTCTCTTCGTCTGGTCAGTGTTGCCATCTCCTTTTGATGAAAAAGCACCAAAATCGACCTAAAAAAGCATCAAAAAGTTTTGGAAAGCACACAAAAAAAAAAAAAGCACCAACGGTTTTTATTACAATATAAACAAAGTAGCACATTATAATTTATTATTATCGCTGAATATTAGAATGAAGTTTATTCCAGATCCGCCAAATCCCAGTCATACAACTCCTCTTCAGTTTCTGTAGCTATTTCCTGCTGTGTTTGCTCCTGTGATGATGATGATCATGATGATGATGATGATTGAAAGAAACATGTATATACCTCCTGTGATCCAATTTTTCGTAGAATATCCTAAGGTAGTTTATAATCATGACATCGTCCCCAAGCCTCTTCAACCTATACACAGAAAGAATTTTTAAACAAGTTGAACTGCCTGGACTCAACATCAATGGAAGAATCATAAACAATCATAGATATGCTGATGATACCGTGTTACTAGCAGAAAGTGAGCAAGAGTTACAAGACCTAGTGGAAGAAGTAAACAGGCACAGTGCAGAATGTGGCTTAGATATTCATCATCATCATCATCATCATCATCATCTTCCACTTCTGCCGTCAAGCGTCGTGGGGAGGAATAATTTGCATTCCAGCGCCCAGTGGACGGCACTGGATAGTGTCATTCCGTGTGGTTGTACAATGTCTCTGGTGTCGTCAATCCATTTTCTTCTTGGACGTCCTCGTGGTCTCGTCGCAGATGATCTTTGATGTAAGTCCAGTGATGGTAGTTGCTGATGATGCATTCTAACGACATGGCCAAACCACTTGATCTTCTGTCTTTCAATAAATGTGGCACAAGGTGTTGATCCCACAGTCTGTCTGATAGTAGCATTTCTTACTCGGTCTCGGATTGTTAAGTTGGCAGCTCTCCTCAGGCATCTCATTTCGCAGGTGTTGATTTTGCGAAGGTGTAATTTGGATAAAGTCCAGGTTTGAGATTGGTAGCATAGGGTTGGTGTGAATATGCTGTTTATTATCTGTCGTTTTGCGTACATGGGTATGTTTGGATGTTTCAGTAAGGGTGATAGTTGATATGTAAGTGCACTAGCTTTTTGACATCTGATTTCATTTTCTCTGTCCAATCTGCCATCTTCTGTGATCATACTTCCAAGGTATTTGAATTCTTTAACTTGTTTCAGAGGTGTGTTATTTATCTGTATACTTAGTGGGCCTGGCGATCTGATAACTTGCATTACTTCGGTTTTGGCTGTGTTTATTCTCATATTGTATCTGCTGCAGGTTGAACTCAGATTAGTAATATGATTTTGTAGTCTGCCTTCATCGCTGTAAAACAGGCACTGATCGTCTGCAAATAGAAGTTCATTTATTCCCTGTGGGTCAGTTGTTTCATCTGGAGTAAAGAGTTCTAAATTTTCTGAGTCTGTTCTGTTGAGACTTGCTTCTTTGGAAATTCTGTCCATGTAGATATTGAATAGCAGGGGAGAGAGCACACATCCCTGCCTCACTCCTGTATTGACTGTGAACATATCTGATATACCTTCTTGTGTTCTTACTGCACTTTGGCTCGAGTGGTACATGGCTATGATGTTTTCTAGCAGTTGCCCTTCTATCCCATAGTCTTCAAGGATGGTCCATAATTTGTATCTGTCTACTCTATCGATAGCCTTTTCCTGATCTACAAACACAATATTCTGCTGGTCATTATATTCGATAGTTTTTTCACAAATTTGTCTAAGTCTAAATAATGCATCAGTGCAACTTTTACCTTTCCGAAAACCGAATTGTGCTTTGCTTAACTGTTGTTCAATTATTTGTCTAGCGCTTTGTTCCAAAAGTTTTGCTTAGATATTAACATCCAAAAAACAAAAACTATGATAATTAGTAGTGAAAAGGAAAGGTCATCAATAAACATCACAGTAAACGGGCAGATACTAGAACAAGTAACAAGTTTCTCTTATCTTGGGCATATGATAACATGATGGCAGAAGTGAAATGGAAATTAAAAAGAGAATAGGAATGGCCAAAAATGCTTTCAACGGCATGAAATCAGTATTAACATCTAGAGAGATTAATAACGCATTAAAAATTAGAATTGTCAAATGCTATGTATATTCAACACTACTGAATGGCGCGGAATCCTTGAACAAGCAACTAGAAAGTCGCATAGAAGCCCTGGAGATGTGGATATACAGACGAATAGGTCGTATTTCATGGAAACAAAAACAATCAAATGCAGAGGTCCTAGAAAAACTGGGAATGAAGAGAGAGTTGATGAAAGAAATAAAGAGGAGACAAGTGAAATATTTTGGCCACGTTAAAAGACATGAGTCTCTTATAAAAACCATACTGGAAGGCATGGTTGAGGGGAAGCGAGCAAGAGGTAGACAACGATACAAGTGGGAGGATAACATCAAGAGATGGACGAAAATCAGCCTGACAGAATGTACAGTCAAGGCGAGAGACAGACAGTGTTGGAGATCCATTGCAGCCAACCTTCATTGCGGAGACGGCACCTGATTGATTGATTGAATTATGACAGAATTTGCCTTATAACTCCCATCTGTCTGAAAATACACTCCACGTCCGCATTAGAATGTGGTAAAATGAGCACAGCCTTAGTAAGTAACCACAAACTTCTTTCTTTTCTCTGAATAGTATCTAATAACTACTCGAAGTAGCTTAGTTTCAGAAATGTCATTGCTCTCATCAATCAGTAAGCTGTATTTACTTTTGCCAAAATCAGCTATCGAGTCTGTTGTGAAATATGGTGCAAGTACATTTGAAATTACTGCTTTGCTCTTAGTTCTCCTAAGCTTAAAGTTCTTGCAACCTTTGCTGTCATCAAAGTGTACCTTGCAGAGTTCTCTTAAATGGTCAACCACGATTAGCGAACAATGGCCAGCT
This sequence comes from Cepaea hortensis, assembly GCA_963921405.1. NCBI lineage: Eukaryota > Metazoa > Mollusca > Gastropoda > Stylommatophora > Helicidae > Cepaea > Cepaea hortensis. Next base: position 66,439,697 of record OY992885.1, read on the forward strand.
ATGAACAAAGACATGCATCCTTCTGTTTCTTTGACATCATCTTTCAGTTTGTCAAATGCAATTGTTGTTTGTCTTTGTGTACTGAATGGTTGTTCCGCTTTCTGATGTTTCGTTGTATTCTTGTGCCTCTCAATATCACTTGGGTGGGTTGGTTGGGTATGTATGTGTCCCTGGGTGTGTGTGTGGGTGGGGTGATGTGTGGGTGAGTGGGAGATGTGCCTCATAACATGGTAATTTGCATCGCTTATGTTTACAACATTCATTTGACAGTTTTTTTTTCCTATGTGAATGTATCATGCACTATTGATGAACGAAAGATGAGGGCTGTATGTAAGATGGGCCTGCATGCCCAATTTGTGACCCTTTTAAAATAAAGTTGAATTAAATTGAATTAACCTGGCTGCCATTGAACATTTGCAGCATTTGCAAAAACACTTAGTATTATCCCCTCCTACTTTTAACAACCATTTTTGAAATCTCGAGTCACTGAGCCACTGTTCTCTGAAATGTTGAGAATATTTCTTGCTCATGGTGAAACAAAAATAAGCGTAAATGAAAGGATAATGTAGACATCACAAAATTATGAACTCGATTACACGCTAATATATTGACATTTGGACTTGTCTTGTCTGCAAGATGGCATTCGCTTTTAGCTAAATTGTATTAAAGGGAATTAAATTAATTGAATATTGCACGGTAATGTACTAAGACTGTTTTACTCCCTTGCTTCAGTTCAAATTTGGCTTTTTAATGTTCTCAAAATTATTTTTAAAGTAATTTTTACCCACCCAAAAAATTGTGCAGCACCAAATTCTGGTGGCAGCGCCAACTGAAACATTTTGGCACTAAATGACTTGAAAAAGCACAAAATTTGGTGTAAAAAGCGTCACATGCACACACACATACACACCCCATACGCACACACATGCACATAGAATTACACACACATATATCCCCTCTATTTTAAATCCACCTTGAAGTGGTAGAGGGGCTTGCATGTTCCAATGACCTCAAAATTTACTTTCGCACTTGTGGTAGCGTAGTTACTGATAGGTCTCCCATGTTCGACAGGTCAAAGGATAGGGACCAGACGAAGAGAAACACAAACCTTTTGCCTTGTAGACTGGGGAAGTCAAAGACTAGAGAGAGTAAACCTCAAAAACGTGTGTTGAAGCCAGATGTACTGAGCCACAGGTTTGATGAAATAATGCGACACAACTCACTTTATGATATGATGGTGCACACACACAAGAAGTCAGTCACTTAAAACAGAAAGTGTAATTGGTCAGCTTTACAAAGACAACTAAAAGTGGCAGAATTGACTGCGATCAGAAAGTTTTTGTCAGCACATGAAATAACACTGATACAACTTTTTCTTCTTCTTCAGCATTCCGAGCCATTGAGGTTCTTTGCTGCAGATACAATCCGTCTCCATTCGTCTCTCTGGTGGACCTTCTCTTGCCAGTCATTGATTCCAAGTGCTTGTGGGTCTGTATATGTATTATCTCTCCACCGTCTTCTTGGTCTACCTCGGGGTCTACAGTCATTTATTTCCTGAGTGTAAGCGAGTTTTGTTTCCCTATTATCTTCCATTCTTTCTATATGCCCTAGCCATTGTAGTCTATTAGCCTTCATGATACCAATGATTAGCGGGGACTTAAACAGATTATAAATATCTTTGTTACTTCTTCTTTTCCACTCTCCACTTTGTGTATCCCTAATGGGTCCAAAGATGCGTCTTAAAATTTTGTTCTCAAAGGTTTGTAACAAGGCTTCGTCTCCTTTCGACTGATACAACTACACTTGAAAAATTAAAAAAGGTCACTAAGCTGAGGTCTTCAAGATGTTTGAATCCTTAGGGACAAAAATTAAACTGAATCCTAGGGCACACATATCAAAACTAGGGGCCACAATTTATACAGCTTAACTGCAATTCATACACACAAGAAGTAATGCAGAGGATAAAACTAACATTTTGGAAAGAAATGCCAATCCGATTGATTTTGAAATCTGTATTATTAAATGAAGATGACCTGACTATCTTAGTTTTATGTTGTAAATATCTTGTAGTAAAGTTTGTTTGACCACAAGCAGATGCATAATATCACCCATAAATTCTAATTTTATTTATTTAATCTAATTTTTCTAATTTATTATCTAATTAATTCACGTAAGTTGTGTGATTTCTGCAGTATGTACCTGACGAGATGCAGCGAAATATGCCAGGCAATAAATCGTGCAATCTATTGTTTGTGTCTTCGTTATTCAAACCCATAAATTCATCTAAATTGTTCTGCTATACTGATTACAAAAGCTCAGTGTCTGCTTCAATACACTGCTGAGGTTCAATATTGACCAATGCAGTCAAAATGGCTTCATTTGTTTATTTCTTGTACTATGTACATGCCAGCCAAAATATGAAGGTTTATCTTTATGTTGTAATATTTAGCATTACTTTGTCAGGTTATTTGCTGTAGTCTGAAATGTGAGCTCTTACCCAAAGTTTTTATGGTTTGTTAAAAATGCAAATGTTTATGTTCTTGTGAAATCTTATGTTATTGTCCTATCTGATAATTCTTTTTCTGATAAACAAGAACCCTTCAATTACCACCAGGATCTATTTTGAAAAGCAGAAGTTTCATTACACATGCCCAGCCACATTCCTTATGATGTTAACCTGAGGCCCTGAACCTAACTGTCCCTATTACCTGGGCTCCTGAGCATTAAATAGAAAAAACAACATGATATAGAAAAATGTTAGTTACATGCAAACAAGTGGTTAAAATAAGATGTAACTTGGAGACATTGTAGAAAATAGGTCTACCTTTCAAGTAGCGCCAATATTCCACCTTTGTGTGCCAATCCACTCTGAATAAACCAAAGTATCGATCACCTGTTGGACTGTAAGAAGCCTAGACCTATTTCGCTTTCTTGTTGAAGTGCTTGTTTCATCAGTCGCTCGTTTCATTGTGAATTTTCAGAATTTTTTCGCGTTAAACCACACAAAGTTAATTTAAACCTATGGGGGCAGACATTTGCAATGGCTAACCATGAGGTTTGACCACGATTTGTTGGTTATTTTTAGTTTGTGACGCATTTTTTTCACGTACTAGGCAAAATACCGAAAATTAAGTACAGCGGTATAGCGGCAGATTAGGAAATTACCGAAAAATTGGTACAGTGGTCTGGTAGGGTTAAACCTGTGGGGAGGTTTGCTATTTTCTGGTTGATTAAACCAATTTTCACATACTAGAAATGCAGTGGATTCTGATATGATAACAGCAGTTTTGCAGTGTAAAAGAAATACTGACACAGAATAAACTTTCAGCCATCTATCTATTTGTTAAATGTGACAAGTGAATGTGATTCTTATACCAGTAATGAAGCACATTAAAAATAGAAGGACAAAATGCGAGGCCTTGCTGTTTATGTAAGGTGTTTTTACAGTGTAGCATACAGGTTTGTGTCTACATAAGTTGACAGGTATGTTTACATCATCATCATCATAATGTGCAATGCCGGTAAGCGTGGGAGGTCATGTCTCGCCATCTCACTCGATCAACAGAGTCGTGGATCAGCTCAGTGTTCCTGTCTCAATCATGCCACATGATTAAGCCATCCAAGTATTTACTTCTCTGACTTCCTCTTGCTCTTTTCCCCTCAATCTTGCCAGTTGTCACCAAGTTCTTCAATTTATTTCTTTTCATAACGTGACCAAAAAATGTTTATATATGTTCTGTTAAATGTCACACGCTGTCTTACTCATACCTTTTTGTTATTAGTTAAAAACGAATAGCATTCATGACACTTGCATAAAATAGTGACATAAAAGGTCAACATTTTAGTTTTCAGATACTGCAAAACAAGTTAGTTAGTTAGTCGATAGATCATCCTCGTTGCACATCGGACCATTCAGTCCATAAGTGCTCGGATCCCCTCCTCAGCAAATCCCGCAGCGTGTAGCGGCTAACGACGCCAGTTCTGTGTTGGTTTATCAATCTTCTTTGGCTTCCTGCGTAGTGTTCTTGTTTGGCCACCCCTCTTTTAATTTGCTGCTCTCGCAGTCTGGCCATTGTTGTAGATTCACAGTCATCACTTGGTTCTTGCAAAAGTCTCACTTCTCGTAGAGCATTCAGAATGTCAGCCTGGTCCATGGCGCGTCCGCCCTCAACAGTAGCCTCACCTGCTAGCTTGTCAGCCCGCTCATTTCCTTGTACTCCCGCATGCCCTGGCACGAAGATGAAACTAATCTTTGCCAGCCGAGACCGCTTCAGAGGCAGCAACCATTCTCTTCGGATCGAGTCCTCCTCTATCCTCTTGATCATGTTCATTGAGTCGCTAAGGAAACAAGCCCTAGTGAATGTCTGTGTCTCGAGCCATGTTATTGCTTTACTTACTGCCATGACTTCCATGGTCAGGCTACTTGTGGTTTCAGTGAAAGCACCAGAGTCCTCCTTCACAATTCTCCCTCCGGCCCGAGCTGTAAAGGCCCATGAGCTTCTCACATGTCGGATGACCGACCCATCTGTGTAGATGACCGCGTCACTGTCTAGCGAATTCTCGAAAATCAACGCTTGTACTTCAGCCTCAACAGCAGCCGGATTTTCTTGTCTGCATTTTCTATCTAGTTGGATGCAAACTGAAAAGGATGCGCAGAAGTCTGTTGGCACTTGCACCCACTCCTCGCCAGGTTCTAAGTCCTCAAGTGAACACACCTGTTGAAGAATGTCCTCGGCTTGACCCATCCACGACCGTCCTCTTTTTAACCTGCTGCCCTTCACCTTCCTAATTTCACTATGCAGTGGATGCTGTGTGTTTGCGTTAATTCTGAGGTAGGCGCGTGCCCTGCAAACTTGCATTCTCTCTTCAATGGTTGGAAAATCAAGAAGGTAGCGCATCGCCCTGCATGCTGTATCTCTTGTACATCCAAGAATAATGCGCATAGCTTCATTCTGTATCCTTTCCATCCTTTCTATCTGCTTATGGCTGACAGTCAGGATTGCCATTGCATACTCCAAAACAGACATGACCAGCCCCTCGTACAGAAGACATAGATGGCGCTGCTCACAGTTTGCTGCCGCCATCACCCGCATCGCTGCCAGACCCCGCTTGGCCTTTGTTATCACCTGGTCTATGTGCACATTATAAGCAAGGCTTCGATCAAACCGTATCCCCAGGTAATTCATTGCCTGCGTTCTTTCCACCGTCTCTGAACACAGCATTACAGTTGGTGTTGGATTGTTGACAATATGATTATTCAACGAGAACCAAGTCACTGTTGCCTTTGTTGGGTTGACCATTGCCCCAGCTTCATCACACCAAGTACTTATGCGATTGAGTTCGGTTTGTAGCTCCACAGCAACCTCCTCTCTATCCTTACCCTGACGATACACTAAAACATCATCGGCATATGACAATGTCCTGCCAGGTCCAGTGATCTGCTCACTGGTGATTCTCACTGTGTAGGCGTTGAACAGTACCGGAGATAATGGTGATCCCTGTGGTAGGCCAGGATATATTGTTGTTGGTTCCGAAGTCCAACTGCCACATCTAAAAACTACTTTCCGTTGGAAGAGAGCTGCAGCGATCCAATTAAGGAGGAATGGACTTACGTTTAGTTCAAGAAGCTGAAACATTAAAAAATCCAGTGGTACTCTGTTGTATGCGTCCTCAAGATCAATCGCTGCAGCAACGGTTTCAGTGCCTGAGTGGAAACCTTCATAGACATCATGGGCAAAGACTGCTGCATTGGTCCAGGTTTCTCTTTTTGGACGGTACCCACCCAGGGTAGGTGGGAAAACACCTTGCCTCTCTAGTTGGCTTGATATTTTCCTGGCAATTACCTTCTCCAGCAGCTTGCCTATTGTATTCTGCATGGTTATAATTCGATATCCCTGAATTTTCTTGTGATCTTTGTCAGGCTTCGGCAAGGGAATCAGATAGCTGTGTAACCATTCCTCCTTGATGCTAGCACTCCCTATACTGTTGTTGTACATGTCTGCTAGTTTCTCTAGCTCATTGTCGGTACACCTATTTATGTCGTCGTATCTTATGCCATCAGGACCTGGAGCACTGTTTTTTGATCGTCGAAGCACAGCCTTGATTTCTTGCACTGTCACTGTGTCTTCATCCGAAGTGTTCTGGGCCTTGCATCTGTCTGAGGTGACCTCCTTGGCCAGATTCCGGCCTCCCATGTCTGTCTGGTTGCTCTGCTCAAGGTAGCGTTCAAAGAGGGCTTTGCCCTTGTCCTCGTCAGTCCTCTGCCAGATGAGGTCAGCACCTTGGAAGTCAGAAATGCTCTTATTCTTGACTACACCACTCATGCTTTTATGTAGTCGCCAGAACAATTTCAGTGACTTGTCTGTGCTTACTCTTTGACACACCTCTGCCCATTTTTCGCTTTTAACCACCGTGACCAGTTTTTTTAAATAGCTTACTTTTGTGTGCATCTCTCTTTCTAAGTGCAAGCAGGGACTAGGATGACCAGCTCTGTTCTTCTTGGCATTTTGCCATCTCCTTACAGCACTACGCTTATCCACCCAAGCCTTCTCCACCTCGAAACTCCACCACGGTGGCTGCTCCCAGCTTGTTTTCCTTTTCTTCCTGCCCTGAAACGTTCTGCGCTTGTCACGTCTTATTTTACTCACCACATCTTGCCCTGTACTGTCATACTGGAACGTTGTAAAGTAAAGTTTTAAATGCATAACACAGTAATATTATATAATTACATTGTAACACTTAATTATAAAGGTTAATAAGAAAACTTATACAACGACAAAGGCCAAAATAACCGTTTTTGTTGAACTGAAACATTTATACAACAATAGACATTCTGACTGTGTCATTATGAAATGTTTAATTCTTTTCTTTAAAAATATGTGGTCACCTATCATATGTGACACTTTTCAGATGGAAGAATACTTCTTTCTGGGTCAGAGAGAGGAAGTAAGAATATTTTGTTTCATTAAAACTAAACCATTATGGGTGCTAGACAGCAGAATCATCAACATATTGTTGTCTTCTCCTAATTAACCCGTTCATTACATCTCTCAAGCATTGATTGCTCTTGTATTTAATTATATAGCTTTTAAATTAACAAAACTGGTTGCTGGGATTTTGTTATTCCTCCCTGTTGTGTGCTCATAGATCATATTGTTATCTTTGATTTATAAACCAGAGCTAATTTAACTCACAGCATGAACTACAGAGTTTTGCAGAAGTGACAAATGAAAGTGTAATGCATACAAAAGTTGTGTAGCTGTGTACCTGAGTGGCAGAAGCTGACACCAGTTTTCACATATAGACTATTCAGAATTATGCATTTCTTGTCTGTGTACTTTCAGTTTAATGTTACTTTAATAGTTAAATGTTTTATAGATGTCAGATCTTATAACTGCTAATATATGTTCTTTATTATTCTTGGATTTTTTGCCATCAGCATTTTAATATTCTAGCATTTGACCAATTCCTCATGTTTTACTCTGTCAAATGCTTTTATTTAGTGCATATATATTTTTATTTTTATAGTTAATCTTATAAGTGTTTTTGTATGTGACATTATTTACAAGACACACCATTTATCATTTCTGATTTCATTTTGTTTCGTACTTTTATCATCATCATCATTATGTGCCTTTGTAACGTGGTGTAGGTGTTTGTGTCTCTGCACAGATCTCTGTCCTTGGTGTTCTGTATGAATTCTATTGATGATATTCCTTCATGAAATCATCTTAGACCATCAGTCATCATTTCTCTCAGTCTGCCTCTGCCTCTTCAACTGCTGATCTTTCCAGGGATCAAGATGTTTGCCAATGCCTCTTTTACTCATAATTAATCTCATTATATGGGAGCTGCAGTAATGCAATGGCTAGCATGTTTGCTTTTTGACCCAGTGACCTTGTTTGAATTCACATCCAGACATTTTAAAAATTGACCTGGGCTCCCAAGTAGACCCACACAAAATAAATACCAGGAAATCTCTTGGAAAATAAAAGCAGTCTGAATTAATTTGACCACATCACCCCTCCAGAGCTGATTGGTCTATGAAAATATGGGGCTAGCACCATATATGTCCAGGAAAGGGTCCTTTTCCTGTGAAAGCTGTGCATAGCTTATATGACTTATTGTTTTCCCTGACAGGTCCTCAACCAACTCACGCCAAGCCCACCTGTTCTTTGCTATCTCCTGCAGCTCCTTCCTTGTCTTCCTCGAATTATTCATCTCAGTCTCTCTTCTCCATGAGTTTTTAGGTCTCTCTCTAATTCTTTCGTCCTGTAGGTCTCACAGAAGCGACTTTCTATTGTACTTTTAACAGGTTTTCTCAATGTGTATACTATCCCCCATGTTTGACTACATTGCTACCTAAATATGTACATGATTTCACCACTTGAAGAAGTAAGGTTTCACCAAGAAAGATCCAGTCATCATTTGCTTGATTTATTCTCATTTATTCCATGTTTCCCTCTGGTCTCTTCATATACGATCCCATCTTTGGCATTAAGGTCACCCATTAAAATGTTTATACTATCAATCCTTTGATTACCAATAGGTAAAATTCTGCCTCAACTAATTCATCCATATCGTTTGTTGGTGTGTAACTTTTGATCATGGTGTAGGGTAAAGAGTGAGTTATAGCGCATGGTGACTGGCAGCCATGTAGTATGCAATAGTCCAGGTACCTATTTGGTTCCCATCTATTTACCTAGCTGATGTATGCCTTAACAAATACTGCTTGTGTCTGGGGGCGGTCAAAAATGAAGAAAATATAATATCCTACTAGGTAACAGGGACTGTCCATCCCTAATAGACAAAAGACTGGGACAGTAAGCAAGTTGGAAGAGTCTATACAGATCAACGGCTTGTAAAGTAGAAAAAGCAGATTATGGCACATATGAAGTGTGTTCAGGACACAATAGGGAACATGGCTGGCCACCATGGAAGGAAAATAATGATGGGAATTTTGAATAGTATGGATTTGTGGAAGGCAAAGGAACAAATAAAGCAATACTACAATAGAGAGTGCTGATAGAGAAATCAGTTGACACACAAAAAGACCTATGCTTGTGCTTTATAGATTAAATGACAGCATTTGATAAAGTGAACCATGATAAAATTATCAAAATGTTGGAGGATATTACAATTGATTAAAAAGATCTCAGAATAATTTTTAAAATATTTACTGGAAACAATATAAGCGGTTAAAATGAGAAAGAAAGGGGGCAAGTACGAACAGATAAAGCAAGTAGTATTGCATGGATTTGTTTTGTCACCAAATCTCTTCTCTCTCACCCTATAGTGAAATAATAGTGATCAAAGATAGACTATGAATACAAGATGACTGTTATATAAACAATGTATGTTATGCAGATAACAGTACTGATAAGTGAAAGTGAAAACACAGTAAATCTGTAATAGCTGTTAAGACATGTTAATAATAGAGAGTGCAAAATTAAAAGGACTTCATAGTATAAATCAGAAACAATATCAAAGGTAAAGATAACACCAAAGTGTGATATAATGATAAAAGGGAAAATGCTTAACCAGGTCACAAAATTCAAATATCTAGAGACATTAATATCAGATGGAAGATGCACGGCAGAGATTAAGAGCTGGATAGGCCAAGCACAAGCAACATTTCAGAAGATAATATAGTATCTTATGCAATAAGTCATTCCCATTAAATGTCAAAAAGTGTTGAAATGTTATATAGAATCTGTTCTGCTGTGTGTCAGTAAATCTTGGAATGTGAATGAACAAAGTAGAAAAAGCTTATTAGCAATGAAGATGTGGTTCCTGAGATGACTGTTGTGCATACCTTGGGCTGCCAGAGTAAGTAACAAGGAGTGCATGGAAGTGGCAAATGAAAGTAGAACAATGTATACAACTACAAGAAAGAGACAAACAATGGTTTTCAGTCGCGAAATGAAGAAAAAAAGGATGGTGATTTCGAAGATCAGCAGTTGAAGAAGCAGAGACAGGCTGAGACAAAGGATGTTTATGGCCTAAATCAGTGGCCTGGTGGAACATCATCAGTAGAATTCATCCAGAACACCAGGGACCCAGATCTGAGGAAATACATGGACATCTACGTCATTTAGCGGTGTACATGATGATGACATAGGTTTTACATTTACATTACAGTGAAGGAAAACAATTGAGTGAACTTGCATGGGGCGCCACGCATTGCCTCTGATGGTGGGAGACACCTACAGGTGTCACTGATCAGCTACCGCCCGCCTCAAGCTGGGCAGCCCCCGGCCAATTGGGTGCTGATCCGCCACAGCCTGCCTGCTTCAATGGGTGCTTGGGGCTAGGACAAAATCTGAATCACAGGCTGTAAAACCAATGCAAAAAGAATAATAGAAACCTCAAGCTGCGGCTTGAGGATTTTCCACTGACTTGACAAATATTGACGATGTGAGAAAAACAGCTGTGATTGATGCTAAACTCAATCGTCTTAACATTGATATTGCTGGCCTGCAGGAGACTCGCCTCGCTGAGGAAGAATCATTCAGGGAAAACAATTACACCTTTTTTTGGAAGGGTAGAGGGCAGGCAGAAAAAAGGCAACATGGTGTGGGCTTTGCAGTGAAGAATTCACTGCTGGGAATGATTGATATCCCAGCTGGAGGTAATGAAAGATTATTATCCCTGCGCTTGGCAACCTTTTGTGGATTTGCCATTATCCCTGCATATGCACCGACACTTGCTTCCTCTGATGATGTGAAGGATATGTTCTATGAGCAGCTAGACTCTGTGATAAAAGAAGTTCCAAAATCCGACTACATTTATATGCTCCGTGATTTCAATGAAATGAAAATGAAAGGCAAGGACTCGAGTTCATGGCAAGTGTGCCTTGGAAAATACAACATCGGTCACATGAATGATAATGGGCAAAGGCTGCTGGAGCATTGCACTAGAAATGACCTATGTATTACAAACTCCTTTTTTAAAACAAAAGAGTTGCATAAGGTCACATGGAAACATCCAAGATCCGGTCATTGGCATCAGCTGGACTTCATTATCACATGGAGACAACATCTGAACCATACATCATTAACTCGAAGTTACCACAGTGCTGACTGTGATACAGATCATTCTTTGGTTGTTGCAAGGGTTAGACTGAGACCAAAGAGAATCTACACAGGTAAACACAAATCTAGACCCAGGATTAATATTATTAACACTCACAATCCTGGAAAGTGCTTTGAATTTCAACAGCAACTTGAAGACGCTTTCACTGATACATCAGAAAATTGTATAGTAAATGATAAATTGAGTAAACTTAAGGAAACTATTTATAAAACAGCGGTAGGGGTTTACGGCACTGTGAATCATAAGAGGCAGGACTGGTTTGCAGCAAACAGCCAGATACTGCAGCCCTTGATTGATCAAAAGAAGATAGCTCTCTTAAGAAACATGGAAAGACCAACTCGTAACACTCTGAGTGAGCTAAAGCAAGCAAGGAAGGATGTGCAAAAGGCTGCCAGGCAGTGTGCGAATGACTATTGGATCAAGTTATGTGAGTCCATTCAAATCGCAAGTGATAAAGGAAACATTAGAAGCATGTATGAAGGGATAAAGAAAGCATGTGGTCCAATGATCAAAAGAAGTGCACCGCTGAAAACCTTGACTGGAGAAATCATCACTGATAAGAAACAGCAGATGGATAGATGGGTCGAAAACTATTTAGAGCTTTACTCAAGTGAGACCAAGCTAACGGATGATGCCCTCAATGCCATAGAGGCCCTGCCAACTCTTGACCACCTGGACACACTTCCCACCATAACAGAAGTTAAGTGTGCTATAAATGAACTTGCATCTGGCAAGGCTGCAGGTAAGGATGGGATTCCAATAGAGGTAATCAGGGGTGGGCAAGACACACTCACTCTACAGATCCACCAGCTAATAGAGCTATGCTGGCGAGAAGGACAAGTCCCACAGGATTTCAAAGATTCAAACATCATAACGCTGTACAAGAACAAGGGCGATCGGAGCGACTGTAACAACTATAGGGGTATCTCACTTCTGTGTATTGTTGGGAAAGTATTAGCCAGAGTTGTTCTGCGCAGACTTCAAGTCCTCGGAGATCAAGTCTACCCCGAATCACAGTGCGGCTTCCGTCAGAACCGGTCAACCATTGATATGATATTCTCATTGCGACAGATGCAAGAAAAATGCCGGGAACAAAATCAGCCACTGTTTATTGCCTTCATCGACCTCACAGGAATGAACAGGCGGGCAGATTGGCTGGCTCGGCAGAACTTGGTGGAGTATTGATGCATGACAAGGCAGATGTGGTTGCGGCCTTGTGGGAGCACGTGTACACCTCGGAGGAGCAAATGGATCACCATAGTCTGGTTAGAATGAGGCAGCGAGGAATGACGAGGGGATCTGGCCGACGCTCGACGCTCAGAGGAAAGGCGAGACGGACATATAATCAGATTGCTACTGGAACTATTAGTGTTGGAACTCTTCGCTGGTTGCTGAGGATGGGGACGGAGCGCTTATGGGAATGTCCCGAATGCTGTGATGTCGGTTCCTAGATCAATCAATCAATCAATCAATCAATCGACCTCACAAAGGCATTCGATTCGGTCAGTCATGAGGGTCTGTTCAAAGCATTAAAGAAGATTGGCTGCCCACCAACTCTTCTGTCCACTGTGGAATCGTTCCACACAGGCATGAATGGTATAATCAAGTTTGATGGCTCAACTTCAGAAGAGTTTGAAATCAAGAATGGAGTTAAGCAAGGTTGTGTACTATCCCCCACCCTCTTTGGGATATACTTTTCACTTCTACTGAAATATGCCTTTCGTGATCAGGATGACGGTATATACATTCACTCACGCTCAGATGGTGGCCTCTATAATGCTCAGAGATTGAAGGCCAAGACCAAAATTAGGAGGGTACTAATCAGAGAGTTGCTTTTTGCGGATGATGCTGCGATTACGACCCACTCTGAGGAAGAATTACAACATCTACTATCTGCATTCTCCAATGCTTGTTCTGAATTTGGTTTAACAATTAACAAAAAGAAGACACAGATTATGTCACAAGGTGCACATGGTGTACCATCAATCTTTATTGACGACGCCGAACTGGAGATAGTAGACCATTTTACATATCTAGGATCAGAGGTAAATAGCAACTTATCCCTAGATCAGGACATCAACATCAGGAATGCTGTGATGTCGGTTCCTAAATCAATCAATCAATCAATCAATTAACATCAGGATTGGTAAGTCAGCAACAACAATGACCATGATAGCAAAAATAGTCTGGGAGAACAGGAAACTTACTGCTAAAACAAAAGTCCTTGTCTACCAAGCATGTGTCCTTGGTACTCTTCTTTATGGCAGTGAAACCTGGTCAACTTACTCACACCAAACAGCTTTCATATGCAGTGTCTGTGAAGAATACTTGGTATTAAGTGGCAAGACAAAATCACAAATACTGAAGTATTGGAAAGATCAGGTTGTGTGACGGTGTATTCCATGCTCAGTCTTCGTAGACTTAGGTGGATAGGACACATTAGGAGGATGGATGATGGTAGAATACCAAAGTACATCTTTTTTGGTGAATTACAGACGGGTAGGAGATCTCAGGGTCGGCCTCTACTACGATACAAAGATGTGTGTAAGCGGGACATGATTGATACAGGATTGATACTGGCAAGGAACACCAGGCCTCCTAAATTCAGTGGTTACACACCCGCTTCACACGCGTGATCCGGATCCGGTCAGGGATATGCACTACTGACAAGCTCAAACGAGAGCCAAACTCGAGTATAGTGCTTCCATATTGACGTGGATAGGCCTTAGGTTCATGCCGGAATACGGTCAGCGTTGCCGGTGGTGGGTTGTGCTCAATATTTAAATATAAATATTTGTCAATTTTTCACTGATGTGAAGAATAAATTTGATTGCTTTGATGAAGTTGACATTGCCATGGTCAAGCTACAACTTGTGAATAACCTGTGTTTTCGTATGCCCAGTCTAAAGTGAGATAGCTCCAGCAGAGCTTCCTGCTAGTGGAGCTCTTTTGTGGTGCTTGTATCATTTGTAATTCAAATGGGTAAACTATTACTTAAAATTTTTTTGTAAGTGCTGGTATTTTCCATATTCTTTGGGCACATCATGAGAACAGGAAAGCTGATATATGACATGACAGTGGGAATGGTGATGCACTTCCTGACAACAGGAAAGTTAGAGGGAAAGAGAGGCAGGAAGAACAAAGATAGTAGAAATGTCTACATCATAGCATGGTAGAACATCTGTGATTGGCACAGAAGACTGTGGACAGGCATGGTAAATGATAACCAGTATTACATGACATAGACTGTAAGATCGCTATTTAATTGAATGTCAATCAGCTCGATACATTATGCTGCCCAGGCCAACCTATAACAATAGGTCAAGTGGACATGCATCTGCTGTTATTGATGATATTTTTTAAATGTTACTATTTTGATCTCAGAATCTGCCACGGTCCCTATGTTTTTTAGATTGATTTTGTCTGAACCTGGTGCTTTCCTTCATGTATTATTACACCAACTTCTACAGCCAGTGTTGGTGGCCATTCACCAATGTCTTGAATATGTGTATGTGGTCTTTTGTGATCATATAGTTCTACCATGCATTTGACAATCTGTTCATGTTATTCTCTTGTCCAATCAATATTGTTGCTTGCTTAGGTTTTAAACATCCAGCTTGTCTGCATGTTTATTTATACATGAAATGTGAATCCATTAACTTCTTCAGACATCTTGCATTTCTTTGCTATTTCTTTATGGTATGCTGTCATATTCTTTCAGTACTCATTGTTTCTTTCTTTCATCCATCACTTCTAGAGTTTCATTTGTTGGCTATTTATTTCATGCACACAGGATATTCACATTCATTCAGACAATTTTTATTATTGATATAATGCAAGTTTTCAGTAGACTGCTATCTTAAATTGCTTCTAACATTTCATTTGCACACAGTAGCATGATGATGTAAGGATATCACATGATACATCCTACTCAACAAGATGATTCTATATAACCCCCAATGATGCCGTTCATGCTATTTGAATTATATTCAATCACAGTATATTCTCAAAAAATGGTTAAAAGGGTAGCATCCTTTTGCCTTCCACTCATTTGTTTAGGGTTTAGCTTTTCAAACCTTTTGTTTTGAAAAATAGACCATGTAAACAGGAGATAGAGGCTATAACATCCCTTGCTCACTAATGATGCTATCACAAAAGTTCATGGCTTTTCATGGCAAAATATGGCTGTCCACGAAAGTTTGTTCAAATAGTGCGGCTATTTCATGATGGTATGCAGGCAAGAGTACAGGAAAATGGTGAACTGTCTGAACCCTTTCCTATCACCAATGGAGTGAAGCAAGGATGTGTCCTGGCACCAACACTGTTCAGCCTCATGTTTACAGCCATGTTGATGAATGCCTTCGAGAACGACGACATTGGAATAGACATCAACTACCGTATGGATGGAAAGTTATTCAATCTCAGAAGGCTGAAAGCTAAAACCAAAATTAACAGCGACACCGTCAGAGAGCTCCTATTTGCTGATGATTGCGCTCTATACGCCAACTCAGATGCAACATAATGCTACAGCTTTCTCACATGCCTGTGCCAACTTTGGGCTCAATATCAACTTGGAGAAGACTGTAGTTATGTACCAGCCAGCTCCAGGGAATAATCACACTGTGCCGAATATCAAAGTGAATGGTCATAGACTAAGTGTTGTGGACAAATTCACCTATCTTGGCAGCACTGTGTCACAAGCTGCCACAATTGATGATGAAGTGAATGCAAGAATCTCCAAGGCCAGTGTGGCCTTTGGCAGACTGTACAAGAATGTTTGGGACAGAACTGGAATAAGCCTGCAAACAAAGCTAAAAGTCTACAAAGCAGTTGTATTATCCACACTGCTAATATGCTTGTGAAACCTGGACTGTTTATCAGCAACACGCTAGGAAATTAAACCACTTCCACAGTCTGCCTAAGGAAGCTACTGAAGATTAAATGGCAAGACAAGATTCCAGACACTGAAGTCCTAGAATGAGCGTACGTGCCCAGCATCCACACTCTACTGATGAAGAATCAGATTCGCTGGGCTGGTCACTTGACTCGCATGCCAGATCACAGGCTCCCTAAACGAATTTTTTACAGCTAACTGCGTTGTGGTAAACGCTCCCAAGGTGGCCAGAGGAAACGCTTTATAGACACTCTGAAAATCTCTCTGAATGCTTTTGGAATTCATCATGACACCTGGGAGACTGCAGCCAGAGACCGAAATTCGTGGTGTGCATCATTACACAAGGGTGCAGTCATGTGTGAGGCAACCAGGACTGCAAGAGCTGTAAAGAAAAGGCAAGACAGAAAAACCACTGCAGGAAATCCTCCTCCAGAAACGTCAAGCATTCTTTGTCCACATTGCCAAAGAACATTTCAAGCCAAAATAGGCCTTACCAGCCATCTTAGAATCCACGGCTCCATACTTTCAACCCCACTGGATGAAATGAATGGTCATCATCATTCTTGATGGACAAACAACAACATAACAACTTCAACACTTCTACTCCAGGTAGAGACACAATACAGGATAAAACAGATGCATTAGAAGCTGTAAACATGTTGCTGCAGAAAAGAAAAATCTTAAAGTCAACCAGATCAAGATCAAATGTCTTTTGTTTTAGAAAACTGGAATGACACAGGCAACAAAATTAAGCTATTTTATTCTTTTAAAGAGATAAACTCAGCCAGGTACCTTGAAACTATTTTCAATCATAGAAATATAGTTAAAGAACTGCAGTATGATAAACAAATAAGCACACCCACAAAAACCTCTACACACATATACATACATCTCATAATTTTCTATTATTATTTGGATACACTGAGTAATGACTGCGTAACGTTTTCTGATTAAGTTAAAGAACTGTTTAAACAATATGAACTTTTGATAGAAAACAAAATTAGTAACAATAAACTTTCTGTCTGCTATCTCAGATGTTACTTTTGTTATATGGCTAATGAAACTAGAACACTATACAACAATAAGAAAGAGACAAACATCTTTCTTTGGTCATGTGATGAGAAGAGAGGCATTGGAGAACATCGTGACAACTGGAAAGATCGAGGGGAAGAGAGGCAGAGGCAGACCAAGAGAAATGATGCTGGACGGACTGAGACGGTGGCATGGAGGAATATCATCAGCAGAGTTGATCCAGAACACCAAAGACCGAGATCTGTGGAGAGCCATGAACGCCTACGCCAGCCGGCACGGCACTTGATGATGATGATATGTAGTTTTTAGTAACCATTTTGCATCACATTAACTAACAAAATATAGTGCTTTGAGCAGTTTTTTTTGGTTTTTTAGTTTTTTGACTTTCAGGCCAAGTTCTCATAGTATAGTTCAGTGTGAAGTATAGTTTCTCTAAGTACACTGCTATTCCAAATAATGTTCTTCAGGGGTTCTTCAAGTGCCCATGGAGAAGGAACCTTTTACACAATAATTTACAGCTTGAAAAGACAAAGGTGCATGCAGACTGTCAGTTTATTTCAATAATTGGGTTGAAAACTAGTATACTACAAAAATACAATGATTGGACAATAAAAACTATAAAAATGACAAGTAACAATACAAGGTTTTTCAAGCAGGAACTGAACAACAACATACTGAGACATATACAATTATTTAAAAGACTTCATTATAATTACATTGATCTAATTATATTGATCTATTATGCTTCATAGAAGAAGAGGTGTAGTTATATAGGATGTTTATGATTATTGTATGTAAAGTCTTTACAGTTTGTTTCATTATATTTACATAATCACTGCCACATGCTACCTCTTGACACATCATATACCTTTTTCATATTGAACATACATTTGCTAAGTAGCTGCATTAGTATCCATATGTTACAGTTGTCTGATAATACATTATTAATGCTTCATCATGTAGCATCCTTTGCACAATGTTGCTTTCAAAACAGCCTGTCAAAGAAGTTAAAACCTCACAATATTGCCCCCGTCACACACCCTCATTTCCAAGTGTCTGCAATGTCATGTGTTCATCTTTATGTCAGTCCACCTTTTCCCAGGAACCATGCCCTCCATCAATGTTCTTTCCAAGCCCTCCATCAATGTTCTTTCCAAGCCCTCCATCAATGTTCTTTCCAAGCCCTCCTTCAATGTTCTTTCCAAGCCCTCCTTCAACGTTCTTTCCAAGCCCTCCATCAACGTTCTTTCCAAGCCCTCCATCAATGTTCTTTCCAAGCCCTCCATCAATGTTCTTTCCAAGTCCCCCATAAATGTTCTGTCCAAGCCCTCCATCAATGTTCTTTCCAAGCCCTCCATCAATGTTCTTTCCAAGCCCTCCATCAACATTCTTTCCAAGCCCTCCATCAACATTCTTTCCAAGCCCTCCATCAATGTTCTTTCCAAGCCCTCCATCAATGTTCTTTCCAAGCCCTCCATCAATGTTCTTTCCAAGCCACAGTGACATTTAATCTGGCCAAGGTATTCCAGCTTCTGGGACATGTTTATGAGCCAGTTTTCTTCCATGTTCAGAGCTGTAGAATGTCTGTAATGTTCTTCTTCTTGGTCCAAGTATTCTAAGAACATTTCTGTAGCATTTATGTTGAAGAGAATAAATTTTCTTCCTTAGAGATTGCGAAATGGTCCATGACTGACATCCGTAAATTGTCACAGGACAGATTCTTATTCTCAAAAAATGTGCTTTACTTTATTTGTTGGTGTTGTGCCACAAATGCTTAGAAGTGTTCACCCACTGTATTCTATGGCAGGTCTTATCTAGCATCATTTTAACAGTCTCCAGTGTTATTGATAATGAAATCAAGTTATGAACTTTTGTGACATTTTCTTTTTCTTCATTGCTGATTGTGATTTTTGGTTTGCAAGTAGTTTTTATCCATTGACATTATTATTTTGACTTTCACTGTGTTTCTTGACAGACAGGATCAACTCTTCTGATCCCTTAGCACTATTTGAGAGGAAGACTGTCGTCTGCAAATATGAGTTCTGGGATTGGATTGCCACCAATTATGAAAATTATCTCTGGTCTTATTATTCTTAATGTTTCACAATACATTTTCTGCAGAGATGATGAATTATTCTTAACTATCTTTTAAAAATATAGTTTTTAAATTTTTCAATACATTCCATCCATCATGTGCCATGCCGGTAAGCGTGGGCGGTCATGTTCTGCCATCTCACTCGATCACCAGAGTCGTTGATCAGCTCCGTGTTTCTGTCTCGACCATGCCACAAGGCCAAGCCATCCAGGTACTTGCTTCTAGGTCTTCCCCTTGGTCTGTTCCCCTCGATCTTACCAGTCGTCACCAAGTTCTCCAATCCATTTCTTTTCATAACATGCCCAAAAAATTTTGACTGTCTACATCTAATTTCTCTAATCAGTTTACGATCTTCATTTGTTTCTTGAAGGACTTGTTCATTGGTCTTTCTGGCTGTCCATGGTATTCTTTGCATTTTCCTCAGAAACCACATCTCTACAGCTATCAGATGTTTTTCAGCCTGACTGCTCATTGTCCACGCTTCACATCCATATAAAAGTACAGGTTCTATGTAGCATCTCAACACTCTTTTTCTCGTTTCAATTGACATCTTTTTATTGGTCAGTATGTTTTTCATCTGGCTAAAGGCTACTTTTGCCATGGCGATTCTTGTTCTAATCTCTTCAAGGCATCTTCCATCAGATGTTATTACTGTTCCGAGATAATTGTACCTATTCACTTGTTGAAGAATATTCCCATTTACTTGTATATTACATTGTGGTATTTCGTTCTTCCTAGTGACGACCATAATCTGTGTCTTTTTACAATTTAATTCTAACCCTAGTTGTTCACTGTGTGTAACAATCGCATCTACTAAATTTTGCAGGTCCTGTTCATTGTCTGCAATCAAGACTGTATCATCTGCATATCTAATGTTATTGATGCATCGTCCCTCAATGTTGATTCCTTCCATATCTTCAATATTTCTGAAAATACTTTCACTGTACAGGGAAAACAGATCTGGAGACATTACACATCCCTGTCTCACACCTCTCTTAATAGGTTGATATTGGCTTACTTCATTATCAACTCTTATGTTTTTTACAAGTCTAAGATCTTTTCCATCAATTTGTAGATCTTCAAGCATCCTTATCATGTTGACATGTCTCACTTTATCAAAAGCCTTTGTGTAGTCAATAAAACAAAGGTGTAGATCTTTGTTTACTTCTATAGAACGTTCGATTATGGTTCTCAGTATATACACAGCATTTACTGTACCCTTGCCTTCTACAAACCCACATTGTTCTTCTCCTATTTCAGGTTGTATTTTCCTCCTAACTCTTTGCATGATAATTCTTAGCAAAATCTTTGTGATGTGACTCATTATACTAATTGTTCGATGTTGATCACATTCCAAGGCTTCTGATTTCTTTGGGATTGCAATAAATACAGAATTACATAACTCCTGAGGTATATTTCCAGTATCATATATTGTATTAAGCAGACTGGTAACTTTATCTATTCCATATTCTTCTAAAGCATTAATAATTTCTGTTGTGACGCTGTCTGAACCGGGGGACTTGCCAGATTTTATATGGTTAAGCGCATTCTGAACCTCCATCTTCAAAATTGCTGGTCCTTCATTATTATTTTGAACATCATACTGTTCGTCTCTGTTATCGTCATAAAGGTTTTTTACGTAATCTGACCATTCATGTAATATCTGATCTTTTTCTATTATGACTCTTCCATCTTTTGTCTTTAGGCAGCCTGCTGATGTACGTGTTCTTTGATTAGTAAGCTCCTGAATTCTTTTGTGCATTAGTTTCGCATTGTTACTGTTGTGTTGTTTTTTAATTTCTCTGCAATTTTTCTCAAGCCATGTTTCTTTTGCTTTCTTACATAAGGTTCTCACTTTTCTGTGAATTTCTTCATATTTGGCAGGATTATTTTTGTTCTGTCTTCTTGTTTCCATTAGTTGTAAAATTTCTTCAGTCATCCATTTCTTACGGCCCACTTTCTTTAATTTTGGAATAGTTTTTTCTGCTGCACAACTGATTGAATTCTTCATCATTTCCCACTGATCATCTACATTTTGAAATAGGATCTCTAGATCAGACAATATATCAAATTTGTTCTTTACTTCTATGTTAAAATTATCTTGTATTTCTTTGTCAGTTTTCAATTTGCACAAGTCATATTTAGGGTTTCCTGCTGTATACTTGACTTTCTTTAACTTTACCCTCAATGTGCCTGTAATTAATCTGTGATCACTGTAACAGTCTGCATTTGGAACTGTTTTTACGACTGTTAACGCATTTCGAAACCTTTTGCTAATCAGGATATAATCTATCTGGTTTTTAATCCTGCTGTCTGGACTCCTCCATGTCCATAATCTTCTGGGATGCTGTTTAAACCAGGTGTTTCCTACAACCATTTCTTGTTCTTTTGCCCATTCTACAAGTCTGTATCCTCTTTCATTTCTCTCTCCCAAACAATGGTTGCCTATTTCACCATCGCCTTGCTGTCCTTTTTTTGCGTTGAAATCATCCATTATGATATTTATTTCTGATTTTTTGCAGTTCTTCAAAGCAGACTCTATGTCATTATAAAATTCCTCTATGCTTTCTTCACTGCGTTCACTTGTTGGGGCATATACTTGAATGACATTTATTTTAAAAGGTCTTCCGTTTAATTTTACTAATAGAACTCTGTCTGACACAGCCCGATATCCTTTGACAGAATTTGATGTTTGCTTATCTAATATAATATTCAATACATTAATACTTCAGAAATGCATTATTTAACTGCTGATTAGGTTATTAATACTAATTTGTTTGAATTCTGTTATTTGGAACTAAATATCAACTGTTTTATATTTATCAGAGATATTCCACTCTTTATTTTCTTCTGTGCATTTAGTTATGCAATGGGTTATATATTACCTTT
Organism: Cepaea hortensis; assembly: GCA_963921405.1. Classification (NCBI taxonomy): domain Eukaryota; kingdom Metazoa; phylum Mollusca; class Gastropoda; order Stylommatophora; family Helicidae; genus Cepaea; species Cepaea hortensis. Next base: position 66,461,701 of record OY992885.1, read on the forward strand.
AAAACGCATTGTTTTAAAGCAGAAACTGTTGCTTATTTTATGTGGGGAAAATATGCATCATGAACTTAAAATATTTGCAAAGTATCATCTCTACATGATGTCCATCAATATGAAGTGAATCCTGTCATCTCATCTCGTCTTGTTCCTCTTGTACCTTGTAGTGTTGAGATGAAGCATAAACAGCGGGAGAGTGCCAGTTTATGGGCTTCATGTATCAAGGTTCCCATGAACTCTGCTATTCCTCCTGTCTGTCGTTTACGTGGTCAGCCTCTTCTTCTACTTCCATTTGATCTGTACTTATGGTTGTTATGGTACACTGTTAGTTGGTAATCTAGTTATATGACCAAACCATTTACCTTTCTGTCTTCTGATAAAATCTAGCCCTGCTATAACCCCCCACTTTTGACCTGATTTCTTCATTTCTGATTTTCTCTCTTCTTGATACATTGAGTATTCTTCTCAGAAATCTCATTTCTGCTGTGATTTTTCATTTCTCTATTTCTGTCATTCTCCATATTTGGCATTGGTAGCATAGAGTTGGTTGGAAGATTGTGTTGTTGAGTGCTTTCTTAGTAACTATTGATACATGTTTGTTCTTTGAGTATTGGTGCCATTTGCCCAATGAGTTGGTGTGCCTTATATCTATTTTCGATCTCATCTTCTAATTTGCCATTTGATGATATCTTCTTCTTCTTTGCGTTCATCCGGAGTGTTTTTTCAGATGTGATTGCGGTGTGTCTGGTTAGGCACCCTTGAGTCGAAACCCTTAGGCCAACACATCCGACTTTTAGCGTGTATTTTTGACCAGGTTAGCATTCCTGGGAGACTCTCACTTTTGTGGTACTGTCCACCTCCCAGCTGGTCAAGTTGGAACAGTCGAAGACTGCACGGTCCTCCCTCAAATGAAGGCAGGGACAGTCCATAGCATTTTCCGCCATCCTGGGTGGCTTCCATAATTGCAGAGCCGACACATAACACTCTGGTGCTGGGCTTACCGAGGGAATCGTCACGTCCTGCTCATGGCTGCTTTGATTCCTCATTTCAATATATTTTGTATTTCGTTCGCCCTGTGCTGTTCTCGCACAAACCAGACAGGTCTGCAGACGGTATCCACTCAGCGAGTTTTTGGACATGTGCTTGTCGTTGCGCCCGTCAGAGCTGTTCCAGGCACGACAGACATTCGGAAAACTACATAGTCAGAGCTGTTCCGAACAAGAGCGGCATTCGGAAACTAGGTAGTCAGAGCTGTTCCTAGCACGAGAGACATTCGGACGAGACATTACACTCGGACGTAAATGCGTAGTGCCAATTTTTAGTTTGCCACCCGTAGGACGGCACTTCCGACTTCAGCAGGCATTTTTTAATGAGGTTAGTTTCCTCGAATTTGATGATATTATACTTCCTAAGTACTTGAAGCTCTTCACTTGTTTCAAGATGTGTTCTTTTAGATGAATCTTTGTTGTTTTTTTCTTCTTTGGTTATAGTAATTACCTCTGCTTTTACTTATGCTAATTTTCATGTTGTTTCTTAAACACTTCTATGTGGACTTTTAATTCTGCTTCTGATTTTGCTATTAGTGCTTGATCATCCCAAAAATTATATCTTTAATGATATAATTTGCCGTTGGTTTTTCTTGTGTTCTGTTCATCATGCGGTGTTGTTATGGTCTCTGTTAGGCTGGTTTCTTTACATAAGCTGTCTTATATAGGTTATGAACCAGTGGAGGGACAGGTCACAACCTTGTCATACTCTGGATCTTATGGTGAAGGGTTCTGAATGTCCTCTGTTTGTTCTTACCGTGCATTCACTGTTGTTGTATAAGCTTCTACATAAGATTATTAGATGTGTACTCCATATCATTTAAAGATATCCCACAGCTTGCTTCTATTTACTCTATCAAATGCCATTTCTTGACCGACAAAGGCTAAGTATAGTGTTTCATTAAATTCAATTGATTTTTCTATATAAGTTGTCTAAGAGCAAACATGGCATCTGTGCATCCTTTATGTTTCCTAAATCCAAGTTGTGTTTCGCTTAGCTGGGGTTCTATTGTAGGGCATAATATTTTCTCAAGAATTTTGTAAAATATTTTTCCAGTGTGACTCAAAAGGGAAATGCCTCTGTATTGTATGCAGTATTATGTCATCATGTGTCATTATAACATGTAAAGACATTGATCTTGATTAATAACTTAATTTCCTTGCAACATTTGTTTTGTTGTGTTAAAATGTATATAGAAGAGGAAATATTGTTCTGCAGCTTCCTTTCAGATATTTAAAAAAAATAAGTTCTGAATCTGTGTCTATTTGAGACACCCACCCCATTGTACTGTTTATGAAACTGAAAATATTGATGATAAATGTTGGGGATATATGACAGGTAGAATGATATATGACTGGCACACATTGTAGAGCTCTCAAAATCAAGGGAAAACAACTGAAGATTTGTGTTTGTTTCAGAATGGAAATAAGTGTCTCATTGGTAGTAATAATCAATATTTTTAAAATAATAAAATATATTTGAAATGTAAGCATTGAGTATTAACAATGTATTCTACAACTTTATTGCTAGTTTGAAATGAAATTTTCTTGGACAAAAATACCTTTTGTGGCTTGAATATTAAATTAGAATTAATGAAAATGATTTATTCTTAAGTATGCAATATTTAATTTTCTTTTTAAATATCCAAAAAATAATTTATAACAAATTAAGATGTTTGTTATTAATATGAATATTTTAGGTTTGTTCAAGCATACATCGGCAGATACAGAAATGATTGAGGTCGGAGATAGAGTGGTTGTTGCTGGGCAGAGAAAAGGCACTGTACAATTTATTGGGGAAACACATTTTGCTTCTGGTGAGTTAGATGGCAGTTCAGTATTAATGAAAAAGTTAAACATCAAATAGTTAAATGTCAGGTACTGCTGTTGGGGCATGAAGTATTAGACCTGTGGGCGGGTGGCCAGTTCCCATGGTTCCTTCCTGGATAATTTCCAGAACATTCTGCCTAGTAAACTAGGCATACCATCTTCTATTCTGGAGAGGCTATTATTACTGTGTTTAGCCAACATACAATTCAATTTTCTGAAAAAGTCATACCGTCAAATTGACGGAGTGGCCATGGGGAGTCCTCTTGGTCATATTCTAGCGGACATCTTCATGGCACATTTAGAAGAAAATAGATCCTCAGACATTAAAAACTTGGTCTTCTACCGTCGGTATGTGGACGATATACTAATTATCACCACAGACGAGCTGCATGCAATGTCGTTCCAGGCCATAATGAACACGATGCATAAAAACATCTCTCTATCTATGGAACACGAACACAAGGAAGCGCTGCCGTTCCTAGATATTCTAATGAGACGTAGAGCAGGCGGCACAGTTCAAAATTCAGTGTACCGCAAAGAAACATGGACTGGCCAGTACTTAAATTTTCAGTTTCACACCTGTCCAGTACAAACGGGGCTTAGTATGGACCCTGTTTGACCGTGCTAGGAAGGTATGCACCCAGACACTTACAGAGGAATTTGAAACTGAAGAATGCCTTAAACCTGAGTGGGTACTCCACAGGATTTATAAAGTGCCACTGTCAATAGCCCAAACCAAAACCAGATGAAACCACAGTCCCTAAATTCAAGGTATTTATCCATCTAACCTTTGGAGGGGATGATATAATGCAACGTCTACAGGACCGGCTCATAACAGCAGTCGGCCGAACATTCTGTGCTGCAACTCCAATTATTAGGTACAGAACCACACATATTCCAACCCCAGCAGTAAAACAACCTATCGCTTTGTACGCCAACTATAACTATTTTACCAATTTACATGCAGGTGCGAGTCTACCTACATAGGCAGAACAGAGCTACAATTACACAGCACGGTTGCTGAACACATTCCTAACTGGATTAACAAGATACTACACACAGGCGATGTGAGCCTAGGTAGGTCGATGCACGGAACATTCCCGCTTCATCGTTCGCTAGGCACATGCTGGAAAGTGGCCATGTGATTGAGAGAAACAGTGCCTTCCGTGTGTTGTTCAACACAAAAAATAGTCAGTCGCTTGTTAAAGTTTGCAGAAGCCATAATGATTAACCTACATAAGCCAGCCTTGTGCAAACAGAAAGACATGTTAGTCAGTTTAAAATTACTGTGGTAGACAATTTACATTACTGTGCAAACATGTGTTCCTTCAGCTTGAAGGATTTATCTAGTTATTTTACTTTATGTTGTGTGAATTCTGCAGTATGTACCTGACGAGATGCAGCGAAATATGCCAGGCAATAAATTGTGCAATCTATTGTTTGTGTCTTCGTTATTCAAATCCACTACGGGATAACATTGTTTTGAATTACTTACCATTGTTATTATGCACGCTGCATTACAATGTTGTTTTCCATGCATCTTGCTTTACACAATGAACTGACGTGCCAGAAAATATTATACTCAATATGTTATTCTGTTTTAGGCATATGGTATGGGGTAGAATTGGACAGGCCTGTTGGAAAAAACGATGGCTCAGTGAATGATGTGCGATATTTCACATGTAAAGCTAAACATGGGGTGTTTGCACCACTCACCAGATTACAGAAGTAAGTCCTAACTTTGTTTAATAGTTATTCAGTAGCTGAATAAATCAGTACTGAAGTTTCAGCAGCTGGTCAAGGTCGTGTTCAGAGACTGAATCAGGGTTTACACATCTATTATTCATCAGACTGCAAATAATTTCTATGTAATTATGTCAGTAACATAAATATAATAACTAAGTTGTATTTTGTTTGATTGAACTGTGTTATTATAAAATGTTATTGTGATTGCATGCTTCCCCTCACACACATAAAACTACATAAAAATGTCAGAGAATATGAGTAGGGGAGAGATGTGAACAACATTGTCTGTAATATTCTTGAAGGCATGGAAAGATAACTTCTTCTCTTTCTTCTTTTGTTCACTTGAAATTTGTCTATTATTTGTCTATTGTTAAGATGTGTGGGCGGGGATGTGTATGAGGAATGCATGTGCGGGATGTGTGTGTGAGGGGAATGTGTTTATGGGTGGAGTTTTGTGTGGGAGGGGAGATGTGTGAGAGGTGGGGGAGGTGTGAGATGTGCAGGTGGATGAAGGTTGTATGTGAGGATGGGTATGTGTGTTTGGCTGGGTGGTTGGGGTGTGTGTGGGTGGGAGGATAGATGAGAGATGCATGTGTTGATGGGCGGGTGGGTGATGTGTGGGTGTGAGTGGTTGATGGGTGACTGGGTGGATGTGTATGAGAGATGAGTGTATTGTTGGGGGATGTGCGTGTTTGTGGGAAGATGAGTGTGAGCGGCGGATGTGTGTGGGGTATATGTGGGTGGGAGGTGTGTGTGTATGGGTGGGGGATATGTGTGGGCAGTTGGGGAGATGTGTTTGTGGGTGGGGATGTGTGTATAGGTGGGGGATGTGTAGTTGAGAGGTGGCAGATATTGGGTGGGTGAGTGGGTGTACAGAGAGGAACAGTATGCTATTAGATTTAACAATGAAGGACCAGCAATTTTAAAGATGGAGGTTCAAAATGTTCTTAAGCATATGAAAGCTGGCAAGGCCCCCGGTGCAGATAACATCACAACATAAATGATTAAAGCTCTAGAAGAATTTGGACTAGAGCAAGTCACTAGACTGCTGAACACATTATATGATACTGGAGATATACCTTCTGAATTATGTAATTCTGTATTTATTGCAATCCCAAAGAAATCAGGAGCCTTAGAATGTGATCAACATAGAACAATTAGTATAATGAGTCACATCACAAAGATTTTGTTACGAATTATCATGCAAAGAGTGAGGAAGAAAATACAACCTGAAATAGGGGAAGAACAATGTGGTTTTGTAGAAGGAAAGGGTACAGTAAATGCTGTGTATATGCTGCGAACAGTTATTGAACGTGCTTTAGAAGTAAACAAGGATATACAACTTTGCTTTATTGACTACACAAAGGCTTTTGATAGAGTTAGACATGTCAACATTGTGGATTTGCTTGCAGATCTACAAATTGATGGGAAAGACATTAGACTTATAAAAAACATATATTGGAAACAACAAGCTGCCATAAGGATTGATAATGAAGTAGGACAATACCAACCTATTAAGAGAGGTGTTAGGCAGGGATGTGTAATGTCTCCAGATCTTTTTTCCCTATACAGTGAAAATATTTTCAGAAATGTAGAAGACCTAAATGGAATCAGCATTGGAGGACGAAACATAAATAACATTAGATATGCAGATGATACAGTATTGATTGCAGACAATGCACAGGATCTGCAACAATTAGTAGACGCTGTGGTTGTACACAGTTGTCATAGCACTCCCTGGGGTGAGGGGAACCTGCTATCACACTTTAACAACGGGATACCTTTAGCCCTGGGACATAGGTGACCTCAGTCCACAAACCCCTTCGACCCTTGGAACCCTGTCTCCCTCACTCTCAACCAAGGGACGTTACCCCTTTCAAACTTCGCCCTGAACTCATGACACAACTCTGGCAGCTAACTATGTTAACAATATGGTGTATTATACAAGATGAATGGATGAATGAGAATGATAATGATTCCGAGATAGACCTTGCAGTATCTATGCGAGATAAGACGTGGCAAGGATCGAGTAGCCTCCTGGAGGAAGTGTCATCATCGTCAGGGCCTCAAGTCACACTATTGGGTAAGTCAGACACACTCACCAAGTCTCTCAGGCCTCCCTCCAGGTATAGGTTTCTCCACTTGGATAGGATGGCTGGCGAGTTGACTCACTGGTACTTGGGACCTTCGGTGGATGACGTCCCTGAAGTCTGGATCACCTTAGAGTATGGATAAAGACTGTCTCTCGGAAGCTGAGGAACTAGAACACTCCTCTGAAGCGTCTGGAAAAGTCTGATGGTACTGCGGATATAGCAAGAGGGTGATCTCTCCCTCAATGGTAGTAGCAATCCTAACTGTCTATACAACCCGCGCAGATCCTCTGACTCATAGCGCAGATATCACAGCACAGATACCTCTCCCGCTGAAACGTGTCACGTTAGATAGAGTTCAAAACAGACACAAGTTCTTCCACAATATCAGGCACCACAGGGTACCAGGCACTTGGTAGCGGAGACATCAGCATTATTTGGCATGCAGGCAGTCAGTCAGGGTCACAACCTGGACACTAACAACAATCAGATACTTGCCCAGCTGGAGTTACGAACAAGGCGATATGCTGTTGTCCTGACACATAACCTGGGCTATCAGACGTGGAGTGGGCGAGGCGTTAGCTGGAGCCCCTCCTGAGACGTACTCTCGATTGTACGTACTGCTCGCTGCGGTAGTGGACTTCCCAGCTGTTCACACCGGCTGTCGCCCTAGTCCGGATCACTGGACTCGTCCCCAGATCATGGCTCTGCTCTCAACAAGATAGAATCTGTGGAGGATAATACTCAGTGAGAGCACCATGAATCAGACTTACCCACAGCAGATACACTTAAGTCCCCATTACTCAGACATGTGGACCCTTCCCATAAGGGCCGCACTCCTTCACTGGCTGCTCCAATGGTCGAGGACAGACTGGACCTAGAACCAAAGTGGCAGCTGTCCACCTACATCCTCTTTCTCAGACGAACGTAGGACTGGGTCAAGGTTGGTGTCGGAGATATGGGTCTCTGCTGAAACATAGCTAGACAACACATGTGGTTAGTGAGTTAGTTGTACTTAAAGATAGAAGCACCCTTAAGGAGGGCCAATGGCAGTACTCCCTCAACTCCTTCCTGTTATCCGCCAACGCTGATGTCGTACCAGGCCGTAGGCACCATCCAAGAACTCCAAATAAATATACAGGGGGATCTCCCTGTAGCAGAAATCCACACCCCGTTCCCCCCTCCCTGGTCCCAGGTCGGGGCATTTAGAACGGTGTCATGTTCAATATGAACAATTCTGTCGCAATGGTCCCTTCTCCTTCTGTCAACCTCTCAGGACACCACTATATTAAGCTGGCCTTCCATCGAGGGAACTAGTTACAAGACAGATGTGAGGAAAGCCAAGAAGAAAGTCAGTGGTCGGCCACCTGGTGATCAGACGCTCGACTCCCGGCACGACCTTGAAACGACCTCGGAGGGTTCGGCCGACCGGTGCATTCGATTCGTTGCACTTGCCCGATTTCATCGATATATCACTCGATATATCCGAAGCGACTCCTTAATCTACTTCCGTTAGCGCTGTGAGTAACGGTTTGGCCGCGCTGGCCCCGCCGACGCTCGAGGATATAAAGTTGGCCATGTGTGAACTCGAATTATAGGTCTCACTTCCCTGAACCCGATTTCCCCGATCAACAGGGGCTGTAAATAAGCCGCGCGCTGCTAACCTATGAAATATCTTAGCCGTACAATGCTGCTACACACGCGTTTGCCACAGGCTTAATTTTACAGTCGTAAACTACAAGCTTGCCACTGTTCACACGTGACCTCCTTTCCCGCGCCGGTCAGTACACGCGTTAGCGAAATCTCATAATTTAAATCACCGACACCGCACTAGTTAATGAAAACGGTTGTACACATACCTTCACACAAACAGCACGACAGTGGAGACGAGAAGCGTTGTCACTGCAACTGGACATGATGTCGGAAGTCTTTAACCCTCGTCAAGACACGGCGTCCTGCTCTCTCTCCCTTAGCACTAGGCCAAAATGTCGACTGCCTGCCGGCAACCTTTGTCTCCAACTGATCAGGTGTTCCGGGACAATCGACTGCGCAGTCAGACATGCGCAGTCGGTCTTGCCCGGACATCTGTTCCGCCACCAACCTACTGGACTAATCTTAAAGGGCGAGCAACGATTCGGGTCGGGTTGAGTCAATTTACTGGTTACTTCCCTTTCACTGTTAAATTTTCGTCACCCGAATCTCCGATGTCTCACCGGACCTTTCCTCAGCAGAAACATCACGAGGCGGCCCACTGGGTTCTGTGACATAGGCCCTCTCTTAAGAGAGTTGACCGGGTCAACTCTTTTCCTCAGGAGGTTCGGTCCGAGTGATCTCAACCTCTTCCTCCGGGACCGGATGCCTAGACAGAAATAAATCAGCCCCAACATTCTCCTTACCGAGAAGGTATTCAACTGTAATGTTATAGGGCTGAAGCACCAACGACCAACGCATTCAGCGCGCGTTGAGCTTCTGGGAGGTGGCCAAATCCACCAAAGATCGATGGACTGAAGGTACCCAAAAGGGTACACCATCCCATCCACGCATTGCTGGGACTTCTAACAAGCCCAGACTTACCACAGACACTCATGCTCGCCCGTCGAGCTGTTACGTTCGGCCGGCCGAAATACCGACTCGCGTACGCGACGGGTCGCAATACAGGTGGATCTTCTCATCCCGCCTGTAACGGTGTCGTTACTACCGCTCGTTTTCCATACGCTACACGCCTTGGGATCAACGGTATCATCCTCGATGGACCATGCAGTCTTCCAGACCCCTCTGGACTGTGGCTTCCCCGGCCATCTCTTTCGACAGCGAGGTTGGTCAGTCGGTGATCGAACGGAGTTCTGGGCCTCACGCGCCTTTCCCGACGCTACCCATCCCTTCCGAACTAGGTTACTAGGGAATCCTTCCCCCTGGGCCTCTTCCAGACGTATGATGGTTCCCCTATCGCTGGGTGGACAATCGGACCTACCCCGTACGTTCCCATAGTCCTCTCTATGTAGTACTGGGTCTGTTTGGTCTCTGTCTGGACCTGTAACCTTATTTCCTGCGACTGCCATCGCCAACAGGTGTGGAGATTTTTCACCGGACCTCTCCTCGGGTTTCCGTAGGAGATTTGCTTGGAAAATTCTCAAAATTCCCCCGATCCGGATCTCGTAGTTGGACTTGGACACTACCCTTATCACGGGAAAAGGTCCTTGCCATCCTACGTCGAGCATATTGGTCCTTCCGGGACCCCATAATAATGCTCCATCTCCCACCTTAAGAACTAATCTAGTCTTAGTCCGATTCTGGGGTGTAGCCTTCTGGCACTCTGGGCAAGACTTTACTAACCGGCGTATATCGCCAGTCATTCCGGGCCAATAATAATGACCGGAAATTCGCTGCAGCGTCGCTCTGACACCCATATGTCCACTCCCGGATAGATTACTACCGGATATGGCGTGTCCCCTCTGAAGAATTTGGAGACGGTAGTCATTCAGGACCACCAACTGTCCGTGCAGTTCATTTCCCCGTCCGGCTCTTCGGTAGAGCAGCCGATTCTTCAGATAGTACTGGCCCCGTTGCGGTGGGTCAGCACTTTTCTGCAGCTTCTTGTAGCAATGGCACAGCGTTGCGTCATCGCTCTGGGCAGTGCGCAAATCCCCTAGCAGGGGTTCCGAGCTGGTTGCATCTGCCTCGTCTTTTCCCGCGTGGTCGCATTTATGTATGTCGCCTAGGTGGATTGGCTCCTTCGGCACCCCTAGAAATACATATTTGCTTCCCAGGATCACGGGATATAGGGGATCGAGTAATACAGCTGCTGGAATGATGCCCGTGACGTATCTGGAGCTAATCTCCACATTGGCTATCGGTAACGTCATGGCAACAGCACTCTTCATGGCAGGCTGTATCTCGATGTTCTCCCCCGTGAGTTGGTCTGGTCACACCAGACTGGCAGCAATTACGGCTTCGCCATCCAGGCCAGTGTCGTAGAGACACTCCACCTGTTGGCTGTTTACTTCCACCAGCTCTACCACTGGTGGTCGTTCTTGGTCCACAGTCCTCTTAACGACCTCGACCTTTTCGGTGGAAACCGCCTTTGGTTCCACTAGGCAGGCCGCGAAGTGAGAGCTTTTAGCCTTCGCTTTGCAATCCTTCGTATTATGCGAGGGCTCTTTGCAAATCGAACACCATCTTCCCTTCCAATTCTTCTTCGGGGAAGATTTAGGTGGGCTCTTACTCCCATCTTTTGACTTCTCTGGACTTTTTCCTGTGGACCTTTCTGAAGACTCTACCTTTTTCTGCTGAGAGCTTTTAAATTTCTTCTTGTCAGACTTGTCCTGACCTTTAGTACTAGTGGGACAGGTATCACTAGCCTCCCCATGTACTACGACGTACCTTTCCGCCAATTTTGCCACGACGTCTAACCTCTCCGCCCCCTGTTCCCCCAAGAAAGTTTTTAGGGGTTTCGACATATGCTTTCGCATTTGGTCGACGATCATTAGTTCTTCGAGACTTTCGTAGTCTTTCGCAAATCCGGCTAACTCCATCCATTTATGCAAATAGGATTTGAGTCGCAGGCTATACGCGGCGAATAACTCACTAGGTTCGCGGTTCGCAGACCGAAACTTCTTCTGGTACGTGTGTGAAGTCATTTCGAACCGTTTCAATAACGCCTCTTTCAACGCATCATAATCGTTCTCGTGTCCGGCCGGTAAACGGGCATAGACCTCGAACGCTGTTCCGCGCAAACCTTGAGATACTTTCAGACACCATTTGTCTTTATCGAGACCCATTGCGGCAGACATAGCCTCGAATTTCTGTAGGAACTGATCTATTTTCTCTTTGTCTTCCTCAAAGATTGCAAGGGGAAACTTCATGGCCTCGTAACCATGTCTACCTAAGGTGGGTGAACCAGGGAGTGAAGAACCTCCTACTGCTCCCTCAGTATTTCTACTGGTTTGTGCCTTGAGCTCGAGTTCCCGCATTCGGTACTCATGCTCTCGCTCAAGTCTCCTAGCTTCTTGTTCAGAGTTGAACTTCTTTTGCTCAGCTTCTAACTTTTTAGCTGCTTGCTCAGCATCTAACTTTTTAGCTGCTTGCTCAGCTTCTAACTTCTTTTCCTCGAAGGCTAACTTTCTATCCTCCAGGTCCGCTTCACGTTTTTTTCTCTCTCTTTCTTCCTGCCGGAAGTCTCTTTCCACCTCTTGTATATATTGCGAAAGTGCATCACCTCTCAGGCCCATTCCTTCGCCTGTTGCCTGCACTTCGGTCATATTTAGTTTGCCAGAGGCCATAGTTAGTGTGGGTGTGTTAGTAGTGTTAGTGTATATCCAAAAGTGCAATATACCGATAGTCAGTACACAACTCTAATCTATACACCACAACACACAGCACACCACAAGTCACTCCGTCTTCGTCAAGAAAGAAATAGGACCAAAGACCTACGTAGACTCTATAGTGAGGATAGGAATGATATGTCCTAACACCTATCAATAATCACCAGAGCTGAATCTTTTGGATCCCGGACGAGCCCCCAAATAATGTCATAGCACTCCCTGGGGTGAGGGGAACCTGCTATCACACTTTAACAACGGGATACCTTTAGCCCTGGGACATAGGTGACCTCAGTCCACAAACCCCTTCGACCCTTGGAACCCTGTCTCCCTCACTCTCAACCAAGGGACGTTACCCCTTTCAAACTTCGCCCTGAACTCATGACACAACTCTGGCAGCTAACTATGTTAACAATATGGTGTATTATACAAGATGAATGGATGAATGAGAATGATAATGATTCCGAGATAGACCTTGCAGTATCTATGCGAGATAAGACGTGGCAAGGATCGAGTAGCCTCCTGGAGGAAGTGTCATCATCGTCAGGGCCTCAAGTCACACTATTGGGTAAGTCAGACACACTCACCAAGTCTCTCAGGCCTCCCTCCAGGTATAGGTTTCTCCACTTGGATAGGATGGCTGGCGAGTTGACTCACTGGTACTTGGGACCTTCGGTGGATGACGTCCCTGAAGTCTGGATCACCTTAGAGTATGGATAAAGACTGTCTCTCGGAAGCTGAGGAACTAGAACACTCCTCTGAAGCGTCTGGAAAAGTCTGATGGTACTGCGGATATAGCAAGAGGGTGATCTCTCCCTCAATGGTAGTAGCAGTCCTAACTGTCTATACAACCCGCGCAGATCCTCTGACTCATAGCGCAGATATCACAGCACAGATACCTCTCCCGCTGAAACGTGTCACGTTAGATAGAGTTCAAAACAGACACAAGTTCTTCCACAATATCAGGCACCACAGGGTACCAGGCACTTGGTAGCGGAGACATCAGCATTATTTGGCATGCAGGCAGTCAGTCAGGGTCACAACCTGGACACTAACAACAATCAGATACTTGCCCAGCTGGAGTTACGAACAAGGCGATATGCTGTTGTCCTGACACATAACCTGGGCTATCAGACGTGGAGTGGGCGAGGCGTTAGCTGGAGCCCCTCCTGAGACGTACTCTCGATTGTACGTACTGCTCGCTGCGGTAGTGGACTTCCCAGCTGTTCACACCGGCTGTCGCCCTAGTCCGGATCACTGGACTCGTCCCCAGATCATGGCTCTGCTCTCAACAAGATAGAATCTGTGGAGGATAATACTCAGTGAGAGCACCATGAATCAGACTTACCCACAGCAGATACACTTAAGTCCCCATTACTCAGACATGTGGACCCTTCCCATAAGGGCCGCACTCCTTCACTGGCTGCTCCAATGGTCGAGGACAGACTGGACCTAGAACCAAAGTGGCAGCTGTCCACCTACATCCTCTTTCTCAGACGAACGTAGGACTGGGTCAAGGTTGGTGTCGGAGATATGGGTCTCTGCTGAAACATAGCTAGACAACACATGTGGTTAGTGAGTTAGTTGTACTTAAAGATAGAAGCACCCTTAAGGAGGGCCAATGGCAGTACTCCCTCAACTCCTTCCTGTTATCCGCCAACGCTGATGTCGTACCAGGCCGTAGGCACCATCCAAGAACTCCAAATAAATATACAGGGGGATCTCCCTGTAGCAGAAATCCACACCCCGTTCCCCCCTCCCTGGTCCCAGGTCGGGGCATTTAGAACGGTGTCATGTTCAATATGAACAATTCTGTCGCAATGGTCCCTTCTCCTTCTGTCAACCTCTCAGGACACCACTATATTAAGCTGGCCTTCCATCGAGGGAACTAATTACAAGACAGATGTGAGGAAAGCCAAGAAGAAAGTCAGTGGTCGGCCACCTGGTGATCAGACGCTCGACTCCCGGCACGACCTTGAAACGACCTCGGAGGGTTCGGCCGACCGGTGCATTCGATTCGTTGCACTTGCCCGATTTCATCGATATATCACTCGATATATCCGAAGCGACTCCTTAATCTACTTCCGTTAGCGCTGTGAGTAACGGTTCGGCCGCGCTGGCCCCGCTGACGCTCGAGGATATAAAGTTGGCCATGTGTGAACTCGAATTATAGGTCTCACTTCCCTGAACCCGATTTCCCAGATCAACAGGGGCTGTAAATAAGCCGCGCGCTGCTAACCTATGAAATATCTTAGCCGTACAATGCTGCTACACACGCGTTTGCCACAGGCTTAATTTTACAGTCGTAAACTACAAGCTTGCCACTGTTCACACGTGACCTTTCTCGCGCCGGTCAGTACACGCGTTAGCGAAATCTCATAATTTAAATCACCGACACCGCACTAGTTAATGAAAACGGTTGTACACATACCTTCACACAAACAGCACGACAGTGGAGACGAGAAGCGTTGTCACTGCAACTGGACATGATGTCGGAAGTCTTTAACCCTCGTCAAGACACGGCGTCCTGCTCTCTCTCCCTTAGCACTAGGCCAAAATGTCGACTGCCTGCCGGCAACCTTTGTCTCCAACTGATCAGGTGTTCCGGGACAATCGACTGCGCAGTCAGACATGCGCAGTCGGTCTTGCCCGGACATCTGTTCCGCCACCAACCTACTGGACTAATCTTAAAGGGCGAGCAACGATTCGGGTCGGGTTGAGTCAATTTACTGGTTACTTCCCTTTCACTGTTAAATTTTCGTCACCCGAATCTCCGATGTCTCACCGGACCTTTCCTCAGCAGAAACATCACGAGGCGGGCCCACTGGGTTCTGTGACATAGGCCCTCTCTTAAGAGAGTTGACCGGGTCAACTCTTTTCCTCAGGAGGTTCGGTCCGAGTGATCTCAACCTCTTCCTCCGGGACCGGATGCCTAGACAGAAATAAATCAGCCCCAACATTCTCCTTACCGAGAAGGTATTCAACTGTAATGTTATAGGGCTGAAGCACCAACGACCAACGCATTCAGCGCGCGTTGAGCTTCTGGGAGGTGGCCAAATCCATCAAAGATCGATGGACTGAAGGTACCCGAAAGGGTACACCATCCCATCCACGCATTGCTGGGACTTCTAACAAGCCCAGACTTACCACAGACACTCGCGCTCGCCCGTCGAGCTGTTACGTTCGGCCGGCCGAAATACCGACTCGCGTACGCGACGGGTCGCAATACAGGTGGATCTTCTCATCCCGCCTGTAACGGTGTCGTTACTACCGCTCGTTTTCCATACGCTACACGCCTTGGGATCAACGGTATCGTCCTCGATGGACCATGCAGTCTTCCAGACCCCTCTGGACTGTGGCTTCCCCGGCCATCTCTTTCGACAGCGAGGTTGGTCAGTCGGTGATCGAACGGAGTTCTGGGCCTCACGCGCCTTTCCCGACGCTACCCATCCCTTCCGAACTAGGTTACTAGGGAATCCTTCCCCCTGGGCCTCTTCCAGACGTATGATGGTTCCCCTATCGCTGGGTGGACAATCGGACCTACCCCGTACGTTCCCATAGTCCTCTATGTAGTACTGGGTCTGTTTGGTCTCTGTCTGGACCTGTAACCTTATTTCCTGCGACTGCCATCGCCAACAGGTGTGGAGATTTTTCACCGGACCTCTCCTCGGGTTTCCGTAGGAGATTTGCATGGAAAATTCTCAAAATTCCCCCGATCCGGATCTCGTAGTTGGACTTGGACACTACCCTTATCACGGGAAAAGGTCCTTGCCATCCTACGTCGAGCATATTGGTCCTTCCGGGACCCCTTAATAATGCTCCATCTCCAACCTTAAGAACTAATCTAGTCTTAGTCCGATTCTGGGGTGTAGCCTTCTGGCACTCTGGGCAAGACTTTACTAACCGGCGTATATCGCCAGTCATTCCGGGCCAATAATAATGACCGGAAATTCGCTGCAGCGTCGCTCTGACACCCATATGTCCACTCCCGGATAGATTACTACCGGATATGGCGTGTCCCCTCTGAAGAATTTGGAGACGGTAGTCATTCGGGACCACCAACTGTCCGTGCAGTTCATTTCCCCGTCCGGATCTTCGGTAGAGCAGCCGATTCTTCAGATAGTACTGGCCCCGTTGCGGTGGGTCAGCACTTTTCTGCAGCTTCTTGTAGCAATGGCACAGCGTTGCGTCATCGCTCTGGGCAGTGCGCAAATCCCCTAGCAGGGGTTCCGAGCTGGTTGCATCTGCCTCGTCTTTTCCCGCGTGGTCGCATTTATGTATGTCGCCTAGGTGGATTGGCTCCTTCGGCACCCCTAGAAATACATATTTGCTTCCCAGGATCACGGGATATAGGGGATCGAGTAATACAGCTGCTGGAATGATGCCCGTGACGTATCTGGAGCTAATCTCCACATTGGCTATCGGTAACGTCATGGCAACAGCACTCTTCATGGCAGGCTGTATCTCGATGTTCTCCCCCGTGAGTTGGTCTGGTCGCACCAGACTGGCAGCAATTACGGCTTCGCCATCCAGGCCAGTGTCGTAGAGACACTCCACCTGTTGGCCGTTTACTTCCACCAGCTCTACCACTGGTGGTCGTTCTTGGTCCACAGTCCTCTTAACGACCTCGACCTTTTCGGTGGAAACCGCCTTTGGTTCCACTAGGCAGGCCGCGAAGTGAGAGCTTTTAGCCTTCGCTTTGCAATCCTTCGTATTATGCGAGGGCTCTTTGCAAATCGAACACCATCTTCCCTTCCAATTCTTCTTCGGGGAAGATTTAGGTGGGCTCTTACTCCCATCTTTTGACTTCTCTGGACTTTTTCCTGTGGACCTTTCTGAAGACTCTACCTTTTTCTGCTGAGAGCTTTTAAATTTCTTCTTGTCAGACTTGTCCTGACCTTTAGTACTAGTGGGACAGGTATCACTAGCCTCCCCATGTACTACGACGTACCTTTCAGCCAATTTTGCCACGACGTCTAACCTCTCCGCCCCCTGTTCCCCCAAGAAAGTTTTTAGGGGTTTCGACATATGCTTTCGCATTTGGTCGACGATCATTAGTTCTTCGAGACTTTCGTAGTCTTTCGCAAATCCGGCTAACTCCATCCATTTATGCAAATAGGATTTGAGTCGCAGGCTATACGCGGCGAATAACTCACTAGGTTCGCGGTTCGCAGACCGAAACTTCTTCCGGTACATGTGTGAAGTCATTTCGAACCGTTTCAATAACGCCTCTTTCAACGCATCATAATCGTTCTCGTGTCCGGCCGGTAAACGGGCATAGACCTCGAACGCTGTTCCGCGCAAACCTTGAGATACTTTCAGACACCATTTGTCTTTATCGAGACCCATTGCGGCAGACATAGCCTCGAATTTCTGTAGGAACTGATCTATCTTCTCTTTGTCTTCCTCAAAGATTGCAAGGGGAAACTTCATGGCCTGGTAACCATGTCTATCTAAGGTGGGTGAACCAGGGAGTGAAGAACCTCCTACTGCTCCCTCAGTATTTCTACTGGTTTGTGCCTTGAGCTCGAGTTCCCGCATTCGGTACTCATGCTCTCGCTCAAGTCTCCTAGCTTCTTGTTCAGAGTCGAACTTCTTTTGCTCAGCTTCTAACTTTTTAGCTGCTTGCTCAGCTTCTAACTTTTTAGCTGCTTGCTCAGCTTCTAACTTCTTTTCCTCCAAGGCTAACTTTCTATCCTCCAGGTCCGCTTCACATTTTTTTCTCTCTCTTTCTTCCTGCCGGAAGTCTCTTTCCACCTCTTGTATATATTGCGAAAGTGCATCACCTCTCAGGCCCATTCCTTCGCCTGTTGCCTGCACTTCGGTCATATTTAGTTTGCCAGAGGCCATAGTTAGGGTGGGTGTGTTAGTAGTGTTAGTGTATATCCAAAAGTGCAATATACCGATAGTCAGTACACAACTCTAATCTATACACCACAACACACAGCACACCACAAGTCACTCCGCCTTCGTCAAGAAAGAAATAGGACCAAAGACCTACGTAGACTCTATAGTGAGGATAGGAATGATATGTCCTAACACCTATCAATAATCACCAGAGCTGAATCTTTTGGATCCCGGACGAGCCCCCAAATAATGTCATAGCACTCCCTGGGGTGAGGGGAACCTGCTATCACACTTTAACAACGGGATACCTTTAGCCCTGGGACATAGGTGACCTCAGTCCACAAACCCCTTCGACCCTTGGAACCCTGTCTCCCTCACTCTCAACCAAGGGACGTTACCCCTTTCAAACTTCGCCCTGAACTCATGACACAACTCTGGCAGCTAACTATGTTAACAATATGGTGTATTATACAAGATGAATGGATGAATGAGAATGATAATGATTCCGAGATAGACCTTGCAGTATCTATGCGAGATAAGACGTGGCAAGGATCGAGTAGCCTCCTGGAGGAAGTGTCATCATCTTCAGGGCCTCAAGTCACACTATTGGGTAAGTCAGACATGCTCACCAAGTCTCTCAGGCCTCCATCCAGGTATAGGTTTCTCCACTTGGATAGGATGGCTGGCGAGTTGACTCACTGGTACTTGGGACCTTCGGTGGATGACGTCCCTGAAGTCTGGATCACCTTAGAGTATGGATAAAGACTGTCTCTCAGAAGCTGAGGAACTAGAACACTCCTCTGAAGCGTCTGGAAAAGTCTGATGGTACTGCGGATATAGCAAGAGGGTGATCTCTCCCTCAATGGTAGTAGCAGTCCTAACTGTCTATACAACCCGCGCAGATCCTCTGACTCATAGCGCAGATATCACAGCACAGATACCTCTCCCGCTGAAACGTGTCACGTTAGATAGAGTTCAAAACAGACACAAGTTCTTCCACAATATCAGGCACCACAGGGTACCAGGCACTTGGTAGCGGAGACATCAGCATTATTTGGCATGCAGGCAGTCAGTCAGGGTCACAACCTGGACACTAACAACAATCAGATACTTGCCCAGCTGGAGTTACGAACAAGGCGATATGCTGTTGTCCTGACACATAACCTGGGCTATCAGACGTGGAGTGGGCGAGGCGTTAGCTGGAGCCCCTCCTGAGACGTACTCTCGATTGTACGTACTGCTCGCTGCGGTAGTGGACTTCCCAGCTGTTCACACCGGCTGTCGCCCTAGTCTGGATCACTGGACTCGTCCCCAGATCATGGCTCTGCTCTCAACAAGATAGAATCTGTGGAGGATAATACTCAGTGAGAGCACCATGAATCAGACTTACCCACAGCAGATACACTTAAGTCCCCATTACTCAGACATGTGGACCCTTCCCATAAGGGCCGCACTCCTTCACTGGCTGCTCCAATGGTCGAGGACAGACTGGACCTAGAACCAAAGTGGCAGCTGTCCACCTACATCCTCTTTCTCAGACGAACGTAGGACTGGGTCAAGGTTGGTGTCGGAGATATGGGTCTCTGCTGAAACATAGCTAGACAACACATGTGGTTAGTGAGTTAGTTGTACTTAAAGATAGAAGCACCCTTAAGGAGGGCCAATGGCAGTACTCCCTCAACTCCTTCCTGTTATCCGCCAACGCTGATGTCGTACCAGGCCGTAGGCACCATCCAAGAACTCCAAATAAATATACAGGGGGATCTCCCTGTAGCAGAAATCCACACCCCGTTCCCCCCTCCCTGGTCCCAGGTCGGGGCATTTAGAACGGTGTCATGTTCAATATGAACAATTCTGTCGCAATGGTCCCTTCTCCTTCTGTCAACCTCTCAGGACACCACTATATTAAGCTGGCCTTCCATCGAGGGAACTAATTACAAGACAGATGTGAGGAAAGCCAAGAAGAAAGTCAGTGGTCGGCCACCTGGTGATCAGACGCTCGACTCCCGGCACGACCTTGAAACGACCTCGGAGGGTTCGGCCGACCGGTGCATTCGATTCGTTGCACTTGCCCGATTTCATCGATATATCACTCGATATATCCGAAGCGACTCCTTAATCTACTTCCGTTAGCGCTGTGAGTAACGGTTCGGCCGCGCTGGCCCCGCCAACGCTCGAGGATATAAAGTTGGCCATGTGTGAACTCGAATTATAGGTCTCACTTCCCTGAACCCGATTTCCCCGATCAACAGGGGCTGTAAATAAGCCGCACGCTGCTAACCTATGAAATATCTTAGCCGTACAATGCTGCTACACACGCGTTTGCCACAGGCTTAATTTTACAGTCGTAAACTACAAGCTTGCCACTGTTCACACGTGACCTCCTTTCCCGCGCCGGTCAGTACACGCGTTAGCGAAATCTCATAATTTAAATCACCGACACCGCACTAGTTAATGAAAACGGTTGTACACATACCTTCACACAAACAGCTCGACAGTGGATAAGAGAAGCGTTGTCACTGCAACTGGACATGATGTCGGAAGTCTTTAACCCTCGTCAAGACACGGCGTCCTGCTCTCTCTCCCTTAGCACTAGGCCAAAATGTCGACTGCCTGCCGGCAACCTTTGTCTCCAACTGATCAGGTGTTCCGGGACAATCGACTGCGCAGTCAGACATGCGCAGTCGGTCTTGCCCGGACATCTGTTCCGCCACCAACCTACTGGACTAATCTTAAAGGGCGAGCAACGATTCGGGTCGGGTTGAGTCAATTTACTGGTTACTTCCCTTTCACTGTTAAATTTTCGTCACCCGAATCTCCGATGTCTCACCGGACCTTTCCTCAGCAGAAACATCACGAGGCGGGCCCACTGGGTTCTGTGACAACAGTGAGCAGCTGGGGTTGGAATTAAATTGTAGGAAGACACAGGTTATGGTTGTCACTAGGAAGAACGAAGTACCACAATGTAATATACAAGTAAATGGGAATATTCTTCAACAAGTGAATCGGTTCAATTATCTCGGAACAGTCATAACATCTGATGGCAGATGCCTTGAAGAGATTAGAACAAGAATCGCCATTGCGAAAGTAGCCTTTAGCAAGATGAAAAACATTCTGACCAATAAAATGACGTCAATTGAAACGAGAAAAAGAGTGTTGAGGGGATACATAGAGCCTGTTCTTTTGTATGGATGTGAAACTTGGACAATGTGCAGTCAAGCTGAAAAACATCTGATGGCTGCAGAAATGTGGTTTCTGAGGAAAATGCAAAGAATACCATGGACAGATAGAAAAACCAATGACCAAGTACTACAAGAGACAAATGAAAATCGTAGATTGATTAGAGAAATTAGACGTAGACAGTCAAAATTTTTTGGACATGTTATGAGAAGAAATGGACTGAAGAACTTAGTGACAGTTGGCAAGATCGAAGGGAACAGACCACGAGGAAGACCGAGAGGAAAATACCTGGATGGTTTGGCCACATGGCATGGATGAGACAGGAACACTGAGCTGATCCACGACTCTGGTGATCGAGTGAAATGGCGAATCATGACCGCCCACGCTTTCCGGCATGGCACATGATTGATTGATTGAGTGGGTGTAGGTTGGCTGATGTGTGTGTGGGTGGGTGGGGAAACTTGTGAGGGTGCAGGATGTTTGTGTGGATAGGTGTGGGATGTGTGGGTTGATGGGGGCATATGTGTGGTTGCGGGTGTGTGGGTGGGTGGTGGAGAATATGTGGGTGGGTGGGTGTGTGCGTGTCGGTTATGGGATGGGTGAGGGATGTTTGTGTGGGTGGTGAATTATGTGTGGGTGGGGGATCAGTGGGTGGGTGGTGGCATGTATGTTTGCCTGAGTCTGTGTGAGTGCGTGGAGGTATGTGTGGGTGGATGGGGAGTGTGGTGGGTTGGGGATGTGTGGGTGGCTGCGGGGTGTTAGGGTGGATGGGGGATGTGTCTCACAACATTGCAATACTGTTTATGTTTACAACTTTCATTTGACAATGTTCCCCGACTGACTGAATGACTGATTTTATCTTTCTTTCTTTTGGTGGTATTAAATTAACAGGTACATCAGGTTGTTCTTCTATTGCTTCTTCCTTAGCTAATTGATCAGCTCTCGGTTTCTGGGTACTTCACAGTGAGATGGTATCCACTGTATGGTGACCTTACGTTGGCTGCAAAGTTTAGAAAGTAGTGTCCGTAGTACTGACAATTTCTCAGATAGGAGCGCCTCAAGTACTGATTTTGCATCTGTCAATAGCACCAGGGGTTGTATACCATAACTGGTATTTAGTAATTTCTCTGTTGCTATCTTGATATAATTTCTCTGTTGCTATCTTTACCAGCTCCGTAGTGAAGGGGTATGGACTACCAAGTTCGAAACACAGCTGCGGGCGATTTGGCAGTGGACCATCATGCGTTAGTTTTTTTATTAAATGGTATGGATGTCAGTCGTTCAGAAAGCAATTTCAAACTACTGAATGTAAACTTGCCCAGGAATCACGAACAGCCCAAAAATGCTGTGGTTGACTGCTGCATCCTGTAAAGGATATGCAACTAACTTTTTAACTTTATCTTGATTGCCTGGTCTTCTGTATCATAGTTATGGCAGTACTTTCCTGTTGGTACTCTGGCAGTATCCCTAGTATTATTTGAACATTCTATGTAAACTACCGCTATTCCATTTCAAACAGCATTTTGTGCTGACTCATCTGTGTAGACTCGGATCCAGAAGTCCTGTGGGTATTCATTATCAATGAAACTGAGAGTGGCTGTTCTATGTTATTTACTGTTCTGTTCTTCCTTGTCGAATACAGTCAAACCTTGGTTTTCTTTGCCTTCGGTTTTCATCGGTTTTGGTTTTCGTCAATTTTTTTCCCGCGAAAAATTTGTCTCGGTTTTCGTCGGTTGCCTCAGATTTCATCGGCGTGCCCACATAACCTCACTGCTAATTTTGCAAAAACAAAGGGACCCACTTGTTCTTCTGCTCAATTTGGCGTTGTTTTTCGTTGTGTGAGCATCACTTGCTAATAATAAAATATGAGAGCAGCATTAAGACTGCTGAAATCAGCCGCATGTACGGGAAGTCGTCATCCATGATGAGTTTCATTGTGGTGAAACAGGAAGCAATAAAGAAGACTAATGTAGCGAAATACATGAATGTGCTAACGAAACAGAGATCGCAAACAATTGAAGGTATCGAACAGTTATAATTAATTTGGATAAATCAAAACCAGTTAGATGGCGATTCTGTTTCAGAGGCAATCATATGTGGGAAAAATACAGACCAATCTCATTAAGAAAGTGCTTGGGATGAGTGCTAGTGTACTTAGTGATTTTAAGGCCAGCAGAGAATGGTTTGAAAAATTCAAGTAGCGCACCGACATACATATAGTGCCACAATGTAATATACAAGTAAATGGAAATATTCTTCAACAAGTGAATCAGTACAATTATCTTGGAATAGTCATAACATCTGATGGGAGATGCCTTGAAGAGATTAGAACAAGAATCGCCATGGCGAAAGTAGCCTTTAGCAAGATGAAAAACATTCTGACCAATAAAAAGATGTCAATTGAAACGAGAAAAAGAGTGTTGAGGGGATACATAGAGCCTGTTCTTTTGTATGGATGTGAAACTTGGACAATGAGCAGTCAAGCTGAAAAGCATCTGATGGCTGCAGAAATGTGGTTTCTGAGGAAAATGCAAAGAATACCATGGACAGACAGAAAAACCAATGACCAAGTACTACAGGAGACAAATGAACATCGTAAACTGATTAGAGAAATTAGACGTAGACAGTCAAAATTTTTTGGACATGTTATGAGAAGAAATGGATTGGAGAACTTAGTGACAACTGGCAAGATCGAAGGGAACAGACCAAGAGGAAGACCGAGAGGAAAATACCTGGATGGCTTGGTGACATGGCATGGACGAGACAGGAACACTGAGCTGATCCACGACACTGGTGATCGAGTGAAATGGCGAGTCATGACCGCCCACGCTTTCCAGCATGGCACATGATTGATTGATTGACCGACATACAGTGTTACCAGGCATGGCGTAGGTGCGAGTTCGGACAAGTCTGGGGCAGAAAAATTGTATTAAACACTATATTTATTCTCTATAAAATGTGTGTTTTTGGTATGTATTTTGGAGTTTCTAGAACAAATTAATTGGATTTATAATGATTCATATGGAAATAATTGCCTCAGTTTTCGTCGGTTTCGGGTTTCGCCAATTGTTTTCGGACAGATTATCTTCAAAAACTGAGGTTTGACTGTATTCCTCTTTCCATGGAGTTCATTCAGGAATAGTTTTCAAGGGGATACTAACTGTGGACATTTCAATGGTTTCTCTGCAGAATTGTTTGGCCTGGTGGATAAAACTGCTTCTTTTCAATCGCCCCATAGCTAGGCTTTCAAATCTGTTCTTCATGTGGTGGCCTGGCATGCTGAGGAACTTTTCTGCTTGTATTAATGTTTTCATATCTCTGCGTTCTCTCGGTGCTTTTATCCTCCCATCTTTTCCATCTTCATTATAGGGGTTGATCTCCCCTACTGTGGTGACTCTAAGTGTTTGATTTTGCACCTTGTCCAGCTCTTGTAATGTGGTTTTTTATGCTGAACACCACGCAGTTGACCCGTATTCCAGGTGTAGTCGTATGTTCTGTTGATAAACTTTGCTAAGTATTATCCTACTGGCACCCTGTGCTTTCTCCATGTCAGCCTGTCATCAAATGTTACTCCAAGGTTTGTTGGTTCTTTATCCTTTCTTAGGGGTATTCCATTTATCTGGATGATGACTACCTTTTGTTTTGGAGAGAGGGTAAATAGAGTTGTGCTGCACTTGTCAGTGTTTATGCTGACACACCATCAATTTGCCCACACAACTTATGCATCTACAGATGTAGTTGCCACTGATGCATGTTCATTTGTGCTGCATAGGACCAGGTCATCAGCGTATATTGCCACTTTGATTCCATGTTGTAGTTTAGCAATAAGATCATTGATGAAGATTTGGAAGAGTGTGAGGGACAGGACTCCACCCTGGGGATCACAGCAACATTCTTATGTGGTACACAGTAGTAATTTCTTGTTCTTGAGTCTATCTGTACTCAAGCTCATCTATTGTACAAGTATGCTTTCACCCATTTTTACTTTCTTCCATTGACTTTATAGTTTCTCAATTTCTTCATCAGATCTTCTTTCTAGACTTTGTCAAAAGCTTTTTTTAGATCTATCCGCAAGCCAATGTCAATTAGATGTCAATTGAAACAAGAAAAAGAGTTTTGAAGGGATACTTAGAGCTTGTTCTTTTGTATGGATGTGAAACTTGGACAATGTGCAGTCAAGCTGAAAAACATCTGATGGCTGCAGAAATGTGGTTTCTGAGGAAAATGCAAAGAATACCATGGACAGACAGAAAAACCAATGACCAAGTACTACAGGAGACAAATGAACATTGTAAACTGATTAGAGAAATTAGACGTAGACAGTCAAAATTTTTTGGACATGTTATGAGAAGAAATGGATTGGAGAACTTAGTGACAACTGGCAAGATCGAAGGGAACAGACCAAGAGGAAGACCGAGAGGAAAATACCTGGATGGCTTGGCCACATGGCATGGACGAGACAGGAACACTGAGCTGATCCACGACACTGGTGATCGAGTGAAATGGCGAGTCATGACCGCCCACGCTTCCCGGCATGGCACATGATTGATTGATCCGCAAGCATCAGTTTCTTCTCTTGGAATGCATCCTCAATTTCTTGAGAGAGGTAGGTTGTCTGATCTTCCGTAGAATAACACTGCCTAAAGCCAGCGTGCTGTGGCATAAGAATATTGTCACTTTCAATGTACCACTGCAGTCTGTGATTGATGATGCGCTCCATTATTTTCAGAGACAGCCGGTGAGGCTAAATGGTCTGTAGTTAAAGGCACTGGAACTGTATTTCCTTAATTTTAGGAGGGGTATCATGATTGCTTCTCTCCAGCCTTGTGGAATGCTGTCTAAAGTCCAGCAGTTATTGAACAATGGCAACAGTTATTTTTTGGCCATTATTCCTAGATTCTTGATCATTTAATTGGAGATGCCATCAGCTCCTGATGAATTTCTCATTTTCAGTTTTGATATTGCTCCAGTTCGCTGATTGTGATAGGTGCCTCCAGCACCTCATGTCCTGTATGTTGCCATTTCTCTTGAATATCTTCTTGTTTCTCTGGACTAATTTCAATGTTGTTATCTTGTGCAAATGAGTCTGCAAAATGGTCATCTGCTTGCTTTTCTGTTAAAATGGTTCTGTCTTTATGTAGTGAAATCTTTGAGTTTCTTGCTGTTCCCCCATCATTAAGTTGGTTTACTAGCTTTCACAACTTCCTTGTGTCTCTTCCAAAGTTCCGTGACTCTGTTTTTTCCAGCCAGCTTTTCTTTCTAGCCTGCAGCTTGGTCCTTTGAAAATTGGCTTTTGCGTGCTAGTATTTATTGTGGTGCTCTTTTCTGGATTTGTCCTCTACTTGCTATCTACACACTTCCATATCATTATGCAACTTTTCCATTTCACTACTCCAGTATGGTTTATATTGTTTATGAGCTGTTCTTGGTACTGTTTCTCGTGCTGCCTGTTGTATGCATTTCCCAAACTCTTTAACTACTTTATGTATGTCTTTTTCTGTGTTCAGATTTCTAACTAGTTTGCTAGTGCGATGTTTGTACACTGCCCAGTTTGCTTTCTTGTAGTTCCACCTCGAGAGGTTGCTGGTTTCATTTACCAGCTCAGAAAGATAGCTTAATACAGAAATGGAAGATTGTCTTATAGTCATGCCATGTGGTGTTGATCATATCTGTCCACAACCCCTGTTTCATGTATTGCCATTATCATAGCCACCTATCTCGTGTATTGCCATCATTTCTGATATTGATGATCCTCCATTCATTGCGAATAACCAGTTCTGTTTGTGAGTTAACTGCTTTAAAGATATCTTCATTAATCTTTCTTTTCCTCCACAATGTTCTCATCATTCTTATATGAAACCACATCTCCACATAATCCCTCACTTGTCTGCTAATTGTTCATGATTCTCTTCCATGCATCAGGATTGGCTCAATATAGCTTTTAAGAACTCTTTTTCCCACCTCCTTTGTCATATATTTTGCCGAGAATATTCTTCGTCTTGTGAAATGCTGCTTTTGCTTGGGCTATTCTACATTACAATTTTTTAATATGTCTTCCATGTGCTGTTATTAACATACCCAGAATTCATTCACTTTGATGTATTTGTGAAGACATTTTTTTCTTTATAATTACCATTACTTCACTTGTTCTGTTATTCACGCTTAGTCCTTTGCTTTCACTTTCTGTTGCAATCATTTCCTGTAACTGCGTTTCATTTTCGGCAGTCAAAACCAAGCTATCAGCATAAAGTAGGTTGTGTACATTCTGCCCACTAACTGATATTTCTGGCATGTTCTGTGTGGATCTCATTATTATTTTTTTGTACAAATTGAACAGATCGGGTAATCGTACATACCCTGTCTAAGACCTTGTTTAATGTGTTGAAAAGTTCCCAACTCGCTTTTTATTATGGCCATTTGTTGTTGCTAGTGAAATTTAATTATCATTCTCAAATATATACCATCAAGTTTAAAATTTGGAATATTCTTATTATTCCTTCATCAAATCACCTGATCAAATACTTTAGTATAGTCAACAAAGCTCAAATGATAGATAGCTTTATACAAATACATAAATTCCCCCTGCTACAGCTGCAAGATCTCATGAAGGACAGTATTTTAAAACAGAGTAACCAAGACAAGAATAGAACCCCATTAATGTTAAAACAGGGATGTGATGAAAGTTGTTAGATCACTTGTCACCACTAATATACAATCAATATTCACAGTTGTCGTTAGCAGCTTGTTGTATATTGATCTTGCTCAGAGTGTAATCGTTTGATTTGGACTCTTTTAAGATTGGGTGACAGGATATTCAGTTCCAGCGAGTCTCTAGATACTATCAGCTGGGGGGCTGTGTCTGAGAAACTAGAAAAAAGATACACTGGTAAGTTATGCATGCCTTTAACTTGAGAAGTGTTTATCAAAATTGTCCCTGTTTGAAGTACGGTGCTAGGAGAAAGTAAACTGTTTTGTAGAACTGTGTTATTTCAATTCAGGTTTTTGAATTCACAAATTAATTTATATACAAGTTAACAAGGATTCTTTAAAAGGAGAGTCTGGCATATGAGACTACGACCTCCAGCATGAGAATGGAGGTGGAGGCAGTAACTGCGGCATTCCGGTGGCTAGAGGAGACTACTGCAACACACATTGTATTCAATTCGGATTCAAAGAGTATGCTTAGTAAGGTGGAGAAAGGAATGTTTCGTGTGGAATAGCTCTCGTCGCTTCAGAGGTCACAGATTGTGAGAATTGTATGGATATTTTGCCCTGGCCATGCTGGGGTACGGGGGAATGAACAGGCTGATAGGTTAGCAGGGAATGCACCTCTTAGTGGAGTGGTAGTTTGCCTATGGACAAGGAGGAGGTGGTCGTGCGCTTGTGGGACCAGGTGGAGAAGGCGGAGGAACAGATTGAGAACCCATATGTGGAAAGAATGAGATTGTGGGGGATCGGCAGGGGTTCTGGAAGAATCTCAAAACTGAGAGGGAAGACCAGGAGAACTTTTAATCAGATAGGGGTGGGAACGATTAGAAGTATGACTCTTTGCTGGCTGTTGAATGAGGGGACGGGGCACGTATGGGAATGTCCTGAGTGCAGTGATGTCTGTTCCTAACTCAACTCAACTCAACTCTTTAAAATGTATCCATAGATTGCTAATGACAGTGTTGCTGCTGCTGCTGCTGCTGCTGCTTCTTCTTCTTCTTCTTCTTGTTCTTCTTCTTGTTCTTCTTCTTCTTCTTCTTCTTCTTCTTCTCCTCCTCCTCCTCCTCCACCTCATCCTCCTCTTCCTCCTCTTCCACCTCCTCCTCCTCTTCCTTCTGCTTCATCTCCTGCTCCTCCTACTCCTGTTCTTCTTCTACCCTACAACTCAAAACAAAACTGACAACTATAGGTGGACATCAGAAGTACAGTGTCTCATCAACAAAAACAAGAGTAGATTTCAGACATAAAAATTTTTCATGAAAATGACTGCATTTAAAAAAAAAAAGTACAGTAAAGAGCATTTATTGGTTAGTTGGTGAATCCTCTGGGAGACTGGGTTTTAATTCTCAAGTCTGATATATTGATATCATGATAGTTTGACCCCTGAAAAGGGCTTGCTAACCTATTCTTACATTTCCCTGGGGGATGTATTGCAGAGCTCTTCTTCTCCTCAGAAATCATTGGAGTGTGCAAAATCTGTGCATGCAGTCAGATTCAGCACACACAGACTGGCTGCGATTAGGCCTGGGTTGGTGACGTTTCCTTCATGGGTTTTAGTTTTCACTTTGTCAACAGACTTCAGCCCAGAGCCTAGGGGATGAAGGGAATAAAGCCTAGCGACTATTGCATAACCCCAAAAGTAAGAAGAAAACAAACCCCACGCCTTTAGCGGATTGTACTGGTTGCATGGATTCACAAGAAAGACCAAGTGGATGCAGGTCTTCCCGAATAACATAACAATAATGTCGGGATATGCTGACATGACTTCACACAGGAGAACCATGGAAGAAGGACTAAATGACAACAGCCACTTCAGATGATCATTACATATATATTTTCGGAATCCTTAAATAGAAAATGTAACAGAACATCAAGTGTTTGGTGTAATACGAGGGGAAGTCAATAAGTAAGTCACAAATGGCTTTAGAAAAATAACTAAATATGATAACAACTTGAGACCAGTTTAATTTTAGACATACATTGTCCCTTCATTTCTCAACATAATTTCCACCAACATTGATGCACTTATCCCATCGTTTTATCAGTCCTCCTAAACCGGCTGCATAGAACTGCGTGCTCTGTTTTCTAAACCACGTTTTCACTTCACATTCAACTTTGGCGTCATTCGTGAAATGTTTCCCGCCAAGGTTGATTTTCAGTGGACCAAAAAGGTGGAAATCGCTAGGGGCTAAGTCAGGGCTGTAAGGTGGATGTTCCAGAACTTCCCACCTTAGTTGGTTAATTTTCTCCTGAGTTAATCGAGCCGTATGTGGTCTGGCATTGTCATGAAGAAGCAACACTCCTCTAGTCTAGACATTTTCTTCGAATTGCATCATGAAGCATCTATAGAACTTAACAGTACGATTCAGAATTCACATTGTCACCTTTCTTCTTGAAATTGGTTAAAAGCACTCCTTGACAATCCCAGAACACTGTCAGCATAACCTTCCCTGCTGATGGCGTAACCTTGAATTTTTGAACACAAGGCGAAGACGAAGAAGGGTGTTTCCATTGCATTGAAGCACGCTTTGATTCAGGCTGGCAGTGATGCACCTATGATTTGTCCCCAGTAACAATCCTGTTCAGCATCTCTTCTCCTTCATATCGACAGAGATGATGCAAGGACAGGCCAAATCAGTTCATTTTGTGTTCCTCCTTCAGTTGTCTGAGTACCCATCTTGATCACACTTTCTTAAATTTCAATTGATCATGCATTATGCTGTATGCTGAACCATGTGAGCACCCTATTGCAGATGCTACAGAGTCTATAGTTACTCGCCTGTCACCTAATGATCTCCTCCACCCGCTGCACGGATGCTTCTGTTGCAATCTCAACAGGACGACCAGATCGGATTTTATCAACAATTATAGAGCGTCCTTGAGAAAAATTTTCTACCCAGCTATGCACCGCTTTACGGGACAAACATTTGTCAGCATAAACAGGAAGCATTTCCTTATGAATGTCCTTTGCATGCAGTCCTTTTGCCCACAAAAAATGCACAACAGCATGTTGCTCTTTGGTTGTACACGCCGTAAGTACAGTCGCCATTTTGTTTATGCGCTGCGCATGTGCATGAGACACCTAGTGGCACCTGACGAACGGGAATATAAAGTTTGATGTTTCTGTCACCTAATGACACCTGTATAAAACACCAACTACATTTACCTGCCATCCCACAAAACTGTATGATTTACTTATTGACTCGCCCTCGTAACTGTGCTCAACAAAACTTTTAGCCTTTTTTAGCCATCTTTTAGCCAAAGACATTCCAGCTTACCAAACTAAAACATTTTTAACTCTTTTGGTGCCAAACAAAAATTGGGTCCTGACCAAACAGAAATTCATGGCAGAAAATTGTAAGTAGAGGTGTGTCACAATAATGATTTTAAAATGGTTAAAATGGTAGCAGATATATTGTATTATATATCAAATTCAAGAGGATTGCACAAGGAACATGACAGTGTTAATAATTAATTGATAGGTTAGAAATATGATGACAATAATGAGAGGTTTAGTAATAATTGAAATTAAAAAGGTAAAAATTATTTTAAAATTTCACTTACCAAGGCGTTATTTGTAATCCACTGCAGCTAATCCAGTTAAATTTGCTGAATACTGTTACACACACCACTTTTGTTCAATAATATCACAAGAACTGCACCACAACACCAATAAAACATAACTGAAACATAATATTTTGAAGCACATAATGTTCACACAAATTCGAAAATGTCAGTAACACACCACTCAGATTGTACAGAGAAGAAGAATATAAACACTATTTTCTATTTAGTTATAATTATTATTCTTTTAAATGTAATTATTTAAATACTCCTTAAATACTTTGTGATAGGCAAAACAAATTTAAGGGCATAAAATGTGGCCCATTAGCGCATTCATAAATCAATATGACATATTATGATGAACTTTCGCTTGCAGTTTTTCGCTTGCAATCTAACTGAATACTTTCACGTGGTTTCAGTTTTAGAATCTTTCACAAAGTCCTTGAAATCACTATAACTATAATATAAAATTGTTTAAAATGGTAATTTTATTAAAACATATGACTTCCAAAACGAGAAGGTGTCAATTCGAAGTTCAAATCAAAACAGTCATTTCAAATCAAGAATCAAGTGCTTTCTAAGAACAAATATGGTTGCCAGCGGCCTGTTTCACACTGCGAAATATTTCTGTCTCGATTTTAAGTTACCGAAGTTAACTAAAAATTGCGGAAACTTAAGAAATGGGACAAATAAACCACTGTTTGTACTGTGGTGTTTAAAGGGTCCACGGGCGCCACCGTCGGTCAACTGTGGCAATGTAAGGGCGCTTGGCAGAGAAAGAGTTAAAGCAAGACTATTATTTTTAACTCTCAAATTAAACACATTTAGATTACTTCATCACCTTTTTAGGAACATTTCAGTGTTTAAAGAAAGACATCAGAAAAGGATGTGTAATGTTTTCTTATTTGTTTGTATTTTACCGTAAACATATGAGATCTACAGAAAATATGCCAAGTATTCTGGTTGATGGACATAATATAAATAACTTACATTATGCTGATGATACTATCTTGATAGCAACAAGTCAGAAGAACTACAGGAAATGGTAGATACAGTGGTTGTAGAGAGTAAAAATGGGCCTTAACTTGAATATTAGGGAAACAGAAGTCATGGCCATATCAAAAAACAAATTCTGTCTAAATGTACAGTTTAAGTGAATTATATTATTTTGGGGCAAGTGCAGAAATTCCAATATCTAGGCACAGTGCTAACATCAGATGGAAGTTTCATCACAGAGATAAAGAGCAGAATAGTGCAAGCAAAATACTGCATTCATTCAAATGAAGAACATTGTCCTTGTCTTTGGAAGTTAGGAAAAGAATGGTTGCATTTTACATATAAGCAGTTCTGACATGTGGCTGCAACTCTTGAACAATTAGTAAACAAGCGAAAAAATCTCCCGAAGCTTTGGAGATGTGGTTCTATAGAAGAATGCTGAAAATTCCTTGGACGGTAAAAGTGAGTAATCTGTATATTGGGGAGGGGGGAGGGGTGCTAAGTAGGGGGGAGGGGTGCAAATACCACAAACATCAGAAAGAGGCAGTCTTCAGTTCTTGGCCACGTTATGAAAAAATAAAAACTGGAACATGTTGTGACAACTGGGAAGATTTGGGGAAAGAGAGTTGAAGGAAGATAACATGAGAAATTCTTGACAGTCTTGTGTCACGGCATGGAAGGGGGTCAACGCACAAATTGATATATTCCATTGAAAATCGCAATATGTGGAAAAGCATGATCTCCAATGCCTGTTGGCAAGGCACTAGAAGATGGCCCTTGTACCAGTACTAAAAGACTACACAACCTGCATACAATTATGTGGTGAAAACTACTCAAATTATGAATCAGAGACTATTCAGCAAGAAGTGTCATAGAGCTGTTGCATCAGCAGCTCAACATTGTGGAAGAAAGCTAGTGATTTAGTGATGTTCAGTGACACCTGGAGACACTGAAAAACACTCATATGAAAGCAAACACATCTCTATAGGATGAAGAGAATCCACAACTTGATAGCATCCTACTCCATCATAACATTGGTGTGGATCCTAATGATCTCAAGAGAAATTTGAAGGCTCATGGAGTTGTTAAAACAGGAGCTGCTAAACAGCAACGGTACAGATCTTGCAATATGGGAACAGACCAATAGTTTCTCAGAAACAACAAAAAGAACACTACCTTAACAGATGGGCTATGGAAACAAAAGGCCATACTCTTTTTAATGAAGTCCTCAAAGATAATATCAATCCATACTATTTTTAATGAAGCTCCCAAAGATAATATCAATGGCCCTAGCAGGAAGAAAAAAAAAACCAGAATCAGAATTGTCCCGTTTTGAATGGGTCTTGCTAGACTCAATAGTCATCTAAACCATATAAATGCTTGACATGAAATTCTGTGTAGACATTGCTCTGACTTTTATGAAACAAGCAACCACATTCTCTGCAAGTGCCCAGTACTTTCAAATGGCATGGAAAAGCTACCACAACCATCTTCAATGGGTTACTAACTCACTCTGTGGGTCCATGGAACAGCTGCAGAGTACCTACACCTTAATCAGAATGGCATTGGGCTGCCAAGAGTACATAACTCAACATCACAGGGATCAACAAATACAACATCATTGTCATCAAGTATTGATGATTAATAAATAGTTCAATCATAATAAAACATACATGCCTTAAATTTTCTTTTCTGTCTTACAGCTGGTATGTCAACTCATCATCGAACGCCATCAAAGTCACTAAAACATCATAATTTAAGTCTTTCCCGCACACCAGGTCAGAGTCCAGGTCAGGTTTTGGAGCCTGGCGCTACAGTTTTGTGCAACAATGAACTAGGTACAAAACATTTACTTACATGTTCTATTTATATTTACCATAAGAATTAGTTGTTCTGAATGTGTAGGAGGTATTTTGTTGCTTATTCTGTACAGCCTGAAAGAATAAACTGTAAAGTTATGACTTCAGAGAAATTACTGTGACTGTTAGTAGAGTTAAATTATTGAGTAAACCGAATGTCTTGCTTTCTGTGACACTCATGACCAAATACATTCACAGAGACTTTTTACAAGTGAAAGAAAATTGTCTGTAGGAAAGAACATTTTATTGCTCTTTATATCAGTCTATTCTAGACTTTACCCATCTCCATGTTGGCATTGATTTTTTTATCTGTAGGAAAGAACATTTTATTGCTCTTTATATCAGTCTATTCTAGACTTTACCCATCTCCATGTTGGCATTGATTTTTTTATCTATGTTTGTCATAATGCTTATAGAGGAGTTGAACTTTTCAATCTGGAGCCAAATGTCTCCTGGTTTGCATTGAGTTTGTGTTGTAGACTCTTGATAAAATCTATCCCAGTGATTCTTGTTTTACCTCTAGCCCTATAGTCCTATAGCCCTATAGTGTAGGTAGTAAGCTGTAGCTTATTAGGCATAAATGTCACAAAAGTGTCTGAACTACTTTATTTCTGGTCACTATAAATTGAATACAAAGAGTGGTACATATTTGGCATTATGAACCGTTTTGATCCCAGAGAGTCAGAAACTGTCCAATGAGGACAAATAACAAGAAAATCACAAGTGTATGACTTCACAGGGGCAAATATACACAACATGTGAAAACAAATACATTGTCAGATTTCTTTAGTATGATTTGACTAAATGTAGGAAACACAGTCACATTGATTGGTACATGAAGAACAGCCAGTCATACACGACATGAAGCATTGCTTGGGACAGTAACAGTTAAACAAACAATGATATAGCTTCTTAAATAATATGAAAGCAATCCCTGTCCATGGTATTCTTTGCATTTTTCTTAGAAACCATATTTCCACTGCCATTAGAGATTTCTCAACTTGCCTGCTTATTGTCCATGTCTCAGATGTATACAATAGTATAGGTTATATACAACCTTTTTTAATCATTAGGGAACACCTCAGATATTAATAAAAATGCTGACAAACCTGTCCTGAACCATTTTAATTCGTTGAACCACAATGGAGTCGATGTGCCACTGCATTGAAGCCTTGCTTCTCTAACAACTCCATTAGCCTTAAAATTGAAAGCCAGTTAATAAAATCTCTGGGATGCATCCATCCAGCTGGAATTAATACTGTTGTGGATGCCACTGAATAACTATGCTGTCTTCCCTCTATATATTCATATACAACTGTTTACACACCTTTGGCCACACATTTCTTATCTGGCACTTTGGCAGCTGAACTGTACTTAACATTTGTAGCAAAAGAGTGCCTTTCAAAACTGGATTGAACCTCATTTTGTGTGCCTTATCGACAACAGAGAAGTTGTGTTTATTTTATCATTTTGTGTTTTTTTTCTTTTTGTGTTTTATCTGTGTTGTCCTGTCCTTGAAAAAGATTGTTACAATTGAACCATCGGTTGTCCTCTGTGTCATATAATACTTATTTCTTTATTTTTTTACTTCATCATTATATATTTGTTGATTGTTTCTTATTCTGGATAATTGTCACTCTTTTTTACCGTTATGGAGTCCATTGTAAGGTGTCTGTGTTTAGTATGTCTCATCTTTTTTGCGGGAGCTAAATATACATAATTGTTTGCAATCCATATAGGTTATATATAGCAGTTCAACACCCTTTTTGTCACTTCAAGCATTAAATACCTGGATATTATTCAAAGGAAACTAAAGATTTCCTATGTAATTCTACAAGTGAATTTGGACAATGCTTGTTTACTTTTTATACTCTCCAAACAAGACTACAACTTCAGACTATCACTAAAGCTGTTAACTGAGATCCTTAAGATTGACATCAATTTCACACGTTACAGATTAATAGATTAGTATTGTTTTTAAAAATATGATTAGATTATTTACCTTATTTCAGCGTTACAGTAACTGGTAAGCTGAGTATCAGTTCAAGTTGGGCATGTGCCATGACTGGAAACACGAAACATACATTTTTGTTTCATATTTCTCTCATTCCTCCTTCCATATTTTATTTTGTGTATAAGCTAGTTGTATACCTTAATTATTTCTCAAAATACCATGAAATTATTGTTAATGAAGAGATAAGGAATGCAACAGGCTATGACAATATGCATTATAGCAAACATGGTAGGTTGAGATCCTAGAGAGAACCAGCAAATATAAACTCCACATAGTACACCTCACAGTAATAATATTACAATTTCCCATCATCACTAACATGATCAGGGAAACATATGACAGGTGTATATATGTACAAGTTAACCGCAGTCCCATCGCAGATACTGCCGTTGGCGTCTCAAGTGTTAGGCCTTTCACATGTTTCAGGCCATGACATATGAGGTGGGATGGTCAGTTCCCTTTCGAATTGCCTTTCCTTCACAGACCGTTCCCAGGCTCAGCCAGAAAAACAAATAATCTTGCCTCTGCTAGGGATTGAACCCAGACCACTATCTTGGTGAGCGAGCACGCTAAGCACAATATGTGATTCCAAGTTGTAGTTTCCAAATGTTTGTTTTTTTCAAGGATAGTTAAGTTCATGTAGTGTGTCCTCTTATACCTACTTCCTTCTTCCTCTTCTGTGATTACCAACCAATACTTGTGAATTTATTTATGAGCTATCTTAGTGGCCTTAAGGGTTCTCCAATTGATACTTCTGCGTAGTGTGTTTACCACATAGGAACCGGCCAATCTTGTCTCTTCTTTAAATATTTGTTAATATACTGCACACAGCATTATGGTACAGGTGTGTTTGTTATTTTATCTATGCTGGGTTATTATGAAATTCTGAGACCTATGGTGCTATTTCAACGGTTAGATATGAATTCTGTCCATATTCCATGGTTGTGGGTTCAGGTGGATAGTAGACCTAGCTAATGATGACACATTTTTTTAGAGGTGTTTAGTTGATCATGCGTCAAAAATACACTTGCTCCTTCAGTGCAGTGCTTCCATCATTTAGAGGTGACAGGTTTGAATCCTGGTCTGATATCTATGGCTTTCATTTTTATGTTTTCTAGTGTGTCCTGTGATATTTACTTCCTTCTGCTGTTCTATGAGCTCCAACCAATATTTGTGAATTTATTTAAGTTCATTTATTGACTGACATGTTCTTATTGGAGCATACTACAATTTTATGTTTATCTTCCTTTCAACCTTGAATTTCACATTGGTGTCCATTCTTCTATTCCCTTTTTAAAAAAATTGCTGTTTTAATGTCATTTTTACTCAGGGCTACATATATTTATTTGATTATTGAAGCTTCCTTACTTTGCTTCTGTCTCTGCTATTTTATTTCCTCCAATTTCTCTGGTTAAGGGTGCCCATGTTTGTTTTCAGTAGTCTTCTCTTTGGATGGTGCTATAGTCAAGTTGTTGGTAAGGTGTCATGTTTCTGGTCAATGGACAAAGAGATGTTCTTGTGGGTTTGGTTCACGAATGAGTGGAACAATTCTTCTTCTTGTTTGGTCTTCCGGCTTCTCTGCATTCATCATAATTTCTCTTAGCCTCTTCTTCCCCTGATCTTGTCAGTTGTCATGATGTTATCCAATGCCTCTTTTCTCATTAAATGATCAAAGAACACTGTCTCCTCAATGTATATAATGGTCTAGTTTCATGAGCCTCTTCCAGGCAGTCATTGTTAATTACTCTGGCAGTCCAAAGTATTCACAACATTCATCTTAGGAACTACATCTCTATTGCTTCCAAACTCCTCCTAATGTGTACATTCATGCCCCATGATTCACTGCCATACAGTAGAACTAGTTCAATGTAAGATTTCATTACTTTTTTTCTGGCATTCAAGGTGATTTATTACATTAATTCATTATGTGCCATGGGCGGTCATGTTCTGCCATCTGACTAGATCACCAGAGTCGTGGATCAGCTCCGTGTTTCTGTCTCAACCATGCCACGTGGCCAATCCATTCAGGTATTTAATTCTTGGTCTTCCCCTTGGTCTTTTCCCTTCAATCTTGCCAGTTGTCACCAAGTACTCCAATTCATTTCTTCTCATAACATGCCCAAAAAATTTTGACTGTCTACATCTAATGTCTCTAATCAGTTTACGATCTTCGTTTGTTTCTTGAAGGACTTGTTCATTGGTTTTTCTATCTGTCCATGGTATTCTTTGCATTTTCCTCAGAAACCACATCTCCACAGCCATCAGATGTTTTTCAGCTTGTCTGCTCATTGTCCACGCCTCACATCCATATAAAAGTACAGGTTCTGTGTAGCACTTCA
This sequence comes from Cepaea hortensis, assembly GCA_963921405.1. Classification (NCBI taxonomy): domain Eukaryota; kingdom Metazoa; phylum Mollusca; class Gastropoda; order Stylommatophora; family Helicidae; genus Cepaea; species Cepaea hortensis. Next base: position 66,500,232 of record OY992885.1, read on the forward strand.
ACACTCTTTTTCTCGTTTCAATTGATATCTTTTTATTGATCAGTATGTTTTTCATCTTGCAAAAGGCAACCTTCACCATGGCAATTCTTGTTCTAATCTCTTCAAGGCATCTCCCATCAGATGTTATGACTGTTCCGAGATAGTTGTACCGATTCACTTGTTTAAGAATATGCCCATTTACTTGTATATTACATTGTGGTATTTCTTCCTTCCTAGTGACGACCATAATCTGTGTCTTCTTACTATTCAATTCTAACCCCAGTTGTTCACTGTGTGCAACAACTGCATCTACTAAATTTTGCAGATCCTGTTCATTGTCTGCAATCAAGACTGTGTCATCTGTGTATCTAATGTTATTGATGTATCATCCCACAATGTTGATTCCTTCTATATCTTCTATATTTCTGAAAATATGTTCACTGTACAGGGAAAAAAGATCTGGAGACATTACACATCCCTGTCTCACACCTCTCTTAATAGGCTGATATTGACCAACTTCATTATCAATTCTTATGGCAGCTTGTTGTTTGCAATTTATTTTTTTTTACAAGTCTAAGGTCTTTTCTGTCAATTTATATATCTTCAAGCATCCTTATCATGTTGACGTGTCTCACTTTATCGAAAGCCTTTGTGTAGTCAATGAAGCAGAGGTGTAGATCTTTGTTTACTTCTGTAGAACGTTCAATTACTGTTCTCATTTACTGTACCCTTGCCTTCTACAAACCCACATAGTTCCTCTCCCATTTCGGGTTGTATTTACTTCCTGACTTTTTGCATGATAATTCTTAGCAAAATCTTCGTGATGTGACTCATTATACTAATGTTCGATGTTGATCACATTCCAAGGCTCCTGATTTCTTTGGGATTGCAATAAATACATAATTCATGAGGTATATCTCCAGTATCATATATGGTATTCAGGAGTCCGGTAACTTTATCTATTTCGTAGTCTTCTAAAGCATTAATCATTTCTGTTGGGATGCTGTCTGAACCGGGGGTCTTGCCAGATTTCATATGATTAAGAGCATTCTGAACCTCCATCTTCAAAATTGACGGTCCTTCATTATTATTTTGAATATCATACTGTTCTTCTCTGTCATTATCATAAAGGTTTTTCACATAATCTGACTATGCATGTAAAATCTGATCTTTTTCTATTATGATTTTTCCATCTTTTGTCTTTAGGGAGCCTGCTGATGCATGTGTTCTTTGATTAGTAAGCTCCTGAATTCTTTTGTGCATTAGTTTGGTATTTTTACTGTTGTGTTATGTTTCAATTTCTATGCACTTTTTCTCGAGCTGTGCTTCTTTTGCCTCCTCACATAATGTTCTGACTTCTCTGTGAATTTCTTTATATTTGGCAGGATTATTTTTGTTCTGTCTTCTTGTTTCCATTAGCTGTAAAATGTCTTCAGTCATCCATGTTTGACGACCCACCTTCTTTAATTTTGGAATAGTTGTTTCTGCAGCCAAACTGATTGAATTCTTCAACATTTCTCATTGATCATCCACATCTTGAAATAGGATCTCTAGATCAGACAATATATCAAATTTGTTCTTTATTTCTATGTTAAAATTATCTTGTATTTCTTTTTCAGTTTTCAATTTGTACAAATCATATTTAGTGTTTCTGGTTGTATACTTGACTTTCTTTAACTTTACCCTCAGTCTGCCTGTAATTAATCTGTGATCATTATAACAGTCTGCATTAGGAACTGTTTTTACGACTGTTAGCGCATTTCGAAACCTTCTGCTAATCAGGATTACATAAGATACTTTTTATTTTCTGAAATGCAGCTTTAGCTTGGTTTGTTCTGTTTTTAATCTCTGTCACACATCTTCCATCTTATGTTATAATTGCGCCTAGATATTTAAATTGATAAACTTTTAAGAATTTTCATTTCTGTTTTTATATACCATTTTGGTTTTATCTTTTGTGTGTGGATGTAATTATTGTTTGTCTTTTTTTTATTTATGCCAGCAGATAATGATTGCTTTATTCTTTGTTTTATCCAATATTGCATACAGCAGCTTGAAAAAGCTGCACAATAAAATTAGCATGATTTTAAAGTTTTAAAATAATCCGTTTCATTATGAAATTATATTTGAAAATGTAAGATGTTAAGAGTCGTGTGTGAAGATTTAGAAAAGAAATCCAATAAGATTCTATAATACATGTTGTAAGGGGATTAGCAAGAAAAAATATTCCAGTATTTTCAATTCATATCATCCTAAGTGTCTACGCTTAAACCTGTAGAATTTACATAAATCAAGTCTCAATAATTCACAATGACTTCTGGAGTAAGACATGTTGATATTCTGTCATCGTATTGCTTCAGACTTTGGCTTAGGTGATATTATAGTGGCCTGCTGTAGAAGAGCATGACAATATGCACTGGGAGGTACTATCATGTGAAAAAGATCCACATCTCAGAGTTGACGTTTATTGATGATGTGGCCTTTATTTCTGGTTAAAAGCACACCTGAATTTTAACTTGCTCAATTTGGAAGGAAGAACTGGAGGGAAGAGCACCATCAGCGTTTTGAAAGCAAAAAACCATGGTGATGTCAAGAAAGCAGCAGAGACATCACATCATGTTAGGAGAATAAATTCTGGAGCAGGTAGATCAATTCAGATATCTAGGTACAATAGTAAGTGAGAAGCGTAGATCATGAATGGATAAGAATATGTGTTCTTAAACATCTGGTGTGCTGATGCCAAGGTAAGTGGTTCAATCAGTTGGAATAAAATTTGACCTATCTTTGACTTGGGGACGTAAATTACAAGTATCTCTAAGTCGGAGTGGATTCATCTGATGGTGAGGGACACTGTTATTAATTCACACGCAAAATTCAGTCCAGCACTACTAGAAGTAGTATGTATGCACTACGCTTGAGTTCAAAGCGAGCGAGTGCACACACAAAAAAGGTGAGAAGTTGACCAGCTGAAGAGAACCACTAGACTTTTCTAAGTCATAAATAAAGGATTCCTCACTTAAATAAGACATAACCAACAGCAAGATGGCTGCATCTAATTTATTTGACAATCTTTGACATTTGAATGTGTATCATAAGCAATGACCACATCTATGAAAAATCAGCTTCTTACCACTGAAATTTGATACTTCAGAAAGGTTATGAAAGAACAAGATTCACAACTAGACAATATACCAACATCTGGAGATAAACCTTTGCTGACACAATTAGTGCAGTCCCAGTTTTGATAGTTTGATCATGTCGGCAGAATGGAGGAGGAATTGAGTTGAGTCAAGAACCAACATCATAGGACTCACGACATTCCAACTTGTGCTATGTCTTCATCTGCAACAGCCAGCAAAGAGTTCCAATACTGATGGTACCAGTGGCAGTCTGATTATATATCCGTCTGACCTTTCCTGAGAGTTCTGAGTGTTGGCCAAATCCTCTGGTCACTCCCTGCAGCACCTTTCTCTCCAAGCTGTGATAATCTACCCATTCTTTTGCACTATACACACAAATCCAAAGGGCCTTGACCACATCTGCCTTATCATGCACCAGTACCCCACCAAAGCGTGCAGACTCAGACAATCTGTCTGCCTGCTCATTTCCCACCACGCCAGCAAGTCCTCATTCATTCATTCATTCGGTAGCTTGTCCTTTACAGAACCTTGCTCCATAACAACCTTCCAGAAAACTTCTTGGTCATAAGCAAGATGTCCCCTGTCTGATACACCCATCTAGAAATCATCCATCACATCCTGCACCCATCTTCTCTTTGGCCTTCCTCTTCCTCTTTCCTGGACATATGCCCCTCCATTATAGTTCTCTCCAAACTTTCATGACGTTTCAAGTGACCAAAATATTTCAGTTTTCTTTGTTTTATCATCTTTAGTAGCCAACCTTCTTTAATATTCAGATCTTGTCGTATGGATGCATTCGTTCTTTTCTGTATCCAAGATGTGGATATGCAGACGAATATGTCGTATTTCATGGAAACAAAGACAATCAAATGCAGAGGTTCTAGAAAAACTGGGGATGAAGAGAGAGTTGATGAAAGAAATAAAGAGGAGGCAAGAGAAATATTTTGGTCATGTTAAAAGACATGATACTCTTATAAAAAACCACACTGGAGGGCAAAGTTGAGGGTAAGTGAGGAAGAGGTAGACAACGATACAAGTGGGAAGATAACATCAAGAGATGGATGAACATCAGCCTGACAGAATGTACAGTCAGGGCGAGAGACAGACGGTGTTGGAGATCCATTGCAGCCAACCTTCATTGTGGAGACGGCACCTGATTGATTGTATCTAAGATATTCTCATAATCTGTCTATAACATTTATATTCAAGGGCATTTATGCACTGTTCAGCTTGTTTAATAAGTGTCCATGTCTCACAGGCGTATGTTGCAATGAGAAAAATATATGCTTTTAAAAATCCTGGGAGAAAAAATCCAATAGATGCTCTCTATTTTTGATTGTTGAATGGAAGCCTGCCACTCTGCACGAGGCATGCATGTCTTCACCTTTCTCATTGTACTTTGTGAGTGCATTACAATTACGACAAACATTTGCTGTTTGTTTCCCAGCCAGCGGAAAACCGCCTTGGCTGCCTCTACCTCCATTCTCAGATTAGATATTGTGTTATCATATGCCAGGCTCTCCTACACCAAATACCGTCCACCAACCTTCGGTATGAACCACAAGGGTTCTTTTACCTCTTAGCACAGAGCCATCCGTGTAGATAATGTAGGAAGACCACCATGGAATACCAAATGTCAAGGATCAGGATCAAAATCTTGTGAATGACCAGTAGTCTGTGGAAATAGCAATATCTGAGGACTAGACTTGAAACTGAAAAAAGTGGACCAGAAAGTTACCAACATAACTGTCTGGAAAACTGCCTTTAAGGACCTCTTCAAGAGTCACAGCATAAGAGACTGCATAAGTAATGCATGCTGCTGATATGCTGTTTCATATATACATAATTTGTCATGTGCTAAGTATTTCTGTTGTGTCAGTTACCCAGCCATGATTATACGTATGGATTTCTTCTTCTTATTTTCTCTTTCCTGGGAAAAACATCACACCTAGTTATACACCTGAAAGGTCAGTGTGTCCTAATTCTGCATGCAGTTGTGTAAGGTTGTCTTCCTCTAGACACATTTCATCCAAGGTAATGAGCTCTGTCTACCCGTTGGTATGTTTTCTATCATTACAATTTAGCCTGGACAGAAGCCATGCTGACTTTTTACAATTTCTAACTGCCGTGGAGATTTTTAATGTTGACAACTTGCACACAGATCGTTCTGTTTTTCACTCACATTCGAGAACGCTTGCATCCAACCTTACTACCCAAGACATCAGGGGGACATGTGATATCATTATATACAGAACTGTTGGTTCTTGTACAACTCAATAATGTCTGAGATTAAGATGGCCGCTGTGACCTCTCAGCCACACCTTCCCTTTGTGTGTGGATTTGACAATTGCTGTATAACTGAAATATACATTAGTTTTAGTTTAGTCGATGGATCAACAGCACTCGGGTACAACCCATAAGTGCTCCTTTCTACTCCTAACTCAAGCCTGAGCCCGGAGAATGTCAGCTCAGTGCACAAACTCTGTAGCACCGACGAGGATCCTGAAATACTTTGGGTAGATTTTTAACTCAAAATTTTGCCCGGACTGCGCCGTTAGGCTACTCTTTTTCGATTTCAAACTGCCAAGGGATTATTTACGCATGCAACAATACACACGGGCATCCAATCTCGCTACCCAGAGACCAGGGGAAATTTTGTTACTAAAGTCCACATGAAAATATCCCGGCCCTTAACCCGGGACCTCCAGCACTCGAGGCGAACACCATACCTCGAGACCACTCAGCCCCCTGCAGTATACATACTGCAAGAAGGTAGCCATGTTTTCTTTTCTGTTAACATTATTATTCATTCTCTCGAAATTGACTAGACAAAAAGATTGGTCTGCAGCTAATATTTCTAATATTTTTGTATGAACATTGTTATAGTTTAGTTTTTCTGTAAAAGTTATTTTTATGTTAACCTTGCATGCTCATCTGAGCATTTTGTGCTATTGATACTTATCATTAGTGACATGATAGTATGCCCTCTTGCCACAGTGGTAGTGATATGTTTTTTTAGTGATTTGTAACTTCGCCTGTATATGAGTTTTACTGTTGTGTAATACTCATGGTATGATGTTTAGTACTGATATTGTTCTTTATTATGCATACTTGACATAGCAACCTCTGTGAAATTATCATTTTGTTTGCTTCAAATTTAGTCATTTTTATTCTTTAATATTTGTTTCAGTGTGTGTCATTAAAAAAATTATTAATGATGATATTATACACAATTACAGCTTGTTATTGCATTGTTCAGAAATAAAGAGAAAAATAAGTAACCAAGTTAGTTAGTCAGTTAGTTAGTTGCAGTTCCAACTTCACAGCAACCGGTCGTCCCCATTATGCTCCGTTCCTGTGCCAGTGAATATCACACAAAACGCTCCCCACTGCCCAATGTGAAAAGTGGAAAAGACAGGAGTCTCGACAAACAACAGCCCGCACAGATACACTGTGCATAATGCCGCCGCCAGAATGTCAACACACCAGTTCCCCACGAAACATCCAATTCATCTCTGATGGAATCGGCAGTCATTTTCCTATCTAGATGTTTCCTAGATGTTCACCTACACAGTCCACGAACATACAGTTCATCACCGACGGCAGTGGCAGTCAACCAGAAGCCCAGCAGCCACACATTTCTGCATAAGGCAAAAACTGGTCAACTCTGGGACATAGCCACCTGCCATCGCTCCGAACATGCAGTCACGTTCCAAAAATAAAAACTTGGGCAGATTCAAAAGCACTTCACATGAAACTCACAGCTCACAGTGTCGCGCCACGTTATTCCAAGTTATTGGAAGCCACAGTAGCGCACTGCTTGCCAGCCAACCCGGAAGTCATTTTCCAATCACCATTGATACATGGATTTTTTAATTGACCTGGGCTCCCAGAATAACCCAGCTCAAACCAGGATATTTTCTGGAATGTATATGAGGTCAGTCCGTGCATGTAAACGATGGGCGCAGAGAATAGAAGAGTCCTTGGGAATATCGATACATGAAGCCCATAAGTGCGCACTCTCCCGCTGTTTATACTTCACCTTGACACCGCATGGTACAAAAGGAACATAATGAGATAAGTATATGGGGTGGTTTTCTCGCGACTTCTACATTTACATAAGTGATTTGCATGCTTAAAATATATTTTCTGTGAGTTTTCTTGGCTAAGTACTGCCAACATAATGAGTACACTTTGAGTACTAGAGATTTCTCTGGCAATCTATAGGCAGACATTGTACCACTGACCACACTAACCTTAGTATACCATTTAGGAATTTCAGATCATGTAGCGTATGCACTGTATGCGCAGGTTGTTGTTGTTGTGCAAGAACAGTACTTGTTTTGACAGAAGTCCCAAGTGTTTCATGGAGTTCAGTTTGTTGACTAGCATGTCACAGTTTCACCCCTTTCTTGGAAATGCATTAATATAAAGTTAGTTGCATATCCTTTACAGGACGTTGCAGTCAACACCAGTATTTGTTTTTGTTTGCTGTTGTGATCTCTTGGCAAGTTTATGTTCAGTAGTTCATTGCTTTCTGCAGCGTCAATATAGGGCCCTGATATCTCAAAAGATGGTCATCATGACTTTCCTAGCGCGGATATCTTGTGTCTTTTCTTAACCAGAGACAACGAGTGTTTCTTTTGAAATTTTCTATCCATTCATACACTCTCCCCTGACTCAAATGTGGTTACACAACTATCTGATTCCCTTGCCGAAGCCTGGCAAAGATCACACAAAAATTCAGAGATACCGGGTAATAACCATGCAAAATACAAAAGGCAGGCTGCTGGAGAAGTTAATTGCCAGGAAAATATCAAGCCAGCTAGAGAGACAAGGATGTTTCCCGCCTACCCTTGGAGGGTACCATCCAAACATAGAAACCTGGACCAATGCAGCAGTTTTTGCACATGATGTCTATCAAGGTTACCACTCAGGCATTGAAAGATGTTTTGCGGCGATTGATCTTGAGAATGTGTACAATAGAGTACCATTGGATTTTTTAAAGTTTCAGCTGCTTGAACAAAATAAGTCCATTCCTCCTTGTTGGATCGCTGCAGCCCTCTTCCAATAGAAAGTATTTAGATGTGGCAGTTGGACTTCTGAACCAATAACAATATATCCGGGCCTGCCACAGGGATTATCATTATCTCCAGTGCTTTTCAACACCTACACTGTGAGAATTGCCAGCGAGCAGATCACTGGACCAGGGAGAACATTGTCATATTTGACGAAGTGTTAGTGTATCGTCAGGGTAAGGATAGAGATCAATTGCTGTGGAACTACAAACCTAACTAAATTGCATAAGCACTTGGTGTGTGGAATCTGGGGCAATGGTCAATCCAACGAAGGCAGCAGTGACATGGTTCTCTTTGAAAAACCATTTTGTCAACACTCCATCACCAACTGTAAATCTGTGTTCAGAGACTGGAAAGAACATAGGCAATGAATTACCTGGGGATATGTTTTGATTGAAGCCTTGCTTATAATGAGCACATAGACCAGGTGATAACAAAGGCCAAACGGGGTTCGGCTGCAATGCAGGTGATGGCGGCAGCAAACTGAGCAGCGCCATCTGTCTCCTTTATGAGTATGCGATGGCAATCCTGACTCTTAGCCGTAAGCAGATGGAAAGGATACAGAGCGAAGCTAATGCGTATTATTCTTGGATGTATAAGAGATACAGCATGCATGGTGATGCACTATCTTCTTGATTTTCCTGCCATTGAAGACAGAATACAAATTTGCAGAGAAAGTGCCAACCTCAGAGTCAATGCAAACACACAACATTCACTGCATAGTGAAATTAAGAAGGAAAGGGCAACAGGTTAAAAAGAGAAAGGTCGTGGATGAGTCAAGGCGAAGACATTCTTCAACAGATGTGTTCACTTGAGGCCTTAGAACCTGGTGAGGAGTGGGTGGGAAAGACAAATTAGCAAAGCGACTGTAAGACATCTGTTGTTTGCTGATGATGCTGCGCTTGTCACCCAGAGCCAAGAAGAACTGCAGAATATAATGAATAAGTTTTTTCCAAGCATGTAAGGATTTTGGCCTGACAATAAGTCTGAAGAAAATAAAGATGATGAGCAAGGGCAAGGATACTACATCAGGTATTAAAATTAATTATTACAAACTGGAAGTGGTGCATGACTTTGCATACTTAGGTTCTGTTTGTCAACTTACCCTGGATGCTGACATCAGAAACTGCTTTGGAAAAGCTGCAGTCATTTTTGCATGTCTCATGAAACGTGCAGAGAAATCGAACACTTACAGTATCAATGAAGCCTGTGGCATTAGACAGTGCAGACTGTGGTGGCACGGCCATGTATACCATGTGCCAGAAAGACATATTCAAAACTCTATTTTCTATGGGTAACAGAAAAATTGGACACCCATTGTTACAATTCAGAGATACATGCAAGCAAGACATGAACATGTTTGGTATAGACACAACCTGGGAAGAAAAGCCTTCAGATAATAGCATTTGGCAATGCACTGTAAGGAATCATCTTGAATGCAGTGAAAGTAGACTACTCTAACAAGCAGGGGGGAAAAAAGCCTGCAAAAATTAAGGCCATGCAGTACAGCTGGAGGTTTTTTCTTATATGATGCATCAACCCTCAGACACACAGGACTGAAGTAGAGTATTATTATTATGCAGTCTGTGATCATTAACTGTTATGCCTAAAATATAGAAAGTATATGCTGCTGTTACGAGCGTGTATGTTTATGGACACTCGTTTGAGACAACTGTTTTCCCAACAAACCTTTATTTGTTATAGAAGAAAGTGTCCGTCTTTATGTATTGAAATGTTTAATAGTTTTTAAATTTCATGTCAGGGAAAAGTGATTAATATTACATTTCTTGTTAAAAAGACATTATGAAATTTCGTGTCATAAAATTAAAAAAAATTTTTTTGAAACCTTTGGTGTTTACAGTTTTATTTTCTCTATATTTAGGTGTCATCCGGTACATAGGACCTACTGAGCTTGGTGAAGGAACATGGCTGGGAGTAGAGTTGCGCAAACCAAAAGGAAAGAATGATGGTAGTGTCCAAGGTAAACGTTATTTTACCTGCCCACCTAATTTTGGTCTATTAGTGAAACCAAGCAGAGTAACTGTGCGAGGCATTAATGGCGCTAAAATCTTGGCTGAGCAGAATGCACTATTAGTTAGCACACTGAATTTTGGCAGAACCAGCAGAAGTAGTGAGAACTTACATTGGAGCAGATCAAGCAGTAGAGAAGGTTCATTTGTCAATGGAAATGAGAGTACAGAAAAACTCTGAAAGCGCTTGTTCGTCTTACAAGCTCTTTGACAGTTATCATATTTTTTGGTTTTTTTTTAAATTTGTAAAAAGAGAAAAGTAGCTGAATATTATTACATATTGTTATTGCTATCCTTAAACAAGTCAGCATTCTTTTATTGCCTGTATAATTGGATCACATCACAAGTGTTGAAATTTATTGTGTAATATTATGGAAATAAGGTCATCGGTGTTGTTTTTGTTGTTAAAGTGTATGTTTAGGATGCAGTGCTGGTTTTTTTCTTGTGAAAATTTATCAGTATATTTCTCTAAATGTGTTGTGTGTAGGTTCTGATTTTATTTCTTTGTGGCATTTTATTTCACAAATTGTCATTTAGAAATACAAAGATACTGCAAAAATACAAACTCTCCCCAGAATGTGTGCCGTGACATAAATGAGTTATTTGAAAGACAACTGTTTGAAACAAAAAGCAGTTTATGTAATGTCTGACTGTTTAATCAGCTGGTGTCCTGTCATCTGGCGTAGGCGTTCATGGCGCTCCCAAGATCTTGGTCTTTGGTGTTCTGGATCAACTATGCTGATGATATTCATCCATGCCAATGATATTCCTCCATGCCACCTTCTCAATCCATCCAGCATCATTTCTCTTGGTCTGCCTCTGCCTTTCTTCCTTCGATTTTTCCAGTTGTCACAATGTTCTCTAATGCCTTTCTTCTCATCACATGACTGAAAAAGCTGTTTGTCCTATCTTATTGTTGTATACTGTATAATGTTCTAGTTTCATCAGCTTGTTTCAGGCAATCATCGTTAGTTACTCTAGCAATCCAATGAATTTGCAACATTCATCTCAGGAACCACATCTCTGTTGCTTCTAATTTCTTCTTAAATTGTTCATTTACATTCCAAGATTCACTGCCATACAGAAAAACTGATTTCTATATAGCATTTCAGCATTCTCTTCCTTAAATTCAGTGATAATGACTTATTGCATAAGATACTTGTTTCATTTACACATGCTAGTTTATAGTGGATGGTTTGTACATTTTTTAATACATATTTGAATATCCTATGAAGTTCAGTTGAAACTAACAATTTACTTAAAATAACTCCGTAGAATTGTCTTCATGCTCTGTAGAAGTCTTCATGCTCTGGTGTCAACAAGCTATGAATGAAAACTGCAGTCCTCTGTATGTCCTCCAATCTGATATACAATTTAACTGTAACTATGTTGATATTGGCATGTGTGTTCTCATTGCTGTTTGTAATCAGAACACATCTGCATTATGTGATTAGTTGTCATTAGTATTTATGCCACAAAGACATATTTCAGCATCTCATCAAATTGATGGCATCTGAATTTGTGATCATTTGAAGTCTCATAATGATAATGTGATATTTCTGGCTGAATTTATTATATGGATTATTTTAAACATACCTAGGATATGCATCTATTCATTTTTCCCAATATTAGTAATAGATTACTGCTTTTGTCTCATAATTAGACATTGACAGATAATTTTGGTATTTCTTCCTTACTTTACCTCTTCTTTGCCTTGGTTTTGCAATGAGAAGGAACCCACTGGACCTAAGTTCAGTTGAAGACCTGCAAGAAATAATCTTTCATTTGTTTGTTTACAGAACGCTAATGTGCCACTGTATATATTTATGTTTAGCTCTTCTTCTTTTCTAATTTGTTTCATTTATTCTTATAATTCTCTGGTAAATTGCATCCGTTTGAATTTCAGAGGTTATCAGATTTGTTTACCTACTTCACTTAATTTGCACTCATGTAACAACATTAATTCAGTTTAACGCTAAACATTTCATATTTTGTCTGACTTATGACTATTGTTATATGCAGGTCTGATGATTTAGTAGAAAATTGGTTATGTTCATACAATTATTTTCACCCATTGTTACTATTGCATGTGTGTTAAATCATTGAATTTGTTATAGTTTAGTCTATTCTTTAAACAAAAGGTATGCATCAGTAAACAGCACATAAAATAGCAGGAGGCTACATGTATATAAAAAATTCTCCCTCATTTACCCTGAAAAGGATATATGCTGAGTTGTCTGTTTCCAGTGATGCTGTCAAATTTACACCTTTTGGCCAACACATCTGACTTCAGTACAGTATTTTGAGAACTGGACCTACCTGCCTCTTTGATTCCTACTCTCTCTGCGAGGCTGGAATGATACAGCCTGTTTCCATAGCCGACACCTACGGTTGGAATATGTTGTAGGTCAGCTTTGATTTGCTTATCCTGTTGTGAAATGGAAATATTAACTAGATACCAATAGCTAGTGAAAACTGATTCTAGGAAAAGCAAACATTTCTAAAGATCCCTAAAGGTTTTTAGATGTGGTGTTATCACAGAATGCAAAAAATGAGCTGAAGCAAGTTCTTAAAGACATAAGGGCGAATAGACAACAGGTTATCATTTTTATATTGTGAACAAGATGCAGCAGATTGAAATATCTATATATGTTTTAGATTGGTTCGTCTGATCTCTGTGACCTACTGTAGTCCTGTCCAACTTACAGTAATGAATGTAAACAAATATAGCATCAACCAAATTCCTGCCACAAAAACTGTATAGCATGAACCTGAAATTAACTAGTCTGATTTTGAAGCCATACATTTCATTAAAGTATCTTATGTGGAGGTCTGAGTGCAAACAAGGAAACAAGAAAAGTAGGCTGGCCTTGACTTGACCAAAAATTTGAGGCATGGTGATCTACTTTTTAAATTACTGAGAGGCAGAATTCTGGGGGGGGGGGGGGGGGGGGGGGGGGGGGATATCCAGGAAACAAAAAACATCCTACAAAAACATCATTAACTTTGCAACATATAGACACATCAGGCACACAGTCCTCTGTGGGGGAAGACTAAAAGAGGCATTTGAATTAAGAACCAAAATCAGGCAGGATTGCCTTTTAAACATTGAGCACAACCCACTATTGGCAACGCTGATAGTATTCCGGTACGAACCTAAGCCTTGTCCACGTCAGTTTGGATGCACTAGACTCGAGTTTCGCTCTCGTTGAAGCTCGTCAGTAGTGTATATCCTTGACTGGACCCGGGTTCAAACCCGGACCACTGGCGGGTGTGTAACCACTGGACCACATGGCACACTCTAGATGCGACCCAATTATCACACTAGAATATCACAATGTAGGCTATAGCTCAAAATTTGCCCGATCGTTGCAACTGACATCCATCAATCGATGTGGCCATGAATGATCAGGTCTTCTCAACTGGCAAGGCACACCAGGCCGCCTAAAGTCCGTTGAGCAATAATCAAATTGATTTATTTGGGTTTTTTCCGGGATTTGCCTTTATTATTCTTATTGACTATAGACTGGATTATGAAGAAAACAACAAGCATCACCAGAAATGGAATTCCAATAACATTGCCTCCTGTCCCACACAGTAAATCATATGCAAGATAAACTAAACACATTGGATAGGAGGTCAGACAAATGTGTCTGAAAATTCATAGAGGAGAGATAAAGATAATGTGAAGAAATCAAGCAAATTTTCATGGAGAGAACTAAACAAATAGTATAATTAGAAAATCCTTTGTTTGGAATCCACATGGCAAGAGGAAGACCTAAATACTCATGGAAAAGAGTTGTTACTGAAATGAATAAACTAGGGAGGGTATGGATGGAGCTGTTTGAGGTAGCTAAAAATAGGACAATTTGGTTGAGTGCCTGTGACCCACTGGAGGATAAAGAGGATGAAAGAAAAAGAATGATCTGAACACCAAGATGAATGTCAATTACTGAGAACTATTTTTTAAAAACATTTTTGACATGTGCCTTTTTGAAGCAATGGTTTATGTGTTTACCGTATACATTTCAGAGTAAACAGTGATCAGTTTGTTGTACTAAGATGTGCCTTACAGTTTTGCATTGTCATGTTAGACATTGCTGTGTAGCTACTGGATTTTCACTAGAAAGCTTTGACTCACAAGAAGCCTATGTGTACAGTAATCGTCTAAGAAACTTCTATTCAAATATTTGCTCTAACATGAATTCGTTTTCTGGTCTGTTTTGAGCGTACCTAAATATTGCAACATAATATACAGAGTTGATTACTTCACATTTAATGCTTGTTGTTTGTACCTTTCCCTTATTCATGCATCTTTCTTCATTGTTTTTTTCCCCCAATATTTTTAACATTATGTATTAGAGTTTTCTTTTTCCAGTACATTGTTCTTTGAATATAGCATGGCTTAGTGGACAAGTTCTATTAGAGAGTTTATGTAAAGATAGTTCTTATAAGCTGTCAACTGCAGTGAGAACATGAGTGTTGAAGTGCTATATAGAACTCATACTGTTGTTTGCATGTGAAACATGGACATTAAGCAGACATGTGTCATGGACCTAACTTTTAGGCCACCGCTTAAGCTCGCTTCTACTCATTGTCATTCTACTGGCGAGTCAGATCCATGGCTGGAATTTTCTCTGGCGAGTCAGATCCATGGCTGGAATTTTCTCATGGCGCTATATCTGTGCTCCGTATTTAATGGCTAACGATCTCTGCGCCATGATTCACTATCTTCTGAATACTTTGCTATCAAACTTTGATTGCTTGTCCACTCGCTCTCTTCAACTCTCGTACCAACGTCACAAGGTTAACTGAAGGAACTGAAGGACATAACGGAAGTCCACGCTGTTTTCATCATTTATTTCGCGGCTTCACATTTACAATCAAGTCTTCACTCGCATCTAGCTGCACATTTATTCTCAACTAAAATAAGTACCGAGACTATCACTCACAACTAAAATATATTATACAAACGGCACTAGGCTGATGCCATTCTCGCACTCGTTATAACACATCCAACCTGGACCGTGTTTTCACTCATACTCCCCATTCAACTGAGAATTCTCTTTTCCTGACACTCATAACAAAACGTGTTCCACGCACTAACAAACACTCATGCAGGTGTGAGTTCTATTCATACCAAACCCGCACCCTGACAACATGGTAAGAAACATCTGATGACAAGGTTTCTGTGGGAACTGCAAAGAATACCACAGACAGACAAAAAAATTTAATGAAAAAAGTACTACAAAAAATAACTGAAAACCATGAATTTATTAGAATAATTAGTCATAGACAATCAACATTTCTGGGCATGTTATGAGGAGAAACAAACTTGAAAATTTAGTGACAGCTGACAAACTTAATGGGAAAAGAGCCAGGGAAAAGCATAGAGATAAATTCCTAGATGCTTTACCTTGACATAATTAGAAAGACTTGACCTGAGACTGGTAATGGTGTGAAACGGCAACCCAGTCTACCCCTGCCTTCAGCGTAGGTGTGATGATGATGTGTAGTTCTTATAATGCAGCATTTATAAACATAATGTGATTTTATTATTCTTGACTCATTTATCTTGTGTGCCATGAAATGACTTATTGAGGTAGCATTTTGTTGCAACTGTTCATTAACATGCAGCAGATGTCTTAAGCAAAGTTCTATCTCAGTGTTTGTGTTTTTCAAGAGAAGTTTGCTTTAGATTTAAATATAAAAAACTCAACTCTTGCACATAACATACACATAAACAATTTTGATAGGGCTTTGACACCTAATCTCCATGGCGAATGGGTTACGGATGCAGTTTGTAATCCCTCATACCACGTTCGAAACACAGCTGCAGGCGATTTGGCAGCAGACCATTTTGCGTTGGTTTTCTATGAAATTGTATGGGTGCCGGTCATTTAGAAAGCAATAGCAACCTACTGAACGTAAACTTGCCCAGGAATCATGAACAGCCAAAAAATGCTGGGGTTGACTGCTACATCCTGTAAAGGATATGCTACTAATTTTTTTTTAAACACCTAATAGGATAGTTTTGCTAAAACTCATATTGGTAACTTGAACACAAGTAAACACTGAAGTATCTGCCTATGCTTCTGACTTGCTTCATTGTTATGAGAGAATGCATATACACATGCAAAACTAAAGCTATTCTGTCTACACTCTAAAACATTGATCATTCATGCTGCTGTAAGGCAGTTTACTAAGTTACACGCAAAACAACAGAAGAAGGTTTCTCATGTCATGTAAACGTTGACAATCCAACATTTTCCTTAAGTGCCCACAAGCCGAAAGAATCCGAGAAAGCAAGGGACAAATGTGGAGCGAGGCTTGCCATTGACCTTTCAGCTGAAGATTTAGTTCATCATACTTTGGGCAATGAGAAAAACACGAATGAAGCCCTTTGTTCAAGGATATCCTGCGCCACAGGTATAATCTGGCAAAACGAAGTGTGGTTATTCGAACTCGGAATCCAGAAGCTACAGTTCAGTCCCTACTCACCTTTGGAAATGTGAAACATGCTCAGTTTACCTCACAAGACAAGGCTTATATTCTGGCAGAATTTGCAAATGAGATTAGCTCCACCAAGTTGCAACAGATTGCTGGTTTCTTTAGTGAGCCCACCCAGTTCCCGATGCGTATAAGAGTCTTGTTTGACTTATCATCTCGCCCACAGAGAAAAAGCAAACCTTTTCCTCAGATTGATGTAGCAGATTGGCAAGGAAAATCCTCACAGCAATATCCTGTGATAGACATACTGCAACAGGAAATTAAATCATTATGCAGTCAAAGGTCACTTGATGACATAGATTTGAGGTTGCGGTTCTTTGTTTGTCTGCAATTGGAGGAGATGCTGCAGTCGATTCTCCCAGAGGCCTACGTTCTTCCATTTGGTCCCTGTCTGAATGGGTTTGGCTGATGGAACAGCAATCTGGATATGATGCTGTGTTTCTCCAGGGAACTCTGTTCCAAGGAAGTGATTACAATGCCGAATGGCAGATCATCAACCTTTTGAATGCTTACAGAAACATTTGGCAACAACCGAATGTTGGCTCAAAGCACGCTCTCCATGGTCGCAGCACTCCTATAATTGGCCCTTCGTGTGCATCATGTTTCCAAGATCCTTAACGCTCGGGTGCCGATCATACGATTTAAACATGCCACATGAACTCAGAACATGAACTTAGAATGTAATATCAGTTTACAAGCAATGGATAGCGTAAGGATGATGGAGTTGCTGTACCTGTACCATGTGTATGACCCCAGGATCAAACCTCTGATGACTGTCATCAAACAGTGGGCCATCTGTCACCATTTGACCACTGGCAGGGAGCAACAGAAACCCACCACTATCTGAATTGTATTCATGCTTCTGTATTATCTGCAGACAAGATCCCCACAGGTAGCACCAACACTCAGGAAGTTGCATTCTTATGCCAGTACGGCTGATATGTTCTATATTGACGATACTGTCTATGGCTCCCGTCGAAGCCTTCGCTGATACTTTAAGTCCCAGAATACAGAGAGTATAGACAGTCTTCTCCATGGCTTCTGCACGTTTTACTCAGAGTTTCGATTTTAAAAACAAAGGCGATCTCTACCATTGAAGGATGTACTTTCCCCAAACCAGCAGACGCCACACCAGTCTACATCGAGAACCCTCTCAGCAATGGCCTGAACATATGCCGCAACATCACCAGTACCCAGCTGAACCATTTCATCGCAGCAATAAAAGACGCAGCATCCAGGCTGGATACATTGGATGCTAAAAGGACAGAACCCATTGTAGGTCAGACAAACCCAGTGTCACGGTTGTCAGTTATGTTGTTCTCCACCAATCATGATTCTGAAAATCTAGAACCTGTACAGCTCTCTGACCTATTTTCAGACACAGATTTAACCCTACCAGACCTGAGGCCCTGAACCTAACTGTCCCTATTACCTGGGCTCCTGAGCATTAAAGAGGAAAAAAACCAACCTGATATAGAAAAATGTTTGTTAATGCAAACAAGTGGTTAGAATAATTTGTAACTTGGAGACATTGTAGAAAATAGGTATACCTTTTATCTAGCGCCGATATTCCACCTTTGTGTGCCAATCCAGTCTGAACAAAGTATCGATCAGCTGTTGGACTGTGAAAATCCTAGACCTACTTCGCTTTCTTGTTGAAGTGCTTGGTTCATCAGACTACGTTTCATTGGGAATTTACAGATTTTTTTCGCGTTAAACCACACAAAAGTCAATTCAAACCTATGGGGGAAGACATTTGCAATGGCTAACCATGAGGTTTGACCACGACTGGTTGGTTATTTTTAGTTTGTGACACTTTTTTTCACGTACTAGGCAAAATACTGAAAATTAGGTACAGCAGTATAGCGGCAGATTAGGAAATTACCGAAAAATCAGTTCAGCGGTCTGCTAGGGTTAACACAAAATAATGAAGGCAGTGAGGAAACATATGCTGACGACATCTCATCAGTCAAGGCCAATAACCAGAGCAGCCATGTTGCCTGATTTACCAAATTAACATGTGACAATACCACTGCCTGTTGGCAATTTTCTTATTCTGTATCCGTCTGAAATTTAAACAAATTGTGGATGGTATTTGCAATGTGCCTATGAAAAACAAATTTGGGAAAATGAAAAGGCCAATAGACTTGCTAAAACAAGAGCCGCAATCCAGTATGGGGTCAGACATTGTGGTATAAGGACAATCCAATAGGTTCTCAGAAACAACACAAGAACAGACTTGCTCAACAGATGGATAGAGGGAACACTGTAATACATTTACCTTAACCAAAAGCCACCGTGAACATTACTGGCTTTAACCAAAAGCCACTGTCAATATTACTGGCCTTAACCACAAGCTACCGTCAACATTACTGGCCTTAACCAAAAGCCACTGTCAACATTACTGGCCTTAACCAAAAGCCACTGTCAACATTAATGGCGTTAACCAAAAGCCACTGTCAACATTACTGGCCTTAACCAAAAGCCACCTTCAACATTAATGGCCTTAACCAAAAGAAACTGTCAACATTACTGGCCTTAGCAGGAAGAAACTTGAGCATGAGAGAATCAATAATCATCCAAACCATGTCAGTCACCAGCTTGTGTCCCTATGCAGTGTAGCTCCCAGCCTGATGAAACCATTGACCATGTTCTCTTGTAGTGCCCAGCAATTTCAAACATCAGAGGAAAGTCACTACAGATATCTCAAACAGTTCAGCCCTATTGGGACTTCCAGTCCCCAACATGGCGGATAGGCATTTAAAACGTTAAGGCCTCTGGAGTGTTAACGCTTGTGGCTACGGTTTGCGTTCGCATTTTCCACATGTTGGACTGGTAGTGCATGGTTCCATCGCCCTGCTACTGAGTGAGTGCATGGCGCGACACTATGAGCTGTGAATTTTGCGTGGAGTGCTTTTACATCTGTCCATGGTTGTTTGTAACGTGAACTGCATGTTCGGAACGATGGCGGCCGGCTGTTGCTAAATTGACTAGTTTGCCTTTTCGGTTCACGGGTGCATTTTTCAGGAGACTCCTGGGAGTCATCGCTGGAGCTACGGAGTGTGTGCTTTGTGCTGCACTTTCGTCGAGTCACCCTGCAGAAAGAGACCGAACCATATGGGATAAAGCCTGGATCAGTGAAGTCTTTCTAATGACTGACGATTCCATCGACGATGAACTGTGTTTTTTGTGGAGGACTTTTGTGTTGGCATTCTGGTGGCAGCATTATGCAGAGTGTACCTGTGCGGGCTGTTGGCTTGCCAAGATTCCTGTCTGTTCCACATTTCACATTGGGCAGTGAGGAGCATTTTGTGTGATATTCACTGGCACAGGAACGGAGCATAATGGGGACGACCCGTTGCTGTGGAGTTGGAACCGCGACTAACTAACTAACTAACTAACTAACACATTCATTATAATTTGGCAAAAATAAGTAGAAAAATGTAATTTTGAAACCCAAACAGCTTGACTTATTATCACTAGATTATTCAATAATACCACTATTCATTTATTCAGTAGCATGGGAGCGAAGTTCTACAAAGGACATGATACTGAATGAATGAATAGTGGTATTAATGGAGAGTAAAAACTGCCTATAGTAATTTGTATGCAGAATTTCCTTGAGACATGGTCATTATTGCATTATGATAGAAAAAGAGGTTTGAAACTGCTGATTTAGAAAGTTGAATGAGTTGCAGCTTTTAATATTACTATAGCTATGTGTGTCAGCGTAGTAGTTTACTTACTGATTGGTCTGGGGATCATTCCCAGTTGAGGCTAGATTTATTCCAAACAATACAGATGTAATTTGTAAAACAGGCACCAGAGATACAACCTTCATGATATGCACCAAATAAGCCCTGCTGTTCCATTTGGTACCAAGCTATGACCTAATATCCTTTACGCATGACTTTTTGAACTTTCTTTGTTTACTTTACTTTTTCTTTGCAAATTTATACACTGGCTTTTTTTTAAATAATAGAAGATTCTGCTATGTTTTGCAATCTGTGATGGTGTCAGTATTAAACAGATTA
Organism: Cepaea hortensis; assembly: GCA_963921405.1. NCBI lineage: Eukaryota > Metazoa > Mollusca > Gastropoda > Stylommatophora > Helicidae > Cepaea > Cepaea hortensis. The sequence continues at coordinate 66,521,003 of OY992885.1, forward strand.
TCCAGCCACATTTCTAATTATATTTTGTAATGCAATATTATAGACAAAATGTTGCCTGTTACAGATTAATACAACACTGATTTGGAAATTTTGCATTTGCAATGATGTGGCTTTGTACTGTATTTTTTCATTGTCTCGACACGCTTCCAGTCATACAGAATTATTATTTCTTGCTTACAATTATGTGATCAGTTGTTACTTTTGCCATGACTTTACATGACAGAAGGGATTTGTAATTGAATGTGTCTCTAAAACATTTGTCACCTTGTTTACTACACTCTGCAATGTTCTCATATGCCTGTATTGACTTAAAAAAGTTTGTTGTGATAAATTCTCTGAAGTATAACTGTACTGCACACTTTAACTCTGTGTAGCTAAATCATCATCAGATGTGAACATAAATGCTCTCAGTGAAAACAGTCGTTCACTACAGCTTTTCAAAACACGTAGGTGCATGTGATTGTATGTTGGTGCCACAATCTTCCTCATGAATTTAACTGTAGCACTTATAGTTATAGTCCATTTACTTTTGTCTGCTCTAATATAAAATTCCATATCTCAGTAACCAGCTGAGGTAAAATGATGAGATTTAGCATATAATCTTATCATGATGTCCACCCAACAAAAACATTTTTGTTCTGGAGATTGTACAGCAGATTTCAAAGTTTGTTTCTATGCGGTATATAATTTACGAGTCAGAGATTAAGTTCATAATTTTAAATGTATTACAGCGTAGCCAGACAATCAGTGTGCAAATATGAATATTCTGGGGGTTTCACGGGATTGGCCTTATGCCAAGAACAAGAACCCCGCGTTGTTTAAATTGGCAGTCTTCAGAGGTGTCGCCAAAATGTGGGTTATTTCATGAAACCTGATTTTTTTTTTTTTAAATCTTATCACTTATCGCTAACATTGAAATGTGTGAATATTTTTCAATAGGATTGAATGCAAAATTGTGTCAAAGCATCTCCATGAAGTTGTACACATATTTTTGTCAAGAAGCTGATCGCAGGAAAATGTTTTATACTGTTACAAATTCCGAAAAAAGAACAGTGCATGCATTGGTTTTGAGTAAATGGTCATTTCGTGATGGGTGCAAGAATCTGGAATTAAACCACCTCGCAATAACCAAACGGTAGGTAGAAAGGTTATTGTAGACAGCTTTGACAAGGATTTCATAAAGCAAGCTATTATAAAAGTGCTTTAAAAAGTCGCTTAAAAGTCGACAGGATCGACTTCATTGCACCGGGTTCTATCCCATATGGCTAGGCTCTTTCCGCAGCGCGGAAAGCATCGCACAAAGCACGAACTCCGCAGCTCTAGCGACGACCCACAGGAGTCTCCAAAAAATGTAACTCATGAACCGAAGGATGCAGCCCGGAATCGAACCCACGACCTTTGGAGCCTGAGTCAAAAGGCTTGACCACTGCGCCACGGAGACTCCTAAAATTATAAAAATTTAGGATGTTATATCCAGGATTATCCAGCATTATAAAAATGCTGGATGCCAAAGAAACAGTGACTGTAAGAAAACTTAGGGTTTGGTTGAGAAAGAACAATAACATAGAGCTATCCAAAACAACTTTGTGGAAAATTATAAGGACATTATCTTCACTTTTAGAAAGTACAAGGGAGGTAGAAATATTCTTTGCGAGCAGCCGCATTTAGGAGCCATGAGAAGCAGATACCTACGTGAAATAAGGGAAATGCACAAAGAAAATTATGGCATAGTGTATTTAGATTAAATGTGGATCAATGCGCACCACACAAGTGATAAGGAATGGCAATCAGTGGATGGACAGATTAAGCGATATGTGTCCAGTAGTATAGGACAGCTTTTGGTCATGGCCCATGCTGGTAATACGCATAATGGCTTACAACAGAATGCTGGGCTCGTGTTCGTATCAAAGCATACAGACAATAGGGATTATTATTATGAGATGAATGGTAATGTATTTAGAGATTGGCTTGAGAATACTGTGCTTCCATTCCTAGATAGACCGTTGTGTCCAATTATGGACAATGCATGATATCAATGTTGTTGCCCAAGAAGACAATATACCTACAGCATCGAGCACAAAGGGAGCAATAAAGATATGATTCCGAATGGAAAACATACCATTTCAGAAAGGTATTTTTAGCTAAAATTGTTGTCCCTTGTAACAGACGCCAAAAAGAAAGAAATATCAAATCGACAATTTGATAGAAGAGCATCGTCATGAGTGCTTGGGCCTGAGAGAACCAACATCTTGGTCGTTAAGAAGAAAGCCCACTACTGAGACACTGACAACTATTTTCATAGTGCAAAACAGATAATCATGTTCCGTCTCTGAACAGTAAACAGCAGAGTAGACAGTCTTTCACGAAGACTCAAAGCGGGTCTGTCACTCATGTGTACGTGTGAACAAACTACACAGACAGCTGAACAGATCCTTAAAAATGGACACATGATGACTAAATTGCGGTATCATTTCTGATCACTCCATACGCACATTAACGCACAGCTATTTGAATGCTTTTACGAACTCAATATAAAAAGCTAAATGCATCCTAGTAACATGAATACTTGTGTACAATTATTAACCAGCAGCTGAAGAAACAAGAATGAAAGGAAAAATAAGGTAAGAAATATATTCCTTCTACTTTCCTGTCAATTTACACATTATTTACCCCATGCCTCTGTAAACTCTCTGTCTTTACTAATATTACACATTGCACCCCTCTAGGGAGTCTCTGTGGTGAAGTGGTCAAGCCGTCTGACTCGGGCTCCGAATGTTGTATGTTCGATTCCTTCATTTCATGAGTGCATTTTTTCTGAGACTCCCGAGGGTCGTCGATGGAGCTACGGAGTTCGTGCTATGTGCGACGTTTTCCGCCCTGTGGAAAGAGACTGAGCCATATGGGATATAAATCCGGTGCAATGCAGTCGACTTTTAAGCTACTTTTTTATTGTACCCACTCCCATACGAATCTGGCTACGCCTTGTAATTGTGTCCTTACCAGAAATAACGTGGTTTACTGTAAGACTAGTTTGTTAGCGTGAATTCACTACATTTTCCCCAAAACATCAAAGAAATGTCGCCGTTTTAAGTTGCTTTTGGACCTATCAAAGACATATTCCTTGGGTGGGGGTAAATATAAGACGGCAGGAAACAATAAATTCATAACTATGCAACAGACAGTTTTCAAAATAATTGATCGTGAATGACGGCATTAATTTCCGGACAGACTATAAATGATCAATTTGCTGTTAATCAACTATGAGATTTGTTTCTGTATGAACTTTATGAAAATGTAAAGATAGTTTTGTTTGTGTGTGTTTCTACTTGAAAGATTACCTTTTCCAGTTTCTGGTCTTGTATGACATAAGTCAGCCACAAATTAGTATTTAAAAAAAAAAAAATATATGAGATGTGAGCTTGAAAACCATTTATTATTGTACTTAAATATCTCCTTATTTCACAGTATAATCTCCTATAGTCTTATCAGTCGCCCATCACCCAGAAGTCTTTCCGGGAAGGTTAACCCGGTCAACAAATGCCCGCAGAAGTCGGATGTGTCGGCCCGACGGCGCAAGAACGCAGCTCTGCTGTAAACAGGCACAACGCAGTCACATCCGAGAAAATAAAATCCGGATGAACGCAGAAGAAGAAGTCTTTGAGCTGCTGTCTTAGCCATAGATGTACCTCATGCTCAAATGCTTCGTCATCAGCAAATCATTTGCCGCAAAGGTGATTTTTTTTTAGTGGATCAATGTGATCAAATCACCTATGCAAGATCAAGATCTTCAATTAGTTTCCAGCATAGTTGAGCAATTGTTTCCTGAGTTAATCGTGCTGTATGAGGTCTGACATTATCAATAGAAGTGAGCAATTTTTTTTCGAATAGCATCATGAAGCATTACTAGAACGTCGCAGTACATTTACATTATCACCATTTTTTTTTTTTTGGAAATGGGATAACAGCACTGCATTGGAATCCCAAAACACTGTAAGCATAATCTTAACTGTTAATGGTGAAACCTTGAATTTCTTGCCTGAAAGTGAAGAAGATGTTTCCATTGCATTGAAGCACATTTTGCTTCTGGTTGATAATAATGCACCAGTAATTCATCTTCTGTAACAATCCTTGACAATCCTTCATCTGCATACTGGGTGAAATATTCCTACCAAAGGCTCATTCAGTTCATTTTGTGTCAACTGTCAGGGCATCCAGTGTCAGCACACTTTGCGTAAATTCCAGTTGAATGCATCACAGTACTCGAGATACTCTCACACATGCTCCATCCTCATTTTCAAAGTAAGTGATGCGTTCCAGTACCAGTTTGTACCAGTTGCAGACTAATTATGTGTCCATCTGAGTGTCAGCCAGATACCTGCCTAACCATTCTCTCCAGGCCATGATGATTTATATGTTCCTTGACACTATACGCATGACACCAAAGGGCCCTAAATGAATCTTCTTATCAAGCACTAATATTCCACACAACAGTGGAGACCCAGCCAGTCTGTCTGCGTGCTCATTACGCACCACACCAGCATGTGCTTTGGAAAAGAGCCAACAAAAGTGCAGATACTCTCTATCTTTTATTTTTTAATTGAATCACGCCACTCTGCATGAAGTATGCCTATCTTCATTCTTCTTAGCATGCCATGTGAGTCCGTTACAGTGAAGACGTGTGACTCAGACCAGATGTTTGATATCATATCCCTGGCTCTCCTGCACTAAACACCGCCCATTAAACTTCACTATGAACCACCAGATAAATCTTTTTGCCTCTTAGCACTGAGCCATCGGTGTAGATGATTACATCACCTGGGCATGAATTGTCGTGAATCAATTGTGTAGCGTTAGCCGCTACACGCTGCGGGATTTGCTGAGGAGGGGATCCGAGCACTTATGGACTGAATGGTTCGATGTGCAACGAGGATGATCTGTCGACTAACTAACTAATTGTTGCACCTCCCGTTCAGCATTGCCTGCTGGCCAATCTCTTCACTCCTGGCTTAATGTGCTTATGACAGGTCTGACATTTCCTCTGGCATTCCGACCCTCTCCTCTCCCAGTGTTCTCAATCATACACACATCTCTGATTGTGTACTCTGTCTGTGCCATCCATGATTGTTTTTTCTTATCAGCCTGTGGTACTTATCTGTATCCAGGGCTATATGAAGGAGGTGATCCTTGTCCATGGACACTCGGAGATACGACTTAGCCTTAGAAATTCGACACATTATGCTATAGACTAAACCACACATTCCTGTTGCAGTTATAGCACTGTCTAATATTACCTGCTGGTCAGCTTGAAAAATCACATGGAAACACTGCACAATTGATTCTTTCGCAGTCTGCACAGGATGACTAGGTCAGTCTTCATCAATAACCTGTGAACCCCCTAGAGAGAATTTATGCACCCACTTGTGTACCTATTTTCTTGACAAACACTTGCCACCATTGACAGGAGACATTTATGAGTATAATTGACAGAAATAATCTGGCCCACACAAAACAACTTCACAACAGCACTGTTCTTCGGTGGTGCAACCTTCACGTATGGCCAACATTTTAAACATCATCTGTGTGTGAAAAATGAAAAACATATAAGCTTGCAACAGCTATTGTTTGTGACATATAGACATCAAGCACAGTGAAACTGTCTGGATGGGACATTAAAAGAACCACCTCCATGAAATATTTGTGTGTGAAATTTGACCGAAGTCTGACATTCAAGGATCACAGAAACAAAGACCAGGAAAGGTTACAAGTAATGCCTGCGACAAACCTTGAACAACGGCTACTTGTGGTGTTGTAACAGAGACTGTGTGGTTCCACTGAATATGCCCTATCCATTGTAACCACACAAACAAACAAATAGACAATGAAGTCATGCGGATCATGCACCAGAGATACATCTTGTCGAGCCATGAGATAACCTTCTGGACTTTCCCTCTATGGATAGCAGATTAAAACTGGCCAGAGCACGTGATTACCTTAAAGTGAAGGCATATATGACACCCACTTCATACTTCCCTGTCAACATCAGAGGAAATTGACTGAAGAGGTGTAAATCATGGATGGGACGTGCTGATTATACCTTCTGCAAAGTATAGACACACGGACAGCATTCTTGGAAGAGAGTAGATATCAGTGCCAGGAGATTCCCATGCCACCATCTCTGTCCATATCACTCTTGATGTGAGTTGCAGAGTTGAAGATCCTGCCGCAGTAGATATATAGGTCAAAGCGCTAATACACAAAAACACTGAAAGGGAGGGTGAGAACTCTAGTTTGGGGCAAGCGGAGTGCTTGGGTATTCTCAGCAAGCTCATGTTAAGAACTGTCAAGGAAGCAAGTGGTGCTTTTGCTGTGACAACAAGCAACCTTACAATGTAAACAATGTCTGTAACTAGAATGCTCACGCACTCCACATTAGCCAACATAGAAGTGGTATAATCAGTCCATGTACACTGGCAGAGATGCTAAGGAGGAGACTGGAGCACCTAAGGAAAAGAAAAACAGAGTGTGATGATGATGATCCTCGCTAATCACAGACATTATACTACCTTTATAAACTACAATCAATCATTTCTCAACTGACTTGTTCTCCTGCTTCATGCCCAAGGTGTCTGCAGTGTCCTGTATCCATCTTCATATTGGCCAACCTCCTGCCCTTTCTTTCAGGAACCATGTCATCCACCATTGTTCTTTACAAGCCATTGTGACATTTAATATGGCCAAACTATTTCAGTTTCCACGACGCGTGTTTTATGATTCAGGTGTCTTCGATGTTCATATCTTGTAAAATGTCAGTATTTTTCTCTTTCTTGGTCTACGATGTTGTATGAACTTTTCTGTGGTATTAAAGTTCGAAATCCCCAATTGTTCATCTTCAGTGATTGTAAACTGGTCCATGACTCATATTCGCGACGTTGCCACAGGAAAGAGGCGTGTTTTAAAGAATTGTACTTTAACTTGTTTGCTGCTGTTGGGCCATTGTTTCTTAATATTATTTAACCTCTGCATTGCTGTGACTAGTCTATTTCTCACATCCTTTGACTAGTCTCTGTTGATACTGTTTATGGAGCCAAGATGTTTGTGACATTTTCAATTTTTCATCACTTATTTTTTTTTTTTTTTTTTTTGAGAAAAAGATTTTGATTTTCACTGTGTCTCCTGGCAGACAGGATAAACACTTGTAATCAAATTAGCACTATTTGAGGGGTGAGCCCTGTCGTTAGTATTTTTGAGCTCTGAGATTGGATTTAGTCAGTAATTTGTGAAAACTCATGCAAATATATACTGGCACTTATTGCACTTTTTCTTTCATCATCAGTGAGTAGTAAGCAGATGTAACTGCCTTGGTATGGTGTGCACCTGAGTGATTTTAATGATTGATTCTTATCTCCATTTTATGCCAGTATTTATGCAGTACTCCATATTCATGTATCATTATGATTTGTGCTTAATTTCTTCATTCACTTGGACCAAATAAAATTTGAATGTATCCATCTTTGTTGGCTTGGTTTGTGACAGTTACTTTTATTGCACAATGATATCTCCATAAGTGCTTCATTCATTCTGTAGCATGTGCTTTGCAGAACCTCGCTCCCATGACAACTGTCCGGAAAACTTCTCGATCATAAGCAAGATGTCCCAAGTCCGATACACTCATCTGGAGATCATCCGCCACATCCTGCATCCATCTTCTCTTTGGCCTTCCTCTTCCTCTCCTTCCTACATTATTGTTCTCTCCAAACTTTCATGACGTTTCAAGTGACCAAAATATTTCGTTTTTTTTTTTTATTGTCTTTAGTAGCCAACTTTCTTCAGTATTCAGATTTTGTTCTTTTCTGTATCCAAGATATTCTTAGAACCCGTCTATAACATTTATATTAAAAGGCATTTATGCGCTGTTCAGCTTGTTTAGTAAGTTTCCAGGTATCACAGGCGCATGTTGCAATAGGAAAGATGTATGCTCTTAAAAATCAAATTTTATATCTGTCCCACTCCACAATTTATTCAGTTGTTTTAGTTTTTGAAGAGCAACAGAAATTCGTCTTTTAATTTCTTTCGTTGTGTCACCATTGTTGGTAATTAATTACCCAAGATATTCAAAATTTTCCACCACCTCCAACTTTTCCTCATTAACATATATTTCTTTCTCCATATTAGTTATATCTGTATGCATTATCTTTGGTTTTGTTATGTTAAGATTTAAGTTGTGATTTTCATTATTGTTTTAGATAGAGGTTATTAGGTTTTCTATACTATTCTGTGATGTAGATAGCAATACTGTATCACCAGCATATCGATATTCTGGTATTTCATGACCATCGATATTTAGGGCATCATATTGCTGTTTGGTTATATCATCTCTGACATTACTCATTATATTTTCGGCATACATGTTAAACAAATAGGGAGACAGAACACAACCCTGACAGACTCCTTGCAAGACGTCAAACCAATCTGATGTCTCATCATCTATTCAAAACGCTGCTTGTTGGTTTAGATCAGTGCTTCCCAACGTGCGGCCCACGCCCCACAAGGGGGCAATTTGATTGTTAAAGGGGGGGGGGGGGGCAATTCAAAAATGGAATAAATCGGCTGAATATAACAAAACGGGCAGACTTGAGACAGAAGTTAACTAAATTGGAACCTGACATAAAATCTCTTTGCAACAAGCATGAAGCGCAAGGATCTCACTAAATTTAAATAATAAATAATTTCTAATAATTAAAATAATATAGAAAAATCTTTCATTAAAATTATTTTGTACTTGAATTCCAGTTCTCCATTATACGTTTTGAAAATTTACTTACTGTGTTTGCTCAATAATTTCCTAGTGATTTCTTCCTAAAACCTATCATTCAAATTTCTTTAATGAACATTTCAATTTTTGAATATTAAAAATAATGTATATGCTGGGAGGGGGCATAAGAATTTTAGAAAGGCTTGGGTGGGGCATAGCACAAAAAAAGATTGGGAAACACTGGTTTAGATAGAGCAATTTTATGAGTTGTTTTTATGAGTTGTGATAGCCGGTCTCCTTGGCTAAGGGCTTACGGACGCCATTGCACTGGGTTTTAACGTGTTGGTATGGGAGCCGGTCGTTCAGAAGTCATTGGCAAACTACTGAACTTAAACTTGCCAAGACATCAACAACAGTTGTAAAATGCTGGTGTTTTGACAGCGATGTCGTGTAAATAGGATGTGCAAATTTTTTTTTTAATATACGTGACGGAAAACCCATTTTCCTCACGATTTCCCAAAGTTTTTGAGTTTGTACACGGTCAAATGCCTTTGAATAATCCATAAAACAAGAGAGTAGGATTACATTAAATTCTCTACACTTCTCTATTTTTTATTAAACGCATGATGAGTGTGTGATCTCTTGTTGCTGGTCTAAATCCAGCTTGAACCTTGTTAATCTCTACTTCCATTTTCCTATGAAGATTCCCATTATTTCATTCATGGTTGTTAGGGTTTCTTGGCAAGTTTTGCAGAAGGTAGTGTGCTATTGCTTTCCTTCTGGACAGTGAATGTACTTAGTCGCTGGCCATAGTCATTGTCTCTACTGATGAAATCATCGGTCTATCGCCGCAGAGTGCAGACAATAACCAACAACAATCTGTCGGCTGCTCTCACACTCCATCCACCACCTGCTTCCATGGCTTCACACAACCCTGATTTGGTGGGGGGGGGGGGGGGGGGGGGTTAAACGGGTACTCCACCTTGCCCAAGGATGACCCGTAGACTAACGGAGGAAAGGAGACGTCTTACATCTCCTTTGATACGGGATCCCGCTAACCCAGCAAGGATACAAATGCGTGTTTACCAACATCACGCGTACTCTTAATTTTTAAAAAGTATATTTTCAATAAATATTGTTGTTAGCGTTTCACATTTCAAAATTTAGTATGTGCAGCTCTTTACAATTGCTAACTGCCAAGGGATCTTTAACGTGCACAACATAGACATAGGCCCTGTGAGTTGTTTGCTCTTGCCTGTGACTAGACATCTGATCCACTGCCATAGAGCAGGTGGGAAATATAGCAAGATCGAGGGTATTTGTGACAGAGGTCCATAGAGGAAGAAACATCTGGATGGGATACAGTAGCACCAAAGATAATCAGCAGTCGAATATATTAAAAACCTTAGAAGGTTGTGCAGAAATGTGATCACCTGCGTCCCCCATTATAATGATGTGGTAACTGTTATTTTAAAACCAAAAACACACAAAATTGATAAACTCACTAACGAACACATTTGCGTGCACAAATATTTTGTGTGTTTGATTTTGTATAGGTGAAATGCTGGGTTATTTTTCTTTCATAGTGTGTATGCGTTACATCCTTGGTCTGCCGACTGTTGCTGGTAGGCTCAAGGTGATGCAGGCGAAGGCATACCTCAGAGTAGCTGCAGACACAGACCACCCACTGCATGAGACGCTGGGCGCAGTTAAGGGTCAGCGACTGATAAGAGGGAAATCATGGATGGCTCAGGCAGAGAATACGATCAGACAGGTGTGCCCCTTGGAGAACATTAGGCGTGGAGAGGAGTGGGTCAGAGTGCCAGTGGAGCAGTCAGACTTGTGCAGAGTTATAATCACATTAAGCCGGGAGTGCAGGGAGTGGCCAGCAGGGGCCACGGAAGTGGAAATTCAGGACAATGCTCACTCGAGTGATGTGATTATCTACACAGATGGTTCAGTGTCAAGAGGTGAGAGAAGTGGCTGGGGGTTCATAGCCAAAGCTAATGGTCGATGTTAGGGGCAGGAGAGCCTGGCTTATGATACAACAACATCCAGCTTAAGAATGGAAGTGGAGGCAGTCACTGCGGCTCTCCGCTGGATGGAGAATACGACACACACACACACACATCGTGATTGTAACTGACTCAGAAAGCATGCTGACGGGGGTGAGGAGGGGCAGACTTCGTGCGGAGTGGCTTGCTTCGCTTCGGAGGTCACGGGTGACAAGCATCGCCTGGATCTTTTCTCCGGGGCATGCCAGTGTACTGGGAAATGAACAGGCGGACAGATTGGCTGGCTCTGCAGAACTTGGTGGAGTTTTGATACATGACAAGGCAGACGTGGTTGCGGCCTTGTGGGAGCACGTGCACACCTCGGAGGAGCAAATGGATTACCATGGTCTGGCAAGAATGAGACAACGAGGAGTGACGAAGGGATCTGGCCGACGCTCAATGCTCAGAGGAAAGGCGATACGGACTTATAATCAGATTGCTACTGGTACTATTAGTGTTGGAACTCTTCGCTGGCTGCTGAGGATGGGGACGGAGCACTTATGGGAATGCCCCGAATGATGTGATGTCGATTCCTAAATCAATCAATCATAGTAATAAGGTTAGTAGTGTAACGCGGGCCCTACGACCTCGTTTTGAGGATCTTATATAAATCAGCCATTTATCGATCCTGATCCTCAAAGGGCGTTAACTCCTTCGTTTTTTTAAGTAGGCGTGGTGGTCAGAGGGGGTGTGGTGTTCAAGTGGTCAAGTAATGGTCAAGTAGTGGTCAAGTGGTCGAGTGGCCGATTAAATTGTCGGCGAAAGTGTGTGTAGTTACATGGCAATGGTTAAAGCGCTGGATGACGTGATCAAGTAGTGGTCAAGGGGTGATCAAGAGGTGGTCAAGTGGTCAACTGGTCAAGTGACCCCATAAATTGTCGAGGAGAATGTGTAGTGACTTGGTGACGATCAAGAGGTGGTCAAGAAGTGGTTAAGAGGTGGGCAAGTAGTGGTCAAGTGGTCGAGTGACCACTTAAATTGTAGAGGAGAGTAGGTGTAATGAAACGGTAGTGGTTAAAATGTTCGATGACGTGGTCAAGGGGTGGTCAAGTGGCCAAGGGACCCTTAATTTGTAGAGGAGAGTACGTGTAGTGACACGGTGGTGGATAAAGTGAGCGATGAGATAGTCAAGTGGTGGTCAGGTGGTGGTCAAGTAGTCAAGAGACCCCTTAAATTGTAGAGGAGAGTAGGTGTAGTGAAACGGTAGTGGTCAAAGTGGTCGATGACGTGGTCAAGTAGTGGTCAAGAAGTGGTCAAGTGACCACTTAAATTGTAGAGGAGAGTACGTGTAGTGACATGGAGGTGGTCAAGTAGTGGTCAAGTAGTAGTCAAGTGGTCAAGGGAAGGTAAAGTGACCACTTAAAATGTAGAGGAGAATGGGTGTAATGAAACGGTAGTGACAGGGTGACGAGGAAGAGGTGGTCAAGAGGTGGTCAAGTAGTGGTCAAGTGATCGAGTGAGCACTTACATTGTAGAGGAAAGTACGTGTAGTGAAACCAGGATGGGTAAAGTGAGGAGGAAGCAGTAGTAAGCTTATTAATAGTAGTAATATTAATTGTAGCGACACCAATAGTAATAGTAGTAGTAGTAGTAGCAATAACAGCAATAGTACTAGTAATCATCATCATAATAATCATCATCATCATAACGTGACTTACCGGCTGGCGTAGGCGATCATACCGCCCCACATATTGCTATCTCCGGCAGCATTGAACAATTCACAGGATGACTCATGCTGTAGGAACCCCCATTAATGGCATTATCTTCATGCAATGGTGGTAGTCGTAGTACCAATACGACCAGTAGTACTAGTCATCAGCATCAGCAAGAGATTTATCACCTACCGTGGGTGAGTATGACACTCCATAAATTACGATCTCCAACAGTATGGATCAGTAATACAAGTAGTAATAATATTGGTAATAATAGTAGTTTTAGCAGCAGCAGCAGCAGCAGCAGCAGCAGCTGTAGTAGTAGTAGTAGTAGTAGTAGTAGTAGTAGTAGTAGTAGTAGTAGTAGTAGTAGTAGTAGTAGTAGTAGTAGCAGCAGCAGCAGCACGAGTAGTAGAATAGTGAGGGTGCTTGTTGTTTCACTAAGTATTTGTATAACTTGTGCACTATGTACTATAAAGCTAGTTTGTATTGTATGCTTCTGTAATGTGTTGGTGAAATAATAGCTGTCTTTTGTAGTTGTAAGAGGTGATGACGTCATAATAACCAGCTCTATCATTGTTGCCAACTTATTGATAGTGTCTTCATTGCCGCGAAAAAGGCTCATTGTGGGATATCGAGCATTTCTCAAAGCGACAGAGTCTGGGGTGCATGGCCATTAAGAGCAACCAACGATACGGCAACTACAAGGCAAAATGGCGCCGAATACGGCGTAACGTACAAAACTTATGAGGTCATCGGGTATCAGTTCCATAACGGGCGACAAATAGGTGGTCACTAAGTCCACAATATGCTCACTCAAATAAACAGATAGGATAATAAGGCACCGACCCAAACAATGAAAACTGACCAAAAAAAAAAAACAATGAAAAAATATGACATAAACGTCAAAATATAACACATGCAAAGAAATCAATAGCTAATGATAATAAAAATTGACACGACAAAATGACACAAACAATGAAAACCGACACATCAACAAAATGAAACAAACAAAGAAAAATGCCAACATAAACACTGAAAACTGACACAAACACTGAACAAGGCATCTGAAGAAAACAAGACAACCAAATGTAAACGTCAAATTGTAACACACAAAGACATCGGCAACTACTCAAAACATAAAATGACACAAACAATGAAAACCGAGACATCAACAAAATGAAGCAACCAATGAAAACTGGCACAATGAAAAACTGACACAACGACAAACTAACACAACGACAAACTGGCACAAACAAAGAAACCAATAGATACAAATGTTAACGTCAAAATGTAACAGACAACAACTGTAAATGACACAACCAAGAAAAAAAAATGACGCAGCGGCAAACTGACACAACGACAAACTAACACAACGACACTGACACAACGACAAACTAATACAACGACAAACCGACACAAACAAAGAAACCAAAAGATACAAATGTTAACGTAGAAATGTAACAGACAACAACTGAAAATGACACAAGCAAGGGGAAAAAAGCATGACACAACGACAAAATGACCCAAACAAGGAAAACTCAAACAACCAATGAAAACTGCCAACATAAACACTGACAACCTAACACAACGACAAACTGATACAACCAAAGAAACCAAGACATCCAAATGTAAACATCAAAATGTAAAACACACACACACACACACACACACACACACACACACACACACACACACACACACACACACAACAGAAAGCGACAACCAACGAACATAACACATTCAAGGAAAACTGACACAAAGAAGGAAAAAGGCTGACAAACACTGAAAACTGACACAAACACCGAACAATGCACCTAAAGAAAACCAAAACATAAACAAAAAATGCAACAGAGACTTACACAAAAAAGAGATAGACAACAAATTTAAAAAAAAAACGACACAGCCACTGAAAAATTGACACACCAACAAAATGAAACAACCAATGAAAACGCCCCCCAAAAAAAACGTAAAAAAAAAAATTAAATAAACACCGAACTTATCACCCAAAGAAATCAAGACACCCAAAATGTAACAGACAACAACTGAAAATGACACACACACACACAAGAAAAAAATGACACACAACACACTAACTCGACCAACGAAAACTTACACAAAAACTGACAACTGACACATCAACAAAATGAAACAACCAATGAAAAACCGACACAACCAAGACTCACACACAACACATTCAGAAAAGACATAGTTGTAGAGAAACATACCGTGTATAAAAAATGGAAACTAACCGTTTATAATCTTCTTAGTTTTATTTTTATTTTCGCAACACATAAATGAACAGAAATACGGACACAACAAAATGCTTCTGTCGATGTCTATAAGGCTTCCTTCTTGATAGATTTCTTACGTTGGTTCCCCAATGGAATTGGATTACCCATAGAGGCGATGACGGGTTGATTTTCTTGATGAACTGTTGAAAATGGTGGTGTAGACTGGTTATTGTAAGCATACACATATGGGGTTGAAACCTCACCAGCCGTGAATTGGTTACTGTAAGTAGGTGTATAGGAACACATAAAATCAGTGTTCCAAATGGGTATATTAATGTTTGACTGTACCCGGTCAAAAGCCGCAAGAATTTCATCGCGCATATCCATCAATTGTTCAAATTCACCACGAGTCAGCGTCAGTCCAACTTTAGTGGGAAATTTCAGTTCTGATTATCCAAAGTAACGTCGCAAATGTAACAGTGCCGTAGCCCTGTAACTTGACACAGAAGCGACTTTATGATTAGCACCCAATGGTCTAACGAATTCAGCTCCGTTGATCATGTAATCACAATTGGTTGCAGACATCTCGAACGCTTGGTAAACGGATCACAAAATGTAGACAGCCCGGCTCATTTTATACAGATGGGCTTATCGATTGTTTAAAAACATGTCTGGACTTGTTTTACATTTGTAAGCAGTAACCAATCAAAAAACGATAGGCCTACACTGGCCAAAATTCAAATTTCCCACCTTTAAGGGAGAAAACTCGTCTAAAATTCATTTCTTCGATATCAGATTTGTTTAAGTTCATGTCGTCATCCTAATTTTGTGTGTGTAAGTTCATGTCTTCGACAGTTTAAATTTTGGTACATCCATTTCTTCAGCAGCAGATTTTTGTAAGTTCACGTCAACATCAGAATATTTATTTTGTGTCTAAGTTCTTGTCTTCGACAGTTCATGTTTTGCTAAGGCTTATTTTTCGTGAAAAAGCAGAAGTCTATTGGCCAGAAAGTCAACCTGAGTGGTCAATTACTACCACTTCCTGTGGACAGCTATTCTTACGCATCCACTAAAGTTGAGAAAATTAACCTCCGTTGAACGGAAGCTACCACGGACTTGAATTGTTAAACCCTTCTGGAAGTAGTAGCGGCATCTTAACGAGGAAAAAGATTGAAGTAGTTATCCCCCTTAGGCTGGGAATTATGAAAATGTATGCCCTCGCAAGCGATATTATACGTGACGTCATATAAAAAATTAAAGAATAACAACTGAGGCCCCGCCTCATTTTCACACCATACGGACAACATCGTCAGCGTAATCTGAACTGCTTGACCTAAGAAACTGGCCGAACCCGGTTTTCACAAGGCTCAAAGACTAGTATATAAATCTGAGCTGGTAACAGTCACTCGTTGTGATCCGAAAAGGACTAAAGACCTCAAGTTATTCACGGAATCCAAACTTACATTGGATGAGATTACATCCCAATCGGTCCTACAAGCCATTTTAAATCTGACATCAGTTTTGTCAACACCTAGAAAAAAATGAGCAATAAAGGATGTCCTTCTTCCAAAAATCGGAAGAAACGTCAAAGAGAAAAACGAAAACATGGATTACTACCCTTGCATACAAAAGAAATTCCTGACTCCAATCACACTGGATGTGACATAGAGCAAAAGCTTTATTCCCAAAGCATAGTATTGGTGTCCGGTCAGAGAAAAAAAGACAATGTTTTCCAAAGGAATGTCTACCAAAGACCATCAGAGCATGCCGGTTTTGGCAACAGTAGCACAGCTTCTACGTTACCTGTTTTGAATGATGGTGATTCTTGTTTCTTCATCCCAGCTCTCTCATTAGACATTTTGTTCTGCAAGAAACCTACTTCTTGTAGTCAGGCAGAAGTAGACCGCCAAGAGACATTTGATTTGTTTGATTATTTTTCTTCAGATGAAAATATTGACCTTCTGTCTAGTAGTCATGGCCCAGACTCAGAGTCTCTCAAGAACATTAATGCTTTGTGGAATGAAAACTATCCTATTGCTGGTTTCCGAAATTGCTCCTCTGTCGCAGCAGATGAAATACATCACCCAACGAGTAAGGTTTGTATCAATAGTAACGTTCATGATCATAGTTTCCAAGAACAGGTGTGTTAGTTATAGTGTCTAATTTTACATTATATTATCTGTTCCTCTTTATTTCAATATGAATTACTAGATGTTCAAGTCTTGTAAGTTTCAATGTGATTTTCCCCCCTCCTCCACAGGTTAAGTTTGCAGCAGAACCTCACTTATTGACAGTGCATATCGTTGGCACCGAAGAACGCAATGGTAACTGGCATGATGTAATCAGAGAACGTGAGAATTTTGAAAGGCGTATACTAGAGTTGGAACAAATTCTTACTCCAGTCCTGGGGGCCAGTCACAGAGTCAAAGTCCTGGAGCAGAGAAAAGGTTAAGAACAACAGTGAAAGTCGATTGGCACAACAATACATTTTTTTTTAATTATAAGAATTAAATTACCCATTTGGAACACTTATTCTATGTGTTCCTATACACCTACTTACAGTAACCAATTCACGGCTGGTGAGGTTTCAACCCCATATGTGTATGCTTACAATAACGAGTCTACACCACCATTTTCAACAGTTCATCAAGAAAATCAACCCGTCATCGCCTCTATGGGTAATCCAATTCCATTGGGGAACCAACGTAAGAAATCTATCAAGAAGAAAGCCTTATAGACATCGACAGAAGCATTTTGTTGTGTCCGTATTTCTGTTCATTTATGTGTTGCGAAAATAAAATAAAAAACTAAGAAGATTATAAACGGTTAGTTTCCATTTTTTATACACGGTATGTTTCTCTACAACTATGTCTTTTCTGAATATGTTGTGTGTGAGTATTGGTTGTGTCGGTTTTTCATTGGTTGTTTCATTTTGTTGATGTGTCAGTTGTCAGTGTTTGTGTAAGTTTTCGTTGGTCGAGTTAGTGTGTTGTGTCATTTTTTCTTGTGTGTGTGTGTGTGTGTGTGTGTGTGTGTGTGTGTGTGTGTGTGTGTGTGTGTGTGTGTCATTTTCAGTTGTTGTCTGTTACATTTTGGGTGTCTTGATTTCTTTGGGTGATTCGTTCGGTGTTTATTTAATTTTTCTTTAACGTTTTTTTGGGGGTCGTTTTCATTGGTTGTTTCATTTTGTTGGTGTGTCAATTTTTCAGTGGCTGTGTCGTTTTTTTTTTTACATTTGTTGTCTATCTCTTTTTTGTGTATGTCTCTGTTGCATTTTTTGTTTATGTTTTGGTTTTCTTTAGGTGCATTGTTCGGTGTGTTTGTCAGTTTTCAGTGTTTATGTCAGCCTTTTTTCTTCTTTGTGTCAGTTTTCCTTGAATGTGTTATGTTCGTTGGTTGTCGCTTTCTGTTGTGTGTGTGTGTTACATTTTAATGTTTACATTTGGATGTCTTGGTTTCTTTGTATGTATCAGTTTGTCGTTGTGTTAGGTTGTCAGTGTTTATGTTAGCAGTTTTCATTGGTTGTTTGAGTTTTCCTTGTTTGGGTCATTTTGTCGTTGTGTCATGCTTTTTTCCCCTTGCTTGTGTCATTTTCAGTTATTGTCTGTTACATTTCTACGTTAACATTTGTATCTTTTGGTTTCTTTGTTTGTGTCGGTTTGTCGTTGTGTTAGTTTGTCGTTGTGTCAGCTGGTCGTTGTGTTAGTTTGTCGTTGTGTCAGTTTGCCGCTGTGTCATTTTTTTTCTTGGTTGTGTCATTTACAGTTGTTGTCTGTTACATTTTGACGTTAACATTTGTATCTATTGGTTTCTTTGTTTGTGCCAGTTTGTCGTTGTGTCAGTTTGTCGTTGTGTTAGTTTGTCGTTGTGTCAGTTTGTTATTGTGTCAGTTTTTCATTGTGCCAGTTTTCATTGGTTGCTTCATTTTGTTGATGTGTCGGTTTTCATTGTTTGTGTCATTTTATGTTTTGAGTAGTTGCCGATGTCTTTGTGTGTTACAATTTGACGTTTACATTTGGTTGTCTTGTTTTCTTCAGATGCCTTGTTCAGTGTTTGTGTCAGTTTTCAGTGTTTATGTTGGCATTTTTCTTTGTTTGTTTCATTTTGTTGATGTGTCGGTTTTCATTGTTTGTGTCATTTTGTCGTGTCAATTTTTATTATCATTAGCTATTGATTTCTTTGCATGTGTTATATTTTGACGTTTATGTCATATTTTTTCATTGTTTTTTTGTCAGTTTTCATTGTTTGGGTCGGTGCCTTATTATCCTATCTGTTTATTTGAGTGAGCATATTGTGGACTTAGTGACCACCTATTTGTCGCCCGTTATGGAACTGATACCCGATGACCTCATAAGTTTTGTACGTTACGCCGTATTCGACGCCATTTTGCCTTGTAGTTGCCGTATCGTTGGTTGCTCTTAATGGTCATGCACCCCAGACTCTGTCGCTTTGAGAAATGCTCGATATCTCACAATGAACCTTTTTCGCGGCAATGAAGACACTATCAATTAGTTGGCAACAATGATAGAGCTGGTTATTATGACGTCATCACCTCTTACAACTACAAAAGACAGCTATTATTTCACCAACACATTACATAGCATAGGCCTACAATACAAACTAGCTTTATAGTACATAGTGCACAAGTTATACAAATACTTAGTGAAACAACAAGCACCCTCACTATTCTACTACTCGTGCTGCTGCTGCTGCTGCTGATGCTGCTGCTGCTGCTGCTGCTGCTGCTACTACTAGCCTACTACTACTACTAGCAATTTTGGTCAATATTTAAAAATTGGGTTTTTACTTATGAAATCATAAAGTTAGATAGAGCTTGACAAGACGAATCCAACGGTATCTCAACGAAAGTGTTCGTTAATTCTAAGCGGAGTTATGAATTATATGGTGACGTAATTTAATACCAGGAAGTGCAATGATAAACTAAGATATAAGTAAGATATTCTCGCGGCCCTAAAATTGGAAGCTGAGAAATTCTGCCTTCTATTAGTATTACCGTGGCTTGTTTATTTGTAAACGGACAGCGTTGTGCCATAAATCATTGCGTTCGGGGCGGTGAGGCCTAACTTGATGTATGTTTTATTTTTCGATAGGATGTGCCATGACCTAATTAACAATTTAACATGGCCGCCAATTGTTTATTATTTGCCTTATATTACCGTGGCTTGTTTATTTTTAAACGGACAACGTTGTGCCATAAATCATTGCGTCCGGGGCGGCGAGGCCTAACTTGATGTATTTTTTATTTTTCTATAGGATGTGCCGTGACCTAATTAACAATGTAGTCACAGGAGGGTCTTCTCCGTGATTATTTATTGTATTTTGTGTAGGTATTTGTTCGCTGATGAAGCTAGTCAAAACGTCCTGTGTTTTTCGTTATTCTTTTCTGTAAGCTTCATTACTCTGTGTAATTTTATATTTTTAATATTTTCAGCTTTGTCGCAGTACAAAAAGAAAAAAAAGAGGCAAGTGAAATATTTCGGCCACATTAAAAGACATGACACTTATAAAAACCATACTGGAGGGCAAGCAAGCAAGAGGTAGACAATGATACAAGTGGGAAGATAACATAAAGAGAATGTACAGTCAGGGTGAGAGACAGACAGTGTTGGAGATCCAGTGCAGCCAACCTTCATTGTGGAGACGGCACCTGATTGATTGATCACAGTTCCACTAAATTTATTCATATTTTAACAAATATATAGAAACTCACCACAGGAAGGTGTGCACCTGAATTGTTTTATCAAATTGACACAGGCTGTGGCAAAGTAGGTGTGACAGGCAGAATCTTGAATGTCACATGAAATGGTTCAAGAAAGAGTGTCACAAGTGATGGCCATTCTTTGGTTAATTGCTTTTTATGTTTCACAACTAATTTTTAAATATATGTAAATTATTAGTAAGAGTACTTTCCTGTATTAGCTTGCTTGTTCGTAGCATGAACAAGACTCCTCACTTCTCTCAGCACATCAGGTACAGCACGAACATCTACTATCATATTGTATTAATGTCCTAACTGCACTGTGACAGCTTTCTTTTGTGTAAGTAAGTAAGTTTGTAACTGCTGCATAAATTAAGCAGCAGTTAATTAATTATTAAGATATTAAATAATAAAAAAATTAAAATATTAAATATTCACTAAAATTGATTTCTACTTTTGCTCTATAATTATTACACTGTTCTGTATCTAATACTAGTAATAGTTAATAGTGAGCAATTAATAATTAAATACTAACTTACTTAAAACATATAACTTATTTTACAGTACTGTATTTAAATTTAAATAATTATGTATTGCTGCACAGGTTAGCAAAAAAGTACTCCTTACTTACACTTCTTACAAGTTTACAGACGGGTCTGAAAACTGGCTTTCAAAATTATTTTCAGTCATGTAAAATGCTGAAATATTATGCAAGTACACAGATACATTACTGCTACACATGACACTTGTATTCTGTTTAGTTTTAGTACTTAAATTACCAGTTCTAATTATAAATAAATACAGGACGCTATAGTTTATTGTATGGGCGCCGCAATCTTCAATTTTGAGTATGAGTCATGAATATGGCCATGCCACTAAATATGAATATTTTGTCCTGAACTTCAGCAAACACCAGCAGTGCTGAAACTCTTCACATTTATGTAAAATTGGACGAGGCATTCAAAAATGCAATCAAAAGTTTAGACTTCTGTAAGCTACAGGAGTTATAAGACAAATTACCTTAATATTCGTGAACAGAATCAAAATAAATCCAGATAAAACTGTTTTTTCGACTGAATAACTTGGCGCCTAGCAGAAGGACCAATACTTAAAATATGAGAATAACTTCCCCTTTCATCGTACCACGCTGCTTTCGTTTAATTGACATATAGTTGGACATGCTCCCAACCGGAAGTGAAATCGTTGGACGCAACTAAAAGTTCGCGAAATTAAGAAAAACCAACCACGCCTTAGACCGCAAGTTCAGTATCTATGACATTGCTACTACTACTACTACTATTACTACTACTACTACTACTACTACTACTACTACTACTACTACTACTACTACTACTACTACTACTACTACTACTACTACTACTACTACTACTACTACTACTACAGCTGCTGCTGCTGCTAAAACTACTATTATTACCAATATTATTACTACTTGTATTATTGATCCATGCTGTTGGAGATCGTAATTTATGGAGTGTCATACTCACCCACGGCAGGTGATAAATCTCTTGCTGATGACTAGTACTACTGGTCGTATTGATACTACGACTACCACTATTGCATGAAGATAATGCCGTTAATGGGGGTTCCTGCAGCATGAGTCACCCTGTGAATTGTTCAATGCTGTCGGAGATAGCAATATGTGGGGCGGTATGATCGCCTACGCCAGCCGTTAAGACACGTTATGATGATTATGATGATGATGATTATGATGATGATTACTAGTACTATTGCTGTTATTGCTACTACTACTACTACTATTACTATTGGTGTCGCTACAATTAATATTACTACTATTAATAAGCTTACTACTGCTTCCTCCTCACTTTACCCATCCTGGTTTCACTACACGTACTTTCCTCTACAATGTAAGTGCTCACTCGATCACTTGACCACTACTTGACCACCTATTGACCACCTCTTGCTCGTCACCCTGTCACTACCGTTTCATTACACCTATTCTCCTCTACATTTTAAGTGGTCACTTGACCTTCCCTTGACCACTTGACTACTACTTGACCACTACTTGACCACCTCTTGATCATCACCATGTCACTACACGTACTCTCCTCTACAATTTAAGTGGTCACTTGACCACTTGACCACTGCTTGACCACTACTTGACCACGTCATCGACCCCGTTGACCACTAACGTTTCACTACACCTACTCTCCTCTACAATTTAAGGGGTCACTTGACCACTATTTGACCACCTCTTGACCACCACTTGACTATCTCATCGCTCACTTTATCCACCACCGTGTCACTACACGTACTCTCCTCTACAATTTAAGGGTCCTTTGGCCACTTGACCACCCCTTGACCCCTACTTTACCACGTCATCGAACATTTTAACCACTACCGTTTCATTACACATACTCTCCTCTACAATTTAAGTGGTCACTCGACCACTTGACCACTACTTGACCACCTCTTGACCACTACTTGACCACCTCTTGATCGACACCAAGTCACTACACATACTCTCCTCGACAATTTAAGGGGTCACTTGACCAGTTGACCACTTGACCACCTCTTGACCACCCCTTGACCACTACTTGATCACGTCATTGAGCGCTTTAACCATTGCCATGTAACTACACACACTTTCGCTGACAATTTAAGCGGCCACTCGACCACTTGACCACTACTTGACCATTACTTGACCACTTGAACACCACACCCCCTCTGACCACCACGCCTACTTAAAAAAAAACGAAGAAGTTATCGCCCTTTGAGGATCAGGATCGATAAATGGTTGATTTATATAAGATCCTCAAAACGAGGTCGTAGGGCCCGCGTTACACTACTAAGGTTTTGTTTTCTCATTTTCCCTTTACGCATTGTGTGTGAGTGTGTGTGTGTGTGTGTGTGTGTATGTGTGTGTGTGTGTGTGTGTGTGTGTGTGCGTGAGCGCGCGCGCACACATGTTTGAGTATGCTTTTCCCCCATATATCAGTAGTGTTAATTGGATCACAAATTCATCAGTATTCCTTTGTGAGGTGTAGTATGCATTGTGTCTCCACCCTGAAGTGGTAGAGGGACTTGTGTGTTCCAATGACCTCAGGAACTGATTGATTGATTTATTGCACAGGATAGGATTTTCTTTTTGCCCCCCCCCCCCCCCCCGACAGAAAAAAATCCCACCTTACCGAGGATTCGAACCCGGGTCTCCCGAAGGAGAATCCTGCGTGCTAGCCACTCGGCAAGCCGCTCCTCGGTACCAGTAGCAGTCTGATTATATCTGGTCACACCCTGCAGTACCATTTTCTACAATCCGTGATGATCTACCTGTTCTTCTGCACTGTACACACGATACAATTTGTATTCATTACGGATTCAAAGAGTATGCTTAGCAAGGCGGAGAAAGGAATGTTTCGTGTGGAATGGCTCTCATCGCTTCAGAGGTCACAGATTGTGAGAATTGTATAGATATTTTACCCTGGCCATGCGGGTGTACGAGGTAATGGTATTTTGCCTATGGACAAGGGGGAGGTGATCTTGCGATTGTGGGACCAGATGGAGAAGGCGGAGGAACAGATTGAGAACCCATATGTGGAAAGAATGAGATTGCGGGGATCGGCAGGAGTTCTGGAAGAATATAGAAACGGAGAGGGAAGACCAGGAGAACTTTTAATCACATAGTGGTGGGAACGATTAGTAGTATGACTCTTCACTGGCTGTTGAACGAGGGGACGGAGCACATATGGGAATGTACTGAGTGCAGTTCTTCTTCTTCTTCTTTCGTTCGCTTGAAATATGTCTATAACTGCAATGCTGTCTCTTGTATGAATTGAACTGTCTTTTTCAGTTCACACAGCGGTCCATAGAGTTTATCTTCCACTGCCGTCTCTCTAGGCCAGAAGGTTTGCCTAGATATATTATATTTTGGGCAGTCTTGGAGTATGTGCTCTGCTGTCTGCGACGCCAATCCACATGTACACATGGCTGTTTCACCAATCTTGAATTTTGTATACATGTGGTTGCGTAATCTATTGTGCCCTGTTCTGAGGCGCAGAATAATGACTTGTTCTGGTCTATCCATAACGTGGTAGTCATCTTGAGCAGGTTTTGGTGGCTTTCTGACTGATTTGATCATTCTTTTCTTTTGGTGGTATGTTACAGGCACATCAGGCTGTTCTTCTTTGGCTCCTTCCTTAGCCAATTGATCAGCTCTGTCGTTCCCGGGTACTCCACAGTGGGATGGTATCCACTGTATGGTGACCTTATGCTGACTGCTAAGTTCAGACAGTAGTGTCCTTAGTACTGGCAATTTCCCAGACAGGAGCGCCTCGAGTACTGATTTTGCATCTGTCAATAGCACCACAGGTTGTGTACCATTGCTGGTATTTAGTAATTTCTCTGTTGCTATCTTGATTGCCTCAATTTCAGCATCGTAGTTATGGCAGTACTTTCCTGTCGGTACTCTAGCTGTGTCCCTGGAATTATTTGGGTATTCTATGTACACTCCAGCTCTTCCATTTCGAACAGCATTTTGTGCTGACCCATCTGTGTAGACTCGGATCCAGAGGTCCTGTGGGTATTCTTCATCAAGGAAGCTGAGAGTGGCTGTTCTGCGCTGCACATTGTTCTGTTCTTCCTTGTCAAATATTCCTCTCACTTTTGTCTGGATTTGTAATGACAGTCTATGCTCATCTTTCCATGGAGTTCGCTCTGGAATAGTTGTTAGGGGGATACCAACTGTGGGCAGATCGGTGGTTTCTCTGCAGAGTCGTTTGGCCTGGTGGATAAAACTACTTCTTTTTAACCGCCCCATAGCTAGGTTTTCAAATCTGTTCTTTATAGGGTGGCCTGGCAAGCTGAGGAACTTTTCTGCTTGTATTAGCGTTTTCGTATCTCTGCGCTCACTCAGTGCTTGTGTCCTCTCCATCTTCTCCATTTCCACTATAGGGGTTGATCTCATCCCTCCTGTGGTGACTCTAAGTGCTTGATTTTGCACTTTGTCCAGCTCTTGTAGTGTGGTTTTTGCTGCCGAACACCATGCAGTTGACCCGTATTCCAGGTGTGGTCGTATGCTCTGTTTATAAACTTTACTAAGTATTTTCCCACTAGCTCCCCATGTGGTTCCACTTAGCTTTCTCAGGATGGCTATTTTCCTTCTGGCTTTTGCTACTGCTTTGTTCTTGTGCTTTCTCCATGTCAGCCTGCCATCAAATGTTACTCCAAGGTATGTTGGTTCTTTATCTTCTCGTAGGGGTGTTCCATTTATCTGGATGGTCCCTGCCTTTTGTTTTGGAGAGAGGGTAAATAGGGTGGTGCTGCACTTGTCAGTGTTTATGCTGACACACCATCTATTTGCCCATGCAACAAATGTATCTACAGCTCTTTGTAGTAATCTGGTGGCCACTGATGCATGTTCATTTGTGCTCCATAGAACCAGGTCATCGGCGTACATTGCGGCTTTAATTCCATGCGGTAGATTAGCAACGAGATCATTAATGAAGATTAGAAAGAGTGTGGGGGACAATACTCCGCCCTGGGGAACTCCGTGACGCAGTAGTACTTTCTTGCTCTTTAGTCCGTCTATCTGTACTCGGGCTCTTCTGTTGTGCAAGTATGCTTTCACCCATTTGTACATTCTTCCATTGACTTTGCAGTTTCTCAGTTTATTCATCAGACCTTCTTTCCAGACTTTGTCAAAGGCTTTCTTCAAATCTATCCATGCCGCAAGCACCAGCTTCTTCTCTTGGAATGCATCCTCAATTTCTTGAGAGAAGTGGGTTGTCTGATCTTCCGTAGAGTAGCACTGCCTAAAGCCAGCCTGCTGTGGCACAAGGATGTTTTTACTTTCAATGTACCACTGCAGTCTGTGATTGATGATGCGTTCCAGTGTTTTGCAGAGACAGCTGGTGAGGCTAATTGGTCTGTAGCTAGAGGCAATGGAACTATCTTTCCCTGATTTTAGGAGGGGTATCATGATTGCTTCTCTCCAGGCTTGTGGAACACTGCCTAAGGTCCAACTGTTATTGAAGATCTGCAACAGCTTTGCTTTGGCCTCTGTTCCTAGGTTCCTGATCATTTCATTGGAGATACCATCAGCTCCTGGTGACTTTCTCATTTTCAGTTTTGATATGGCTAGCTCCAGTTCGCTGATTGTGATGGGTGCCTCCAGAACCTCATGTACTATTTCCTTCTGTCCTGTATGTTGCCGTTTCTCTTGAATCTCTTGTTGTTTCTCTGGACTGATTTTGATATTGTTATCTTGTGCGAATGAGTCCGCAAAATGGTCAGCTGCTTGCTTTCTTGTTAAGATGTTTCCATCTTTATGTAGTGCAATTTTTGAGTTTCTCCCTGTGCCCTCATCGTTAAGTTGTTTTATTAGGTTCCACAATTTCCTTGTGTCTCTTTCAAAGTTCAGAGACTTTGTTTTTTCCTACCAGCTTTTCCGTCTAGCCTGTAACTTGGCCCTTTGAAATTTGGCTTTTGCATGCTGGAATTTATTGTGGTGCTCTTGGCTGGGTGTGGCCTCTGCTTGCTTTCTACATACTTCCACATCATTATGCAACTGTTCCAGTTCACTACTCCAGTAGGGTTTATATTGTTTACGGGCTCCTCTTGGTACTGTTTCTCGCGCTGCCTGTAGTATGCATTTCCCAAACTCATCAACTACTTTATTTATGTCTTTCTCAGTGTTCAGGTTTCTAACCAGTATGCTGGTGCGATGCTTGTACACTGCCCAGTCTGCTTTCTTGTAGTTCCACCTCGAGAGAGTGCTGCTTTCACTTACAAGCTCATTTTCTACAGTTAGAAAGACTGGTCGATGGTCACTGCCACTTAGTTGTTTCCCAACAATTCGTGTAGTGTTCCACTCCAGGTCTGGTGAATGAAAAGCCAGGTCAGGTGTAGTTGTAGAGTGACATGATCTCGAGTAGAAAGTATGTGGGTCGGACGGCTAGTTAGCCAAGATGAATCTATTCTCATCCTGCCAGTCTTCCAGTCTCTCTCCTCTCTGGTCCATGTGATCATAGCCCCAACTCTGCGAGTGGCTATTGAAATCGCCGCACACAATCATTTTTTCTGTTAATGGTAGTGTGTCCAGTGCCTGTGGACGGTCACTTTGACAGTAGTAATTGATCAGATGTAGGTCTGTATAGCCTGTTTTAAGTTTAAGTGTCTGATACTCAGCCCCTTCCATATATGTCTCGACGTGCATTCAACCGCCGAAGCATTATAACTCAAACTTGAATGAATTTATGTAACGAAAGTCGCTCACCTTGAAGACTGATATAATTTTGAGATAAATCCTTTTATTTCGGATCTGCTCTCTTTTTAGACAAAATGAACACAATGCTGCTGTATCATATAACGGGACCCTAACACGGGTACGGGACGTTATATATGTTAATACAACTTGACCGTTCATCTAATTCTATAATTACCCAATCTCCTAAAGCATATTGCAGCTAATGTCCAAAATAACTCGTTGTCTATACTTGATATATGTCCCGGTCCTGAGTATGACAAGAATGCTATATAAACAGGCGATATCCCTTCCTCAGTAACAATGCCTTGCCCTAAATGATCAAACCTTTTGCTCACGGAGCTTTCAGGGAAAAACACACACAGCCGTCTTGATGTCCTTTCTCGAAGTCATCTCCTGCTGTCCCTGACGGTGATTACGTCGTCCTAAGTTTCTAGTCGTCAAGTCATTCTATTGTTAGACTGGGAATCTCCTAATTCACATTAGGTGGTGCGTGTGAGCGTGACCACTATGTGGCATAATGCCCCCCCCCCCAAAAAAAAAAAATGCTATGTCATTTTTCCTCTCATAATTACTTACAACTGTAACCATATTTTTTTTTACGCACTACCACATAGCTCCATGATTTACCCCATCATTAACCCTTAAAAAAAAGCATAAATGCTACATAACGGGCACGCCCACCTTAAAATCACAATAAAATTGAAACCCTATGACCGATCATCTGGATAATTAAGTAATAATAACTAACGATCAATGATCAAAATATAACTATACTAACATAGTATTTAATCTAACTACGTTAACTAATCAATCATTATCACAATGCATTAAATTAACTCTATATACACATACTACATATAATAATTCTATAAAATGTTCATTAAGTTCAACTAGTCATAGCACAATACGTGTTCACCGGTTCTTCTTTAAAGTCACATCGTCACAAACCATCCAAGTGAAAACCCGACACAGGAGAGAAGCCACACAAGTCAAAGTTCTCAAAGTTCTCCATGCCTCATCGGTTCCTCCCCACGTAAATTTTCTTATCATCCTGTCAAAATCACATATTGACAGAAGTATCCAACTACTTAAACTAGCTATTTGCATTAATAATATGTAATTGTTGATCTGTGTGTGTATTGCCAGTAAATTCGGTGCTATCTAACACATATTTCCAAACACTATATGAACAAACAAATATAATAAACTAGAATTGAATAAATTGAATAAAATATTTATATTTATAGTTGATTTAGAATATCGGCAAGATTATAATTGATTTGTAGATCCTACAGTTTTGTGAAGAATCATATCTCAAAGATTCAAGATTTCTAAGATAATAAATCAGAAATATAATAAATATTTAAATCAAATACTTTTCATAAAATTATTAAGTTCTCTAATAACGATATAGTTACGAACATTTATCTGTAGAATAGAGAACCAACATATTTTCACACACTTAAGTGAAGAAAGATAGTGAGAACAATTCTGACAAGTATACCTTTACACAGTGACATCTGGGATAACTAAGTAATAAGACCCTAATGTGTCTGTGGTGTGCTATGTGTTGATATGAACCTAACACTTTCATCCCATTTTATTTTTCTTGTTATTCTTTTCTTTTATTCGTCCTTTCATTCATTTTCTTTCTTTCTTTCTTTGTTTCAAATCTGTAGAATCTCTCTTCTGCACTCATGCCAATATTTGTACATTGTAACTTTGTTGATTGGAACAATGTTTTAGTTTTCACTCTTGTGTATGATATGTACAGCATACCGTACAATGATGTACGTTTGGCAAATTTGTACCAAAAGTAAGACAAGTAACCAAAGTCAGCAAAGATAAGTGTTTTTCGTTTTCTGTAATATTCTTTGCATTTAACTCTTAACTTCGTAACGTACAGTTTTGTTTGTATGTTAAAGTTTATTACCTTTGTTTTGACCTGCGCACAAGTGTTTGTGGTGTATTTCTTGGTGTCTGTTAACCAATCTATGAGTTTAGGATGTTTTAGAAAGATGTCATTGAGAGACATGTAATCACGTTTAATTTGTTTTTGAGTATCAGTTATTTCCTCATGTTTGGGTTCGTTGACCTTGTGCAAATCTTGGTATTCGCAATTATTTACCATTATGCTATAACTCCGTAGCGTTGTATCACGCATGTCTACCGTTGATGTACCCTGTTCTATTTGCGTCTTTTCTTCTTGTGTTGTTTCAATTTGGGCATTTGTACTTGTAAGTGTTTCGTTAGACTTGTGTTCGATAGTTACTTTCTGAACGAAATCTCTGGCGTTCGGTTCTTTCACTATTGTAGCAGATACCTTACCTGTGTGATTATTTTCCTTTATTTCATACATTTGTCTCATACGCTCCTTCCACATTGTTTCCTTTGCAAGATTCTCCTTTTCAAGTGCGAGTCGTTTTTGCTTGATTTCTGTCTCTATGGTTAACTGTCTTGTCCTTAATTCTGCCTCTACGGCTAACTGTCTTGCCCTTAATTCTGCCTCTATGGCTAACCATTCTGCCTCTGCTGTTATCTGTCTTGCCTTTAACTCTTTTTCCTTAGCCCCCATTCGTTCGCGTTCCAAAGCTATTTCTTTTTCTCTAGCCTTTATTCGTTCGCATTGCAGGGCTATTTCTTTTTCTCTAGCCTTTATTCGCTCTTGTTGTTCACGCGTAGCTTGAAGTTGCTCTACTGCCAGTTTTTTCTGTCGTTCCTTCTTTTCAGCTGCTAGTTTTTGCAATCGTTCCACCTTCTCACGTGCGGTTTTAGCTCTGAATTCTTGCAGTGCCCAGTTTCGAAGCTCAGCACCAGTTAGACCATTTTTTTCTCCCAAGATAACGCAATCTAGAAGTGTAGCCATCTTGACCTACCTGTATAATAATTTATCTAGCCCGAAATATGATAGAACAATGCAAAAATGTAAATATGTTCGATTCAGATAAGATAATCAATATAACAACTGTTGAAGAAAATTTGAACTGTAACTCAACAGCAATGTAAACTTGAACAATAAAGAAATTCAGAAACTTCTTGCTATCTATATATCTGAAGTGTTACTATCTGTAAATAACAGAAAATAATATAAGAAATATATTCAGTATAAAGAATATATAATACTAGCCAGTCAACAATGACAGAAGACGACTGACGAGTGACGTAACTAGATATTTTCTTTCATAAAAGACAATAGTACTTTTATAGAAATTACTACTACACTTAACACAAGACAACAATTATGTGTTGCCACTACAAGTGTCCTTGTTTAATGTAGAAACACTCTTCTAACCGCTCCCACTATCCATTTTTGAACTAATTTACTTAATATTAAATAATAGGCACCTCATTTATCAACAACAACACATTAACCAACAATAACATATACTGGCCTTTTTCCGGTTCTCGTGTCCGTAAATATAATGCTCGATAATTTACATCCTATATGTTAACCACGATATGCCAAGGGAAGGAATTGTACAAGGAAGTAGACCGCTCATTGCTTGTATGAAAGTACAATGAATTTGTACTTAAACCCGAACCAACGCGGTTCGTAACCAATCTCTGAGAAACGTGATTGGCTTGGGTGTTTTCGACGATACTTGAGTTATAGCAGCTGAATGCTGTGGGTACTGGAACGCTTAATGTCCACAATGGAATATAGCGTCGTAAAGTTTAGCGTGAAGACGAATGGTATCACGCCCAATACGAACAATGTCACTCCGTATAACGTTCCGATGTGTAACCGCTGAAGTGTAAAGTGAGTAGCCTCCTGACGTGTGTAGTGTATCCGTGTACAGTCAATCAGTGTCCAGTGTTGATGTAGAAAAATCCGACATTCCATGTAACAGATTCATATGCGTTAATGTTGCCAGAGAGGTGTCCATCATGGTACCGTACAAAGAATGAAGTGTTATTTCTATGTCCGTCAATGAGAGTAATGGTGTAACTCACTTGGTACAGCGGTGAAATGTGTAATATCCATAAGTATCTCTATATGTTCCTAATAATGGCATCATCATACTGGCCTTGTGCAATAGTTGTGTTGACTCCTTTGGTCCAGTATGACGTGTGGAAAGAAGGTTGAGGTTGTGTTCAAACGTTACTGTTGTCCGTAGATGTCGACGTAATGAGTTAATGTTCGGTCCCGACTGACCAAGTTGAATTCTTCAAATATAACGAAATCCTCTGTGATTTCAAAATAGTATGTCCTAGTATCCTTGTGCAATAATGTCCTGTATGTGAATAATGTTTATGTACTGTCCTCTATTACGTAAGTAGTGTCGTTGAGTCCAACATAATATTCGTGGATTCCTTATGAACAGCGTTGGCATCCCATGTCTTCACTTAATTTCGGTGACTTGATTATGGGTAAATATAAATCGTAAACTCTTCAAATCGTGTGTGGTATTCTGTGTTGATGCATCTGGCGTTGCCCCAATGTCCTGGCTTCTGAGTATCTATACGTGGCGTTGTCTAAATAGCCTGGTATCAGAGTGGTAGTGTAGGACTCGATGCACTAAGTCCCGACGTAATATTGACATTTGACATCACGTACGTTAAAATGTTAAGTAATTAATCTCTATAATGTCAGATGCCAAGAAAATCATGTTGTGTGATCTCGGAACAGTAATAACATCTGATGGGAGATGCCTTGAAGAGATTAGAACAAGAATCGCCATGGCAAAAGTAGCCTTTAGCAAGATGAAAAACATATTGACCAATAAAAAGATGTGAAATGAAACGAGAAAAAGAGTGTTGAGATGCTACATTGAACCTGTACTTTTGTATGGATGTGAAGCGTGGACAATGAGCAGTCAGGCTGAAAAACATCTGATGGCTGTAGAGATGTGGTTTCTGAGGAAAATGCAAAGAATACCATGGACAGCCAGAAAGACCAATGAACAAGTCCTTCAAGGAACAAATGAAGATCGTAAATTGATTAGAGAAATTAGACGTAGACAGTCAAAATTTTTTGGGCATGTTATGAGAAGAAATGGATTGGAGAATTTGGTGACAACTGGTAAGATCGAGGGGAACAGACCAAGGGGAAGACCTAGAAGCAAGTACCTGGTGGGTTTGGCCTTGTGGCATGGTCGAGACAGAAACACGGAGCTGATCCACGACTCTGGTGATCGAGTGCGATGGCAGAACATGACCGCCCACGCTTACCGGCATGGCACATGATGGATGGATGGATGGATAATGTCTTCATAGACGTAATGAATGTTCCTTGTGCCGATAGTGTAAATTTGACAAAGTGTCGGCAGCCAATAACATTATGTAGATATCCTTTTCTTCGCCAAGTGTATCTTGACTGTAGTATATTAATGTTCAAGAGTTGTGCACTGTGCTGTGTAGACTACGTCTAATTTCAAAACATGTCCTATGTAATCAATTGGTACTATCATGTGTAATATGTCTCCTGATAGCGGACATCGAACTGATAAAGTGTCACATTGTCGTACAGCTTTGTGAACTAGCACAAGTTTGCTTTCTTACCTTGTGTATAGCAAACGACATTTGATTTGAATAATCAATCATTAATATTACATGGTTGCAGTCAGCAACTGTTGTTGTCTTCTGTTACGTTTAAAATGGTGCGCGTCGTTTGTACTATTCGTGCACTTCAACTTGACGTGTAATTGTCATCATTGCAAAAGCGGTAGTCATTCTTTCCTCATTAATAATCTGTAATACTGTCTTACACTCCGTGTAATAATAATATGCTATGTTTCATTTTCTGGCGACGTCAGACAGCTTATATTAAATCGGGCGCCATGTTGGTGCATTGTACATAGTCCTGATGCAACATCGTGCTTAGGAATATATCATCGTGGCGTGCATTTCATGTTTATTACTGATCTGGCGGGAATCAATCGTCGTTTATTTATATCATCATCGTTTCCTCGGATCGCAGACCCCACGTGTCTCGACGTGCATTCAACCGCCGAAGCATTATAACTCAAACTTGAATGAATTTATGTAACGAAAGTCGCTCACCTTGAAGACTGATATAATTTTGAGATAAATCCTTTTATTTCGGATCTGCTCTCTTTTTAGACAAAATGAACACAATGCTGCTGTATCATATAACGGGACCCTAACACGGGTACGGGACGTTATATATGTTAATACAACTTGACCGTTCATCTAATTCTATAATTACCAAATCTCCTAAAGCATATTGCAGCCAATGTCCAAAATAACTCGTTGTCTATACTTGATATATGTCCCGGTCCTGAGTATGATAAGAATGCTATATAAACAGGCGATAACCCTTACTCAGTAACAATGCCTTGCCCTAAATGATCAAACCCATTGCTCACGGAGCTTTCAGGGAAAAACACACACAGCCGTCTTGATGTCCTTTCTCGAAGTCATCTCCTGCTGTCCCTGACGATGATTACGTCGTCCTAAGTTCCTAGTCGTCAAGTCATTCTATTGTTAGACTGGGAATCTCCTAATTCACATTAGGTGGTGCGTTTGTGCGTGACCACTTTGTGGCAATATAGACTTCGATTTGCTTGCTTGCTTGCTTGCTTGTGTTCGTTGGCTTGAGCTCCAACGCGAAGTCCTGTATGTCGGATGAAGGCATCCTGTTGTCCAACATCAGTGTGATGTCTTACAGGACCTGAGGTTTGCGTGAGTATCCGTTGTCCCATGTCTGGCTTATTGGTGTGCAGACTGGTGGTTCCTCGCCGTACAGGCAGACACTCTCCGACTTCGGAGGAATCGGCAATCCTATTGACTTCAGCCAGGACCCCAAAGGGACCTGTTGCCCAGGACGCTCGACGAGGACGCGTCAATAGGTCTTGGCCAGTATATAACCCGGCCCTGGTGCCTTGGAAACACCTCTGCGTCCCGACTTCGATTTGGGAAGCAGTGATGTTATTTTTTACAAGGGTAAGTATCCCACCTTTTCGCCTGTCCTTTCGGTCAGATCGGTAACACTGGTAGCCTCTGATTTTGAAGGTTATATTTTCGTTGAGGTGAGTTTCTTGCAAGCAACATATGCTCACTTTTTCTTTGTCCAGGATGTTTTCTAATTCTACTTTTTTGTTGTTGACTCCCTCCGCATTTCAGTGCATTATTTTAAGTCTTTGTTTAGTATGGCCAGCTGTTCTATTCTCATGTCCCCTGGCTCCACAGGACATCTGAGAAGGACCTCCAGTAGTTAGAGTTGGACCCTTTCGAGACATAGGGCCCGGCACTGCACCTGCCTGGGGGTCCAAAGCAGGGAGAGCACTATAACTTTTAGCAGCAGTCGACATATTCCATTTTGCGTAATTGCGCGGCATCCTGATTTCTGTAGTGCGCCTCCTGGCTGGTTGCCTCCGTCTTCAGCACCACTGAGTGCAGTGATGTCGGTTCTTAACTCAACTCAACTCAACAACTGTACACACGATTCCAAAGGGTCTCAAATACATCTACCTTATGCACAAATATCCCACCAAGGATTGCAGCCAAGCCAATATGTCCGCCTGCTCGTTTTCCACCACACCAGAAAGCCTAGGGGAAAAATTAAACAGATGCTTTTTATTTTTGAGTGCCCTCCGTTTGTTCTTACCGTGCATTCACTGTTGTTATATAAGCCTCTACATGAGTTTTTACATAAATAAACCCACATAGTATTGTTGGCGCTCACAGAAGGAGAAGAAAGAAGTAGAGACTAGAGGACGCACTAAACAACATAAAATTTGAAAGCTATAGTTACCGAACGGGATTTGAACCTGTCACCTCCAAATGGCGACAGCGCCTCGCTGCAGGAACAAGTGTGCTTCCGCGCATGATCAACTAGAGTGTCTAGTTTTCAATTGCCTGCCATCACACAGAACTGTGTGACTTACTTATTGACTCGCCCTCGTAACCGGTTTTTTTTTTTTTTTTACCCAGCTATGCACCGCTATACGGGAAATCGCTAGGGGCTAAGTCCACTGAAAACTCACCTTGGCGGGAGATATTTTGCGAGTGACGCTGAAGTTGAATGTGAAGTGAAAATGTGGTTTAGAAAACAGACCATGCAGTTTTATGCAGCCGGTTTGGGAGGACTGATAAAACGATAGGATGAGTGCATCAATGTTGGTGGAAATTATATTGAAAAATAAAGGGACAATGTATATATAAAACTAGAGGACCCGGCCCGGCTTCGCCCAGTCTCTGGCGGGGATCTATCTATCTATCTACCTACCTACCTCTATCTATCTATCTATCTATCTATCTATCTATCTATCTATCTATCTATCTATCTATCTATCTATCTATCTATCTATCTATCTATCTATCTATCTATCTATCTATCTATCTATCTATCTATCTATCTATCTATCTGTCTGTCTGTCTGTCTGTCTGTCTGTCTGTCTGTCTGTATATCTATCTATCTATCTGTCTGTCTATCTAACTATCCATCTATCTATCCGTTCACGTCTGTTCCCGTGCTCGTCTGTTTAGTTTGATCCGCGGAAGTGAAGAACAACAACTGTTCCAAACTAATTTCTGGTTTAATCAGAGAGTGAGTTCCCTAGTAGTATATCCGGAATTAGAATGATACCACCACCCTCCCCACGCGCGCGGAGAGCCGGTTCTCGCACCTAGGGGCTCGAACCGACCCCTCGCGCACGTCGCGAGCCTCTGTAGTATCATTCTAATTCCAGATATACTACTTAGATTGCTTCCCCCGTTAATTAGACATACAACCCTCATACCAAAATGGAGGGTTGTGTGTGGTCCACGCTCGGTACGCGCTGAGTAGTATATAGGGGATTAGAAAGAGTACACTTCCCCACAGACCCCGCGGTGGGGCCGAATCGCCCCCTAAGGGGGTCAAATAAGGGTCCGAACCGATGCGCGCCCCCCTAAGGGTCCGACCCCCCTAAGGGCTCGAACAGAGGGTCCGAACCGACCCCCTAAGGGGTCGAACAGAGGGTCCGAACCGACCCCCTAAGGGGTCGAACAGAGGGTCCGAACCGACCCCAGCAAGAGAGGCTCGGTCTGACTCGATACCCAGACATATTATTTTGGAATTAAAGCTGTATGAGATATAGGGGTACGCACCATGAACACGTGTCGGTGGCTACTGTTGGGGACGACGCGCCAGTGTGAGAGGCGGTGTAGGGGGGAATTCTGTCGGAAGCATTACTATAGCGTAATTTTCGGCGGGGCAACCGCGAGTGCGAGCAACCATAGTCTTGTTTTTTTTTTCCTACCTACTAGGGACCCGCAAATATAGTAGGAACGATGGGAGCCAACAGCATACGATTGTATCGGGGAGCTGGTTGTACTAGGAGTCTATCGCGCTAGGGGCTCGTTGCAATGGGTGGTTGTTGTATCTATAGTCTGTTGGGCTAGGGCGTGCCATCTCTACGGTCTCTGTGTTTGGGTGTCTGTGTGCGTCTGTGTGTCTCTGCGTGCGTCTCCGCCTGTGCATGCCTCTGTGTCTGCGTGCACCTGTGTGTGTCTGTATGCGTCTCTGTGTACCTGTGTCTGTATGTGTGCCTGTGTCTGTCTGCGCATGTCTCTGTGTGTCTGTGTGCGTCTCTGCGTGCGTCTGTGTCTGCGCGTGTGCCCGTGTGTCTCTGTGTGCCAGTGTCTGTGTGTGCTTGTGTGTGTCCCTGTGTGTGCGTGTGTCTGCGTGCCCGTGTCTCTGTCTGTGTGTCTGTATGTGTGCCTTTGTGTGTCTGCGCGCGTCTCGATGTGTCTGTATGTGTGTCTGGGTGTCTGTGTGCGTCTGTATCTGTGTATGTGTCTGCGTGTGTGCCTGTGTGTGTCTGTGTGGCTCTGTATGCCAGTGTCTGTGTGCGTCTCTGTGCGTCCGTGCGTGTGCCTATGTGTGCGTCTCTGTGCGTCCGTGCGTGTGCCTATGTGTGCGTCTCTGTGCGTCCGTGCGTGTGCCTATGTGTGCGTCTCTGTGCGTCCGTGCGTGTGCCTATGTGTGCGTCTCTGTGTGTCTGTGTCTGCGTGCCTGTGCCTGTGTGTATCTGTGTGGCTCTGTATGCCAGTGTGTGTGCCTGTGTGTGTCTGTGTGGCTCTGTGTGCCAGTGTCTGTGTGCGTCTCTGTGCGTCCGTGCGTGTGCCTATGTGTGCGCCTCTATGTGTCTGCGTGCCTGTGTCTGCGTGCCTGTGCCTGTGTGCGCCAGTGTCTACACCTCTGCCGGCTCTGTTGTGTGTGTCTGTCTGTGTGTGTCTCTCTGTGTGTGTCTCTGTGCGCCTGTGTGTGTCTGTCTGTGTGTGTCTCTGTGCGTATGTGTGTGTCTGTCTGTGTGTGTCTGTCTGTGTGTGTCTGTCTGTGTGTGTCTCTGTGCGTCTGTGTGTGTCTGTATGTGTGTGTCTGTCTGTGTGTGTCTGTCTGTGTGTGTTTGTCTGTGTGTGTGTCTGTGTGTGTGTCTGTGCGTCTGTGTGCGTCTGTCTGTGTGTGTCTGTGTGTCTGTGTGCGTCTGTCTGTGTGTGTCTCTGTGCGTCTCTGTGTGTGTGTGTGCCTATGTCTGTCTGTATGTTGGCGTCTGCGCCTCTGTTGTCACCCCTGCCGTATCTGCGATCTCTGTCGTTTGTGTGTCTATGGACGCCTGTGTGTGTCTGTGTGCCTATGTCTGTATGTGCCTGTCTGTGTGCCTATGTCTGTATGTCTGTGTCTGTGTGTGTCGGTGTGTGTATGTGTGGCTGTGGGTGTCTGGGTACGCCTGTGTCCGCGCCTCTGTTGTCGGCTCTGCCATCTCTACGATCTCTGTCGCTTGTGTGTGTCTGTGGGTGCCGGTCTGTATGTGTCTATGTTCGCCTGTATGTCTGTGTGTCTATGTGTGCCTCTGTTGCCTCTGCCGCCTCCGTTGTTGCCTCTGCCGCCTCTGCCACCTCCGTTGTTGCCTCTGCTGCCCCTGTCGCCTCTGTTGTCGCCTCTACCGGCTCTGTCGCATCTATTGTCGTCTCGGTTGTCTCCTCTGTTTTTGTCTCTGTTGTCTCCTCCATTGTCTCTGTCTCCTTTGTTGTCTCCGTCTCCTCTATTGTCTATCTGTCGTCTCTGCCACCTCTTTTGTCTCGTTGCCTCTATTGTCGCCTCTGTTTTCGCCTCTACCGTCTCCATTCTCTCGACCGTCTCCTCTGTGGTAGGATCTGGCTGGATAGAATTCGGTGGCTATGCAATAGTGCAATACTTCCACACCACAGATGCATCGACCATCTAGGGAGCAACCCGGACACCCAACAATTCTGGAGACACCCCTATTAGACACATACAACATGCAGGCACAAATCGCATGCATCCTAGTGCAAGCAACCATGTCGATACAAGCAACATTCGAGAGTATGGGTCTCCACGTCGAAAAGGCCGTAGCACGCCACCTTCTCCTCGAAAACGCGTACGAGAGCAACCTCGTGCCCGACATTGCGAAAGTCGACTACTTGGAGGGCAACCTCGGTCGCACACACCTCCAACCCCTCGATGGACTTCCAGTCTTTGTCGACGATCTCTACGCGTTCGGCTATCTACGCCGCGAAGACTGTGTGGCCAGGGGTGGAAGTCTTTGCTGCACCACCGGGGAGAACGGCAGCGCCAAGCTGGTAGTCGCAGACATCTCCACCGCCGCCCGCAAAAGCTTGGAAAGAGTTCCAGATGGTAGCCCCCGCGGGCACATCCAGACCGCAATTGTCCACACAGTTGGAACCCACAACGCCGCTGCTGGTGGAACAATTCGGGCCACCATCGCGCGGATAGAGAGCGATACCCACTGTAGGGTCCTGCAGAAGTGGCGAGAGATATATCCCAACACCACACCCGGCGCTATCTTTGTAGCCAAACTAGGTGTGTCCGAAATTCCTATGGCCGAGCTACTGGCCGAGCTGCCGAGCTTCGAACGCCAGCTACTCGCCCACGGCTATGGTATCTACTGCATCGACTATACACAGGATTTCTCTGGTGTGCTCGACCGCCAGGCTTTGGTGGAACACCTACAAACGAACCACAACTTCCGCGAGCAGGGGAGCCTAGCCACGGCCATAGGAGACGACAATCCCACAATTCTCGACAACACCAACAGTGTAGGACGGCACGTATGCACCTGGGTCCAAAGCAGCGAGGATGGGTACACAACCCGCACCAAGATATACAACAAAGTCGTCTCGAACTTCGAGGCTGGCGAAATCCGCGAATCGTTTGGCGGACATCTAGCCGACTATGCCGACTGCCCCAGCCAACACCTACGCCAAACATTCCAACATCCAGACACCCAAGCGCGCGGTTGCACCCGTATCGAGGTGTCGCTATATGCCTGCCGCGGGCGCGCTCTGTCGGCGAAAACCGCCACCGAGGTCCTACAAGAAGCGCTAGCCTTGGTCTCGCCACCAACAGGCGGATTGTTTGTTGTACAGCCGCCCGCCAAACAATGGGAAAAACTGGCGACGTGTCTCGATCGCTGCTTGGTTCTGGCCGACCGCCCACAGGGGGAAATCTACGTGGGGTGGTACGCCCACACCACCACCGGACGGCTGTCGGGTGTTCGAATCCGCCCCACCCAGGAGAAGGTCGACAACGATGCAACCTGGGAGCGGGCGGTACAGTGGGCCGCAGCAGACTTTGGCTTTCGCGCTTGTCCAATCTTTCGTCTCGACATTCTAGAGGCCAAAGCCGAGACAGGTGTGGAACTCGCACCTCTCCGCTGCTACACCAAGGACAAAGATGCAAAAACCATCCTAGCCGCCAGCAAGAGGCCAACTGCGCTCCACCCCAATGGCCCACCCCTCCAGACCATGTTTCCAGAGACCCCAACCGTTTCCTGGACCTGGAGGAGCAAGAAGTGCCAAGCAGTCGGTGTGGAGGTATCCTCCTTCGAGCTGGAGGAGGTACCACAAATCGCCCAAGAACGTGTTGTCTCTCTCCTTTCGACCAGAGCTCGCGAAGACCGTCTCCTACAAATCCAAGATGCTGCCGCGGCCGAAGCCTGGCGCCGCCGTATGTGGGAGGAGCAGGAGGCGCAAGTACAGAGACGAGCCGTGGAACTCGAACGACTGCGCCAATATGCAACGGCTAGCAAGATATACAAAGAAAGGTCGAAGCATATATACGAGCAGGTGGTATTGGGACTGCAAGGAGGCACAGAGAAACTGTCCGCGATGGTGGGTCTTCTGGAAATCCTCGGGTATAGGCGACAGGGACAAACACTCCCCAGAGCTGTTGTGTACAAAGATGGAGAAACTACACCCAGCGCTGTATGGGCCACCAAAGGGTTGGAGAAGCTTCTCGCTGCGGCCGAAAATTGTTTCGAGTGCCGTATAGACCACCACTACAAACACACAACTTTCTGGCTCCCAGCCATTGGATCGAAGGGGATCTCCAAGCTGGAAATCGATGTACTTCCAGCCCAAACCTTCTACAACGAAGAAAGTCGACAGATACACTGGAACAAAATCCAAGTCGTCTGTGCCCCAAAACCCGAGCAGCTAGCACTCCTCCAACAGATAGCGAGTGTAGCCGACGAACAGACGGCTCGTCTACAAGAGCTGGAGGCCACACTCGCACAGGTCCCTCCACCCAAGGCAAAGGATACATCGAAGACCATAGATCTTCCAGCTGGGGTGTATCTGTGTCGGCGGTATTCTGTAGGGGCTTTCCAAGGCACACAACGCATAGTCTTGTTTCTTTCCCCCACCAATGCAGAAGGCGAACCAACTACCGACGTAGAAACCCCTGTGTACGGGCACTTTCTCGCCGCAGAGGTTGCCAGACTCGGTGGACACACCGAGCTCGAGAAAATGCAATCCCCCATGTTCTGCCGCCTCGGCGATATTCGAACCACACCACAGAAAAATAAGGCTCGTCTGGTCGTGCTAGCAGCCATTTGCAAATAGAATACCTCGGGTGGCATGCCTAGGAGGCCACAAACCCGCCTGGGATACAAAACACATAGCCGCCACCACAACCCACAACATACAGCTCTGCATACTCTGGGGAGACCCACGCCGCCGCCGTCTCGCGCGAAATATGGCCCAAGATAGTAGCCGGACCCTTCCACTCGGCAGCCCGTCGTTCGAGCTCCCCCAGATCTACCCACTCGTGCTTCTCTGGCCGACTATCGTATTCGGCCTGGGCAACACGAAATTGTTCGTATACAAAGTGGGGGGTACACCCTCCTCGTACAAACTCCATCTCGCAACAGCTGTAGGGGTTCGCCGCGTGCACGGCTTTCTTTTCCAACTCTACACCTCGAAATGGAAAACTAGTAGGTCTACACAGCACCACAAAGGCTGCCAACGAAGATGGAGAGTCCGCAACTGTCGTGAAAATTCCATGTCGCAACCAACCGTAGGGGTTCGCCGCGTGCACTGCTTTCTTTTCCAACTCTGCACATCGAAATGAAAAACTAGTAGGTCTACACAGCGCCACAAATGCCTCGTACGAAGATGGAGAGTCTGCAACAGTCGTAGAACAACAGTATGGGGGTGGGCAGAATTCGTGCAATGGAACGTGCCGTGCAGACTCCATTGTATATCTTGGAAGGCTCAAATCTATATGCTAGCCGCGGTGGTTCGATAGGCTCTACCACATAGGATCTAGATAGCTGCCACATAGCAGCCTAGCACCTAGGCTCGAATCTATATGCTAGCCGAGGTGGTTCGATAGGCTCTACCACATAGGATCTAGATAGCTACCACATTGCTGCCTAGCACCTAGGCTGGTGCTAGACAACTGCTTGGCTTGTGCTAGGCTGGTGCGAGACAACTGCTTGGCTTGTGCTAGGCTGGTGCTAGACAACTGCTTGGCTTGTGCTAGACTGGTGCTAGACAATTGCTTGGCTTGTGCTAGGCTGGTGCTAGACAACTGCTTGCCTTGTGCTAGGCTGGTGGTAGACAACTGCTTGGCTTGTGCTAGGCTGGTGCTAGACAACTGCTTGGCTTGTGCTAGGCTGGTGCTAGACAACTGCTTGGCTTGTGCTAGGCTGGTGCTAGACATATGCTAGCAGGTGCTAGGCAGCTATGTGGTAGCTATCTAGATCCTATATGGTAGAGCCTATCGAACCACCTCGGCTAGCATATAGATTCGAGTCTAGGTGCTAGGCTGCTATGTGGCAGCTATCTAGATCCTATGTGGTAGAGCCTATCGAACCACCGCGGCTAGCATATAGATTCGAGCCTTCCAAGATATACAATGGAGTCTGCACGGCACGTTCCATTGCACGAATTCTGCCCACCCCCATACTGTTGTTCTACGACTGTTGCAGACTCTCCATCTTCGTTCGAGGCATTTGTGGCGCTGTGTAGACCTACTAGTTTTTCATTTCGATGTGCAGAGTTGGAAAAGAAAGCCGTGCACGCGG
Source organism: Cepaea hortensis (assembly GCA_963921405.1). Taxonomy (NCBI): domain Eukaryota; kingdom Metazoa; phylum Mollusca; class Gastropoda; order Stylommatophora; family Helicidae; genus Cepaea; species Cepaea hortensis. Next base: position 66,563,956 of record OY992885.1, read on the forward strand.
CGAACCCCTACAGCTGTTGCGAGATGGAGTTTGTACGAGGAGGGTGTACCCCCCACTTTGTATACGAACAATTTCGTGTTGCCCAGGCCGAATACGATAGTCGGCCAGAGAAGCACGAGTGGGTAGATCTGGGGGAGCTCGAACGACGGGCTGCCGAGTGGAAGGGTCCGGCTACTATCTTGGGCCATATTTCGCGCGAGACGGCGGCGGCGTGGGTCTACCCAGAGTATGCAGAGCTGTATGTTGTGGGTTGTGGTGGCGGCTATGTGTTTTGTATCCCAGGGGTTTTTTGGCCTCCTAGGCATGTGTAACGAAGTCAACTCATAACTGATAACTCATAATATGAGTGGAGTCTGGTGGATCTTTATGAACACACTTTATTCATGTTGATGACAGCTGGAATTAGTGTGGCAACCTTTCTGCTCGGTATCTTGATGGTAACTGCCCCTTTGACAACAAACCACGTCACGAATTGAGCATCTCTCCTCTCATTCGACCCCGATGCTCAATCGTGCTGTAGTATTTCCCACCTAAACACTACCAAAACCCCTTCCTCTGTTACACCTCCCTATGTTTTCTAAAGAATTTTTCCTCTAAAGGAAAAATTCTTTATTCCCAACTCTCTTACTCTATTCCTTCTTTTCCTTTAACTCCCACATTTCCTCTAATCTTCCCCAACCCAACTCAAATTTGGAGCAAATATTATATCATTTAACCCTTCTCCCTGTCGTATTTTCAATCTAGTACCCTACTATAAACCCTTCATAACATAATAACTCATATCAACTACATAATAACATTGAAAACTCAACTTAACAAGTATATACAATACGTCATAACACATATGGTTGAAATAACCCCTCCTCGTCTTCATAAGAAATCTGCTTAAAAACTCAAACACTGTACCTTTCTGGTACCAACTCCCCATTTTCTTCAACAACACTACCAATTCGCTACTTTCAACCTGTAATCACTCTCACACAATAGAAAGACAAAGAATCGGTGGCCACCGGTATTTAAAAGAAGCAGTAGAACTCTTCCACACAAAGACCACACTCAGCTAAATCACACTCCTTTTACCAAACCACACTCCTTTACCCTCCTATGTCATTTGAGACTTTATGTAATAAAGTCTAAAATAATTATATCTCCTATAGTACCACTCATTATGGTAACAGTTTACGCTTCTATTTACAGCATCAAAAATACCAACCAAGTGTCTGTATATTTCAGACACTACCAACTTTATAACTCTGAACCTTACCTCAATGTAATGTTAAACACAAAACACGTCCCGAGGACACAATTAAAAATCAAGACCTGTTCCAATACAGATCACCTCACATAATATACCTCTCTTGCCCCCTTACTGTCCATTTATTATGGGCACAACTACTCAAACCTCCAGTTGTTAATTTATGCCGTTATCAACAGCAACCATGTACTGCTCCTAACTCTCGTCTGTATAACACGGACCCTCAAAACCCCATGTCATTTTGTTCCCAATGTATATTTCACACTTATTATTGTACTGTTATCTACAGTATCTAATCAAACATGGATTCAATTCATGTTTAATTATTTGTCTGGGTCAACCCGTTACCCACTTCTTCTTCTTCAATCCCGTCTCTTATAAACCCCATGGAGGCTATGTTCAAAACTTGTATATTAACCCCGTCACCTAAGTATGGCCTATGTTTCCACAACTTAACCTCTCAACGCTGATTATCACAGCAACCTTGCTAGTAGCATATACATCAACTTGTTATTTACAAGGAGAAAATGTCTCTCTTCTAGTCCCCAGTAGTTTATTATACTATTTTCTGAACGAAGGATCCCAAATAAATGTCTCTCTTCTAGTCCCCAGTAGTTTATTACTATTTTCTGAACGAAGGACTAAAATAAAGCCCCATGTATTGTCTTTATTCTAGACAAAACCCTGTAGATTAAACTTAACCTAACTAATTTCCAACATGTATTTTCAAACATACAAGACAATTCACTTACATTATAAGTTAAGCGAAATAAAATCAAAACAGAACATTATACCCCCCCCCCCCCCCCCAAAAAAAAAAAAAAAACCTTTTACATCATTTATGTTTCCCCATTCATAGAAAAATATATATTAAAATAACACAACATACATCCTAACCTATTGTTAATACTACTGGTCTCTTTTACGGACCAATAGTTTGTACGTAAAAGTCTAAGAACACAATAACCCTATTCTAAAATCAAGTAACAACAATCATGTTACAAAAGCAAATTAAGCAAAGAAAAAAAAACATATTATATATGAAGCATTACAAACTCAGACTCAATAACACAAGTGTCTTCTAGCGCTTACAGTATAGGATGGCCAACTCCTAGAACAGTCTCTCTCATGTCCATTTCTGTATCCCTGATCATTATACCAGCTCCTAACCCTAGTCATCTTTGGACTAACGTAAATGTTTCTATACTGCCCTCTATTTTCATTAAGTAGTGGCTGTCCTCGGCTATTCTTGTTGTTCCTTTTCATCTCATTACTTCCTACATTATTTGTTTTTCTCTGTAACCAGTGTACGAAACATTCTACCTCGCTGACTGCCACCTTTAACTCTCCTAACCATGCAGTCACGCGTCCTAAGTCTCTGCTCAGGTGCATTTTTACTCTTTATGCTATCTCAGCCTAAAAACAATATCTTCTTCTATATGCTTCTTGATAGCTGGAAAAAAAACTCAGCTGGAATAATTCTCTACTGTGCCGTGATGAAGCTGTTATGCTGTTCCTACCCCCGTCAATACTTGTGCTAAGGTGTCTTGTTCCGCCATGCTGAAATGTACTTAAACAGAGCAAGCAAACAACTTCACAATCGTAATTTCCTAATTTAAGAAACACAAATCAAATCACTTATTTCTTAAGAACAGTTCAATCAGTTACCAGGTTTATAAATTTACGTACTTCTGTTTCTCGATCCCAGCACGACGTATTTTCCTAGACTCGCCGTCAGATTACACTCAACGCTGTAGTAGTTGAACCCAATCGCGCCCCAGACAGTTCGTTCGCTCTTCTCAGGTTACTCAAACACTAGGATTCTGCGTCAGCTGAAATTCAGTCGCGGAGTTCAGGTAGCGGAGTTCAGTTAGTCTGTCTCTTCTCCCAGGTAACTTCGTCTCTTGGGATGCCTGGATAAACTTCAACCCGTGGTAGGGTCCCGACCAGTCTTCTGGCTTCTGACTTCGCCCCGGGTGGGGTACCTCATCGATGTCTTGAGATAGCGAGCGGCTCTCAACTGCAGTAGAGCCCCGAGATAATCTGACTCGTCAACAAAACATTAGGCAATCCATGAGGTAATGCCTTATTTATTTGCTGTCTCGATCTTCTTTTTTCCAGTTGTTAGCGTTCAGAACGAAACCTAATAACATTGAGGCTGAACTTGATTATCTTATTGAAAAGTTCTTTCTCACCTGCAACAACTATCCGACTGGATTTGCCTTTTAGCCAAACTTTTGCTCGGTCAAGACACGATTAAACTGGGCCGACTTTCAGCACACTCCTGCTCGCTCGAGATATCGGTTAGACGGCTTGACCTTCAGGACAACGTCTGACACGTCCGTTAGATGAACGGATAAGAGGAATCGCCAAGTATGGTGTCCACAGTTGACGCTCGCCGGTTTGATAACGATCTCAGGTGTCGCAATTCGTTATGGCCAGTTTCACTTTTCTCCTGACGCCAGCAAAATTTTGACAGCCAGCAGCAGTCTTGAAAAAGACTTACAGACGACCACCCCTTGGCGGGCTTTTGGTCGCTGTATTTTTCGCTGATACGTTATTGGCCATTTTTTTCACTGCGCCTTGTTACATTCAATGGTTGTTCAAAAGCGTGCTGAAATTATTTCTGGCGACTGAGATAAACGGAGCACGGATCATCGTCTTAGTTTTTGGCCTCCGCGATGTTATATAGTATACGCGTTACACCAGGCTCGAATCCTGTGTCGTTGGCACCATTTCGCTTATTGTAACGAAGTCAACTCATAACTGATAACTCATAACATGAGTGGAGTCTGGTGGATCTTTATGAACACACTTTATTCATGTTGATGACAGCTGGAATTAGTGTGGCAACCTTTCTGCTCGGTATCTTGATGGTAACTGCCCCTTTGACAACAAACCACGTCACGAATTGAGCATCTCTCCTCTCATTCGACCCCGATGCTCAATCGTGCTGTAGTATTTCCCACCTAAACACTACCAAAACCCCTTCCTCTGTTACACATGCCACCCGAGGTATTCTATTTGCAAATGGCTGCTAGCACGACCAGACGAGCCTTCTTTTTCTGTGGTGTGGTTCGAATATCGCCGAGGCGGCAGAACATGGGGGATTGCATTTTCTCGAGCTCGGTGTGTCCACCGAGTCTGGCAACCTCTGCGGCGAGAAAGTGCCCGTACACAGGGGTTTCTACGTCGGTAGTTGGTTCGCCTTCTGCATTGGTGGGGGAAAGAAACAAGACTATGCGTTGTGTGCCTTGGAAAGCCCCTACAGAATACCGCCGACACAGATACACCCCAGCTGGAAGATCTATGGTCTTCGATGTATCCTTTGCCTTGGGTGGAGGGACCTGTGCGAGTGTGGCCTCCAGCTCTTGTAGACGAGCCGTCTGTTCGTCGGCTACACTCGCTATCTGTTGGAGGAGTGCTAGCTGCTCGGGTTTTGGGGCACAGACGACTTGGATTTTGTTCCAGTGTATCTGTCGACTTTCTTCGTTGTAGAAGGTTTGGCCTGGAAGTACATCGATTTCCAGCTTGGAGATCCCCTTCGATCCAATGGCTGGGAGCCAGAAAGTTGTGTGTTTGTAGTGGTGGTCTATACGGCACTCGAAACAATTTTCGGCCGCAGCGAGAAGCTTCTCCAACCCTTTGGTGGCCCATACAGCGCTGGGTGTAGTTTCTCCATCTTTGTACACAACAGCTCTGGGGAGTGTTTGTCCCTGTCGCCTATACCCGAGGATTTCCAGAAGACCCACCATCGCGGACAGTTTCTCTGTGCCTCCTTGCAGTCCCAATACCACCTGCTCGTATATATGCTTCGACCTTTCTTTGTATATCTTGCTAGCCGTTGCATATTGGCGCAGTCGTTCGAGTTCCACGGCTCGTCTCTGTACTTGCGCCTCCTGCTCCTCCCACATACGGCGGCGCCAGGCTTCGGCCGCGGCAGCATCTTGGATTTGTAGGAGACGGTCTTCGCGAGCTCTGGTCGAAAGGAGAGAGACAACACGTTCTTGGGCGATTTGTGGTACCTCCTCCAGCTCGAAGGAGGATACCTCCACACCGACTGCTTGGCACTTCTTGCTCCTCCAGGTCCAGGAAACGGTTGGGGTCTCTGGAAACATGGTCTGGAGAGGTGGGCCATTGGGGTGGAGCGCAGTTGGCCTCTTGCTGGCGGCTAGGATGGTTTTTGCATCTTTGTCCTTGGTGTAGCAGCGGAGAGGTGCGAGTTCCACACCTGTCTCGGCTTTGGCCTCTAGAATGTCGAGACGAAAGATTGGACAAGCGCGAAAGCCAAAGTCTGCTGCGGCCCACTGTACCGCCCGCTCCCAGGTTGCATCGTTGTCGACCTTCTCCTGGGTGGGGCGGATTCAAACACCCGACAGCCGTCCGGTGGTGGTGTGGGCGTACCACCCCACGTAGATTTCCCCCTGTGGGCGGTCGGCCAGAACCAAGCAGCGATCGAGACACGTCGCCAGTTTTTCCCATTGTTTGGCGGGCGGCTGTACAACAAACAATCCGCCTGTTGGTGGCGAGACCAAGGCTAGCGCTTCTTGTAGGACCTCGGTGGCGGTTTTCGCCGACAGAGCGCGCCCGTGGCAGGCATATAGCGACACCTCGATACGGGTGCAACCGCGCGCTTGGGTGTCTGGATGTTGGAATGTTTGGCGGAGGTGTTGGCTGGGGCAGTCGGCATAGTCGGCTAGATGTCCGCCAAACGATTCGCGGATTTCGCCAGCCTCGAAGTTCGAGACGACTTTGTTGTATATCTTGGTGCGGGTTGTGTACCCATCCTCGCTGCTTTGGACCCAGGTGCATACGTGCCGTCCTACACTAGATGTCCGCCAAACGATTCGCGGATTTCGCCAGCCTCGAAGTTCGAGACGACTTTGTTGTATATCTTGGTGCGGGTTGTGTACCCATCCTCGCTGCTTTGGACCCAGGTGCATACGTGCCGTCCTACACTGTTGGTGTTGTCGAGAATTGTGGGATTGTCGTCTCCTATGGCCGTGGCTAGGCTCCCCTGCTCGCGGAAGTTGTGGTTCGTTTGTAGGTGTTCCACCAAAGCCTGGCGGTCGAGCACACCAGAGAAATCCTGTGTATAGTCGATGCAGTAGATACCATAGCCGTGGGCGAGTAGCTGGCGTTCGAAGCTCGGCAGCTCGGCCAGTAGCTCGGCCATAGGAATTTCGGACACACCTAGTTTGGCTACAAAGATAGCGCCGGGTGTGGTGTTGGGATATATCTCTCGCCACTTCTGCAGGACCCTACTGTGGGTATCGCTCTCTATCCGCGCGATGGTGGCCCGAATTGTTCCACCAGCAGCGGCGTTGTGGGTTCCAACTGTGTGGACAATTGCGGTCTGGATGTGCCCGCGGGGGCTACCATCTGGAACTCTTTCCAAGCTTTTGCGGGCGGCGGTGGAGATGTCTGCGACTACCAGATTGGCGCTGCCGTTCTCCCCGGTGGTGCAGCAAAGACTTCCACCCCTGGCCACACAGTCTTCGCGGCGTAGATAGCCGAACGCGTAGAGATCGCCGACAAAGACTGGAAGTCCATCGAGGGGTTGGAGGTGTGTGCGACCGAGGTTGCCCTCCAAGTAGTCGACTTTCGCAATGTCGGGCACGAGGTTGCTCTCGTACGCGTTTTCGAGGAGAAGGTGGCGTGCTACGGCCTTTTCGACGTGGAGACCCATACTCTCGAATGTTGCTTGTATCGACATGGTTGCTTGCACTAGGATGCATGCGATTTGTGCCTGCATGTTGTATGTGTCTAATAGGGGTGTCTCCAGAATTGTTGGGTGTCCGGGTTGCTCCCTAGATGGTCGATGCATCTGTGGTGTGGAAGTATTGCACTATTGCATAGCCACCGAATTCTATCCAGCCAGATCCTACCACAGAGGAGACGGTCGAGAGAATGGAGACGGTAGAGGCGAAAACAGAGGCGACAACAGAGGCAACGAGACAAAAGAGGTGGCAGAGACGACAGATAGACAATAGAGGAGACGGAGACAATAAAGGAGACAGAGACAATGGAGGAGACAACAGAGACAAAAACAGAGGAGACAACCGAGACGACAATAGATGCGACAGAGCCGGTAGAGGCGACAACAGAGGCGACAGGGGCAGCAGAGGCAACAACGGAGGTGGCAGAGGCGGCAGAGGCAACAACGGAGGCGGCAGAGGCAACAGAGGCACACATAGACACACAGACATACAGGTGAACATAGACACATACAGACCGGCACCCACAGACACACACAAGCGACAGAGATCGTAGAGATGGCAGAGCCGACAACAGAGGCGCGGACACAGGCGTACCCAGACACCGACAGCCACACATACACACACCGACACACACAGACACAGACATACAGACATAGGCACACAGACAGGCACATACAGACATAGGCACACAGACACACACAGGCGTCCATAGACACACAAACGACAGAGATCGCAGATACGGCAGGGTCGACAACAGAGGCGCAGACGCCAACATACAGACAGACATAGGCACACAGACACACAGAGACGCACAGAGACACACACAGACAGACGCACACAGACGCACAGACACACACACACAGACACACAAACAGACAGACACACACAGACAGACACACACAGACAGACACACACATACAGACACACACAGACGCACAGAGACACACACAGACAGACACACACAGACAGACACACAGAGACAGACACACACATACGCACAGAGACACACACAGACAGACACACACAGGCGCACAGAGACACACACAGAGAGACACACACAGACAGACACACACAACAGAGCCGACAGATACGGCAGAGGTGTAGACACTGGCGCACACAGGCACAGGCACGCAGACACATAGAGGCGCACACATAGGCACACGCACGGACGCACAGAGACGCACACAGACACTGGCACACAGAGCCACACAGACACACACAGGCACACACACTGGCATACAGAGCCACACAGACACACACAGGCACAGGCACGCAGACACAGACACACAGAGACGCACACATAGGCACACGCACGGACGCACAGAGACGCACACATAGGCACACGCAGGGACGCACAGAGACGCACACATAGGCACACGCACGGACGCACAGAGACGCACACATAGGCACACGCACGGACGCACAGAGACGCACACAGACACTGGCATACAGAGCCACACAGACACACACAGGCACACACGCAGACACATACACAGATACAGACGCACACAGACACCCAGACACACATACAGACACATCGAGACCCGCGCAGACACACAAAGGCACACATACAGACACACAGACAGAGACACGGGCACGCAGACACACGCACACACAGGGACACACACAAGCACACACAGAAACTGGCACACAGAGACACACGGGCACACGCGCAGACACAGACGCACGCAGAGACGCACACAGACACACAGAGACATGCGCAGACAGACACAGGCACACATACAGACACAGAGACACAGGTACACAGAGACGCATACAGACACACACAGGCGCACGCAGACACAGAGGCATGCACAGGCGGAGACGCACGCAGAGACACACAGACGCACAGACACCCAAACACAGAGACCGTAGAGATGGCACGCCCTAGCCCAACAGACTATAGATACAACAACCACCCATTGCAACGAGCCCCTAGCACGATAGACTCCTAGTACAACCAGCTCCCCGATACAATCGTATGCTGTTGGCTCCCATCGTTCCTACTATATTTGCGGGTCCCTAGTAGGTAGGACCAAAAAAAACAAGACTATGGTTGCTCGCACTCGCGGTTGCCCCGCCGAAAATTACGCTATAGTAAATTCCAAAATAATATGTCTGGGTATCGAGTCAGACCGAGCCTCTCTTGCTGGGGTCGGTTCGGACCCTCTGTTCGACCCCTTAGGGGGTCGGTTCGGACCCTCTGTTCGACCCCTTAGGGGGTCGGTTCGGACCCTCTGTTCGAGCCCTTAGGGGGGTCGGACCCTTAGGGGGGCGCGCATCGGTTCGGACCCTTATTTGACCCCCTTAGGGGGCGATTCGGCCCCACCGCGGGGTCTGTGGGGAAGTGTACTCTTTCTAATCCCTTATATACTACTCGCTGCGGCCGCCCCACCGTTGCTCACGGCTATTGTTTTCGACACAACGCGGAAGCAGAGCATGGTGTAGTGATAGATGAGTGTAGATTCTGTGAAAGAGGGTGCGTGCGCTGCGTCAAAGAGGCTGTGGAAAAAGTGTTCTAGCGCTTTGAAGAGGAAACCGGCATTAAGGTGATCTACCGCCAAGGGTTGGAGCTAGCCCCTCCACACATCCGCCAGCTCCTAGAGCGGGCGCGAAATAACTTACCCCTAAATTAGAGCCACAACCCTTGGGTGTATAGATGGAAACCCACAGGTGTGAGTGGCCTGAGGATAGTGTAATTTTCGTCGGGGCTACCCCGAGCGCAAGCAACTACATATATTAGAGAGCAACACTATTAGAGCGTAACCCACTGGGTATAACACGATGGATACCCATGGATGTGAGTGGCCTAAGCTCGGCACAGAGCTTCATTGTGGTCGGCCATGCATCGGTCTTTATTGTTCTCGACACAATGCACAGGCAAAGCGGGGTGTGGCGATAGAAGAGTGCATATTCTGTGAGAGGGGTGTTAGGAGACCTTATGAGATGTGTGAGAGTTGCACACTAGACGCGCTTCATAGGATGGTTTAGAAGTTTGAGAAGACGACAGATATCAAGCTGCTACTCTATAAAGGGGTGAAGTTAGATCCACAATATGAACCAGAGGACCATCTTCTATACCAAGATGAAAAGGTGTGCGTGGCTGAAGCTCGGTACCCTACGGTTTGAGCGCACATGTCACGAGCTCTATTGTGACCAACATATACGAATGGAGTGTATGATCTGCAAGCTTGGCACCAGAAAGCCCATCTGTGGACGCTGCACGAAAACGCTACAGAAAATTGTTCGAGAATTAGAGGGGAAGACACCGCACACATAGCATGCCTACATGCCAGTGGTTCAAGAGTCCTACAACCTTTTGCGGGAAGCTCTCGAGGAGACGCTTTTGCGACTATCATCTCCAGATAATAGAACGCCACGGCAGAAGAATAAGTGGGGGAACCATAATTATTCAAACGCCTTGGGGCTGGAGGTCTTTAGAAACTCCACCAGACTGTTTAGAGACAATCGCCGAAGAGGATGAAGTGTGCTAGGTGCCGCACGAGCGAAAAAATGTGTCTTGTATGTCAATTTGAAGAGGACTGGGATAGTGTAGACCAGTGGTTCTCAACCTTTTTTGGCCCATTCCCCCCTTCACCATATTTTCAGAACGCCATTCCCCCCTTCCTATCAAAAATTTGGCCCGTTCCCCCCTTCACCGTATTTTCAGAACATCATTCCCCCCTTTCATATTTCCTATCTAAAAATCCCCTCACCCCTACACAGTATACGTAAAAGTGGAAGGCAAATGTAATAGCATATACTAAAACAAGTCTAGACATCCACATAAAACATGATTTGTGGGTCTACTTACTTTATAAAATGAATTTTAGAAGGACGAGACATACATAGCTGTAAAGTATGAAGGGAAAAACTATGTCAAGTAATCGGTTCTTGTATTAACACGATCTTGAAATGGTCTTCATCCCCCCCCCCCCCCTGGAAACCATGAAATTCCCCTCTGGGGGGGGGGGAATTCCCCACCGGTTGAGAACCACTGGTGTAGACGAATCATGGAGCATTGTGCATGGCGTATCGGCGGCCGTTATGAAGTGTGTGATATGCCATGCAACGACACGTGGTTCTGCGATATACATAGGACCCTTTTCGCTATAGGACAAGGCTACACAATATGTCTGATCTGTGGTTGGGACATCCTACAACCCGGCGACATATGCAAGCTGTGTCATAAAAAAAAAATACTAGATCGCGTCAATGTTCTGGAGGCATACACCGAAATGAAAGAGTCCATGATTGAGGCCGCCGATAAAGGGACTTGAAAAAATAGCGAGCAGACTTTCTGACTGGTGGGGCGAAATCAGAAAGTTTCTTTTTTTAGTATCCCCCAGCGCTCAGTGTGAGAACCTTCTCAAGCTTCCGCATTCCAAAGTCACAAACTTGTGTAGCTAGCTTTACAATGCCACTGGAAGAAAGCATGCTCAAAACACCCGGCGCTGACAGAGGGAAAACAATGCACTGTTTATTCAGACACTTGAGATGTCAAGTTCCGTGTAGTAGCATATCATTACTCACGCGTAGCGCAACGGCCCAAGCCACCATTGGGGTTGGTGAACACTCCGCGACACAGTCTTATGGGCAGTGCACCGAAGTATTAGAGAATAGCGCCTCAAACTAAAAATGAAGAATTGTAGGTGGATTGTGAGTCTTGGGACCTCAACCCGGTTTGAGAATAGGTACCGTGGCGACTACTGCTACAAACACACCCAACTACTCAAAAAGGGTAGGGGCACATTTGGGTGTGTGATATACAACACAGACACGAAGCAACCACGTGACGTGTGCCACACCTGTGACCGCGAACTAGTAGATCGATACGAGGCCGCGATAAAGGATTTGCCACAGGTTGAGGGCGATCCCTTCTTCATGGAGAAGTTTATCGACATGAAAGAGGCCATGAAAAAAGATCGCACAGCCTAATGAGCTACTGCAGGCTTTCTGACTGGTGGGGCGAAGTCAGAAAACTCTTTTTTCATGTGCAAGTCAGCTGAAACTTTTCGCCGAATTTCACCCCGAAGTTGATGAAATTTCACTGATTCATTCAGAATTAATTTAAATTCAGCATCAGAAATTTCATGGTCCCGCAAGGCCGCCGAGACAAGATCGGAGATCGTTGAAAGTTTAGATTCAACCAAAATCCTAATTTCGTCATGTTTCTTGGCTTTAAGCGCACATCTGTGAGCCGCCAACTTGCCATCAGCCCCCAATAGCCCGCAAACGAGAGCGCCTATCTCTAGGCCGAAGACAACTGGGGTCGCAATGGCAGTTGACAGAAGCCCCACGCTCAAGTAAGCAGTGCCGTATCAATCCCATCCAAGACGTTCACAGCTCGGTGGTACTTCTTATACAACAGAGACCGTTTTTCATGCTCAGCCTCCAAGCTCTTCTGTAGTCTGGTAATCTCTTGAAGCGAAAGCCCTAGTCGGGCGCCATCATATATTAGTCACGAGTGTCCATATCTTCAACATAAGGTTATATACTTTGAATACTCATAGGTGACAGGTCTTGTGGTATACAAAAGCTTGATAAGATGGATCCAAGGTGAAACCTTGAAAGTCCCCAAATCAATGGTCTCATTGATTATTCTTACCTCAGCATCGAAATTTGACGCATAAACAGATACTCCGACTTCGGGAAATTTAAGAACAACCCAGGTCACCATCGTGCTCTTCGAAGATTTTAGTTGAACACCCGACGTAATCTCCCCCCAATTTGTAAAAGGCCCCCCCTGTAAGAAGGAGCTTGATATACATAGCGCTTCCTGGGGGAGGGTGGTTGAAATATGTGGGATTGGGTTGGTAGGCCACCGCCACACCAAGGTTGCGAACACCGTCGTCGCTTTTAAGACATAAGAGGTCTTCAACATAGTCAGTATGCACCCTATCAGCTTCCACAGCGTCAAGTCTACAAGGCAGCCTTCCCATATTTGTGAGGTAACCGAACTTATAGTTTATCCATCCAATATAGGGATTTTTTTTAACCTCAAACCATAGCTCCCAGTCGGGTGCTCCGAATGGGGCGTCCGCATACTCCTTCACAGTCAATTTAGCCGCCTCGGATTGTTTTGCAGGCTCACCATCATAGGTCTTTGCCACGTCTTTGACGCGCCCGTCTACATATTTTTTCGTGGCCGCCTCATTATCCGCCGTAGGGTCTGGGAGGCTAGTGATATAGTTATCATGCATATCGAGATTGCATGTCAAGACCCCCCCCCCTCCCCAACAAGTTGAAGATAATCTTCCAAACCCGTATTAACATAAGCCTTCGTAGCTAAATCTTTAGTACTCTCTTTCGCCTTCTGTTTTATGGAATCCTCCAGCTGAGTTTTATTCGCATCAAGCTTCGTCTGTATCTCCTGGGCGCGTGTAGTCACCATCTTCCTCAAGAGCCGCTGCACCTCCCCATCACGAAAATCAACATACTTTTTAGTGGCAGCATCTTGCTCCCCAGTGGGCTCTGCGAGCTCAGTGATTCTATGGGCACCCATATTGATTTCCCCCATCATCGTCCCCCCAGACAGCCGTAGGATAGAGAGCCGCTCCTTAAAATCCCGTGTTGCAGCACCAGTAGGCGCAGAAGGTTTTCTCACATTAGTGAGGCGAAACCCACCGATGGATAGTATACCCTGCATAGTGTCCCCATACTTACGCACGAGCCCAGCCCGGCTAAGCTGGACGACAGTCCCAGACTCTCCGCCGCACATTCCAACAGACATGGTTATAGCATACGCAGTATGATGTCTTCAAATTGCCGCCCACCCGCCAGCCCACGAAGCACATGAAGACATAAATGGCCACAGATCATATCGTCTGCCCTCTGCAGCTGAAAAGTCTGGGAGCGCACGGGGCACCCTAGAAAATCCAGGATCTCCTGGGGAGTGTCAAGCCCGAAACTATCGAAGTAAATCGCCATAGGCCCCGCCCTGTGATAAGCCACCCATTGGGTCCCCTCACCCTCTGATGAGTCTAGATTGACTATCCAACACTCCGGATCGTGTAGAATTGTGGGGAGATAATCGCGAATAAACACACCGCGGAAGTGGGGTATATCCTTAGCCGCCTTCTCAATATCGAAGTTGCTTCATGCTTCTTTTTTTCGCACCACTTCCCCTCCGCAGGTAAACCCCCTTACCTCTAGACAGGTACACACCCTTTCCACGTGCTTTCTCAATAGCGGCGAGCATAACACTGTGAAGAAAACTATTGAATAGTTTCCACAATTATGTGTTCACATCAGTTGGTATTCCTTGTAAACCTGACTAGGTTTTTTTTTCATAGATGTGTCCAATGTGAATATATTTTGTTGTCATATTTTTTAAAATTTATTACACTTTATGTTACCAGACCATTTGTTGATTGATTCTTACATATTGTTTGTAAACACAAATATTATGTGATGTCACTGTATGTCCTGTTTATACTGCGAATGTTCTGTCATGATATTGCTGGTCTAGTCCATCACCTACTGGTGTAAGTGTATAAATCATAGGTGACAATAATAATTTAGACCGCATGAGGGCGGGCACCTGCACACTAGCACCTTTTCCCTAATGATAGAAAAGGGCATCCATTTTTGGGATAGTGGTAACAACCCGTGGTCTCCACACCTTTCCAAGAAGCTTAAACTTATATTTATATTTTTCATTAATTCGTGTAGATACAAACACATCCTTAGTATCTTCACGTGGGGGGAACGAGCCATAAAATTTAGCTTCTAGAAGGTGAACTTGATAGAGGATATGAACCCATCTTTCTCAGGCGTCATTTTGATGCCCCGCCCTTCCATTGCCCGATTATGACGCACCTGGTCAACCGCCCCACCAGCCAGCCCACCAAGCCCGCCAAGAATGGAAATTGCCTTGGCTAGGATGGGGATCAAATCCCCCAAGGCGGGCAAACACCCACCCACCTTAAGCATCTTCTGAATCTGACTCTTCGAGAAGGTGAGCTCAGCCCCAGAACCTGCAGCAACATTCTTTTTATAGTATGTCCACATTTGTTTGCCTCAATATAAACATCCATATCTGAGTAACCAACTGAGGGAAAATTATGAGATTTAGTATATAACCTTATCATTATGTCCACCCAACAAAAAAAATTTTGTTCTGGAGATTTTACAGAGGATTTGAAAGTTTGTTTATATGCGGTATATAATTTATGGGTCTGAGATGAAATTCATAATTGTAAATGTATTACAGCGTAGCCAGACAATCAGCGCTCAATGTTGAATATTGTTCGTGTTTTGAAGGGATTGGCCTTATGCCAACAACCCCCCCCCCCCCCCCCGTTGTTCAAACAAGGACTGTTCAGATGTGTCTCAAAATGTGGGTTATTTCATGAAAAGTGATTAATATGTGTGTTTTTTTTTTTAAATCTTACCACTTATCGCTAACATTGAAATGTGTGAATATTTTTCAATGGGATTTAATGCGAAATTGTACACTTGAAGAATCGCTATGAAGTTGTACACATATTTTTGTCAAGAAGTTGATCGCAGGAAACTGTTGTATACTATTACAAATTCCGAAAAAAGAACAGTGCATGCATTGGGTTTGAGTCGATGTGTGCAAGAATCTGGAATTAAACCACCACGCAATAACAAAACGGTAGGTAGAAAGATTATTGTAGACAGCGTTGACAAAGATGTCATAAGGCGAGCTATTATAAAAATGCTTTAAAAAGTCGACAGGGTCGACTTCATTGCACCGGGTTCTATCCCATGTGGCTCGGTCTCTTTCCGCAGCGCGGAAAGCATCGCACAAAGCACGAACTCCGCAGCTCTAGTGACGACCCACAGAAGTCTCCGAAAAATTTAACTCGTGAACCGAAGGATGCGGCCCGGAATCGAACCCAGGATCTTTGGAGAACGAGTCAAAAGGCTTGACCACTTCGCCACGGAGACTCCTAAAATTATAAAAATTCTGGATACCAAAGAAACAGTGACTGTAAGAAAACTTAGGGTTTGTGTGAGAAAGAACAATAACATAGAGCTATCCAAAACAACTTTGTGGAAAATTATAGGACATTATCTTCACTTTTTGAAAGTACAAGGGCGGTAGAAATATTCTTTGCGAGCAACCGCATTTAGGAGCCTTGAGAAGCAGATACCTACGTGAAATAAGGTAAATACGCAAAGAAAATTATGACATAGTGTATTTGGATGAGACGTGGATCAATGCGCACCACACAAGTGAAAAGAAATGGCAATCAATGGATGGAAAGACAAATCGTTATGTGCCCAGTAGTAAATGACAGCATTTGGTCATAGTCTATGCTGGTAGTACTCATAATGGCTTACTACAGAATGCTGGGCTCGTGTTCGTATCAAAGTATACAGACAATAGGGATTATCATAATGAGATGAATGGTAATGTATTTAGAGATTGGCTCGAGAATACAGTACTTCCATCCCTTGATAGAATGTCTTGTCTCATCATGGACAATGCATCATATCACAATGTTGTTGCCCAAGAAGACAAAATACCTACGGCATCGAGCACAAAGGAAGCAATAAAGATATGGCTCCGAAGGTAAAATATACCATTTCCAGAACACATATTTCAAGCTACAGTTGTTGTCCCTTGTAAAACAGACCCAAAAAAAAGCAAGAAATTTCAAATCGACAAGTTTATAGAAGAGCATGGCCATAGGTGCTTGAGACTTCCGCCGTATCATTCTCATTTAAACCCTATAGAACTTGTGTGGGCTAAAATTAAAGGACAAGTGGCAGCTGCCAATATTACATTCAAATAGTCTGACGTCAAGATACTAACCCAGTCCACGCTATTAAATATTGATAAAAGTTATTGGAAAAAATGTGAGGGCCATGTGTTGAAAGAGGAAGAGGACTATTGGAGAAAGGATGGATTGAATTTTATGCAACCGAGAGCAATCATCAACCTACTGGAATCGTCCGACACAGATTATGGTCTGAGCAGATCGCGGACTTAATCTACGTACACACTTACTGGGATATTTTGCTCCAACTATTCAGACGAATTGCAGGCCCTAAACATTACAGCATCAGCATAATGTCAATGGCAACAGTTTGTATTCCACAGGGATGAATTTTCAATTCCGCAAGCCCTCAGCGGTGACAAACAACTGTATTGAAAAAATAAAACACACACATACACTAAACGCATTGAATACCAACAGAAGAGTAATAATGTGGTGGAAACTGACATATTGTGGCATAACAAGAGACGTTAGAGCAAACACGTTGTCAAATTAGGGGACAACACACGTGCATACGAATCAATCTATAAACTTCAATTAAAAGAGGACCAACATCTTGGTCGTTAAGAAGAAAGCCCACTACAGAGACATTGACAACTATTTTCATAGTGCAAAACAGGTAATCATGTTCCGTCTCTGACGGTAAACAGCAGAGTAGACAATCTTTCACGAAGACTCAAAGCGGGTCTGTCACCCATGTGTACGTGTGAACAAACTACACAGACAGCTGAACAGATCCTTAAAAATGGAAACATGATAACTAAAATGCGGTATTATTTCTGGTCACTCCATACGCACATTAACGCACAGCTATTTGGAAGCTTTCACGAACTCAATATAAAAAGCTAACATGAATACTTGTGTACACTTTATTAACCAGCAGCTGAAGAAACAAGAAGGAAATGAAAAATAAAGTAAGAAATATATTCCTTCTACTTTCCTGTTAATTTACAAATTATTTACTCCTTGCCTCTGAAAATTCTCTGTCTTTACTAATATTACACATTGCACCCCTCTCGGGATTCTCCGTGGTGAAGTGGTCAAGTCGTCTGACTCGGGCTCCGAAGGTTGTATGTTCGATTCCGGGACGCGTCCTTCATTTCACGAGTGCATTTTTTCGGAGACTCCAGAGGGTCGTCGCTGGAGCTACGTTCGTGCTTTGTGCGACGCTTTCCGCGCTGCGGAAAGAAACTGAGCCATATGGGATAAAAACCCGGTGCAATGCAGCCGACCCTGTCGACCTTTAAGCTAGTTCTTTCATTGCACCCACTGCCATACGAATCCGGATACGCCTTGTGTGTCATCTGAATTGGCGGGGCTTCCATTACTGTAAACATAAATTTGTTAGCGAGAAATCACTAGTTGTTCAGCAAAGCATCAAAGAAATGTCGCCGCTTTCGATGATTTAAGTTGTTTTTGGACCTATCAAAGGCATATTCCTTGGGTGGGGGTAAATATAAGACGGCTGGAAAAATTTCATAACGATGCAACAGACAGTTTTCAAAATAATTGATCGTGAATGAAGGCATTCTTTGTGGAACATACTATAATGTGGTTAATTTGACGCTGGGTCAGGCCGACACTATCAGCACCATGCAGCTGCTACACACCCAGGCGTAGGGTGACGCCAGTGCCGTCTTTCGCAGCCTTGACTAACGTCTCTTTCTGTCCCGGAGAGAGGCTCAGTCCATACGGTATCAGCGCCATGGTTATCTCAGTATACCTCTAGTGTTTAATTCAAGACAGTAGTAAACTTCCTGCCATCGGATGCCAAGACCAGAGACTTATCTGCGATGATCACTGCGAAAGCCTTAGTGTCTGCAGGCACAGAAACGTTGAACTCCACCTTGAGGTTGATAGCTTGAACGGCGTTCTTAATGGCTTCAGACTGGGCCCTCAAATCAATAACAATAGAGGGCAACAAAATCCATAGGGTTCACCAGGTTGGACGACTCCCGATCATCATCATCATCAAGTGCCGTGCCGGCTGGCGTAGGCGTTCATGGCTCTCCATAGATCTCGGTCTTTGGTTTTCTGGATCAACTCTGCTGCTGATATTCCTCCATGCCACCGTCTCAATCCATCCAGCATCACTTCTCTTGGTCTACCTCTGCCTCTCTTCCCCTCGATCTTTCCAGTTGTTACGATGTTCTCCAATGCCTCTCTTCTCATCACATGACCGAGGAAAGCTGTTTGTCTCTGTCTTATTGTTGTATATAATGTTCTAGTTTCATTAGCCTGTTTCAGGCAGTCGTCGTTAGTTACTCTGGCAGTCCAAGGAATTCGCAACATTCGTCTCAGGAACCACATCTCTGTTGCTTCTAATTTCTTCTTAATTTGTTCATTTACATTCCAAGATTCACTGCCATACAGCAAAACTGGTTCTACATAGCATTTCAGCATTCTCTTTCTTACATTCAGTGATAGTGACTTATTGCATAAGATACTCTTCATTTTCTGAAATGCGGCTTTTGCCTGCCCTATTCTGCTCCTAATCTCTGTGGTACATCTTCCATCTGATGTTATAAATGCCCCTAGGTATCTAAAATTATCAACTTGGTTAAGGATTTTCCCTTCTATTTCTATGTCACATTTTGGTGTCACCATTTTCTTTGATATTACCATTGTTACTGTTTTCTTGATATTCAAGGAGAGTCCTTTCCTTGCACTCTCTGTTACAACAACGTCTAATAATTGTTGTAGGTCTGTTGAATTATCCGCCACCAATAGTGTGTCATCTGCATAGCGTATATTATTTATATTATAACCTCCAACTAGTATTCCTGGCGTCTCTTTGATCTCTCTCATTATACTCCCGACCAGTAATACCATAAAACGCCTCCTTGAAGTCTGCAAAGGCTTTGTAGGCCCGAGAGGTTCTATACTCAGCGAAATCGATATTCATATCCACTAGGGGGTAGCGAGCGCTGTTGATCAGGGTATGAATATTCTTCACGGGCACATGATCAAATACGGCACTATTTTTCAACTGGTCGTTTTCACGATCAGTTTGAAAAACCATCAGGATCCACCGAGGTTTCTCTGTTTGGGATTTAACCCCCAACTGCCAGTTGAAGGAAGTGGCCTGCGGCACCGCTAAGCTATCGCACTGTAAGGCGCGGAATGCCACAGGCACTCTAACTTTATTCTCTATCAGGGTCATGAGCGAGCTCGTATAGCTCAGAAAGGGTATAAAGTGAGGCATCATCCAGGCGATCTTGGACAGTATGATTTTACCCTCAGGCACAGGAGTCGCGGGTGGAAACGAGGTCAGATGATGGATGGCATGAGCATCGTTCTGGCGGTCTAGTAACAGGGATTGCTTGACACCATAGAGCACATTCTCATAATCATTGCAAAACCCAAAGAAATATTTGAGTGGAACACATAAACTGAAGTTGCCCTTAGTTGTAGGTTTATTCACAATGATAAGCCGCCGCCTATCCAAACCCGAATTCCCCGCCACAGCAGTCCCCTCTCCTGAGTCCTTATACCAACACATATTGAGCCCTTCACCCCAAGCAAAGTCCTCCCCACACGATAGAAGGCTCGAAGGGTTGAGGGGTTGGGTTCTATGGTGATGTAATACTTCTCCTCAGCCTTCTCATTCCAATCCTTGGCCTCCTCCATCTTTCATTGAATCTCTCGATTGATCTGGGCGAGCCCATAGTCCCCCACTTCTATTGTGATGGTTTTCCACTCCTTCTTCTCCACGCGGTAGACGAAAGTATTGTTGGTGGGGTTAACATTGCTGATGGAGTTGCAGGTCTCTAGATTAAGCAAAGCGAGTTCGTATGACTTCTGGGGGTCAAGGTACAGCGCTGGGGAGTAGAAGGTTGTCCAGTCGCTTTTATCTGACGTTACCACCAGGGACATATTCTCCTTCGGTGCGAGTCGCACCTCCATCGCCGCGAGCCGGTCGCGGATGTCCTTCAACACTTGAAGCTCTATGTTTAATGAACGAAGATTCTTCTGTTCAACTTGAGGGCCTGCTCCTTAGAGATTGCCCCACTGCGCATAAGCTCATCCAGTATCGCAGATATTTCTGTGTCAACTCCCGTATTCCCCGCCTCCTTCGAGGCTACTAACAGGGCTAGGCGCTCCACCAGAGTGTTGTGGTCGTTGTAGTATAACACACCACTACCACGTATTAGTCCGTATTTTCTTCCCTTTTTGTTATAGACCGGTATTTTAGCTAGTTGGGCCAGCCGGCTAAATGTCTCAATAGCCTGTGGGGTGTATTGTTTTGTTTTGACGAACCGCTTGGTTAGGAGATCGTACAGCGTCTCATCTGCCGGGGCCGACAATACTAGGGTGTCCCCATCAAAGGCTTGCAGCCGGCCCGCGGCCAGAGCTGAGGGATCAATAGTTAGGGTGCTGAATTTGCTCCCTCGGAGTTTCAGCCCTTTGCCGTGGACAACAACCTCACCCCGCTTATCCAATATAGTTTTAACACGCTCACTGTATGCCTTTATGGCTGCAATATCTCGATCTTTTTCTTGAATTTCCTCCTTAGTGGCGCCGGCCCTCCTCTTCTTCCCGCGAGGTCGTTTGAATTGCGTTTTGCGGAGTGATCAAGGATCTTTTGAAGCAATTCATCTGGCTCTTTGAGGAGCTTGCTAGGCATTGGGTAGTTGTATTTCCCATTAATAATGTCCTCATCCAAGCCCCGATCTACATCAACTATAATAGGCCCTGGTGGAGTCTCCTCTTCTGGGGAGGTGGCCTCAAGGGCTCTGGCCTGTGCTCGGCCCTCAATGGCTAGAGATCTGCCCAATGCCTCAATGGCCTGAGCTAACTCGTTAGCCTGTTTGTCTGTTATTCTAGCCAATTCTCCGGTTTGTTTGCTATTTTAGCCAACTCGCCAGTCTGAGCTTTGACGATTTTGTTTATTGCCCCCGTTTGTTGCTCTGACCTTTCTGCTACCGTTTTAGTAATTGGTGTGAAGAGTTTAGCCGCCTCCTGTTATAAATCTGCTTCCCCAGCCTCTCCACCAGAAACCGCTGCTTCAGGCGGTTCCGGCGTGCTAGATAATCTTTCACAAAAGCGTTACGCTTTGTTTGGTTAGTCACATCAGCCCACATGTTGTTGCTATCACAATAACATATATATCTAAATAGAAGACCTCGGGATATAGAACCGATCGAACCCACATCGGTATTTGCCATCGTGGGCCTTGCTGGTCAGGTCAAATCAACGCGAATCCGTAAGGCTTGCGAGTGCACTCTGTGAAGTACTCCCTGAATTCATCAAAGGGCATGTCACCACCAACGTAGGAGTCGTGGATGGCGCACAGGTTCTTCGTGTCTTGGTTGAAGATCGCCAGTAGATTAACATTGTCACGGATGGTGTGCTTGGGGATTCTGAAGAAGCTCTGGGTTAGGTAGAAAGTGTCGGCGCCACCGTGCCGGCCCTGGCAGAAGTACTTCTCGATTGGTCCCTGCTTCTCCATCATGACATTATCAAAGACCATGACGGCTCTCTCTTCCGGGTTCAGGTCCTCGATGGAGATGATGTCATCAGCCGAGCTATGGTAGGAGGCAATTCCTTGCCCCGCGACCTGCCCAACGGACTCGGCCCAATCCTGGAGGAACTGGTACTTGTCCTGTCCCAAAGACTTCGAGTACAGGTGCAATCGATTGTAGTTCAGGTAGCCCGGCTTCAGCAGTAGGTTGAGCATCATGTTCGTCTTCCCACACCCTGATGGGCCGCACACAACACAACGAATAGTGTCGTGGAGAGACAGTGGTGGTGGTGGGGAGCTTTGTCCTCAAGATCGAAGTTGGTTATCTCCATCATTTAAATATATACACATATGCATTGTCTTCAACATGTATTGCCTGCGTTGTAAGAAGCAGACTCCTACATTGGAGGAGTCGGCGGTCGTGTTGAAAAATCGCCGGATAACAAAGCGCGGCATCTGTGAAGTTTGTGGGGCTAAGAAGAGCCAGATAATTGGTATGGGGCTCCTCAAAGCACTGAATATGTTGCCTTTGCCTGAGATGCATATGAGGCTGCCCAAGAGCGTCAGATCTGAGGATGTTCCTGGGGGATCGTTCCAGAATACGGGGAAATTTAGCTACTGCGGTCCTTTCACTAAACTAGATAAGCGGTTGGCTCAAGGCTATGAGGGAGCCAACACACTCGACCGCGCCTGCAAGGCTCACGACATTGCTTATGCCACCAATAGTGATAATGCTAACCGCAACGTTGCTGATGACATCCTAGCTGCGGCGGCTGCACATATTACGACGTCTGGTGATGCCCCCGACTGGGAGAGGCGCGATGCTCGTACAGTCTCGGCCCTGATGTCTGCCAAGAGCCGCTTTGGTATGGGCGCCAAGAGCCGTGCGCCCTCGTTTTGAATATATAGACACATGCAATATATCAAAATGTATTGTTTTCGGTGTGAGAGACAGACCCCCACTAAGGGTGGGACGATTACCAGGATGAGAAACGGACGGTCGTCTAAGCGCGGCACCTGTGCTGTGTGTGGTGGAAGGAAGAGTCAGATTGTTAGTGGAAAAGGACTCATCCTTGGGCCCAACTCACCACTCAAAGATATCCCCTCTTGGGGTGGCTGTTATAACATGTTGGAGATATGTGTTATTGCTTTACAATAATGGAACGTGTTTACTACAGCCCGCAAGGTTATTGGAAAGGGCTTTCAGCTGTGAAGAAGCTGGCCGCGGCGGCTAGGGTAAGTGAGGCCGATGCTCGGGGGTGGCTTCAGAAGCAGGCTGTCTGGCAAATCTACCTGCCGAGACCTCGTTACATTCCACGACCCCACTCCGAATGCCGTCCATCAAGCAGATCTCTTGTTTCTCCCATATGATCGCGTTGGCCGCAAGACCTGTAGGTATACCTTGATAGTGGTCGATGTCGCCTAGCGCTACTGAGCGTAATCTTGCCAAGAAATCAACATACAGCTGAAAGATGCTGGTGTTGACAGCGATGTCCTGTAAAGGATATGCAAAAAAAAAAAAAAAAAAAAACGATATAAAGGGTCCGCAGGGCGGCGATGACCTCGTCTTCTAACCGTGCGGCCACGCGCGCGTGCTGCCCAGAGTCCTGGACTTCCCCTCGAAGAGCTCGATACCGCCCGGTGGTGGCGGCTCGCTCGAGGCGGGCGGTGCGGACCTCAGCTCGCGCTTGAGATATTTCCTGGGCGAGAACAGCCTTGCGGCGGCAGCTGTATGGCAACCCATACTGGCGGGCTTGCGCTTGCAACTCTTTTACACGGAGCATGATTACTAATGGACGCGTTCTCGCTAATTTCACCGAATATTTCCGGCTCTGCCTATAACACTCCTTCTCTCTAACTGAAAATTTTCAGCGTATCCGCAACGCGCTGCTTCGCTCTAAATCGAAATTCCTCTTAGGCGTCTCCATTCACAGTAGAGCGGGCTTTCCTGTTCGTATCGTAGTTTATGGTATTTGCTGTTGGCTCCGCACGGCCGGCAGAGGGCTAGGGTGGTTTTCACCCCGATGCCTCAGCTCGTGCAGGCGACTGTACCTCCACCCTTCTTGGGACGCGTATTATGCTTCCGGTAGTATTTCCCCCTACACCGCCGCTCACACTGGCGCGTTGTCCCCAAACGCAGCCATTGACAGGTGCTCATGGCGTGTACCCGATATACGCTATAGCTCTAAGTAGTATATCCTGAATTAGAATGATACTACAGAGGTTCGCGACGTGCGCGGGGGGTCGGTTCGAGCCCCTAGGGGCGAGAACTGGCTCCCTGCGCGCGTGGGGAGGGTGGTGGTATCATTCTAATTCCGGATATACTACTTCCCTTGCAGAAAGATGGCGGAACATTTATTCGTCCGTTTCTAAAGCTCGTGCCATTTTCTTTCGCGCTGGAGATAAAATTGTTGATTTTAAACTAAATAAACATACCTACCAGTTGGCTCCGCGGGAATGAGAAGAACATCTGTAGAAAATTTCATCTCAATCGGATGGATCGTTCGGGAACGCATAAAGGACACACAAACAAATAATCTCTTTTATATATAAAGATTTAATTAGTTTCAAGTTGTTATCATATTTAGTTATTTGTCTACAGCCATTTGTGACTTATTTATTATCTTACCCTCGTAATATATGTTAATGAGAAAAAGTTGGAGGTGATGGAAAAATTGGAATATCGTGTGTCATTAATTACTAACAATGGTGACACAATGAAATAGATTAAAAGACAAATATCTATTGCTCTTCAAAATATTAAAAAACTGAATACATTGTGGCGTGGGACAGAAAGACCAACACAATTTAGATTTTTAAAAGCATGCATCTTTCCCATTGCAAAATATGTCTGTGAGACCTGGATTCTTACTAAACAAACTGAACAGCGCATATTGAATATACATGTTATAGACGGGAGTAGTAGGGGACGTGGTAATCAATGATATTTTATGGATTGACCCGATGAATTGAACCCAATTCATCTCTTTCTCATAGCTGGCGGATTGGGAGGGGGGGGGGATAAGGTGATAATTAGGTCAAAGTCTGCCTAAATTAACTCGTGTCTACTGGGTTGTGTATATAATATTTAAAAAAAAATACATATGTGTGCGTGTGTCTGTAAAAGCGAGCCGTGGCGGTGGTCAACCGAACCTAGTGGAGAAGAGGGGCGGGGGTGGTGTCGGACTCTCAACATTCACCACACTGTTTAAGTACTCTGAACTAACACCAAATGTGTCTTCAAAACAGACATGCGCTGAAAGCGAAGAGTTAATTAACGGACGGATTATGTTTCATAGCGTGACCCACGGCGGAGCTATCGGGAGATAAGAATAACTACATGGCCTGTTCGCAAGTAATTAGTTGTGTGTGTCATAGTAAGTAGTATGCTATGCTCATTTAAATATGTAGTCAGAATCGCCCCTAAACCTGAAATACTTTCTTAGATGCCCTTATGTGACGTCACAACAATTCTTAAGAAAATAAAGTGTGAATTGTCAAATCTCTCATGATTGGATACTTAATTGCTTCCGGTCTTGTTTAATTTAAACGTTAAACTTTAATTAATAAAAGTAATATTATATACGAGATAAGAAAAATAGTATTTATGATGTGTAAAGTGAAAATTATAGATGGCGGCGCAGTTTAGGGTCTTAGGGGTTAGGACGTCTACCAGGAACAATTGTGATGCATATTTGAGAATCTGATAGTCAGAAAGCCTCGGTTTTTCCGTTGAGTTGAGTTGTTGAGTTGAGTTAAGAACCGACATCACTGCACTCAGGACATTCCCATACGTGTTCAGTCCCCTCGTTCAACAGCCAGCGAAGAGTCATACTACTAATCGTTCCCACCGCTATCTGATTAAAAGTTCTCCTGGTCTTCCCTCTCAGTTTTGAGATTCTTCCAGAACCCCTGCCGATCCCCCGCAATCTCATTCTTTCCACATATGGGTTCTCAATCTGTTCCTCTGCCTTCTCCACCTGGTCCCACAAGCGCACGACCACTTCCACCTTGTCCATAGGCAAGATACCACCAAGAGGTGCATTCCCTGCTAGCCTATCAGCCTGTTCATTCCTCAATACACCCGCATGGCCAGGGCAAAATATCCATACAATTCTCACAATCTGTGACCTCTGAAGCGATGAGAGCCATTCCACACGAAACATTCCTTTCTCCACCTTGCTAAGCATATTCTTTGAATCCGTAATGAACACAACGTGTGTGTTGCAGTAGTCTCCTCTAGCCACCGGAATACCGCTGTTACTGCCTCCACCTCCATTCTCATGCTGGAGGTCGTAGTCTCATATGCTAGACTCTACTTTTTCAAGACTCGCCCAATAGCCTTTGCAATAAAGCCCCAGCCACTACGTCTGTTTCTCACCACTGACCCATCGGTGTAGATGACTATGTCACCTTGATGTGTGTTGCTCTGGATTAGCTGTTGCACTTCAAACTCAGTGCGGCCCGCTGCCCATTCTCTGCGCTCTCTACCCACTGTTATTATTACATTCTTTCAGTCCGTCATGTCATCCGGAATTTCAACCCACTCTCTTTCACGATTGATGGTCTCTAGATCACACACCTGACTTATAGACAGTTCTGCCTGTGCCATCCAGGACCTGCCTTGTCTTAGTCTATGACCCTTTAACATATCCATTGCTGCATGCAGCGGGTGATCCCTGTCTGCGGAAACTCTCAGGTACCATTTGGCCTGAAGGGCCCTATGTCTATCCGTCATTGTAGGTAGCGCCAAGATATGCCTCATGCAGATAATTGGTGTGTCCTTTGTGCACCCCAGTATTAACCGCATGGCAGCATTCTGTATGTGCTCCAACCTTTCAAGCTGGCTTTTTTTATACTGTCAGCAGCCCCAAACCATACTCAATGACAGAAATTATTAACTACTGAAAGAGCCTGTACAACATCCTCTGATCTACCCCGGTTGCTGCCATAGCCCTCAATGCATTAAGTCCCCTACCAGCCTTCACCATCAAATCCTCCACATGATCGTTAAAAGACAAACACCTGTCAAAGGTGATACCCAAGTACTTCAGTTTACTCTCTCGACAAAGAGGACATCCATTCAACATAATACCTGAGACGTCTGTCTTGACGATCCGGTTATCCAGCGAGTACCACACAACCGATGCCTTGTCTGGGTTTAAAATGGCCCCTGCGTCCCTGCACCACTCCGTCACCTTGTTTACCGCCACCTGTACGTCTTTCGCCAAACTGGCCCTGTCTCTGCCCTGTCTGTACACCAGCACATCATCTGCAAATGTCAAGATTCTACCCACACCTGGTGTCTCAATAGTTGCGATTTTGCTGGTGTAGACATTAAAGAGCACCGGGGACAAGACAGATCCCTGCGGCAACCCATGTGTAATAGTACAGGGGTCAGAAGTCCAGGTACCCATGCGCAGTGCAACCTTACGCTCATAAAAGACTGCACAACCCATCTAACAAGGCAAGGGCAGACTTCCATGTCCAACAGTGTGTATATCAACCGATCATACCTCACCCTGTTATACGCATCCTCCAGGTCAAGAGCTACCGCCACTGTCTCTTATTTATCCTGGAAGCCCTCGTAGACATCAAATGCAAAAGTTGCAGCATTGGCCCAGGTGTCCTTTCCAGGCCGGTAGCTCCCGAGTCCTTGGTGAAGCAGATTCCGACTTTCCAAATGTTGCTGGAGCCTGTGTGCTACTATCTTTTCGAGGACTTTGCTTTGTGTTTTGCAGGGTTATGATTCGGTATCCATTAAGTCTGGAGTAGTCCTTACCTGGCTTTGGGAGTGGGACCAGGTAGCTATGCAGCCAATCATGGGGTATTTCCGACGTATTGATGCTTAGGTTGAAACAAAGAGTCATCTCCTCCAAGTCCCCATCATTTATGTTCCTCATATGGGAGTACCTCACCCCATCTGGACCTGGCGCTGTGTCTTTAGCCCGCTTCAGTACCCATTTAATGTCCTCCACTTTAATCTCACAGTCCTCCTTCCTAGTGACCTGTGACAAGGCTTCTCTGACGTTATCTCTAATAGCCCTATCTTGCTGATCCATCTGTTTTAAAAATCGCGCAAGCCTCCCCTTTGTCCTTGTCAGTCGTCATAGGTCGGTTGTTATCATCATAAACGGTGCCATGTGTACCAGGCATCACCTCTCTCTTCATCTGCCGGTGCAGCCTCCAGAATTTTCCCAATGTCAAATCCCCACCGACTTCATTGATAAACTGTTCCCACTTAATCCTCTTTGCCTCTGCAGCCTGTAGTTTGAAATCCTGCACATTTACTTTTTTTATACCTTTCAGCTCTTCCAATTCCGTGTCAACTGAATTGGTTGCTCTCCACACCCTCTGTCAATTCTTTATGGCCACCCTCTTTTCCCTCCATGAATTCTCCACCTCTGGTGTCCACCATGGTGGTTGAGTAAAGATTCTTCTTGTTGGTTTAGATCTTCCCTGTGATCTTAGGCGCCCAAAGAGCGAAGAGTGGTTGCGATTGTAACTGAATGCCCTGCAAGATCTTATAACCCTAACTGTGCTGGACTTAGGTATCAGCACAGAACAGGGGAGGTGGTCACTTCTATGGTCTCCATGGATGCATTTTATATATGATGCCGCCTCTTGGGATACAAGCGCCAGGTCGATGGCCATGTCAGGGTCCCCCGTTCTCATTGCTAGCCTAGTGGGTGTACTGTCATTTAGACAGGCAACCTCCATCTCAAGCAAGGCCTCAGCAAGAGCAGTACCCTGTCTGTTCTCTCCCGACCTGTCCCATTCCTTGGCGCGGGCGTTGAAGTCACCACATATCATATACCTGGTATCTGGAGTGTCCACTGAACCTTTCAACTAGTTTTTCCGTTATATATAAGGGACGCTCATTTGATGTGCCACACCGCGCGTAATTGCATATGTTGAACATGATCATGTCATAGTCATGTGATAAGTACTGACCAATGAATAAAATAGCATGTGCTTATCATCCCATGATGCATAGGTTCTGTTTCTGACCGTTGAAAAAATGGCCTGGTTGATCCAAAATCCGTCCAAAGAAGTTCAAAGAGTGGTGATTCAATTTCTTTCATTTGAAGGATGTCGACCAGTGGAAATTCATTGAAGAATGCAGGCAGCGTACGATAACAAATGTGTGTCGAAGACAACAGTGACAGACTGGACATGAATGTTTCGGAAAGGACGTCAGTTCACGACAGATCATCGACAGCCGGTTCAAGCGCACATTGTTGCGCTTGTGGGACCAGATGGAGAAGGCGGAGGAACAGATTGAGAACCCATAAGTGGAAAGAATGAGATTGCGGGGGATCGGAAGGGGTTCTGGAAGAATCTCAAAACTGAGAGGGAAGACCAGGAGAACTTTTAATCAGAGAGCGGTGGGAATAATTAGTAGTATGACTCTTCGCTGACTGTTGAATGAGGGGACTGAGCACATATGGGAATGTCCTGAGTACAGTGGTGTCGGTTCTTAACTCAACTCAACTCAACTGTTGCAACAGAAAAAACCATCGCCAAAATTTATGCAGCAGTACAGATTTGAAAAGAAAGAATTTGATGTGTCAATTGGAACAATTCAAAAGGTCGTTCGTAAGAAACTGCAATATCGGAAGGTGTGTACCGCAGATGATGACCGACCACTAAAAAGAGGAACGCATGGGATGGTGTTTGAACCACTTGTTGCGTTACAGAGTGGAGGGTGAAGATTTTCTCTTCCACATAGTGGCAGGCGATGAATCATCGTGTCACCACTTTGAGCCGAGCATCAAAAGAGAGAGCATGCAATGGAAGCATACTGGATCACCAAAAGCCAAAAAATTCAAGTTACAGGTTTCTGCTGGTAAGGGTATGCTGAGCGCATTTTTTGACCATGAGAGGCTATTGTTGGCCGACTTTAAAGAATCTGGTGTCAACATCAACCAACCCAGCATGCTTTCTCGCTGTGTGATTTTGTTGCAAGATAATGCTCATCTGCATGTCGCAAAGATTGTGCAGGAAGCATTAGCAAGGAAGAAGTGGGAAATTCTGCAACATCCAGCCTATAGTCCTAATTTGTCACAATGTGATTTTCAGTTGTTCGGACCTTTAATAAAAGCTCTCAAGGGGCAATGATTTCACACAGATGCAGATGTAATGAATGCGGTAAACACTTTGTTCAGTGAGCAATCACAATCCTTTTTTGTGGACGGCATTCGCCGCCTACCTAAGCTATGGCATGCTTGCCTGAATGCCTACGGTGACTTCTTCTGACCAACCCATAGTGCATATTTTATTCAAAATGAATGCTTTGTCTAATTCTACCACCTGTTAATGTGTCTTTCATGCTTTTGTAATTAAATCATTGGAACGGGTTCAAATGAACGTTGCTAAGTTAGTTAGTTAGTTAGTTATTCGAGGTTCCAACTTCACGGCAACGGGTCGTCCCCATTATGCTCCGTTCCTGTGCTAGTGAATATCACACAAAATGCTCCCCACTGTCCAATGTGAAAAGTGAAATAGGCAGGAGTCTCAGCAATCCGACAGCCCGCACAGGTACACTGTGCATAATGCTGCTTCCGGTCGCCAACACGGCGGTTAGGTGTTGAACGTCCCTAATATATTGTAAAGTGACAGACTGTTTATTACAATGGCGGTTATTATTACCTTAGTGGATGGGACTTAAACACTATCATTATACGATTGGTGGTATGTTAGAGATACAATCCTCATCCTCGGGCTGTGTGCCATTTTACAGCGGTCACATGTTTAAGGGGTACATGCGGGACACGTGGTTAGTGGTAACAGCCAATCAAAGGGGGCAATGTTTCCGGTTACATGGTTAATGGTTACATCCAGTTAAAGGGGGCGTTGCTTCTAGTCACTTTTGTAAGGGTACATTTGGGACACGTGGTTCAGCAGGTTACTACAAATATGGTGTCCTGTTGGCTGTTGAACCTGGGGACCTAACTCGTGATGACCATCATGTATGGGAGTTATTTCACTACCTCATCAACAGAGCATCGAAGTTTAAAATGGTCTCCCTTCTCTCTCTTTTCTATGTCCATGTTGTCCTAGGTCACGGAGTAACACCAAAGGACATCCCGGCATTAGTACATCATAATGCGGTCTCGAAAGCAGCATACGCAAGTGTAACAAATTCATCAGTGTCCGACTAAGCCTTTCGGAGAGGAGAGGTGTGATCACCGACGCCAGTCGGGGAAAGCCTTACTTAACAGCTAGCGGGTATACAGCAATGTGTTTAGTGCATTTTGTCAGCTGTATAATATTACACACACACACACAACAAGCTGTCCCGGCTCGACCCTAGGCGCCACATGTAGCATGTCACGTGTGCGCTGTCCTGACCAGCAAAGTTATTTTGCATCAAATCAGCCATTTATACTTTCATTAATTTTCTGTCTGTCCATAGGGGTCTCACCTCTTTCCCCAGAAACCCATTTCCAAGCCCAATATATGTTTTTCTGCTTGTCTGCTCTTTGCCACATTTCACATCCAGAGAAAAGTACAGGTTCGATGTAACACTTCAACATTCTATTTCTTAATTAGAAGAAAAGGTGTCAAACGGCAGCCACGTCAACCTCTTGAATAAACCATTTACAATGACGTTACTATGTATATCGTTGTGACAAGACCGCCGGGGCTTGGTCTGGTTTGCCACGGTAGATAATTATCCCCAGCCTTTGCTCCAACCACCTCAATAGCACTCTACATCTACCAGGCCCCACACAAGCCGGGACAGCTGGACCTCCCCTCCCTCACCTAGGGTTCCCTACCCCAAGGGGGCTCGGACAAGACATCAGTCATATCACTGCACAAAGTCATAGCTAAGAGAACAAAAATTTAATTCTGAACTAAGTCAACCACAACACAGAGAAGGATGGCTGAAAGCCAGACTAGAAGGTACTATGTACAAGAGCACATATGCATATGATGATTCTTCATCATGGAGGCGGACGATAGCTCGTGCGGTTGTCCAGTCGTGGTAGCGACTCACCCAGGCTCCTCTAGTGGACCGGAACTCCAAGGTCTGCTGCCTCTCCAAAGTTCCCTCTTCACACAGAGAACCAATCACGGGCTGATCAAGCGCAGTACCACTGCCTGACTGACACTGCACCGATGAACAAGGATCCTTCCTTGCTGTCGTACTATTTCGCTCGTCACACTCCTGATGAAGTCTGGGCTGACCCTAGAACATTAGCGGTCTCCCACTTGCAGAACAAGTACATGTAGCACCGTATCCAAATACACAAGAGCCTGGTCACACTTCTATCTCATAAGTGACCCACACACTGATATGTCACCTACAACATGAGCGGTTGCTCCACATGAACACAAAATGTCACTGGCAAAGTCTATCAGGTGACTAAACACTTCACCTTATTTCCATGTCCTTGGACCAATAGATCTTCACATAGTCTCATGAAACTACCCTGATCGATGGGTATCAATCACAACCTAGCATACAATGTCAACAGTTCACCACGTTGGCATGAGGTAGCTCCCTACCTTCACAAACATGTCAACAGTTCACCACGTTGGAATGAGGTAGCTCACTACCTTAACACACATGTCCCTCTGGTGTTCCCACCAATGTTGTAATCAAGGTCTTAGGTCACTGGACCACATGTTGGCTTCATAAAGGTAACCAATGTAGAAACACTATTTAAGCATCAAATTATACATGGGGTCCCATGACAACCCAGCCGGGCCAGAAGCATATCACACGGTCATGGTGACCGTTAACAATGATCACTGGGCTCAACCTGAAAGTTCCTGACCTTGCAATCACCAAGGTTTACACTGAGGTTGAATGTCACCAGTGCTTCACTGGCTAGAATCACTAGACGTTTCAGTGTTGGATCCTCTCAGGATCGGATGACACTCGTCGGACTCTTGTCGGAGGTCCTAACCTAGACCTACCGACTTATTCAGCACTCAGCTCCTTTCAACATTGATCTCGCAGAATCAGACGACCACTCCCAGTATGGCCTCAATCAACTTCTTGATAGGCACTGGAATGAGTGGGCCCATAGAGCTCATGGTGAAGCTCTTGAATCTTCTTCAGTATAGTAATAACAGATCCTGAAACACGGAGAGGTTGGTGTGTGTACTCAACTACAACAAAGACTAACGGCATCTCCACCATGTCACCTGCCTCTCAGACATTCCTCATGTCTACCAACATGAGTATGAAATCATCACATCATAGATCTACGTAGTCACTATAATATATAGGCATAATGATGGTAGAAAAAGCAATAGCACACCTGTTCAGTCAAGTAACACTTCTAGGCTACATATAACCCCTAGCACCAGAGTCGACTGTATGACTCTGTCAAGCATCCTTCGCCTGGTGCCAGTCCAATCCTGTTTCATCTTTCCATCATCAATCAACATACACACCTACTTCCCTTTCAGTGTAGTGATTACTGTATCGAGAAGGTGTCCAGCCGGACATCTCCTTCCTGACAGACTCATCAATTCACCAATCCCTTAACCCATGGACTGATCAATTACACACATTAATAACTATATGACCATAATAAATTATACTCCTGATAATTCATTACTATAGTATTAACCAAGGAGAACTCATGAATTGTTACACTTAAATAATAAACTCATATCACAGCCATAGTGTCAGTTCTGGGATCTCTGTCCCAGATATTGAGTTGCCCTTTTATTCACTGACTATCTTCCAGGTCAGTTATACCTGTGCCGGTCGAGCACAGCTTTGGTGGCCATCCACCAGTACACTTTCCCACAGCTACTGTGGGTCCCGTGTACCTTGTCCCGTGACGAATTAAGTCACGCCATCCAATGTAGCAAGCCTCCGGACTCACCACCACCACACTCTGGCTCCACCTTGTTTGGGGTGTGTTTTTCCCCTCATATACTACTACTTCACGGCAGTATTCCCAATACTCCATGAACCGAATCAGGGTTCCAGAAGAGTAGAATATTAGAGACCGAAACGGTTAGGTTCAACTCTTCGATCTATCTAGACCTAACGGTCTCGAATTACGAAGTGCCGCATCACCCTCGATCGGGTATGTTCAACCATCGGATATGCTCGAGCGCTTTGGGTCAGACCCCTTCACCTAACGGGTTGGGTGTACCGGGCTACCTCCCAGTCGGCTACCTAGACAAACGTAAGATGGAACACGCACGGTCATTCTAGCGGACGGACATGACAACAAGCAGTAACAATAGTATCATGAATACTTCCTATCAACTGTTATCCTACCGATGCAACACCATTCTGCTTACGCGGAATAACACTGCTATCTGCACACAGCAAATACATCACGGCTGATCTCACCTTGATTCCTAAAAAAATCACCATCACTGATAGACCAATTCAGTTACAATTCTCATGTCACGAAGCACATTACACATCTCTAATAATAAGCTCTACCTTATCATTATTTACAGCATCTAGCATGTTGATGTAATGACTGACAAACTGTCGCCTTGCATGCGTAATTAATAAACCAAACCAGTAACTGCTACACACTGTAAAGCACATCGTTCGGCCTATTTTATTTACACACCACTCGCTGTGGAATACGGCTTGTTCCGTCAGGTAACACATTACATCGCTGATCGATAAAGCCTACTTAAATAGGCAGACAGCCAGCTGTAACTTGTAACGCTACGCGACGACTCATTTTCGACGGCAATTAATTCGTTCGGGGAGGTCGGCACGGCATCAAGACAACAGTTAAATAATAGAATAAGTATTCAACTAACCTGTGATTGAACAATCACAAACTTGACTGCAGATGTCCGCTCTGGCCGCAAATATTGACATCAAAATTACATCAGCCTGTTGGCTGTGATCTGTCTACGCTGAGGTCTGGTTGGCGACTGACCACGACTAAGTCAGTGCGCCTTCAACTCGCCTACACGGGCCGCATGACTTTCATGATTCATGAAGAAAACCAGAGTCACGATAAGTTCCACCCACCCCGTGCTGCACGAATCACTCGTGAACCTGGAGATCTCTACCACGTACGCACTTGAGGGAACATTCTAGATTTTTCTATAAATAACTAGAATAGCTCCGCCCGCACTACTTTTCTAGGGAAATCCCCTATTAATTGATATTAATTTCAAGGGAGACCAACGCATCGCACTCCCTTCAAAGGGATATTATGCAGAGATCTGCCGATCTGCAGCCATTTCGTCACATAGGCCCCCACTTAAGATGGTCGACCCGGTCGAACTCACTAGACAAAGATCGGCCTGAACTCTGAACCTCTACTCTATCGAGATTGGATGTCTGGAAAGGAAGTCAGCTCCGACATTCTCTTTCCCTGGGATGTATTCTACCGTAAACTGGTATGGTTGCAGTAATAACGACCACCTCATCAGCCGCGGATTTAATTTCTGCGATGAGGCAAGAAATGTAAGCGGTTGGTTATCCGACTGCACCTTGAACTGGACCCCATAAAGATAGGGTTGGAATTTTCGCACGGCCCAGACCAGAGATAGACATTCCAACTCTACCGTCGAATAATTCCGTTCTGCCGGTAACAACTTCCGACTTGCATACGCCACTGGATAAAGAACAGAAGGATCGTCTCGTCCTTCTTGTAATAAAGTGGCCCCAATTCCAATCTGACTGGCATCCGTACGCAAGATGAACGGTTTCGTCAGATTGGGCAGTTGTAGAACCGGTTTGTCAATCAATACCTGCTTAAGCTTCCCATAGGCCTCCTCACAAGCCGGCGTCCAGACGATTTTCTCGGGTGTCCCTTTCTTTAAGGTATCGGTCAGTGGTGCCCCAATCTCATTAAACCTCGAGATAAATTTTTGGTAATATCCACATAAGGACAAAAAGGATCTGACATCCTTTTTGGTCTGCGGTCTGGGCGCCAGTCTGACCTTCTCAATATTCTTGGCCTCTGGCACTATCTGCCCCGGAGTGATGGTGTGTCCCAAGAACTCTAGCGTCTGATACCCCAACATGCATTTGGTAGGACGCGCGGTTAATCCCAATTCTCTCAATCTCGTAAAGATTCTACTTAACGAAGTGAGATGCTCTTCGAAGATTCCTGATGCTATCAGAATATCATCCATGAAGGAGCATATCGAGGGGTCCTAACAAAAGCCGCATCATCCGGGTAAAGACACTTGGGGCGTTGTTCAATCCGAACGGCATCACTTTGAACTCATAATGTCCCGAGGAAGTGCTGAAGGCTAAGAGAGGGCGAATTGCCGGCTTGACCGGGATCTGGTAATATCCCCGGCTTAAATCAACCTTTGAGAAATATAGGGCCTGATTTAATCGAGAAAACAACTGATTCGCGTTTGGTACCGGCTCCATCTGGAATTGGGTACAGCTGTTCAACATTCGGTAATCTATACAGAGTCGGTGTTCCCCGCTGGGTTTCCTCAGTAAGACCACCCCGGCATTGTACGGGGAGGTCGAGGGAGAGATAATATCATCATCCAGGAGTTTCTGGATTTCGTCTTCCAGCGCCTTCTCTTTCGAGAACGGGACTGGGTAGACCCTTTGGTGAACGGCTCATGGCTAGTGAGAGTCATGTCAAACTCCACCAACTCTGTCCTACCGGGTTTATCCGTAAGCACGTCCTGATTGGACTTCACCAGACGGGATAACCCCATTTTCTCTTTCGGGGAAAGGTTAGGATTGATCTGGACATCCAGATACGTTTCCCTAGAGATTAATGGGTATTCTGTATCCCCCTCTGATCCAGGCTCCGTTTCCATGGCGACTGCCATGGCCATGAAGTGGGAAGACTCTTCTTCGGATCTCTCCTCATATTTCTTGAGGAGATTAATATGGAAAATTTTCGTTTTCCCTCTGATCTTAATCCCATAATTGGTTCGGGATACCACCCGTTCCACTGGGAAAGGACCCTGCCATCCGATTTCGAGTTTATTGCCCCCGATGGGGAGTAACAACAACACTCGGTCTCCCACCTGAAGAGATCTTGCTTTTGACCGTCTATCATAATAGGCAGCATGTCTCTTCCTGGCTTTCCTCAAATTCTTGGCGGCCAGCTCCCAACCAGTCTTGAGTTTACTTTTCAACTCCTCAACGTATTTGTAGGAGGACCCTTCTTCCGCGGACGTCTCCTCATCCGTCCACCCTCTCCGTAGGGCTTCCAGGGGACCTTTAATGGGGCGCCCGAACAACAACGTCGCCGGAGCCAGTCCCGTGGACCCATGAGGCACCTCTCAATAGGCAAAAAGGGCGGCTGAGATAAACTCATCCCACCGATCGGGCTTATCTTGGGCCAGTTTTCGAAGCATGGTCATCAACGTTCCGTTGAATCGCTCCACTTGTCCGTTGGACTGAGGGTGATAGGGGCTGGTGTGAATGTGGTTCGTCTGAAATATCCCAAAGACCTACTCCATCAATTTCCCACAAAATTGGGATCCATTGTCAGTGAGAATCTGATGAGGGAACCCCAACCTCGTGAAGACCTCCACCAACGCGTTTGCCACCCTCTTGGAATCTATGGTGGTTAATGGGATGGCCTCTGCCCACATGGAGCAGCAGTCCACCATGGTGAGGATATACTTGTTCCTCTTCCGGGTCCTCGGCAGAGGTCCCAGGATGTCGACTGCTACTCGTTCAAATGGTGAGGTCATAATGGGCATCTCCCCTAGAACCACCGGAGCTGTCCAATGCCGGGGAGCCACTCTCTGGCATTCCGGGCATGACTTAACATACCTCCGCACGTCTCCCGTCATTCCCGGTCAATAATAATGGCAGGAAATTCGTTGGAAGGTTGCCCCGACTCCCATGTGTCCACTGAACGCTATCGTATGTCCCATGTGAAGAATCTGGGATCGATAGTCTTTCGGGACCCCGAACTGCCCATACGGTCGATCTGCCTTTCCTGCCCGACGATATAGTAACCCATTTTTCATATAGAACTGACCCCTTTGTGGAGGGGCAGAACTATGGGGTAACTTCCTAAAGCACGGACGTAATGTCGCATCCATACTTTGAGCCACTCTCATTTCACCCGGTCGAGGGTTGGATATGACCTCCTCAGAGGGTTCAGTCACGATCTGAGATCTGGTCTGCATAGCCCCTACTACGATCGGGTTCTGTGGGATCCCCAGGAACACATATTCGGATCCCAGAATCAAAGGGTAGATCGGATCTGGTAACACCGCTGCCTGAATGGTACCCGTAACGTACTTGCAACGTGTAACGTACTCATTTTCGACGGCAATTAATTCGTTCTGTGAGGTCGGCACGGCATCAAGACAACAGTTAAATAATAGAATAAGTATTCAACTAACCTGTGATTGAACAATCACAAACTTGACTGCAGATGTCCGCTCTGGCCGCAAATATTGACATCAAAATTACACCAGCCTGTTGGCTGTGATCTGTCTACGCTGAGGTCTGGTTGGCGACTGACCACGACTAAGTCAGTGCGCCTTCAACTCGCCTACACGGGCCGCGTGACTTTCATGATTCATGAAGAAAACCAGAGTCACGATAAGTTCCACCCACCCCGTGCTGCACGAAGCACTCGTGAACCTGGAGATCTCTACCACGTACGCACTTGAGGGAGCATTCTAGATTTTTCTATAAATAACTAGAATAGCTGCGCCCCGCACTACTTTTCTAGGGAAATCCCCTATTAATTGATATTATTTTCAAGGGAGACCAACGCATCGCACTCCCTTCAAAGGGATATTATGCAGAGATCTGCCGATCTGCAGCCATTTCGTCACAATCGTTTGAGTAGTCAATAAAGCAAACGTGTATGTCTTCTATAGGACGCTCAGTTAATGTTCTCACCAAATATATATCATCTTCTACACCCTTGGATTCTACAAACCCACATTGTTCTTCCCCTATTTCGTGTTGCATGTTCTTCCTTTTTTGCATTATGATTCTTAGCGAAATATTTGTGATGTAGGTCATTATACTAATTGTTCGATGCTGATCACATTTCACGACTCCTAATTTCTCCGGGATTGTAATAAAGATATAATTACATAATTTAGGAGGTATATCTCCAGTATCATATAATGTGTTCAGCAGTCTGGTGACCTGATCTATTCCATATTCTTCTAAGACAGTAACTTTAGGAACATAGCAACATAGGAATACAAACAAATACAAACGATCAGCGTTGCCAGTAGTGGGTTGTGCTCAATATTTAAAATTCAAATCCCGAAATAACCAAATTAATCAATTGATTATTGCTCATTGGATTTAGGAGGCCTGGTGTTCCTTGCCAGTGAGAAGTCCTGATCGTTTCGGGTCCACATCGATTGACGGACGTCAGTCGCGGCGATTGGGCAATCTTGAGCATAGCCTACGATGGGTGACGTTGTAATATTCTGTTATGATAATTTGGCTGTGTGTCCAACGTGTGCCGCGTGGTTACATACCCGCTTCACATGCCAGTGATCCGGGGCTTGTTTCCGGATCCGGTCAGGGATATGCACTACTGACGAGCTCAAACGAGGGCGAAACTCGAGTATGGTGCTTCCATATTGACGTGGATAGGCCTTAGGTTCATACCAGAATACGATCAGCGTGGCCAGTAGTGGGTTGTGCTCAATATTTAAAATTCAAATCCCGAAATAACAAAATTAATCAATTGATTATTGCTCATTGGATTTAGGAGGCCTGGTGTTCCTTGCCAGTGAGAAGTCCTGATCGTTTCGGGTCCACATCGATTGACGGACGTCAGTCGCGGCGATTGGGCAATCTTGAGCATAGCCTACGATGGGTGACGTTGTAATATTCTGTTATGATAATTTGGCTGTGTGTCCAACGTGTGCCGCGTGGTTACATACCCGCTTCACACGCCAGTGATCCGGGGCTTGTTTCCGGATCCGGTCAGGGATATGCACTACTGACGAGCTCAAACGAGGGCGAAACTCGAGTATGGTGCTTCCATATTGACGTGGATAGGCCTTATGTTCATACCAGAATACGATCAGCGTTGCCAGTAGTGGGTTGTGCTCAATATTTAAAATTCAAATCCCGAAATAACCAAATTAATCAATTGATTATTGCTCATTGGAATTTGGAGGCCTGGTGTTCCTTGCCAGTGAGAAGTCCTGATCGTTTCGGGTCCACATCGATTGACGGACGTCAGTCGCGGCGATTGGGCAATCTTGAGCATAGCCTACGATGGGTGACGTTGTAATATTCTGTTATGATAAGTTGGCTGTGTGTCCAACGTGTGCCGCGTGGTTACATACCCGCTTCACACGCCAGTGATCCGGGGCTTGTTTCCGGATCCGGTCAGGGATATGCACTACTGACGAGCTCAAACGAGGGCGAAACTCGAGTATGGTGCTTCCATATTGACGTGGATAGGCCTTAGGTTCATACCAGAATACGATCAGCGTTGCCAGTAGTGGGTTGTGCTCAATATTTAAAATTCAAATCCCGAAATAACCAAATTAATCAATTGATTATTGCTCATTGGATTTAGGAGGCCTGGTGTTCCTTGCCAGTGAGAAGTCCTGATCGGTTCGGGTCCACATCGTTTGACGGACGTCAGTCAAGGCGATTGGGCAATCTTGAGCATAGCCTACGATGGGTGACGTTGTAATATTCTGTTATGATAGTTTGGCTGTGTGTCCAACGTGTGCCGCGTGGTTACATACCCGCTTCACACGCCAGTGATCCGGGGCTTGTTTCCGGATCCGGTCAGGGATATGCACTACTGACGAGCTCAAACGAGGGCGAAACTCGAGTATGGTGCTTCCATATTGACGTGGATAGGCCTTAGGTTCATACCAGAATACGATCAGCGTTGCCAGTAGTGGGTTGTGCTCAATATTTAAAATTCAAATCCCGAAATAACCAAATTAATCAATTGATTATTGCTCATTGGATTTAGGAGGCCTGGTGTTCCTTGCCAGTGAGAAGTCCTGATCGTTTCGGGTCCACATCGATTGACGGACGTCAGTCGCGGCGATTGGGCAATCTTGAGCATAGCCTACGATGGGTGACGTTGTAATATTCTGTTATGATAATTTGGCTGTGTGTCC
Source organism: Cepaea hortensis (assembly GCA_963921405.1). Lineage (NCBI taxonomy): Eukaryota > Metazoa > Mollusca > Gastropoda > Stylommatophora > Helicidae > Cepaea > Cepaea hortensis. Next base: position 66,605,176 of record OY992885.1, read on the forward strand.
AACGTGTGCCGCGTGGTTACATACCCGCTTCACACGCCAGTGATCCGGGGCTTGTTTCCGGATCCGGTCAGGGATATGCACTACTGACGAGCTCAAACGAGGGCGAAACTCGAGTATGGTGCTTCCATATTGACGTGGATAGGCCTTAGGTTCATACCAGAATACGATCAGCGTTGCCAGTAGTGGGTTGTGCTCAATATTTAAAATTCAAATCCCGAAATAACCAAATTAATCAATTGATTATTGCTCATTGGATTTAGGAGGCCTTGTGTTCCTTGCCAGTGAGAAGTCCTGATCGGTTCGGGTCCACATCGATTGACGGACGTCAGTCGCGGCGATTGGGCAATCTTGAGCATAGCCTACGATGGGTGACGTTGTAATATTCTGTTATGATAATTTGGCTGTGTGTCCAACGTGTGCCGCGTGGTTACATACCCGCTGCACACGCCAGTGATCCGGGTCTTGTTTCCGGATCCGGTCAGGGATATGCACTACTGACGAGCTCAAACGAGGGCGAAACTCGAGTATGGTGCTTCCATATTGACGTGGATAGGCCTTAGGTTCATACCAGAATACGATCAGCTTTGCCAGTAGTGGGTTGTGCTCAATATTTAAAATTCAAATCCCGAAATAACCAAATTAATCAATTGATTATTGCTCATTGGATTTAGGAGGTCTGGTGTTCCTTGCCAGTAAGAAGTCCTGATCGTTTCGGGTCCACATCGATTGACGGACGTCAGTCGCGGCGATTGGGCAATCTTGAGCATAGCCTACGATGGGTGACGTTGTAATATTCTGTTATGATAATTTGGCTGTGTGTCCAACGTGTCCCGTGTGGTTACATACCCGCTTCACACGCCAGTGATCCGGGGCTTGTTTCCGGATCCGGTCAGGGATATGCACTACTGACGAGCTCAAACGAGGGCGAAACTCGAGTATGGTGCTTCCATATTGACGTGGATAGGCCTTAGGTTCATACCAGAATACGATCAGCGTTGCCAGTAGTGGGTTGTGCTCAATATTTAAAATTCAAATCCCGAAATAACCAAATTAATCAATTGATTATTGCTCATTGGATTTAGGAGGCCTGGTGTTCCTTGCCAGTGAGAAGTCCTGATCGTTTCGGGTCCAAATCGATTGACGGACGTCAGTCGCGGCGATTGGGCAATCTTGAGCATAGCCTACGATGGGTGACGTTGTAATATTCTGTTATGATAATTTGGCTGTGTGTCCAACGTGTGCCGCGTGGTTACATACCCGCTTCACACGCCAGTGATCCGGGGCTTGTTTCCGGATCCGGTCAGGGATATGCACTACTGACGAGCTCAAACGAGGGCGAAACTCGAGTATGGTGCTTCCATATTGACGTGGATAGGCCTTAGGTTCATACCAGAATACGATCAGCGTTGCCAGTAGTGGGTTGTGCTCAATATTTAAAATTCGAATCCCGAAATAACCAAATTAATCAATTGATTATTGCTCATTGGATTTAGGAGGCCTGGTGTTCCTTGCCAGTGAGAAGTCCTGATCGGTTGGGGTCCACATCGATTGACGGTCGTCAGTCAAGGCGATTGGGCAATCTTGAGCATAGCCTACGATGGGTGACGTTGTAATATTCTGTTATGATAATTTGGCTGTGTGTCCAACGTGTGCCGCGTGGTTACATACCCGCTTCACACGCCAGTGATCCGGGGCTTGTTTCCGGATCCGGTCAGGGATATGCACTACTGACGAACTCAAACGAGGGCGAAACTCGAGTATGGTGCTTCCATATTGACGTGGATAGGCCTTAGGTTCATACCAAAATACGATCAGCGTTGCCAGTAGTGGGTTGTGCTCAATATTTAAAATTCAAATCCCGAAATAACCAAATTAATCAATTGATTATTGCTCATTGGATTTAGGAGGCCTGGTGTTCCTTGCCAGTGAGAAGTCCTGATCGTTTCGGGTCCACATCGATTGACGGACGTCAGTCGCGGCGATTGGGCAATCTTGAGCATAGCCTACGATGGGTGACGTTGTAATATTCTGTTATGATAATTTGGCTGTGTGTCCAACGTGTGCCGCGTGGTTACATACCCGCTTCACACGCCAGTGATCCGGGGCTTGTTTCCGGATCCGGTCAGGGATATGCACTACTGACGAGCTCAAACGAGGGCGAAACTCGAGTATGGTGCTTCCATATTGACGTGGATAGGCCTTAGGTTCATACCAGAATACGATCAGCGTTGCCAGTAGTGGGTTGTGCTCAATATTTAAAATTCAAATCCCGAAATAACCAAATTAATCAATTGATTATTGCTCATTGGATTTAGGAGGCCTGGTGTTCCTTGCCAGTGAGAAGTCCTGATCGTTTCGGGTCCACATCGATTGACGGACGTCAGTCGCGGCGATTGGGCAATCTTGAGCATAGCCTACGATGGGTGACGTTGTAATATTCTGTTATGATAATTTGGCTGTGTGTCCAACGTGTGCCGCGTGGTTACATACCCGCTTCACACGCCAGTGATCCGGGGCTTGTTTCCGGATCCGGTCAGGGATATGCACTACTGACGAGCTCAAACGAGGGCGAAACTCGAGTATGGTGCTTCCATATTGACGTGGATAGGCCTTAGGTTCATACCAGAATACGATCAGCGTTGCCAGTAGTGATTTGTGTTCAATATTTAAAATTCAAATCCCGAAATAACCAAATTAATCAATTGATTATTGCTCATTGGACTTAGGAGGCCTGGTGTTCCTTGCCAGTGAGAAGTCCTGATCGTTTCGGGTCCACATCGATTGACGGACGTCAGTCGCGGCGATTGGGCAATCTTGAGCATAGCCTACGATGGGTGACGTTGTAATATTCTGTTATGATAATTTGGCTGTGTGTCCAACGTGTGCCGCTTGGTTACATACTCGCTTCACACGCCAGTGATCCGGGGCTTGTTTCCGGATCCGGTCAGGGATATGCACTACTGACGAGCTCAAACGAGGGCGAAACTCGAGTATGGTGCTTCCATATTGACGTGGATAGGCCTTAGGTTCATACCAGAATACGATCAACGTTGCCAGTAGTGGGTTGTGCTCAATATTAAAAATTCAAATCCCGAAATAACCAAATTAATCAATTGATTATTGCTCATTGGATTTAGGAGGCCTGGTGTTCCTTGCCAGTGAGAAGTCCTGATCGGTTCGGGTCCACATCGTTTGACGGACGTCAGTCAAGGCGATTGGGCAATCTTGAGCATAGCCTACGATGGGTGACGTTGTAATATTCTGTTATGATAGTTTGGCTGTGTGTCCAACGTGTGCCGCGTGGTTACATACCCGCTTCACACGCCAGTGATCCGGGGCTTGTTTCCGGATCCGGTCAGGGATATGCACTACTGACGAGCTCAAACGAGGGCGAAACTCGAGTATGGTGCTTCCATATTGACGTGGATAGGCCTTAGGTTCATACCAGAATACGATCAGCGTTGCCAGTAGTGGGTTGTGCTCAATATTTAAAATTCAAATCCCGAAATAACCAAATTAATCAATTGATTATTGCTCATTGGATTTAGGAGGCCTGGTGTTCCTTGCCAGTGAGAAGTCCTGATCGGTTCGGGTCCACATCGATTGACGGACGTCAATCGCGGCGATTGGGCAATCTTGAGCATAGCCTCCGATGGGTGAGGTTGTAATATTCTGTTATGATAATTTGGCTGTGTGTCCAACGTGTGCCGCGTGGTTACATACCCGCTTCACACGCCAGTGATCCGGGGCTTGTTTCCGGATCCGGTCAGGGATATGCACTACTGACGAGCTCAAACGAGGGCGAAACTCGAGTATGGTGCTTCCATATTGACGTGGATAGGCCTTAGGTTCATACCAGAATACGATCAGCGTTGCCAGTAGTGGGTTGTGCTCAATATTTAAAATTCAAATCCCGAAATAACCAAATTAATCAATTGATTATTGCTCATTGGACTTAGGAGGCCTGGTGTTCCTTGCCAGTGAGAAGTCCTGATCGTTTCGGGTCCACATCGATTGACGGACGTCAGTCGCGGCGATTGGGCAATCTTGAGCATAGCCTACGATGGGTGACGTTGTAATATTCTGTTATGATAATTTGGCTGTGTGTCCAACGTGTGCCGCTTGGTTACATACCCGCTTCACACGCCAGTGATCCGGGGCTTGTTTCCGGATCCGGTCAGGGATATGCACTACTGACGAGCTCAAACGAGGGCGAAACTCGAGTATGGTGCTTCCATATTGACGTGGATAGGCCTTAGGTTCATACCAGAATACGATCAACGTTGCCAGTAGTGGGTTGTGCTCAATATTTAAAATTCAAATCCCGAAATAACCAAATTAATCAATTGATTATTGCTCATTGGATTTAGGAGGCCTGGTAATTCCTTGCCAGTGAGAAGTCCTGATCGGTTCGGGTCCACATCGATTGACGGACGTCAGTCAAGGCGATTGGGCAATCTTGAGCATAGCCTACGATGGGTGACGTTGTAATATTCTGTTATGATAATTTGGCTGTGTGTCCAACGTGTGCCGCGTGGTTACATACCCGCTTCACACGCCAGTGATCCGGGGCTTGTTTCCGGATCCGGTCAGGGATATGCACTACTGACGAGCTCAAACGAGGGCGAAACTCGAGTATGGTGCTTCCATATTGACGTGGATAGGCCTTAGGTTCATACCAGAATACGATCAGCGTTGCCAGTAGTGGGTTGTGCTCAATATTTAAAATTCAAATCCCGAAATAACCAAATTAATCAATTGATTATTGCTCATTGGATTTAGGAGGCCTTGTGTTCCTTGCCAGTGAGAAGTCCTGATCGGTTCGGGTCCACATCGATTGACGGACGTCAGTCGCGGCGATTGGGCAATCTTGAGCATAGCCTACGATGGGTGACGTTGTAATATTCTGTTATGATAATTTGGCTGTGTGTCCAACGTGTGCCGCGTGGTTACATACCCGCTGCACACGCCAGTGATCCGGGTCTTGTTTCCGGATCCGGTCAAGGATATGCACTACTGACGAGCTCAAACGAGGGCGAAACTCGAGTATGGTGCTTCCATATTGACGTGGATAGGCCTTAGGTTCATACCAGAATACGATCAGCTTTGCCAGTAGTGGGTTGTGCTCAATATTTAAAATTCAAATCCCGAAATAACCAAATTAATCAATTGATTATTGCTCATTGGATTTAGGAGGTCTGGTGTTCCTTGCCAGTGAGAAGTCCTGATCGTTTCGGGTCCACATCGATTGACGGACGTCAGTAAAGGCGATTGGGCAATCTTGAGCATAGCCTACGATGGGTGACGTTGTAATATTCTGTTATGATAATTTGGCTGTGTGTCCAACGTGTCCCGCGTGGTTACATACCCGCTTCACACGCCAGTGATCCGGGGCTTGTTTCCGGATCCGGTCAGGGATATGCACTACTGACGAGCTCAAACGAGGGCGAAACTCGAGTATGGTGCTTCCATATTGACGTGGATAGGCCTTAGGTTCATACCAGAATACGATCAGCGTTGCCAGTAGTGGGTTGTGCTCAATATTTAAAATTCAAATCCCGAAATAACCAAATTAATCAATTGATTATTGCTCATTGGATTTAGGAGGCCTGGTGTTCCTTGCCAGTGAGAAGTCCTGATCGGTTCGGGTCCACATCGATTGACGGACGTCAATCGCGGCGATTGGGCAATCTTGAGCATAGCCTACGATGGGTGACGTTGTAATATTCTGTTATGATAATTTGGCTGTGTGTCCAACGTGTGCCGCTTGGTTACATACCCGCTTCACACGCCAGTGATCCGGGGCTTGTTTCCGGATCCGGTCAGGGATATGCACTACTGACGAGCTCAAACGAGGGCGAAACTCGAGTATGGTGCTTCCATATTGACGTGGATAGGCCTTAGGTTCATACCAGAATACGATCAACGTTGCCAGTAGTGGGTTGTGCTCAATATTAAAAATTCAAATCCCGAAATAACCAAATTAATCAATTGATTATTGCTCATTGGATTTAGGAGGCCTGGTGTTCCTTGCCAGTGAGAAGTCCTGATCGGTTCGGGTCCACATCGTTTGACGGACGTCAGTCGCGGCGATTGGGCAATCTTGAGCATAGCCTACGATGGGTGACGTTGTAATATTCTGTTATGATAGTTTGGCTGTGTGTCCAACGTGTGCCGCGTGGTTACATACCCGCTTCACACGCCAGTGATCCGGGGCTTGTTTCCGGATCCGGTCAGGGATATGCACTACTGACGAGCTCAAACGAGGGCGAAACTCGAGTATGGTGCTTCCATATTGACGTGGATAGGCCTTAGGTTCATACCAGAATACGATCAACGTTGCCAGTAGTGGGTTGTGCTCAATATTTAAAATTCAAATCCCGAAATAACCAAATTAATCAATTGATTATTGCTCATTGGATTTAGGAGGCCTGGTAATTCCTTGCCAGTGAGAAGTCCTGATCGGTTCGGGTCCACATCGATTGACGGACGTCAGTCAAGGCGATTGGGCAATCTTGAGCATAGCCTACGATGGGTGACGTTGTAATATTCTGTTATGATAATTTGGCTGTGTGTCCAACGTGTGCCGCGTGGTTACATACCCGCTTCACACGCTAGTGATCCGGGGCTTGTTTCCGGATCCGGTCAGGGATATGCACTACTGACGAGCTCAAACGAGGGCGAAACTCGAGTATGGTGCTTCCATATTGACGTGGATAGGCCTTAGGTTCATACCAGAATACGATCAGCGTTGCCAGTAGTGGGTTGTGCTCAATATTTAAAATTCAAATCCCGAAATAACCAAATTAATCAATTGATTATTGCTCATTGGATTTAGGAGGCCTTGTGTTCCTTGCCAGTGAGAAGTCCTGATCGGTTCGGGTCCACATCGATTGACGGACGTCAGTCGCGGCGATTGGGCAATCTTGAGCATAGCCTACGATGGGTGACGTTGTAATATTCTGTTATGATAATTTGGCTGTGTGTCCAACGTGTGCCGCGTGGTTACATACCCGCTGCACACGCCAGTGATCCGGGTCTTGTTTCCGGATCCGGTCAAGGATATGCACTACTGACGAGCTCAAACGAGGGCGAAACTCGAGTATGGTGCTTCCATATTGACGTGGATAGGCCTTAGGTTCATACCAGAATACGATCAGCTTTGCCAGTAGTGGGTTGTGCTCAATATTTAAAATTCAAATCCCGAAATAACCAAATTAATCAATTGATTATTGCTCATTGGATTTAGGAGGTCTGGTGTTCCTTGCCAGTGAGAAGTCCTGATCGTTTCGGGTCCACATCGATTGACGGACGTCAGTAAAGGCGATTGGGCAATCTTGAGCATAGCCTACGATGGGTGACGTTGTAATATTCTGTTATGATAATTTGGCTGTGTGTCCAACGTGTCCCGCGTGGTTACATACCCGCTTCACACGCCAGTGATCCGGGGCTTGTTTCCGGATCCGGTCAGGGATATGCACTACTGACGAGCTCAAACGAGGGCGAAACTCGAGTATGGTGCTTCCATATTGACGTGGATAGGCCTTAGGTTCATACCAGAATACGATCAGCGTTGCCAGTAGTGGGTTGTGCTCAATATTTAAAATTCAAATCCCGAAATAACCAAATTAATCAATTGATTATTGCTCATTGGATTTAGGAGGCCTGGTGTTCCTTGCCAGTGAGAAGTCCTGATCGGTTCGGGTCCACATCGATTGACGGACGTCAATCGCGGCGATTGGGCAATCTTGAGCATAGCCTACGATGGGTGACGTTGTAATATTCTGTTATGATAATTTGGCTGTGTGTCCAACGTGTGCCGCTTGGTTACATACCCGCTTCACACGCCAGTGATCCGGGGCTTGTTTCCGGATCCGGTCAGGGATATGCACTACTGACGAGCTCAAACGAGGGCGAAACTCGAGTATGGTGCTTCCATATTGACGTGGATAGGCCTTAGGTTCATACCAGAATACGATCAGCGTTGCCAGTAGTGGGTTGTGCTCAATATTTAAAATTCAAATCCCGAAATAACCAAATTAATCAATTGATTATTGCTCATTGGATTTAGGAGGCCTGGTGTTCCTTGCCAGTGAGAAATCCTGATCGGTTCGGGTCCACATCGATTGACGGACGTCAATCGCGGCGATTGGGCAATCTTGAGCATAGCCTACGATGGGTGACGTTGTAATATTCTGTTATGATAATTTGGCTGTGTGTCCAACGTGTGCCGCGTGGTTACATACCCGCTTCACACGCCAGTGATCCGGGGCTTGTTTCCGGATCCGGTCAGGGATATGCACTACTGACGAGCTCAAACGAGGGCGAAACTCGAGTATGGTGCTTCCATATTGACGTGGATAGGCCTTAGGTTCATACCAGAATACGATCAGCGTTGCCAGTAGTGGGTTGTGCTCAATATTTAAAATTCAAATCCCGAAATAACCAAATTAATCAATTGATTATTGCTCATTGGACTTAGGAGGCCTGGTGTTCCTTGCCAGTGAGAAGTCCTGATCGTTTCGGGTCCACATCGATTGACGGACGTCAGTCGCGGCGATTGGGCAATCTTGAGCATAGCCTACGATGGGTGACGTTGTAATATTCTGTTATGATAATTTGGCTGTGTGTCCAACGTGTGCCGCTTGGTTACATACCCGCTTCACACGCCAGTGATCCGGGGCTTGTTTCCGGATCCGGTCAGGGATATGCACTACTGACGAGCTCAAACGAGGGCGAAACTCGAGTATGGTGCTTCCATATTGACGTGGATAGGCCTTAGGTTCATACCAGAATACGATCAACGTTGCCAGTAGTGGGTTGTGCTCAATATTTAAAATTCAAATCCCGAAATAACCAAATTAATCAATTGATTATTGCTCATTGGATTTAGGAGGCCTGGTGTTCCTTGCCAGTGAGAAGTCCTGATCGGTTCGGGTCCACATCGATTGACGGACGTCAGTCAAGGCGATTGGGCAATCTTGAGCATAGCCTACGATGGGTGACGTTGTAATATTCTGTTATGATAATTTGGCTGTGTGTCCAACGTGTGCCGCGTGGTTACATACCCGCTTCACACGCCAGTGATACGGGGCTTGTTTCCGGATCCGGTCAGGGATATGCACTACTGACGAGCTCAAACGAGGGCGAAACTCGAGTATGGTGCTTCCATATTGACGTGGATAGGCCTTAGGTTCATACCAGAATACGATCAGCGTTGCCAGTAGTGGGTTGTGCTCAATATTTAAAATTCAAATCCCGAAATAACCAAATTAATCAATTGATTATTGCTCATTGGATTTAGGAGGCCTGGTGTTCCTTGCCAGTGAGAAGTCCTGATCGTTTCGGGTCCACATCGATTGACGGACGTCAGTCGCGGCGATTGGGCAATCTTGAGCATAGCCTACGATGGGTGACGTTGTAATATTCTGTTATGATAATTTGGCTGTGTGTCCAACGTGTGCCGCGTGGTTACATACCCGCTTCACACGCCAGTGATCCGGGGCTTGTTTCCGGATCCAGTCAGGGATATGCACTACTGACGAGCTCAAACGAGGGCGAAACTCGAGTATGGTGCTTCCATATTGACGTGGATAGGCCTTAGGTTCATACCAGAATACGATCAGCGTTGCCAGTAGTGGGTTGTGCTCAATATTTAAAATTCAAATCCCGAAATAACCAAATTAATCAATTGATTATTGCTCATTGGACTTAGGAGGCCTGGTGTTCCTTGCCAGTGAGAAGTCCTGATCGTTTCGGGTCCACATCGATTGACGGACGTCAGTCGCGGCGATTGGGTAATCGTGAGCATAGCCTACGATGGGTGACGTTGTAATATTCTGTTATGATAATTTGGCTGTGTGTCCAACGTGTGCCGCTTGGTTACATACCCGCTTCACACGCCAGTGATCCGGGGCTTGTTTCCGGATCCGGTCAGGGATATGCACTACTGACGAGCTCAAACGAGGGCGAAACTCGAGTATGGTGCTTCCATATTGACGTGGATAGGCCTTAGGTTCATACCAGAATACGATCATCGTTGCCAGTAGTGGGTTGTGCTCAATATTTAAAATTCAAATCCCGAAATAACCAAATTAATCAATTGATTATTGCTCATTGGATTTAGGAGGCCTGGTGTTCCTTGCCAGTGAGAAGTCCTGATCGGTTCGGGTCCACATCGATTGACGGACGTCAGTCAAGGCGATTGGGCAATCTTAAGCATAGCCTACGATGGCTGACGTTGTAATATTCTGTTATGATAATTTGGCTGTGTGTCCAACGTGTGCCGCGTGGTTACATACCCGCTTCACACGCCAGTGATCCGGGGCTAGTTTCCGGATCCGGTCAGGGATATGCACTACTGACGAGCTCAAACGAGGGCGAAACTCGAGTATGGTGCTTCCATATTGACGTGGATAGGCCTTAGGTTCATACCAGAATACGATCAGCGTTGCCAGTAGTGGGTTGTGCTCAATATTTAAAATTCAAATCCCGAAATAACCAAATTAATCAATTGATTATTGCTCATTGGATTTAGGAGGCCTGGTGTTCCTTGCCAGTGAGAAGTCCTGATCGTTTCGGGTCCACATCGATTGACGGACGTCAGTCGCGGCTATTGGGCAATCTTGAGCATAGCCTACGATGGGTGACGTTGTAATATTCTGTTATGATAATTTGGCTGTGTGTCCAACGTGTGCCGCGTGGTTACATACCCGCTTCACACGCCAGTGATCCGGGGCTTGTTTCCGGATCCGGTCAGGGATATGCACTACTGACGAGCTCAAACGAGGGCGAAACTCGAGTATGGTGCTTCCATATTGACGTGGATAGGCCTTAGGTTCATACCAGAATACGATCAGCGTTGCCAGTAGTGGGTTGTGCTCAATATTTAAAATTCAAATCCCGAAATAACCAAATTAATCAATTGATTATTGCTCATTGGACTTAGGAGGCCTGGTGTTCCTTGCCAGTGAGAAGTCCTGAGCGTTTCGGGTCCACATCGATTGACGGACGTCAGTCGCGGCGATTGGGCAATCTTGAGCATAGCCTACGATGGGTGACGTTGTAATATTCTGTTATGATAATTTGGCTGTGTGTCCAACGTGTGCCGCTTGGTTACATACCCGCTTCACACGCCAGTGATCCGGGGCTTGTTTCCGGATCCGGTCAGGGATATGCACTACTGACGAGCTCAAACGAGGGCGAAACTCGAGTATGGTGCTTCCATATTGACGTGGATAGGCCTTAGGTTCATACCAGAATACGATCAACGTTGCCAGTAGTGGGTTGTGCTCAATATTTAAAATTCAAATCCCGAAATAACCAAATTAATCAATTGATTATTGCTCATTGGATTTAGGAGGCCTGGTGTTCCTTGCCAGTGAGAAGTCCTGATCGGTTCGGGTCCACATCGATTGACGGACGTCAGTCAAGGCGATTGGGCAATCTTGAGCATAGCCTACGATGGGTGACGTTGTAATATTCTGTTATGATAATTTGGCTGTGTGTCCAACGTGTGCCGCGTGGTTACATACCCGCTTCACACGCCAGTGATCCGGGGCTAGTTTCCGGATCCGGTCAGGGATATGCACTACTGACGAGCTCAAACGAGGGCGAAACTCGAGTATGGTGCTTCCATATTGACGTGGATAGGCCTTAGGTTCATACCAGAATACGATCAGCGTTGCCAGTAGTGGGTTGTGCTCAATATTTAAAATTCAAATCCCGAAATAACCAAATTAATCAATTGATTATTGCTCATTGGACTTAGGAGGCCTGGTGTTCCTTGCCAGTGAGAAGTCCTGATCGTTTCGGGTCCACATCGATTGACGGACGTCAGTCGCGGCGATTGGGCAATCTTGAGCATAGCCTACGATGGGTGACGTTGTAATATTCTGTTATGATAATTTGGCTGTGTGTCCAACGTGTGCCGCTTGGTTACATACCCGCTTCACACGCCAGTGATCCGGGGCTTGTTTCCGGATCCGGTCAGGGATATGCACTACTGACGAGCTCAAACGAGGGCGAAACTCGAGTATGGTGCTTCCATATTGACGTGGATAGGCCTTAGGTTCATACCAGAATACGATCAACGTTGCCAGTAGTGGGTTGTGCTCAATATTTAAAATTCAAATCCCGAAATAACCAAATTAATCAATTGATTATTGCTCATTGGATTTAGGAGGCCTGGTGTTCCTTGCCAGTGAGAAGTCCTGATCGGTTCGGGTCCACATCGATTGACGGACGTCAGTCAAGGCGATTGGGCAATCTTGAGCATAGCCTACGATGGGTGACGTTGTAATATTCTGTTATGATAATTTGGCTGTGTGTCCAACGTGTGCCGCGTGGTTACATACCCGCTTCACACGCCAGTGATCCGGGGCTAGTTTCCGGATCCGGTCAGGGATATGCACTACTGACGAGCTCAAACGAGGGCGAAACTCGAGTATGGTGCTTCCATATTGACGTGGATAGGCCTTAGGTTCATACCAGAATACGATCAGCGTTGCCAGTAGTGGGTTGTGCTCAATATTTAAAATTCAAATCCCGAAATAACCAAATTAATCAATTGATTATTGCTCATTGGATTTAGGAGGCCTGGTGTTCCTTGCCAGTGAGAAGTCCTGATCGTTTCGGGTCCACATCGATTGACGGACGTCAGTCGCGGCTATTGGGCAATCTTGAGCATAGCCTACGATGGGTGACGTTGTAATATTCTGTTATGATAATTTGGCTGTGTGTCCAACGTGTGCCGCGTGGTTACATACCCGCTTCACACGCCAGTGATCCGGGGCTTGTTTCCGGATCCGGTCAGGGATATGCACTACTGACGAGCTCAAACGAGGGCGAAACTCGAGTATGGTGCTTCCATATTGACGTGGATAGGCCTTAGGTTCATACCAGAATACGATCAGCGTTGCCAGTAGTGGGTTGTGCTCAATATTTAAAATTCAAATCCCGAAATAACCAAATTAATCAATTGATTATTGCTCATTGGACTTAGGAGGCCTGGTGTTCCTTGCCAGTGAGAAGTCCTGATCGTTTCGGGTCCACATCGATTGACGGACGTCAGTCGCGGCGATTGGGCAATCTTGAGCATAGCCTACGATGGGTGACGTTGTAATATTCTGTTATGATAATTTGGCTGTGTGTCCAACGTGTGCCGCTTGGTTACATACCCGCTTCACACGCCAGTGATCCGGGGCTTGTTTCCGGATCCGGTCAGGGATATGCACTACTGACGAGCTCAAACGAGGGCGAAACTCGAGTATGGTGCTTCCATATTGACGTGGATAGGCCTTAGGTTCATACCAGAATACGATCAACGTTGCCAGTAGTGGGTTGTGCTCAATATTTAAAATTCAAATCCCGAAATAACCAAATTAATCAATTGATTATTGCTCATTGGATTTAGGAGGCCTGGTGTTCCTTGCCAGTGAGAAGTCCTGATTGGTTCGGGTCCACATCGATTGACGGACGTCAGTCAAGGCGATTGGGCAATCTTGAGCATAGCCTACGATGGGTGACGTTGTAATATTCTGTTATGATAATTTGGCTGTGTGTCCAACGTGTGCCGCGTGGTTACATACCCGCTTCACACGCCAGTGATCCGGGGCTAGTTTCCGGATCCGGTCAGGGATATGCACTACTGACGAGCTCAAACGAGGGCGAAACTCGAGTATGGTGCTTCCATATTGACGTGGATAGGCCTTAGGTTCATACCAGAATACGATCAACGTTGCCAGTAGTGGGTTGTGCTCAATATTTAAAATTCAAATCCCGAAATAACCAAATTAATCAATTGATTATTGCTCATTGGATTTAGGAGGCCTGGTGTTCCTTGCCAGTGAGAAGTCCTGATCGGTTCGGGTCCACATCGATTGACGGACGTCAGTAAAGGCGATTGGGCAATCTTGAGCATAGCCTACGATGGGTGACGTTGTAATATTCTGTTATGATAATTTGGCTGTGTGTCCAACGTGTGCCGCGTGGTTACATACCCGCTTCACACGCCAGTGATCCGGGGCTTGTTTCCGGATCCGGTCAGGGATATGCACTACTGACGAGCTCAAACGAGGGCGAAACTCGAGTATGGTGCTTCCATATTGACGTGGATAGGCCTTAGGTTCATACCAGAATACGATCAGCGTTGCCAGTAGTGGGTTGTGTTCAATATTTAAAATTCAAATCCCGAAATAACCAAATTAATCAATTGATTATTGCTCATTGGACTTAGGAGGCCTGGTGTTCCTTGCCAGTGAGAAGTCCTGATCGTTTCGGGTCCACATCGATTGACGGACGTCAGTCGCGGCGATTGGGCAATCTTGAGCATAGCCTACGATGGGTGACGTTGTAATATTCTGTTATGATAATTTGGCTGTGTGTCCAACGTGTGCCGCTTGGTTACATACCCGCTTCACACGCCAGTGATCCGGGGCTTGTTTCCGGATCCGGTCAGGGATATGCACTACTGACGAGCTCAAACGAGGGCGAAACTCGAGTATGGTGCTTCCATATTGACGTGGATAGGCCTTAGGTTCATACCAGAATACGATCAACGTTGCCAGTAGTGGGTTGTGCTCAATATTTAAAATTCAAATCCCGAAATAACCAAATTAATCAATTGATTATTGCTCATTGGATTTAGGAGGCCTGGTGTTCCTTGCCAGTGAGAAGTCCTGATCGGTTCGGGTCCACATCGTTTGACGGACGTCAGTCAAGGCGATTGGGCAATCTTGAGCATAGCCTACGATGGGTGACGTTGTAATATTCTGTTATGATAGTTTGGCTGTGTGTCCAACGTGTGCCGCGTGGTTACATACCCGCTTCACACGCCAGTGATCCGGGGCTTGTTTCCGGATCCGGTCAGGGATATGCACTACTGACGAGCTCAAACGAGGGCGAAACTCGAGTATGGTGCTTCCATATTGACGTGAATAGGCCTTAGGTTCATACCAGAATACGATCAACGTTGCCAGTAGTGGGTTGTGCTCAATATTTAAAATTCAAATCCCGAAATAACCAAATTAATCAATTGATTATTGCTCATTGGATTTAGGAGGCCTGGTGTTCCTTGCCAGTGAGAAGTCCTGATCGGTTCGGGTCCACATCGTTTGACGGACGTCAGTCAAGGCGATTGGGCAATCTTGAGCATAGCCTACGATGGGTGACGTTGTAATATTCTGTTATGATAGTTTGGCTGTGTGTCCAACGTGTGCCGCGTGGTTACATACCCGCTTCACACGCCAGTGATCCGGGGCTTGTTTCCGGATCCGGTCAGGGATATGCACTACTGACGAGCTCAAACGAGGGCGAAACTCGAGTATGGTGCTTCCATATTGACGTGGATAGGCCTTAGGTTCATACCAGAATACGATCAGCGTTGCCAGTAGTGGGTTGTGCTCAATATTTAAAATTCAAATCCCGAAATAACCAAATTAATCAATTGATTATTGCTCATTGGATTTAGGAGGCCTGGTGTTCCTTGCCAGTGAGAAGTCCTGATCGTTTCGGGTCCACATCGATTGACGGACGTCAGTCGCGGCGATTGGGCAATCTTGAGCATAGCCTACGATGGGTGACGTTGTAATATTCTGTTATGATAATTTGGCTGTGTGTCCAACGTGTGCCGCGTGTTTACATACCCGCTTCACACGCCAGTGATCCGGGGCTTGTTTCCGGATCCGGTCAGGGATATACACTACTGACGAGCTCAAACGAGGGCGAAACTCGAGTATGGTGCTTCCATATTGACGTGGATAGGCCTTAGGTTCATACCAGAATACGATCAGCGTTGCCAGTAGTGGGTTGTGCTCAATATTTAAAATTCAAATCCCGAAATAACCAAATTAATCAATTGATTATTGCTCATTGGATTTAGGAGGCCTGGTGTTCCTTGCCAGTGAGAAGTCCTGATTGTTTCGGGTCCACATCGATTGACGGACGTCAGTCGCGGCGATTGGGCAATCTTTAGCATAGCCTACGATGGGTGACGTTGTAATATTCTGTTATGATAATTTGGCTGTGTGTCCAACGTGTGCCGCGTGGTTACATACCCGCTTTACACGCCAGTGATCCGGGGCTTGTTTCCGGATCCGGTCAGGGATATGCACTACTGACGAGCTCAAACGAAGGCGAAACTCGAGTATGGTGCTTCCATATTGACGTGGATAGGCCTTAGGTTCATACCAGAATACGATCAGCGTTGCCAGTAGTGGGTTGTGCTCAATATTTAAAATTCAAATCCCGAAATAACCAAATTAATCAATTGATTATTGCTCATTGGATTTAGGAGGCCTGGTGTTCCTTGCCAGTGAGAAGTCCTGATCGTTTCGGGTCCACATCGATTGACGGACGTCAGTCGCGGCGATTGGGCAATCTTGAGCATAGCCTACGATGGGTTACGTTGTAATATTCTGTTATGATAATTTGGCTGTGTGTCCAACGTGTGCCGCGTGGTTACATACCCGCTTCACACGCCAGTGATCCGGGGCTTGTTTCCGGATCCGGTCAGGGATATGCACTACTGACGAGCTCAAACGAGGGCGAAACTCGAGTATGGTGCTTCCATATTGACGTGGATAGGCCTTAGGTTCATACCAGAATACGATCAGCGTTGCCAGTAGTGGGTTGTGCTCAATATTTAAAATTCAAATCCCGAAATAACCAAATTAATCAATTGATTATTGCTCATTGGATTTAGGAGGCCTGGTGTTCCTTGCCAGTGAGAAGTCCTGATCGTTTCCGGTCCACATCGATTGACGGACGTCAGTAGCGGCGATTGGGCAATCTTGAGCATAGCCTACGATGGGTGACGTTGTAATATTCTGTTATGATAATTTGGCTGTGTGTCCAACGTGTGCCGCGTGGTTACATACCCGCTTCACACGCCAGTGATCCGGGGCTTGTTTCCGGATCCGGTCAGGGATATGCACTACTGACGAGCTCAAACGAGGGCGAAACTCGAGTATGGTGCTTCCATATTGACGTGGATAGGCCTTAGGTTCATACCAGAATACGATCAGCGTTGCCAGTAGTGGGTTGTGCTCAATATTTAAAATTCAAATCCCGAAATAACCAAATTAATCAATTGATTATTGCTCATTGGATTTAGGAGGCCTGGTGTTCCTTGCCAGTGAGAAGTCCTGATCGTTTCGGGTCCACATCGATTGACGGACGTCAGTCGCGGCGATTGGGCAATCTTGAGCATAGCCTACGATGGGTGACGTTGTAATATTCTTTTATGATAATTTGGCTGTGTGTCCAACGTGTGCCGCGTGGTTACATACCCGCTTCACACGCCAGTAATCCGGGGCTTGTTTCCGGATCCGGTCACGGATATGCACTACTGACGAGCTCAAACGAGGGCGAAACTCGAGTATGGTGCTTCCATATTGACGTGGATAGGCCTTAGGTTCATACCAGAATACGATCAGCGTTGCCAGTAGTGGGTTGTGCTCAATATTTAAAATTCAAATCCCGAAATAACCAAATTAATCAATTGATTATTGCTCATTGGATTTAGGAGGCCTGGTGTTCCTTGCCAGTGAGAATTCCTGATCGTTTCGGGTCCACATCGATTGACGGACGTCAGTCGCGGCGATTGGGCAATCTTGAGCATAGCCTACGATGGGTGACGTTATAATATTCTGTTATGATAATTTGGCTGTGTGTCCAACGTGTGCCGCGTGGTTACATACCCGCTTCACACGCCAGTGATCCGGGGCTTGTTTCCGGATCCGGTCAGGGATATGCACTACTGAAGAGCTTAAACGAGGGCGAAACTCGAGTATGGTGCTTCCATATTGACGTGGATAGGCCTTAGGTTCATACCAGAATACGATCAGCGTTGCCAGTAGTGGGTTGTGCTCAATATTTAAAATTCAAATCCCGAAATAACCAAATTAATCAATTGATTATTGCTCATTGGATTTAGCTGGTGTTCCTTGCCAGTGAGAAGTCCTGATCGGTTCGGGTCCACATCGATTGACGGACGTCAGTCGCGGCGATTGGGCAATCTTGAGCATAGCCTACGATGGGTGACGTTGTAATATTCTGTTATGATAATTTGGCTGTGTGTCCAACGTGTGCCACGTGGTTACATACCCGCTTCACACGCCAGTGATCCGGGGCTTGTTTCCGGATCCGGTCAGGGATATGCACTACTGACGAGCTCAAACGAGGGCGAAACTCGAGTATGGTGTTTCCATATTGACGTGGATAGGCCTTAGGTTCATACCAGAATACGATCAGCATTGCCAGTAGTGGGTTGTGCTCAATATTTAAAATTCAAATCCCGAAATAACCAAATTAATCAATTGATTATTGCTTATTGGATTTAGGAGGCCTGGTGTTCCTTGCCAGTGAGAAGTCCTGATCGTTTCGGGTCCACATCGATTGACGGACGTCAGTCGCGGCGATTGGGCAATCTTGAGCATAGCCTACGATGGGTGACGTTGTAATATTCTGTTATGATAATTTGGCTGTGTGTCCAACGTGTGCCGCGTGGTTACATACCCGCGTCACACGCCAGTGATCCGGGGCTTGTTTCCGGATCCGGTCAGGGATATGCACTACTGACGAGCTCAAACGAGGGCGAAACTCGAGTATGGTGCATCCATATTGACGTGGATAGGCCTTAGGTTCATACCAGAATACGATCAGCTTTGCCAGTAGTGGGTTGTGCTCAATATTTAAAATTCAAATCACGAAATAACCAAATTAATCAATTGATTATTGCTCATTGGATTTAGGAGGCCTGGTGTTCCTTGCCAGTGAGAAGTCCTGATCGGTTCGGGTCCACATCGATTGACGGACGTCAGTCGCGGCGATTGGGCAATCTTGAGCATAGCCTACGATGGGTGACGTTGTAATATTCTGTTATGATAATTTGGCTGTGTGTCCAACGTGTGCCGCGTGGTTACATACCCGCTTCACACGCCAGTGATCCGGGGCTTGTTTCCGGATCCGGTCAGGGATATGCACTACTGACGAGCTCAAACGAGGGCGAAACTCGAGTATGGTGCTTCCATATTGACGTGGATAGGCCTTAGGTTCATACCAGAATACGATCAGCGTTGCCAGTAGTGGGTTGTGCTCAATATTTAAAATTCAAATCCCGAAATAACCAAATTAATCAATTGATTATTGCTCATTGGATTTAGGAGGCCTGGTGTTCCTTGCCAGTGAGAAGTCCTGATCGTTTCGGGTCCACATCGATTGACGGACGTCAGTCGCGGCGATTGGGCAATCTTGAGCATAGCCTACGATGGGTGACGTTGTAATATTCTGTTATGATAATTTGGCTGTGTGTCCAACGTGTGTCGCGTGGTTACATACCCGCTTCACACGCCAGTGATCCGGGGCTTGTTTCCGGATCCGGTCAGGGATATGCACTACTGACGAGCTCAAACGAGGGCGAAACTCGAGTATGGTGCTTCCATATTGACGTGGATAGGCCTTAGGTTCATACCAGAATACGATCAGCGTTGCCAGTAGTGGGTTGTGCTCAATATTTAAAATTCAAATCCCGAAATAACCAAATTAATCAATTGATTATTGCTCATTGGATTTAGGAGGCCTGGTGTTCCTTGCCAGTGAGAAGTCCTGATCGGTTCGGGTCAACATCGATTGATGGACGTCAGTCGCGGCAATTGGGCAATCTTGAGCATAGCCTACGATGGGTGACGTTATAATATTCTGTTATGATAATTTGGCTGTGTGTCCAACGTGTGCCGCGTGGTTACATACCCGCTTCACACGCCAGTGATCCGGGGCTTGTTTCCGGATCCGGTCAGGGATATGCACTACTGAAGAGCTTAAACGAGGGCGAAACTCGAGTATGGTGCTTCCATATTGACGTGGATAGGCCTTAGGTTCATACCAGAATACGATCAGCGTTGCCAGTAGTGGGTTGTGCTCAATATTTAAAATTCAAATCCCGAAATAACCAAATTAATCAATTGATTATTGCTCATTGGATTTAGCTGGTGTTCCTTGCCAGTGAGAAGTCCTGATCGGTTCGGGTCCACATCGATTGACGGACGTCAGTCGCGGCGATTGGGCAATCTTGAGCATAGCCTACGATGGGTGACGTTGTAATATTCTGTTATGATAATTTGGCTGTGTGTCCAACGTGTGCCACGTGGTTACATACCCGCTTCACACGCCAGTGATCCGGGGCTTGTTTCCGGATCCGGTCAGGGATATGCACTACTGACGAGCTCAAACGAGGGCGAAACTCGAGTATGGTGTTTCCATATTGACGTGGATAGGCCTTAGGTTCATACCAGAATACGATCAGCATTGCCAGTAGTGGGTTGTGCTCAATATTTAAAATTCAAATCCCGAAATAACCAAATTAATCAATTGATTATTGCTTATTGGATTTAGGAGGCCTGGTGTTCCTTGCCAGTGAGAAGTCCTGATCGTTTCGGGTCCACATCGATTGACGGACGTCAGTCGCGGCGATTGGGCAATCTTGAGCATAGCCTACGATGGGTGACGTTGTAATATTCTGTTATGATAATTTGGCTGTGTGTCCAACGTGTGCCGCGTGGTTACATACCCGCGTCACACGCCAGTGATCCGGGGCTTGTTTCCGGATCCGGTCAGGGATATGCACTACTGACGAGCTCAAACGAGGGCGAAACTCGAGTATGGTGCATCCATATTGACGTGGATAGGCCTTAGGTTCATACCAGAATACGATCAGCTTTGCCAGTAGTGGGTTGTGCTCAATATTTAAAATTCAAATCACGAAATAACCAAATTAATCAATTGATTATTGCTCATTGGATTTAGGAGGCCTGGTGTTCCTTGCCAGTGAGAAGTCCTGATCGGTTCGGGTCCACATCAATTGACGGACGTCAGTCGCGGCGATTGGGCAATCTTGAGCATAGCCTACGATGGGTGACGTTGTAATATTCTGTTATGATAATTTGGCTGTGTGTCCAACGTGTGCCGCGTGGTTACATACCCGCTTCACACGCCAGTGATCCGGGGCTTGTTTCCGGATCCGGTCAGGGATATGCACTACTGATGAGCTCAAACGAGGGCGAAACTCGAGTATGGTGCTTCCATATTGACGTGGAAAGGCCTTAGGTTCATACCAGAATACGATCAGCGTTGCCAGTAGTGGGTTGTGCTCAATATTTAAAATTCAAATCCCGAAATAACCAAATTAATCAATTGATTATTGCTCATTGGATTTAGGAGGCCTGGTGTTCCTTGCCAGTGAGAAGTCCTGATCGTTTCGGGTCCACATCGATTGACGGACGTCAGTAGCGGCGATTGGGCAATCTTGAGCATAGCCTACGATGGGTGACGTTGTAATATTCTGTTATGATAATTTGGCTGTGTGTGCAACGTGTGCCGCGTGGTTACATACCCGCTTCACACGCCAGTGATCCGGGGCTTGTTTCCGGATCCGGTCAGGGATATGCACTACTGACGAGCTCAAACGAGGGCGAAACTCGAGTATGGTGCTTCCATATTGACGTGGATAGGCCTTAGGTTCATACCAGAATACGATCAGCGTTGCCAGTAGTGGGTTGTGCTCAATATTTAAAATTCAAATCCCGAAATAACCAAATTAATCAATTGATTATTGCTCATTGGATTTAGGAGGCCTGGTGTTCCTTGCCAGTGAGAAGTCCTGATCGTTTCGGGTCCACATCGATTGACGGAAGTCAGTCGCGGCGATTGGGCAATCTTGAGCATAGCCTACGATGGGTGACGTTGTAATATTCTGTTATGATAATTTGGCTGTGTGTCCAACGTGTGCCGCGTGGTTACATACCCGCTTAACACGCCAGTGATCCGGGGCTTGTTTCCGGATCCGGTCAGGGATATGCACTACTGACGAGCTCTAACGAGGGCGAAACTCGAGTATGGTGCTTCCATATTGACGTGGATAGGCCTTAGGTTCATACCAGAATACGATCAGCGTTGCCAGTAGTGGGTTGTGCTCAATATTTAAAATTCAAATCCCGAAATAACCAAATTAATCAATTGATTATTGCTCATTGGATTTAGGAGGCCTGGTGTTCCTTGCCAGTGAGAAGTCCTGATCGTTTCGGGTCCACATCGATTGACGGATGACAGTCGCGGCGATTGGGCAATCTTGAGCATAGCCTACGATGGGTGACGTTGTAATATTCTGTTATGATAATTTGGCTGTGTGTCCAACGTGTGCCGCGTGGTTACATACCCGCTTCACACGCCAGTGATCCGGGGCTTGTTTCCGGATCCGGTCAGGGATATGCACTACTGACGAGCTCAAACGAGGGCGAAACTCGAGTATGGTGCTTCCATATTGACGTGGATAGGCCTTAGGTTCATACCAGAATACGATCAGCGTTGCCAGTAGTGGGTTGTGCTCAATATTTAAAATTCAAATCCCGAAATAACCAAATTAATCAATTGATTATTGCTCATTGGATTTAGGAGGCCTGGTGTTCCTTGCCAGTGAGAAGTCCTGATCGTTTCGGGTCCACATCGATTGACGGACGTCAGTCGCGGCGATTGGGCAATCTTGAGCATAGCCTACGATGGGTGACGTTGTAATATTCTGTTATGATAATTTGGCTGTGTGTCCAACGTGTGCCGCGTGGTTACATACCCGCTTCACACGCCAGTGAACCGGGGCTTGTTTCCGGATCCGGTCAGGGATATGCACTACTGACGAGCTCTAACGAGGGCGAAACTCGAGTATGGTGCTTCCATATTGACGTGGATAGGCCTTAGGTTCATACCAGAATACGATCAGCGTTGCCAGTAGTGGGTTGTGCTCAATATTTAAAATTCAAATCCCGAAATAACCAAATTAATCAATTGATTATTGCTCATTGGATTTAGGAGGCCTGGTGTTCCTTGCCAGTGAGAAGTCCTGATCGTTTCGGGTCCACATCGATTGACGGATGACAGTCGCGGCGATTGGGCAATCTTGAGCATAGCCTACGATGGGTGACGTTGTAATATTCTGTTATGATAATTTGGCTGTGTGTCCAACGTGTGCCGCGTGGTTACATACCCGCTTCACACGCCAGTGATCCGGGGCTTGTTTCCGGATCCGGTCAGGGATATGCACTACTGACGAGCTCAAACGAGGGCGAAACTCGAGTATGGTGCTTCCATATTGACGTGGATAGGCCTTAGGTTCATACCAGAATACGATCAGCGTTGCCAGTAGTGGGTTGTGCTCAATATTTAAAATTCAAATCCCGAAATAACCAAATTAATCAATTGATTATTGCTCATTGGATTTAGGAGGCCTGGTGTTCCTTGCCAGTGAGAAGTCCTGATCGTTTCGGGTCCACATCGATTGACGGACGTCAGTCGCGGCGATTGGGCAATCTTGAGCATAGCCTACGATGGGTGACGTTGTAATATTCTGTTATGATAATTTGGCTGTGTGTCCAACGTGTGCCGCGTGGTTACATACCCGCTTCACACGCCAGTGAACCGGGGCTTGTTTCCGGATCCGGTCAGGGATATGCACTACTGACGAGCTCAAACGAGGGCGAAACTCGAGTATGGTGCTTCCATATTGACGTGGAAAGGCCTTAGGTTCATACCAGATCACGATCAGCGTTGCCAGTAGTGGGTTGTGCTCAATATTTAAAATTCAAATCCCGAAATAACCAAATTAATCAATTGATTATTGCTCATTGGATTTAGGAGGCCTGTTGTTCCTTGCCAGTGAGAAGTCCTGATCGTTTCGGGTCCACATCGATTGACGGACGTCAGTAGCGGCGATTGGGCAATCTTGAGCATAGCCTACGATGGGTGACGTTGTAATATTCTGTTATGATAATTTGGCTGTGTGTCCAACGTGTGCCGCGTGGTTACATACCCGCTTCACACGCCAGTAATCCGGGGCTTGTTTCCGGATCCGGTCAGGGATATGCACTACTGACGAGCTCTAACGAGGGCGAAACTCGAGTATGGTGCTTCCATATTGACGTGGATAGGCCTTAGGTTCATACCAGAATACGATCAGCGTTGCCAGTAGTGGGTTGTGCTCAATATTTAAAATTCAAATCCCGAAATAACCAAATTAATCAATTGATTATTGCTCATTGGATTTAGGAGGCCTGGTGTTCCTTGCCAGTGAGAAGTCCTGATCGTTTCGGGTCCACATCGATTGACGGATGACAGTCGCGGCGATTGGGCAATCTTGAGCATAGCCTACGATGGGTGACGTTGTAATATTCTGTTATGATAATTTGGCTGTGTGTCCAACGTGTGCCGCGTGGTTACATACCCGCTTCACACGCCAGTGATCCGGGGCTTGTTTCCGGATCCGGTCAGGGATATGCACTACTGACGAGCTCAAACGAGGGCGAAACTCGAGTATGGTGCTTCCATATTGACGTGGATAGGCCTTAGGTTCATACCAGAATACGATCAGCGTTGCCAGTAGTGGGTTGTGCTCAATATTTAAAATTCAAATCCCGAAATAACCAAATTAATCAATTGATTATTGCTCATTGGATTTAGGAGGCCTGGTGTTCCTTGCCAGTGAGAAGTCCTGATCGTTTCGGGTCCACATCGATTGACGGACGTCAGTCGCGGCGATTGGGCAATCTTGAGCATAGCCTACGATGGGTGACGTTGTAATATTCTGTTATGATAATTTGGCTGTGTGTCCAACGTGTGCCGCGTGGTTACATACCCGCTTCACACGCCAGTGAACCGGGGCTTGTTTCCGGATCCGGTCAGGGATATGCACTACTGACGAGCTCTAACGAGGGCGAAACTCGAGTATGGTGCTTCCATATTGACGTGGATAGGCCTTAGGTTCATACCAGAATACGATCAGCGTTGCCAGTAGTGGGTTGTGCTCAATATTTAAAATTCAAATCCCGAAATAACCAAATTAATCAATTGATTATTGCTCATTGGATTTAGGAGGCCTGGTGTTCCTTGCCAGTGAGAAGTCCTGATCGTTTCGGGTCCACATCGATTGACGGATGACAGTCGCGGCGATTGGGCAATCTTGAGCATAGCCTACGATGGGTGACGTTGTAATATTCTGTTATGATAATTTGGCTGTGTGTCCAACGTGTGCCGCGTGGTTACATACCCGCTTCACACGCCAGTGATCCGGGGCTTGTTTCCGGATCCGGTCAGGGATATGCACTACTGACGAGCTCAAACGAGGGCGAAACTCGAGTATGGTGCTTCCATATTGACGTGGATAGGCCTTAGGTTCATACCAGAATACGATCAGCGTTGCCAGTAGTGGGTTGTGCTCAATATTTAAAATTCAAATCCCGAAATAACCAAATTAATCAATTGATTATTGCTCATTGGATTTAGGAGGCCTGGTGTTCCTTGCCAGTGAGAAGTCCTGATCGTTTCGGGTCCACATCGATTGACGGACGTCAGTCGCGGCGATTGGGCAATCTTGAGCATAGCCTACGATGGGTGACGTTGTAATATTCTGTTATGATAATTTGGCTGTGTGTCCAACGTGTGCCGCGTGGTTACATACCCGCTTCACACGCCAGTGAACCGGGGCTTGTTTCCGGATCCGGTCAGGGATATGCACTACTGACGAGCTCAAACGAGGGCGAAACTCGAGTATGGTGCTTCCATATTGACGTGGAAAGGCCTTAGGTTCATACCAGATCACGATCAGCGTTGCCAGTAGTGGGTTGTGCTCAATATTTAAAATTCAAATCCCGAAATAACCAAATTAATCAATTGATTATTGCTCATTGGATTTAGGAGGCCTGTTGTTCCTTGCCAGTGAGAAGTCCTGATCGTTTCGGGTCCACATCGATTGACGGACGTCAGTAGCGGCGATTGGGCAATCTTGAGCATAGCCTACGATGGGTGACGTTGTAATATTCTGTTATGATAATTTGGCTGTGTGTCCAACGTGTGCCGCGTGGTTACATACCCGCTTCACACGCCAGTAATCCGGGGCTTGTTTACGGATCCGGTCAGGGATATGCACTACTGACGAGCTCAAACGAGGGTGAAACTCGAGTATGGTGCTTCCATATTGACGTGGATAGGCCTTAGGTTCATACCAGAATACGATCAGCGTTGCCAGTAGTGGGTTGTGCTCAATATTTAAAATTCAAATCCCGAAATAACCAAATTAATCAATTGATTATTGCTCATTGGATTTAGGAGGCCTGGTGTTCCTTGCCAGGGAGAAGTCCTGATCGTTTCGGGTCCACATCGATTGACGGACGTCAGTAGCGGCGATTGGGCAATCTTGAGCATAGCCTACGATGGGTGACGTTGTAATATTCTGTTATGATAATTTGGCTGTGTGTCCAACGTGTGCCGCGTGGTTACATACCCGCTTCACACGCCAGTAATCCGGGGCTTGTTTCCGGATCCGGTCAGGGATATGCACTACTGACGAGCTCAAACGAGGGCGAAACTCGAGTATGGTGCTTCCATATTGACGTGGATAGGCCTTAGGTTCATACCAGAATACGATCAGCGTTGCCAGTAGTGGGTTGTGCTCAATATTTAAAATTCAAATCCCGAAATAACCAAATTAATCAATTGATTATTGCTCATTGGATTTAGGAGGCCTGGTGTTCCTTGCCAGTGAGAAGTCCTGATCGTTTCGGGTCCACATCGATTGACGGACGTCAGTCGCGGCGATTGGGCAATCTTGAGCATAGCCTACGATGGGTGACGTTGTAATATTCTGTTATGATAATTTGGCTGTGTGTCCAACGTGTGCCGCGTGGTTACATACCCGCTTCACACGCCAGTGATCCGGGGCTTGTTTCCGGATCCGGTCAGGGATATGCACTACTGACGAGCTCAAACGAGGGCGAAACTCGAGTATGGTGCTCCCATATTGACGTGGATAGGCCTTAGGTTCATACCAGAATACGATCAGCGTTGCCAGTAGTGGGGTGTGCTCAATATTTAAAATTCAAATCCCGAAATAACCAAATTAATCAATTGATTATTGCTCATTGGATTTAGGAGGCCTGGTGTTCCTTGCCAGTGAGAAGTCCTGATCGTTTCGGGTCCACATCGATCGACGGACGTCAGTCGCGGCGATTGGGCAATCTTGAGCATAGCCTACGATGGGTTACGTTGTAATATGCTGTTATTATAATTTGGCTGTGTGTCCAACGTGTGCCGCGTGGTTACATACCCGCTTCACACGACAGTGATCCGGGGCTTGTTTCCGGATCAAGTCAGGGATATGCACTACTGACGAGCTCAAACGAGGGCGAAACTCGAGTATGGTGCTTCCATATTGACGTGGATAGGCCTTAGGTTCATACCAGAATACGATCAGCGTTGCCAGTAGTGGGTTGTGCTCAATATTTAAAATTCAAATCCCGAAATAACCAAATTAATCAATTGATTATTGGTCATTGGATTTAGGAGGCCTGGTGTTCCTTACCAGTGAGAAGTCCTGATCGTTTCGGGTCCACATCGATTGACGGACGTCAGTCGCGGCGATTGGGCAATCTTGAGCATAGCCTACGATGGGTGACGTTGTAATATTCTGTTATGATAATTTTGCTGTGTGTCCAACGTGTGCCGCGTGGTTACATACCCGCTTCACACGCCAGTGATCCGGGGCTTGTTTCCGGATCCGGTCAGGGATATGCACTACTGACGAGCTCAAACGAGGGCGAAACTCGAGTATGGTGCTTCCATATTGACGTGGATAGGCCTTAGGTTCATACCAGAATACGATCAGCGTTGCCAGTAGTGGGTTGTGCTCAATATTTAAAATTCAAATCCCGAAATAACCAAATTAATCAATTGATTATTGCTCATTGGATTTAGGAGGCCTGGTGTTCCTTGCCAGTGAGAAGTCCTGATCGTTTCGGGTCCACATCGATTGACGGACGTCAGTCGCGGCGATTGGGTAATCTTGAGCATAGCCTACGATGGGTGACGTTGTAATATTCTGTTATGATAATTTGGCTGTGTGTCCAACGTGTGCCGCGTGGTTACATACCCGCTTCACACGCCAGTGATCCGGGGCTTGTTTCCGGATCAAATCACTGATATGCACTACTGACGAGCTCAAACGAGGGCGAAACTCGAGTATGGTGCTTCCATATGGACGTGGATAGGCCTTAGGTTCATACCAGAATACGATCAGCGTTGCCAGTAGTGGGTTGTGCTCAATATTTAAAATTCAAATCCCGAAATAACCAAATTAATCAATTGATTATTGCTCATTGGATTTAGGAGGCCTGGTGTTCCTTGCCAGTGAGAAGTCCTGATCGTTTCGGGTCCACATCGATTGACGGACGTCAGTCGCGGCGATTGGGCAATCTTGAGCATAGCCTACGATGGGTGACGTTGTAATATTCTGTTATGATAATTTGGCTGTGTGTCCAACGTGTGCCGCGTGGTTACATACCCGCTTCACACGCCAGTGATCCGGGGCTTGTTTCCGGATCCGGTCAGGGATATGCACTACTGACGAGCTCAAACGAGGGCGAAACTCGAGTATGGTGCTTCCATATTGACGTGGATAGGCCTTAGGTTCATACCAGAATACGATCAGCGTTGCCAGTAGTGGGTTGTGCTCAATATTTAAAATTCAAATCCCGAAATAACCAAATTAATCAATTGATTATTGCTCATTGGATTTAGGAGGCCTGGTGTTCCTTGCCAGTGAGAAGTCCTGATCGTTTCGGGTCCACGTCGATTGACGGATGTCAGTCGCGGCGATTGGGCAATCTTGAGCATAGCCTACGATGGGTGACGTTGTAATATTCTGTTATGATAATTTGGCTGTGTGTCCAACGTGTGCCGCGTGGTTACATACCCGCTTCACACTCCAGTGATCCGGGGCTTGTTTCCGGATTCGGTCAGGGATATGCACTACTGACGAGCTCAAACGAGGGCGAAACTCGAGTATGGTGCTTCCATATTGACGTGGATAGGCCTTAGGTTCATACCAGAATACGATCAGCGTTGCCAGTAGTGGGTTGTGCTCAATATTTAAAATTCAGATCCCGAAATAACCAAATTAATCAATTGATTATTGCTCATTAGATTTAGGAGGCCTGGTGTTCCTTGCCAGTGAGAAGTCCTGATCGGTTCGGGTCCACATCGATTGACGGACGTTAGTCGCGGCGATTGGGCAATCTTGAGCATAGCCTACGATGGGTGACGTTGTAATATTCTGTTATGATAATTTGGCTGTGTGTCCAACGTGTGCCGCGTGGTTACATACCCGCTTCACACGCCAGTGATCCGGGGCTTTTTTCCGGATCCGGTCAGGGATATGCACTACTGACGAGCTCAAACGAGGGCGAAACTCGAGTATGGTGCTTCCATATTGACGTGGATAGGCCTTAGGTTCATACCAGAATACGATCAGCGTTGCCAGTAGTGGGTTGTGCTCAATATTTAAAATTCAAATCCCGAAATAACCAAATTAATCAATTGATTATTGCTCATTGGATTTAGGATGCCTGGTGTTCCTTGCCAGTGAGAAGTCCTGATCGTTTCGGGTCCACATCGATTGACGGACGTCAGTCGCGGCGATTGGGCAATCTTGAGCATAGCCTACGATGGGTGACGTTGTAATATTCTGTTATGATAATTTGGATGTGTGTCCAACGTGTGCCGCGTGGTTACATACCCACTTCACACGCCAGTGATCCGGGGCTTGTTTCCGGATCCGGTCAGGGATATGCACTACTGACGAGCTCAAACGAGGGCGAAACTCGAGTATGGTGCTTCCATATGGACGTGGATAGGCCTTAGGTTCATACCAGAATACGATCAGCGTTGCCAGTAGTGGGTTGTGCTCAATATTTAAAATTCAAATCCCGAAATAACCAAATTAATCAATTGATTATTGCTCATTGGATTTAGGAGGCCTGGTGTTCCTTGCCAGTGAGAAGTCCTGATCGGTTCGGGTCCACATCGATTGACGGACGTCAGTCGCGGCGATTGGGTAGTCTTGAGCATAGCCTACGATGGGTTACGTTGTAATATTCTTTTATGATAATTTGGCTGTGTGTCCAACGTGTGCCGCGTGGTTACATACCCGCTTCACACGCCAGTGATCCGGGGCTTGTTTCCGGATCCGGTCAGGGATATGCACTACTGACGAGCTCAAACGAGGGCGAAACTCGAGTATGGTGCTTCCATATTGACGTGGATAGGCCTTAGGTTCATAACAGAATACGATCAGCGTTGCCAGTAGTGGGTTGTGCTCAATATTTAAAATTCAAATCCCGAAATAACCAAATTAATCAATTGATTATTGCTCATTGGATTTAGGAGGCCTGGTGTTCCTTGCCAGTGAGAAGTCCTGATCGGTTCGGGTCCACATCGATTGACGGACGTCAGTCGCGGCGATTGGGCAGTCTTGAGCATAGCCTACGATGGGTGACGTTGTAATATTCTGTTATGATAATTTGGCTGTGTGTCCAACGTGTGCCGCGTGGTTACATACCCGCTTCACACGCCAGTGAGCCGGGGCTTGTTTCCGGATCCGGTCAGGGATATGCACTACTGACGAGCTCAAACGAGGGCGAAACTCGAGTATAGTGCTTCCATATTGACGTGGATAGGCCTTAGGTTCATACCAGAATACGATCAGCGTTGCCAGTAGTGGGTTGTGCTCAATATTTAAAATTCAAATCCCGAAATAATCAAATCAAATTAATCAATTGATTATTGCTCATTGGATTTAGGAGGCCTGGTGTTCCTTGCCAGTGATAAGTCCTGATCGTTTCGGGTCCACATCGATTGACGGACGTCAGTCGCGGCGATTTGGGCAATCTTGAGCATAGTCTACGATGGGTGACGTTGTAATATTCTGTTATGATAATTTGGCTGTGTGTCCAACGTGTGCCACGTGGTTACATACCCGCTTCACACGCCATGTGATCCGGGGCTTGTTTCCGGATCCGGTCAGGGATATGCACTACTGACGAGCTCAAACGAGGGCGAAACTCGAGTATGGTGCTTCCATATTGACGTGGATAGGCCTTATGTTCATACCAGAATACGATCAGCGTTGCCAGTAGTGGGTTGTGCTCAATATTTAAAATTCAAATCCCGAAATAACCAAATTAATCAATTGATTATTGCTCATTGGAATTAGGAGGCCTGGTGGTCCTTGCCAGTGAGAAGTCCTGATCGTTTCGGGTCCACATCGATTGACGGACGTCAGTCGCGGCGATTGGGCAATCTTGAGCATAGCCTACGATGGGTGACGTTGTAATATTCTGTTATGATAAGTTGGATGTGTGTCCAACGTGTGCCGCGTGGTTACATACCCGCTTCACATGCCAGTGATCCGGGGCTTGTTTCCGGATCCGGTCAGGGATATGCACTACTGACGAGCTCAAACGAGGGCGAAACTCGAGTATGGTGCTTCCATATTGACGTGGATAGGCCTTAGGTTCATACCAGAATACGATCAGCGTTGCCAGTAGTGGGTTGTGCTCAATATTTAAAATTCAAATCCCGAAATAACCAAATTAATCAATTGATTATTGCTCATTGGATTTAGGAGGCCTGGTGTTCCTTGCAAGTGAGAAGTCCTGATCGGTTCGGGTCCACATCGATTGACGGACGTCAGTCGCGGCGATTGGGCAGTCTTGAGCATAGCCAACGATGGGTGACGTTGTAATATTCTGTTATGATAATTTGGCTGTGTGTCCAACGTGTGCCGCGTGGTTACATACCCGCTTCACACGCCAGTGATCCGGGGCTTGTTTCCTGATCCGGTCAGAGATATGCACTACTGACGAGCTCAAACGAGGGCGAAACTCGAGTATGGTGCTTCCATATTGACGTGGATAGGCCTTAGGTTCATACCAGAATACGATCAGCGTTGCCAGTAGTGGGTTGTGCTCAATATTTAAAATTCAAATCCCGAAATAAACAAATTAATCAATTGATTATTGCTCATTGGATTTAGGATGCCTGGTGTTCCTTGCCAGTGAGAAGTCCTGATCGTTTCGGGTCCACATCGATTGACGGACGTCAGTCGCGGCGATTGGGCAATCTTGAGCATAGCCTACGATGGGTAACGTTGTAATATTCTGTTATGATAATTTGGCTGTGTGTCCAACGTGTGCCGCGTGGTTACATACCCACTTCACACGCCAGTGATCCGGGGCTTGTTTCCGGATCCGGTCAGGGATATGCACTACTGACGAGCTCAAACGAGGGCGAAACTCGAGTATGGTGCTTCCATATTGACGTGGATAGGCCTTAGGTTCATACCAGAATACGATCAGCGTTGCCAGTAGTGGGTTGTGCTCAATATTTAAAATTCAAATCCCGAAATAACCAAATTAATCAATTGATTATTGCTCATTGGATTTAGGAGGCCTGGTGTTCCTTGCCAGTGAGAAGTCCTGATCGGTTCGGGTCCACATCGATTGACGGACGTCAGTCGCGGCGATTGGGCAGTCTTGAGCATAGCCTACGATGGGTGACGTTGTAATATTCTGTTATGATAATTTGGCTGTGTGTCCAACGTGTGCCGCGTGGTTACATACCCGCTTCACACGCCAGTGATCCGGGGCTTGTTTCCGGATCCGGTCAGGGATATGCACTACTGACGAGCTCAAACGAGGGCGAAACTCGAGTATGGTGCTTCCATATTGACGTGGATAGGCCTTAGGTTCATACCAGAATACGATCAGCGTTGCCAGTAGTGGGTTGTGCTCAATATTTAAAATTCAAATCCCGAAATAACCAAATTAATCAATTGATTATTGCTCATTGGATTTAGGAGGCCTGGTGTTCCTTGCCAGTGAGAAGTCCTGATCGGTTCGGGTCCACATCGATTGACGGACGTCAGTCGCGGCGATTGGGCAGTCTTGAGCACAGCCTACGATGGGTGACGTTGTAATATTCTGTTATGATAAGTTGGCTGTGTGTCCAACGTGTGCCGCGTGGTTACATACCCGCTTCACACGCCAGTGATCCGGGGCTTGTTTCCGGATCCGGTCAGGGATATGCACTACTGACGAGCTCAAACGAGGGCGAAACTCGAGTATGGTGCTTCCATATTGACGTGGATAGGCCTTAGGTTCATAACAGAATACGATCAGCGTTGCCAGTAGTGGGTTGTGCTCAATATTTAAAATTCAAATCCCGAAATAACCAAATTAATCAATTGATTATTGCTCATTGGATTTAGGAGGCCTGGTGTTCCTTGCCAGTGAGAAGTCCTGATCGGTTCGGGTCCACATCGATTGACGGACGTCAGTCGCGGCGATTGGGCAGTCTTGAGCATAGCCTACGATGGGTGACGTTGTAATATTCTGTTATGATAATTTGGCTGTGTGTCCAACGTGTGCCGCGTGGTTACATACCCGCTTCACACGCCAGTGATCCGGGGCTTGTTTCCGGATCCGGTCAGGGATATGCACTACTGACGAGCTCAAACGAGGGCGAAACTCGAGTATGGTGCTTCCATATTGACGTGGATAGGCCTTAGGTTCATACCAGAATACGATCAGCGTTGCCAGTAGTGGGTTGTGCTCAATATTTAAAATTCAAATCCCGAAATAACCAAATTAATCAATTGATTATTGCTCATTGGATTTAGGAGGCCTGGTGTTCCTTGCCAGTGAGAAGTCCTGATCGGTTCGGGTCCACATCGATTGACGGACGTCAGTCGCGGCGATTGGGCAATCTTGAGCATAGCCTACGATGGGTGACGTTGTAATATTCTGTTATGATAATTTGGCTGTGTGTCCAACGTGTGCCGCGTGGTTACATACCCGCTTCACACGCCAGTGATCCGGGGCTTGTTTCCGGATCCGGTCAGGGATATGCACTACTGACGAGCTCAAACGAGGGCGAAACTCGAGTATGGTGCTTCCATATTGACGTGGATAGGCCTTAGGTTCATACCAGAATACGATCAGCGTTGCCAGTAGTGGGTTGTGCTCAATATTTAAAATTCAAATCCCGAAATAACCAAATTAATCAATTGATTATTGCTCATTGGATTTAGGAGGCCTGGTGTTCCTTGCCAGTGAGAAGTCCTGATCGTTTCGGGTCCACATCGATTGACGGACGTAAGTCGCGGCGATTGGGCAATCTTGAGCATAGCCTACGATGGGTGACGTTGTAATATTCTGTTATGATAATTTGGCTGTGTGTCCAACGTGTGTCGCGTGGTTACATACCCGCTTCACACGCCAGTGATCCGGGGCTTGTTTCCGGATCCGGTCAGGGATATGTACTACTGACGAGCTCAAACGAGGGCGAAACTCGAGTATGGTGCTTCCATATTGACGTGGATAGGCCTTAGGTTCATACTAGAATACGAACAGCGTTGCCAATAGTGGGTTGTGCTCAATATTTAAAATTCAAATCCCGAAATAACCAAATTAATCAATTGATTATTGCTCATTGGATTTAGGAGGCCTGGTGTTCCTTGCCAGTGAGAAGTCCTGATCGTTTCGGGTCCACATCGATTGACGGACGTCAGTCACGGCGATTGGGCAATCTTGAGCATAGCCTACGATGGGTGACGTTGTAATATTCTGTTATGATAATTTGGCTGTGTGTCCAACGTGTGCCGCGTGGTTACATACCCGCTTCACACGCCAATGATCCGGGGCTTGTTTCCGGATCCGGTCAGGGATATGCACTACTGACGAGCTCAAACGAGGGCGAAACTCGAGTATGGTGCTTCCATATTGACGTGGATAGGCCTTAGGTTCATACCAGAATACGATCAGCGTTGCCAGTAGTGGGTTGTGCTCAATATTTAAAATTCAAATCCCGAAATAACCAAATTAATCAATTGATTATTGCTCATTGGATTTAGGAGGCCTGGTGTTCCTTGCCAGTGAGAAGTCCTGATCGTTTCGGGTCCACATCGATTGACGGACGTCAGTCGCGGCGATTGGGCAATCTTGAGCATAGCCTACGATGGGTGACGTTGTAATATTCTGTTATGATAATTTGGCTGTGTGTGCAACGTGTGCCACGTGGTTACATACCCGCTTCACACGCCAGTGATCCGGGGCTTGTTTCCGGATCCGGTCAGGGATATGCACTACTGACGAGCTCAAACGAGGGCGAAACTCGAGTATGGTGCTTCCATATTGACGTGGTTAGGCCTTAGGTTCATACCAGAATACGATCAGCGTTGCCAGTAGTGGGTTGTGCTCAATATTTAAAATTCAAATCCCGAAATAACCAAATTAATCAATTGATTATTGCTCATTGGATTTAGGAGGCCTGGTGTTCCTTGCCAGTGAGAAGTCCTGATGGGTTCGGGTCCACATCGATTGACGGACGTCAGTCGCGGCGATTGGGCAGTCTTGAGCATAGCCTACGATGGGTGACGTTGTAATATTCTGTTATGATAATTTGTCTGTGTGTGCAACGTGTGCCGCGTGGTTACATACCCACTTCACACGCCAGTGATCCGTGGCTTGTTTCCGGATCCGGTCAGGGATATGCACTACTGACGAGCTCAAACGAGGGCGAAACTCGAGTATGGTGCTTCCATATTGACGTGGATAGGCCTTAGGTTCATACCAGAATACGATCAGCGTTGCCAGTAGTGGGTTGTGCTCAATATTTAAAATTCAAATCCCGAAATAACCAAATTAATCAATTGATTATTGCTCATTGGATTTAGGAGGCCTGGTGTTCCTTGCCAGTGAGAAGTCCTGATCGTTTCGGGTCCACATCGATTGACGGACGTCAGTCGCGGCGATTGGGCAATCTTGAGCATAGCCTACGATGGGTGACGTTGTAATATTCTGTTATGATAATTTGGCTGTGTGTCCAACGTGTGCCGCGTGGTTACATACCCGCTTCACACGCCAGTGATCCGGGGCTTGTTTCCGGATCCGGTCAGAGATATGCACTACTGACGAGCTCAAACGAGGGCGAAACTCGAGTATGGTGCTTCCATATTGACGTGGATAGGCCTTATGTTCATACCAGAATACGATCAGCGTTGCCAGTAGTGGGTTGTGCTCAATATTTAAAATTAAAATCCCGAAATAACCAAATTAATCAATTGATTATTGCTCATTGGAATTAGGAGGCCTGGTGTTCCTTGCCAGTGAGAAGTCCTGATCGTTTCGGGTCCACATCGATTGACGGACGTCAGTCGCGGCGATTGGGCAATCTTGAGCATAGCCTACGATGGGTGACGTTGCAATATTCTGTTATGATAATTTGGCTGTGTGTCCAACGTGTGCCGCGTGGTTACATACCCGCTTCACACGCCAGTGATCCGGGGCTTGTTTCCGGATCCGGTCAGGGATATGCACTACTGACGAGCTCAAACGAGGGCGAAACTCGAGTATGGTGCTTCCATATTGACGTGGATAGGCCTAAGGTTCATACCAGAATACGATCAGCGTTGCCAGTAGTGGGTTGTGCTCAATATTTAAAATTCAAATCCCGAAATAACCAAATTAATCAATTGATTATTGCTCATTGGAATTAGGAGGCCTGGTGTTCCTTGCCAGTGAGAAGTCCTGATCGTTTCGGGTCCACATCGATTGACGGACGTCAGTCGCGGCGATTGGGCAATCTTGAGCATAGCCTACGATGGGTGACGTTGTAATATTCTGTCATGATAAGTTGGCTGTGTGTCCAACGTGTGCCGCGTGGTTACATACCCGCTTCACACGCCAGTGATCCGGGGCTTGTTTCCGGATCCGGTCAGGGATATGCACTACTGACGAGCTCAAACGAGGGCGAAACTCGAGTATGGTGCTTCCATATTGACGTGGATAGGCCTTAGGTTCATACCAGAATACGATCAGCGTTGCCAGTAGTGGGTTGTGCTCAATATTTAAAATTCAAATCCCGAAATAACCAAATTAATCAATTGATTATTGCTCATTGGATTTAGGAGGCCTGGTGTTCCTTGCCAGTGAGAAGTCCTGATCGTTTCGGGTCCACATCGATTGACGGACGTCAGTAGCGGCGATTGGGCAATCTTGAGCATAGCCTACGATGGGTGACGTTGTAATATTCTGTTATGATAATTTGGCTGTGTGTCCAACGTGTGCCGCGTGGTTACATACCCGCTTCACACGCCAGTGATCTGGGGCTTGTTTCCGGATCCGGTCAGGGATATGCACTACTGACGATCTCAAACGAGGGCGAAACTCGAGTATGGTGCTTCCATATTGACGTGGATAGGCCTTAGGTTCATACCAGAATACGATCAGCGTTGCCAGTAGTGGGTTGTGCTCAATATTTAAAATTCAAATCCCGAAATAACCAAATTAATCAATTGATTATTGCTCATTGGATTTAGGAGGCCTGGTGTTCCTTGCCAGTGAGAAGTCCTGATCGTTTCGGGTCCACATCGATTGACGGACGTCAGTAGCGGCGATTGGTCAATCTTGAGCATAGCCTACGATGGGTGACGTTGTAATATTCTGTTATGATAATTTGGCTGTGTGTCCAACGTGTGCCGCGTGGTTACATACCCGCTTCACACGCCAATGATCCGGGGCTTGTTTCCGGGTCCGGTCAGGGATATGCACTACTGACGAGCTCAAACGAGGGCGAAACTCGAGCATGGTGCTTCCATATTGACGTGGATAGGCCTTAGGTTCATACCAGAATACGATCAGCGTTGCCAGTAGTGGGTTGTGCTCAATATTTAAAATTCAAATCCCGAAATAACCAAATTAATCAATTGATTATTGCTCATTGGATTTAGGAGGCCTGGTGTTCCTTGCCAGTGAGAAGTCCAGATCGTTTCGGGTCCACATCGATTGACGGACGTCAGTCGCGGCGATTGGGCAATCTTGAGCATAGCCTACGATGGGTGACGTTGTAATATTCTGTTATGATAATTTGGCTGTGTGTCCAACGTGTGCCGCGTGGTTACATACCCGCTTCACACGCCAGTGATCCGGGGCTTGTTTCCGGATCCGGTCAGGGATATGCACTACTGACGAGCTCAAACGAGGGCGAAACTCGAGTATGGTGCTTCCATATTGACGTGGATAGGCCTTAGGTTCATACCAGAATACGATCAGCGTTGCCAGTAGTGGGGTGTGCTCAATATTTAAAATTCAAATCCCGAAATAACCAAATTAATCAATTGATTATTGCTCATTGGATTTAGGAGGCCTGGTGTTCCTTGCCAGTGAGAAGTCCTGATCGTTTCGGGTCCAGATCGATTGACGGACGTCAGTAGCGGCGATTGGTCAATCTTGAGCATAGCCTACGATGGGTGACGTTGTAATATTCTGTTATGATAATTTGGCTGTGTGTCCAACGTGTGCCGCGTGGTTACATACCCGCTTCACACGCCAATGATCCGGGGCTTGTTTCCGGGTCCGGTCAGGGATATGCACTACTGACGAGCTCAAACGAGGGCGAAACTCGAGTATGGTGCTTCCATATTGACGTGGATAGGCCTTAGGTTCATACCAGAATACGATCAGCATTGCCAGTAGTGGGTTGTGCTCAATATTTGAAATTCAAATCCCGAAATAACCAAATTAATCAATTGATTATTGCTCATTGGATTTAGGAGGCCTGGTGTTCCTTGCCAGTGAGAAGTCCTGATCGTTTCGGGTCCACATCGATTGACGGACGTCAGTCGCGGCGATTGGGCAATCTTGAGCATAGCCTACGATGGGTGACGTTGTAATATTCTGTTATGATAATTTGGCTGTGTGTGCAACGTGTGCCACGTGGTTACATACCCGCTTCACACGCCAGTGATCCGGGGCTTGTTTCCGGATCCGGTCAGGGATATGCACTACTGACGAGCTCAAACGAGGGCGAAACTCGAGTATGGTGCTTCCATATTGACGTGGATAGGCCTTAGGTTCATACCAGAATACGATCAGCGTTGCCAGTAGTGGGTTGTGCTCAATATTTAAAATTCAAATCCCGAAATAACCAAATTAATCAATTGATTATTGCTCATTGGATTTAGGAGGTCTGGTGTTCCTTGCCAGTGAGAAGTCCTGATCGGTTCGGGTCCACATCGATTGACGGACGTCAGTCGCGGCGATTGGGCAATCTTGAGCATAGCCTACGATGGGTGACGTTGTAATATTCTGTTATGATAAGTTGGCTGTGTGTCCAACGTGTGCCGCGTGGTTACATACCCGCTTCACACGCCAGTGATCCGGGGCTTGTTTCCGGATCCGGTCAGGGATATGCACTACTGACGAGCTCAAACGAGGGCGAAACTCGAGTATGGTGCTTCCATATTGACGTGGATAGGCCTTAGGTTCATACCAGAATACGATCAGCGTTGCCAGTAGTGGGTTGTGCTCAATATTTAAAATTCAAATCCCGAAATAACCAAATTAATCAATTGATTATTGCTCATTGGATTTAGGAGGCCTGGTGTTCCTTGCCAGTGAGAAGTCCTGATCGTTTCGGGTCCACATCGATTGACGGACGTCAGTCGCGGCGATTGGGCAATCTTGAGCATAGCCTACGATGGGTGACGTTGTAATATTCTGTTATGATAATTTGGCTGTGTGTCTAACGTGTGCCACGTGGTTACATACCCGCTTCACACGCCAGTGATCCGGGGCTTGTTTCCGGATCCGGTCAGGGATATGCACTACTGACGAGCTCAAACGAGGGCGAAACTCGAGTATGGTGCTTCCATATTGACGTGGATAGGCCTTAGGTTCATACCAGAATACGATCAACGTTGCCAGTTGTGGGTTGTGCTCAATATTTAAAATTCAAATCCCGAAATAACCAAATTAATCAATTGATTATTGCTCATTGGATTTAGGAGGCCTGGTGTTCCTTGCCTGTGAGAAGTCCTGATCGTTTCGGGTCCACATCGATTGACGGACGTCAGTCGCGGCGATTGGGCAATCTTGAGCATAGCCTACGATGGGTGACGTTGTAATATTCTGTTATGATAATTTGGCTGTGTGTCCAACGTGTGCCGCGTGGTTACATACCCGCTTCACACGCCAGTGATCCGGGGCTTGTTTCCGAATCCGGTCAGGGATATGCACTACTGACGAGCTCAAACGAGGGCGAAACTCGAGTATGGTGCTTCCATATTGACGTGGATAGGCCTTATGTTCATACCAGAATACGATCAGCGTTGCCAGTAGTGGGTTGTGCTCAATATTTAAAATTCAAATCCCGAAATAACCAAATTAATCAATTGATTATTGCTCATTGGAATTAGGAGGCCTGGTGTTCCTTGCCAGTGAGAAGTCCTGATCGTTTCGGGTCCACATCGATTGACGGACGTCAGTCGCGGCGATTGGGCAATCTTGAGCATAGCCTACGATGGGTGACGTTGTAATATTCTGTTATGATAAGTTGGCTGTGTGTCCAACGTGTGCCGCGTGGTTACATATCCACTTCACACGCCAGTGATCCGGGGCTTGTTTCCGGATCCGGTCAGGGATATGCACTACTGACGAGCTCAAACGAGGGCGAAACTCGAGTATGGTGCTTCCATATTGACGTTGATAGGCCTTAGGTTCATACCAGAATACGATCAGCGTTGCCAGTAGTGGGTTGTGCTCAATATTTAAAATTCAAATCCCGAAATAACCAAATTAATCAATTGATTATTGCTCATTGGATTTAGGAGGCCTGGTGTTCCTTGCCAGTGAGAAGTCCTGATCGGTTCGGGTCAACATCGATTGACGGACGTCAGTCGCGGCGATTGGGCAATTTTGAGCATAGCCTACGATGGGTGACGTTGTAATATTCTGTTATGATAATTTGGCTGTGTGTCCAACGTGTGCCACGTGGTTACATACCCGCTTCACACGCCATGTGATCCGGGGCTTGTTTCCGGATCCGGTCAGGGATATGCACTACTGACGAGCTCAAACGAGGGCGAAACTCGAGTATGGTGCTTCCATATTGACGTGGATAGGCCTTATGTTCATACCAGAATACGATCAGCGTTGCCAGTAGTGGGTTGTGCTCAATATTTAAAATTCAAATCCCGAAATAACCAAATTAATCAATTGATTATTGCTCATTGGAATTAGGAGGCCTGGTGTTCCTTGCCAGTGAGAAGTCCTGATCGTTTCGGGTCCACATCGATTGACGGATGTCAGTCGCGGCGATTGGGCAATCTTGAGCATAGCCTACGATGGGTGACGTTGTAATATTCTGTTATGATAATTTGGCTGTGTGTCCAACGTGTGCCGCGTGGTTACATACCCGCTTCACACGCCAGTGATCCGGGGCTTGTTTCCGGATCCGGTCAGGGATATGCACTACTGACGAGCTCAAACGAGGGCGAAACTCGAGTATGGTGCTTCCATATTGACGTGGATAGGCCTTAGGTTCATACCAGAATACGATCAGTGTTGCCAGTAGTGGGTTGTGCTCAATATTTAAAATTCAAATCCCGAAATAACCAAATTAATCAATTGATTATTGCTCATTGGATTTAGGAGGCCTGGTGTTCCTTGCCAGTGAGAAGTCCTGATCTTTTCGGGACCACATCGATTGACGGACGTCAGTCGCGGCGATTGGGCAATCTTGAGCATAGCCTACGATGGGTGACGTTGTAATATTCTGTTATGATAATTTGTCTGTGTGTCCAACGTGTGCCGCGTTGTTACATACCCGCTTCACACGCCAGTGATCCGGGGCTTGTTTCCGGATCCGGTCAGGGATATGCACTACTGACGAGCTCAAACGAGGGCGAAACTCGAGTATGGTGCTTCCATATTGACGTGGATAGGCCTTAGGTTCATACCAGAATACGATCAACGTTGCCAGTAGTGGGTTGTGCTCAATATTTAAAATTCAAATCCCGAAATAACCAAATTAATCAATTGATTATTGCTCATTGGATTTAGGAGGCCTGGTGTTCCTTGCCAGTGAGAAATCCTGATCGTTTCGGGTCCACATCGATTGACGGACGTCAGTCGCGGCGATTTGGCAATCTTGAGCATAGCCTACGATGGGTGACGTTGTAATATTCTGTTATGATAATTTGGCTGTGTGTCCAACGTGTGCCGCGTGGTTACATACCCGCTTCACACGCCAGTGATCCGGGGCTTGTTTCCGGATCCGGTCAGGGATATGCACTACTGACGAGCTCAAACGAGGGCGAAACTCGAGTATGGTGCTTCCATATTGACGTGGATAGGCCTTATGTTCATACCAGAATACGATCAGCGTTGCCAGTAGTGGGTTGTGCTCAATATTTAAAATTCAAATCCCGAAATAACCAAATTAATCAATTGATTATTGCTCATTGGAATTAGGAGGCCTGGTGTTCCTTGCCAGTGAGAAGTCCTGATCGTTTCGGGTCCACATCGATTGACGGACGTCAGTCGCGGCGATTGGGCAATCTTGAGCATAGCCTACGATGGGTGACGTTGTAATATTCTGTTATGATAAGTTGGCTGTGTGTCCAACGTGTGCCGCGTGGTTACATATCCACTTCACACGCTAGTGATCCGGGGCTTGTTTCCGGATCCGGTCAGGGATATGCACTACTGACGAGCTCAAACGAGGGCGTAACTCGAATATGGTGCTTCCATATTGACGTTGATAGGCCTTAGGTTCATACCAGAATACGATCAGCGTTGCCAGTAGTGGGTTGTGCTCAATATTTAAAATTCAAATCCCGAAATAACCAAATTAATCAATTGATTATTGCTCATTGGATTTAGGAGGCCTGGTGTTCCTTGCCAGTGAGAAGTCCTGATCGGTTCGGGTCAACATCGATTGACGGACGTCAGTCGCGGCGATTGGGCAATTTTGAGCATAGCCTACGATGGGTGACGTTGTAATATTCTGTTATGATAATTTGGCTGTGTGTCCAACGTGTGCCACGTGGTTACATACCCGCTTCACACGCCATGTGATCCGGGGCTTGTTTCCGGATCCGGTCAGGGATATGCACTACTGACGAGCTCAAACGAGGGCGAAACTCGAGTATGGTGCTTCCATATTGACGTGGATAGGCCTTATGTTCATACCAGAATACGATCAGCGTTGCCAGTAGTGGGTTGTGCTCAATATTTAAAATTCAAATCCCGAAATAACCAAATTAATCAATTGATTATTGCTCATTGGAATTAGGAGGCCTGGTGTTCCTTGCCAGTGAGAAGTCCTGATCGTTTCGGGTCCACATCGATTGACGGATGTCAGTCGCGGCGATTGGGCAATCTTGAGCATAGCCTACGATGGGTGACGTTGTAATATTCTGTTATGATAATTTGGCTGTGTGTCCAACGTGTGCCGCGTGGTTACATACCCGCTTCACACGCCAGTGATCCGGGGCTTGTTTCCGGATCCGGTCAGGGATATGCACTACTGACGAGCTCAAACGAGGGCGAAACTCGAGTATGGTGCTTCCATATTGACGTGGATAGGCCTTAGGTTCATACCAGAATACGATCAGCGTTGCCAGTAGTGGGTTGTGCTCAATATTTAAAATTCAAATCCCGAAATAACCAAATTAATCAATTGATTATTGCTCATTGGATTTAGGAGGCCTGGTGTTCCTTGCCAGTGAGAAGTCCTGATCGTTTCGGGTCCACATCGATTGACGGACGTCAGTCGCGGCGATTGGGCAATCTTGAGCATAGCCTACGATGGGTGACGTTGTAATATTCTGTTATGATAATTTGCCTGTGTGTCCAACGTGTGCCGCGTGGTTACATACCCGCTTCACACGCCAGTGATCCGGGGCTTGTTTCCGGATCCGGTCAGGGATATGCACTACTGACGAGCTCAAACGAGGGCAAAACTCGAGTATGGTGCTTCCATATTGACGTGGATAGGCCTTAGGTTCATACCAGAATACGATCAGCGTTGCCAGTAGTGGGTTGTGCTCAATATTTAAAATTCAAATCCCGAAATAACCAAATTAATCAATTGATTATTGCTCATTGGATTTAGGAGGCCTGGTGTTCCTTGCCAGTGAGAAGTCCTGATCGGTTCGGGTCCACATCGATTGACGGACG
This sequence comes from Cepaea hortensis, assembly GCA_963921405.1. Taxonomy (NCBI): domain Eukaryota; kingdom Metazoa; phylum Mollusca; class Gastropoda; order Stylommatophora; family Helicidae; genus Cepaea; species Cepaea hortensis. The sequence continues at coordinate 66,649,068 of OY992885.1, forward strand.
TCAGTCGCGGCGATTGTGCAGTCTTGAGCATAGCCTACGATGGGTGACGTTGTAATATTCTGTTATGATAATTTGTCTGTGTGTCCAACGTGTGCCGCGTGGTTACATATCCGCTTCACACGCCAGTGATCCGGGGCTTGTTTCCGGATCCGGTCAGGGATATGCACTACTGACGAGCTCAAACGAGGGCAAACTCGAGTATGGTGCTTCCATATTGACGTGGATAGGCCTTAGGTTCATACCAGAATACGATCAACGTTGCCAGTAGTGGGTTGTGCTCAATATTTAAAATTCAAATCCCGAAATAACCAAATTAATCAATTGATTATTGCTCATTGGATTTAGGAGGCCTGGTGTTCCTTGCCAGTGAGAAGTCCTGATCTTTTCGGGACCACATCGATTGACGGACGTCAGTCGCGGCGATTGGGCAATCTTGAGCATAGCCTACGATGGGTGACGTTGTAATATTCTGTTATGATAATTTGTCTGTGTGTCCAACGTGTGCCGCGTTGTTACATACCCGCTTCACACGCCAGTGATCCGGGGCTTGTTTCCGGATCCGGTCAGGGATATGCACTACTGACGAGCTCAAACGAGGGCGAAACTCGAGTATGGTGCTTCCATATTGACGTGGATAGGCCTTAGGTTCATACCAGAATACGATCAACGTTGCCAGTAGTGGGTTGTGCTCAATATTTAAAATTCAAATCCCGAAATAACCAAATTAATCAATTGATTATTGCTCATTGGATTTAGGAGGCCTGGTGTTCCTTGCCAGTGAGAAATCCTGATCGTTTCGGGTCCACATCGATTGACGGACGTCAGTCGCGGCGATTTGGCAATCTTGAGCATAGCCTACGATGGGTGACGTTGTAATATTCTGTTATGATAATTTGGCTGTGTGTCCAACGTGTGCCGCGTGGTTACATACCCGCTTCACACGCCAGTGATCCGGGGCTTGTTTCCGGATCCGGTCAGGGATATGCACTACTGACGAGCTCAAACGAGGGCGAAACTCGAGTATGGTGCTTCCATATTGACGTGGATAGGCCTTATGTTCATACCAGAATACGATCAGCGTTGCCAGTAGTGGGTTGTGCTCAATATTTAAAATTCAAATCCCGAAATAACCAAATTAATCAATTGATTATTGCTCATTGGAATTAGGAGGCCTGGTGTTCCTTGCCAGTGAGAAGTCCTGATCGTTTCGGGTCCACATCGATTGACGGACGTCAGTCGCGGCGATTGGGCAATCTTGAGCATAGCCTACGATGGGTGACGTTGTAATATTCTGTTATGATAAGTTGGCTGTGTGTCCAACGTGTGCCGCGTGGTTACATACCCACTTCACACGCCAGTGATCCGGGGCTTGTTTCCGGATCCGGTCAGGGATATGCACTACTGACGAGCTCAAACGAGGGCGAAACTCGAGTATGGTGCTTCCATATTGACGTGGATAGGCCTTAGGTTCATACCAGAATACGATCAGCGTTGCCAGTAGTGGGTTGTGCTCAATATTTAAAATTCAAATCCCGAAATAACCAAATTAATCAATTGATTATTGCTCATTGGATTTAGGAAGCCTGGTGTTCCTTGCCAGTGAGAAGTCCTGATCGGTTCGGGTCAACATCGATTGACGGACGTCAGTCGCGGCGATTGGGCAATCTTGAGCATAGCCTACGATGGGTGACGTTGTAATATTCTGTTATGATAATTTGGCTGTGTGTCCAACGTGTGCCGCGTGGTTACATACCCGCTTCACACGCCAGTGATCCGGGGCTTTTTTCCTGATCCGGTCAGGGATATGCACTACTGACGAGCTCAAACGAGGGCGAAACTCGAGTATGGTGCTTCCATATTGTCGTGGATAGGCCTAAGGTTCATACCAGAATACGATCAGCGTTGCCAGTAGTGGGTTGTGCTCAATATTTAAAATTCAAATCCCGAAGTAACCAAATTAATCAATTGATTATTGCTCATTGGATTTAGGAGGCCTGGTGTTCCTTGCCAGTGAGAAGTCCTGATCGTTTCGGGTCCACATCGATTGACGGACGTCAGTCGCGGCGATTGGGCAATCTTGAGCATAGCCTACGATGGGTGACGTTGTAATATTCTGTTATGATATATTAGCTGTGTGTCCAACGTGTGCCGCGTGGTTACATACCCGCTTCACACGCCAGTGATCCGGGGCTTGTTTCCGGATCCGGTCAGGGATATGCACTACTGACGAGCTCAAACGAGGGCGAAACTCGAGTATGGTGCTTCCATATTGACGTGGATAGGCCTTAGGTTCATACCAGAATACGATCAGCGTTGCCAGTAGTGGGTTGTGCTCAATATTTAAAATTCAAATCCCGAAATAACCAAATTAATCAATTGATTATTGCTCATTGGATTTAGGAGGCCTGGTGTTCCTTGCCAGTGGGAAGTCCTGATCGTTTCGGGTCCACATCGATTGACGGACGTCAGTCGCGGCGATTGGGCAATCTTGAGCATAGCCTACGATGGGTGACGTTGTAATATTCTGTTATGATAATTTGGCTGTGTGTCCAACGTGTGCCGCGTGGTTACATACCCTCTTCACACGCCAGTGATCCGGGGCTTCTTTCCGGATCCGGTCAGGGATATACACTACTGACGAGCTCAAACGAGGGCGAAACTCGAGTATGGTGCTTCCATATTGACGTGGATAGGCCTTATGTTCATACCAGAATACGATCAGCGTTGCCAGTAGTGGGTTGTGCTCAATATTTAAAATTCAAATCCCGAAATAACCAAATTAATCAATTGATTATTGCTCATTGGATTTAGGAGGCCTGGTGTTCCTTGCCAGTGAGAAGTCCTGATCGGTTCGGGTCCATATCGATTGACGGACGTCAGTCGCGGCGATTGGGCAGTCTTGAGCATAGCCTACGATGGGTGACGTTGTAATATTCTGTTATGATAATTTGGCTGTGTGTCCAACGTGTGCCGCGTGGTTACATACCCGCTTCACACGCCAGTGATCCGGGGCTTGTTTTCGGATCCGGTCAGGGATATGCACTACTGACGAGCTCAAACGAGGGCGAAACTCGAGTATGGTGCTTCCATATTGACGTGGATAGGCCTTAGGTTCATACCAGAATACGATCAGCGTTGCCAGTAGTGGGTTGTGCTCAATATTTAAAATTCAAATCCCGAAATAACCAAATTAATCAATTGATTATTGCTCATTGGATTTAGGAGGCCTGGTGTTCCTTGCCAGTGAGAAGTCCTGATCGTTTCGGGTCCACATCGATTGACGGACGTCAGTCGCGGCGATTGGGCAATCTTGAGCATAGCCTACGATGGGTGACGTTGTAATATTCTGTTATGATAAGTTGGCTGTGTGTCCAACGTTTGCCGCGTGGTTACATACCCGCTTCACACGCCAGTGATCCGGGGCTTGTTTTCGGATCCGGTCAGGGATATGCACTACTGACGAGCTCAAACGAGGGCGAAACTCGAGTATGGTGCTTCCATATTGACGTGGATAGGCCTTAGGTTCATACCAGAATACGATCAGCGTTGCCAGTAGTGGGTTGTGCTCAATATTTAAATTTCAAATCCCGAAATAACCAAATTAATCAATTGATTATTGCTCATTGGATTTAGGAGGCCTGGTGTTCCTTGCCAGTGAGAAGTCCTGATCGTTTCGGGTCCACATCGATTGACGGACGTCAGTCGCGGCGATTGGGCAATCTTGAGCATAGCCTACGATGGGTGACGTTGTAATATTCTGTTATGATAATTTGGCTGTGTGTCCAACGTGTGCCGCGTGGTTACATACCCGCTTCACACGTCAGTGATCCGGGGCTTGTTTCCGGATCCGGTCAGGGATATGCACTACTGACGAGCTCAAACGAGGGCGAAACTGTCTTAACACATGCCGACGCATGTCACTCCAAGACATAAAGTTGCTCGTACTCAATAACAAAATACTAAACAGCGCTCACCTTGATGAAACAGACGCAAACCAGCCGACGGCAATTTCAGGCATTTATTACATGCTCTCGCAGAACAACAAAGAACGCTATTCCATATTATAACCTGCCCCTGAAGACGGGGACGGGTGGTTATACAGTTATACAGACTCAGTTCCCGAATTCTGCCATTGCTTTAGGAAGGTCGCTCTTTTCCCAAGGATTTACCAGCCGCGTTTAACTCGTCTAAGGGTTATTCCTGTCCCGGTCCCATCACTGTATGAATGTGAGGCAACAGACGATTTCCTCGCTCACTAAGAAGATTGCACCAAACCAGATCCTATCTTCTCCAACAAGGAGCCCATAGAAAACACCGCTGTCCTTATGTCTTCTCTCGAAGCGTCCCCGTTGCCGTCTTCTGACGTTCTCCACATTTTCCTTGGATTCCTCCGTTGACATCCACTTTAGTGTCTGAATGGGAAACTCCGTATATGATTTTCCACCGTCCATTCCGATGACGTCATTATGTCTAAACGCCATGTGGCAGTATGCCCCCCTCCCTTTTAAAATGATGTAATCATTTTTCCTTTACATCAATAGAATTAACCTGTCACATAGCAGTGTAGACACAATGACTTTCACAAGACCAGCAATAATAACTAATGATCAATGATCAAAATATAACTATACTAACATAGTATTTAATCTAACTACGTTAACTAATCAACTATTATCACAATTCATTAAATTAACTCTATATACACATACTAATAATAATTCAATTCAACTCATGTCACAATACGTGTTCACCGTTTTTCCTTTAAAGTAGTTACCCCCAGTCACAAACCGTCCAAGTGAAAACTCGATACAGGAGAAAAGCCACACAAGTCAAAGTTCCCAAAGTTCTCCATGCCTCAACGGTTCCTCCTCACGTAAATGTCTTATCATCCTGTCAAAATCACATATTGACAGAAGTATCCAACTATTTAAACTAGCTATTTGCATTAATAATATGTAATTGTTGATCTGTGTGTGTATTGTCAGTAAATTCGGTGCTATCTAACCCATTTCCAAACACTCTATGAACCAACAACTATAATAAACTAGGATTGAATAAATTGAATAAAATATTTATATTTATAGTTGATTTAAAATATCGGCAAGATTATAATTGAGTTGTCACTCTTACAGTTTTGTGAAGAATCATATCTCAAAGATTCAAGATTTCTAAGATAATAAATCAGAAATATAATAAATATTTAAATCAAATACTCTTCATAAAATTATTAAGTTCTCTAATAACGATATAGTTACGAACAATTATCAGGAGAATAGAGAACCAACATATTTTCACACACTTAAGTGAAGAAAAATAGTGAGAACAATTCTGACAAGTATAACCCTACACAGTGACATCTGGGATAACTAAGTAATAAGCCCCTAATGTGTCTGTAGTGTATTATGTGTTGACATGAACCTAACACTTTCATCCAATTTTATTTTTCTTGTTATTTTTTTCTTTTATTCGTCTTTTCATTCATTTTCTTTCTTTCTTTCTTTGTTTCAAATCTGTAGAATCTCTCTTCTGCACGCATGCCAATATTTGTACATTGTAACTTTGTTGATTGGAACAATGTAATTGTTTTCAGTCTTGTGTATCTTCTTTTAATTTGTGAATGGATAATTGTAATGCCGCACGCAACGTATTTCTTTGATTGTGTGTATCTGTTAGTGATACACTTCTTGACTTCTGTGCGTATGTATGTAATCCATTTCTTGCCTTTTTTGTGTATATTTGTGCTATGCTTCTTCACTTCTGTGTGCATGTTTATGATATGCGTTTTTGTTTGAATGAACCCGTTTAGACTATGTTTGGGTTCGTTGACTTTGTGCAAATCTTGGTATTTGCACTTATTTACCGTTATGCTATCACTCAGTAGCGTTGAATCATGCATGCCTACCGTTGATGTACCCTGTTCTATTTGCGTCTTTTCTTCTTCTTCTTCTTTTCTTCTTCTTCTTCTTCTTCTTCTTCTTCTTCTTCTTCTTCTTCTTCTTCTTCTTCTTCTTCTTCTTCTTCTTCTTCTTGTGTTGTTTCAATTTGGGCATTTGTACTTGTAAGTGTTTCGTTAGACTTGTGTTCTATAGTTCCTTTCTGAACGAAATCTCTGGCGTTTGGTTCTTTCACTACTGTAGCACATACTTTACTTGTGTGATAACTTTCTTTTATTTCATACATTTGTCTTATACGCTCCTTCCACATTGTTTCCCTTGCAAGACTCTCCTCTACAAGTGCGAGTCGTTTTTGCATGATTTCTGTCTCGACGGTTAATTGTCTTGCTTTTAACTCTGTCTCCACAGTTATCTGTCTTGCCTTTAACTCTGCGTCTGCGGTTATCTGTCTTGCCGTTAACTCTTTTCTCATTTCAGCTATCTTTTCCTGTTCCTTCAGAGCCAAATTCTCTTTTTCGGCTGCAATCCTTTCACGTCTCAAAGTTAATTCTTTTTCTCTAGCTGCTATCTCATTCTGCTTGATAGCCATCTCTAGTGCCCATTTCTTTTGTTGTTCTTGTCGTTCACGCGTAGCTTGAAGTTGCTCTGTTGCATGTTTTTCTCGTTGTTCCATCCACTCACGTGCGGTTTGAGCTCTGAATTCTTGTAGCACCCAATTCCTAAGGTCCGCACCAGCTAAACCATTCTTCTCACCCAACTCCGTGAAATATTGTAGTGTCGACATCCTGTCCTACCTGTGTAATAATTTATCTAGCTGAAATATCATCGAACAATGTAGAAATGTAAATATGTTCAATTCGGATAAGACAATCAATATAACAACTGCTGAACAAAATATGAATTGCAACTCAACAGCAATGTAAGATTGAATAATAACGAAATTCAGTAACTTCTTGCTATCTATATATAGTATAAAGAATATTTAGTACTAGACACTCAACAATGACAGGTGACGACTGACGAGTGACGTAAATAGATATTTTCTTTCATAAAATAGCACTTTTATAGAAATTACTACTATACTTAATCCAAGACAAAAATTATCTGTTGACACCACAATATTCAAGTGTCCTTGTTTAATGTAAAAATGCCCTTCTAACCGTCCACACTATCCATTTTTGAATTAATTTACTCATTATTAAATAATAGGCACCTCATTTATCAACAATAACACATTAACCAACAATAACATATACTGGCCTTGTGCAATATTTGGGTTGTATCACCGTTGAGCCAACACGAACTCAATCAACTCTTTTCCCGGCTCTCTTGTACATAGATAACCGAGTAGAGTTCCTGTCGTTCAAAAATTTTGACATAGAATTGTGTCGATCAGTTCATTAAGGAATTGATCCGTGGTCACCACTCGAGTATTGGTATGCTTGTTGATTTATACCCGAGAAGCTGTGTCCACAATAGACTGTTGCTCCTGGCTTGAACGATAGTACAATTAACTTGTACTACTTTCACCCTGGACTCAGGAAGTCCGTAACCAACCCATAACACGTAGTTGGCTGTAGTGTAAGGACGACGTTTGAATTTTACTGCAGCCTTATTGTGATACGTTTAGGCTGCTGTAGGTATCCGAATGAATGATGCCCACAGTGAAATCAGTAGATCTGCCTGCATCCGGTTCTGGTACCTAAAGTCCAATGTGTGACCGATTCGACTGTGTCTGGTATCACGATGAAAAAAATAGTAATTGTCAATCCGTAAAACGTTCCGATGTGTAACCGCTGAAGTGTAAAGTGAGTAGCCTCCTGACGTGTGTAGTGTATCCGTGTACAGTCAATCAATGTCCAAACGTTACCGTTGTCCGTAGATGTCGACGTAATGAGTTAATGTTTGTATCGTCGTTGTGTCAATCCACAATCATGAAATGGTGTCGTTAGACGAACGAAGTGTTACTTCCATGTCCGTAAATGAGCTCAATGGTGTCCTAGTGAGGATCGCTAACATTGGAACAATGTCAATAAATAATTGAGTCATTTGCTACAGCGGTGCAATGTGTAACATCCATAAGTGTCTTTATATATTCCTGTCGTCAGAGTCTTGAGGAACATGTAACGTCTCGATGCGTTCCAGGTGCAGTGTAGTGTCCAGTAGTATCTTGATGTGTATAATGTCCTTTAATGTCCCGATATAATAAATATAACTGTCCCAATGTGAATCGTTATCGATTAAATACCTTGAACAATTGGGTACTATGTGACATTAAAGTCTATCTGTATGCTTCGACTTCAAATCAAGTGAGTGTACACGTGTTAGATTTCCTGCATGTTGAGGTGTAATGATAACGTGTCTCTATGTATTCTGTCAGATATCCCGTTGTAACTCGTAAATATATATTGAAGTTTCCCGTGAAGAGTAAAGTTCGAAGTAATGAAGTGGTACTGTGTCAACTTAATCTTCATATGTGTCCTCCTATTCTTGATACTCGTATGTTAAATGTGTGGGTACTGGCAATATCGTACCATCCTTGTGTGTAGTTATATCAGTGTCATAAGCGTGAAAGTAAGTGTTCTTTCTCCTATTATAAGTTTGACTCACTGCTTTGTTAACAGAGTGGAAATGTCGTGTAGGAAGCTAACGCCTCCTTCTTCTGTACCAACACATTATAAGTCGAGTGTGGACTCAAACGATCCGTAAACCAAATATATCAGTTGTGTTTACTTCTCCATTACTGTATTGTGCTTCACTTTCCCAAACTTGGACAATATTATGATCGTATTTAACTATTTACTATTGTCTCAAACGAAAGTATATAATTTGCTGTTATTAAATACACGTAATATTCATTATCTGTTTCTGCTCGTGCGCATCATGTATGTAGATCAGTTAATATAGCATAGTGTAATCTTTATTTCTTTCTTTCCACTGATAAACTTCTCAAACTGTGGCACTTATGAAGGACTAGTTTAATTAAATTATTTAGTCACTTTACCTGCAGATAATCGTCAAACAATAATTATGTTGGCGTTTCTCACGATCTTTCGGCAACTGCCATGTTGGCGCGTAACAAGCGATCTTGGTGCTGCATCGTGCTTCAGGAATTGATCCTGGTGTGCATTCTCCTTCGTTTACTTAGCGATATGGCGGGAATCTTCGTTGTTTACATCCACACGATGCTTTCTGGATCAGAGACCCCACATTGTCTTAAAGCATAACTCCCAAATGAACTCCAAACGGGAATCAAAGGCTTTAATGAAGCTCGTTGAATAAATCAACTGTAAACCAACTCACCTTGATGAAACAGACGCAAACCAGCCGACGGCAATTTCAGGCATTTATTACATGCTCTCGCAGAACAACAAAGAACGCTATTCCATATTATAACCTGCCCCTGAAGACGGGGACGGGTGGTTATACAGTTATACAGACTCAGTTCCCGAATTCTGCCATTGCTTTAGGAAGGTCGCTCTTTTCCCAAGGATTTACCAGCCGCGTTTAACTCGTCTAAGGGTTATTCCTGTCCCGGTCCCATCACTGTATGAATGTGAGGCAACAGACGATTTCCTCGCTCACTAAGAAGATTGCACCAAACCAGATCCTATCCTCTCCAACACGGAGCCCATAGAAAACACCGCTGTCCTTATGTCTTCTCTCGAAGCGTCCCCGTTGCCGTCTTCTGACGTTCTCCACATTTTCCTTGGATTCCTCCGTTGACATCCACTTTAGTGTCTGAATGGGAAACTCCGTATATGATTTTCCACCGTCCATTCCGATGACGTCATTATGTCTAAAACGCCATGTGGCAGAAACTCGAGTATGGTGCTTCCATATTGACGTGGAAAGGCCTTATGTTCATACCAGAATACGATCAGCGTTGCCAGTAGTGGGTTGTGCTCAATATTTAAAATTCAAATCCCGAAATAACCAAATTAATCAATTGATTATTGCTCATTGGAATTAGGAGGCCTGGTGTTCCTTGCCAGTGAGAAGTCCTGATCGTTTCGGGTCCACATCGATTGACGGACGTCAGTCGCGGCGATTGGGCAATCTTGAGCATAGCCTACGATGGGTGACGTTGTAATATTCTGTTATGATAAGTTGGCTGTGTGTCCAACGTGTGCCGCGTGGTTACATACCCGCTTCACACGCCAGTGATCCGGGGCTTGTTTCCGGATCCGGTCAGGGATATGCACTACTGACGAGCTCAAACGAGGGCGAAACTCGAGTATGGTGCTTCCATATTGACGTGGATAGGCCTTAGGTTCATACCAGAATACGATCAGCGTTGCCAGTAGTGGGTTGTGCTCAATATTTAAAATTCAAATCCCGAAATAACCAAATTAATCAATTGATTATTGCTCATTGGATTTAGGAGGCCTGGTGTTCCTTGCCAGTGAGAAGTCCTGATCGTTTCGGGTCCACATCGATTGACGGACGTCAGTCGCGGCGATTGGGCAATCTTGAGCATAGCCTACGATGGGTGACGTTGTAATATTCTGTTATGATAATTTGGCTGTGTGTCCAACGTGTGCCGCGTGGTTACATACCCGCTTCACACGCCAGTGATCCGGGGCTTGTTTCCGGATCCGGTCAGGGATATGCACTACTGACGAGCTCAAACGAGGGCGAAACTCGAGTATGGTGCTTCCATATTGACGTGGATAGGCCTTAGGTTCATACCAGAATACGATCAACGTTGCCAGTAGTGGGTTGTGCTCAATATTTAAAATTCAAATCCCGAAATAACCAAATTAATCAATTGATTATTTCTCATTGGATTTAGGAGGCCTGGTGTTCCTTGCCAGTGAGAAGTCCTGATCGTTTCGGGTCCACATCGATTGACGGACGTCAGTCGTGGCGATTGGGCAATCTTGAGCATACCTACGATGGGTGACGTTGTAATATTCTGTTATGATAATTTGGCTATGTGTCCAACGTGTGCCGCGTGGTTACATACCCGCTTCACACGCCAGTGATCCGGGGCTTGTTTCCGGATCCGGTCAGGGATATGCACTACTGACGAGCTCAAACGAGGGCGAAACTCGAGTATGGTGCTTCCATATTGACGTGGATAGGCCTTAGATTCATACCAGAATACGATCAGCGTTGCCTGTAGTGGGTTGTGCTAAATATTTAAAATTCAAATCCCGAAATAACCAAATTAATCAATTGATTATTGCTAATTGGATTTAGGAGGCCTGGTGTTCCTTGCCAGTGAGAAGTCCTGATCGGTTCGGGTCCACATCGATTGACGGACGTCAGTCGCGGCGATTGGGCAATCTTGAGCATAGCCTACGATGGGTGACGTTGTAATATTCTGTTATGATAATTTGGCTGTGTATCCAACGTGTGCCGCGTGGTTACATACCCGCTTCACACGCCAGTGATCCGGGGCTTGTTTCCGGATTTGGTCAGGGATATGCACTACTGACGAGCTCAAACGAGGGCGAAACTCGAGTATGGTGCTTCCATATTGACTTGGATAGGCCTTAGGTTCATACCAGAATACGATCAGCGTTGCCAGTAGTGGGTTGTGCTCAATATTTAAAATTCAAATCCCGAAATAACCAAATTAATCAATTGATTATTGCTCATTGGATTTAGGAGGCCTGGTGTTCCTTGCCAGTGAGAAGTCCTGATCGTTTCGGGTCCACATCGATTGACGGACGTCAGTCGCGGCGATTGGGCAATCTTGAGCATAGCCTACGATGGGTGACGTCGTAATATTCTGTTATGATAATTTGGATGTGTGTCCAACGTGTGCCGCGTGGTTACATACCCGCTTCACACGCCAGTGATCCGGGGCTTGTTTCCGGATCCGGTCAGGGATATGCACTACTGACGAGCTCAAACGAGGGCGAAACTCGAGTATGGTGCTTCCATATTGACGTGGATAGGCCTTAGGTTCATACCAGAATACGATCAGCGTTGCCAGTAGTGGGTTGTGCTCAATATTTAAAATTCAAATCCCGAAATAACCAAATTAATCAATTGATTATTGCTCCTTGGATTTAGGATGCCTGGTGTTCCTTGCCAGTGAGAAGTCCTGATTGTTTCGGGTCCACATAGTTTGACGGACGTCAGTCGCGGCGATTGGGCAATCTTGAGCATAGCCTACGATGGGTGACGTTGTAATATTCTGTTATGATAATTTGGCTGTGTGTCCAACGTGTGCCGCGTGGTTACATACCCGCTTCACACGCCAGTGATCCGGGGCTTGTTTCCGGATCCGGTCAGGGATATGCACTACTGACGATCTCAAACGAGGGCGAAACTCGAGTATGGTGCTTCCATATTGACGTGGATAGGCCTTAGGTTCATACCAGAATACGATCAGCGTTGCCAGTAGTGGGTTGTGCTCAATATTTAAAATTCAAATCCCGAAATAACCAAATTAATCAATTGATTATTGCTCATTGGATTTAGGAGGCCTGGTGTTCCTTGCCAGTGAGAAGTCCTGATCGTTTCGGGTCCACATCGATTGACGGACGTCAGTCGCGGCGATTGGGCAATCTTGAGCATAGCCTACGATGGGTGACGTTGTAATATTCTGTTATGATAATTTGGCTGTGTGTCCAACGTGTGCCGCGTGGTTACATACCCGCTTCACACGCCAGTGATCCGGGGCTTGTTTCCGGATCCGGTCAGGGATATGCACTACTGACGAGTTCAAACGAGGGCGAAACTCGAGTATGGTGCTTCCATATTGACGTGGATAGGCCTTAGGTTCATACCAGAATACGATCAGCGTTGCCAGTAGTGGGTTGTGCTCAATATTTAAAATTCAAATCCCGAAATAACCAAATTAATCAATTGATTATTGCTCATTGGATTTAGGAGGCCTGGTGTTCCTTGCCAGTGAGAAGTCCTGATCGGTTCGGGTCCACATCGATTGACGGACGTCAGTCGCGGCGATTGGGCAGTCTTGAGCATAGCCTACGATGGGTGACGTTGTAATATTCTGTTATGATAATTTGGCTGTGTGTCCAACGTGTGCCGCGTGGTTACATACCCGCTTCACACGCCAGTGATCCGGGGCTTGTTTCCGGATCCGGTCAGGGATATGCACTACTGACGAGCTCAAACGAAGGCGAAACTCGAGTATGGTGCTTCCATATTGACGTGGATAGGCCTTAGGTTCATACCAGAATACGATCAGCGTTGCCAGTAGTGGGTTGTGCTCAATATTTAAAATTCAAATCCCGAAATAACCAAATTAATCAATTGATTATTGCTCATTGGATTTAGGAGGCCTGGTGTTCCTTGCCAGTGAGAAGTCCTGATCGTTTCGGGTCCACATCGATTGACGGACGTCAGTCGCGGCGATTGGGCAATCTTGAGCATAGCCTACGATGGGTGACGTTGTAATATTCTGTTATGATAATTTGGCTGTGTGTCCAACGTGTGCCGCGTGGTTACATACCCGCTTCACACGCCAGTGATCCGGGGCTTGTTTCCGGATCCGGTCAGGGATATGCACTACTGACGAGCTCAAACGAGGGCGAAACTCGAGTATGGTGCTTCCATATTGACGTGGATAGGCCTTAGGTTCATACCAGAATACGATCAGCGTTGCCAGTAGTGGGTTGTGCTCAATATTTAAAATTCAAATCCCGAAATAACCAAATTAATCAATTGATTATTGCTCATTGGATTTAGGAGGCCTGGTGTTCCTTGCCAGTGAGAAGTCCTGATCGTTTCGGGTCCACATCGATTGACGGACGTCAGTCGCGGCGATTGGGCAATCTTGAGCATAGCCTACGATGGGTGACGTTGTAATATTCTGTTATGATAATTTGGCTGTGTGTCCAACGTGTGCCGCGTGGTTACATACCCGCTTCACACGCCAGTGATCCGGGGCTTGTTTCCGGATCCGGTCAGGGATATGCACTACTGACGAGTTCAAACGAGGGCGAAACTCGAGTATGGTGCTTCCATATTGACGTGGATAGGCCTTAGGTTCATACCAGAATACGATCAGCGTTGCCAGTAGTGGGTTGTGCTCAATATTTAAAATTCAAATCCCGAAATAACCAAATTAATCAATTGATTATTGCTCATTGGATTTAGGAGGCCTGGTGTTCCTTGCCAGTGAGAAGTCCTGATCGGTTCGGGTCCATATCGATTGACGGACGTCAGTCGCGGCGATTGGGCAGTCTTGAGCATAGCCTACGATGGGTGACGTTGTAATATTCTGTTATGATAATTTGGCTGTGTGTCCAACGTGTGCCGCGTGGTTACATACCCGCTTCACACGCCAGTGATCCGGGGCTTGTTTCCGGATCCGGTCAGGGATATGCACTACTGACGAGCTCAAACGAAGGCGAAACTCGAGTATGGTGCTTCCATATTGACGTGGATAGGCCTTAGGTTCATACCAGAATACGATCAGCGTTGCCAGTAGTGGGTTGTGCTCAATATTTAAAATTCAAATCCCGAAATAACCAAATTAATCAATTGATTATTGCTCATTGGATTTAGGATGCCTGGTGTTCCTTGCCAGTGAGAAGTCCTGATCGTTTCGGGTCCACATAGATTGACCGACGTCAGTCGCGGCGATTGGGCAATCTTGAGCATAGCCTACGATGGGTGACGTTGTAATATTCTGTTATGATAATTTGGCTGTGTGTCCAACGTGTGCCGCGTGGTTACATACCCGCTTCACACGCCAGTGATCCGGGGCTTGTTTCCGGATCCGGTCAGGGATATGCACTACTGACGAGTTCAAACGAGGGCGAAACTCGAGTATGGTGCTTCCATATTGACGTGGATAGGCCTTAGGTTCATACCAGAATACGATCAGCGTTGCCAGTAGTGGGTTGTGCTCAATATTTAAAATTCAAATCCCGAAATAACCAAATTAATCAATTGATTATTGCTCATTGGATTTAGGATGCCTGGTGTTCCTTGCCAGTGAGAAGTCCTGATCGTTTCGGGTCCACATCGATTGACGGACGTCAGTCGCGGCGATTGGGCAATATTGAGCATAGCCTACGATGGGTGACGTTGTAATATTCTGTTATGATAATTTGGCTGTGTGTCCAACGTGTGCCGCGTGGTTACATACCCGCTTCACACGCCAGTGATCCGGGGCTTGTTTCCGGATCCGGTCAGGGATATGCACTACTGACGAGCTCAAACGAGGGCGAAACTCGAGTATGGTGCTTCCATATTGACGTGGATAGGCCTTAGGTTCATACCAGAATACGATCAGCGTTGCCAGTAGTGGGTTGTGCTCAATATTTAAAATTCAAATCCCGAAATAACCAAATTAATCAATTGATTATTGCTCATTGGATTTAGGAGGCCTGGTGTTCCTTGCCAGTGAGAAGTCCTGATCGGTTCGGGTCCATATCGATTGACGGACGTCAGTCGCGGCGATTGGGCAGTCTTGAGCATAGCCTACGATGGGTGACGTTGTAATATTCTGTTATGATAATTTGGCTGTGTGTCCAACGTGTGCCGCGTGGTTACATACCCGCTTCACACGCCAGTGATCCGGGGCTTGTTTCCGGATCCGGTCAGGGATATGCACTACTGACGAGCTCAAACGAAGGCGAAACTCGAGTATGGTGCTTCCATATTGACGTGGATAGGCCTTAGGTTCATACCAGAATACGATCAGCGTTGCCAGTAGTGGGTTGTGCTCAGTATTTAAAATTCAAATCCCTAAATAACCAAATTAATCAATTGATTATTGCTCATTGGATTTAGGATGCCTGGTGTTCCTTGCCAGTGAGATGTCCTGATCGTTTCGGGTCCACATAGATTGACCGACGTCAGTCGCGGCGATTGGGCAATCTTGAGCATAGCCTACGATGGGTGACGTTGTAATATTCTGTTATGATAATTTGGCTGTGTGTCCAACGTGTGCCGCGTGGTTACATACCCGCTTCACACGCCAGTGATCCGGGGCTTGTTTCCGGATCCGGTCAGGGATATGCACTACTGACGAGCTCAAACGATGGCGAAACTCGAGTATGGTGCTTCCATATTGACGTGGATAGGCCTTAGGTTCATACCAGAATACGATCAGCGTTGCCAGTAGTGGGTTGTGCTCAATATTTAAAATTCAAATCCCGAAATAACCAAATTAATCAATTGATTATTGCTCATTGGATTTAGGAGGCCTGGTGTTCCTTGCCAGTGAGAAGTCCTGATCGTTTCGGGTCCACATCGATTGACGGACGTCAGTCGCGGCGATTGGGCAGTCTTGAGCATAGCCTACGATGGGTGACGTTGTAATATTCTGTTATGATAATTTGGCTGTGTGTCCAACGTGTGCCGCGTGGTTACATACCCGCTTCACACGCCAGTGATCCAGGTCTTGTTTCCGGATCCGGTCAGGGATATGCACTACTGACGAGCTCAAACGAGGGCGAAACTCGAGTATGGTGCTTCCATATTGACGTGGATAGGCCTTAGGTTCATACCAGAATACGATCAGCGTTGCCAGTAGTGGGTTGTGCTCAATATTTAAAATTCAATTCCCGAAATAACCAAATTAATCAATTGATTATTGCTCATTGGATTTAGGAGGCCTGGTGTTCCTTGCCAGTGAGAAGTCATGATCGTTTCGGGTCCACATCGATTGACGGACGTCAGTCGCGGCGATTGGGCAATCTTGAGCATAGCCTACTATGGGTGACGTTGTAATATTCTGTTATGATAATTTGGCTGTGTGTCCAACGTGTGCCGCGTGGTTACATACCCGCTTCACACGCCAGTGATCCGGGGCTTGTTTCCGGATCCGGTCAGGGATATGCACTACTGACGAGCTCAAACGAGGGCGAAACTCGAGTATGGTGCTTCCATATTGACGTGTATAGGCCTTAGGTTCATACCAGAATACGATCAGCGTTGCCTGTAGTGGGTTGTGCTCAATATTTAAAATTCAAATCCCGAAATAACCAAATTAATCAATTAATTATTGCTCATTGGATTTAGGAGGCCTGGTGTTCCTTGCCAGTGAGAAGTCCTGATCGGTTCGGGTCCACATCGATTGACGGACGTCAGTAGCGGCGATTGGGCAATCTTGAGCATAGCCTACGATGGGTGACGATGTAATATTCTGTTATGATAATTTGACTGTGTGTCCAACGTGTGCCGCGTGGTTACATACCCGCTTCACACGCCAGTGATCCGGGGCTTGTTTCCGGATCCGGTCAGGGATATGCACTACTGACGAGCTCAAACGAGGGCGAAACTCGAGTATGGTGCTTCCATATTGACGTGGATGGGCCTTAGGTTCATACCAGAATACGATCAGCGTTGCCTGTAGTGGGTTGTGCTCAATATTTAAAATTCAAATCCCGAAATAACCAAATTAATCAATTAATTATTGCTCATTGGATTTAGGAGGCCTGGTGTTCCTTGCCAGTGAGAAGTCCTGATCGGTTCGGGTCCACATCGATTGACGGACGTCAGTAGCGGCGATTGGGCAATCTTGAGCATAGCCTACGATGGGTGACGTTGTAATATTCTGTTATGATAATTTGACTGTGTGTCCAACGTGTGCCGCGTGGTTACATACCCGCTTCACACGCCAGTGATCCGGGGCTTGTTTCCGGATCCGGTCAGGGATATGCATTACTGACGAGCTCAAACGAGGGCGAAACTCGAGTATGGTGCTTCCATATTGACGTGGATGGGCCTTAGGTTCATACCAGAATACGATCAGCGTTGCCAGTAGTGGGTTGTGCTCAATATTTAAAATTCAAATCCCGAAATAACCAAATTAATCAATTGATTATTGCTCATTGGATTTAGGAGGCCTGGTGTTCCTTGCCAGTGAGAAGTCCTGATCGTTTCGGGTCCACATCGATTGACGGACGTCAGTCGCGGCGATTGGGCAATCTTAAGCATAGCCTACGATGGGTGACGTTGTAATATTCTGTTATGATAATTTGGCTGTGTGTCCAACGTGAGCCGCGTGGTTACATACCCGCTTCACACGCCAGTGATCCTTGGCTTGTTTCCGGATCCGGTCAGGGATATGCACTACTGACGAGCTCAAACGAGGGCGAAACTCGAGTATGGTGCTTCCATATTGACGTGGATAGGCCTTAGGTTCATACCAGAATACGATCAGCGTTGCCAGTAGTGGGTTGTGCTCAATATTTAAAATTCAAATCCCGAAATAACCAAATTAATCAATTGATTATTGCTCATTGGATTTAGGATGCCTGGTGTTCCTTGCCAGTGAGAAGTCCTGATCGTTTCGGGTCCACATAGATTGACCGACGTCAGTCGCGGCGATTGGGCAATCTTGAGCATAGCCTACGATGGGTGACGTTGTAATATTCTGTTATGATAATTTGGCTGTGTGTCCAACGTGTGCCGCGTGGTTACATACCCGCTTCACACGCCAGTGATCCGGGGCTTGTTTCCGGATCCGGTCAGGGATATGCACTACTGACGAGTTCAAACGAGGGCGAAACTCGAGTATGGTGCTTCCATATTGACGTGGATAGGCCTTAGGTTCATACCAGAATACGATCAGCGTTGCCAGTAGTGGGTTGTGCTCAATATTTAAAATTCAAATCCCGAAATAACCAAATTAATCAATTGATTATTGCTCATTGGATTTAGGAGGCCTGGTGTTCCTTGCCAGTGAGAAGTCCTGATCGGTTCGGGTCCATATCGATTGACGGACGTCAGTCGCGGCGATTGGGCAGTCTTGAGCATAGCCTACGATGGGTGACGTTGTAATATTCTGTTATGATAATTTGGCTGTGTGTCCAACGTGTGCCGCGTGGTTACATACCCGCTTCACACGCCAGTGATCCGGGGCTTGTTTCCGGATCCGGTCAGGGATATGCACTACTGACGAGCTCAAACGAAGGCGAAACTCGAGTATGGTGCTTCCATATTGACGTGGATAGGCCTTAGGTTCATACCAGAATACGATCAGCGTTGCCAGTAGTGGGTTGTGCTCAATATTTAAAATTCAAATCCCTAAATAACCAAATTAATCAATTGATTATTGCTCATTGGATTTAGGATGCCTGGTGTTCCTTGCCAGTGAGATGTCCTGATCGTTTCGGGTCCACATAGATTGACCGACGTCAGTCGCGGCGATTGGGCAATCTTGAGCATAGCCTACGATGGGTGACGTTGTAATATTCTGTTATGATAATTTGGCTGTGTGTCCAACGTGTGCCGCGTGGTTACATACCCGCTTCACACGCCAGTGATCCGGGGCTTGTTTCCGGATCCGGTCAGGGATATGCACTACTGACGAGCTCAAACGATGGCGAAACTCGAGTATGGTGCTTCCATATTGACGTGGATAGGCCTTAGGTTCATACCAGAATACGATCAGCGTTGCCAGTAGTGGGTTGTGCTCAATATTTAAAATTCAAATCCCGAAATAACCAAATTAATCAATTGATTATTGCTCATTGGATTTAGGAGGCCTGGTGTTCCTTGCCAGTGAGAAGTCCTGATCGTTTCGGGTCCACATCGATTGACGGACGTCAGTCGCGGCGATTGGGCAGTCTTGAGCATAGCCTACGATGGGTGACGTTGTAATATTCTGTTATGATAATTTGGCTGTGTGTCCAACGTGTGCCGCGTGGTTACATACCCGCTTCACACGCCAGTGATCCAGGTCTTGTTTCCGGATCCGGTCAGGGATATGCACTACTGACGAGCTCAAACGAGGGCGAAACTCGAGTATGGTGCTTCCATATTGACGTGGATAGGCCTTAGGTTCATACCAGAATACGATCAGCGTTGCCAGTAGTGGGTTGTGCTCAATATTTAAAATTCAATTCCCGAAATAACCAAATTAATCAATTGATTATTGCTCATTGGATTTAGGAGGCCTGGTGTTCCTTGCCAGTGAGAAGTCCTGATCGTTTCGGGTCCACATCGATTGACGGACGTCAGTCGCGGCGATTGGGCAATCTTGAGCATAGCCTACTATGGGTGACGTTGTAATATTCTGTTATGATAATTTGGCTGTGTGTCCAACGTGTGCCGCGTGGTTACATACCCGCTTCACACGCCAGTGATCCGGGGCTTGTTTCCGGATCCGGTCAGGGATATGCACTACTGACGAGCTCAAACGAGGGCGAAACTCGAGTATGGTGCTTCCATATTGACGTGTATAGGCCTTAGGTTCATACCAGAATACGATCAGCGTTGCCTGTAGTGGGTTGTGCTCAATATTTAAAATTCAAATCCCGAAATAACCAAATTAATCAATTAATTATTGCTCATTGGATTTAGGAGGCCTGGTGTTCCTTGCCAGTGAGAAGTCCTGATCGGTTCGGGTCCACATCGATTGACGGACGTCAGTAGCGGCGATTGGGCAATCTTGAGCATAGCCTACGATGGGTGACGATGTAATATTCTGTTATGATAATTTGACTGTGTGTCCAACGTGTGCCGCGTGGTTACATACCCGCTTCACACGCCAGTGATCCGGGGCTTGTTTCCGGATCCGGTCAGGGATATGCACTACTGACGAGCTCAAACGAGGGCGAAACTCGAGTATGGTGCTTCCATATTGACGTGGATGGGCCTTAGGTTCATACCAGAATACGATCAGCGTTGCCTGTAGTGGGTTGTGCTCAATATTTAAAATTCAAATCCCGAAATAACCAAATTAATCAATTAATTATTGCTCATTGGATTTAGGAGGCCTGGTGTTCCTTGCCAGTGAGAAGTCCTGATCGGTTCGGGTCCACATCGATTGACGGACGTCAGTAGCGGCGATTGGGCAATCTTGAGCATAGCCTACGATGGGTGACGTTGTAATATTCTGTTATGATAATTTGACTGTGTGTCCAACGTGTGCCGCGTGGTTACATACCCGCTTCACACGCCAGTGATCCGGGGCTTGTTTCCGGATCCGGTCAGGGATATGCATTACTGACGAGCTCAAACGAGGGCGAAACTCGAGTATGGTGCTTCCATATTGACGTGGATGGGCCTTAGGTTCATACCAGAATACGATCAGCGTTGCCAGTAGTGGGTTGTGCTCAATATTTAAAATTCAAATCCCGAAATAACCAAATTAATCAATTGATTATTGCTCATTGGATTTAGGAGGCCTGGTGTTCCTTGCCAGTGAGAAGTCCTGATCGTTTCGGGTCCACATCGATTGACGGACGTCAGTCGCGGCGATTGGGCAATCTTAAGCATAGCCTACGATGGGTGACGTTGTAATATTCTGTTATGATAATTTGGCTGTGTGTCCAACGTGAGCCGCGTGGTTACATACCCGCTTCACACGCCAGTGATCCTTGGCTTGTTTCCGGATCCGGTCAGGGATATGCACTACTGACGAGCTCAAACGAGGGCGAAACTCGAGTATGGTGCTTCCATATTGACGTGGATAGGCCTTAGGTTCATACCAGAATACGATCAACGTTGCCAGTAGTGGGTTGTGCTCAATATTTAAAATTCAAATCCCGAAATAACCAAATTAATCAATTGATTATTTCTCATTGGATTTAGGAGGCCTGGTGTTCCTTGCCAGTGAGAAGTCCTGATTGTTTCGGGTCCACATCGATTGACGGACGTCAGTCGCGGCGATTGGGCAATCTTGAGCATACCTACGATGGGTGACGTTGTAATATTCTGTTATGATAATTTGGCTATGTGTCCAACGTGTGCCGCGTGGTTACATACCCGCTTCACACGCCAGTGATCCGGGGCTTGTTTCCGGATCCGGTCAGGGATATGCACTACTGACGAGCTCAAACGAGGGCGAAACTCGAGTATGGTGCTTCCATATTGACGTGGATAGGCCTTAGGTTCATACCAGAATACGATCAGCGTTGCCTGTAGTGGGTTGTGCTAAATATTTAAAATTCAAATCTCGAAATAACCAAATTAATCAATTGATTATTGCTCATTGGATTTAGGAGGCCTGGTGTTCCTTGCCAGTGAGAAGTCCTGATCGGTTCGGGTCCATATCGATTGACGGACGTCAGTCACGGCGATTGGGCAATCTTGAGCATAGCCTACGATGGGTGACGTTGTAATATTCTGTTATGATAATTTGGCTGTGTGTCCAACGTGTGCCGCGTGGTTACATACCCGCTTCACACGCCAGTGATCCGGGGCTTGTTTCCGGATCCGGTCAGGGATATGCACTACTGACGAGCTCAAACGAGGGCGAAACTCGAGTATGGTGCTTCCATATTGACGTGGATAGGCCTTAGGTTCATACCAGAATACGATCAGCGTTGCCAGTAGTGGGTTGTGCTCAATATTTAAAATTCAAATCCCGAAATAACCAAATTAATCAATTGATTATTGCTCATTGGATTTATGAGGCCTGGTGTTCCTTGCCAGTGAGAAGTCCTGATCGTTTCGGGTCCACATCGATTGACGGACGTCAGTCGCGGCGATTGGGCAATCTTGAGCATAGCCTACGATGGGTGACGTTGTAATATTCTGTTATGATAATTTGGCTGTGTGTCCAACGTGTGCCGCGTGGTTACATACCCGCTTCACACGCCAGTGATCCGGGGCTTGTTTCCGGATCCGGTCAGGGATATGCACTACTGACGAGCTCAAACGAGGGCGAAACTCGAGTATGGTGCTTCCATATTGACGTGGATAGGCCTTAGGTTCATACCAGAATACGATCAGCGTTGCCAGTAGTGGGTTGTGCTCAATATTTAAAATTCAAATCCCGAAATAACCAAATTAATCAATTGATTATTGCTCATTGGATTTAGGAGGCCTGGTGTTCCTTGCCAGTGAGAAGTCCTGATCGGTTCGGGTCCACATCGATTGACGGACGTCAGTCGCGGCGATTGGGCAGTCTTGAGCATAGCCTACGATGGGTGACGTTGTAATATTCTGTTATGATAATTTGGCTGTGTGTCCAACGTGTGCCGCGTGGTTACATACCCGCTTCACACGCCAGTGATCCGGGGCTTGTTTCCGGATCCGGTCAGGGATATGCACTACTGACGAGCTCAAACGAGGGCGAAACTCGAGTATGGTGCTTCCATATTGACGTGGATAGGCCTTAGGTTCATACCAGAATACGATCAGCGTTGCCTGTAGTGGGTTGTGCTCAATATTTAAAATTCAAATCCCGAAATAACCAAATTAATCAATTAATTATTGCTCATTGGATTTAGGAGGCCTGGTGTTCCTTGCCAGTGAGAAGTCCTGATCGGTTCGGGTCCACATCGATTGACGGACGTCAGTCGCGGCGATTGGGCAATCTTGAGCATAGCCTACGATGGGTGACGTTGTAATATTCTGTTATGATAATTTGGCTGTGTGTCCAACGTGTGCCGCGTGGTTACATACCCGCTTCACACGCCAGTTAACCGGGGCTTGTTTCCGGATACGGTCAGGGATATGCACTACTGACGAGTTCAAACGAGGGCGAAACTCGAGTATGGTGCTTCCATATTGACGTGGATAGGCCTTAGGTTCATACCAGAATACGATCAGCGTTGCCAGTAGTGGGTTGTGCTCAATATTTAAAATTCAAATCCTGAAATAACCAAATTAATCAATTGATTATTGCTCATTGGATTTAGGAGGCCTGGTGTTCCTTGCCAGTGAGAAGTCCTGATCGGTTCGGGTCCACATCGATTGACGGACGTCAGTCGCGGCGATTGGGCAGTCTTGAGCATAGCCTACGATGGGTGACGTTGTAATATTCTGTTATGATAATTTGGCTGTGTGTCCAACGTGTGCCGCGTGGTTACATACCCGCTTCGCACGCCAGTGATCCGGGGCTTGTTTCCGGATCCGGTCAGGGATATGCACTACTGACGAGCTCAAACGAGGGCGAAACTCGAGTATGGTGCTTCTATATTGACGTGGATAGGCCTTAGGTTCATACCAGAATACGATCAGCGTTGCCAGTAGTGGGTTGTGCTCAATATTTAAAATTCAAATCCCGAAATAACCAAATTAATCAATTGATTATTGCTCATTGGATTTAGGAGGCCTGGTGTTCCTTGCCAGTGAGAAGTCCTGATCGTTTCGGGTCCACATCGATTGACGGACGTCAGTCGCGGCGATTGGGCAATCTTGAGCATAGCCTACGATGGGTGACGTTGTAATATTCTGTTATGATGATTTGGCTGTGTGTCCAACGTGTGCCGCGTGGTTACATACCCGCTTCACACGCCAGTGATCCGGGGCCTGTTTCCGGATCCGGTCCGGGATATGCACTACTGACGAGCTCAAACGAGGGCGAAACTCGAGTATGGTGCTTCCATATTGACGTGGATAGGCCTTAGGTTCATACCAGAATACGATCAGCGTTGCCTGTAGTGGGTTGTGCTCAATATTTAAAATTCAAATCCCGAAATAACCAAATTAATCAATTAATTATTGCTCATTGGATTTAGGAGGCCTGGTGTTCCTTGCCAGTGAGAAGTCCTGATCGGTTCGGGTCCACATCGATTGACGGACGTCAGTCGCGGCGATTGGGCAATCTTGAGCATAGCCTACGATGGGTGACGTTGTAATATTCTGTTATGATAATTTGGCTGTGTGTCCAACGTGTGCCGCGTGGTTACATACCCGCTTCACACGCCAGTTAACCGGGGCTTGTTTCCGGATACGGTCAGGGATATGCACTACTGACGAGTTCAAACGAGGGCGAAACTCGAGTATGGTGCTTCCATATTGACGTGGATAGGCCTTAGGTTCATACCAGAATACGATCAGCGTTGCCAGTAGTGGGTTGTGCTCAATATTTAAAATTCAAATCCTGAAATAACCAAATTAATCAATTGATTATTGCTCATTGGATTTAGGAGGCCTGGTGTTCCTTGCCAGTGAGAAGTCCTGATCGGTTCGGGTCCACATCGATTGACGGACGTCAGTCGCGGCGATTGGGCAGTCTTGAGCATAGCCTACGATGGGTGACGTTGTAATATTCTGTTATGATAATTTGGCTGTGTGTCCAACGTGTGCCGCGTGGTTACATACCCGCTTCACACGCCAGTGATCCGGGGCTTGTTTCCGGATCCGGTCAGGGATATGCACTACTGACGAGCTCAAACGAGGGCGAAACTCGAGTATGGTGCTTCCATATTGACGTGGATAGGCCTTAGGTTCATACCAGAATACGATCAGCGTTGCCAGTAGTGGGTTGTGCTCAATATTTAAAATTCAAATCCCGAAATAACCAAATTAATCAATTGATTATTGCTCATTAGATTTAGGAGGCCTGGTGTTCCTTGCCAGTGAGAAGTCCTGATCGTTTCGGGTCCACATCGATTGACGGACGTCAGTCGCGGCGATTGGGCAATCTTGAGCATAGCCTACTATGGGTGACAATGTAATATTCTGTTATGATAATTTGGCTGTGTGTCCAACGTGTGCCGCGTGGTTACATACCCGCTTCACACGCCAGTGATCCGGGGCTTGTTTCCGGATCCGGTCAGGGATATGCACTACTGACGAGCTCAAACGAGGGCGAAACTCGAGTATGGTGCTTCCATATTGACGTGGATAGGCCTTAGGTTCATACCAGAATACGATCAGCGTTGCCAGTAGTGGGTTGTGCTCAATATTTAAAATTCAAATCCCGAAATAACCAAATTAATCAATTGATTATTGCTCATTAGATTTAGGAGGCCTGGTGTTCCTTGCCAGTGAGAAGTCCTGATCGTTTCGGGTCCACATCGATTGACGGACGTCAGTCGCGGCGATTGGGCAATCTTGAGCATAGCCTACTATGGGTGACAATGTAATATTCTGTTATGATAATTTGGCTGTGTGTCCAACGTGTGCCGCGTGGTTACATACCCGCTTCACACGCCAGTGATCCGGGGCTTGTTTCCGGATCCGGTCAGGGATATGCACTACTGACGAGCTCAAACGAGGGCGAAACTCGAGTATGGTGCTTCCATATTGACGTGGGTAGGCCTTAGGTTCATACCAGAATACGATCAGCGTTGCCTGTAGTGGGTTGTGCTCAATATTTAAAATTCAAATCCCGAAATAACCAAATTAATCAATTAATTATTGCTCATTGGATTTAGGAGGCCTGGTGTTCCTTGCCAGTGAGAAGTCCTGATCGGTTCGGGTCCACATCGATTGACGGACGTCAGTCGCGGCGATTGGGCAATCTTGAGCATAGCCTACGATGGGTGACGTTGTAATATTCTGTTATGATAATTTGGCTGTGTGTCCAACGTGTGCCGCGTGGTTACATACCCGCTTCACACGCCAGTTAACCGGGGCTTGTTTCCGGATCCGGTCAGGGATATGCACTACTGACGAGTTCAAACGAGGGCGAAACTCGAGTATGGTGCTTCCATATTGACGTGGATAGGCCTTAGGTTCATACCAGAATACGATCAGCGTTGCCAGTAGTGGGTTGTGCTCAATATTTAAAATTCAAATCCTGAAATAACCAAATTAATCAATTGATTATTGCTCATTGGATTTAGGAGGCCTGGTGTTCCTTGCCAGTGAGAAGTCCTGATCGGTTCGGGTCCACATCGATTCACGGACGTCAGTCGCGGCGATTGGGCAATCTTGAGCATAACCTACTATGGGTGACGTTGTAATATTCTGTTATGATAATTTGGCTGTGTGTCCAACGTGTGCCGCGTGGTTACATACCCGCTTCACACGCCAGTTAACCGGGGCTTGTTTCCGGATCCGGTCACGGATATGCACTACTGACGAGCTCAAACGAGGGCGAAACTCGAGTATGGTGCTTCCATATTGACGTGGATAGGCCTTAGGTTCATACCAGAACACGATCAGCGTTGCCTGTAGTGGGTTGTGCTAAATATTTAAAATTCAAATCCCGAAATAACCAAATTAATCAATTGATTATTGCTCATTGGATTTAGGAGGCCTGGTGTTCCTTGCCAGTGAGAAGTCCTGATCGGTTCGGGTCCACATCGATTGACGGACGTCAGTAGCGGCGATTGGGCAATCTTGAGCATAGCCTACGATGGGTGACGTTGTAATATTCTGTTATGATAATTTGGCTGTGTGTCCAACGTGTGCCGCGTGGTTACATACCCGCTTCACACGCCAGTGGACCGGGGCTTGTTTCCGGATCCGGTCAGGGATATGCACTACTGACGAGCTCAAACGAGGGGGAAACTCGAGTATGGTGCTTCCATATTGACGTGGATAGGCCTTAGGTTCATACCAGAATACGATCAGCGTTGCCAGTAGTGGGTTGTGCTCAATATTTAAAATTCAAATCCCGAAATAACCAAATTAATCAATTGATTATTGCTCATTGGATTTAGGAGGCCTGGTGTTCCTTGCCAGTGAGAAGTCCTGATCGGTTCGGGTCCACATCGATTGACGGACGTCAGTCGCGGCGATTGGGCAATCTTGAGCATAGCCTACGATGGGTGACGTTGTAATATTCTGTTATGATAATTTGGCTGTGTGTCCAACGTGTGCCGCGTGGTTACATACCCGCTTCACACGCCAGTTAACCGGGGCTTGTTTCCGGATCCGGTCAGGGATATGCACTACTGACGAGTTCAAACGAGGGCGAAACTCGAGTATGGTGCTTCCATATTGACGTGGATAGGCCTTAGGTTCATACCAGAATACGATCAGCGTTGCCAGTAGTGGGTTGTGCTCAATATTTAAAATTCAAATCCTGAAATAACCAAATTAATCAATTGATTATTGCTCATTGGATTTAGGAGGCCTGGTGTTCCTTGCCAGTGAGAAGTCCTGATCGGTTCGGGTCCACATCGATTCACGGACGTCAGTCGCGGCGATTGGGCAGTCTTGAGCATAGCCTACGATGGGTGACGTTGTAATATTCTGTTATGATAATTTGGCTGTGTGTCCAACGTGTGCCGCGTGGTTACATACCCGCTTCACACGCCAGTGATCCGGGGCTTGTTTCCGGATCCGGTCAGGGATATGCACTACTGACGAGCTCAAACGAGGGCGAAACTCGAGTATGGTGCTTCCATATTGACGTGGATAGGCCTTAGGTTCATACCAGAATACGATCAGCGTTGCCATTAGTGCGTTTTGCTCAATATTTAAAATTCAAATCCCGAAATAACCAAATTAATAAATTGATTATTGCTCATTGGATTTAGGAGGCCTGGTGTTCCTTGCCAGTGAGAAGTCCTGATCGTTTCGGGTCCACATCGATTGACGGACGTCAGTCGCGGCGATTGGGCAATCTTGAGCATAACCTACTATGGGTGACGTTGTAATATTCTGTTATGATAATTTGGCTGTGTGTCCAACGTGTGCCGCGTGGTTACATACCCGCTTCACACGCCAGTGATCCGGGGCTTGTTTCCGGATCCGGTCAGGGATATGCACTACTGACGAGCTCAAACGAGGGCGAAACTCGAGTATGGTGCTTCCATATTGACGTGGATAGGCCTTAGGTTCATACCAGAATACGATCAGCGTTGCCTGTAGTGGGTTGTGATCAATATTTAAAATTCAAATCCCGAAATAACCAAATTAATCAATTAATTATTGCTCATTGGATTTAGGAGGCCTGGTGTTCCTTGCCAGTGAGAAGTCCTGATCGGTTCGGGTCCACATCGATTGACGGACGTCAGTCGCGGCGATTGGGCAATCTTGAGCATAGCCTACGATGGGTGGCGTTGTAATATTCTGTTATGATAATTTGGCTGTGTGTCCAACGTGTGCCGCGTGGTTACATACCCGCTTCACACGCCAGTGATCCGGGGCTTGTTTCCGGATCCGGTCAGGGATATGCACTACTGACGAGCTCAAACGAGGGCGAAACTCGAGTATGGTGCTTCCATATTGACGTGGATAGGCCTTAGGTTCATACCAGAATACGATCAGCGTTGCCAGTAGTGGGTTGTGCTCAATATTTAAAATTCAAA
The DNA here is from genome assembly GCA_963921405.1 of Cepaea hortensis. Lineage (NCBI taxonomy): Eukaryota > Metazoa > Mollusca > Gastropoda > Stylommatophora > Helicidae > Cepaea > Cepaea hortensis. The sequence goes on from OY992885.1 coordinate 66,677,791, forward strand.
TCCCGAAATAACCAAATTAATCAATTGATTATTGCTCATTGGATTTAGGAGGCCTGGTGTTCCTTGCCAGTGAGAAGTCCTGATCGGTTCGGGTCCACATCGATTGACGGACGTCAGTCGCGGCGATTGGGCAATCTTGAGCATAGCCTACGATGGGTGACGTTGTAATATTCTGTTATGATAATTTGGCTGTGTGTCCAACGTGTGCCGCGTGGTTACATACCCGCTTCACACGCCAGTTAACCGGGGCTTGTTTCCGGATCCGGTCAGGGATATGCACTACTGACGAGTTCAAACGAGGGCGAAACTCGAGTATGGTGCTTCCATATTGACGTGGATAGGCCTTAGGTTCATACCAGAATACGATCAGCGTTGCCAGTAGTGGGTTGTGCTCAATATTTAAAATTCAAATCCTGAAATAACCAAATTAATCAATTGATTATTGCTCATTGGATTTAGGAGGCCTGGTGTTCCTTGCCAGTGAGAAGTCCTGATCGGTTCGGGTCCACATCGATTCACGGACGTCAGTCGCGGCGATTGGGCAGTCTTGAGCATAGCCTACGATGGGTGACGTTGTAATATTCTGTTATGATAATTTGGCTGTGTGTCCAACGTGTGCCGCGTGGTTACATACCCGCTTCACACGCCAGTGATCCGGGGCTTGTTTCCGGATCCGGTCAGGGATATGCACTACTGACGAGCTCAAACGAGGGCGAAACTCGAGTATGGTGCTTCCATATTGACGTGGATAGGCCTTAGGTTCATACCAGAATACGATCAGCGTTGCCATTAGTGCGTTTTGCTCAATATTTAAAATTCAAATCCCGAAATAACCAAATTAATAAATTGATTATTGCTCATTGGATTTAGGAGGCCTGGTGTTCCTTGCCAGTGAGAAGTCCTGATCGTTTCGGGTCCACATCGATTGACGGACGTCAGTCGCGGCGATTGGGCAATCTTGAGCATAACCTACTATGGGTGACGTTGTAATATTCTGTTATGATAATTTGGCTGTGTGTCCAACGTGTGCCGCGTGGTTACATACCCGCTTCACACGCCAGTGATCCGGGGCTTGTTTCCGGATCCGGTCAGGGATATGCACTACTGACGAGCTCAAACGAGGGCGAAACTCGAGTATGGTGCTTCCATATTGACGTGGATAGGCCTTAGGTTCATACCAGAATACGATCAGCGTTGCCTGTAGTGGGTTGTGATCAATATTTAAAATTCAAATCCCGAAATAACCAAATTAATCAATTAATTATTGCTCATTGGATTTAGGAGGCCTGGTGTTCCTTGCCAGTGAGAAGTCCTGATCGGTTCGGGTCCACATCGATTGACGGACGTCAGTCGCGGCGATTGGGCAATCTTGAGCATAGCCTACGATGGGTGGCGTTGTAATATTCTGTTATGATAATTTGGCTGTGTGTCCAACGTGTGCCGCGTGGTTACATACCCGCTTCACACGCCAGTGATCCGGGGCTTGTTTCCGGATCCGGTCAGAGATATGCACTACTGACGAGCTCAAACGAGGGCGAAACTCGAGTATGGTGCTTCCATATTGACGTGGATAGGCCTTAGGTTCATACCAGAATACGATCAACGTTGCCAGTAGTGGGTTGTGCTCAATACTTAAAATTCAAATCCCGAAATAACCAAATTAATCAATTGATTATTTCTCATTGGATTTAGGAGGCCTGGTGTTCCTTGCCAGTGAGAAGTCCTGATCGTTTCGGGTCCACATCGATTGACGGACGTCAGTCGCGGCGATTGGGCAATGTTAAGCATACCTACGATGGGTGACGTTGTAATATTCTGTTATGATAATTTGGCTATGTGTCCAACGTGTGCCGCGTGGTTACATACCCGCTTCACTCGCCAGTGATACGGGGCTTGTTTCCGGATCCGGTCAGGGATATGCACTACTGACGAGCTCAAACGAGGGCGAAACTCGAGTATGGTGCTTCCATATTGACGTGGATAGGCCTTAGGTTCATACCAGAATACGATCAGCGTTGCCTGTAGTGGGTTGTGCTAAATATTTAAAATTCAAATCCCGAAATAACCAAATTAATCAATTGATTATTGCTCATTGGATTTAGGAGGCCTGGTGTTCCTTGCCAGTGAGAAGTCCTGATCGGTTCGGGTCCACATCGATTGATGGACGTCAGTAGCGGCGATTGGGCAATCTTGAGCATAGCCTACGATGGGTGACGTTGTAATATTCTGTTATGATAATTTGGCTGTGTGTCCAACGTGTGCCGCGTGGTTACATACCCGCTTCACACGCCAGTGGACCGGTGCTTGTTTCCGGATCCGGTCAGGGATATGCACTACTGACGAGCTCAAACGAGGGCGAAACTCGAGTATGGTGCTTCCATATTGACGTGGATAGGCCTTAGGTTCATACCAGAATACGATCAGCGTTGCCAGTAGTGGGTTGTGCTCAATATTTAAAATTCAAATCCCGAAATAACCAAATTAATCAATTGATTATTGCTCATTGGATTTAGGAGGCCTGGTGTTCCTTGCCAGTGAGAAGTCCTGATCGTTTCGGGTCCACATCGATTGACGGACGTCAGTCGCGGCGATTGGGCAATCTTGAGCATAGCCTACGATGGGTGACGTTGTAATATTCTGTTATGATAATTTGGCTGTGTGTCCAACGTGTGCCGCGTGGTTACATACCCGCTTCACACGCCAGTGATCCGGGGCTTGTTTCCGGATCCGGTCAGGGATATGCACTACTGACGAGCTCAAACGAGGACGAAACTCGAGTATGGTGCTTCCATATTGACGTGGATAGGCCTTAGGTTCATACCAGAATACGATCAGCGTTGCCAGTAGTGGGTTGTGCTCAATATTTAAAATTCAAATCCCGAAATAACCAAATTAATCAATTGATTATTGCTCATTGGATTTAGGAGGCCTGGTGTTCCTTGCCAGTGAGAAGTCCTGATCGTTTCGGGTCCACATCGATTGACGGACGTCAGTCGCGGCGATTGGGCAATCTTGAGCATAGCCTACGATGGGTGACGTTGTAATATTCTGTTATGATAATTTGGCTGTGTGTCCAACGTGTGCCGCGTGGTTACATACTCGCTTCACACGCCAGTGATCCGGGGCTTGTTTCCGGATCCGGTCAGGGATATGCACTACTGACGAGTTCAAACGAGGGCGAAACTCGAGTATGGTGCTTCCATATTGACGTGGATAGGCCTTAGGTTCATACCAGAATACGATCAGCGTTGCCAGTAGTGGGTTGTGCTCAATATTTAAAATTCAAATCCCGAAATAACCAAATTAATCAATTGATTATTGCTCATTGGATTTAGGAGGCCTGGTGTTCCTTGCCAGTGAGAAGTCCTGATCGGTTCGGGTCCACATCGATTGACGGACGTCAGTCGCGGCGATTGGGCAATCTTGAGCATAGCCTACGATGGGTGACGTTGTAATATTCTGTTATGATAATTTGGCTGTGTGTCCAACGTGTGCCGCGTGGTTACATACTCGCTTCACACGCCAGTGATCCGGGGCTTGTTTCCGGATCCGGTCAGGGATATGCACTACTGACGAGTTCAAACGAGGGCGAAACTCGAGTATGGTGCTTCCATATTGACGTGGATAGGCCTTAGGTTCATACCAGAATACGATCAGCGTTGCCAGTAGTGGGTTGTGCTCAATATTTAAAATTCAAATCCCGAAATAACCAAATTAATCAATTGATTATTGCTCATTGGATTTAGGAGGCCTGGTGTTCCTTGCCAGTGAGAAGTCCTGATCGGTTCGGGTCCACATCGATTGACGGACGTCAGTCGCGGCGATTGGGCAGTCTTGAGCATAGCCTACGATGGGTGACGTTGTAATATTCTGTTATGATAATTTGGCTGTGTGTCCAACGTGTGCCGCGTGGTTACATACCCGCTTCACACGCCAGTGATCCGGGGCTTGTTTCCGGATCCGGTCAGGGATATGCACTACTGACGAGCTCAAACGAGGGCGAAACTCGAGTATGGTGCTTTCATATTGACGTGGATAGGCCTTAGGTTCATACCAGAATACGATCAGCGTTGTCTGTAGTGGGTTGTGCTCAATATTTAAAATTCAAATCCCGAAATAACCAAATTAATCAATTGATTATTGCTCATTAGATTTAGGAGGCCTGGTGTTCCTTGCCAGTGAGAAGTCCTGATCGGTTCGGGTCCACATCGATTGACGGACGTCAGTCGCGGCGATTGGGCAATCTTTAGCATAGCCTACGATGGGTGACGTTGTAATATTCTGTTATGATAATTTGGCTGTGTGTCCAACGTGTGCCGCGTGGTTACATACCCGCTTCACACGCCAGTGATCCGGTTCTTGTTTCCGGATCAGGTCAGGGATATGCACTACTGACGAGCTCAAACGAGGGCGAACCTCGAGTATGGTGCTTCCATATTGACGTGGATGGGCCTTAGGTTCATACCAGAATACGATCAGCGTTGCCAGTAGTGGGTTGTGCTCAATATTTAAAATTCAAATCCCGAAATAACCAAATTAATCAATTGATTATTGCTCATTGGATTTAGGAGGCCTGGTGTTCCTTGCCAGTGAGAAGTCCTGATCGTTTCGGGTCCACATCGATTGACGGACGTCAGTCGCGGCGATTGGGCAATCTTGAGCATAGTCTACGATGGGTGACGTTGTAATATTCTGTTATGATAATTTGGCTGTGTGTCCAACGTGTGCCGCGTGGTTACATACCCGCTTCACACGCCAGTGATCCGGGGCTTGTTTCCGGAACCGGTCAGGGATATGCACTACTGACGAGCTCAAACGAGTGCGAAACTCGAGTATGGTGCTTCCATATTGACGTGGATAGGCCTTAGGTTCATACCAGAATACGATCAGCGTTGCCTGTAGTGGGTTGTGCTCAATATTTAAAATTCAAATCCCGAAATAACCAAATTAATCAATTGATTATTTCTCATTGGATTTAGGAGGCCTGATGTTCCTTGCCAGTGAGAAGTCCTGATCGTTTCGGGTCCACATCGATTGACGGACGTCAGTCGCGGCGATTGGGCAATCTTGAGCATAGTCTACGATGGGTGACGTTGTAATATTCTGTTATGATAATTTGGCTGTGTGTCCAACGTGTGCCGCGTGGTTACATACCCGCTTCACACGCCAGTGATCCGGGGCTTGTTTCCGGATCCGGTCAGGGATATGCACTACTGACGAGCTCAAACGAGGGCGAAACTCGAGTATGGTGCTTCCATATTGACGTGGATAGGCCTTAGGTTCATACCAGAATACGATCAGCGTTGCCTGTAGTGGGTTGTGCTCAATATTTAAAATTCAAATCCCGAAATAACCAAATTAATCAATTGATTATTTCTCATTGGATTTAGGAGGCCTGGTGTTCCTTGCCAGTGAGAAGTCCTGATCGTTTCGGGTCCACATCGATTGACGGACGTCAGTCGCGGCGATTGGGCAATCTTGAGCATACCTACGATGGGTGACGTTGTAATATTCTGTTATGATAATTTGGCTGTGTGTCCAACGTGTGCCGCGTGGTTACATACCCGCTTCACACGCCAGTGATCCGGGGCTTGTTTCCGGATCCGGTCAGGGATATGCACTACTGACGAGCTCAAACGAGGGCGAAACTCGAGTATGGTGCTTCCATATTGACGTGGATAGGCCTTAGGTTCATACCAGAATACGATCAACGTTGCCAGTAGTGGGTTATGCTCAATATTTAAAATTCAAATCCCGAAATAACCAAATTAATCAATTGATTATTTCTCATTGGATTTAGGAGGCCTGGTGTTCCTTGCCAGTGAGAAGTCCTGATCGTTTCGGGTCCACATCGATTGACGGACGTCAGTCGCGGCGATTTGGGCAATCTTGAGCATAGCCTACGATGGGTGACGTTGTAATATTCTGTTATGATAATTTGGCTGTGTGTCCAACGTGTGCCGCGTGGTTACATACCCGCTTCACACGCCAGTGATCCGGGGCTTGTTTCCGGATCCGGTCAGGGATATGCACTACTGACGAGCTCAAACGAGGGCGAAACTCGAGTATGGTGCTTCCATATTGACGTGGATAGGCCTTAGGTTCATACCAGAATACGATCAGCGTTGCCAGTAGTGGGTTATGCTCAATATTTAAAATTCAAATCCCGAAATAACCAAATTAATCAATTGATTATTTCTCATTGGATTTAGGAGGCCTGGTGTTCCTTGCCAGTGAGAAGTCCTGATCGTTTCGGGTCCACATCGATTGACGGACGTCAGTCGCGGCGATTGGGCAATCTTGAGCATACCTACGATGGGTGACGTTGTAATATTCTGTTATGATAATTTGGCTGTGTGTCCAACGTGTGCCGCGTGGTTACATACCCGCTTCACACGCCAGTGATCCGGGGCTTGTTTCCGGATCCGGTCAGGGATATGCACTACCGACGAGCTCAAACGAGGGCGAAACTCGAGTATGGTGCTTCCATATTGACGTGGATAGGCCTTAGGTTCATACCAGAATACGATCAGCGTTGCCTGTAGTGGGTTGTGCTCAATATTTAAAATTCAAATCCCGAAATAACCAAATTAATCAATTAATTATTGCTCATTGGATTTAGGAGGCCTGGTGTTCCTTGCCAGTGAGAAGTCCTGATCGGTTCGGGTCCACATCGATTGACGGACGTCAGTCGCGGCGATTGGGCAATCTTGAGCATAGTCTACGATGGGTGACGTTGTAATATTCTGTTATGATAATTTGGCTGTGTGTCCAACGTGTGCCGCGTGGTTACATACCCGCTTCACACGCCAGTGATCCGGGGCTTGTTTCCGGAACCGGTCAGGGATATGCACTACTGACGAGCTCAAACGAGGGCGAAACTCGAGTATGGTGCTTCCATATTGACGTGGATAGGCCTTAGGTTAATACCAGAATACGATCAACGTTGCCAGTAGTCGATTGTGCTCAATATTTAAAATTCAAATCCCGAAATAACCAAATTAATCAATTGATTATTTCTCATTGGATTTAGGAGGCCTGGTGTTCCTTGCCAGTGAGAAGTCCTGATCGTTTCGGGTCCACATCGATTGACGGACGTCAGTCGCGGCGATTGGGCAATCTTGAGCTTACCTACGATGGGTGACGTTGTAATATTCTGTTATGATAATTTGGCTGTGTGTCCAACGTGTGCCGCGTGGTTACATACCCGCTTCACACGCCAGTGATCCGGGGCTTGTTTCCGGATCCGGTCAGGGATATGCACTACTGACGAGCTCAAACGAGGGCGAAACTCGAGTATGGTGCTTCCATATTGACGTGGATAGGCCTTAGGTTCATACCAGAATACGATCAGCGTTGCCTGTAGTGGGTTGTGCTCAATATTTAAAATTCAAATCCCGAAATAACCAAATTAATCAATTAATTATTGCTCATTGGATTTAGGAGGCCTGGTGTTCCTTGCCAGTGAGAAGTCCTGATCGGTTCGGGTCCACATCGATTGACGGACGTCAGTCGCGGCGATTGGGCAATCTTGAGCATAGCCTACGATGGGTGACGTTGTAATATTCTGTTATGATAATTTGGCTGTGTGTCCAACGTGTGCCGCGTGGTTACATACCCGCTTCACACGCCAGTGATCCGGGGCTTGTTTCCGGATCCGGTCAGGGATATGCACTACTGACGAGCTCAAACGAGGGCGAAACTCGAGTATGGTGCTTCCATATTGACGTGGATGGGCCTTAGGTTCATACCAGAATACGATCAGCGTTGCCAGTAGTGGGTTGTGCTCAATATTTAAAATTCAAATCCCGAAATAACCAAATTAATCAATTGATTATTGCTCATTGGATTTAGGAGGCCTGGTGTTCCTTGCCAGTGAGAAGTCCTGATCGTTTCGGGTCCACATCGATTGACGGACGTCAGTCGCGGCGATTGGGCAATCTTGAGCATAGTCTACGATGGGTGACGTTGTAATATTCTGTTATGATAATTTGGCTGTGTGTCCAACGTGTGCCGCGTGGTTACATACCCGCTTCACACGCCAGTGATCCGGGGATTGTTTCCGGAACCGGTCAGGGATATGCACTACTGACGAGCTCAAACGAGGGCGAAACTCGAGTATGGTGCTTCCATATTGACGTGGATAGGCCTTAGGTTCATACCAGAATACGATCAACGTTGCCAGTAGTGGGTTGTGCTCAATATTTAAAATTCAAATCCCGAAATAACCAAATTAATCAATTGATTATTTCTCATTGGATTTAGGAGGCCTGGTGTTCCTTGCCAGTGAGAAGTCCTGATCGTTTCGGGTCCACATCGATTGACGGACGTCAGTCGCGGTGATTGGGCAATCTTGAGCATACCTACGATGGGTGACGTTGTAATATTCTGTTATGATAATTTGGCTGTGTGTCCAACGTGTGCCGCGTGGTTACATACCCGCTTCACACGCCAGTGACCCGGGGCTTGTTTCCGGATCCGGTCAGGGATATGCACTACTGACGAGCTCAAACGAGGGCGAAACTCGAGTATGGTGCTTCCATACTGACGTGGATAGGCCTTAGGTTCATACCAGAATACGATCAGCGTTGCCAGTAGTGGGTTGTGCTCAATATTTAAAATTCAAATCCCGAAATAACCAAATTAATCAATTGATTATTGCTCATTGGATTTAGGAGGCCTTGTGTTCCTTGCCAGTGAGAAGTCCTGATCGTTTCGGGTCCACATCGATTGACGGACGTCAGTCGCGGCGATTGGGCAATCTTGAGCATAGCCTACGATGGGTGACGTTGTGATATTCTGTTATGATAATTTGGCTGTGTGTCCAACGTGTGCCGCGTGGTTATATACCCGCTTCACACGCCAGTGATCCGGGGCTTGTTTCCGGATCCGGTCAGGGATATGCACTACTGACGAGCTCAAACGAGGGCGAAACTCGAGTATGGTGCTTCCATATTGACGTGGATAGGCCTTAGGTTCATACCAGAATACGATCAGCGTTGCCAGTAGTGGTTTGTGCTCAATATTTAAAATTCAAATCCCGAAATAACCAAATTAATCAATTGATTATTGCTCATTGGATTTAGGAGGCCTTGTGTTCCTTGCCAGTGAGAAGTCCTGATCGTTTCGGGTACACATCGATTGACGGACGTCAGTCGCGGCGATTGGGCAATCTTGAGCATAGCCTACGATGGGTGACGTTGTAATATTCTGTTATGATAATTTGGCTGTGTGTCCAACGTGTGCCGCGTGGTTACATACCCGCTTCACACGCCAGTGAACCGGGGCTTGTTTCCGGATCCGGTCAGGGATATGCACTACTGACGAGCTCAAACGAGGGCGAAACTCGAGTATGGTGCTTCCATATTGACGTGGATAGGCCTTAGGTTCATACCAGAATACGATCAGCGTTGCCTGTAGTGGGTTGTGCTCAATATTTAAAATTCAAATCCCGAAATAACCAAATTAATCAATTGATTATTGCTCATTGGATTTAGGAGGCCTGGTGTTCCTTGCCAGTGAGAAGTCCTGATCGGTTCGGGTCCACATCGATTGACGGACGTCAGTCGCGGCGATTGGGCAATCTTGAGCATAGCCTACGATGGGTGACGTTGTAATATTCTGTTATGATAATTTGGCTGTGTGTCCAACGTGTGCCGCGTGGTTACATACCCGCTTCACACGCCAGTGATCCGGGGCATGTTTCCGGATCCGGTCAGGGATATGCACTACTGACGAGCTCAAACGAGGGCGAAACTCGAGTATGGTGCTTCCATATTGACGTGGATAGGCCTTAGGTTCATACCAGAATACGATCAGCGTTGCCAGTAGTGGGTTGTGTTTAATATTTAAAATTCAAATCCCGAAATAACCAAATTAATCAATTGATTATTGCTCATTGGATTTAGGAGGCCTGGTGTTCCTTGCCAGTGAGAAGTCCTGATCGTTTCGGGTCCACATCGATTGACGGACGTCAGTCGCGGCGATTGGGCAATCTTGAGCATAGCCTACGATGGGTGACGTTGTAATATTCTGTTATGATAATTTGGCTGTGTGTCCAACGTGTGCCGCGTGGTTACATACCCGCTTCACACGCCAGTGATCCGGGGCTTGTTTCCGGATCCGGTCAGGGATATGCACTACTGACGAGCTCAAACGAGGGCGAAACTCGAGTATGGTGCTTCCATATTGACGTGGATAGGCCTTAGGTTCATACCAGAATACGATCAGCGTTGCCAGTAGTGGGTTGTGCTCAATATTTAAAATTCAAATCCCGAAATAACCAAATTAATCAATTGATTATTGCTCATTGGATTTAGGAGGCCTGGTGTTCCTTGCCAGTGAGAAGTCCTGATCGGTTCAGGTCCACATCGATTGACGGACGTCAGTCGCGGCGATTGGGCAATCTTGAGCATAGCCTACGATGGGTGACGTTGTAATATTCTGTTATGATAATTTGGCTGTGTGTCCAACGTGTGCCGCGTGGTTACATACCCGCTTCACACGCCAGTGGACCGGGGCTTTTTTTCGGATCCGGTCAGGGATATGCACTACTGACGAGCTCAAACAAGGGCGAAACTCGAGTATGGTGCTTCCATATTGACGTGGATAGGCCTTAGGTTCATACCAGAATACGATCAGCGTTGCCAGTAGTGGGTTGTGCTCAATATTTAAAATTCAAATCCCGAAATAACCAAATTAATCAATTGATTATTGCTCATTGGATTTAGGAGGCCTGGTGTTCCTTGCCAGTGAGAAGTCCTGATCGTTTCGGGTCCACATCGATTGACGGACGTCAGTCGCGGCGATTGGGCAATCTTGAGCATAGCCTACGATGGGTGACGTTGTAATATTCTGTTATGATAATTTGGCTGTGTGTCCAACGTGTGCCGCGTGGTTACATACCCGCTTCACACGCCAGTGATCCGGGGCTTGTTTCCGGATCCGGTCAGGGATATGCACTACTGACGAGCTCAAACGAGGGCGAAACTCGAGTATGGTGCTTCCATATCGACGTGGATAGGCCTTAGGTTCATACCAGAATACGATCAGCGTTGCCAGTAGTGGGTTGTGCTCAATATTTAAAATTCAAATCCCGAAATAACCAAATTAATCAATTGATTATTGCTCATTGGATTTAGTAGGCCTGGTGTTCCTTGCCAGTGAGAAGTCCTGATCGGTTCGGGTCCACATCGATTGACGGACGTCAGTCGCGGCGATTGGGCAATCTTGAGCATAGCCTACGATGGGTGACGTTGTAATATTCTGTTATGATAATTTGGCTGTGTGTCCAACGTGTGCCGCGTGGTTACATACCCGCTTCACACGCCAGTGATCCGGGGCTTGTTTCCGGATCCGGTCAGGGATATGCACTACTGACGAGCTCAAACGAGGGGGAAACTCGAGTATGGTGCTTCCATATTGACGTGGATAGGCCTTAGGTTCATACCAGAATACGATCAGCGTTGCCAGTAGTGGGTTGTGCTCAATATTTAAAATTCAAATCCCGAAATAACCAAATTAATCAATTGATTATTGCTCATTGGATTTAGGAGGCCTGGTGTTCCTTGCCAGTGAGAAGTCCTGATCGTTTCGGGTCCACATCGATTGACGGACGTCAGTCAAGGCGATTGGGCAATCTTGAGCATAGCCTACGATGGGTGACGTTGTAATATTATGTTATGATAATTTGGCTGTGTGTCCGACGTGTGCCGCGTGGTTACATACCCGCTTCACACGCCAGTGATCCGGGGCTTGTTTCCGGATCCGGTCAGGGATATGCACTACTGGCGAGCTCAAACGAGGGCGAAACTCGAGTATGGTGCTTCCATATTGAGGTGGATAGGCCTTAGGTTCATACCAGAATACGATCAACGTTGCCAGTAGTGGGTTGTGCTCAATATTTAAAATTCAAATCCCGAAATAACCAAATTAATCAATTGATTATTTCTCATTGGATTTAGGAGGCCTTGTGTTCCTTGCCAGTGAGAAGTCCTGATCGTTTCGGGTCCACATCGATTGACGGACGTCAGTCGCGGCGATTGGGCAATCTTGAGCATACCTACGATGGGTGACGTTGTAATATTATGTTATGATAATTTGGCTGTGTGTCCAACGTGTGCCGCGTGGTTACATACCCGCTTCACACGCCAGTGACCCGGGGCTTGTTTCCGGATCCGGTCAGGGATATGCACTACTGACGAGCTCAAACGAGGGGGAAACTCGAGTATGGTGCTTCCATATTGACGTGGATAGGCCTTAGGTTCATACCAGAATACGATCAGCGTTGCCAGTAGTGGGTTGTGCTCAATATTTAAAATTCAAATCCCGAAATAACCAAATTAATCAATTGATTATTGCTCATTGGATTTAGGAGGCCTGGTGTTCCTTGCCAGTGAGAAGTCCTGATCGTTTCGGGTCCACATCGATTGACGGACGTCAGTCAAGGCGATTGGGCAATCTTGAGCATAGCCTACGATGGGTGACGTTGTAATATTATGTTATGATAATTTGGCTGTGTGTCCGACGTGTGCCGCGTGGTTACATACCCGCTTCACACGCCAGTGATCCGGGGCTTGTTTCCGGATCCGGTCAGGGATATGCACTACTGGCGAGCTCAAACGAGGGCGAAACTCGAGTATGGTGCTTCCATATTGAGGTGGATAGGCCTTAGGTTCATACCAGAATACGATCAACGTTGCCAGTAGTGGGTTGTGCTCAATATTTAAAATTCAAATCCCGAAATAACCAAATTAATCAATTGATTATTTCTCATTGGATTTAGGAGGCCTTGTGTTCCTTGCCAGTGAGAAGTCCTGATCGTTTCGGGTCCACATCGATTGACGGACGTCAGTCGCGGTGATTGGGCAATCTTGAGCATACCTACGATGGGTGACGTTGTAATATTCTGTTATGATAATTTGGCTGTGTGTCCAACGTGTGCCGCGTGGTTACATACCCGCTTCACACGCCAGTGACCCGGGGCTTGTTTCCGGATCCGGTCAGGGATATGCACTACTGACGAGCTCAAACGAGGGCGAAACTCGAGTATGGTGCTTCCATATTGACGTGGATAGGCCTTAGGTTCATACCAGAATACGATCAGCGTTGCCAGTAGTGGGTTGTGCTCAATATTTAAAATTCAAATCCCGAAATAACCAAATTAATCAATTGATTATTGCTCATTGGATTTAGGAGGCCTGGTGTTCCTTGCCAGTGAGAAGTCCTGATCGTTTCGGGTCCACATCGATTGACGGACGTCAGTCGCGGCGATTGGGCAATCTTGAGCATAGCCTACGATGGGTGACGTTGTAATATTATGTTATGATAATTTGGCTGTGTGTCCAACGTGTGCCGCGTGGTTACATACCCGCTTCACACGCCAGTGATCCGGGGCTTGTTTCCGGATCCGGTCAGGGATATGCACTACTGGCGAGCTCAAACGAGGGCGAAACTCGAGTATGGTGCTTCCATATTGAGGTGGATAGGCCTTAGGTTCATACTAGAATACGATCAACGTTGCCAGTAGTGGGTTGTGCTCAATATTTAAAATTCAAATCCCGAAATAACCAAATTAATCAATTGATTATTTCTCATTGGATTTAGGAGGCCTGGTGTTCCTTGCCAGTGAGAAGTCCTGATCGTTTCGGGTCCACATCGATTGACGGACGTCAATCGCGGTGATTGGGCAATCTTGAGCATACCTACGATGGGTGACGTTGTAATATTCTGTTATGATAATTTGGCTGTGTGTCCAACGTGTGCCGCGTGGTTACATACCCGCTTCACACGCCAGTGACCCGGGGCTTGTTTCCGGATCCGGTCAGGGATATGCACTACTGACGAGCTCAAACGAGGGCGAAACTCGAGTATGGTGCTTCCATACTGACGTGGATAGGCCTTAGGTTCATACCAGAATACGATCAGCGTTGCCAGTAGTGGGTTGTGCTCAATATTTTAAATTCAAATCCCGAAATAACCAAATTAATCAATTGATTATTGCTCATTGGATTTAGGAGGCCTTGTGTTCCTTGCCAGTGAGAAGTCCTGATCGTTTCGGGTCCACATCGATTGACGGACGTCAGTCGCGGCGATTGGGCAATCTTGAGCATAGCCTACGATGGGTGACGTTGTAAGATTCTGTTATGATAATTTGGCTGTGTGTCCAACGTGTGCCGCGTGGTTACATACCCGCTTCACACGCCAGTGATCCGGGGCTTGTTTCCGGATCCGGTCAGGGATATGCACTACTGACGAGCTCAAACGAGGGCGAAACTCGAGTATGTTGCTTCCATATTGACGTGGATAGGCCTTAGGTTCATACCAGAATACGATCAGCGTTGCCAGTAGTGGTTTGAGCTCAATATTTAAAATTCAAATCCCGAAATAACCAAATTAATCAATTGATTATTGCTCATTGGATTTAGGATGCCTGGTGTTCCTTGCCAGTGAGAAGTCCTGATCGTTTCGGGTCCACATCGATTGACGGACGTCAGTCGCGGCGATTGGGCAATCTTGACCATAGCCTACGATGGGTGACGTTGTAATATTCTGTTATGATAATTTGGCTGTGTGTCCAACGTGTGCCGCGTGGTTACATACCCGCTTCACACGCCAGTGAACCGGGGCTTGTTTCCGGATCCGGTCAGGGATATGCACTACTGACGAGCTCAAACGAGGGCGAAACTCGAGTATGGTGCTTCCATATTGACGTGGATAGGCCTTAGGTTCATACCAGAATACGATCAGCGTTGCCTGTAGTGGGTTGTGCTCAATATTTAAAATTCAAATCCCGAAATAACCAAATTAATCAATTGATTATTGCTCATTGGATTTAGGAGGCCTGGTGTTCCTTGCCAGTGAGAAGTCCTGATCGGTTCGGGTCCACATCGATTGACGGACGTCAGTCGCGGCGATTGGGCAATCTTGAGCATAGCCTACGATGGGTGACGTTGTAATATTCTGTTATGATAATTTGGCTGTGTGTCTAACGTGTGCCGCGTGGTTACATACCCGCTTCACACGCCAGTGATCCGGGGCATGTTTCCGGATCCGGTCAGGGATATGCACTACTGACGAGCTCAAACGAGGGCGAAACTCGAGTATGGTGCTTCCATATTGACGTGGATAGGCCTTAGGTTCATACCAGAATACGATCAGCGTTGCCAGTAGTGGGTTGTGCTCAATATTTAAAATTCAAATCCCGAAATAACCAAATTAATCAATTGATTATTGCTCATTGGATTTAGGAGGCCTGGTGTTCCTTGCCAGTGAGAAGTCCTGATCGTTTCGGGTCCACATCGATTGACGGACGTCAGTCGCGGCGATTGGGCAATCTTGAGCATAGCCTACGATGGGTGACGTTGTAATATTCTGTTATGATAATTTGGCTGTGTGTCCAACGTGTGCCGCGTGGTTACATACCCGCTTCACACGCCAGTGATCCGGGGCTTGTTTCCGGATCCGGTCAGGGATATGCACTACTGATGAGCTCAAACGAGGGCGAAACTCGAGTATGGTGCTTCCATATTGACGTGGATAGGCCTTAGGTTCATACCAGAATACGATCAGCGTTGCCAGTAGTGGGTTGTGCTCAATATTTAAAATTCAAATCCCGAAATAACCAAATTAATCAATTGATTATTGCTCATTGGATTTAGGAGGCCTGGTGTTCCTTGCCAGTGAGAAGTCCTGATCGGTTCGGGTCCACATCGATTGACGGACGTCAGTCGCGGCGATTGGGCAATCTTGAGCATAGCCTACGATGGGTGACGTTGTAATATTCTGTTATGATAATTTGGCTGTGTGTCCAACGTGTGCCGCGTGGTTACATACCCGCTTCACACGCCAGTGATCCGGGGCTTGTTTCCGGATCCGGTCAGGGATTTGCACTACTGACGAGCTCAAACGAGGGCGAAACTCGAGTATGGTGCTTCCATATTGACGTGGATAGGCCTTAGGTTCATACCAGAATACGATCAGCGTTGCCAGTAGTGGGTTGTGCTCAATATTTAAAATTCAAATCCCGAAATAACCAAATTAATCAATTGATTATTGCTCATTGGATTTAGGAGGCCTGGTGTTCCTTGCCAGTGAGAAGTCCTGATCGGTTCAGGTCCACATCGATTGACGGACGTCAGTCGCGGCGATTGGGCAATCTTGAGCATAGCCTACGATGGGTGACGTTGTAATATTTTGTTATGATAATTTGGCTGTGTGTCCAACGTGTGCCGCGTGGTTACATACCCGCTTCACACGCCAGTGGACCGGGGCTTTTTTCCGGATCCGGTCAGGGATATGCACTACTGACGAGCTCAAACAAGGGCGAAACTCGAGTATGGTGCTTCCATATTGACGTGGATAGGCCTTAGGTTCATACCAGAATACGATCAGCGTTGCCAGTAGTGGGTTGTGCTCAATATTTAAAATTCAAATCCCGAAATAACCAAATTAATCAATTGATTATTGCTCATTGGATTTAGGAGGCCTGGTGTTCCTTGCCAGTGAGAAGTCCTGATCGTTTCGGGTCCACATCGATTGACGGACGTCAGTCGCGGCGATTGGGCAATCTTGAGCATAGCCTACGATGGGTGACGTTGTAATATTCTGTTATGATAATTTGGCTGTGTGTCCAACGTGTGCCGCGTGGTTACATACCCGCTTCACACGCCAGTGATCCGGGGCTTGTTTCCGGATCCGGTCAGGGATATGCACTACTGACGAGCTCAAACGAGGGCGAAACTCGAGTATGGTGCTTCCATATTGACGTGGATAGGCCTTAGGTTCATACCAGAATACGATCAGCGTTGCCAGTAGTGGGTTGTGCTCAATATTTAAAATTCAAATCCCGAAATAACCAAATTAATCAATTGATTATTGCTCATTGGATTTAGGATGCCTGGTGTTCCTTGCCAGTGAGAAGTCCTGATCGTTTCGGGTCCACATCGATTGACGGACGTCAGTCGCGGCGATTGGGCAATCTTGAGCATAGCCTACGATGGGTGACGTTGTAATATTCTGTTATGATAATTTGGCTGTGTGTCCAACGTGTACCGCGTGGTTACATACCCGCTTCACACGCCAGTGATCCGGGGCTTGTTTCCGGATCCGGTCAGGGATATGCACTACTGACGAGCTCAAACGAGGGCGAAACTCGAGTATGGTGCTTCCATATTGACGTGGATAGGCCTTAGGTTCATACCAGAATACGATCAGCGTTGCCAGTAGTGGGTTGTGCTCAATATTTAAAATTCAAATCCCGAAATAACCAAATTAATCAATTGATTATTGCTCATTGGATTTAGGAGGCCTGGTGTTCCTTGCCAGTGAGAAGTCCTGATCGGTTCGGGTCCACATCGATTGACGGACGTCAGTCGCGGCGATTGGGCAATCTTGAGCATAGCCTACGATGGGTGACGTTGTAATATTCTGTTATGATAATTTGGCTGTGTGTCCAACGTGTGCCGCGTGGTTACATACCCGCTTCACACGCCAGTGATCCGGGGCTTGTTTCCGGATCCGGTCAGGGATATGCACTACTGACGAGCTCAAACGAGGGCGAAACTCGAGTATGGTGCTTCCATATTGACGTGGATAGGCCTTAGGTTCATACCAGAATACGATCAGCGTTGCCAGTAGTGGGTTGTGCTCAATATTTAAAATTCAAATCCCGAAATAACCAAATTAATCAATTGATTATTGCTCATTGGATTTAGGAGGCCTGGTGTTCCTTGCCAGTGAGAAGTCCTGATCGTTTCGGGTCCACATCGATTGACGGACGTCAGTCGCGGCGATTGGGCAATCTTGAGCATAGCCTACGATGGGTGACGTTGTAATATTCTGTTATGATAATTTGGCTGTGTGTCCAACGTGTGCCGCGTGGTTACATACCCGCTTCACACGCCAGTGATCCGGGGCTTGTTTCCGGATCCGGTCAGGGATATGCACTACTGGCGAGCTCAAACGAGGGCGAAACTCGAGTATGGTGCTTCCATATTGAGGTGGATAGGCCTTAGGTTCATACCAGAATACGATCAGCGTTGCCAGTAGTGGGTTGTGCTCAATATTTAAAATTCAAATCCCGAAATAACCAAATTAATCAATTGATTATTGCTCATTGGATTTAGGAAGCCTGGTGTTCCTTGCCAGTGAGAAGTCCTGATCGTTTCGGGTCCACATCGATTGACGGACGTCAGTCGCGGCGATTGGGCAATCTTGAGCATAGCCTACGATAGTTGACGTTGTAATTATCTGTTATGATAATTTGGCTGTGTGTCCAACGTGTGCCGCGTGGTTACATACCCGCTTCACACGCCAGTGATCCGGGGCTTGTTTCCGGATCCGGTCAGGGATATGCACTACTGACGAGCTCAAACGAGGGCGAAACTCGAGTATGGTGCTTCCATATTGACGTGGATAGGCCTTAGGTTCATACCAGAATACGATCAGCGTTGCCAGTAGTGGGTTGTGCTCAATATTTAAAATTCAAATCCCGAAATAACCAAATTAATCAATTGATTATTGCTCATTGGATTTAGGATGCCTGGTGTTCCTTGCCAGTGAGAAGTCCTGATCGTTTCGGGTCCACATCGATTGACGGACGTCAGTCGCGGCGATTGGGCAATCTTGAGCATAGCCTACGATGGGTGACGTTGTAATATTCTGTTATGATAATTTGTCTGTGTGTCCAACGTGTGCCGCGTGGTTACATACCCGCTTCACACGCCAGTGATCCGGGGCTTGTTTCCGGATCCGGTCAGGGATATGCACTACTGACGAGCTCAAACGAGGGCGAACCTCGAGTATGGTGCTTCCATATTGACGTGGATGGGCCTTAGGTTCATACCAGAATACGATCAGCGTTGCCAGTAGTGGGTTGTGCTCAATATTTAAAATTCAAATCCCGAAATAACCAAATTAATCAATTGATTATTGCTCATTGGATTTAGGAGGCCTGGTGTTCCTTGCCAGTGAGAAGTCCTGATCGTTTCGGGTCCACATCGATTGACGGACGTCAGTCGCGGCGATTGGGCAATCTTGAGCATACCTGCGATGGGTGACGTTGTAATATTCTGTTATGATAATTTGGCTGTGTGTCCAACGTGTGCCGCGTGGTTACATACCCGCTTCACACGCCAGTGATCCGGGGCTTGTTTCCGGATCCGGTCAGGGATATGCACTACTGACGAGCTCAAACGAGGGCGAACCTCGAGTATGGTGCTTCCATATTGACGTGGATGGGCCTTAGGTTCATACCAGAATACGATCAGCGTTGCCAGTAGTGGGTTGTGCTCAATATTTAAAATTCAAATCCCGAAATAACCAAATTAATCAATTGATTA
The DNA here is from genome assembly GCA_963921405.1 of Cepaea hortensis. Taxonomy (NCBI): domain Eukaryota; kingdom Metazoa; phylum Mollusca; class Gastropoda; order Stylommatophora; family Helicidae; genus Cepaea; species Cepaea hortensis. Next base: position 66,697,131 of record OY992885.1, read on the forward strand.
TTGCTCATTGGATTTAGGAGGCCTGGTGCTCCTTGCCAGTGAGAAGTCCTGATCGGTTCGGGTCCACATCGATTGACGGACGTCAGTCGCGGCGATTGGGCAATCTTGAGCATAGTCTACGATGGGTGACGTTGTAATATTCTGTTATGATAATTTGGCTGTGTGTCCAACGTGTGCCGCGTGGTTACATAACCGCTTCACACGCCAGTGATCCGGGGCTTGTTTCCGGAACCGGTCAGGGATATGCACTACTGACGAGCTCAAACGAGGGCGAAACTCGAGTATGGTGCTTCCATATTGACGTGGATAGGCCTTAGGTTCATACCAGAATACGATCAACGTTGCCAGTAGTGGGTTGTGCTCAATATTTAAAATTCAAATCCCGAAATAACCAAATTAATCAATTGATTATTTCTCATTGGATTTAGGAGGCCTGGTGTTCCTTGCCAGTGAGAAGTCCTGATCGTTTCGGGTCCACATCGATTGACGGACGTCAAGCGCGGCGATTGGGCAATCTTGAGCATACCTACGATGGGTGACGTTGTAATTTTCTGTTATGATAATTTGGCTGTGTGTCCAACGTGTGCCGCGTGGTTACATACCCGCTTCACACGCCAGTGATCCGGGACTTGTTTCCGGATCCGGTCAGGGATATGCACTACTGACGAGCTCAAACGAGGGCGAAACTCGAGTATGGTGCTTCCATATTGACGTGGATAGGCCTTAGGTTCATACCAGAATACGATCAGCGTTGCCTGTACTGGGTTGTGCTAAATATTTAAAATTCAAATCCCGAAATAACCAAATTAATCAATTGATTATTGCTCATTGGATTTAGGAGGCCTGGCGTTCCTTGCCAGTGAGAAGTCCTGATCGGTTCGGGTCCACATCGATTGACGGACGTCAGTCGCGGCGATTGGGCAATCTTGAGCATAGCCTACGATGGGTGACGTTGTAATATTCTGTTATGATAATTTGGCTGTGTGTCCAACGTGTGCCGCGTGATTACATACCCGCTTCACACGCCAATGATCCGGGGCTTGTTTCCGGATCCGGTCAGGGATATGCCCTACTGACGAGCTCAAACGAGGGCGAAACTCGAGTATGGTGCTTCCATATTGACGTGGATAGGCCTTAGGTTCATACCAGAATACGATCAGCGTTGCCAGTAGTGGGTTGTGCTCAATATTTAAAATTCAAATCCCGAAATAACCAAATTAATCAATTGATTATTGCTCATTGGATTTAGGAGACCTGGTGTTCCTTGCCAGTGAGAAGTCCTGATCGGTTCGGGTCCACATCGATTGACGGACGTCAGTCGCGGTGATTGGGCAATCTTGAGCATAGCCTACGATGGGTGACGTTGTAATATTCTGTTATGATAATTTGGCTGTGTGTCCAACGTGTGCCGCGTGGTTACATACCCGCTTCACACCCCAGTGATCCGGGGCTTGTTTCCGGATCCGGTCAGGGATATGCACTACTGACGAGCTCAAACGAGGGCGAAACTCGAGTATGGTGCTTCCATATTGACGTGGATAGGCCTTATGTTCATACCAGAATACGATCAGCGTTGCCAGTAGTGGGTTGTGCTCAATATTTAAAATTCAAATCCCGAAATAACCAAATTAATCAATTGATTATTGCTCATTGGATTTAGGAGGCCTGGTGTTCCTTGCCAGTGAGAAGTCCTGATCGTTTCGGGTCCACATCGATTGACGGACGTCAGTCGCGGCGATTGGGCAATCTTGAGCATAGCCTTCGATGGGTGACGTTGTAATATTCTGTTACGATAATTTGGCTGTGTGTCCAACGTGTGCCGCGTGGTTACATACCCGCTTTACTCGCCAGTGATCCGGGGCTTGTTTCCGGATCCGGTCAGGGATATGCACTACTTACGAGCTCAAACGAGGGCGAAACTCGAGTATGGTGCTTCCATATTGACGTGGATAGGCCTTAGGTTCATACCAGAATACGATCAGCGTTGCCTGTAGTGAGTTGTGCTCAATATTTAAAATTCAAATCCCGAATTAACCAAATTAATCCATTGATTATTGCTCATTGGATTTAGGAGGCCTGGTGTTCCTTGCCAGTGAGAAGTCCTGATCGTTTCGGGTCCATATCGATTAACGGACGTCAGTCGCGGCGATTGGGCAATCTTGAGCATAGCCTACGATGGGTGACGTTGTAATATTCTGTTATGATAATTTGGCTGTGTCCAACGTGTGCCGCGTGGTTACATACCCGCTTCACACGCCAGTGATACGGGGCTTGTTTCCGGATCCGGTCAGGGATATGCACTACTGACGAGCTCAAACGAGGGCGAAACTCGAGTATGGTGCTTCCATATTGAGTGGATAGGCCTTAGGTTCATACCAGAATACGATCAGCGTTGCCAGTAGTGGGTTGTGCTCAATATTTAAAATTCAAATCCCGAAATAACCAAATTAATCAATTGATTATTGCTCATTGGATTTAGGATGCCTGGTGTTCCTTGCCAGTGAGAAGTCCTGATCGTTTCGGGTCCACATCGATTGACGGACGTCAGTCGCGGCGATTGGGCAATCTTGAGCATAGCCTACGATGGGTGACGTTGTAATATTCTGTTATGATAATTTGGCTGTGTGTCCAACGTGTGCCGCGTGGTTACATACCCGCTTCACACGCCAGTGATCCGGGGCTTGTTTCCGGATCCGGTCAGGGATATGCACTACTGACGAGCTCAAACGAGGGCGAAACTCGAGTATGGTGCTTCCATATTGACGTGGATAGGCCTTAGGTTCATACCAGAATACGATCAGCGTTGCCAGTAGTGGGTTGTGCTCAATATTTAAAATTCAAATCCCGAAATAACCAAATTAATCAATTGATTATTGCTCATTGGATTTAGGATGCCTGGTGTTCCTTGCCAGTGAGAAGTCCTGATCGTTTCGGGTCCACATCGATTGACGGACGTCAGTCGCGGCGATTGGGCAATCTTGAGCATAGCCTACGATGGGTGACGTTGTAATATTCTGTTATGATAATTTGGCTGTGTGTCCAACGTGTGCCGCGTGGTTACATACCCGCTTCACACGCCAGTGATCCGGGGCTTGTTTCCGGATCCGGTCAGGGATATGCACTACTGACGAGCTCAAACGAGGGCGAAACTCGAGTATGGTGCTTCCATATTGACGTGGATAGGCCTTAGGTTCATACCAGAATACGATCAGCGTTGCCAGTAGTGGGTTGTGCTCAATATTTAAAATTCAAATCCCGAAATAACCAAATTAATCAATTGATTATTGCTCATTGGATTTAGGAGGCCTGGTGTTCCTTGCCAGTGAGAAGTCCTGATCGTTTCGGGTCCACATCGATTGACGGACGTCAGTCGCGGCGATTGGGCAATCTTGAGCATAGTCTACGATGGGTGACGTTGTAATATTCTGTTATGATAATTTGGCTGTGTGTCCAACGTGTGCCGCGTGGTTACATACCCGCTTCACACGCCAGTGAGCCGGGGCTTGTTTCCGGAACCGGTCAGGGATATGCACTACTGACGATCTCAAACGAGGGCGAAACTCGAGTATGGTGCTTCCATATTGACGTGGATAGGCCTTAGGTTCATACCAGAATACGATCAGCGTTGCCAGTAGTGGGTTGTGCTCAATATTTAAAATTCAAATCCCGAAATAACCAAATTAATCAATTGATTATTGCTCATTGGATTTAGGATGCCTGGTGTTCCTTGCCAGTGAGAAGTCCTGATCGTTTCGGGTCCACATCGATTGACGGACGTCAGTCGCGGCGATTGGGCAATCTTGAGCATAGCCTACGATGGGTGACGTTGTAATATTCTGTTATGATAATTTGGCTGTGTGTCCAACGTGTGCCGCGTGGTTACATACCCGCTTCACACGCCAGTGATCCGGGGCTTGTTTCCGGATCCGGTCAGGGATATGCACTACTGACGAGCTCAAACGAGGGCGAAACTCGAGTATGGTGCTTCCATATTGACGTGGATAGGCCTTAGGTTCATACCAGAATACGATCAGCGTTGCCAGTAGTGGGTTGTGCTCAATATTTAAAATTCAAATCCCGAAATAACCAAATTAATCAATTGATTATTGCTCATTGGATTTAGGAGGCCTGGTGTTCCTTGCCAGTGAGAAGTCCTGATCGTTTCGGGTCCACATCGATTGACGGACGTCAGTCGCGGCGATTGGGCAATCTTGAGCATAGTCTACGATGGGTGACGTTGTAATATTCTGTTATGATAATTTGGCTGTGTGTCCAACGTGTGCCGCGTGGTTACATACCCGCTTCACACGCCAGTGAGCCGGGGCTTGTTTCCGGATCCGGTCAGGGATATGCACTACTGACGAGCTCAAACGAGGGCGAAACTCGAGTATGGTGCTTCCATATTGACGTGGATAGGCCTTAGGTTCATACCAGAATACGATCAGCGTTGCCAGTAGTGGGTTGTGCTCAATATTTAAAATTCAAATCCCGAAATAACCAAATTAATCAATTGATTATTGCTCATTGGATTTAGGAGACCTGGTGTTCCTTGCCAGTGAGAAGTCCTGATCGGTTCGGGTCCACATCGATTGACGGACGTCAGTCGCGGTGATTGGGCAATCTTGAGCATAGCCTACGATGGGTGACGTTGTAATATTCTGTTATGATAATTTGGCTGTGTGTCCAACGTGTGCCGCGTGGTTACATACCCGCTTCACACCCCAGTGATCCGGGGCTTGTTTCCGGATCCGGTCAGGGATATGCACTACTGACGAGCTCAAACGAGGGCGAAACTCGAGTATGGTGCTTCCATATTGACGTGGATAGGCCTTATGTTCATACCAGAATACGATCAGCGTTGCCAGTAGTGGGTTGTGCTCAATATTTAAAATTCAAATCCCGAAATAACCAAATTAATCAATTGATTATTGCTCATTGGATTTAGGAGGCCTGGTGTTCCTTGCCAGTGAGAAGTCCTGATCGTTTCGGGTCCACATCGATTGACGGACGTCAGTCGCGGCGATTGGGCAATCTTGAGCATAGCCTACGATGGGTGACGTTGTAATATTCTGTTACGATAATTTGGCTGTGTGTCCAACGTGTGCCGCGTGGTTACATACCCGCTTTACTCGCCAGTGATCCGGGGCTTGTTTCCGGATCCGGTCAGGGATATGCACTACTTACGAGCTCAAACGAGGGCGAATCTCGAGTATGGTGCTTCCATATTGACGTGGATAGGCCTTAGGTTCATACCAGAATACGATCAGCGTTGCCTGTAGTGGGTTGTGCTCAATATTTAAAATTCAAATCCCGAATTAACCAAATTAATCCATTGATTATTGCTCATTGGATTTAGGAGGCCTGGTGTTCCTTGCCAGTGAGAAGTCCTGATCGTTTCGGGTCCATATCGATTAACGGACGTCAGTCGCGGCGATTGGGCAATCTTGAGCATAGCCTACGATGGGTGACGTTGTAATATTCTGTTATGATAATTTGGCTGTGTGTCCAACGTGTGCCGCGTGGTTACATACCCGCTTCACACGCCAGTGATACGGGGCTTGTTTCCGGATCCGGTCAGGGATATGCACTACTGACGAGCTCAAACGAGGGCGAAACTCGAGTATGGTGCTTCCATATTGAGTGGATAGGCCTTAGGTTCATACCAGAATACGATCAGCGTTGCCAGTAGTGGGTTGTGCTCAATATTTAAAATTCAAATCCCGAAATAACCAAATTAATCAATTGATTATTGCTCATTGGATTTAGGATGCCTGGTGTTCCTTGCCAGTGAGAAGTCCTGATTGTTTCGGGTCCACATCGATTGACGGACGTCAGTCGCGGCGATTGGGCAATCTTGAGCATAGCCTACGATGGGTGACGTTGTAATATTCTGTTATGATAATTTGGCTGTGTGTCCAACGTGTGCCGCGTGGTTACATACCCGCTTCACACGCCAGTGATCCGGGGCTTGTTTCCGGATCCGGTCAGGGATATGCACTACTGACGAGCTCAAACGAGGGCGAAACTCGAGTATGGTGCTTCCATATTGACGTGGATAGGCCTTAGGTTCATACCAGAATACGATCAGCGTTGCCAGTAGTGGGTTGTGCTCAATATTTAAAATTCAAATCCCGAAATAACCAAATTAATCAATTGATTATTGCTCATTGGATTTAGGATGCCTGGTGTTCCTTGCCAGTGAGAAGTCCTGATCGTTTCGGGTCCACATCGATTGACGGACGTCAGTCGCGGCGATTGGGCAATCTTGAGCATAGCCTACGATGGGTGACGTTGTAATATTCTGTTATGATAATTTGGCTGTGTGTCCAACGTGTGCCGCGTGGTTACATACCCGCTTCACACGCCAGTGATCCGGGGCTTGTTTCCGGATCCGGTCAGGGATATGCACTACTGACGAGCTCAAACGAGGGCGAAACTCGAGTATGGTGCTTCCATATTGACGTGGATAGGCCTTAGGTTCATACCAGAATACGATCAGCGTTGCCAGTAGTGGGTTGTGCTCAATATTTAAAATTCAAATCCCGAAATAACCAAATTAATCAATTGATTATTGCTCATTGGATTTAGGAGGCCTGGTGTTCCTTGCCAGTGAGAAGTCCTGATCGTTTCGGGTCCACATCGATTGACGGACGTCAGTCGCGGCGATTGGGCAATCTTGAGCATAGTCTACGATGGGTGACGTTGTAATATTCTGTTATGATAATTTGGCTGTGTGTCCAACGTGTGCCGCGTGGTTACATACCCGCTTCACACGCCAGTGAGCCGGGGCTTGTTTCCGGAACCGGTCAGGGATATGCACTACTGACGAGCTCAAACGAGGGCGAAACTCGAGTATGGTGCTTCCATATTGACGTGGATAGGCCTTAGGTTCATACCAGAATACGATCAACGTTGCCAGTAGTGGGTTGTGCTCAATATTTAAAATTCAAATCCCGAAATAACCAAATTAATCAATTGATTATTTCTCATTGGATTTAGGAGGCCTGGTGTTCCTTGCCAGTGAGAAGTCCTGATCGTTTCGGGTCCACATCGATTGACGGACGTCAGTCGCGGCGATTGGGCAATCTTGAGCATACCTACGATGGGTGACGTTGTAATATTCTGTTATGATAATTTGGCTGTGTGTCCAACGTGTGCCGCGTGGTTACATACCCGCTTCACACGCCAGTGATCCGGGGCTTGTTTCCGGATCCGGTCAGGGATATGCACTACTGACGAGCTCAAACGAGGGCGAAACTCGAGTATGGTGCTTCCATATTGACGTGGATAGGCCTTAGGTTCATACCAGAATACGATCAGCGTTGCCAGTAGTGGGTTGTGCTCAATATTTAAAATTCAAATCCCGAAATAACCAAATTAATCAATTGATTATTGCTCATTGGATTTAGGAGGCCTGGTGTTCCTTGCCAGTGAGAAGTCCTGATCGTTTCGTGTCCACATCGATTGACGGACGTCAGTCGCGGCGATTGGGCAATCTTGAGCATAGCCTACGATGGGTGACGTTGTAATATTCTGTTATGATAATTTGGCTGTGTGTCCAACGTGTGCCGCGTGGTTACATACCCGCTTCACACGCCAGTGATCCGGGGCTTGTTTCCGGATCCGGTCAGGGATATGCACTACTGACGAGCTCAAACGAGGGCGAAACTCGAGTATGGTGCTTCCATATTGACGTGGATAGGCCTTAGGTTCATACCAGAATACGATCAGCGTTGCCAGTAGTGGGTTGTGCTCAATATTTAAAATTCAAATCCCGAAATAACCAAATTAATCAATTGATTATTGCTCATTGGATTTAGGAGACCTGGTGTTCCTTGCCAGTGAGAAGTCCTGATCGGTTCGGGTCCACATCGATTGACGGACGTCAGTCGCGGTGATTGGGCAATCTTGAGCATAGCCTACGATGGGTGACGTTGTAATATTCTGTTATGATAATTTGGCTGTGTGTCCAACGTGTGCCGCGTGGTTACATACCCGCTTCACACGCCAGTGATCCGGGGCTTGTTTCCGGATCCGGTCAGGGATATGCACTACTGACGAGCTCAAACGAGGGCGAAACTCTAGTATGGTGCTTCCATATTGACGTGGATAGGCCTTAGGTTCATACCAGAATACGATCAGCGTTGCCAGTAGTGGGTTGTGCTCAATATTTAAAATTCAAATCCCGAAATAACCAAATTAATCAATTGATTATTGCTCATTGGATTTAGGAGGCCTGGTGTCCCTTGCAAGTGAGAAGTCCTGATCGGTTCGGGTCCACATCGATTGACGGACGTCAGTCGCGGCGATTGGGCAGTCTTGAGCATAGCCTACGATGGGTGACGTTGTAATATTCTGTTATGATAATTTGGCTGTGTGTCCAACGTGTGCCGCGTGGTTACATACCCGCTTCACACGCCAGTGATCCGGGGCTTGTTTCCGGATCCGGTCAGGGATATGCACTACTGACGAGCTCAAACGAGGGCGAAACTCGATTATGGTGCTTCCATATTGACGTGGATAGGCCTTAGGTTCATACCAGAATACGATCAGCGTTGCCAGTAGTGGGTTGTGCTCAATATTTAAAATTCAAATCCCGAAATAACCAAATTAATCACTTGATTATTGCTCATTGGATTTAGGATGCCTGGTGTTCCTTGCCAGTGAGAAGTCCTGATCGTTTCGGGTCCACATCGATTGACGGACGTCAGTCGCGGCGATTGGGCAATCTTGAGCATAGCCTACGATGGGTGACGTTGTAATATTCTGTTATGATAATTTGGCTGTGTATCCAACGTGTGCCGCGTGGTTACATACCCGCTTCACACGCCAGTGATCCGGGGCTTGTTTCCGGATCCGGTCAGGGATATGCACTACTTACGAGCTCAAACGAGGGCGAAACTCGAGTATGGTGCTTCCATATTGACGTGGATAGGCCTTAGGTTCATACCAGAATACGATCAGCGTTGCCTGTAGTGGGTTGTGCTCAATATTTAAAATTCAAATCCCGAATTAACCAAATTAATCCATTGATTATTGCTCATTGGATTTAGGAGGCCTGGTGTTCCTTGCCAGTGAGAAGTCCTGATCGTTTCGGGTCCATATCGATTAACGGACGTCAGTCGCGGCGATTGGGCAATCTTGAGCATAGCCTACGATGGGTGACGTTGTAATATTCTGTTATGATAATTTGGCTGTGTGTCCAACGTGTGCCGCGTGGTTACATACCCGCTTCACACGCCAGTGATACGGGGCTTGTTTCCGGATCCGGTCAGGGATATGCACTACTGACGAGCTCAAACGAGGGCGAAACTCGAGTATGGTGCTTCCATATTGAGTGGATAGGCCTTAGGTTCATACCAGAATACGATCAGCGTTGCCAGTAGTGGGTTGTGCTCAATATTTAAAATTCAAATCCCGAAATAACCAAATTAATCAATTGATTATTGCTCATTGGATTTAGGATGCCTGGTGTTCCTTGCCAGTGAGAAGTCCTGATCGTTTCGGGTCCACATCGATTGACGGACGTCAGTCGCGGCGATTGGGCAATCTTGAGCATAGCCTACGATGGGTGACGTTGTAATATTCTGTTATGATAATTTGGCTGTGTGTCCAACGTGTGCCGCGTGGTTACATACCCGCTTCACACGCCAGTGATCCGGGGCTTGTTTCCGGATCCGGTCAGGGATATGCACTACTGACGAGCTCAAACGAGGGCGAAACTCGAGTATGGTGCTTCCATATTGACGTGGATAGGCCTTAGGTTCATACCAGAATACGATCAGCGTTGCCAGTAGTGGGTTGTGCTCAATATTTAAAATTCAAATCCCGAAATAACCAAATTAATCAATTGATTATTGCTCATTGGATTTAGGATGCCTGGTGTTCCTTGCCAGTGAGAAGTCCTGATCGTTTCGGGTCCACATCGATTGACGGACGTCAGTCGCGGCGATTGGGCAATCTTGAGCATAGCCTACGATGGGTGACGTTGTAATATTCTGTTATGATAATTTGGCTGTGTGTCCAACGTGTGCCGCGTGGTTACATACCCGCTTCACACGCCAGTGATCCGGGGCTTGTTTCCGGATCCGGTCAGGGATATGCACTACTGACGAGCTCAAACGAGGGCGAAACTCGAGTATGGTGCTTCCATATTGACTTGGATAGGCCTTAGGTTCATACCAGAATACGATCAGCGTTGCCAGTAGTGGGTTGTGCTCAATATTTAAAATTCAAATCCCGAAATAACCAAATTAATCAATTGATTATTGCTCATTGGATTTAGGAGACCTGGTGTTCCTTGCCAGTGAGAAGTCCTGATCGGTTCGGGTCCACATCGATTGACGGACGTCAGTCGCGGTGATTGGGCAATCTTGAGCATAGCCTACGATGGGTGACGTTGTAATATTCTGTTATGATAATTTGGCTGTGTGTCCAACGTGTGCCGCGTGGTTACATACCCGCTTCACACGCCAGTGATCCGGGGCTTGTTTCCGGATCCGGTCAGGGATATGCACTACTGACGAGCTCAAACGAGGGCGAAACTCTAGTATGGTGCTTCCATATTGACGTGGATAGGCCTTAGGTTCATACCAGAATACGATCAGCGTTGCCAGTAGTGGGTTGTGCTCAATATTTAAAATTCAAATCCCGAAATAACCAAATTAATCAATTGATTATTGCTCATTGGATTTAGGAGGCCTGGTGTCCCTTGCAAGTGAGAAGTCCTGATCGGTTCGGGTCCACATCGATTGACGGACGTCAGTCGCGGCGATTGGGCAGTCTTGAGCATAGCCTACGATGGGTGACGTTGTAATATTCTGTTATGATAATTTGGCTGTGTGTCCAACGTGTGCCGCGTGGTTACATACCCGCTTCACACGCCAGTGATCCGGGGCTTGTTTCCGGATCCGGTCAGGGATATGCACTACTGACGAGCTCAAACGAGGGCGAAACTCGAGTATGGTGCTTCCATATTGACGTGGATAGGCCTTAGGTTCATACCAGAATACGATCAGCGTTGCCAGTAGTGGGTTGTGCTCAATATTTAAAATTCAAATCCCGAAATAACCAAATTAATCAATTGATTATTGCTCATTGGATTTAGGAGGCCTGGTGTTCCTTGCCAGTGAGAAGTCCTGATCGTTTCGTGTCCACATCGATTGACGGACGTCAGTCGCGGCGATTGGGCAATCTTGAGCATAGCCTACGATGGGTGACGTTGTAATATTCTGTTATGATAATTTGGCTGTGTGTCCAACGTGTGCCGCGTGGTTACATACCCGCTTCACACGCCAGTGATCCGGGGCTTGTTTCCGGATCCGGTCAGGGATATGCACTACTGACGAGCTCAAACGAGGGCGAAACTCGAGTATGGTGCTTCCATATTGACGTGGATAGGCCTTAGGTTCATACCAGAATACGATCAGCGTTGCCAGTAGTGGGTTGTGCTCAATATTTAAAATTCAAATCCCGAAATAACCAAATTAATCAATTGATTATTGCTCATTGGATTTAGGAGACCTGGTGTTCCTTGCCAGTGAGAAGTCCTGATCGGTTCGGGTCCACATCGATTGACGGACGTCAGTCGCGGTGATTGGGCAATCTTGAGCATAGCCTACGATGGGTGACGTTGTAATATTCTGTTATGATAATTTGGCTGTGTGTCCAACGTGTGCCGCGTGGTTACATACCCGCTTCACACGCCAGTGATCCGGGGCTTGTTTCCGGATCCGGTCAGGGATATGCACTACTGACGAGCTCAAACGAGGGCGAAACTCGAGTATGGTGCTTCCATATTGACGTGGATAGGCCTTAGGTTCATACCAGAATACGATCAGCGTTGCCAGTAGTGGGTTGTGCTCAATATTTAAAATTCAAATCCCGAAATAACCAAATTAATCAATTGATTATTGCTCATTGGATTTAGGATGCCTGGTGTTCCTTGCCAGTGAGAAGTCCTGATCGTTTCGGGTCCACATCGATTGACGGACGTCAGTCGCGGCGATTGGGCAATCTTGAGCATAGCCTACGATGGGTGACGTTGTAATATTCTGTTATGATAATTTGGCTGTGTGTCCAACGTGTGCCGCGTGGTTACATACCCGCTTCACACGCCAGTGATCCGGGGCTTGTTTCCGGATCCGGTCAGGGATATGCACTACTGACGAGCTCAAACGAGGGCGAAACTCGAGTATGGTGCTTCCATATTGACGTGGATAGGCCTTAGGTTCATACCAGAATACGATCAGCGTTGCCAGTAGTGGGTTGTGCTCAATATTTAAAATTCAAATCCCGAAATAACCAAATTAATCAATTGATTATTGCTCATTGGATTTAGGATGCCTGGTGTTCCTTGCCAGTGAGAAGTCCTGATCGTTTCGGGTCACACATCGATTGACGGACGTCAGTCGCGGCGATTGGGCAATCTTGAGCATAGCCTACGATGGGTGACGTTGTAATATTCTGTTATGATAATTTGGCTGTGTGTCCAACGTGTGCCGCGTGGTTACATACCCGCTTCACACGCCAGTGATCCGGGGCTTGTTTCCGGATCCGGTCAGGGATATGCACTACTGACGAGCTCAAACGAGGGCGAAACTCGAGTATGGTGCTTCCATATTGACGTGGATAGGCCTTAGGTTCATACCAGAATACGATCAGCGTTGCCAGTAGTGGGTTGTGCTCAATATTTAAAATTCAAATCCCGAAATAACCAAATTAATCAATTGATTATTGCTCATTGGATTTAGGAGGCCTGGTGTTCCTTGCCAGTGAGAAGTCCTGATCGTTTCGGGTCCACATCGATTGACGGACGTCAGTCGCGGCGATTGGGCAATCTTGAGCATAGTCTACGATGGGTGACGTTGTAATATTCTGTTATGATAATTTGGCTGTGTGTCCAACGTGTGCCGCGTGGTTACATACCCGCTTCACACGCCAGTGAGCCGGGGCTTGTTTCCGGAACCGGTCAGGGATATGCACTACTGACGAGCTCAAACGAGGGCGAAACTCGAGTATGGTGCTTCCATATTGACGTGGATAGGCCTTAGGTTCATACCAGAATACGATCAACGTTGCCAGTAGTGGGTTGTGCTCAATATTTAAAATTCAAATCCCGAAATAACCAAATTAATCAATTGATTATTGCTCATTGGATTTAGGAGGCCTGGTGTTCCTTGCCAGTGAGAAGTCCTGATCGTTTCGTGTCCACATCGATTGACGGACGTCAGTCGCGGCGATTGGGCAATCTTGAGCATAGCCTACGATGGGTGACGTTGTAATATTCTGTTATGATAATTTGGCTGTGTGTCCAACGTGTGCCGCGTGGTTACATACCCGCTTCACACGCCAGTGATCCGGGGCTTGTTTCCGGATCCGGTCAGGGATATGCACTACTGACGAGCTCAAACGAGGGCGAAACTCGAGTATGGTGCTTCCATATTGACGTGGATAGGCCTTAGGTTCATACCAGAATACGATCAGCGTTGCCAGTAGTGGGTTGTGCTCAATATTTAAAATTCAAATCCCGAAATAACCAAATTAATCAATTGATTATTGCTCATTGGATTTAGGAGACCTGGTGTTCCTTGCCAGTGAGAAGTCCTGATCGGTTCGGGTCCACATCGATTGACGGACGTCAGTCGCGGTGATTGGGCAATCTTGAGCATAGCCTACGATGGGTGACGTTGTAATATTCTGTTATGATAATTTGGCTGTGTGTCCAACGTGTGCCGCGTGGTTACATACCCGCTTCACACGCCAGTGATCCGGGGCTTGTTTCCGGATCCGGTCAGGGATATGCACTACTGACGAGCTCAAACGAGGGCGAAACTCTAGTATGGTGCTTCCATATTGACGTGGATAGGCCTTAGGTTCATACCAGAATACGATCAGCGTTGCCAGTAGTGGGTTGTGCTCAATATTTAAAATTCAAATCCCGAAATAACCAAATTAATCAATTGATTATTGCTCATTGGATTTAGGAGGCCTGGTGTCCCTTGCAAGTGAGAAGTCCTGATCGGTTCGGGTCCACATCGATTGACGGACGTCAGTCGCGGCGATTGGGCAGTCTTGAGCATAGCCTACGATGGGTGACGTTGTAATATTCTGTTATGATAATTTGGCTGTGTGTCCAACGTGTGCCGCGTGGTTACATACCCGCTTCACACGCCAGTGATCCGGGGCTTGTTTCCGGATCCGGTCAGGGATATGCACTACTGACGAGCTCAAACGAGGGCGAAACTCGAGTATGGTGCTTCCATATTGACGTGGATAGGCCTTAGGTTCATACCAGAATACGATCAGCGTTGCCAGTAGTGGGTTGTGCTCAATATTTAAAATTCAAATCCCGAAATAACCAAATTAATCAATTGATTATTGCTCATTGGATTTAGGAGGCCTGGTGTTCCTTGCCAGTGAGAAGTCCTGATCGTTTCGTGTCCACATCGATTGACGGACGTCAGTCGCGGCGATTGGGCAATCTTGAGCATAGCCTACTATGGGTGACGTTGTAATATTCTGTTATGATAATTTGGCTGTGTGTCCAACGTGTGCCGCGTGGTTACATACCCGCTTCACACGCCAGTGATCCGGGGCTTGTTTCCGGATCCGGTCAGGGATATGCACTACTGACGAGCTCAAACGAGGGCGAAACTCGAGTATGGTGCTTCCATATTGACGTGGATAGGCCTTAGGTTCATACCAGAATACGATCAGCGTTGCCAGTAGTGGGTTGTGCTCAATATTTAAAATTCAAATCCCGAAATAACCAAATTAATCAATTGATTATTGCTCATTGGATTTAGGAGGCCTGGTGTTCCTTGCCAGTGAGAAGTCCTGATCGGTTCGGGTCCACATCGATTGACGGACGTCAGTCGCGGCGATTGGGCAGTCTTGAGCATAGCCTACGATGGGTGACGTTGTAATATTCTGTTATGATAATTTGTCTGTGTGTCCAACGTGTGCCGCGTGGTTACATACCCGCTTCACACGCCAGTGATCCGGGGCTTGTTTCCAGATCCGGTCAGGGATATGCACTACTGACGAGCTCAAACGAGGGCGAAACTCTAGTATGGTGCTTCCATATTGACGTGGATAGGCCTTAGGTTCATACCAGAATACGATCAGCGTTGCCAGTAGTGGGTTGTGCTCAATATTTAAAATTCAAATCCCGAAATAACCAAATTAATCAATTGATTATTGCTCATTGGATTTAGGAGGCCTGGTGTTCCTTGCCAGTGAGAAGTCCTGATCGGTTCGGGTCCACATCGATTGACGGACGTCAGTCGCGGCGATTGGGCAGTCTTGAGCATAGCCTACGATGGGTGACGTTGTAATATTCTGTTATGATAATTTGTCTGTGTGTCCAACGTGTGCCGCGTGGTTACATACCCGCTTCACACGCCAGTGATCCGGGGCTTGTTTCCAGATCCGGTCAGGGATATGCACTACTGACGAGCTCAAACGAGGGCGAAACTCTAGTATGGTGCTTCCATATTGACGTGGATAGGCCTTAGGTTCATACCAGAATACGATCAGCGTTGCCAGTAGTGGGTTGTGCTCAATATTTAAAATTCAAATCCCGAAATAACCAAATTAATCAATTGATTATTGCTCATTGGATTTAGGAGGCCTGGTGTTCCTTGCCAGTGAGAAGTCCTGATCGTTTCGGGTCCACATCGATTGACGGACGTCAGTCGCGGCGATTGGGCAATCTTGAGCATAGTCTACGATGGGTGACGTTGTAATATTCTGTTATGATAATTTGGCTGTGTGTCCAACGTGTGCCGCGTGGTTACATACCCGCTTCACACGCCAGTGAGCCGGGGCTTGTTTCCGGAACCGGTCAGGGATATGCACTACTGACGAGCTCAAACGAGGGCGAAACTCGAGTATGGTGCTTCCATATTGACGTGGATAGGCCTTAGGTTCATACCAGAATACGATCAACGTTGCCAGTAGTGGGTTGTGCTCAATATTTAAAATTCAAATCCCGAAATAACCAAATTAATCAATTGATTATTTCTCATTGGATTTAGGATGCCTGGTGTTCCTTGCCAGTGAGAAGTCCTGATCGTTTCGGGTCCACATCGATTGACGGACGTCAGTCGCGGCGATTGGGCAATCTTGAGCATACCTACGATGGGTGACGTTGTAATATTCTGTTATGATAATTTGGCTGTGTGTCCAACGTGTGCCGCGTGGTTACATACCCGCTTCACACGCCAGTGATCCGGGGCTTGTTTCCGGATCCGGTCAGGGATATGCACTACTGACGAGCTCAAACGAGGGCGAAACTCGAGTATGGTGCTTCCATATTGACGTGGATAGGCCTTAGGTTCATACCAGAATACGATCAGCGTTGCCAGTAGTGGGTTGTGCTCAATATTTAAAATTCAAATCCCGAAATAACCAAATTAATCAATTGATTATTGCTCATTGGATTTAGGAGGCCTGGTGTTCCTTGCCAGTGAGAAGTCCTGATCGTTTCGTGTCCACATCGATTGACGGACGTCAGTCGCGGCGACTGGGCAATCTTGAGCATAGCCTACGATGGGTGACGTTGTAATATTCTGTTATGATAATTTGGCTGTGTGTCCAACGTGTGCCGCGTGGTTACATACCCGCTTCACACGCCAGTGATCCGGGGCTTGTTTCCGGATCCGGTCAGGGATATGCACTACTGACGAGCTCAAACGAGGGCGAAACTCGAGTATGGTGCTTCCATATTGACGTGGATAGGCCTTAGGTTCATACCAGAATACGATCAGCGTTGCCAGTAGTGGGTTGTGCCCAATATTTAAAATTCAAATCCCGAAATAACCAAATTAATCAATTGATTATTGCTCATTGGATTTAGGAGACCTGGTGTTCCTTGCCAGTGAGAAGTCCTGATCGGTTCGGGTCCACATCGATTGACGGACGTCAGTCGCGGTGATTGGGCAATCTTGAGCATAGCCTACGATGGGTGACGTTGTAATATTCTGTTATGATAATTTGGCTGTGTGTCCAACGTGTGCCGCGTGGTTACATACCCGCTTCACACGCCAGTGATCCGGGGCTTGTTTCCGGATCCGGTCAGGGATATGCACTACTGACGAGCTCAAACGAGGGCGAAACTCTAGTATGGTGCTTCCATATTGACGTGGATAGGCCTTAGGTTCATACCAGAATACGATCAGCGTTGCCAGTAGTGGGTTGTGCTCAATATTTAAAATTCAAATCCCGAAATAACCAAATTAATCAATTGATTATTGCTCATTGGATTTAGGAGGCCTGGTGTTCCTTGCCAGTGAGAAGTCCTGATCGTTTCGGGTCCACATCGATTGACGGACGTCAGTCGCGGCGATTGGGCAATCTTGAGCATAGCCTACGATGGGTGACGTTGTAATATTCTGTTACGATAATTTGGCTGTGTGTCCAACGTGTGCCGCGTGGTTACATACCCGCTTTACTCGCCAGTGATCCGGGGCTTGTTTCCGGATCCGGTCAGGGATATGCACTACTGACGAGCTCAAACGAGGGCGAAACTCGAGTATGGTGCTTCCATATTGACGTGGATAGGCCTTAGGTTCATACCAGAATACGATCAGCGTTGCCTGTAGTGGGTTGTGCTCAATATTTAAAATTCAAATCCCGAATTAACCAAATTAATCCATTGATTATTGCTCATTGGATTTAGGAGGCCTGGTGTTCCTTGCCAGTGAGAAGTCCTGATCGTTTCGGGTCCACATCGATTAACGGACGTCAGTCGCGGCGATTGGGCAATCTTGAGCATAGCCTACGATGGGTGACGTTGTAATATTCTGTTATGATAATTTGGCTGTGTGTCCAACGTGTGCCGCGTGGTTACATACCCGCTTCACACGCCAGTGATCCGGGGCTTGTTTCCGGATCCGGTCAGGGATATGCACTACTGACGAGCTCAAACGAGGGCGAAACTCGAGTATGGTGCTTCCATATTGACGTGGATAGGCCTTAGGTTCATACCAGAATACGATCAGCGTTGCCAGTAGTGGGTTGTGCTCAATATTTAAAATTCAAATCCCGAAATAACCAAATTAATCAATTGATTATTGCTCATTGGATTTAGGAGGCCTGGTGTTCCTTGCCAGTGAGAAGTCCTGATCGTTTCGGGTCCACATCGATTGACGGACGTCAGTCGCGGCGATTGGGCAATCTTGAGCATAGCCTACGATGGGTGACGTTGTAATATTCTGTTATGATAATTTGGCTGTGTGTCCAACGTGTGCCGCGTGGTTACATACCCGCTTCACACGCCAGTGATCCGGGGCTTGTTTCCGGATCCGGTCAGGGATATGCACTACTGACGAGCTCAAACGAGGGCGAAACTCGAGTATGGTGCTTCCATATTGACGTGGATAGGCCTTAGGTTCATACCAGAATACGATCAGCGTTGCCAGTAGTGGGTTGTGCTCAATATTTAAAATTCAAATCCCGAAATAACCAAATTAATCAATTGATTATTGCTCATTGGATTTAGGAGGCCTGGTGTTCCTTGCCAGTGAGAAGTCCTGATCGTTTCGGGTCCACATCGATTGACGGACGTCAGTCGCGGCGATTGGGCAATCTTGAGCATAGCCTACGATGGGTGACGTTGTAATATTCTGTTATGATAATTTGGCTGTGTGTCCAACGTGTGCCGCGTGGTTACATACCCGCTTCACACGCCAGTGATCCGGGGCTTGTTTCCGGATCCGGTCACGGATATGCACTACTGACGAGCTCAAACGAGGGCGAAACTCGAGTATGGTGCTTCCATATTGACGTGGATAGGCCTTAGGTTCATACCAGAATACGATCAGCGTTGCCAGTAGTGGGTTGTGCTCAATATTTAAAATTCAAATCCCGAAATAACCAAATTAATCAATTGATTATTGCTCATTGGATTTAGGAGGCCTGGTGTTCCTTGCCAGTGAGAAGTCCTGATCGTTTCGGGTCCACATCGATTGACGGACGTCAGTCGCGGCGATTGGGCAATCTTGAGCATAGCCTACGATGGGTGACGTTGTAATATTCTGTTATGATAATTTGGCTGTGTGTCCAACGTGTGCCGCGTGGTTACATACCCGCTTCACACGCCAGTGATCCGGGGCTTGTTTCCGGATCCGGTCAGGGATATGCACTATTGACGAGCTCAAACGAGGGCGAAACTCGAGTATGGTGCTTCCATATTGACGTGGATAGGCCTTAGGTTCATACCAGAATACGATCAGCGTTGCCAGTAGTGGGTTGTGCTCAATATTTAAAATTCAAATCCCGAAATAACCAAATTAATCAATTGATTATTGCTCATTGGATTTAGGAGGCCTGGTGTTCCTTGCCAGTGAGAAGTCCTGGTCGTTTCGGGTCCACATCAATTGACGGACGTCAGTCGCGGCGATTGGGCAATCTTGAGCATAGCCTACGATGGGTGACGTTGTAATATTCTGTTATGATAATTTGGCTGTGTGTCCAACGTGTGCCGCGTGGTTACATACCCGCTTCACACGCCAGTGATCCGGGGCTTGTTTCCGGATCCGGTCAGGGATATGCACTACTGACGAGCTCAAACGAGGGCGAAACTCGAGTATGGTGCTTCCATATTGACGTGGATAGGCCTTAGGTTCATACCAGAATACGATCAGCGTTGCCAGTAGTGGGTTGTGCTCAATATTTAAAATTCAAATCCCGAAATAACCAAATTAATCAATTGATTATTGCTCATTGGATTTAGGATGCCTGGTGTTCCTTGCCAGTGAGAAGTCCTGATCGTTTCGGGTCCACATCGATTGACGGACGTCAGTCGCGGCGATTGGGCAATCTTGAGCATAGCCTACGATGGGTGACGTTGTAATATTCTGTTATGATAATTTGGCTGTGTGTCCAACGTGTGCCGCGTGGTTACATACCCGCTTCACACGCCAGTGATCCGGGGCTTGTTTCCGGATCCGGTCAGGGATATGCACTACTGACGAGCTCAAACGAGGGCGAAACTCGAGTATGGTGCTTCCATATTGACGTGGATAGGCCTTAGGTTCATACCAGAATACGATCAGCGTTGCCAGTAGTGGGTTGTGCTCAATATTTAAAATTCAAATCCCGAAATAACCAAATTAATCAATTGATTATTGCTCATTGGATTTAGGAGGCCTGGTGTTCCTTGCCAGTGAGAAGTCCTGATCGGTTCGGGTCCACATCGATTGACGGAAGTCAGTCGCGGCGATTGGGCAGTCTTGAGCATAGCCTACGATGGGTGACGTTGTAATATTCTGTTATGATAATTTGTCTGTGTGTCCAACGTGTGCCGCGTGGTTACATACCCGCTTCACACGCCAGTGATCCGGGGCTTGTTTCCGGATCCGGTCAGGGATATGCACTACTGACGAGCTCAAACGAGGGCGAAACTCGAGTATGGTGCTTCCATATTGACGTGGATAGGCCTTAGGTTCATACCAGAATACGATCAGCGTTGCCAGTAGTGGGTTGTGCTCAATATTTAAAATTCAAATCCCGAAATAACCAAATTAATCAATTGATTATTGCTCATTGGATTTAGGAGGCCTGGTGTTCCTTGCCAGTGAGAAGTCCTGATCGTTTCGGGTCCACATCGATTGACGGACGTCAGTCGCGGCGATTGGGCAATCTTGAGCATAGCCTACGATGGGTGACGTTGTAATATTCTGTTATGATAATTTGGCTGTGTGTCCAACGTGTGCCGCGTGGTTACATACCCGCTTCACACGCCAGTGATCCGGGGCTTGTTTCCGGATCCGGTCAGGGATATGCACTATTGACGAGCTCAAACGAGGGCGAAACTCGAGTATGGTGCTTCCATATTGACGTGGATAGGCCTTAGGTTCATACCAGAATACGATCAGCGTTGCCAGTAGTGGGTTGTGCTCAATATTTAAAATTCAAATCCCGAAATAACCAAATTAATCAATTGATTATTGCTCATTGGATTTAGGAGGCCTGGTGTTCCTTGCCAGTGAGAAGTCCTGGTCGTTTCGGGTCCACATCAATTGACGGACGTCAGTCGCGGCGATTGGGCAATCTTGAGCATAGCCTACGATGGGTGACGTTGTAATATTCTGTTATGATAATTTGGCTGTGTGTCCAACGTGTGCCGCGTGGTTACATACCCGCTTCACACGCCAGTGATCCGGGGCTTGTTTCCGGATCCGGTCAGGGATATGCACTACTGACGAGCTCAAACGAGGGCGAAACTCGAGTATGGTGCTTCCATATTGACGTGGATAGGCCTTAGGTTCATACCAGAATACGATCAGCGTTGCCAGTAGTGGGTTGTGCTCAATATTTAAAATTCAAATCCCGAAATAACCAAATTAATCAATTGATTATTGCTCATTGGATTTAGGATGCCTGGTGTTCCTTGCCAGTGAGAAGTCCTGATCGTATCGGGTCCACATCGATTGACGGACGTCAGTCGCGGCGATTGGGCAATCTTGAGCATAGCCTACGATGGGTGACGTTGTAATATTCTGTTATGATAATTTGGCTGTGTGTCCAACGTGTGCCGCGTGGTTACATACCCGCTTCACACGCCAGTGATCCGGGGCTTGTTTCCGGATCCGGTCAGGGATATGCACTACTGACGAGCTCAAACGAGGGCGAAACTCGAGTATGGTGCTTCCATAATAACGTGGATAGGCCTTAGGTTCATACCAGAATACGATCAGCGTTGCCAGTAGTGGGTTGTGCTCAATATTTAAAATTCAAATCCCGAAATAACCAAATTAATCAATTGATTATTGCTCATTGGATTTAGGAGGCCTGGTGTTCCTTGCCAGTGAGAAGTCCTGATCGTTTCGTGTCCACATCGATTGACGGACGTCAGTCGCGGCGATTGGGCAATCTTGAGCATAGCCTACGATGGGTGACGTTGTAATATTCTGTTATGATAATTTGGCTGTGTGTCCAACGTGTGCCGCGTGGTTACATACCCGCTTCACACGCCAGTGATCCGGGGCTTGTTTCCGGATCCGGTCAGGGATATGCACTACTGACGAGCTCAAACGAGGGCGAAACTCGAGTATGGTGCTTCCATATTGACGTGGATAGGCCTTAGGTTCATACCAGAATACGATCAGCGTTGCCAGTAGTGGGTTGTGCTCAATATTTAAAATTCAAATCCCGAAATAACCAAATTAATCAATTGATTATTGCTCATTGGATTTAGGAGGCCTGGTGTTCCTTGCCAGTGAGAAGTCCTGATCGTTTCGGGTCCACATCGATTGACGGACGTCAGTCGCGGCGATTGGGCAATCTTGAGCATAGCCTACGATGGGTGACGTTGTAATATTCTGTTATGATAATTTGGCTGTGTGTCCAACGTGTGCCGCGTGGTTACATACCCGCTTCACACGCCAGTGATCCGGGGCTTGTTTCCGGATCCGGTCAGGGATATGCACTACTGACGAGCTCAAACGAGGGCGAAACTCGAGTATGGTGCTTCCATATTGACGTGGATAGGCCTTAGGTTCATACCAGAATACGATCAGCGTTGCCAGTAGTGGGTTGTGCTCAATATTTAAAATTCAAATCCCGAAATAACCAAATTAATCAATTGATTATTGCTCATTGGAATTAGGAGGCCTGGTGTTCCTTGCCAGTGAGAAGTCCTGATCGTTTCGGGTCCACATCGATTGACGGACGTCAGTCGCGGCGATTGGGCAATCTTGAGCATAGCCTACGATGGGTGACGTTGTAATATTCTGTTATGATAAGTTGGCTGTGTGTCCAACGTGTGCCGCGTGGTTACATACCCACTTCACACGCCAGTGATCCGGGGCTTGTTTCCGGATCCGGTCAGGGATATGCACTACTGACGAGCTCAAACGAGGGCGAAACTTGAGTATGGTGCTTCCATATTGACGTGGATAGGCCTTAGGTTCATACCAGAATACGATCAGCGTTGCCAGTAGTGGGTTGTGCTCAATATTTAAAATTCAAATCCCGAAATAACCAAATTAATCAATTGATTATTGCTCATTGGATTTAGGAAGCCTGGTGTTCCTTGCCAGTGAGAAGTCCTGATCGGTTCGGGTCAACATCGATTGACGGACGTCAGTCGCGGCGATTGGGCAATCTTGAGCATAGCCTACGATGGGTGACGTTGTAATATTCTGTTATGATAATTTGGCTGTGTGTCCAACGTGTGCCGCGTGGTTACATACCCGCTTCACACGCCAGTGATCCGGGGCTTGTTTCCGGATCCGGTCAGGGATGTGCACTACTGACGAGCTCAAACGAGGGCGAAACTCGAGTATGGTGCTTCCATATTGACGTGGATAGGCCTTAGGTTCATACCAGAATACGATCAGCGTTGCCAGTAGTGGGTTGTGCTCAATATTTAAAATTCAAATCCCGAAATAACCAAATTAATCAATTGATTATTGCTCATTAGATTTAGGAGGCCTGGTGTTCCTTGCCAGTGAGAAGTCCTGATCGTTACGGGTCCACATCGATTGACGGACGTCAGTCGCGGCGATTGGGCAATCTTGAGCATAGCCTACGATGGGTGACGTTGTAATATTCTGTTATGATAATTTGGCTGTGTGTCCAACGTGTGCCGCGTGGTTACATACCCGCTTCACACGCCAGTGATCCGGGGCTTGTTTCCGGATCCGGTCAGGGATATGCACTACTGACGAGCTCAAACGAGGGCGAAACTCGAGTATGGTGCTTCCATATTGACGTGGATAGGCCTTAGGTTCATACCAGAATACGATCAGCGTTGCCAGTAGTGGGTTGTGCTCAATATTTAAAATTCAAATCCCGAAATAACCAAATTAATCAATTGATTATTGCTCATTGGATTTAGGATGCCTGGTGTTCCTTGCCAGTGAGAAGTCCTGATCGTTACGGGTCCACATCGATTGACGGACGTCAGTCGCGGCGATTGGGCAATCTTGAGCATAGCCTACGATGGGTGACGTTGTAATATTCTGTTATGATAATTTGGCTGTGTGTTTAACGTGTGCCGCGTGGTTACATACCCGCTTCACACGCCAGTGATCCGGGGCTTGTTTCCGGATCCGTTCAGGGATATGCACTACTGACGAGCTCAAACGAGGTCGAAACTCGAGTATGGTGCTTCCATATTGACGTGGATAGGCCTTAGGTTCATACCAGAATACGATCAGCGTTGCCAGTAGTGGGTTGTGCTCAATATTTAAAATTCAAATCCCGAAATAACCAAATTAATCAATTGATTATTGCTCATTGGATTTAGGAGGCCTGGTGTTCCTTGCCAGTGAGAAGTCCTGATCGGTTCGGGTCCACATCGATTGACGGACGTCAGTCGCGGCGATTGGGCAGTCTTGAGCATAGCCTACGATGGGTGACGTTGTAATATTCTGTTATGATAATTTGTCTGTGTGTCCAACGTGTGCCGCGTGGTTACATACCCGCTTCACACGCCAGTGATCCGGGGCTTGTTTCCGGATCCGGTCAGGGATATGCACTACTGACGAGCTCAAACGAGGGCGAAACTCGAGTATGGTGCTTCCATATTGACGTGGATAGGCCTTAGGTTCATACCAGAATACGATCAGCGTTGCCAGTAGTGGGTTGTGCTCAATATTTAAAATTCAAATCCCGAAATAACCAAATTAATCAATTGATTATTGCTCATTGGATTTAGGAGGCCTGGTGTTCCTTGCCAGTGAGAAGTCCTGATCGTTTCGGGTCCACATCGATTGACGGACGTCAGTCGCGGCGATTGGGCAATCTTGAGCATAGCCTACGATGGGTGACGTTGTAATATTCTGTTATGATAATTTGGCTGTGTGTCCAACGTGTGCCGCGTGGTTACATACCCGCTTCACACGCCAGTGATCCGGGGCTTGTTTCCGGATCCGGTCAGGGATATGCACTACTGACGAGCTCAAACGAGGGCGAAACTCGAGTATGGTGCTTCCATATTGACGTGGATAGGCCTTAGGTTCATACCAGAATACGATCAGCGTTGCCAGTAGTTATAACAGCGCACAGGTAAATAGGACTAACGAGTTCTTTGTTTTAGTATAATTAGAGGTTTATTGCATCTTGATGACAACTTCTACAGCCTTCATACAACATGGCGTCTTCTCTCTTCCAGGCCCAGATGTTGACTAACTCCTAACAACAAACTACGTCACGACTTGAGCATCACTCCTCCCATTCCATCCCGATGCTCAATCGTGCTGTAGCCTTTTCCCACCTAATACCCAACTTCTGCTACACCTTCCTATGTTTTTCTAAAGAATTTTTCCTTTAAAAATTCTTTACTCCCAATCCCCTACTCTATTCCCTCTTTCCTTACCTCCCACAGCTCCTCTAATCTTCCCCAAACCAACTCCAACTTAAGTAAACATTCTATTCTTTAACTCTTCTCCCTGTCATATTATCATATAGTAACCCACTATAAACTTCTTCTTCGTTTCTGCCTCTTCATAACATAACACATATCAATAACCATTAAATCTCAACTTTATACAATACATCATACCACATATGGTTACCTTTTTAAACTAAACACTCCTCCTTCCCTTTCCTTACTTCCCACAACTCCTCTAATCTTCCTCAAACCAAGTTTATTTCAGGTAAACCAATCTGTTCGTAACTCTTTCCCCTGCCATATAGTAATCCACTATATATTTCTGGTTCGTTCTTGGCTCCTCAAAGTTCCTGTACCAAATATACATATCATAAGAATAGCTCGTATAATCGTTATCGTACACTTGACATTATGAAATTCCTCACTCTTTCACAACACAGGACAAACAGAAACAACGTAGTAAGAAAAAGTAAAGAAGGGGTGCGCACCCAGTGAAAAGCATAAAGAATGAATAGTCAACATGATCACATTTACATAAAGTAATGCATAGTCCACACAATCACATTTACCTCCCTTGCCAATAAAAAAAAATTTTGTAAAATAATTTTTTTAAAATACATCTTATGAAATAGATCTTTGTTCTCTATAAATCAAGTTGACACAAGTTTTCTCAACATTTATATATTCAACATTTATATTGCCATCCACAATCTTGTCTATATTTCCGTTACCTCATCTTTTACCACGAGCCAATGTTCATATTCCATGAACATTTTTAATTTAATAAACGCTGGTATTTCACAGCTCCTATATCATAACCATAAGAACCTCTTCATGCCGATTAACTATATGTCTCTCTATTAACCCTCAGTATGTGTCTCTCTATTAACCCTCAGTATGTGTCTCTCTATTAACCCTCAGTAGTTTTATTAACTACTCATATTTTTTCTTTATTCCAGCCAACACCATAACTATTTAAAAATTAACTTACTTAATTAAATTTATAACCAGGTAACTTAATACACAAAACAACTTAATTAAATTATGAGTTAAGCGAAATAAAATCAAAACAAGACATTATACCCCCCAATTCAATCAACGAAAAACACATTTTAAAATAATATAACATGCATCTTATCAAATTAAAATAAAATTTTCTAGTATTACCTAACACTACTGGTCTCTTTTACGGACCAATAGTTTGTACGCAAAAGTCTAGGAACACAATAACCCTATTCTAAAATCAAATAATAACAATCATATCACAGGAGCAAATCAAGCAAAAAAAAAACATATTATATATGAGGCATTTAAAACTCAGATTCAATAAAACAACTGTCTTCTCGCTAAAGAGAAGGTTTTCAAAAAAAGTATAATTCACATAGAATTAACTACTTAAAGTGACCAAGCAACATTGTCCTCCTATACGAACCAATGTAACTCATATCTATTCACTCAAGTCACTTCATTGTTTTTATAACCGAGAAACTAAAACAACTCACTGTCAAGTATATATATATATATATATCTGTTATCTACAGACCAATTTCTAACTTAAAACAATATCTGTTCTTGAGCACAGCCTACGATGGGTAGCGTTGTGATGTTCTGTTGTGATAATTTGGTGTGTCCAGTGTGTGCAGCGTGGTTACACACCCGCTTCACACGCGTGATCCGGGACTGTTTCCGGATCCGGTCAGGGATATGCACTACTGACGAGCTCAAACGAGGGCGAAACTCGAGTATAGTGCTTCCATATTGACGTGGATAGGCCTTAGGTTCATACCAGAATGCGATCGGCGTTGCCAGTGGTGGGTTGTGCTCAATATTTAAATATCTGTTCCTTTTACAAAAGCCTTTAACTAACAATGAGCGTATTATCTACCAACAGAACCTGTGGTTCGACACACCAATTGTTTCTCCTGGATTTGTTCCACATATTCCTATAACTACTTAATCATTACCATTAACCACGGTATTTCTAGCACCAATAAAAACTTGTCTATTTACTATAGAGTACATCTACCTAATAAGAAATTGAAACATAAAATCAACCAGCAACTCCATCACAGAGAAAAAAATATATATATGCCTCACTCGAACCTACATCCATATTAGTTATCTTAATGTTTAACTACTCCTCAAGATCATTTATGAAAAGCATCAACAGAAGCCTTTTCCATTTCCACCGTCTCATATACTTCATCAAGTATCTCTTTCCTTTCTAAACCATGAAACTTATATCTTGCTATCTGCAATATTTTCTATCCATTTACCTCTTACGTTTCCACCTCTTCAATAACTCCAAGTTTCTTTGAATAAGTGCTATCTCCACATCAATATCCTCCTCCCCGTATAACCTATCATCTTCCTCCATACTACTATTTGACTCTGACTTCTCATCCATTTCTTCTTCTTCATCTGTATGTCTCTCGCTAGCAGCCGCTAATCTCTTCCGTTCAATATCCCATCTAATTTGTCTATCATTATTTCTTAAGGACCTTTCTAGTAGAGGCATATCTTCACCGCTTGTTGAATACTCTCTAATTCTCCTCTGTCTTTTCACTTCTCTTTCTCTTTGTTTATCCATTCTTCTTTTTGTTGCTTGTCTAGTATTCTTAAATGGAGCACCTATTTCCTCTTCCATAGACTCTATACTATCATAATGACTCTCATTCACATTTCCTTCTTCTATCGTTTTCGGTATAGTCTGTTCTTGAGTATCATCGTAAACTGGAGTTGTTTTTAACTGATTGTGTGCTGGATCTTTTCTAAAACCTGGGGTTATTATAGTTCCTCTGACGACTTGTTCATCTAAATATCCAGTGTCTGAATAATAATTATTATTATAATCATTATTTTCCCTCTCATCCTCATCTCTTCTTATGTGTTCCACGTGTGCCCTTGCCCCATGTCCCGTGACCTGGTTCTTGATACTATACGATACATTTCCTAGCTTTTCTAAAACGTAATAACCTGGAACCCAACGAGCATCAAATTTAGAGTTCCTTCTATGCTTCTTATAATAAACTCTATCACCTACTTTAAACTCCTGTAATTTTGTATTCACGTTGTTGTACTTTTTCTGTCTTTCTCTCGCTTTAATTATATTATTCTTTAATCTTATGTGTGCTTTATGCATTTCCTGTATGATAGTCTCTTGAAAATCTTCCCCCATATATTTCCGTCTTGGTTTTAACAGATTATCTATAGGCAGTACTGGTTCTCTCCCGTGTATTAAATAGAATGGTAAAAACCCCGTGCTTTCATTTTGATTTGTACGTATAGCACTAAGCGCTGGTCCTAAGAATAGATCCCAATCTTTTTCATGTTCATCCACTATCTTTGCTATAATATCGTATAATGTTCTATGTTGTCGTTCGTTCTTAGCATTTGAAGAAGGTCTATAGTATGAGGTCTTTACATGTTTTATATTCAAATCTTTTAATAACTTTTCGAATTTCTTATTCACAAATTCTCTACCATTATCCGTGAGTATAACTTGTGGACAACTAAATCTTGGTACGAACTCCTGTAAAAAAATATTAATGACAGTATCTGCGCTCTTATCTGGGATTGCATAAACTTCTGGCCAAAGACTGTAGACGTCTACTATATGAATTAAATACACGTTTCCTGACAATGTTCTAGGGTGAGGACCCGATATATCTAAACTAATTTTTTGCATTGGAAACTGAGGAATATCTGTATCTTGTAATGGACACTTAATTGTTTTCATATTCCTTAACCTGCATCTTTCACACGTATCCACATATTTGCAAGCAGATCTAAATAAGTTCGGCCAATAATATTTACTCGTAAGTGCTTTCACTAATTTATCCCGACCGAGATGACCATTCTCATCATGATTTGCTTTTAAAACTTCATTTTCCAAATGTGTGGGAATATATTTCCTTAGCTGTTCATTCTTTTCACTCATATAATATAACTGTTCATTTTCTTGTAAAACTAAATAATTCTTCTTATATTTATTCTCCTCCGTTTCTTTTAATTTCTGTTTTATTTGTAATACTTTTGGATCTAATTCTTGTTCTTCTTTCATATTAAATTGTGCTAAATGTGGATCTTCTGCTCTAGGTTCAGCCTCTTGATCCGATGGTAAACTCTCAAACTCTTCTCTATTTATTATGGCAGAATCTAATATATTTACTTGCCAGTTTCGGTCGTCAATCTCTGGTTCACCTTCATCTTCTGTGTCTCCTGATGACTGTGGATACGGGATCCTAGACAATAAATCAGCACATGTGTTAATCCTACCTGGAATGTATTCAATTTTCGTATTGTATCCCTGTAGATTCAATGCCCACGTCTGTATCTTCCTGTTCTGCACTAGAGCTTCTAATAGAGATTTTAAAGGCATATGGTCAGTTCTAATAACAAAATTTGCGTTATGTAAGTAGTAATTTAGTTTTTGGAGAGCATAGTGTATAGCATAAGCCTCCTTCTCAATAGTAGACCATTTCCGTTGAGATCTGCTAAGTTTATGAGACAAGAAATAAATTGGCCTTTCATTTTTAACCCCTGGTATTCCAGATTCTTTTCCTTCATATGGTTGAACCAAACACGCTCCTATAGCATTGTCCGAAGCATCTGTATATAGTATTAACTGTTTATTCAAATCTGGATGCGTCAATAGTGGTACCAGTGTTAAGCTGTTTTTTAAAGACTCGAACGATTTTTGACACTCATCATCCCACTTAAATCTAGCGTATTTGCCCGTTAAATTAGTAATAGGTTCTGCTATCTTTGAAAACCCTGGGATAAAGCGCCTATAGTACCCACAAGTTCCAATAAAAGCACGCACTTCTTTTACGTTAGTTGGAGAAGGTAACTCTTTAATAACCTTTATTTTGTCTTGGTCTGGTTTAATTCCGTCTCTATTTATAATATACCCCAAATATTTTGTTTCTGTTTTTAAAAACTGGCACTTACTAAGCTTCAATTTAACATCATGTATTCTTAATCTGTCGAATACTAGTCTGACATGCTTTAAGTGATCGTCCACATCCTCTGCTGTATAGATTAGAATGTCGTCTATGTATGCTAATGCAAACTTTTGCATACCCTCTAATACCTCATTTATTAAGAGCATGTAGTGAGATGGAGCCGTACGAACCCCGAATGGCATTCGTAAGAATTCGTAAGAACCCATATGAGTACAGAAAGCACTTTTCTTTTGAGCGTCCTTCGACATCGGGATACACCAGAATCCTGATCTTGCGTCTAATGTCGTGAAAAATGTAGAACCATTAAGCAACCCCAAAATATCATCAATCACCGGCAGTGGGTACGCTACATTCTTAGTGATTTTGTTCAACGCCCGATAGTCGCAGCAGAACCGACTCGAACCATCAGGTTTGGCCACGATTACAATCGGAGATGACCATTCTGACTTTGATCTTGTTATTATTCCCGCTTTCAACATGTCTTCTATTGCTTTTTCGACAATTTCTCTATTTCTTAAAGGAGTTCTATATGGTTTTAAACTAATTGGTGGATGGTCTCCAGTATCTATTTCCATTGTAACTGTTTTTGTCCTTCCCAATTCTAAATCATTAATTGCAAAAACATCCTGATTTTCCTTTATAAGTTGTTCTAACACTTTCTTATTTTCTGGTGGAGCTTTTAACTGTGCCAACAATTCTTGTTCCCTTGTCATTTTGTCTAGTGAATGTATTTGGGCTGTATTTCTTATGAATGGATGGATCAATTCATCCATTTGTGCATTCCCTCTACTTCCACGTCCGCGTCTGTTATTAATTCTTTCACTAGAAGTTTGTGAATAGTTTGCTCCCGGTCTTTCTACTCTATCTGTTGCTAATATATCACTAATGTTATGTTCTAGTTTAGCTACTACACATCCTCTGTATAATTTAATTTCTCTACCTGTGTTGTTAATAACCATCACTGGAAAAGTTAAGTGTTTATCTAACGCTACTATTCCAACCGGAACTTCCAAACCAGGCTCATCAATTACTTCCTGTTGCAATTCAGTGACTCTGACTGTGTGTCCTGCCACATAATATGGGTTTCTCTTCACCTTTGCTTGTATCAAATTAACCGACTGTGGTTTTAACGTCGTGGACATTTTAACTCTAACTAGTGCTGATATATGCATGTCTTCTTCCATATCTACATAGACGTCCTTGGACTTTAATTTGTGTAAATCAAAGAAAAGTCTTACTCCATTTTTTATTAAAAAATCTCTTCCTATCAGCATGTTTCTATTTAAATCTTTCACTACTTGAAAAAGATGTCTTACGTTGACCCCTCCTAACTTAAAATTGATCATTGTTTGTCCAATTACTTGTAAATTCTGTCCTGTAACAGAGTGAAGATTATTATGACTCTTAAATATTCTACAATTTCTCACTATTTTATATAAAAAACTTTCTTTAATTACACTAACCTGAGCTCCTGAATCAATTAATGTACGAACTCTATATTTTCCTATTTCTATTATACATGAGCTATGATCTGTTTTATTTTCTGTAAACTGTTTGACTTCATCTAGTTGAAAGTATTCTCTACCCGTTCTACTATGCTTGTTATTAACATATTCTTTAAACCTTGGGACCTTATTATTTTCCCTCCTACCACAGGTCCTATTTAATAGGTAGGGCGCCCGTTTCCCTGCGTTCTTGTACCTGTAAAATTTCTGTGTCTATCTTCAACATTCCTATTTAGCCAGCTATTGCCATTTCTACTTGGTGTATTCGACTGGACATGCCTGTTACCCCAAAAACGAGAAACGTGTCCGCGTTGACCACAAACCCAACAGACTACATTTGTGTTATTTGTTTTACCCACTGTCTCACCGGTAGGATACCTCATTTGTCTCCTTTCATCATAAGCATTTCTATTACTACCTTGTAACGTCTGTACGCCTCCTCTCCTATTCCATCCGAACCTTGTTTGTCCTATCTCCATAGGCTCCTCAATTCTATCTTCTCGACTAGTTCCTATTTCTCGTCCTGTTCTCAACCTAAATCTACGTCTCAAATTTTCTTCTTGTACTGCAATGTCTACAGCTTGTGACAATCTCTCGGGGTTTTCTCTCATCAACTTAAACTTCAGTCCATCGGATTTTATGCCATCTACAAAAATCCCGACTAACATCCTCTCCACCTCTTCTCCTCGTACATTCTGTCCCAAGAATGCCTCTTCAGCCAGGTTAATCAACCTATCGCTGAACAATTGTACCGCCTCTCCAGTGTTTTGTTTAGACTGTCTCAACACCGAAAACGCATGTTGTGGATCCGTTATTTCCGCGTATTTGTGTGCCAGGTCGTCTTTGAACTGCTCCCATGTCTCATCTACTCTAGCCTCTAATTTTCTTCGGATATGATCCGAAACCGGTTCTGTTGCTGCCTGATAAGCAAGTCTCATTTTCTCTTCATCTGATGCAGACACCAAATATGTAGTTTCTTCTTCCAAGTGATCCCGCCCTTCAGGTAGTTTCTTCTTCGGATGCCTCAGTAACTTCAACCCCTGGTTTTGTCCCTACCAGTCTTCTGGCTTCTATTCGCCCCGGATGTGGTACATCAAATCGACGTCTTGAGAACCAAGGTACTTCAGGTAAGCGATAATTTGGGTCCTCTCTTCAGTAGGTCGGCAGCCCAGTCCGCCCCTCCCACTTCCGAGAGTTCCCTGGCGATATCGCTACTTTTGATGAGGTTTTCATCTCTTCTTATTTTTCAAATTAGTGATTAAGTTTATCGTTGAACGATTGTTTATTCAAAACTCCAAGGTCATGATTTTGCGGCCTTTAGTTCGCTCGAGGAAATCTTGACGAGAAGTAGACAACTGCTCAGTTTGTAAATTGTTTCTACTTGACTCAATTTATCTTGAAGGTTTCTTTTTCCTCTTATTTCAAATGATCCAGAACAAGATGTGCTCTTTCTCACTCTTTTGCTCAGCTGGCTTTCATATTTCAACTGACAACGACTGCCCGTACATCTAGCAAGTCCGTACAGTGAAGATTCTGGAAATATTTACAGACTACCACCCCTAGCCGGGCTTTTGGTTGCTGTACTTCTCACAAACAACGTAGAGGCCATCTTTAAATTTATGGATATATAACAAAGTAGGCTAACGAGTTCTCTGGTTTATTATAAATGTTGTTTATTTCTTATTGATGACAACCTGGTCACAACATGGCGTCTTCTCTGCTCTGGCTCTAGATGTAAACTAATTCCTAACAACAAACTACGTCACGACTTGAGCATCTTTCTTCCCATTCCATCCTGATGCTCAAGCGTGCTGTAGTTTTGCCCACCCAATATACCCATACTGCTACACCTTCCTATGTTTTCTAAAGACTTCTTCCCTTAAAAAGTCTTTACTCCCAATCCCCTTACTCTATTCCCCCTCTTTCCTTACCTCTCACAACCCCTCTAATCTTCCCCAAACCAACAATCTATTCGTAACTCTTTTCCCTGTCATATAGTAACCCACTATGAACTTCTTCTTCGTTTCTGACTCTTCATAACATAACACATATTAATTACATATCCTCAATAACATTTAAATCTCAACTTTGTACAATGCATCATAACACATATGGTTTGAAATAAACACTCCTTCTTCTCTTCATAAGCGATCCGCTTAAAATTCCAAACGCTGTACTCTTCTGATACCAACTCCCTATTGTCATCACCAACATTACTTACTAATTCTCTACTTTCAACCTGAGAACACTCGCACATGATAGAAAGACAAAGAATCGGTGCGCACCGGAGATTCAAAGAAGTAGAACTCTTTCTCTCAAAAAAACCACACTTAGCTAAATCACACACACCTTTACTCCCCTATGTCATTTGAGACTTTATGTAATAAAGTCTAAAACAATTATCTCTTCTACAGTACCACTTATTATGGTAACAGTTTACGCTGCTATCTACAGCATCAAGTACCAACCATCAAAAATTCACTCCCAAATGTCTATATATTACAGACAGTACACAATTAACAAGGTCCATCATCCCTCTAGACCTCTTCCAACTTTATACACATCACCTCATAACTAATCTTCTCTCATACCTCACTCAGTATTCTCTCTTAATTTCGCCGAAAATTTCAGCGACCCCTTAATGTCCATTTATTATGGGCATCTCTACTAAAACCTCTACTTATGCCGTTATCAACAGCAACAATATACCACCCCTTCTAACCTTCTAACCTTCTAACCCCTTACTGCTTGCAATTAACGTTATTCTTTCTTATTCCATATATTACGGACCCTCAAAAACCCCATGTCATTATGTCTCCACAATGTTCATTTCTCATTAACACACTTACAACCCTTTACTATTGTACTGCTATCCACAGTCTTTAACCATTCTTCGGAGTCAAACATGGATTCGATTCATGTTTTGTTAATTGCCTGGCGTAGCATGTTATCCACTTCTTCTTCTATAAGCCACCAATCTCGTGTCTCTTATGAAAGTCCACCATGGCTCTTCTGACCCCATGGAAACTATGTTCTAAACTTTCCCCTCATTTACCCCACTGCTATATACGTTATTCACTTTAATCTTTTCTTCCCCAATATGGCGTCCAATCCATATATCTTCAATTAATGCTCACTTAAATTCCCGATAACCATTTTACTTGTGTAGTAACCCCGTCACTTAAGTATGTTTCCACAACTTAACCTCCCAACGCTGATTATCACAGCAATCTTGCTAGTAGAATATACATAAACTTGTTATTCACAAGGAGAATGTGTCTCTCTTCTAGTCCACAGTAGTTTATTACTATTTTCTGAACGAAGGGTTCTAAATAAAGCCCCATGTATTTTCTAGACAAAACCATGTAAATTAAACATAACTTAATTAATTACTATTTAACATACAAAACAGCGAAATAAAATCACAACAGGATATCATACCCCCCCCCCCCCCAAGTTTTTTTTACATCATTTATGTTTCCCCACATATCAATTAAAGGTATTAACTCATTCAAAGAAAAACATATATTAAAATAATATAACATACATCCTATTCTATCGTTACCTAATACTACTGGTCTCTTTTACGGACCAATAGTTTGTACGCAAAATTCCAAGAACACAATAACCCTATTCTAAAATCAAATAATAACAATCATTTTACAGGGCCAAATCAAGCAAAAAAAAAAAACATATTATATATGAGGCATTACAAACTCAAATTCAATAAAAACAACTGTCTTCTCGCTAAAGAGAAGATTTTCAAAAAAATATAATTCACTTAGAATTAACTACGTAAAGTGACCCAGCAACCTTGGCCTCCTATACGAACCAATGTAACACATATCTATTCACACAAGTCATTTTTATAAGCGAGAAAACACCACAACTCACTGCCAAGTATATATATATATCTGTTACCTACAGATCAATTCCTAACTTAGAACAATATCTGTTCTCTTAACAAAAATCATCAATCAATAAATGACCGTCAATCATTGATTCTCTCCCCTCACAATATTCTACCTTTTACCAGACTAACTCCTAACACATCACAATATCTGGAATATCACCCTAACCAACCGCTGTAAACTGCAGCACAAATCACTTCACTTACTACTATTGTGGCGGCTATCTCAGCACACTACAACTCATCTCTCTACTAAAGGAAACCGTACCTCGACACACTAATTGTTTCCCTTGGATATGTTCCAAGTATTACTACAACTACTTAATCATTATTACCGTTAACTACGGTATCTCCACCCTCTTACGTCCAACAAAACTTTGTCTATTTACTATAGACCTCTCACCAATACAACTAACTCTACTTTTAAGTTTCTCGTCTATCCGACGCAATTAATATGCATTCTCCTGCATCAGTACTTTCAACATCTCACTACAACAACTCTGAGCTATCCTCAAGTCTCTCCTAGCGTTCTTGCACCGCGCTGATACTAGTCACATTTATCGGAACACGTTCTCCCACATTCATTTAACTAATCTTGTTTACCTCCGTATCTTTCACTCCTCTTCCTATTTATCGGGATTCTTTCAGAACAGCAACCCACACCACTTATAACTGACAACGGACCTCACTTTCCTCATTTCTCAGTATCAGGCATTCATACTCCAACCTGTCCCTGTCAACAATACTAAACATATTTTATGTAACGTCATTCAGAATGTTAACTCTCTTTCTGTCAAGCTGTCATACAACTTCCATAAATTCCGTCCAAGATTACACATTCCAAACAAAAGACATCACACCTTTCTAATCATGTTCTTTCTACCTCTCAATTTTCATATACTCAGTTACTTTATGCTCCACGTTTTATCACATCACTTATCAGCCACTCTTCGCATATTCACACGGTATTCGTATTTTATGTTTGCTCAGACAGTGATACCCAATTTCACTCTTATCTCACGACTACTCTCGCATCACGACGAACACCTGTTTATCTATACTTATACTCACGCACGTACTAAACGCCTCGTACATATATGCGGTATTTATCACTTGTCATCATCCTATCCATACTCGACGCACATATGTTTGTCTACATTTTTACAGTTACAAGAAAAACGGATTATCAGACAAACTACTTCAACACTCAACAGGACTTTCACAATTCAACTGTTTTCTTATTTCTACTTTTCTCACTCATACTCTCCTTTTCAAAGGTCATAATCTAAGCATTATCTCCCGCAAACTATATCTCTCTTACACACTAACCAGCACTATCAACGATCTCTCAGAACAACTTCACTCCGACGAGCCACTAACCTCGTAACTATCATTCTATACTTCTCCACACAACAAGTTTCTCAGATTTAATCAGCTCTTCTTTCTCCGCAAGCCTGACGTAATTACTTCATCTCCCTCACCAAGAACTTGTATTCTTCAAGCATCAACTTCTACAGTCTTTTACTCTTAATACTCTCGCGTTCAACTGACTATTTTACACAGGATATTCAATTCCTACTCAATCTATATCTCCTCATCAGACACTCTCGGTTCAGCTGTCAACAATACTATACTTATTTCTCAAACTACCAAGCGAAACAATCTCAGACATCATGTCATAGCTCTGAGTCGAACCACTTCTAGTACGAACATTCATACTCTACTTTAATCGCTCTAGTTATACATCACTCAACGTTAATTAACTCTCTGTATCTATCCATTCCGGGCAAAGGACTATTTTAATTTCTACCTTGTTTACTCTCCCTACTTCGCAACTAAACACAAGATATCCTGTATTACGTATCCACGTAGAATATCATTTGCCGTAACTCTCTATTCTCCACAACACTATTGCCTACCTTGTATCATGTGATGCTACACCAAAAAAATTCATCTGCCTATTTTAGACAGCTCATATGTATTTGCTCAAACCTGCTCGTGTCGGTTATTTAAATACAACCATGGTCTTACCGATTTCATGAGACTTCTAGCTTTTTCCAGTGAGGCTTCAGCTGTTTGCTGTTTTTGTGTTCCACTTTCTACTAGGCAAACATCTCTCTTTTTGGAAAGTAGAAGTGAGACAGGATTACGTCTTGGGGACAGATTTCGACAACATCTTTCTGACATCACCAGCGGCGCCCAGAAACCAGTATCCATACATTTCAACAGTCCTGACCACCATGGCGTAGCCGACATACAGGTCACGGCCATCAAATCATGCGCATCCCACGAACGGGATCGGAAGACATTGGAACACCGTCTCATCTTCCAGTTGGGCACACTCTCCCCTCACGGCCTTAATGTCCAACACAGCTTCATTTAACTTCCCACCCCACCCTCCCACCCCTAGCTTACAGTCCACCATCTGGGTACGTGCAGATCCTTTGTATGACATCACAGTCAACTCTCCTGGCGGATTTACGTTTGGTGTTTTGCCATCATTTTCTGAACGACCGCCACTCATGCCTCTCTGTGTGTACTAACACTATATAGGTTTCCACAGCGGTGTTTCGAGCGCTTAACGATAATTGCTAATTGTCATCTGCGTCCGTAACATCTTTGCCGGTCTCTAATTTCACTTTTCCGCACACATGGGCGCGTCTCCACCCCACTCCCTTCCCGCTTGACCTTTGACCCGTGTACCATACATCCGGTCTATTGATCCACTGGCGCCCTACGTGTGTCAGACCTTCCAAGCTAGGAGACGGTATTCAGATGAGTACATTTAATTTTAATTAGTTTAATAGTTTAATATTGTCATAGTGTGTTTCATGTAGTTATGTGTTGGTTTGTGTTTGTTTGTCCTGTGCTGACGAAGGCTTTGGCCGCAACGTCCAATTTGTCTCTTGTAGTCGTATTTTAGTAAAGCTCACAATCTACTTCTCGTTTATTTGGGTGATTCATTCATTGCCTTTTTAAGCTTTACTGCAGTTCACCTCATTCTTGTTTACCATTGTCCGCTCCCTTGAACTGCTACTATATATTTCACGTTTCGTCTTCGTTGTCGGTAAGATTGTTGTCGATTTGTAGTCCATACTGTGCGCGTGTGTCAGTGTGTTTTCTAAGCGGCGTGCTACCCTTACCGCCCCACACACGTGTTGTTTTTCCCCCCGCTAGGCTACACCTTACTTTTGCACACCAGCCCTTCATCCCCACGTCCGTTAAATCTCCACCGCTATGCCTCCCACTCATCCACCTCAGTTATTTCAACAATTGAGATTATGTCATTTTCTGCTTTAGTCTCTTACCAACAGATATCAAAATCACAGCCACCGACTTGGCTCTTAACATCTACAAAAAGACCCGCACCACATGCCATTTTAATTTCCTCAAGAACTGCCTACGGCTTCATATCACCCCACGTGGCTTCATCTCTAGATTTCACCCATCGGCAGGCACTCTCGATGACAGTTGTAGTAGACGTCTATCTAAAGTTGTGTTTAAATGTGCTACTCTTCGCATGCGATGCATTGCCGACAACCACGCGCGACAACTGTCTGACTTCAGCTCGAATATAACTATCCTCGATCAGCGTCTTAGACAACTTACCTCGAGTAATTATTTCTTGTATTGTGTTATACGGTGTATCATCAATAGCACTAACCACCATCTATACAAGTGTCTTTCCGCGGCCAAAAACGCCAAGCTAGCCAAACTCCGT
Organism: Cepaea hortensis; assembly: GCA_963921405.1. NCBI lineage: Eukaryota > Metazoa > Mollusca > Gastropoda > Stylommatophora > Helicidae > Cepaea > Cepaea hortensis. The sequence goes on from OY992885.1 coordinate 66,736,579, forward strand.
GCCCCTACCTCCACTCCCTCCTCGCCCCCTCTCCCACCCCAACTTACCACTGGCTCCGATAACCTAGTTGTGTGCATACCTCCCGACCTTCCACTATCGGCATCTGAGAAATCGGTCCTCAGCAAAGGGCTCAGGTTCATACCGCTACGTCCCTGTGGTGATAGATACGCATTACTGCAGGACGTCCATCGGTTCCATCGCACTCTCAGGCTACAATATCACTTCAGAAATCAACCTCATAACGATAACTCTTCGGATCCTACCGACCATTTCTCTCACCTCTCCAAACGCAGGTCTGCTTGGGTTCCCAATCCAGGGGCATCTAAGGCCCTCGATTTATACATCGACAAAACACTTTACGACATCCAAAAACTCAAATTTAAGCCACTACGATATTCCAACCTCACCGCGGATGAACAACGGGCACTTACACAGTTGAAACGCCGTGATGACATAGTTATCAAACCTGCCGATAAGGGAGGGGCGCTAGTGGTTTGGAGGAAAGACTTATATATACAGGAAGGCAACAAGCAACTGGGCGATGCCACCTTCTACAGACCAAGGATACAAGATGGGACAGTCAGAAACAACACCCAGGTCAAAAGCGTGACTAACGCCATTATCCAGCAAGGTCTTTTACCCAGCTCCGCCACCTCGTTGATCATCCACGATAGCTGCTTGGGCAAACCCGCCTTTAATATGCTGCCTAAGACACACAAACCTGGTAACCCAGGCAGACCTATCGTCTCGGCCTGCTCTTGCCCTACAGAACGGATTTCAGAGTTTCTAGACAGCATGTTTCAGCCGTTGGTTGCCAGCCTCCCTTCGTATATCAAAGACACCAACCACGCTATCTCCATCTTCGATTCCATCAGTTTCACTAACCCTTCTCAGTATCACATCTTCACTTTAGATGTGACTTCACTCTACACTTCCATTCCTCACTCTGACGGCCTTAAAGCCTTAGAATATTTCTTGGAGAAAAGGCTTAATCCCTCGATAGCCACTGGACCATTACTGCGTCTTGCGGAGTTAGTCCTCAACCTCAACTCGTTTGAGTTCAATGGGGATTACTTCGACCAGATCAGCGGTGTGGCCATGGGTACTAAGATGGGTCCCAGTTATGCCTGCCTCTTCATGGGCTATCTGGAGCACCAGGTATGGAGTCAGTACACCGGTAGGCTCCCGGAGCTCTACAGGAGGTACATTGACGACTGCTTTGGTGTCTCGGACATGCCCTTGCCTGACCTACAGAACTTCATTGCCTTTTTTTCAGACTTCCATCCCAGCATCAAACTTACCTCCACCATTTCTTCGTCGGCTGTCAATTTCTTAGACCTCACAGTCTCTTTAGGTTCCGCTGGTCTATGCACGACGGTTTATTATAAACCAACTGACTCGCACTCATTCCTTCTCTATACCTCCTCCCACCCTCCCTCGTGCAAACGTTCTATTCCTTTCTCCCAACTGTTACGTCTCCGACGACTTTGCCAGGATAACAACGACTTCCATCAAAAAGCCCACGAGATGCTTGATTTCTTTCGCCTTCGTGGCTATCCTGATAATGTTCTATCTACAGCTCTTCACCGCTGCCAGTCTATCAGTCACACTGAGGCTCTCTCCTCCAGGCCGAAACCACGAAACAATAGACCTGTCCTCTCACTTACTTATCATCCCCACAATATTGCTGCCAAGAATATCCTTTTGAAACATCTATCCATTCTCCGGGCGGAATCGACCACTCGTGATTTCTTCTCAGAGGCTCCTCTAGTGGCATATAAGCGGGATCGTAACCTCAGAGATGTGCTGGTCCATAGCAGGCTACCCCAACCTCACCAGTCTCTTCCTGGCACGGTGGCGTGTCTTCGATCGGTTTGCAAGACCTGTCCATACGTACTTCAAACCCAGAGTCTGACATTCCCTAAGACGACCTTCCACATCCGTGAGGGTTTCTCATGCATCAGTCGCAACGTCATCTATGCGATTACCTGCACACGTTGCGACATGAGATATGTCGGTGAGACAGGATTACGTCTTGGGGACAGATTTCGACAACATCTTTCTGACATCACCAGCGGCGCCCAGAAACCAGTATCCATACATTTCAACAGTCCTGACCACCATGGCGTAGCCGACATACAGGTCACGGCCATCAAATCATGCGCATCCCACGAACGGGATCGGAAGACATTGGAACACCGTCTCATCTTCCAGTTGGGCACACTCTCCCCTCACGGCCTTAATGTCCAACACAGCTTCATTTAACTTCCCACCCCACCCTCCCACCCCTAGCTTACAGTCCACCATCTGGGTACGTGCAGATCCTTTGTATGACATCACAGTCAACTCTCCTGGCGGATTTACGTTTGGTGTTTTGCCATCATTTTCTGAACGACCGCCACTCATGCCTTTCTGTGTGTACTAACACTATATAGGTTTCCACAGCGGTGTTTCGAGCGCTTAACGATAATTGCTAATTGTCATCTGCGTCCGTAACATCTTTGCCGGTCTCTAATTTCACTTTTCCGCACACATGGGCGCGTCTCCACCCCACTCCCTTCCCGCTTGACCTTTGACCCGTGTACCATACATCCGGTCTATTGATCCACTGGCGCCCTACGTGTGTCAGACCTTCCAAGCTAGGAGACGGTATTCAGATGAGTACATTTAATTTTAATTAGTTTAATAGTTTAATATTGTCATAGTGTGTTTCATGTAGTTTTGTGTTGGTTTGTGTTTGTTTGTCCTGTGCTGACGAAGGCTTTGGCCGCAACGTCCAATTTGTCTCTTGTAGTCGTGTTTTAGTAAAGCTCACAATCTACTTCTCGTTTATTTGGGTGATTCATTCATTTTCTTTTTGGAAGTATCTTTCTCTCTCTCTCTCTTGGTATTCGTCTCTTAGCCTTCTCTACTTTCCTGTCATATAAACTGGTATCTATTTCTAAAGAGTCACCAACCAAAACTCTGTCCGTCTGTCCACTAGCAAGCCTACCGTATGAGGAAACATCACGCTTCGAGTCAGGATCTGCTCGTAGTGCAATTCTCTCATTCTCCGAATCATCAGTATCTGTAGTTGTTTCAGCATCACGGTATTTACTATAATATGCGGTGGTAGAAATATCTTCTCCGTAACCTGAACTCTCACACCTAATATTTCTACACCATTCAGGGATTAATTTAATGTCTACACCTGAGGAACCTGACATAGCAGTACCTCCATTAACAATCATACTATTCCTTTCCTTAATAGTCTTCCTCTTTGGTCTTTTTTCGTCTTTGGTTCTCGTCTGTCTATCCTTCTTAATTTCAACCGTGTCTCTCTTAGTCAAGTAAGTTGGTTTTGACTGAATTTCTATTAAGTCAGTTTGACTTCCCTTCGTTACTTTGCTAGTCGGTTGTACCTGGACTTTTTTCTCTACTGTATCAACTGGTGTCTGCGTGTTTTCTTCTACCACCTCAATCACCTGTGTCTGAGTCTCTCTTTCTTGTCTGACACAAAAGACTGAAGATACCTCCTGACTACACAAAATCTTATCTGTGTTTCCTTCTCTGTTATTCAACTTTGCCACCGAATATCGCAATTGTCTGATCTGGAACCAGTTCTCTCGCAAGGCTTTTGCGTTTTCACTCTTTGAAGGCCAAGACCACCGTTTTCTTTTCTGACCATTACTAACTCCTACATGTTTCTTTGTCTCACTCTTATCTACTTTCATATGTATATGGTTGACAACTTTAGAATTGTAACCACACCGGTTATCATTCCTATTGATCGTCTGCCATCTATTGGGCTTGTTTATACCATAATATCTCCTACCTGTCTCGTGCTCCGTTCGTTCAGGCGTCTGTCTCTTTATCAATTCTATCATAGACGAAATTCTATCTACGTCCATTTTTAAGCCATCCATCAACTCTGTCACACGTCCTAACTTCCTATAAAAGATTTCCATAGTAACTCACCACGCTTTTATGATATAAAGCCTTGTTGTTTTCAATACGTAGGCAGCTTTCCTATCGCTAGCACATACTCTGAAAAAGGTTACTCAAAGCCAAATCTTAAAAAAAATGCATCAGGTTTTCAATTCTTCAATTCTATCTTAAAACAAATAATTATACACATATGCCTACTCCTTAACTAATTTAAATTAAACTTCGCTTACTCAGCCAACATTGTTCTTCGGTTCTACACAAACGGACAGGCAATGACTTCCAGGATCCCGCAGGATGCTCGAGCAAAAACGTTCCCAAATCAGTGTCATTCCATATCACACACTGGGCAGAGAGGCATGATGGAGAAAGCTCACAGCTCAAATAAGTCCAGCAGTGACCTCACTTCAGGCGGCAGCCAAGGTCATTCCAACGACACGATGACCTCAAGGTAACGGCTAAGTTAACAGCCCCGATAATACAGCAACCTCAAGGCAGGCAGGCATCTTGGTTTCCAGCATAGTGACGCCCAAGGACTGCGGTTTCTGCCAAGGCCTGGAACAATTGACTGCGTTCAAAGAGCAGCACTTCCCGACTTCACACGATTAGACATCGATCAGAGAGCAGCTTTTCTCGACAGTAGGCCCTCACCACGATCAGACTGCGATCAGAGAGCAGCTTTGGTCAGTTCCCTGACACAACATTGTACGGCAGCGGCCCTGGTAGGTAGCCCGTTGAAACAACCGACAATGCAGGTAAAAAATGTAAAGCGGCGGCTATAACAAGCCTCTTGAAGTGAACAGTGTAAAGCGACGGCTATACCAAGCCTCTTGAAAATGATAAAGTTCAGGCAACGGCTATGGTAACGAGCAGGCTGTGTGACAACGATTCAGTCTACTTACTATGTATGGCGGAATGCAGAAGTCTTTGAAGTCCCTGCAACAGTGGGAAGTACGATCAGAAGTAGGTATCTCCATGTCGTCCGCCCAAATCAATCCCGTTAGCAAACCGCTCGAACAACAATGCCACAGTGCCCGGCGAGGACTTGACAGCGACTCTCTCACACAACAGAGCCGGGAGACTTGACAACGGCTCTCGCACACAACAGAGCCCGAAAACGACTTGAAAGCGGACTGGACTTCACCACCAGTAAGGCTTGAAAACGATTTGAGAGCGGACTGGACTTCACCACCAGTAAGGCTTCCTGACAAGAGGTCCTTATAGCGAGGATTCTGAAAAATAATTACAGACAACCACCCCTAGCCGGGCTTTTGGCTGCTGTAATTCTCACAGACGACTTAGTGGCCATCTTTCAATTTCGTTGTTGCGTTCAATACATGTTTAAAACCGTGCCGTATTTCTGTCTCTGGGTAATTGACGTGAGCGGAACAAGATCTTCAAAACGTTGTAATTTACTTCGATGTTGGACAGCGTATTGTGATTCCGCAACCCTCCAAGTTCCGATCCTGAGTCGTTGGCACCAATTAAGTCCTTTATAACAGCGCACAGGTAAATAGGACTAACGAGTTCTTTGTTTTAGTATAATTAGAGGTTTATTGCATCTTGATGACAACTTCTACAGCCTTCATACAACATGGCGTCTTCTCTATTCCAGGCCCAGATGTTGACTAACTCCTAACAACAAACTACGTCACGACTTGAGCATCTCTCCTCCCATTCCATCCCGATGCTCAATCGTGCTGTAGCCTTTTCCCACCTAATACCCAACTTCTGCTACATAGTGGGTTGTGCTCAATATTTAAAATTCAAATCCCGAAATAACCAAATTAATCAATTGATTATTGCTCATTGGATTCAGGAGGCCTGGTGTTCCTTGCCAGTGAGAAGTCCTGATCGGTTCGGGTCCATATAGATTGACGGACGTCAGTCGCGGCGATTGGGCAGTCTTGAGCATAGCCTACGATGGGTGACGTTGTAATATTCTGTTATGATAATTTGGCTGTGTGTCCAACGTGTGCCGCGTGGTTACATACCCGCTTCACACGCCAGTGATCCGGGGCTTGTTTCCGGATCCGGTCAGGGATATGCACTACTGACGAGCTCAAACGAGGGCGAAACTCGAGTATGGTGCTTCCATATTGACGTGGATAGGCCTTAGGTTCATACCAGAATACGATCAGCGTTGCCAGTAATGGGTTGTGCTCAATATTTAAAATTCAAATCCCGAAATAACCAAATTAATCAATTGATTATTGCTCATTGGATTTAGGAGGCCTGGTGTTCCTTGCCAGTGAGAAGTCCTGATCGGTTCGGGTCCACATCGATTGACGGACGTCATTCGCGGCGATTGGGCAATCTTGAGCATAGCCTACGATGGGTGACGTTGTAATATTCTGTTATGATAATTTGGCTGTGTGTCCAACGTGTGCCGCGTGGTTACATACCCGCTTCACACGCCAGTGATCCGGGGCTTGTTTCCGGATCCGGTCAGGGATATGCACTACTGACGAGCTCAAACGAGGGCGAAACTCGAGTATGGTGCTTCCATATTGACGTGGATAGGCCTTAGGTTCATACCAGAATACGATCAGCGTTGCCAGTAGTGGGTTGTGCTCAATATTTAAAATTCAAATCCCGAAATAACCAAATTAATCAATTGATTATTGCTCATTGGATTTAGGAGGCCTGGTGTTCCTTGCCAGTGAGAAGTCCTGATCGGTTCGGGTCCACATCGATTGACGGACGTCAGTCGCGGCGATTGGGCAGTCTTGAGCATAGCCTACGATGGGTGACGTTGTAATATTCTGTTATGATAATTTGGCTGTGTGTCCAACGTGTGCCGCGTGGTTACATACCCGCTTCACACGCCAGTGATCCGGGGCTTGTTTCCGGATCCGGTCAGGGATATGCACTACTGACGAGCTCAAACGAGGGCGAAACTCGAGTATGGTGCTTCCATATTGACGTGGATAGGCCTTAGGTTCATACCAGAATACGATCAGCGTTGCCAGTAGTGGGTTGTGCTCAATATTTAAAATTCAAATCCCGAAATAACCAAATTAATCAATTGATTATTGCTCATTGGATTTAGGAGGCCTGGTGTTCCTTGCCAGTGAGAAGTCCTGATCGGTTCGGGTCCACGTCGATTGACGGACGTCAGTCGCGGCGATTGGGCAATCTTGAGCATAGCCTACGATGGGTGACGTTGTAATATTCTGTTATGATAATTTGGCTGTGTGTCCAACGTGTGCCGCGTGGTTACATACCCGCTTCACACGCCAGTGATCCAGGGCTTGTTTCCGGATCCGGTCAGGGATATGCACTACTGACGAGCTCAAACGAGGGCGAAACTCGAGTATGGTGCTTCCATATTGACGTGGATAGGCCTTTGGTTCATACCAGAATACGATCAGCGTTGCCAGTAGTGGGTTGTGCTCAATATTTAAAATTCAAATCCCGAAATAACCAAATTAATCAATTGATTATTGCTCATTGGATTTAGGAGGCCTGGTGTTCCTTGCCAGTGAGAAGTCCTGATCGGTTCGGGTCCACATCGATTGACGGACGTCAGTCGCGGCGATTAGGCAATCTTGAGCATAGCCTACGATGGGTGACGTTGTAATATTCTGTTATGATAATTTGGCTGTGTGTCCAACGTGTGCCGCGTGGTTACATACCCGCTTCACACGCCAGTGATCCGGGGCTTGTTTCCGGATCCGGTCAGGGATATGCACTACTGACGAGCTCAAACGACGGCGAAACTCGAGTATGGTGCTTCCATATTGACGTGGATAGGCCTTAGGTTCATACCAGAATACGATCAGCGTTGCCAGTAGTGGGTTGTGCTCAATATTTAAAATTCAAATCCCGAAATAACCAAATTAATCAATTGATTATTGCTCATTGGATTTAGGAGGCCTGGTGTTCCTTGCCAGTGAGAAGTCCTGATCGTTTCAAGTCCACATCAATTGACGGACGTCAGTCGCGGCGATTGGGCAATCTTGAGCATAGCCTACGATGGGTGACGTTGTAATATTCTGTTATGATAATTTGGCTGTGTGTCCAACGTGTGCCGCGTGGTTACATACCCGCTTCACACGCCAGTGACCCGGGGCTTGTTTTCGGATCCGGTCAGGGATATGCACTACTGACGAGCTCAAACGAGGGCGAAACTCGAGTATGGTGCTTCCATATTGACGTGGATAGGCCTTATGTTCATACCAGAATACGATCAGCGTTGCCAGTAGTGGGTTGTGCTCAATATTTAAAATTCAAATCCCGAAATAACCAAATTAATCAATTGATTATTGCTCACTGGAATTAGGAGGCCTGGTGTTCCTTGCCAGTGAGAAGTCCTGATCGTTTCGGGTCCACATCGATTGACGGACGTCAGTCGCGGCGATTGGGCAATCTTGAGCATAGCCTACGATGGGTGACGTTGTAATATTCTGTTATGATAAGTTGGCTGTGTGTCCAACGTGTGCCGCGTGGTTACATACCCGCTTCACACGCCAGTGATCCGGGGCTTGTTTCCGGATCCGGTCAGGGATATGCACTACTGACGAGCTCAAACGAAGGCGAAACTCGAGTATGGTGCTTCCATATTGACGTGGATAGGCCTTAGGTTCATACCAGAATACGATCAGCGTTGCCAGTAGTGGGTTGTGCTCAATATTTAAAATTCAAATCCCGAAATAACCAAATTAATCAATTGATTATTGCTCATTGGATTTAGGAGGCCTGGTGTTCCTTGCCAGTGAGAAGTCCTGATCGTTTCGGGTCCACATCGATTGACGGACGTCAGTCGCGGCGATTGGGCAATCTTGAGCATAGCCTACGATGGGTGACGTTGTAATATTCTGTAATGATAATTTGGCTGTGTGTCCAACGTGTGCCGCGTGGTTACATACCCGCTTCACACGCCAGTGATCCGGGGCTTGTTTCCGGATCCGGTCAGGGATATGCACTACTGACGAGCTCAAACGAGGGCGAAACTCGACTATGGTGCTTCCATATTGACGTGGATAGGCCTTATGTTCATACCAGAATACGATCAGCGTTGCCAGTAGTGGGTTGTGCTCAATATTTAAAATTCAAATCCAGAAATAACCAAATTAATCAATTGATTATTGCTCATTGTAATTAGGAGGCCTGGTGTTCCTTGCCAGTGAGAAGTCCTGATCGTTTCGGGTCCACATCGATTGACGGACGTCAGTCGCGGCGATTGGGCAATCTTGAGCATAGCCTACGATGGGTGACGTTGTAATATTCTGTTATGATAAGTTGGCTGTGTGTCCAACGTGTGCCGCGTGGTTACATACCCGCTTCACACGACAGTGATCCGGGGCTTGTTTCCGGATCCGGTCAGGGATATGCACTACTGACGAGCTCAAACGAGGGCGAAACTCGAGTATGGTGCTTCCATATTGACGTGGATAGGCCTTAGGATCATACCAGAATACGATCAGCGTTGCCAGTAGTGGGTTGTACTCAATATTTAAAATTCAAATCCCGAAATAACCAAATTAATCAATTGATTATTGCTCATTGGATTTAGGAGGCCTGGTGTTCCTTGCCAGTGAGAAGTCCTGATCGTTTCGGGTCCACATCGATTGACGGACGTCAGTCGCGGCGATTGAGCAATCTTGAGCATAGCCTACGATGGGTGACGTTGTAATATTCTGTTATGATAATTTGGCTGTGTGTCCAACGTGTGCCGCGTGGTTACATACCCGCTTCACACACCAGTGATCCGGGGCTTGTTTCCGGATCCGGTCAGGGATATGCACTACTGACGAGCTCAAACGAGGGCGAAACTCGAGTATTGTGCTTCCATATTGACGTGGATAGGCCTTAGGTTCATACCAGAATACGATCAGCGTTGCCAGTAGTGGGTTGTGCTCAATATTTAAAATTCAAATCCCGAAATAACCAAATTAATCAATTGATTATTGCTCATTGGATTTAGGAGGCCTGGTGTTCCTTGCCAGTGAGAAGTCCTGATCGTTTCGGGTCCACATCGATTGACGGACGTCAGTCGCGGCGATTGGGAAATCTTGAGCATAGCCTACGATGGGTGACGTTGTAATATTCTGTTATGATAAGTTGGCTGTGTGTCCAACGTGTGCCGCGTGGTTACATACCCGCTTCACACACCAGTGATCCGGGGCTTGTTTCCGGATCCGGTCAGGGATATGCACTACTGACGAGCTCAAACGAGGGCGAAACTCGAGTATGGTGCTTCCATATTGACGTGGATAGGCCTTAGGTTCATACCAGAATACGATCAGCGTTGCCAGTAGTGGGTTGTGCTCAATATTTAAAATTCAAATCCCGAAATAACCAAATTAATCAATTGATTATTGCTCATTGGATTTAGGAGGCCTGGTGTTCCTTGCCAGTGAGAAGTCCTGATCGGTTCGGGTCCACATCGATTGACGGACGTCAGTCGCGGCGATTGGGCAATCTTGAGCATAGCCTACGATGGGTGACGTTGTAATATTCTGTTATGATAATTTGGCTGTGTGTCCAACGTGTGCCGCGTGGTTACATACCCGCTTCACACGCCAGTGATCCGGGGCTTGTTTCCGGATCCGGTCAGGGATATGCACTACTGACGAGCTCAAACGAGGGCGAAACTCGAGTATGGTGCTTCCATATTGACGTGGATAGGCCTTAGGTTCATACCAGAATACGATCAGCGTTGCCAGTAGTGGGTTGTGCTCAATATTTAAAATTCAAATCCCGAAATAACCAAATTAATCAATTGATTATTGCTCATTGGATTTAGGAGGCCTGGTGTTCCTTGCCAGTGAGAAGTCCTGATCGTTTCGGGTCCACATCGATTGACGGACGTCAGTCGCGGCGATTGAGCAATCTTGAGCATAGCCTACGATGGGTGACGTTGTAATATTCTGTTATGATAATTTGGCTGTGTGTCCAACGTGTGCCGCGTGGTTACATACCCGCTTCACACGCCAGTGATCCGGGGCTTGTTTCCGGATCCGGTCAGGGATATGCACTACTGACGAGCTCAAACGAGGGCGAAACTCGAGTATGGTGCTTCCATATTGACGTGGATAGGCCTTATGTTCATACCAGAATACGATCAGCGTTGCCAGTAGTGGGTTGTGCTCAATATTTAAAATTCAAATCCCGAAATAACCAAATTAATCAATTGATTATTGCTCATTGGAATTAGGAGGCCTGGTGTTCCTTGCCAGTGAGAAGTCCTGATCGTTTCGGGTCCACATCGATTGACGGACGTCAGTCGCGGCGATTGGGCAATCTTGAGCATAGCCTACGATGGGTGACGTTGTAATATTCTGTTATGATAAGTTGGCTGTGTGTCCAACGTGTGCCGCGTGGTTACATACCCGCTTCACACGCCAGTGATCCGGGGCTTGTTTCCGGATCCGGTCAGGGATATGCACTACTGACGAGCTCAAACGAGGGCGAAACTCGAGTATGGTGCTTCCATATTGACGTGGATAGGCCTTAGGTTCATACCAGAATACGATCAGCGTTGCCAGTAGTGGGTTGTGCTCAATATTTAAAATTCAAATCCCGAAATAACCAAATTAATCAATTGATTATTGCTCATTGGATTTAGGAGGCCTGGTGTTCCTTGCCAGTGAGAAGTCCTGATCGGTTCGGGTCCACATCGATTGACGGACGTCAGTCGCGGCGATTGGGCAATCTTGAGCATAGCCTACGATGGGTGACGTTGTAATATTCTGTTATGATAATTTGGCTGTGTGTCCAACGTGTGCCGCGTGGTTACATACCCGCTTCACACGCCAGTGATCCGGGGCTTGTTTCCGGATCTTGTCAGGGATATGCACTACTGACGAGCTCAAACGAGGGCGAAACTCGAGTATGGTGCTTCCATATTGACGTGGATAGGCCTTAGGTTCATACCAGAATACGATCAGCGTTGCCAGTAGTGGGTTGTGCTCAATATTTAAAATTCAAATCCCGAAATAACCAAATTAATCAATTGATTATTGCTCATTGGATTTAGGAGGCCTGGTGTTCCTTGCCAGTGAGAAGTCCTGATCGTTTCGGGTCCACATCGATTGACGGACGTCAGTCGCGGCGATTGAGCAATCTTGAGCATAGCCTACGATGGGTGACGTTGTAATATTCTGTTATGATAATTTGGCTGTGTGTCCAACGTGTGCCGCGTGGTTACATACCCGCTTCACACGCCAGTGATCCGGGGCTTGTTTCCGGATCCGGTCAGGGATATGCACTACTGACGAGCTCAAACGAGGGCGAAACTCGAGTATGGTGCTTCCATATTGACGTGGATAGGCCTTAGGTTCATACCAGAATACGATCAGCGTTGCCAGTAGTGGGTTGTGCTCAATATTTAAAATTCAAATCCCGAAATAACCAAATTAATCAATTGATTATTGCTGATTGGATTTAGGAGGCCTGGTGTTCCTTGCCAGTGAGAAGTCCTGATCGTTTCGGGTCCACATCGATTGACGGACGTCAGTCGCGGCGATTGGGCAATCTTGAGCATAGCCTACGATGGGTGACGTTGTAATATTCTGTTATGATAAGTTGGCTGTGTGTCCAACGTGTGCCGCGTGGTTACATACCCGCTTCACACGCCAGTGATCCGGGGCTTGTTTCCGGATCCGGTCAGGGATATGCACTACTGACGAGCTCAAACGAGGGCGAAACTCGAGTATGGTGCTTCCATATTGACGTGGATAGGCCTTAGGATCATACCAGAATACGATCAGCGTTGCCAGTAGTGGGTTGTGCTCAATATGTAAAATTCAAATCCCGAAATAACCAAATTAATCAATTGATTATTGCTCATTGGATTTAGGAGGCCTGGTGTTCCTTGCCAGTGAGAAGTCCTGATCGTTTCGGGTCCACATCGATTGACGGACGTCAGTCGCGGCGATTGGGCAATCTTGAGCATAGCCTACGATGGGTGACGTTGTAATATTCTGTTATGATAATTTGGCTGTGTGTCCAACGTGTGCCGCGTGGTTACATACCCGCTTCACACGCCAGTGATCCGGGGCTTGTTTCCGGATCCGGTCAGGGATATGCACTACTGACGAGCTCAAACGAGGGCGAAACTCGAGTATGGTGCTTCCATATTGACGTGGATAGGCCTTAGGTTCATACCAGAATACGATCAGCGTTGCCAGTAGTGGGTTGTGCTCAATATTTAAAATTCAAATCCCGAAATAACCAAATTAATCAATTGATTATTGCTCATTGGATTTAGGAGTCCTGGTGTTCCTTGCCAGTGAGAAGTCCTGATCGGTTCGGGTCCACATCGATTGACGGACGTCAGTCGCGTCGATTGGGCAATCTTGAGCATAGCCTACGATGGGTGACGTTGTAATATTCTGTTATGATAATTTGGCTGTGTGTCCAACGTGTGCCGCGTGGTTACATACCCGCTTCACACGCCAGTGATCCGGGGCTTGTTTCCGGATCCGGTCAGGGATATGCACTACTGACGAGCTCAAACGAGGGCGAAACTCGAGTATGGTGCTTCCATATTGACGTGGATAGGCCTTAGGTTCATACCAGAATACGATCAGCGTTGCCAGTAGTGGGTTGTGCTCAATATTTAAAATTCAAATCCCGAAATAACCAAATTAAGCAATTGATTATTGCTCATTGGAATTAGGAGGTCTGGTGTTCCTTGCCAGTGAGAAGTCCTGATCGTTTCGGCTCCACATCGATTGACGGACGTCAGTCGCGGCGATTTGGAAATCTTGAGCATAGCCTACGATGGGTGACGTTGTAATATTCTGTTATGATAATTTGGCTGTGTGTCCAACGTGTGCCGCGTGGTTACATACCCGCTTCACACGTCAGTGATACGGGGCTTGTTTCCGGATCCGGTCAGGGATATGCACTACTGACGAGCTCAAACGAGGGCGAAACTCGAGTATGGTGCTTCCATATTGACGTGGATAGGCCTTAGGTTCATACCAGAATACGATCCGCGTTGCCAGTAGTGGGTTGTGCTCAATATTTAAAATTCAAATCCCGAAATAACCAAATTAATCAATTGATTATTGCTCATTGGAATTAGGAGGCCTGGTGTTCCTTGCCAGTGATAAGTCCTGATCGTTTCGGGTCCACATCGATTGACGGACGTTAGTCGCGGCGATTGGGCAATCTTGAGCATAGCCTACGATGGGTGACGTTGTAATATTCTGTTATGATAAGTTGACTGTGTGTCCAACGTGTGCCGCGTGGTTACATACCCGCTTCACACGCCAGTGATCCGGGGCTTGTTTCCGGATCCGGTCAGGTATATGCACTACTGACGAGCTCAAACGAGGGCGAAACTCGAGTATGGTGCTTCCATATTGACGTGGATAGGCCTTAGGTTCATACCAGAATACGATCAGCGTTGCCAGTAGTGGGTTGTGCTCAATGTTTAAAATTCAAATCCCGAAATAACCAAATTAATCAATTGATTATTGCTCATTGGATTTAGGAGGCCTGGTGTTCCTTGCCAGTGAGAAATCCTGATCGTTTCGGGTCCACATCGATTGACGGACGTCAGTCGCGGCGATTGGGCAATCTTGAGCATAGCCTACGATGGGTGACGTTGTAATATTCTGTTATGATAATTTGGCTGTGTGTCCAACGTGTGCCGCGTGGTTACATACCCGCTTCACACGCCAGTGATCCGGGGCTTGTTTCCGGGTCCGGTCAGGGATATGCACTACTGACGAGCTCAAACGAGGGCGAAACTCGAGTATGGTGCTTCCATATTGACGTGGATAGGCCTTAGGTTCATACCAGAATACGATCAGCGTTGCCAGTAGTGGGTTGTGCTCAATATTTAAAATTCAAATCCCGAAATAACCAAATTAATCAATTGATTATTGCTCATTGGATTTAGGAGGCCAGGTGTTCCTTGCCAGTGAGAAGTCCTGATCGGTTCGGGTCCACATCGATTGACGGACGTCATTCGCGGCGATTGGGCAATCTTGAGCATAGCCTACGATGGGTGACGTTGTAATATTCTGTTATGATAATTTGGCTGTGTGTCCAACGTGTGCCGCGTGGTTACATACCCGCTTCACACGTCAGTGATACGGGGCTTGTTTCCGGATCCGGTCAGGGATATGCACTACTGACGAGCTCAAACGAGGGCGAAACTCGAGTATGGTGCTTCCATATTGACGTGGATAGGCCTTATGTTCATACCAGAATACGATCAGCGTTGCCAGTAGTGGGATGTGCTCAATATTTAAAATTCAAATCCCGAAATAACCAAATTAATCAATTGATTATTGCTCATTGGATTTAGGGAGCCTGGTGTTCCTTGCCAGTGAGAAGTCCTGATCGTTTCGGGTCCACATCGATAGACGGACGTCAGTCGCGGCGATTGGGCAATCTTGAGCATAGCATACGATGGGTGACGTTGTAATATTCTGTTATGATAAGTTGGCTGTGTGTCCAACGTGTGCCGCGTGGTTACATACCCGCTTCACACGCCAGTGATCCGGGGCTTGTTTCCGGATCCGGTCAGGAATATGCACTACTGACGAGCTCAAACGAGGGCGAAACTCGAGTATGGTGCTTCCATATTGACGTGGATATGCCTTAGGTTCATACCAGAATACGATCAGCGTTGCCAGTAGTGGGTTGTGCTCAATATTTAAAATTCAAATCCCGAAATAACCAAATTAATCAATTGATTATTGCTCATTGGATTTAGGAGGCCTGGTGTTCCTTGCCAGTGAGAAGTCCTGATCGTTTCGGGTCCACATCGATTGACGGACGTCAGTCGCGGCGATTGGGCAATCTTGAGCATAGCCTACGATGGGTGACGTTGTAATATTCTGTTATGATAATTTGGCTGTGTGTCCAACGTGTGCCGCGTGGTTACATACCCGCTTCACACGCCAGTGATCCGGGGCTTGTTTCCGGATCCGGTCAGGGATATGCACTACTGACGAGCTCAAACGAGGGCGAAATTCGAGTATGGTGCTTCCATATTGACTTGGATAGGCCTTAGGTTCATACCAGAATACGATCAGCGTTGCCAGTAGTGGGTTGTGCTCAATATTTAAAATTCAAATCCCGAAATAACCAAATGAATCAATTGATTATTGCTCATTGGATTTAGGAGGCCTGGTGTTCCTTGCCAGTGAGAAGTCCTGATCGTTTCGGGTCCCCATCAATTGACGGACGTCAGTCGCGGCGATTGGGCAATCTTGAGCATAGCCTACGATGGGTGACGTTGTAATATTCTGTTATGATAATTTGGCTGTGTGTCCAACGTGTGCCGCGTGGTTACATACCCGCTTCTCACGCCAGTGATCCGGGGCTTTTTTCCGGATCCGGGCAGGGATATGCACTACTGACGAGCTCAAACGAGGGCGAAACTCGAGTATGGTGCTTCCATATTGACGTGGATAGGCCTTAGGTTCATACCAGAATACGATCAGCGTTGCCAGTAGTGGGTTGTGCTCAATATTTAAAATTCAAATCCCGAAATAACCAAATTAATCAATTGATTATTGCTCATTGGATTTAGGAGGCCTGGTGTTCCTTGCCAGTGAGAAGTCCTGATCGTTTCGGGTCCACATCGATTGACGGACGTCAGTCGCGGCGATTGGGCAATCTTGAGCATAGCCTACGATGGGTGACGTTGTAATATTCTGTTATGATAATTTGGCTGTGTGTCCAACGTGTGCCGCGTGGTTACATACCCGCTTCACACGCCAGTAATACGGGGCTTGTTTCCGGATCCGGTCAGGGATATGCACTACTGACGAGCTCAAACGAGGGCGACACTCGAGTATGGTGCTTCCATATTGACGTGGATAGGCCTTAGGTTCATACCAGAATACGATCAGCGTTGCCAGTAGTGGGTTGTGCTCAATATTTAAAATTCAAATCCCGAAATAACCAAATTAATCAATTGATTATTGCTCATTGGATTTAGGAGGCCTGGTGTTCCTTGCCAGTGAGAAGTCCTGATCGTTTCGGGTCCACATCAATTGACGGACGTCAGTCGCGGCGATTGGGCAATCTTGAGCATAGCCTACGATGGGTGACGTTGTAATATTCTGTTATGATAATTTGGCTGTGTGTCCAACGTGTGCCGCGTGGTTACATACCCGCTTCACACGTCAGTGATACGGGGCTTGTTTCCGGATCCGGTCAGGGATATGCACTACTGACGAGCTCAAACGAGGGCGAAACTCGAGTATGGTGCTTCCATATTGACGTGGATAGGCCTTAGGTTCATACCAGAATACGATCAGCGTTGCCAGTAGTGGGTTGTGCTCAATATTTAAAATTCAAATCCCGAAATAACCAAATTAATCAATTGATTATTGCTCATTGGATTTAGGAGGCCTGGTGTTCCTTGCCAGTGAGAAGTCCTGATCGTTTCGGGTCCACATCGATTGACGGACGTCAGTCGCGGCGATTGGGCAATCTTGAGCATAGCCTACGATGGGTGACGTTGTAATATTCTGTTATGATAATTTGGCTGTGTGTCCAACGTGTGCCGCGTGGTTACATACCCGCTTCACACGCCAGTGATCCGGGGCTTGTTTCCGGATCCGGTCAGGGATATGCACTACTGACGAGCTCAAACGAGGGCGAAACTCGAGTATGGTGCTTCCATATTGACGTGGATAGGCCTTAGGTTCATACCAGAATACGATCAGCGTTGCCAGTAGTGGGTTGTGCTCAATATTTAAAATTCAAATCCCGAAATAACCAAATTAATCAATTGATTATTGCTCATTGGATTTAGGAGGCCTGGTGTTCCTTGCCAGTGAGAAGTCCTGATTGTTTCGGGTCCACATCGATTGACGGACGTCAGTCGCGGCGATTGGGCAATCTTGAGCATAGCCTACGATGGGTGACGTTGTAATATTCTGTTATGATAATTTGGCTGTGTGTCCAACGTGTGCCGCGTGGTTACATACCCGCTTCACACGCCAGTGATCCGGGGCTTGTTTCCGGATCCGGTCAGGGATATGCACTACTGACGAGCTCAAACGAGGGCGAAACTCGAGTATGGTGCTTCCATATTGACGTGGATAGGCCTTATGTTCATACCAGAATACGATCAGCGTTGCCAGTAGTGGGTTGTGCTCAATATTTAAAATTCAAATCCCGAAATAACCAAATTAATCAATTGATTATTGCTCATTGGAATAAGGAGGCCTGGTGTTACTTGCCAGTGAGAAGTCCTGATCGTTTCGGATCCACATCAATTGACGGACGTCAGTCGCGGCGATTGGGCAATCTTGAGCATAGCCTACGATGGGTGACGTTGTAATATTCTGTTATGATAAGTTGGCTGTGTGTCCAACGTGTGCCGCGTGGTTACATATCCGCTTCACATGCCAGTGATCCGGGGCTTGTTTCCGGATCCGGTCAGGGATATGCACTACTGACGAGCTCAAACGAGGGCGAAACTCGAGTATGGTGCTTCCATATTGACGTGGATAGGCCTTAGGTTCATACCAGAATACGATCAGCGTTGCCAGTAGTGGGTTGTGCTCAATATTTAAAATTCAAATCCCGAAATAACCAAATTAATCAATTGATTATTGCTCATTGGATTTAGGAGGCCTGGTGTTCCTTGCCAGTGAGAAGTCCTGATCGGTTCGGGTCCACATCGATTGACGGACGTCAGTCGCGGTGATTGGGCAATCTTGAGCATAGCCTACGATGGGTGACGTTGTAATATTCTGTTATGATAATTTGGCTGTGTGTCCAACGTGTGCCGCGTGGTTACATACCCGCTTCACACGCCAGTGATCCGGGGCTTGTTTCCGGATCCGGTCAGGGATATGCACTACTGACGTGCTCAAACGAGGGCGAAACTCGAGTATGGTGCTTCCATATTGACGTGGATAGGCCTTAGGTTCATACCAGAATACGATCAGCGTTGCCAGTAGTGGGTTGTGCTCAATATTTAAAATTCAAATCCCGAAATAACCAAATTAATCAATTGATTATTGCTCATTGGATTTAGGAGGCCTGGTGTTCCTTGCCAGTGAGAAGTCCTGATCGTTTCGGGTCCACATCGATTGACGGACGTAAGTCGCGGTGATTGGGCAATCTTGAGCATAGCCTACGATGGGTGACGTTGTAATATTCTGTTATGATAATTTGGCTGTGTGTCCAACGTGTGCCGCGTGGTTACATACCCGCTTCACACGCAAGTGATCCGGGGCTTGTTTCCGGATCCGGTCAGAGATATGCACTACTGACGAGCTCAAACGAGGGCGAAACTCGAGTATGGTGCTTCCATATTGACGTGGATAGGCCTTAGGTTCATACCAGAATACAATCAGCGTTGCCAGTAGTGGGTTGTGCTCAATATTTAAAATTCAAATCCCGAAATAACCAAATTAATCAATTGATTATTGCTCATTGGATTTACGAGGCCTGGTGTTCCTTGCCAGTGAGAAGTCCTGATCGGTTCGGGTCCACATCGATTGACGGACGTCAGTCGCGGCGATTGGGCAATTTTGAGCATAGCCTACGATGGGTGACGTTGTAATATTCTGTTATGATAA
The DNA here is from genome assembly GCA_963921405.1 of Cepaea hortensis. Taxonomy (NCBI): domain Eukaryota; kingdom Metazoa; phylum Mollusca; class Gastropoda; order Stylommatophora; family Helicidae; genus Cepaea; species Cepaea hortensis. The sequence continues at coordinate 66,756,021 of OY992885.1, forward strand.
TTTGGCTGTGTGTCCAACGTGTGCCACGTGGTTACATACCCGCTTCACACGCCAGTGATCCGGAGCTTGTTTCCGGATCCGGTCAGGGATATGCACTACTGACGAGCTCAAACGAGGGCGAAACTCGAGTATGGTGCTTCCATATTGACGTGGATAGGCCTTAGGTTCATACCAGAATACGATCAGCGTTGCCAGTAGTGGGTTGTGCTCAATATTTAAAATTCAAATCCCGAAATAACCAAATTAATCAATTGATTATTGCTCATTGGATTTAGGAGGCCTGGTGTTCCTTGCCAGTGAGAAGTCCTGATCGTTTATGGTCCACATCGATTGACGGACGTCAGTCGCGGCGATTGGGCAATCTTGAGCATAGCCTACGATGGGTGACGTTGTAATATTCTGTTATGATAATTTGGCTGTGTGTCCAACGTGTGCCACGTGGTTACATACCCGCTTCACACGCCAGTGATCCGGAGCTTGTTTCCGGATCCGGTCAGGGATATGCACTACTGACGAGCTCAAACGAGGGCGAAACTCGAGTATGGTGCTTCCATATTGACGTGGATAGGCCTTAGGTTCATACCAGAATACGATCAGCGTTGCCAGTAGTGGGTTGTGCTCAATATTTAAAATTCAAATCCCGAAATAACCAAATTAATCAATTGATTATTGCTCATTGGATTTAGGAGGCCTGGTGTTCCTTGCCAGTGAGAAGTCCTGATCGTTTCGGGTCCACATCGATTGACGGACGTCAGTCGCGGCGATTGGGCAATCTTGAGCATAGCCTACGATGGGTGACGTTGTAATATTCTGTTATGATAATTTGGCTGTGTGTCCAACGTGTGCCACGTGGTTACATACCCGCTTCACACGCCAGTGATCCGGAGCTTGTTTCCGGATCCGGTCAGGGATATGCACTACTGACGAGCTCAAACGAGGGCGAAACTCGAGTATGGTGCTTCCATATTGACGTGGATAGGCCTTAGGTTCATACCAGAATAATATGTAACAGTGAGGGAACTAGGTTAGGAGTAAAGAGTTAAGGAATGATGCGCATTCCTTGACTAGGGGGAAAATCATAGTGAACGTGTGTGCACGAATGAAGAAGTGTATCTAGGAGAACACACACGTCACTTAGGGGGATTGAAAAGAGATGTCAACACCAGGCAGGGAGTCTACCATCATGTGTGCTGTAGTATAACTATTCGGCCAATAAAGTATGTTTATAACAACGCGGAGACTTGGGTCCTATACGATTACGTGCTTAACCTGTCTTGACCACACTATGACAGCAGGTTGATTTGGTGCCGTGAAAGTCTGAAACATGGGAGGTCGCAGAGAGAGTACCGCTATAGAAAATTGTTGTGTCTGGGCGTCTGGAGAAGGAAGTTTGTAAATATTGAGAAACGCAACAGATGAAAGCCGCCTGTTGATAGTTATTGTATACCTGTTTAACAAGGAGTTCCATTTTCAAGGACAGCGCTCAAAAAGGTCTGATTGATAAACTTATTTTTTTGAAAGACTGATGTTATTACATATTTAATCCTATAAATTAACTGGAGAATTGACCAACGCTAATTGTATAATTGATCAAGTAATGCCGTTCTGCATCAAAAATCAGTACAAATTATGAATTTTAACCCGTGGGACTGTTGAAGGTGAAGTCAAGGTTATGGTGCAAATTTCATAATTATGAAATCAAGATCTGCAATACTTTCTACAGTCACTTCACATTTAGAAGGCATTGATGAAATTTGTCTCAACTTATAAGATAAAGCACTTTAAACTGACCATGGCGAGAGTCCCACATGAAAATAAGAGATTGGATAGCGTCAGCTTTAAATCAAATTGTTGTTGACTGGATTACGTTTGCGCTGAAATATATATATGAAAAACCCAGATGGCTGTTGGAAACTGAGTTTTTTTTGCTGAAGTCGTGAGCAGTTGTCGTTTGCGTGAAGGTGACCTTACTTGAAGGGAATCTACAGTTAATCGAGCAAGTAAGCAAGCAGTTTTGTTGCGAGCCTGGTATCGAGCATAATTTTCGTCAGGAAGTAATTGGAAAGAACTGACTTCGACTTCGATTAAATTATTACGGAAAGAAATCCAGAGGCTCTTCTTTGTTCTGCTCATTTCAACGAGGTTGATTAGAGTCCTTTGTTAATGTGGTGTAGGTAATTCTGAATCAGTAGCTCATTTAAATTCTTTTATCAAAATTCAGGATTGAAACAGGAATATTCTTCGTCAGGATCTTCGATTGGAGGCTTTAGTTAAGTTAATTAGATAATATTAGAGTAATTAACAGATTATGTATTGTTGCTGAATTTGAAATTAACATTGTTTGAAATATTTGTATATTGCTTGATAATTATAGATTTTAGGATGGAATCCCAAGATTTTTCACAGGTACTGACTGGAGTTGGCGGGGCAATATCAAGGTTGGATGCAGTGTTAAGACAACAAAATGTAAACAGTGATGTTGAAAGATTTAGTGGTCAAGCAAATCAGTTTAAGAAATGGATCATTTCTATTGAGAAACATGCATATTTAATAAACGCTACAGATGGGGAGAAAAAGAATTTGGCATACAGAACAAGTACAAGTCCAGTTTCTGACCATATAAGAAGAAAATTAGAGGCAGCAGGAGGTGAAACCTGGGAAGAATTTAAAGATGATCTCGCAAGAAAATATGCTGAAATTACTGATCCACAACACGCATTCTCAGTATTGCGACAGACTAGACAAAGCAGCACAGAAAGTGTCCAGTTATACAGTGACAGGTTAATCAATTTAGCTGAAGAGTCATTTTTAGGACAGAATGTACGAGCTGAAGAAGTGGAACGGATGTTAGTAGGGATTTTTGTTGATGGGATTAGGTCAGATGGATTGAAATTTAAATTATTAAGAGAGAATCCTGCAAGATTGTCACAAGCGGTAGATATCGCTATACAAGAGGAAAGCTTGAGGAGGAGGTTTAGGTTAAGAGTAGGACGAGAGTTAGGTAGTAGTTCAGAAGATAGAATTGAAGAACCTATGGAAATAGGACAGTATAGACATGGATGGAGAGGAAGACGAGGAGAAATACAGATGGTACAAAGAAACGAGAACGTATATAATCAAGATAGAAGAGGACAAGTGAGAAATACTGTAAGAAACATGGAAGGAAACACAAATAACTCGAATGTGGTTTGTTGGGGGTGTCACAAACGGGGGCACATTTTTCGCTTTTGTGGTAACAGAAGTGGCCCATCGAATACGCAAAATAGTAGAGGTGTTCAGTCGAGTATACAGAATAGAATTGCAAATGGCAGACCAGTAAATTGGAATTCTGGAGAAATACAGAGAAATTTTAGAAGGTCAGGAAATCAGGAAAATTGGCATCCCGCTTACTGAATAGGGTCGGCAGTAGGAGGGAAGATAGTAAGATCCAAAAAGGGCATCAATATATTAAAAACCCAAAGGATGAGTATAATAGAACATTTAGAAATAAAAAACAAGACGAGGTAAAACAATTGTCATTAAATATGGTAGATCCTAGCTCATGTATAGTACAGATAGGAAAATATAAAGTTAGAACATTAGTGGATTCGGGAGCACAAGTTAGCGTGATTAAAGAAGCATTTTTATATCGAATGTTAAAAAATTGTAAAATAATTAGAATTCAGGACAATCTTCATTCGGTAACGGGACAAAAGTTAGAAGTGCTAGGACAAACGATGATAAATTTGAAATTAGGAGGGATAAATGTCAGGCATATGTTTCATGTGGTTAAAGATTTAAATAGAAATATGATATTGGGACGAGATTTTTTATTGAAAAATGGGGTGAGACTTTTATTTGATTTGCATAAATTAAAATTCCAAGATGTTTACGTAGATCTAGAAGAAGATATGCATGTGTCGACACTAGTTAGAGTCAAAACGACCATGAATTTAAAACCACAGTCAGTTAATTTGATACAAGCAAGACTGAAGAGAAACCCGTATTATGTAGCAGGAAACATAGTCAGAATCACGGAATTGCAAAATGAAATAATTGATGAGCCAGGTTTAGAAGTTCCGGATGGAATAATAGAATTAGATAAAAGTTTAACATTTCCAGTAATGGTTATTAATAACACAGGTAGAGAAATTAAATTATACAGAGGATGTGTAATAGCCAAGCTAGAACATAACGTTAGTGACATATTGGCAACAGATAGAGTAAATATGGCAGGTATAAGTTATTCAGAAACCTCTAGTGAAAGAATTAATAATAGACGCGGATGCAGAAGAAAAGGGAACGTAAGAATGGATGAATTGATCCATCCATATAGAAGAAATACAGCACAAATACATTCACTAGACAAAGTAACAAGAGAAAAAGAATTGTTAGCACAATTAAAAACTTCGCCAGAAAATAAGGAAGTGTTAGAAAAACTTATAAAGCAAAATCAAGATGTGTTTGCGATAAATGATTTAGAATTGGGTAAGACACAAACAGTTACGATGGAAATAGACACGGGAGATCATCCACCAATTAGTTTAAAACCATACAGAACTCCATTAAGAAATAGAGAAGTCGTAGAAAAGGCAATAGAAGATATGTTGAAAGCAGGCATAATAACAAGGTCAAAATCAGAATGGTCATCTCCGGTCGTCATAGTAGCCAAATCTGATGGTTCGAACAGGTTCTGCTGCGACTATAGGGCGTTAAATAAAATTACTAAGAATGTAGCGTACCCATTGCCGGTGATTGATGATATTTTGGGGTTACTTAATGGCTCTACATATTTCACAACGCTGGATGCAAGGGCAGGATTTTGGTGTATTCCGATGTCGAAGGACGCGCAAAAGAAAAGTGCCTTTTGTACTCATATGGGTTCTTACGAATTCTTACGTATGCCATTCGGTCTCAAAAATGCACCATCTCACTATATGTTCTTAATAAATGAAGTACTAGACGGTATGCAAAGTTTTGCCCTAGCATATATTGATGACGTATTGATTTTTACGAAAGGAGATGTAGAGAATCATTTGAAACATGTTAGACTAGTATTTGACAGATTAAGAAAGCATGACGTTAAATTAAAGCTTAGTAAGTGCCAGTTTTTAAAGACAGAAACAAAATATTTAGGTTATATAATAAATAGGGAAGGTATTAAACCAGACCAGGAAAAGATAAAGGTTATTAAAGAGTTACCTCCTCCCACTAACATTAAGGAAGTGCGTGCTTTTATAGGAACGTGTGCGTATTATAGGCGGTTTGTACCAGCCTTTTCAAGGATAGCAATACCTATTACGAATTTAACGGGAAAATACGCTAGGTTTAAGTGGGATGATGAGTGTCAAAAAGCGTTCGAACTTTTAAAAGATAGCTTAACAGTGGTACCATTATTGACACATCCAGACTTGAATAAACAGCTAATATTATACACAGATGCTTCAGACAACGCAATAGGAGCATGTTTGGTTCAACCATATGAAGGAGAAGAATCTGGAATACCAGGGGTTAAAAATGAAAGACCAATCTATTTCTTGTCTCATAAACTCAGCAAGACTCAAAAGAAATGGCCAATTATTGAGAAAGAAGCATATGCTATACACTACGCTCTTCAAAAATTAAATTACTATTTACATAACGCCAATTTCATTATTAGAACTGACCACATGCCATTAAAGTCGATATTAGAAGCACCAATACAAAATAGGAAAATACAAACCTGGGCATTGAATTTACAAGGGTACAATGCTAAGGTTGAATATGTGTCAGGGAAACATAATACGTGCGCCGATCTTTTGTCTAGAATCCCGTACCCACAGTCATCAGGAAACACGGAAGATGAAATTGAACCAGACATAGACGATCGAAACTGGCAAGTAAATATATTAGATTCTGCCATAATAAATAGGGAAGAATTTGAGAGTTTACCATCGGATCAAGAGTCTGAACCTAGAACAGAAGACCCACATTTAGAACAGTTTGATATGAAAACAGAACAAGAATTAGATCCAAAAATAGTACAGATAAAAAGAAAACTGAAAGAAACAGGGGAAAATAGTTTTAAAAGAAAGTTTGTAGAGTTACAAGAAGACAATCAATTATATTATATCAGTGAAAAAGGTGAAGGAGTAAGAAAATATATTCCGAAACATTTAGAACAAGAAGTCTTAAAGGCATATCACGATAATAATGGTCATTTTGGACGAGATAAGTTAGTGAAGGCTATTAGCAGTAAATATTACTGGCCGAATTTATTCAAAAGTGTATATGAATATGTTGAAGCGTGTGAAAAGTGTAGGTTAAGAAACATGAAGATAATCAAATGTCCTTTACAAGATACCGATATTCCTCAATTTCCAATGCAGAAAGTAAGTTTGGATATTTCAGGTCCTCATCCAAAAACATTATCGGGAAATGTATACCTACTACATATAGTTGATTCATATAGTCTCTGGCCAGAAGTTTATCCAATTCCAGACAAGAGTGCTGATTCAGTTATAAATATGCTTTTACAAGAATTTATACCAAGGTTTGGGTGTCCACAAATAATACTTACAGATAATGGGAAAGAATTTGTAAATAAAAAGTTTGAGAAATTACTAAAAGATTGGAATATAAAACACATTAGGACTTCATATTACAGACCAACTTCTAATGCTAAAAATGAGAGACAACACAGAACACTATACAATATTCTAGCGAAAAATGTAGAAGAACACGATATGGATTGGGATCTTTATTTGGGGATAGCATTAGCGGCGATACGTACACACGAAAATGAAGGAACAGGTTTCTCACCATTTTACTTAGTACATGGAAGAGAACCAATATTGCCAATTGATAATTTACTAAAGCCTAGGAGAAAATATCTGGGGGAAGATTTTCAAGAAACAAGGTTGCAAGAGATGCATAAAGCACATGTACGTTTAAGAAATAATATAATTAAGGCTAGAGAAAGACAGAAGAAATACGCAAATAAAAATGCACACTTACAAGAGTTTAACGTAGGTGATAGAGTATATTATAAAAAACATAGAAAAAACTCTAAGTTTGATGCTCATTGGGTCCCGGGATACTATATTCTAGAAAAAAAAGGTCCAGTGTCATATACTATTAAGAATCAAATTTCAGGGCATGTTGCACGTTCACATGTAGAGCACTTAAGGCGGGATAATGAAGAAAGGAATGCAGAGAATAATAATAATAATTATTGTTCCGAAGAAATATTGTCAGGTGGACAGTTTGTCAGACAAACGGTATATCCAATACCTATAGAGAATGGAAAACAAGTAACAACAGCTGAACAAGAAGAAACGGTACCAAAAACAGTCATGACAGAGGAAAATAACATGTATGACGATTATATTAGTGAAGAGTCGGTCAGGAAAAATATCGAACCTCCATTTATGAATACAAGACAGGCAGTAAAAAGAAAGTTGGATAGACAGAAAGAAAAAGAAATTAAGAGGCAAAGGAAACTTAGAGTGAGTTCTTCAAGTGGTGAAGATATGCCAGTATTTGAAAATTTGTTGAGACGGCAAGACAGGAAAATTAGATTGGATTTAGAAAAGAAGAAATTAGCGGTTGCTAGTAATGGATATACAGACGGGGAAGAAGAAATGGATGAAAAGTCAGAAACTGATGACGAAGCTGATATGAAAGAAGATAGCTCTCCTCGGGAGGATAGCGACATTGATGTAGATATTGCAATTATAGAAAAAAATTTGAAGTTATTAAGAAAATGGAGAAGAGATAGATAAATAGCTTGGTAGAATATTCTGCAGATGGCAGATAGAAGAAGAAGTTAGACACGATATTTTTGTGTTTACAAAGAAGGTACTTGGTGGAGTTTTTTTTTTCTAAAACGGAAAATTATTATTGGGTATTCATAATATGGTCTTGAAATTCATAATGTATGTGTAAATTGATTAATGTGTGGGGATAAATATGATGAGGGGATTGATATGGTTTGCTCAATTGTTGGGACTGCAATTGTGTTTTATGAAATGTGAAAAATAAGTTAACTTAGATGGTTATTTTTACAATGTTTTGGTTTTATTGAGTGTGTTTAAAATGATTATTACTTGAAGTTCAGTTAGAAGATGAATTAAAGTGGTGGTTAGTGAAGTGACTCAATATGTAGTAATGGAGGGGTATGTTGCTATTACATGTGGGGTATGCAATGTATATACAAGGTTTATAATAGGAGCTGGGTTGAACAGCGTTTAATGGGAGAATATGGGGGGAATGCCAGGTTGAGTTTTGGCATTTAAATAACTGGATATTGGAAGAAGAAGACTGTACTTAACAGTATAATAATAGTTAGGAGGTTTTTTGTTGTTGAAGGAATGGTAAACGGGAAATTGATGACCTGAATAGTACAAAGGCTGGCAGTTTTGGATTAACATATTTTTTTTTGATAATAACAATTATTATTGACGGAAACTGAAGATAAATTTGGAAACTTTATTTTTTGATAAAGTTTTGACAATGTATGGGAAGAGAAAGGTGATTACTTCTTACTTTTTCCTTACTTTTTCTTTCTTATTTTTTTTTGGTGCGCACCAACCCAAATCTAATCTAACTATATTTTTTTCTGTCTATCCTAGAATCCTGAGAGTGTGAGAATGTGAATAAGGGGGAAATAAAGGATAAGGGAATATCTTCAGTTTTGTCAATCATAATTTGGATGGACATTTTAAAGTAAAAGCGGTTCGCTTATGGAGACTTTTGTATTGTGGGGAATTTTATGGAGAGTTTTGTAGAGAGTTTTCTAGAGAACTTTATAACGAGTTTTGTAGAGAGTTTCGATATTATTGTCTCTGGTTAGCAATTGGCTATGAGGAGATAGGAGAATTGAGTTAGGAAATAAATGGAATTGTTGTTATTGTAGGATAAAGATGTAAAGTTAAATAATTAAAAGTGGGGGTTGAGATTTTTTCAAGGAAAAATTCTCTTTTAAGAAGGGGAGGCAATGTAACAGTGAGGGAACTAGGTTAGGAGTAAAGAGTTAAGGAATGATGCGCATTCCTTGACTAGGGGGAAAATCATAGTGAACGTGTGTGCACGAATGAAGAAGTGTATCTAGGAGAACACACACGTCACTTAGGGGGATTGAAAAGAGATGTCAACACCAGGCAGGGAGTCTACCATCATGTGTGCTGTAGTATAACTATTCGGCCAATAAAGTATGTTTATAACAACGCGGAGACTTGGGTCCTATACGATTACGTGCTTAACCTGTCTTGACCACACTATGACAAATACGATCAGCGTTGCCAGTAGTGGGTTGTGCTCAATATTTAAAATTCAAATCCCGAAATAACCAAATTAATCATTTGATTATTGCTCATTGGATTTAGGAGACCTGGTGTTCCTTGCCAGTGAGAAGTCCTGATCGTTTCGGGTCCACATCGATTGACGGACGTCAGTCGCGGCTATTGGGCAATCTTGAGCATAGCCTACGATGGGTGACGTTGTAATATTCTATTATGATAATTTGGCTGTGTGTCCAACGTGTGCCGCGTGGTTACATACCCGCTTCACACGCCAGTGATCCGGGGCTTGTTTCCGGATCCGGTCAGGGATATGCACTACTGACGAGCTCAAACGAGGGCGAAACTCGAGTATGGTGCTTCCATATTGACGTGGATAGGCCTTAGGTTCATACCAGAATACGATCAGCGTTGCCAGTAGTGGGTTGTGCTCAATATTTAAAATTCAAATCCCGAAATAACCAAATTAATCAATTGATTATTGCTCATTGGATTTAGGAGGCATGGTGTTCCTTGCAAGTGAGAAGTCCTGATCGTTTCGGGTCCACATCGGTTGACGGACGTCAGTCGCGGCGATTGGGCAATCTTGAGCATAGCCTACGATGGGTGACGTTGTAATATTCTGTTATGATAATTTGGCTGTGTGTCCAACGTGTGCCACGTGGTTACATACCCGCTTCACACGCCAGTGATCCGGAGCTTGTTTCCGGATCCGGTCAGGGATATGCACTACTGACGAGCTCAAACGAGGGCGAAACTCGAGTATGGTGCTTCCATATTGACGTGGATAGGCCTTAGGTTCATACCAGAATAATACGATCAGCGTTGCCAGTAGTGCGTTGTGCTCAATATTTAAAATTCAAATCCCGAAATAACCAAATTAATCAATTGATTATTGCTCATTGGATTTAGGAGACCTGGTGTTCCTTGCCAGTGAGAAGTCCTGATCGTTTCGGGTCCACATCGATTGACGGACGTCAGTCGCGGCGATTGGGCAATCTTGAGCATAGCCTACGATGGGTGACGTTGTAATATTCTATTATGATAATTTGGCTGTGTGTCCAACGTGTGCCGCGTGGTTACATACCCGCTTCACACGCCAGTGATCCGGGGCTTGTTTCCGGATCCGGTCAGGGATATGCACTACTGACGAGCTCAAACGAGGGCGAAACTCGAGTATGGTGCTTCCATATTGACATGGATAGGCCTTAGGTTCATACCAGAATACGATCAGCGTTGCCAGTAGTGGGTTGTGCTCAATATTTAAAATTCAAATCCCGAAATAACCAAATTAATCAATTGATTATTGCTCATTGGATTTAGGAGGCCTGGTGTTCCTTGCCAGTGAGAAGTCCTGATCGTTTCGGGTCCACATCAATTGACGGACGTCAGTCGCGGCGATTGGGCAATCTTGAGCATAGCCTACGATGGGTGACGTTGTAATATTCTATTATGATAATTTGGCTGTGTGTCCAACGTGTGCCGCGTGGTTACATACCCGCTTCACACGCCAGTGATCCGGGGCTTGTTTCCGGATCCGGTCAGGGATATGCACTACTGACGAGCTCAAACGAGGGCGAAACTCGAGTATGGTGCTTCCATATTGACATGGATAGGCCTTAGGTTCATACCAGAATACGATCAGCGTTGCCAGTAGTGGGTTGTGCTCAATATTTAAAATTCAAATCCCGAAATAACCAAATTAATCAATTGATTATTGCTCATTGGATTTAGGAGGCCTGGTGTTCCTTGCCAGTGAGAAGTCCTGATCGTTTCGGGTCCACATCGATTGACGGACGTCAGTCGCGGCGATTGGGCAATCTTGAGCATAGCCTACGGTGGGTGACGTTGTAATATTCTGTTATGATAATTTGGCTGTGTGTCCAACGTTTGCCGCGTGGTTACATACCCGCTTCACACGCCAGTGATCCGGGGCTTGTTTCCGGATCCGGTCAGGGATATGCACTACTGACGAGCTCAAACGAGGGCGAAACTCGAGTATGGTGCTTCCTATTGACGTGGATAGGCCTTAGGTTCATACCAGAATACGATCAGCGTTGCCAGTAGTGGGTTGTGCTCAATATTTAAAATTCAAATCCCGAAATAACCAAATTAATCAATTGATTATTGCTCATTGGATTTAGGAGGCCTGGTATTCCTTGCCAGTGAGAAGTCCTGATCGTTTCGGGTTCACATCAATTGACGGACGTCAGTCGTGGCGATTGGGCAATCTTGAGCATAGCCTACGATGGGTGACTGTCATAAGTCGGGGTGCCCCACCGGCAAGATGAAAATCTTATTCACTGGCGAGCAACCCCAGATAGTCAGAAACTGACTAGGGACAAAATCTATATGGCTGAACTACAGATTAAGCCCTGAATATCCAACGTACAGCTCTAAGTGGCTCGTTACAAAATTGAAATGAACTGAGCTGAATATTCGCCAAGGTATAGGAAAGAGAAGGTTAGCTTAAGATAGATGTTTTAGGTCTAAATATATTAGTATAGACGACTATCTCAGTACAGGTTTTCTCCCTGACTGCTCCTTTCCTTGGTGTGTAAGTGAACCCCCACCAATGTACACAACAATACGTATGCACAATTGGAAAAAATATAATGACAGAACTATGAGTTACAATACTACAACATTTATTTGCTAATCATAGACATCTGATGGTTTTTAATATGAGGATGATGAAATCATATAACATATTGTGATGAGAAACATTACGTAACTTTACTTGTTACTTCATCTATCTGGAACTGTGGTCCAGATCCCCACTCTCCAGTAGACTCAACAAAAGAAAAAGAACAGCTTGCCGGTATTCTGAGATCCTGTCAGTCCTGACACTCCTAGTCAGTAGTCTCTAGTCTTGAGATCTATAACATAGGGCTCCTTGTGAGAGCTTGAAAGAAAGTCGAGAATGTGTTATATCAGTTCTACATCAGCGCAATCCTAATTAAAACATATCATAACACAAACATATACAATGACCAGTCTGGCCAAGTTTATCTTCCAGCTCTCCTGTGTTCACCATCCTCCTTCTCCCTACTGTCTTTAGTCTGGGACGGGCTTTTCAATTGTCTCACACGCCTGTAATGATTACATTTCTGCCGCCCCATGTCCATATCGCTAATACAGAAATTCTGTGTCGTACAGCCGCTCCGTCCAATGTTAGTTTAGCAGCTCACAGGGTCGGTAAGTGTATTATAACAATGCCAGGTCATCCGGGCTTACAAGCCGTGACCAATAGCTGTGCCAGGTTTCCATGCATTACCGGGGACGCACGCCCACAATACACTGAGGAAGTTTAGCACCATATACCCCATAACACTTGTGGGTACTGTCTGTGCCATTACAGCTCTGCTACAAATGCAATCGATGGTTAGTGTGCCAATGCGCACACCATAATATAACACGTCATATTGATAGGCTTGCATATGACAAATCAATATACCAAACATGAAATACACATAAAACATTAATTAAACTAGACATATTATGATACTTTAACATAATAGCATAATGCACTAGTTAGTTTGTAGGTATACGAAATGAGATGTATATACACAAAAAGAATATGTACGAAGCATATTCCTAGCATCGTATATTCATATGAAATTACACATACATACATCCAACATATCCGTAAACATTATATTACTTCAAGATAGACATCTAATGATACTCACATAATAGCATCAGGCATTATTAATGAGTACTAATATTGTATAGCTACAAAATGAGATATACAACAAGTCTAATTGAAGTGACCAAACAGACCAGCTATATTTGCTGAGCTGCCCGGTTTAATCACACTTAGTTACTGCTGTTGTAAGAATTAAATAAATAGTCAGTCGACTATATTCTGTACAACAAATGCACATACCAAAAAGGACTAGTCTAGTTTAGAAAGAGATGGCAAGCATCTGCTACGACACCTCAAGTATATCTAGACAAGACCTGCCTCACATAAGGCTCTATTTCTCAGAAGAATAACACTTTAAAGCAATATGATATTGAACGCAGAACTTAGAAAGAACACTCAAGTAATCTATGACAATGATAGTTCTTGCAATAACCTAGATCAGATATAGACTGGAATTCAGTACATACACCTAAAATACTTAGTTACTAAGAAATCTACATTTACTCTCTCTTCTCACCTGTTCTGAAGTCAAACTTAATCTAACCTAAACTAGGCTAGGGACCCTTATTTAAGCTGAGTCAAGCAGACAGTGTCTGAGACACTATTATCTCTTTGGCATTCCCGTCATAAATTCTTCTTATCTCCCGCTGACGGTACTTGCAATTATCCCCGCAACCTGGCCATCACACCTTGCTCCTCTCTGTCTGGTACAGTCTACAGGCCAGTGTTAATTGTCTTATCAGATCTGTTTTCACACATTCCTGAGTCTGCCAGTCAGAGTGGACGGGGCTTAGTTTACAGCCCTGGGGCTATTATCTCTCCCTATGTCAATGTTGTTCACACCTGGCGATTTCCTACCTGTGCTTATCAGGTGTCATGCCTGGTCAGTTTTAATTACACAGTCCATGGCCCCTTCATTGTTGATTCAGCATGTCTGGGTCAGCAGGTTCCCAAGGTGTATACTAATTATCTAGTTGCCATTTTACTTGCCATCTGCAAGCTTACGTCATGGCTAGAGGCTTTTTGTGAATAATCTTACCTCACGACTAGATAGCCGTGGAGTAGCGTGATTAATTCATTCTTTCTCAGTTTGGCCTCTCAAATTTGGAGACCGAGAAAAATATTCTGGGATGTTAAGGCGGCCAATTCGTGACAGAGCTTTCCCCTTAAAAAAAAAGTTTCTGCCAGAAATCTTTTGTCAAAGCACGCCGTACATCCCAGAATAATGCCTAAGCACTCTCCGTTCTGTATCTGCCTAAAGGTTTCCAATATTCCTTGTGGCAGTGGGTTGTCCTGCATCTGCATAAAGACGTTCCATTTCCATACTCCCATGATACTTTGGATAGGTCCTTGTATCTGGTTTTAGGCCGGGATTCCATGCAATAGCTTGGTAAAATCCGGTAATTGTCAGGAGGTTGTAATTTTACCCATCTGGGAAAGATCACAATCAACGGGATTCTTCTACGCCTCTGGGCAGCAATCGTTTTACACCATTCACTCACGTGATTTACTCCTTTCAGCCGAGGATGTACCCGTAGTGAGGTCTTGCATAAGCTGGCCACAGCAAAGCTTGTCTCCGTGATATTCCTCCATCCATTATAGATCCTTAACAGATTCATCACTATCTTCCTTTTGAAAGGAATAATGTTACACATCATGGTCCCCTGATGTAAATTCAACTGGCGCTTTCCTCCTTCAAAGTCGGGAGTAACAATCGTCCCTCCTCGGTGTCGCGGTTTCTTCCCCTGATAATCAGTTAATGGGCTGAGTTTCTCTGCATTAGAGTTTCGTGTGAAAACCGTGCTAGAAATTGGAAATTTAGTGTGCCAAGTTGTCCTGCCTTGAGAAATAACATAGTTACCCCAGGGCGATAAAGTGGTGTTACTTTTGAATAAAGTATCCACAAATAGCTGATCTACTCCTATCAAATCGACCTGACTGACGGGTAGATTGAGTCCTAAGAGTGTTGATTCCAAACCCCTCTTGACTTCTGTTACTTCAGGTCCCTGTTGCTGGAATTCCCTGATAACTTCAGCTAATGAGATGATAGGCGTTTCTTCCTCCATCTTGTGCAAAGAATTTTCTTCTTTAGCAACTACAGACAATGTTGTCTGCACAATATCAGAGTCCATATTCTGGCTCCTAACAATTCCCTGTGTTTCCTGAGTCTCCGAACTGGTATACTGTGAGATAACAACTGGAAATGTTTCCTGGTCTGGATGTTCCTCTCTGGTCATGCTTTCATGGGCTAAGTCCAGTTGAGGTAAATCCTGTGATGGGCTGTCTAAGCAATCCATCACAATACGTAAATAATTTGAACTGATGTCTAGTGTCTTTTCCTGAGCTGCAGCCTCAAAGATCACAAGGGGTTCCGGGTCTTCCTTCATCCCTCTGTCAGTCAAATTTAATCCCACTTCATCCTCTCCTGAGCTGAAGGGAATAATAAAGTCGGTTACCTTTCGATCTCCGACCTCCTTAAAAGATGTCCTCAGGTCATCTTCCTCTTGAGTTTCACCTCTCGTTGAAGTAAAATGAGATTCCTGAGAGTCTTGTACTGGCGGACCAGTTAAATTATCTGAACTGATAATTGGTGATTCTTCCCGCATTGCAGTAATGAAATTCACCTGGGATTCAGTTACTTCCATCCTCCCTATTTCAGTCAGATGTAATTCCACTTCGTGATTCTGTGAACAGAAGGGAATGTGAGAATCGGCTAGGTCTCCGCCTGCGACCTCATTAAAGGTTGTCTTCAGTTCCTCTTTCTCTCGAGATTCATTTCTCGTAGCAGTCAAGTGGTTTTCCTGAAGGTCCTCTACTGTCAAACGACTATTGCCGTGGTGCAAACAGTTATCACGTTTGTGACTGTTTGAAATGCCCTTGGCACGTTTTTTCTTCCCTCGTTTCCGTTTAGGACTGGGTCGAATGAGAACCTGTAGTTCCCGGTCCACTACCTCTGATTCTGCGGTGGGTGGCAAAGATGTCCCTTCCTTCCTGGTTGGGTGCGCATCCATATCTCCTACCTTATGTTCCGCTAGAACGGTTAGCTTCTCTGCATTGACTACTTCCATATGCTGTTTATTAATCTCTGCTTCTTCAGTTTTGCTACGCTCTTGTGCTCCAAAGAACTCATCATTTTCTTTAAACATAATTTCTTCTTCTTGGTCCCACCATTCTAACTCAGCTATGATATACATTTCTAGTTGCTCCCCCTTTAAGCCTTTTCTTATGCCCCACCCTTTCGCGGACTCTGAGAAATCTGCGCGCGCCTTCATGTCCTCTTCGGGATTCCGGTAACGTAAGGCCATAATTGCAAAGGACTATATTCAGGTAAGCTCCTATGTATATATCAAAAATCAGATCTAAGCTAGAACGACAAGAGTTAACTACTGACAGTCTACGCTATCCAATGTGTATAGTTTAGCCTCAGCAGTGAAAGACAACTGAAAATAATATTCAAGTAGTATCTGGCGACAGCAGTGAAGTAAGTGTGAGAGATATGCTACACAGTAATCACCCGTAATATTTACCTAAATAAACATTAAAATGCACTGCATACATGTCAAAATGAACATGGCATATATTAGCATAAAATTGCAAATCAGTCAAGCAGTTAAATCATCAAACACATCAATGTAAATATGATTAAAGTGATCAGTTATCATTAAATGATGAATGATACACTAAGTGATAAGAATTAAAATACTTATCAATAGATGATAGATGAGGTAGTTCTCATAAGTTCTTATCTGTTATACACTTTTGAAAAGTTATATCTATACTCTGTAATTTCCTCAACTAAAATTAGCTACATCTGATGATAGTCTATTTTGATGACTGAAGATTACAAGAGTTAACTTTTAAAATCGTATGTCTAGGGTCTAGTACCGGAGTCTATTGAAAGCGAGAAGTCCGAATTCAAATACCGTACGAGAAGCCCCAATCTGTCATAAGTCGGGGTGCCCCACCGGCAAGATGAAAATCTTATTCACTGGCGAGCAACCCCAGATAGTCAGAAACTGACTAGGGACAAAATCTATATGGCTGAACTACAGATTAAGCCCTGAATATCCAACGTACAGCTCTAAGTGGCTCGTTACAAAATTGAAATGAACTGAGCTGAATATTCGCCAAGGTATAGGAAAGAGAAGGTTAGCTTAAGATAGATGTTTTAGGTCTAAATATATTAGTATAGACGACTATCTCAGTACAGGTTTTCTCCCTGACTGCTCCTTTCCTTGGTGTGTAAGTGAACCCCCACCAATGTACACAACAATACGTATGCACAATTGGAAAAAATATAATGACAGAACTATGAGTTACAATACTACAACATTTATTTGCTAATCATAGACATCTGATGGTTTTTAATATGAGGATGATGAAATCATATAACATATTGTGATGAGAAACATTACGTAACTTTACTTGTTACTTCATCTATCTGGAACTGTGGTCCAGATCCCCACTCTCCAGTAGACTCAACAAAAGAAAAAGAACAGCTTGCCGGTATTCTGAGATCCTGTCAGTCCTGACACTCCTAGTCAGTAGTCTCTAGTCTTGAGATCTATAACATAGGGCTCCTTGTGAGAGCTTGAAAGAAAGTCGAGAATGTGTTATATCAGTTCTACATCAGCGCAATCCTAATTAAAACATATCATAACACAAACATATACAATGACCAGTCTGGCCAAGTTTATCTTCCAGCTCTCCTGTGTTCACCATCCTCCTTCTCCCTACTGTCTTTAGTCTGGGACGGGCTTTTCAATTGTCTCACACGCCTGTAATGATTACATTTCTGCCGCCCCATGTCCATATCGCTAATACAGAAATTCTGTGTCGTACAGCCGCTCCGTCCAATGTTAGTTTAGCAGCTCACAGGGTCGGTAAGTGTATTATAACAATGCCAGGTCATCCGGGCTTACAAGCCGTGACCAATAGCTGTGCCAGGTTTCCATGCATTACCGGGGACGCACGCCCACAATACACTGAGGAAGTTTAGCACCATATACCCCATAACACTTGTGGGTACTGTCTGTGCCATTACAGCTCTGCTACAAATGCAATCGATGGTTAGTGTGCCAATGCGCACACCATAATATAACACGTCATATTGATAGGCTTGCATATGACAAATCAATATACCAAACATGAAATACACATAAAACATTAATTAAACTAGACATATTATGATACTTTAACATAATAGCATAATGCACTAGTTAGTTTGTAGGTATACGAAATGAGATGTATATACACAAAAAGAATATGTACGAAGCATATTCCTAGCATCGTATATTCATATGAAATTACACATACATACATCCAACATATCCGTAAACATTATATTACTTCAAGATAGACATCTAATGATACTCACATAATAGCATCAGGCATTATTAATGAGTACTAATATTGTATAGCTACAAAATGAGATATACAACAAGTCTAATTGAAGTGACCAAACAGACCAGCTATATTTGCTGAGCTGCCCGGTTTAATCACACTTAGTTACTGCTGTTGTAAGAATTAAATAAATAGTCAGTCGACTATATTCTGTACAACAAATGCACATACCAAAAAGGACTAGTCTAGTTTAGAAAGAGATGGCAAGCATCTGCTACGACACCTCAAGTATATCTAGACAAGACCTGCCTCACATAAGGCTCTATTTCTCAGAAGAATAACACTTTAAAGCAATATGATATTGAACGCAGAACTTAGAAAGAACACTCAAGTAATCTATGACAATGATAGTTCTTGCAATAACCTAGATCAGATATAGACTGGAATTCAGTACATACACCTAAAATACTTAGTTACTAAGAAATCTACATTTACTCTCTCTTCTCACCTGTTCTGAAGTCAAACTTAATCTAACCTAAACTAGGCTAGGGACCCTTATTTAAGCTGAGTCAAGCAGACAGTGTCTGAGACACTATTATCTCTTTGGCATTCCCGTCATAAATTCTTCTTATCTCCCGCTGACGGTACTTGCAATTATCCCCGCAACCTGGCCATCACACCTTGCTCCTCTCTGTCTGGTACAGTCTACAGGCCAGTGTTAATTGTCTTATCAGATCTGTTTTCACACATTCCTGAGTCTGCCAGTCAGAGTGGACGGGGCTTAGTTTACAGCCCTGGGGCTATTATCTCTCCCTATGTCAATGTTGTTCACACCTGGCGATTTCCTACCTGTGCTTATCAGGTGTCATGCCTGGTCAGTTTTAATTACACAGTCCATGGCCCCTTCATTGTTGATTCAGCATGTCTGGGTCAGCAGGTTCCCAAGGTGTATACTAATTATCTAGTTGCCATTTTACTTGCCATCTGCAAGCTTACGTCATGGCTAGAGGCTTTTTGTGAATAATCTTACCTCACGACTAGATAGCCGTGGAGTAGCGTGATTAATTCATTCTTTCTCAGTTTGGCCTCTCAAATTTGGAGACCGAGAAAAATATTCTGGGATGTTAAGGCGGCCAATTCGTGACAGTGACGTTGTAATATTCTGTTATGATAATTTGGCTGTTTGTCCAACGTGTGCCGCGTGGTTACATACCCGCTTCACACGCCAATGATACGGGGCTTGTTTCCGGATCCGGTCAGGGATATGCACTACTGACGAGCTCAAACGAGGGCGAAACTCGAGTATGGTGCTTCCATATTGACGTGGATAGGCCTTAGGTTCATACCAGAATACGATCAGCGTTGCCAGTAGTGGGTTGTGCTCAATATTTAAAATTCAAATCCCGAAATAACCAAATTAATCAATTGATTATTGCTCATTGGATTTAGGAGGCCTGGTGTTCCTTGCCAGTGAGAAGTCCTGATCGTTTCGGGTCCACATCGATTGACGGACGTCAGTCGCGGCGATTGGGCAATCTTGAGCATAGCCTACGATGGGTGACGTTGTAATATTCTGTTATGATAATTTGGCTGTGTGTCCAACGTGTGCCGCGTGGTTACATACCCGCTTCACACGCCAGTGATCCGGGGCTTGTTTCCGGATCCGGTCAGGGATATGCAATACTGACGAGCTCAAACGAGGGCGAAACTCGAGTATGGTGCTTCCATATTGACGTGGATAGGCCTTAGGTTCATACCAGAATACGATCTGCGTTGCCAGTAGTGGGTTGTGCTCAATATTTATAATTCAAATCCCGAAATAACCAAATTAATCAATTGATTATTGCTCATTGGATTTAGGAGGCCTGGTGTTCCTTGCCAGTGAGAAGTCCTGATCGTTTCGGGTCCACATCGATTGACGGACGTCAGTCGCGGCGATTGGGCAATCTTGAGCACAGCCTACGATGGGTGACGTTGTAATATTCTGTTATGATAATTTGGCTGTGTGTCCAACGTGTGCCGCGTGGTTACATACCCGCTTCACACGCCAGTGATCCGGGGCTTGTTTCCGGATCCGGTCAGGGATATGCACTACTGACGAGCTCAAACGAGGGCGAAACTCGAGTATGGTGCTTCCATATTGACGTGGATAGGCCTTAGGTTCATACCAGAATACGATCAGCGTTGCCAGTAGTGGGTTGTGCTCAATATTTAAAATTCAAATCCCGAAATAACCAAATTAATCAATTGATTATTGCTCATTGGATTTAGGAGGCCTGGTGTTCCTTGCCAGTGAGAAGTCCTGATCGGTTCGGGTCCACATCGATTGACGGACGTCAGTCGCGGCGATTGGGCAATCTTGAGCATAGCCTACGATGGGTGACGTTGTAATATTCTGTTATGATAATTTGGCTGTGTGTCCAACGTGTGCCGCGTGGTTACATACCAGCTTAACACGCCAGTGATCCGGGGCTTGTTTCCGGATCCGGTCAGGGATATGCACTACTGACGAGCTAAAACGAGGGCGAAACTCGAGTATGGTGCTTCCATATTGACGTGGATAGGCCTTAGGTTCATACCAGAATACGATCAGCGTTGCCAGTAGTGGGTTGTGCTCAATATTTAAAATTCAAATCCCGAAATAACCAAATTAATCAATTGATTATTGCTCATTGGATTTAGGAGGCCTGGTGTTCCTTGCCAGTGAGAAGTCCTGATCGGTTCGGGTCCACATCGATTGACGGACGTCAGTCGCGGCGATTGGGCAATCTTGAGCACAGCCTACGATGGGTGACGTTGTAATATTCTGTTATGATAATTTGGCTGTGTGTCCAACGTGTGCCGCGTGGTTACATACCCGCTTCACACGCCAGTGATCCGGGGCTTGTTTCCGGATCCGGTCAGGGATATGCACTACTGACGAGCTCAAACGAGGGCGAAACTCGAGTATGGTGCTTCCATATTGACGTGGATAGGCCTTAGGTTCATACCAGAATACGATCAGCGTTGCCAGTAGTGGGTTGTGCTCAATATTTAAAATTCAAATCCCGAAATAACCAAATTAATCAATTGATTATTGCTCATTGGATTTAGGAGGCCTGGTGTTCCTTGCCAGTGAGAAGTCCTGATCGTTTCGGGTCCACATCGATTGACGGACGTCAGTCGCGGCGATTAGGCAATCTTGAGCACAGCCTACTATGGGTGACGTTGTAATATTCTGTTATGATAATTTGGCTGTGTGTCCAACGTGTGCCGCGTGGTTACATACCCGCTTCACACGCCAGTGATCCGGGGCTTGTTTCCGGATCCGGTCAGGGATATGCACTACTGACGAGCTCAAACGAGGGCGAAACTCGAGTATGGTGCTTCCATATTGACGTGGATAGGCCTTAGGTTCATACCAGAATACGATCAGCGTTGCCAGTAGTGGGTTGTGCTCAATATTTAAAATTCAAATCCCGAAATAACCAAATTAATCAATTGATTATTGCTCATTAGATTTAGGAGGCCTGGTGTTCCTTGCCAGTGAGAAGTCCTGATCGTTTCGGGTCCACATCGATTGACGGACGTCAGTCGCGGCGATTGGGCAATCTTGAGCATAGCCTACGATGGGTGACGTTGTAATATTCTGTTATGATAATTTGGCTGTGTGTCCAACGTGTGCCGCGTGGTTACATACCCGCTTCACACGCCAGTGATCCGGGGCTTGTTTCCGGATCCGGTCAGGGATATGCACTACTGACGAGCTCAAACGAGGGCGAAACTCGAGTATGGTGCTTCCATATTGACGTGGATAGGCCTTAGGTTCATACCAGAATACGATCAGCGTTGCCAGTAGTGGGTTGTGCTCAATATTTAAAATTCAAATCCCGAAATAACCAAATTAATCAATTGATTATTGCTCATTGGATTTAGGAGGCCTGGTGTTCCTTGCCAGTGAGAAGTCCTGATCGTTTCGGGTCCACATCAATTGACGGACGTCAGTCGCGGCGATTAGGCAATCTTGAGCATAGCCTACGATGGGTGACGTTGTAATATTCTGTTATGATAATTTGGCTGTGTGTCCAACGTGTGCCGCGTGGTTACATACCCGCTTCACACGCCAGTGATACGGGGCTTGTTTCCGGATCCGGTCAGGGATATGCACTACTGACGAGCTCAAACGAGGGCGAAACTCGAGTATGGTGCTTCCATATTGACGTGGATAGGCCTTAGGTTCATACCAGAATACGATCAGCGTTGCCAGTAGTGGGTTGTGCTCAATATTTAAAATTCAAATCCCGAAATAACCAAATTAATCAATTGATTATTGCTCATTGGATTTAGGAGGCCTGGTGTTCCTTGCCAGTGAGAAGTCCTGATCGTTTCGGGTCCACATCGATTGACGGACGTCAGTCGCGGCGATTGGGCAATCTTGAGCATAGCCTACGATGGGTGACGTTGTAATATTCTGTTATGATAATTTGGCTGTGTGTCCAACGTGTGCCGCGTGGTTACATACCCGCTTCACACGCCAGTGATCCGGGGCTTGTTTCCGGATCCGGTCAGGGATATGCACTACTGACGAGCTCAAACGAGGGCGAAACTCGAGTATGGTGCTTCCATATTGACGTGGATAGGCCTTAGGTTCATACCAGAATACGATCAGCGTTGCCAGTAGTGGGTTGTGCTCAATATTTAAAATTCAAATCCCGAAATAACCAAATTAATCAATTGATTATTGCTCATTGGATTTAGGAGGCCTGGTGTTCCTTGCCAGTGAGAAGTCCTGATCGGTTCGGGTCCACATCGATTGACGGACGTCAGTCGCGGCGATTGAGCAATCTTGAGCATAGCCTACGATGGGTGACGTTGTAATATTCTGTTATGATAATTTGGCTGTGTGTCCAACGTGTGCCGCGTGGTTACATACCCGCTTCACACGCCAGTGATCCGGGGCTTGTTTCCGGATCCGGTCAGGATATGCACTACTGACGAGCTCAAACGAGGGCGAAACTCGAGTATGGTGCTTCCATATTGACGTGGATAGGCCTTAGGTTCATACCAGAATACGATCAGCGTTGCCAGTAGTGGGTTGTGCTCAATATTTAAAATTCAAATCCCGAAATAACCAAATTAATCAATTGATTATTGCTCATTGGATTTAGGAGGCCTGGTGTCCTTGCCAGTGAGAAGTCCTGATCGTTTCGGGTCCACATCGATTGACGGACGTCAGTCGCGGCGATTGGGCAATCTTGAGCATAGCCTACGATGGGTGACGTTGTAATATTCTGTTATGATAATTTGGCTGTGTGTCCAACGTGTGCCGCGTGGTTACATACCCGCTTCACACGCCAGTGATCCGGGGCTTGTTTCCGGATCCGGTCAGGGATATGCACTACTGACGAGCTCAAACGAGGGCGAAACTCGAGTATGGTGCTTCCATATTGACGTGGATAGGCCTTAGGTTCATACCAGAATATGATCAGCGTTGCCAGTAGTGGGTTGTGCTCAATATTTAAAATTCAAATCCCGAAATAACCAAATTAATCAATTGATTATTGCTCATTGGATTTAGGAGGCCTGGTGTTCCTTGCCAGTGAGAAGTCCTGATCGTTTCGGGTCCACATCAATTGACGGGCGTCAGTCGCGGCGATTGGGCAATCTTGAGCATAGCCTACGATGGGTGACGTTGTAATATTCTGTTATGATAATTTGGCTGTGTGTCCAACGTGTGCCGCGTGGTTACATACCCGCTTCACACGCCAGTGATACGGGACTTGTTTCCGGATCCGGTCAGGGATATGCACTACTGACGAGCTCAAACGAGGGCGAAACTCGAGTATGGTGCTTCCATATTGACGTGGATAGGCCTTAGGTTCATACCAGAATACGATCAGCGTTGCCAGTAGTGGGTTGTGCTCAATATTTAAAATTCAAATCCCGAAATAACCAAATTAATCAATTGATTATTGCTCATTGGATTTAGGAGGCCTGGTGTTCCTTGCCAGTGAGAAGTCCTGATCGTTTCGGGTCCACATCGATTGACGGACGTCAGTCGCGGCGATTGGGCAATCTTGAGCATAGCCTACGATGGGTGACGTTGTAATATTCTGTTATGATAATTTGGCTGTGTGTCCAACGTGTGCCGCGTGGTTACATACCCGCTTCACACGCCAGTGATCCGGGGCTTGTTTCCGGATCCGGTCAGGGATATGCACTACTGACGAGCTCAAACGAGGGCGAAACTCGAGTATGGTGCTTCCATATTGACGTGGATAGGCCTTAGGTTCATACCAGAATACGATCAGCGTTGCCAGTAGTGGGTTGTGCTCAATATTTAAAATTCAAATCCCGAAATAACCAAATTAATCAATTGATTATTGCTCATTGGATTTAGGAGGCCTGGTGTTCCTTGCCAGTGAGAAGTCCTGATCGGTTCGGGTCCACATCGATTGACGGACGTCAGTCGCGGCGATTGGGCAATCTTGAGCATAGCCTACGATGGGTGACGTTGTAATATTCTGTTATGATAATTTGGCTGTGTGTCCAACGTGTGCCGCGTGGTTACATACCCGCTTCACACGCCAGTGATCCGGGGCTTGTTTCCGGATCCGGTCAGGGATATGCACTGCTGACGAGCTCAAACGAGGGCGAAACTCGAGTATGGTGCTTCCATATTGACGTGGATAGGCCTTAGGTTCATACCAGAATACGATCAGCGTTGCCAGTAGTGGGTTGTGCTCAATATTTAAAATTCAAATCCCGAAATAACCAAATTAATCAATTGATTATTGCTCATTGGATTTAGGAGGCCTGGTGTTCATTGCCAGTGAGAAGTCCTGATCGTTTCGGGTCCACATCGATTGACGGACGTCAGTCGCGGCGATTGGGCAATCTTGAGCATAGCCTACGATGGGTGACGTTGTAATATTCTGTTATGATAATTTGGCTGTGTGTCCAACGTGTGCCGCGTGGTTACATACCCGCTTCACACGCCAGTGATCCGGGGCTTGTTTCCGGATCCGGTCAGGGATATGCACTACTGACGAGCTCAAACGAGGGCGAAACTCGAGTATGGTGCTTCCATATTGACGTGGATAGGCCTTAGGTTCATACCAGAATACGATCAGCGTTGCCAGTAGTGGGCTGTGCTCAATATTTAAAATTCAAATCCCGAAATAACCAAATTAATCAAATACAAATGTCATCTCTTTATTGGTCAGTATGTTTTCCATGTGACAAAATGTTACTTTTGTCAGGGCAATTCTTGTTCCGATCTCTTCAAAGCATCTCCCATCAGATGTTATGACTGTTCCGAGATAGTTTTACCGAGTCACTTGTTTAAGAATATTCTCAGTTACTTGTATACTACATTGTGGTACTTCTTTCTGCCTATTGACGATCATACTCTGTGGCTGTGTATAATTTTAATTATAACACTAGTTGTTCACCGATACTGTTAATTGTCTGCCAGCAAAACAGTATCATCAACATAATTGATGTGACATCCCTTAAGGATACTTCCACTCACATATGCTACATTTCTGAAAATATTTTACAAAATATGCTGGCCAAAGTGGGAAACATGTTGGCCGAATTAAGAAAAATGATGGCCAAATTAAGAAAGCTGTTAGCCAAAGTAAGCACATATTTGCTGGCCAAATTAATAAAAATGTTGGCCAAAATAAGACATATATCGACCGATGTAAGAAAATATGCAAGCCATATGGAGGGGGGGGGGGGGGGGGGAGAGAAAAGAGAATCTGTTGGTCAAATTAAGAAAATATGTTAGTCAAATCAAGAAATATGTCGACCAAGGTCTTTTTTTCTTCTTCTGCGTTCATCCAGAATGTTTTTTAGATGTAATTACATTGTGCCTGTTTACATCAGAGCTGCGATATTTGAACCTTCTGGCCGATACATTGGGGAGTACTTCAAAGAGCCTGCAAAGGACGCAGGCCAGCGGTTGCTCCAAGGAGCGGCTCAACATTTCAGCCAATCGGGTAGGGGGGGGGGGGGGGGGGGGGGGGGGGGGGGGGTTAGGAAACTTTCCTGACATATTTTGTTGCACCTTGTCAGGTGCATAATGCAGAGGTACAGATAATTTATGTGGAACAATGAATGCTACTTTAACAGAAATATGATGTACTTTGGTGCTGATCCTGCACGAATGTGTAGAACGTTATATCAACAGACATCTACTTAGCATGAAATCCTTCTGTTTACATACTAACGGCTGGAATAAACTAATATATGGTCTAACTAAAATTAACAAATCATATAAACTTTAGTTTTCGGGGGTTTGTTATTATTATTTTAACATTTTGACACAAAGCCAAAGTTGGATAGTATTTTAATATTCTGCGTTTAAGAATTTTATACAAACAGAAGTATTGTTGGATTTCATTATTTCCCAAGCTTTCTATCGGAAATAACCATTTCAATTTCAAAATCACTCTTTGCCAAATCATTAATCCATGTATATAATATAGTTTAAGAGGTAACTGAATAATTAAATCCTCACCAGTTTCACAGCCTGGGATTCTAAGATTAGCATATTTTGTTCATTTTCTTCTCAATGTTTTCATCTTTCCATTCGGTGATTATGTCATATATTATAGTGCTTTAATATACATAAGCAATCAATGTTATTATTCGTAGAATACATAAAGAAAATCAAACTCAGCTAAGTAATCTGTTCTGTCAAGGCTTGCTTCTTTGGATATTCTGTCCACACAATTATTAAATAGTAGGGGAGAGGGCATACATCTCTGCCTCACTCCTGTATTGTCTGTGAACATATTTGATATACTGTCTTGTGTTCTTATTGCACTTTGGCTAGTGGTACATGGCTATATTTTCTAGTGTTTGTCCTTGTATCATGTAGTCTTCAAGGATGGTCGATAGTTTGTATCTATCTACTCTATCAAAAGCATTTTCCTGATCTAAACACAATATGCTGCTGGTCACTGTATTCTATTTTTTTCCATATTTGGCAAAATGTGAATAGTGCAACTTTTACCTTTCCTGAAACCAAATTGTACCTTGCTTAACTGTTGTTCAACTATGGGTCTTACTCTTTGTACCAATAGTCTTGAATAATTTTCCCTACATGACTCAGGAGTGATCTAATGTATGTATGTATATAGTATGTTTCGCACCCTCTCATATCTTTTCTTTTTCTATTATTATGGTACTATTATTGCCTGTGGCCAATTGTCTGGGACATTTCTTTATTTTAAGCTATATTAAAAAGTCTTGTCAGCCGTTTAACTCCTGTTGTTCCACACATCTGATTAGCTTCTGTGGTTATTCCATCTGGACCCAGTGATTTGTTTTTATGACTTTTCTGTATAACTGACTGTACTTCTGTAGGTATGAAGTTTGGTTCTTGTTGTCCACAGCTTTTAGGCACAAAATTGGGGGGGGGGGGGGGGGGGGTTCTAACTTATATGTGGAGTTGAGTAGTTCTTGAAAGTGTTTTGACCACCTTGCTTGTCTTTGTTGTGGATTAAATAATGGTATACCTATTTTGCTATTTATGGTGGTGGTTGGGTGGTATTTTTCTTATATTGTTGACAATTTATAAAAGTCTCCTGGGCAGACTTTGCTGAGGGTTTCCATCTGTTTGCCATATATTCTCCAGGATTAATCGTTAGATGATTTAATTATTCGCATGTCATTTCATCGTGCTGTGGAGTTTGTGCTTTGTGCAGCGCTTTCGGTGGGTCGCCCTGCAGAAAGAGACCGAACCATATGGGATAAAACCCCGGTCAATGAAGTCTTTCTGGTGACTGCCGTTTTCATCGACGATGAACTGTATTTTTCGTGGAGGACTTTTGTGTTGGCATTCTGGCAGCGGCATTATGCACAGTGTACCTGTGCGGGCTGTTGGCTTGCCGACATTCCTGTCTATTCCATTGTTCACATGGGACAGTGAGGAGCATTTTGTGATATTCACTGGCACAGGAACGGAGCAATATGGGGACGACCCGTTGCCGTGAAGTTGGAACCGCGACTAACTAACTAACTAACTAACCTATAAGTAAGACAGTCTTGTTCAGATTTAGTTGTAATCCATTTTTTTAAAGCTACCTTCATTCTGGATATATTATCTTTAACTTAATTGTCCACCAAGCTGTTCTCAATCTTGTGTTATGCCCTACTTTCTTGGTTCCAAATTTATTCTCCAGTGTGTTGAGCATATCAGCCTTGAATATTGTCCATTCATTGTCTGCACTCGAGTACTCATCCGGGATGTTTTTATGTAGCCTTTTGATTTCTTGTTCGAAATTGTCTTTGACCGTATTTTCCTGATGCCTCCTATAATTGATGACGTCTGTTGTTACATTTTTGTTTCTTATTTTCCTATATGTTGAATTCTTTTATTTTTTACATTATAACTTGTGTGTTCAGTATCAATGTCTGTGTTTGGGAGAGCTTGAATCCATTAGTAGTCTTCTGTCTGATTTCCTATGTAGAATAAAGTCAATTTGAGATGCTTGATCCAAAGTGCTCAAAATCAAAATCTATTTCTGAATGTTTTTGGGCATGTTATGAGAAGAAATGAATTGGAGAACTTGGTGACAACTGGCAAGATCGAAGGGAACAGACCAAGGGGAAGACCAAGAATTAAATACCTGGATGGCTTGGCGACGTAGCATGGTCGAGACAGAAACACGGAGCTGATCCACGACTCTGGTGATCGAGTGAGATGGCAGAACATGACCGCCCATGCTTATTGGCATGGCACATAATGAATGAATGAATGAATTTCTGAATGTAAAACAAAAATATCATGTCCATGGACAAAACTACATATCAAACAAAAATCACAATCAACAATGATGAAATTGAAAATGTCACAAACTGTGAATGCCTTGGCTCTAGAGTCAACAGCAATAAGGACCGGTCACAAGAAGTCAGACACAGGCTGACCATAGCCATGCCGAGGTTACAGAGTGTCAGGGGCTTATGGTACAACACCTGCAGGCAAGGGTTTTCTGTAGCAACATGGACATGAGTCATAGACCATTTCACAATCACTACAGACAATGGGAGAGGGCACACATCTCTGCCTCAGCTTAAAGTTAAAGTAATGCATAACTAACTAGAAGTCTTTCTAGAGAAGAAAGAATTGGGGCTTCTAAGCTTCAATGTTACAGAAAAATTCTTAGAATTTCATGGACCAAGAAGAAAAATACTGACATTCTACAAGAACTGAATATCAAGGAAACTTGGTTCATAAACAGTATAGTGTATCAGAGAGTAAAATACTTCAGCCATGTTAAACATGACAGTGGCTTGGAAAGAAGTGATGGAAGGCATAGTTCCTGGATAAAATGCAGTTGTTGACTAGCATGAAGATGAACACAGGACACTGCAGACACCTTGGGCATGAGAAATGACAAGAGATAAAGACCTTTTTGCCATGCCACGATGAGAGAGACTTCTACAAAGGGCCTGCTACATAATTATGTTTCAGCCCATAAAGGTTTCAATTCATTGAGTTTGTGTAGGGCACTGTTTGCTCCTCTTTAAATTTCTGCCACTACAATTTGATCATCCACCTTGAGAAAACCTAAATATTCAAAGGTTTCTGCAATTTATCTCCATTGATTACATCTGTAGCTATATTTGTTTAATCTGTTGTCATTATTTTTTGTTTAATTGAGATACACATGTTGTTTTTTTCATTCTTGCATTATCTTAATTAGTATCTCAATTTTCATTTGTGTTGACGATTATACTGTATTGACATAAATTCACGTATCACTATCACCCCGTTTCAAAGAAATTCTATTGTTCCTAGTTAAAAGACAAATAAAATCTTTTTAAAGGACAAACAAGTAGAAATGTTATGTGAACTTTTACTTCAAGTCAAATACTGAAAGACGATGCGACACCAATACTTCAAAATATTGAAGTCTTTTTGTATAAACAAAAGACAGCCTCAACTATCAACTGTGGAAAATGATAAAAGATTGTTTTTTGACTGCACTGAAACCTGTATTGTACATGTTATTCTGAAAACATCAAGCTGTAACTTGGCACTGTATTATTTCTAAATTCTAATGCTGACTTTTGTATCCCCATTAACTCCTAACCTCCCTAACCTCTTTAGGATGTGTCTATGACATGCTTGTCATAAACGTGTAATGTTATAAATGCCTTTGCTGGTATTGTGACCTTGTGATATGTGAGTGTGTTGGATGTATGCAGAACAATTGCGCAATGACAACAATGTTTACAATAAAAGGGAACTTTACAGTATTCACAAACACCCAACGATACGACTGTGAAAGTAAACAGCACACATATGACATCATTAGAAGCTGAGACCCATCAATTCTTTTGCTGCCAATTTAATTGTGTAGCCTAGTGAAAATACGACAAATTATGAATCAATACTCATAGCACAAATTAACGTCTGCCTACAGACCCAACCATAGAAGCTGGGACACCGGTGACATTTGCATTGCTGACCACTGTTCCTGATGATGACAGAGCCCCAAATGTGGGACTAATTGTCCCAGTGTCTGATCCAGTCTTCCTTTTTTTTGCAGCAGTGCCACGCTAAAGCTGAAATGATGCCCTCTCTTCTGGACAGACATATCTGATGTCTCTTTAAATGTTGATCATACACTAATGTATACTGATCAGGTGATTGTTGCTACCGAGTCCTTTATCCTACACTCTATGCACAACTTCAGGTACATTAATACATCAGTGTGTCAGATGAAACAAATGGCCTTTACTGTCATTCACTGAGTTAACAATATATTTACATACTCTGTGATCTGCAGATTTCCTAACTATCAAACTGCTTGTGCACTGGATCATAGATCATGATGTTGAATCACACTGCTTTCACAGACCAACTTTAGTTCTATGTTGTTACAAGTTGTAAGAGCAAATGTTCACTAATATATGTCCAACATATGGGCATTTTCTGAGTGGTATCAGTGTTGGATAAGAAATTGCTGATACTTAAATGTTCACTGTCTATGAGTGAGGCTGAAGTGAACCAGCCTTGGGACACTACTGGTGTCCAGCTTCCCTCAGTAGATGTTGAGTAAACTTTTGTAAATTACCAATTAAATAGCCTTCAATGTTTCAATTAAATACCCTTCAATATTTAAGAACAATCATATTGTTTCAATGAAGGTACTCCTGACATTAAATTACAGCTTTCATACTGTAAGCTTCTACTTATAACTCAAGTCATAAGATGGTGTTAAAAAGAATAACTCATTTTTTGTTTGTTTATACAATTTCTTGTCTCAATGTAAGCAATAAAATAATTAGTAAACTAGCCCCAAACTTCACACCACTGCTGATTTAAGATATGTCACCAATCCTAAAGTCTTCTGAAGCATCACTTGTATTCGATTCCAAGAATGAAGTTGTGTGTCTGCAAGTTTTTCCAGAGCAGACAACAACTGAACTTTAAATGCTATTTCTTCACCATAAACCTGTAGCAATGAAACAGAAAACACTACAGAATTAGCAATGTCTCATGTCTTATTTATATAGTTACAGACAAACATTACATCCTCAAATGGTCAGAACTAATGTACTGTGGTAATTTCCAGCTATAAAATAATTATGAATGATGGTAATCAAAATCTTTACATTAATTGAGGACATGTAACATGTTCAGTAACTGATTTAGTGAGTGACTATATAACAAAGTAACTTTATCTTAAATATCTGACAGTAAAAACTGCCCTTCATATATGTACATTTATGTAAGAATTTTTCAAAATCACAAACAATGCAGTTTATTTTAACTCAACCGTTATAACTTCATATTTGCTAGACTGTAATTTTATAAACTAATTGGTAATATAAGGATGCTGTCAACATCACACTGGCTCCTTCACTTTCCAAGATCCATTTATATCCATTTCACTTCACTGCCCAAGATCCATTAGTATCCACTTAAGCTGGGTCTATTTAGGAGCCCTGGTCAATTAATAAAATATTCCTCGATATGAATTCGAACCATGACCATTGGTCAAGAGTCTAGCCAATATGCTTCTTTTAATAATAAAGTTTACAGTTTTTGTTTTTAAAAATACTTTTTTTTTTTACAATTTACAGGCTCAAATTGTGTGCTTGAATATGGCAGACAACATTCAAGCTAACTGATCATCATTTATGCATATCATCTCTTCTTGTAGTCCATGCTTTGTTGTATTGGTTATGTCTCTCCATAGTCTTATGTACTGCCAGTTATTTCTTATACCGACCTCCTTGCCATGATGGTAAACTGTTTTGCATCTTTCTCTATGTCTCCACCTGCTTCTTTCCCTCCAAATTTTGCATTGTCATGACATATGCCAGCTTTCCCCCCTCTCATGTGCCCAAAAAATGTGGACAGCTTTCTTCCGATGCAAGCAACCAGGTCTCTATGTGATGGAACTTCATTCAAAATACTTTATTATGCTTTTTATATGTCCGTGGTGTTATTCTTCTATAAGACCACAATTTTCCAGACTCCACATAAATCCTCACAAATAGTTTATACATTTAAATTGAAGGATGTTAATCCAGTGGTAATCACACATTTTCTGCTAGCAAATGCTCAAGTAAACACAGGCTACATTCAGAAAAGTATAACATAATTCACAAAATGAGAACACAAATCTGATGGGAAATTGCTTACCTTCAGATATAAAGCCAGGTAAGAATGAGCAAGCTCAAAGTCTTTATTTGATCTCAGAACAGAGTTAATAAATTCCAAAAAGTACAGCATGACCTCATCACTCCCACCTTCTTCGGCACACAAGGTTCGAATCTCTCTATCAATTGCTGAAGGCCCCATTTCTTTCATAGCTTTCATAACATCTGAATCTAAATATGAAGATAATAATCATGACAACTTTGTGAAGTCTTCATGTCCACTTCAAATCAGTTTACACAATTTAGAATTACACTTACATTAAGACATATTATGGGGCATCTCTCAATTTAAAATGCGGCATCCCAAGCAAATTTGACATAATTTTATTCATACAAGTATGTGTGCCAGATGTTAGCAAATGAGGTGTATCTTTACTAAATGAGATCTCCAGGGACCAAAAATCACGACCACAATGTTGAACGCGTGCTGTTAGCTCCTGCTATGTCTCATCTCATCCCTCTTGTACCTTGCGGTGTCGAGGTGAAGTATAAACTTCGTGAGAGTGCCCGATTATGGGCTTCATATATCGATATTCCCATGGACTCGGCTATTCCTTCCGTCCAACGTTTACATGGTCGGCCTCTTCCTCTGTTTTCCATTTGGTCTGTACATCATTGCTTGTTGTGGTATGCTGTTGACTGGTAACCTACTTGCATGGCCAAACCATTTGACTTGCTGCTTTCTAATAAAATCTAGTGCTGCTTTAACCCCCACTTTAGTCCTGATTTCTTCATTTCTGATCTTATCTCTTCTTGATACGTTGAGTATTCTTCTCAGGAACCTCATTTCTGTTGTGATTTTTCTTTTCTCTTTTTCTGTCATTGTCCAGGTTTGGCATTGGTAGCATAGAGTTGGTAGGAAGATTGTGTTGTAAAGTGCTTTCTTAGTAGTTACTGATACATGTTTGTTCTTTAGTATTGGTGCCATTTGTCCAATGAGTTGATTTGCCTTATTGCACCTATTTTCGATCTCGTCTTCTGATCTGCCATTTGATGATTTCATACTTCCTAGGTACTTGAAACTCTTCACTTGTTTCAAGGGATGTTCGTTTAGGTGAATTGTTGTTGTTTGTTCTTCTTTAGTTATAGTCATTACCTCTGTTTTGCTTGTGTTAATTTTCATGTTATGTTCCCTACACATTTCGTTTAGACTATTCATGTGGTCTTGTAATTCAGCTTCTGATTTTGCTATTAGTGCTTGGTCGTCCGCAAACAGAAGTTCTCTAATGATTAGATTTGCAGATGGTTCTTCTTCTGTGTTCTCGTCATGTGGTATTCTTGCTATCTCTGCTTGGCTGGTTTCTTTACATATGTTGTCTATATATGTTATGAACAAGAGAGGGGACAGGACAGAACCTTGTCGTACTCCAGATCCTGCTATGTATTGTGAGAAAATACTAGCTGAAAAGGTCATGTGTCCAGAGCCTACCATACAGCAAGAATGGAAATGCCCATGACCTCAGTCTTACGGTGCCTGAAGTGAGAACTTCATCTCAATGGCACTGAATGATAAGGTGGCATCAGTATATTCTATAATTGAATTCCAGTCATACAGAGTAACACTAAAAGCAAAAGAAGGGACATCAGCTCCTAGACAGATCATATCATATTGAAAAATAATAGATACTAAAGATGAGGGGATGATCTAGAGATAAAGAGTTACAACTTTATACATGAGTTTTGTTTATTCCAAATCAGTCTTTGAGTGGGAGACCAAAGCATTAAATGGTGACCTGAACTGCCAGCAAACAACTGGCAATTAACACTGAGCATGAGTGCCCACCAAACAAATTCCCAGAGACCGCAAGCCATGTCAGGCGATATCTGCTGGTTTACAATGTTTTCAAACATCCAATACACTTTCTCCCCTAGAGATGAAGTGACCTTCTATCGTGACAAACTTATTTGCTGTTTCTTCCTTTTCCTAATACTTGCACAAAATTGTTACAATATATTAATTTTCTTTGAAACTCAACTTTACCTCTTTTAATATATTTCTCAATGGAAGCAACACCTGTGAATAGGTGAATGAAGTTGAAATTCTGAGGTATAACTTTGGGGGGGGGGGTTTACAATTTACTTAGCGGTAATGGTGAGTCAAGTTCACTAGACTATCCTGTTTAAGTCGACCTGCGTACAGGACTAGTATTATCAGGTAGATTCCTATCACAAAAATAGTCCTAAAAAACGTATAACATGGCCTCAGTCTCCATTTCTGTGGCTATTGTCCCTTAGAACATCTTTCTAATGAGCCAACCTTAGGAAACAGTCTGCCTTTTTTGTGGCTAAAGAATTCTGCCTTTATAAAAACACGCCAAAATGCGAGGGCTATTCCAAACTCAACCTCCGATTGGCTGGTTAAAAATAAACTGGCTACCAAGCACTTTGACACCACCGAGGAGCTTATGGATGAGTCAACTGGCTAAGTATCCTAGCAGCGCCGTTCCTTGACGAGGGGTTAAACAAAAACTCATGCCATGGTACCACAAAACATTTGTATGTATTTAGATGTTATTGCCTATTTGTTTAGATTTTGGAATAGCCCTCGTATTAATTAAACAATGATAGAATCCAGAGAGAGAGAGGGGTAGGTCAGCATGGCCGAATGGATAAGAATGAGTGTTCTTAATTATCCAGTGTGCTAATGCCGAGGTAAGCGGTTCAACCCCTGCACCGCAGTTGGACTAAAATGTTGACCTATCGTCCTTGACTTGGGGATGTAAATTACAAGTACCCCTGCACCACAGTTGGACTAAAATGAAGACCTAACATCCTTGACTTGAGGATGTAAATTACAAGTGTCTCTGAAGTCAGGAGTGGGTTTGCCTGATGGTGAGGGGCACTGTTAAATAGGGAAAGCTAATCCACACACAAAATTCAGTCCAGCACTACTAGAAGTAGTGTGTTTGGACTGCGCTTGAGATCAAAGCGAACGAGCGCAAGATAAAAATCAACAGAGGAAGAGCTGATCTTAAAGAAACCAAGAAAACGTTAAATAGAGCAAAATCAGATAACATCAATTCTAACCACATAGGAGCCATTAAACAAAGATATACCCAACAAAAAGTATAATACAAACAAATCACAGGATTAATTTTATACGTAGGTGTTTCATGAGCAAAGAAGTTGACTTACAACAGCTTCTGTTATGTGCTTTTGTCAAAATCACAGCCAAATCAGAAAATGCCCCAAGCTGAGGTTTCTTCACACGGCTGGCTGTCTGTAAACAACATAAAATGCATTATCATAAATCATGAAAAACTGTTTATACAATCATTTTATTTGATTTATGTTCCTCTTGAAATGCAGGATTAAATAATTGCACATGTACCTACTAATATTAGACTTGATGGCTTTTCCACATGATCATCACACCCTGTAATAAATTCTGGTAAATTTTTTCATGGGTCATTGCAAAATTTACCAACTTTTTTCAAGGGATTTTAAAAGTTTTTTCAAGGTAATTAGTGTTTTAAAGGATATGTCAGACATATGATCAGTTATCAGTTGGGGTATCGTAATTGCACTCCGGACAGGTCTATAGGTGCTCAGATCCTCTGCTGTGATTCTAGTCATATGAAAGCCTGTGTTACTGCCATCACTTCCATCGTCATGCTGCTCGTGGATCTGGAGTGGGCACCACTCGATTCTTGAACGGTTCAGCCCGTTGAATGGGCTACAAATGCCCACACACTTCTCTGCTGCTTTACAACAGATCAATCGGGGTTGTCTGAGTGTTCACTGATGAGTGCATTGACCTCTGCATTGACAGCAGCAGGGTTTTGTTCTCTGCACCGTCTGTCAAAGTGTGATAATGCAGGAGAAGATGCACCTAAAAGCTGGAGGCACAGGCACCCATTCTTTGCAGGGGTTGATACTGAACTGCAGACCTATCTGATGACATCTTCCGCCCAACCCATTCATGATTTGCCCCTCTTTAGCCTGTCGCCCTTTTCTCTGAATATATCTTCATGCAGAGGGTGCTGCTCATCTGCACTTATTTTTAAGTATGCATGAGCTCTCCAGATCTTGATCCTGTGGTTCATGGTCGGGAAGTCAAGGAGGTATCACATTGCTACACAGCTGGTGTCTCTCGTGCAGCCCAAAATGATGCGCATATGGCTTCGTTTTGTACCTTTTCAAGTCTTCCAATCTGTGTAGGGCTGAAAGTGAGGATGGCCAGGGCATATTCGATTGGTGAAAGTACCAGTCCTTGGAATAGAAGTATTAACAGTCTTTGCTCAATATTGGCAGTTGCCATGACTCTCATTGCTGACAAACCTTTTCGAGCTTTCATTATGACATAATCAACACGATCTCTGAATGACAGGCTATGAACAAACCTCATGAAACCTCAAGATATGTCATTGACTGGGTTCTACTCAAAATACTCCCATCCATCCTCACTGCCGGCAGGTCTGTTTTCACAATATGGTTGTTTAGGGAGAACCATGTAACCGATGCCTTTGCAGGGTTAACAAGGGCACCGGCATCAGCACACCATGAGGAAATTCTATCTAGTTCGCCTTGCATGCCATTGGCAACCGCCTGTCTATCTCAACCCTGTCGATACCCAAGAATGTCATCAGCAAATGACAACAAGAATGTTGTCAGCAAATGACAGAGTCCTACCCCTCCTGTCCAACTGTTGTTCAGTGATCGGCACCGTATACACATTGAATAGTACTGGTGACTGGTGAACCCTGCGGCAATCCTGGACATATTGTTGTCGGCTCAGATGACCAACTCCCACACCTTAGCACCACCTTCCTCTGGAACAGGACTGCAGCCACCCATCGTACAAGATGAGGGTACACTTTCAGTCTGAGAAGGGTTTGCATCAAGTGCTCGAAGGATACTTTACTGTATGCGTCCTCTAAGTCTATGGCAGCCGCACATGTTTCTTCTCTGCTCTGAAACCCTTTATAAACGTCCTGAGCAAAGACCGCCGCATTCATCCATGAATCTTTGTTGCATCTGTATCCTCCAAGTGTGGGCGGGAAGCAGCAGAGTTATTCCAAATCACGAGCAATTCTGTGTGCTACAATTCTCTCCAGTAGCTTGCCAGCAGTGTTCTGCATCGTTATGATTGATTGATTGATTTAGGAACTGACATCACAGCATTCGGGACATTCCCATAAGCGCTCCGTCCCCATTCTCAGCAGCCAGCGAAGAGTTCCAACACTAATAGTTCCAGTAGCAATCTGATTATATGTTCGTCTTG
This sequence comes from Cepaea hortensis, assembly GCA_963921405.1. NCBI lineage: Eukaryota > Metazoa > Mollusca > Gastropoda > Stylommatophora > Helicidae > Cepaea > Cepaea hortensis. The sequence goes on from OY992885.1 coordinate 66,794,164, forward strand.
CCTTTCCTCTGAGCGTCGATCGTCAGCCAGATCCCCTCGTCACACCTCGCTGCCTCATTCTTACCAGACTATGGTGATCCATTTGCTCCTCCGAGGTGTACACGTGCTCCCACAAGGCCACAACCACGTCTGTCTTGACATACATCAATACTCCACCAAGTTTTGCCGAGCCAGCCAATCTGTCCGCCTGTTCATTCCCCAGCACACTGGCATGCCCCGGAGAAAAGATCCAGGTGATGCTTGCTACCCGTGACCTCCGAAGCGAAACAAGCCACTCTGCACGAAGCTTGCCCGTTCTCACCCTCCTCAGCATACTTTCGGAGTCAGTTACAATCACAATGTGTGTATGTATCGTGTTCTCTATCCAGCGGAAAGCTGCACTGACTGCCTCCACCTCCATTCTTAAGCTAGATGTTGTGTCATCATACGCCAGGCTCTCCTGCACCAAACACCGACCATTAGCTTTTGCTAAGAACCTCCAGGCACTTCTCCTACCTCTCAACACCGACCCATCCGTGGAGATAATCACATCACCCGGGCGAGAATTATCCTGAATTAGTTGCTGAATTTTCACTTCCGTGGCCCCTGCTGGCCACTCCCTGCTCAATGTGATTATAACTCTGCACAAGTCTGACTGCTTGGCTGGCACTCTGACCCACTCCTCTCCTCGCCTGATGTTCTCCAAGGGGAACACCTGTCTGATCGTATCCTCCGCCTAAGCCATCCATGATTTCCCTTATCAGTTTCTGACCCTTAACTACGTCCAGCTCCTCATGCAATCGTTATGATTCTGTAGCCGCATATCTTGGAATGGTCTTTGTAAGGTTTTGGCAGTGGTAACAAGCAGCTGTGTAGCCATTCCTCTTTGACCAGGTCCCTTTGGATGCTGGTGTTAAATTCTCTGGCCAGTTCTTCCACGTCATCATCTGACATCGTCTGTAGGTCTCCATATCGCACACCATCTGGGCCTGCTGCTGTGTTGGGTGGTTTCTTGAGCATTGCGCGTAATGCCTCAGCAGAGATTACATATTCTTCGCCCGTCCTGGCCTCCTCGCACAACTGAGAGAATGTCGTTGCGGTCCCCTGTCTGGTGGGCTCGTCTTTCTGATCTTTTTCCATGTGAGGTCTATGCCATTAAAGTCTGGAATATCCCTCGGTTGTGCAGCACCGTTCATGCTCTTATGGAGGCGCCAGAATGTCGTGAGAGACCGCTTGGAGCACATCTTCATGCAGAACTCATACCATTTCTCGGCCTTGGCCTGTCTGGCGCAGGATTTGAATAAGGTTGTCATCCTGTGGACCTCAGTCTTCAGGTTTGCCAACTCAACCTGTGGCATGTTAGCCTTTATGACTTTTTGCCAGTCTTTGACAGCCTGCCTCTTTCCCCGCCATGCGCTCTCGACCTCACCAATCCACCATAGTGGTTGCAACCATCTTTCTTGTCTTCTGCGGGAGGAAGTTAGTTTTCTTCTTCTGATCTTGCTTAAGGCGTCTTGAACAGTGTTGTCACATGAGAAGGCATTTGTCTTGTTTCCTTGACTTCTGGTCCTGTCTTTCTTGGTCAAGATGATGCAAGGGTAGTGATCGCTGTCGTGGTATCCCAGTGTGCAACATCGGCACCTTGGTGTGATAGTGGGCGACACCAGGGCCAAGTCAATGACACAGTCAGAATCACCTGGTCGGGTGGCCATTCTAGTGACCTTCCCATCATTCAGACAGACTAGGGCAACAGATACCAGGGCATCCTCCAGATCTTCTCATTGCTTATTGGTGATGTTATTCCCCCACTGACTGCCTCTGACATTGACATCCCCGCAGTAGATGATATGCCTTTCCTCCATAGCGAACAATCTCTGCCACTGTTGAACGTCGACATTCCTGTTACTCATAAACGTTCACAATTACAAGCTGCACTGGCGTCATTATTCTTACTGTCTGCACTTGCAGGGCATCACTCCAGGTAATCCATTACATTCCAGGTGGACATATCGACCTCAGACGCCAGTATGTTGTCACGGACCAGAATGGCCTGACCGAGGTGCTGCCTGTTATAGAAGCCCTGAAACTCCACGAAATTAGCTGCTCCGTCGAAAAGCTGTGTTTCTTGTAAAACCACAATGTTGTTTCCGTAGAGTGGTTATCAAGAATGGGTCGGCGTTGATTAAGTGATGCACAGTTCCAGTACAGTACTCGAATGTGTCTGAAGCCCAACCTGTCACATTTTAACCGCGTTCTGCGGGCGCAGGCTCATTTACCACGCTGTGTCCTTGCCGGACGTTGTCTGGTCGTCATGTTAGGCTTAACTATCCCCACCGAGCGCCGATGATGCGCCGAAGGGAGTCTGGGCGCACGTGCACGAACTACGTTGCACGGTCCGAACTCCATTTCACCTCGAAAACTCAATCCACAAACATTTAGGGAAAAAACATGTTCCGTTTTACGGGACGAAGAAATGTCCCACCATCTTGCTCCAACATATGATGTACTTAACAAGACTTACACACACAACCATTTATTTCTTCTTCAATTATCAACATTTGCTAAGCATCTATTCTGGCATGGATCACAAACAGGACATTTGGCTAGCAATATTCACTGGTCCTAAAGTTTGCCTTGAAGGCTTGCTCCTGTGGGCCAGATTTATGTACACACATATATATACATACACATAGTGTAGGTGTCTATATATTCTAAACAAGGTGGTGGAGAAGAGTGAAAACAAGGGACAATTATAAAACATTAGCAAAACTGAAGGATCCCTGACTACATCATGAGGCATATTAGGTATATGGTGCTATACATTCTGAGACCAATCGATACTCGAAGGGTGATGGAAATATTATGCCAGCTGCCTGTAATTCCCAGGAAATTTTCTAGTATCTAGTTTTAAGCTGAGCCCATGACAGTGGGAGAAAAAATCAACACTTCAAAGACACCAAGCTTGCTAGCCACTGCATTACCATGTCTCCCCTTTATATAAAGTGCAGGCGTAAAAATTAATCAGGTAAGGTATTCTAAATATCTAAGATACACAGCAACATCTGACGGAAGATGTGACACAGAGATAAATAAAAGAACTGTTCAAGATAATTCATCAAAACCATAAGGAAATGGCAAAAACAATTTATGAGGCATGTCAAACAAGAGAAATAGATAAATTAGCCTTGGGTTAAAATACTGAGTAAGAGAAAGATGTATGTGGGAGCTTAAATACCTGGGCAATGCCCACTTATCAAAATATAAGATAACAGCAAGACTGGAGTCATGATCACCAGTCTGCTCCAGAATGGGCAGCTGAAGAAGTGTGTGTGTTTGTGAGAGAGAGACAGACTCAGGGAGAGTGAGAATTTGAATGCTCATGATTTGTTGGCACACAAAAAATATGAGGAGGGGTTGGTTGTTCATCATCATCATCTTCCACTTCTGCCGTCAAGTTATCTGGCTGAAATATCTTTTGTTTCTAAAGCAGCTACAATTAAGTTTTATATATTTAAATATGCACAAATAGGACTCAAGTAGCATAGTATGGGGTTAAATTATGCCATTCTTGCATCTTTGAAACAAATGTAATGTTCCTAATTTTCCACACTCATTTTCTACAACTGGATTAAATCATTTGTAGCATTATCAAAAGTTAATGTAGGAACGATACTGACACTGAAGTGATCTGCTGTCTACCATATGTCTATGTCTAGCATAGTCCACCCAAACCCATAGGTCCTGTTATAGCTGACATATTTAGCCAGAAGCAATGGCCATCCATTTACAAAGCCAACTTTGTGCAAACAGAAAATTACAGTGGTAGACAATTAAAATTACCGTGTGAACATGCGTTGTATATTTCAGCTTGAAGGATTTATCTAATTACTTTATGTTGTGTGATTTCTGCAGTATGTACTTGACGAGATGCAGCAATATATGCCAGGCAATAAATCATGCAATCGTTTGTGTCTTCGTTATTCACTACGGGAAAACATTTTTTTCAATATTTAGATGACTTAGAAGAAAACAGGTATTCAGATATCAAAGAACTGGCTCTCTACTGCCAGTATGTGGATGATACATTAATCATCACCAGACATAGGTGATGCATCACCATTCTGCATAGACAAGCAGAATCATTGCATACCACCATGTCACAAGGACATTTCTTTATCATTTTTATACATCTTAATCCGACACTGAAAGGAAAGCACCATCCAAAGATCAGTCTACACTAAAGAAACATGGATGGGCCAGTACCTTAACTTCAACAGCTTGCACCAGTCCAACACAGGCGTGACCTAGTAGTTCAACAAAGCTAGAATTCTTTTCTTCGACAACACAATATCAATATAGTAGGACACTCAAACAGACTAAACAATCTAATAGATATCCAATGACTTCATACCCAAACAAACCCCCACATCGCATCGCCTTATCTTTTCTCTGGGGCATGCCGGTGTGCTGGGGAATGAACAGGAGGACAGATTCGCTGGCTCTGCAAAATTTGGTGGAGTATTGATGCATGACAAGGCAGACGTGGTTGCGGCCTTGTGGGAGCCTCACAAGCCTAACGTGTACACCTCAGAGGAGCAAATGGATCAACATGGTCTGGCAAGAATGAGGCAGAGAGGAGTGACGAGGGGATCTGGCTGACGCTTGACGCTCAGAGGAAAGGCGAAACGGACATATAATCAGATTGCTACTGGTACTATTGGTGTTGGAACTCTTCGCTGGCCGCTGGGGATGGGGACGGAGCGCTATGGGAACGCCCCGAACGCTGTCATGTCGGTTCCTAGATCAATCAATCAAACAAACCCCCACAGAAACATTGGACCCAAGCTTAAGGTATTTATTCAGCTAACTTTTCAAGGAGACAATGTAATGAAACAATTGACTCAAACAGCAGTAAACGAAACCTTCTTTGCTAGAGAACCAATCACAAAGACATAAAACCACTTTGAAACCTACTTCATCTGTGAAAAAGCATTGTCGCAATACACCAAATCAAATTGCATTTATCATTTCCAATGAAGGCGCCAAGCATCTTAACACAGAACGGAAAGAAAACTTAGTAAAGCAAAGGACGACATAATAGTATGGGTAGAAAGATTAATTTTCTAGAAACCCTGTGCAGTTGACAGGCCATAAAACCCCAGCCTTGTCTATTGCTCAAACGAGATACAGCAACACATTGTGCTACCTACTGTTGTGGCTTCTTTCTTAAAATTCATAACGGGAAAACACTTCTTTCACAATGTAAAATGATAATAGCTGAGCTGAGTCAAGAACCGACATTGTTGCACTCAGGGCATTCCCAAAACGCTCTCTCATCATCTTCAACAGCCGTGGAGAGTTCCAACACTAATAGTGCCCATTGCAATCTGATTATATGTCCGCCTTGCTTTACCTATGAGTGATGACTGTCAACCAGGTCCTCTGCTGCTGCATTCTCTCTAGACCACGATAGTCAATCTGTTCTGCACTATTCACACACTCCCAGATGGCCTTCACATCTGCCTTATCATGCATAAAATCACCCCTCAATGATGCAGCACTAGCCAATCTGTCCGCCTATTCATTTCCAACCACACCAGAGTGTCCTGGAGAAAAGATCTAACGAATGCTCACAACCTACAACCCCTGAATTGATGCATACCATTCAGCACGAAGCATGCCAGTCTTCACCAGTATCATGCTTTGTGAATCAGTCACAATCCAACGTGCGTATAAAGTTCGTTCTCCAACCAGTGGAAAGCTGCAGTTACCACCTCCACTCTCAGACTTGAGATTGTGGTGTTATATGCCAAGCTCTCCTTTACTAACCATTGGCCAATGGCTTTTGCTATGAATCCCCTGGCACTGTTTTGCTTAAAACATTAAAACAGTACATTCACTATGACTGTTAAAATGACAATTAAGCGCTTTATGCTTGTTTGACCTGCCAGCCAGTGTTAACTATTTGAAAGAAAATGAAGGTTTTAGATCTTGCAACATAATATACATTCTATATATAAGCTGAGATTTTCCTATGGCAAAGTGATCAAGCTGTCTACCCCAGAAGGTCGTTGGCATGTTTTTGGACCATTCTGTTAATAAAGGTGGTGGGGAGTGTCACCGCTGGAGCTACAGAGGTCATGTGATTGGCCGATGTGTGGAGAGAGAGAGAGACTAAGAAAATTGAGATAAAAACCTGATGCAATGAAGTTGATCATCATGCCTTTTAACCATCGTTTTCTCCTATGGGAGAAAAACTGCATCATGCAAAATTAAAATGATCCTTATAAAACCAAACACTGAATAAACTATTCAGGAAATAGCAGACTTTTAGACAGAATAAGCAAGACATAGTGATTAAAGCAAATTACTTTACTTTCTAATACGAATTTAAACGAATATTAAGTACCTGAGAAATAATCTGGTCCCACGTCAACTTTTCCATTTATATTAAAGAACTTAGTACAGATGTATCAATCTTTTAATTGCATTTTTACTGTGGCCAAGAGTAGAAATAGATGGGTAGACCTGTATGAATAAATATCATCCAATGAATCGATGCATATTGTAACTTACATAAACCAAACCACAGCCATTAGACATTGTACAGAAATAATAGCAACATGAGCCACATATGTCATTGCTGCCAGTGATAGTAACAAATAAAGGAGAGTGATTTAATCAGCCACCCTGATAATGTCCATACTTGGTAAACAATTTCCGTATTATCACTCACAAATTCTTTGTTGTTAACATTATCGGAATCCTGAAAAAAAGAAATTTAACCTCGAGAAAATCAACTTTGTGATAGATGTTATGTTCCTGTAAAGACTAACCATGTAAAGTGACAATAATACATGGGAATGTACCTTTGAATCCGAAGTGCTGTCTTTCTCGACATCAAACTTTGGTACCAAACCTGCAACTGTTGGCAGGAAGAATGGGGCAGCTCTTGGAGCTTTCGGGGGCTCTTTTGGCTTGTTTCTCATCTAGACAAGAATACCATGAGAAAAAACATTATGTTGTTGACATAAAAATATGAGGGGAAAAACGTGTGTGACTGCAATCTCTTAGCAGCTCGTCTCTCTCTGAGCTCATCTCTTAGCCTGTGAGCCAATAAGCCATCTTCATTACATAGTTTACTGACACAAACTGCAAGCTACATGGCATGCATGCTGATGTGCAAATGACCATAATATGTGAACATTTTCAATGATTGCTTATGCTATTTGTAACCTGTGGCTGTTGAGGAAATTGATCTCTTATCCGGTGTCTTGTAATTTCTAACCTTTGCTTTGCCAAAGTGATCCAGATTTATTATATGAGTGTTCTCACTTTTAGCAAAGCTGCTAAGATTCAATTACATATTTAAAAACCTGTAAACATCCTGATTATTATGTAAATTTGAAGCTCATAAACAGCTTAATGTCAGTTGTCTAAACAATGCGCAAAATATCAAACAGTCGTCCATGATTAAATAATCTGTTTAAAAACGAGAAGAGCAATATTCACCTTAATGACATCCAGATTCAACAAGTTTAACCACCGTGATGCAGGAAGCAATGATAAAGTTACAAGCTCATCAGCAATTTGTTTAACTGACTTATACTCATCATCTTCTGCCTTGTCTGTGGCTTCCATAACCTCTGTAATACCACAAATAATAATTATTATTTCTCTCTCTATTACACATTATGTCAAAACACTAATTATGAACAATTTAAAAACTTCAAAGCAAGAAAATGTGCCTCTGCTTTTCATAATATATATATAGTAGTAGTAGGCCTCTTTCAGTCCTGTAGGATATAGAGTTGTGACGCTTGGGAGGCACCTGGCAGCAACGCTGGTGACTGTATGGTCCAATACAAATAATCACAGGTTCCGCAGTAAGTGACTGCATTTTATGCCTGTAGCCTCCTATCTTCAGTTTGTTGGATCAGATTGCACTCAAAAGAGCACCAGTCCATTTTGTTCATCTCTGCTCCAGGAACATCTGTCTGTTGCAACTCTTTCCCACGTGTCTGGGTCTATGCCAAGAGTTTTCATATCTTGTTTACACATATTGAATTTGGGGTCTTCCGGTTGGCCTCTTCCCTGTGGCTAGTTTTCCGTATAGGAGAGATCTTTGGGAATATGTTCATCCTCCGTTCGAGATACATGGCCCATCCACCGGAGGTGTCTTGCTTGAGGAGGGAGTGAGTGCACTGTGGTAATATCTGCTTTTTCAAGCACGTGTTTGTTTGTTATGCGGTCTTTCCATGATATGCCCAGGATAGGTCTCAGAATCTCATATGGAAGGAATTCAACTTTCTTTCCTTCATGAGTATAAAGTTCAGGATTCAGACCCATAGAGTAGTGTGCTAACAAAACAAGCTTTATATACTTGAACTTTTGTATGCTCCATTAGTCTATTATTCTCCCAAACTCTCTTAGTTAGCCTGGAAAGTGTTGTGGCTGCCTTTCCAATGCGTCTGTCCTTTTCAGTCTCTAAGGAAATATTAACTGACATTGTTGACCCCAAATAAGCAAACTCATAGACAACCTTCAATTCGTAATTAGAAATCTTGATTGATGGAGGGGCACCAGCATCTTTGCCACATGGCGGTCATGCACACCATAGAAGATGCATAAGGATATTCCCAAATCTATGAATAGATGAAAGGGATCATGGAATCTAAGGCCGATGTGAGCATCGTCAGAGCATGGCAACGGGAGATACTGCGAGATAGCCGATCGAAGAGCTTGTGTTTTCAGAAGGGTTTTGTGAAGGTGACGCCTGGAGGCCGTAATTTCGGAATGAAACAGCTGGAAGACAGGGGAGGAATTTATTGAGGAGACAACGGTGAATGGATCGGGAATACACCTGGACGGAATTTCCATGTTCAAGCGGAATGACGATGAACAATAGGGACTCAAGGGCGACGAGCTGGTCTGGGAGCTCGGAGGTGGAGAGATATATGTAGGTGCCGACCCTGTGATTAAGGATCAACCTATATTTCTGCCAGAGTATTTTCTGCATGCCAGTTGACGGAATAAATGTCTTGAAATCGTTCGCTCGACTTGAGTGTGCCCTGTGTTCACGATTCCTGTTTAAAAAAAGGTTTGTTATTCTGATTTCTTGTTAACGAGTTCGATGTTCAACCCTTTGAATCTCCAGTACAGTTGGATTTAGAGGACAGGCACATCGAGACATGTGGGGGCAGGTTCTGGACACTGTTTGTTTATAAACATAAGTTCCCGCCAGTTCTAAAAGCTGTTCATAAAGAAGTACGCACCAGCGACGCAGTTCACACCGTGCTACACACAAAATTGGACGTCATACAACATGGAGTGACTGTATCGGATCAGCGAAGATAAAATTCCAACGTCAAAGTTCTACAGAATTATCGCAGTAAGTTGGAAACTGATAATTAGAAGAACGGTGCAAATAGAATACAGAGTAATAATTACATCATTGCGTAAAAGAACAATATATGCACCGCCACGCACGAAACAGCACTAGTTGAAATAACATTGCGTGTTGAGATAACTGTTTATATTTGTAACTAACATATTAAGACTCTATAAATGTTAGAAGAACATTAGATTTAATGAGAATCCATGAAATTAATAGCGTTAATATTATCAGGGAGCAAAACATGGACAGTGGAGACAAGTCATACGATTCGTTTGAGTATATAGTCGACAGGGAGGAGGCTGAAAGCAATTATAGTAGGCAGTGAGCTCATGTTGAACACTGCGCTGTCACATTAATCTATTAATAGATTTCTGTGTTAATTGTTGTATACTACTCCACATTATCATACCGAATATGACAACTGTGAGGAGCATGGGTCACCAGTGAATTCCGGAGGTACATTATTATAATCTGTGGATATTACCTCATATTGATTGATCTCCACATAACCCTCTTAGGACATTGTTCCTCACTGATACTGCTCTTCACAATATTCACTTACGCCACATTCACGATGTCAACAATGGCTGCTCGAGGGATTATGATGCCGGTATAGGATACTAGACGAAGGAATTTTATTTTGTACACGTTGCGCTACCATACTAAGTGAGTCAAGGAATTAACAACGACATTTCAGTCATCGCCATCAGTATCACTGACTTTTTAATTCCTGAAACAGCATTTCACTTATCTCACGGTGACAGTTTGGTATACTAGAATGACACCTCACTAGCATCAACGGACACAAAGTTGCGTCACAAAATATTATTGTCTACATTATACATGGGACATTATGGATGTTGTATCCGGACATTGGAGCTGTAATCTACTCATTACCACATCAAGAGTCAAAGGGACACTACATTAACACGAGTCGGATCGACAGGAAGTATTTCGAGCGTGATACGAAAGTGAGTCACGCATAACTGAACTCGACATTCGTTGGAGGACTTACTTCCGAGGCCCGCATCAAACACTCATCGTCCAGCCTAGCATCATAATAAGGCTTTTACATTGCATCAAGGTTCAACGTACATGCCCTAACCAATCACGATTACGGATGGGTTGGTCACGGATCACGTGATCCAGGGCGGAGTACAAGTTCATTGTACTCTCGTGAGAGTTTATAAGCAAGTTTTCTAACATACAGTCGTGCTTATCGGATATACTGACCAACATACCCACAACTGCATACGATATTCAACATAGTTGGTCGCTAATTGGCACTGATACTATATTATCGAGCGACGGAAATTATATCGACAGGCAGGAGAGGCAGAAAAAAAGGCCAGTACATTTTGTTTGTTATAAATTGATATGCCATTAATTTCTAAGAAGGCTATTTATAATTTTTGTGGACCTTGATGAACTAATTAAGATTACTTGATTGGTTCATGAAGTGATTTGTGTGTTAATAGTCACCAGGTCATTACAAATTAAATTTTTGTTTTGATCTTGCGGGCGTCACCACAATACTATTGTCTTGTCATAACTGTAGTAGTATAGTATGTGTGTTACCCATCAAAAAGGTGGATGAAAAAAAAAAATTTGTTATTGTTTGTGAACAGTAAGATGTATTCGCGTTACTCGTCATTCGTCTTTTATGATTGCTAGTTGTCTTGCGTTGCATATATATTGTGTATTGGATATATTTATTCATATTTATTTCTCTAGTTATATTTATTTCGATCATTATAAAGATATTTGATTGATTTTTTTTTTTTGTGGTGGTCGAATTGACACTACAAATTTAATTGAGTTATATTTACTCAATTGTGATACAACATTTACCTTACTATCTGAGTGATAGTGATCTGAGACAATATTACGATTTTGTCGATTCTTTTCTTCTTTTGCCTATGTCCATATTTATTTCAGCCAGATAGCTCATTTTACAGGTAGGACATTAGGACAAGATGTCGACACTGCAGCATTTCATCGAGTTGGGTGAGAAGACTGGTTTAACCGGTGCAGAACTTCGAAATTGGGCAAGTGAGCAACAGAAGCGTGACAAGGAGGATCGACAACTTCAACTTGCAGCAGAGAAGGAAGCTAGACAACTACAGGCTACACGTGAGAAGGAGGAACGACAGGAAAGACTGGCATCAGAAAAGCAAGCTAAACAACTTGAGAGAGAACTGAAAGAAAAAGAGATGGCGATCAGACAAAGTGAGATAATTTTGGAACGCGAACGAATGGAGTCTAGAGAAAAAGAATTAAATACGGAAAAAGAGAAGTTAATGATAGAGATGCAAATAAAGGAGAAACAGATGGCTGCAGAAGCGGAATTAAAGATAAAGCAAATGGCTGCAGAAGCGGAATTTAAGGAAAAACAAATGGCTACAGAGGCAGATTTGAAGATGAAACAAATTGTTGCTGAAGCAGAACTTAAAGAGAAACAATTGGCTTTTGATAGGGAAAGACGTGCTACAGAAACACTCTGGAGGGACAAGGAGGTTGAAGGTAACCTAAGGGTCAAGACGCTTGAGATGGAACGTGGAGCTGAAATCGAAAGAGAAAAAATGCTGGCTAAGCAGAACGATCCTGTATAAAAGTACCAAGGTTTATTCAGGAATTTTCAACAAGGTGATTCAGTTAGTTCATGGATAACAAATTTTGAAGTGCTCGTAAAGTATTATAAGGTACTGGAGAAGGACGTACCGATTTTATTTCACCGTCACCTTGCGTTAGAGCCGTTGAAAGTGATCGAGTTAATTCCTGAGGATTTGCGTACAAACTACAAATATATGCGCGATCGTGTGCTTTCACATTTTTTTTTTGGTCGAATCGGGGTTACGTACTAAGTTTAAAACACTTACCCTGAAATCGAACCAAACATTCCTTGATTTTGCTTCGAAAATGTCTTCTAGTTTTGACAAGTGGTGTAAGGCTGCTGATATTAATGCTAATTATGAAAAAGTTAGAGACTTAGTTAGAGATAGACTGTTATCTGCGATACCAGAACATATGGCAGTATTTCTTATGGAAAATAAATGTAAGAGTTTAAGTGAGATGGAAGCTAAAGGTGAGTCTTACTTTAATGCACATAGAGACGTGTTTGCCAACTGTATTCAAACTGAATTAGTAATAGGAGCAAGTGCAAAATTCCAAAGAGGAAACGGTAAGTTTAGAAAGTTTAGTAATGGTGGCAATAGAAATAGTCCTTACAATAGAGAAGGTGATAGACCAAGGAAAGGCCAATTCAACAGATGTCAGTATTGTAGATTAGCGCATGGAAATTTAGAGATGTGTGATAAACATCCAGGTTATACCGCATATCTGAAGGACATTATTGCTAAGAAGAGAAGTAAGTATGACTCTTTTAAAAGAAGCATTAAATGTTTCTCATGTAGGGCGTACGGACACACTAGTAGGTCGTGTCCGATGAGAAATTCCTGGAAAGAAGCGAGTACAGCATACATATACTCCAGTAGTGACTCAGACGATTTAGAAGAGACACACGCAGCTATCATACAACGGTATGATGAGCAGACTAATAAGTCAGATAAGAGCATAACTGACAGTATTAGTAATGAATGTATAGAAACGATTCATGAAGCTAATGCCGTTAGCATACAAAATGGCAAACTAAAAGTCCATCAAGCATGGGTAAATGGTGAACCCACTATTTGCATTCGTGATTCTGGAGCTTCGATTGTTGGAGTAGATCGAAAGCTCATAAAAGAAGATTATACAGGCGAAACGGTAGAGTGCAGAACATTCGGTGGCACAATAGAGAGATACAAGATTGCCATGATTACAATTGTGTCACCATATTACGAAGGCACAATAAATGCAGCGGTATTACCAAATCCATGTGCCGGATTACTAATTGGTAACATACCAGATGCGAAACAGTTAATGCATGATGAGGCAAAGCAATGGGAGATTGAGCATATGAGAGCTAACGCAATTACAAGAGCTCAAGACAAAAGGGATAAAGACAGTGACAAATTAGAAAATAATATCAGACTAGTGACTGATTTACCAGAGGATCAGAAACAGGATCCAACTCTAAAATCTTGTTTTAAAAAACTGAGTGAACCAATAAAACAAGGTAAAAGAGGTAATTGGAAATTTTTCCTAGACAATAATATTTTATCGAGACGATATGATAGAGGTACATCACGTTATTTTCAGACAGTACTTCCATCGAAATATCGTACTGAAGCATTAAAATTAGCACATGATTCTCCATTCGCTGGTCACATGGGGATTGCTAAAACCACTAATAGATTGCTAACGCAGTTCTATTGGCCTGGATATAACAAAGACATTACCACACATGTACGTTCATGTACATTATGTCAGATGACCATGCAAAAAGGCAAACATCCCAAAGCACATGTTCAGAAAACTGATTTGACATCACGACCATTTCAGAAAATAGCTATAGATATTGTGGGTCCGCTACATACAACTACTGATCGAGGCAATAGATTCATATTAACTATGATTGATCTTTGCACTCGTTGGCCAGAGGCTATTCCTTTAAAATGTATCACGAGTAGATCCATTCTAGATTCATTGTTGATAATGTTTAGCATAATAGGAATTCCTAGCTGCATATTATCAGATAGAGGTAGTCAGTTGATATCGACGGCTACTCAAGAAGCAATGAAAATACTTGGAATTCCACAGGTATTTAGTTCACCTTGGCACCCGATGACAAATGGGGTGAATGAGAACTACAATGGAGTTCTTAAACGAACTCTGGCAAAAGTAGCGGCGGAAAGACCCAAAGATTGGGATATTCTATTACCAGCGGTACTATTTGCATACCGAGAGGTACCACAATTCAGTACAGGGTTTTCTCCATTCGAGTTGGTATATGGAGCAAATCCAAGAGGTCCATTATTAATATATAATGACTTACTCACAAATAAAACATATGATCATCCGAAAAGAGATGCATATGAAATGGTGACACAACTAAGAGACAAAATTATCACAGCTTGTCAGATTGCAAAATCTGCACTAGAGAAAGCTGGAGAGAGATACAGACAATATGGTAATAGGAACGCCAAGACAATAGTCTTGAAAGAAGAAGAAGAGGTATGGTTATTATTACCTGATCCTCGAGATTGTCTTGTTACATCATGGCAGGGTCCATTTAAAGTAATTAAAAAGATTAGTGATGTAGATTATCGTATTGATGTGAATGGCAAACATAAGATTTTTCATATTAATATGTTGAAGCCATATATTCCATGTGAGGATAACTCAGGTCAAGTGACACAACAAATTCCTCATAGGATAGCAACAGCTTGTTGGGTAATTAATGAACAACAAGAAGATGCGGTAAAACAACAGATTCCAACACCTATAGTTAATATAAGAAGAAAATATAAAAAGTTAATTAAAAAAGTTAAGTTAGAAAATATAAGAAGTTAAAAATAAGACAAGAGACTAAGCAAGATACAGTATCCAATTTCATAAGAAGACGCCGTTGGAACTACATTGGCCATGTACTCAGAATGGACAAGTCAAGACTCCCCTATCAAGCCCTCATATGGTCACCAGTAGGGAAAAGAAAACGGGGAAGACCAAGAGAGACCCTCCGTAGAACCATCATTAGAGAAGGCTCATTCAATGGCCAAGTAAATATCCAAGATCTACAACATGTAGCAGCGAACCGCCAAGCATGGAGAGACAGGACTTCTGCCCTATGCGCCGCCTTAGGCTCAAGAGGAAAGACTAACTAATAGTTAATAGCGATAGTGATTGGAAAGCGATACAGATAAGTAAAGA
Organism: Cepaea hortensis; assembly: GCA_963921405.1. Classification (NCBI taxonomy): domain Eukaryota; kingdom Metazoa; phylum Mollusca; class Gastropoda; order Stylommatophora; family Helicidae; genus Cepaea; species Cepaea hortensis. The sequence continues at coordinate 66,809,351 of OY992885.1, forward strand.
TTTATCAGCACAGGATAAAGAAAAACTTATCACAGCAATAAAAGAATATAGCTCAATTTTTTCAGATAAACCAGGACAGACAACACTCATTAAACATAAAATAACTTTGTTGTCAAATGTTCCAGTAAAGGTAAAGCCATATCCTATTCCAATACATTACTTGGAAAAAGTTACTGCAGAAATTTCAGATCTAGATAAGACTGGAATTATTAAAAAGTCAATTTCAAACTATTGTTCACCAGTCGTAATCGTGAAAAAGAAGGATGGTTCATACGGTTGTGTGTTGATTATAGGAAAGTTAATGAATTGACTTTACTGGATGCAGAGCCTATGCCAAACATTGATGAGTTGATCGAAACCATGGCAAATTCGAAACTATTTTCGAAAATTGACCTGACAAAAGGGTATTGGCAAATTCCAATAGAGGAAGATTCAAAGCATATTACAGCTTTTAGCACACCATTGGGTTTATATGAATGGGCATATCTTCCATTTGGTTTACAAAATGCACCAAGTACATTCATGCGAATGATGAGAAGATTACTCCATGGAATTAAAAACGTAGCAATTTATATGGATGATATTTGTATTCATACGTGTGATATTGATACACATGTTAAAATTCTAAAACAAGTATTCAAAAGAATACAGGTTGAAAGCAAAACCGAGCAAAATTGAGATAGGGTTTACAGAGATACAATTTCTAGGTCATAGAATTTCTAACGGATTTAGAAAAACAGATCCAGTGGTTGTGACAAAGATTCTTAATATCAAACCTCCTACATCTAAGAAGGAACTTAGAAGTGTATTAGGGTTGATTAATTAGTATCAGAAGTTTATTCCTAACTTCGCTGATATGACAGCAACATTCTCAGAACTTTTAAAGAAAGGTCAACCAACAAAGATAGTTTGGACAGAGGATCATGAGAAATTATTACAACAAATAAAAACTCTGTTTAGTACATATCCTTTTTTGAAATTACCTGATATTTCAAAAGACTTTGTCTTACAAACGGATGCTAGTCTACATGCTATTTCAGCTGTACTACTGCAATTACATGAAGGAAAACTACATCCTATTCTTTACTTCAGTAAGAAGCTGTCTGAGACTCAGAGAAACTATGCAGTTACTGAGCTTGAAGCTCTAGCTTTAATCGAGAGTATTGAAAAATTCTCTAGATATTTACTGGGTAGAAAATTTCTGGTTCTTTCAGATAACAAACCGTTGCAAATATTTAAATCGGGTCATCCTAAGAATTCCAGAATACATAGTAGTCATTGTTACTACAAGATTATGAGTTTGACATCTGTCACATCCCTGGAAAGGACAATAATCTTGCTGACATTCTTAGTCGATTATAGAAAGACAGAATTTTTGTTATACGTTAGTTGGTTATGTTCGAATATTCTTGTTTCATATTCAATATATTAAAGTTCATTGTTCGTGATATGATAAATATTTTAATAAGAGCCTTGTTGGAAACCTAATGGATATTAATTAATAACATTTAACATGATTAGGAAAGTAGATATTATATATAAAATTAAGGTACATGTAGGACTGTTTACTATTATTGGCAGAGTCTTTATGAAGCCTTAAGATGACTTTGTGGCGACATGTTGGATCCATTGGTGAAGAACTGAAGTTTGTACTTTCGTATCAGCATTGGATATGACGGACCGAATCTAGTGGAGTATTCATGTGGAATACGGACTAAGTATTGTAATGTGTTAATAGTATTAAGTGATTGAACATATTGCTAAGGTGATTGACAAGGTGTTACATTGGTTCATAGAAATAATATTATTAATTAGTTAGATTAATTTGGATTAAGTTTGTTTTCCTCAATTAATGCTATTTATAAATTAATAACATATGTATTTGGTTGGATGTTATATAAATCTTTATGACAGATGTATACTACACGATCGAGCCTTAAAAAAAAAATCCACACGAAAGGAATTGGGAAGAAAATTCATGGTGTACCGCATGATTTGACCCTATCCAGTAAAAAAAACTGTTGGAAAATATGGACAACAATAGAGTTGACTACGATGAGCATTGTTACTGGGAATAACTACAATATTACCCTCGTCCAACACTCATGGTAATACCTAGAGCTAGGACACACTTGTCATTAGGACAAGGTAGGGACTAATATGTTATTAGTTGAGCTGATTTCCCATGATCAGTCACACGACGTCCAACGTTAGGTTTGGATTGGTGGGCGTGCCCGTTATGTAGCATTTAAAATTTTTTTTTTTAGGGTTAATAACGTGGTAAATCCTAGAACTATGTAGTCGTGGGTAAACTATGGTTGTAAATACCATACATCTTATCCTATCTAGAGGAAAAATAACAGGGCATTTTTTTTCTAGAAGGGGGCATTATGCCACATGGCGGTCACGCACACCATAGAAGATGCATAAGGATATTCCCAAATCTATGAATAGATGAAAGGGATCATGGAATCTAAGGCCGACGTGAGCATCGTCAGAGCATGGCAACGGGAGATACTGCGAGATAGCCGATCGAAGAGCTTGTGTTTTCAGAAGGGTTTTGTGAAGGTGACGCCTGGAGGCCGTAATTTCGGAATGAAACAGCTGGAAGACAGGGGAGGAATTTATTGAGGAGACAACGGTGAATGGATCGGGAATACACCTGGACGGAATTTCCATGTTCAAGCGGAATGACGATGAACAATAGGGACTCAAGGGCGACGAGCTGGTCTGGGAGCTCGGAGGTGGAGAGATATATGTAGGTGCCGACCCTGTGATTAAGGATCAACCTATATTTCTGCCAGAGTATTTTCTGCATGCCAGTTGACGGAATAAATGTCTTGAAATCGTTCGCTCGACTTGAGTGTGCCCTGTGTTCACGATTCCTGTTTAAAAAAAGGTTTGTTATTCTGATTTCTTGTTAACGAGTTCGATGTTCAACCCTTTGAATCTCCAGTACAGTTGGATTTAGAGGACAGGCACATCGAGACAATCTTGTTCCATCACCTGTGTTTTATTTAAGCTGATGGTGAGCCCAAAGTCTTTGGTGGTGGCTGCAAAACGATCTATGAGCCGTTGCAGATCTTCTGCTGCATAAGTAGACAATGCCGCATCATCTGCAAAAAGTTTCTTATGCATCTTGATTTTATTTTGGTCTTTGTCTTGAGTCTTGATGGGTTAAAAAGTTTGCTATCAGATCTTGTATGGAAATATATGCCTTCAGTGGCAGTTGCAAATGCCTGCCTTAAGAGAACAGCGAAGAAGATACCAAAAAGTGTAGGAGCAAGCACACAGCCTTGCTTTACTCCACTGCTGATGCTGAATGACTGGGATGTTGAGCCGTCAAATAAAATGGTCCCCTGCATGTTTTAGTGAAATGATTTATGTTTTGATGGACCGACAGCTTACTCAATACCCTCGTACATTCCTCTTATATTTCCAGTGTCTGCACACATTTGAATTTGTGCAGAGAGCTGTAGCCAGTACCTGTTCGCACATTTTCTTGTGGTCTGTTGTACTCTCTGGCTGTTCGCAGCGCCTGCAATGTTTTCTCTGATGGTGATGTTTTATACACTGAGAATGCATGTCTCTTTATCTCCAGGACTGGGAACATCTCTTCAGAGTGTGCTTCAAACCAGTCGGCTGACTTTGTTTGCTTCTTGCCAAATGTTGATAGTGCTGTAGATAGTGTCACGCAAATGACTCCATCTCTCAGTGAGCACCAGGTCAAGGTGGTGCCAGTTCTTTGATCTGGGGTGCCTCCATGACACCTTGTGTTGAGGTTTCGTGTCAAAGAAGGTGTTGGTTATGCACAGATTATGATGACTGCAGAATTCCAAGAGACGTCCATTGTCTTTGATCTTCCTAATGTCAAACTGTCCTAGGCATGAAGGCCAAGATATGTGATCGGAGCCAACCCTGGCATTGAAATCCCCCAGGATAAAAAGATGTTGCTTCTCTGGTGTTTCACTGACCATTTTGCTAAGGTCGTTATAAAACTTATCTTTAGATTCTGATGCTGCTGTTAGTGTTGGGGTGTAAACACTTATAATACTAACAGGGCCTACCTCTGTCTGGAGTTGGAGCTTCAGTATTCTTTCAGTGACATCACTTGGTGGTATTATGCACTTTAGCAGCTTGTTTCTGATAACAAAGTCAACTCCATGCTCCCTGGCCCGTCCGCACGGCTTGCCATGCCAGTATAAAGTGAAGTCCCTCTTCTTGATGTTTCCAGATTCTGAGAGTCTGGTCTCTTGCAGGGCGACAATGTCTATCCCCAGTCTGAGTAGTTTGTTGTTTATCACTGCTGTATTACGGGCATCGACAATCTCATTTAGATCGTCTGAGATGCCAGGGGTCATGGTTCTTATGCCAGGGGTCATGGTTCTTACGTTCCATGTTCCCAGTCTTAGAGCCAGTTTTTTTTTCCCCCTCATTGATAGGTGTATAAGTTGCGGTCCATGTGTCAGTATTTTGTCCCTAAGCTCTACACACCCTCAGGAGCAGATGAACCCTGGTGAGATAGCACCTTATTGACTGGGGGATGCCCAGCATAGGCGGGTGGTAACTGTCTAGTGAGATACAATGATCTCTCCCACCTTCGGAAGCAACCCCTGGAGAATTGCTCTGCGCCAATCAAGCATTAAGACTTATAACTGGTAACTGCTGTTTCCTATGTTGTGTCGCCGCTGTTATGCGGTGCTGAAGTGGCCTCTCCAGGGCACAAGCCTGGGCAATGAAATGCGAAGAACCAACTGCTGCCCAGTAGCAAGCTCCCCCTCTCCACGTCACCAATGTTGACAAAGGAAAAGGCAGTAGCCAATGCAACTTGGCATCGGTGCTGTCGCAGGAGTTGCCAGAACTATGTTGTTTACAACATGGAACTGCCATAGGGACTCCATCTCCGGATTTGTCCTCAGGGTTTACTCCCAAACCCTTTCCATCTGGGTATACCCGCAAGGCAGTGGAGGTTTGAGATTTAGAGTTTCCTCTCTTAGATGAGATACCAACCCAGGCTGACGAGCCTCCTCTGCCTGGAAATCAATAAGCAGGGAAGTCTACCATTCTTCCTTCCTGGCAGTGACTATACTGATCAGATGACCATAGCCATTTTCTCTATTGAGAGATCCTCTGCCCACCGTCGCTGACTTGAAACCATAACCAACAACTATCTGTTGGCTGCTCCCAAGCCCAATCCACCACCTGCTTTGTGGCTTCACGTTACCCTGTTTGGGGGGTTAAACGGGTACTCCGGCTTGTCCAAGGGTGTCCCGTAGGTTAGCGGAGGGAAGGAGGCGCCTTACTTCTCCTTTGATAGGGGATACCCGTACCCTGGACGATGATATCAGATGATTAGGCTGCATTTGATGGAAGACATATATATAAAGTAGCTTAAAAGTCGACAGGGTCGACTTCATTGCACCGGATTTTATCCCATGTGGCTCGGCCTCTTTCCGCAGCTCAGAAAACCCCGCACAAAGCCTGTAGCTCCAGCGACGACTCACATGTCTCCGAAAAATTTCACTCATGAACCAAAGGTCGTGGCCCGGAATCGAAGCCACAACCTTCGGAGCCCGAGTCAAACGGCTTGACCACTTCACCACGGAGACTCCCAGCACATATATATGTGTGTGTGTGTGTGTGTGTGTCTCTCTCTCTCTCTCTCTCTATCTATATATATATATATATATATATATATATATATATATATATATATATATATATATATATATATATATATATATATATTCAAATATATATATATATTCAAATATTCAAAACAATGTTTTGTCATAGTGAATTTGAAAAATGAAGACACAAACAACGGGTTACATAATTAATCTCATCTTGTTCCTCTTGTACCTTGCGGTGTAGAGGTGAAGCATAAACAGCAGGAGAGTGCCAGTTTATTGGCTTCATGTATCGCGACTCTCATAGACTCTGCTATTCCCTCTGTACATCGTTTACGTGGCTGGCCTCATCTGCTTCCATTTGGTCTGTACATCACTGTTGTGGTATACTGTTAATTGGTAATCTAGGTATATGGCCAAATTTAACTTGCTGTTTTCTGGTGAAATCTAGCTGCTTTAGTCCTAATTTCTTCATTTCTGATTTTCTTTCTTCTTGATACATTGAGTATTCTTCTCAGGAATCTTATTTATGTTGTTGTAATCGTTATTTTCTCTTTTTCTGTCATTGTCCAGGTTTGGCATAGGTAGCATAGAGTCTTCATGGCAAGGTGGTCAAGCCATCTGACTCGGGTTCCGAAGGTTGTGGGTTCGATTCTGGGCCGCGTTTTTCAGAGAATCCTGAGGGTGTCGCTGGAGCTACAGAGTTCGTGCTTTGTGCGACACTTTCCGAGACTGAACCACATGGGATAAAACCCGGTGCAGTGAAGTCGACCCTGTTGACTTTTAAGCGACTTTTAAGCATAGAGCTGGTAGGAAGATTGGGTTTTAGAGTGCTTTCTTAGTAACTATTGACACATATTTGTTCTTCAGTTTTGGTGCCATTTGTCCAATTACTTGGCTTGCCTTATTGCATCTATTTTTTATCTCGTCTTCTGATATGCCATTTGATATTATACTTCCTACGTACTTTAAGCTCTTTGCTTGCTTCAGTGGGTGTTCTTTTAGATGAATCTTTGTTTCTTATTTGGTTACAGACATAACCTATTTTATTGTTAATTATTTCGCTGCATCTCATCAGGTGCATACTGCAGAAGTCACACAACATAAACTAAAGTAAAAAGATAAATCCTTCAAGATGAAATCTACAACACACATTTCCACAGTAATTTAAATGGTCTACTATGGTAATTTTAAAGAATCATGTCTTTTATGTCTCATGTCTAATATACATAACACTTCAACTAAGACAAAAATATACCTGCATCAGTTGCTGTAGTCCCTGGTAACTCTGCAAGCCTGGGTTTATAATCTGGTGCCAGAGGTGCAAGAGAAACATGGGTGTACAGAGTGCGATTTGACCACAGGTACACACCAACATCACCAACATGTGTTGTTGCAAGAAAACTTCCACAAGGGGATATACTGATGGATGTTGGGGCAGATCTCAGGATGAAGACATCAATTAACCTGTGTTCAGAGAAGTGCACTATTAATTCTGAAACAATTTTAAGAAGTGCAAAACAATGACAAAATCATTAACCTTTTTCTGACATAAATAGTGCATTGAATTACTTTTCTTAAACCAATCAGCTTTTGCTTCAAAAATGATCATTGATGTACTAGGACTGGTCCTGATGTTCCAATAATAGACTAATAATTGTATATATACACACAGTAATCAGGGGAAACCACCACATTATCTTCCCAAGTTTTCATGACTAAACACACTTCAATGTCAGTAAACGACGTCAACGACTGTCTTAGGACATCCTCGTTCGGTCGGGACAGTTAGGTGCCACCAAACCGTCAAACACTGACTGGAGACAGCATATTAATTAAAACAAATAAGTTTAAAATAGGTATATGGAATGTCAGAACGTTAAATGAACTTGGAAAGTTACACAATGTTATAAGTGAAATGGAAAATATGATGTGAGATGAGATGGAAAGGATCAGGCAAAATTATTTTAAAAAAAACACACAATAATTTATTCTGGAGGGGATACACACAAAAAAGGTGTAGGGCTAATATTTGATAAACAAACAGCCAAATCAATTAATGGTTACTGGTATATTTCAGACAGAGTTATTATGGTCAAATTGAAAGGCAAACCAATAGATATAAATATTGTACAAGTATACGCACCAACAACATGCAGTAATGATGAAGAAATACATTTTTACGGTGAAGTAGACATGGCAATGTCTCAAATTAAATCACAAGATATAAAAATAATACTAGGTGATTTCAATGTAAGAGTAGGAAAAGGAAAAATGGCGGATGTAGTGGGGAATTATGGTTTAGGTACAAAAAATGAACGAGGAGAACAACTAATAGGATGGGCAAATATAATTGATATGATAATTGGAAACACCTGGTTTAAACACCATAAAAGACGACTTTACACATGGAAAAGCCTTGAGAAGAAAATACTCAACCAAATTGACTACATACTTATTAATAAAAGGTTTTGAAATGCGTTAATTAATGTAAAGACAATGCTGGGTGCTGACTGTAATAGTGATCATGTACCACTATGTGGAATAATAAAAGTAAGACTGAAGAGAAGACACAAAGTGGTTATGAACATGGGACTTAATAAAGAGGTTTTGAAGTTAGATACAGAAATTCAAGAACAATACAGAGTGATTGTGAAAAATAGGTATAATGCAATAGCTAAAATACGGAATATAAACGAACAATGGGAAATGTTAAGGGACTCCATTCATCAAACGAGCAAAGAAATATTACCAGAGAGAAGCTAAAAGGCTGAGAAAAAATGGATGCCTGAAGAAATATTAAAGTTGATGGCAGAAAGAAAACAGAGTAAAAATGATAAACATGAATATAATGAGATAAATAAAGAAATAAAAAATAATTGTGCGAAGGCAATTTCTATTAAATTAAATATTAAGTATTAAATAAAATTTCTATTTAAATTCTATTAAAGATACAAAAAAATATGCACAAACAAATCAGTGAGCTCACAGGAAGAAAAATAAGAATAAATACAGGGTGTTTAAAATCAAAAATAGGAAAAATATTATTGGAGGAAGATGCTATAATAAAGAGGTGGAATGCATATATAAGAGACTTATATGTTGGAGAAAGGGCAGAATTAACAGAAGAAAGTAACTTAGAAGGTCCACCTATTATAAAAGAAGAAATCAAGCAAATGAAAGGAAAAACAGCTGGACCAGATGGAATCACAATAGAAGAATTAGAAGTAATGGGAGAATTTGGAGTAAATATATTAACCAAAATGTTGAATGATATTTACTGCAGTGGATATATACCATAAGACAAGTAGTCTTTGCCATTCTTGATCGACTTGCAACAACACATAAATATTAATCATTAGGAAACTTGAAATTAAAAAGAAATAATTGAGTTTTTATCAGAATAAAATAAAGAAAATAAGTAGATAACTGACACACTAGACAATACACAAACTGAACACTGTATGAGAACAAATAAACAGCAAACATATTGCATTGCTTAAAAAAAAGAAACAAAAGATAAGCACTCGACAACTAAAATCCTAATGCGGCCCTTTAATGAGACGCATGCCGTCTACTGCAAGACAAATGACAATAAAGATACTAGTATAATTCCTCAACTAGAAATAGATGCATGTATAAAGTACTTACTTGCCGGTGGGCATGTTCCATGTTGCTATTGTACAGTCCATGCTAGCAGAGATGAGCCATCTGCCATCAGCTCTGAATGTCTGAATATAAACAACAATTACTTTTAAAAGCTAAATAACATACTCATAACATCTCAGCTGTCAGGATGTCAGCCAAGCCACGGTTTCTTAATTTCTATTTTTATGTAAAGAAATATATACATATGTCTACAAGCCAGAGGAGAGTCCCAATACTGATGATACCAGTAGCAGCCCGATTATATGCCTATCTTGCTTTCCTCAGAGTTTTGAGTCGGCCAGTTCCTCTGGTCACACCCTGCAGCACCACTTTCTCCAAGCCATGATGATTGATCCATTCTTCTGCACTACACACACAATTCCAAAGAACCCCCACATTTCTGCCTTATTATGCATCAATATCCCACCTGCTTGTTTCCTACCACACCAGCATGTCCTGGGGGGAGGGGGGGAGGGGGATTTCCCAGACACACACTATTTTTTATTGTTGAATAGAAGTTTGCCACTCTGCATGAAGCATGCCTGCCTTTCACTTTCTCATCATACTTTGTGACTCCGTTATAATTACAGCCTGTGTGTGCCGTTTATCTTCCAGCCAGCAGAATATATATATATAGCTTTGATGGCCCTGTCTCTTTATTTTACTGACACTGTATCGATAATGGCAACCCCTCTGTCTTGAAAGAGGAGGGGCTTAACCGATTCATCAACTGTCCACAATTTTCACCCCTTTATCAAATTTACTTCATTAATTTCCATTACCTATGCCAATTTCCTGGATTTTACCATTAACATCAGTCATGCAGGTCTCACGGCCTCAATCTACTGTTCTTCTCACCCTAAAAGTTGCAAAGACTTAATTCCATACTAAAAATTACTTCAGTTAATTGAATCTGCCAGAACAATATTGACATCTTGGACAGGCCCATCATATGGTAAGATTTCTTCCACAGGCATATCTACCCAAAGAACATCCTATCTTCAGAATTTCAGTGAATCATACATGCATCATGACAAATTTCCTTCAACACAAAATTTTGACCTCCTCATCTGACCATCAAGCATATATCTATCCATCACTAGTCTATTCTAAGATCAGATCCAACCACATTATTCATTCTCAAGCATGCTTTGTTTCTACTTTTTAACATTCAAATACAGGGTGTAATGGCTTAGGGGTTTTAAATGTTCATTTTTGGTTACAAGTTACTGAGATTGCACATATATATTTGGGAATTTTGGCGAGAAACATCAGTTCTATCACACTTTTCCTTGATCTCTTTGGTTGTGAGATTTGAAATCTAACCTTCTCAGTTAAAGATAAAAAACACAAGGTTCAGTGGTTCAGTTCATTAAAAACCATGTGGCATTTGGAAATCACAAAGATTAGGCCATGAAGTTACTACCCTGGCAAAATAAAAGATAAAAAGCCAACCCATGAACATATGTAGTTTTAAAATAGCGATACTGTGAAGAGAAACCAAAACAAGTAAACGATATAATTGAATCAAAGAATACAAATAGATATGGCAACTGTTTTTTAAACCACATTAAAGGTGGGGGAAAAAATTAAAAATAGTAAATACTTTTAAAAAAGTCTTAAAAGTTGAGAGGATCGACTTCATTTCCCCGGGGTTTATCCCATATGGCTCGGTCTCTTTCCGCAGAACGGCCTGCCGAAAGCATCACACAAAGCACGAACTCTGTAGCTCTGGCGACAATCCCCAGGAGTCTCTGAGAAAAATGCACTTGCAAACCGAAAGATGTAGCCCGGAATCGAACCCACAACCTTCAGAGCGCTAGGCAGCCGACTTGACTGCTTCGCCGCGGAGACTCCCCGGAGTAAATACTGATGTACTAAACTACTCAATAAAGAATAGGTGGACAAGAAGAGAATACCTAATATGTAGGTTATAATATTTAATTGTTACAGCTATTTATAATTAAGTTGTTACGAAAAAAGTTATATAATTTATGGTTACCTTTTTTCAAAATTAAAGCTAAAGATATTTGTGCCTCTGATTAGTAAGATTAATGTATGGTTTCCCTTTCACAAGGAGTGCATCCTATCAAGATCACATGGTTATGAGTCTTCTTCTTTTGTTCGCTTGTAATATATGTCTATAACTGCAATGTTTTCTCTTGTATAAATTTAACTGCCTTTTTTAGTTCACTCAGTGGTTATGCATATATTTAACTCTTTTACCTTACTTCTCTAAGCATTTTCTCACAAATAAACAAATGTTAAAATTACCATATTAGTTACCGCAGACGAATGCCCTGCAAACTGCCTTACAGCTCGCCTTGTATCAATATCAACTATGCAGATTGTAAAATCATCTAGTGACACTGCCAGCATTGAACTGAAATCAATAAACATGCTTTAAAAATCAGGCATAATGAGAAAACATAAACTGTAACAATACTATAAAGCTAATACACATTCATTCATTCATCATGTGCCATGCTGATAAGCGTGGGCGGTCATGATTCGCCATCACACTTGATCATAAGAGTCGGGGATCAGCTCAGTGTTCTTGTCTCAACCAAGATGGCCAAGCTATCCAGGTATTTACTTCTCTTCCTTCCCTTTGTTCTTTTCCTTTCGACCTTGCCAGTTGTCATCAAGTTCTCCAATTTATTTCTTCTCATATTGTGACCAAAATATTTTGACTGCCTACATCTAATTTCTCTAATCAGTGAACGATTTTCATTTGTTTCTTGTAGGATTTGGTTGTTGGTTTTTCTGTCTGTCCATGGTTTTGATTGCATTTTCCTCAGAAACCACATTTCCACAGCCATAAGATGTTTTTCGGCTTGACTGTTCATTGTCCACGCTTCACATCCATACAAATGTACATGTTCTATGTAGCACCTCAACACTCGTTTTCTCATTGCGATTGACATCTTTTTATTGGTCAGTATGTTTTTCATCTTGCAAAAGGTTACCTTGGCCATGGCAATTCTTTTTCTGATCTCTTCACAGCATCTCCTATCAGATGTTATGACTGTTCTGAGATAATTGTACCAATTTACTTGTTTAAGAATATTCTCAATTACTTGTATATTACATTGTGGTATTTCCCTCTTCATAGTGACGACCATAATCTGTTCTTACAATTTAATTCTAACCCGGAAATTGTAACAGTAATGGACTCCTCCTCCTTCAGACAAGTGCAGAACATGATCTCCTGATTACGAACACAATTTTCCGTCTCCCCATGAGAAATAGGATATTGTGGATGCACCCTCGCTCGAAACACTGGCACCTCATTGACTATGTCATCGTCAGGAGGAGTGACAGACAAGACGTTCGAGTGACAAAATCCACATGTGGTGCCGAATGTTGGACAGACCATCGTCTCATTGTCTCGAAAATGAACATCCACATCAGGCCACCACGGCGTCCTCAAGGGGCGAAAATGCAAACAAAGCTAAATGTCACCCGCCTAAACAGCAAGAAGATGCAGCAGTCGTTTGAAAATATGCTGGAAGACCGCCTCAAGCCCAATGCTGAAGCTAAACAGGATACAGAAACAGAATGGAGCCCTAAAGGACATAATTTACAACACTGCTATGGAAATCCTGGGGCCAGCCCCCCGAAAGCATAAAGACTGGTTTGATGAAAATTCTGAAGACATCAACCAATTGCTGGCAGAGAAACATCTTCTCCTCAAGGCACATTTGAATGACCCAAAGTCAACATAATAAAAAGATGCCTTCAAGAACATTCAGAGAGTAGTGCAGCAGAAACTTCGGCACATGCAGGACTCCTGGCTGAGCAGCAAAGCTGATGAAATTCAGGGCTTTGCTGACAGACATGATATGAAAAACTTCTACGACTCACTGAAAGCGGTCTATGGTCCTACATCACCAGGCATAGTTCCTCTCCTCAGTGCAGATGGGGGAACACTGGTCACCGATAAGAAAGAAATCCTTCAACGCTGGGCAGAGCATTTCAGCAACATCTTAAATGCAACTTCCTTCTTCGATGATGAAACCATCAACTGCCTTCCTCAAGTTCCCACCAATGAGACACTTGATGACCTGCCAACCATAGTGGAAGTAAGGAAAGCCATTCAACAACTCTCCAGCGGCAAGGCACCTGGTCCTGACTCCATCCCAGCAGAGATATACAAGGCAGGTGGGCCGGTCCTAACAGAGCAGCTTCACCAAGTCTTTACAAACATATGGGTGAACGAGACCATGCCACAAGATTTCAAGGACGCGTCAATAGTCCACCTCTACAAACGTAAAGGAAACCGCCAATCCTGTGACAACCACCGTGGCACCTCTTTGCTTTCAATTGCAGGGAAGATACTCGCCAGAATTCTTCTCAATCGCCTCACAGCCCATCTCGATCAAGGTCTTCTTCCTGAGAGTCAATGTGGCTTCAGAAAAGAACGTGGAACTGTTGACATGATTTTTGCTGCAAGGCAGCTGCAAGAGAAATGTCAGTAACTGTGTTACTTTATCAAAAGCCTTTGAGTGGTCAATTAAGCAATATGTGTACATTTATTGTTTTTTAATTTCATAGTCATTTTACTAATATAATTCTTGTCAAAGCTATCTATTACTGAAATAATCAACAGTTGTGATGTGATTTATTCATACTTATTTTATTCAAGCATCTTAGTTTTTATTATATTATTTTTATCCATTTCCCCCATGGTGTTTTTTCCTGTATACCTGGTCTGAGGCCCTAGTCAGGTATGTGTTTATATCTGAAAATACCTTTTTGTTTCAATATATATTGCAAAAACCTACCTCTGCCATAGCGATTTTTGTTCTAACCTCTAAAAGTCACCTCCCCCAGATGTCATGACTTCCAAGATAATTGTACCAATTCACTTGTTTTCAAATTTACTTGAATGTTACACTGTGGTATTTATTCCTTTCTTCTTTCAGAAGACCATAATCTCTGTTTTCTTACAATTTAATTCTAACCCTAGCTGTTCACTGTGTGCATTAAATGTATGTAGTTTTAAAGGTTTTTTTGTTTACATAATTGTGAATTGCTCGTATGTATAGCAGACACTTTGACATATCTCTGTAACTTTTGGTTATGTGTAGTGAACAACACACTGAAATAATTTTTAATTGCCACATGCTCAAATTCTATTAAATGATGTGTTATTGAAAAAGATAGCTCCGTCCTGTTGTTAGGGGTTAGTTGGATTGCAAACATTGTCTAGTGTTAGCTTCCTAATCCTCTTAGGGATGTGTTTTGCCATTTTCTTTCTAACTGTTGTTCCGTTCTGCCTATGGAAACGAACTGGCATTTATTTCATGTATACGTATGTAACTGGATTCAGTGTTCGGTGGTAGTGTCTATTACTGATGGGCTTGGTATGGGGATTGTTTTCTATCTCAAAACTGGAACTGTGGCATAGTACATTTGGCCAACTGTTATTATGCATTGGTCCTGTATACATTGCATCACATCGTCCCCACGAAAGGTTAGTTGAATAAATACTTGGAGCATTGTGGCTGATGTTTTGTTTGAAGGTGGTTTGAGTGGTGACAGTTGGGTTTTATGAATCCAATAGGATAGCCATTTACATTTTATGTTTTCCTTAAGGTTTCATATTCTTCTGTCAGTGTATCCAGATATGGCACAATTGTGCAGGGTCCATATTTGGCCACAATTGTACTGGACAGGTATAAAGCTGGGGAAATTTAATTACTAACCAGTCCATGTTTCTTTCCGGGACACTGATCATTGAATGGCGCCATCCTCTCTACGCCTGATTAGTATGTCTACAAAGGGTAGAGTCATTGTATTTGTGATAGCTCATTAGGGAGGTGTTCTTATGTGCCTAGTTTATAGTGACATGAAGTGAAGTGGCACTGTCATTTTTCATTGCTCTAGCTGGAAATCCATCTAAATGCATTTGGATCTATGATTTGCTAGTTTATTTGGAAGAATATTTAACACTCCCATGTCACTGCTGGGGAGATTTAATGCTGAGATTTAGCAGTGTCCTTTGAGCTGGGGAGACTGCTGGGATGATATTCTTAGTGATTTCAAGTAGTTCTTGTTTAGTCTAATTTGTTTTGTAGACATTTAAAAGAACTACTTTCTCCAATATTTTGCTGCCTGGTTCTTTTAATTATGCCATTTACCATTCTTTCTTTTCTAGTAACATCAACAGCTCTTCTTAAGCTGTGATCTTCCTCTGATTTGTTTTGGTCATGGATTATGTTTGTCACTGGTAACATAAGAAGTGTATACTGTCAATTTATCAGATGCTTATGATGTACATATTAACTGTGACATAGGTTAGATAAACAATATAAAATTACACAAAGTAGTGCAGCTTTACATAACAGAATTACGACACATACAGGATGTTGCGGCGATTAGCCTTCATCAGCAAACACATTCACAAAACACAACATATAGTCAAGGAGATCTCCTATGATTACATCAAAACGTGATGACAGGACGAGAACAAAAAGATGAAAAAACCAAAGCAGTGAAGAGAAAATGAAAATTGGAAAACATGTTCATATTTACCTCAGAATTCCGAGCTGTGTATAAAAAAGGTTATACACAGCTCGGAATTCTGAGGTAAGTATGAACATTTTTTTCCAGTTTTAATTTTCTCATCACTGTTTTCGTTTTTTTCATCTTTTTCTTCTCCTCCTGTTGTCACGTCTTGTGTTTTTTTAATGTGTTTGTTTGCTGATGAAGGCTAATCGCCGCAACGTCCTGTATGTGTCATAATTCTGTTACATTAAGCTGCACTACTTTGTGTCATTTTATATGTTTACATTTTCACAGCTTTACCGCAGTTCCACCCAATTTTATTCATAGGTTAGATAACTCAATTGTTCAGAGAGGGCTGATTTTCTTCACAGGTGCTAGTTTTCAATCATTTGTTCCACCATGATCCAATCTATATTCTGCAACAGTGAAACATTAATTGGAAACAAAGCAGCAGAAAACAGTGGTACAAACATTATTTTCCACACCTCTAAGCACAATGAGCATAGAGTGCTCGCCACATATTTTTATAGACCATTGGACACTTGATGGGTCATGTGATCAATATTATGCTCGCTGATTTACTTTTCAGAGCATTTTCTAGTACCCATTTTATGCTTGGTCAACCTGAGAGCCCAGATTAATTTTCAGAAAAATTCTCTCGTAGAAATATTACGTTCTATTTTAAAAAAAAACAACTGAATCACCTGGGTTTTACCTACATTCATTAGGAAAGTAAAGACTCATAATGCTCGGTTCTGCTTACCTGTCTCTGTGTAATAATATCTTAGACACGAAGGTATGCATTTTCAATTCTCCAAGTAACTGTTTTCCTTTACATCTCCAAAAACGAAGGTTGCCATCCGCACCAGCTGTAATAATTTTCTGATTGAGTGCATCACATGCTATTCCCCTCACTGTCACATCATGAGCTATTGAAAAAAGTCCAAGTTTATTGACAAGAAGCACAGTGAGATAAATTGACAATGTATACAAATCTTGGATATCTGTTAACTAAAAACACAAATATTGGTTTAATTTCCTTACAATATAGGAGATGCATTATATCAGGTACATTGTTTGGAACAAACATTGGCAATCATAACATTCCAGTCTTCTCTGCTACATATTGTAATGAAGTTGATGTTTATATTATTAAATTTTGCACAAATTAAGCTTTTCACATACATCTTTCTCTGCCTTTCCTACCTAGCAATTGTCAATATAAGGCAGTAGCCTTAACTCTATCTCTTCTGTTGATATGTCCCACAAATTGTGTTCATTGATATTGTTGGTCATGTAATGAGGAGAAGCATTTGAAAATACCATCATGACTGAATAGATTAAAAGAGGTAGAGGCAGATCAAGCAAATTATGATTGATGGCCTCAGAGTGGCAATGAGGAATAATACCAGATATGATCTAGAACACCAGGGACAGAGTTACGTGGCAATGCATGAACACCCAAGCCATTTAGTGGGGAACATACATAATGATGATGATGATGATCATGCTGTGTAAATATATAATAATTTGAATGTGTGCGCGATTGTTTATAGTTAGTTAGTTAGTCACGGTTCCAACTTCACAGCAACCGGTCGTCCCCATTATGCCCCATTCCTGTGCCAGTGAATATCATACAAAATGCTCCTCACTGTCCAATGTGAAAAGTGGAACAGACAGGAGTCTCGGCAGGCCCACAGCACGCACAGGTACACTGTGCATAATGCCGCCACCAGAATGCCAACACGAAAGTCCTCCAAATTACAGTTCATCGGCGATGGAATCGGCAGTCACCAGAAAGACTTCACTGACCCGGGTTTTCTCACAAGGCTCAGTATCTTTCCTCAGGGCAACCCGTCGAAAGCGCTGCACAAAGCACGAACTCCGTAGCTCCAGTAAAAGTATTCTACATGAATTTCACAGCTTACAGAGTTGCACCACACATTCACTCAGTATTCAGTAGCAGGGCGACGGAAGCATATACTACCAGTCCAACATGAGGAAAATGCGAATGCAAACTGCAGCCACAAGGACAAATACTCCAGAGGCTACAGCGGTTCAATGCCTAACCATCATGTGATTGTTTATATATACACATACACTACACATATTACCGGCAGTATACAAATAGTTATGGTGGCTGTACTAGTTGCAGGTTGTGCACAATTAACCAAAAAGATGAAATATGACCACCAAATGTTGAATTAGCATGCTTGATTGTGGTGAAAATGACAGCATAAAAACCAAAACAGACCGTAAGAGTGAAAGACAATTTAACTTTGATTAATCAATACAATAATACCTTGTGGGTCGCCATAGCTTCCTCTATGGATACCAGACTGCAGATTATATACATCAACATGACCAGTACTGTAACCAATGAAAGCGAAATTTCCACACACAGATATCTCCAATGCCTGTAAGATGATCCACAGAAACATGAAACAGGGCAAGTAAGTCAAGATCAAGAATTTTCATTACAAAGTAATTTCATAATGATTTTTCAAAGTGTAATATATAATTCTCTCCTTTTCTCCCTCTTATATTACAATATAGTTACAAATGAAATAAACCGCTTTTCTCTATTCATTAACAAACATACATTTATAGACAACAGAACAACAGTAAAAAAAAACAACAACTGTCATTTACTGCTAATAGACAGAGAGAGAGAGAAAGAGAGAGAGAGAGAGAGAGAGAGAGAGAGAGAGAGAGAGAGAGAGTGAGGTGAGTAAGGTGAGTGAGTGAGTGAGGTGAGAGTGAGGTGAGTGACTGAGTGAGGTGAGTGACTGAGGTGAGTTGAGTGAGGTAAAAAAAACAACAACTGTCATTTACTGCTAATAGAGAGAGAGAGAGAAGAGAGAGAGAGAGAGAGAGAGAGAGAGAGAGAGAGAGAGAGAGAGAGAGAGAGAGAGAGAGTGAGGTGAGTGAGTGAGGTGAGTTAGTGAGTGAGGTGAGTAAGGTGAGTGAGTGAGGTGAGAGTGAGGTGAGTGACTGAGTGAGGTGAGTGACTGAGTGAGGTGAGTTGAGTGTGTGTGTGGGTGGGGAGGGTGGGGGCGTCCAACAGAACAACAATGGTCTAATTTCAAATGACCTGAACCTTCATATGATTGGCTGCCAAAACAATCAATTCAGCGGCAAAGCAACAACAACAATGCATGCTGCTGGCCTAAGCTGTTTTATGCAGCGAATGTCAAAATTTCTCAACCTAAATCACAGGAAAATTTTTAGAATAATGTGGTTGAAGGTGAAAAATACTGACATTATACAAGATCTCAACATCAAAGACAACTGGCTCATAAACAACAGCATGTCACAGAAACTTAAATACTTTGGAGATATTCAATATCACATTGACTTAACAAGAACCACATACTTCCTTACAGAAGAGACAGTGGTCAACCTACACGAAAGTGGACACAGAACATTACAGTCTTTCTGGACATGACATGCATGAAAAAAAAAGGTGGGGGGAGCTAGAGTCTTTCTGGGGGGCCATGATGAGAGCAGAAATCGGCAATGGACCTGCTATACGATTTTTAATTAAATCTACCAAAATGCCAAAGAATGCCAATTGGCCATATATGCACTTTGATGCTAATAGTTACCGTTGCTGTCACAGGGTGCTCCATTACATCTTGACTAAACCTTGGATGTGAAAACATATGTTTCCCCATTGTCGATCTTTGAAAACTCCAAGATGAAACAATGTTTAGTGACCGATGACAGGCAATGATGTTATCCCAATCACTCTCTCTGTTTGGTTCTAAACAAAATCATTTCAAAGGGTTAATAATGAAAAACACAAATTTTATAATTTTAAAATACACATCTGATTATGTTGAAGTATCAATGTCACTGTGGTTAGAACAAACCACAAATTGTCTTGTCCAGCAGAAGTGTTAGGGGGAGTGGACGTTGATCATTCTTGTTGAGTACAGGTTAGCAACAAGTTACAAGATGCTGGCCATCAGTCTTTATTCTGACCACGAAGGAACAGCAAATCTGTATAGTGTTTACTTCTTTTCAATTAAGCCACCATTTGTATTGTCATTGCATTGCTGCCTGAGCTTGAAAAGAACTTGAGAATAGAACACCCTATTTTTCTTCGGTGAGCTATTTAAGAGAACATATGCGGATAGCACAAACTACAAATATACTCAAAACATCTCATATCATGAAAAAGAATTCTTTGACTTTCATATTTACTCTATCTGAAAATGGCCAGGACCTCTTCACTGTTTTTGCTGTTCCAGATCCAGTATGACGCAACTCTTTGATGATGCCCCCTTCTGAACAGAGCTTGATAAATCTATCTAATGACAATAATCCAGTTTCCTTCCATCTGACATGGCAAGAGTATTAATATTCATCCTTTTAATTTTATTGAGATATTCCATGTTCTAAATGTTTCTGATGTACGAGTGCTTCATAACAACCTGGCTCCACCAGTAGGACATGGCAATTCCAACCAAGTGAGTTATTCTGAACCCCATTGACATTTTCTATAATGCTAATAGCAACAGCACCTACAGTCATTTTCAATTGCACTATGTGAGAGCAGTTTCTGTGAAATAGGGTTATCCTAGCCACTGCACTCCTCTGTCCTAGGACAATTAAAGCAACTTTACCCATCTGCCTACCTGGGTTGTTTTATTTTTTACTCCACCACTGGGGAAGGGGGTGGGGGTGGTGGGGTGTGTGTGTGTGTGTGTGTGTGTGTGTGTGTGTGTGTGTGTGTGCGTGCACGCACGCGCGCGCGCGTACATGGGGGGGTGGGGAGGAGAATTTGAAATTTTAAGAGAGAATGCAATGCAACTATATACATACCTGCAGCAAACTTGATGATTGGTGGCATCATATGTTTGTCTAACTTTAGGCCTGATCTTTTGGAAGCCTTCTTATAGTATGAAGCTCTACCCAGACTTTTATTGTGCTTGTCATGTACTGTGGAGAATGACCTCATTGTACTATCTTGCCCTGAAAAAGTTCAAGCTCAGTATAGCCACACTACAGAGCCTATAACAGTGACTGATAAACAAAATGGAAGCAGAAAAGTACAAGATGTAGAACTTATATCAAGCTTCTAGCTTTATTTACTTAACAATTGTCTTATACTTGTCACATTTTCAGGACATTTTTAAAAATTGCTGAAAACTTACTTTCAGAATCTTTTATTGTATTATACAACATACATTATTTCAACTGGAAAGCTACAAGAACTTATGATAGTTTTCTGTTGCATAATTACATTAACTACTTTTTATTTTGTGTGTGTTAATGTTGCATATCCCTTACAGGACGTTGCAGTCAATACCAGCATTTTTCAACTGCTGTTAATGTACTAGGCAAGTTTTACATTCAGTAGTTTGGAATCACTGGTCTCTGTGGCTAAGGACTTGCGAACGTGGTTTGTGAGCCTGTATACCCGGGTTCGAAGCGCAGCGGTGTTGGTTTTTTCAAAAAAGGTATAGGAGCCGGTCGTTTAGAAAGCAATGGCAAACTACTGAACGTAAAATTTGCCCAGGGATCACGAACCGCAGAAATGCTGGAGTTGACTGCTACATCCTGTGAAGGACATGCAAAATAATTTTTTTTTAAAGTTTGGAATCAGCATTGGAGGACGAAACATCAATAACATTAGATATGCAGATGATACAATATTGATTGCAGACAATGCACAAGCTCTGCAACAATTAGTAGACACAGTTGTTGTACACAGTGAGCAGCTGGGGTTGGAATTAAATTGTAAGAAGACACAGGTTATGATCATCATTAGGAAGAACGAAGTACCACAATGTAATATACAAGTAAATGGGAATATTCTTCAACAAGTGAATCAGTACAATTATCTCGGAACAGTCATAACATCTGATGGGAGATGCCTTGAAGAGATTAGAACAAGAATCGCCTTGGCGAAAGTAGCCTATAGCAAGATGAAAAACATTCTGACTAATAAAAAGATGTCAATTAAAATGAGAAAAAGAATGTTGAGGGGATATATAGAGCCTGTTCTTTCGTATGGATGTGAAACTTGGACAATGTGCAGTCAAGCTGAAAAACATTTGATGGCTGCAGAAATGTGGTTTCTGAGGAAAATGCAAAGAATACCATGGACAGACAGAAAAACCAATGACAAAGTACTAAAAGAGACAAATGAAAATCACAAATTGATTAGAGAAATTAGACAGTCATAATTTTTTGGACATGTTATGAGAAGAAATGGATTAGAGAACTTAGTGACAGCTGGCAAGATTGAAGGGAACAGACCAAGAGGAAGACCAAGAGGAAAATACCTGAATGGCTTGGCCACATGGCATGGACGAGATAGGAACACTGAACTGATCCATGACTCTGGTGATCAAGTGAAATGGTGAGTCATGACCGCCCACGCTTTCCGGCATGGCACATGATTGATTGAGTTTGCCACTGCTTTCTGAACGACCGGCTCACATACCCCTGTAAGTTACCAGAGCGGCACAATCCGCTGTCGAATCTCGTGCAGCTGTTTTCCCCACATGGATATATGGGATTACGAACAATGTCGTTGACACCTTGGCCAGGGAGACAACTTTTTATTTACACAGGGCTTACCTCTGAAGTCGGGGTGGGTTCGCCTCATGACGAGGGACACTGTTAATAAGGAAAGCTAATCCACATGCAAAATTCAGTCCACCATTAATATAAATAGTGTGTATGGACAGCGCTTGAGCGAGCGCAAAAAATAATTTACACAGGGCTTATTATGCTAATATTCAAAACAGTCTGAAAGGAAGTTATTAACCCTTTACGGGCAGACACATGCCCGTTTTTTAGCCCTGAACGGGCAAGATTTTTTTCAGGTTCAGTAAAATTTCGGATTGCGTTAGTAAAAACATTACAAATAAGGTGTCAGTCAACCGATTTCAGTTAAATAAACAACGCAATGAAGGGAAAAGCATGCAGAATATGTTACTCACGTGACTGTTGCTGGTAATCCATATATGAACACAAATATTTACGAATTACAGCATATTGTTTGTAATTTTCAGTCATTTATATGGCAATTTACAAACACATTTTCAGAATCATAATCACTTTCTTTAAAGTCCGAATCACGACTTGCTAATGCAAAGTAACGCTTTTCACTGATATCTAGCTCCGATTAATGGTCAACTTCGTGCCCTTTAATGTCACTTAAATTGAACCTAGTGAAATCTCGGCTATCACTTGAAGAATCGCTGAAATCCATTTTGAAACCATCGATCTTCCCACAGTTGATATCCCCCTGACAACTATTCCAGAGCGAACCCCGTGGAAAGATGAACATAGAATATCGCTACAAATCCAGTCAAAAGTGAGAGGAATATTTGACAAGGAAGAACAGAACAGTTTACAGCGCAGAACAGCCACTCTCAGCTTCCTTGATGACGAATACCCACAGGACCTCTGGATCCGAGTCTACACAGATGGGTCAGCACAAAATGCTGTTCGAAATGGAGGAGCGGGAGTGTATATAGAATACCCAAATAATACTAGAGACATGGCCAGAATTCCAACAGGAAAGTACTGCCATAATTATGATGCTGAAATTGAGGCAATCAAGATAGCCACAGAGAAATTACAAAATACCAGCCATGGTACACAACCTGTGGTGATATTGACAGATGCAAAATCCGTAATAGAGGCGCTCCTGTCTGGGAAATTGCCAGTTCTGAGGACACTACTTTCTGAACTTAGCAGTCAGCGTAAGATCACCATACAGTGGATACCATCCCACTGTGGAATCCCCGGAAACGACAGAGCTGATCGATTGGCTAAGGAAGGAGCACAAGAAGAACAACCAGATGTGCCTATTACATACCACCAAAAGAAAAGAATGATCAAATCAGTCAGAAGACCACCAAACCTTACTCAAGACGACTACCACGTTATGGACAGACCAGAACAGGTCATTCTCCTGCGCCTCAGAACAGGACACAATAGATTACGCAACCACATGTATACAAAATTCAAGATTGGTGACTCAGCCATGTGCACATGTGGTTTGCCGTCGCAGACAGCAGAGCACATACTCCAGGATTGCCCAAACTACAACATATCCAGGCGAACCTTCTGGCCTAGAGAGACAACAGTGGAAGATATAAACTCTATGGACCGCTGAATGAACTAAAAAAGACTGTTAGATTCATACAAGAGACAACATTGCAGTTATAAACATATTTCAGGCGAACGAAAGAAGAAGAAGAAGAAGAAAAGCTAAGCATAAAAACCCCGAAAACTATCAAAAAAATCCGTTCAAATTCAATGTAGGGGTTTGCAAATGGCGGCCACGTTGTCAAGCTATCGGCGAAAGCGAAAGTAGCCATCGAAAGTAGTGGAAAGCCGAGAGATTGCGTTTTTGCAATGCATAATAGTAACGGTCTGCCCGTACCGGGGTCCTGGCGTAAATGGACGATTTGCCCGGTAAAGGGTTAAAAGAAAATTCTTATGGTCATGGATAAATATGAATGGAATACTGAAACAAGTAAATGTTCAAATCATCTGAACACATTACATGTGCAGAAATCAACAGGTAACATTTATATGTCTCATAGATGTGCTATCTAGCTTCCTGCACGATACATCTTTGTGTTACACGGATCACATAAGTTCAATTCCAAGAAACCAATGAATGTTTATGATACCCACAGTTTTATCAGCCAGTGATGATTACATGCACAATCCACATAACATTTCTTTCCTCACCTGCACTGAGAATTGTATGCCCATCATTCCCATAAAACTGGATAGAGGTAGGTGGTGCACTGTGACCTTCTCTCATTCTTAACAATCTTGCTCCACCATCAGCCATGTCAAAAATCCAAATCTAAAGGTAAAGTTAAAAAATGTGTAATTTACTACAATACTGAAGATGGCATTATGTACATGAAAAGATAATGGGTTAAAACATATTCCAACAGACAGATTTACAACCACTGCAGACAAATAGGGACTGTAAAAAATGTGCAGAATGAGCCATAAAGAAGATTCAGTAGTCAGGTGTCAACTTCAATCTAGTAGGGTGAGTAAAACTAAAACCACACCACACAGATACTTTTGACAAAGCTGTGTCAGGTAGCTAGCTCTATAAAATAGCTTCTTATTTTTATGTTGTAGCAGCTTTGCATTGGTGGCCATGTTTGTTGACAGCCTGATTCTTATGCTTCCAATCATTTCCAGGGGTCATAGCTAAATTCAACAAAACTTTATCCAGGGTTGTTGTTTTTTTTTTTGGGGGGGGGGGGGGGGGGGGGGGGTTTCCAAGGCTGTCAGGCATGCAGTGTAGCAGTAGTTGTAGCTGTCGTAGTAACAGTAGTGGGAGCTGTAATTGTAAGTATGGTAGCAGTATAAGTAGTAGAAGCAGCAACTAGTAGTAGTAATAGCAGTCCATACTGAACCACCAATCTCCTGTAGATTTCAGAATGTTTAACACCCTCTGACCACAAAAAAAAAAAGAAGAATATCTTGTTCTTCAATAGTACAAGTGAAAAGTGGGACAGCCATTTGTAATTGCTTTTGCGCATGTGCAAACTGCTCCATTCTCATAACCCCTACATGGGGTATTGCTTAAGAGCCAGTTTAAGAATAAGATTTTCCGTTGTCCATGCAATTCCATGCACTTTATATTAAAATTCTTGAATGAATTTTTTTCGTAATATGTGTTGTGTTTAAAAATTGTTTTCAGGACCCTCCTTGTCAAATGGTTTCAGTTGTCCCTGAGGTTGGAATGATAATCTTTTTTACACCTTCTCCCACCAGTCCAGATACCTGGCATATCTGTAATCTCACAGTTGCCAGCTAAAGAATGATATTCTGGAAGACAAACAAATAATTCAAAACAATGTATCCCTAAGTGAAATTAAACACAGAAGCCACACACAATATATAGCTGATGATTAATTAGGATAAATGAAACTATACAAACCTTCAGTGAATTATCTGCAGCTGATGTAACCAGTAGTGGTTCTGAAGGCAAGCAAACCAAACCAGTTACTGAAGCAAAATGAGCCTCCTTCATGTAGCTATGTAACTTTCTGTTCTCCAGATTCCACAAGGCAATGTGACCAGCACTACTTCCTGTCACCATTATTGGATGGCCATCTTATAAAAAAGAAACAAGCAACATAGCTAAATTAAATAAAAAGCTGAAGAATTCAAAATAAAAACTAGTAGTAAAGTAAAGCAAAGTAAAGAACACTTGTACACACCTGAGGTGTACTGGGCATAGATAGTAAGTAAAGGACCCCTTTTCCTGTCTTAACATCTGGCACTCAATATTAAACTGACCACCTTTACTCTCCTAGACATTTTCTGTTCAGACAATACTGAGTCCACTACATACTCTCTGAGACCATTCCATGTGTGCAGGAGTTTCATAATCGTGAGAATTTACCATCATTAGTCATGACTCATAAGAGAACCACGAATAAAGACAGTGAGAATAAATCAAGTAAATGATAATCTGGTGCCCCTTGGTGAAATTTCACTTCAAGATGTGGAATCATACACATATTTAATTAGCAATGCCAGTTGAACAGATAGAATTATTAAAATAAGAATATATCAGACAAGAGCTTTCATAGCACTAGGAAATGTGTGGAAGTAAAATAGATATTAAACTTAGCACCAAATTTAGAATATTTAAATCATATACTGTATGGATCAGAAACATGGAGAAAGATTAAAATAATTACTAATAAATTACAAACATTCATTAACTGGTGGCTGTGTAGAAGAGGTCTACAGGGCCGGCTCATTACAGCAGTCGGCCAAACATTCTATGCTGCAACTCCAGTTATTAGAGACAGAATCACACCTATTCCCACCCAGCAGTAAAAGAACCTCTCCCTATGTACGCCAAATCCAACTGTAATTATTAGTTTACATGCAGGTGCCTGTCTAACTACATCAGCAGAACAGAGAGGCAGTTAAACAACAGGGTGGTCGAACACATACCTAATTGGATTGACAGAATAATACACACAGACGATGGGAACCTAGCCAAGGCACTGGACGGCACATTTTGGAAACCGGTCACGTGATTGATAGGGACAATGCGTTTTGTGTGTTGTTTAACACAAAAGAGTTGCATGTTAAAGGTGACAGAAGCAATCACCATTAAGCAGCAACGCCAGTTTTGTGCAAACAGAAAGATATGATAGTCAGTTTAAAATTATCATGGTAGACAATTGAAATTACTGTGCGAAATGTGTACATTTCAGCTTGAAGGATTTCTCTAGTTACTTTAGTTTATGTTGTGTGATTTCTGCAGGATGTACTTGACGAGATGCAGCGAATTATGCCAGGCAATAAATCGTAAATCTATTGTTTGTGTCTTTGTTATTCAAATTCACTACGGGAAAACATAATTTTAAATTTCTCAAAAGTCACCTCCCATTACTAAAAATAATGTTAAAACTTTATCACAATATATAAAAGTCGTATATACAGTGTATGTAATGTAACAAATTTACTACATTCAGCATATAGTGTAGTATTAGTAATATTAGTAGTATTGTAGTAGTTTAGTAGCTACAATTTGTAGTTACTAGTAGTTGTAACTGCACTTAGTAGTGTTGTTTATCCATCAAGATTGATGATGACCAATCAATTCATCCAGTGGGATTGAAAGTATGGAGTTGTGAGTTCTAAGATTGCTGGTAAGGCCTATTTTGGCTCGACATGTTCTTTGACAATGTGGGCAAAGAATCCTTGACGTTTCAGGAGGAGGATCTCCTGCAGTGGTTTTTCTGTCCGGCCTTTTTTTCACAGCTCTTGCAGTCCTGTTTGCTTCACAAGTGATGATGTATACCATGAATTTCGGGCTTTGGCAGCAGTCTCACAAGCGTCAAGATGAATTCCAAAAGCTTTTAGTGACACCTTCAGAGTGTCTTTAAAGCGTTTCTCCTGGCCACCTTTGGAGCATTTACCACAATGCAGCTCGCCATAAAAAATTTGTTTAGGGAGCCTGTGATCTGGCATCTGAGTCAAGTGACCAGCCCAGCGAATTTGATTCTTCATCAGTATAGTGTGGATATTGGGCATGGACGCTCTTTCTAGGACTTAAATGTCTGGGACCTTGTCTTGCCATTTAATTTTCAATAGCTTCTTGAGGCAGACTGTGTGGAAGTAGTTTAGTTTCCTAGCATGTCGCTGGTAAACAGTACAGGTTTCACAAGCATATAGCAGTGTGGATAATAGAACTGCTTTGTAGACTTTCAGCTTTATTTGCAGGCTTATTCCATTTCTGTCTCACACATTCTTGAATAGTCTGCCAAAGGCCATGCTGACCTTGGAGATTCTTGCATTCACTTCGTCATCAATTGTGACAGCTTGGGACACAGTGCTGCCAAGATAGGTGAATTTGTCCATGACACTTAAGTCTATGATCATTCACTTTGATATTCGGCACAGTGTGATTAATCCCTGGAGCTGGCTGGTACATGACTGCAGTCTTCTCCAAGATGATATTGTGCCCAAAGTTGGCACAGGCATATGAAAAAGCTGAAACATTGTGTTGCATGTCTTCCTCTGAGTCAGCAGAGAGAGCGCAATCATCAGCAAACAGGATCTCTCTGTCAGTGTCGCTGGCAGTTTGGTTTTAAATTTCAGCCTTCTGAGAATGAACAACTTTCCATCCATGCGGTAGTTGATGTCTATTCCAATGTCATTGTTTTCAAAGGCATTCGTCAGCATAGCTAACAACATGAGGCTGAACGGTGTCCGTGTCAGGAAAGGGCTCAGACAGTTCACCGTTTTCCTGTACTCTTGCCTGCATATACCATCATGGTTGAGATGGGCTGTGAGGCGAATGAGAGAATTCTGGTGAGTATCTTCCCTGCAATTGAGAGCAAGGAGATGCCTCGGTGGTTGTCACAGGATTGACGGTTTCCTTTATGTTTGTAAAGGTGGACTAATGACGCGTCCTTGAAATCTTGTGGCATGGTCTTATTCACCCATATGTTTGTAAAGACTTGGTGAAGTTGCTCTATTAGAAATGGTCCACCTGCCCTGAATATCTCTGCCGGGATGGAGTCAGGACCAGGCGCCTTACAGCTGGAAAGTTGCTAGATGACTTTGTTTACTTCGACTATGGTTGGCAGGTCATCAAGAGAGTCATTAATGGGGACTTGAGGAAGGCAGTTGATGGTTTCATCAACGATGGAGGTTGCAATTAAAAAGCTCTGCCCAGCGTTGAAGGATTTCTTTCTTATCGGTGACCAATGTTCCCCCATCTGCACTAAGGAGGGGAACTATGTCTGGTGATGTGGGACCATAGACCGCTTTCAGTGAGTCGTAGAAGTTTTTCATATCATGTCTGTCAGCAAAGCCTTGAATTTCATCAGCTCTGTTGTTCAGCCAGGAGTCCTGCATGTGCAGAAGTTTCTGCTCCGGATGTTATTGAAGGCATCTTTTTTTAATGCTGATTTCAGGTCATTCAAGTATGCCTTCTGGAGAAGGTGTTTCTCAGCCAGCAATTGGTTGCCTTCGGAATTTTAATCGAACCAGTCTATTTGCTTCTGGGAGGCTGGACCCAAGATTTCCATAGCAGTGTTGTAAAGTTTGTCCTTTAGGACTCTCCACTCTGTTTCCGCATCTTGTTTAGCTGCGGCACTGGGCTTGAGGCAGTCTTCCTGCATATTTTCAAACGACAGCTGCATTTTTGTACTGTTTAGGCGGGGGACATTTCGACGACGACATAATCAATGAGGTACCAGTGTTTCAAGTGAGGATGCATCCACGATGCCCTATTTCTCATGGGAAGACGGAAAATTGTGTTGGTAATCAGATCGTTTTTGGCACAGGTCTGAAGGAGGAGGAGTCCATTGCTGTTACAATTTCTGACTCCGTGCTTTCCAATGATGCCACTCCAAGATGCAGTGCCTGTGCATACTCTGACATTGAAGTCCCTAAGGAGTTTGTCTTCTTTGGGAACAGATGTTAATACATTGTGCAGGTCCTCATAGAACTTTTTCTTTACGCCATCTTCATTGGTCGTGGTCGGTGCGTAGATACTCATGATGGTTGCATGCATCCTTCCGTTCAGCAGAGGTAACTTAATGGCCATAAGTCTGTCGTTTATAGCCTTCGGAAATTCAGCTAGTTTGCTAACCAAGGCCAACTTAATGGCAAATCCCACACCGGACTGGCGTCTTTCCTTGCTTTTCCTTCCACTCCAGAAGAATGTGTAGCCGGCACCTACTTCACAGATTTGGCCTTCATCTGCAAGTCGTGTCTCACTCAAGGCTGCAATGTAGATGTTGTATCTGCCCAACTCTCCCAATCAGTGCTGTTTGTCTCTCTGGGCCTGATGCGCCATCTCTATCAAGTAGGGTGAGTACAGTCCAAGTTCCGATGGTTAAAGAAATATGGTTTGCCTTTTTTGCTTTACCTATTTTGTACTTAGTTGTATGTCGACTGCAGTATAGGATACCCACCAACCGCATCTAGCTGGTTAGGTAATGATGGAGCAGACAATGTTTAGGGCACATTTTCTGGCCCATTCCTCATATTATGGAGGTGAGCAGTGCTTTCCTATAGAGGGCTGCTCAGTCGCTCAGGGGGCTGGTGAATCTCACTGCTGCTCCAGTCAGTAGAAGACGACCATATGGCCTGAGCCGCCTGTGTGCAGGTTTGTGACTACAACCGCCGTTTTGCCACTTGCCCATTGCCACAGGGCTTGAAGGTGAAGTTGTATGAAGAATGACTTGTGCGATGAATTGGATTAAAGTGTGGAAGAGTTGCGCAATTTGTCGACCACGCTTTCTCGCCTGAGTCCATCTGATTCCAGTGGCAAGACAAGTCAAGATGACTGGAGATGAATACAGGTGCAGTGGATGACCAGGGTGCTCTATATGCCTTGCTGTGCTCATTACTTTCCACAACGTTTCGCAGGTAAAGCAAAGCTGTCTTGCGTTGAATCATCAATGATGTTTTCTGTGCAGTCTGCTGAATCCTGTCTTCACATGCTGGGTAGGCATACCCTAGTTCACCGATTGGTTTGAGGCCGAATCGGTTACCCATGCCTGGTTTAGTCAGCCTGTCACAGCTGTTGCACGGGGGTGGCCGCTGTCGCATGCTGACAGCTACTAGGAGCCACAGGTGTGAGCTGCTTGGACCAGTGGGGAATGGTTCCTGAAAAGGGCATGACAGTCATCCTTAATTTTAGTAGTTAACTTTCCTTAAGGTATACAGGGGATTATCAACCCCGGCAAGGAATGGGTGCCGGTGCCTCCAGCTTTTAAGTGCACTTTCTCCTGCATTATCACACTCGACAGACGGTGCAGAGAGCAGAACCCTGCCGCTGTCAATGCAGAGGTTAACGCGCTCATCTATGAACACTCAGATAGCCCCGAAGTGCTCATCTATACAGATGGATCTGTTGTAAAGCAGCAGAGAAGTGCGTGGGCATTTACAGCCTGTTCAGCGGGCCGAACCGTTCAAGAATCCAGTGGTGCCCACTCTATGACCACGAGCAGCATGACAATGGAGGTGATGGCACTTACACAGGCTTTCATATGACTGGAATCACAGCATTATACCAACGTGTGTGTACTAAGTGATTCAATGAGCATGATTCAGAAGGTCGAAGCTGGATCTGTACGTAGACAGTGGACTGAATCGCTGCGGAAGTCTGTTGTCCGTAAAGTCACCTTCATCTTCGTCCCGGGACATGCGGGAGTCGAGGGAAATGAACGAGCTGACAAACTGGCTGGCTCTACACCCCCTGTAGATGGCCAGCCCATGGATCGTGCCGATGTTATTAACGTCCTTAAAGATATGGCGAGAACAGAGTACTTTGACGTCAGTGATTCCACATTGCTGTCCAGGATGAAAGACCTTGGAGTAAGAATCTGCACAGCCAGACACGAGAGGTACATCGGGAAAACAAAGCGCCTCGTCAACCAACACAGAACTGGCACTATTAGCCACCGGACGCTGATGCATATGCTGGGGGAAGGATCTGAGCACCTATGGACATGTCCGGAGTGCAATGAAGATACCTCAACTGATAACTGACTGATATACAGGGGATTACAGGCAAGAGGGTCGACTTTATTGTGGCAGGTGTTAACCTTTACGGTTTGGTCTCTTTCTGCAAGCAGCTTGCTGAAATGGGACGATAATGAGCATGAATCTCCAATGACACCCCCCCCCCCTCTCCCCCTTAAAAAAACTGTTCTCGTGAACCACAGAGACTAATAGTAGCAGCAGCAGCAGCAATGTAGCAGTAATGGTAGTTGTAGTAGTAACAATAGAAGTTACAAGCAGTAGTAGTAGTAGTTACTAGTAGTAGTTTTTATTAGTAATGATAGTAGTAATAGTAGTTTGAGAGTCCGGTCTTAGTCACATATGACTGAGCTACCGTATGACAGTAGACGGTACTGCCTGCTTTCTGTTAGCGCCGAATGTTGGGCGGCGCTTACCAAACCCGACACCCCACATTTTGAAAACGGGTTCGTGCGGAAGAACGCAATTGGGAGGGTGCAAGCCTTATCCTGGTGCGAGGAAATGCAACCTAAAGACAAAATATCATGTCAAGGCAGACCAGGCCCTAAGCCTTGGTTGGCAGCTGGTCTAGGATCGAAGCTCCGACAGGCGGACAGTTAGAGCATTGCTTTGCTGATCCGGCAGCTTCTACAGCTTGTCTTGTTCCAGATGTATAGGTGTTACCTTTCCTCTGGAGTGAACTAGGCAGGCCGAGAGAGGGATCATGCTGCATGGGCAACACATGGTCTCTATATTTTAGCCCAGGCTTTGTGTTATGGAGAGACAATAACACCATCCCTGGTCTTAACCGGTCTCGGAATCAAAGCGAGAGGTAACATTTACGGGTTATAAGTGCTTGTCAATTGGCGTAGACATGGGGCGCCACGGGTTGACGATGTGAGCACGAATATTGACGATGTGAGCAAAATGGCTGTGATTGATGCCGAACTCAATCGTCTTAACATTGACATTGCTGGCCTGAAGGAGACTCGCCTCGCTGAGGAAGGGTCACTCAGGGAAAACAATTACACCTTTTTAAAAGGGTGGAGGGCAGGCAGAAAAAAGGCAACGGTGTGTGCGCTTTGCAGTGAAAAATTTGCTACTGGGAATGATTGAAATTCCAGCTGAATGAAAGACTATTATACCTGCGCTTGGCAACCTCCTGTGGTTTTGCCACCATTATTACTGCATATGCACCGACACTCGCTTCCTCTGATGATGTGAAGGATTCGTTCTATGAGTTAGACTCCTGATCAAGGCAGTTCCAAAATCTGACTACATTTATATGTTCTGTGATTTCAATGCTCGTATGGGCAAGCGCTCGAGTTCATGGCCAGTGTGCCTTGGAAAATACAACATCGGTCGCACGAATGAAAATGGGCAACGGCTGCTGGCGCATTGCACCAAAAATGACCTATGTATTACAAACTCCTTTTTTAAAACAAAAGAGCTTCATAAGGTCACATGGAAACATCCAAGATCCGGCCATTGACATCAGCGAGACTCATCATCACACGGAGACATCTGAATCATACATCATTAACTCGAAGTTACCACAGTGATGACTGATACGGATGGATCATTCTTTGGTTGTTGCAAGGGTTAGACTGGGACCAAAGAGAATCTACACAGCTAAACATAAATCTAGCCCCAGGATTAATATTATTAACACTCATGATCCTGAAAAGTGCTTTCGGTTTCAACAGCAACTTGAAGACGATTTCACTGATTCATCAGAAAATTGTACAGTAAGTGAAAAGTGGGGTAAACTTAAAAGGAAACTCTCTATAAATCTGCGGTAGGGGCTTACGGCATTGTGGATCACAAGAGGCAGGACTGGGCTGCAGCAAACAGCCAGACACTGCGGCCCTTGATTGATAAAAAGAAGATAGCTCTCTTAAGAAACAAGGAAAGAACAACGCGTAACACTCTCAGTGAGCTGAAGCAAGCTAGGAAGAATGTGCAGAAGGTTGCCAGGCAGTGTGCAAATGACTACTGGATCAAGTTATGTGAGTCCATTCAAAATGCAAGTGATAAGGGAAACATCAGAAGCATGTATGAAGGGATAAAGAAAGCCTGTGGTCCAATGATCAAAAGAAGTGCACCACTGAAAACCTTGACTGGAGAAATCATCATTGATAAGAAACAGCAGATGGATAGAGATGGTTTAAGCACTATTTAGAGCTTTACTCAAGTGAGACCAAACTAGCGGATCATGCCCTCAACGCCATAGAGGCCCTGCCAACTCTTGACCACCTGGACACACTTCTTACCATAAGAGAAGTTAAGTGTGCTATACATGAACTTGCATCTGGCAAGGATGGAATTCCAATAGAGGTTATCAGGAGTGGGCAAGACACACTCACTCTACAGATCCACCAGCGAATAAAGCTGTGCTGGCGAGGAGGACAAGTCCCACAGATTTTCAAAGATTCAAGCATCATAACACTGTACAAGAACAAGGGCGATCGAAGTGACTGTAACAACTATAGGGGTATCTCACTTCTGTGTATTGTTGGGAAAGTATTTGCCAGAATTGTTCTGCACAGACTTCAAGTCCTAGGAGATCAAGTCTACCCTGAATCACAGTGTGGCTTCCGACAGAACCTTTCTACCATTGATATGATATTCTCATTGCGACAAATGCAAGAAAAATGCCAGGATCAAAATCAACCACTGTTTATTGCCTTCATATCCTCACAAAGGCATTTGATTTGGTCAGTCGTGAGGGTCTGTTCAAGGCACTATAGAAGATTGGCTGCCCACCAACTCTTCTGTCCATTGTGGAATCGTTCCACGCAGGCATGATAGGTATAATCAAGTTTGATGGTGCAACTTCTGAAGAGTTTGAAATCAAGAGTGGAGTTAAGCAAGGTTGTGTACTAACCCCCACTCTCTTTAGAATATACTTTTCACTTCTACTGAAATAGACTTGTATATACATTCACTCACACTCAGATGGCGGCCTCTATAATGCCCAGAGATTGAAGGCCAAGACCAAAATTAGGAGGGTACTAATCAGAGAGTTACTTTTCGCAGATGATGCCACAATTACGACCCATTCTGAGGAAGAATTACAACATCTACTATCTGCACTCTCCAATGCTTGTTCTGAATTTGGTTTAACAATTAACAAAAAAAAAGACACAGATTATGTCACAAGGTGCACATGTGGTACCATCAATCTTTATTGACGACGCCGAACTGGAGATAGTAGACCATTTTACATATCTAGGATCAGAGGTAAATAGCAAATTATGACTAGGTCAGGAAATCAACATCCGGATTGGCAAAGCAGCAACAATGAACATGTTAGCAAAAAGAGTCTGGGAGAACAGGAAGCTTATTGCCAAAACAAAAGTCCTTGTCTACCAAGCCTGTGTCCTTAGTACTCTTCTTTATGACAGTGAAACCTGATCAACTTACTCACACCAAGAGAAACGTTTAAACAGCTTTCATATGCGGTGTCTGCGAAGAATACTTGGTATTAAGTAGTAAGACAAAATCACAAATACTGAAGTATTGGAAAGATCAGGTTGAGTAACGGTGTGTTCCATGCTCAGTCTTCGTAGACTTAGATAGATAGGACACGTTAGGAGGATGGATGATGGTAGAATACCAAAGGACATCTTTTTTGGTGAATTACAGGTGGGTAGGAGATCTCAGGGTCGGCCTCTACTCCGATACAAAGATGTGTGTAAGCGGGACATGATTGATACAGGCATTAATAATGCACATTGGGAGCAACATGTACAGAGTGAATTGGCCTTATCAGTCACATTCACCACCGCCATGGGTTGTAGTTATTAAGCCGTTTTGAAGCACAATGTACCAAACTATCGTCTGTCAAGACGGAAAGGTGCCAATGAATAGTAGTTAGTGGTAGTAACTACTAGTACTCATCCATGAGGGGAAACTAATGAAGGCATTTGAGATAAGAACAGGAGTGAAGCAGGGATGCCTCTTGCCACTCTTACTGATTAAAGATTGGATTGTGAAGACAAAAAACACTGCCAGAAATGGAATCCAATTGACAATCCAATAACAAAGCAGCTCGATGATCTGGACTTTGCTGACATTGCCCTCCTGTCTCACACACAAAATTAGTTGTAGGATAAACAACAATAAATGGAAGGTCACAACAATTAGGTTTAACAATGTATAGCGGAAACATACAGATAATGAGAATAAAAGAAGCCAATAATATGACTTCAAGAGACAGAATCATAAATTAAAATCAAAAATAAAGAATTCAGAAGGCTAGAGAAGCTAGTATAACACTAGGAAATTTGTGGTTGTCAAAGAGAAATTAGAAATCAGCACAAAACTTAAAATATTCAATGTTAACGTTAAATCAGTACTGCTGTATATATCAGAAACATAATAAATAAAGAAAACATTAAACATAAACTATAAACATTCACTAATTTAAGTGGTGCCTGAACAAAATAGAAGGAATAAAATTGTGTGACAAAATCATCAATGTGGAGCTTGTGGAGAGAACCAAACAAATACCAAAGATCCAAGAGGTGGAAAAAAAAGATGCTGTCACTGAATAGTGTCAGACGTTGCTAGTTAGTGGGGAGTTTTGTGCACTAACTGAGTTAGCACTCACGCTGGCGTTGTAGTGGGTGCGGGTTCACTTTCCCGACACTCCCAATCAAAGTAAGCAAACTTAGGACAAATGTCTCTTATAGGCTGCATAGAGATCAAGTCCCTGGATACACAAGCAAACAGCTGGAAATGGCTTGTAAAAAGGTAAAGATAGATGGTCCTGGTGTCCCCTAAGGAGTGGGAAGGAGTAGGTTAGATGCCTAGGTTTACATCTCTTAATAGGCTGGCAGGGCAGGTTTCCTTTCTGACAATCCCCTTCATAGGTTAATATAACAAGCCCCCCCCCCCCCCCCCCCCCCCTTAAATACTGTAAGTAACAGGTACACATACACAATTACGAATACTTAGAAAATATTTAGATGGAACTATGAGTTAAAACAAACTACTACTATGTTTATTTTCTATCAAGGTAAAATATTCAAAACCTGAATGTTTGTGGTATGATAATAGTAAACTGGTGATGTAGTGACATAAGACATTCACATATACGAGGTAGTGAAGGGAAATGACAGTCATATGAAATGATGTAAATATTATGATTTTACATCAACAGTATGATAAAGTACGTAACTTAAATTGTTACTTGATAGGAATACAGGTCTCAGAATGAGATTTCACCTTGGGTCAGCTGAAACTGTTCTGTGCATATGCAAGTCTTTTCTCCACCAGGTTTCTCCTCGTTGTCACTGAACAGTATCGTGTAACTTGGCTCTCTGTTTGAGAGCTGATTCTTCCAGAAGACAATCTAATGGAGAATTCCCAAGCCCTAGTATTCATACCCAGGTTGCATTATCGCCTTCCCTATTGGCTGTCCTTTTAACTTTCTCTATCTGCGTTGCATATAGGTGTCGGGCATGTGGTCTCCTACAACCGCCGTTTGGTAAGTTCACACCTTAGTCCGGTTGAAAGTTGTATCTCAGTCTGAAATTCCGTGGCGACATGTGAGCTGGGCGATTCAGTTCTGAAAGTTAATAGCCAATGGCTGCTGGTTTGTTTCTTTGTGATGCCACTTGGTTCTAGATACTCATTTAACAATACTTATATAACATTATTACCAACTGCATTCACACTACCACAAACAAGCACAACATTAATAAATAAATTAATAAACTCTAACATGAATAGATTTCTTAATAATCTCCCAATTTAAGAACTGAAGTGAGGAAGAGAACCACACTAAAGTTTAGTGCTATCATGGTATTCTAGAAAGTTCTGTCTAAGATATGGATGGATGAATCATATATAATTTTAAATAAATGATGGAAATAGAACACATAACTCATACATCAAAGACATGTTTAGTACATCAGATTATTACCCGTTTGTTCAAAGAAATATACACTACTCTGTTGTGCACGCTGAAGGCATATGCTATACTAGCAGTTAGGGAAATATTTCAATTGTATTAGCTGAATAAGATCAGAAGTTGATCAACTTTTATGGATGTAGTAATAGTAATAACCTAAATTGTGTTTATTCTGATCTCTCAAAATAAATCAATAACAACACAAATTACCTGTTCTGAATCCTATTCCAGTAACAGGTCCATATTCTTGCTTGAATTTAGCCACAGTTTTGTCTACTGCTAAATTATGCAGAATGATCTGTCCATCTGCCAAACCTAATGCCATAACATCAATGGCTGTTGACTAGGAAAAAAACATGTGAATGTCAAATAATGCAAATAATAATATTCTCTCATCTCAGGTGGTTCAATAATATTGAAACACATATTAGATATTCTCAACACCTTTTCCCCCAATCACCACACACAAAGAGACAGACAGTCCTGAACTTACAAAGAACCAACATGCATAGACTTGGGCTTATAAATTAACATTTCTGACTCATGAACAATATCTGCAAAGTGCTACAGAATGAGGTGGTTAACAATTTAAACAATGAACTAGAATATCCTATCCATTCAGACATGAATCTAAATGTTAATACAGTCTATATCCTTCCCGCTCCAAAATACTTTCCATTGCAGCTGATGAACCAAGGCATCTTCGCCTGCTTTAAGGCCTACTACTTATGGACAGTATTTGCTTAAGCCACCCATGCACACAATGCAAATTCTGTAATGTGTCTAAGGGACTTTAGACAAATTGTAACATTTATGATGAATTTAAATATTGAGCACAACCCACTACTGGCAACGCTGATCGTATTCTGGTATGAACCTAAGGCCTATCCACGTCAATATGGAAGCACTATACTCGAGTTTCGCTCTCGTTTGAGCTCGTCAGTAGTGCATATCCCTGACCGGATCCAGAAACAAGCCCCGGATCACGCGTGTGAAGCAGGTGTGTAACCACGCGGCACACACTGGACACGCCAAATTATCACAACAGAATATTACAACGTTACCCATCGTATAGTGTGTTTTTTTTTTGTTGCCTCAATATAAAATTCAATATCTCAGTAACCAATTGAGGGAATATGATGAGATTTAGTATATAACCTTATAATTATGTCCACCCAACAAAAAAATTTTTGTTCTGGAGATTGTACAGCAGGTTTCAATGTTTGGTTATATGCGGTATATATTTTATTGCCCAGCACAAAGATTAATGCTCAACAGTCTAGGTCTCACCATCTCAGTGACATTTCAACAGATACATTGTCTAATATAATATATTTATACCTGCTGGATTGTTGTGACACTACTCTCCCAGCCAGGAAATGAATAGATGAGTTTATTTGTATGGATGTTCCATAACTGCAGGGAACCTTGCTCACTACCCAGTAGAATCTTGTTCACATAAGTGTGAGGGTGACCTATGGCTGTCACCGCAAATGCTGCTGGGTCAAACTTCACCTGCAGGTATTTTTCTGAAAGGTAAATCGGAAATGAGAAATTGTAATTTTATAGATTTTTGAACAGAATGCTGAAGAGAATGTGTGAAAGAACACACTTCTGACTTATGGCTATCCTACATTTCAGACAAGTTGCAATAAATTATTCCTAGAAGCTATTATCGGATTTACAGATGCGTTATCATTAAAACATAAAAATTAAAACTTTCACTAACAATACTTATCTCCACAATTAGTAATAACATGTGGAGGAAAAAGCAGAGTTGTGTCAATTTAAATTTATTTAAAAACCAGGGAACTGATAACAACATGGCTGTATATGACACGGCGAGACAAACAGTAACAGTTAATTGCACATATCCTCAGGAGAACAGAAAAATAAATACCAGGATGGCTTGACTACATGGCATAACTGAGACAAGAACACTTGTCAGAGACTGGTTATTGCATAAGATGGTGAACCATGACTGCCAACACTTATTTCCATGGCATGTGATGATAGCGGTATCCCCAGAGAGAGAGACTGAAACCATCATCAACAAGGCTGCAGGTCAGCATGGCCGAATGGATAAGAACATGTGGACCCTACACTGGACAGTTAGACCAAAATGTTGACTTATCATCCTTGACTTGGGGATGTAAATTACAAGTACCTCCTCTGAAGTCAGAGTGGGTTTGCCTGATGGTGAGGGACACTGTTAATAGGGAAAGCTAATCCACATGCACAAATTCAGTCCAACACTACTAGAAATAGTGTGTATGGACTACAGTTGAGTTCAAAGTGAGCAAGCGCAAAAAAGACAAAATCTGTACATTGAATAGACCAGCAGATCAGCTAACCTGCATTACTTCCACTCTGGTTGTATTTATATTCATTTTGTGTCTTCTGCACGTTGGTTTATTAATGTGATTTTTTAACCCTTCTCTCGCTATAAAACAGGCACTGATTGTCTGCAATTAAAAGCTCATTTAATATGGGTGGCTCTACTGTTTTGTCTAAATTAATGATTTCAAAATTTTATGAATCGGTTCTGTCAAGACTTGCTTCCTTGAACATTCTGTCTATGTAGATCTTAAATAGCAGGGTGGAGAGTACACATAGTGGGGAGAGTACACATATCTCTTTCACTCTTGTATTAATGACAATATTTCAAAACAGCTACAAATTTACCTTCAGAGCTTATGTCCCATACAATAAGAAATCCATTAGCATCAACCGAAATCAAATGAGGGCCAAAGGGAAGAAGAAGAATCACATCTGAATTGTGGCCTTTATAAGTCTTGTCAATCTATAATAAATCATGCAAGTAAGGTGTAATCAAAATAATTCCTCTTACTGAAACATATCTATGCACAGAATAACAAATTGGATACTGTTGCAACGATTATAAAACACTAGCTGACCCGGCCCGGCTTCGCCCAGTCCTTGGTGGGGAGCATCTCATTTAATTCATATAAGTAGTCATATAAGTTCCCGTTCCCGTTACCGACTATCTGTCTGTCTGTCTGTCTGTCTGTCTGTCTGTCTGTCCGTCCCTCCCTCTCTGTCTGTCTGTCTGCCTGTCTGTCTAATCATTTATTGGTTGCAGTTAGAACAACCTTAGATAAACGAAGACCAACTTACAAAAAGCATTAGAAAGAGCACTTGAAAGATCTTTACATCTTCCCCCAACAATTAACTTGGGTAAATGGAGCGGCGGCAGCAGCATCAGCAGAAGAAGGAAAAGGAGGAGTAGACAACTGCAGCGAAAAGGTGGGTCTGTCTATCTATCTGACCCGGCGTGACTTCGCCCAGCTCCTGGAGTGTAGCGTCTCATTAAATTCATACAACAAAAAAAGTAACTTAAAAAAATGCCCTTCCACACACCATCCATTATTTTTAATGAAAACGCTTTCTAATCACCTGCATGACTACAGTAACTTCTTAAGCAAAAAAAGATGAGTTACAATGTTATGCATTGTGCATTATTTTTATGAAAACTTTGAAAATGCCTTACAGATTGTATCATTATTTATTATAACTCATATGCCGGTACATAACTATGGACAAAGAGTTTATAAATCTTTGAAAACGATGCCACAATATGACTATAAGTTATACAGAAAAGTTATGCCCCTTGAAATAACTTTTATAGAGTTAGGTTCCCTGAGATATATGAAATTATGATGAAAAGTGAAAAATGAAATAATACTGGGTAAGCATGCGATTTCACACTAAAAAAATATGACAGTGGGCTGCACTGGAATGAAAGAAAGGCGTGTAGAAAATTTCATCTCAATCGGATGGGCCGTTCGCGAGCGCACAAAGGACATACGGACATACAGACAGACAGACAGACAGACGGAGATCGCAATTTATATATAAGATGTGCATCCATTTAAACTCAAGCTCCCAATATATCAGTCTGTGTAAATAATTCATTCCAGATATATTGGTCTCATTTGATTAACTAACGGTGCTAAAGTGTGCATGGAATTGTGTGAAAAATGACTTCTATGAAATGACAAATTTTGCAATTCTTAAATGTTCATGGACAAGGCAACACTCCAGGAAATGGCCATTCTAAATTGTTCCTAATAGAACAAGCAGCTGAATTTGCTCAATGATTCAGAGGCTTGTGAATTAAATTCCACAATAAAGAAAGTCCTTTGCTGAACATCATGATGAGAGGTGACACAGTGGTTGTGCATAAGCCTGACAAGATGATGGTCCAGGTTCAATCCCCAGCAGAGGCAGGATTATTTATCCCAACCAGTGCAGCTCTGTGGTAAATCCAGCTTCATAAAATGGGTACAAGACAATTTTCAGTGAATTTTCTAGGGGAACAGGGAAGGGAACTGCTAACAGCACTTCATTATGCCAAAGCCTAGAATATGTGAACACTTCACTCCCCAATGGCAGTACCAGCTGTGGAACAACTTTGACCTAAAAAACTTGGGGGGGGGGGGGGGGGGGGATTTGGCAGTAGTGTGGTTGTTTAATTGAGTTAGCTGGCTGCCTTCACATTGCAAATGACTCGGTCTTTCTATTTTATAGAGTCCTGGTGCATGATTTGGATAAGGAGGTTTTGGATTTTTTTTTTTGGAAATTTGGATTTGGAGGTTTTGTGGGATAACGCAGTAGCTTGCATGCCAGTCTGCAAGCCCAATGGTCATATGTTCAGATCGCTTCAAGGTTAGTCTTAGTTAGTCTTTCCTCTTGAGCCTAAGGCGGCGCATAGGGCAGAAGTCCTGTCTCTCCATGCCTGGCGGTTCGCTGCTACCTGTTGTAGATCTTGGATATTTACTTGGCCATTGAATGAGCCTTCTCTAATGATGGTTCTACGCAGGGTCTCTCTTGGTCTTCCCCGTTTTCTTTTCCCTACCGGTGACCATATGAGGGCTTGGTAGAGGAGTCTTGTCTATTCTGAGTACATGGCTGATGTAGTTCCAACGGCGTCTTCTTATGACATTGGACACTGTATCTTGCTTAGTCTCTTGTCTTATTTGCGAATTGGTTCTGAAGTCTGTCCAGTGGATGTTTAGAAGTCTTCTAAGACATTTGTTCTCAAAATTGTCTAATTTTTTATCTAAAGCTACCATTGATTTCCAACTTTCACATCCATACGTTAACACTGGAATCACACAAGAGTTGAAGATTTTAAGTTTTGTGTGTTTGTTGAGTGTCTTTGACTTCCAGATGTTTGACAGTTTATTGAAGGCACTAGATGCGAGTGCGATTCTAGATGATATTTCTGGTGTTGAGTCCCCTGTAGATGTCATTTTGCTTCTTAGGTATGTGAAGCTGTTGACTTTTTCAAGAACGTAGCTGTTCAATTTTGCCAAGTCGTGACTGAAGTTCATGACGCGAAAAACAGAAGGAGCAGAACTCTCGGTCAGAAACGTAGATATAACTAAGAAACTAGCGGATCACGTCAGTTTCGTTGATCAATAGTTACGGGAGTCGGATCATGGATTCCAACAGGGAAACGGCACATTGAAATGGTCCAGACCTTGAAAAGAATATTGAAGAGCAGGGCGACATCATTATAGCCAATATAGATGGCAAAAGACAATGTCCACAGTGAGAAGGATATCGGAGCCTGAAAAGAATAGAACAAAGGCAACAGATCCAAACGAGACAAGATATATTACGGCAAGGTTAATTAAAAAGGGCTAGTGTACTGACGATTGATTACTCATTATGTTTACGTTTGAAAATTACAAAGAAGAATAATTTATTTGCCGATCTTCAGTCCTTTTGATTTGCTGTTAAGTTTTCCTGCTTCAAGTTTGTTGAAAGAGTGTCACACCCTGGACACCTTATCTATTAAATGGTTTTGATTGAAGTTCGTTAAGACATTCTTCAGCAAATTTGGTGTCATCTGAACTGTTGGTAAGATCAATAGTCTTTGTTTTTGTGGTGTTAATTTGGAGACCAATTTGCCCTGAAACATTTTGGAGGTGGTTTATTTTCTCTTGGGCATCCGGGTGTGTTGAACTCAAAAGCACTATGTCGTCGGCAAAGTCCAGGTCTTCTAGAATTTTGTCAACCCAATGGATACCCATATTTGTGTTGTTTGTGCATTTGTGCATGACCCAATCGATAGCTATTCCAAAAAGCATCGGTGATAAACCCTGTTTCACTCCTGTTTCGACTGAGAACCAGTCAGAGTTGCCTGTTTCTGTTCTTACGCAGCAACGTGTCTCTTTGTAGAAAGATTTTATGACGTTGGTATATTTGGTAGGAAAACCACAGATGTTAAGTAGATTCCAAAGTGAAGGACGGTGGATGCTGTCGAAGGCTTTTTGAAAGTCGACAAAGTTGGCTTCAAGGTGGGATATTTTTAATCGAAATATTGACCATGTCACTCTTAAATGATACTGACCAAGTCACTCTTTGAGTACCAATGGGTTTAAAACCATGGGGCTAGTACCATATACCCAATATGTCTCATGGTGTAAAAAGAGATCCTTTACTCACTGGTGCCATGTTCCCCAAGAAATGGGACAGACTTGAGTGCCAGTTGGATAGCTCAATCTACAGCTGTAACTTCAGCCACATTTAATCCCTGTTATAATAAAATGCAACAAGTAACCTATCTAAATATTCCCATTGCTATGTAACCAGTATGACAAAGATAAACAGTATTAAGACGAACACAGGTTACTGGAAATGAAAATGAGCATGAAGATGGACACAGCAGACCATAACAACAACCACTTTCTGCAAAGGACTTGCTGTATGATGATGATGTGACCAGTGTCCCACAATTAAGGGCTTCCTATTTATTAGGGACCCACCAGAATCATATTTCTGGATGATAAAGAAAATCAGACCAGTGGACATGTGTCACCTGTGAAAGCATCTACATCAAGAAATCCTGATTTTGTGCCTAATGAAGTCTCCAAATTGCAACATTATATTACCCAGTGTAAACTGAATGATCTAATGAGAAACCTGCCGGTTTCCTGGCGAAGGGATTAACAACTTTCTCTTTAATCCCGTATATCCACGTGAGGAACACAGCTGCGCGAGATTCGGCAGCGGACCACGTCACGTTGGTTACTTACGGGGTATGTGAGCCGGT
Organism: Cepaea hortensis; assembly: GCA_963921405.1. NCBI lineage: Eukaryota > Metazoa > Mollusca > Gastropoda > Stylommatophora > Helicidae > Cepaea > Cepaea hortensis. The sequence continues at coordinate 66,854,157 of OY992885.1, forward strand.
CGCTCAGAAAGCAATGGCAAACTACAGAGTGTAATCTTGCCAAGAACATCAACAGCAGCTGAAAATGCTGCTGTTGTGTAAGGGATATGAAACTTTAAAAAAAAAATGAGAAATCTGCATTTACTCAAACAAAAAATAAAGCTGTTAGGGTCCAGAGTGCAGTAACAGAATCTTCTAGAAGAGAAGTGTGTCGTGCTTTTATTACGCGCATGTGTCTGTTTCATGCTCAGCAAAATCCATTGTAATCAACTTTAAAATGATAATCTCCCTGCCAGTGTTAACGCAATGTGTCTAATGGCAGTACTACACATAAACTGCAGATACAATTTGAGGCTGTTCATTTATTTGTCCAACTGGTGCTTATATATAATGGGAATGTTTATCCATATGCTCCACTCAGAAATGTAGTCCACGGGAAAGAAACTTATGACAATTAACTGGCAAGTTTAATGGCAGACATGTGGTGATCTGAAGGTCATTGGATCGTGATAGTAGTACAACATGGTTACACAATGATTTGCTGTTGGGACAACCATCTTAGGACTTCTAATTACAAGGACCCAATGACAATCAGTGAAACAAAAGACAAATAATTTACTTAATTAACCACCTGTTATCTTTGAATGTGCTCCCTCTTCCTCACATTAAAGCTAAAGCTATGGCTAAATTATTTTGCAAAGGCCGTTGATTGAAATGAGGCAGAGTTTTGATAATTCTGTGATAAATTTCCATGATAAATTGAGACAAAAATCAAGGAATATGCATTTGTCCACAGGTATGGCGACTATTCTCAATAGGTGAAAAGGTAGCTTGGAATTCTTTTCAGAGAATGTTTGTAAACTTTTGAAGAAAAAATATGGCTGATAATTGTCAGGAATTTGAAGAAATTCTTTTTAAGTCTAAAATGCAACATATCTTTGAAATTATTTTTCACACTGTTATCTCGTTTTCTTCTCGAACTGATGTGTTATCAGTGGCGAGCATTGGGAACAATTTCGCCAGGACATATCGAGCCTCAAAATAAGTAGGAACCAAAGAAAAGCCTCATTTCAAAAAATGAGTATCTTATGCAATAAGTCACTAACAATGAATGTAAGAAAGAGAGTGCTGAAAAGCTATACAGAACCAGTTTTGCTGTGTGGCAGTTAATCTTGGAATGTAAATAAACAAATTAGGAAAAACATAGAAGCAACAGAGATGTGGTTTTTGAAACAAATGTTGTGAATTACTTGGACTGTCAGAGTAACTAACAACGATTGCCTGAAACAGGCTAATGAAACTAGAATACTATCTACAACAATAAGAAAGAGACAAACAGCTTTTTTGGTCATGTGATGAGAAGAGAGACATTGGAGAACATTATGACAACTGGAAAGATCGAGGGGAAGAGAGGCAGAGGCGGACTAAGAGAAATAATGCTGAGTGGATTAAGACGGTGGCATGGATGAATATCATCAGCAGAGTTGATCCAGAACACCAAAGACCGAGATCTGTGGAGAGCCATGAACGCCTACGCCAGCTGGCAGGGCAGTTGATGATGATGATAAAACAAAATGGAAGCAGCCTAGTGATGAGAGTTGCTCTTGAAACTCATAACAGTGACAAAACAAAGCAATGCCACTGTTAATAATTTCCGCTATTAGCATTAATATTGAAACAAAATATGTAAAACTTGCTCTATAGATACTTAAACAAATGGTAAATCTGGTGTTTCAACAATCATTTCATATCAATAATATTAATTAACCTCTAATGCTAATTTAAAACTAACCCCGAACACTGATCAAAGATTAATAAAATTAAATAATGGACTTTCGAGGCATACTGGGAATATATTGCTAATCCCATAACCCGATATGTCTCATTGGTCATACGCCATAGTTCACTTGTACCTACAGCGAGGCACTGTCGTCATTTAGAGATGATCACTGCCTCTAATTTTAAAAACCCACCTCGATGTGAATTTGAACTCCGTTTTGAACCGTTTTCCCACAAGCTTAAAATGTGGTAAGGACCCTACTGGCATTTCAACAAGGGAACTTAAGCAATGGACATGAATGCCACTTCTAATCTCAACAACCAAGAAATAAAAAAAAAAAACCACTGATTACACAAACCATGCATACTTTTTTGAGGTTTAATAAAGTCTCAAACACATTGAATTTCAAGACACTTGAGACTTCATTTTCATAATCTTGGCTGCAATGAAAACTAATTAAAATATACTAATGTACATCAACTGTCAAAGATTACAAGAACACACAAATTGTTAGCACGTTATCCAATCGGTAGATAAATGAAGTTCTTAAAATAACAACAATCATTAAACATTACCTTTTTATTTCTTTTTACAGCAAACACATCTTTTCCTGCCGCTGTAAAGATGAAACGATGATCTGCTGCAAGTACACTAATATCATCTGGATGGAGATCACCTAAAATATGAAATATAAAAATAATAACTGCATTAACTAATCCTACATCTTTCAAAGACTTTCGATAAAGATGTCAACATAATGAAGATTCTTGCTATCTATAAATTGATGGGAAAGACTTTTTTTTTCACATATCCTTTACAGGACATCGCTGTCAACATCAGCATCTTTCAGCTGATTGATGATTTCTTGGCAAGATTACGCTCAGTAGTTTGCCATTGCTTTCTGAGCGACCGGCTGACATACCCTATAAATAGAAGTAGCATAATAGCTGAGATCAGCGCGATGTAGCACTATCATTATACAAGTGCTACGTCATAAAGGTGCGTTGTTTAACAACGCAACTGTGTTCTTAGGGACACTTCACCACCAGCTTTAACGCTAGCTAGTTACTTAGTCGCTCTACACGTACAGCAGTACAGTTTGTGCATTAGAACGCTTACTCCTTCACAGATAGAGATAATCTACATTCATACGCTCAAGTACACTTCTTCATGACCAGACATGGCATCTGTTAACTGCCAGACGGCTGGTCAGGGTGCTAGTCAATCAAGGTAGGACTTTGTCGGTGCTCATGTCGGATGATCGTGCTGGGACATCGTCTTGACTTGACGGCCGGGGCCATTAGCTTCGAACACCACACTCGCATGCACTAGGGGCAGCTTCACAACGCTAACAACTGGGTTGGATGATTTGCGAGTGCGTGGCGGGAGAATGAGTCTTTGTCAATAGCCTGAAGGCTAGCGACGGGAGATTGTTCATATCCGTTCTACATGTCTACTTGCTGGTGGCAAAATAAGTGATTCAATGAGCATGATTTAGAAGGTCGAAGCTGGATCTGTACGTAGACAGTGGACTGAGTCGCTGCGGAAGTCTGTTGTCCGTAAAGTCACCTTCATCTTCGTCCCGGGACATGCGGGAGTCGAGGGAAATGAACGAGCTGATAAACTGGCTGGCTCTGCACCCCCTGTAGATGGCCAGCCCATGGATCATGCCGATGTTATTAACGTCCTTAAAGATATGGCGAGAACAGAGTACTTTGACGTCAGTGATTCCACATTGCTGTCCAGGATGAAAGACCTTGGAGTAAGAATCTGCACAGCCAGACACGAGAGGTACATCGGGAAAACAAAGCGCCTCGTCAACCAACACAGAACTGGCACTATTAGCCACCGGACGCTGATGCATATGCTGGGGGAAGGATCTGAGCACCTATGGACATGTCCGGAGTGCAATGAAGATACCCCAACTGATAACTGATAACTGGTGGCAAAATAAACGTCGCCATTCATTACTCTCATCACTTGTTCATCATTGCTGATAGTATTGTCATCGGGCTGTGAGGCGTTGGATGTGAGGGGCCGACCCATCGGACTCGCTGCAATCTCAGGTGAATCTCCTGGACATCAAACTATACCCTAGAGCCTGAACCAGAGCATGAGCTTGTCAACCCATTACATAAGCTACTCTCGCCCTGTGACACCCACTCCTCACCAGATTCTAAGTTCTCAAGTGAACACACCTGTTGAAGAATGTCTTCGGCTTGACTCATCCACGACTTTCCTCTTTTTAACCTACTGCCCTTTACCTTCTTAATTTATGTTGTGTTTGCAAATTTGTATTCTGTCCCCAATGGTTGGAAAATCAAGAAGGTAGCTCATCGCCCTGCATGCTGTACCTCTTGTACATCCAAGAATAACATGCACAGCTTCGTTCTATATTCTTTCCAACTGCTTATGGCTGATAGTCAGGATCGCCATCGCATACTTCAAAACAGAAAGGACCAGACCCCCGTAAAAGATACATAGATGGCGCTGCTCAGTTTGCTGCCACCATCCTCCGCATTGCAGCCAAACCTCGCTTGGCCTTTGTTATCACCCGGTCTATGTGCTCATGATAAGCAAGACTTCGATCAAAACGTATCCCCAGGTAGTTCATTGCCTATATTCTTTCCACCGTCTCTGAACCCAGATTTACAGCTGGTGTTGGAGTGTTGACAATATGATTATTCAAAGAGAACCATGTCACTGCTGCCTTCGTTGGACTGACCATTGTCCAAGATTCCACACACCAAATGCTTATGTGATTTAGTTCTGTTTGTAGATTCACAGCAACTTGATCTCTATCATTACCCTGACAATACACTAAATCATCGTCAGCATATGACAATGTCCTCCCCGGTCCTCTGATCTGCTAGCCAGTAATTCTCACAGTGCAGGCATTGAAAAGCACCGGAGATAATGGTGATCCCTGTGGCAGACCCGGATATACTGTTGTTGGTTCAGAGGTCCAACTGCCACATCTAAAAACTACTTTCTGTTGGAAGATAGCTGTGGCGATCCAAATAAGGAGGAATGGCCTTATCTTGAGCTGAAACATTAAGAAATCCAATGGTACTCTGTTGTACACATCCTCAAGATCAATCGCCGCAGCACATGTTTCAATGCCTGAGTGGAAACCTTCATAGGCATTATGGGTAAAAACTGCTGTGTTGGTTCATGTTTCCCTGTTTGGACGGTACCCTCCAAGGGCAGGTGGGAAACAACTTTGCCTCTCTAGCTGACTTGATATTATCCTGGCAATTAACTTTTCCAGTAGCTTGTCTATTGTATTTTGCATGGTTATTACCCGTTATCCCTGAATATTTGTGTGGTCTTTGCCAGGTTTCGGCAAGGGAATTAAATTGCTGTGTAACCACTCTTCCTTGATGCTAGCACTCGCTATGCTGTTGTTGTACATATCTGCTAGTTCCTCTAGCTCATTGTCTGTACACATATTGATGTCGTCATACCGTATACCATCTGGCCTGGCGCACTATTTTTTTGTTCGTCAAAGCACAACCCTGATCTTTTTCACTGTCACTGTGTCTTCAAATGCAATGTTCTGGGTCTGTCTGGTTGCTCTGCTCTAGATAGCGTTCACAGATCACCCGTCGCATGAGGCGCTGGAAAGGGTTAGCGACTGATAAGAGGGAAATCATGGATGGCTCAGGCGGAGGATACGATCAGACAGGTGTGCATCTTGGAGAACATTAGGCGAGGAGAGGAGTGGGTCAGAGTGCCAGCGGAGCAATCAGACTTGTGCAGAGTTATAATAACATTGAGCCGGGAGTGCAGGAAGTGGCCAGCAGGGGCCACAGAAGTGGAAATCCAGCAACTAATTCAAGATAATGCTCGCTCAGGTGATGTGATTATCTACACAGATGGTTCAGTGTTGAGAGGTAGGAGAAGTGCCTGGGGGTTCTTAGCAAAAGCTAATGGTCGACGTTTGGTGCATGAGAGCCTAGCATATGATACCACAACATCTAGCTTAAGAATGGAGGTGGAGGCGGTCAGTGCAGCTTTCCGCTGGATGGGGAATATGATACACACAAACATCGTGATTGTAACTGACTTAGAAAGCATGCTGAGGAAGGTGAGGACAGGCAAGCTTCGGGCAGAGTGGCTTGCTTCGCTTCGGAGGTCATGGGTGGCAAGCATCGCCTGGATCTTTTCTCCGGGGTATACCGGTGAGCTGGGGAATGAACAGGCGGACAGATTGGCTGGCTCTGCAAAACTTGGTGGAGTATTGATGCACGACAAGGCAGACGTGGTTGCGGCCTTTTGGGAGTACGTGTACACCTCGGAGGAGCAAATGGATCACCATGGTCTGGCAAGAATGAGACAGCAAGGAGCGACGAGGGGATCTGGCCGACGCTCAACGCTCAGAGGAAAGGCGAGACGGTCATATAATCAGATCGCTACTGGTACTATTGGTGTTGGAACTCTTCGCTGGCTGCTGAGGATGGGGATGGATCGCTTACGGGAATGCCTCGAATGCTGTGATGTCAGTTCCTAAATCAATCAATCAATCAATCAGAATTAAATTCCATTAATGATACAAAAAATATGTACAGACAAATCAGTGAGCTTACAGGAAGAAAAATAAGAATAAATACAGGGTGTTTGAAATCAAAAACAGGAAATATATTATTAGAGGAAGGTGCTATAATGAAGAGGTGGAATGAGTATATAAGAGAATTATATGAAGGAGAAAGGCAAGAATTAACAGAAGATAGTAACTTAGAAGGTCCACCTATTCTGAAAGAAGAAGTCGCTGGCGCTATGAAACGTATGAAGAAAGGAAAAACAGCTGGGCCAGATGAAATCACAATAGAAGAATAAGAAGTGTTGGGAGAATTTGGAGTAGATATATTAACCAAAATGTTGAATGATATTTACAGTAGTGGATATTTACCCAGTGATATGCTGAAATCTGTATTTATAGCTATACCAAAAAGACCAGGAGCAATTGATTGTGAAGATTTTCGTACAATTAACCTCATAAACCATATCACTAAACAGAATCATAATGAGAAAAACCAAAAAGGAAATAAAAATGGAAATTAGTGAAGAACAGTATGGATTTGTGGAAGGAAAGGGCACAAACAATGCAATTTATACATTACGGACACTAATAGAAAGGTCAATAGAGAAACAGAGAGACATATATTTGTGCTCCATAGATTATACTAAGGCATTTGATAAAGTAAAACATGATGAACTGATTAAAATGTTGGAAGATATCAACATTGATGGAAAAGATTTAAGAATAATAAAGAATGTTTACTGGAACCAAGTAGCTGCAATTAAAATGGGAAATAAAGAGGGTAGTTACGAACAGATAAAGCTAGGAGTACGACAGGAGTGCGTCTTGTCACCAGATCTTTTCTCCCTGTATAGCGAAGTAATAATGAGAGAGATCAAAGAGATGCCAGGAATACTAGTTGGAGGTTATAATATAAATAATATACGCTATGCAGATGACACAGTATTGGTGGCGGATAATTCAACAGACCTACAACAATTATTAGACGTTGTAGTAACAGAGAGTGCAAGGAAAGGACTCTCCTTGAATATCAAGAAAACAGTAACAATGGTAATATCAAAGAAAATGGTGACACCAAAATGTGACATAGAAATAGAAGGAAAAGTCCTTAACCAAGTGAATAATTTTTGATACCTAGGGGCATTTATAACATCAGATGGAAGATGTACAACAGAGATTAGAAGCAGAATAGGGCAGGCAAAAGCCGCATTTCAAAAAATGAAGAGTATCTTGTGCAATAAGTCACTATCACTGAATGTAAGAAAGAGAGTGCTGAAATGCTATGTAGAACCAGTTTTGTTGTATGGCAGTGAATCTTGGAATGTAAATGAACAAAGTAAGAAGAAATTAGAAGCAACAGAGATGTCATTCCTGAGTCGAATGTTGCGAATTCCTTGGACTGCCAGAGTAACTAACGATGACTGCCTGAAACAGGCTAATGAAACTAGAACATTATATACAACAATAAGACAGAGACAAACATCTTTCTTCGGTCACGTGATGAGAAGAGAGGCATTTGAGAACATCGTAACAACTGGAAAGATCGAGGGGAAGAGAGGCAGAGGCAGACCAAGAGAAATGATGCTGGATGGATTGAGACGTTGGCATGGAGGAATATCAGCAGCAGAGTTGATCCAGAAAACCAAAGACCGAGATCTGTGGAGAGCCATGAACGCCTGCTCCAGCCGGCACGGCACTTGATGATGATGATGAATCATATAGCGTTCAATAAGGGCTTTGCCTTTATTCTCATCAGACCTCTGCCAGATAAGGTCAGCACTTTGGAAGTCAGGAACACTCTTATTCTTGACTACCCCATTTATACTTTTATGTAGTCACCAGAACAGTTTCAGTGACTTGTCTGTGCTTATTCTTTGACACAACTCTGCCCACTTTTTACCACTTTAACCAGGTTTTTGAAATAACTTTTGTGTCCATCTCTTTCCAAGTGCACGATAAGACTAGGATGGGCAACTATGTTTTTCTTGACGTTTTGCCATTTCCTTAAAGCACCACGCTTATCCATCCAGGCCTTTTCCACCTGACAATTCCACCAAGGTGGCTGCCCTCAGTTTTTTTTCCTACCATGATGATTCCTGTGCTTTCTGCACCTTATTTTACTCACCAAATCTTGCCCTGATCTGTCATACTTTAAGGTCTTGACTGTTGACTTGTGCTGCCTGGTTCTGCCGTTCTCCACCAATATGCTGCAAGGGTGCTTTAGGACACCCCATCTACATCGTGAGTGAAGGAGAAACCAGCGCCAGGTCAATAATACTGTCCTCATCACCTGGACGATTTGCTGTCCTGGTGACACAGTCACTGTTGATACAAACAAGGCCACTGGTTTTAAGTGCCGCCTCGTGCTCCCCCTGTGTGTTTGAAGAAATGCTACACTTTGCCTTTAGTGTTGAAATCGCCGCAAGCAATAACATTCCTCTCATGACATAATATGTCACTCAGACACTGCCATCTCTGGGGATCCACTCTCGTTACAGGCATAAACATTAACCAACACAAATGGTAAAATGGTAGTCTGGATTGAACAGCCTGTATTTGTATCTCGTCACTGTCCCACCTGGACATGTCCAGCTCTGAAAACACTGTCTCAAATCAGAATTGCCATTCCCATGTGTCGCCTGTTATAATAACATTTGAAGCCGGCTATATGGAGTGAATTCTTGTCTCCTGAAGTGCTACTATATCATTTCCATATGCCAAGCTTTCCAAAATTGGGCCTCGTCGTTTTGCGCTGTCACAGTTCCAATATAGAATACACTTATTCTTGTGGCCCAGACTGTCACAATTCCGGTAACGTCTGGCTCCGGCCCTCTCCCCTGTCGTTTACATCTTGGACCTTATCTTGTCAGTGGTTTCTTTACTTTTTGTACGGGACACAAACACTGGTCTGCCATGATGAAGAGAACCAAAAACACGACTTCCGGTTTCAAGATGGCGACGGACGGTCGTGTTGTTTTGTGTTCGTTAACTTTTTCGCGTAGGGGATGGATTTATTCATCTCTTACGTGTAATTGGTGTGCCAGGATGTAAAACCAGGAGTTTCTACTCAAGATCTGCGCGGGTGCTACGGAGTTCGTGCATCGAGCGAAGCCTTCCTTGAGTGAATTTTCAGCAGCGTGTGTGGTTCTCAGCAGTCTGTGTTTACGTTTTTTCAACATGGCGGAACAACGTGTGTTTTCCCGAGGGTTCAGCAGTCAACATAACGAAGCGGCGTGGTAGCCGCGCAGGGAGGAAGAAACAAGGTAAGCGCGGTGGTTTGAGACGTTTTAGACTCAAGTGTCACCGTCTAGGACTCAGGAACATCCGTATTCTATATTGGAACTGTGCCAGTGTAAAACAACGGGGCTCTATTTTAGAAACCCTAGTTTACAGGAACGACATTGTAGCACTCCAGGAGACGAGACTGGGCGATCAGCCACTCCGAATTGCCGGCTTCAAATGTTTCTACAACAGACGACATCTGGGAATGGCGATTCTCGTTCGCGACAGCATGGTGGCGTCAGAGCTAGACATGTCCAGTTGGGACAGTGACGATATACAAATACAGGCGTTGAGAGTTCATTCCAGTATACCATTCGTGTTGGTTAATGTTTATGCCCGCAATGCGAGTGTGGACGCACAGAAGTGGCAGTGCTTAAGTGGCATATTAGGCCACGAGAGAAATGTTATTTTCTGTGGTGACTTCAACGCTAAAGGCAGATCATGGGGAAACACTTCCTCCAATACACAAGGGGAGGAGCTCGAGACTGCACTGGAAACCATCGACCTGGTTTGTATCAACAGTGGCTGTGTCACCAGGACAGCAAGCCGTCCAGGCGATGAGGACAGTGCTATTGATCTGGCGCTAGTTTCACCTTTACTCACTACAGTGTGTAGATGGGGTGTCCTAGGACACCATGGCAGCGACCACCACCCTTGCAGCATATTGGTGGAGAAAGGCAGAACCAGGCAGCACAGCACAAGCTAAAGGTAAAGACGTTCCAGTATGACAGTACAGGGCAAGATGTGGTGAGTAAAATAAGACATGACAAGCGCAGAACGTTTCAGTGCAGGAAAAAAAGCTGGGAGCAGCCACCGTGGTGGAGTTTCGAGGTGGAGAAGGCTTGGGTGGATAAGCGTAGTGCTGTAAGGAGATGGCAAAATGCCAAGAAGAACAGAGCTGGTCATCCTAGTCCCTGCTTTCACTTAGAAAGAGAGATGCACACAAAAGTAAGCTATTTCAAAAAACTGGTCACGGTGGTTAAAAGCGAAAAATGGGCAGAGGTGTGTCAAAGAGTAAGCACAGACAAGTCACTGAAATTGTTCTGGCGACTACATAAAAGCATGAGTGGTGTAGTCAAGAATAAGAGCATTTCTGACTTCCAAGGTGCTGACCTCATCTGGCAGAGGACTGACGAGGACAAGGGCAAAGCCCTCTTTGAACGCTACCTTGAGCAGAGCAACCAGACAGACATGGAAGGTCGAAATCTGGCCAAGGAGGTCACCTCAGACAGATGCAAGGCCCAGAACACTTCGGATGAAGACACAGTGACAGTGAAAGAAATCAAGGCTGTGCTTCGACGATCAAAAAACAGTGCTCCAGGTCCTGATGGCATAAGATACGACGACATAAATAGGTGTACCGACAATGAGCTAGAGAAACTAGCAGACATGTACAACAACAGTATGGGGAGTGCTAGCATCAAGGAGGAATGGTTACACAGCTATCTGATTCCCTTGCCGAAGCCTGACAAAGATCACCAAAAAATTCAGGGATATCGAATTATAACCATGCAGAATACAGTAGGCAAGCTGCTGGAGAAGGTAATTGCCAGGAAAATATCAAGCCAACTAGAGAGGCAAGGTGTTTTCCCACCTACCCTGGGTGGGTACCGTCCAAAAAGAGAAACCTGGACCAATGCAGCAGTCTTTGCCCATGATGTCTATGAAGGTTTCCACTGAAACCGTTGCTGCAGCGATTGATCTTGAGGACGCATACAACAGAGTACCACTGGATTTTTTAATGTTTCAGCTTCTTGAACTAAACGTAAGTCCATTCCTCCTTAGTTGGATCGCTGCAGCCCTCTTCCAACGGAAAGTAGTTTTTAGATGTGGCAGTTGGACTTCGGAACCAACAACAATATATCCTGGCCTACCACAGGGATCACCATTATCTCCGGTACTTTTCAACGCCTACACAGTGAGAATCACCAGTGAGCAGATCACTGGACCTGGCAGGACATTGTCATATGCCGATGATGTTTTAGTGTATCGTCAGGGTAAGGATAGAGAGGAGGTTGCTGGGGAACTACAAACCGAACTCAATCGCATAAGTACTTGGTGTGATGAAGCTGGGGCAATGGTCAACCCAACAAAGGCAACAGTGACTTGGTTCTCGTTGAATAATCATATTGTCAACAATCCAACACCAACTGTAATGCTGTGTTCAGAGACGGTGGAAAGAACGCAGGCAATGAATTACCTGGGGATACGGTTTGATCGAAGCCTTGCTTATAATGTGCACATAGACCAGGTGATAACAAAGGCCAAGCGGGGTTTGGCAGCGATGCGGGTGATGGCGGCAGCAAACTGTGAGCAGCGCCATCTATGTCTTCTGTACGAGGGGCTGGTCATGTCTGTTTTGGAGTATGCAATGGCAATCTTGACTCTCAGCCATAAGCAGATAGAAAGGATGGAAAGGATACAGAAAGAAGCTATGCGCATTATTCTTGGATGTACAAGAGATACAGCATGCAGGGCGATGCGCTACCTTCTTGATTTTCCAACCATTGAAGAGAGAATACAAGTTTGCAGGGCACGCGCCTTCCTCAGAATTAACGCAAACACACAACATCCACTGCATAGTGAAATTAGGAAGGTGAAGGGCAGCAGGTTAAAAAGAGGACGGTCGTGGATGGGTCAAGCCGAAGACATTCTTCAACAGGTGTGTTCACTTGAGGACTTAGAACCTGGCGAGGAGTGGGTGCAAGTGCCAACAGACTTCTGCACATCCTTTTCAGTTTGCATCCAACTAGATAGAAAATGCAGACAAGAAAATCCGGCTGCTGTTGAGGCTGAAGTACAAGCGTTGATTTTCGAGAATTCGCTAGACGGTGACGCGGTCATCTACACAGATGGGTCGGTCGTCCGACATGTGAGAAGCACATGGGCCTTTACAGCTCGGGCCGGAGGGAGAATTGTGAAGGAGGACTCTGGTGCTTTCACTGAAACCACAAGTAGCCTGACCATGGAAGTCATGGCAGTAAGTAAAGCAATAACATGGCTCGAGACACAGACATTCACCAGGGCTTGTTTCCTTAGCGACTCAATGAACATGATCAAGAGGATTGAGGAGGGGTCGATCCGAAGAGAATGGTTGCTGCCTCTGGAGCGGTCTCGGCTGGCAAAGATTAGTTTCATCTTCGTGCCAGGGCATGCGGGAGTACAAGGAAATGAGCGGGCTGACAAGCTCGCAGGTGAGGCTACTGTTGAGGGCGGACGCGCCATGGACCAGGCTGACATTCTGAATGCTCTACGTGATGTGAGACTTTTGCGAGAACCAAGTGATGACTGTGAATCTACAACAATGGCCAGACTGCTAGAGGAGCAAATTAAAAGAGGGGTGGCCAAACAAGAACACTACTCAGGAAGCCAAAGAAGATTGATAAACCAACACAGAACTGGCGTCGTTAGCCGCTACACGCTGCGGGATTTGCTGAGGAGGGGATCCGAGCACTTATGGACTGAATGGTTCGATGTGCAACGAGGATGATCTGTTGACTAACTAACTAACTAACTAAAAACACTACACACCACTAGTGTACTAGACAGTAACCTAAACATGCTACGAAAAAACACTCCAGATTGATTCGCACAGATACACGAAACTCCGTTGCACTGGCGAAAATCTTGTCTGTGAAAATGATTCCGGTTCTTAACTCATCTCAACTTACAAAAGTTGAAAATCTACCTTTAATGCAACAATGGCAAATGTTCTGTATTAACTATTGAAATGTTAATTGTTTAGTTGCTCCCGAGTCACGCTTGGATGAGACCTTGTCCTCTACTCAGTGGCTTCCCAGCGTGTTTCACACTGCATGATCAGCGCTCACAACTTTAACTCTCAAACTGCGCCATAGCTATTAAATGGGGACATGGCACTCTTCCTTGTCTAAATCTAGTTTGAACCACGTTAATCTCTTCTTCCATTTTCTTACAAAGTCTTCCCATTATGTTTTATTTACCTAATCTTAATCTCTTGGCTATTCATTCTATTCATTATTTTCTTTAGATCTTAATTTCTTGTCTTTTTATTATATTTGACTACTGTTCTACATACTGACACTTCAACAGCTTTCAACTGCTCATTTGTAGTCCATGTCTATAATAAAGTACACTAGCACTTTTAATTCAGTCTTAGTTGATAGCTTGTTACAATATTCTGCCTGTTTTAGCATTAATAATATTGCCTCATACTTGACTATTTTAATAAAATTCAAAGTAAATAACACTATATCATAAAAAAGGTGTAATTTTCAACATCACGGAGATCAGTTTACTATTGCCATGCAAACAAAAAGGAACAGTAATAATATTTAACCTTCTAAAGGTATTAGAGAGCTTTAGAAATGGCACCTTGGTCCAAAACTGGAACTCCCCGGGGTAGTGGATGCGAAACACACCATATTGTGGCAAACACAGCTCTTGAGATTTGGTATCCACCACGATAAAATGGACACCCCTGGTATGCTCTTTAATGTTGGCAAGAGTACCACAGAGCAGGGTACTCACTTACCCTGGTAACTTAAAAGGTTACGATGGCAGCTGACTGGTTTGCCTTTTCAGTTCACAAGTGCATTTTTTAGGAGACTCCTGGGAGTCGTCGCTGGAGCTACAGAGGTAGTGCTTTGTGCGGCGCTTTCGGCGGTTGGCACCGAGGAAAGAGACCGAGCCAAATGGGATAAAACCTGGGTCAATGAAATCTTTCTGGTGACTGCCAATTCCACTGACGATGAACTATTTTTTGTGGAGGACTTATGTGTTGGTATTCTGGCGGCGGCTTTATGCAGTGTACATGTGGGGGTTGTTGGCTTGCCGAGACTCCTGTCTTTTCTACTTTTCACATTGGGTAGTGAGGAGCATTTTGTGAAATATTCCCTGGCACAGGAATGGAGCATAATGGGGACGATCTGTTGCCGTGAAGTTGGAACTGCGACTAACTAACTAAATAACTAACTTAAAAGGTTGCTAAAGGATGAGGATGTAGTCCCCAGCCACGTGGGCATGGAAAGCATCTCAGATATTTATACCAAGGAAAATTCACAGTGATTAGTAGAAAATTATTAAAATTTATATACTGGGAATTTCATAACGTAGATAGGAAGGACAATGTCAGGTATTAGTCAGATATGACTGAGCTACCGTATAACAGTGGACGGCACTACCTGCTTGGGTGGTGCTCATCAAATCCGACACATTTATAAGCAAGGTTATCGTATGCAAATGTCAAAATATATAATCAAACCAAGAATCAGGTGGAATGTGATCAGAAACCCACAGAGATAATATACATCATAGAAATGCTACATCAGATATCAGGAAAATATGGAAACCTAAATTCATGGACATATAACAATGTACTTACTGACTGCTACAATTCCAAGTTTGCTAGCCTGAAAATAAAAATATAAACCAGACTACAATTTTATCCTTCAGAGAATGGAAATGTACAATCAATTAGAGATTGCAAATAGACTCATAAATGCATCAGTATAAACAGTTTTCAACCACAAATTTAGAAAACTAACAGAAGGAGGGGAAAGGGACTGCTTGGGTGCAGTTAGTGTAAAATGAAACCCAGGAATAGTGATCGACAGTGTGGTGTCATAGAAGACAAGGGCATAAACAATGTCATTTAAGTTCACTTATTAGATCAATCAGCCCAATAATGTGTTAAAGTCAGCTGATCTTGTCCCTCGACTGTACATTGTAAGAACATAAATATACACCAGCAGGCTCAAAGCTCTTGACTTTCCAGTATGATGATTGCAGTGTAGGGGGATTGTTCACTGCTCCAGTCAGTTGGACTTCACTGACTTCCCATTCAGAAAGCAATGGCAAACTATAGAATGTAAACTTGCCTAGAAAATCAACCTGGGTTGGGGACGATCGGAACATCCTGCAAAGGACATGCAACATTATTTAAACAAGCACGGACATAAAAGTAAAAGCAGTTGTGTACTTATACTATGGTATTTAAACATCGAGCACATCCACTACTGGCAACGCCGATCGTATTCCGGTAGCCACAATGATACAGATTGCAGCAGTACTCGTGATGTTAAATTTCCTGATTACTTCAAAATCGCTTTAAAAAAGGGCCCGATTACTTTATATAGTTTCTCCTTCCTCGGTTTACGTGTGTACATATTATGTTTCTGAAAGTCGTTTCCTACACAGAGATACAGGGTGATTTTTTCAGACATTAGACCCGCAAATCACGTTTTATGTAGATGTATTTGTTTGTTCTAGTATGTGTTATTAGATGTATCGTCCATTTTTACGTAAATCTTGTCATTTTCGTCTATTAAAGTTGGGAGGGTCATCTCAAACTAAAATGATGAAGATTGCATGCTCTGGTGTGATGTTTCAATGGCAGGAAATATCCGTTGCCTTGTCAGCGCTGACTATTTAATATTATTATGGAATATTCACAGCGATTTGCATGCCAATGAATGCATGTTTGTATTTAACATCAATTTTAGTGTGTATCTGTACATTTTCATCGCTCTGCATGGACCTGATCATTGATAATTTGTCATCTTTCCAACAGGACTTCTTTTCTTTTGTCAAAATGCATCTACGCTGTGCCATGTAGGGAGTCAGAATGAATGACGTAATGGATAAGTCACAAAGAATCTGAGAAGTAATCTCAAACCAACAGACAGAAAAAGTCGCTATGTGACGTGAGAAGGTAGAAACGTCACAACGTTATAGTTTAGCAACCAGTGAGTAGAGCTTGGGTTGGCGGCACAGAAGGCGGCATGGTCTATTCAAGGAGAGAAGATTGTCAACATTCCTTCAGGACATGGCAGTAATATCTAGGAACTACTTGGTAGAAGAGCTAGATCATTAAAGCATTCCTCCTCTCAGTCAGGACCAACAGCTGGCCATGAATGTGTAAATTAGGATTCGGCGAGAATGGCCAAGGTGACAGAACGGTCAACCGATAAGAGGCATTAGAACCGACGATAGGCGGTGAGACATTGTCTTAGGATTTCAATAGTTAAGTTCAGCTGTGTGATTATGTTTATCTGCTACGATACCGGCCATCCTGGCTGTACAGGAACGGTATTCTGATGATTAGTATTATGATTCATATTTAGCACAAGTTGTTCAACGGAAATAAATATTGACATAACGAAGATGTCAGCCGGTTTCTAGTTGTCGATGCTTTTGGCACATTGCTTCCGGATTCTGTTCAATTGGTTCCACCTGGACAATGAGTTTTGCTGATGTGTATTGTTATATCTAATACACCACTTGGCACGCTGGCAGCCTCGTTTTGGCAAAAGGCGTGTGCAGTCTGTGCGCGGTCTGACGTCACCACAGCATGACATGCAGATGTATATATCTGTGTGTGAGTAAATATATAAACTAGCAGAGTTATCTGTCCCTGATTCGACTGGCTGCTGTGTTAATCTTCCTTGGCATGAGTGGAACCAACAATTGTGTGAGTGTGTAGGTAGGGTCACATAAAATGGAATAGTTAAAACCGTTTTCTTCTATATGTTCCAATTAAATGATAAACTAACACAATGTTCCAATTAAATGATAAACTAACACACAAGCATTAATATCTCAGCTTAAAATTAAGCTAAAGACGTGAATAAGGTAACGTTGAATTTGTTTTTTCGAGAGGTATCCAACTATGCAGGTTATATAATTAAAAAGCAACTGAGAAAATGTTACTTAAGTGGCTAGTATTCCAGTACGAACCTTAGGCCTTGTCCACGTCAATATGGAAGCACTATACTCGAGTTTCGCTCTCGTCTGAGCTCATCAGATATCCTTGACTGGATCCGGGATCAAACCCCAGATCACTGGCGTGACGTGGGTGTGTAACCACTAAACCACGCGGCACGTGCTAGATGCGACCAAATTATCACGTCACCCCTCGTAGGCCATAGCTCAAAATTTGCCCGATCGCCACGACTGACATCCGTCAATCGATGTAGGCCCAAATGATCAGGTCTTCACGACTGGCAAGGCACACCAGGCCGCCTAAAGTCCAGTGAGCAAATACTCAAATTGATTTATTTGGTTTGTTTTCTTCTTTTTGTGTGTGGTATTTGTCAGAGATAGTGTTAACAATAAAATATCAAAATTTTGCTAGAATTAATTAATGATAGCAAATATCTTTGAATAACAAGACACATTTATACATTAACAACAAACAAAAGCTATAAGAATTGGTAACAAGTTAGGACAGTCTCATCACTTAAAACATGGTGCAGACAAGTATGCTTACTGAGAAAAGCTTAATCTTCACTATACAATGAACTTATTATATGGTATGCATAAAATATATAAGGAATTTCATTTTGTGGGCATAATATAAGTTCGTCACAATCTGCTAATAATGAAACTCAAAAGTTAAAAGTACAAGTCATAACATCAGTAAATTAAAACAAGAAATACTCACATTATAAACATGAAATGCCTGCCCTACACATGTGACAATATAGTTGTCATTGTGCCGCTTATGGTAACGTGTGACAAGAGGTATGTGATTGCTAACAAATCCTAATGCCCTGTAGCCAGAAAATATTTTGCTTGGAGCAAGTGCCATTTTATCTGGAAGGAAAATGAAACAGTAATAATGAGAGATTAGTTGAAAACGATGTAACAATGTACAAGAATTTTGCCACAAACACATGAAAATGTCAAATATAATAAACATTTATTTGCATCAAACATTCTGTGTGGGCTTAATACACAATTAATAAGGATACTTATTAGACAGGGCTCAGGCGCTATAATAAGCCAACAAATTTGTGATTATCAGTTTTTCCAACAATTTCACATTTGTGGCCTTTTATATGCATAACAGTTCCTTGTCCCCTCAAGCACAAACAGTCCCTTGTCCCCTCAAGCACAAACTAATAAGCAGTCACATTTTAGATACTCAAGTGAAGTAACAGGATAGTGTGTACTCACTGTAGAAAGTTGCTATATTCAACTTAATAAAATGTTGTGATCTTGACATTTTATCAACCTGAGTTTTCTATCTAGTCTATAAACTAGCTCTTTATAAAGCATAAACCATTCATCTGTTTATATATTGGTTGTTATCGTATTCTATTTATTTGCCAACACTGTTAGACAAAAGTAATGTTACATATCCAACAGTCCTTCAATCATCAGTGTCATATAGTATTATAATACATGTATTACTAATGGAGGAGTATCATCAAAAGTACTGATCCAGAAACCCGGACCAAGATCTGAGAAGGTGTGTGAACCTCTACACCAGTTAGAAGAGCACAAGATGATGTTTAATCAGTTTCTCTAAACAAGTCGAACTGCCTGGATTTAACATCAATGGCAGAATCATAAACGATCTTAGGTAAGCTGACAATACAGTGTTACTGGCAGAAAGCAAGCAAGAGTTACAAAACCTAGTGGAACAAATAAACAGGCATAAAGCAGAATGTGGCTTTGATATTAACATTAAAAAAATGAACACTATGATAATTAGCAGTGGAAAGGAAAGGCCATTAATGAACATTACAGGAAACGGGGAGATACTATAACCCTTTAGCGGCAAATTGTCCGTTTCCGTCCGTATCCCAGTACGGGCAAACCATCTCAAAGCGCGCGTTACTATTATGCATTGTAAAAATGCGATCTTGCGGCTTTCTGATGCTTCCGATCATCTACTTACGTTTTCGCCGATAGCTTGACAACGTGGCCGCCATTTGGAGTGCGTACTTTGAATTTGAACGGATTTTTAAAAATAATTTTGCAGGGTTTTACGTGTTGTATTTCAAAATGGATTTCAATGATTCTTCAAGTGATAGCGGAGATTTCGCTGGGTTCAATTTAAGTTACATTTAAGTGCACAAAGATTACTGAATTGCAGCTAGATATCAGTGATACCAGTGTGGGCAGTTTACTTTGAAGAAAGTGATTCCAATTCTGAAAATGTGTTTGTAAATTGCCGTATAGATGACTGACAATCACTAACAATGTGTCATATTTTGTAAATATTTGTGTTCATGTATGGATTAGCTGCAACCTTCATGTGAGTAAAATATTCTGCATGCTTTTCCCGTCATTTTGCTGTTTATTTGACTAAAATCTGTTGACTAACAACTTATACGTGATGTTTTTACTAACGTAACCCAAAATTTTTCCGAACCTGAAAATTCTTCTTGCCCATTCAGGGCTACAAAACAGACAAACGTCTGCCCTGTAAAGGGATAATAGAACAAGTAACATGTTTCTCCTATCTTGGACATGTAATAACAGATGATGGCAGAAGTGAAACAAATCAAAAAAGAGAATAGGAATGGCCAAAAATACTTTCAACATCACTGTAACATAGCGACTTGGTTTGGTGGTTAGCCAGCACAATTCTCACAACGATAGTATTGAGGTAACTCTCGCTTCATTCAGGGACGCGAAAGTGGACAGCCCAAACTGACTGGCGGGTTAAAGGTTAATGACTGCAATGTAAAGTTACCCGGAGAATGTCCGTTCAGGTAGAGTTTATCCGAAGAGGACAAGTTTATGGTCATTGAGCTATCCCTTGATCTGAAGTCTTTTACCAGTATAAACGCTGTCCTCATAATCAATTATTACAGCATCATGGGAAAGCGTTGGAATCAGGGAGTAACTTTACAGGAGACTAAAATTTATAGGAAATAACATCCTGAAATGTTATTTCTTCTTCTGCGTTCATCCGGAGTTTCTTTTTTTCGGACGTGACTGCGTTGTGCCTGTTTACAGCAGAGCTGCGTTCTTGCGCCGTTAGGCCGACACATCCGACTTCTGCGGGCATTTGTTGACCGGGTTAACCTTCCCGGGGGAAATATTTGATAATATAACACTGTGAGAGAGAGGAGATGTGAACCAATTGTGTCTTCCTCACTTAAATGCCAGAGACACATCGGACTCGGCGTTCATTTGGCAAAACAAACAGTTCAGTGTACTGGTGACTATTTCATAAATCCTGCAGAGGAATGTAGTGACTTTCTGGAAACAGTTTAGGTAAGTGACAACTAATAGTTAACACCATCAGTGCTTGTTATAACTATCTTGAAAGCTTTTGAACCATTCATTATTTCTCCAGTTTATACTATGTTGTCTAATTCTTAACTTCGTCTTAACAAGTGCATTTGCTATGAAGATATCTGTGTATTATATCTTGTTTACTGTCAGTTCTATTTTATGTCAGGGGTATTATTCGTTACTTTATTATCTCCTGTGTTTACGCTTCATCATCACCAAGTGCCATGCCGGCTGGCATAGGCATTCATGACTCTCCACAGATCTCGGTCTTTGGTTTTCTGGATCAATTCCGCTGTTGATATTCTTCCATGCTACTGTCTCAATCCATCTAACATCACATCTCTTGGTCTACCTTTGCCTCTCTTCCCCTCGATCTTTCCAGTTGTCACGATGTTCTCCAATGCCTCTCTTCTCATCACATGATTAAAAAAAAAAGCTGTTTGACTCTTTCTTATTGTTGTATATAATGTTCTAGCTTCATTAGCCTCTTTCAGGCAGTCGTTACTTACTTTGGCAGTCTAAGGAATTTGCAACATTTGTCTCAGGAACCACATCTCTGTTGCTTCCAATCTCTTCCTAATTTGTTCATTTACATTCCAAGATTCACAGCCTTACAGCAAAACAGGTTCTATATAGCACTTCAGCACTCTCTTTCTTACATTTATTACACGTACTTAATGAGATAAGATTTTATTAATTATCTGAGATGTATTATTTGTTACTTTATTATCTCCATTGTTTATTACACGTACTTAATTAGATAATTTACTAATTATGTGAGATGTGTGATTCGTTACTTCATTATTTCCTTTGTGAATTGCACATGCTTAATGAGATAATATTTTACTAATTATGTGAGATGTGAATACATTATAATTATGTGCAACCATCTACAATGTAAAGTGGTATCACCAGAGCTTTGTAGGAATACCATTATTATCTTGATTCCAAACAGTGATCTAGGCGATTAGACATGCGTATGTTATAGATATTTGAGAAATTTATTGCATGAAATGATGGTGCATGTCTAGTTGGATGAGATATTAACTACATCTATCAGTATCTATATGTGTGAATATTAGCCACTATGAGAAAGAGTAACCGAATTTAACTGGAATAATTTTTGTGGTAATATTCAATTACTTGTTTTTGTGTCTGTGATCTAAGGACATTACACGTACTTATGATATTAAATTCCCCGATTATTTCAAGATCATGTTAACACAGAAACCGATTACTGGATATCGTTGTTGTCTCCATTCTCTACGAATCTATACATCTTGGTTTCTCAAATGTTTCTTCTTATGGAGATAAAGGCTGTCTTTATAAGACGCAAGCAGACTCATAAATTCTGTTTTATATAGATGTTGGGCATAGATCTAGTATATATTATTAAATTGAGCATCCATTTTTACGCGCACTGTGTAATTTTCAGCTGCTTAAGTCAGAGATAACATTCCAAACTGAAATGATGAAGATCGCATGCTATGATGCAGTAATGGGAGATTTCAATGGCGGGAAAATAGCAGTTTTCCATGTCATAATCCAGCGATGATAATTTAATATTCTTATGGACTATTCAGAGCGACGGCAATGATAATGAATGCATGTTTACATTCCACACCCATTGTAGTATTTATGTGTACATTTTCATCACTCTACATTCGGTAACATTTATATTTGGGTAACTTTTCATCATCCAAGCTGCTTGGTTATGCAGATGATATAGATATTATAGGGCAAAGTGAACAAAAGACATTGGAAATATTGACTCACTTAAAGGAAAAAGCCCAACAGATGGGGCCGGTTATCAACCAAGATAAGACAATATATGGTAATTTCAAGAGACGGAATGGCTAAAAACTCTGGCCACATACAAATAGATAATATGACCATTAAAAGAACGGAAACATACAAATACCTGGGTACAATCTTCAACTGCTCCAACCTCATCAGGAAAGAAATACAAACTAGAATCAACTCTGGAAATAAGATATACTATGCACTACAACATCTACTAAAATCAAATGCGCTATCTCGTAACACCAAATTCACAATATACAAAACACTGATCAGACCAGTTGTGCTGTATGGTTCTGAAACCTGGAGTACAACGAAAGGAGACGAAGCCTTGTTACAAACCTTTGAGAACAAAATTTTAAGACGCATCTTTGGACCCATTAGGGATACCTAATAGACCCCGAGGTAGACCAAGAAGACGGTGGAGAGATAATACATATACAGACCTACAAGCACTTAGAATCAACGACTGGCAAGAGAAGGTCCACCAGAGAGACGAATGGAGACGGATTGTATCTGCAGCAAAGAACCTCAATGGCTCGGAACGCTGAAGAAGAAGAACTTTTCATCATGATGTCACTCAGAATCTCAGATCTATGCGCACAGGTAGACAACAGACATGGCATGGAGACTGATGTCATAACAGCATATATATATATATATATATATATATATATATATATATATATATATATATATATATATATATATATATATATATATATATATATATATACACATGTTTGTGTGTATATATGCATATATGTCTGTATGTATATATGTGTTGTTTTATATAGTTGAATAGGTGTGTGTGTATCTGGTGTATGTCTGTATATATACACAGTTGTCTGTCATACATTCATACCCACATTTATATAAGCACTCACACAGTAATTAAAGTATGTGACAAACCAACAGGACTAACATACTGACAGACAGGACTGACTGACAGACATAATGAACAGACATGACTGACAGCACAGACAGGCATACAGAACAGACAATAATACCAGGCAGAAGACAAGTCAGAGAGAGACCAAATATAAGCAGACACAGAGACAGACAGACAGGGCAGGCACACATAGAGACTGACATGTAGACAAATGGCTCCAAATGTTGCTGTATGTAGCCGGGGAGCAGTGTTGGGGTGAGCGCCCAACCTTGCTTAAATACCCCAATGGCTTATGAATACATAACCTCTGCAGCAAAAGTCCAACTCCTGGCCTTCACATCGCGGAACTGTTTCAACTAACAGGAGAAGGGAAGACGGCGAGTTTCTGGCCAGTATGCTCTAGATATGTATGTACGTACATGCATGCGCAGACGTGTGTGCGCGCATACACATCTAAACTCGAGTGAGACCACAGTCTGCTCTAGCAAAGGAAAGGTGCTGAAGACGGAGGCAACCAGCCAGGAGACGCACCACAGAAATAAGGATGCCACACAATTATGCATAATGGAATATGTCTACTGCTAAATGTTATGGTGTTCGCCCTGCTTTGGACCCCCAGGCAGGTGCAGTGCTGGGCCCTATGTCTCTAAAGGGTCCAACCAAAACTACTGGAGGTCCTTCTCAGGTGTCCTGTGGAGCCAGGGGACCTGAGAATAGAACGGCTGGCCATACTAAACAAAGACTTAAAATAATGCACTGGAATGCGGAGGGAGTCTGCAACAACAAAAAATAGAATTAGAAAACATCCTGGACCAACAAAGTAAGCGTATGTTGCTTGCAAGAAACTCACCTCAACGAAAATATAGCCTTCAAAATCAGAGGCTACCATTGTTACCGATCTGACCGAAAAGACAGGCTAAAAGGTGGGATACTGACCCTTGTAAAAAATAACATCACTGCATCTCAAATTGAAGTCTACATGAAGGGATTGAGTATCAGACACTTAAACTTAAGACAGGCAATACAGACCTACATCTGATTAATTACTACTGTCCAAGTGACCGCCCACAGGCACTGGACACACTACCATTAAAAGAAAAAATGATTGTGTGTGGCGACTTTAACAGCCACTCGCAGAGCTGGGGCTATGATCACATAGACCAGAAAGGAGAGAGATTGGAAGACTGGCAGGATGAGAATAGATTCATCTTGATTAACAAGCCGTCAGGCCGACATACTTTCTACTCGAGATCATGGCACACTACAACTACACCTGACCTGGCTTTTCATTCACCAGACCTGGAGTAGAACATTATATGAATTGTTGGGAAACAACTTGGTGGCAGTGACCATCTGCCAGTCTGTCTAACTGTAGAAAATGAGCTTGTAAGTGAAAGCAGCACCCTCTCGAGGTGGAACTACAAGAAAGCAGACTGGGCAATGTACAAGCATCGCACCAGCATACTGGTTAGAAACCTGAACACTGAGAAAGACATAAATAAAGCGGTTGAAGAGTGTGGGAAATGCATACTACAGGCAGAGCGAGAAACAGTACCAAGAGGAGCCCGTAAACAACATAAACCCTACTGGAGTAGTGAACTGGAACAGTTGCATAATGATGTGGAAGTGTGTAGAAAGCAAGCAGAGGTCACACCTAGCCAAGAGCACCACAATAAATTCCAGCACACAAAAGCCAAATTTCAAAGGGCCAAGCTGCAGGCTAGACGGAAAAGCTGGCAGGAGAAAACGGAGTCTGAACTGCCTGACACAAGGAAATTGTGGAAGCTAATAAAACAACTTAACGATGAGGGCACAGGGAGAAACTCAAAAATTGCACTACATAAAGATGGTAACATCTTAACAAGAAAGCAAGCAGCTGACCATTTTGCGGACTCATTCGCACAAGATAACAATAGCAAAATTATTCCAGAGAAACAAGAGATTCGAGAGAAACGGCAACATACAGGACAGAAGGAAATAGTACATGAGGTTCTGGAGGCACCCATCACAATCAGCGAACTGGAGCTAGCCATATCAAAACTGAAAATGAGAAAGTCACCAGGAGCTGATGGTATCTCCAATGAAATTATCAGGAACCTAGGAACAGAGGCAAACCAAAGCTGTTGCAGATCTTCAATAACAGCTGGACCTTAGGCAGTGTTCCACAAGCCTGGAGAGAAGCAATCATGATACCCCTCCTAAAATCAGGGAAAGATAGATCCATTGCCTTTAGCTACAGACCAATTAGCCTCACCAGCTGTCTCTGCAAAACACTGGAGCGCATCATCAATCACAGGCTGCAGTGGTACATTGAAAGTAAAAACATCCTTGTGCCACATCAGGCTGGCTTTAGGCAGGGCTACTCTACGGAAGATCAGACAATCTACCTCTCTCAAGAAATTGAGGATGCATTCTAAGAGAAGAAGCTGGTGCTTGCAGCATGGATAGATCTGAAGAAAGCCTTTGACAAAGTCTGGAAAGAAGGCCTGATGAAGAAACTGAGAAACTGCAAAGTCAATGGAAGAATGTACAAATGGGTGAAAGCATACTTGCACAACAGAAGAGCCAGAGTACAGATAGACGGACTCAAGAGCAAGAAAGTACCACTGCGGCACGGTGTTCCCCAGGGCGGAGTCTTGTCCCCCACACTTTTTATAATCTTCATCAATGATCTCGTTGCTAATCTACCGCATGGAATTAAAGCGGCAATGTACGCTGATGACCTGGTTCTATGGAGCACAAATGAACATGCATCAGTGGCCACCAGATTGCTACAAAGAGCTGTGGATACATTTGTTGCATGGGCATAAACAATGACAAGTGCAGCACCACTCTATTTACCCTCTCTCCAAAACAAAAGGCATGGTAATCATCCTGAAAAGTTAAACTCCCCTAAGAGAAGATAAAGAACCAACATACCTTGGAGTAACATTTGATAGCAGGCTGACATGGAGAAAGCACATCAACAAAGCCAGAAAGAAAATAGCCATCCTGAGAAAGCTAAGTGGAACCACATGGGGAGCCAGTGGGAAAATACTTGGCAAAGTTTA
The DNA here is from genome assembly GCA_963921405.1 of Cepaea hortensis. Lineage (NCBI taxonomy): Eukaryota > Metazoa > Mollusca > Gastropoda > Stylommatophora > Helicidae > Cepaea > Cepaea hortensis. Next base: position 66,880,496 of record OY992885.1, read on the forward strand.
TCAACAGAGCATACGACCACACCTGGAATACAGGTCAACTGCATGGTGTTTGGCATCAAAAACCACACTACAGGAGCTGGACAAGGTGCATAATCAAGCACTTAGAGTCACCACAGGAGGGATAAGATCAACCCCTACAGTAGAAATGGAGAAGATGGGGAGGACACAAGCACTGAGAGAGCGCAGAGATACGAAAATGCTAATACAAGCAGAAAATATATATATATACATACACAGTCAAACCTCAGTTTTCGTCGATAATCCGTCCAAAGACAATCTGCAAAACCCGAAACCGATGAAAACCAAGGCAATTATTTCCATATGAATCAATGTAAATCCAATTAATCTGTTCTAGATGCTCCAAAATACATACCAAAAACACATTTTATAGAGAATAAATATAGTCAAACCTTGGTTTTCATTGCCTTCGGTTTTCGTCGATTTTCTCCACAAAAAATTTGTCTCAGTTTTCATTGGCATGCCCTGGGGACCACGCTGCTAATTTTGCGAAAACAAAGGGACCCACGCATTCTGCACACTTTGGCGTTGTTTCTTGTTGTATGAGCATCATTTGCTAATAAGTTAACCCTTTCCTGTTAGGTCTAAAATGGGAACAAAGAAAGTTTCCAGGGCCAGCAGCCCTTTGAAGAAGACAGCCAGGAACACAACCGAGTTGACAAAGGAAATCATTGAAAAATATGAGAACGGCATTAAGATTGCTGAAATCGGCTGCATGTACGGGAAGTCAACATCCATGACAAGTTCCATTATGGCGAAAAGGGAAGCAATAAAGAAGGCAAAAGTGGCGAAAGGTGTGAATGTGGTAATAAAACAGAGATTCCAAACAATTAAAGATGTCGAACAGTTATTAATTTGGATAAATCAAAAACAGTTGGATGGCGATTCTGTTTCGGAGGCAGTCACATGTAAAAAAGTCAACTGTTGTATGCTGATCTCATTAAGAAAAATGACTGGGACGAATGCTAGTTTACTTAGTGATTTAAAGGCCAGCAGATTATGGTTTGAAAAATTCAAGAGGCGCATACATTGTTACTAGGCACGGCGAAGGTACGAGTTCGGAGAGATGAACGAACATCAATCTGACAGAACAGAATGTACAGTCAGAGCGAGAGACAGAGTGTTGGAGATCCACTGCAGCCAACCTTCATTGTGGAGACGGCACCTGGTTGACTGACTGATTGATACATTTAAGATTACAGTGGTAATGTAATCTTAACGTTTGGTTTATAAGCCAGCATAAAATAAATATATGGTCTACTCGTTTGCTCAATTATTAGTTGATATATCAGACTTTAAATATTAACTGGCATCCATTTTGAACCTCTTATTAAGGTTTAAACATTTAAAAATACAGCGTCCATACTACCTTTACTTAAAGTTTATCAGTCTGCACTAAACTAATAAATGGTTTGCTCAATTATTAATTAATATATCAGGGATTAATGATTTTAAACATTAATTGGCGGCCATTTTGAACCTTAAAGATTTGAGAATTAAAGATTACGGCAATATCATCCTCATGTTCCACTCACTAATCTCCAAATTTAAAACTTATGGTTTCCTAGGCATTATAAGAGGTGCTGGGATTGTTCTGGCGACTACATAAAAGTATGAATGGTGTAGTCAGGAATAAGAGTATTCCTGACTTCCAGGGTGCTGATCTCACCTTGCAGAGGACTGACGAGAATAAGGACAAGGCCATTTTAGAACGCTATCTAGAGCAGAGCAACCAGACAGGCATGAGAAGACAAACTTTTACCAAGATGGTTACCTCAGACAGATAGATGTAAGTCGTAGAAAATTTAAGAAGAAGACATAGTGACAGTGAAAGATATCAAGACTGCTACGATGTACAAAAAACAGTGCAACAAGGCCAGATGGTATAAGGTATGATGACAGTATGTGTACCGAAAATGAGTTGGAGGAAGTAATAAATATGTACAACAATAGCGTCAAGGAGGAGTAGGTAGCTACACAGCTGATTCCCTTGCTGAAGCCTGGCAAAGACCACAAAAGACCACGCAGTATTTGCCCATGATGTGTATGAAGGGCACTCAGGCACTGAGACATGTGCTGCAGCAACTGATCTTGAGGATGCATACAACCGTTGGATTTTTTAATGATTCAGCTTCTTGAACTCAAGATAAGTCTATTTCTCCTTAATTGAATCTCTGCAGCCGTTTTCCAACGGAAAGTAGTTTTTAGATGTGGCAGTTGGATTTCTGAACCAACAAAAATATATCCTGGCCTGCCGCAGGGATCACCATTATCTCCAGTGCTGTTCAATGCCTTCACTGTGAGAATCACCTGTGAGCAGATCACGGGATAGTGGAGGACATTGTCGTATGCCAATGATGTGTTAGTGTATTGTCAGATTAACCCTTTACCGGGCAAATCGTCCAAATGCATCTTTACCCCGGAACGGGCAAACCGTCTGAATGCGTCCGAGCTACTACAGTGGAGTCTGGATAAGTAAAAGTCATAGGGGCCGAAGGAATTTGTTCTACTTATCAGAAATTCTACTTATTCAGACTGCACACATTTACACTAATTTATACTAATACCATGCAGTAGCATTGAGTAAAATGATTGTACCACTTAGGAAACTCAGTTAGTGAAAAAATAAATAGCAATACAATATCAGAAATGTTGAAATGTTTAATTTTGAAAACTTCCACATTAATTAAAGAAAGTCTGTGGTTTTGCTTTGCTTCTTGACTTGTGAAAAATGTCTTCCCATGGCCTGTTTAAAGGCACAAAATGGTGAGACTGCATCATCTGAACATCCAGTCTGCATCATGTAAATGTCAATCCATGCCAAAATATCTGACTGCGATACAGGTTGTGCTTGCAGCCAGCAGTCATCCTCATCCGCAGAATTATATTTAGCTAAAGCAGGTCTGAGCACGTCTTCTATCCATGTTAGAGTCGTCGCTTCGTCAACTGACTGTTTCTTTCCACAAACATTCTTGTACGGATGCAATGTCATTTTTTGAAATGATCGAAGCAGCCTGCACTACAATTCCAGTCTGTCTGATCTCCAAGACATGCAAATTCCTCTGCTTTCGCAATAAGTAAAGGCCCATTTACTGGTACAATTGTCGATCTAATCACAGTTAACTATTTTAAAAGGGCAGCATCAACAAAATCACACGCGGCAGTTCTAGCTCGCTGTCTGTCACCGTCGATTTGACATTCGAAAAACAATTTTCTGTAGCGGTCTTTATGTTTTAAAATGCCGGAAAGTGTCGATGTTGGAATACCAAATTCTCTAGCTATAATCACTTTCTTCTTCCCACTATGTTTAACCTCTTCCAACAGCTCAATCTTTCTTTTTAAAGTTAAAGTAGCAAGCTTTCGTCCACCATTGTTGACATGTAGTGAGATATCATATGTGCCGTATCGATTGTTGTTCTCCGGGCTGACTAAAAATAATTTTTTCGCGAAACACATTTTTTTTTGGGGTGTGAAATGAACAGTTTGACTTAAACGTGAACACTTATATGGTCGGTATTAATTTTTATGTTCGACTAATCTGAAAATTCGAGTTAACCGAATTCGACTTATCAGGACTTTTTGTACAATAATAAAGAAGGATAATGGCGGGGACCAAGCCAGTAACATCGACTAAGCGAAAATCTACTTATCCGAGTTCGACTTAAGTGGACTCGACTGTACTAGCATTGTAAAAATGCGATCTCGTGTCTTTTCTGAGATTTCCGATTGTCTACTTTCGGTTTCACCGATAGCTTGACAATGTGGGCGCCATTTGCAAGTGTGTACTATGAATTTGAGCGGATTTAAAAAATAGTTTTCTGGGTTTTTACGCTTAGTTTTTCAAAATGGATTTCGACGATTCTTTAAGTGTTAGTGGAGATTTCACTGGGTTCAATTTAAGTGACATTTAAGTGCACGAATTTGACTGACTAGATATCAGTGATCAGCATTACTTTGCATTAGCAGTTGTGAGTCGGACTTTAAAGAAAGGTATTCTGAAAATGTGTTTGTAAATTGCAGTATAAATGACTGACAATCACAAACAATATGTTGTATTTTGTAAATATTTGTGTTCATGTGTGGATTAACGGGAACATTCACATGAGTAAAATACTCTGCACGCTACTTCATTTTGCTTTTTATTTAAGTAAAATCGCTTGACTAACACCTTTTATGTGATGATTTTACTAACGTAACCCGAAATTTTACAGAACCTCAAAAATTCTTGCCCATTCAGGACTTCAAAACAGACAAACGCCTGCCCGGTAAAGGGTTATCTTAACCGTATGATGACTCTCAGTCGCTACTCTAGCTGGGTAAACATCCAGCATAAGTAACTTCTGTCCGCCATGTTAGTAGCCGTGATTTCATTGTTGAACTACTGGACCAGCACTAAACATTTCGCGCTATTTGTTCTGAATGGCGCGAAATGCTTAGTGCCAGGTTTCCGCAGTGTTTCGCAGTAATGCTCAGTATTCACATTGGTGTTAATTTGAAATAAGCGTCCGTTAAATTGTTGTAAAAGTCTCGTTGTTTAATATATATATATAGAAATTTATATATATATTTGGTAATTTAAAAAAAATTTGTTTTAGAAACATCATTTTCCAGAAAAATGTGTCAAATAAAGAAAGTATTTTTTTTTTTTGCAGTGGAGTAAATGTGCCATACAAATTTAAATATGTATTTTTAGTCTATGTTTACCCCAGTTCATATGTTTTTTAGTTTTTAATTGATCTTATATTTATTTATTTCAGCCCAGTGTGAAATGAGTGGTGCAAGCAAGAAAACTATTTGTCAGTATTCGGAGAAATATTTAAAATTTGGTTTCATACCCGGTGTCCACGATGAACGGTCACCCTTTTGTCTTTTATGCCAACAATGCTTGACAAACGAATCAATGAAATGAAGTCATCTTGAGGCACATTTGAAGGTGAAACATAATGCTCATATTAATTCAGATTTGAATTACTTTCAAACTTTAAAGAAAAATTTTGAAAAAAAGAGTAATATTAAAGTCTCTATTTACTGCTCATAATGCAACTATCAATCGTACTCTTGAGGCTAGTTATCAAATTTCATTACTCATCGCTAAATCTGGGAAAACTCATACTATAGGGGAGAATTTAATCAAACCATCAATATCAGCATTTCTTAAAACGGTTCTGGAAAAAGATGACAAAGACGTTAAAGCTATGCCACTAAGTAACAATACTGATAGCGGAAGAATAGATGAAATGAGAGAGGATATTGAAATACAACTTGTTGAAAAGCTAAACACAAGAAAATTCTTGGTGCAAATAGATGAATCAACTTTGAGAGACAGTAAGGCTGTACTTATAACTTACGTAGGATATATTGATAACGGTGATTTTGCTGAAGAAATGTTCTGTAAATCATTAGAAAGCACCACGACCTCCAAAAATATATATAGTAAGCTTAAAAAAAAATTACTTAGATGTCAATAATATACCAATGAAAAATATAACATCTTGTGCTGCAGATGGTGCTCTTAATATGATGTGGAATCAAAATGGTTGCTTAAAATTGATGAAAGATGAGAATACAGAAATGCTTCTTGTGCATTGTGTTATTCACAGGGGAAACCTGGTAACTAAAAACATTTCGCCTGTTCTAAATGAAGTGCTAAATTTAGTTATAAAATGTATCAATGCTATTAAAGCTAGTGCCAAATGTGAACGTCTCTTAAAGTTATTTTGTGAAGAACAAAATGAAGACCATGTGAGACTTATACTTCACACTAAAGTTAGATGGCTCTCAAAAGGGAACTATTTGAAAAGATTTATGTTTCAACTATTTGATACTCTTAGTGATTTTTTAAGCGATAAACCTGAAATGAAAAATATGTTAACGGTCGACGGTAAGGCATTTGTGTGAGTTATTTAGCCGATATCTTTGAAAAACTAAATATATTAAATAAACAACTTCAAGGAACAATTAAAACTCTTGTCGATGCAAAAGCGAAGATATTTGGTTTCATTACCTTCGTTGAATTATGTCAGACATATATTTACAACAAAAATCTTGAAAAGTTCCATTGGCTCCAAAAATAAAGCGCAGGGATCTCACTAAATTTAACCCTTTATCGGGCAGACACGCTTGTCCGTTTTTTAGCCCTGAACGGGCAAGATTTTTTCAGGTCCGGTAAAATTTTCAAATAAGGTGTTAGTCAACCGATTTTAGTTAAATAAACAACACAATGAAGGGAAAAGCATGCAGAATATGTTACTCACGTGATTGTTGCCAATAATCCATACATGAACACAAATATTTACGAAATACAGCATATTGTTTGTGATTGTCAGTCACCTATACGGCAATTTACAAACACATTTTCAGAATCATAATCACTTTCCGACTCACGACTGCTAATGCAAAGTAGCACTGATCACTGATATCTAGCTCCGATTAATAGTCAACTTCGTGCCTTTCAATGTCACTTAAATTGAACCCAGTGAAATCTCAGCTATCACTTGAAGAATCGCCAAAATCCATTTTGAAAAACTAAGCGTAAAAACCCTGAAAACTAAAAAAAAAAATTCCGTTCAAATTCATAGTACGCGCTTGCAAATGGTGGCCATGTTGTCAAGCTATCGACAAAAGCGAAAGTAGCCATCGAAAGTATCGGAAAGCCGAGAGATTGCATTTTTACAATGCATAATAGTCCCGGGCGCATTGGGGCGGTTTGCCCGTTTAAATGTAAGGACGGAAACGGACGTTTCACCCGCTAAAGGGTTAAATAATAAATGATTACTAATAATTAAAATAATATAGAAAAATATTTCATTAAAATTATTTTGTACTTGAATTTCAGTTCTCCATTATGTTTTGAAAATTTACTTACTGTGTTTGCTCAATAATTTACTAGTGATTTCTTCCTAAAACCTATCATTCAAGTTTCCTTAGTGAACATTTAAATTTTTGGATATTAAAAATTATGTATATGTTGCCCCCCAACATATACATAATTTTTAATATCCAAAAATGTGTGTGTGTGGGGGGGGGGGGGGGGGGGGGAAGAGAGAGAGAGAGAGAGAGAGAGAGAGAGAGAGAGAGAGAGAGAGAGAGAGAGAGAGAGAGAGAGAGAGAGAGAGAGAGAGAGAGAGAGAGAGAGAGAGAGAGAGAGAGAAGAAATTTAGAAAGGCTTAGAAAAAAGGTTGGGAAACACTGGTCTAGTTGGATGCAAACTGAAAAGAACGTACAGAAATATGTTGGCACTTGTACCCACTCCTCGCCAGGTTCTAAGTCCTCAAGTGAACACCCCTGTTGAAGAATGTCTCGGCTTGACCCATCCATGAACTTCCTCTTTTTAACCTGCTGCCCTTCACCTTCCTAATTTCACTATGCAGTGGATGTTGTGTGTTTGCATTAATTCGGGGTAGGCACGTGCTCTGAAAATTTGTAGTCTATTTTCAATGGTTGGAAAATCAAGAAGGTAGTGCATCGCCCTGCATGCTGTATCTCTTGTACATCCAAGAATAATGCGCATAGCTTCGTTTTGTATCCTTTCCATCCTTTCTATCTGCTTACGGCTGAGAGTCAGGATTGCCACTGCACACTCAAAAACAGACATGACCAGCCCCTCATATAGAAGGCATAGATGGCGCTGCACAGTTTGCTGCCACCATCATCCACATCGCAGCCAAACCCTGCTTGGCCTTTGTTATCACCTGGTCTATGTGCTCATTATAAGCAAGGCTTCGATCAAAACATATCTCCAAGTAATTCATTGCATGCGTTCATTCCACAGTCTCTGAACACAGATTTACAGTTGACAGCTGGAGTGTTGACAATATGATTATTCAACGCAAACTGTGCCTTTGTTGGGTTGACCATTGCACCAAGTACTTATATCGGTTTGTAGTTCCACAGCAACATGATCTCTATCCTTACCCTGACGATACACTAAAACATCGTCGGCATATGACAATGTCCTCCCCGGTCCAGTGATCTGCTCGATGGTGATTCTCAGTGTAGGCGTTGAACAGCACCGGAGATAACAGTGATCCCTGTGGTAGGCCAGGATATATTGTTGTTTGTTCCAAAGCCCAACTGCAACATCTAAATACTTTCCGTTGAAAGAGGGCTGCAACAATCCAACTAAGGAGGATCTGTCACTTTTTAAAATGTGCAATTCGAACTACTAAAGTTTAAGAGAGTACAAGGTTACAGATTATTAATAATGTATCTGTATACTTTTATTATTTTCTATTACTTTAACAGCCGGTCTCTCTGGCCGAGGGGTTACAACACTTTCTCCGTAATCCCATTTATCACGCAGTAATCACTGAGCGTAATCTTGCCAAGAAATCAACATACAGCTGATAGATGCTGATGTTGACAGCGATGTCCTGTAAAGGATATGCAAAACATTTATTTATTATTTTAACATGATGGAACATTTTGAAGTCAGTCTAGTTAATTTTCAGCATTTTCCTTTTTGAGTCAATCTCGCACAACTGACAGTCGGACAGTATGTATACAAATTACGGGAAGGTTAACCCGGTCAACAAATGCTCGCAGAAGTTGGATGTGTCAGCCTAATGGCGCAAGAACGCAGCTCTGCTGTAAACAGGCACAACTTACGGGGAAAAAAAACTACGGATGAACGCAGAAGTATACAAATTAACTGTTTTTAGTGCAAGTAATAGAACTGCATTAATTTTAATTGGATTTTCAAACTCTGCATCCAATTCTAAGTATATTTGGAAAGTTTCATTGAAAAACTCGCTCTAATTCTGGTAGAGAAACAATTATTTTTGTGGACATATTAAATTCCTCTTTGTGATTGGATATCCAAAATGTCGGCACGCTTGTAACTTTTTAAAACGTTCAATTCGAACTACTAAAGTTTAAGAGAGTACAAGGTTAGTTTATTAATAATGTATCTGTATACTTTTATTATTTTCTATTACTTTAACATGATGGAACTTAAAACTGCAAAAGAAAAGTTTATTTGTTAAAAATCTAATAGCAACCATACATCACTGCAATAATAATTAATTGGCGGCCATTGTTATATGCTAATTAGATAACGTTGATAACTTTCTATACAGGATATAACACGTTACGTGCGGTGCATCATTCCGCATAATACAAGATACAACTTGCCAGGGTTTAAAGCTAATATAAAGAAGGGAGACTTTATACATAGTAGAAGTATGAATAAAACTGAGCTTTATTCATACTTAGTGACATTACGTTAGTCCTTTCTGGTTGTTTAAATATTAAGAATAATTTTGTGTGTCCCCAGGCGAGTTCAAGAATTGCTAGCTTGCGTTTCTGTACACTTACTGTTTACAGGCATCCATCTTTGTTTACGATACCGACCTACTATTTATGTCCTGATAATTCTGGTCCAAGCTGGCAGTAATATGCGTCACCTCAGAGAGACATGATTAGGCAATACAAACACCAGGCTTTCGAATGACTGGCCTCATGAATTAACAAATAAACAAGAAAATGCTACGCATATAAAGTGCAGGAAAAGCTGGTATATGTGAAGCAGGTTGAAAAGAGAGAGGAGAAAGATAGATAACAAAGATAGTGTGAGAGACAGAGATATGAGAAAGATGTGTTATGTGTTGAAAGACATTAAAAAGTGATAAAGACAAGAAAGAGAGGGGGAGGGAGATAGAGGAGAGAGAGAGAGAGAGAGAGAGAGAGAGAGAGAGAGAGAGAGAGAGAGAGAGAGAGAGAGAGAGAGAGAGAGAGAGAGAGAGAGAGAGAGAGAGAGAGAGAGGGGGGGGGGAGAACTCATGTTCGGGTGGCTAAGCGCATTTCCCAAGACAACAAAAATAGAGGACAGATAAGAGTGCAGGTTCTTGTGCAGCAAGGTAAAGACACAGGTAACCAACATCTAATACACAAAAACCCTAGGAAAGACTTTGTTGCCTAAAGCGAGATCATCAGACTAGCATTGGTTGATACCAACTTATTTTGTTCATTTACCAGATATTTGATATGTGGTTACTTTAGTGCATGCTCCAAAGAGTGGAACAGGTCGGGAGAAAACATACAGGGCACTGCTATTGCTGAGGCCTTGCTTGATCACTCCCAAATCCATAGAACACACTTTATTAACAAGCTTCGAGTTTCTCAGTTCTATCTATATTTTAGTTCCTAATAATTTTTTGTTAAAAAGTCGCTTTCACCCAATTAATTGCTGATTAATTGTCCGGTATGGAATCGAACCTCAAGCTCCCGCGTAAAAGGCGGAGACACGTACCACTATGCTACTAAGGACACAATTTTTAATCAACGAAAATGTATAATATAGCTACATCCATGTCCCGATGTCATGTACATTAAGTCACGTGACTTGGCAAATCCCGTGACCAGCCGGGGCAGTTCAACTATGAATAAAGGGAGTCTTTATACATAGTTGAAGTATGAATAAAGGGATAATTTATTCATAGTTGGGGTATGAATAGTCACTTCGTATAAAGAATGCATGCGGTAATTAATTAATATAACAACTAATTGGCGGCCATTTTTATATGCTAATTAGATAACGTTACATCATATGTAATAATAGATGACATGAGCAGTTAGGCTTGGCTACACCGATCGCAATGATGTATGATTGCTAGGATGTTCGTTTAAAAATAAACAAGCTACACTAATAAGAACATAAATTTTGATAAATTCTGCTTGATCTTGAGCTGGACACGAAAAAAAGATGCCCAGAGAGATCTTTTGTTTCAATTACTGTGTTGTTTACGGTCACGACACTCAAAGATGCATATCTTCGCTTCTAATTGACATACAACATGCATCACCTTGGTTTGATTCGGTTTTTCAAGGCCTATCTTTCTGTGGTGGTCCATTAGTAAATAATACTCAATTTGAAAATCATGATGAAACCTGCTAATAGTATAATAGTAATACTATCAAAGTATCATCATAATTCATACCTCTTCTCTGTTGTCGAGTCTTAGTTTTGACATATTTTTGTTTAATTAACAGAATATTTAATCACCGTTTCTAATTTACGTATATAGACTTAATTATTAATAAGAGAGCAACCGTTGGATTTTAATTTGCAACTTCATCAAATATTTTTTTCCCATCTTTTTTGGGAAAATATATTACCTGAGAAGTATGAAACCTTGCAAAATATTCAGGCCAGATTCAGATTTTTAGCATGGCATCACGTGTTTATCGCAGATTCAAAGAAAACAAATTAAACGAAATCATCAATGTTTTAATTAAATCCAACAATGAATAAAAACAGCATACGAAATCACTGGTATCTAATAGATATTCACAACTTATTTTGTTCTCTTGGTGAAAAATTTACAAAACATACGTTGACACATTACAGATCAGTACAGTACACACCCTAGTCTGTAGTCTGTAGCATACACTGGCTTACCGATTCCGCTTGGCTTACACTACACAGCACGGCACACAGCTGCCAATAATACAACCATGCCAGGTAGCTCGACAATATTCGAGCCTAATCAGCGCAGTTATCACCATCATCATCCAGCAGCTTCTCATGTGCAGAACTTTCCCCAATGATAGTCTTTCGAAATCTACCTGTATTTTAAGCCAGATGTCCTGCACCTGTAATGTTTAAATTACTATATCTTGACTCCATATACTATATGTGTTCATCCTCTTTTCTTCAAAGCTTCACTAGTAGCATCCATTCATTATGTTTTTCCTAGATACTTTTAGTTTTAGTCCTTTGAAAATCATGATGAAACCTGCTAATACTATCATCATAGCCTAAAATATTTCATTGTGCTCAATTGTATTTATCTACATAAAAAACCTATTTAAATTGTAAATTCTTGTTAGATAACCATGAGTGTCCTCTTTTTCGTCCACTAAACTTTCGGTACTTTTCTGTAATATGAGTAAACAGAACACGCGTGTAATGGACTCGCAGATTATGTGAAGACAGGTATGTTGGAGAGTCAACCTAGCAGAAGCCAAAGGACTGCAGATCAGCAGTACCAGACTGCAAAGAAAGGATATACATAAACAAACTTGGAAATCATGTGACAAGATAACCTATAATCAAATAGATCACATTTTAATTAACAATAAAAATGCATCAAACATACAACAAGTTAGAAGCTATAGAGGAGCTGAGTGCCACAGCGACCACTTCCTCGTTGGGGCAAAATTTAAAATAAAACTTAAGTTAAGAGAGCTTTCTATGCTAAACTACAAAGGTTACACCCAACATATAACAGAGAAAAACTACAAGAAATTATAGTCAAAGAGAAATTTGCAGATGAAATAAAATGTAAACTTGAAATTCTACAAAACCCATTGGAGGAAAGCGTTGACCAAACTTGGTTGAACATCAAGAATACAATTCAATTTACCGCAGAAGAATGTCTCGGTGTGTTAACCACTCATAGAAAGAAGAGATGGTTCAATCCAAAATGTGAAGAAGCAGTCACTAGGAAAAAGAATGCCAGACAGCTATGACTAAATGACATCAAACTACATCCAAAAGGAAGAGCAATATAGAAATGAATGTAAAGAGGCTACAAAAATAGTACGACAGCAGAAGCGAGAATATATGAGATATGGAAACTAATCATCAGAGAACGAATCCAGAAAGTTTGTTAAAGAACTGAAGTCAATGAAACGAGGGCACCAACACAACATATATGGTTTAAAATACAAAAATGGTAATATGATAAATACCAATGAGGAAATCTGCAACACATGGAAAGAATACTTTGTTGAATTACTAAATTGTGAAGCTCCAAGTAACACTTTCCCACAGGAAGAGGTTCTAACGTGTGAACCACAAATTGAAGAACCTGCATTTGAAGGAATCCTATATGTAATCACACGACTTAAAAACTATAAGGCAACTGGGGCTGATGGAATTACTGCTGAATTTATAAAGGCGGGTGGCCATGCATTACATCTAATGTTATACGAACTAATAATAAAAGTCTGGAGGACAGAAAAATTACCCCATGACTGTAAAGAGACATTATTGATACCTATCTTTAAGAAAGGATAGTTAGTTAGTTAGTTAGTTAGTCGCAGTTCCAACTTCACAGCAACGGGTTGTCCCCATTATGCTCCGTTCCTGTGCCAGTGAAAATCACACAAAACGCTCCCCACTGCCCAATGTGAAAAGTGGAAAAGACAGGAGTCTCGACAAGCAACAGATACACTGTGCATAATGCCGCCACCAGAAAGGAGACAAGTTCCAGTGTGAAAATTATAGAGGAATATCACTACTGCCCATAAGCTATAAGATACTATCCGCAGTATTACTAAATAGACTAAAACCATATTCAGAATACATATTAGGTGACTACCAGGCGGGTATTAGACAAAACAGATCAACAATAGATCAGATATTTATCTTACGACAAATAGCCGAGAAAAATTGGGAATATAAAAGAGATCTCCATAACATTTTTGTGGATTTTAAAAAGGCTTATGATAGTGTCCATAGGAATAGTCTATGGAATGCTATGCGGGAATTTGGAATACCAAGGAAGTTAATCAACATGACCAGACTATGCATGGAAGATACTTATAATATAGTAACATATAAAGGCAGGAAATCAGACCCTTTCCAAATAACATCTGGCTTGAAACAGGGTGATGCACTATCACCGCTACTCTTCAATCTGGCTCTAGAGAAAGTTGTAAGGAGGGTAAAGGAGGAATGTGATATTGGAGGAACATCCAAGCTGCTTGGTTATGCAGACGATATAGATATTATAGGGGAAAATGAACAAAAGACATTGGAAATATTGACTCACTTAAAGGGAAAAGCCCAACAGATGGGGCTGGTTATCAACCAAGATAAGACAGAATATATGCAAAGAGTTAGGAGGAAAATACAACCTGAAATAGGAGAAGAACAATGTGGGTTTGTGGAAGGCAAGGGTACAGTAAATTCTGTGTATATACTGAGAAACATAATCGAACGTTCTATAGAAGTAAACAAAGATCTACACCTTTGCTTTATTGACTACACAAAGGCTTTTGATAAAGTGAGACATGTCAACATGATAAGGATGCTTGAAGATCTACAAATTGATGGAAAAGATCTTAGACTTGTAAAAAACATATATTGGAAACAACAAGCTGCCATAAGAGTTGATAATGAAGTAAGCCAATAGCAGCCTATTAAAAGGGGTGTGAGACAGGGATGTGTAATGTCTCCAGATCTGTTTTCCCTGTACAGTGAAAGTATTTTCAGAAATATTGAAGATATGGAAGGAATCAACATTGGGGGACGATGCATCAATAACATTAGATATGCAGATGATACAGTCTTGATTGCAGACAATGAACAGGACCTGCAAAATTTAGTAGATGCGATTGTTCCACACAGTGAACAACTAGGGTTAGAATTAAATTGTAAAAAGACACAGATTATGGTCGTCACTAGGAAGGACGAAATACCACAATGTAATATACAAGTAAATGGGAATATTCTTCAACGAGTGAGCAGGTACAATTATCTCGGAACAGTAATAACATCTGATGGGAGATGCCTTGAAGAGATTAGAACAAGAATCGCCATGGCGAAAGTAGCCTTTAGCAAGATGAAAAACATATTGACCAATAAAAAGATGTCAATTGAAACGAGAAAAAGAGTGTTGAGATGCTACATTGAACCTGTACTTTTGTATGGATGTGAAGCGTGGACAATGAGCAGTCAGGCTGAAAAACATCTGATGGCTGTAGAGATGTGGTTTCTGAGGAAAATGCAAAGGATACCATGGACAGCCAGAAAGACCAATGAACAAGTCCTTCAAGAAACAAATGAAGATCGTAAATTGATTAGAGAAATTAGACGTAGACAGTCAAAATTTTTTGGGCATGTTATGAGAAGAAATGGATTGGAGAATTTGGTGACAACTGGAAAGATCGAGGGGAACAGACCAAGGGGAAGACCTAGAAGCAAGTACCTGGATGGTTTGGCCTTGTGGCATGGTCGAGACAGAAACACGGAGCTGATCCACGACTCTGGTGATCGAGTGAGATGGCAGAACATGACCGCCCACGCTTACCGGCATGGCACATGATGGATGGATGGATGGTAATTTCAAGAGAAGGAATGGCTAAAAACTCTGGCCACACAAAAATAGATAATATGACCATTAAAAGAACGGAAACATACAAATACCTGGGTACAATCTTCAACTTCTCCAACGTCATAAAGGAAGAAATACAAACTAGAATCAATTCTGGAAATAAGATATACTATGCACTACAACATCTACTAAAATCAAAGGCGCTATCTCGCAACACCAAGATCACAATATACAAAACACTGATCAGACCAGTTGTGCTGTATGGCTCTGAAACCTGGAGTACAACGAAAGAAGACGAAGCCTTGTTACAAACCTTTGAGAACAAAGTTTTAAGACGCATCTTTGGACCCATTATGGATACACAAAGTGGAGAGTGGAAAAGAAGAAGTAACAAAGACATTTATGATCTGTTTAAGTCCCCGCTAATCACTGGTATCATGAAGGCTAATAGACTACAATGGCTGGGGCATATAGAAAGAATGGAAGATACTAGGGAAACAAAACTCGCTTACACTCAGGAAATAAATGACCGTAGACCCCGAGGTAGACCAAGAAGACGGTGGAAAGATAATATATATACAGACCTACAAGCACTTGGAATCAGCGACTGGCAAGAGAAAGTCAACCAGAGAGACGAATGGAGACGGATTGTATCTGCAGCAAAGAACCCCAATGGCTCGGAACGCTGAAAAAGAAGAAGAAGAAGTTAGCCATCGCTCTCTGAATGAGACATCTTCTGTTTTAGTTACGCAAATATAGACTAGTGGAAAACGTTTGTCGAGCATGTTCTTTTCTCTTCTCTCTCCCCCCCCCCCCCCCCCCCCTCCCCCGTGAGACTACATTTATAAAGATTAGAAAATTATATGGGAAATATCTATAGCTAAAGTTGTCAACGCTCAATAATCAAAAGATTAGTAATGAGCACTCCACCACGGCAAAATACAACCAAGGGGTGTGCATTTATCATCCGGTCATCTCGTGGCAGAACATGTTTAACAGTTGAAGAGGCAGTGATGTGTTTCTGACGCAATAAAACCAGAACTCTCTACGTACATACGTACGTACTTAAACTCTATTAAGGTCACAGTCTACCACAGCAAAGAAAAAAAAAGTGCTGAAAACGGAGTCAGCCAGGAGGCGCACTATCGCAGGATGTAACGCATAAATGCAACATAAATTAAATATGTTTATATCTCTTACAGTTGAGTTGCGTACAAGAACCAACACACAGCACTCCGGATATTCCCATGTTGCTCCATTCTCATCTTCAACAACCTGCGAAGTGTCCTAATACTAATGGTACCCTTTTGCAGTCTAATTTTATTATGTATCCGTCTGGCCTGTCCTCAGAGCACTAAGTGTCTGCCAGATCCTCTGGTCACTCCCTGCCATATCATTTCCTCCATGCTATGATAGTGTATTTGTTCCTCACTGAGGGAGAGGAAGCTTGAGAGTGGCCATGTTAACAGCTTACGGACAAGCACAACAACAAGGACAACGAAATCGACTAAACATCTCCACGGCAGGGGAAAGACGCCCGGAGACCAGGACGGTCTCGCCCCTAGACAGTGTTAAGGGTAGGATGGGCCGAAACACTTGGGGAAGCGGGTAAACTTCTGATTATCAGAAGCCTCCTGCCGTGTTTGCTCCGCGGTGGAGTTTTTATTACTAACTATGGCCAGTCCATTTGACGATCCGGATAGACGGATGGACACTCTGAAAAGACAGAGCGCTGCTGCAGCGCAGTGGTGGAATTGGCTCCACCGGTGAAACGGTGTATGATTCTTATGTTGGCTAGAATTCCCTAGGAATGTTATTTCTTAGTAACTATGCAAGTCTTTTAGAGGACTGATTTTCTGTCGGCCTTTGGCAGGCTAGTTCTTTGGAAAAGAGTCAACGGATGCTCCCCATCTTTGATTGTTTAATTGAAGCGTGCCACGCTTCACGAAACATGCCTTTCTTTACCCTACTCAGCATGCCCTGTATGCCTTTATTCATCCTACTCAGCATGCCCTGTGAGTCCGTTACAATCACGACATGCGTGTGCTGTTTATCCTGCAGCCAAAGATATGCTGCAGTGACTGCACCCACTTCCATTTTCAGAATAAATGTTGTGGTATCATATGCCAGCCTCTCCTGCATTACACACTGTTCACGAACCTTCGTTATCAACAGCTAGGCACTTCTTTTGCCTATAAGCACAGAGCAATCCGTGTAGATTATTACATCACCTGGACCCGAATTGTTGTTTCAGTTGTTGCACTGCCTGCTGATCAATTTCTACACTCCTGATCCAGTGTGATTATGACCTTGCACAGGTCAAAGATATTATCTGGCATTCTGACTCGTTCCCCTTCTCTCGCAATGATTTCGAGTAGACTCACTTCTCTGATCCCTTCCATCCATGATTTTTCTCTTATATCAGCCGGTGACTCTATCTGTGTCCAGGGTTTTATGCAGGAGGTCTCCCATGTCCGCGGCCACTCGGAGAAATGACTTAGGCTTCTGCACCTTGAGCCTGCCCACAACTATCGGCAAAGCAAGGGTTGATCTCATACACACTTTCGGTATGTCCCTTGTGCTTCCCGGGATCACCCGCATAGCTTTATTCTGTGTGAATTATGTAATTTCACTAGTATTTTTTATACTGAGCAGTCCCAATCTATACTCAGTTACTGAGATAATAAGATGTTGATATTGTATGAGTAACATTCTTTGCCTCATGCCCATTGTTGCCATAGTCCTTTCATAGATGTGATAACAACTCCTCCCACATGAGCCCGCAATTGGCTTCTGTCACGGTGATCTCCAATTACGTAAACTACTTTCTCTGATATTTCTGCTATTTATTTAAGATCTGGAATTTTAGTCTTAACAATTCTCTTGACCAGAGAATACCATAACACAGACGCCTTATCAGGGTTGATGACACCATCCATTTCTGTGCACCAGTCGATCATTTTGCTTATTGTCTTCTGCAACATTTGCACAATTTACGCACTGTGGTATGTTAATTTGAGATGGGAGATAGATATACTCAACCACCACCCTCTGGTTTCAGACGGACACAAGTTAAGCCGACTGAAATCATGTGCCATGCCGGAAAGCGTGGACGGTCATGACTCGCCATTTCACTCGATCACCAGAGTCGTGGATCAGCTCAGTGTTCCTGTCTCGACCGTGCCATGTGGCCAAGCCATCCAGGTATTTACTTTTGGTCTGATACCTTCGATCTTGCCACTAAGTTCTCCAATCCATTTCTTCTCATAACATGTCCAAAAAATTTTGACTAATCAATTTACGATTTTCATTTGCCTCCTGTAGTACTTGGTCATTGGTTTTTCTGTCTGTCCGTGGTATTCTTTACATCGTCCTCAGAAACCACATTTCTGAGCTATCAGATGTTGTTCAGCTTGACTGCTCATTGTCCAAGTTTCACATCCATACAAAAGAACAGGCTCCATATAGCACCTCAACACTCTTTTTCTTGTTTCAATTGACATTCTTTTATTGGTCAGTATGTTTTTCATCTTGCTAAAGGTTCACCATGGCGATTCTTGTTCTAATCTCTTCAAGGCATCTCCCATCAGATCTTATGACTGTTCCGAGATAATTGTACTTGTTGAAGAATATTCCCATTAATTGTGTATTGCATTGTGGTATTTCGCTCTTCCTAGTGACGACCATAATCTGTGTCTTTTTACAATTTAATTCTAACCTCAGTTGTTCACTGTGTGCAACAACCGCATCTACTAAATGTTGCAGATCCTGCTCATTGTCTGCAATCAATACTGTATCATCTGCATATCTAATGTTTCGTCCTCCATTGCTGATTCCATTTGCACTTGCACTTACAGCACTCAAATTACAACTAACCCTTATTCTATAATATCCATTCAGTTTTATGGAGGTGAAAATATTCCCCCCTACTGAGGTAATTATCTATTTTACAATTCAACACATCCATTCCCACCTATTAGAGATATTAGAAGCAGACAGTCAAAAAAATTTTGGGCATGTTATGAGAAGAAATGAATTGGAGAACTTGGTGACAACTGGTACGATCGAATGGAACAGACCAAGAGGAAGACCTAGAAGCAAATACCTGGATGGCTTGGCCTCGTGGAATGGTCGAGACAGAAACACAGAGCTGATCCACGACTCTGGTAATCGAGTGAGATGGCAAAACATGACCGCCCACGCTTACCGGCATGGCACATGATGATGATGAGTCCGCTCATGTTTATTCAATTAGTGACTTCTCGAGCGGTGTTTTCCTTACAATGATATAATTAGGAAATCCCTGTTCATATGAGATAAAACAACATCACAGGAATTTAGTTCTAAATCCTCTTTGAATGCAGCGTTTCTAAAACTGTCATCTGGGAATGGAACTTATAATCAAGTTGTAGTTGGGTGGTACATTGCAAATGTCACAATGCAAATGTCACACGCACTTTCTCTCGCCTGCCCATTCTTCTAACTCCTGGTACGTCAATTATTGCAATATTGCTTGTGCAAACATTGAATACCGGTCTCTGTGGCTAAGGTCTTGCGAACGCGGTGCTGGTTTTTTTCGAAAAAGGTATAGATGCCGGTCGTTCAGAAGATGGGGCAAGATGGACGTTCCTTCTCTCCGCCCGTTAAGCGGAATGTATATTTTCTTGTAGTGTTTTTTTGTGTTCCGGCAGTGGAATGCCTCAACGGTTTCAAGTGATCAACGTATTTATGTTACCATCAAGAAGAAAAGATGTCAGAGGTCCCTTGGGATAAGATGGTTGCAAACCTTTTCGTCCATTAGGACGAACATTGTTTTATGTTTCTTCCGACAAAGAAAAGGCATCAACACAGGCTCACAGCTGGAAGAATACCCCTTTTACATTGAGACTGTCACATCCCACACGGGACAAGATGGTTTAAGCTGCATCTGGAACACTAAGCACTTTTGTTGTCTTCATAGTAGCACGGGATAATGCAGGAAACATCTGTTGTAATACGTCTGAATTCCTTATGGATGCGAACACAGTGGCATTATAGATAAACAATTTCACCATTGAATGAGCTGTGGCAGCTGGAGTGTGGTCCATGTGTGCCGTTGGAGGTAGATATGAAGCATTACAACAGTTTATAGCACAGATATCGGATGACAGCTCAACGAGGTGACGTGCCCCAATGGCTGTGGATGGTGACTCCAGGAACGGGGAAAACTGCCTTCACTTGTGATGATACCATTCTGGATATGTACACAGACCCATAGACAGGCTCGAATGTCTATTATACTCAACACCCCCTCGCCCCACGATGCTGTGAAGGGTCTGCTGGTCTGGCACGCAGCTTTTAACTAATGGGTGGTATGATTACATACTCCACTTGTGAGGTGCAAGTTTCCGGCCGTAGAAGAGCTCATGCAGTTGTTGATGAAAGTGATGGCAACAAAATCGACCTTGACGTGCTTCTGGCTGCACAGCGGTTTCATCTGTCGTAGTACAGTCGCTTGACTGCCCTCATCGACATAGCAAAGTGGTGGCACCAGTTTCTGTAGCGGAGTGCTGTATCAAGCTCAGCTCAAAGGTAATGCTGCCTAGTAAGTAAAACAGATTCCCAGCTAGTTATCATGAGCTACAGTTCTCAAGCCAAGCGTTCACAAACGCATATCGGTTTCAGTGATCAGTCGCTGTCAACAGCTGTTTCGCACAGACAAAGATCATCTACACACCAGTGGTTGACTCATTCACAAAGTGTGACGTCTGTGGATCAATTATACATGGGGACCGAAGTTTACGGTGCTGCACAAGTCTCACCAACAAATCCTTATGAAGTGCTAGAAGATCTGGAAACCAAGAAGATGTGAGTCTTTCCAAGGGGACTGTAGAGGTGTCACCAAAATTCCAGAATTTTCATAGAACGCCCACCGTCTACTCCTTTGGTCGGTCAGTTGTGGCCAAACGTTTGCCATCCTGCGTGAAACAAGCAGTTAAAACCACCACCCATTCACGACGAGCTGCTAGACTCCCCACGAGGTGGGTCTCCTCAATTACGCGTTGAACAATTATGTGAAGACATTTAGTCACAACAGCACCACATCTGTGAGAGGTTTTCCCCTGAAATAACCAACAGTAACTCTCAAGCCGACGCTAGTCACATACCCACAACATGCCTCCCTCGAGACACCCTAAGCCAGACCTTGACGAGAGCATTTACTCGAACTATCCCGGCACACGCACTTCGGCTCCAGAATTTCGAGGCAGCGTACATGTGGATTTACCACCCTTAAGACACTCTGCCCTAGAAAGTAGCTCGATATATGGGAACTTGAGCGGCACTGTACCGCCGATGAAAACGCATACGACGCTATAGCCACTTCTTCAACTCCTCCACCAAAAAAAAAAAAAAAAAGGTGGTGATGAACACTGTCTACGATGAACATTTACGCCCAGGTCAACAATCAATTCCAGGTCACTCAACTGTAGAAGAGCCGGTCCTATCCTATGATGTTTGCTTTGACGGTCAGAAGGTGTCTGGGCTGGACGATGATAACTTTCATGCCTTTGTCAAATACAAGGATCTGGTAATGATTAGGTTTGACGATCCACTTAACCGCCATACTGACGCACCCAAAGCCACTTTCAAAAAGGCGACAAGGCATCAAGACAGCGATCAATTTGCGGCAGTGGACTGCCAGCGATATTCCGATCTATGTAAGAGCCTGGATATAAAATCCTGCCAATGTTCAGAATCTACTCCTTTGGGAAAGTCCTGGACGCCCAGAAGTCCCGTGCACAATAATAACAAACGCGTGACATATTTATTCATCGTGATCAACAGGATGGATTAGTAAACCTAAAAACACTTGAATTTATACTTAATAACTCCCCCGATGTGTCTCCACCTTGACGTGGTGGGGGAGCTTGCGTGTCCCATCGACCCCATTTGCTTGCCGATGGATGAAAAACTACATATCGGACAGCTTATGGGATAGGGATCAGACTAAGAGAGACACAACCTGCTGCCCTGCAGGTAGACTGAGGATAGCAGTCAAAAATTTAAATCAGGTGCACGAAGGCAGAAGTTCTTGGTCCGGACAAAACTCTTAAGGCTCCCTGTCGAGGGCTGTGGCTGAACGCCTCTAAGCCACAAACCCTCGGATCTGAGAGCCAGGCTGATACCCACCTACCGAAAAATAGAGGCGTGATTCTGAGCAAGCTACATGCTCAGGTCTGATACATGTTCGAAGGCTCTCAGCTGGGGGATATGAGAGATTCCCGGATGAGAGGGCCAGGCCGTTTCTCGTTCACTGCTGCACGAAGGTAAGGTGCTGAGCCGGCAGTACATGTAGCCTACCTCGTGAGCGAGCACAAAAAGTCAGAAGTCCCCCAGTCGAAGGAAATGGTTATGCAAACTGTCTGTATCTAACTCATAGAGAGTGTAGACAAAAGTGGAAGAACGTCTCAATGACGCGAAATGGAAAGCATGGCGAGCGAACCTATTGCGTGGTCCGAAGTCAAAAGCAAAGCTTACCGAGTGGATGTCGCCCACAGTCTGACCGTTCCTGGTGTGTGCTTGAGCGGCCAGTGGCAAGCGAGATGCCCAACATATGGAAGTGAGGAACTAAAGCAGCCATGAGCAGGACGTGGCAACTCCTCGGGTGAGCCCAGTCTCAGAGCAATATGTGCCGGCTCTGCAATTATGGAAGCCTCCTTGGATAGCGAGAGAATGCCCATGATCTGTCCCTGCCTTCCCTTGAGGGTTGACCATTTTGTCGTTGACCGTTCTATCCTGACCAGCTGAGATGTGGGCGGCATCACAACAATAAGTCTAACGTGCCTCAAAACCCGAGGAAGGCTAACCTCATAAAAAAATGCCTGCCGAAGCCGGCAGTGCTGGCCTACGGGTGGCAAAATAAAAACTGGCACTACCCATTTTACGTCCGAGTGAAACGTCTCGTCCATTTGTCTCTCGTGCTAGGAACAGCTCTGACTACCTAGTTTCCGAATGCCGCTCTTGCTCGGAACAGCTCTGACTAGGTAGTTTTCCGAATGTCCGCCGTGCCTGGAACAGCTCTGAAGGGCGCAAGGACAAGCACACGTCCGAAAACTCGCTGAATGGATACCATCTGCAGACTTGTCTGGTTTGTGCAGGAACGGCCCGTGGTGAAGGAAAGCCCTATATATTGAAGTGAGGATTTAAAGCAGCCATAAGCAGGACGTGAAGATTCCCTCGGCTAGCCCAGAACCAGGGCGCTATGTGTCGACCCTGCAACTATGGAAGCAACCTTGGATGGCGGAAAATGCTATGGACTGTCCCTGCCTTCCTTTGAGGGATGACCGTTGTCTTCGACCGTTCCATCCTGGCCAGCTGGGTTGCAGACGGCACCGCAAAAGTGAGAGTCTCCAAGGAATGCTACCTGGTCAAAAAAGCACGCTAAAGTCGATGTGTTGGCCTACGGGTTTCGGCCCAAGGGCGCATAACAGACACACCGCAATCACATCTGAAAAAAAAAAACACTCCGGATGATCGCAAAGAAGAAGAAGAGATACTTAATAAGAGACACACGGCTTTCATCCCTCCAAGAGTACCGCCTAGAAAGAAGTGTGGTGCACACGTGCCATCGTATCGTCCTGACGTTCTGACATACTCGGCCATGGCTCTACAGAAGCCCCTGGAGGAGCTGACGTTCGGAATGAACATCACCACTGCCGAGGCGAGGACGTTTGGTGGTGTCGTCATTGTCTCAATCGTGTACGCCTTGCCATGATCGTGTACGCCTTTGTAACACCGTCTCCTGACAACATGAAGACGTGTGAAAAACTGATCGTCTACAATGTCCTAGCTCCTGATTTACTTCTAGGGGCTCTAGATTCTAGGCCCTGCCATCATCAATAGGTCCTGAAACTACAGCAGGTTTTTCACACAGTGGCTGGCCTTTCTGCACGCGGGCTGTGCCTACCACGCTCATGTTGCTGCCGGATTCATCTGCTATACAATTGACATGCCGTTGCGAGATGTGTACAAGTACGAGGGTTCTCACCACACAAAGCACATGTCGGCGCTGGTAGTCTCTTCTCTCAGCCTGACGAAATGTTTCTGCTCCCTTCCTGCTACAGAGAGACAAGGATACGTTTACATGGAGACCTGGCTTGGCCCGTGGTTCAACATCCAGTACCAGTATGCCGGATATTTCATGGTCGTGGCAATGACCGGTTTGATATTGCACTTAGATATCACCAGCATCGTACAGTTGTTTGGGGTTAAAAGGTATTCACGCAAGAAGGCTCAAAGATCACTCGACGTGCGTTAGACGATCTTAACAAGGTCATCATTTACGCCATTATTACCACTCTGTGCGCACTGCTGACATTACCTGCTATGTTTGTGGTAAAAAGCAAAATAGCGGTGTTATTTGTCAGACTACTTCTATACGTGGGCCCACTGATGCGAGTGGGCATTATCCTTTATCTGTGCCCTCATTTTCAGTTTGGGCGCTCCGTGGTCACAACCTACGACATGGATGATTTTGCTAAATTGGGAGAGGAAGCCGGTGTAGCGTAGCGTCAGCTACGATGATAAGGAATCTATCAACGTGCTGCGGATAGACTTTCTAAGAATAGAAAATTAAGTCACTGGAGAAGACAAGACTGAATAGCTCGTAATTCTAGACGGAGTAAAGGTCCCAGAACAAGTCTAATCTTCTGACAGTGTTCAGGCAGACAGGAATGGCGTACAACTATACTGGTTGGATACAGACAGTCTGCCAAGGTTGTCTAGCTACGTGCCTGAAATAAAAACAAAGCTCGAGCCCCCAACTCTAATCCCTCTCACCAACACGGAGAAAGACAGAGTAAAATATTTAAAAGCGACAAACTTTCGTACTTCTCACACAGCTATGACTAAGGTTACTGAGGTAACAACTAGAGGTTGTAAAATTAAACTCACATTAATATTTAATATATGATAACACTTTGGGTGCTCCACTGGAGGCAGCCCTGTACATGAAAAGGGTGGTACACTTCCCTCTATTCTATTGAATATCTAATCTTATGGTTTGAATCTACTAAACAGTCTAATCATTGACATGGCCTGACAAAGCTGGTATTATTTGCATGTAGATGGTGGTGGTGGTGGTGGTGGTGGCCAATGGTAAGTTTGGCCACTTATCTTCTGGTTCTCCGGCTTACACAGTGCATGTAAACCCTAGTTAGTAAGCATAAGTGAGATGGTGAGTGATGCTTCGCAATGAGTCACCCAGGTTAGCGCATCTAAAGCTTGGCGCTGAAGGTGTCAAATCTGTGAAATATATACAGCGAGAGCAGTTGACTCTTCTGTCGAGACATCGGTAAGCATCGGCCATGGATTGTTCCTGATGGCCGATTACATCTCATAAAATTTTCAGAAACAAAATAGCATGAGTTATCTGTCCCTGCTCCCTATTATTCCCTATCCTAGGATCAATAGTAAAACACTGACCTAAGAAAACAGCTCAATAAAATCATTCTAAGCTTTCTTATAAGTGAATGTAATAAGTATTCAGTAATAATTAAACATAATCATATAATGCATATCATAATTATATTATTAAAATACAATAATTACAAAGGAATCTACAGGTAATTATGAATACAATCTATTAAACAGATTATCTATTATAGATATTTATGTTCAATTTCTGAAGCTATATTCCTAACATATAATTAATAATGATTAGATATAACGTATATTTTAAAATACAGTTTATGTAATTATCATAATAGAATATGATAGGCTGAAAGTTAATGGAGTGGCAGGCAAGAACAGGACTGCGAATTGGTGAGAAATCACCGATAAAAATTAACGAACATGCCTAGGATCTACCACGCTAGTATTTGACATTTTTACGTGTTTAGTAAGATCTATTTTCGCGGCCTCGCAATATTATTACTAGGAACTGCCTCGTGTTATTCCTCAACTAACGGCTCGATTAGTATGGCCTAGTCTACTGCTATACGGACTAATCGAAAATTGGGTTCTATCCGACTTTATCAAGTTTACAACTATCTCAAATCGGCTACACCTCTCTAAACCTCATGTAAAGGTAATTTTCTACACAGTTACGTGTTACCCTTTACTCTGTGTGCTTAGTAAACTACCTGTACGAAGTATAATATACGCGATCGAGTTTAGTCGGTAAAATAATTATTATGGTAAATAATTAGGTAAAATAACCTATTATCGGCGGTTTCCAACTTTAACTACACACGGAAATCTCGGGCGCACACGGAAATATTATATTGATTCACATAACTATTCCTTACCCTTCTAATCTTCTGACCACACTTGGGTACGAACACTGCTCTAGGAATCTCTCTAATATATTTTAAATATATTTATGGCCGTAATACGTGCCAAAGATAAAACTCTAACACTTTATAAGTATTTTCTCAGAGCCTAGTGACTAGCATGTTTCTACCCCGACTTTTGGATTGCGAAAGAACGAGGTTAGCTATTTTTCTCCTGACCGGAAGTGGTCGTGCCAGGGAGTTCGTTTCCTTTAATTTATCCGACCAAATTGTAAAATAGTCGTAGCCAAATTTGTAGATTTGGCTGGGTACACTACTTTGTAAATTCAGCCTCTCCACCAATCCTAGTATAACGTATTATTTCCCACTAGAGTAATAACATCAATTAGCAGTAGATTTATGTTATAGCCATGGGCTGTCTATACATAGATATATAGGAATAAAAACGAAATTAAATTCTTCTATAATTATATAAGGGTTTTAAAAAGAATTTACTCCAATTTAAGCAAAAGATGAAGAGGAAGCTGGGGACTTCGTCACATATGCCTACCGTTGAAAGTAAAGTTCGAGACTTCGGACTTTACTCCAGCCAGCACACTCATCAGATTTTGTTGGCACTTACTCCAACAACCCTGGAACATCTGGACCAGTCTCCCCCTCTTCTTCCGTAGACCAATTCCTACTGAAACCCTGCTTCTTCGTTTCTAAGACATCTTCTAAGAAACCTCCTCCCTTGATGTCGTTTCCATGGAAACCTATGACGACCTGGTCGTCCCCACCCATCTTCTCTATTCGGAATTCCCGGAGAGTTTTCTCCCCTAAAGGAATAAGAGTTCCTAGTTGGCCCAGTAACAGGTAAATGATTTTGTCGGACTGGGTCAGTACGGGTTATCATCGTGTTTACTGTGTCACCTTTAATCCACCCGGGCGTATATGTTCGCATCGGGGCATGCGACTCTGGAATTCGTCTAATCTTCCCTGACTCAGACGTCTCCGAATCAAGGTTGATAGAGACACCATTCACTGTCTCCTGAGGTGTCAGGGGACACTCCATCTCTGAGTTATCTCTCCCTTCGACCACAGTTGCCACCGATAATGCCATCAGACGCACCGGTGGATCAGTTAATCTGTCTAACTGTTTCCTAATCAAATACATGGGAAAGACTTCCGGATTACCCTGAATGTCTAATTTGTAATGGGTGCGAGACACCTTATCTGTAATAAGGAATGGCCCCTGCCAACCCATATCTAAAGGATTATCCCCCTTTGATGATAATACTAACACTTGATCACCTATCTTAAGTGGAGTTCTACCAAGAGTAGGTGGAACCAGATGGCACTCTTTACATGACCTAACATATCGTTTGATATCCCGGGTCCTCCCCGGCCAGAAATAGGAGAAAGAAAGCCTTTGGATGGTTGCTTTCATCCCCATATGCCCACCGTCCGAGATGGAGTGTACCATTTGTAAGACATGGTTACGATACCTTTTGGGTACCACAAACTGTTCGTGGACGTGATCCATAGTTCCCGCCCTACGGTATAACAGTTTATCCTTTTCGTAGAAATCACCAGCTACCGGTGGATTTCTAGATTTTGGCAGTTTGCCAAAGCAGGATTGTAAAGTGGGACATGCTGCTTGGGCAGCCCTAATCTCCCGAGATAATGGGTGGATAAGAATTTCGGGTTCACTCAAAGCGGTGCCCTGATTCTGGGTCTGCATAGCACATGTATAAGTTGTGGACTTAGGTTCACCCAGATATACATATTTTCGCCCTAACATGAAGGGATATACTGGATCATCTAGCACAACAGCAGAAACTGTTCCGGTGACATATTTGGATGTCACCTTCACCCTGGCAACTTTAACACGTTTAGGTTCAGAGCTCAGAGTAGCACCTCTTAACTCAATAGTGTGGTCGGTCAATTGTCCAGGTTTCACCAAGTGAGCTGCAAAGGCCGCGTCACTCTCCAGACCCGTGTCATATAAACACGGTACCTGTCTCCCATTTACAGTAACTGTCTCAACTACTGGAGGTCTTTGATTATCCCCAGGGGGCCTCCATTGGTGGTTCTTATCCGCCAACGTCAAACAAGCCGTGTAATGGACAGGGGGTTTGTTTTTGCAAGAACTCGTATGGTGGTCATTTGTTCGGCAATTTTTACAATATTGATTCCCCCCTCTGTTACCAGTAGGTTGTTGAGGTTGAGATGACTGTTTACTGTTGTAATGACCTGGATTTTGGTGTGGACTACCAGTGTGCCACCTGTTGTCCTTACCTTCAGAGTTATTGTTTTGATACCCCTGATTCTGTGTGGAAGGATTATTTTTGGCCTTATCATTATGACTAGGTTTAGCAGTACCTGCATCACCATGTGCAGTTAAATACCTTTCGGCTAGTGAAATTATCTCTTCTAATCTAACTCCACCATTTTCAGCTATGAACATTTGGAGAGCTTTCGGGAGACCCTCTTTGAATTGATCTGCAAGCATCATTTCCTGTAGCCCCTCATAGGTAGTATCGAATTTGCTCAGTCCTACCCACTTCGTAAAATACGTATGTTGTCGTGAGGCGAACTGCGCAAACGATTCTCCCTGAGATCTTTTGGCTGTACGGAACTTCAGCTTGTAGGCTTCTGAGGTTAATTCAAATCTTTGTAAGAGGGCATTTTTGAGGGTATCAAAGTCCCGTTCAAGACCAGGCGGAAGCTTTGTGAATACATCAAAAGCCGGGCCGCGGAGTCCTTGGGAGAGTTTGATATTAAATTTCTCTTTAGGCAGATTATAAGCTTCACACATGATGACGAAGCGATCAAGGTATTCATACATCTGATCCTCCTTCGGGTTGAAGTGGGCCAGAGGGAAGCTCATGGATCCTTGGGCAAGAGACGGTCCTGAAGAAATGTCACTACTGTGCTGGGGAGAACTAGCACTACTGTACCTGGAAGCATCAGGATTTTGCAACTCCAATCTCCTTAGTTCCAATTCATGCTGTCTCAACTGTTCTTCCCTCTTCATTTCCAGTTCTGCTTGCTTCAACTGTCTGTCCAATTCAGCTTGCTTAAGATGGTTGTCCAATTCAGCTTGTCGCATCTTCTCTTTGGATTCCATTTCTGCAATTCTAATTCTTTCCTCTCTTGCTTCCTTCTCTCTGTCTTTGATAATGTCCCGTTGTTCCCTTCTCCACTCTCGTTCTGCTTCTTTTACATACTTGCCCAATTCGACACCTTCATACCCTAACAAAGTTCCTTCTTCTCTCAGCTCCTCTTTCGTAGGTGGCTTTTCGGAAGACATTATTTGGTAACAAAGTTGGGATAATGTGAAGCACCCTGAAATACACTTACTCACCACTAAGTGATCTGTCCTGAAATTATGCAAGTAATAAATTCACTGACAGTATGCACATACACAACTGACGATACAACACAGGGACTTACCCGTCAGCCCACACTCACTTATGATATTGGCCCTAACTTTTTGGAACCAGGTTAACTTATGTTATATTATCTAATATTGGCTATCTAGTTTTTAGTTATGCTATTCTATACTACTTATTGTAACTATTAATTTCTCTAGTTTTACTCAGTATAGTTTAATATTGAAATCTACTGTGAGGAAACACCTTACTAGAATCTCTAGTGAAAGAAGATTGAAAGTTTGAACTATCTAGACCGGACGATAGCCAACCACATGTAGCGTAGCGTCAGCTACGATGATAAGGAATCTATCAACGTGCTGCGGATAGACTTTCTAAGAATAGAAAATTAAGTCACTGGAGAAGACAAGACTGAATAGCTCGTAATTCTAGACGGAGTAAAGGTCCCAGAACAAGTCTAATCTTCTGACAGTGTTCAGGCAGACAGGAATGGCGTACAACTATACTGGTTGGATACAGACAGTCTGCCAAGGTTGTCTAGCTACGTGCCTGAAATAAAAACAAAGCTCGAGCCCCCAACTCTAATCCCTCTCACCGACACAGAGAAAGACAGAGTAAAATATTTAAAAGCGACAAACTTTCGTACTTCTCACACAGCTATGACTAAGGTTACTGAGGTAACAACTAGAGGTTGTAAAATTAAACTCACATTAATATTTAATATATGATAACACTTTGGGTGCTCCACTGGAGGCAGCCCTGTACATGAAAAGGGTGGTACACTTCCCTCTATTCTATTGAATATCTAATCTTATGGTTTGAATCTACTAAACAGTCTAATCATTGACATGGCCTGACAAAGCTGGTATTATTTGCATGTAGATGGTGGTGGTGGTTGGTGGTGGTGGCCAACGGTAAGTTTGGCCACTTATCTTCTGGTTCTCCGGCTTACACAGTGCATGTAAACCCTAGTTAGTAAGCATAAGTGAGATGGTGAGTGATGCTTCGCAATGAGTCACCCAGGTTAGCGCATCTCAAGCTTGGCGCTGAAGGTGTCAAATCTGTGAAATATATACAGCGAGAGCAGTTGACTCTTCTGTCGAGACATCGGTAAGCATCGGCCATGGATTGTTCCTGATGGCCGATTACATCTCATAAAATTTTCAGAAACAAAATAGCATGAGCTATCTGTCCCTGCTCCCTATTATTCCCTATCCTAGGATCAATAGTAAAACACTGACCTAAGAAAACAGCTCAATAAAATCATTCTAAGCTTTCTTATAAGTGAATGTAATAAGTATTCAGTAATAATTAAACATAATCATATAATGCATATCATAATTATATTATTAAAATACAATAATTACAAAGGAATCTACAGGTAGATATGAATACAATCTATTAAACAGATTATCTATTATAGATATTTATGTTCAATTTCTGAAGCTATATTCCTAACATATAATTAATAATGATTCGATATAACGTATATTTTAAAATACAGTTTAAGTAATTATCATAATAGAATATGATAGGCTGAAAGTTAATGGAGTGGCAGGCAAGAACAGGACTGCGAATTGGTGAGAAATCACCGATAAAAATTAACGAACATGCCTAGGATCTACCACGCTAGTATTTGACATTTTTACGTGTTTAGTAAGATCTATTTTCGCGGCCTCGCAATATTATTACTAGGAACTGCCTCGTGTTATTCCTCAACTAACGGCTCGATTAGTATGGCCTAGTCTACTGCTATACGGACTAATCGAAAATTGGGTTCTATCCGACTTTATCAAGTTTACAACTATCTCAAATCGGCTACACCTCTCTAAACCTCATGTAAAGGTAATTTTCTACACAGTTACGTGTTACCCTTTACTCTGTGTGCTTAGTAAACTACCTGTACGAAGTATAATATACGCGATCGAGTTTAGTCGGTAAAATAATTATTATGGTAAATAATTAGGTAAAATAACCTATTATCGGCGGTTTCCAACTTTAACTACACACGGAAATCTCGGGCGCACACGGAAATATTATATTGATTCACATAACTATTCCTTACCCTTCTAATCTTCTGACCACACTTGGGTACGAACACTGCTCTAGGAATCTCTCTAATATATTTTAAATATATTTATGGCCGTAATACGTGCCAAAGATAAAACTCTAACACTTTATAAGTATTTTCTCAGAGCCTAGTGACTAGCATGTTTCTACCCCGACTTTTGGATTGCGAAAGAACGAGGTTAGCTATTTTTCTCCTGACCGGAAGTGGTCGTGCCAGGGAGTTCGTTTCCTTTAATTTATCCGACCAAATTGTAAAATAGTCGTAGCCAAATTTGTAGATTTGGCTGGGTACACTACTTTGTAAATTCAGCCTCTCCACCAATCCTAGTATAACGTATTATTTCCCACTAGAGTAATAACATCAATTAGCAATAGATTTATGTTATAGCCATGGGCTGTCTATACATAGATATATAGGAATAAAAACGAAATTAAATTCTTCTATAATTATATAAGGGTTTTAAAAAGAATTTACTCCAATTTAAGCAAAAGATGAAGAGGAAGCTGGGGACTTCGTCACATATGCCTACCGTTGAAAGTAAAGTTCGAGACTTCGGACTTTACTCCAGCCAGCACACTCATCAGATTTTGTTGGCACTTACTCCAACAACCCTGGAACATCTGGACCAGTCTCCCCCTCTTCTTCCGTAGACCAATTCCTACTGAAACCCTGCTTCTTCGTTTCTAAGACATCTTCTAAGAAACCTCCTCCCTTGATGTCGTTTCCATGGAAACCTATGACGACCTGGTCGTCCCCACCCATCTTCTCTATTCGGAATTCCCGGAGAGTTTTCTCCCCTAAAGGAATAAGAGTTCCTAGTTGGCCCAGTAACAGGTAAATGATTTTGTCGGACTGGGTCAGTACGGGTTATCATCGTGTTTACTGTGTCACCTTTAATCCACCCGGGCGTATATGTTCGCATCGGGGCATGCGACTCTGGAATTCGTCTAATCTTCCCTGACTCAGACGTCTCCGAATCAAGGTTGATAGAGACACCATTCACTGTCTCCTGAGGTGTCAGGGGACACTCCATCTCTGAGTTATCTCTCCCTTCGACCACAGTTGCCACCGATAATGCCATCAGACGCACCGGTGGATCAG
This sequence comes from Cepaea hortensis, assembly GCA_963921405.1. Lineage (NCBI taxonomy): Eukaryota > Metazoa > Mollusca > Gastropoda > Stylommatophora > Helicidae > Cepaea > Cepaea hortensis. Next base: position 66,913,398 of record OY992885.1, read on the forward strand.
TTAATCTGTCTAACTGTTTCCTAATCAAATACATGGGAAAGACTTCCGGATTACCCTGAATGTCTAATTTGTAATGGGTGCGAGACACCTTATCTGTAATAAGGAATGGCCCCTGCCAACCCATATCTAAAGGATTATCCCCCTTTGGTGATAATACTAACACTTGATCACCTATCTTAAGTGGAGTTCTACCAAGAGTAGGTGGAACCAGATGGCACTCTTTACATGACCTAACATATCGTTTGATATCCCGGGTCCTCCCCGGCCAGAAATAGGAGAAAGAAAGCCTTTGGATGGTTGCTTTCATCCCCATATGCCCACCGTCCGAGATGGAGTGTACCATTTGTAAGACATGGTTACGATACCTTTTGGGTACCACAAACTGTTCGTGGACGTGATCCATAGTTCCCGCCCTACGGTATAACAGTTTATCCTTTTCGTAGAAATCACCAGCTACCGGTGGATTTCTAGATTTTGGCAGTTTGCCAAAGCAGGATTGTAAAGTGGGACATGCTGCTTGGGCAGCCCTAATCTCCCGAGATAATGGGTGGATAAGAATTTCGGGTTCACTCAAAGCGGTGCCCTGATTCTGGGTCTGCATAGCACATGTATAAGTTGTGGACTTAGGTTCACCCAGATATACATATTTTCGCCCTAACATGAAGGGATATACTGGATCATCTAGCACAACAGCAGAAACTGTTCCGGTGACATATTTGGATGTCACCTTCACCCTGGCAACTTTAACACGTTTAGGTTCAGAGCTCAGAGTAGCACCTCTTAACTCAATAGTGTGGTCGGTCAATTGTCCAGGTTTCACCAAGTGAGCTGCAATGGCCGAGTCACTCTCCAGACCCGTGTCATATAAACACAGTACCTGTCTCCCATTTACAGTAACTGTCTCAACTACTGGAGGTTTTTGATTATCCCCAGGGGGCCTCCATTGGTGGTTCTTATCCGCCAACGTCAAACAAGCCGTGTAATGGACAGGGGGTTTGTTTTTGCAAGAACTCGTATGGTGGTCATTTGTTCGGCAATTTTTACAATATTGATTCCCCCCTCTATTACCAGTAGGTTGTTGAGGTTGAGATGACTGTTTACTGTTGTAATGACCTGGATTTTGGTGTGGACTACCAGTGTGCCACCTGTTGTCCTTACCTTCAGAGTTATTGTTTTGATACCCCTGATTCTGTGTGGAAGGATTATTTTGGGCCTTATCAGTATGACTAGGTTTAGCAGTACCTGCATCACCATGTGCAGTTAAATACCTTTCGGCTAGTGAAATTCTCTCTTCTAATCTAACTCCACCATTTTCAGCTATGAACATTTGGAGAGCTTTCGGGAGACCCTCTTTGAATTGATCTGCAAGCATCATTTCCTGTAGCCCCTCATAGGTAGTATCGAATTTGCTCAGTCCTACCCACTTCGTAAAATACGTATGTTGTCGTGAGGCGAACTGCGCAAACGATTCTCCCTGAGATCTTTTGGCTGTACCGAACTTCAGCTTGTAGGCTTCTGAGGTTAATTCAAATCTTTGTAAGAGGGCATTTTTGAGGGTATCAAAGTCCCGTTCAAGACCAGGCGGAAGCTTTGTGAATACATCAAAAGCCGGGCCGCGGAGTCCTTGGGAGAGTTTGATATTAAATTTCTCTTTAGGCAGATTATAAGCTTCACACATGATGACGAAGCGATCAAGGTATTCATCCATCTGATCCTCCTTCGGATTGAAGTGGGCCAGAGGGAAGCTCATGGATCCTTGGGCAAGAGACGGTCCTGAAGAAATGTCACTACTGTGCTGGGGAGAACTAGCACTACTGTACCTGGAAGCATCAGGATTTTGCAACTCCAATCTCCTTAGTTCCAATTCATGCTGTCTCAACTGTTCTTCCCTCTTCATTTCCAGTTCTGCTTGCTTCAACTGTCTGTCCAATTCAGCTTGCTTAAGATGGTTGTCCAATTCAGCTTGACGCATCTTCTCTTTGGATTCCATTTCTGCAATTCTAATTCTTTCCTCTCTTGCTTCCTTCTCTCTGTCTTTGATAATGTCCCGTTGTTCCCTTCTCCACTCTCGTTCTGCTTCTTTTACATACTTGCCCAATTCGACACCTTCATACCCTAACACAGTTCCTTCTTCTCTCAGCTCCTCTTTCGTAGGTGGCTTTTCGGAAGACATTATTTGGTAACAAAGTTGGGATAATGTGAAGCACCCTGAAATACACTTACTCACCACTAAGTGATCTGTCCTGAAATTATGCAAGTAATAAATTCACTGACAGTATGCACATACACAACTGACGATACAACACAGGGACTTACCCGTCAGCCCACACTCACTTATGATATTGGCCCTAACTTTTTGGAACCAGGTTAACTTATGCTATATTATCTTATATTGGCTATCTAGTTTTTAGTTATGCTATACTATACTACTTATTGTAACTATTAATTTCTCTAGTTTTACTCAGTATAGTTTAATATTGAGATCTACTGTGAGGCAACACCTTACTAGAATCTCTAGTGAAAGAAGATTGAAAGTTTGAACTATCTAGACCGGACGATAACCAACCACTTGTAGCGTAGCGTCAGCTACGATGATAAGGAATCTATCAACGTGCTGCGGATAGACTTTCTAAGAATAGAAAATTAAGTCACTGGAGAAGACAAGACTGAATAGCTCGTAATTCTAGACGGAGTAAAGGTCCCAGAACAAGTCTAATCTTCTGACAGTGTTCAGGCAGACAGGAATGGCGTACAACTATACTGGTTGGATACAGACAGTCTGCCAAGGTTGTCTAGCTACGTGCCTGAAATAAAAACAAAGCTCGAGCCCCCAACTCTAATCCCTCTCACCGACACGGAGAAAGATAGAGTAAAATATTTAAAAGCGACAAACTTTCGTACTTCTCACACAGCTATGACTAAGGTTACTGAGGTAACAACTAGAGGTTGTAAAATTAAACTGACATTAATATTTAATATATGATAACACTTTGGGTGCTCCACTGGAGGCAGCCCTGTACATGAAAAGGGTGGTACACTTCCCTCTATTCTATTGAATATCTAATCTTATGGTTTGAATCTACTAAACAGTCTAATCATTGACATGGCCTGACAAAGCTGGTATTATTTGCATGTAGATGGTGGTGGTGGTGGTGGTGGTAGCCAACGGTAAGTTTGGCCACTTATCTTCTGGTTCTCCGGCTTACACAGTGCATGTAAACCCTAGTTAGTAAGCATAAGTGAGATGGTGAGTGATGCTTCGCAATGAGTCACCCAGGTTAGCGCATCTAAAGCTTGGCGCTGAAGGTGTCAACTCTGTGAAATATATACAGCGAGAGCAGTTGACTCTTCTGTCGAGACATCGGTAAGCATCGGCCATGGATTACATAAAATTTTCAGAAACAAAATAGCATGAGCTATCTGTCCCTGCTCCCTATTATTCCCTATCCTAGGATCAATAGTAAAACACTGACCTAAGAAAACAGCTCAATAAAATCATTCTAAGCTTTCTTATAAGTGAATGTAATAAGTATTCAGTAATAATTAAACATAATCATATAATGCATATCATAATTATATTATTAAAATACAATAATTACAAAGGAATCTACAGGTAGATATGAATACAATCTATTAAACAGATTATCTATTATAGATATTTATGTTCAATTTTCTGAAGCTATATTCCTAACATATAATTAATAATGATTCGATATAACGTATATTTTAAAATACAGTTTATGTAATTATCATAATAGAATATGATAGGCTGAAAGTTAATGGAGTGGCAGGCAAGAACAGGACTGCGAATTGGTGAGAAATCACCGATAAAAATTAACGAACATGCCTAGGATCTACCACGCTAGTATTTGACATTTTTACGTGTTTAGTAAGATCTATTTTCGCGGCCTCGCAATATTATTACTAGGAACTGCCTCGTGTTATTCCTCAACTAACGGCTCGATTAGTATGGCCTAGTCTACTGCTATACGGACTAATCGAAAATTGGGTTCTATCCGACTTTATCAAGTTTACAACTATCTCAAATCGGCTACACCTCTCTAAACCTCATGTAAAGGTAATTTTCTACACAGTTACGTGTTACCCTTTACTCTGTGTGCTTAGTAAACTACCTGTACGAAGTATAATATACGCGACCGAGTTTAGTCGGTAAAATAATTATTATGGTAAATAATTAGGTAAAATAACCTATTATCGGCGGTTTCCAACTTTAACTACACACGGAAATCTCGGGCGCACACGGAAATATTATATTGATACACATAACTATTCCTTACCCTTCTAATCTTCTGACCACACTTGGGTACGAACACTGCTCTAGGAATCTCTCTAATATATTTTAAATATATTTATGGCCGTAATACGTGCCAAAGATAAAATTCTAACACTTTATAAGTATTTTCTCAGAGCCTAGTGACTAGCATGTTTCTACCCCGACTTTTGGATTGCGAAAGAACGAGGTTAGCTATTTTTCTCCTGACCGGAAGTGGTCGTGCCAGGGAGTTCGTTTCCTTTAATTTATCCGACCAAATTGTAAAATAGTCGTAGCCAAATTTGTAGATTTGGCTGGATACACTACTTTGTAAATTCAGCCTCTCCACCAATCCTAGTATAACGTATTATTTCCCACTAGAGTAATAACATCAATTAGCAGTAGATTTATGCTATAGCCATGGGCTGTCTATACATAGATATACAGGAATAAAAACGAAATTAAATTCTTCTATAATTATATAAGGGTTTTAAAAAGAATTTACTCCAATTTAATTAAGCAAAAGATGAAGAGGAAGCTGGGGACTTCGTCACAGCCGGTGACACCACATCCGACAAATTAGCCAGCATCATTGGCGACGAAGAAGGGGGCGACTTATAAGCATATTCAAGGCATAGTTGTGACATGTTGGCCCACCTCTCAGATCGTTTTGTTACTAGATGGAGATAGCCCTCAGTAAACCCCGCTATGTAGTCTGTATTCTTTTTTATTTTTATCTATATCTTCAAATATTAGATAAAATCGTCTTTGGTTAGTGTATTTATATACATAAAACTATAGAGAGAGTTAAATACTATTTCTTCTTATAGTTAGAAGTAGATGTAGGGTAGAGTTCGTTTACAAGCCAAGAAATCCAGTCAGACTGAATGTTATATTCAGGTTTGGCTGTGAAAAATAATTTGGCCACAGGAAGGGAACTCTCCTGGATGAGAAGTTAACTTCCGGTAGCACCCTAACGTCTGCCATTTTCTGACAGCCGGCTGGAGGAGCTATCACGTCAATTGGCTAAAATTGAACACCTGTCTGTGTTTAAACATATTTTATTGCTGGCTCTTGTTAAGCCGAACAACAATCTAAAACATAGAAAAGCCAATGATAGTCTCCACTCCCGATAGGCCAGTCAAAATGTAGTTGCAGGGTGAGTTAATAATAATTTTGTTAAATATTTTTCTGTGTGTCAAAATGTCGGCAATATCTAAAGGCCATGCCGATCGATAATAGATAACATTAATTAAAACTAGTGTTAGTTAACTAATAGTAGAATTAGGACCATGTTTATGCCATGTGGCTTGCCGACAAGGGTAAAACGCAAAGCTCGTCACATGTGGCATTAAAAACATGGATAAATTACATTACGTGATTCTCGAAATTAGGTATCCACCTGCGGAAGGACACCTGAGTTAGTCAGTAGACGATTAGAGTTAAGATAAATTAATTATGTGCGTAACTTCGGAACTAGCGTATTTCTCTAGATAAAATACTTATTAGTTGAAGGAATTAGTTCAGAGAGTGAATAGTCCCAATTAATTTTTCTTTATTAATCTCTTATCTAGCCCATAGTCAGATTACTACCATGTGGTCCAAGATGGCCCACTTAACAAAGTTCAAACCTTGGGGGAATTCTCCAACCCTAATATTGTTCTTGTGTATAGTGAAAATAATCTTAAACCTAGCTAAGAAATCTTCTAGATAATTAATTATGTTTTAATTAATATAAGGAAGACTTGCTAGTAGTACAACTCATAACTCCTTAAGTGAACTTGGGGTGTTTCATTGATTTTAATGGTTCACTCGTGTACATCGTGAAGTTATAGTTGTTGTGTGTGATTTCATTTCATTCTATGGAATTCATCATGTGATGTTAATTCATCGTGTGGAGTGTAGGTTGTGTGTTTCCATACTTGGAAAATGATGTGTGGTGTTTCATCGATTTAATGGTTTGTTAATGTATATGTGACGTCGGAGTTGTGGCGTCTGAGTTCCATTCCATTGAAGTCATCCTATATGTACTGTTAAGTCATTATGTGAATTGTGGTTCATGTTTCCATGATTAATCGTGACTTAGAATATATATTTGGAATGTGGTCTTTGAAGTAGAGCATTGTGATTGTACATGTTTGATCTAAATGTCAGCAGAGAGAATAGGATATCATTTGTGTGCTGTTTCCATTAGATCAGTGTGCTGTTGTAGATTTCAGATAAGGAATCAAAATGTGTAAATTTAGATAATACATGCTATGAAAATTTATGAGACAAGCATGCCATGCAGGACATGGCCAAAAGAATTTACAATTCTGTCTTGAAGGATTATTCACTCCTTCTCACTGTCATTCACAGAGCCTGCACCCTGATCATCTGTAGCCGTAGTCACGACCGGTGATTGAGCTACGAACCACTCACTTGATGCAGCAGAGAGTGGAGTCCATACCACGATCCAGTCAGCACTGCCAGCTTACCATCCAGGAGACTAAGGATTATCAGATGAGTGGCTACCCACCCGTTTGCCACTGCACAGCAATCCTAATTTGTCCGCTATTGGCTAAGAGTCTATGATTATATCCTCTAGCTGAACAGTATCTTGTCGAGATTTCAGGGATCTGCGTATCTCTTATGTGTCAGTGAGTTCCCAGTGGGGCTCACGTAGTGTTCTTTAGGATTAAACGTTATGTTATATTTGTACTTTTAACAACTGCGTCTGTCATTATAGAATTAGCATCATCAGATTGTGTGACGAGTGAAAGGACTACATCTATATGTATCATTCTGTCTTATCTCCTGTTGTGTGAGAATACATTAGGCAGTGGGGGCTCATTATTCATCCAGGCACGTTAGCAGGAATAACTTGACATACTGTCTTCGTGTGGTAGTACAGTTAGTCGTCATAACTTTCCGCCTGGCACTGTTTAGAAGTAGTGATCCATTCTGGGACTTTGTTAATCATTCTTCTAGAACTGCGAGCCATTTGATCACTTCTTCAGCAGTGGTTAGATTCTCTATTTGTAGAAGTCTATTTAGTATCTACTTTGATCCAATTCCATCCTAGTAGCATACGTTACGCGACAATAGTCCATCGAACATTAAACACCCGGATAATTGGCCAAATACGATCTCATCTCAAAGACATAGTACCAGCTCTGTGTGTTGCCAGCGTCTGAAGCTTCAGAATGAGATCTGAAACTGTCCACATAAGCAGAGATAACATAACTGTGTCACGACAGAATTGGTGTAAATCTCTTATGTTGACAAAACAGACACACTAATCTTGGAATTCCTACTGGAACTTCAAGTGTCAACAGTTCCTTGTATATTTCATGAGAACGTTCCAGCAACATTTACTTGCGATAACATTTTACTGACATTAGTTACTTGTCCGTATATCTATCTACCCGTCCCTTCTGTCAATCAGAGTGTTTGTCAGGTGACCATCTGAGATTTCTGTCTGTAAACATGAGAAACATATTTCATGTGAAACTGATTATGAATCCCAACCCTATCGCTATTAGGAAAGATGCACTGGAACCTCTTGCCCCCGGGTAGATTGGGCCCGTTAGCTATTACAGCGGCCAATCTAGGAGATGGAAAACTCCGATTACAAACTCCTAAGTTTAAGGTGGACCTACGTGCCGAGGACTGAATGGCCACGGGTGAACTGGTCGTGAACGTAGAACGTCTAGTATGCGGGCGGCGCGGCGCCAGGTGTATGGACTCCCAAGGGACATCCCCTGCCCCTTCCCTGGCAGGTATGATTACATACTCCACTTGTGAGGTGCAAGTTTCCGGCCGTGGAAGAGCTCATACAGTTGTTGATGAAAGTGATGGCAACAAAATCGACCTTGACGTGCTTCTGGCTGCACAGCGGTTTCATCTGTCGTAGTACAGTCGCTTGACTGCCCTCATCGACATAGCAAAGTGGTGGCACCAGTTTCTGTAGCGGAGTGCTGTATCAAGCTCAGCTTAAAGGTAATGCTGCCTAGTAAGTAAAACTGAGATTCCCAGCTAGTTATCATGAGCTACAGTTCTCAAGCCAAGCGTTCACAAACGCATATCGGTTTCAGTGATCAGTCGCTGTCAACAGCTGTTTCGCACAGACAAAGATCATCTACACACCAGTGGTTGACTCATTCACAGAGTGTGACGTCTGTGGATCAATTATACATGGGGACCGAAGTTTACGGTGCTGCACAAGTCTCACCAACAAATTCTTATGAAGTGCTAGAAGATCTGGAAACCAAGAAGATGTGAGTCTTTCCAAGGGGACTGTAGAGGCGTCACCAAAATTCCAGAGTTTTCATAGAACGCCTACCGTCTACTCCTTTGGTCGGTCAGTTGTGGCCAAACGTTTGCCATCCTTCGTGAAACAAGTAGTTAAAACCACCACCCATTCACGACGAGCTGCTAGACTCCCCACGAGCTCCTGGATCTCCTCAATTACGCGTTGAACAATTATGTGAAGACATTTAGTCACAACAGCACCACATCTGTGAGAGGTTTTCCCCTGAAATAACCAACAGTAACTCTCAAGCCGACGCTAGTCACATACCCACAACATGCCTCCCTCGAGACACCCTAAGCCAGACCTTGACGAGAGCATTTACTCGAACTATCCCGGCACACGCACTTCGGCTCCAGAATTTCGAGGCAGCGTACATGTGGATTTACCACCCTTAAGACACTCTGCCCTAGAAAGTAGCTCGATATATGGGAACTTGAGCGGCACTGTACCGCCGATGAAAACGCATACGACGCTATAGCCACTTCTTCAACTCCTCCACCAAAAAAAAAAAAAAAAAGGTGGTGATGAACACTGTCTACGATGAACATTTACGCCCAGGTCAACAATCAATTCCAGGTCACTCAACTGTAGAAGAGCCGGTCCTATCCTATGATGTTTGCTTTGACGGTCAGAAGGTGTCTGGGCTGGACGATGATAACTTTCATGCCTTTGTCAAATACAAGGATCTGGTAATGATTAGGTTTGACGATCCACTTAACCGCCATACTGACGCACCCAAAGCCACTTTCAAAAAGGCGACAAGGCATCAAGACAGCGATCAATTTGCGGCAGTGGACTGCCAGCGATATTCCGATCTATGTAAGAGCCTGGATATAAAATCCTGCCAATGTTCAGAATCTACTCCTTTGGGAAAGTCCTGGACGCCCAGAAGTCCCGTGCACAATAATAACAAACGCGTGACATATTTATTCATCGTGATCAACAGGATGGATTAGTAAACCTAAAAACACTTGAATTTATACTTAATAACTCCCCCGATGTGTCTCCACCTTGACGTGGTGGGGGAGCTTGCGTGTCCCATCGACCCCATTTGCTTGCCGATGGATGAAAAACTACATATCGGACAGCTTATGGGATAGGGATCAGACTAAGAGAGACACAACCTGCTGCCCTGCAGGTAGACTGAGGATAGCAGTCAAAAATTTAAATCAGGTGCACGAAGGCAGAAGTTCTTGGTCCGGACAAAACTCTTAAGGCTCCCTGTCGAGGGCTGTGGCTGAACGCCTCTAAGCCACAAACCCTCGGATCTGAGAGCCAGGCTGATACCCACCTACCGAAAAATAGAGGCGTGATTCTGAGCAAGCTACATGCTCAGGTCTGATACATGTTCGAAGGCTCTCAGCTGGGGGACATGAGAGATTCCCGGATGAGAGGGCCAGGCCGTTTCTCGTTCACTGCTGCACGAAGGTAAGGTGCTGAGCCGGCAGCACATGTAGCCTACCTCGTGAGCGAGCACAAAAAGTCAGAAGTCCCCCAGTCGAAGGAAATGGTTATGCAAACTGTCTGTATCTAACTCATAGAGAGTGTAGACAAAAGTGGAAGAACGTCTCAATGACGCGAAATGGAAAGCATGGCGAGCGAGCCTATTGCGTGGTCCGAAGTCAAAAGCAAAGCTTACCGAGTGGATGTCGCCCACAGTCTGACCGTTCCTGGTGTGTGCTTGAGCGGCCAGTGGCAAGCGAGATGCCCAACATATGGAAGTGAGGAACTAAAGCAGCCATGAGCAGGACGTGGCAACTCCTCGGGTGAGCCCAGTCTCAGAGCAATATGTGCCGGCTCTGCAATTATGGAAGCCTCCTTGGATAGCGAGAGAATGCCCATGATCTGTCCCTGCCTTCCCTTGAGGGTTGACCATTTTGTCGTTGACCGTTCTATCCTGACCAGCTGAGATGTGGGCGGCATCACAACAATAAGTCTAACGTGCCTCAAAACCCGAGGAAGGCTAACCTCATAAAAAAATGCCTGCCGAAGCCGGCAGTGCTGGCCTACGGATGGCAAAATAAAAACTGGCACTACGCATTTTACGTCCGAGTGAAACGTCTCGTCCATTTGTCTCTCGTGCTAGGAACAGCTCTGACTACCTAGTTTCCGAATGCCGCTCTTGCTCGGAACAGCTCTGACTAGGTAGTTTTCCGAATGTCCGCCGTGCCTGGAACAGCTCTGAAGGGCGCAAGGACAAGCACATGTCCGAAAACTCGCTGAGTGGATACCATCTGCAGACTTGTCTGGTTTGTGCAGGAACGGCCCGTGGTGAAGGAAAGCCCAATATATTGAAGTGAGGATTTAAGCAGCCATAAGCAGGACGTGACGATTCCCTCGGCTAGCCCAGAACCAGGGCGCTATGTGTCGACCCTGCAACTATGGAAGCAACCTTGGATGGCGGAAAATGCTATGGACTGTCCCTGCCTTCCTTTGAGGGATGACCGTTGTCTTCGACCGTTCCATCCTGGCCAGCTGGGTTGCAGACGGCACCGCAAAAGTGAGAGTCTCCCATGAATGCTACCTGGTCAAAAAAGCACGCTAAAGTCGATGTGTTGGCCTACGGGTTTCGGCCCAAGGGCGCATAACAGACACACCGCAATCACATCTGGAAAAAAAAACACTCCTTATGATCGCAAAGAAGAAGAAGAGATACTTAATAAGAGACACACGGCTTTCATCCCTCCAAGAGTACCGCCTAGAAAGAAGTGTGGTGCACACGTGCCATCGTATCGTCCTGACGTTCTGACATAGTCGGCCATGGCTCTACAGAAGCCCCTGGAGGAGCTGACGTTCGGAATGAACATCACCACGGCCGAGGTGAGGACGTTTGGTGGTGTCGTCATTGTCTCAGGCATTACCATTCTGGCTGCCAACGGTGCCATGATCGTGTACACCTTTGTAACACCGTCTCCTGACAACATGAAGACGTGCGAAAAACTGATCGTCTACAATATCCTAGCTCCTGATTTACTTCTAGGGGCTCTAGATTCTAGGCCCTGCCATCATCAATAGGTCCTGAAACTACAGCAGGTTTTTCACACAGTGGCTGGCCTTTCTGCACGCGGGCTGTGCCTACCACGCTCATGTTGCTGCCGGATTCATCTGCTATACAATTGCCATGCCGTTGCGAGATGTGTACAAGTACGAGGGTTCTCACGACACAAAGCACATGTCGGCGCTGGTAGTCTCTTCTCTCAGCCTGACGAAATGTTTCTGCTCCCTTCCTGATACAGAGAGACAAGGATACGTTTACATGGAGACCTGGCTTGGCCCGTGGTTCAACATCCAGTACCAGTATGCCGGATATTTCATGGTCGTGGCAATGACCGGTTTGATATTGCACTTAGATATCACCAGCATCGTCCAGTTGTTTGGGGTTAAAAGGTATTCACGCAAGAAGGCTCAAAGATCACTCGACGTGCTTTAGACGATCTTAACAAGGTCATCATTTACGCCATTATTACCACTCTGTGCGCACTGCTGACATTACCTGCTATGTTTGTGGTAAAAAGCAAAATCGCGGTGTTATTTGTCAGACTACTTCTATACGTGGGCCCACTGATGCGAGTGGGCATTATCCTTTATCTGTGCCCTCATTTTCAGTTTGGGCGCTCCGTGGTCACAACCTACGACATGGATGATTTTGCTAAATTGGGAGAGGAAGCCGGTGACACCACATCCGACAAATTAGCCAGCATCATTGGCGACGAAGAAGGGGGCGACTTATAAGCACATTCAAGGCATAGTCCATCACACATAAACACCCGGATAATTGGCCAATACGATCTCATCTCAAAGACATAGTACCAGCTCCGTGTGTTGCCAGCGTCTGAAGCTTCAGAATGAGATCTGAAACTGTCCACATAAGCAGAGATAACATAACTGTGTCACGACAGAATTGGTGTAAATCTCTTATGTTGACAAAACAGACACACTAATCTTGGAATTCCTACTGGAACTTCAAGTGTCAACAGTTTCTTGTATATTTCATGAGAACGTTCCAGCAACATTTACTTGCGATAACATTTTACTGACATTAGTTACTTGTCCGTATATCTATCTACCCGTCCCTTCTGTCAATCAGAGTGTTTGTCAGGTGACCATCTGAGATTTCTGTCTGTAAACATGAGAAACATATTTCATGTGAAAATGATTATGAATCCCAACCCTATCGCTATTAGGAAATATGCACTGGAACCTCTTACCCCCGGGTAGATTGGGCCCGTTAGCTATTACAGCGGCCAATCTAGGAGATGGAAAACTCCGATTACAAACTCCTAAGTTTAAGGTGGACCTACGTGCCGAGGACTGAATGGCCACGGGTGAACTGGTCGTGAACGTAGAACGTCTAGTATGCGGGCGGCGCGGCTCCAGGCGTATGGACTCCCAAGGGACATCCCCTGCCCCTTCCCTGGCAGGCAGGCTCTACTAGGGAGACCGATTATATCCTGCCGTCATATCTAACCAACTATGAATAATACAAATAATTATCGCCGAAGCAACGGAGTACGTGCTTTGTGCTCGATACCTTTGACAACAGCCAGCGGGGAGAGAATGAAGCGGAGAAGAAGAGGTAGGGGAGAGGGGAGAAGGAAAAGGAGGAAGAGGGCCGGAGCCAGAAGGGGTAGAAGGAAAACGGATCCGTTGGGACTAAAAAATGTGCGGGTTGGGTATTGGAATTGCCGCAGTGCAAAGCAACGAGGACCAATACTGGAGAAACTGGTCTACGATTTCGATGTCCTGATGTTACAAGAACTTAATACGAACTCTTTTAAGTGCCCTGGCTACACATGTTACATCAACCCAACTGGGCAGAGAAGACATGGGCAGGCTCTGGTGTTCAAGGACGGTTTACAGCATTCAATACTGGATATGAGTGGGTGGGGTCAGGAGAGTAAAGACACGGCCATTGTGTTTCCCCACCGCCTGGGACCTCCGTACAAGAGAGCCCTCAGGTCTCTCATGGTTGATCACTTGCAGAAGAGCATTTCAAGCATGCATTCGTTGATTTCCTTTCCAAAACATTCTCATACGCTGTGTTATTTATGTGTGTGAATTATAATAAGTGAGGGAAAGTATATATGTACATGTACATGTATAAGTACAGAATAGTCGTCATCATTTTACAGTAAGTCAACAATTGCACACCGAGCAGAGAAAAATGATACATTTTAACACACAGATAACACATAACACCACCTCGACACCGAAGATGGACACATGCCAGCTATATTTAGAATTAACAGCGTCTACACTAGATAGAATTATTGGACGAACCCGATCACGTGATTGTAACTCCGGCCCTTCGTCGGCGTTCAATTCGAAACCGCGCACTTCTCCTAACAAGATTCTAGAAGACTATCCAGTCTCTTAGTGATGGCTCAGTTTTTCAAAAAATATGTGTAGTTTGGTCTGAATTCGAGAGGTGATCTTGGTGGCAGAAATAGAAGAGAAATGTTCCCAATACTTAAGAAAGTGAGACAACCCAGGAATCTACCAGAGCAAGGGCAGCCTTCAGCTTGACTTAACTGGCAGGTAAATGAAACGGATCCACCAACCCATGGACCCAGGCTCAACCCAGTCTCATTGCTCAGAGGTGACAATTTCTTCTACAAAAACAAATACCACTACCCAGGAGAACAGAAAGCAGAAGGGCCCAAACATATGAATCCTTTAACTTTTTGTGTTTTCAAAAAATGAATATTGATATAGTATAACAATAAAAGAGACAATTCTTTTCTTCCACAGTGATCCGACATTTGTAGTCCTACACACATAAATTGATTGTATGAAAAATGGCAATGGGAGGGCATATATTCATGATTGTGTAACTACTAAACATGCATGAAAATGTAACATGTGATGTGCTTTCTTAAGCCAAAATCAGGCACAGTCAATAAACACACTAACAGTAGCCATTTCTCTACTTTATTTCCAGTTCAAATGTTTGTTTAAAAAGTGTTTGTAAACAAGTTGTTCTTTGTGTGTAATTAAAAAAAAAATTAACACAATTACTAAACACAAATGGGAAATGGAAGGGAGAGAGACGACATCTATTGAAAATAAGATGACCTCTATTTTCCTGCAGCTACTCAAGATCTATGCTATTTCTTCACTTGATCCTGTTTCATGCTGATAAAGTCATTTCAGACTATTCACAGACTGTAAGGGAGTTCAAGGGCTAATAGGATTCTTAGTGAAAAGCATATTATTATATTGTATCACTATCTTCAACGGGACCACCACCTAGACAAAACCCCGAGTCTGAGATATTCAAGGTTCATATTCTTGACTATTGAACATTAGAGGCGAATGAGGCCCAGCTTCTATGACTAGAATATGGGTGATGCACACAAGTGATCCTCATTCCAATCGTAATATATGATCTATTGTAACTACTCGTCCCGGATTTAAACCCCTGGAATAACCCGCTGGTGACACACTTATTGGTTGCACGTCACTAGATGATAAACCCTGGGGATAACTTGATAGGAACACGCACACATTGGACTGCACTGATCCCACGTACTTGTTAAATCAACTTTACAAATTGGACTTGCAAACTTTTAATGTTAGGTCATTGTCACTAGATGATATAAACCTGACATACAAACATCATGTCGGTTATTGATGGATAACCTCATGCAAGGAACTCTACTACTTTGACTCATTTCACATTTGTGAATCACTGATCTTGGTCAAATTTCAATGTGAATCTGAACAATTGTGATTTGTTTCCAGAATATAAAATGAGAAGTTAGTGAATATTGTGACTTGTCACATTTTCTTCTGAACTCATAGGGACTCTTTATAATAGTATCTCTATTTGAGAAATAGTTTTCCAGAAGCAAAATAGTGTATGTGTCTACTGTCTAAAAAATTGTTCATTTGTGGAGAAAATTGTTCTTCCTAAGGAATTTGAACTTACAGTATTTCGTCACCTACCGGAAATTCCCTACCCGGGTGGAAGTCTCTGTTTATTTTCAAATTCTCTTGTTAAAAAGTGGAAAAATTCTATGTGTATTTCTATGCCTTCTGTCTTTAGCATATTGAGCATTGGCAGAGAGACATAAATAAGGTTGCTTAAGATTCTACGGTCATATACCTCAATTGTGTTGAAATATAGGAACTACTTACCAGTGGGGAGAATTTAGTTAGTGATTGCTTGTTTAATATAGTGCATGCTTTGCTGTATATTTACAGATCCAAGGAGTGATAGGCTTTCGCGAGTCAGAACAAACTGCACTTATTTTTTTTTGCTAGGCAATAAACACTTTAAACATAAGCATGGCCGAGGCTGCTAAATTTCGCGCCCAGATAATTGATATCGGTAAGCAGTGTGGACTAGACGGACCGGTTCTGGCTAAATATGTCTCCGACGAGTTCGATAAGAAAGAAAGACTTCAGGCAGATCTGGCCCTCAAGGAGAAACAACTTCAGGCTGAATTAGCTGAGAAGGAGAAAAAAAATTTCAGGCTGAATTAGCTGAGAAGGAGAAAAAACTTCAAGCTGAAATAGCTGAGAAGGAGAAAGAACGCCTACAGGCATATGAGTTGGAGGAGAAAAAGCTTCAAGCTGAAGCAGCCCTGAGAGAGGCTGAACTCAGAGATAAGGAGAGGGAACGTAAGCACCAGCTGGAGGTGAAGAGAATGGAAACTGACTTGGAGATCCGAAGACTAGAGGGGGGAATTGCTCCCACACCCTCAAACTCATTAGGTTTTCCAGTGGCAGAGC
Organism: Cepaea hortensis; assembly: GCA_963921405.1. Classification (NCBI taxonomy): domain Eukaryota; kingdom Metazoa; phylum Mollusca; class Gastropoda; order Stylommatophora; family Helicidae; genus Cepaea; species Cepaea hortensis. Next base: position 66,929,702 of record OY992885.1, read on the forward strand.
AACATTCAGATGTATCCCACCTTAATTCTGGAGCGATGTCCTTTCCTCTCGAACCATTCAACGAACAGACGGACAACATCGAGGCATTTTTGTCACGCTTTGAACTGATGTGCATCAGTTGTGGACTTGAGGAGGAAAAATGGGCAACTAAGCTGCCACAAGCCTTGAGATCAACTGCGTACGACGTGTTCTCTCGATTTACACTCTAGGAACATTAAGACTATGCGACACTCAAGAGTGCACTTTTAAGCAGTTTTGAAGTCGATGGTGACTCTTATAAAATTCGGTTCAAATCCGCAAGAAAGGAGCCAGGCGAAAGTTATGCTCAACTCGCTGACAGATTGAAATCTTACATCCAAAGATGGGCCTGTCTAGGTAAGTTTGAAGAAAACTATGAGGGACTACGAGAAATGATCATCATAGATCAGCTCAAAGGCAAGATGTCTAATGAAATGAAAGCATTTTAGACACAGAATGGGGATGACTGATTGGAAACTATCGTCATCCTGGCTGAGAGATTCGAGAAATCTCAAAAGGAGATTGGAGGCAAGGGAAGTTCGGCCAACACTCCCCCTCAAGATAAAATTCCGAAGCCAAAGGAAAGTGATAGCACCTTAACCACCAAGAAAACTGGGAAATCCAAAAGCACCACTCAAAACTTAGCCCAAACTGCGCTGAAGGAGGAAAAGCCATACTGCACATTTAGTAAAACCAAGGGCCATAACTTTAAAAAATTTAAGAAGAACCAACCTCCACACACAGCTGCATGTTTGGCCAGTCGGAGAGAGAAAGGAGTGAACACTGATGAAACGTCCAATTAGACACCTCATAAAGACATATTATCTCATCTGACGGTTGTTGAATCCATATTGCTGAATGGATTTAAAACGACCTGTCTCTACGATACCGGGTTATCGTATGACTGCGTTGTTTCATCATCATTGGTTCAACCTGAACAGGTGACAGAGGAGATCTTCGAATTACAGGGACCCCTGAAGATTTCTACAACTATGTCTCTTCTTGTGGCAAAGGTGAGCATAGCATCTGGTTATGTCACTGGGACAATCAAGGCAGCAGTCTTGGAAGATCCAATCTATCCCGTAATTCTCGGCTGTAGATTCGTTTTTTGGGGGACACCCTATTCAACCTGTGGCAATGTCTTCAATGATGACTCGATCCCAGACGAAAAAGACCCCAGAAACAACTACACCGATACCCCGAATGGAGGAACTGAAGAGAGTACAAGAAGCTGACAGCACCTTGGATCCCTGCTTCAGAAAACTGCCGAAGTCACATTTACCTCCAAGTAAATGTGATCTATTTATGAAGTCAGCACTTCTCTACAGACGAGCAGGTCGAGCTGGACAAGAGTTTAGCCAACTTGTGGTTCCAACTCCATACAGGACCCAGATCCTGGAAATGGCCCATAGTCTACCTTTCAGTGGGCATATGGGCATTAACGCAACTACACAGCGCATTTCCACTCACTTCTTTTGGCCAGGGATGAACTCAGACATACAACGATTTGTGAAATCATGCCCACAGTGTCAAAAAGTATCACCAAAACACAGGAACCCCCCCCCCCCCGGCAATGTTGGGTGATTTGCCAATCACTGGAATTCCCTTCGAGAAGGTAGCCGTGGACATTATCGGACCTCTCTCCGCAACGAAGAGGCGAAACCGATACATATTAACGCTTGTGGACACAACGACCATGTGGGCCGAAGCGGTTCCTATGCCGAGCTGGGAGCCAAACACGTCGCAGAAGCATTATTAGAAATATTCACACGTCTAGGATTTCCACTCAGAATCCTGACGGACAATGGTTCACAGTTTCGTAGTAAACTTATGGAAGAGGTATTCAGACTTTTTTCATTCACACCATATCTTCAGTTCACCATATTTCCCTTAGTCAAACGGACTTGTGGAACGGTGGAACGGGACATTGATCAGTATCCTGCGCAAAATTGCCCAGGAGAAGACATAGGATTGGGACTTGTATTTACCTGCAGCTCTATTCGCTTACAGGGAAGTACCCCATCACTCAAAAGGTATTGCTCCAGCCACATTGTTGTTTGGACGACCGATCAAAGGACCACTAGAGGCGTTACTTCAAACCTGGACCGATGATAATACAGACGATACAGTCGTGACTGCATCTACGTATGTTACCGAGTTGAAAAATCGTTTACAACACAGTTGGAAACAAGCGAATGTCAATCTACGTCAAGCCAGATGAAGAATTGCTCGTTACTTCAACCGGAAGGCAAACGATAGAGAACTTGAGGTAGGAGAGAAGGTGATGTTGCTGCTTCCGACCAGTCAGAATAAGCTGCAAATAGGATGGAGAGGGCCTTATGTAGTGACGGAGAAGATCTCTCGTACAACCTACAAAATTTCTGTCAAAGGCAAGATGAAGGTATTTCACATAAACCTTTTGAAGAAATATTATGAAAGACCCTCAACCACCGAACCTGCACATCTGATGGCCATGAGCGTGGCCACTGAAGTCGAAGAAGGATCAACAATGGGAGTCGAGTACCCACTGCAAGCCAAAGAGACCTTTAAGGATGTGGAAATTAATCCCAACTTATCAAAGGATCAGCAGAAGCAGATTCGGGAACTTGTGGCTATGTATACAGAAGTACTCACAGACAAGCCAGGACGTATTGATTTGGAGGAATTTGACATGAAGTTAAACAACACAGTACCTGTGCGAGTCAAGACTTACCCTGTTCCTTATGCAAAGCAAAAGACTTTAGAAGAAGAGATACAGCAACTTCTCTCATCAGGAATCATCTCACCATCTGAATCACCTTACAGTGCCAGCGTCGTTTTGTTGAGAAAGCCAGGCGGAGAACATAGATTGTGCATCGAATATTGACAGCTCAATGCTATTACTGAAATTCAAGCAGAACACCTGCCTGATCAGAATAAACTTTTCAAAGCACCCAACCGAGCTAAGTACTTTACTAGGATTGATCTCAGCAAGGGATATTAGCAGATTCCTGTTAAACCGGAAGTTCGACCATGGTTGGCTTTCAGCACCCCTGGGGGACATTATGAGTTCAACGTTCTTCCATTCGGATTGAGTAATGCTCCCAGCGTTTTTACACGTATGATGAGAAAATTACTTGACCCACTACAGCATCCAAGCATCAGCCACTTCATGGATGGCATACTGATCGCAACTGAGACATTTGAAGAGAATTTTGAGACACTGCATCTTTTGTTCAGACGCCTCAGAGAAACTGGTTTGACAGCTAGACCCAAGAAGTGTCAATTAGGATTCCAAGAATTGGACTTTTTAGGTCATAAGATATCTCATGGACTAATAACGCCACAAGAGGGAAATGTGGACAAACGCCAGAGAGCACCTCGTCCAAGAACAAAAAAGGATGTGAGATCATTTGTATCCTTATGTGGATTCTATCAAAGATACACCAAGGACTTCAATACTCTGTCAGCACCCTTAACGGATCTTACCAAAAAGGGGAAACCAGAGGAAGTCAATTGGTCAGCTGAATGTGAGAAAGCCGTCACAGCACTCAAATAAGCTTTAACTGCTCATCCAATTTTACATCTTCCAGACTTCAACCAACCGTTCGTGCTGCGCACCGACGCCAGTAACGTAGGAATTGGGGCAACGCTGTTGCAGAGAAAGGGAGATGTACCATCGTAGCTATTCCCTGTAGCTTATGCCAGCAGGAAATTGAATGCAGCGGAGAAAAACTATAGTATTATAGAGAGAGAATGTCTTGCGCTCGTATAGATTGTACAGAAGTTTCAGGCATACCTATATGGCAAGCACTTCACTGTACAATGTGATCACCAACCACTCATGTTTCTAGCAGCATCAGAGAGTTTAAATGCACGACTTATGAGGTGGTCTTTGCTTCTTCAGCCATATTCGTTCCAGATTGGATACGTTCCTTGGAAGATGAATGTGGGGGAAGACTTCCTGAGTCGACATGCAGTGCCTGATGAATCATGTCATTCAGCTGCAGAAGACAATACATTGGAGTGAATCACGTAGGAGGAGCCTGACAACTGTAAATGCTGAAAACTTAGTTCCGTACCGTAGAACCATCTGGGGTGGGGCTATGTGACATAATAGTCATCATCATTTTACAGTAAGTCAACAATTGCACACCGAACATAGGAAAATGGTACACGTTAACGCACAGATAACACATAACACCAACTTGACACCGAAGATGGACACAATCCAGCTATATTTAGAATTAACAGCGATTCTAGAAGACGGTCCAGTCTCTTAGTGATGGCCCAATTTTTTCAAAAATATGTGTTGTTTGGTCTGAATTCGAGAGGTGATCTTGGTGGCAGAAATAGAAGAGAGATGTTCCCAATATTTGAGAAAGTGATACAACACAGGCATCTACCAGAGCAAGGGCAGCCTTCAGCTTGACTTAACTGGCAGGTAACTGAAACGGATCCACCAACCCATGGACCCAGGCTCAACCCAGTCTCATTGCTCAGAGTTGACAATTTCTTCTACAAAAACAAATACCACTACCCAGGAGAACAGAAAGCAGAAGAGGCCCAAACATATCAGGCCTTTAAATTTTTGTGTTTTCAAAAAATGAATATTGATATAGTATAACACAAAAAAAGAAATTCTTTTCTTCCACAGTGATCAAACATTTGTAGTCCTACACACATAAATTGATTGTATGAAAAATGGCATTGGGAGGGCATATACTCATGATTGTGTAACTACTAAACATGCATGAAAATGTAACATGTGATGTGCTTTCTTAAGCCATAATCAGGCACAGTCAATAAACACACTAACAGTAGCTATTTCTCTACTTTATTTCCAGTTCAAATGTTTGTTTAAAAAGTGTTTGTAAACAAGTTGTTCTTTGTGTGTAATAAAAAAAATAATTAACACAATTACTAAATTGATTATTTGGTTGTTTCGGGGTTTGAAATTTAAATATTGAGCACAACCCACTACTGGCAACGCTGATCGCATTCTGGTATGAACATAAGGCCTATCCACGTCAATATGGAAGCACTATTCTCGAGTTTCGCTCTCGTTTGAGCTCGTCAGCAGTGCATATCCCTGACTGGATCCGGAAACAAGCCCCGGATCACTGGCGCGTGAAGCGGGTGTGTAACCACGCGACACACGCTGGACACGCCAAATTATCACAATAGAATACCACAACGCTACCCATCGTAGACAATTACTAAACACAAATGGGAAATGAAAGGGAGAGGGATGACATCTATTGAAAAGAAGATGATCTCTATTTTCCTGCAGCTACTCAAGATCTATGCTATTTCTTCACTTGATCCTGTTTCATGCTGATAAAGTCATTTCAGACTATACACAGACTGTAAGGGGGCTCAAGATCTAATAGGATTCTTAGTGAAAAGCATATTATTATATTGTATCACTATCTTCAACGGGACCACCTCATAGACAAAACCCCGAGTCTGAGATATTCAAGGTTCATATTCTTGACTACTGAAAATTAGTGGAGAATGGGGCCCAGCTTCTATGACTAGAATATGGGTTATGCACACAAGTGATCCTCATTCCAATCGTAATATATGACAGACCGACGTGCCGAGGACTGAATGGCCACGGGTGAAATAGTCGTGAACGTAGAACGTCTGGTATGCGGGCGGGGCGGCGCCAGGCGTATGGACTTCTAAAGGACATCCCATGCCCCTTCCCTGGCAGGCAGGCTCTACTAGGGAGACCGATTATATCCTGCCGTCATATCTAACCAACTATGAATAATACAAAGAATTATCGCCGTAGCAACGGAGTACGTGCTTTGATACCTTTGACAACAGCCAGCGGGGAGAGAATGAAGCGGAGAAAAAGAGGTAGGGGAGAGGGAAGAAGGAAAAGAAGGAAGAGGGCCGGAGCCAGAAGGGGTAGAAGGAAAACGGATCCGTTGGGACTAAAAAATGTGCGGGTTGGGTATTGGAATTGCCGCAGTGCAAAGCAACGAGGACCAATACTAGAGAAACTGGTCTACGATTTCGATGTCCTGATGTTACAAGAATTGAATCCGAACTCTTTTAAGTGCCCTCGCTACACATGTTTCATCAACCCAACTGGACAGGGAAGACATGGGCAGGCTCTGGTGGTCAAGGATGGTTTACAGCATTCAATACTGGATATGAGTGGGTGGGGTCAGGAGAGTAAAGAGGTGCAGGGAATGCGGATACAAATCGGCCGATACAGCTGGAACCTGATAAATGTATATGTAAGTGGGGAATCTTGCATAAGCAGAGAGAGTTAGGACTGGTTGAAAGGTTCAGTGGACACTCCAGATACCAGGTATCTGATATGTGGTGACTTCAACGCCCGCGCCAAGGAATGGGACAGGTCGGGAGAGAACAGATAGGGTACTGCTCTTGCTGAGGCGTTGCTTGAGATGGATGTAGTCTGTCTAAATGACGGTACACCCACTAGGCTAGTAATGAGACCGGGGGACCCTGACACGGCCATCGACCTGGCGCTTGTATCCCAAGAGGCGGCATCAGATATAAAATCGAGTGTCCTTGCAGACCATGGAAGTGACCACCTCCCCTGTTCTGTGCTGATACCTAAGTCAAGCACATTTAGGGCTATAAGAGCTCGCAGGGCATTCAGTTATGATCGCGACCACTCTTCGCTCTTAGGGCGCCTGAGATCACAGGGAAGATCTAAACCAACAAGAAGATTTGATTGATTGATTTAGGAACCGACATCACAGCATTCGGGACATTCCCATAAGCGCTCCGTCCCCATCCTCAGCAGCCAGCGAAGAGTTCCAACACTAATAGTTCCAGTGGCAATTTGATTATATGTCCGTCTCGCCTTTCCTCTGAGCGTCGAACAAGAAGAATCTTTACTCAACCACCATGGTGGACACCAGAGGTCGAGAATTCATGGAGGGAAAATAGGGTGGCCATAAGGAATTGGCAGAGGGTGCGGAGAGCAACCAATTCCGTTGACACGGAATTGGAAGAGCTGAAAGGTATAAAAAAGTAAAGGTGCAGGATTTCAAACTCCAGGCAGCAGAGGCAAAGAGGATTAAGTGGGAACAGTTTATCAATGAAGTCGGTGGGGATGTGACATTGGGTAAATTCTGGAGGCTGCACCGGCAGATGAAGAGACAGGCGATACCTGATAAACATGGTACCGGTTGTGATGATAACAACCGACCTATGACGACTGACAAGGACAAAGGAGAAGCTTTACTTGCGCGATTTTTAAAACAGACGGATCAGCAAGATAGGGCTATTAGAGATAACGTCAGAGAAGCCTTGTCACGAGTCACTAAGAAGGAGGACTGTGAGATTAAAGTGGAGGACATTAAACGGGTACTGAAGCGAGCTAAAGACACGGCGCCAGGTCCAGATGGGGTGAGATACTCCCATATGAGGAACTTAAATGATGGGGACTTGGAGGAAATGGCTCTTTGGTTCAATCTAAGCATCAATACGGCCGAAATACCCCACGATTGGCTACATAGCTACCTGGTCCCACTCCCAAAGCCAGGTAAGGACCACTCCAGACTTACTGGATACCGAATCATAACCCTGCAAAACACGTATAGCAAAGTCCTCGAAAAGATAGTAGCACGCAGGCTCCAGCAACATTTGGAAAGTCGGAATCTGCTTCCCCAAAGACTCGGGAGCTACCGGCCTAAAAAGGACACATGGGCCAATGCTGCAACTTTTGCATTTGATGTCTACTAGGGCTTCCATGATAAACAAGAGACAGTGGCGGCAGCTCTTGACTTGGAGGATGCGTATAACAGGGTCAGGCATGATCGGTTGATATACACACTGTTGGACATGGAAGTCTGCCCTTGCCTTGTTAGATGGGTTGCGGCAGTTCTTTATGAGCGTAGGGTTGCACTGCGCATGGGTACATGGACTTCTGACCCCTGTACTATTACACCTGGGTTGCCGCAGGGATCTGCCTTGTCCCCGGTGCTCTTTAATGTCTAACCAGCAAAATCGTAGCTATTAAGACACCAGGTGTGGGTAGAATCTTGACATTTGCAGATGATGTACTGGTGTACAGACAGGGCAGAGACAGGGCCAGTTTGGCGAAACACGTACAGGTGGCGGTAAACAAGGTGACGGAGTGGTGCAGGGACGCAGGGGCCATTTTAAACCCAGACAAGGCATCGGTTGTGTGGTACTCCCTGGATAACCGGATCGCCAAGGCAGACGGCAAAGGTATTATGTTGAATGGGTGTCCTCTTAGTCGAGAGAGTAAACTGAAGTTTTTGGGTATCACCTTTGACAGGTGTTTGTCTTTTAACGATCATGTGGAGGATTTGGTGGTGAAGGCTGGTAGGGGACTTAATGCATTGAGGGCTATGGCAGCAACCGGGGTAGATCAGAGGATGTTGTACAGGCTCTTTCAGCAGTTAATAATTTCTGTCATTGAGTATGGTTTGGGGCTGCTGACAGTATCAAAAAGCCAGCTTGAAAGGCTGGAGCGCATACAGAATGCTGTCATGCGGTTAATACTGGGGTGCACAAAGGATACACCAATTATCTGCATGAGGCATATCCTGGCGCTACCTACAATGACGGATAGACATAGGGTCCTTCAGGCTAAATTGTACCTGAGAGTTGCCGCAAACAGGGATCACCCGCTGCATGCAGCAATGGATATGGTAAAGGGTCATAGACTATGACGAGGCAGGTCCTGGATGGCACAGGCAGAACTTTCTATAAGTCAGGTGTGTGATCTAGAGACCATCAATCGTGAAAGAGAGTGGGTTGAAGTTCCGGATGATATTACGGACTGGCACAATGTAATAATAACAATGGGTCGTGAGAGCAGAGAATGGGCAGCGGGCCGCACTGAGTTTGAAGTGCAACAGCTAATCCAGAGGAACACACATCAAGGTGACATAGTCATCTACACCGATGGGTCAGTGGTGAGAAACAGACGTAGTTACTGGGGCTTTATTGCAAAGGCTAATGGGCGAGTCTTGAAAAAGGAGAGCCTGGGATATGAGACTACAACCTCCAGCATGAGAATTGAGGTGGAGGCAGTAACAGCGGCATTCCGGTGGCTAGATGAGACTATTGCAACACACGTTGTGTTCATTACGGATTCAAAGAATATGCTTAGCAAGGTGGAGAAATGAATGTTTCGTGTGGAATGGCTCTTGTCGCTTCAGAGGTCACAGATTGTGAGAATTGTATGGATATTTTGCCCTGGCCATGCGGGTGTACGGGGGAATGAACAGGCTGATAGGCTAGCAGGGAATGCATCTCTTGGTGGTATCTTGCCTATGGACAAGGGGGAGGTGGTCGTGCGCTTGTGGGACCAGGTGGAGAAGACGGAGGAACAGATTTAGAGCCCATATGTGGAAAGAATGAGATTGCCGGGGATCGGCAGGGGTTCTGGAAGAATCTCAAAACTGAGAGGGAAGACCAGGAGAACTTTTAATCAGATAGCGGTGGGAACGATTAGTAGTATGACTCTTCGCTGGCTGTTGAACGAGGGGGCTGAGCACGTATGGGAATGTCCTGAGTGCAGTGACGTCGGTTCTTAACTCAACTCAACTCAACTCAGAAGGCAATGGCAAACTACTGAACGTAAAATCTGCCCAGGAATCACGAACAGCAAAAATGCTTGGGTTGACTGCTACGTCCTGTGAAGGACATGCAACTAAAAAAAACATTGAATAGCTCAGGTGAGATTGCAGAGCGTTATGGTATTAATGCACTCGGGGTATTAATGCACGTCCGTGAGTTCCATTAACCTATGCGAAGAGCAACCTTACGGTAGCTGCTATCCAATTCACAACCCCCACCCCCGAGACTAACACTCTTCTCCATAAGAGTGGGCAGATTGTTCCTGTATAATCTTGAATTGCTCATAAATATCAAAAGCAAATGATGCTGCATTTGACCAGATGTCTTTCTTTCATCGGTAACTTTCCAGAAGTGGGGGTAGTTTTGTTCCCCTTTCCGTGTATTCCTGCAACTTAACGGCAATTATCTTCTCCAAGACCTTTCCATGTGCATTCTGCAAGGTGATAATCCTATAGCCATTGAGCCTTGAACGGTCCTGGTGTAATAGGGGAGTGAAATTAAATAGTGCTCTAAATCTCTATCACACATATCATTCATATGAACGTACCTGGCTCAGTTAGGTCATGTCGCAGTGTTCTTTGCTGTTTTTGATAAATGTTTTATATATTCTACCTATATGACATCTTCGTATATATCGGCCTTGATTAAACTAGCAAGATGCTCTCTAGATGCATACCTCATGTCTCCATCATTGTGATATGTCTTGTGTTATAAATCTCTTCAGTAATAGCTCACTTCCCCTTCTCTTTGTCCAATGTAATGAACATACCGTTATTTCCGTGCAACGTTATTTCTATTAGAGGAAATAGTACTCCATCCATCCATCCATCATGTGCCATGCCGGAAAGTGTGGGCGGCCATGACTCGCCAGTTCAGGCAGGTGCAGGACAGGGTCCTATGCCTCGAAAGGGCCAACCACAAACACTAGAGGTCATTCTCAGATGCCATGAGGAACCAAAGTATGTGAGTGGAATGTGGCCAATATTCCATCACAATGTCTGGGCAGAGCTTCAGAGATCATGTGATGCCCAAACGACATGATGTCTCCCTCGGCCTAGTCTTGTGTATTCCAGAGGAATGGGTAACCAATACGTCTGGCACAAGGTAGGCTGCAGACGCTGGCGGCTCAGCGTCAATCCACCGAGACCTCACCACCACGAGCCGGTGGCGAGTTATGGCCAGACCCTGACACCCAAGGGACCCGGCTTAGAGGCGTTCAGCCATGTCCCACAGGTGAGGGCCTTGTACGAGCCCGGACAATGAGGGCGCGCACATCTGTCATCACAAGTGTCCGGACCTGTGTAAAGCGTGCACTATCGTCAGACTCCCCGCCTGACTTATAGCGGTCCCCGCGACCAGCGGGAATAGGCCCGCCATAGCTACCGCAGGAGATATTGCCTGTCTATTTGCAAGCAAATCTCCCATACTTCCACTGTGCGGATCTCGCGACCAGCGAGAATAAGTAAAGAAACGATAAAAGTAGTGGTATTTCAATTGTGCTTGCGCTCCCACCTATGCTACACCCTTCATGTGTCTTCACAAAGTCGGACTAGAGTCAAGCTCAATGAGGAACCAGGGGACACAATAATAGAGTGTTTGGTCAAATAAAATATAGACTCAAAATAAAGCATTGAAATGTGGAAGGAGTTTGCAGAAAAAAATAGAAATATAAATATCTTGAATGAATAATAAGTAGTAAATTTTTGTAGCTTGCAAGAAGCTCAGATCAAAGGAAAACATCATCATCATCATGTGCCAGATGGCGTAGGCTTTCATGTCTCTCCGCATATCTCGTTTCCTGGCGTTCTGGGTCGACTCTGCTGATGATATTCCTTCATGAACTACTTTAGTCCATCCAGCATCATTTCACTTTGTCTGCCTCTGCCTCTCTTTCCAGTCGTTCTCCAATGCCTCACTTAACATCACATGACCAAAGAAAGCTGTTTGTCTCTTTCTTGTTATATATAATGTTCTAGCTTCATTTGTCTCTTTCAGGCAATCGTTGTTAGTTAATCTGGCGCCCAAGTAATTCGCAACATTCGTCTTAGGAACCACACCTCTGTTGCTTCCAAGGTGTTCCTAATTTGTTCATTTACATTCCAAGATTCACTGCCATACAGCAAAACAGGTTCTATATAGCATTTCAACACGTCTTACACTGAGGTTCTCACACCCACACAGAACAATATGGTTTGGGATGTGTTTGAAACACATCAGTCCGATTGTGCGTTTCATAGTAGCACGGGATAACTAAGGAAACATATATAGATATACGACTGTATTCCTTGTGGATGTCAACACAGTGGCATCATACTTAGACAAGTTCACCATTGAGGGAGCTATGAGATATGGCAGCTGACGTGTGTTATCTGTGTGTCATTGGAGGTGGATAAGTAGCCTTAAAGCATCGTTAAGTGCTGATATCAGATTACTAAACGTGTTGTCGCTTCCTAATGGCTGTGGTTGGAGACTCAGGGAGTGATGACCACACATGCAGCCATACGAGGCCAAATTTCCAGAGCTGTGGGTGAAGACTGCCATTTACTGCTCCATATGTGCTGCACAGTGTGGTTGTCAGAGTCTTACTTGTTCATACTTCTGGCTCGCATTTCCAGGCAGAGGTGAAACAATTACATGCGTTCAATAATTACACTCTCACGCACGGCAACGATAGTTTTAGCCCGTTTATTCACAAAACGATTCACATGGGCAAACTCACAGAAGTTGCGCTCTCGGCAACCCGCAACTTGTACAACATCATTATCACAGTGTTATAATCATTCATGAGAAATAATACAATATAATACCATAACATAGCTCTCACACTGTCTCCGCTCAAACACAGCTCGCTTCACAACTCAATCACGCCATCAATATTACGATCATATCTCAACGCTCACGAAACACTATCACCACCCTATGTCTGTCCGTCTCGTTGTCCTGAACCCGTCTGACCAACACCGGTACGTTTGGCCAGTTCACGCTGCTCACAGTTCGTGAGACCCGTGCGGTGTGGTGTGGTGCGGTGACCACGGGCCTTAGCCGGTTTTTCGGTTGACTCGCACTTGGTAACCCTGCTGCAGGACGCCAGGCTACCTGCCCTGTTCTCCTGTCTCCTGTTTGTCCCTGTCGTACAGGGTATTAGGTCCCTGACAGTGGTCATATACAACTTTGAATTTGAAATGCATCGCTTGGGTGGGTTTAGATTAACTGCCTTTAGTGCTGTTGATACACTTCTGGATATGTACACAGAACCAAAGAAACACCCTAAAGTAGATTATATTCCCCTGATGTCAGACGGTGCGATGAATAGTCTGCTAGTCAGGCACGAAGCTTTAACTCATGACTGGTATGATTGCGTACACCACTTGTGTGAGGTGCAAGCTTAAAACCACGGAAGAGCTGATGCGGTTGCTACTAACTTCTGCTGCTCAGGAGATCACCACAACTTGGTGGTGTAAAGTGTAGGGAAAGCACAATTTGTGGAGATGGGTTTTAGCCAACATGGGAAAGAATGGATAATTGCTCAACATGTTCAAATATGATGGTAGCGGTTATTTGCAGAGAAAAGCGATAACGAAGATATCATCTGGGCTGTATCCATGCACTAATACAGGCTGGCGCAGTGAATTTGCCCGTGTATTGTATTATGAACTATTTGATATTTGATAGATATTGTGTGTTAATTGTTTGTTCTTCACCGTATCCAATGTGTTTTCCAGGAGCATTGAGGTATTTGAATATCTTGTCCATGGGTAGAGAGGACCCATGAGTTTTTACAGCGGCCCCAAAAGAAGATGGAAAACTCCGATTATAAACCCCTAAGTTTAAGGTGGACCGACGTACCTAAGACTGAATGGCCACGGGTGAGCTGGTCGTGGACGTGAAACGTCTGGTATGCGGGCAGGGCGGCGCCAGGCGGATAGACTTCTGCGGGACATCACCTGCCCCTTCCCTAGCAGGCGGGCCAACTAGCGTGACCGGTTAGTTCCTGCCTTTACATCAAACAAGCTACGGAAAGTTAAAAGAATTATCGCCAAAGAAACGGAGCTCGTACTTTGTGCTGGATATCTTTGACAACAGCTAGCTGGGAGAAAATGAGCCGGAGGAGAAGAGGTAGATGAGAGGGGTGAAGCCAGAAGGGATAGGAGGAAAACGGATCATTAGGGACTAAAAAAATATACGGGACTAAAAAATATACGGGTTGGGTATTGGAGCTGCTGTAGTGCAAAGCAGTGAGGACCAATTTTGGAGAAACTGGTCTACGATGTTGATGTCTTGATGTTACAAGAACTGAAGACAAACTCTTTTAAGTGCCCTGGCTATACATTTTACATAAACCCAACCGGACAGGGAAGACATGGGCAGGCTCTGGTGGTCAAGAATGGCTTACAGCATTCGATACTGGATATAAGTGAGTGGTATCAGGAAAGTAAAGAAGTGCAGGGGATGCAGATTAAAATCGGAAGATACAACTTGAACCTAATAAATATATATGTAAGTGGGGAATCTTGCGTAAGCAGAGAGAGAGAGAGAGAGAGAGAGAGAGAGAGAGAGAGAGAGAGAGAGAGAGAGAGTGAGAGAGAGAGAGAGAGAGAGAGAGAGAGAGAGAGAGAGAGAGAGAGAGAGTTGGGACTGGTTGAAAGGTTGGGCGGATACCCCTGGTGCCAGGTATATGATATGTGGTGATTTCAATGCACGCGCTAAAGAGTGGGACAAGTCGGGAGAGAACAGGCAAGGTACTGTTCTTGCTGAGGCTTTGCTTGAGTCGGATGTGATCTGTCTAAATGATAGGACACCAACTAGGCTGGCAATGAGACCGGGGACCCTGACACGGCCATCGACCTAGCACTTGTATTCCAAGAGGCGACATCAGACATAAAATGGAGTGTCCTTGGAGACCATGGAAGCGACCACCTATCCTGCATTCGGTTATGATTGTGATCACTCTTAGCACTTGGGGCGCCTTCGACCACAGAGACAGTCTAAACCAAAAAGAAGACGCTTCACCAGAGGTGGAGACATGATGGAAGGAAAAAAGGGCGGCAATAAGGAATTGGCAGAAGGTGCGGGGAGCAACAAATTCACTTGCCACAGAATTGGAGGAAGTGGAAAGGTATTAAAAAAAGTAAAGGTGCAGGATTTTAAACTCCAGGCAGCAGGGGCAAAAAGGATGAAGTGGGAACAGTTTATAAATGAAGTCGGTGGGGATGTGACATTGGGTAAATTCTGGAAGCTGCACCCCAAGATGAACAGACACGCGATGCCCTGTACACATGGTACCTTTTATGATGATAACAACCGACCTATGACAACTGACCAGGACAAAGGGGAGGCTTTTCTTGCACGATTTTTAAAACAGACGGATCAGCAAGATAGACCTATTAGAGATATGGTCAGAGAAGCCTTGCCACCGGTCACTAGGAAGGAGGTCTGTGAGGTTAAGGTGGGGGATAATAGACGAGTACTGAAGAGAGCTAAAGACACAGCGCCAGGCCCGGACGGGGTGGGGTACACCCATATGAGTAACATGAATGATGGGGACTTGGAAGAGATGGCTCTTTGTTTCAACCTAAGCATGAATACGGCGGAAATACCCCAGGATTGGCTGCACAGCTACCTGGCCCCACTCCAAAAACTAGATAAGGATCACTCCAGACTTACTGGATACCGAATCATAGCCCTGCAAGACACCTTTGGCAAAATCCTCGAAATGATAGTAACCCGCAGGCTCCAGCGACATTTGGAAAGTCGTAATCTGCTTCCTAAAGGGCTCGAGAGTTACCGACCTAGGAAGGACACCTGGACCAATGCAGCCACTTTTGCATTTGATGCCTACGAGGGCTTCCAGGATAAATAGGAGACAGTGGCGGTAGTTCTTGACCTGGAGGACGTGTATAACAGGGTGAGGTATGATTGGTTGATGCACATTCTGTTGGACATGGAGGTCTGACCTTGTCTTGTAAGATGGATTGCGGCAGTCCTTTATGAGCGTAAGGTTGCACTGCGCATGAGTTCCTTGACTTCTGATCCCTGCACGATTACACCTGGGTTGACAAAGGAATCTGCCGCAGTGCTCTTTAATGTCTACCCCAGCAAAGTGGCAGCTTTTGGGACACCAGGTGTTGGTAGAATCTTAACATTTGCAGATGATGTGCTGGTGTACAGACAGGGCAGAGTTAAGGAAAGTTTTGCTGCATATTTACAGGTGGCAGTAAACAGGGTGACAGAGTGGTGCATGGGTCGTTATAAACCCAGACAAGGCATCGGTTGTGTCGTACTCCCTGGATAATCGGATTGTCAAGGCAGATGTCCCATGTATTATATTGAATGGATGTTCTCTCTTAGTAGAGAGAGTAATTTGAAGTACTTGGGTATCACCTTCGACAGGTGTATGTCTTTTAAAGATCATGTGGAATCCTAGGTGGTGAAGGGTGGTAGGGGACTTAATGCTTTGAGGGCGATGACAGTAACCGGAGTAGAGCAAAGGATGCTTTACGGGCTCTTTCAGCAGTTAATAATTTCTGTCATTGGGTATGGTTTTGGGGCTCCTGACAGTATCAAAGAGCCAGCTTGAAAGGTTGGAGCGCATACAAAATGCAGCCATGCGGGTGATCCTGGGTGCACAAATGAAACATCAATTATATGCATGAGGCGTATCCTTGCTATACCAACAATGGCGGTAAGGCATAGGGTCCTTCAGGCCAAATGGTACCCGAGAGTTCCTGTAGATAAGGATCACCCCCTGCATGCTTGCTTGCTTGCTTGTTTTCGTTGGCTTGAGCTCCAACGCGAAGTCCTGTATGTCGGATGAAGGCATCCTGTTGTCCAACATCAGTGTGATGTCATACAGGACCTGAGGTTTGCGTGAGTATCCGTTGTCCCATGTCTGGCTTATTGGTGTGCAGACTGGTGGTTCCTCGCCGTACAGGCAGACACTCTCCGACTTCGGAGGAATCGGTGATCCTATTGACTTTAGCCAGGACCCCGAAGGGACCTGTTGCCCAGGACGCTCGACGAGGACGCGTCAATAGGTCTTGGCCAGTATATAACCCGGCCCTGGTGCCTTGGAAACACCTCTGCGTCCCACCCCCTGCATGAAGCCATAGATATGGTCAAGGGTCATATGCTAAGAAAAGGCAGGTCCTAGATGGCACAGGCAGATATATGTATACCGCCAGGTGTGTGATCTAGAGACTATCAATCGTGAAAAAGAGTGGGATGAAGTACTGTCAGACAGGACGGACTGGCACAATGTAATAGTAACATTGGGTCGTGAGTGCAGAGAATGGGCAGCGGGCCGCACAATTTGAGGTGCAACAACTGATATTAGTATTCCTAGTTTCTCTTTTGTCTCCCAATAGAGAGAGAAGAGATGGTGACAAAACGCATATTTGTCTTACTCCTTGCATTATTTCTTCGCGGTGCCCTCTTCAGCCCACAAAACGATTTTATGTGGCAGTGACTTCACGTGAATAGACTATTTCTTGACAAATGTTTGAATGAACAGAATATATGTCCGTCTGTACAATGGAAACCCATTGAGTCTGTAGGCCATCTTGATATGCACTTTTTAGAGCTCAACCCCCCCCCCCCCCCCTCACACACACACACACACACATACACCACACACACAGAACAAATGGGATTGTTTGATATTGTAAGGCTGCTATTATTAGACCAAAGATTAACAAACAAACAACAACAATGTATTGTACAGA
This sequence comes from Cepaea hortensis, assembly GCA_963921405.1. Lineage (NCBI taxonomy): Eukaryota > Metazoa > Mollusca > Gastropoda > Stylommatophora > Helicidae > Cepaea > Cepaea hortensis. Next base: position 66,947,023 of record OY992885.1, read on the forward strand.
GTTGCGTTCTTTCACCAGATATAGGGTGTATTTTTAATGACTGTGCAGTGTTTGAAAATATTGCCGGTCCAAGTTTTGTATTCACCTTCTGTAAGGTTCATACATTGTGGGTTTGTTGAAGACAAGGGTACAGTAAACGCTGTGCACGTGCTGAGAACAGTAACTGAACGTTCTATAGAAGTAAATAAAGATATACACCTTTGCTTTATTGACTACACAAAGGCTTTCGATAGAGTAAGACATGTCAACATGATAGAGATGCTTGCAGATCTACAAATTGATGGAAAAGACCTTAGACATGTAAAAAACATATATTAGAAACAACAAGCTGCCATCAGAATTGATAATGAAGTAGGTCAATATCAGCATATTAAGAGAGGTGTGAGACAGGGATGTGTAATGTCTCCAGATCTGTTTTCCCTATATAGTGAAAATGTTTTTAGAAATGTACAAGATATGAAAGGAATCATCATTGGAGGAAGAAACATTAATAACATTAGATATGCTGATGATACAGTATTTATTTCAGACACAGTGAACAACTAGGGTTATAATTAAATTGTAAGAAGACACAGATTATGGTCGTCACTAGGAAGAACGAAATACCACTATGCAATATACAATTAATGGGAATATTCTTAAGCAATTAAATCGGTACAATTATCTCGGAACAGTCATAACATCTGATGGAAGATGCCCTGAAGATATTAGAACAAGAATGGCCATGGCGAAGGTAGCTTTTTGCAAGATGAAAAACATATTGACCAATAAAATGATGCCAATTGCTATGAGAAAAAAGAGTGTTGAGGAGCTACATAAAGCCAGTACTTTTGTATGGATATGAAGCGTGGACAATGAGCAGCAAACTGAAAAACATCTGATGGCTGTAGAAATGTGGTTTCAGAGGAGATTGCAAAGAATAGTATGGACATACAGAAAAACTAATGACCAAGTCCTACAAGAAACAAATGAAAATCGTAAGCTGATTAGAGAAATTAGACGTAGACAATCAATATTTTTTGGACATGTTATGAGAAGAAATAAATTGGAGAACTTGATGATAACTGGTAAGATCGAGGGGAAGAGAACAAGGCGAAAGACAGAGAAATTAATACCTGGATGGCTTGACTACGTGGCATGGTCGAGACAAAAACACTGAGCTGATCCACGACTCTGGTGACTGAGTGAAATAGCGAATCATGACCACCCACGCTTAACCGGCATGGCACATGATGGACGGAAAGTTCATACAACATAATGGATACATACACAACTTGGACCGGCAATACTTTCAAACACTGCACAGTCATTGAAAATACGTCCTGTATGTTTTTATTTCTATAGCAAACATATGATGATATGTATAAGAGACAATACCGGTCTCTATAGCTAAGGGCTTGCGAATGCGGTTTGTGAGCCCGTATACCCAGTTTCGAAACACAGCAGTGCTGGTTTTTTTTCGAAAAAGGTATAGGAGCCGATCGTTCAGAAAGCAATGGCAAACTACTGAACGTAAAATTACAAAATACCAGCCATGGTACACAACCTGTGGTGATATTGACAGATGCAAAATCCGTAATAGAGGCGCTCCTGTCTGGGAAATTGCCAGTTCTGAGGACACTACTTTCTGAACTTAGCAATCAGCGTAAGATCACCATACAGTGGATACCATCCCACTGTGGAATCCCCGGAAACGACAGAGCTGATCGATTGGCTAAGGAAGGAGCACAAGAAGAACAACCAGATGTGCCTATTACATACCACCAAAAGAAAAGAATGATCAAATCAGTCAGAAGGCCACCAAACCTTACTCAAGACGACTACCACGTTATGGACAGACCAGAACAGGTCATTCTTCTGCGCCTCAGAACAGGACACAATAGATTACGCAACCACATGTATACAAAATTCAAGATTGGTGACTCAGCCATGTGCACATGTGGTTTGGCGTCGCAGACAGCAGAGCACATACTCCAGGATTGCCCAAACTACAACATATCCAGGCGAACCTTCTGGCCTAGAGAGACAACAGTGGAAGATAAACTCTATGGACCGCTGAATGAACTAAAAAAGACTGTTAGATTCATACAAGAGACAACATTGCAGTTATAAACATATTTCAGGCGAACGAAAGAAGAAGAAGAAGTCTGTCAAGACGGCAAGGTGCCAGTCAGTTTCATTAGCCTGTTTCAGGCAGTCGTTGTTAGTTACTCTGGCAGTCCAATGAATCGCAACATTCGCCTTAGGAACCACATCTCTGTTGCTTCTAATTTCTTCTTAATTTGTTAATTTACATTCCAAGATTCACTGCCATACAGAAAAACTGGTTCCACATAGCAATTCAGCACTCTCTTACATTCAGTGATAGTAACTTATTGCTTAAGATACTCTTCATTTTCTGAAATGCAGATTTTGCTTGCCCTATTCTGCTCTTAATCTCTGTTGTACACCTTCCATCTGATGTCATAAATATTCCTAGGCATCTAAAATGATCCACTTGGTTAAGTATAGCTGTACAGCTGAACATATTTACTGTACATTTCCAACACTCACAGCCACACAGATTGCACTACAGCAACTAACAGAAACACTCACAAACAAGAAAACTGACACAAATAATCACATACATTGTGTATAGGTACAAAGACAAAATATCAACAATATCTGGTAGAAATAGTCAACACATACATAATTTAAAAAAAAAATAATAATAATAATATACTTAGTGATAGTTCTTGAACCCAATACAGATAATCGTTTGTAACGTCATCACCTCTTACAACTACATGAGACGAATATTTCATTTTTGCCAGTTACACTGCACACGAGAAATGAAACACGGCGGAATATCACCACAAGACTTACACACAAAACATGTATCCAATGAATACAAGGCAATGACAATTTAACACAACAGACAATCAATCAGATATACATAGTAGTCATTTTAGTGATTAGTCGCGGTTCCAACTTCAGGGCAACGGGTCATCCCCAATATGCTCCGTTCCTGTGCCAGTGAATATCACAAAATGCTCATCATGCTCTATGTGAACAATTGAATAGACAGGAGTCTCGACACGCCAACAGCCCGCAGAGGTACACTGTGCATAATGCCGCCATCAGGACGCCAACACAAAAGTCCTCCACGGAAAATACAGTTCATCGTCAATGGAAGCGGCAGTCACTAGAAAACCAGCAGCCACACATTACTGCATTAAAAGTCGAGAGGATCGACTTCATTGCCCCGGAATGTATCACATATGGCTAGGTCTCCTTCTGCAGGGCGGCCCTCTGAAAGCGTCGCACAAAGCACGAACACTGTATCTCCAGCTACGACCCCCAGGAGTCTCCGAGAGAAATACACTCATGAACCGAAAAAGGCAATCCAGTCAATTCTGCGACAGGCCGACCGCATTCATTCCAAACATGCAGTTCACGTTACAACAATCGCGGACAGATGTAAAAACGTTCCACCACTACAACTACTACTACAGTTCACAGTGTCGCACCACGCACTCATTTCAGTAGCAGGGCGATGGAACCATGCACTACCAGTGCAATAAGAGGAAAATGCGACTGTAAACCGTAGCCACAAGCATAAACACTCCAGAGACTTAACGTTTGAAATGCCTATCCGCCATATTGGGGACCGGAAGTACATATACTTTGTGGAACACCAATCACCACCGCATTAAACATGAGAATTAAAAAGAGGATACAATTTTACATTAAAGACTATAGCTTTACTTTCACTAACTTACACAGCACATCAAACAAACAAATCAAAACACACATACAAGAAAAGAAACAGTGGATATCATTACAAAATTACACACAAAACTACAAGCATTAAGAATCAACACACACTGGTCTTATACTACATAGCACATTATGATGTCACTACTACTGCACTACTACTACTACTACTACTACTACTACTACTACTACTACTACTACTACTACTACTACTACTACTACTACTACTACTACTACTACTACTACCACCACCACCACCACCACCACCACCACCACCACCACCACCACCACCACCACCACCACCACCACCACCACCACCACCACCACCGCCACCACCACCACCACCACCACCACCACCACCACCACCATAACTACTACTACTACTACTACTACTGCTGCTGCTGCTGCTGCTGCTACTACTACTACTACTACTACTACTACTACTACTACTACTACTACTACTACTACTACTACTACTACTACTACTACTACTACTACTACTACTTTACCAACAACAACTACTTGCCATGTAGCGTCGGAGGCAAAGGGTAGTGATTTAGAATAAGATACGAAATTGTGGCAAACAGAACAAGAAGAGTTAACCAAGAAGCGACATAATGCGCAAGTTGCTAGATGACGTCACAGCGTACTACGTCACTAAAGTTAGTTAGGTTTTGGGATGATCATGGAGACGGTCGGATAAATAACAACACTGAAATATTAACGCGAATATCCAGCAGAAAGATATAGCGAACACGACATCAAGTAATCCAGGAAGATAAGGAAACAACGGCACGGTCTGCATTACGAAGAACGATCGGAAGATGAAGATTTAACACAGAGAAAGTGAGGAAAGCATACTGCATCAGAACTTGCCTGTCGTTTGGTAAATAGAGGTCATGGCGTCATCACACACATAGCTCGGCGTAAGTAACAGTTAGAATCAGGGGCGTAATGTAGTTTGCAGAACGATGGACCGCATGAAATTTACTCGTCATTGATCTATGTAGACTGATGGAATCGGACTCTACAGTTAACATTAAATATTTACAAATGATTATTTATTATCTTTCACCGGCCCTCCCATTGACATGAGAACGGTGACGTTGTTATACTGTACGGACGATTGCCACCAATAAAGTTATATCTGACGAGAAACGCCAGCGTTGATCAACTCATTTTCGTTACTATTGATTTTGGCTCCTGTTGATCTGCGATGTTGTTTTGACTGGACGGTGAGCATAATATTAGAGAGAAGCAGCATAGCACTGCCATTACTGCAACTAATACTACTACTACAATTACTACTACTACTACTACTACTACTACTACTACTACTACTACTACTACTACTACTACTACTACTACTACTACTACTACTACTACTACTACCATCACTACTAAAATTACTACTACTACTTGTCACCGCCTCACCGATAGATAGATTAGTTAGAGGGCTACAACTCCAGCCCAAGGGAGAGAACAGAGCCCGAGTAATCTAGAGCCTTCTAGAAGGACGGGTCAATGAGTCCAGGGTTTCGTGGACACTGATGTGGCCCGCCTATTGCGGGGTCCACGAGGAACTCGGACAGAGTTACCACCCGTGTCGAGATGGGACACGTGTGGACCGGCAGAGGACAGACGGACTTGAGAGAGGCAACAGGGCCTGCCTTTGAGGGACTCTATAGATATCAATAGATATATAGACATAGGCTAGATAGTTTGCTAGACTGTTAAATGATACTTATGTGTTTGATGTTCACTATTTGTGATATGTAATATAGCGCGGGTCTGTTTACCCACTGCGCCAACGCATACTGTATATGTAAATACAATAAATATTCGATCTCATAGCGAACAGATTTATTGTTGCCTGTATGAACCCAAGTTTAGTTACCTAGATACGAGCAAGACTATGACAGGCTTTTTGGGGGCTAGTTTTCCGGTTTTGGCATAAAATGTTTTGTGAAAATTCTGTTAATTGCCATGTAAAATTACTTAATTGATCATATCACATTGAGTTGTTTAAACCAAAAGAATTGTTAACTTACAAGTTTACAAAAATTAGTAGCTATCTAGCAATAAAGTAGGATTAATCTGAGTCCCTCAGCAGTATCTCAGCAGTGCCTAAGCAGTGTGCCTCATTATTGTGATTTGTACACTATTTTTGACATGACTGTGACATTTTTTGACTGTTACTAATGTTTTCTCACTCTACGAGCAGATTGTTCCGTGAATAGTGCCGCGTGCAACCTATGTAACCTTTACAACAGTGGCGAGATTACAAGACAAGCTTTCTGGGACAACATCGGCGAGTTCTCTAATTGAAAGCTAAGTTTCATGTCATACCCATTGTAACTCTAAGCTGTACTTCTCATCTTTCATCAATGTATTATGTTGTTTCATATTGATTTGGTTGCATATTCATGACCTTGTCACCAACATAACCTTGCATTTTGATTTACACATTATTAAGTAAGGGAGTTAACCAAATTTTCGACTACACAACATTTTTTCTAAGGGATTTAACTTTATAAACATTACAAATAAGTAAAACACAAAATGTCTTCCTTAGATAAATGCATTGAGCAAGGAATAAAGTTACGTTATAAAGAAGAGAAATTGTCAGAATGGGCACAGAAAACGCACGCAGAAAACATTGCCCGTGAAGAAAGAGCGATAGAACGAGAAGAAAAGAAATTTCAAATGGAGGCAGAAGAAAAGAAAATGCAGATGGAGGCAGAAGAAAAGAAAATGCAGATAGAGGCAGAAGAAAAGAGAATGCAAATGCAAATTGAAGAAAAAAAAATGCAATTGCAGGCTCAGGAAAAACAGCTGGAGCTTGAGGCGGCGGCCAAACAGGCCCAATTGAATGCCGAAACACAAATAAAATTAAAACAGATGGAGCTTGAGTCTAACGCAGAAATATCGATAAATAAGCTAAGAAGCAAAGAGGAAGAACAAAAATATAATAAGTATAAAGGCCTCGTGAAAGCGTTCTGCTCAGGAGATTCCATCAGCGCCTACTTGGAAAATTTCGAGTGTCTCATGGCCTACCATAAGATCATTAAATCAGATTGGGCATTTATTCTAATGAGGAACTTAGCTCTTGAACCACTAAAAGTAATAGAGACAGTACCACAGGAGATGCGAAAAGACTATGATTACTTAAAACAACGCATTCTCCAACATTTTTCTTTAGATACTGCAGGTTACCAACAACAATTTGCCAAATTATCACCACAACCAAACCAAACCTTTATAGATTATGTCAGTACAGTCCAAGACGTATGCACAAAATGGATCAACTCGGCTAAAACCAACAATAGCCATGACAAACTTAAAGAGCTTATTATTATAGACAAAATAGTTAGCACTATCCCCACACCTTTTGCCAAGTTCTTAAAACAAATGGATTGCAAAAGTATTCAGGAAATAGAGGTGAAGGGGAATGCATTTTTCACAGCGAATAGGGATATTTTTCAGCTAAACATAAGTCACAACGATACAGCAGCTGCAGTAGTAAACACCAAATACTCCAAACAAACAGAGAGTAAATTCAAACCTCGCTCCAATGTCAGTAAACTTGTTAAATGCCAATATTGCGGTTTTAATCACGACAGTTACGGGATGTGTGACAAAGCACCCACCTACCCTCACCACCTCAAAATGATGGTGGAGAAACAAAAAGCTAAACGCAGTGCTTACCACAGAGCGGTTAAATGTTATTTTTGCAATAGCTGGGGCCATTTTAGTCGCAATTGTGAAGGCCGTAAATTATTAAAACAGGCCAATGCTGCATTAGTAGAAACGTCGTCTGACGAAGATCTCGAATCACTGAATGAATGTGATAATCTACACGACAATGAAAGCGAGCTTGGGAATGCTGTACACATTATAAACACCATTACAGACAGTAAGTGCAACACCTGTACGAAGTTCCAACTAGACACAACACTACATTGTGGCCACACGATCCCTATTTCAAATGAAACAGCCAACGCTGCTTTGTCATCTACAGGCAAGCTAGTTTTTTTTACAGGGTTTGTTAACAACAAAAAGTGCACATTAATTCGTGATTCCGGCGCAACTCTCTGTGGGGTCAAGAAAACATTAATAGACACTAAAGACTACACGAACAAACATGTGACTTGTCGCACATTCTCAGGTACGATAGAGAGATACCCCCTTGCTCTGGTCGAAATTCGAACACCGTTCATATCTGGTCAAGTGTTGTGCGCTATCCTTGACAATCCAGTCGCAGATTTTATTCTTGGCAATTTACCCAACATACATCCATGCTCTGAAAAGGAAATCAGAGAGTGTGAGCAAAAACACGGTATCCACCACAAAAACAGCGACACTAGAGAGAAACACCATTCTTGCTTGTCTCATTCTGCCAAAATACCAAGGGAGACAACCACTGAGGTAATTCAAAAAGAATTCACCGAGGTGTACAATGCAGGGGCGGTCGAATCTATGAGCGATACGACCGAATTAAAACCTCGAATTGAGGATGCTACCAAGCTACCAAGTATCAAGCCTGTAAATGTGCAACAAAACACACAACACACAAACGCAATAACACGACAGACAACCCATAAAACCAACACTGACCAACTACAGGAATCATTAGAAATAATAGCGCCAAACTCAACTAACATCAATTTTGGAAATGAACAGAAAAATGACCCTACACTTGCACCATACTTTAAGTTAGTAGGCCTTAAACCAAAATTAACAAAGAACGCATCGTGGACATTTAGGCTACAGAACAACATCTTAACTAGATTTTACACAACAAAGCAGACCACGATACAGCAAGTACTGTTACCACAAGCACATCGAAACAAAGTTCTAAAAATAGCTCATGACTCCCCTTTTGGAGGTCATATGGGGTATGAAAAGACCAGGGCTAGGGTCCTCACCCAGTTTTATTGGCCAAAGTTTTGCCAAGATATAAAAACCTTCTGTCGATCTTGTGATATATGTCAGAAACTGGTGAAAAAGGAAAAAAAACCTACAGCAGAAGTCCAATCAACGACAACTGCCTCGAGGCCTTTCCAAATCGTGGCAGTTGACCTAGTAGGTCCGTTGAATCACATATCAAATAAGGGCAATAGATATATTTTTACTCTTGTTGATTTGTGTACAAGGTGGCCCGAAATGCTTCCATTAAGATCTATCTCCTCTAAGGATGTGACGGACATATTACTAAACATTTTCTCCCGTTTTGGCTTCCCGGAGAAAATCATTTCTGATAGAGGAACCCAGTTCATATCGAATGCCACCCAATCAGTAACTAAGTTACTAGGCATCAAGCAATGTTTCACCAGTCCCTATCGACCGGCCGCAAATGGCATCTGCGAGAAACTAAATGGGGACCTGAAACATATGCTATCTAAAGTGACAGCTGAAAATCCAGCCGATTGGGACATACTTCTCCCAACGGTGCTGTTCGCATATAGAGAAGTCCCACAATCAAGTACAGGGTTCTCTCCCTTCGAATTGATGTATGGAGCGAACCCAAGAGGACCTCTCACCATTTATAAGGAGATCATATCACAACCTGTAGATATCCAACTTCCCATTTCTACCTATGATTTGGTCACTGATACCAGAGACAAAATCATACGTTCCTGTATATTGGCCAAAACATCACTACAGGAGAAAGGTTTTAAATACAGGCAGTACGCCAACAGAGGTGCAAAAACAATTGTGCTAAAATCCAGGTCAGGATATTTTACTACTCCTACCTGACAAAAGAGATTTACTGTCAACCTCTTGGCAGGGACCTTTTAAGATCATTAGAAGAATTTCAGAAGTAGATTACGAAATCTCTTTAAATGGAAAGCTGAAAATATTCCATATAAATATGTTGAAACCATATTATGTTAGACAGGACAATGAGACAAATGAACTGACTCAACGAACTGATAACGGAGACGAAACGACAAGTTCCCAACTAAATGACACCTCGACAAACGAAGCATCGTTAACGACACACTCTTACGACGACAAAAACGACGAAGACATATGGACATTACCGACAATCTGTGATCTCGACAACGACGACAAATTTGACGACATATTGACAACGATTGATCTCAACGACGACGACAATGACATTGAAGACAATTTACAAACAGTAGCATCTGTGATAAATCAGACAGACGTGGACAACACTGAAATCCCTGTACCAATCATGACTGACGACGGAAGTATAAATGACATACATATCTCTGACACTTTGACACAACAACAGCGACAAGACATTTTGACTATCCTGGACGAGTATAAATCTATCTTTTCTAATAAACCTGGACGCACTGATAAAATAACACATTCAATTGTGCTGACAGATCTGAGACCGGTCAAATGTAGACCATATTCTATTCCTCTCCATTACAGATCTAATTTAGATAAAGAAATTTTAGATTTAGAGAAAAATGGCATTATTCAAAAATCGATGTCTCAATATTCGTCACCGATTGTTCTGGTGAAAAAAAAGGACCAGACAATTCGTTTGTGCATCGACTATAGAGTATTAAATACAAGAACAACAACGGATGCAGAGCCAATGAACAGCTGTGAAGATCTTATCTTAAATATGGCTCAATCATCCTTATTTTCCAAGACCGATTTAGCGAAAGGATATTGGCAAGTTCCACTACACCCTTCTTGTAGACATATAACAGCATTCGCAACACCTCTCGGCTTGTACGAATGGCTATATCTTCCGTTTGGGCTCAAGAACGCACCGGCCACATTTGTGAGACTAACAAGATTGTTATTACACGGAATGAAAGATGTAGTAGCCTATATTGATGATATATGCGTCCATTCTTCTGATATGACTTCTCATCTACTTACCCTCAAACAAGTCTTCAACCAAATCTCTCTTTTTGGACTTACTATCAAACCTTCCAAGGTTGAAATAGGTTATACACAAATAGACTTCCTTGGTCACAGAATTTCTGAAGGCAAATTGTTGACAGATGATAAAATTGTTTCTAAGATCCTTAATCTAGAAGTGCCTACCACCAAGAAACAGATCAGAAGTTTACTTGGCCTTATCAACTATTATTCTAAATTCATTCCACATTGGGCAGAACTAACCTCAGTCTTTTCTGATATGTTAACTAAAAATCATCCATCAAAAATTTGTAAAAGTACCAGCTTAGATGATGCAATGTGTAGATTGAAACATATTTTTTCTAATCCACCAGTCTTACGATTACCCAACATAAATTTACCCTTTATTTTGACCACAGATGCGAGCGCTATCGCAATAGGAGGATGCTTGATGCAGGAAGTGGATGGCATAAGACACCCCATTCTCTATGTGAGCCGCAAACTTAAGAAGGCTGAGACTCGGTATGCCACAGTTGAATTAGAGTGTTTGAGCCTAGTGTTTTGTATATTGAGATTATCTAAGTTCCTCTTAGGGAGTCACTTTGTGGTCCTCACTGACAGTTCGCCATTATTGGTCCTTAACCAGGGGTCGCCTAAAAACCATCGGCTACAAAGATGGCGTCTTCTACTTCAAGATTTCGACTTCGAAATCCGCCACATCAGAGGCACTGACAACATTATGGCTGACCTTTTATCACGGCAAATAAATGCGCCAGTAGAATGACTCTGATCACATCGACCATTAGCCATACTATAAACTGTGATACTTTTAGTCGGTTGCATATTACAGTGGAACTCTACACCTGCTAGAGTACTCTCAGTGATTAGTTTAATTACGACACCCAAGAACATGATACGTTACTTTGAGAACTATACCATCAAGTGCCTAAGCGCTAGAACGATTCCAGCAAGAAACAGTAACTGTGTTTGTGTCAACCAATAAGATCAACCAGCGAACTAACTCCGAATTCTGTAAGAACTCGTTATATGGGACATTAAGAACATTCCATACTTGCTGTTACTACGTAACTGTACAAACAGCCGAAACAGAACGACATCGACTACAACACTCAAGAGACAGCCATACTAGCTTTACCATTCATGGCATAACACGCTAGCAACAGGAGGACAACGCGCACATCATCGTTGGATTTAATTAATTAATTAGTTTAGGATTAAATATGTATTATATTTCCATTATTGATGTATATAAATTGTATTAACCTGTAATTTGTACATATTCGACATTAATATTACAGGCGGTACCATTCCTAGGCTAAAGAACCGTCCTATACAATTGTCTCTGTTTAAATTATAACCCATTTTTGAGTCATCGTACAAGAAGTACGTATTTTCTTAAAGGGCAAATATCGCCTAGCCCATTTTTTCTAAGGGCAATAACACTTACCTCATCTTTAATTATATATTTTAACCAAATACTATTTTTAATGAAAAGTGAGTGAATGACTGTGTGAATGGATTAAATGAGAGAACGATACACTTGGCGGACAAATTGTACGCAAACCGTATTTATTTTAATTTGTCTGCGTCTTTCATGTAAATTGCATGACTTGTCTAATTTGTGAATACATGTGTAGTACTTAGTTTAATAGTGAGTTAATATACTTAGTTTAGCAGTTAGGATACATCTAAGCACCACTGGGGGGTACGGGGTGTCAGGCATTGGTAGCACCTTTGGTAAGGATGGCTCTCATGTCCTTTCAGGACCCATCCCCCACTGGTCCAAGTCTGACACCCAGCTCGCGCCTGTGGCTCCTAGTAGCTGTCAGCATGCGACAGCGGCCACCCCCCGGGCAACAGCTGTGAGAGGCTGGCTAAACCAGGCATGGGTATCCGATTTGGTGTCAAACCAAGAGGTAAACTAGGGTATGCCTACCCAGCATGTGAAGACAGGATTCGGCAGACTGCGCGGAAGAATCATTCCTGATTCAACGGGCAAGACGGCGTTTACCTGCAAAGCGTTGTGGAACGTAATGAGCACGGCAAGGCACGTAGAGCGCCCTGGTCATCCACTGCACCTGTATTCGTCTCCAATCGTCTCGACTTGTCTTGCCACTGGACTCAGATGGACTCAGGCGAGAGAGTGAGGTCGACGAATTGCGCAACTCTTCCTCACTTTAATCCAAGTCATCGCGCAAGTCATTCTTCATCCAACGTCACATATCACCTTCAAGCCCTGTGGCGATGGGCGAGCGGCAAAGCGGCAGGCGTGGGTACACTGGCAGCCGTAGTCGCAGACCTGCACACAGGCGGCTCAGGCCATATGGTCGTCTTCTACTGACCGGAGCAGCAGTGGGATTCGGCAGCCCCCTGAGCGACTGAGCAGCCCTCTATAGGAACACACTGCTCACCTCCATAGCATGAGGAAGGGGCTAGAAAAGGTGCCCTAAACATTGTCTGCTTCAACACTACCTAACCAGCTAGCCGCGGTTGGTGGGTAGCCTTAACTGCGGTCGACATACAAAGAAAGATAAAACAAGCAAAGCTAAAAGAGTAAACCATATTCCCTTAACAATTGGAACTTGGAATGTACGCACCCTACTTGACAGAGACGGCGCGTCGGGTCCAGAGAGACGAACAGCACTGATTGGGAGAGAGCTGGGCAGGTACAACATCGACATTGCAGCCTTGAGCGAGACACGACTTGCAGAAGAAGGCCAAATCTGTGAAATTGGTGCCGGCTACACATTTTTCTGGAGTGGAAGGAAAAGCGTGGAAAGACGTCAATCCGGTGTGGGATTTGCCATTAAGTCGGCCCTGGTCGGCAAATTAGCTGGATTTCCAAAGGCTATAAACGACAGGCTCATGACCATGAAGTTGCCTCTGCTGAATGGAAGGAAGCACGCAACCATTGTGAGTGTCTACGCACCAACTATGACCAACGAAGATGATGTCAAGAACAAGTTCTATGAGGACCTGCACAGTGTATTAACATCTGTTCCCAAAGGAGACAAACTTATACTCCTTGGGGATTTCAATGCCAGAGTAGGCACGGACACCACCTCTTGGAGTGGCATTATTGGAAAGCATGGAGTCGGAAATTGTAACAGCAATGGACTCCGCCTCCTTCAGACATGTGCCGAACATGATCTCGTGATTACGAACACAATTTTCCGTCTCCCCATGAGAAATAGGACATCGTGGATGCACCCTCGCTCGAAACACTGGCACCTCATTGACTATGTCATCGTCAGGAGGAGTGACAGACAAGACGTTCGAGTGACAAAATCCATGTGTGGTGCCGAATGTTGGACAGACCATCGTCTCATTGTCTCGAAAATGAACATCCACATCAGGCCACCACGGCGTCCTCAAGGGGCGAAAATGCAAACAAAGCTAAATGTCACCCGCCTAAACAGCAAGAAAATGCAGTAGTCGTTTGAAAATATGCTGGAAGTCCGCCTCAAGCCCAACGCTGAAGCTAAACAGGATACAGAAACAGAATGGAGAGCCCTAAAGGACACAATTTACAACACTGCTATGGAAATCCTGGGTCCAGCCCCCCGAAAGCATAAAGACTGGTTTGATGAAAATTCCGAAGACATCAACCAATTGCTGGCCGAGAAACATCTTCTCCTCAAGGCACATTTGAATGACCCAAAGTCAACATCAAAAAAAGATGCTTTCAAGAACATTCAGAGAGTAGTGCAGCAGAAACTTCGACACATGCGGGACTCCTGGCTGAGCAGCAAAGCTGATGAAATTCAGGGCTTTGCTGACAGACATGATATGAAAAACTTCTACGACTCACTGAAAGCGGTCTATGGTCCTTCATCACCAGGCATAGTTACCCTCCTCAGTGCAGACGGGGGAACATTGGTCACCGATAAGAAAGAAATCCTCCAACGCTGGGCAGAGCATTTCAGCAAAATCTTAAATGCAACTTCCTTCTTCGATGATGAAACCATCAACTGCCTTCCTCAAGTTCCCACCAATGAGACACTTGGTGACCTGCCAACCATAGTGGAAATAAACAAAGCCATCCAGCAACTCTCCAGCGGCAAGGCACCTGGTCCTGACTCCATCCCAGCAGAGATATACAAGGCAGGTGGGCCGGTCCTAACAGAGCAGCTTCACCAAGTCTTCACAAACATATGGGTGAACGAGACCATGCCACAAGATTTCAAGGACACGTCAATAGTCCACCTTTACAAACGTAAAGGAAACCGCCAATCCTGTGACAACCACCGAGGCATCTCCTTGCTTTCAATTGCAGGGAAGATACTCGCTAGAATTCTTCTCAATCGCCTCACGGCCCATCTCGATCAAGGTCTTCTTCCTGAGAGTCAATGTGGCTTCAGAAAAGAACGTGGAACTGTTGACATGATTTTCGCTGCAAGGCAGCTGCAAGAGAAATGTCAGGAACAGAACTGCGAAATGTTCTCCACTTTCATTGACCTTACCAAGGCTTTTGATACAGTCAGCAGAGATGGATTGTGGAAGATTATGGCAAAATATGGCTGTCCACGAAAGTTTGTCCAAATAGTGCGGCTATTTCATGACGGCATGCAGGCAAGAGTACAGGAAAATGGTGAACTGTCTGAACCCTTTCCTGTCACCAATGGAGTGAAGCAAGGATGTGTCCTGGCACCAACACTGTTCAGCCTCATGTTTTCAGCCATGCTGATGAATGCCTTCGAGAACGACGACATTGGAATAGACATCAACTACCGTATGGATGGAAAGTTATTCAATCTCAGAAGGCTGAAAGCTAAAACCAAAATTGACAGCGGCACCGTCAGAGAGCTCCTGTTTGCTGATGATTGCGCTCTATACGCCAACTCAGAGGCGGACATGCAACATAATGTTTCAGCTTTCTCACATGCCTGTGCCAAATTTGGGCTCAATATCAACTTGGAGAAGACTGTAGTTATGTACCAGCCAGCTCCAGGGAATAATCACACTGTGCCGAATATCAAAGTGAATGATCATAGACTAAGTGTTGTGGACAAATTCACCTATCTTGGCAGCACTTGGCTGCCACAATCGATGACGAAGTGAATGCAAGAATCTCCAAGGCCAGTGCAGCCTTTGGCAGACTGTACAAGAATGTATGGGACAGAACTGGAATAAGCCTGCAAACAAGGCTAAAAGTCTACAAAGCAGTTGTATTATCCACACTGCTATATGCTTGTGAAACCTGGACTGTTTATCAGCGACACGCTAGGAAATTAAACCACTTCCACACAGTCTGCCTAAGGAAGCTACTGAAGATTAAATGGCAAGACAAGATTCCAGACACTGAAGTCCTAGAAAGAGCATCCATGCCCAGTATCCACACTCTACTGATGAAGAATCAGATTCGCTGGGCTGGTCACTTGACCCGCATGCCAGATCACAGGCTCCCTAAACGAATTTTCTACAGCGAACTGCGTTGTGGTAAACGCTCCCAAGGTGGCCAGAGGAAACGTTTTAAAGACACTCTGAAAATTTCACTGAATGCTTTTGAAATTCATCATGACACCTGGGAGGCTGCACCCAGAGACCGAAATTCGTGGCGTGCATCATTGCGCAAAGGTGCAGTCATATGTGAGGCAACCAGGACTGCAAGAGCTGTGAAGAAAAGGCAGGACAGAAAAACTACTGCAGGAAATCCTCCTCCAGAGACGTCAAGCATTCTTTGCCCACATTGTCAAAGAACATTTCGAGCCAAAATAGGCCTTATCAGCCATCTTAGAACCCACGGCTCCACACCTTCAACCCCACTGGATGAAATGAATGGTCATCATCATTCTTGATGGACAAACAACAGAACAAAACAGAACAAGCACCACTACTTGGAATGCCTGATCATGTATTGCACACAGTGCAGTAGTTCATGATTGAGGTTATCCCAACTCGTGACGCTTGGAAATACGCCACACATTCAGCACACACAGTACACAGACCTTAAAACTCAACACTATCAAGTTAAAATACAGTCACTTTATTAGAAACATCAACTTATTAGTCAAGCACACTAACAAGCCAACAGGGACACTTGTAGTATGAGGGGGATAAAATAACAAGGTAACTACATATTTTGCATTAGATAACATACGAGAGTAAAAGTGTATTGAAATGCACACACAAATCAAGATTTGAAAGTGTACTTAATTAGCCAGGACTTCGGTCTTGTTAACTCTCTTAACAGAGGTTAATTGTCTGGGTACCAGTTGGGTACAATTGAGAAGGGCGGGTTGTAAATACAACTACTTAAACGTCACGTAACTTCGGTCTGATAAGCAGTGTTAAGGACACAGGAGACAGAGTGATCTCTTTACCAAATCAGAGAAGTGGTGTATGGGAGAATACATGAGTTTTAATGCCAGTATGTAGGTTACCAGGTTACTGTCCACCAATCTACAAACACCAACTTTATGTGATTCGGTGACAGAATTAGAATACATCTAATTACCCAATAACAAGCCATATTAGGGGGGAGGGGGGAATCCTGTCACCGCCTCACCGATAGATAGATTAGTTAGAGGGCTACAACTCCAGCCCAAGGGAGAGAACAGAGCCCGAGTAATCTAGAGCCTTCTAGAAGGACGGGTCAATGAGTCCAGTGTTCCGTGGACACTGATGTGGCCCGCCTATTGCGGGGTCCACGAGGAACTCGGACAGAGTTACCACCCGTGTCGAGATGGGACACGTGTGGACCGGCAGAGGACAGACGGACTTGAGAGAGGCAACAGGGCCTGCCTTTGAGGGACTCTATAGATATCAATAGATATATAGACATAGGCTAGATAGTTTGCTAGACTGTTAAATGATACTTATGTGTTTGATGTTCACTATTTGTGATATGTAATATAGCGCGGGTCTGTTTACCCACTGCGCCAACGCATACTGTATATGTAAATACAATAAATATTCGATCTCATAGCGAACAGATTTATTGTTGCCTGTATGAACCCAAGTTTAGTTACCTAGATACGAGCAAGACTATGACACTACTACTACTACTACTACTACTACTACTACTACTACTACTACTACTACCACGACTACGACTACGAATACCACTACTACCACCACCACCACAACAACTACAACTATTACTACTACCACAACAACAACTACTACTACTACTACTACTACTACTACTACTACTACTACTACTACTACTACTACTACTACTACTACTACTACTACTACTACTACTACTACTACTACATTGGCACCTTGCCGTATTGACAGACGATAGTTTGTGCTTCAAAAAGGCATAATAACTATTATCCATGCCGGTAGCGAATGTGACTGATAAGGCCAATTCGCGCTGTAAATGTCTGTTCACAGTGGGTGCACGTGAACACGTGGTCATTTCCAACATCATGCACCATCTTACGTCTCACACGCTCGGTGTGTGACTTATCTGCAATAATTTTCTCCTTTGTCTTTATTCCATTTCTTATGCTTGCCCTCCATGCAACACGTTCAGCATCGTCTTGCTCCCAATGTGCATTATCAATGCCTGTATCAATCATGTCCCGCTTACACACATCTTTGTATCGTAGTAGAGGCCGACCCTGAGATCTCTTACCTATCTGTAATTCACCATACACAAAAAGATGTCCTTTGGTATTCTACCTTCATCCATCCACCTAAGATGTCCTATACGTCTAAGTCTACGAAGACTGAGCATGGAATAAACAATCACACAACCTGATCTTTCCAATATTTGTGATTTTATCTTGCCACTTAATACCAAGAATTCTTCGCAAACACCGCATATGAAAGCTGTTTAAACGTTTCTCATGGTATAAGTAAGTTGCCAGGCTTCACCGCCATAAAGAAGAGTAATAAGGACACAGGCTTGATAGACAAGGACTTTTGGTTTGGCAGTAAGCTTCCTGTTCTCCCAGACTCTTTTAATTAACCTGTTCATTGTTGTTGCTGCCTTACCAGTCCGGATGTTGATTTCCTGATCTAGGGATAATTTGCTAATTACCACTGTTCCTAGATATGTAAAATAGTCTACCATCTATAGTTCGGCGTCGTCAATAAAGATTGATGGTATCCCATGTGCACCTTCTGACATAATCAGTGTCCTCTTTTTGCTAATTGTTAAACCAATTTCAGAACAACCATTAGAGAATGCAGATAGTAGACATTGTATTTCTTCCTCAGAATGGGTCGTAACTGCAGCATCATCTGCAAAAAGCAACTCTCTGATCAGTACCCTCCTAATTTTGGTCTTGGCTTTCAATCTCTGAGCATTATAAAGGCCGCCATCTGAACATGAGTGAATGTATATACCACCATCCTGATCACGAAAGGCATATTGCAGTAGAAGTGAAAAGTATATTCCAAAGAGGGTGTGAGCTAGTACACAACTTTGCTTAACTCCACTCTTGATTTCAAACTCTTCAGAAGCTGCACCATCAAACTTGATTATACCCTTCATGCCTGTGTGGAATGACTCCACAATGGATAGAAGTGTTGGTCGGCAGCCAATCTTCTTTAGTGCCTTGAACAGACCCACACGACTGACCAAATCAAATGCCTTTGTGAGGTCGATGAAGGCAATAAACAGTGGTTGATTCTGTTCACGGCATTTTTCTTGCATTTGTCACAATGAGAATATCATATCAATGGTAGACCGGTTCTGTCGAAAGCCACACTGTGATTCGGGGTAGACTTGATTTCCTAGGACTTGAAGTCTGCGCAGAACAATTCTGGCAAATGCTTTCCCAACAGTACACAGAAGTGAAATACCCCTATAGTTGTTACAGTCGCTTCGATCGCCCTTGTTCTTGTACAGTGTTATGATGTTTGAATCTTTGAAATCCTGTGGGACTTGTCCTTCTCGCCAGCATAGCTCTATTAGCTGGTGGATCTGTAGAGTGATGTGTCTTGCTCACTCCTGATAACCTCTATTGGAATCCCATCCTTACCTGGAACCTTGCCAGATGCAAGTTCATTAATAGCACACTTAACTTCTGTTATGGTAGGAAGTGTGTCCAGGTGGTCAAGAGTTGACAGGGCCTCTATGGCGTTGAGGGCATCATCTGCTAGTTTGGTCTCACTTGAGTAAAACTCCAGATAGTGCTGTACCCATCTATCCATCTGCTGTTTCTTATCAGTGATGATTTCTCAAGTCAAGGTTTTCAGTGGTGCACTTCTTTTGATCATTGGACCGCAGGCTTTCTTTATTCCTTCATACATGCGTCTGATGTTTCCCTTATCACTTGCGATTTGAATGGACTCACATAACTTGATACAATAGTCATTTGCACACTGCCTGGCAGCCTTTTGCACATCCTTCCTAGGTTGAATAAACTCACTCAGAGTGTTACGCGTTGGTCTTTCCTTGTTTCTTAAGAGAGCTATCTTCTTCTTGTCAATCAAGGGCTGCAGAGTCTCGCTGTTTGCCGCAAACCAGTCCTGCCTCTTATGATCCACAGTGCCGTAAATCCCTACGGCAGTTTTATGAAGAATTTCCTTAAGTTGACCCCACTTTTCATTTACTGTACAATTTTCTGGTGTATCAATGAAAGCGTCTTCAAGTTGCAGTTGAAACTGAAAGCACTTTTCAGGATCGTGAGTGGTAATAATATTAATCCTGGGGCTAGATTTGTGTTTAGCTGCGTAGATTCTCTTTGGTTTCAGTCTAACCCTTGCAAAAACCAAAGAATGATTCGTATCACAGTCAGCACTGTGGTAACTTCGAGTCAATGATATATGGTTCAGATGTTGTCTCCGTGTGATGATGAAGTCCAGCTGGTGTCAATGGCCGAATCTTAGATGTTTCAATGTGACCTTATGCATCTCTTTTGTTTTAAAAAAGGAGTTTGTAATACATAGGTCATTACTGGTGCAATGCTCCAGCAGCCTTTGCCCATTTTCATTCATGCCACCGATGTTGTATTTTCCTAGGCACACTAGCCATGAACTCGACTCCTTGCCCACACGAGCATTGAAATCACCGAGCATATAAATGTAGTCAGATTTTGGAACTGCCTTGATCACGGAGTCTAACTCCTCATAGAACGAATCCTTCATATCATCAGAGGAATCGAGTGTCGGTGCATATGCAGTAATAATGGTGGCAAAACCACAAGAGGTTGCCAAGCGCAGGGATAATAGTCTTTCGTTTCCTCCTGCTAGAATTTCAATCATTCCCAGTAGCGTATTCTTCACTGCAAAGCCCACACAATGTTGCCTTTTTTCTATCTGCTCTCTACCCTTCCATAAAAGGTGTAATTGTTTGCCCTGAGTGACCCTTCCTCAGCGAGGCGAGTTTCCTGCAGGCCAGCATTATTTATGTCAGGACGATTGAGTTCGGCATCAATCACAGCCGGTTTTCTCACATCGTCAATATTGGCCAAATCAGTGAAAAATCCTGGACACATGGTTCTCACGTTCCAGGTTGCAAGCCGTAGCTTGAGGTTTCTATTTCTCTTTTTATTTGTACCTGGTGCATTGTTTTTAAAGCCTGCGATGCAGCTTTTGTCCTAGCCCCAACCACCCGTTGAAGCAGGCAGGTTGTAGCGGATCAGCACCCAATTTGCCATGACATTTTGTCTTTAGGTTGCATTTCCTCGCACCAGGGTAAGGCTTGTTCCCTCCCAATTGCGCTCTTCCGCCCTAAGCCGTTGGCACAATGTGGGGTTGCGGGTTTGGTAAGCGCCGCCCAACGTTGGGCGCTAACAGAAAGCAGGTAGTACAGTCTACTGTTATACGGTAGCTCAGTCATATCTGACTAAGACCTGACATGTCTTTATATATATATATATATATATATATATATATATATATATATATATATATATATATATATATATATATATATATATATATATATATATATATAGTTGTCATGTGGTGAAACAATGTTACATACTGATGACAAATTCAAGAAATATGTGTCCCCCCCCCCCACAAAAAAGCATACGAAAACAGGCTAACCAAAGTAGGAAAATGTTGGTCAAATCAGGAAAATGTCGACCAAAATAGGAACATTTGTTAACCAGATGTGAAAAAAAAATATTTGCCAAGTAAAGAAATATCTCATCCAAACTTATGAAAAGTAGGAACATTTGTTAACCAAAGGGGGAAAATAAGGCAGTGTTGCCCCTTGGACAACATTAGGCGAGGAGAGGAGTGGGTCAGAGTGCCAGCGGAGCAGTCAGACTTGTGCAGAGTTATAATCACATTGTGCCGGGCGTGCAGGCAGTGGCCAGCAGGGGCCACGGAAGTGTAAATCCAGCAACTAATTCAGGATAATGCTCGCCAGGGTGATGTGATTATCTACACAGATGGTTCGGTGTTGAGAGGCAGAAGAAGTGCCTGGGGTTAGTTGGCAAAGGCTAATGGTCAACGTTTGGTGCTGGAGAGCCTGAAATATGATACTACAACATGTAGCTTAAGAATGGAGGTGGAGCCAGTCAGTGCAACTTTCCGCTGGATGAAGAATACGATACACACACACATCGTTATTGTAACTGGATCAGAAAGCATGCTGAGTAGGGCGAGAACTGGCAAGCTTCGTGCCGAGTGGCTTGCTTCGCTTCGGAAGTCACGTCTGGCAAGCATCGTCTGGATATTTTCTCCGGGACATGCTGGTGTGTTGGGGAATGAACAGAAATTAAGCTCTGCAAAACTTGGTGGAGTATTGATGCATGATAAGGCAGACGTGGTTGCGGCCTTGTGGGGGAACGTGTATACTTCGGAGGAGCAAATGAATCACCATGGTCTGGCAAGAATGCGAGAGCGTGGAGTGACTAGGGGATCTGGCCGATGCTCGACGCTTAGAGGAAAGGCGAGACGCACATATAATCA
This sequence comes from Cepaea hortensis, assembly GCA_963921405.1. NCBI lineage: Eukaryota > Metazoa > Mollusca > Gastropoda > Stylommatophora > Helicidae > Cepaea > Cepaea hortensis. The sequence goes on from OY992885.1 coordinate 66,969,481, forward strand.
GATTGCTACTGGTACTATTGAGGTTGGAACTCTTCGTTGGCTTCTGAGGATGGGGACGGGGCGCTTATGGGAATGCCCCAAATGATGTGATGTCGGTTCTTAAATCAATCAATCAATCAATCAGGGGAAAAATCTCGGCCAAGAAAGACAATTTGTTACCCAAATCTGAAAAATATTGACCAAGTAACGAAATACATCGGCCACATGTATGAAAAGTCGGAAATTTTGGTAACCAACAGTGAAAATATATCGGCCAAAAAGAGAAATATGTCAAAAGTAGGAAAATTTGTCAGCTAAATGAAAAAAATAGGTCGACCAAACACAGAAATATCGCAACCAAACTTATGAAAAGAAGGAACAAGATTGACCAAGTAAAGAAATTTAGCATGCAAACTTATAAAAAAAAGTAGGAAAATTTGTTAACCAAATAGAAAAAATGGTGATCAAAATAGGAAATATTTAATTAAATTTATACATGGAACATTCAATTTGGAAACAATAAAGAGAAATTTAATTGTTAATTTTTGTACAATTTTATTGTTGAAATTTTATTTTCTTCATTCAGCGATAGTGACTTATTGCATAAGATACTATTAATTTTTCTGAAATACAGCTATTGTTTGCATAGGGGCAAGACAATTATCTCTAGTAGGATGGAAATTTGCCCAGTCAGCAGAAAACCGGTTGTGGTGTAATCAAAGAGAATGTTAGTGTTAAGTGGTATGAAACGTTGAAAGTTGGTTAGAAGATGATGTAGATGGTATTCAAGGGGTCAATAAGGCAGATGTAGTTTGAAGAAAAAGTCTACTTCATAACAGATACTGCTGGTTGGTTGGAGACTTGACGCAATTGCGAACGTGAAATATTTTTTTCCATTGGTTAAGAATTTTTCCAATATTTTATAAGTTTGGCTGAAATTTGGCCAAATTTTTTTCATAATTGGTTATCAAAGTTTCCTACGTTTTATAAGTTTGGTTGCGCTATGTTTAAGTTTTGTTGAAATTTGGCCACAATTTTTCTCATTTGGCCAACAAAATTTCCTACTTTTCATAAGGCTGGATGAAATATTTTTTTACTTGACCAAAAAATTTCACATTTTGGTTAACAAATGTTCCTACATTTTTATAAGATTGGTTGAAATTTTGGCAAAATTATTCACTTTTTTATAAGTTTGGTTGAAATTTGGTCAAGATTTTTCCCCTTTGGTTAACAAATGTCCCTACTTTTTATTAGTTTGGTTGAGATATTTATGAGTTTGCATGAAATTTGGCCAAACTTTTCACATTTGGTTAACAAAGTTTCCTAATTTTTATAAGTTTGGTTGAGATTTGGCCAAAATTTTCACATTTGGTTAACAAAGTTTCCTATTTTTTTTAAGTTTGGTTGAGATATTACTCTCCTTGGCACATATATTTTCATATCTGATTAAAAAAAAATTCCGATTTTTCATACATTTGGCCGATGTATTTCGTTACTTGCTCAATATATCCCCCCCCCCCCCCCATTTTGTTAAGATGTTTCCCTTTTGGTTAACAATTGTTCCTACTTTTCATAGGTTTCGACGAGATATTTCTTTACTTGGTCAATCTTTTCCCTTCTTTTTATAAGTTTGGTTGCGATATTTATGTGTTTGAAGGACCTTTTTTCCCATTTGGCTGACAAATTTTCCTACTTTTTATAAGTTTAGTTGACATATTTCTCTCTTTGGTCGATATATTTTCACAGTTGGTTAACAAAATTTCCAACTTTTCATACACGTGACCGATGTATTTCGTTACTTGGTGAATATTTTCATCATGTGGTTAATAAATTGTCTTACTTGGTAAAGATTTGTCCCCTATGGTTAACAAATGTTCCTACTTTTTCATAAGTTTGGATGAGATATTTCCTATTTTGATCACTATCTTTCCTATTTGGTTAACAAATTGTTCCTCCTTTTTATAAGTTTTCATGCGATATTTCTCTACTTGGTGAATCTTGTTCCTTCTTTTCATAAGTTTGGTTGCGATATTTTTGTGTTTGGTCGACCGTTTTTTTTCACTTGGCTGACAAATTTTCCTACTTTTTAATAAGTTTAGTTGACATATTTCTTTCTTTGGCCGATATATTTTCACTGTTGGTTACCAAATTTTCCGACTTTTCATACATGTGGCCGATGTATTTCGTTACTTGGTCAATATTTTTCCCAAATGGGTAACAAATTGTCTTACTTAGCCAAGATTTTCCCCCTTTTGTTAACAAATGTTCCCACTTTTCACATTTTGTTAACAAATTTTCCTATTTGGGTCGACATTTTTCTGATTTGACCAACATTTTCCTACTTTGGTCAGTCTGTTTTCTTAGTTTTGTTGACATATTTCTTGAATTTGTCATCAGTATGTAACATTCTCTCACCAAATGACAACTACACACACACACACACACACACACACACACACACACACACACACACACACACACACACACACACCGTCAACACTAAAAATTCAACAACCAAGACGTAGTTATAATATATACCTGTTCATTTACAGTATTTCAGTAGTTTTACAGAATAAAAAAAGCATAATGTCATTATACGAAATGGATGATACAGTATGAGCTGGTATACACAGTATGATCACAACATTTTATTTTTACATAAAGAGATATACACATCTGGATTTCATCACACCATTGCCTGATTAGGTTGGTTCCCACTGGTAGATTGGTATGTATCTGTCAGTTGGCGTGTAGCCATAATACTGGTCTTCAGCTTGGTGGGCTGACATCTGAGTATTGTAGACAAACGGGGCATCAAATCTCTGAGTGTCGGGTACATCAAGTAGCTGGTTGTTGGGTTCATCACACATCTGGTTGCTGGGGTCATCACACATCTGACTGTAGTTGGGTTGAAAACTGGTGGTATAGTATACATCTGCTTGGTGGCTCAATTTTCGTGTGTCTGAAGGTGTTTTCGTTTTGCATGATGAAGCTTAGGGTGTAGTGCTCATAGGTGTTGAGGTTGCAGTGCCCATAGTTGTTGCTGAAGGTGGTGACTGATGCTTTGTTTTAATGTGTCGTTGTAGGCTTTTTTTGTGTGTGTATAGATTACCACGTACGGGGTGTCAGGCATTGGTAGCACTTTTGTTAAGGATGAGTCTCATGTTCTTTTCAGGACCCATCCCCCACTGGTCCAAGTCTGACACCCAGCTCGTGCCTGTGGCTCCTAGTATCTGTCAGCATGCGACAGCGGCCACCCTCAGGGCAACAGCTGTGAGAGGCTGGCTAAACCAGGCATGGGTAGTCGATTTGGTATCAAACCAAGCGGTAAACTAGGGCATGCCTACCCAGTATGTGAAGACAGGATTCGGCAGACTGCGCGGAAGAAATCATTCCTGATTCAACAAGACGGCGTTTACCTGCAAAGCGTTGTGGTACGTAATGAGCACGGCAAGGCACGTAGAGCGCCATGGTCATCCACTGCACCTGTATTCGTCTTCAGTCGTCTCGACTTGTCTTGCCACTGGACTCAGATGGACTCGGGCGAGAGAGTGAGGTCGACGAATTGCGCAACTCTTCCTCACGTTAATCCAAGTCATCGCGCAAGTCATTCTTCATCCAACGTCATATATCACCTTCAAGTCCTGTGGCGATGGGCGAGTGGCGAAGCGGTAGGCATGGGTACGCTGGCAGCCGTAGTAGCAGACCTGCACACATCCGGCTCAGGCCATATGGTCGTCTTCTACTGACCGGAGCAGCAGTGGGATTCGGCAGCCCCCTAAGCGACTGAGCAGCCCTCTATAGGAACACACTGCTCACCTCCATAGCATGAGGAAGGGGCTAGAAAAGGTGCCATAAACATTGTCTGCTCCATCACTACCTAACCAGCTAGCCGCGGTTGGTGGGTACCCTAACTGCCGTCGACATACAAACAAAGATAAAACAAGCAAAGCTAAAAGAGTAAACCATATTCCCTTAACAATTGGAACTTGGAATGTACGCACCCTACTTGACAGAGACGGCGCGTCGGGTCAAGAGAGACGAACAGCACTGATTGGGAGAGAGCTGGGCAGGTACAACATCGACATTGCAGCCTTGAGCGAGACACGACTTGCAGAAGAAGGCCAAATCTGTGAAATAGGTGCCGGCTACACATTTTTCTGGAGTGGAAGGAAAAGCGAGGAAAGACGCCAATCCGGTGTGGGATTTGCCATTACGTCGGCCCTGGTCGGCAAATTAGCTGGATTTCCAAAGGCTATAAACGACAGGCTCGTGACCATTAAGCCCCTGCTGAATGGAAGGAAGCATGCAACCATTGTGAGTGTCTACGCACCAACTATGACCAACGAAGATGATGTCAAGAACAAGTTCTATGAGGACCTGCACAATGTATTAACATCTGTTCCCAAAGGAGACAAACTTATACTCCTTGGGGATTTCAATGCCAGAGTAGGCACGGACACCACCTCTTGGAGTGGCATTATTGGAAAGCACGGAGTCGGAAATTGTAACAGCAATGACTCCTCCTCCTTCAAACATGTGCCGAACATGATCTCCTGATTACGAACACAATTTCCCGTCTCACCATGAGAAATAGGACATCGTGGATGCACCCTTGCTCGAAACACTGGCACCTCATTGACTATGTCCTCGTCAGGAGGTGTGACAGACAAGACGTTCGAGGAACAAAATCCATGTGTGGTGCCGAATGTTGGACAGACCATCGTCTCATTGTCTCGCAAGTAAACATTCACATCAGGCCACCACGGCGTCCTCAAGGGGTGAAAATGCAAAAAAAGCTAAATGTCACCCGCTTAAACAGCAAGAAAATGCAGCAGTCGTTTGAAAATATGCTGGAAGACCGCCTCAAGCCCAATGCTGCAGCTAAACAGGATACAGAAACAGAATGGAGAGCCCTAAAGGACACAATTTACAACACTGCTATGGAAATCCTGGGTCCAGCCCCCCGAAAGCATAAAGACTGGTTTGATGAAAATTCCGAAGACATCAACCAATTGCTGGCCAAGAAACATCTTCTCCTCAAGGCACATTTGAATGACCCAAAGTCAACATCAAAAAAAGATGCCTTCAAGAAAATTCAGAGAGTAGTGCAGCAGAAACTTCGGCACATGCGGGACTCCTAGCTGAGCAGCAAAGCTGATGAAATTCAGGGCTTTGCTGACAGACATGATATGAAAAACTTCTACGACTCACTGAAAGCGGTCTATAGTCCTACATCACCAGGCATAGTTCCCCTCCTCAGTGCAGATGGGGGAACATTGATCACCGATAAGAGAGAAATCCTTCAACGCTGGGCAGAGCATTTCAGCAACATCTTAAATGCAACTTCCTTCTTCGATGATGAAACCATCAACTGCCTTCCTCAAGTTCCCACCCATGAGACACTTGATGACCTGCCAACCTAGTGGAAGTAAACAAAGCCATCCAGAAACTCTCCAGCGGCAAGGCACCTGGTCCTGACTCCATCCCAGCAGAGATATACAAGGCAGGTGGGCCGGTCCTCACAGAGCAGCTTCACCAAGTCTTTACAAACATATGGGTGAACGAGACCATGCCACAAGATTTCAAGGACACGTCAATAGTCCACCTTTACAAACGTAAAGGAAACCGCCAATCCTGTTACAACCACCGTGGCATCTCTTTGCTTTCAATTGTAGGGAAGATACTCGCCAGAATTCTTCTCAATCGCCTCACAGCCCATCTCGATCAAGGTCTTCTTCCTGAGAGTCAATGTGGCTTCAGAAAAGAACGTGGAACTGTTGACATGATTTTCGCTGCAAGTCTGCTGCAAGAGAAATGTCAGGAACAGAACTGCGAAATGTTCTCCACTTTCATTGACCTTACCAAGGCTTTTGATACAATCAGCAGAGAAGGACTGTGGAAGATTATGGCAAAATATGGCTGTCCACGAAAGTTTGTCCAAATAGTGCTGCTATTTCATGATGGCATGCATGCAAGAGTACAGGAAAATGGTGAACTGTCTGAGACCTTTCCTGTCACCAATGGAGTGAAGCAAGGATGTATCCTGAACGAGACCATGCCACAAGATTTCAAGGACACGTCAATAGTCCACCTTTACAAACGTAAAGGAAACCGCCAATCATGTGACAACCACCGTGGCATCTCTTTGCTTTCAATTGTAGGGAAGATACTCGCCAGAATTCTTCTCAATCGCCTCACAGCCCATCTCGATCAAGGTCTTCTTCCTGAGAGTCAATGTGGCTTCAGAAGAGAACGTGGAACTGTTGACATGATTTTCGCTGCAAGTCTGCTGCAAGAGAAATGTCAGGAACAGAACTGCGAAATGTTCTCCACTTTCATTGACCTTACCAAGGCTTTTGATACAATCAGCAGAGAAGGACTGTGGAAGATTATGGCAAAATATGGCTGTCCACGAAAGTTTGTCCAAATAGTGCTGCTATTTCATGATGGCATGCATGCAAGAGTACAGGAAAATGGTGAACTGTCTGAGACCTTTCCTGTCACCAATGGAGTGAAGCAAGGATGTATCCTGGCACCAACACTGTTCAGCCTCATGTTTTTAGCTATGTTGACGAATGCCTTCGAGAACAACGACATTGGAATAGACATCAACTACCACATGGATGGAAAGTTATTCAATCTCAGAAGGCTGAAAGCTAAAACCAAAATTAACAGCCACACCGTCAGAGAGCTCCTGTTTGCTGATGATTGCGCTCTATACGCCAACTCAGTGGCGGACATGCAACATAATGTTTCAGCTTTCTCACATGCCTGTGCCAACTTTGGGCTCAATATCAATTTGGAGAAGACTGTAGTTATGTACCAGCCAGCTACAGGGAATAATCACACTGTGCCGACTATCAAAGTGAATGGTCATAGTCTAAGTGTTGTGGACAAATTCACCTATCTTGGAAGCACTGTGTCACAAGCTGCCACAATTGATGATGAAGTGAATGCAAGAATCTCCAAGGCCAGTGCGGCCTTTGGCAGATTGTACAAGAATGTATGGGACAGAAATGGAATAAGCCTGCAAACAAAGCTAAAAGTCTACAAAGCAGTTGTATTATCCACACTGCTATATGCTTGTGAAACCTGGACTGTTTATCAGCGACATGCTAGGAAATTAAACCACTTCCACATAGTCTGCCTTAAGAAGTTACTGAAGATTAAATGGCAAGACAAGATCCCAGATACTGAAGTCCTAGAAAGAGCGTCCATGCCCAGTATCCACACTCTACTAATGAAGAATCAGATTCGCTGGGCTGGTCACTTGGCTCGCATGCCAGATCACAGGCTATCTAAACGAATTTTCTACGGCGAGTTGCGTTGTAGGAAACGCTTTAAAGACACTCTGAAAATCTCACTGAATGTTTTTGGAATTTATCATGACACTTGGGAGACTGCAGCCAGAGACCGAAATTCGTGGCGTACATCATTACGCAAGGGTGCAGTTACTTGTGAGGCAACCAAGACTGCCAGGACTGAAAAGACAGATCAGAAAAACCACTGCAGGAAATCCTCCTCCAGAAACGTCAAGCATTCTTTGTCCACATTGTCAAAGAACATTTCGAGCCAAAATAGGCCTTATCAGCCAAAATTAGAACTCACGGCTCCATACTTTCAACCCTACTGGATGAAATGAATGGTCATCATCATTCTTGATGGACAAACAACAACAACAACAACAACAACAACAACAACAACAACAACAACAACAACAACAACAACAACAACAACAACAACAACAACAACAAAAACAACAACAACATTCATGAATAATACGCATAGCTTCATTCTGTATCCTTTCCGTCCTTTCCATCTGGTTACAGCTGGGAGTCAGGATCGCCATCGCTTCCTAAAAACCAAACATGACCAGTCCCTCGTATAGAAGACATAGATGGCGCTGCTCAGTTTGCTGTCGCAGCCAAACCCCGCTTGGCCTTTGTTATCGCCTGGTCTATGTGCTCATTATAAGCAAGGTTTCAATCAAAACGTATCCCCAGGTAATTCATTGCCTACGTTCTTTCCACAGTCTTCGAACACAGATTTACAGTTGGTGTTGGAGTGTTGACAATATGGTTATTAACGAGAACCATGTCACGGCTGCCTTCGTTGCGCTGACAAATGCACCAGATTCCATCACTAACACATCGTCGACATATGACAATGTCCTACCCGGTCCAGTGATCTGCTCGTTGGTAATTCTCATATTGTAGGCGTTGAAAAGCACCGGAGATAATGATGATCCCTGTGGCAGGTCCGGATATATTGTTGTTGGTTCAGAAGTCAAACTGTCACATCGAAAAACTACTTTCCGTTGGAAGAGGGCTGCCGCGGTCCAACTAAGGAAGAATGGACTTATCTTCAGTTCAAGCAGCTGAAACATTAAAAAATCCAAGGCACTCTATTGTACGCATCTTCAAGACCAATCGCCGCAACACATGTTTCAATGCCTGAGTTCAAACCTTCATAGACATCATGGGAAAAAACTGCTGCGTTGGTCCATGTTTCTCTGTTTGGATGGTACCCTCCAAGGGTAGGTGGGAAACAACCTTGCCTCTCTAGCTGACTTGATATTTTCCTGGCGATTAACTTCTCCAGCAACTTGCCTATTGTATTTTGCATGGTTATTACCCGGTATCCCTGAAATTGTGTGTGCTCTTTGCCAGGCTTCGGCAAGGGAATCAGATAGCTGTGTCACCACTCCTCCTTGATGCTAGCACTCGCTATGCTGTTGTTGTACACATCAGCTAGTTCCTCTAGCTCGTTGTCGGTACACATAATGATGTCGTCAAACCTTATACCATCTGGTCTTTTTGCACTGTTTCTTGTTCGTCGAAGCACAGACCTGATCTCTTTCACTGTCACTGTGTCTTCAATTGCAATGTTCTGGGCCTTACACATATCTGAGGTAACCGCTTTGGCAAAATTTTGGCCTCTCATGTCTGTCTGGTAGCTCTGCTTTAAATAGCGTTCGAAAAGGGCTTAGCCCTTATTTTCGCCAATCTCTGCCAGATAAGGTCAGCGCTTTGGAAATCAGGAACATTCTTATTCTTGACTACCCCATTCATACTTTTATATAGTCGCCAGAACAATTTAAGTGACTTGTTTGTACTTATTCTTTGACACAACTCGCCCATTTTTCACTTTTAACCACTTTAACCAGTTTTTTTTTTTTTAAATAGCTAACTTTTGTGTACATCTCTCTTTCCAATTGCACAAATGCAAGGGCAGTGACCAACTAAGTATAAACACAGACCCCAAAGCAATCGTTGCCTCAATAAGAACCATCAGAAGAAGAACGCAAAGATCAGGAAAATACATACCTTGCGAATCATTGGCCCCTTTCCGTCACAGACGATAGTTTGGTACGTTGTGCTTCAAAAAGGCATAATAACTACAACCCATGGCGGTGGCGAATGTGACTGATAAGACCAGTTCGTGCTGTAAATGTTCATCCACAGTGGATGCATGTGAAAACATGGCCATTTCCATCATCATGCACCATTTTACGTCTCTCACGTTCTGTGTGTGCTTTATCTGCAATCATTTTCTCCTTTGTCTTTATTACATTTTCGATAGTTGCCGGCGACTTGCTCCCAATGTGCATTATCAATTGTATCAATCATGTCCGGCTTACACACATCTTTGTATCGTAGTAGAGGCCGACCCTGAGATCTCCTACCCATTTTTAATTCACACACAAACAAAAAAAAAAGAAAAAAAGAAGATGTCCTTCTACCATCACCCGCCTCCTAACGTGTCCTATCCATCTAAATCTATGCAGATTGAGAATGGAACACACCCTCACACAACCTGATCTTTCCAATACTTCAGCATTTGTGATTTTGTCTTGCCACTTAATACCAAGTATTCTTCGCAGACACCGCATTTGAAAGCTGTTTAAACGTTTCTCTTGGTGTGAGTAAGTTGACCAGGTTACACTGCCATAAAGAAGAGTACCAAGGACACAAGCTTGTAGACAAGGACTTTTGTTTTGGCAGTAAGCTTCCCGTTCTTCCAGACTATTTTTGCTTCCTAGATATGTAAAACTATATATATATATATATATATATATATATATATATATATATATATATATATATATATATATTATATATATATATATATATATATATATATATATATATATATATATATATATATATATATATATATATATATATATATATATATATATATATATGTCTACTATCTCCAGTTCGGCGTCGTCAATAAAAATTGATGGTACTCCATGTGCACCTTGTGACAAAATCTGTGTTCTTTTTGTTAATTGTTAAACCAAATTCAGAACAAGCATCGGAGAATGCAAATAGTAGTCCTCGTAATTCTTCCTTAGAGTGGGTCGTAATTGCAGCATCATCTGCAAAAAGTAACTCTGATTAGTACCCTCCAAATGTTGGTCTTGGCCTTCAATCTCTGATCATTATAGAGGCCGCCATCTGAACGTGGGTGAATGTATATACCACCATCCTGATCACGAAAGGCATATTTCAGTAGAAGAGAAAAGTATATTCCAAAGAGGGTGGGAGCTAGTACACAACCTTGCTTAACTCCACTCTTGATTTCAAACTCTTCTGAAGTTGCACCATCAAACTTGATTATATCCTTCATGCCTGCGTGGAACGATTCCACAATGGACAGAAGAGTTGGTAGGCAGCCAATCTTCTTTAGTGCCTTGAACAGACAATCACGGCTGACCAAATAAAATGCCTCTGTGAAGTCGATGAAGGCAATAATCAGTGGTTGATTTTGTTCCCGATATTTTTTATGGCATTTGTCGCAATGAGAATATCATATCAATGGTAGGCCGGTTCTGACGGAAGCCGCATTGTGATTCGGGATAGACTTGATCTCCCAGGACTTGAAGTCTGCGCAGAAAAATTCTGGCAAGTACTTTCCCAACAATACACAGAAGTGAGATACCCCTATAGTTGTTACAGTCGCTTCGATCTCCATTGTTCAGTGTTATGATGCATGAATCTTTGAAATCCTGTGGGAATTATCCTTCTTGCCAGCATAGCTCTATTAGCTGGTGGATCTGTAGAGTGAGTGTGTCTTGCCCACTCCTGATAATCTCTATTGGAATCCCATCTTTACTTGGAACCTTGCCAGATGCAAGTTCATTTAGAGCACACTTAACTTCTGTTATGGTGAGAAGTGTGTCCAGGTGGTCAAGAGTTGGCAGGGCCTCTATAGCTTTGAGGGCATCACCCGCTAGTTTGGTCTCACTTGAGAAAAGCTCTAAATAGTGTTCTAACCATCTATCCATCTGCTGTTTCTTATCAGTGATGATTTCTCCAATCAAGGTTTTCAGTGGTGCACTTCTTTTGATCATTGGACCACATGCTTTCTTTATCCCTTCATACATGCTTCTGGTGTTTCCCTTATCACTTACATATTGAATGGACTCACATAACTTGATTCAATAGTCATTTGCACACTGCCTGGCAGTTTTTTGCACATCCTTGTAATAATGGTGGCAAAATCACAAGATGTTGCCAAGCGCAGCGATAATAGTCTTTCATTACCTCCAGCTGGGATTTCAATCATTTCCAGTAGCAAATTCTTCACTGCAAAGCCCATAAAATGGTGCCCCTTTTCTGCCTGCCCTCTACCCTTCAAAAAAAGAAACGAAAAAATGTGTAATTGTTTTCCCTGAGTGACCTTAGTAGTAAGGGAGGTGGGAAACAGACCCCCAAATCGGTAGTGGCCACCACATGTTGGTGTGGTCGAATGTGGTGGGGAGCAGGTGTTGGTGTGGTATTCGGTGGTGGGTGCGGGTTGTATAGTGACGTCGAGGGGCCCTTGTAGTTGTATATTTAGTTTGTTAGGATGGTTTTTTTTTTTTTTTTTTTTTTTGGGGGGGGGGGGGGGGTGTGAGAACCCATTATCCACCGAGCTAGTTTAATTTATGCATAATCGATTGGTGTCGCCTGTTACGAATCTTTGTTAAGCTGACCTAAAATTCGATACTGCCGTATATGTATATGAGTTTCGGGTTCGAGGGAGGTCGCTGGCACCATCTGGAGATATTAATCACGGGAGGTGTCGGGGGGTACCGGAATAAAATAGTAAGCGCAAAGAAGGAGGTGTGAGGTGGGTGGGTGAGTGGGGCAGTGGGTAGATAAGTGCTTCCGAGCCACTATCATCAGACAGTTTCAGATCGTTAAAGGAAATACCTTAAAGAAACAAGTAAAGATAGCCCTCCATGTCGGTGTAGGTGTCGGGTTCGAATCTCAGTTGGGAGGTCGATGGGTAGAAGAAATATTGGTTATATTTTTGTTCATTAGTTGTGATGATGACAGCTGGTTGAGTGTTATACGGGCGTTAGTGTTATGTTTAGCAATATAAACAAGTGAGGCGGAGGGGTTTTACTAGTGTCTAACGGGTCTAGTTTGTACCACAGGCCCCCTCATGTGGAGGTGTCAGGTTAGAATCCTACGGGGCTGTGTGTGGGAAATATGGGTTGTGTTAATTAGCTGTGATAGTGATAACTGGAGTGGTTTTTATGTTTGTCAGTAGTGTTATGTTTAGGGATACAAACAAGAGGTGATAGGCACTTTGTGGAGGTGACCGGTTCGAATCCTGGTGCTCTTTCGTTGGTAAGGTTAACAGTCGGCAGCGTGTAGGGGTGACTAGTTGTCATAAGGGGGTGTAGTTGGGTATCACCAATGTATAGCTGTGGTGTCTAATGAGTTCCTTACTATGCGACTGGTGCGAATCTAACTGTGTGGTGGGGAGTTGTGGTGTTGGCCGATTGTGTAACTACTAGGTAGTGCCCTGGGCGTCATAAGAAGTGCTTCTGATGGTCGCCGTGGCCGGGTTTATAACTCAATGGTGGGGTGACTGAGGGTGCGGCTCATAGGTCGGCATGGCAGAGGGTATGAGTCGTATTTTATGTATGATTCGCACTCTCTCCCTCTCTCTCCCCCTCTCTTTCTCCCACTCTGTTTCCGTTCTTGTGTGTCATTGGTGTGATACCAGTACTTTGACTGACTATTGACTGTGTGTGTGTGTGTGTGTGTGTGTGTGTGTGTGTGTGTGTGTATGTGCGTGACTGTCGGAGTGATTATATCCTTCTGTCTATCTGGTTAACTGTCTAGCTAGTTGTCTAGATATCTGTGTATCTCTAGATCCGGATGTATGGGTGTCTGTGTATATATTTATGTATGAAGGGTCGTTTTACTCTGTATTCGGCCGTGGGTGACAATAATGGGATGTCAGTATGTATTCTCCTACTGACTATGTGTATCTATAAGTAGAGAAAAATTACTTCATAGCCAGGTCCAGTTAATTAGCCCGCGGAGAAAATACGTGTGTCATAGTAAGTAGTATGTAATAGTATGGTAGGTACCCGTGGTGCATAATTGTTGAGGATCAATTCAGAACCTGAAATTCTTTCTTATATCGCTCATGTGTCGTCACAACAAACCTTAAGGCACGGAATTTTAAAAGCTCACACGTTAGGATACGTAATTGCTTCCGGTTGTGTATAGTTAAAATTGTAAACTGTAATTACCTAGTAATATTAAAAATAGTATTTGTACTGTGTAAAGTGAAAAAGTAAAGATGGCGGCATAGGTTAGGAGGACATCAACAACTTCGAATCATACGTGAGAAGCCGATTGTCAGAAAAACTTGGGTGTTCCATTATATATCTAATGAACAGTGACCGATTATATATTATAATGTCGGTTATTACTATTTGTAGTAGCTGAAACGTAAACACTAGCATCATACCAATGGCGATGAGCTAGGGTTACAATTAGCGTCCTCGGGCTATGTGACGCTGAACAGCCAGTCAAATGATATAGTATAGAGGATAGGAGGTCTACCAGCAACAATTTCGATGTATATTTACGGATCTGATCGTCAGAAGTCCTTGGATTTTTCCGTTACGTAGGTATTGTAAAGGAATAGATTGTATATTATAATGATGTTTATTACCGTCTGTAGTGGATGGGTCTTAAACACTATCACCATACCAAGGGCGATGTGTTAGAGAAACGAGACTCGTACTCGTGTACAGCTAGTCACACATGGTCATATGTCTAAGAGATACATCCGGACACGTGATTAATGGCTACAACTCGTCAAATGGGTCGTTGCTTCCGGTTGCAAGCATAAAGATACATCCGGTAAAAGTGGGTAATGGTTACATCCAGTCAAAGATGGCGTTGCATCATGTCACATGTGAAAGGATTCGGTGTTCTGGTGGTTGTCGAATCAGGTGACCTAACTCTTGATGGCCACCATGTATGTCGGGACTACTTCTGCTCCCGCGGCATCAGGACATCGGAAGTTTAAAATGGTCTTCCTTCTCTCGCTTTTCTATGTTCGCGTCGTCCTAGGGTCACCAAATAACACCAAAGAACATTAAACTACTACTACCAAGACATATATATAGTGCAAGGAAGTTTCGAATATAGTATACGCAGCTATATCCCGTTCAGCACAGTGGCCGATTAAGCCTTCCTCATAGACATAGAGGAGAGATGTGAATAACGATGCCAGTCGGAGAAGGCAGACCTTTTACTTAACAGCTAGCGGGTCATACACCGACGAGTGTTTAGCTCATGTTATCACCTTTATAATATTACACACGAACACAACAAGCTGCCCCGGTTCAATCTTAGGCTATCATGTAACATGACATGTCACGTTCCCGCTGTCCTGACCATCGAAGTTATCACGGCTCAGAGCAGACATTTATACGTTCATTAACTCGTCTATCTGGGAAAATGGGTCTTTGCCTCTTTCCCCAGAAACCCATTTCCAATGTCAATATATGTTTTTCAATGTGTCTGCTCAATGCCACGTTTCACATTCAGACAAAAGTACATGTTCTATGTATCACATCAACATTCAAATAAGAAAATATGTTAGCCAAAATATTAAAAAGATTGACCAAATACAGAAATATCTTCGCCAAATTTATGAAAAGTATGACAATTTGTTAGCCAAACTAATGAAAATCTTGGACAAAATGAGAAATATTTCAACCAAACTTATATAAAGTAGGAAACTTTGTTTACCAAAGACGAAAAATATTGACCAAGAAAAATCATATTTCATTCAAACTCGCAAATATCTCGACCACACTTATAAAAAATAGGAAAAATTGTTAACCAAATAAGCAAAATATTGGCCAAGCTTATAATAATTAGGAAAATGTGTTAACCAAATAGCACAAAATGTAACCAAGTAAAGAAATATGGCGTTCAAACTTATAAAAAGTAGGAAACTTTGTTAACCAAACGGGAAAATGGCCGAATTAAGAAATATTTCAACCAAACGTATAAAAAGTGGGAATATTTAGTAGCCAAACGGGAAAATTTTCGGCCACATGCAGAAATATCTCGGTCAAATTTATAAAAAAAAGAAAAAAAGAAAATATGTTAACAAAAGTAATAAAATGGTTGGCAAAATAAAGAAATATGGCGAAAAAACTTATAAATATCTCCGCCAAACTTATGAAAAGTAGGAAAATTTGTTAGCCAAACTAATAACACTCTTGGACAAAATGAGAAATATTTTAACCAAACTTATATAAAGTACGAAACTTTGTTTACCAAAGACGAAAGATATTGACCAAGTAAAATCACATTTCATTCAATCTCAAAAATATCTCGACCACTTTTATAAAAGATAGGAAACGTTGTTTACCAAATGTGCAAAATATTGGCCAAGCTTATAAAAATTTGGTAAATGTGTTAACCAAATAGGACAAAATGTAACCAAGTAAAGACATATTGCGTTCAAACTTATAAAAAGTAGGAAACTTTGTTAACCAAGTGGGAAAAATGTCGGCCAAATACATAAATATCTCGGCCAAATTTATAAACAATATGAAAATATGTTAGCAAAAGTAATAAAATGGTTGGCCAAATACAGAAATATGTCGACCAAACTTATAAGTATTTCTGCCAAACCCATGATAAGTAGGAAACTCCGTTAACCAAATGTGAAAAAATATCGGCCAAAGAGAGAAATATTTCAATTAATCGTATAAAAAGTAGGAAAATTTGTCAGCCAAAATGGGAAAAAGGTCGGTCAAATACAGAAATATCTCAAACAAATTTATAAAATGCAGGATAGAATATTGGCCAAGTAAAAAAAATATCGTAGTGAAATTTATAAAAAGTAGGAAAACTTGTTAGCCAAATGGGGAAAAAATATTGGTCAAATTAAGAAACATGTCGACCGACGTAAGAAAATACGGGAATCAAAGTAGTTGAGTTGAGTTGAGTCGATAACCGACATCACTGCACTCAGGACATTCCCATAGGTGCTCAGTACTAACCAAAGTAATAAAAAGGTTGGGTAAATACAGACATATTTTGACCAAACTTATATAAAAAAATCTCCGCCAAATTTATGAAAAGTAGGAAACTTTTTTAACCAAATCTGTAAAAAAAAATATCGGTCAAAGAGAGAAATAGCTCAGCAAAACTTTTAAAAATTAGGAAACTTTGTTAACCAAATGTGAAAAAATATTGGCCAAAGAGAGAAATACCTCAGCAAAAATAAAAAATTTCGACAATAGAATTTAAAAAGTAAAAAAAGTTTCTCTTTATTGTTTTCAATTTGAATGTTTCACGTAGCATTCTAATTTTTAAATTTTGTTGTCGAAATTTCTAATTTTTGAAATTTTATTGTTTAAATTTTATTTGTTTTCCTTCAATGATAGTGACTTATCGCATAAGATGCGTTTTGTTTTCTGAAGTACCTCTTTTGTTAGCCCTATTCTATTCTTAAGCTCTTTTGTGTACTTACCATCTGCTGTTATAAATGGCCACAAGTATATACATTATCCACGTGATTAAGCCTTTTCTCTTCTATTTTAATTCTTCTATTAGTGCTATTAATGCATATCTTGCCTATTGTGTCCTTTTTCCTTCCACACATCCTTACTACTCTTCACCAATTTTAATCATTTATTGTCTTATTCTTCTCATAATTCTGAGTAGCATTATAACTTTATAGACATTTGTAAAGAAGCTCGTTTGTCATTGGTATCCTTCTTAGCATTGACCATACTGGTTGATGATCATATTCATTGTCTAAAAGTCTAGTCGGATAGGGGACAGTTGATTAACTCCAGTAGGTTGGGGAATTTGCCCAGTCAGCCGAAAACCGGTTGTATTGTAAGCAAAAGAGAATGTTAGTATTAAGTTAAAACATCGAAATTTGGTCAGAAGATGTATTAGCTGGTCTTCAAGGGGTCAATAAGGCAGACGTATTTTAAGAAAGACCGACCTCGTAACAGAAACTGTTGGTTGGTTGTAGACTTGACACTATTGGGGTTGGGAAATGATAAAGTGAAATAGAGTTGGACAAAGTAAGAAATGATATTTTCACTAGACTTCTAGAAAACACCTGTATTGTTGAGAACTGTGAGCAATGGAAGGTTAGTGTAGCAGACTTTGTAGTATGAAAAGTTGAAGATGTCAGCCCTGGGAAATGGCTCTTTGCTGACGAATACTCAGATGATATTGAAACTATTCCAGGTGGAGCCACAGACTGCGATGCCGTAAATGTTGCTATGACTGTTTTATTGGGGCTCATGTATAAAATGAAGATTTGGAGTTCTTGGTGCATGACATGGAAAAGTTGTGAAGCTATCTATGAAAGACTGATAAGTTGAAGGTTTATGTAATGTAAAATAGAGAAAGTGCTGAAGTTGATGATTATGTATTGTGAAATGTCTTTTCAGATAAAAGTTCAAGACACTTATGACATAACTACAGAAGCAACATTTCCCCTACTTTTTATAAGTTTAGACGAGATATTTATAAGTTTAGGTGAGATGTTTCTTGTTTTGGCCAACATTTTTTTCCCAATATGGCTAACATATTTCCATATAACATATAACATGACCGCCCACGCTTTCCGGCATGGCACATGATTGATTTTCTTACTTCTTTCGACATATTCCTTAGTTTATTCCCATGTTTTTCCCATTTAGTTAACAAAATTTTCCTAATTTTTATAAGTTTGGTATAATTTTTTCTTCATTTGGTCAATATTTTTCTCATTAGGTTAACAAATTTTCCTAATTGCTAAGAATTTGGATAATATATTTCTGCATGTGGCCAATATATTTCCCATTTGGCTAACAAATTTTCCTACTTTTTATAAGTTTAGGTGAAACATTTCTTTACTTGGTCAATATTTTCTCCATTTCATTAACGTATTTTCCTACTTTTCATAAATTTGGATGAGATATTTCTGTATCTGGTCGACATTTTTCCCATTTGGCTAACAAATTATCCTACCTTTTATAAATTTGGCCGATATTTTTTTCCAAATTTGGTTAACAATGCTTCCAACTTTTCATAAGTTTGGCGGAGATTTTTATAAGATTGATCGACATATGTCTGTATTTACCTAACCTGTTTATTATTATGGTTCCGGTATTTTCCTACCTCGGTCAAGATGTTTCTTAGTTTGACCAATATGTTTCCCTTTTGGCTAACAAATTTTCCTACTTTATATAAATTTGGCTAAGATATTTTGTACTTGGCCAATAATTTATACTACTTTTTATAAATTTGGTTAAGATATTTATGTATTTGACCGACCGTTTTCCTATTTTGGCTGACAAATTTTCCTACTTTTTATAAGATTAGTTGACATATTTCTCTCTTTGGCTGATATTTTTTCACATTTGGGTAACGGAGTTTTCTACTTTTCATAAAATTCGCGGAGATATTTATAAATTTGGTCGACATATTTCTGTATTTGGCCAAACATTTTATTACTTTTGTTAACATATTTTACTATTATTTATAAGTTTGGCCGAGATGTTTCTGCATTTGGCCGACCAAATATTCCTACTTTTTATATGTTCGGTTAAAATATTTCCTTATTCGGTCGACATTTTTTTCCCGTTTGGTTAACAAAGTTTCCTACTTTTTATAAGTTTGAACGCCATATTTCTGTACTTGGTTACATTTTGTCCTATTTGGTTAACACAATTTTCTAATTTTTATAAGCTTGGCCAATATTTTGCACATTTGGTTAATAATGTTTCCTATTTTTTATAAGTGTGGTCGAGATATTTGCGAGTTTGGATGAAATATGATTTTACTTGGTCAATATTTTTCGTCTTTGGTTAACAAAGTTTCGTACTTTATATAAATTTGGTTGAAATATTTCTTATTTTGACCAACAGTTTTATTAGTTTTGACTAACAAATTTTCCTACTTTTCAAAAGTTTGATGGAGATATTTCTGTATTTAGCCAACCTTTTTAATAATTTGCCTAACATATTTTCTTATTTAAATGTTGACGTGATGCATAGAACCTGTACTTTTGTCTGGATGTTAAATGTGGCATTGAGCAGACACATTGAAAAACATATATTGACATTGAAAATGGGTTTCTGGGGAAAGAGGCAAAGACCCATTTTCCCAGATTAGAAGAGTTAATGAACGTGTAAATGTCTGCTCTGAGCCGTGATAACTTCGATGGTCAGGACAGCGGGAACGTGACATGTCATGTTACATGAGAGCCTAAGATTGAACCGGGGCAGCTTGTTGTGTTCGTGTGTAATATTATACAGGTGATACAATGAGCTAAACACTCGTCGGTGTATGACCCGCAAATTATTAAGTAAAAGGTCCGCCTTCTCCGACTGGTATCGGTGCCCACATCTCTCCTCTAAGTCTATGAGAAATGCTTAGTCGGAAACTGTGCTGAACTGAATATAGTTTCGTACACTATATTCGAAACTGCATTGTACTGTATATATGTCTTGGTAGACGTAGTTTAATGTTCTTTGGAGTTTTATGGTGACCCTAGGACGACGCGGACATAGAAAAGCGAGAGAAGGGAGATCATTTTAAACTTCCGATGTCCTTTTGCCGCGGGAGCAGAAGCAGTCCCATACATGGTGGCCATCACGAGTTAGGTCATCTGGTTTGACAACCAACAGAACACCGTATACTTACACATGTCTCAGGATACAACGCCATCTTTGACTGGATGTAACCATTACCCACTTTTCTCGGATGTATCTTTATGCTTGCAACCGGAAGCAACGACCCCTTTGATGAGTTGTAGCCATTAACCACGTGTCCGGATGTATCCCTTAGACATATGATCATGTGTGACTGGCTGTACACCATAACACAGCCCGAGGACGAGTCTTGTATCTATAAAAACATCGCCTTTGGTATGGTGATAGTGTTTAAGACCCATCCACTACAGACAGTAATAACCGAAAATATAATACACAATCGATTACTTTACAATAGCTATATAACGGAAAAATCCAATGACTTCTGACGATCGGATCCGTATATATATATATATATATATATATATATATATATATATATATATATATATATATATATAAATTGTTGCTGGCAGACTTTCTATCCTCTGTACTATATCATTTGACTGGCTGTTCATCGTCACATAGCCTGAGGATGCTGACTGTATCCCTAGCACATCGCCATTGGTATGATGCTAGTTTTTACGTTCCAGCCACTACAGATAGCAATAACGAAATTATAATATATAATCGTTCACTTTTTATTAGATATATAATGGAACATCCAAGTTTTTCTGACGATTGGCTTCTCACGTATGATTCGAAGTTATCGATGTCCTCCTAACCCGTGCCGCCATCTTTACTTTTTCACTGTACATAGTACAAATACTATTTTTAATATTACTTAGTAATTACAGTTTACAATTTTAACTATACACAACCGGAAGCAAATACGTATTCTAACGTGTGAGCTTTTAAAATTCCGTGCCTTAAGGTTTGTTGTGACGACACATAAGCGATATAAGAAAGAATTTCAGGTTCTGAACTTATCCTCAACAATTATGCACCACGTGTGCCTACCATACTACTACATACTACTTACTATGACACACGTATTTTCCCGCGAGCTAATTAACTGTACCTGGCCATGAAGTTATTCTTATCTGCTTATAGACACACATAGTCAGTAGGAGGATACATACTGACATCCCATCACCGTCACCCGCTGCTGAATACAGAGAAAAATGACCCTTCATATATGCAGATATACACAGATAGCCTTACATCTGAATTTAGAGATACACAGATATGTAGACATCTAGCTAGACTGTTACCCAGATAGACATAAGGATATAATCACAACGGCAGTCACGCACACACATACTCACACACACAGTCAATAGTCAGTCAAAGTACTGGTATCACGCCAATGACACAAAAGAACGGAAACAGAGTGGGAGAAAGAGAGGGAGAG
Source organism: Cepaea hortensis (assembly GCA_963921405.1). Lineage (NCBI taxonomy): Eukaryota > Metazoa > Mollusca > Gastropoda > Stylommatophora > Helicidae > Cepaea > Cepaea hortensis. The sequence goes on from OY992885.1 coordinate 66,990,744, forward strand.
AGAGAGAGCGAGAGAGAGAGCGAATCATACATAAAATACGACTCATACCCTCTGCCTCGCCTACCTATGAGCCGTACCCTCAGTCACCTCACCATTGGGTCATACACCCGGCCACGGCGACCGTCGGAAGCACTTCATACGACGCCCAGGCACCACCTAGCACAGTTACACACTCGACCAACATAACAATACCCCAGCACACATTTAGATTCGCACCTGTCGCATAGTAAGGAACTCATTAGACACCACAGCTACACAGTGGTGATACCCCACTACACCCCCCCCCCCATAACCAACTAGTCAGCCCCCCACGCTGCCGACTGGTAACCTTACCAACGAAAGAGAACCGGGATTCGAACCTGTCACCTCCACACAGTGCCTATCACCTGTTGTTTATATCCCTAAACATAACGTTATTAACAAACATAAACACCACACCAGTTATCACTATCACAGCTAATTAACACAACCCATATTTCCCCCACACACCCTCGTAGGATTCTAACTATGGAACAAACTAGATCCGTTAGACACTAGTGATACCCCTCTGCATCACTTCTTTATATTACTAAACATAACACTAACGCCCGTATAACACCCCACCAGCTGTTATCGTCACAATTAATTAACAAAAATAAACCAATATTTATTCACCCTATCGACCTCCCCACCGAGATTCGAACCCAACAACTACGCCAATATATAGGGCCATCTTTACTTGTTTCTTTAAGGTTTTCCCTTTAACGATCTGAAACTGTCTGATGATAGTGGCTCGGAAGGACTTATCTACTCACTTCTCCACACGCCCACCCACTCCGCATCTCCCTCTTTGCGCTTACTATATTATTCCGGTACCTTCCGACACCTCCCGTGATCAATACCTCCAGATGGTGTCAGCGACCTCCCTCGAACCCGACACTTATATACACATGCGGGCAATATCGAATTTTTTGTCACATGTGTCAGGTTAACAAAGATTCGTAACACGCGACACCAATCGATTATGCATAAATTATACCAGCTCAAAGGATAATGAATTCTCACCCCCCCCCCCCCTTACCCTAAAAAAATACATCGATCTTAACAAATCAAATATACAATTACAAGGTCCCCTTCACGTCACTATACACCCTGCACCCACCACCGATCACCACACCAACATCTGCTTCCCACCACATTCGACCACACCAACATGTGTTGGCCACCACGGCTACCATGTGGTGGCGACCACCGATTTTGAGGTTCGTTGCCACCCTCTCTTACTACTACCCTACCTCAGCAAGGCGAGTCTCCTGCAGCTACCAATATCAATGTTAAGACGATTAAGTTCTGCATCAGTCACATCCGTTTTTCTCACATCGACAAAATACGTCGCGTCGGTGGAAAATCCCGGACACGTGGTTGTCACATTCCAGGTTGCAAGCCGTAAGCTTGAGGTTTCTATTTTTCTTTTTATTAGTACCTAGTGCATTAGTTTTACAGCCTGCGATTCAGATTTTTTCCTAGCCCCAAGCACCCATTGAAGCAGGCAGGCTGTGGCGGATCAGCACCCAATTGGCTGGGGCTGCCCACCTTGAGGCGGGCGGTAAGCTGATCAGTGACACCAGTAGGTGTCTACCATCGTCAAAGGCAACCCGTGGTGCCCCTTGTCTACGCCAATTGACAAGGACTTATAACCCGTAAATGTTACCTCTCGCTATGATTCCGAGACCAGTTAAGACCAGGGATGGAGTTATTGCATCACCATAGCACAAAGCTTGGGATAAAATATAGAGACCATGTTTTGCCCATGCAGCATGATCTCTCTCTCTCTCTCTCTCTCTCTCTCTCTCTCTCTCTCTCTCTCTCTCTCTCTCTCTCTCTCTCTCTCTCTCTCTCTCTCTCTCAGCCTGCCTATTTCACTCCAGAGGAAAGGTAACACCTATACATCTGGAACAAGACAAGCTGCAGAAGCTGCCGGATCAGCAAAGCAATGCTCTAATTCCGCTTTAAAGAGCTTCAATCCTAGACCAGCTGCCAACCTAGGCTTAGCGTCTGATCTGCCCTGCCATGACATTTTGTCTTTAGGTTGCATTTCCTCGCACCAGGATAAGGCTTGTACCCTCCCAATTGCGCTCTACCGCCCGAAGCCGTTATCACAATGTGGGGTGTCGGGTTTGGTAAGCGCCGCCCAACTAACAGAAAGCAGATAGTACCGTCTACTGTCATACGGTAGCTCAGTCATATCTGACTAAGACCTGACTCACATATTTCATGCGAATCAGTAAACTTAAAAAACCTCAAAGACGAGGCAGTGAGGGAAGATTATGAGAAAGAACTAACTGAAATCTTTGTAAAATTACCTATAGAAAGAACAACAATGAAAGATGAATGGGGGATGTTCAAATCAAACATTCTAAATACTGCACTATCCATTCATCATCCATCATGTGCCATGCCGGTAAGCCTGGGAGGTCATGTTTTGCCATCTCACTCGATCACCAGAGTCGTGGATCAGCTCCGTGTTCCTGTCTCCACCATGCCATGTGGCCAAGCCATCCAGGTATTTGCTTCTAGGTCTTCCTCTTGGTCTGTTCCCGTCGATCTTGCCAGTTGTCACCAAGTTCTCCAATGCGAGGGAGTCTCTGTGGCGAAGTGGTCAAGCCGTTTGACTCGAGCTCCGAAGGTTGTGGGTTCGATTCCGGGCCGCGTCCTTCGGTTTACGAGTTAAATGTTTCGGAGACTCCTGTGGGTCGTCGCTAAAAGCTACGGAGTTCGTGCTTTGTGCGACGCTTTCCGTGCTGCGGAAAGAGACCGAGCCATATGGGATAAAACCTGGTGCAATGAAGTCGACCCTGTCGACTTTTAAGCGACGTTTTTTTTTCTCCAGTGCATTTCTTCTCATAACATGCCCAAAAAATTTTGACTGTCTGCGTCTAATGTCTCTAATCAGTTTACAATCTTCGTTTGTTTCTTGAAGGACCTGTTCATTGGTCTTTCTGGCTGTCCATGGTATTCTTTGCATTTTCCTCAGAAACCACATTTCTACAGCCATCAGATGTTTTTCAACTTGACTGCTCATTGTCCAAGCTTCACATCCATATAAAAGTACAGGTTCTATGTAGCACCTCAACACTCTTTTTCTCGTTTCAATTGACATCTTTTTATTGGTCAGTTTGTTTTTCATCTTGCTAAAGGCTACCTTAGACATGGCGATTCTTGTTCTAATCTCTTCAAGGCATCTCCCATCAGATGTTATTACTGTTCCGAGATAATTGTACCTATTCACTTGTTGAAGAATATTCTCATTTACTTGTATATTACATTGTGTTATTTCGTTCTTCCTAGTGACGACCATAACCTGTGTCTTTTTACAATTTAATTCTAACCCTCGTTGTTCACTGTGTGTAACAACTGCATCTACTAAATGTTGCAGGTCCTGTTCATTGTATGCAATCAAGACTGTATCGTCTGCATATCTAATGTTATTGATGCATCGTCCCCCAATGTTGGTTCCTTCCATATCTTCAATATTTCTGAAAATACTTTCACTGTACAGGGAAAACAGATCTGGAGACATTACACATCCCTGTCTCACACCTCTCTTAATAGGCTGATATTGGCCTACTTCATTATCAACTCTTATGGCAGCTTGTTGTTTCCAATATATGTTTTTTACAAGTCAAAGGTCTTTCCCATCAATTTGTAGATCTTCAAGCATCCTTATCATGTCGACATGTCTCACTTTATCGAAAGCCTTTGTGTAGTCAATAAAGCAAAGGTGTAGATCTTTGTTTACTTCTATAGATCGTTCAATTACGGTTCTCAGTAAATATACAGCATTAACTGTACTCTTTCCTTCTACAAACCCACATTGTTCTTCTCCTATTTCAGGTTGTATTTTCCTCCTAATTCTTTGCATGATAATTCTTAGCAAAATCTTCGTGATGTGACTCATTATACTAATTGTTCGATGTTGATCACATTCCAAGGCTCCTGATTTCGTTGGTATTGCAATAAATACAGAATTACATAATTCATGAGGTATATTTCCAGTATCATATATTGTATTAGGCAGGCTGGTAACTTTATCTATTTGATATTCTTCTAAAGCATTAATCATGTCAGTTGTGACGCTGTCTGAACCAGGGGTCTTGCCAGATTTCATATGGTTAAGAGCATTCTGAACCTCCATCTTCAAAATTGCTGGTCCTTCATTATTATTTTGAACATCGTAGTGTTCGTCTCTGCTGTCGTCATAAAGGTTTTTCACGTAATCTGACCATACATGTAAGATCTCATCTTTTTCTATTATGACTCTTCCATCTTTTGTCTTTAGGCAGCCTGCTGATGTACGTGTTCTTTGATTAGTAAGCTCCTGGATTCTTTTGTGCATTAGTTTCGCATTTTTACTGTTGTGTTGTTTTTCAATTTCTTCGCAGTTTTCCTCAAGCCATGTGTCTTTTGCCTCCCTACATAAGGTTCTGACTTTTCTGTGAATTTCTTCATATTTGGCCGGATTATTTTTGTTCTGTCTTCTTGTTTCCATTAGTTGGAAAAATTTCTTCAGTCATCCATGTCATACGGCCCACTTTCTTTACTTTTGGAATAGTTTTTTCTGCTGCACAACTGATTGAATTCTTCAGCATTTCCCATTGTTCATCTACATCTTGAAATAGGATCTCTAGATCAGACAATAAATCAAATTTGTTCTTTATTTCTATGTTAAAATTATCTTGTATTTCTCTGTCAGTTTTCAATTTGCACAAGTCGTATTTAGGGTTTCCTGCTATATACTTGATTTTCTTTAACTTTACCCTCAATGTGCCTATAATTAATCTGTGATCACTGTAACAGTCTGCATTTGGAACTGTTTTTACGACTGTTAACGCATTTCGAAACCTTCTGTTAATCAGGATGTAATCTATCTGGTTTTTAATCCTGCTGTCTGGACTCCTCCATGTCCATAATCTTCTAGGATGCTGTTTAAACCAGGTGTTTCCTACAACCATTTCTTGTTCTTTTGCCCATTCTACAAGTCTGTATCCTCTTTCATTTCTTTCTCCAAAACCATGGTTGCCTACACTGCATCCATCGCCTTTCTTTCCTATTTTTGCGTTGAAATCACCCATTATGATATTTATTTCTGATTTTTTGCAGTTCTTCAAAGCAGACTCCATGTCGTTATAAAATTCCTCTATACTTTCTTCACTGCATTCACTTGTTGGGGCATATACTTGAATTATATTTATTTTAAAAGGTCTTCCGTTTAATCTCACTAATAGAACTCTGTCTGACACAGCTCGATATCCTTTGACAGTATTTGATGTTTGGTTATCTAATGTAATGGCTACACCTCTTTGATGTTCTTCTCCCCCAGAGTAAATAATCTTATAATCCTCTCCTGTCATCCCTGACCTTTTCCATCTCGTTTCCGATATTCCTAATATGTTAATATTCTCTCTCTCTCCATTTCTTGTTTGATGTTTTCTAATTTTCCATCTGCATTCATTCCAAGTTCCTACTTTCAATGATATTAATCTTTTGCTCCTAGTAGCCTGTTGACGGTCTGGAGTCACCTGGTGCGCATGACTATCCCTACCGGGCGAGGCTGCTCCTATGGTGCACCCATTTAAGCCGTTTCTCTGATTATCGATGAGTACACACAACATGATTTTCTTGGCATTTATAAAGAAGGTAGTTTGCCATTGCTTTCCTTCCTAGCAGTGACCATACTGGTCAGTGACCGTAGCCATTGTCTCCTCAAAAAAGAGATCCTATGCCTACCGTCGTGAAGGTGAAGACCATAACCTACAACTATCTGTCGGCTGCTTTACATCTTCATCCACCACCTGCACTCATGGCTTCACGTAACCCTGATCGGGGGGCTAAACGGGTACTCCACCTTGCCCAAGGGTGTCCCGTAGGCTGGCGGAGGGAAGGAGGCGCCTTACTTCTCCTTTGATAGGGGATACCCCTACCCCGCTACCCCAAATTAGAAATACTGCACACACACACACACAAATAAACATGTGGAACCACACACACACACAAAAAACTCAAGACACGGATTAAGAAAATAACAAATTGGTGGAAATCAGAGGTAAAGAGAGCTGTAAAAGCCAAAAAGGAAAAATATAAATTAAGTTGAAGAGCAGATATAAACGTGATTACATATAATATAGAATAGCGAGAAGACATGTGAGTAGAATAGTAAAGAGAGAAAAACAAAAAGACTAGGAGAAGTGTGGAGAAACCCTAAATAAAAACTACAAGGAGGCAATTAGAAACTTCTACAAAAAGATAAGTGCAATGAGTACCAGAGAAGAACCCTTTGACCCAACTGAAATAATTAACAGCGAAAATGGAGAACCATCTCACTCGATCACCAGAGTCGTGGATCAGCTCTGTGTTCTTGTCTCGACCATGCCACGAGGCCAAGCCATCCAGGTATTTGCTTCTAGGTCTTCCTCTTGGTCTGTTCCCTTCGATCTTACCAGTTGTCACCAAGTTCTCCAATTCATTTCTTCTCATAACATGCCCAAAAAATTTTGACTGTCTGCGTCTAATGACTCTAATCAGTTTACGATCTTCGTTTGTTTCTTGAAGGACCTGTTCATTTGTCTTTCTGGCTGTCCATGGTATTATTTACATTTTCCTCAGAAACCACATTTCTACAGCCATCAGATGTTTTTCAGCTTGACTGCTCATTGTCCAAGCTTCACATCCATATAAAAGTACAGGTTCTATGTAGCACCTCAACACTCTTTTTCTCGTTTCAGTTGACATATTTTTATTGGTCAGTATGTTTTTCATCTTGCTAAAGGCTACCTTAGACATGGCGATTCTTGTTCTAATCTCTTCAAGGCATCTCCCATCAGATGTTATTACTGTTACGAGATAATTGTACCTATTCACTTGTTGAAGAATATTCCCATTTACTTGTATATTACATTGTGGTATTTCGTTCTTCCTAGTGACGACCATAATCTGGGTCTTTTTACAATTTAATTCTAACCCTCGTTGTTCACTGTGTGTGACAACTGCATCTACTAAATGTTGCAGGTCCTGTTCATTGTATGCAATCAAGACTGTATCGTCTGCATATCTAATGTTATTGATGCATCGCCCCCCAATGTTGATTCCTTCCATATCTTCAATATTTCTGAAAATATTTTCACTATACAGGGAAAACAGATCTGGAGACATTACACATCCCTGTCTCACACCTCTCTTAATAGGCTGATATTGGCCTACTTCATTATCAACTCTTATGGCAGCTTGTTGTTTCCAATATATGTTTTTTACAAGTCTAATGTCTTTTCCGTCAATTTGTAGATCTTCAAGAATCCTTATCATGTCGCCACACAACATGATTTTCTTGGCATTTATAAAGAAGGTAGTTTGCCATTGCTTTCCTTCCTAGCAGTGACCATACTGGTCAGTGACCGTAGCCATTGTCTCCTCAAAAAAGAGATCCTCTGCCTACCGTCGTGAAGGTGAAGACCATAACCTACAACTATCTGTCGGCTGCTCTACATCTTCATCCACCACCTGCACCCATGGCTTCTCGTAACCCTGATCGGGGGGCTAAACGGGTACTCCACCTTGCCCAAGGGTGTCCCGTAGTCCAGCGGAGGGAAGGAGGCGCCATACTTCTCCTTTGATAGGGAATACCCCTACCCCGCTACCCTAACTGATGCAATAAGATGCAATAAGGCAAACCAACTCATTGGACAAATGGCACCAATACTAAAGAACAAACTTGTATCAATAACTACTAAGAAAGCACTTTACAACACAACCTTCCTACCAACTCTATGTTACCAATGCCAAAACTATACAATGATAGAAAAAGAGAAAAAATAAATCACAACAAGTGTTATGTGAATCCTGAGAAGAATACTCAATGTTCAAAACAATGTTTTCCCGTAGTGAATTTAAATAACGAAGACACAAACAATAGATTGCACGATATATTGCCTGGCATATTGCGCTGCATCTCGTCAGGTTGTTGACACCTTGCAGTCTTGACAGACCAAAGTATGTGAGTGGAATGTGGCCAATATTCCATCACAATGTCTGGGCAGAGCTTCAGAGATTCATGTGGCGCCCAAACGACATGACCCCTCTCTCGGCCTAATCTTGTGTATTCCAGAGGAATGGGTAACCAATACGTCTGGCACAAGGTAGGCTGCAGACGCTGGCGGCTCAGCGTCAATCCACCGAGACCTCACCACCACGAGCCGGTGGCAAGTTATGGCCAGACCCTGACACCCAAGGGACCCGACTTAGAGGCGTTCAGGCATGTCCCACAGGTGAGGGCCTTGTACGAGCCCGGACCATGAGGGCGCGCACATCTGTCGATCACAAGTGTCCGGACCTGTGTAAAGCGTGCACTATCGTCAGACTCCCCACCTGACTTTTAGCGGTCCCCGCGACCAGCGGGAATAGGCCCGCCATAGCTACCGCAGGAGATATTGCCTGTCTATTTGCAAGCAAATCTCCCATACTTCCACTGTGCGGATCTCGCGACCAGCGAGAATAGGCCCGCCGGAGATTATGCTCGTCTGCTGCGAACAAATCTCTACCGAGAGACTGAATAAGTAAAGAAACGATAAAATCTCGTCAGGTACATACTGCAGAATTCATTCAACAAAAAGTAAAATAACTAGATAAATCCTTCAAGCTCAAATATATACATGTTAGCACAGTAATGTCAATTGTCTACCACGGTAATTTTAAACTGACTAACATTCTGTTTGCACAAAATTGGCCTATGTAGATTGATCATTATGGCTTCTGCAAACTTTAACAAGCGGCTATTTTGTGTGTTGAACAACACACGGAAGGCACTGTCTCTGTCAATCACGACCGATTTCAAACATGTGAATACCAATTGATGACGCGGGAATCTTCCAGTGAGTCGGCTTCCCTGTGCTCCCATCGCCTGTGTGTAATATCTTGTTGACCCATTGAGGTATGTGTTCACCCACCCTCGTGTGTAACTGTCGCTTTGTTCTGCCGATGTAAGTGGCCTGACACCTACATGTAAATTGGTAAATACAATTAGATTAGGCGTACACAGCGATCGGTTCTTTAACTGCTGGCTTGGAAATAGGTGTGGTTCTGTACCTAATACATAACTGGAGTTGCAGCACAGAATATTCGGCAGAGTGTTGTCATGAGCCGGTCCTGTGGACGTTGCATTACGTCATCCCCTCGAAAGGTTAGCTGAATGAATAACTTTAAGTTTAGGGACTGTAGTTTCGTCTGGTTTTGGTTTGGGCTGCTGGTAGTGGCGCTTTATAAATCCTGTGGAGTATCCATTCTGGTTTAAGACATTCTTCAGAGTTTCAAATTCCTCTGTCAGTGTGTCTTGGGTGCATATCTTCCCAGCACGGTCAAACAGGGTCCGTACTAAGCCCCGTTTGTACTGGATAGATATGAAGCTCTTAAAATTTAAGTATTCGTATTCCAATAGTGCCTTTCATGCTTTGTTCAACACACAAAATAGTCGATTGTTAAAGTTTGCAGAAGCCAGAATGATCAATCTACATTGGCCAATTTTGTGCAAACAGAAAGACATGTTAGTCAGTTTAAAATTACCGTGGTAGACAATTAACTTACAGTGCGAACATGTGTATATTTCAGCTTGAAGGATTTATCTAGTTATTTTACTTTTTGTTGTGTGAATTCTGCAGTATGTACCTGAAGAGATGCAGCGAAATATGCCAGACAATAAATCGTGCAATCTATTGTTTGTGTCTTCGTTATTTAAATACTCAATGTACCAAGAAGAGATAAGATCAGAAATGAAGAAATCAGGACTAAAGTGGAGGTTATAGCAGCGCTAGATTTTATTAGAAAGCAGCAAGTCAAATGGTTTGGCCATGCATGTAGGTCACCAACTAACAGTATACCACAAGGTAATCTTCCTGAGAGTCAACGTGGCTTTAGAAAAGAACGTGGAACTGTTGACATGATTTTCGCTGCAAGGCAGCTGCAAGAGAAAGGTCAGGAACAGAACTGCGAAATGTTCTCCACTTTCATTGACCTTACCAAGGCTTTTGATAAGTCAGCAGAGAAGGACTGTGGAAGATTATGGCAAAATATGGCTGTCCACGAAAGTTTGTCCAAATAGTGCGGCTATTTCATGATGGTATGCAGGCAAGAGTACAGGAAACTGGTGAACTGTCTGAGCCCTTTCCAGTCACCAATGGAGTGAAGCAAGGATGTGTCCTGGCACCAACACTGTTCAGCCTCATGTTTTCAGCTATGTTGACGAATGCCTTCGAGAACAACGACATTGGAATAGACATCAACTACCGCATGGATGGAAACTTATTCAGTCTCAGATGGCTGAAAGCTAAAACAAAAATTAACAGCCACACCGTCAGAGAGCTCCTGTTTGCTGATGATTGCGCTCTATATGCCAACTCAGAGGCAGACATGCAAGACAATGTTTTAGCTTTCTCACATGCCTGTGCCAACTTTGGGCTCAATATCATCTTGGAGAAGACTGTAGTTATGTACCAGCCAGCTACAGGGAATAATCACACTGTGCCAAATATCAAAGTAGACTAAGTGATGTGGACAAATTCACCTATCTTGGAAGCACTGTGTCACAAACTGCCACAATTGAAGACGAATTGCTACTGGTACTATTGGGGTTGGAACTCTTTGCTGGCTTCTGAGATTCTTGCATCCACTTCGTCATCAATTGATTGATTGATTGATTGATTGATTTAGGAACCGACACCACAGCATTCGGGGCATTCCCATAAGCGCCCCGTCCCCATCCTCAGCAGCCAGCGAAGAGTTCCAACACCAATAGTTCCAGTAGCAATCTGATTATATGTCCATCTCGCCTTTCCTCTGAGCGTCGAGCTTCGGCCAGATCCCCTCGTCACTCCTCGCTGCCTCATTCTTGCCAGACTATGGTGATCCATTTGCTCCTCGGAGGTGTACACGTGCCTCCACAAGGCCGCAACCACGTCTGCCTTGTCATGCATCAATACTCGACCCAGTTTTGCCGAGCCAGTCAATCTGTCCGCCTGTTCATTCCCCAGCACACCAGCATTCCCCGGAGAAAAAATCCAGTGATGCTTGCCACCCGTGACCCCCGAAGCGAAGCAAGCCACTCTGCACGAAGCCTGCCTGTCCTCACCCTCCACAGCATGCTTTCTGAGTCAGTTACAATCACGATGTGTGTATGTATCGTGTTATCCATCCATCGGAAAGCTGCACTGACCGCCTCCACCTCCATTCTTAAGCTAGATGTTGTGGTATCATACGCCAGGCTCTCCTGCACCAAAAGTCGACCCTTAGCTTTTGCTGAGAATCCCCAGGCACTTCTCCTACCTCTCAACACCGAACCATCTGTGTATATTATCACATCACCCGGGCGAGCATTATCCTGAATTAGTTGCTGGATTTCCACTTCCGTAACCCCTGCTGTTGACTTTACTTCCCACAATATCTCCCGCTACTCGTCTAGGTTGAGTCGATCTTGAAGGGAATCCTGCAGGAGGTGTTCCTTGTCGGCAGCTACCTTGAGGCATGTCCTTGCCTGCAAAACCTTGCGTCTGTTCGCAAAGGTCGGCAACACCAGAATATATCGCATACACACTAACAAATTCAAACAAATATTTGAAACAAATGTCGTATTTGTGAGGTTTAAAGAAAAAGAACTTGCAAACAAAAGACAGACAAGAGGAGAGAATAATAGAGTCTTCTGAAGGCAATCGACGGCCAAATTAACACTCAAAGTGAGTGGTATTAATTGTGTGCAAGTGGTGGGCATGTCTTCTAGCGAGGATCTTAACATCTCAGTCTTCAAGATCGACTCAACCTAATACGAGTAGCAGGAGATATGGTGGGAAGTAAAGTCGACAGCACCACATCACCCATAGAGCGCCTGAGAGCAACTAGTCTATAGAAATATGAGACTATAGTATGTCCAGAAATGAATGCCTCATTCACGATCAATTAATATGAAAACTGTCTGTTGCATCATTATGAAATTTTTCCTGCCATCTTATATTTACCCCCACCCATGGAATATGTCTCTGATAGGTCCAAAAGCAACTTAAATCATGAAAAGCGGCGACATTTATTTGATGTTTTGATGAAAACCAAGTGATGTCTCGCTAACAAACTTGTTTTACAGTAATGCCAATGCCCCCGCCAGTTCGAATGACAAATACAAGGCGTATCTAGATTCGTATGGGAGTGGGTGCATTGTCTGCTCTGCTGAGACGGAACATGATTACATGTTTTGCACGACGAATATAGCTGTGAATGTCTCTGTAGTGGGCTTCCTTATTAACGGTCAAGATGTTGGTCCTCTTTTTATTGAAGTTTATAGAATGATTCGTATGTTCGTGTGTTGTCGACTCATTTGACAACGTGTTTCTTCTCACGTTTCTTGTTATGCCACAATATGTCAATTCCCATCGCAATATTACTCTTCGGTTGGTATTCGATGCGTCTAGAGCTTTTTGTTTTTTCAATGTCAGTTGTTTGTCACCGTTGAGGGCTCACGGAATTGAAAATTCATCACTGTGGAATACAAACTGTTGCCATTAACAAGTTGTATTGTTTATGCCGATGCTGTAATGTTTAGGGCCTGCAATTCTTCTGAATATTTGTAGCAAAATATCCCAGTTGGTGTGCACGTGGATTAAGGTCTGCGATCTGCTCAGACTTTAATCTGTGTCGGACGATTCCAGTAGGTTGATGACTGCTCTCGGTTGCATAAAATTCAGTCCATCCTTTCTCCAATAGTCCTCTTCTTCTTTCAACACATGGTCCTCACATTTTCCCAGTAACTTTTATCAATATTTAATAGCGCGGACTGGATTAGTATCTTGACGTCAGACAATTTGAATATAGTATTGTCAGCTGCCACCTGTCCTTTAATTTTAGCCCACACAAGTTCTATAGGGTTAAAATGAGAATGGTACGGCGGAAGTCTCAAGCACCCATGACGATACTCTTCTATCAACTTGTCGATTTGATATTTCTTACTTTTTGGCGTCTGTTTTATAAGGGACAACAATTCTAGCTAGAAATACGTTTCTGGAAATGGTATGTTTTCTATTCGGAGCCATATCTTTATTGCTCCCTTTGTGCTCGATGCTGTAGGTATTTTGTCTTCTTGGGCAACAACATTGATATCATGCATTGTCCATAATTGGACACGACGGTCTATCTAGGGATGAAAGCACAGTATTCTCGAGCCAATCTCTAAATACATTACCATTCATTTTATTATGATAATCCCTATTGTCTGTATGCTTTGATACGAACACGAGCCCAGCATTCTGTTGTAAGCCATCATGCGTATTACCAGCATGGGCCATTACCAAAGCTGTCCTATACTACTGGGCACATATCGCTTTATTTGTCCACCCACTGATTGCCATTCCTTATCACTTGTGTGGTACGCATTTATCCACATTTCATCCAAACACACTATGCCATAATTTTCTTTGCGCGTTTCCCTTATTTCACGTAGGTATCTGCTTCTCATGGCTCCTAAATGCGGTTGCTCGCAAAGAATATTTCTAACGCCCTTGTACTTTCTAAAAGTGATGATAATGTCCTTATAATTTTCCACAAAGTTGTTTTGGATAGCTCTATGTTATTGTTCTTTCTCAACAAAACCCTAAGTTTTCTTACAATCACTGTTTCTTTGGTATCCAGCATTTTTATCATGCTGGATAATCCTGGATATAAAATCCAAAATGTTTATAATTTTAGGAGTCTCCGTGCCGAAGTGGTCAAGCCTTTTGACTCGGGCTCCAAAGGTTGTGGGTTCGATTCCGGGCCGCATCCTTCGGTTCACGAGTTAAATTTTTCGGAGACGTCTGTGGGTCGTCGCTAGAGCTGCGGAGTTCGTGCTTTGTGCGATGCTTTCCGCGCTGCGGAAAGAGACCGAGCCACATGGGATAGAACCCGGTGCAATGAAATCTATCCTGTCGACTTTTTAAAGCATTTTTATAATAGCTCGCCTTACGACATCTTTGTCAAAGCTGTCTACAATAACCTTTCTACCTACCGTTTAGTTATTGCGTGGTGGTTTAATTCCAGATTCTTGCACCCATCGACGAAATGACCGTTTACTCAAACCCAATGCATGCACTGTTCTTTTTTCGGAATTTGTAATAGAATACAACAGTTTCCTGCGATCAGCTTCTTGACAAAAATATGTGTACAACTTCATAGCGATGCTTTGAAGTGTGTACATAATTTCGCATTCAATCCCATTGAAAAATATTCACACATTTCAATGTTAGCGACAAGTGGTAAGATTTAAAAAAAAAAAAAACATATTAATCATGTTACTACTATAGCAACATGAACCCAATACGACTCATAGTGGTCCTGACTGAAACTGATATTCTGACACGGACAATGAATGAACGATGACAGGTCACTGTCATACGTTCTTTCTCATTGGAACAGGGAATCTCCGTGGCCTAGTGGTTACTGCCTCGCGTTCCGAAGGTTGTAGGTTCCTCTCCGGACTACGTCATTCGGAGCACGAGTGCAGTCTTCTCAAAGACTTCAGGAGGCCGTCGCTGGAGCTACTGAGTTCGATTTTTGTGAATAGGGGCTCGTATTATTCACAAAATTGTGTGAATAGGAGCTCCCTCTATCAAAAGTGATTCCCAGACATTTCAGTCTGCTTTCTCTATTCACAATTCTACCATTTATTGGGAGGTCAGCATTAACAATCACATCAATCCATCACTTTGTCCATTGTCGCCTGCAGCTCCTGAGCATAGTTGCCATTCTAGATATTTTATATCCAGATCTAGAGGTTTTTGCCGGCATCTGGATACCGTTTTCTGACGTTTGGATGCTGGATGCAATTCTAGATACTTTTCATTTGGAGTCGGATATTTTGAATACTTTCTAGATTTTTCTTTTCTTTCGGTGTCACATACCCATTTTATGTTTGGTCTGGACGCGCGTAAATTATGGTAACTGCCATTATTTAAACTTTGAACTGACTTGGGTCAACGCTCAACAATCTGGCAACCCCCTGGTAATGAGTAAAACGGCGCATAAATTATAATAACATTATTTGAACTTTAAATATTGAGCACAACCCACTACTGGCAACGCAGATCGCATTCTGGTATGAACCTAAGGCCTATCCACGTCAATATGGAAACACTATACTCGAGTTTCGCCCTCGTTTGAGCTCGTCAGTAGTGCATATCCCTGACCGGATCCGGAAACAGTCCCGGATCACGCGTGTGAAGCGGGTGTGTAACCACGCGGCACACACTGGACACACCAAATTATCACAACAGAATATCACAACGCTACCCATCGTAGGCTATGCTCAAGATTATTATTATTATTGCTCACTGGATTTAGGAGGCCTGGTGTTCCTTGCCAGTGAGAAGTCCTGATCGTTCGGGTCCCATCGATTGACGGACGTCGGTCGCGGCGATTGGGTAATTTTGAGCATAGCCTACGATGGGTAGCGTTGTGATATTCTGTTGTGATAATTTGGTGTGTCCAGTGTGTGCCGCGTGGTTACACACCCGCTTCACACGCGTGATCCGGGGCTGTTTCCGGATCCGGTCAGGGATATGCACTACTGACGAGCTCAAACGAGGGCGAAACTCGAGTATAGTGTTTCCATATTGACGTGGATAGGCCTTAGGTTCATACCAGAATGCGATCGGCGTTGCCGGTAGTGGGTTGTGCTCAATATTTAAATTTCAAATCCCGAAACAACCACATAATCAATTATTTGAACTGTAAACACACAGTGCTGCGACTTACTGCTGTAATGCCGACTTTGTGATTCTTTTCGAATCGAAAAGTGAGGGTGTCGACAGTGAGGGCCCTACGGGCCCAAAAACTTAAAAAACATCCATCGATCGGTCTAGCAGTCCACCGAACACTAAACCGGAAAATGATTGCCGGACCGATGCAAATGAGGCTCGAAGGGATTCTTCATTGTTTGCGGTTGTTTGCGGTGAATTAAAATTGAAGTACCGCAACTGGTACAGTAATGCCTCGATAATGGTTGACATCAACCATAGCGTTTATATAAAATTTAAGGAAGATATCCCATCTTTAATCCTCATAAAATGTGCGTGTCATTCCTTGCAGCTAGTATTATCACATGCCTCATCAGAATGTTTACTAATGAATTTGCAATTCCTTTTTGCTGAAACACATAACTGGTTATCCAAATCATCTGTCAGACAACAGCAATAACAATTTATATAAAGCATTAAATGATAGTTCCCCACCACTGAAAATTCTGTCATATTGCAAAACTAGATGGTTATCAATTCAACCAGCTGTTGAAGTAACTGTGAACCAATGGTTGGAGTTGAAGACGCACTTCGAAATAACAAGACAAAGTGAAAAATGCTACACAGCTGAAATACTATATGGAATGTACAGTGATGAAAAAAATTTGGCATTCCTTCTCTTTTTACAACCCATTTTAAGTGAAGTGCAAAAAGTTAATAAACTATTTGAATCTCAAAATGTTGATAAAGTTAAATTACTTGACGAGCTCATTTTGCTATTTCACTCAATTGGTAAAAGACTTATATTGACAACTTGTAAAGCTGACTTGTTAACTTGCACTATAGAGAGCTATTTGGCTCCTAAGCCATACCTAGGATACCAAATTGAATCAAAAATTGATGGTTTAAAAACAAAAGGACTGTTAACAGAAAATAAAGAGAACAACTTAAGAAAGCGCTGTCAAGATTTTCTTGTCTCATTATTCAATCAACTGAAGCAGAGACTTCCTGAAAATTTAGATGTATTGAAAAATATTTCATTCTTTTCTATTAACAACATATCTCAGCCAGTAAAGGACATACCTAAATATTGTCAAGTTATTAAATTTTTAAGGGCTACTGATAATAGTGTGGCGGAAGCAGAATATTAGTTAACCAAAATAAATTTGGTTGACTGGACAAACAAAGCAGAAACTGAAGCTTTTTGGAGTGAAGTAAGACAATTTAAAGATGCCTCAGGAAACAGTCCATTCTGTAAACTCTTTGAATATGCGATGTCTGCCATGATACTACCCCATTCAAATGCTGATGCGGAAAGAGTTTTCAGTACTGTGAATTATACAAAATGTAAACTAAGAAACAGGATGAAATTTGACCTCTTAAATGCTATCTTGACAATAAGATTTGGACTGATGAGAGCAAGAAAATGCTGTTCAACTTATCAGCTCCCTGATCGTGTATTAAAAGAAATTGGAACAGCTAAAGCATACCAGAGTCATTTTGAATCTGAAGCTTCAACTTCATCATCCAAACTAAGTGCATCTTGTGAGAGTGCATCATCAGTGAAGACGAGGACATGATTCTATAGGTAAGTCACATCAATTTTTGTTTGTTGCATATCCGTTACAGGACGTTGCAGTCAACATCAGAATTTTTCAGCTGCTGTTGATGTACTATTATAGGCAAGATTATGCTCAGTAGTTTGCGATTGCTTTCTGAGCGACCGGTTCACATACCCCTTAAATTACAAGCGCGGCTCGAACCGCTGCCGGTTCGGGTGCAGCTGCGTTACTCACGAGAATATACGGGATTACGGCGACAGCCGTAAACTCTACGCCAGGGAGGTCGGCAGTCACATCAATACATATGTAATTTCTTACTTTCTCAATCTGGATAGTTTCCCTAGATACTTTCCAACGAAATCTAGATATTTATGGATGTTGTTTGGGCCATTTCTAGATACTGTTGGTCAAAACAAAAAAAAGTGGCAACCCTGCTCCTGAGCTCGTTGTATGTACACACTGTGTGCCCTGTGTCTGTGTCTTTTATCTGTCACTTTTTTTTTTCGCAGCGTAACTGTTTTTATTTTCTATTGTTATATCTGCTGCAGCCGTAGCCGTTACTTCTCTTATCAACCATGAGAGTTAGGTTCCTGAATTCATGTAATGTTTATTTCCGTTTGAATGCATCTAATCTATTGTGACTATGTTTAGCACATGCTCTTTGCCCCTTGAACCTTGCTGAAGATAACGTTGGTATCTAGTAAATAGTAATAATAATATAGTATCTTTATCGGAATATAAATTTATAATGTGCTGTTTTATTAGTTTTAGCTAGTTTATCAGTCGCTTACCATAACTTCACAAAGCATACGAAACAAAATAAAACATTCACATATATGATTATATATTATATGATATTAAATAAATCTCATAAATCTGTTATGTTCAGTTCAAATTTAATAAATAGAATTTGTTTTCAGAGCACAGTTGTTGCTTCTGTCATACGAAAAACGCACTCACGCAGTATGCCACTCAAGTTTGCAGCTAACATCTCAATGATGTTCCAAGAAATACCAACTTTAGAGGGTCGATATACTGCCGCTAAAAATGCGGGGTTCAAGTATGTGGAACTCACTTTTCCCTATGGTGAACCTGCTGATAAACTAAAAGCTGCATTGGAAAGTGCTGGATTGGAGCAGGTACTCATAAACGCATTTCCAGGTAATTGACGATACTTACTATGTCTATGATACTGAGTGTCCTAATTAATTACTATTACATACTATTACTATTAGTACTATTACTAATTACCACACCTATACTTACATACTACGCCATACAGTATAAATATACCACTTTAAGCTAAAGTTTAATTCTTGCTTTATATTATTATTATTATGTTGTGCAGAGATCTGATCTAGTGTATTCAGTATTGTTACATTATTTAGTGATTTTAGTTTTAGGCACTGGTAAATATTCAGAATTGTTTATTTATAAAAATAAAACCACCACAGTTGCATAATAATATGCAGCATGTCCTGTACAGTGTACAGGACATTGTAGTCAACCTCAGCATTTTTTAACTTTGTGATTTCTTGGCAAGTTTACGTTCAGTAGTTTGCCATTGCTTTCTGAACGGGTGGCACTCATGTCATTTTATAAAAATCAGTGCAATGTGTTCTGCTTACAAATCACCCGCAGCTGTCATCGTTTTTCTCAGCTAATAATAAAGATGGTTGTGTGCACCAAATTGTAATGGAGCATGTTAGCAACTTGCGTTATAAGCAGCGAATTGCGATATAATTTCTTGTTGCAGAGAAGGAAACTGTTGTGAACATTCACAAGCGTCTATGTAATGTGTATGGAAGTTTTGCAGTCGACAGGAGTACAGGGAGTACAGTCTGTCGCTATGATCAGAGAATAAAAATATCAGGAAGTGGGAATGCAGAGCTCCTTGATCAGCTACACTGTGGACGTCCTGCCACAGCTGCCAATGTAGAGATGTTGAAATGCGCTGAGGGCATTATTCTTCCTAACAGGCAAATAAGTACTCAACAATTGGCCTTACAGCTGTCAGTCAGCAATGATAATGCAAATGCAGTTAAAAACTCAGATTTTCTAAGATTTGTGCAAGATGGGTTCCTCAAAGTCTCACAAATTACCACCGATTGAAAAGGAAAGCAATTTCTTATGAATTGTTGGAGTGTTTCAATGCTGATGGAGAGAACTTTTTGGCTAAAATCGTTACAGGTGATGAAACCTGAGCACATCCTTTTGAACCTGAGACAAAAAGATAGAGGAGCGGCTGGCCGAGAGGCTAGAACGCCGGACTCTCATTCGGGAGGCCCGGGTTCGATCCCTCGGTAAGGTGTCGGATTTTTTTCTGTCGGGGGCAAAAAGAAAATCCTAACCTGCACAGTTCGCGGCGACTGCACTAGCCAGGCGGCCTTTATTCCTCAGGCTCAAAGACCCCTCTGCCATACATCGCAAGGTACTATATTGGCAGTAAATGACAGTTTGAATGACAGTGACAAAAAGACAATCAATGGAGTGGCATCATCCGCAATCCCCATGAAGAACGAACGAACGAACAGACTTTATTTTCAAAGGGTAACAAATTGGGCATGCAGGCCCGTCTTACATTTGGCCCTTCCAATCACTCATCTTTCTTTCATCAACAGTACATAGGAAAAAACATTGTCACATGAATTTGAATTAAAGACAACCCCTTCAGTTAGGACGGTCATGATCACTGTCTTTTGGAACATTGAAGGAGTGATTCTTGTGGATGATATGCCAAGAGACAGTCAAATAAAATTCTACTAAAAATCATAATGGGAAGACTTCGTAAGAAAATGGAAGAAGAAATTAACGTGGTTCAAGCTGGATTTAGACAAGGAAAGGAACAAGAGATCACATATTCAACATGCGTTTAATAATATAGAAGTGCAGAGAATTTAACGTAAACCTATTCTCATGTTTTGTGGATTATTGAAAGACATTTGACTGTGTACAACATCAGAAACTTTGGGAAATCATGAGGAAAATGGGCTTTCCATCACATGTAATACAAGTAATAAAGATGCTCTGTCTAGACCAACAAGCAGCGGTTAGAATAGATGGCGAGACATCAGATTGGTTTGACATTAAGCAAGGAGTCCGTCAGGGCTGCGTGCTGTCACCCTATTTGTTTAACCTGTACGCCAAAAATATAATGATAAATGTAAGAGGTGATATAAACAGGGACCTATATCATGCCCTAAATATCGGTGGTTATGACATACCAGAGATTCGGTATGCTGATGATACAGTATTGCTATTCACAACACATAATGGTATAGAAAACCTAATAACCTCAACCCAGTTGAATAGTGAAAATAACAACTTATATCTTAACATAGCAAAAACAAAGATAATGCATACAGATAAAACTACTATGGAGAAAGAAATATATGTTAATGAGGAAAAATTGGGAGGCGGTGGAAAACTTTTAATATCTTGGGTCATTGATTACCAACAATGGTGACGCAATGAAAGAAGTTAGTTAGTTAGTTAGTCGCAGTTCCAACTTCACAGCAACGGGTCGTCCCCATTATGCTCCGTTCCTGTGCCAGTGAATATCACACAAAATGCTCCCCACTGCCCAATGTGAAAAGTGGAAAAGACAGGAGTCTCGACAAACAACAGCCCGCACAGATACACTGTGCATAATGCCGCCGCCAGAATGTCAACACAATAGTCCCCCAGAAAACACCCAGTTCATCTCTGATGGAATCGGCAGTCATTTTCCCATCTGAATGTTTCCTAGATGTTCACCCACACAGTCCACGAAATACAGTTCATCGTCGATGGTAGTGGCAGTCAACCAGAAGCCCAGCAGCCACGCATTTCTGCATAAGGCAAAAACCGGTCAACTCTGGGACATAGCCAGCTGCCATCGCTCCGAACATGCAGTCATGTTCCAAAAAACCTCGGGCAGATTAAAAAACATTTCACACAAAACTCACAGCTCACAGTGTCGCACCACGCACTCACTCAGTAGCAGGGCGACGGAACCATCAAGCCTCCTTAGTCGCCTCTTACGACATGCGTGGTAGGCTGCAGTGTTGCTATTCTTTGCTTCCCTTATGGGCCCCGGCAACACACAGGATTGAAAGAAGTTAAATGACAAATAGCTATTTCTCTTCAAAGACTAAAACAACTGAATAAATTGTTGAGAGGGACAGGTAGAACTACAAAAAGTAGATTTATAAGAGCATGGCATCTTTCCTATTGCAACATACGCCTGTGAGACCTGAACATGTGCAATGATGTAAGAATTTCTTCACCTGAACTTTGCTAAAGGATGATATTAGACACCTGAGCCCCGGGAAGGTTAACCTGGTAAACAAATGCCCGCAGAAGTCGGATGTGTTGGCCTAATGGCGCAAGAACGCAGCCCTGCTGTAAACAGGCACAACACAATCACGTCCAAAAAAAGTCTCCGGTTGAATGCAGAAGAAGAAGAAGACCTGGACACTTACTAAACAAGCTGAACAGCGCATAAATGCCTTTGACTATAAATGTTATAGATGAGTTCTAAGAATATCTTTGATAAAGAAAAGAACAAATGCATCCATACTTCAAGAGCTGCATATTGAAGAAGGTTGGCTATTAAAGACGATAAAACAAAGAAAATTGAAATATTTTGGTCACTTGAAACGTCACGAAAGTTTGGAGAGAACAATAATGGAGGGGTATATGCCTGGGAAGAGAGGAAGAGGAAGGCCAAAGAGAAGATGGGTGCAGGATGTGGCGGATGATCTCCAGATGGGTGTATCAGACACTGGACAACTTGCTTATGATTGAGAGGTTTTCCGGAAGGTTTTTATGGAAGCGAGGTTCTGCAAAGGACATGCTACTGAATGAATGAATGATTTTCATCTGTTTGATCCACTTAACGATGCACTCTGTGGGACAAGGTTAGAAGATGATGAAGAAGTGATTCTTGCAGCAAAAAAATGGCTACATGATCAAGACAAAATTTGGTATGGGCAAGGAATACATGCACTTGTTTCCCGCTGGCATTAAGCATATAAGTTGATGGTGATTATGTTGAATAATACTGATGTTTACATGACATATCCATGTATATTGTATATAAATTTCATGATTTTTGAATAAACAGCTCCTGAGAAAAACAATGTGGTGCATAACTTTCTGAACATCCTTCATACTTTGATGTAAAACTGTCAGTATCACAGCTATACATTATATTTTTGTGGTATATTGCGACAAACCCTCTTCTATGGCTTTTTCATTCTTATCTCTGATACCCCGTCCACCTTCTGGTAAACTTCTCACTGAACTTCTGCCTCTCTGCTAGTTGCTGTTGTTTTAAATTTGCCAAACAGTTTTTGGTATCCGTTACCAGCAAGAAATGAATGCTAAAATAAAACTTAACAAAAAAAAATCTTAACAATTTTTATACTCATTCAAATATAGCAACACAGCAGACATCTAATCGAAATGTTTTCGTATCTAGTGTGCACAATAAGTGGTTTACCTTAATTTGTGACTTGTTGTGGATATATTTTATGAAGTTTATATTGAGTAGCTTGAACGTAGTGGGAACAAAATGTTTAACGTTTCTAATTTCTGAAAGCATTTATTGCAGTGTGTATCTTCTTATTGACCATGCCATGCAGCATTGGCAATCATGTCTGTCCATAGCCTTCTGTCATTTACTGCCAATCAGTTCTGATACCAAAGGTCCCTCATGCCATGATGTCAAACTGTAAAGCATCTTCTGTTTTGGTCTGTCCCTGCCTCTCTGCCTCTCCAACCTTCCTGTTGTGATGACTTACCCCACCTTTCTTATCTCATGACATGTGGACTGTGGACTGTCTTCTTCTGATACGAGTAACCAGTTTTCTTTGTGAGTTAACTTCTTTCAAGATGTCTTCATTGGTCTTTCTGTCTGTCCATGGTGTTCTCATCATTCTTCCATAAAATCACATTTCCACAGCTTCCATATAATTCCTCCCTTATCTGCTAATTGTCCATGATTCACTTCTGTACATCAGGATTGGCTCACTATATGCCTTAAAAATTGTTTTCCTTAAAGAATTCTTTGTAGATATTAAAAATCTAAGATAGAGAACATCCATTGGATCGGGTTCCAAATGTTGCTGTTATGTAGCCAGGGGCGGGGTTGGGGTGAGCGTCCAACCTTGTATAAATACCTCAATGGCTCATGCATTCATCACTCCTGGCCTTCACACGGCGGACCTGTTTTAACTAAAAGGAGAAGTGGGTGACGGCGAGTCACTGGCGCCGAGAAATAACCAGAAAGCTCTAGATGTGTATGCACGTACATGCATGCGCAGACGTGTGTGCGTGTTTACACGCCTAAAATCAAATAAGACCACAGTCTGCTCTAGTAACGGAAAGGTGCTGAAGATGGAGGCAACCAGCCAGGAGGCGCACCACAGAAATCAGGATGCGCTGGAATGTGGAAGGAGTCGGCAACAAAAAATAGAACTAGAAAACATCTTGGACCAAGAAAAAGTAAGCGTATGTTGCTTGCAAGAAACTCACCTCAACGAAATATAGCCTTCAAAATCAGAGGCTACCAGTGTTACCGATCTGACCGAAAGGACAGGTGAAAGGGTGGGATACTGACCCTTGTAAAAAATAACATCACTGCTTCCCAAATTGAAGTTTTCATGGAAGGGGCTGAGTATCAGACTCTTAAACTCTTAAACAGGCAATACAGACCTACATCTGATCAATTACTGCTGTCCAAGTGACCGTCCGCAGGCCCTGGACATACAACCATTAAAAGAAAAAATTATTGTGTGTGGCGGTTTCAACAGCCACTCGCAGAGCTGGGGCTATGATCACATGGACCAGAGAGGAGAGAGACTGGAAGACTGGCAGGATGATAATAAATTCATCTTGATTAACAAGCCATCCGACCCACATACTTTCTACTCAAGATCATGGCACACTGCAACTACACCTGACCTGGCTTTTCATTCACCAGACCTGGAGTGGAACATTGCACGAATTGTTGGGAAACAACTTGGTGGCAGTGACCACTGGCCAGTCTTTCTAACTGTTGAAAATGAGCTTGTAAGTGAAAGCAGCACCCTCTCGAGGTGGAACTACAAGAAAGCAGACTGGGCAATGTACAAGCATCGCACCAGCATACTGGTTAGAAATCTAAACACAGAGAAAGACGTAAATAAAGTAGTTGAAGAGTTTGGGAAATGCATTCTACAGGCAGCACGAGGAACAGTACCAAGAGAAGCCCGTAACATTATAAACCCTACTGGAGTAGTGAGGCAGGGTGGGGGTATTCCCTAACAAAGGAGAGGTAAGGTGCCTCCTTCCCTCCGCTAGCCTACGGGACACCCTTGGGCAAGGTGGAGTACCCATTTAGCCCCCCTCCCCCCCCTGATCAGAGTTACGTGAAGTAGTGAGGCGGGGTAGGGGCATCCCCTATCAACTATTCCCCTGAAGTAGTGAGGCGGGGTAGGGGTATTTCCTGTCAAAGGAGAGGTAAGGTGACTCCTTCCCTCCACTAGCCTACGGGACACCCTTGGGCAAAGTGGAGTACCCGTTTACCCCCCGATCAGGGACACGTGAAGCCATGGGTGCAGGTGTGGATGAAGTTGAAGAGCAGCCAACAGATAGTTGTAGGTTATGATCTCCAGCTTCACGATGGTAGGCAGAGGATCTCTTTTTTGGGAGACAGTCGCTACGATCATTAACCAGTATGGTCACTGCTAGGAAGAAAAGCAATGGCAAACTACCTTCTTTACAGATGCCAAGAATATCATGTATTGCAGTCTTATCGATAATCAGAGAAACCGCGTAAATGGGTGCTCCATAGGAGCAGCTCGCCCGGTAGGGGTAGTCATGTGCACCAGGCGACTCCAGACCGTCATCAGGCGACTGAGTGCAAAAGAATATCAACATTGAAAGTAGGAACTTAGAATGTAAGAACTATGAATGGGGATAGAAAATTTGATAACATTAAGACTGAAATGAGAAGATTAAATATTAACCTGTTAGGTATATGTGAGACCAGATGGACAGGAATGGGCATTATAATATCTGAGGAATATAGAATAATCTATTCTGGTGGAGAGAAACAACAGCGAGGAGTAGCAATTATAATGGATAAAGAGAGAGCAAAATCGATCAAAGGATATTGGACTGTATCAGACAGAGTGTTACTGGTGAAGTTGAGTGGAAGACCTTTTGATGTCAACGTCATACAAGTTTATGCACCAACAGCAGACAGTAGTGATGACAGCATTTTTGAATTTTATAATGATTTAGAGAAAGCCTTCAAGAAATGCAAGAATTCTGAAGTAAATATCATAAAGGGTGACTTGAATGCCAAAGTTGGAAATCAACAGAACGGATGCATAGTAGGCAGGTATGGACTAGGGGAACAGAATGAAAGAGGTTAATACTTGTACAGTGGGCAAAAGAGCATGATTTGATTATTGGAAACACCTGGTATCAACAGCACCCAAGGAGATTATGGACATAGAGGAGTCCTGATCATAAGATCAGAAATCAGATTGATTACATTCTCATCGACAGAAGATTTCGAAATGCTTTAAGAGTCACAAAAACTATACCAAGCGCAAACTGCTACAGTGACCATAGATTAATCTTAAGCAATTTACATATAAAATTAAAGAAAGTCAAATATTCACCACCAAGAATCACAAAATTTGATCTACAGGCACTGAAGAGTGAGGAAATAAAAGATAAATTCAACGTAGAGGTAAAGAATAGATTTGATGCATTGTCTGATATGGAAATATTATTTCAAGACGTCCGTGACCAATAGGAAATATTAAAGAAATCAGTCAACCAAGCTGCACAAACAACCATCCCAAAAATAAAGAAAATAGGACGCAAGAAATGGATGACGGAAGACATCTTAAAACTCATGGAAGTAAGAAGAAATAACAAAAATAACAAGGAAAAATATGAAAAGATTCACAGGAAACTTAGGAAGCTATGCAAAGAGGCAAAAGAAACATGGCTTGAGGAAAATTGCAAGGAAATTGAAAACCAACACAACACCCGGACTACCAAATTAATGCACAAAAGAATTAATGACATCACTAACAAAAGAATACACACTTCAACGCCTAAAAACCAAAGATGGCAAAATCATAATAGAAAAAGGTCAGATTTTACATGCGTGGCCAGATTATGTGAAAGACCTTTACGATGACACAAGAGAAGAACAATATGATCATCGGAATAATAATGAAGGACCATCAATTTTGAAGATGGAAGTTCAGAATGCTCTTAACCATATGAAAACTGGCAAGACCCCGGGTACAGATAACATTACAATAGAAATGATCAATGCCGTAGAAGAATATGGAATAGACCAAGTCACCAGATTGCTGAACGCAATCCACGATACTGGAGATATACCTCCTGAATTATGTAATTCTATATTTATTGCAATCCCGAAGAAATCAGGAGCCTTGGAATGCGATCAACATCGAACAATTAGTATAATGAGCTACAACACAAAGATTCTGCTGAGAATTATCATGCAAAGAGTCAGGAAGAAAATACAACCAGAAATAGGAGAAGAACAATGTGGGTTTGTAGAAGGCAAGGGCATAGTAAATTCTGTGTATATACTGAGAACAGTAATTGAACGTTCTATAGAAGTAAACAAAGATCTATATCTTTGCTTTATTGACTACACAAAGGCTTTCGATAAAGTGAGACATGTCGACATGATAAGGATGCTTGAAGATCTACAAATTGATGGAAAAGACCTTACACTTGTAAAAAACATATATTGGAAACAACAAGCTGCCATAAGAGTTGATAATGAAGTAGGCCAATATCAGCCTATTAAGAGAGGTGTGAGACAGGGATGTGTAATGTCTCCAGATCTTTTTTTCCGTGTAAAGTGAAAATATTTTCAGAAATATAGACGATATGGAAGGAATCAACATTGGGGGCGATACATCAATAACATTAGATATGCAGATGATACAGTCTTGATTGCAGACAATGAACAGGACCTGCAAAATTTAGTAGATGCGGTTGTTGCACACAGTGAACAACTTGGGTTAGAACTGAATATTAAGAAGACACAGATTATGGTCGTCACTGGGCAGAAGGAAATACCACAATGTGATATCTGAGTAAATGGGCATATTCTTAAGCAAGTGAATCAATACAGTTATCTCGGCATAGTCATAACATCTGATGGGAGAAGCCTTGAAGAGATTAGAACAAGAATTGCCGTTGCGAAGATAGCCTTTTGCAAGATGAAAAACATACTGACCAATAAAAAGATATCAATTGAAACGAGAAAAAGAGTTTTGAAGTGCTACATAGAACCTGTACATTTGTATAGATGTGAAGCGTGGAAAATGAGCAGTCAAGCCGATAAACAGTTGATGGCTGTTAAAATGTGGTTTCTGAGGAAAATGCAAAGAATACCATGGACAGACAGAAAAACCAATGAACAAGTTCTTCAAGAAACAAATGAAGATCATAAACTGATTAGAGGCATTAGACGTAGACAGTCAAAATTTTGTGGGAATGTTATGAGAAGAAATGACTTTTAGAACTTCGTGATAACTGGCAAGATCAAGGGGGAAGGCTGAGAAGTAAATACCTGGATGGCTTGGCCACGTGGCATGGGCGAGACAGGAACACGGAGCTGATCCACAACTCTGGTGATCGAGTGAGATGACAAAACATGACCACCCATGCTTACCGGCATGACACATGATGATGATGATGACAGTTTTGTTACAGGTACAAGTGCTAGTTTTGTTGTCTCAGTCCATTCACTGTTGGAATTTGAGGCGGCTGTTGTTGCTCTACTCTGTTTGCCAATTTCTGCCATGGCAGCATGGTATGATGGGTTCATATGGTTCTTGGCTATGATACATTATGTAGCTTAGAGGTTCAAGCTCAGGCACATTTTCTAAATATTATCAAACTTCTCTCAAAGTTCTGGGAACGTAGGTAGAAAAAAAAGCATCTGAAATAACACTTGTTTGGTTGAACATGACAACTTTCTACTAAACCAGGAAATTATCACAGATCTGCATGAAAACATCACTGCAGACTTGAAACAGATTTTATTAATTTAGCAGTGAAATTAATAATAATTACTGTCCAGTCTTTAATCTCATGCATTGTTTATATAAAAATATATCATCATCATCATCAAGTGCCCTGCCAGGCTCTCCACAGATCTCGGTCTTTGGTGTTCTGGATCAACTCTGCTGATGGTATTCCTCCATGCCACCATCTCAATCCATCCAGCATTTCTCTTGGTCTGCCTCTGCCTCTCTTCCCCTCGATCTTTCCAGTTGTCACAATGTTCTCCAATGCCTCTCTTCTTATCACATGACTGAAGAAAGATGTTTGTCTCTTTCTTATTGTTGTATATAATGTTCTAGTTTCATTAGCCTGTTTCAGGCAGTCATTGTTAGTTACTCTGGCAGTCCTAGGAATTCTCAACATTTGTCTCAGGAACCACATCTCTGTTGCTTATAATTTCTTCTTAATTTGTTCATTTACATTCCAAGGTTCACTACCATTCAGCAAAACCGGTTCTACATAGTATTTCAGCACTCTCTTTCTTACATTCAGTGATAGTGACTTATTGCATAAGATACTCTTCATTTTCTGAAATGTGGTTTTTGCTTGCCCTATTCTGCTCTTAATCTCTGTTGTACATCTTCCATCTGATGTTATAAATACCCCTAGGTATTTAAAATTATCCACTTGGTTAAGAATGTTTCCTTCTATTTCTATGTCACATTTTGGTGTCAACATTTTCTTTGATATCACCATTGTTACTGTTATCTTGATTTTCAAGGAGAGTCCTTTCCTTGCATTCTCTGTTACTACAATGTCCAACAATTGTTGTAGGTCTGTTGAATTATCCGCCAACAATACTGTGTCATCTGCATAGCATATATTATTTATGTTATAACCTCCAACTAGTATTCCTGGCATCTAGTTGGAGATCGTGGTCTGCTAGATCAATAAAAATATATGCAGTTCTAAAATTTGTTTGGGGTGAATATATTCTGAAAAAGTAAAGAACAAATTTATCATTTTTCAATATAGTCACCACTGCATTTAATGCAAGTCCTTTAGCACCGATAAAGGGCTTGGATTCCTGTAGAAAAATATTTTCCTGGTCCCGTGTGTAACCTCTCATGCACCCCCTACTGTACCTCTTCATCAGACTGAAAAGTCTTTCCTCCCAATGACTCTTTGAGTTTTTGGTGGAAATCATTTGAGGCTAGGTCTGGCGAGTCCGGCGGATGTGATACTCACTGAAAGTGGAGGTCTTCAATGGTTTTAACCATTGCAAAGGCAGAATGGGGTCGAGCATTGTCATGTTGCAAAAGGACACCTTTACTCAGAATTCCACATCATTTGGATTTGATTACAGGGTGAAGATGATTCCTGAGAAGATCTATATACATATCACTGGTGACGGTTTTCCCTCTTGGCATGTAGTGCTCTAAAATAATGCCTAGTTCATCCCAAAAGAGAGTCAACATAACCTTCCATGCAGAAACTGGTGAGGAGGGATGGCGCCATACCTTGCTCATTCTCTTCGTTTCCGACTCATGGTAGTGAACCCAGGTTTCATCTCCAGTAACAATTCTTGATAGGAAACGTGATGCTTCAAAGCACTGCAAAAGTTCTTGACAAGCATCAATGCATTGTTTCAGTTCTGGAGTAAGCTGCGGTGGCACCCACCTTGCAGACACTTTGTAGTACTGTGTAGTACAGGGGTGGGCAAACTTCGGCCCGGCATGCGGCCGGCAACTGATATTATGCCTACCCTCGAGGGCATTTAGAAATAAAATTTTTTACTTCGTTTTTAAGTTATTTTGTTGAATTTTACAGAATTTCATGTACCATTATGATTGTTTTAACATTTTTGATAAAACTTCTTTCTAATTTTCTATTTTTGTAAAAAGTGCTTGACCTTCGTAACGTAATGCTAAAATGCGAATTTATGATTTTAATATAGAGAAATATCTATCGACATGTAAAAACTTAATGATGATGATTTTATGAAAAACAGATATTTTTCCAGTGAATAAAATGATTTAATTTGCAAGAAAATAATAAATTTAAAAGTTTTTTTTCTGTTATCAATTATTTCCACATTTACAGCGTTCAAATTAATTTATTTGTTGTAGTATTCTTGAAAAAAAAAACTATTTTGTTACGAAACAGATACATAAGCCTCAAATTCGGACTGACTTATTTGGACAACGATATACAAAACACTGATCAGACCAGTTGTGCTGTATGGCTCTGAAACCTGGAGTACAACGAAAGGAGATGAAGCCTTGTTACAAACCTTTGAGAACAAAGTTTTAAGACACATCTTTGGACCCATTAGGGATACACAAAGTGGAGAGTGGAAAAGAAGAAGTAACAAAGACATTTATGATCTAAGTCCCCGCTAATCACTGGTATCAGGAAGGCTAATAGACTACAGTGGCTTGGGCATATAGAAAGAATGGGAGATAATAGGGAAACAAAACTCGCTTACACTCAGGAAATAAATGACTGTAGACCCCGAGGTAGACCAAGAAGACAGTGGAGAGATAATATATATACAGACCTACAAGCACTTGGAATCAGCGACTGGCAAGAGAAGGTCAATAAGAGTGATGAATGGAGACGGCTTGTATCTGCAGCAAAGAACCTCAATGGCTCGGAACGCAGAAGAAGGAGAAGAATAAGAGGAGACCTTCACACATGCGGAGACCTCCTGGCTGCTATGTGTCTTAAATTTACTATTTTCAATTATAAATTATTATATCTAAATTAAGAAAAAGAATGCCAGACATTTATGGTTAAATGACATCAACAACATCCAAAAGGAAGCGCAATATAGAAATGAATGTAAAGAGGCTACAAAAATAGTTCGACAGCAGAAGCGAGAATATATGAGTAATATAACCAAAGATATGGAAACTAATCACCAGAAAACGAATCCAGAAAGTTTTTTACTGAAGTCAATGAAATGAGGGCACCAACACAACACATATGGTTTAATATGATAAATACCAATGAGGAAATCTGCAACACATGGAAAGAATATTTTGTTGAATTATTAAATTGTGAAGCTCCAAGTAACACTTTCCCACAGGAAGAGGTTCTAACGTGTGAACCACAAATTGAAGAACCTGCATTTGAAGAAATCCTATATGTAATCAAACGACTTAAAAACAATAAAGCAACTGGGGCTGATGGAATTGCTGCGGAATTTATAAAGGCAGGTGGCCATGCATTAAATCTAAAGCTATACGAACTAATAATAAAAATCTGGAGGACAGAAGAATTACCCCATGACTGTAAAGAGTCATTATTGATACCTATCTTTAAGAAAGGAGACAAGTTCCAATGTGAAAATTATGAAGGAATATCACTACTGTCCACAAGCTATAAGATACTATCCGCAGTATTACTAAATAGACTAAAACCATATTCAGAAGACATATTAGGTGACTACCAGGCGGGTTTTAGACAAAACAGATCAACAATAGATCAGATATTTATCTTACGACAAATAGCCGAGAAAAATTGGGAATATAAAAGAGATCTCCATAGCATTTTTGTGGATTTTAAAAAAGGCTTATGATAGTGTCCATAGGAATAGTCTCTGGCAGGGGTGGGCAAACTTTTTGTGTGTTGGGTGGGCCGCATTGAAGATGTAAAGCTATTGGCGGGCCGCATATATATATATATATATATATATATATATATATATATATATATATATATATATATATATATATATATATATATATATATATATATATATATATATATATATATAAATTATTTATTATTTATAGGTTATTAAGCAGTATCAATAACTAATTATTGCAATTTTATTTTACTTATACATTTATACATTATATTTGACAATATGGACAAAAACTTTTACTATTTTGTTAACACGATTTTAAAACTTGTTATTATAACAAATATTCTTTATTATCTATCAATGGCTTTAATTTAGACACAAACCAACTACACTGTCACTATAATTGTTGATTTCTAATGAGATGTATGTAACTGCTTGCACTTTTTGACAAAATTCTTGAAATCTGGAGCAAGTTTACTTGTTGAAATTCGCATGCAAGTTGGAGTCCGACAATAAAGACTTATTCTTAGATTTGTTGATCTTCAAGCAAGATAATGCTTGTTCGAAAATGTATGTTGATCCAAACAATGATAAAAGTTTAGCTGCAGAGTTTTTCAAGTTTGGAAATGATTCTTGTGATAAAGATCCATAGAAATGCAGCAAACCATCTGTCTTGAATTTCTCTTTCAGGTCAAGATCTGCTTGTAAGTCAAGCAGCTCCAACTGTATGTCCTCTGTGGCTGTATCAGCTTCTGCACTAAAAGGGGAACTGAGAATATTGAACTGTGGCTCTAAGTTCCTGAAATCTTGGAATCTCGGTCCAAATTCTTCAATCAATGCATCTAATTGGGCTTTGTACTTTTCAGTCATTTCACCAAAAATGGTTTCTTGTTTCAGCAAAGGGAAGTGACAGCAACTTTTTTCACTTGCTTGTCTGGAGAACAGTGAGAGTTTTGCCTGAAATTATTTTACATGTACATACAATTCATGTGCAAACACACCATTGCCCTGAAGATTGACATTCAGTTCATTTAACTTTTCCATAATTTCAATGGAAACATAAAGTCTAACTTCCACTCTTTATTGACAATGTTAGTATTAAAGTCACATTCAATGCCCTTCATCTCTAGGAACATCACTATTTCTTCTCTCAGTTCCCATACTCACCTCAACACCTTGCCGAGACTCAGCCAATGAACACTGGTGGGGTACAGGACATCGGAATGTTCAGTTTCCAAATCGTCAAGTAATGCCTTGAATTGTCTGTGATTAAGTCCTCTTGATGCTTATGAGAATGTCCCAAATGCTGTGATGTCGGTTCCTAAATCAATCAATCAATCAATCAAGTCCTCTTGATCTGATGAGGTAGCTGACACTGACAACTGGGTCAATAACATGCTTAATATTCAAAACAGTTTTACACAGCACTTCTTGATGAATCACACAGTGAAATGGTAATGTGTGGTCTGGATATTCTGCTAAGCTTATCACTTATTAACTTTACCAGACCTACATTTTTTCCAGTCAAAGCACGAGCTCCATCAGTTGTAACACTTGCCATCTTGTTCCAAACCAACCCAGTTCTTTCAATACAGTTAGTAACATTATTGAATATATCATGGCCTGTGATTGTGTCTTTGAGTGACTCAACACTCAGTAACTCTTCAGTGAATTTGAAAGAAGTGTTTATTCCACGTATAAATATCAATAATTGGACAGTGTCATGGACATCGGCACTCTCATCCAATGCAAGAGAGTACCACAACAATTGTTTACTTGCATCTTGACGTTTATGCATCAAATTGTCACTTATCTTGTCAACACATCTGACCACAGTTCTCCTTGATAAAGTAATGTTGTCAAATCTGTGTTTTGTTCTGGACACGTAATGTTTGCTGCATCTAGCAAACATTCCTTGATAAACTCGCCATCAGAAAATGGCTTGTTCTGTTGTACAATTCTGTGTGACAGCATAAGATTAGCTTCAGTTGCAGCATCTTGAATTGAAGACTGTTTAGTCAAAACAGTTTGCTGTTTCTCCAAATTTTTCACCAACTCAAGGCATTTCCTTTCCCTCCTGTCGGTTGTTAAATTGTATCCGAAATAGGAATGAAGGAGTAAACTCAGAATAAATTTCAGAAATATTTCAAGAATACTTCTTCTTCAGCATTCCGAGCCATTGAGGTTCTTTGCTGCAGATACAAACCGTCTCCATTCGTCTCTCTGGTTGACCTTCTCTTGCCAGTCGTTGATTCCAAGTGCTTGTAGGTCTGTATATATATTATCTCTCCACCGTCTTCTTGGTCTATCTCGGGGTCTACGGTCATTTATTTCCTGAGTGTAAGCGAGTTTTGTTTACCTATTATCTTCCATTCTTTCTATATGCCCCAGACATTGTAGTCTATTAGCCTTCATGATACCAGTGATTAGCGGGGACTTAAAACAGATCATAAATGTCTGTTATGAGAAGAAATGATTTGGAGAACTTGGTGACAACTGGTAAGATCGAGGGGAACAGACCCAGGGGAAGACCCAGAAGCAAGTACCTGGATGGCTTGGTTTTGTGGCATGGTAAAGACAGAAACATGGAGCTGATACATGACTCTGGTGATCGAGTGAGATGGCAGAACATGACCGCCCACGCTTACCGGCATGGCACATGATGGATGGATGGAAATGTCTTTGTTACTTCTTTTCCACTCTTCACTTTGTGTATCCCTAATGCGTCCAAAGATGCGTCTTAAAACTTTGTTCTCAAAGGTTTGTAACAAGGCTTCGTCTCCTTTCGTTGTACTCCAGGTTTTAGAGCCAGACAGCACAACTGGTCTGATCAGTGTTTTGTATGTTGTGATTTTGGTATTACGAGATAGCGCATTTGATTTTAGTAGATGTTGTAGTACATAGTATATCTTATTTCCAGATTTGATTCTAGTTTGTACTTCTTCCCTTTGATGTTGGAGCAGTTGAAGATTGTACCCAGGTATTTGTATGTTTCCGTTCTTTTAATGGTCATATTATCTATTTGTATGTGGCCAGAGTTTTTAGGCATTCCTTCTCTTGAAATTACCATATATTCTGTCTTATCTTGGTTGATAACCAGCCCCATCTGTTGGGCTTTTTCCTTTAAGTGAGTCAATATTTCTAATGTCTTTTGTTCATTTTCCCCTATAATATCTATATCATCTGCATAACCAAGCAGCTTGGATATTCCTCCAATATCACATTCCTCCTTTACCTTCCTTACAACTTTCTCTAGAGCCAAATTGAAGAGTAGCGGTTATAGTGCATCACCCTGTTTCAAGCCAGATGTTATTTGGAAAGGGTCTGATTTCCTGCCTTTATATGTTACTATATTATAAGTATCTTCCATGCATAGTCTGGTCATGTTGATTAACTTCCTTCGTATTCCAAATTCCTGCATAGCATTCCATAGACCAGGGGTGGGCAAACTACGGCCTGCGGGCTGCATGCGGTCCGCCAACTGATTTTATGTGGCCCACGAGGGCATTTTGGAATAAAAATTTTTACTTCATTTTAAAATTATTTTGTTGAATTTTAAAGAATTTCATTTACCGTTATGATTGTTTTGTAAACAGTCCTTGACCTTCATAATGTAATGCTTCTTCTTCTTTTGTTCGCCTTAAATATGTCTATAACTGCAATGTTGCCTCTTGTATGAATTTAACTGTCCTTTTTAGTTCACTCAGCAGTCCATAGATTTTATCTTCCACTCTCTAGGCCAGAAGGTTTGCCTAGACATGTTGTAATTTGGGCAGTCTTTGAGTATGTGCTCTGCTGTCTGCGACGATAATCCACATGTGCACATGGATGGTTCACCAATCTTGAATCTTGTATACATGTGGTTGAGTAATCTATTGTGTCCTGTTCTGAGGCGCAGAATAATTACTTATTCTGGTCTGTCCATAAGTGGTAGTCGTGTTGAGGTTTTGGTGGCCTTCTAACTGATTTGATCATTCTTTTCTTTTGGTGGTATGTAACGGGCACTTCAGGCTGTTCTTCTTTTGCTCCTTCCTTAGCCAATCGATCAGTTCTGTCGTTTTCGGGTACTCCACAGTGGGATTGTATCCACTGTATGGTGACCTTACGCTGGCTGCTAAGTTCAGAAAGTAGTGTCCTTAGTACTGGCAATTTCCAAGACATCATTTTGTTTTCATTGAGGTGAGTTTCTTGCAAGCAACATATAGATGCAGCAAACATTATGTGTCCAGAACAAATTTGACATTACTTTATCAAGGTGAAGTGCGATCAGACATGTTGACAAGATAAGTGACAATTTGATGCATAAACTTCAAGATGCAAGTAAACAAGTTTAGTGGTACTTTCTTGCATTGGATGAGAGTACTAATGTACATGATACTGGCCAATTATTGATATTTATGCCTGAGGAGAGCTGCCAACTTAACAATCCGAGACCAAGTAAGAAATGCTATTATCAGACAGACTGTGGGATCAACACTTTGTGCCACATTTATTGAAAGGCAGAAGATCAAATGGTTTGGCCATGTCATTAGAATGCAACATCAGCAACTACCATCACTGGCCTTACATCAAAGATCATCTGCGACGAGACCACGAGGACGTCCAAGAAGAAAATGGATTGACGACATCAGAGCATTGTACAACCACACGGAATGACACTATCCAGTGCCACCTACCGGGTGCTGGAACGCAAATTATTCCTCCCCACGACGTTTGACGGCAGAAGTGGAAGATGATGATGATGTTGATGATGATACGTGGAATAAACACTTCTTTCAAACTCACTGAAGACTTACTGAGTCACTCAAAGACACAACCACATGTCATGATATATTCAATGCTGTTACTAACTGTATTGAAAGAACTGGATTGGTTTGGAACAAGATGGCAAATGTTACAACTGATGGAGCTCGTGCTTTGACTGGAAAAAATGTAGGTCTGGTAAAGTTAATAGATAACAAGATTAAAGCAGAATATCCTGACAACACATTATTATCACTTCACTGTGTGATCCATCAAGAAAGTCTATGTAAAACTGTATCAAGCATGTTATTGACCCAGTTGTCAGTGTCATCAACCTCATCAGATCAAGAGGACTTAATCACAGACAGTTCAAGGCATTACTTGACAATTTGGAAACTGAACATTCCGATGTCCTATACCACATCAGTGTTCGATGGCTGATCTCGGCAAAGTGTTGAGGCGAGTGTGGGACTTCAGAGAAGAAATAGTGATGTTCCTAGAGGTGAAGGGCATTGAATGTGACTTTAATACTGACATTGTCAATAAAGAGTGGAAGTTAGACTTTATGTTTGCCATTGAAATTATGGAAAGGTTAAATGAACTGAATGTCAAACTTCAGGGCAATGGTGTGTTTGTAGGCCTACATGTAAAATCATTTCAGGCAAAACCTCTTACTATTCTCCAGACAAGCAAGTGAAAAAAGGTTTTGTCACTTTCCTTTGCTGAAACAAGAAACCATTTTTGGTGAAATGACTGAAAAGTACAAAGCCCAATTAGATGCATTGACTGAAGAATGTGGAAGGAGATTCCAAGATTTCAAGAACTTAGAGCCACAGTTCAATATTCTTAGTTCCCCTTTTAATGCAGAAGCTGATACAGCGACAGATGAATACAGTTGCAGCTGCTTGACTTACAAGCAGATCATGACCTGCAAGAGAAATTCAAGTCAGATAGTTTGCTGGATTTCTATGGATCTTTATCAGAATAATCATTTCCGAACTTGAAAAACTTTGCATCTAAACTTTTATCATTGTTTGGATCAACATACATTTGCAAACAAGCATTTTCTTGCTTGAAGATCAACAAATCTAATAATAGGTCTTGATTGTAGGACTGCAACTTGCATGCTGTCATGCGAATTTCAACAAATAAACTTGCTCCAGATTTCAAGAATATTGTCAAAAATTGCAAGCAGTTACAAACATCTAATTAGAAATCAACAATTGTAGTGACAATGTAGCCGGTTTGTGTCTAAATTAAAGCCATTGATAGATAATTTAAAAAAATTTATTATAATAAAAATTTTTAAAAATCTTTTAAATAAATTAGTAAAAGTTTTTGTCCATATTGTAAAATATGACGTGTAAGTGTATAAGTAAAATAAAATTGCAATAATTAGTTATTTATACCGTTTAATCTATCTATCTATATATATAAAAGACAATGTGTGTGTGTCCGTGTGTGTGTGTATGTGTGTGTGTGCCCTCCCCCCGTCCTTTATGTGTTCCCGAACGGTCCATCCGATTGAGATGAAATTTTGTACAGATGTTCTTCTCACTCCCGCGGAGCCAACTGACATAGTTATTTAGTTTAAAATCAACAATTTTTCTTCAAGAACGAAAGAAAAAGGCATGCACTTCAGAAAAACAGACCAAGAAATGTCCCGCCATCTTGTGGGAAGGGAACTTACTCTCTGATTAAACCAGAAATTAGTTATGAACAGTTGTTCTTCACTCCCACGGATCAAACTGAAATAGAATGGGATCATCAGAAACAGATGAGCTCGGGAACAAACATGAACGAATAGACAGATGGATAGATAGACAGACAGACAGATAGATAGATATACAGACAGATAAATAGATAGATAGACAGACAGACAGACAGATAGATGGACAGGCCGGGTCATCAGATAGAGAGACAGATAGATAGATATAGAGACAGATAAATAGATAGACAGACAGATAATGTATCAGCATGACATACAGCATCAGTACACGATTGGAGAGACATCTTGGAGTTGGAGAGAACTGAATATACATGAGCACCCACGGGAACGGGAGCAGGGGCCGAATGCAACGGGAAATGTATTTGAATGTATAATGACTACTTATATGAATTAAATGAGACATTACCCGCCAGGGGCTGGGCGAAATGTATATATATATATATATATATATATATATATATATATAAATAGATATATATATATATATATATAAATACATATAAATAGGGTCAGGTCTTAGTCAGATATGACTGAGCTACCGTATGACAGTAGACGGTACTACCTGCTTTCTGTCAGCGCCGAATGTTGGGCGGTGCTTACCAAACCTGACACCCTATATTGTGTCAACGGCTTCGGGCGGAAGAGCGCAATTGGGAGGGTACTAGCCTTATCCTGGTGTGAGGAAATGCAACCCAAAGACAAAATAAGTCATGGCAGGGCAGACCAGTCCCTAAGCCTTGGTTGTCAGCTGGTCTAGGATCGAAGCTCCGACAGGCGGAGAGTTAGAGCATTGCTTTGCTGATCTGGCAGCTTCTGCAGCTTGTCTTGTTCCAGATGTATAGGTGTTAACTTTCCTCTGGAGTGAACTAGGCAGGCAGAGAGAGGGATCATGCTGCATGGGCAACACATGGTCTCTATATTTTAGCCCAGGCTTTGTGCTATGGAGAGGCAATAACACCATCCCTGGTCTTAACCGGTCTCGGAATCAAAGCGAGAGGTAACATTTACGGGTTACTGCTTGCAACCTGGAACGTGAGAACCATGTGTCCAGGATTTTCCACTGACTTGACAAATATTGACGATGTGAGAAAAACAGCTGTGATTGATGCTGAACTTAATCGTCTTAACATTGATATTGCTGGCCTGCAGGAGACTCGCCTCGCTGAGGAAGGGTCACTCAGGGAAAACAATTACACCTTTTTTTGGCAGGCAGAAAAAAGGCAACATGGTGTGGGCTTTGCAGTGAAGAATTCGCTACTTGGAATGATTGATATCCCAGCTGGAGGTAATGAAAGATTATTATCACTGTGCTTGGCAACCTCTTGTGGACTTGCCACCATTCTCACTGCATATGCACCGACACTTGCTTCCTCTGATGATGTGAAGGATACATTCTATGAGCAGCTAGACTGTGATCAAGGCAGTTCCAAAATCCGACTACATTTATATGCTCGGTGATTTCAATGCTCCTGTGGGCAAGGACTTGAGTTCATGGCCAGTGTGCCTTGGAAAATACAACATCGGTCGCATGAATGATAATGGGCAAAGGCTGCTGGAGCATTGCACTAGAAATGACCTATGTATTACAAACTCCTTTTTTAAAACAAAAGAGATGCATAAGGTCACATGGAAACATCCAAGATCCGGCCATTGGCATCAGCTGGACTTCATTATCACACGGAGACAACATCTGAACCATACATCATTAACTCGAAGTTACCACAGTGCTGACTGTGATACAGATCATTCTTTGGTTGTTGCAAGGGTTAGACTGAGACCAAAGAGAATCTACACAGCTAAACACAAGTCTAGCCCCAGGATTAATATTATTAACACTCACGATCCTGGAAAGTGCTTTGAATTTCAACAGCAACTTGAAGACGCTTTCAATGATACATCAGAAAATTGTATAGTAAATGATAAATGGAGTAGACTTAAGGAAACTATAAAATAGCGGTAGGGGTTTACGGCACTGTAGATCATAAGAGGCAGGACTGGTTTGCGGCAAACAGCCAGATACTGCAGCCCTTGATTGATAAAAAGAAGATAGCTCTCTTAAGAAACAAGGAAAGACCAACGCGTAACACTCTGAGTGAGCTGAAGCAAGCGAGGAAGGATGTACAAAAGGCTGCCAGGCAGTGTGCGAATGACTATTGGATCAAGTTATGTGAGTCCATTTAAATCGCAAGTGATAAGGGAAACATCAGAAGCATGTATGAAGGGATAAAGAAAGCCTGTGGTCCAATGATCAAAAGAAGTGCACCGCTGAAAACCTTGACTGGAGAAATCATCACTGATAAGAAACAGCAGATGGATAGATGGGTCAAGCACTATTTAGAGCTTTACTCAAGCGAGACCAAGCTAGCGGATGATGCCCTCAACGCCATAGAGGCCCTACCAACTCTTGACCACCTGGACACACTTCCCACTATAACAGAAGTTAAGTGTGCTATAAATGAGCTTGCATCTGGCAAGGCTCCAGGTAAGGATGGGATTCCAATAGAGGTAATCAGGAGTGGGCAAGACACACTCGCTCTACAGATCCACCAGCTAATAGAGCTATGCTGGCGAGAAGGACAAGTCCCACAGGATTTCAAAGATTCAAACATCATAACGCTGTACAAGAACAAGGGAGATCGGAGCGACTGTAACAACTATAGGGGTATCTCACTTCTGTGTATTGTTGGGAAAGTATTTGCCAGAATTGTCCTGCGCAGACTTCAAGTCCTGGGAGATCAAGTCTACCCCGAATCACAGTGCGGCTTCCGTCAGAACCGGTCTACCATTGATATGATATTCTCATTGCGACAGATGCAAGAAAAATGCCGGGAACAAAATCAGCCACTGTTTATTGCCTTCATCGACCTCACAAAGGCATTCGATTTGGTCAGTCGTGAGGGTCTGTTCAAGGCACTAAAGAAGATTGGCTGCCCACCAACTCTTCTGTCCATTGTGGAATCGTTCCACACAGGCATGAATGGTATAATCAAGTTTGATGGCTCAACTTCAGAAGAGTTTGAAATCAAGAGTGGAGTTAAGCAAGGTTGTGTACTATCCCCCACCCTCTTTGGGATATACTTTTCACTTCTACTGAAATATGCCTTTCGTGATCAGGATGACGGTATATACATTCACTCACGCTCAGATGGTGGCCTCTATAATGCTCAGAGATTGAAGGCCAAGACCAAAATTAGCAGGGTACTAATCAGAGAGTTGCTTTTTGCGGATGATGCTGCGATTACGACCCACTCTGAGGAAGAATTACAACATCTACTATCTGCATTCTCCAATGCTAGTTCTGAATTTGGTTTAACAATTAACAAAAAGAAGACACAGATTATGTCACAAGGTGCACATGGTGTACCATCAATCTTTATTGACAACGCCGAACTGGAGATAGTAGACCATTTTACATATCTAGGATCAGAGGTAAATAGCAAATTATCCCTCGATCAGGAAATCAACATCAGGATTGGCAAGGCAGCAACAACAATGAACATGTTAGCAAAAAGAGTCTGGGAGAACAGGAAGCTTACTGCCAAAACAAAAGTCCTCGTCTACCAAGCCTGTGTCCTTAGTACTCTTCTTTATGGCAGTGAAACCTGGACAACTTATTCACGCCAAGAGAAACGTTTAAACAGCTTTCATATGCGGTGTCTGCGAAGAATTCTTGGTATTAAGGTCTTCTTCTTCTTCTTCTTCAGCGTTCTTGGTATTTAGTGGCAAAACAAAATCACAGATACTGAAGTATTGGAAAGATCAGGTTGTTTGATTGTTTATTCCATGCTCAGTCTTCGTAGACTTAGATGTATAGGACATCTTAGGTAGATGGATGAAGGTAGAATACCAAAGGACATATTTTTTTGTGTGGTGAATTACAGACGGGTAGGAGATCTCAGGGTCTGCCTCTACTACGATACAAAGATGTGTATTGATACAGGCATTGATAATGCACATTGGGAGCACGTCGCCGCTGAACGTGTTGCATGGAGGGCAACTATCAGAAATGGAATAAAGACAAAGGAGAAAATGATTGCAGATAAAGCACACACAGAGCGTGAGAGACGTAAGATGGTGCAACATGGTGGAAATGACCATGTTTTCACATGCACCTACTGTGGGCAAACATTTGCAGCAAGAATTGGCCTTACCAGCCACACTCGCCACCGCCATGGATCGTAGTTATTAAGCCTTTTTGAAGCACAATGTACCAAACTATCGTCTGTCAAGACGGAAAGGTGCCAATGATATATATAAAACTCTCTCTCTCTCTCTCTCTCTCTCTCTCTCTCTCTCTCTCTCTCTCTCTCTCTCTCTCTCTCTCTCTCTCTCTCTCTCTCTCTCTCTCTGTGGGTGGGTAGGTGGGCGGGTCTTTGAAGCCCTATCATGTGTGTGTGTGTATATATATATTTATATATGTAACATATTGTTTTAATAAATAGGTGATCTTAAAAATGGTGATCTTGGTCTTGCTGCTCAGCCAAAACGAGTGACAGACTTTAAAGAAGGTTTGGAGAAATCAATAATATATGCAAAGGCTCTTGGGTGTAAACGGTAAGTTAACTTTGTAACTATCAGCAAAATCTATATCTATAAAAGAGACTGTATGTTTGTGGTTGGGGATGTATTTGCTGCGTTCACAACCGGTCCATCCGATTGAGATGAAATTTTCTACACGTCTTCCTTTCATTCCTGTGCAACCGACTGTAATAGTTTCTTAGTGTAAAATCGGCTACTTACTTACTAAAATTTCATTTTATAATTACATGACTTAACATAAGAAATATTCTATAAAGGGACATAACATTTAGTAGCATTGATATATCTTAGGTTAAGTCCCCTGGCTATAGATAGCTATATAAATAAATAGATACATAGATAGATAGATCTGACCCGATAGATAGAGAGGGTGGGATAGACGAGTGAGAGACGGAGGGCAGGCAGATAGACAGACAGACAGACAGCCGGGTCGACAGACAGACAGTCGGGAACGGGAACTTATATGACTACTTATATGAATTAAATTAGATGCTCCCCACCAGGGACTGGGTGAAGCCGGGCCGGGTCAGACAGACAGATAGTCAGGAACGGGAGCTTACATGACTACTTATATGAATTAAGTGAGACGCTCCCCACCAGGAGCTGGGCGAAGCCGGGTCAGACAGACAGACAAACAAGCAGACAGATAGATAGATAGATCCCCGCCAGGGCCTGGGCGAAGCCGGGCCGGGTCAGCTAGTGATGTATAAAATAAGAAACTAGCTTTTAATAATTGGATGTATAAGCTCATGAATTGTACATTGCATTATATTTTGACCTGCTGCTTACTACATGCTATTAAAACTGCTTTTGTCGTCACGATCTCCTCTAGTCTTATCTTCATATTGAAGGTCAACTGTAATGAATCTTCAACACATTCTGTCCTGTGTCTTCAGCACATTCAGTCAGGTTTCTTCCAGTCCATCCTTTGAATTTTTTTTTACTCGCCTGTATCAAATTTTGCCGGTCTCCCTGGCCAAGGAATAAACGACATTGTTCATAATCCCGTATATCCATGTGGGGAAAACAGCAGCTGCGAGAATCGGCAGTGGTTCGCGCCGTGCTGGTAACTTGCGGGGGGTAATTTACTTGAATGCTCATCCTTTTAGCATTTTCTTAAACAAGGAGAATGGCTCTATACATTTCTCAAGTGATTTAAATGTCTGACTGTAATCACTTTCAGTAAATGTTTTTACCTTCAGTTTTAGTGAGACTTCTATGTTTTCTTCTCTTTAAAAATGCTCTAGAGATCTGTAATATGGTTACACCATTCTTGATTTTGTGAGAAAAGAAATAATGGTAAATTTTGTAAACTACATATATTAAGTCAAGTAAAACATTGTTATAGCAACATTGGCTCTTTAATAGTCACACTTTTGCCATTTGTGAAAGAGATTTCCTCTTCTTCTCCTTCTCCCCCTCCTCTGTCTTCTGCTTCTCCTTGTCATCTTCTTATGTCTTTTATCCTCCATTGGAGCATAGGTCCTCAGCCAACTCATGCCGAGTCCTTCTATCTTTTGATATTTCCTGTAACTCCCTCCATCTCATCTCATCTCATCTCATCATGTTCCTCTTGTACCTTGCGGTGTCGAGGTGAAGTATAAGGTGAACTCCCTCCACGTCTTCCCCAAATCCATCTCTGTTTTTAATTCCCTTCTCCATCAGTTTTTATTGTCCAGTGGGCTCCAGAGAAATGAATGTCTAGTTATACTATTAACAGGTTTTCTCAATGTGTATTCTATCAAGCAGCAGCATATTCTACTCACCTCTTGGTTGATTGTAATTTTGTCTTTCTGTTAGTTCTCTCCATAAGATCCACATTAGTGTTTCTGTCATGCTATCTTAACTCTTCTGTTCTGTGCAGGGACAAGTTAATGAGTGTTTGTAGTTTTTTAGTTATTGTTTTTGTCATTTTCTGGGCTTCTGATCCATACAGCAATACAGATTTAACATTTTAGTTAAATATTCTAAGTCTGGTTCTAGATTTAATTTCTTAGAGCTATGAC
This sequence comes from Cepaea hortensis, assembly GCA_963921405.1. Lineage (NCBI taxonomy): Eukaryota > Metazoa > Mollusca > Gastropoda > Stylommatophora > Helicidae > Cepaea > Cepaea hortensis. The sequence goes on from OY992885.1 coordinate 67,035,728, forward strand.
AGCTTTCTTGCCCTTTGTATTCTTATTTTAATATTTCTTGTTTCTATTTAACCACATCTGAGCTCTGTCATGGTGTCCTAACCTTCTATCCAACTCGGTGTGCCCCATGACTTCCTTCAGTTTAAGTGATGCCTGGGCAGCTTCGACTGTGCTGTCGACCTTCCACTTCCTTCTTGTTTTGAGTGTTGGTTGTGAGGTGCTGTTTCATCTGGAGACACATGCTGCATCATCATTTGCCTATTAGTCTGCTTTTCTTGATGGCATGCAGACCGCTTATCATTGTTTCGTATATTTGTAACACCACGCTCTTGTCCGTTAGGGTGGCATCGTACACACGGCTGAGACTCTTCATGGGTTCTGTCATAGTGGGAATCGCCTGGCCAGCAATCCTAAACAGCCTTGCCGCCACTCTGCCCCTCATGATCGACAGGCTTCTTGATTTCCTAAACAAAACTCCCTGTTACAATCTAGCTGTGGTAATTTAAAGGCCCCTTAAGAACAACAGTAACCTTACCTAACAACCAAAACTAGGGAAAGTGAAGAACTCATAAGTTTTAAAATATAAACTGCAGGTAATTTGTTCAAGAGTCAGAATAAGCAGAATTACAAATATAAGAGTTACACATGAAACATGACAGCAAAGTCTATATATCAGGCACCTGAGTGTTGCTGAGATCATCGTAAAAGCTGCCAACAAAAATCCTAGATGCCAAACAGAATTTATGGAAAACTGCTGATTGCACTGTCTGGAGACAAATCAATCAATCATGTGCCATGCCGGAAAGCGTGGGCGGTCATGACTCGCCATTTCACTCGATCACCAGAGTCGTGGATCAGCTCAGTGTTCCTGTCTCGTCCATGGCATATGGCCAAGCCATCCAGATATTTTCCTCTCGAGACAAAAGGGATAAAATAATATTACTTATCAGAACTATGGATAGCCTTGTAGAAACCAGCTGCTCGGTGTAAACTGTAACAGTGAGGGTAATTTCCCAGGGTGATGGTTAGCTGGCGCTTCAGTGCAGATACACCAATCTCTCAGGTCAATGTCAGTCTCTCCTACCATAAGGATAGATGATGGAATGTACATGTTGACTGAAGATGGCTTTATAGGTAGGTTCTTCTGGCTAACACTGCATCAAGGAAAAAAGTCTTCAGTGCATGTTACCTGTTCATGGTAAATGTTACTTTGAATTCTATTGGTGACAAATTTGTCTCAACCTTGTTAACGCTTAAACTTCTTGGGTGAAACTTGAAAAAGTTGGCTGATGGCCATGACACTCCACAACTAGTTCTGCTTATCTAGTGTTGATGTTTGAATTTTCACCAGGGACTCTATAAAAATGGAAATAAAACATATCCTTTAAGTGGAGTCACTAATGCTTCTTTATGGTCAGTAACTTACAAGAGGGAGGGGTATGCTTTCAGCAATTAGGGCAAGATAGACTCAGCCCTACAGCCTTTTCTTTCTCATTGTGTCCCTTTTTTAGACCAGCGTTATTCATTTTGATCAGACAATGTTCTTAAAGATTCAGGAGGTAAGGAATAACAGGATAGAAAGATCTCTATGCCTCATACTGCAAGGTAAGACGTGTTCCCATCTTCAGAAAGAGTATGGATTCACAATTACATTTAACCACCCATATTAATTACTTGTCTTTGGAAGACAGATTTAAAAGATATGGTTAAGGGAGAACAGTTTCTCCCCGATCACCTTCCCAGAATAGATAGTATTCTTGTAACCATGCCACCTGAAAGTAATGTAGGAGTGTTAGTTTATACATGTATGTGTTAGTCTGTGTGGTTGTCCCATATTGTACTTTGTGTTAAGTGTGAACCAACATAGGTTATGAATCCCTCCCTGTTGCATAGGAACAGTTTAAATCTTCCAGAAATTAATCTGTAGGAAGTTTTCTATTCTTGCGCTCTTCTAGTATGAGCTTATTTCCCATAAAGCACTTTCCTCCGCTGTTCATCCTCTCTTCTCCGAACACAGATTCTATTGCTCAAGATTGTCTATTATTAGATTGCTTGACATTTCTCATTCTGGAGTCTCCTGTTAAAACAATCTAAATACAATTTATAGTGGCTCAATTCACCTAATCCTAAGAATCAAATTTCCATGGTTTCTGATCTAGCAAAGATCCAGTCTGTAGGTAAAACGTTTATTTGGATGACATTGAGCTAGCTCCTTCCATGTTTTGACGGGCCTTCTGTGTTTATCACCAACTGTACTGCTGGGTAAGACAAACAGGAGATAGATCCTTCTTTTAGTTTCATGTTGCACAAATTGTCTTGGCTTCCAGTTACTATGTCCTGTGTGCAACTCTGGGGTTGTGGGCCTCATATACTTGTTCCGGTGACAGAAGATGTGAGCATAATTCTTCCCTGCCTTTATTTTCTCTAACTTTCTCCATTATTCTCCATACATCAATCAGTCATGTGCCATGCCGGAAAGCGTGGGCGGTCATGACTCACCATTTCACTCAATCACCAGCGTCGTGGATCAGCTCAGTGTTCCTGTCTCGTCCATGCCATGTGGCCAAACCATCCAGGTATTTTCCTCTCGGTCTTCCTCTTGGTCTGTTCCCTTCGATCTTGCCAGTTGTCACTAAGTTCTCCAATCCATTTCTTCTCATAACATGTCCACAAAATTTTGACGGTCTAAAAACTAAATCTCTGTCCATACAATCCTGGAAAAAGCTACCTAGCCACTTTTATTCATTCCTCTGCCAATTCTTTAGTTTCTCTTTGACTCCGTTCACTCTATTTAAATCAGCTGAACATTCCATTATCGATGTTATATTCAAAACTGATGTGATGCATAAAATCTGTGTGCGCTGCAGTGTAAATAAAGTTATGTTTTTTTTTCTATTTTGGAAATTTCTGCATAGCATTTGTGAGCATTCCGTCACAGATGGTATTGCTAGACACTCCCTTGCCTGACACCCACAAGACAAACAAAATTGTGGAAGATCTAAAGACACACGGGGAAGAGAATTAGAGACAGAGAATGAATATTATGGGCAGCTCATGAAAGAACTACAGGAGATAGCAAAACATAGGGCGGTTTGGCATGAGATGGTAGAAGGCCTTTGCCCCAACAGGAAATAAAAATTAGAAGAAGACTTGGATATAATTCTTGTAGGTGGAGGTTCACTGATTGGGATTCGTTTGCAATACTGTCTGCTTGGGAGGTCTGCTTACTTTAACATCATCACCTCCGCCACCACCAGAATGAAAGAGAGAGAGAGAGAGAGAGAGAGAGAGAGAGAGAGAGAGAGAGAGAGAGAGAGAGAGAGAGAGAGAGAGAGAGAGAGAGAGAGAGAGAGAGAGAGAGAGAGAGACACACACACACACACACACACACACACACACACACACACACACACACACACACACACACACACACACACACACACACACACACACACACACACACACACACACACACACACACACACACACACACACACACACACACACACACACACACACACACACACACACACACACACACACACACACACACACACACACACACACACACACACACACACACACACACACACACACACACACACATTCTCTCTCTCTCTTTCTTTCTTTCTTTTCAAATAGCCTATTGTGCTATAATATATATTTCATAATAATAATTTAATAATGAAGGACCGCCAATTTTGAAGATGGAGGTTCAAATGTTCTTAAGAACATATGAAAGCTGGCAAGGCCCTCGTTTCAGATAACATCACAACAGAAATGATTAAAGCTTTAGAAGAATATGGAATAGATCAAGTCACCAGACTGCTGAACTCATTATATGATACCGGACATATACCTTCTGAATTATGTAATTCTGAATTTATTGCAATCCCAAATAAATCAGGAGCCTTGGAATGTGATCAACATAGAACAATTAGCATAATGAGTCACATCACAAAGATTTTGCTATGAATTATCATGTAAAGAGTGAGAAAGAATAAATCAATTAGGTACCGTCTCCGCAATGAAGTTTGGCTGCAATGGATCTCCAATACTGTCTGTCTCTTACCTTGACTGTACATTCTGTCAGGCTGATGTTCGTCCATCTCTTGATGTTATCCTCCCACTTTATCGTTGTCTACCTCTTGCTCGCTTGTCCTCAACCTTGCCTTCCAGTATGGTTTTTATAAGAGTATCATGTCTTTTAACGTGGCCAAAATATTTCACTTGTCTCCTGTTTATTTCTTTCATCAACTCTCTCTTCATTCCCAGTTTTTCTAGGACCTCTGCATTTGATCGATTTTGTTTCCATGAAATACGACCTATTCATCTGTATATCCACATCTCCAGGGCTTCTGTGCGACTTTCTAGTTGCTTGTTCAACGTCTAGGCTTCCGAGCCATACAGTAGCGTTGAATATACGTAGCATTTGACAATTCTCATTTTTAATGCATTATTAATCTTTCTAGATGTTAATATTGATTTCACACCGTTGAAAGCATTTTTGGCCATTCCTATTCTCCTTTTGATTTCCATTTCACTTCTGCCATCATCTGTTATTATATGTCCAGGATAAGAGAAACTTGTTACTTGTTCTAATATCTGCCCGTTTACTGCGATGTTCATTGATGACCTTTCCTTTTCACTGCTAATTATCATAGTTTTTGTTTTTTGGATGTTAATATCTAGCCGGCTCGGTGGCTAAAGGCTTGCGAACGCGGTTCGTGAGCCGGGTACCAGGCGTTCGAAGCTCAGCTGTGACTGATTTGTGCAGCAGACCGCGTCACAGTGTGTTATAACGTGCTAGTATGGGAGCCGGTCGTTCAGAAAGCAATGGCAAACTACTTAACGTAACACTTGCCTAGTACATCAACAGCAGCTGAAAAATGCTGGTGTTGACTGCAATGTCCCATAAGGGATACGCAACAAAATTAATTAATATCTAAGCCACATTCTGCACTGTGCCTGTTTCTTGCACTAGGTCTTGCAACTCATGCTCACTTTCTGCTAGAAACACGGTATCATCAGCATATCTAAGATTGTTTATGATTCTTCCATTGATGCTGATTCCAGGCATTTCAGCTTGTTTAAAAATTCTTTCTGTGTATAGGTTAAAGAGGCTTGGGGACAGTACACATCCCTGCCGTACTCCTCTTTTTATCTCTATAGGTGACGAATAGTTATTACCGCATCTAATAGACGCCACTTGTTCCCAGTACAAGTTACTAATAAGTCTGATGTCCTTTCCGTCTACTCCTATATCTTGAAGGCACGTAATTAGTCGTTCATGTTGTACTCTATCAAAAGTGTTCTTGTAGTCTATAAAACAAACATTTGTACTTTTTTGAACTTCTATATATTTTTAAATTAACATCCTGAAACAGATAATTGCTTCTCTGGTGCCGCTGTTTTTACGGAACCCAAATTGTTCTTCAGCTACTTCCTCATCTATTTTATGTTGAATTCTTTCTTGTATGACCTTGAGTAGTAGCTTAGTTATGTGGCTCATTAAGCTAATAGTTCTGTAATCCTCACAATCAACAGCTCTTGGCTTCTTCAGTAGTGTGACGAAAATTGATGTTTTCAAGTCCTTGGGGATGTACCCAGTATTATATATATCATTACATAATTCTGTGATAGTTTCAATACCAAAGCTGGATAAGGATTTTATCATCTCTGTTGTTATCTTGTCAGGATCTGCAGCCTTTCCTTCTTTCATCTTTTTAATAGCCTTTTCTACTTCAGCCGTTAATATTTTTGGTCCATCTTGAGTATTATATAATGTTGGTCTATTGACCCTGTTGTCCCAGAATACATCTTCTGTGTACTCTATCCATCTTTTAATAATGCCAATGTTATTAATTATAATTTCTCCATTTTTTCCTCTGATACAACCGTTTCCTGTTATATTACTTTTCTTCTTTGTAAATCTTTTATATGTTCATGTAATTCTTTCGAGTTGTGTTTTATTTCCAGGTCCTCCATTTCTTTGCAATGTTTCTGCGGCCACTCTTCTTTGACAAAGGAGGAAGAAAATACAACTTGAAATAGGGGAAGAACAATGTGGGTTTGTAGAAGGAAAGGGTACAGTAAATGCTGTGTATATGCTGAGTTCAGTTATTGAACGTTCTATAGAAGAAAAAGAGGGGGCTGCGTGGTCTCGAGATATGGTGTCCGCCTTGAGTGCTGGAGGTCCCGGGTTCAAGCCCCGGTACCGCCGGGATTTTTATTTTTTGGACTTCTAGTAATAAATTTGCCCTGGTCTCTGGGTAGTGAGATCGGACGCCCATGTGTATTGTTGCGCACGTAAAAAAATCCCTTGGCATTTGGAAATCGAAAAAGAGTAGCCTGACGGCGCTGCCTGGGCAAGAATTTTGAATTAAAAATCTACCCAAAGTATTTCAGGATCCTCGCCGGTGCTACGGAGTTCGTGCACTGAGCTGAGTTTCTCCAGACTTAGGTTTGAGTTAGGAGGAGAACGGAGCACTTATGGGTTGCACCCGTGTGCCGTGATGTTGATCCATCGACTAAACTAACTAAACTAACTAAACGTTCTATAGAAGTAAACAAAGATATACATTGATTTGTTTGGTTGTTTCGGGATTTGAGATTTAAATATTGAGCACAACCCACTACTGGCAACGCTTTTCGTATTCTGGTATGAACCTAAGGCCTATCCACGTCAATGCGGAAGCACTAGACTCGAGTTTTGCTCTCGTTTGAGCTTGTCAGTAGCGCATATCCTTGACCAGACCCGGAAACAAACCCCGGATTACTGGTGTGTGAGGGATGCAGAGGTGTTTCCAAGGCACCAGGGCCAGGTTATATACTGGCCAAGACCTATTGACGCGTCCTCGTCGAGCGTCCTGGGCAACAGGTCCCTTCGGGGTCCTGGCTAAAGTCAGTAGGATCGCCGATTCCTCCGAAGTCGGAGAGTGTCTGCCTGTACGGCGAGGAACCACCAGTCTGCACACCAATAAGCCAGACATGGGACAACGGATACTCACGCAAAACTCAGGTCCTGTATGACATCACACTGATGTTGGACAACAGGATGCCTTCATCCGACATACAGGACTTCGCGTTGGAGCTCAAGCCAACGAACACAAGCAAGCAAGCAACTGGCGTGTGAAGCAAGCGTGTAAACACTAGACCACGTGGCACATGCTGGACACAGCCAAATTATCACAACAGAATATTACGTCACCCATCGTAGGTTGTAGCTCAAGATTTGCCCGATCGCCACGACTTACGTCCGTCAACCGATGTGGACCCGAATAATCAGGTCTTCTCACTGGCAAAGCACACCAGGCCGCCTAAATTCCAGAGAGCAATAATCAAATTGATTTATTTGGTTGTTTCAGGATTTGAGATTTAAATATTGAGCACAACCCACTACTGGCGTCTAGTGTCTAGTGCGAGTCTAATTATCTAGTCTAAACTCGAGTCTAGTGCTTCTGTATTGACGTGGATAGGCATTAGGTTCATACCAGAATACGATAAGCGTTGTCTAGATATGTTGAAGTATGGGTAGTCCTAGAGTATGTGCTCTGCTATTTGTGATGCCAATCCACATGTGCATATGGCTGTTTCACCAATCTTGAATTTTGTAACATGTGGTTGCGTAATCTGTTGTGTCCTGTTCTGAGGCGCAAAAGAATGACCTGTGAAAGTAGTGTCCTTAGAACTGGCAATTTCCCAGACAGGAGCGCCTCTATTACGGATTTTGCATGTCAATATCACCACAGGTTGTGTACCATGGCAGGTATTTTGTAATTTCTCTGTGGCTATCTTGATTGCCTCAATTTCAGCATCATAGTTATGGCAGTACTTGCCTGTTGGTACTCTGGCCGTGTCCCTAGTATTATTTGGGTATTCTATGTACACTCCCGCTTCTCCATTTCAAACTGCATTTTGTGCTGACCCACTCGGATCCAGTGGTCCTGTGGGCATTCTTCATCAAGGAAGCTGGGAGTGGCTATTCAGTGCTGTACACTGATTTGCTCTTCCTCGTCAAATATTCCTCTCACTTTTGTCTGGATTTGTTATGATAGTCTATGTTCCTCTTTCCATGGAGTTCACTCTGGAATAGTTTTCAGGGAGATACCAACTGTGGGTAGATTGATGGTGTCTGTGCAGAGTCGTTTGGCCTGATGGATAAAACTGCATCTTTTCAACAACCCCATAGCTAAGTTGTCAAATCTGTTCTTCATAGGGTGGCCTGGCAAGTTGAGGAACTTTTCTGCTTGTATTAGCGTTTTCATAGCTCTGCACTCTCTCAGTGCTTGTGTCCTCCCCATCTTCTCCATCTCCACTATAGGGGTTGATCTCATCCCTCCTGTGGTGACTCTGAGTGCTTGATTTTGCACCTTGTCCAGCTCTTGTAGTGTGGTTTTTTATGCTAACACCATGCAGTTGACTTGTATTCCAGGTGTGGTCACATGCTCTGTTGATAAACTTTGCTAAGTATTTTCCCACTGGCTCCCCATTTGGTTTCACTTTGTTTTCTCATGATGGCCATTTTCTTTCTGGCTTTTGCTACTGCTTTGTTGATGTGCTTTCTCCATGTCAGCCTGTCATCAAAGGTTGCTCCAAAGTATGTTTTTTCTTTATCTTATCTCAGGGGTATTCCATTTATCTGGATGATTCCAGCTTTTTGTTTTGGAGAGAGGGTAAATAGAGTGATGCTGCACTTGTCAGTGTTTATGCTGATACACCATCTATTTGCCCATGCAACTAATGCATCTACAGCTCTTTATAGTGATCTGGTGGCCACTGATGCATGTTCATTTGTGCTCCGTAGAACCAGGTCATCAGCGTACATTGCCGCTTTAATTCCATGACGGAGATTACCAACAAGATCATTGATGAAGATTAGAAAAAGTATGGGGGACAAGACTCTGCCCTAGGGAACACCGTGATGCAGTAGTAATTTCTTGCTCTTGAGTCCGTCTATCTGTACTCGGGCTCTTCTGTTGTGCAAGTATGCTTTCGCCCATTTGTACATTCTTCCATTGGCTTTACAGTTTCTCAGTTTCTTCATCAGAACTTCTTTCCAGACTTTGTCAAAGGCTTTCTTCAGATCTATCCATGCCGCAAGCACCAGTTTCTTCTCTTGGAATGCATCCTCAATTTCTTGAGAGAGGTAGGTTATCTGGTCTTCCGTAGAATAGTACTGCCTAAAGCCAGCCTGCTGTGGTACAAGGATGTTTTCACTTTCAGTATACCACTGCAGTCTATGATTGATGATGCATTCCATTGTTTTGCAGAGACACCTGGTAAGGCTAATTGGGAACTGTCTAATTGGGAGGCTTGGAACTGTCTTTCCCTGATTTTAGGAGGGGTATCATGATTGCTTCTCTCCAGGCTTGTGGAACTCTGCCTAAGGTCCAGCTGTTGTTGAAAATCTGCAACAGCTTTGCTTTGGCCTCTGTTCTTAGGTTCCTGATCTTTTCATTGGAGATACCATCAGCTCCTGGTGACTTTCTCATTTTCAGTTTTAATATTGCTAGCTCCAGTTCACTGATTGTGATAGGTGCCTCCAGAACCTCTTGTACTATTTCATTCTGTCCTGTATGTTGCCATTTCTCTTGAATCTCTTGTTGTTTCTCTGGACTAATTTCGATATTGTTTTCTTGTGCGAATGAGTCCGCAAAATGGTCAGCTTCATGCTTTCCTGTTAAGATATTTCTGTCTTTATGTAGTGCAATTTGTGAGTTTCTCCCTGTGCCCTCATCATCAAATTGTTTTATTAGTTTCTACACGTCCTTTTTTCTCTTTCAAAGTTCAGTGACTCTGTTTTTTCCTGCCAGCTTTTCCGTCTAGCCTGCAGCTTGGCCCTTTGAAATTTGGCTTTTGCATGCTGGTATTTAATGTGGTGCTCTTGGCTGGGTTTGGCCTCTGCTTGCTTTCTACACACACTTCCACATCATTGTGCAACTGTTCCAGTTCATTACTCCAGTACGGTTTATATCTTTTATGAGCTCCTCTTGGTACTGTTTCTCATGCTGCCTGTAGTATGCATTTCCCAAACTCTTCAGCTACTTTATTTATGTCTTTGTCTATGTTCAGGTTTCTGACCAGTGTGCTGGTGAGGTGCTTATACATTGCCCAGTCTGCTGTCTTATAGTTCCACCTCGAAAGAGTGTTTCTTTCACTTACAAGCTCATTTTCTAGTTAGAAAGACAGGTCGATGGTCACTGCCACCAAGTTGTTTCCCAACAACTCATGTTGTGATGTTCCACTCCAGGTCTGGTGAGTTTTGGTGACTGGTCTGGTGACTCCAGGTCAGATGTAGTTGTAGTGTGCCATGATCTCGAGTAGAAGGTAATGTGGGTCAGACGGCTTATTAATCAAAATGAATCTATTCTCATCCTGCCAGTCTTCCAGTCTCTCTCCTCTCTGGTCCATATGATCATAGACCCAGCTCTGCGAGTGGCTGTTTAAATTGCCACACACAGTCATTTTTTTTTTTAATGGTAGTGGTCCAGTACCTGTGGGCAGTCACTTGGACAGTAGTAATTGATCAGATGTAGATCTGTATTGCCTGTCTGATACTCAGCCCCTTCCATGTAAATTTCAATATGGGAGGCAGTAGTATTATTTTTTACAAGGTAACACTGGTAGCCTCTGATTTTGAAGGCTGTGTTTTCATTGAGGTGAGTTTCTTGCAAGCAATATACGCCTACTTTTTCTTGGTCGAAGATGTTTTCTAGTTCTATTTTTGTTGTTGCTGACTCCCTCCATATTCCAGTGCATTATTTTTAGTCTTTGTTTGGTATGGCCAGATGCTCTATTCTCAGGTCCCCTGGGTTCCACAGGACATCTGAGAAGGACCTCCAGTCATTTTGATTGGGCCCTTTCGAGGCATAGGGCCCGGCACTGCATCTACCTGGGGGTCCAAAGCAGGGCGAGCACCATAACATTTTGCAGTAATTGACGTCTCTCATTCCGTAATTGCATGGCATCCTAATTTCTGTGGTGCGCCTCATGGTTGGTTGCCTCCATCTTCAGCACCTTTCCTTTACTAGAGCAGACTGTGGTCTTACTCAAGTTTAGATGTGTAGGCATCTAGAGCATTCTGGTTATTTTTTGGCACCAGAGACTTGCCGCCGCCTCTTCTCCTATTAGTTAAAACAACTCCGCCACATGAAGGCCAGGAGTTGGACTTTTGCTGTAGAGGTGGTGAATGCACCAGCCATGGGGTATTTATGCAAGGTTGGACACACCCCCAACTCTGCACCCCAGCTATATAACAGCAACATTTGGAACCCATAGTTTTCTTTTAAAGACAGTTATAATAAATTTGCAAAAGAAGTAATTATGCTAAGGTCACATCACCAACTTTCGTTGTTATGCATGTTTTCCAGAATGCATATAATGGCAGGCCTCATTCCAGAAGGCACAAGTGCAGCAGAGAAGGAGAACATGATGAAAACCTATATAAATAACATCACATATGCAGCTGACCGACTGAGTCAGGTAATGAATAGATTCATTTCTCTGCCCTTTTGTACTTTTTATTTTAGTTCTGTTCCTTTTTCAAATTTGTCTATTTAATAGTATTTTATAATATTTGAGATTTTCATACTCTCTCAGCACTGAATTTGACTGGTTAATATCCAATTCAAGATCTTCATTAATCTTTTATATTATAGACTGTTCCTTTAATTTTGAAGCTTAGATATTGAAGAATTTATGTACATTCTTTCATTGACTTTACAGTTTCTTGAATTCATTTGTTTTCCTGCACCATTCTTTCACATAAATTCACAGTAACTGTTTGTAAGACAGCTGTCTCTATTCTAAAGGACAGCCCACAGAAGTAAATATTTGATGCATTTTCTCCCAAATAACTCATCATTGTCATCAAGTTGACTGGTATAGGTGATCTTGCTTCTCTACATCTTGCAATCTTGAACAGCATGTTCCAAAAAGGCATTACCCCCGGATCAAGACAACAAATCCCTTAATACTATCTCTCCCTTAGACAACAGTTATTAATTGTTCAGAGTGGTTATGTTCACACATATTAATCAAATATTCAGCTATAATCATCTAATAATCTATCATGGAAAACAGTCACTTTTGAGGTAGGAGTTTAAAAACATGCACATTAAATATAATATAAGAAAAGCTCATAAAGAAAGAAAACATGAAATCATAGATTCCAATTATTAGTCACATAAGCATTTCTATGGGAACAGCAATTTAGAATTTTATGGTAGAGAAAAACTTGGCAAAATTTTAAAAAAAAGGGAAAATGCAATGAATTTTGCTTACTGTAGTGAAAATCAAATTGTTTTAAATATGATATCGTCAAAGTCCCTTTAAAGTTATTTGGGAAATGTTCGACTGCCATAAACCATGCAATTGTGGCAGTAGCACATGGTGTACCGATCGTTCAAGACTGCATTATAAGAGAAATGGAGACAGTGCCTGGCTGCCGATGTCAACATTGTGCATAAGTGTAAACATTGAATATCACAATATTAATTATTATCACATGCACCATGGAGGAAAGATTAAATTTCTTTGCCTTCTACTAACCTACATTGTTCCTCCCCTATTTCAGTTTATATTTCCTTCTCTCTTTGCATGATGATTCTTACCAAAATCTTCATGATGTGGCTCATACTAATTGTTCGATGTTGATCACATGTGCCATGCCGATAAGCATGGGTGGTCAGGTCATGATTCACCATCTCACTCGATCACCAGAGTCGTGGATCAGCTCAGTGTTTTTGTCTTGACTATACCATGTTTCTAAGCCATCCAGGTATTTACTTCTCTGCCTTCCTCTTGGTCTGTTCCCCTCGATATTGCCAGTTGTCATCAAGTTCTCCAATTTATTTCTTCTCATAACGTGACCAAAAAATGTTGACTATGTCTATGTCTAATTTCTCTAATCAGTGTACGATTTTCATTTGTTTCTTGTAGGGCTTGGTCATTGGCTTTTCTGTCTTTCCATGTTATTCTTTGCATTTTTCTCAGAAACCACATTTCCACAGCTATCAGGTGTTTTTCAGCTTGTCTGCTAATTTCCACTCTTCACATCCATATTAAAGCACAGGTTCTATGTAGTACCTCAACACTTATTTTCTTGTTGTAGTTGACATCTTTTTATTGGTCAGTATGTTTTTCATCTTGCAAAAGGCTACCTGCACACAGCGATTCTTCTAATCTCTTCAAGGCCTCTGTTCTTAGGTTCTTGATAATTTCATTGGAAACATCGCCAGCTCCTGGTGACTTTCTGTTTTTAATTTTGATATTGCTAGCTCCAGTTGTCTGATTGTGATAGGTGCTTCCAGCACCTCATGTACTATTTCATATGATATTCCTCTAGATGTAGGTCTAGTGAGTGAAAAACCAGGTCAAGTGTAGTTGTAATGTGCCATGATCTTGATTTAAAGGTTTGTGGGTCACATGGCTTGTTAATCAAGGTGAATTTATTCTCATCCTGCCAGTCTTCCAGCCTCTCTCCTCTCTGGTCCATGTGATCATAGCCCCAGCTCTGCGAGTGGCTGTTGAAATCACAATGCACAATCATTTGTTCTTTTAATGGTGGTGTGTCCAGTGCCTGTGGGCGGTCACTTGGACAGCACTAATTGGTCAGATGTAGATCTTTATTGTCTGTCTTAAGTTCAAGTGTCTTATACTCGACCCCTTCCATGTAAACTTCAATTTGGGAAGCAGCGATGTTATTTTTTACAAGGTTCAATATCCCACCCTTTTACCCGTCCTTTCTGTCAGATCGGTGGCACTGGTAGCCTATGATTTTGAAGGCTATGTTTTCATTGAGGTGAGTTTCTTGCAAGCAACATACACTTATTCTTGATTCAAGATGTTTTCTAGCTATATTTTTTATTGCTGACTCCCTCCACATTCCAGTGCATTATTTGAAATCTTTGTTTGGAATGGCCAGGCGCTCTATTCTCAGGTCTTCTGGATCCACAGGACATCTGAGAAGGACCTCCAGTTGCTTCGATTGGGGCCTCTTGAGGCATAGGGCCCGGCACTGCATCTACCTGGGGGTCCAAAGCAGGGCAAGCACCATAACATTTTGCAGTAATTGACATATCTCATTCCGTAATTGCATGGCATCCTAATTTCTGTGGTGCGCCTCATGGTTGGTTGCCTCCATCTTCAGCACCTTTTCGTTACTAGAGCAGACTGTGGTCTTACTTAAGTTTAGATGTGTAGGCACGCACACACGTGTCTGTGCATGAATTAACATGCGTACACATCTAGAGCATTCTGGTTATTTTTTACAGCACCAGAGACTCACAGCCACCCCTCTCCTGTTAGTTAAGGCCAGGAGTTGGACTTTTACTGCCAGATTTGGTGAAAGCACGAGCCATGGGGTATTTTGCAAGGTTGGGCGCTCACCCCAACTCTGCGCCCCTGGCTACATAATAGCAATTCTTAGGGATTGCAATAAATATAGAATTACACAATTCAGGAGGTATATCTCCAATATCATATATTGTGTTCAGCAGTATAGTGACTTGGTATTTTCCATATTCTTCTAAGGCAGGGGTGTCAAACTCAATTGCTCAGCTGGCCAAAACTCAAATCACCCATAAGGTTGTGGGCAGAACAGGATAAACATTCAATAAGCCAAAAATTAAACCTTTTTTAAACAATAATATAAATTGAAACAGAATAAAAGTTTTAATAATAAAAAATCATTGGTATACACATTTTCACTCTTATATCAGTTTGTCAGAGCACGATGTTTGGCATCTTTTCTTGGTTACAAGTTCGTTTATATTGGGAGCAATGTTCAGTGTCATTGAGATTCTCATGATGGACTGCAAGTGTTCATCAGTGAGACAACTCTTCTGTGATGTTTTGTTAATCTTCATCACAGAAAACAGCTGCTCACACAGATAAGAAGGGCAGAATGTCAGACGGGCTTGCGTGCCCAATTCTTAACCCTTTGAAAATAAGGATTTTCATTCGTTCGTTCAATATGTGCTACCAAACATGCTCAAGGTTCGAGCCACATGTTGACGAAGCCGGGGCATCTCTTCAGGAATGAAACGAGTGACCTGTGAAGGATCCACAGTGTCGTGCTTTGCCTTAAGTGTCCCATTACACTGCAGCTCTATTAACTCCATCTGCAAATTTACAGGTGCAGTTTCCACATCTATGGCAAATGGATTACAAAACAGCTCAAAATTACTTTTCTGTGCTTCAAAGTCACTAAAGCGCCATGCGAACTCGGCATGAAGTACGCTAAGTTTTTCAGCAAAGTTACCATTGGCACCTTTCCATCTTGACAGACGATAGTTTGGTACATTGTGCTTCAAAAAGGCTTAATAAATACACCCCATGGCGGTGGCAAATGTGGCTGATAAGGCCAATTCGCACTGTAAATGTTCGTCCGCAGTGGATACATGTAAAAACATGATCATTTCCACCATCATGCACCATCCTACATCTCTCACGCTCTGTGTGTGCTTTATCTGCAATCATTTTTCTCCTTTTTCTTTATTCTATTTCTGATCGTTACCCTCCATGCAACACATTCAGCGGCGACTTGCTCCCAATGTGCATTATCAATGCCTGTATCAATCATTTCCTGCTTACACACATCTTTGTATCGTAGTAGAGGTTGATCCTGAGATCTCCTACCCATTTATAATTCACCAAAAAAGATGTCCTTTGGTATTCTACCATCATCCATCCTCCTAACATGTCCTATCCATCTAAGTCTACGAAGACTGAGCATGGAACATACCGTCACACAACCTGATCTTTCCAATACTTCAGTATTTGTGATTTTGTCTTGCCACTTAATACTAAGTAATTTTCGCAGACACTGCATATGAAAGCTGCTTGGTGTGAGTAAGTTGGCCATGTTTCACTGCCATAAAGAAGAGTACCAAGGACACATGCTTGGTAGACAAGGACTTTTGTTTTAGCAGTAAGTTTACTGTTCTCCCAGACTATTTTTGCTATCATGGTCATTGTTGTTGCTGCCTTACCAATCCTGATGTTGATGTCCTGGCCTAGGGATAAGTTGCTATTTACCTCTGATCTTAGATATGTAAAATGGTCTACTATTTCCAGTTCGGAATCGTCAATAAAGATTGATGGTACCACATGTGCACCTTGTGACATAATCTGTGTCTTCTTTTTGTTAATTGTTAAATTCAGAACAAGCATTGGAGAATGCAGATAGTGGATGTTGTAATTCTTCCTCAGAGTGGGTCGTAATTGCAGCATCATCCGCAAATAGCAACTCTCTGATTAGTACCCTCCTAATTTTGGTCTTTGCCTTCAATCTCTGAGCATTATAGAGGCCGCCATCTGAGCGTGAGTGAATGTATATACCAGCATCCTGATCACGAATGGCACATTTCATTAGAAGTGAAAAGTATATTCCAAAGAGGGTGCGGGATAGTACGCAACCTTACTTAACTCCATTCTTGATTTCAAACTCTTCTGAAGTTGCACCATCAAACTTGATTACACCCTTCATGCCTGTGTGGAACGATTCCACAATGGACAGAAGAGTTGGTGGGCAGCCAATCTTCTTTAGTGCCTTGAACAGACCCTCACAACTGACCAAATTCATTGACCTTTGTGAGGTCGATGAAGGCAATAAACAGTGGTTGATTTTGTTCCTAGCATTTTTCTTTTGTCACAATGAGAATATCATATCAATTGTAGACCGGTTCTATCGGAAGCCGTGCTGTGATTTGGGGTAGACTTGATCTCCTAGGACTTGAAGTTTGCGCAGAACAATTCTGGCAAATACTTTCCCAACAGTACACAGAAGTGAAATACCCCTATAGTTGCTTCAATCGCCCCTGTTCTTGTACAGTGTTAATGATGCTTGAATCTTTGAAATCCTGTGGGACTTGTCCTTCTTGCCAGCAAAGCTCTATTAGCTGGTGGATCTGTAGAGTGAGTTTGTGTTGCCCACTCCTGATAACCTCTATTGGAATCCCATCCTTACCTGGAACCTTGCCAGATGCAAGTTCATTAATAGCACACTTAACTTCTGTTATGGTAGGAAGTGTGTCCAGGTGGTCAAGAGTTGGCAGGGCTTCTGTGGCGTTGAGGGCATTATCTGCTAGTTTGGTCTCACTTAAGTAAAACTCTAAATAGTGCTCTACCCATCTATCCATCTGCTGTTTCTTATCAGTGATGATTTCTCCAGTCAAGGTTTTCAGTGGTGCACTTCTTTTGATCATTGGACCACAGGCTTTCTTTATCCTCTCATACATGCTTCTGATGTTTCCCTTAACACTTGCATTTTTAATGGACTCACGTAACTTGATACAATAGTCATTTGCACAATGCCTGGCAGCCTTTTGCACATCCTTCCTAGCTTGCTTCAGCTCACTGAGAGTGTTACGCGTTGTTCTTTCCTTGTTTCTTAAGAGAGCTGTCTTATTTTTATCAATCAAGGGCTGCAGTGTCTGGCTGCTTGCCACAAACCAGTCCTGCCTCTTGTGATCCACAGTGCCGTAAACCCCTACCACAGTTTTATAAAGAGTTTCCTTAAGTTTACCCAGCTTTTCGCTTACTGTACAAATTTCTGATGTATCAGTGAAGGCGTCTTCAAGTTGCTGTTGAAACTCATAGCACTTTTCAGGATCGTGAGTGTTACTAATATTAATCCTGCAATGAATGAATCACCCAAAATAAACGAGAAGTAGATTGTGAGCTTTACTAAAACACGACTACAAGAGACAAATTGGACGTTGCGGCCAAAGCCTTCGTCAGCACAGGACAAACAAATACAAACCAACACAAAACTACATGAAACACACTATGACAATATTAAACTATTAAACTAATTAAAATTAAATGTACTCATCTGAATTCTGTGTCCTGGCTTGGAAAAGGAGTAATATTAATCTTGGGGCTAGATTTATGTTTAGCTGTGTAGATTCTCTTTGGTCTCAGTTTAACCTTTGCAACAACCAAAGAATGTTCCGTATCACAGTCAGCACTGTGGTAACTTCGATGTATGGTTCAGATGTTGTCTCCGTGTGATGATGAAATCCAGCTGATGCCAATGGCCGGATGATATTGGATGTTTCCATGTGACCTTATGCAGCTCTTCTGTTTTAAAAAAGGAGTTTGTAATACATAGGTCATTTCTCCAGCAGCCTTTGCCCATTTTCATTCATGCGACCAATGTTGTATTTTCCCAGGCACACTGGCCATGAACTTGAGTCCTTGCCCACATGAGCATTGAAATCACTGAGCATATAAATGTAGTCGGATTTTGGAACTGCCTTGATCACAGATCTAACTCCTCATAGAACAAATCCTTGACATCATCAGAAGAATCTAGTGTAGGTGCATATGCAGTAATAATGGTGGCAAAACCACAAGAGGTTGCCAAGCTTCAGCAAAGTGTGCATTGGGAAACACTATAGCGGTGACTTGGTTTAACATTGCTTGGCAACAAGAAAAGTGAGACAGGTTGCATTGGTACATTTGTGTCTCCCATAAGCATAGCTTCACTTGAAATGCCTTCACTGCATCATGCATATCAGTCATAAAGTGATCCCGTCACTGGAGCTGCAGGTTCAAGTCGTTGAGATGAGTGTTTATATCAGACAGAAACGCCAACTCACATTTCCTCTTTTTATCCCGACTCTGTTTCCTGCAAAAAAGACTGAAATTTGCGGTGATTTAAACCTTTGGCTCTGATCACGTTGACGGTTTGTGTTACATTGCTCATTACATCTTCCATGTTGAGGACTTTACCACTCAGCGATCCTTGGTGCATGATGCAGTGATATGCTATCAATTCACCGGTAGTTTTCCTGCATCTTTAACCGCATCCTTCCAACTAGTCCACCTCAGGTGCTCCATCTGTTGTCAGTCCAACGAGTTTGTCCCAAGGCAGGTTCATGTTGGTTAAACTTTGACATATGTTGTCAAAAATGTCTTTTCCTGTCATTGTCCCATGCATGGATTTCATGTCCAATATTTCTTCTGTAAAATTCAAACTGGAGTCCACTACACGGATGAAGATGGCTTGCTGTGCAGTGTCAGTTGTTCATTACTTTCATCGACAGCAAGGGAGAATGCAAGAAAGTCTTTGCCTTTTTCAATCAGCTGTGTTTTCACATCAGTGGCCATCTCACAAACTTGATCAACAACCGCATTTCTGCTAAGGTTTACCATTGCAAACATCTGCTGTTTGTCTGAACACAAGACGTCACACACTTTCATTGTGTAGTGCTTCAGAAACTCTACTTCAGTAAATGGTTGACCTGATTTTGCAATTTTCTCCTCCACAATAAAACTTACTTTCACAGCAGCTTCAGTTTGTGATATTGCTTTGGTGAAAAACATCTGCTGTGATGTTAGATACCTCTTCAATTCTTCTGCCTTCTGTAGTTTCTGCTCTGCATTCAGGCTGTTTAACTTGTCTTGATGTTTAGTCTCGTAATGCCGACTCAGATTATATTTTTTGATCACAGCCACATTATCTCCACAAATTAGACACAGGTTTACCGCCAATATCAGTAAACATATATTCAGCCTCCCAGCAACTATGAAAGGCCCTGTTTTCAGAATCAACTGTTCTCTTGGTCATTTTAAAGGCTAGCTTTGATTTAAAAAAGATTGTGCATCTACCGACAGATGCTTGATTGACATCAGGTTAGCCGTAGTGGGAAAAGGTGATGTAATATCCTGGCACTATACTACTTTAATTTCTTATGCGCCAATCCAAAACGAGCAACTGAATGTTGCTAGGTCACTATAACGGCGAACATCCACTCACTACACTACTTTTATTTTTGCTTATTCTGATCGACGCGAGAACACTCTCAGGTAGCCAATCATTCAGCAAGGATGCTAATTATGGGATTTGATTTGCACTTTATATCGTGGCCATTCAAAATATCTTTGCCTAAAATTCTCTCTTGGGCCGAATATATTTGTACGCCGGTTGAGACCTCTCGGCCCTGATATGATTGTACGCCTGGCCTGATGTGACTCATAGGCCTTGAGTTTGACACATGTGTTCTAAGGCATGGATAATTTCTGTTGTGATATTATCTGAACCAGGGGTCTTGCCAGTTTTCATATGGTTAAGAGCATTCTGAAACTCCATCTTCAAAATTGATGGTCCTTCATTATTATTTTGAATATACTGTCCTCTGGTATCATCATAAAGGATTTTCACATAATCTGACCATACATGTAAAATCTTATGTTTTTCTATTATGATTTTTCCATCTGTTGTTTTTAGGCAGCCTGTTGATGTACGTGTTCTTCTGTTAGTAAGCTCCTGATGTCTTTTGTGTATTAATTTGGTATTTTTACTGTTATTTTTCTTTTAAAAATTACTATGCTGTTTCTCTTGAGCGAAACTTCTTTTGCCTCCTTATATAATGTTCTGACTTTTCTGTGAATCTCTTCATATTTGGCAGGATTATTTTTGTTGAGTCTTCTCATTTCCATTAGTCATATCATTTCTTCAGTCATCCACTTCTTATCACCCACTTTCTTTAATTTTGGAAAATTTGTTTCTGCAACCAAACTTATTGAAATCTTCAACATATCCCATTGATCATCCATATCTTGAAATAGGGTCTCTAGATCAGACAATATATCAAATCTGTTCTTTACTTCTGTGTCAAAATTGTCTTGTATTTCCTTGTCATTTTTCAATGTACACTGATCATATTTAGTGTTTCCTGTAGAATATCTGACTTTCTTTAACTTTACCTTCAATTTGCCTGTAATCAATCTGTGATCACTGTAACAGTCTGCATGGTGAACTGTTTTTGTGATTGTTAATGCAAATCCTACTGTTAGGACTATTGTTCTCCATGTCCATAACCTTCTATAATGTTGCTTAAACCAGGTGTTTCTCACAATCATTTCCTACTCTTTTTCCCCATTCTATAAGTCTGTATCCTCTTTCATTTCATTCTCCCTAACCATGTTTGCCTTCTATGCATGAATTGTCTTGATTTCCTTCTTTCACATTGAAGTCACCCATTGTGATATTTATTTCTGAATAGTGGAAGCATTAGCCGCGTGGTCTAGTGGTTACACACACGCTTCACACGCCAGTGATCAGGGGTTTGTTTCCGGGTCCGGTCAAGGATATGCACTACTGATGAGCTCAAACGAGAGCGAAATTCGAGTTTAGTGCTTCCACATTGACGTGGATAGGCCTTAGGTTCATACCAGAATACGATCAGTGTTGCCAGTAGTGGGTTGTGCACAATATTTAAATCTCAAATCCTGAAACAACCACATAATTCAATTTGATTATTGTTCGCTGGACTTTAGGCAGCCTGGTGTGCCTTGCCAGTGAGAGGACCTGATCGTTCGGGCCCACATCGATTGACGGACGTCAGTCGCGGTGATCAGGCAAATCTTGAGCTGCAGCCTACGATGGGTGACGTTGTAATATTCTGTGTGATAATTTGGCAGTGTCCAGCATGTGCCGCGTGGTCTAGTGGTTACACACACGCTTCACACGCCAGTGATCTGGGGTTTGTTTCCAGGTCCGGTCAAGGATATGCACTACTGACAAGCTCAAATGAGAGCGAAACTTGAGTCTAGTGCTTCCACATTGACGTGGATAGACCTTAGGTTCATACCAGAATACGATCAGCGTTGCCAGTAATGAGTTGTATAATATAACTCTTCGAGGATATAGTTCTGATTCAGTCATTCATTTAGTCATTACCTAATTGTCTAGTTAAAGTCTGTCTTACAAATTCCCACCAAGTTTAGTTATGGTTCTTTAATATGGAGTATTGCACAGTGGTTTGCATCTTTTTGTGTAACATATGTTATTGATTTCAGTTCATCTTTATGTTGTCTCTTTTCATTTCTTTCTTCTGCTGATAGTCCCATACTTTTCCAGTACCGTTCCCAGTTCCTGATTTTAATATCTCGTGTTGATCACTATGTGAATATTTCCTCTATCTACTTAACAATCTAAAGTTCACTTGAATTAATATCATAACAGTGACAATTATATAATGTTATAGATGATGCCTGTCGTGTCATCTTTATGCTGCTGAGAACGCCATTTCCTTCCGAATATTGTTCACTATGTTTATACCATTATCACAGCGCTGATGTTTCACTCCTCAAGGTTGTAGGACTTGCCATTAAATGATGTCATTAGAACGTTCTAGTATTGCTTCATTTCAAGTGTAGAGACGTGAGTTTTGGTTTGTGTCGCCGTGACAGGCCCCCATGAAATACCACACACCGGGTGTGAGTTGCTGTTACTTCTTCTGGCTCATGTCCCGATGTACGGCACTCTCAAGGAATTCTGGACATAGTTTCACAATGATACAGGTGTTTATTCATTGAGCACACCTCACCGTTCCAGCTAACATGCTGACCAGACATGCCTTGTTTCATGCACCGCACTTTCGTTCTCCTAGCACTGATAGTCTGTCGGGGGCCTAACCTTATCAGATATAGCGTTTTATCCATTATCACTACCTAGTGTCTTCAGAATTAACGAGTTACTTCTTACTTACAGTTTGTGAAGTCACCCAACAACACTGGGTCACAAATCATGTGTCGCTGTGAGGCGTCACGTCACTCACTGCCAGAAGCATGACAATCGCCCACTGGGATTCTTTCCTGTTTGATATTCTCAGATCTCTTGTTGCAGCCTCCGTCAGTTATTCTTCGGCCCCATCATTCGATATTTACCAGCACTGGATCTATTTCACTGTGCTTTCAATAAGCAGTAGAACTGTTGATGTTGTTTTCTTAAACGTCGTACAGCTGTTGTTTCTTGTCCGACCCCTGAGCCTCGAGTGACTTTCAAATCTTCATGGCTTCTGAGCTGTGTATCAAGTCACCTGTTTTTTCCCATGTGTCACTACCCGGCACGTGGCGTGGGTCCAATTAATGACCAAGCTGAGTTGTGTTGATTACACTTGGTGACCCTTGGTAAAGAGAATTAACTCTTGTTTTACCGTGTTGTTTTGTTTATTTCCCTTACCTCTACATTAACTCTGATCATATGTACTTTGTGCCATGGCAGGTACCCTCCAAGGGTAGGTGGGAAAAGGCATTGCCTCTCCAGCTGGCTTAATATTTTTCTGGCAGTTAACTTCTCCAGCGCCTATTGTATTTTGCATGGTTACCCAATATCCCTGAATTTTTATGTGGCCTTTGCCAGGTTTCGGTAAGGGAAACGGTAAAGATAACTGTGTAACCACTCCTCTTTGATGCTAGCACTAACTATACTGTTGTTGTACATATCTGCTAGTTCCTCTAACTCGTTATCGGTACACATACTAATGTCATCATACCTTATACCATCTGGCCCTGGTGAGCTGTTTTTTGTTCTTTGAAGCACAGCCTTGATCTCTTTCTCTGTCACCATGTCTTCTTCTGAAGTTTTCTGAGACTTACACCTATCTGAGGTAACCGTCTTGGCAACATTTTGGCTTCTCATGTCTTTCCAGTTGCTCTGCTCTAGAGTTCTAAAAAGGTATTACCCTTATTCTCATCAGTCCTCCGCCAAATGAGGTCAGCACCCTGGAAATCGGGAATACTCTTATCCTTGACTAAACCATTCATACTTTTAATGTAGTCACCAGAACACTTTTAGTGACTTGTCTTTGCTTATTCTTTGACACAAGTCTGCCCATTTTTCACTTTTTACCACTAACCAGTAGTTTGAAACACCTAACTTTTGCATCCATGTCTCTTTCCAAGTGCAAGATAAAACCAGGATGGGCAGCTCTGTTCCTTTTGGCATTTTGCCATTTCCTTATAGCACCATGCTTATCCACCCAGGCCTGTTGATACACATGGGATTGATGGTTTTAAATGTAGCCTTGAGCTCTTCCCCCTGCGTGTCATAAGAAATATTTCCCCATTATCTGCCATTAGTGTTGAAATTGCCAAAGAAAAATTGAAAATGACGTTCTTCTCGTGGCATAATATGCCACCTCTGGGAATCCACATTCGCGTTGCAGGCATAAACATTGACCAAACACGAATGGTTGACCGGATTGAATGACAGCCTGTATTTGTATCTAATCACTGTCCCACCTAGACAAATCCACCTCTGAAGCCACTATAGTCTCAAATAAGGATCACCAATTCCAGGTGTCGCTTATTGTAAAAATATTTGAATCCAGCTATTTGAAATGAATTACACCCAGCCTCGTCTCCTGAAGCACTACAATATCGCTCATGTATGCCAGGCTTTCCAAAATGGGACCTTGTTTGGCACATGCATAATTCCAATATATAAGGGGCGTTCATTTGAAATCCGTTCGTACCGCACCGCGCGTAATTTCGTACGTTGAACATGATCATGTCAGTCATGTTATAAGTACTGACCAATGAATAAAAGAGCACATGCTTATCGTCCCATGATGCATAGGTTCTGTTTCTGGCTGTTGAGAAAATGGCAGGGTTGATCCAAAATCCGTCCAAGGAAACTCAAAGAGCGGTGATTCAGTTTCTTTCATTTGAAGGATGCCGACCAGTGGACATTTGTCGAAGAATGCAGGCAGCGTACGGTAACAAATGTGTGTCGAAGACAACAGTGACAGACTGGGCACGAATGTTTCAGAAAGGACATCATTCCAAGACAGATCTTCGATGGCCGGGTCAAGCGCATATTGTTGCAACAGAAAAAAAACCATCGCCAAAATTTATGCAGCAGTACAGATGGACTGTTGTCAAAGCGTATGTTCGCTAGCTAGTGAAAGAATTTGATGTGTCAATTGGGACAATTCAAAAGGTCGTTTGTAAGAAACTACAATATCGGAAGGTGTGTTCACAGTGGGTACCACGGGTGTTGACCGACCACCAAAAAGAGGAACCTATGGGATGGTGTTCGAACCACTTGCTGCGTTACAGAGTGGAGGTGATGCTTTTCTCTTCTGCATAGTGGCAGTCGATGAATCAAGGTGTCACCACTTTGACCCGAGCAGCAAAAGAGAGAGCATGCAATGGAAAAGTGCTGGATCACCAAAAGCCAAAAAATGCAAGTTACAGGTTTCCGCTGGTAAGGTTATGCTGAGCGCATTTTTTTTTACCATGAAGGGCTATTGTTGGCTGACTTTAAAGAACCTGGTGTCAAAATCAACTCTACCTACTACTTGCAAACACTAGACAAGCTGCAAAAAGCCATCAAGAATAAATGACCCGGCATGCTTTCGTGCGGTGTGATTTTGTTGCACGATAATGCTCGCCCACATGTCGCAAAGATTGTGCAGGAAGCATTAGCAAGGAAGAAGTGAGAAATTCTGCAACATCCAGCCTATAGTCCTGATTTGTCACTATGTGATTTTCATTTGTTTGGACCTCTAAAAAAAGCTCTCAAGGGGCAATGATTTCACACAGATGCAGACGTAATGAATGCGGTAAACACTTGGTTCAGTGAGCAACCACAATCCTTTTTTGCAGACAGCATTCGCTGCCTACCTTAAACAATGGGATGCTTGCCTGAATGCCTACGGCGACTTCTTCTGACCAACCCACGGTGCATAATTCATTCATTTATTTACTAGCTTTAAGTAACTGAGGAACATATGGAATGACAGGGTTAGGGGACCCTTCATAAGCATGAACTCCCAACAATACAACAATAACTGCTTCACATCTAGCCTGCCAGATAGCGAGCACGCCAACACAGGATACAGAAAGAGGATAAAGGGATTTTTCCTAAGGATGCACTAAAGTGGATAGTGAACCAACGAAGCTAAGGGATACAAGAGACGTCACAGGACAACAAAGAAACAGACGCTGTGGTGCCATCTTCAAGGTTAGATGTGTTTTTCGATTGTGGAACCGAATTGGATATTTGGATGCAAGCAAGTGTATTTGAGCTTCAAGTGGATAATAACCGGAGGCAATTGTTGGAAAGCAACTATGGAACTAAATGAATCTATCAAGAAACGTAACGGCCAGGAGCACAGGATAGTGGAATAGAAATAGGCTAGGTGGCAAGGTGAATAATGATGCAGGTATGAACGTATTTAACTGTGCACACGTTAGATAGACGTGAGCTCGGTGGACGGGTACCGATATCTAGTGACACTATATTATATTGTTTAATCTGTGACACCAAATTAAAACGGTGTTAAACTTTTACTGGAGCCACGTCCTTATTTTCATTATCAAGTTCGCTCTTTGTTGGTGTTACGATTTCTACGAGCTAAATTAATATGCTTGCTGTGGATTATCGATAAGTTATAGGATGGATCAACAGCTCAGCATAGCCCATGAGTGAAGACTGCACCTCTACTGTAACATCTAATGACACAACAGCATGTGGAAAATAACACAAGAAGCAGCACACAGCATTAAAGGAAATCAATTACTGACATTCAGAAATTACAATAATAACATATACATGAAATTACATAATAACAGCCCTGAAAACAATTGAGAGGTTATAGCTTGTACATTGAGATAAAAATGCTTTGAAATTAAATAAAACAGTAAATATTAAATATATTCTATAACTCAAGTGGGAAGATGGACGAACATCAATCTGGCAGAATGTACAGTCAGGGCAAGAGACAGACAGTGTTGGACCTCCATTGTGGAGACGGCACCTGATTGATTAATAACTCATCATGTTAAAAAAGTTAGTTGCATTTCCTTTATAGGATGTCACAGTCAACCCCAGTATTTTTTGGCTGTTTGTGATTTCTTGGCAAGTTTACGTTCAGTAGTTTACCATTGCTTTCTGAATGACCAGCACTCATACCATTTCATAAAAGCCAATGCAGGGGCGGTCTGCTGCCAAATCGCCCACAGCTGTGTTTCAAATGCGGCGTGTGGGAAAGCGAAGTGCTTTGCCATGGAGCCGGCAACACTTTATGAGAAAGTGTAATTTCTATGAGAATCAGCAGTTATGTTGTATACATTAATCTTGTCAGAGACTTCGATGATAAACTAATTCATTATGTGTTTACAGGAAGGTATTCTTGCACTAATTGAACCAGTCAACAATAGGATATCAGTGCCAAGTTACTTTCTTTCTGTTCCACATGAAGGTATAAACTTTTATTAATTATATTCCAAATTAATCATATAAAATGCTGTACACTAGTTTTATTAACATTTATTAAATTACTCTTGAGTACTTTAAAATAGTTCAGGCTGTACTTTTTCAGTTCATAAATAAATACACAAATATTGTTTGGCGCTTATAGAGGTATTAGAGGCTACAGGACTGTAACGAGACCGTCGTCGTTACCCAGCCGACAGATCACTGTTACTGTGTATGCTTACCCCTAGGGCTAGACAGGTAGATACACTTAACCTTCCCTCCCTGTACTGACCACCTCACAATTGTTATAAGTATTATTAGTCTACAAG
This sequence comes from Cepaea hortensis, assembly GCA_963921405.1. Lineage (NCBI taxonomy): Eukaryota > Metazoa > Mollusca > Gastropoda > Stylommatophora > Helicidae > Cepaea > Cepaea hortensis. Next base: position 67,063,037 of record OY992885.1, read on the forward strand.
ACCCCTACCAGATTTGGGACTCCCTCTATCCACTCTCTACCTAAGGACCATTAACCCTAGGGACTCATCCAAGACTTGACACATAGACTTCAGTAAAGACATGTTAACCAAACAAGAAGTTTATTGTACACTAGAGTTCAGAGCTGAATGTTGAAGAACCTGATAGGAAGGATGTCTATTTACAATCTAGATCACAGAATATAGTAAAGTAAGGGATGATCCCATGATCATCATGAGGCACTAGAAGATCTGTTGTGTGTATCCGCCGAGTCGGTCTCTTAGACTCACCGGGCTCTCTCCAAGCAATGATGTATGGAAACTTGTGGACTCTCCTGGCCTCAAGTACCCGGTGACTATAACATGGGGTTAGCCATTCTGAAACACTTTGACAGGACTGGACTAGCACCACAGATAGTTGCATAAATGTCACTCACTGACGAAGTCACTTTAACTGGTTTCCCTAAACAGTCTTGTTGGGCGACCTTCTGGCCTGAGGTGTTCCCTGGTGACAATCAATAAGTGCTGCATTCATCTTCAACCATAACAGTCACGTATATTTCAAGTGTCTGTATAACCCTGACTGGGATGTAGAAGTTCTCATAAGATCTAACCCTCTGTAGCAGATAAGTGTCAGAGTAGCCCTGGCTGGGCCATAGAAGTTCTCATAAGCTATCATCAACTGTAGCAGATAAGTGTCGGAGTAGGTGGCTGAGCATGATGACCTGCCTGATTCCACCTGAGTCTGGTCACATAAGATGGTGTTCATGTTGATGAATCAGTAAACAATTGAGTCTCAATAGACGATCAGTTCAGTTGGATCACATCGTGATCTGGAAATGATAATCGCCGGACTTCACCTCAATGGGTGATCAACAATGCACTACCTAGTTTGCCTAAGGTAAGGTTGCTTTCAATAAAAACGATGGAATTGATGTGTTCCCAGAGCCATGACTTCACCCCAGCCTGGGCAGTCTCCCTGGAGTGAGCGTTTAACCAAATCGTTCTGACTATCAGCTTTGTTGTTAACACATAGCAGGCAACACCTGCAAGGAGAGTGGTAGGTGAGAGCATTCGGCACCAACACAGATCTACATGCACAACATCACAACATTATGCCTTCAGCTACTTAACAACCTATATTAAAAAGGTTACGGGATCTTCCCTATCAAGGCACACGTTCAGGCATGTGTATGATTCTGATGTCACTTGGCACCTTGAATTGCCTGTCAGAGAGGTTCGGTTCCAAGAAGTACTGGTCTGGTTGTCTAGCACTTCAGTCCCCTCATCCTGCTACCTTTCTCTGTTTGTGAGTAAGAGAGTTAGTGAGTGGGAGAGACAGAGAGAGAGAGAGAGAGAGAGCAAGAGTGAGAGAGAGAAAAGAGAGAGAGAGTTGAATTGCATCACTAATTTTTACGCTACACAATGTATATGTACAATTTTTTCTCCACTTCTTACAGTTTTTGCGAGAATGCTTACGACAATCGTCAGTGTCTCAGCTATGTGTAAAGTGTGGGAGCTTGTTCTTATTAGTTTCAGTGATCATGTGAGGCATCATGTATATGTCTAGATTGAGGATGTGGGTGTGTATGTGAGGGATGTGTGTGTGTGTGTGGGGGGGGGAATGTATGTGTGGAGGGGTTGTATGTGGGGGATGTGTATGGGTTGATGGGTGATGTGAGGATGGGTGAAGGGATGTGTAGTTGGTGGTGGATGTATGTGTGTGTGAGGGATGTGTGTGTGTGGAGGGATATTTGGAGGATGGTTGGAAGTATGTGGGTGTTGGTGGGTTGGGGGTGTGGGTAGGGAATGTGTATTTGGGTGGGTGAATGGGTGTGTAGGAGATTGTGTGGGTTGGGGGATGGGTGTGTAATGGGTGTGGGGGGGGGTGTCTGTGTGGGTGGGAGTGTGTGAGTGTGGATGGGGTAAATGTGAGTGGGTGGAGGATGTATGTGCAGGTGGTGAGGATGTTTGTAGGTGGAGGATGTGTGGGTGGGTGGGGTGATGTGTGTGTGGGCGGGGATGTGTATGGGGAATGCATGTTGGGGATATGTGTTATGGGTGGAGTTTTGTGTGGGAGGGAAGATGTGTGAGAGGTGGGGGATGTGTGGGATGTGCAGGTGGATGAAGGATGTATATAAGGATGGGGGATGTGTGTTTGGCTGGGTGGTTAGGGTGTGGGTGGGTGGGAGGGTAGATGAGAGATGCATGTGTTGATGGGCGGGTGGGTGATGTGTGGGTGAGTGGTTGATGGATGAGTACATGAGTGGATGGATGTGTGTGAGAGATGGGTGGGGGATGTGTGTGTTTGTGGGAAGATGTGTGTGAGCGGCAGATGTGTGTGGGTGGGGTGCATGTGGGTGGTGGGGTGTGTGTGGGAGAGGTGTGTGTTTTGGGGTTTTTATGGGTGGGCAGGTGGGGAGATATGTTTATGAGTGGAGATATGTAGTTGAGAGGTGGCGGATATTGGGTGGGTGAGTGGGTGTAGGTTGATTGATGTGTGTGTGGGTGGGTGGGGAAAATTGTGTGGGATGTGTGTGTGAATAGGTGCGGGATGTGTGGATTGGCGGGGGTATGTGTGTGTGGTTTTGTGATGTGTGTATTGCTGGGTGGTTGTGGGTCTGTGGGTGGGTGGTGGAGAATATGTGGGTTTGTGTGTGCATGTCAGTTATGGGATGGGTGAGGGATGTGTGTGTGTGGGTGAGGAAATGTGTGTGGGTGGGGGTTCAGTGAATGGGTGGCGGCATGTATGTTTGCCTGGGTCTGTGTGAGTGCGTGGAGGCACGCGCGCACCCACAAGGCCGCAACCACGTCTGCCTCGTCATGCATTAATACTCCACAAAGTCCTGCAGAGCTAGCCAATCATGTATTGTTTGGCACTCATATACTTAGGGGTAAGATAGAGACTAGATGATGCACTAGACAACATAAAAATTGAAAGCTATAGTTACCGACCAGGATTCGAATCTGTCACCTCCAAATGACGACAGCATCTCACTGCAGGAACAAGTATACTTTGAACATGACCAACACTTATTCCGGCAGCATGACCCTGTCATCATTTGGATGTGAAAGGTTTGAATCTCAGTGGGTAACTATAGCTTTCAGTTTTTAGGTTATCTAGTGTGTCCTTGTCACGAGTTTCCCCAAACCGAGCTGATCTTTGCGGAAAGGAATTCCCGTAGGAAGGACTTCACGGAATAGAAAGGTTTCGGGCTAATGTTATCTAGGAAAAAGTCGGCCTGATTGACAAGTCCAGAATGTTCCCGAACTCGCTCGAGTCCAAAGTTCGAGTTAGCCTCTGTGCACTCAAACAGCCCTTGAACTGAATAGGAATGATTTCCTCGTGGATTGAATCCATGATCCATGCAGAAAGTTACTTTCTTATGCTCTTTCCTTATGACCAGAGCAGACGCTCGAAGAACAGCTTATATTGTCTACAGGGGCAGTCCTGCACCCGACAGTAATCACGGCTGAACATGGTAAAGGTTCTTGTATAAGGTAATAACATCTTTTAGTATTTTCGTGTCATGATACACAGAAATACGTGATTGTAAACACCGCTAATTATGCTATGAGTATGGCGTCTCACGAATATTTAGCAGATTCGGCGATCGATAATGAACAGGAAACTGGGTGGCGGCTGGTTTGTTTACTTTGCAGTTGTAACAGTTATTCTGTGAATTTAGGTTAGAACTAAGGCTGTAAACATGTCCTTTAATATAGGCAAAAGGTTATGAGACGGATACCCAGTTGGTGTGCTGTGAGAAATCATAGTTATTTAGAGGAACTTTACAATTGTGGTGAACTTGTTACTGCTATTTTGTGCTGAGAATGTGGTGCTGTGTATTCTTCAGTTGGTGCTGATATTTTAATTACAATGAAATAGTGGTGGTCTCATTCCTGGAAAGTGTGCTGAGACTTTGGTCAGTGATATTGTGGTAGTGATAATATATATTGTGCTATTGTGGCGTATACATTATATGATGAAGTGCGATGCGGAAGTGAACGACGTATTGTGGGATGATGAGAGTCGACGCGAGATGCTTGTGCTTTTGCGTCGCGATTTTTGGGGGAACTATTGGTGATGTACTCTACACTTACCTATACTCTTTCCTTATGATCGGGGAATACCTACACGAGTGTTAGGTTAATGAGGGGGAAGATGGTTAGATATATCGAGAGACTAGGGGAATTGTTTTTCTTCCCTTTCTCGACCTTTCCGATCACGTGGCCTAACCCTCACAATTTCATTGGCCCTTACGAATAACCGCTTTCTGGTGTATTTCTTTCCTCTGACCACCCATGACAATTCATCCTACCGTTGTTCTACAGATCAGACTCATGGCAACTATCTATAGAAAGAAAAACAGTGATAGAAGAATGGGAGATGTTCACTACTAGCCCTGTGGCCAATTCAATCCGTATCGTTATCAGTTCAGATTTTTTAAAAATTGAACTGAGTTCCCAGGTAGACCCAACCTAAAATGGGTAACAAGAAATTCTTGGGAAGTAAAGGCAGCCACATGAAACTGACCACATCATCCACTAAGTGCCAACTGGTCTATAAAAAATATGGGTCTATCACAACATGGTCAGGACATGTAAATGGGTCCTTTACTTTATATAAAGAGCAGGAATCATTAAACATTGGTTCCATCTCTCTATGTATCCACAGATGTTCTACCAAACAATATCAGGAATTTGTCACAGCCCTGGCCTCTGACTTCATTATTCTGATTGATTGATTGATTGATTTAGGAACTGACATCTCAGCATTCAGGGCATTCCCATAAGTGCTCCGTCCCCATCCTCAGCAGCCAGCGAAGAGTTCCAACACTAATAGTACCAGTAGCAGTCTGATTATATGTCCGTCTTGCCTTTCCACTGGACGTTGATCGTCGGCCAGATCCCCTCGTCACCCCTCGCTGTCGCATTCTTGCCAGACCATGGTGATCCATTTGCTCCTCTGAAGCTCCCACAATGCTGTAACCACGTCTGCCTTATCATGCATCAATACTCCACCAAGTTTTGCAGAGCTCGCCAATCTGTCCGCCTGTTCATTCCCCAGCACACCGGCATGCCCCGGAGAAAAGATCCAGACGAAGCTTATCACCCGTGACTTTCGAAGCGAAGCAAGCCATTCTGCACGAAGCTTGCCTGTCCTCACCTACTCAGCATGCTTTCTGAGTCAGTTACAATCACGATGTGTGTGTGTATCGTATTCTCCATCCAGCGGAAAGCTGCACTGACCGCCTCCACCTCCATTCTTAAGCTAGATGTTGTGGTATCATATGCCAGGCTCTCCTGCACCAAACAGCGACTATTAGCTTTTGCTAAGAACCCCCAGGCACTTCTCCTGCCTCTCAACACCGAACCATCTGTGTATATAATCACATCACCCGGGTGAGCATTATCCTGAATTAGTTGCTGGATTTCCACTTCCGTGGCCCCTGCTGGCCACTCCCTGCACTCCCGGCTACTCCCGGCTCAATGTGATTATAACATTGCACAAGTCTGGCTGCTCCTTTGGTACTCTGACCCACTCCTCTCCTAGCCTAATGTTCTCCAAGATGCACACCTGTCTGATCGTATCCTCCGCCTGAACCATCCATGATTTCCCTCTTATCAGTCGCTGACCCTTAACTACGTCCAGCGCCTCATGCAACGGGTGATCTGTGTCAGCAACTACTCTGAGGGATGCCTTCGCCTGCATCACCTTGAGCCTACCAGCAACAGTCGGCAAACCAAGGATGTAACGCATACACACTACTGGGGTGTCTCTGGTGCATCCCAGAATGACCCGCATAGCTTCGTTCTGTATGCGCTCTAATTTCACTAATTGACACTTTGAGACAGTGAGCAGTCCTATTCCATAATCAATCACTGAGAGGATCAAGTGCTGGTATAGTGTGAAAAGCATTCTCTGCTCTGTGTCCATTGCAGCCATAGTTTTAAGTGTATTGAGTCCCTTTTGAGATCTTGTCACAACCAACTCCACGTGGTCCTTGAAGGACAGGCTCCTGTCAAATGTGATTGCCAGATACTTCATTATTCTGACAAATCATTAAAACATAATTTTTGGTCAATAAGGTATGGCACTGAGGTCTACGGTGGTAGAACAAGCTGAAGAAACTAACAATATTTCACAGAGCAGGTGTAAACATTGGGAGTTTTTAATGTTTCAGCTTTCTTCATTGCTTTTTATTAGCCAGGGTAAAGACTTATGGAGCCCCTTGTATAAAAGAAGGGTGAAACACTAGGAATAATAAATTAGTGACTGCTGAAAGATGACATTGCAAATGATGTAATAACAAGATTAGACTGCAAGAGTGTATAATGATTATAATTGTATAATGATTATACCATAATCAAATGTACTGAGGAAAAGAGCACATATGAAAACAGAACAGATCACAATCAGTGTGCTATGGAAACTGACAAGCACATTTGGTTTTGCCTAGACTAAAATGGTATCAGTTATGTTGACAAATAGCAAGCCTATCTGATATATACTAACACAAACTCAACACATTCAGGTCAAAGCATATCTAAGGCTAACTAAAAACATGATTTAACTAACTGATATGATCTACAGGATACTGCTTGCTGCTAGTGAATTGCTACATACCATTAAAAGGAAAATAACATTACTAAATCTGGATCAATCTTTTTTGCATCTACATTTTTAAACATATTTTCATAAAACTTAACATGAACAAGGTGAAAAAGTACACGTATTACACATAAATACCAATTTAGGAACCCTTTTAGGCAATTAAGACAGTTCATAAATAAATACTCATGTATTGTTGATTGACTGATTGACCTAATTCCTACCTTATAACTGTGGTGGATCTCTTTGCATCCTCTCCATTTTATTCTGGTGTCTGCTATTACCTTCAGTCCAAATTTCCTCTTTTCCATTGTTTCTATGAGTTCTTCTTTACTATTAAAACCGCAGTTGTTCAGTGTGCCTATTTTTTGAATCGCTGATCTTTCTCGTTGTCCTTTAACATTGCCAGGTCTGTTTCCATTTAGGTCAGTCTGATTATGCTTCTTACTTTTTCTACGAGCAGTATGAAAAATCCCCTGCCGGCTTGCTGGGCCAGCCGCAAGTTTAGGATAGAAAAATCTGACCAGGGGGAGTCCGTCCCTCCTGTTGAGCCAGAGCCCCCATTAGCCCATGACCTCCCAGTCATGGTTTCCCGGTCTACACCATGGGAGTTGAGGTTGACTTGTGTAGACTGCGGGTCATCAGTAGGCTATTAATTTTAACTTTTCACCCCTCCTGGGAGAGGCTAGCCAATTCTACCACTACTAATTAATGTTCTCAGCAAATACACAGCATTTACTGTGTCCTTGCCTTCTACGAACTCATATTGTTCTTCCCCCATTTCGGATTGTATTTTCTTCCTAACGCTTTGCGTTATGATTCTTAATAAAATCTTCATGATGTAGCTCATTATGCTAATTGTTCGATGTTGATTACTTTCCAAGGCTCCTGATTTCTTCAGAATTGCAATAAATATAGGTTTACATAATTCAGGAGGTATATCTTCAGTATCATATATCGTGTTCATCAGTCTGATGACCTGGTGTATTCCATATTCCTCTTAGGCATTGCGCATGTGATGTCCTGAAAAGGATATGCAACTGACCTTTCTTGTATTGTGGAATTTATCTTTTATCTCCTCACTCTTCAGTGCATATCGATCAAATTTTGTGTTTCTTAGTGTATATTGTACTGCCAGTTGACAGTACAGGCTAGAGATATCTTGATAACAGAAGCCAAAGATCTAATTCTGACCAAAAATAAGCAACATAAGTCTTGGATTACATCAGACAGAATTAATAAAACAACGAAGGGTACTGAAACAGAAAGGAGGAGAAACCAATAACAGCAGGATGAAGTATAAATCTTTAACACAAGAAATAAGAAAGAACACAAGTAAGGACAAAAACGAGTATATACAAGATTGTTGTCCTAGAATAGATCGATATCATAAGAATGGAAGAGATTACGAAATGTTCAAAGAAATGAAGTTATTGACAACAAATGTTCAACCTCTATTAAATGTTATCTGTGACATGCTGGGAAATACCCTAACAGAATCCAGAAAAATGCCAGAAAGATGGCAGGAGTACTGCAGTGGAAAGTATGATATGAATAACTGTGAGGATATGAATTAGAAATTCAAGATATCTCTAGCTTGTACTGCCAATTCATCAGGTGTCAATTCCTCCTGTATAGACATCAAGATTCTAATAACTGATGATCTGTTTCAAAGTCAGCACTTCGCAAGGTTTTTGCTGATGTTATGCTTGGTCTCCATCTTCTTTGTATTAAAATATAATCTATCTGGTTTTTTTTAGTACTGAACACGTGAAGAGTCATCCTGGGTGGTGTTTAAGAAGTGTGTTGGCTATAGTTAACTCATTTTTGTGCAAAATTCAATTGATTTATCACCTGCATCATTTCTATTTCCCAATCCAGCTTTTCCTAAAACGTGTCTCTCATGTTCAGCTCTTACTGTACCCACTTTTGCATTAAAATCTCCCATTATTATTGTTATGTTATTTTATCTATCAAAATGCCACTCCACTCTGGCCTCCGACATCTCTTCCAGAATATATGAACAGACTTCCATTTTCAGTTATAAAATGTCCCTTGCCTAGTTATATCCAATTAAAGCTTTTTGCAGTTATTTTATCTATCAAAATGCCACTCCGCTCTGGCCTCCGACACCTCTACCAGAATATATGAACAGACTTCCATTTTCAGTTATAAAATGTCCCTTGCCTCTCCAGCGATGTTCACTAATTCCTAAAATGTTAACATTTAACCTCTCAATCTCATCACATACTATCTTAAGCTTTCCCTCATACAGACTTCTCACATTCCATATTCCTATCTCACTCTCCTTCTTAGTCTGACACATGGGATTTCCTTGGTATCACCGTCAGGAATAACTCCGTCATCACGATTACTAGTACTGGCCCCTGTGTCACACTCTTCCCTAGTGTTATCTGATCTGCCTGATTCATTCTGAATATGCTCTTTTAATAAAATCATACTCAGATGCTGATATAATATTTATGTTTTTCTGGTAATATTGTTACCCCATGCTAGTGTTCCATGAATTTTTAATTTTCTGGTAGATTCCTTCAGTATTATTTTATGGTGTAGATAAGAATATTATGTAGATATAAATTGCTAATACAACGTACAAAGATCATGAAAAAGAACTCAGATAATATACCTGAAGGCATAGAGAAAGGACCAGAACCTTTATTAGAGAAAGTACAATCAGCAATGATGGCGAGGTTCAGGAGGGCCGGCAGGGTAGGGGCATCCATTATCAAAGAAGACGTAAGGCACCTCTTTCCCTCCGCTACCCTATGAGACACCCTTGGGCAAGGTGGAGTACCCATGTAGCTCCCCCAATTAGGGTAATGTGAAACCATAGGAGCTGGTGGTTATTTGAGCCTGAGGAGGAGAGCAATGACAGACTACTTTTATATATGGCTAGTAAACCATGATTTGACAACTCCCAAAAATGAAGTAGGTCACTACCAGCCAATTCTGAGAGGTGGACTTGCTTGTGAATCTTACTGATGTGACTGGAGTAGAATTTCCACCTCAGAAATGTGCGAAAGGAGCGACTTTCTTTTTGATGTCTAATAAGACATTATTTGTCAAATAAATGCCTTACAATATCAATCAATCAATCATGTGCCATGCCGGAAAGCGTGGGCGGTCATGACTCGCCATTTAAGCGAATCATGATGCACTAGGCACTTTTAAAGAGGTAGTTTGCCGTTGCTTTCCTCTATGGCAGTGACCGTACTGGTCGGAGACCGCAGCCATTGACTCAAGAAGTGCTCCTCTGCCTGCCGTCGTGAAACTCGACGGCAAAAAAAAAACTTACAATATGCAAAGTAATAAATTTGAGACAGATTATTTTCTCCAATTTGTACAAATGGTCACATGCAGCAGGATTTTCTTGTGTAGCATTGATTCGCCATTTGTGAGACACAGATTCGTGATTTCTTGTCACTGTGGGTGCACAAACTCTTCCGCTGCCAGTTTGGTTCACTTCTACAATGGTCATGTGTCCATGGTGTATAATGTGGACATGTGGATAAATTAATTTATAAAAATATTTAGTTGTAAAGATCAAACATTGCAACTAATTTTCCAGAGAAAATAGTAATGACTAATGTTTCACTAGTAGAAAATATGCATTTTGTATTTGTTAAGTCAAGAAAATAAATCATCCCAGTCTGTTAATGTCTTGTCACCAGATCTCTTCTCCCTATATAGCTAAGTAATAATGAGAGAGATCAAAGTGATGCCAGGAATACTAGTTGGAGGTTATAATATAAATAATAAACACTATGCAGATGACACAGTATTGGTAGCAGATAAATCAACAGACCTACAACAATTGTTGGTCACTGTAGCAACAGAGAGTGCAAGGAAAGGACTCTCCTTGAATATCAAGAAAACATTAACAGTGGTGATATCAAAGAAAATGGTGACACCAAAATGTGACATAGAAATAGAAGGAAAAATTCTTAACCAAGTGTATAATGTTAGATACCTAAGGGGCATTGATAACATCAGATGGAAGATGTATAACAGATTAAGAGCAGAATAGGGCAAGCAAAAGCTGCATTCTAGAAAATGAAGAATATCTTATGCAATAAGTCACTATCAATGAATGTAAGAAAGATAGTGCTGAAATGCTATGTAGAACCAGTTTTGCTGTATGGCAGTGAATCTTGGAATGTAAATGAACAAATTAAGAAGAAATTATAAGCAACAGAGATGTGGTTCCTGAGACAAATGTTGAGAATTCCTTGGACTGCCAGAATATCTAACAACGACTGCCTGAAACAGGCTAATGAAACTAGAACATTATATACAACAATAAGAAAGAGACGAACATCTTTCTTCGATCATGTGATGAGAAGAGAGATACTGGAGAACATCGTGACAACTGAAAAGATTGTGACGAAGAGAGGCAGAGGCAGACCAAGAGAAATGATGCTGGATGGATTGAGACGGTGGCATGGAGGAATATCAGCAGCAGAGTTGATCCAGAAAACCAAAGACCAAGATCTGTGGAGAGCCATGAACGCCTTCGCCAGCTGGCAGGGCACTTGATGATGATGATGTATTTGTTAAAATATAATTTGAAATTATTACACAAATTTGCATTGTATTCTTTGGTATAAAGACAATAATTTCACATTTAGTCATTTTGTTTCACTCTACTAACAGGTCTTGAGATAGTCAAGAAAATAAATCATCCCAATCTGAAGTTACAGTTTGTAAGTATTGACATGCTGAGATAGAAATTGTTGTGGCATTTTGACATCTTTAAACGTTTAAAGATATTTCATTTTCTATTGAGTTTTCTGGGATGTCAACACCATCATGTAACAGGTCCTTTGCAGAAAGTCGCTCTCATCACTGCCCGCAACAAGCTTTTCGATCCCTTTGCAATTCTCCTACCTCATACACCCTCACGGGTAAGGTGTGTGCAACATCTTGAATCCAAGTTCATGCTGATCAACTCGTCCCACATCTTTCAGGAAGCATGCCTTCCATCACTGTTCTTTCCAGGCCACTGTGACGTTAAATTTGGACATAGTATTTCAGCTTATGAGAAATAATGCTGTTTATGAGACGGCTTTTTCTTTGATGTTCAGATCTTGTAGAATATCAGTATATTTCTTATGTTTGTCCATGATATTCTAACTTTTGGGTTATAAGTAGGGTAAATAGATTATTATTATGTTTAATCGTAATCGTAAGAACACCGACGAGGAGCAAACACTGCAAAGGGCTTCTGATCATCAGAAGTAACCCCCTTCCCCAAGCATTTCGGACCTTTAATTTCTTACTACTCTCAGGTCATGACTCTGGGCGTCTTACCTCTGTCGTGGAGACGTTCGTTCGGTCACAATAGTTGTCCCTGATGTTAAGCTTGTCCCTTCGCTGTTACCGTGTCCACTCACAAGCTCTCCCTCCCTCAAGGGGGGGTGGGGGGAGACCTGTGCAGCCAATGCCTGCTTCTTGGCACGTGTGGTCTTGGGATGCCAGCCTCATCACCCGCCACGGCCTCTGTCACCTCCATATGTTCCCGCTGTCATGTTCATTCCCCGTGCCCTGTTTACGACGCAGCACCCTCGGGACCCACCTCTTGGTCTCTCTGAAACTGGCTGGGTGCGACTTACGGTCGATTATCGCTATATTATTATTATGGAGGTTGGACTTCGGCTGACATTTGTGTGATTGACTGCACTCAGGCTCACCGCTCACGCTTGGCAGAAAGGCTACAGAACTGACACGAAACGTTGTAAAGTTCGTGGTTTTGATTGAGAAATTGTTGGTATTGCAGTCACCGCTTCTAACCATACTAGTTCCGAGACTTGTTCCACTCTAGGTTGCGACAGTTCCACAGTCAGCACGAGGCCTTTTCGGCTGCCTTAGACAGTTGTTTCTGGACCCGGGCTCTTGATCATCCTTTCATGCCCATTCGCTTCAGTACATCAAACACAGAGTGGGAGACAAGACCTCTTGCACCTACCGTGACGCCGAACAGCCTGACGGTGTATCCCTCCCACCTAAGACTTGCGACCATATAATCATACTTCGCTAACTTGTACACGTGCTGCTCCTCAATATTGGACTCGTAAGGGACGGTCAGCTCAATCAGTGTTAGCTGCTTGGCTGATGAGGAGCTAAGTACAATGTCAGGTCGCATGCCAAACTTTTGGATCACCTCAGGGTATTTGCCATGGTCCTTTAGGTCTACGGTCAGTTACTGGTCCCTCGCACCATCGAAGATGGTAGCAAGGGGCAAGTTGTCAGCCTTACCATTTCTGCACCCTTCTCGGATGAAAGAAATCTCCATCAGCCTCGGTCTGTGCTCCTCTCTGTTTGCTTTCGTTCGTGCCATGTCCACAATAGCGGCCAACTCGGTCAGGACTTTGTTATGCTGCTATGTAAAGCACCGTTGGGTCAGGGCAACCTTACAACCATTCAGCACGTGTTCCGCTGTCTGGGCTTTCGTACAGAGGGGACAGAACGGGTCGGTGGTTATCCCCCACTTGGCCAAGTTGGCACCTGATGGCAGGACATCGTAGAGGGATCAGACGACGAAACTTAAACACAGCGATGCCATGCGCCAGATCTCATTCCACGTATGGATCTCTGCACTACCGCTTCTCATGACATCCACTGTGCCTGTTGGGCAGCTTTGCGGACTCTTTTGTCATCTTCTCCCTTGCGGATCTCCTTAACTACCAGGTCCCTGTATTCGCTGGCCGTCTTCTTCAACCACATAGGATCATTGACTTGGAATCCGAACCCTTGCTTGCCAAGCTGGGTGAGGCCCATTACCTCCTTCAGCTGGAGTGTAGCCTGGACTTTTTTGACTACGCTGACAACTTTCCACTTCCTTCCCGTTTCAAAGGTGGGAACTGAAGCACTGACCATATCTGGAGACTCACGCAGCAACATCGCGAGTCTGACTTTTCCGGCTTTGAACTCTTCCATGAGGGACAGGAATGGGAGGACGAGCTTACTCTGCTTACAATACAATGCGACAGTCATGAGGCATGCTGGTACTGCAAGCCACTTTTTTATGTACCTGCTTATTTTGCCCTCTATGGTGCTCACTGGGGTCACTCCGATATCATATATCAGCAGCGGCCACAGGAGTTTCGGAATAAGCATAAACTGGAGGACCCAGATTTTGAACTTGCCTTTCAGCCTGGTTTTATCGATGGTATTCAGGCCATTCATCAGCATTATTTGTATCTCCGCCAATGCGTTCCTGTCTGTCAGGGTTGAGTCGTACACACGACCGAGACTCTTCACAGGTTCCGCTATCACCGTGGGAATCGCTTGTCCAGCCACCACGAACACCCTTTCCACCGCCTTATCCTTCATGACCGACAGGCTTCTCAATTTCTTAGGCTTGAAGCTCATCCTGCACCAGCGAATCAGATCGTCCAGTCTGAGGAGAATGCTGCGAGCATCACTCTCCTTCAGTGTCAGGATTGTCGTATCGTCCATGAAGGCCTTCAGCAGTGGCATGTTCTTCCCTTCACTGAGTCTCGGACCGTGTGCATAGTCAAATGTCGCATCCAGTATGACCTGCATGGCCATGACAAATAGAATCGGCGAAATCGTACATCCCATGGCAATACCCACTTGCAGGTCGATACATCTGGTCATGAATGTTTTGATCGAAGAGAGAAGCCCGAGAAGTACTGCACAAGCATTTCTGTTATGTTCTTGGGTATGTGATAAGCCTTGTGTGCATGCCACAACAAATGGTGTGGCACTGACCCATAGGTGTTCGCCAGGTCAAACCATATCACGTGGAGTTTCTCCTTCTTCGTCTTTGCTCTCTGGATAGCATCCCAGATCACGGTACTATGCTCGAGACAACCGTCCAGCGTCAATTCTCATTCCCCGGAAGGAGTCGAAGCTCCTACCACAACCGCATGGATAGCCCAATGGCCGTTGGTTTAAGCTCATGGTTGATTGGACGGTCAGTGTTGTCTCCGTGTGACGACCATAGTCTGTGTGACTTTCCTAATGACGACCATAATCTGTGTCTTCTTACAATTCAATTCTAACCCTAGTTCACTGTGTGCAACAACTGCATCCACTAAATGTTGCAAATCCTGCTCAATGTCTGCAATCCATACTGTATCATCCGCATATCTAATGTTATTGATGTTACTTCCCCCAATGATGATTCCTTTCATATCTTCTACATTTCTGAAAATATTTTCACTGTACAGGGAAAAAAAGATTTGGAGACATTACACATCACTGTCTCACAACTCTTCTGAATATTGACTGATATTGACCTACTTCATTATCAAACTTTATGGCAGCTTGTTGTTTCAAATATATGTTTTTTACAAGTCTAAGGTCAATTTGTAGATCTGCAAGCATCTTTATCATGTTGACATGTCTAACTTTATCAAAAGCCTTTGTGTAGTCATTAAAGCTAAGATGTAGGTCAGCGTTTACTTCTATAGAATACTTCTTCTGAATATTGACTGACATTGACCTACTTCATTATCAAACTTTATGGCAGCTTGTTGTTTCCAGTATATGTTTTTTACAAGTCTAAGGTCAATCTGCAGGCATCTTTATCATGTTGACATGTCTAACTTTATCAAAAGCCTTTGTGTAGTCATTAAAGCAAAGATGTAGGTCAGTGTTTACTTCTATAGAACGTTCAATTGACGTTTGCAGCATATACACATCATTTATTGTACTTTTGCCTTCTACAAACCCACATTGTTCTTCTCCTATTTGGGGTTGTATTTTCTTCCTAACTCGTTGCATGATTGTCTCCAACTGGCTAGGGCTAGATCCCAGATGGGCAACCACTCAGCCAAAATCATTTTCTTCTACTGGGGTTTAGTTCTGGGTGCAGTTTGAGATCCCTTACCTCTGTCAGATGGGACTAATTACCACCCCAGATCCCAGAGAGAAAACATGGAACTAGTGTCTTTTATGCTGATTTAAGACACCGTCCCTGATACTCAAGAAAACAGCCAAGAAGTGGCTCGTTGAAGATAGAATATATCTATATAGATTTGGCTGTACTTGGTATCACCAGAAGTGAGAAAGGAGGAGTTAAGATATGCAACGTAATCTGGTTACTTATGACTGCATAGGCAAGGTACCTCCCTGACATAAATTCCTACTTCTGGACAATATGTGTTCGAACCCCCACTAAATGATATAATAATGTGTGCACTAGATTATATAAACTACACAAACATTTATAAACATTTAGGATTTATATGGACAAATTGAGTTTTAAAATACACCAACTGTGTTTATTATTTCTAGTCTTGATAATCATATGATGATGATGAGGATTATAATATGGTATACGTAACTTAAGAGGCTAAGAAGCACATAGGTCATGCTTCCCCCAGTGATACGCAGTTCACTGTCAGACTGAAGGAGTCCAAATTGGTCCCTTCACTAGGCTAAGTCACACCCTGATATGAGTTGTTGACTGTCCGTTGCTCCTAAGAGATCTGGAATTAAACGAACGGAGATGGGTAGTATCCACGTCTACACATCTCAAACACATATGTCTATACATTCATATAAACATACATTCAAGTCATAATATATGATGGTATGATGATATATGATGGCACGTTATATAAACATATATCAGTTCTAAATAAATATGTATATATTCATAAAACCATTTAGAACATCTATAGCTCAAAACATACATATTCACATACATTTATGTAATGGAGTGTTTCCCATATAAGTTCACCTCACTTACTCTCTCCCTTTCTAATTCATTCATACTGTCTTGTCGGAAGGGCTGGTCGCACAGTCCTGTCGAACATTAAAACGCCTTCCCTGAATCTGTCTGGGATATTGAATGTCCTAAGTCATGTCTGTCCTCATGCAGACATCATGCAGACAAGGTGAACTGGTGCCATTCCTCAAACCAAGTGGTTTCACAACAATCTTGGTAGGCATTCAGATTGTTGGTCCAAATAATCAACGTTAATTTGGACACTATTGAGAGACTGGTAGCTCTCAGGAAATTCTCCTAAGTAGTCAATCTTCCCAATGTTTAACATCATACAGGATGAATCTAAATGTATCTCCTGTACATGCATAAGCCACACACTCATGTAGCTTGGATAATGGATTTCTCCAAATTACCACATACAACAAATCAGACAACCAAGTAGCGAATGAAAGAAGAAGATAGTTCTCAGTGAAATCATAAAGCTAGAACTGGAACATTAAGTACAAAGAAAATCCACCAGTGTAAAGTTTGGGAGAATATGTAGAAACAGGAAACTACACAAGCCTTCAGACTAGCAGACAAACTAATCAGAATAATGGTATTACCTGAGCTTTATAGTTTTTGGAAATTCCATAATAAAACTTCGTACAGAAGTCAAACAGAACGAAATGATAGTATTTCTCCAGTAGGTATCCGTTTGCTATACATGAGTTTGCGTCTGAGGATTGTTGTCACTGTTTTATTCTCTCCGTTCCTGGTTAGTTTCCACATGGGCTAATTACTATGTCCCATATTCATTAACTCCGCCTATTTTTCCATGTACGATGAGTTACCGGGATGGATTAAGTCCCAAACTGTTGTCACCCCTCCTCCTTTCCTGTGAAGGGTAGTTTCATCTGTCAATCCAATTTGACCGATGTTCCGCCGCATGTCTGAAACAATGAAACATGCTTCGCTAGCGATGCAATAGACATTGCGTCATAACTACATCCCCATCTGCGGTTAACACAAGCCTTCCTTGGTTGCTGTCAGGAATGTGTCAGCCAGGTGTTCCTACTTTGCCGCCCGTATTGCAGTGAGGTGTTAAGCATCTGGTCCTAATTGCTCCTTTGTGGTGGCAACTACCAGATGTTTTGGCTCCACAGAGTCTGGAATTTTAGATAGGTGTTAGGCCTGCATTATATTGCTGTTTAGGATCACCCGTCTGTTTTGCATCTGTTTTGCGGCAACTATAAACGTTTTCTGTCTCTGCAAAGTCTGGCTTTTATCTCCCATTCTGCCGAGACTGGTTCACACGTTAGGTCCTGTTAAACGTAAAGTGTTAGGTGTCTGTCCCTATTCCAACCGCAGGATTGTAAACTAACATGTCAATCTCCACTGACTGGCTCCGCGATGTCTGGTTGATCAGAACATCAAAGGGAAAATCTCTTAGATGTAGAGACCAGACGTTGCTTTGATCTACCAATGTAGTAAAAATGATAGTGCGGGCTCTAAGTGACTCTGTATTTTTCTCTGGCATTGTTATCCTTATTCCTTGGTTGGGGACTCATTATTTTCAGGTGGACACTTATTCTTTTACTTAGAGAATGATAGAATAATTCTTGTGCTGTCATGGCGTTTCGTCACAATGATAATTCTTAGCAAAATCTTTGTGATGTGACTCATTATGCTAATTGTTCTATGTTGATCACATTCCAAGGCTCCTGATTTCTTTAGGATGTCAATAAATATAGAATTACATAATTCAAGTATCATATATTGTGATCAACAGTTTAGTTACTTGGTCTATTCCATATTCTTCTAAGGCATTGATCATTTCTGTCGTGATCTTGTCTGAACCGGGGGTCTTGCCAGTTTTCATATGGTAAAGAGCATTCTGAACCTCCATCTTCAAAATTGATGGCCCTTCATTACTTTGAATATCATACTGTTCTCTGGTATCATAACAGTTTTTCACATAATCTGATCATACATGTAAAATCTGATCTTTTTCTGTTATGATTTTTTCCATCTTTTGCTTTTAGGCAGTCTGTTGATGTATGTGTTATTTTATTAGTAAGGTCCTGAATGCTTTTAAGCATTCATTTGATATTGTTACTGTTGCGTTGTTTTTCAATTTCTATGCAATTTTTCATGAGCTATGCTTCTTTTGTCTCCTTACATAATGTTCTGACTTTTCTGTGAATCTCTTCATATTTGTCAGGATTATTTTTATTATGTCTTCTTGTTTCCAGTAGTTGTAAAATTTCTTCGGTCATCCATTTCTTACGACCCACTTTCTTTAATTTTGGAATAGTTGTTTCTGTGGCCAACTGATTGAAGTCTTCAAAATTTCCCATTGATCATCCACATCTTGAACTAGGATATCTAGATCAGACAATATATCAAATCTGTTCTTTACTTCTATGTTGAAATTGTCTAATATTGAATTGTCATTTTTCAATGTACCCGATCATATTAAGATATTTCCTGGTGTATACATGACTTTCTTTAACGTTACCCTCAGTGTGCTTGTCAGCAATCTGTGATCACTGTAACAGTCAACATTGGGAACTGTTTTTGCGATTGTTAATTACGATTGTTGTTTTCAAAAATCATTTCCTGCTCCTTTGCCCATTCTACAAGTCTTTATCCTCTTTCGTTTTGTTCTCCCAAACCATGTTTGCCTACTATGCATTCATGGCCTTGATTTCCTACTTTTGCATTGAAGTCATACATTGTACTATTTATTGTTGAATTTCTACATTTATTCAAATCATTCTCCATGTCATTATAAAACTCCTCTATACTATCTTCACTGCATTCTCCTGTTGGTGCATATATTTGAATAACATTTACGTTAAAAAGTCTGCCGATCAATTTTACCAATAGAACCCTGTCTGACACTGCTCAGTATCCTTTAACAGATTTTGATGTTTGCAGATTCAAGATAATTGCTACACCTCTTTGCTTTTCTTCTCTCCCAGAATAATTAATCTTAAAACCCTCCCCTGTCTTAATCCCTGTTACTTTCCATATGTGTTTATTAGCTTTTCACGATCTTTCAACAGAGTGGATGACATGAATAAATTAAATGTATTCTTGAAATGTTAATATGTTGTTGATGATTACACTAGTTGATGTTTTGGTATGTGACGTGAGAATGAGGTATGGTCAGATGGCAAGTACACAATTTTACACAGTTAAAGAAAACAAGAGGACATAACTTTGTGAAAATTGGATAAAGAAACCTTAAAAGTGAGTGCTCATCTTGAAATGTAGACGTGTCCTTGCAAGATCAGACTTTCCATTACGTTAGAGGATTGCTGACTGTCCATGGCTCATATGAGAGCTATAATCAGACAAAATGAGGATGTGTAGTTTTTATCTGTCTGCACATCTCAAAGGCATTTGGTCAGTCTTGCAGGTCTGTTCAAGGGACTCAAGGAGATTAGCTACCCGGTAACTCCTCTGTCCATTGTGGAATCATGTGGAAACACAGGCATGAAGGTCATAATAAAGTTTGCTGGTGCATTTTCAGAGGAGTTTGAAATATAGAGTGGGTTTAAGCAAGGTTGTGTACTTGCTCCCACTCTCTTTGGAATATACTTTTCACTTCTCTTGAAATATGCCTTTAGTAATCAGGATGGTCGTACATACGTTCACTCCTGCTCAAATGGCGGCTCTACAATACTCAGAGGTTGAAGGCCAAGACCACAATTAGGAGGATACTAATCAGAGAGTTGCTTTTTTGCAGATGCTGCTGCAATTACAACCCATTCTTGCCACAGGTCGACTTCCCTGTCCTTTGGGTTTATGTGCTGAAATCGTCCACCATGGCATTTTCAAACAATCCCAGCAATACTGGGTCGTAACAGCAAATACATGACTGTTTGTTGATGATGCGTAATAATCAATAACAGGAACTCATGTGCATCCTAGTCTGTACATGAAGTTTATTCCCGAACAGCATTACAGCATGAGCATTGCACTATGCCGGTCTCTGACCATGTTCGCATTCCCATGTACTCAACTCACGCTCTGTTCTATAACCTTCCTTGTCTCAGTCTATCATCAGGCACAAGCCTGCTTCGCTATCGATCATCACAGTCAAAACTTTCACACGACTTACTTACAGTACCTTTGCATGGCAAGTAACTTCTAGTCTAGGGCAAGCGTCATACCATAACTTGAGAAACATGATTACTGGTAGGATGGACGGTGTGATGTTTTCTTCATTGCTTCTTTCTGCTTAAACATCATAAATTTATATGCCACAGTGGACTGTTTTGTCAGAAAGGAACATTGGGACTGGCTTAAGGAACTGGAGGAATTACCAGGTGATAGGCTACTCATATGTGGAGACTTCAATGCAAGGAACAGAGATTGGGACAGTAGTGTAGAAAACCGACAGGGAATTGCCCTTGTTGATGTCATGGTGGACTCCGATGTGGTCTGCATAAATGATGGTAGGCCGACAAGAATGGCAATGAGGTCTGGTGATGCAGACACAGCTATTGACTTGGCACTTGTCTCCCAGTCATCAGTCCTTGATGTAAAGTGGAATGTTTTGAATGATCATGGGAGTGATCACATGCCATGCTCAGTCCTGATCTCTAAACCCAGGAAAGTTAAAGCTGGGAGAGCGCGCAAGACCTTCCGGTATGAGTGGACCGATTGCCTTCTTGGACGCCTCAGACAAGAGCATGCAACAGGACTGTTAAAACTCCCTTTTTGCAGCCCCCATGGTGGACCCCAGAAGTAGACCATGCTTGGAAAGCAAAGAGAGCTGCAGTGAAGCAGCTAAAGAAAGTGCGACAGACACTTCGAAGCTCACGAGAGGAAGTGGACACAGCGGAAAATGTCAAGAAAGACAAGGTGGAGGTTTTCAAGCGCTGTGTTGCAGAGGCCAAAAAGGCAAATTGGGAATGTTTCATGAAGGAGATTGGAGGTGATAAAACACTGCAAAAATTCTGGAAACTGCACAGGCAAATGCAGAGAAAAGATCGGCCGATGACAGTGGGAACAATCTATAGAGATGATGGTGTGCGCGTGACAACAGACAAAGAGAAAGGGGAGGCGTTTCTCCAGAGATTTTTAGAGCAGACCAATCATAATGATGCGGACACCAGGGATGCAGTTAGAGAGGAGCTATCTTGCACCACGAAGAATATGCAGTATGAAGACATCATACGGGTGGAAGATGTTAAACACATTTTGAAAAAGGCAATAGACACAGCACCAGGGCCCGATGGGGTCAGGTATGGCCACATGAAGGGTTTGAGCGAAGCAGACCTGGAGGAGATGACCGACTGCTTTAACCAGGGCATTAGGACAGCATCAATACCACAGGATTGGGTGCACAGCTATCTCATCCCTCTCCCAAAACCATTGAAGGATCAGTCAAAGCTTAGCGGCGTTAGGATCATCACCCTTCAAAATACATTTGGGAAGGTTTTAGAGAAGATAGTCGCTGTTAAGCTGCAGGATTTTTTGGAAAGGGGGAAGCTTCTTCCAAGAGGCCTGGGGAGCTACAGGAAAAGATACCTGGTCTAATGCAGCCACTTTTGCCTTTGATGTTTATGAGGGGTTCCAGAGTAGACAGGAAACGATGGCAGTAGCGCTTGATCTCAGGGATGCGTACAATTGATGACCGCACTGATGGATCAATCCCTGGTTGGTGAACTGGATAGCAGCCATCCTGCACTCTCGTCGGGTTGCTCTCCGTCTGGGCGTATGGACCTCAGAGCCATATATGTTAACCCCGGGACTGTCACAGGGATCTGCAGTCTCACCGGTGCTCTTTAATGTGTATACGAGCAAGATTGCAAACCTAGAAGCACCAGGGGTTGGAAGAATACTGTCAGCAACTTGCTTGCTACAGGTCTTTCAGGACTCCCCTACTTTTGCACCGCATGAAATAACAACTCGTGTCATTTGCAAAAGGAATGCAATTTATTTAGAGCTGGCAATTTAGAAGCTCTGCGAGGGGTATGCTTCATTGACATTAAACAACATGAATGTAATGAAGTGGTGAGAAATGATGCTAGTAATCACAATCTAAATCGAAAGCCTAACATTTAACTATTGCCTAGAAACTTATAGCATTTGTCAAGAACACGTCTACTCTCTAATCGTCTCCAGTCGGGTCTGTCCACACGCTACACATTGCGTGGTCAAGCACAGACGCTGTCCCCTCCGTGCAGTAGCGAGTCTTGCGTGCATGGAGTCCCAAGCACGCTGGCTCGTGAACTTGAGTAACCGGGTACTCCACGGTTACTCGCAAGGCCAAGCTTCCCAATGGCTTGGGGAAGCCCTCGCTCAATTGTCCTTATTGCCCCCTTGGTTGACACAAATGTGTCCCCTTGTGAAGCTATTTATAGCGCTGGTGTCTCTCCTGTCTGGTGTCTCCCAATTAGACTTGTGTTAACTCTTATTAACTCTCTAAAGCCTTATTGGAGATTCTGACAAATACTAACATTTGCAGATGATATTCTTGCATATAGGCAGGGGAGAGATAGGGAGCAAACAGCCCAGGAGTTACAGGCGACAGTAGATAAAGTGATTGACTGGTGCACAGAAATGAGTGCTGTCATCCACCCGGAAAAGGCGGCTGTTTTGTGGTGCTCTCTGGACAACAGGATTGAAAGAGCTGATGTCCCAAGCCTCGCGATAGATGGTAGAAATGTCAGCAGAGAGAACAAACTGAAGTATCTGGGGATCACATTTGACAGGAGCCTATCCTTTAAGGACCATGTGGAGACGGTTGTGACAAGAACTCAAAAGGGACTCAATGCACTTAAAACTATGGCTGCAATGGACATAGAGCAGAGAATGCTTTTCACACTATACCAGCACTTGATCCTCTCAGTAATTGATTATGGATTAGGTTTGCTCACTGTCTCAGAGAGTCAGCTGGTGAAGTTAGAGCGCATACAGAACGAAGCTATGCGGGTCATTCTGGGATGCACTAGAGACACCCCAGTAGTGTGTATGCGTTACCTCCTTGGTCTGCCGACTGTTGCTGGTAGGCTCAAGGTGATGCAGGTGAAGGCATACCTCAGAGTAGCTGCAGACACAGACCACCCACTGCATGAGGCGCTGGATGCAGTTAAGGGTCAGCGACTGATAAGAGGGAAATCATGGATGGCTCAGGCGGAGGATACGATCAGACAGGTGTGCCCCCTGGAGAACATTAGGCGTGGAGAGGAGTGGGTCAGAGTGCCAGCAGAGCAGTCAGACTTGTGCAGAGTTATAATAACATTGAGCCGGGAGTGCAGGAAGTGGCCAGCAGGGGCCACAGAAGTGGAAATCCAGCAAATAATTCAGGACAATGCTCACTCGAGTGATGTGATTATCTACACAGATGGTTCGGTGTCAAGAGGTGAGAGAAGTGGCTGGGGGTTCATAGCCAAAGCTAATGGTCGATGTTTGGGGCAGGAGAGCCTGGCATATGATACCACAACATCCAGCTTAAGAATGGAAGTGGAGGCAGTCATTGCGGCTCTCCGCTGGATGGAGAATATGACACACACACACACATCGTGATTGTAACTGACTCAGAAAGCATGCTGATGAGGGTGAGAACGGGCAGACTTCGTGCGGAGTGGCTTGCTTCGCTTCAGAGGTCACAGGTGACAAGCATCGCCTGGATCTTTTCTCCGGGGCATGCCGGTGTGCTGGGAAATGAACAGGCGGACAGATTGGCTGGCTCTGCAGAACTTGGTGGAGTATTGATACATGACAAGGCAGACGTGGTTGCGGCGTTGTGGGAACACGTGCACACCTCGGAGGAGCAAATGGATTACCATGGTCTGGCAAGAATGAGACAACGAGGAGTGACGAAGGGATCTGGCCGACGCTCAACGCTCAAAGCAAAGGCGAGACGGACTTATAATCAGATTGCTACTGGTACTATTAGTGCTGGAACTCTACGCTGGCTGCTGAGGATGGGGATGGAGCACTTATGGGAATGCCCCGAATGCTGTGATGTCGATTCCTAAATCAGTCAATCAATCATGCGGAGTGCGGAGAGCAACAACCTCGGAGGAGCAAATGGATTACCATGGTCTGGCAAGAATGAGACAACGAGGAGTGACGAAGGGATCTGGCTGACGCTCAACGCTCAAAGCAAAGGCGAGACGGACTTATAATCAGATTGCTACTGGTACTATTAGTGCTGGAACTCTACGCTGGCTGCTGAGGATGGGGATGGAGCACTTATGGGAATGCCCCGAATGCTGTGATGTCGATTCCTAAATCAATCAATCAATCAATCATTCTGCTTAAACTATCGAAACTGACTGTTTCTTGATATATGCTCTCATGACTTTGCTGTTCTGAACCGCATTCTGATGTTCATCCTTCAGCCTCCCTTCTTCCAGACTCTTCTCTTTCCTTCTCCCGTCTGCGTTTTTTATGTCATCGTTTCTAAGTAAGCGCTTGTGCATTCAGTGTGCGCGCTATACTTTTTCTTTTAACTTCCAGATAATGCATTTTCTATCCTGCAACACATGGCAATTCTGAGGAAGAATTACATCTACTATCTGCATTATCCACTGCTTGTTTTGAATTTGGTTTAACAGTTATCAAAAAGAAGACAGATTAAGACACAATGTGCAAATGGGGTGCCATCAATCTTTATTTATGATGCAGAACTGGAGATAATAGACTGTTTCACATATCTAGGATCAGAGGTAAACAAAATCAACATCAGTACTGGTAAGGCATTAACAACAATGAGTAGGTTAACAAAAAGTCTGGGAGAACAGGAAGTGTACTCCCAAAACGAAAGTCATGATTTATGAAGCCTGTGTCCTTTCTACTCTTCTTTATGACAGTGAAGCCTGGTAAACTTGCTCACACCAAGAGAACCATTTAAATAGCTTTCATAAGTGGTGTCTATGAAGAATACTTTATATTAAATGCAAGACAAAATTGTGGACAAACATTTACCGCATAAATTGGTCTGATAAGTCACATTCACTACCGCCGTTGGTTGTAATTATGCCTTTTAAAAACAAAATTTAACAATCATCTGTCGAGATGGGAAGGTGCCAGTCACTCACATAAACATATGTGTATAGTAATATAATTGAGTGTCTCTCATCTAAGTTCACCTCATTTATTCTCTCTAATAATTTCCTGTCTGGAAAACATTAGCTTGCTGGATGAAGACAATCTACAGAGTTTTTGATAAATACGCATTAAATCAAAGAAGTTGAGTCAGAAACCAAGATAAATCCCCATGGGTCCCTAAAGAAGTTCTTAAAATCATGAGCGAGCGAGCAAGCGAGATACAGCACACAAAAATAAAGATTTAAATTACTGCGGACCAAGAAATAAAGATAAATATGAAATTTGTAGGATAAAAAAGATCATTAACAAAATCTGATTTTTTGCACGCCACTAACAATTGTATTTACCAATTCACATGTAGGGCACTCTTCCGATTGACGGGTCTAAATAGTTCCGCAGTGAATAAGTTAGGGTTAAGGGTTTGGGTCAGTGTTCAAGTTGTTAGTTTAACACTAACCCTAACCCTTAACCCCTGACTTATTCACCGCGGAACTATTTAGACCCGTCAATCGGAAGAGTGCCCACATGTAGATGCCAGGCCTTCTACATTGGTAGAACAGAGAGACAGCTTAACAAACGAGTGTCAGAACACATACCTCAATGGGTCAACAAGATACAACACACAGGAGATGCTAGCCTCGTGGGGCCGACACACCGGAAGCTCCCGGCATCTTCAATTGGTAGGCACATTATCGAAAGCGGCCATGTGGTTGACAGAGACACTGCCTTTCGCGTGTTGTTTAACACACAAAATACTCGCTTGTTAAAATTTGCAGAAGCAATTATGATCAATCAACGCAAGCCAGAATTGTGCAAACAGAAAGACATGTTAGTCAGCTTAAAATTACCGTGGTAGGTAATTGACGTTACTGTGCAAATATGTGTATATTTCAACTTGAAGGATTCATCTAGTTAATTCACGTAAGTTGTGTGATTTCTGCAGTATGTACCTGACGAGATGCAGCGAAATATGCCAGGCAATAAATTGTGCAATCTATTGTTTGTGTCTTCGTTATTCAAATTCACTACAGGAAAACATTGTTTTGAAAATCTGATTGTTGATAAATCAAACATAACAAATATATGGAAGGCTATTAATTCACTAACCAATAAGAAACATTCTTCAGATTCAGCAATACCAAATCCCACAACATGTGATGATTTCATTAGTTTCTTTCAATCAGAAATAGAGCATTTAAAGTGCACATTACCAGACTCATGTAATTTAAGTTTCTGTCATCATTTTGTTAAAACAAATGTACTAAAACAATAATGCTGAGTTACTCTTGATGTCTGTTGCTGAAGTATGTATAAATATCTCTCAAATCTCAAAACAACAGATTCACATGGCCTGGGTGGTGTCAGTAATAGAATTATTCACTAGTTTAGTTTAGTTTAGTCGACGGATCAACATCACAGCACATGGGTGTAATCCATAATTGCTCCGTTCTACTCCTAACTCAAGCCTGAGTCCAGAGAAACTCAGCTCCATGCACAAACTCCATAGCACCAGCAAGGATCCTGAAATACTTTGGGTAGATTTTTAACTCAAAATTTGCCTGGGCAGTGATGTTAGGCTACTCTTTTTTGATTTCCAACTGCCAAGGGATTTATTGTGTGCGCAACAATACACAAGGGCGTCTGATCTCACTACCCAGAGACCAGGGGAAATTTTTGTTACTAGAAGTCCACATGAAAAAATTCTGGCCCTCACCGGGGCTTGAACCCGGGACCTCCAGCCCTCTAGGTGGACACCATACCTCAAGACCACTCAGCCACCCTGAATTCTTCACTGTGCTGCACCAGTCATTAGCCTTAATGTTCATATATAATCAATGCCTGGCCAATAACTACTTTCCATCTGCATTTAAAATGGCTAAAGCTTATATTGGGCTGTGTCAGACAGAGTTTTATTAGTAAAATTAAACAGAAGACCTTTTAAAATAAATGTCATTCAAATATATGCTCCAACAAGTAAATGCAGTGAAGAAAGTATAGATGAATTTTATAATGACATGGAGCGTGCTTTAAGAAATGTAAAAAATCAGAAATAAATATTATAATGGGTGATTTCAACGCAAAAGTGGGAAATAAAGGCGATGTGTAGGCAACCATGGTTTGAGAGAGTGAAATGAAAGAGGATATAGACTTGTAGAATGGGCAAAAGAACAAGAAATGGTTGTAGGAAACACCTGGTTTAAACAGTGACGTAGAAGATTATGAACATGGAGGAGTCCAGACAGCAGGATTAAAAACCAGATAGATTATATCCTGATTAGCAGAAGGTTTCAAAATGCGCTAACAGTAGTAAAAACAGTTCCCAATGCAGACTGTTACAGTGAGCACAGATTAATTACAGGCATTCTGAGGGTAAAGTTAAAGAAAGTCAAGTATACAACTGGAAACACTAAATATGATTTGTACAAATTGAAAACTGACAAAGAAATACAAGATAATTTTAACATAGAAGTAAAGAACAAATTTGATATATTTTCTGATCTTGAGATCCTGTTTCTAAGATGTGGATGATCAATGGGAAATGTTGAAGAATTCTTCTTCTTCTGGGTTCATCCTGATTTTTTTCCGGATGTGATTGCGTTGTGCCTGTTTACAGCAGAGCTGCATTCATGCGCCTTTAGGCCGACACATCCGACTTCTGCGGGCATTTGTTGACCGGGTTAAGGACGTTTGACTCTCACTGTTGTGGTGTTATCTCCCATCCTAGCTGGCCCATATAGAATAGCCAGGCATCCTGGTCAGCCCTCAAGGGAAGGCATGGGCAGACCTTGGGCATTCCACGCCATCCAAGGAGGCTTCCATAATTGCAGAGCCAACACACAGCGCTCTGGTACTGGGCTCACCCAAGGAATCGTCACGTCCTGCACATGGCTGCTTAGCCTCACTTCCGTATATTGGGCCTTCCGTTCACCATAGGCTGTTCTTCCGGAAACCAGAAGAATGCAGTGTGTAGATGACATCCACACAGTGAGCTTTCGATTCGGACTTTCTGCGCAATGGATTTGTTATCCGAGTAATATTCCATTTCGTGCCACTAGGACACTTTTTCCACCTTTTTTGAAGCCCACACAGTGAGCTTTTGATTCGGACTTTCCACGTAATGGATTTACTATCCAAGAAATATTCCATTTCGTGCCACTAGGACACTTTTTCGACCTTTTATGAAGCTCACACAGTGAGCTTTTGATTCAGACTTTCCACGTAATGGATTTGAGGTCCAAGCAATATTCCATTTCATGCCTCTGGGAGGCTTTTGTAACCGACACACCTGTGGTATGAAGTGTGGCAGTCTGAATACTTCTTCATACACCTTTAAATGTGTATGTAGTTAAAGTAAGCTGCGGTCAACTTGAGCTTGTTGATATCTCCAAAGAGCTTGTCCTCAAATGAAGCAGGTGTGGGCCAAAATATCTTTCTCTGTTCTGCATATATTGGGCAATCCTGCAGCAAATGTTTTGCTGTCATTTTTCCAGTTCGACAATTACATTCATCGGTATCTCCTATCTTTAGTTTATTGAACAAGTGGTATTTCAGCCTGTTATGTCCTGTGCGGAGTCTAAAGATTG
Organism: Cepaea hortensis; assembly: GCA_963921405.1. Lineage (NCBI taxonomy): Eukaryota > Metazoa > Mollusca > Gastropoda > Stylommatophora > Helicidae > Cepaea > Cepaea hortensis. The sequence continues at coordinate 67,092,012 of OY992885.1, forward strand.
CTACTTGTTCTCTTCGGTCGAGTTTGTAATATGCATCATCCTTCTGGTGGCCTGGATGCTCTGATTCCCATTTGGTTCTATAGGTGCTTTTTATCAACCTCTTTGCCTCATTATAGGTTATGTCCATGTCAGGCTGTGGTAGTCGTCTGCCCTCTTTTGCCAGTCTGTCAGCCTCTTCATTTCCAGATATACTGCAATGTGATGGGATCCACTGTATTACAACTTTGTTTGATTTCTGGCTTAGACCATGGAGTGCTGCTCTTAGGTCAGCTATTTCTGTGCTGTTATTGCTCTTCAGTATTGAGACAGCTGACTTTGCATCTGTGAAGATAGCTATTTGCTTCTCTTTATTTTCCTCCATCAAGAGCATTTCTGCTGCAGTTTTCAGAGCCTCTACCTCCGCTTTGAAGTTACTTGAAAACTTTCCAGTTTCGACTGAATGTGTTTTTTTCACTCCATTTTTTAAATTATGGAGAATTCCTCCTCCTCCATTCTCTATTGAATTTTTGGCTGATCCATCTGTATATGCATGGGTCCAATTGCTGCTTGGGTAATGTTCTTTTATGTAGTTTAGGGTTATTTCTCTTCTTTCGGTTTCATGCTGAGTGTTCTTTTTCTCAATACCAGGAATGTTTTCTATCATCTCAGACAGTTGCTGCTGTCTCCAAGCTGGGAACTTGTCTGCATTGTAAAAGGGTTTGACTGTTGATATGTTAAGTATGGGATCTGCCCTAATCTTTCGTTTTGCAGTTTCTACAAAGTTGCTACGCTTCAGTCTTCCCTTTTCAAAACCACTAAACCTTTTATACATAGGGTGGTCTGTCAATCTTCTAAATTTTTCTGCTTGTTGCTGGGCTCTGCTATCTCTTCTATCCTGCATTGGTTGTAAACAAGTGATCTTTTCAAGTTCATTAATAAGCGTTGTCTTCAGGCTTCCAGTTATGATTCGCATTCCTTGATTTTGGACTCTACTTATTTTGTTAAAGTTTGACTTAGCTGCTGTTGCCCAAGCTGCAATGCCATATTCCAGTACTGGCCTCACCCGTCCAGTATATAACTTCTTGAGAACTTTCTCATCTGCTCCCCACGTTGTACCAGCAAGCTTTTTCATGATTGCCATTCTTTGCCTTGCTCTTGTTCGATTTTTCTCAACCTGTGTTTTCCATGTCAGGCGACGATCAAAGGTGACTCCGAGATAGTTTGGATTTTCTTCATGGCGCAATATTTTTCCATTCAATACCAGCTTAGGTTGCTGAGTTTTATTTGAGAGGGAGAACACTGTGCATGTTGTTTTCTCCTCACTTATCTTCACTAGCCATGATTTTGACCAGTCCTCTAGTGCTAATAGGGCTTGCTGTATTCTGCTGTTAGCTGTACTAATATATTCTTCAGATGTCCATATGGCTAGGTCATCTGCAAAGGATGATGTGTGTACTCTGGCTGGAAAATTTTCCGTGATGTCGTTTATATATGCTAGGAATAATGTTGGTGAAAGAACTCCTCCTTGGGGGACACCTTGCTCCAACAGCATCATTTTGCTTGTTTGTCCTTGTACTTTTGTCCTGGCAGTTCTGTTCTCAAGGTAGTGGCTGATCCATTTGTACATTTTCCCACAAACATGCATTTTTGTAGTTTTACTTTCAGTCCTTCCTTCCATACTTTATCAAATGCTTTTTCTAAATCAATCCAGACCGCTAGTGTGTGCTTTTTGTCTTGGAAGGCATCCTCTATTTCCTGAGCTATATAGGTTATTTGATCTTCAGTGGATCTGTACTTTCTGAATCCTGCTTGGAGTGGTGTTAAGAGTTTGTTTTCTTCCAGATGCCATGTTAGCCTGCCATTGATAATGCGTTCCATTAATTTTCCTACACAGTTAAGTAGACTGATAGGTCGATAGCCATTTGGTTCTTCCAGGTCTTTTCCTTTCTTTGGGACTGGTATTAGTATAGCTTCCTTCCATGCCTGTGGGACTATTCCCCTCTTCCAGCTGTAATTTAGGACTGCTAGTAGTTTCTTTTTTGCCTTAGTGCCTAGTCCTATTAGCATTTCATTTGTGATTCCATCCTTTCCTGGTGATTTCTTCTTTTTTAGGGTATTCATTGCCTGTTCCATTTCTTCCATTGTTAGATTTGCCATCATATATTCTGCTGCTGTCTCTGCATTACTATGATGTATCTGTTTATCTTTGATTGCTTTCTTCTGTTCGGTTGTAATATCAATGTGGTTTGCACTGGCATAGTGTTCCATTAGTGCATTTGCAGCGTGTTTTCCTGTAAGCAAGATATTTCCTTGTTTAATTGTTATTTGTTTGTTTCTAGGTCCTTCATTGTTCATGGCTTTCACTAGTTTCCATAGTTTGTTTCCATCCCTGTCAAAATTAAGGTTTTCTGTTTTTTCCCTCCAACAATCTCTTGTTGTTTTATTTACTGTTCTTTTATATTTTGCTGAGATGGCTTTGAGAGAGATGTTTGCTTCAGTTGTTTGTTCTCTCTCTGCTGTCTTCCTGGCATCTTCAACTTTGTCCTCCAAAATTTGTAGTTCTTCAGTCCAGTATGGTTTGTAGTTTTTCCTCGCTCCTCTTGGAATAGACTCAGTGGCTGCCTGTATTATTGCTCTGTTTAGACTTTCCACCATTTGCTTCATGTTGCCATATCGTGTATTTATGTTTTCACAATATTTGTCTGTTAGGATGGCAAATCTATCCCAATCTGCTCGTTTGTAATTCCAGCGGGGCAAAGCCTTTTGCTCCTGTGGAACATACTCCATATTCATTACAAGCTTGATTGGTCTGTGGTCACTACCTGCTAATTGGTCAAGCACATGGCGATCGATTTTGTGGAGGATGTCTCCTGTGCAGAAAGCTAAGTCTGGAGTAGAAGTGGTAATCCATCTTCTGGAGTAGAAGCTCGGTGTGTCATCCGCTTTGTTGAGTAGATGGAGATTTGAGTCTATTTCCCAGTCCTCCACTTCATCTCCTCTTTTGTCAGTATCTGGGTATCTTTCTGAACGGCTATTAAAGTCTCCGACAATAATGCAGTTTGTGTCAGTTATTTTCATGTTTGAGAGTAAGATCCTTATCTGCTGGGCTATACAGATTGTAAATTCTTATTTTCACGTCCTTTATCATTATATCAACACCTATAATTTCTGTTTGGTTGTCAGAGATCACAGATACTTCGCTGCAAGGTATTGTATTTCGTGTAAGTATTAGAACTCCTCCTTTATGTCCTTCGCGGTCGAAACGTGTGGCCTGATATACCTGACTGAAAATTTGCGCTTGGCGTTGAGGTGTGTCTCTTGAATGCATGCCACATCTATTCTATCTTTATGAAGACGCTGTGTCAGGGAGAATTTCTTGTTATAAACTCCTTCGGCATTCCACTGTAGTATGTTGAGTGTCCGGGGTGTTTGGTCAATAGCTCTTAACCTACTCCTCTGTGCCTTGACTCCACAGCACAGGGGAAGGTGACCACCAGTAGTCATGGGTGGACCCCCTCGAGGCAGGGGGCCCGGCACTATCACCGCCTGATGGGACTTCACGGGTTTAGCACCATAACAATTAATTTTCATCTGTGGCATCATGAAATGATAAAGTTATGTTGCACTTCTTTGTCAAGCCTGTAGCTCAGTACATCCGATTTCGACAAGCATTTTTCGGGATGCTTTCCCTAGCCTTTGACTGTCCCCAGTCTACCTACAAGGCAGCAGGTTTGTGCGTCACTTCGTCTGGTCCCTCTCCCTTGACCTGTCCGACATGGGTGACCCTACCAGTAGCTGTGCTACCGTCGGCATAGCTCTTGGGGTCATTGGAATGCGCAAGCCTCTCTACCTCGTCAAGGTGGACGCACGGCAGAGGGGTTGAAGAATTCAATCAGTTTAGCTGCAGAAAAAACTATTTCAAAATTAAAGAAAGTGGGTCATCAGACATGGATGACTGAAGAAATGTTACAGCTAATGGAAACAAGAAGACAGAACAAAAATAATCCTGCCAAAAAAAATAAAGAAATTCACAGAAAAGTCAGAAGGTTATGTAAGGAGGCAAAAGAAGCATGGGCCGAGAAAAATTGCATAGAAATTGAAAAACAACACAACAGTAAAAATACGAAACTAATGCACAAAAGAATTAAGGAGCTTACTAATCAAAGAACACATACATAAGCAGGCTGCCTAAACACAAAAGATAGAAAAATCATAATAGAAAAAGATCAGATTTTACATGTATGATCAGATTATGTGAAAAACCTTTATGATGATAACAGAGAAGAACAGTATGATATTCAAAATAATAATGAAGGGCCATCAATTTTGAAGATTTGTGGTAACATTCAGTTATTTGTTTTTGTGTCTCCGTTATGGGGACAGTAAGCGTACTCGTTATGTTAAATTCCCCGATTATTTCAAGATCGCATTAAAACAGAAACCGATTACTGAGTATTGTAGTTCCCTTCATTGTCTACGAATGTATACATCTTGGCTTCTCAAATTTTCCTTCTAACGGAGATAAAGAGATGAAGTTTTTAAGACATAAGTAGACTCGTAAATTCCATTTTATATAGACTTTGGGCATTGATTTAGTATGAATAATTAAATTGAGCATCCATTTTTATGCGTATTGTGTAATTTTTGACTATTTAAGTCAGCGGTAACATCATAAACTGAATTGATGAAGATCGCATGCTATGATGCTGTAATGGAATATTTTAATGGAGACGATAATGAATATTTCAATGGCGGGAATATAGCAGATTTCTGTGTCATTATCCAGCGGTGATCATTTAATATTCTTATGGACTATTCAAAGCGATGGCAATGATAATAAATGCATGTTTGCATTCAACACCCATTGTAGTATTTATGTATAAATTGTGTGTGTGTGTGTGTGTATGTATATATATTCATTCATTCAGTAGCATGTCCTTTGCAGAACCTCGCTGCCATAACAACCCTCCGAAAACTGCTAGATCCTAAGCAAGATATCCCACGTCTGATACACCCATCTGGAGATCATCTGCCACATCCTGCACCCATCTTCTCTTTGGCCTTCCTCTTCCTCTCTTCTCAGGCATATACCCCTCCATTATTGTTCTCTCCAAACTTTCATGACATTTCAAGTGACCAAAATATATCAATTTTCTTTGTTTTATCGTCTTTAATAGCCAACCATCTTCAATATTCAGCTCTTGAAGTATGGATGCATTTGTTCTTTTCTTTACCCAAGATATTCTTAGAAACCGTCTATAACATTTATATTCAAAAGCATTTATGTGCTGTTCAGCTTGTTTAGTAAGTGTCCAGGTCTCACAGGCATATATGGCAATGGGAAAGATGCATGCTCTTAAAAATCTAATTTTTGTAGTTCTATCTGTCCCACTCCATAATTTATTAAGTTGTTTTAGTCTTTGAAGAGCAAATGATAGTCGTCATTTAATGTCTTTAATTGTGTCATTTCCATTGTTGGTAATCAATGACCCAAGATACTAAAAATTTTCCACCACCTCCAGTCTTTCCTCATTAACATATATTTCTTTCTCCCTAGTGGTTTTATCTGTATGGATTATTTTTGTTTTTGCTATGTTAAGATATAAGTTGTGATTTTCACCATATCTTTGGGTTGAGGTTATTAAGTTTTCTATACCAGTCTGTGATGGGGATAGTAATACTGTATCATCAGCATATCGAATCTCTGGTATTTCATGACCACCGATATTTAGGGCATCATTTTGCTCCCTGGTTATATCATCTCTGACATTTCTCATTATATTTTTGGCGTACAGGTTAAACAAATAGGGTGACAGCACACAGCCCTAACGGACTCCTTTCTTGATGTCAAACCAGTCTGATGTTTCACCATCTATTCTAACCACTGCTTGTTGGTCTAGATAGAACATTTTTATGAGTTGTACTAAATGTGATGGAAAGCCCATATGTGACAGGATGGCCTCGGTTGTTGGGAATGAACATAAGCCCCGAGGTATCCCTAGCACTCACGTGTATACTGACCCCAGGGGCTGGACAGGTAGATACACTGAAACTCTGCTACTGACCCCGTCTACACACGCCTCACAGATCCTAGACCTCTACTACCTACCCTCCCTTAGGGACAATGTACTCTGAGGCATCGTCCGAAACCACATTCAATAACTGTAGAAAAGAACTTGTCAAAATAAAAAAAGTTTATTCTAACCTAGAGAAACAGGAAGGAATTGAACACCCTGATAGAATATAATCTATTTACAAATATAGAGGATAGAGTATAGACAGAATCAGAGATGAGTCAATATTCGTCATCAGGCTGAGATGCAGATTTGCTGTAGATGTTCCGTCCAGTCGGTCCGGCACTCACCCGGCTCCCTCCCAGTATGGTTGACTGGAACCTTGGAGACCACTCTGTCCCAAGAGTCAACATCTTAAATTGCATACAGACACTTTATGAACTCTTCTGTGGTGGTGTTGTTCACTGTACCACTAGATGAAATGAGATGGAGCATTTCTTTCTGTAGGTTGTCTTGTTGTCTGTTTGTTTCAGACCTAGTTATAGCTTTAGCCTTATTGGAATAGATTTCTCTCCAGGCTTTTATTTCGTTAGTGGTACATTTCTTCACTTCTGGCAGACACCTGATAATTAGATCAGTACACGGGTTATGCAAGATGGCGCACATGAATGTGCCGGATAAGAAAGGAGTATTTATACGAGCTGTGGCTTATGGGTACTTCTCTATATTGCCCGAAAAAGTTTGGTAATTCACTAACTCGCCTGTTTAGTCCTCTGGCTTAGCCAGTTCCTTTCTTAGACCGATCAAGGTACTTCCGCTGTCGATCAAGAGTTGGCTAGGCTTATCATTCACCATTCCATAGTGGAACTCTAGTTTGCCTCTGGGGGCAACTGCTGCATTTGCGTTTTCACTTGAAAACGGCATGGTGTGCCCGCATTTCAGTACTCCGTCTTCATGAAACTGATGACAAGTTGCACATCTATCATAATTAAGTACATCAATAGCTGATACCACATTTTCTCCACTCTCGAGCATTTCTCCTTGCTCACTTTCACTTTCACTCGATGAGTCAATAAGCACAGCATTTACCGCTCTCAATCTCTGGCGCCCTTTACAACGTGAACTATAATGCCTGTAAGAATGGCAAAAGAAGCATTTGACAGCACGTCTGTAGCAAGTCCGGAGAGGAATGTATTAAAGACAACACAACAGTAGAAAGACCAGGTGCGGATACCTAGACTTTTATTTAATCAGTTGAACTGAGGATTTGGATAATTAAGCCTCAAGGGCAGCGAGCTGGACTTAGAGCTCGTAGGTAGATGTTATTTAAGTGAGCGCCGATCCTGCGTATAGGGATCAGCTCACGTTTCTACAAGAGTATATACTTTGTCCTGCGGCGGAATAAAAGTACGTCTTTCGCTTGCTCGATTTGAGTCTGCCATATGTTCATGATCCTGTTGGTAAGATAGAACATGTTTTGTTGTTCTGATCTGTTCTTGACGAGTTCAATTTGAGTTGCTTGGAGTGTACGGTCCCGTGGGATTTAGAGGACAGGCACTTCGAGACAATGTGCACATAGACCAGGTTATAACAAAGGCCAAGCGGGGTTTGGCAGCGATGCGGGTGATGGCGGCAGCAAACTGTGAGCAGCGCCATCTATGTCTTCTGTACGAGGGGTTGGTCATGTCTGTTTTGGAGTATGCAATGGCAATCGTGACTCTCAGCCATAAGCAGATAGAAAGGATGGAAAGGATACAGAATGAAGCTATGCGCATTGTTCTTGGATGTACAAGAGATACAGCATGCAGGGCGATGCGCTACCTTCTTGGGTTTCCAACCATTGAAGAGAGAATACAAGGTTGCAGGGCACGCGCCTACCTCAGAATTAACGCAAACACACAACATCCACTGCATAGTGAAATTAGGAAGGTGAAGGGCAGCAGGTTAAAAAGAGGACGGTCATGGATGGGTCAAGCCGAAGACATTCTTCAACAGGTGTGTTCACTTGAGGACTTAGAACATGGCGAGGAGTGGGTGCAAGTGCCAACAGACTTCTGCACATCCTTTTCAGTTTGCATCCAACTTGATAGAAAATGCAGACAAGAAAATCCGGCTGCTGTTGAGGCTGAAGTACAAGCGTTGATTTTCGAGAATTCGCTAGACGGTGACACGGTAATCTACACAGATGGGTCGGTCGTCCGACATGTGAGAAGCTCATGGGCCTTTACAGCTCGGGCAGGAGGGAGAATTGTGAAGGAGGACTCTGGTGCTTTCACTGAAACCACAAGTAGCCTGACCATGGAAGTCATGGCAGTAAGTAAAGCTATAACATGGCTCGAGACACAGACATTCACTAGGGCTTGTTACCTTAGCGACTCAATGAACATGATCAAGAGGATAGAGGAGGGGTCGATCCGAAGAGAATGGTTGCTGCCTCTGGAGCGGTCTCGGCTGGCAAAGATTAGTTTCATCTTCGTGCCAGGGCATGCGGGACTACAAGGAAATGAGCCGGCTGACAAGCTCGCAGGTGAGGCTACTGTGGAGGGCGGACGCGCCATGGACCAGGCCGACATTCTGAATGCTCTACGAGTAGTAAGAATTTTGCGAGAACCAAGTGATGACTGTGAATCTACAACAATGGTAAGACTGCGAGAGCAGCAAATTAAAAGAGGGGTGGCCAAACAAGAACACTACGCAGGAAGCCAAAGAAGATTTATAAACCAACACAGAACTGGCGTCGTTAGCCGCTACACGTTGCGGGATTTGCTGAGGAGGGGATCCAAGCACTTATGGACTGAATGGTTCGATGTGCAATAAGGATGATCTGTCGACTAACTAACTAACTAACTAACTAACCCTTAAGCCCTCCCTCCTTTGGTGGGGAGAGCCCGTGCAGCCTGTGCTTGCCCCTTAGCACATGTGGTCTTGGGATGCCAGCTTCATTTCCCGCCACAGCCTCTGTCTCCTCCATACGTCTCCATTTCTGTATGCCTTCTCCATGCCCCGTTTACGGCGCTGCACCCTACAAGGAAGCCGGATCTTTCTTCCTTTCCAGACCCACCTCTTGGTCTCTCTGCAGCTGACTGGGTGCGACCTACGGTCGATTATCGCAATATTACGGAGGTTAGACTTCGGCCGACATTTGCATCATTGACTGCACTCAGACTCACCACCCACGTTCGGAGGAAAGGCTAAAAAGCTGACACGAGACATAAAGTTTGTGGTCTTGGTTGAGAAATTGTTGGTGCTGCAGTTACCACTTCTAACCATACTAGTTTCGAAGCTCATTCCACTCTAGATTCCGGCAGTTGCATAGCCAGCACGAGGCCTTTTCGGCCGCCTCACAGTCGTTTCTGAGCCCTTGCCCTTGCTTGTCCTTTCATGCCTATTCGCTTCAGCACATCAAACACGGAGTGGGAAACCATACCTCTGGCGCCCATCTTGACGGCGAATAGCCTGACGGTGTACTCCTCCCACCTAAGACTTCCGACCATGTCATCGTACTTCTTCAGCTTGTACACATGTTGCTCCTCAATATTGGACTCGTAAGGGACGGTCAGTTCAATCAGTGTTAGCTGTTTGGCTGACGAAGAGCTAAGTACGATGTCAGGTCGCAAGCCAAACTTTCGAATCACCTCAGGGTATTTGCCAAGGCCCTTCAGGTCTACGGTCAGATCCCAGTCCCTCGCACTGTCGAAAATGGTAGCAAGTGGCGAGTCATCAGCTTTACCATCTTTGTGACCTTCTCGGTCGATTTATAATATAACGTGCTATTCCATATTTTTTTTTATATACTCGTCATTCATATTTTTATTTTTTTGGCCATTGATTTCAATAAGTTCAGTATGAAAACTTTTGCACTGCTTACTACATCCTGTTTATTTTTGTGTTAGCTAATATAATCTTATTGCATTGCATTAATATGCTCTAAGATATGCAATGTATATTATATCATAATTCTCTATTTTGTGTGGATGCTCATGTGCGAATGTTTTGAATTTTGTGTATATTTGAGTTATTGTGTGAAGAGTATGCGTATGCATGTATGGTTGTGTGTATGATTGAATATATGTGGGCATGAGAGAGAGTGTGACGAAACGACGCTTCATCTGTCTTTTGTCGTACTAGATTCCGCTTTATTCGGCGTGTCATCAGGGACTTCCCCTGTTATTAATAGACTGGGGAGAGTCAAGGATGATTTTCCAGCTGTAAGGTTCGCGAAGCACCTGGACTTTAGTGACCAGGGGTGCTTAGTGTACCCACCATTTCTCGTGCAGATAGAATCTAGAATTTCTAGTGCGGAGAAGTGAGGTTTCCCGAGAAGTTGTATTACACCGGGAAGCACTCGTTTCTCGTGCATGTTGGGACGCACGTAGGAGAAAAGCGGCAGTAAGAGGGAATTCACTTTCTTCATCTCGTGGTGTGTGGACGTACAGCTTTGTTGGGCAGACTGTCCATTATTTCACACACAACCAAGTTGCAGCTGACTGTCATCTAATATGGCATGATGGCCTATTAACAATAATTGTAGCTGACTGGGGAAAGGTTCATTGATTCAGGGGTTGCCTGTTTAGGAACCAGCCTACTACTACAGTTGTTTGCCTGAAACCACTTCGTATACCAGTGCGAATGGTTGTTATGCTTACTTACCACGCCTGACTATACCACATCATGCGAGAGGATGAATCATCATGATTGACTAATACTCACCAAGTTGATTCGGAGACCCTGAAGCCGCACTCGAGGGAAAGGATGGTTTGTTTCTATTTATGAACGTTTGATGATGCACTATTTCAGCAATATGTTCGACTACCTGAATAATCCTGCTTGTGGATTATAGACAATTGAAGCACTACGGAAAGATGATGATAGGCTCGCTCCAGAGAGACATACCAAGTTGGGGTAGTCACAGCTCTGGGAGCTCATCAATTCCAAGTCCATTGTTGACCCGCCTAAACGTCGGAAACTTCAAGCAGAGATTGGCACTTATCCTTGTGCTGTACCTACGTCGGCTATCGTGTCCGGTCATGATTAGACCCACACCAGCTTGCGTATTTTGATTACATGAAACATTACAGGTATACAGGTCAACTAATCCTTGTCCTGAAGAACAACATTGTGGTGAATTGTGAATTAGTGGTGTTATCAAAGCGTTTGACAGTTGAGTCCAAGAACGACATTATGTTCGGTCACCAAGATCTACCGAGTTTAATTATCTTGTGTGCCTTGACTCTGAGGGAGTCTGATTATTAGTGACTGTGCAGTGTTTTGATATCATCTGCCCGAATATATGTACGGTTCATGTGACTCTTCGGAACTCGCAGCAGTAATGTACCATTACCCAACCAGGGGTAAGCGCTTCTATTCCAGGACCATTAGGTTGGACATTCAGTTGTTCCTTCAATTGAAGTTCAGAGATTAACTGGGGTGACCTCAAGGAGGAGGGTCTCCCAGCCAGGCTAGGCTGGGTACTGAGAACTGTTTAGGGTTATTAACAGTGACTCATTGTGACAGAGTGGATTTGAAGGTCATCCAGTCGTGTGTGGTCCAAGTGGGTAATTCTTCTAGCTGTCGATCCGAGCTCTTGGTACGGAGTGGTCTCCAAGGTTCCAGTCATCATACTGGAAGGGAGCCGGGTGAGTGGCGGACCGACTGGACGAGTCATCTGCACCAAATCTACTTCTCAGCCTAATGATGCACCTAGCAGCATCTCTAATTCTGTCTCTACTCTATCCTCTACTATTGTTAAAAGACATATTCTATCAGGATGTTCAATTCATACCTATTTTCTCTAGTGTAGAATAAACTGTGTTTGTGTTGACATATGTTTTGTATAATTATTGAGTGTGGTCTCAGACGATGCCTCAGTGTTCATTGTCCCAAAGGAGAGGGTAGATAGTGGGGGTCTAGAATCTGGGAGGGGCTTGTAGACATATTTAATCAATCCGAGGTCAACAGCAGAGTAAACAGTGTATCTACCTGTCCAGCCCCTGGGGTCAGAATACATGGGAGTGCTAGAGACACCTTGGGCTTGGTTAATTCTCAACACCCAAGGCGATCTTGCACAGAGAGAGAGAGAGAAGAGAGAGAGAGAGAGAGAATGTATGTATGTAGGTAGCTAGGTAGGTTGGTGGGTAGGTAGGTAGAAGTAAATATTTGTTAGTTTGTAATTAAGGAGATGTGTGTGCAAGGGAGTGGGTATTTGTGTGTTATTGAGTGGATGCATAACTGTAATGATTTGTGTAAATAAAGTAAGTGTGTATGTAGGTATGTGTGTATGTATGTGTTTATGCATATGTTTGTGTGTGTATGTGTGTCTGCTTGCCTTTCTCATAACATGGTGTACCAGTACCCCTGGGGTTAGACAGGTAGTGATACACCTAGATCTTCCTGCCCTGCACTGACCACCACCCAAGTAGTGTTAGTCTACTAAGCCCCTACCAGATTCGGGACGCTGACTGTCCTTTCCTCCCTACCTAGGTACCCTTCCCGATAGAGGGCTCACCCTGGACAACACAGATAATGTCAAGCAAAAACATGGTAACAGAAATGCAAAATTTAATAAACCAAAAGCGTCCAAATATGAAGGATAACAATTCGGTCAGAGAATAGGGCTATCTACAGCTGTGACTTCAGAAAGTAGAAAAGGTTCAGGAATGATCCCTCGGTCATCATGGAGCACATTAGACTCAGTGAAATGTACGTCTGGTCGGTTTCGTTGACTCACCGGATCCCACCAAGCTGAGCTGACTGGAAAGTTGCGGCCCCTTGTGGCTTCCTTTAAGACTCCGGTGAATATCAACTACAATTAACCATCCTGAGATTCACTAACAGGATGCATATATACACGCTCTCCATTACCAAAGTGTCCCATGGTGGCGTAGACGCACAACTAGAGTCTTGAGCAAAAGTCTGACTGGGAGATCCTATGGCACTAGGTGTCCCCCCTGAAGTTCAAAATGAGGCACTAACTCGTAGAGTGTGGGAGTTCCACTAAAGTCAATGGATTGCAAATCACTAAAGTCTGTTCACCCCTTCAGGGCCTGCTAAGTTCTGGGAAGCTTCATCAATACTGGGTATAATAGCACTCAGTTTAGATGACCCGTTCTGGGCCTGATAATTTTCCCGAAGCATCATTGACCTTGCCCATAAAGTCAATATTGTACAAGACTATTACGTTGACAAGTAGGATCCCAACTGGATCGTGTCACATAGCGTGATGCCCATCTTGAAGATTCAAAATGCAAACAGTCATTTCAGACGATCTGTCGAGTAGACTACATCCGGGCCTTACCATGAAATCATAGTGCCGTGTTGATAGAAGTTCTCGTCGGACTTATTGATAAGTCACGGTAGGTAGTAAGTGACTGTTTCCACCTCCTTCTCATTCCTGTCAGGTGGGTTTATAATGAAGGATACTGGTCAGGCCTGCTTCTGGTGTATAGACTTCACCAACATCATGGCTGGTTGCACTGGCATAAGCACATATGGCCACATGTTCTCTTCAAAATATAAACTCAGGATTACCACTGTTGAAGGCAGCCCTGCAAGGAGAGGACTAAGTGAGAGCATTCGGCACCAACACTGACATACATGACATGCATCTGATCTCAACGTAATCAGACTAAAACATAACGACATATCACTGGTTATTGGATCACTTCCATTATATAAAATGTTCAGGCAAGAGTGCAAGCAAGTGCTAACAAGACAAATCGTCTGAACAAGTCAAGAAGCCTGTTATGGGGGAAAATGGCACTTGGCAAGAATACCAAAAGACACCAAGATGTGCAGCGTGGGAGCCGACAAGACCATCAAGAAGACGAACGTGGAGAGCCAGCCTGCAAGCTTCAAAGAATCTGAAACTACAGTCACTACTGAAGCCACCACGAGGAAGATCTATGACAACCCACCACAGACAAGAGCCAACACAGCTGAGAAGGAGGAGAAAGACACCAGAGTTGGAAACACCGACTCAAAAACAGTCAGATGGGTTGTCAAGCATATTCAAGTGGAGCTGTCAGACGAACAAATCACGAAGCAGCTACAAGAAGAGAATCCCAACATCCGAATCTTGAAGGCGGAGCGGATCCTGACATACTCAAAGATCCCTACCATGCTGGCGGTGGTGACGACTGAGGGCAGTGAGATGCCGACCACAGTATCAATCAACAAGAAAATACAACAGCCAGAGAGATTCATCCCAAGAATCAATTAATATTCAAGATGTCAGAGGGCCGGCCACAGCAGAGCAGCATCATCATGTCGCAGTAAGGAGGAAATCTGCAGGTACTGCCCCGATCACCACGCCTTCAAGGAGTGTTCACTGGCCAAGCTGGATACAGACTTCCGAGCACGCAACAACAAGAGAAAGTGCGCCAACTGCCTGGGCAAGCTTGGAGCAAGATACTTGGGCTGCCCGTACCTCCAAAAACACAGAGACGTTCTAAAGATCGCCTTTACTACAAGGACACCGTGCAAGGAAGCAAGTTGGAGGTGCGAAAGAGCCACGGGCATCTCACAAGATGAAAGAGCACAACTACAAAGCCAGATCGACGAGTTAAGAAAACATGTCAAGCTTCTGCAAACACTGGCACCGACCAGCGACAATGAAAAGCTGCTTATGGAAATAAAGGAGATCCAGCTAAACATAAAACAAGAGGTGGAGCACTTGGTGCAGACCACAAAGAAGAATGAAGAGATTCTACGAGACATCAAAGCAGAGAGAGAACTACATAAAGCCGAAATGGAACCTCTCAAAAACAAACCAACAGAAGCCATACAAGAACTCACAGAGAAACTGCAAGGTGAAAAGCAACAAGAGACCAAACCTGAACCGCAGGCTAAAACCGCCAGCAGCCCAACCACGACGCTCGAAACAGTCAAAGGAAAGCCAATATCCCACCAGAAATCCGAAGAAAACCGAGATGAGCACCGTGACGACGGCAGAGAGGACGCCCGATATTCACAGATGAAGAAATCGCAGAGATAAAGAGGACATACAAACTCAAGTGCAAGAAATATAGAAGGCGCATGGAAGAAAAAGCAAAGAAGCACAAGAAACTCAAGGGGAAACCAATGCCCTGCCATACCGTTGAAGAACCAGATTTATATGAGGATGACGAACACTCATGGCAATACTATATAGATGATGGAGAGATCGTCCCATGGCTGACCACAGGGGAAGAAATCGAAAGGCAGCAGCAACTCGACGGTGAATGCACAAGGAAGAAAATTGAAACATTGAAAAGCTGATACAGAAAATACACAAAAAAGGAGGCAAAAAAGACCAAATAAAAAGTCCTTATAAGGACTGCAACCAGTCAAGCCAGGAGACTTCACTTACCAAATATGCCACCAGAGGAGACGGGAACAAAGGACAGCTGCCGACTGATCCCCCAGCTGACATTGCAGACACAAACCAACATAACCAGTCCGAGATAGAACTCACTCGTAAGAGCTCACAAGACAAGAATTAGGGTGAATGAACCCACAAAAACCATGGCTCTCAAAATTAACCACCACTGAGGAAGCAGGTTAGACGAGACCGAATTTGGAATTTTTTTTTCGAAAATTGGAATTGGAATTGCAAGTCAGCTGTCAGAGAGCACCTTGAATTTGCTCGTCTGGGAGGTACAGTTTCAAGTAACACCAGTCTGGTCATTTGGTCCCTGTCGTGGGACGCTAGTACCTCCCGCTATTTCTCTCTCTTGTCCCTTTACCATTACTATAGTAACATATTTAAATATTACACTGTGGTATAGGTTTCTCTCAGGTGGCTATGTCCGTTCGGACCATTCTCCTTCATGGTTATCAGCCGTATCATCATCATCAACATAACATCAAAATATATCATAATTAATCAGTCAATTAAATCAACAGCTAATTAATTAATTAATAAGTATGACGTCACGGTATAAATGGCAGCACCCATGAATTGAGTATTTTTCCAGTAACATTGATACAGTTTACGCAATGAAGGTTTCATGTGCCAACGTTCAATTTTTCCATTTCTGATACATCAATATGTGGGTGTTTTCTTTTGGGATCTGGAATAAGTATAATCAGTGTTACTGGCCTGTTCTTTTGATCAGATGTGTGTATCGATATTGCGTTGGCAATCGAGGATAGGCTGATTACATCATGTTACTAATGGTGGCACCCATCAATTTCCAAGTAAAGTTTATAGTTTAAAATTCTAGTAAAAGGAAAATACTTTATGATACTATGACGTGGCCATCGGCGGGGAAAGGAGATCTGGAGACGTTACACATCCCTGTCTCATAACTCTCTTGATAGGCCGATATTGCCATACTTCATTTGTCTAGTAAGACCACAGTCTACTCTAGCAAATTAAAGGTGCTGAAGACGGCGGCAGCCAGCCAGAAGGCACACAATGAAATCAGACTGCCACGCAACCATGCTAAGAAATATGTCGACAACTGCTAGGAGACTTAAAATAATACACTGGAATACTGAGGGTGTCAACAAAAAAAGAACAGAACTAGAAAACATCTTGGCCCAAGAAAATGTAAGCGTTTGTTGCTTGCAAGAAACTCACCTTAACGAAAACATAGCTTTCAAAATCAGAGGCTACCAGTGTTAACGATCTGAGCGAAGAGACAGGCGAAAGGGTGGGATACTGACCCTTGTTAAAAATAGTAGGTAGCCCTATCACGATTTTAAATTTAAGAATTTACTAATGAGATGGCCACAGAAGATAGGCCTGGAAATGAAAAATCTAATGGTACCTCAATGATGCCTGTATGTCACTTCTAAGTGAAGATATTCACATTTTTGTGAAGGTGAGATGAGTTGCGATTTTTCATGCTATTCACCCGTAAGTGTAGTTCTCCAGTGTGTCCCATTACCTCCGATTACCTCCTCCAGCGGGTGTGCGCGCAAGATGGTCTCAAACGGTCATATGAAAACTGACTTCAAAAATATGTTCCCTCATGTTAAATGATTACACAATAGTACAAGTATACAAATAAATTATTAATAATCTTTAAACTTGTGTTCTCTTTAACTTTAGTAGGTCAAATCACACGTTTTGTGTGTTGAAAAGTGTAGCGCAATCAATATGCGCGGCCGTCATGACCCATTCACAAAGTCATATCTTCGCAGAAAATCTGTTTTTCAACCACAATTTGAGCAAGTTTAGCGATGAAGCTATGCTGATTCAGGGGCAATATTTTCTATGGCAATTAAAATTCACATTAAACAAAGACATCTATTGGATTCATCGATTCTGATCGCGACCATTCGGCTGCCTCTGTGGGATGCGCTCCCTGGCAGTCGGCAGCTTGCACAGATCCATAGAGCACACTGTATTCACAAACTTCCAGTTTCTTAGTGCTATATAATATTTTAGTTCGAAATGTTTAATAGTTTCTATTATATCACCTAATAATGTTGTGAAAAATTTAAAAAAAATAAAAATAAATGCCCAGACGGGAACAGAACCCCGGCCTCCCGCGTGACACAGACAGGCAGACAGCTTACAACAACGCTACCGAGAACACAATCCTTTCTCTACAAAATTATTTATATAGTCAAGCCGCTGTTTTGGGTTACATGATCGTAATATTTTCGCCTGTTTTTTAACCACAATTAAAGCAAGTTTAGCGATGAAACTTTCCAATTGCATACAGAATTCGAAGATCCATCTACAATTGATGGTTTTCTATTGAAAGCACCAGAAAAAAATTATTTACAGTTCAGTGTGCCGTTTTCATTTTTCTCCACGCGCGAGGTTGGTCTCAACCAACACGGGTCATAGACGGATTATGAAAATCTCTTCAAAAATATTTTCCGTCATGTTAATGATTAAAAGATAGTACAAGTATACAAATAAATTATTAATAATCTTTAAACTTGTGTTCTCTTTAACTTTAGTAGGTCAAATTGCACGTTTTGTGTGTTGAAAAGCGAAAGTTTACATGCCATTTCGATCGATTTGCGCATGCGCATTCGCCATAGCGCATGCCATGCGTTTCTCCATTCACAAAGGCACACTTTGCAGAAAATGTTGTTTTTCATCCACATCGGAAGCAATTAGCGCGATGAAACTTTCCAAATATATTTTTTAAATTGTATGCAGAATTCAAAAATACATATATAATTGAAGACGTTCTATCTACAGCGTAAAAAAAAAAATTAATTACGGTTCAGCGTGTCATTTCCATTTTTCTCTGCATGCGCGGTTGGTCTCAACCAACACGTGTCATAAGCGGATAAAAACTGACTTCAAAAATATGTTCTGTCACATTAAATGATTAAAAAATAGCACAAGTATACAAATAAATTATTATTAATCTTTAAACTTGTGTTCTCTTTAACTTTAGTAGTTCAAATTGCACGTATTGTGTGTTTTGAGTGTTAATAAGTGCAAGTGTACATGCCAGTCAGAACGGTATGCGCATGTTTCCCCATTCATGAAAAGCACATCTTCAAGGAAAATGTTGATTTCATCGACAAGTTAAGCTTGTCTAGCGATGAAACTTTCCAAATATACGTAAATTTGCATGCAGAACATTAAAATTCATCTAAAAGTTATGCCTGTCTATTATCAGAGCCTTTAAAAAATTAATTACGGTATGTATGAAATGTAATGTTATTTATATAAAAGGTCATGATGATTTCAACCAATCGCTGTGCATGGAATATTAAGCATACCTTTCCTGGAAAACCCAGGATGACGTGTGTTATTGTCACGTGAGATTTGAATGAATGAATGACGTAGAAAGAATGCATGGTCTGAACTAGCGCGAATTGGGAGACACGGTGAATCATGGCTATATGATTCCGTATATGATTTCTGTTTTCATTTCCGGTCGCGGCATGATGGAACTCGCTAAAAATATCATCGCTGCTTCACAAATTGAAGTTTACATGGAAGGGGCTGAGTATCAGGCACTTAAACTTATGACAGGCAATACAGACCTTCACCTGATCTATTACTACTGTCCAAATGACCGCCCACAGGCACTGGACACACTGCCTTTAAAAGAAAAAATGATTGTGTGTGGAGATTTCAACAGTCACTCACAGAGCTGGGGCTATGATCACATGAACCAGAGAGGAGAGAAACTGGAAGACTGGCAGGATGAGAATAGATTCATCTTGATTAACAAGCCGTCCGACCCACATACTTTCTACTCGAGATCATGGCACACTACAACTACACCTGACCTGGCTTTTCATTCACCAGACCTAGAGTGGAACATTAAACGAATTGTTGGGAAACAGCTAGGTGGTAGTGACCATCGGCCAGTCTTTCTAATTGTAGAAAATGGGCTTGTAAGTGAAAGCAGCACTCTCTCAAGGTGGAACTACAAGAAAGCAGACTGTGCAATGTACAAACATCGCACCAGCATACTGGTTAGAAACCTGAACACTGAAAAGGACATAAATAAAGTAGTTGAAGAGTTCGGGAAATGCATACTACAGGCAGCACGAGAAACAGTACCAAGAGGAGCCCGTAAAAATTATAAACCCTACTAGAGTAGTGAACTGGAACAGTTGCATAATGATGTGGAAGTATGTAGACAGCAAGCTGAAGCCAACCCCAAAGAGCACCACAATAAATACCAGCACGCAAAAGTCAAATTTAAAAGGGCCCAGCTGCAGGCTAGACGGAAAAGCTGGCCCTGAACTTTGAAAAAGACACAAGGAAGTTGTGGAAGCTAATAAAACAACTTAATGAAGGGGGCATAGAGAGAAACTCAAAAGTTGCACTACATAAAGACGGAAATATCTTAACAGGAAAGCAAGCAGCTGACCATTTTGCGGACTTATTCGCACAAGATAACAATATCGAAATTAGTCCAGAGAAACAACAAGAGATTCGAGAGAAATTGCAACATAAGGACAGAATGACATATTACATGAGGTCATGGAGGCACCTTAACTGGAGCTAGCCATATCAAAACTGAAAATGAGAAAGTCACCAGGACCTGATGGTATCTCCAATGAAATGATTAGGAACCTGAGAACAGAAGCCAAAGCAAAGCTATTTCAGATCTTCAATAATACCTGAACCTTAGGCAGTGTTCCACAAGTCTGGAGAGAAGCAATCATGATACCCCTCCTAAAATCAGGGAAAGATAGTTCCATTGCCTCCAACTACAGACCAATTAGCCTCACCAGCTGTCTCTGCAAAACAATGAAGCACATCATCAATCACAGACTGCAGTGGTACATTGAAAGTGAAAACATACTTGTGCCACAGCAGACTGGCTTTAGGCAGTGCTACTCTACAGAAGATCAGACAACCTACCTCTCTCAAGAAATTGAGGATGCATTCCAAGAGAAGAAGCTGGTGCTTGCGGCACGGATAGATCTGAAGAAAGCCTTTGACAAAGTCTGGAAAGAAGATTTGATGAAGAAACTGAGAAACTGCAAAGTCAATGGAAGAATGTACAAATGGGTGAAAGCATACTTGCACAACAGAAGAACCAGATACAGATAGACGGACTCAAGAGCAAGAAAGTACTACTGCGCCACGGTGTTCCCCAGGGCAGAGTCTTGTCCCCAACACTTTTTCTAATCTTCATCTATGATATTGTTGTTAATCTACCACATGGAATTAAAGCGGCAATGTACGCTGATGACCTGGTTTTGTGGAGCACAAATGAACATGCATCAGTAGCCACCATATCGCTACAAAGAGCTGTAGATACTTTTGTTACAAGTGCGGATAGACGGTGTGTCAGCATAAATATTGATAAATGCAGCACTACTCTATTTACCCTCTCTCCGAAACAAAAGGCAGGGAACATCCAGATAAATGGAACACCCCTAAGAGAAGATAAAGAACCAACATACCTTGGAGTAACATTTGATGCCAGGCTGACATGGAGAAAACACATAAAAAAAGCAGTAGCAAAAACCAGAAGGAAAATAGCCATCCTGAGAAAGCTAAGTGGAATTACATGGGGAGCCAGTGTAAAAATACTTAGCAAAGTTTATCAACAGAGCATACAACCACAACTGGAATATGGGTCAACTGCTTGGTGTTCAGCATCAAAAACCACACTACAAGAGCTGGACAGGGTGCAGAATAAAGCTCTTAGAGTCACCACAAGAAGGATGAGATCAACCCCTATAGTAGCAATGGAGAAAATGGGGAGGATCCAAGCACCAAGAGAGCACAGAGATACGAAAACACTAATACAAGCAGAAAAGTTTCTCAGCTTGCCAGGCCACCTTATGAAGAACCAATTTGAAAACTTAGCTATGGGGCGATTGAAAAGAAGTAGTTTTATCCACCAGGCGAAACGACTCTATGGAGAAACCACCATCTGCCCACAGTTGGTATCCCCCTGACAACTATTCCAGAGCAAACTCCATGGAAAGATGCACATAGACTATCACTACAAATTCAGACTAAAGTGCGAGGAATATTGGACAAGGAAGAACAGAGCAGTGTACAGCGCAGAACAGCCACTCTCAGCTTCCTTGATGACGAATACCCACTGGACCGCTGGATCCAAGTCTACAGAGATGGGTCAGCACAAAATGCTGTCCAAAATGGAGGAGTGGGGGTGTACATAGAATACCCAAATAATACTAGAGACACAGCCAGAGTTCCAACAGGAAAGTACTGCCATAACTATGATGCTGAAATTGAGGCAATCAAGATAGCAACAGAGAAATTACTAAATACCAACCATGGTATCCAACCTGTGGTGCTGTTGACAGATGCAATATCAGTACTCGAGGCGCTCCTGTCTGGGAAATTGCCAGTACTAAGGACACTACTTTCTGAACTTAGCAGTCAGCATAAGGTCACCATGCAGTGGATACCATCCCACTGTGGAGTACCTGGAAATGACAGAGCTGATCAATTGGCTAAGGAAAGAGCAAAAGAAGAACAGCCTGATGTGCCCATTACATACCACCAAAAGAAATGAATGATCAAATCAGTCAGAAGGCCACCAAAACCTGCTCAAGACGACTACCACGTTATGGACAGAACAAGTCATTATTCTGTGCCTTAGAACAGGGCACAGCAGATTGCGCAACCACATGTATACAAAATTCAAGATTGGTGATTCAGCCATGTGCACATGTGGTTTGGTGCCGTAGACAGCAGAGCACATACTCCAAGACTGCCCAAACTACTACATACCCAGGCATACCTTCTGGCCTAAAGAGACAACAGTGGAAATTAAACTCTATGGACTGCTGAGTGAACTAAAAAAGACTGTTAGATTCATACAAGAGGCAACATTACAGTTATAGATATATTTCAAGCAAACGAAAGAAGAAGAAGAATATGATATATAACTATACCGTAAGACGAGATGCAGAGGAGTATGCCAGGCAGCAAATTGTGAACCTATTGTTCATGGCTTGTTGAAAGAAATGTATTATTACCATTTAGGAAGACTAAGTCAAGATTTTTAGGCTTTGTCCAGCAATAATTTGACTTGTTTCATTAGCTATCACAGCTGGAACCTTCTTGGACCTAACTGTTCATTTTGATACTTATCTGCAGTTTATAGTTCTTTAGCACATTTCAGTGTTTTTATTTTTAAATTTCAATCACGTATGCAATTATTCAAGTATTACTTTACTGCTGTTTACAGACATGAGTAAACCAACTCCCTCATGATTCCCAATAAAAACATATATATTCACTCACATGTTGGGAATTGTATGCAGTGTATTTAATTTGTTTTGTGAACAGCTTCTTCAAAGTTTATTTTTATTGTAAATTTCTAAAGTATGTCTTGCTGGTCACTGCACACATGTAGTTAATTCTCATATTTTGGTTAGGAAGATTTGTCATCAAAAGCTAGTTATTTCCATGTAAAATTAAATAATTTTATCAATTGGAAATTACCAGTTATGTCATTCAGTCCATAATCAATAAAGCTGCATGCATTATGACAATGAATACTTTCAATTTTGCAAACAGTGTCAGTGATTTACATTAAATTGCCTCATTGTATGTTTAGTGCATTATTGTGTATATATACATTGACTTATCTAATATTCTTTTTTATCTATCTTAATAGGACATATTCCATGTTCAAATTATGGATGGAAATTTAACAAAAAATATCCAGAATTTTCTGCCTTATGTGGGTGAGTGAATATCATTTATAAATGTCTCTTTTTTTTCAATCCAGCTAATATTCCTATTGTACAGTAGCATCATATCTCGAATACCACATAATTTCTATTACAGATCCATTATCGCAGTTACACACCAGTTTTGTTTGGCTAGTTTGGAGAACTTGGATTCCTCTTAACAATAAGACAATGTTTTCCTGTTGTAGTGAATTTGAATAACGAAGATACAAACCATAGATTGTATGATTTATTGCCTGGCATATTCTGCTGCATCTCGTCAGGTACATACTGCAGAATTCACACAACATAGTGTAAAATAACTAGATACATCCTTCAAGATGAAATATATACATAATATTCGCACAGTAATGTCAATTGTCTACCACAGTAATTTTTAACTGACTATCATGTCTTTCTGTTTTGCACAAAACTGGCCTATGTAGATTAATCATGATGGCTTCTGCAAACTTTAACAAGTGACTATTTTGTGTATTAAACAAAACACGAAAAGCGCTGTCTC
Organism: Cepaea hortensis; assembly: GCA_963921405.1. NCBI lineage: Eukaryota > Metazoa > Mollusca > Gastropoda > Stylommatophora > Helicidae > Cepaea > Cepaea hortensis. The sequence goes on from OY992885.1 coordinate 67,115,610, forward strand.
TATCAATTACATCTTTCTTGACAGTTGGGTGTTTTTTTCCATCTTCATTTGCATTTCTTAATGGATTCATGTTAATGATATAGTGTTTGTGTCAAGAACCAGCATCACAGTACTTGGGACTTTCCCATGTTTGCTCCGTCCTCATCGTCAACAAACAGTGAAGATTCCCAATACTAAAGTGACCAGTTGCAGTCTGATTATGTATCCGTCTGGCCTTTCCTCAGAGTACTGAGTATCAGCCAGAGCCCCTGGTCACTTCCTGCTGCACCATTCTTTCCAGGCAATGATGGTGTATCAATTCTTCCACACTATTCACATGAGACAAAGGCCCCTGCCTACATCTGCCTTATTTTTTTACAAATACCTGACCCAAAGTTTCAGATCCAGCCAATTTGCCTGCCAGCTCATTTCCGAACACACCAACATGCCCTGGAAAAAGATCCAATGCATGTTCCCTATCTTTGGTCTTTTTAATTGAAGCGTGTCACTCTCCATGAACTATGCCTGTCTTCACCCTTCATAGTATGCTCTGTGTGTCCCTTACAATCACAAAATGTAAGCTGTTTGTAGCCAGCTGAACATTGCAGGGAATATATCCACCTCCTGTCTCAGGCTTGATGTTTTGGTATCATATGTCAGGTTCTCATGCACTAAACACTGTCCTTTAACCTTCACTATGAACCCCTCAGGCATTTGTTTTACCTCTTAGCACAGATCTGTCAATGTAGACAATTACATCACCTAGACACACATTTTTGTGAATAATATATTGCACCTCCCATTCGCCGGCTTCCTGGCCTAGAGGTTAGCGACTTTTCTCCGTAATCTTGTATACTCTCGTAAGTAGCGTGACGACGGTGAGAATCAGCAGTGGTTCGAATCGCGCCGGTAACTTACGGGGTATGTGAGCCGGCCGCTCAGAAAGCAATGGCAAACTACTGAGTGTAATCTTGCCAAGAAATCAACATACAGCTGGTGTTGACAGTGATGTCCTGTAAAGAATATGCAAAAAAAAAAAACAATCTTCCTACCAACTCTATGCTACCAATGCCAAACCTGGACAACAACAGAAAAAGAGAAAAGAAAAATCACAACAACAGAAATGAGATTCCTGAGAAGGATACTCAATGTATCAAGAAGAGATAAGATCAAAAATGAAGAAATCAGGACTAAAGTTTGAGATTATAGAAGCACTAGATTTTATTAGAAGGCTGCAAGTCAAATGGTTTGGCCATGCAAGTAGGTTACCAACTAACAGTACACCACAACAAGCAATGCTTGCTTGTGTTCGCTGGCTGTGAACTCCAGCGTGAAGTCCTGTATGTCGGATGAATACATCCTGTTGTCCAACATCAATGTGATGTCATACCGGACCTGAAGTTTGCATATCTGTTGTCCCATGTCTGGCTTATTGGTGTGCAGACTGGTGGTTCCTCGCCATGCAGGCAGATACTCTCCAACTTCAGAGGAATCAGTCAACAGCATACCACAAAAAGCAATGATGTACAGACCAAATGGAAACAGAGGAAGAGGCTGACCACTTAAACGATCCATCCATCATGTGCCATGCCGATAAGCGTGGGCGGCCATGTTCTGCCATCTCACTCGATCACCAGAGTCGTGGATCAGCTCCGTGTTCCTGTCTCGACCATGCCACGTGGCCAAGCCATCCAGGTATTTACTTCTTGGTCTTCCTCTTGGTCTCTTCCCTTCGATCTTGCCAGTCGTCATCAAGTTCTCTAAGTTATTTCTTCTCATAGCATGCCCAGAAAATTTTGACTGTCTACGTCTAATGACTCTAATCAGTTTACAATCTTCATTTGTTTCTTGAAGGACTTGTTCATTGGTTTTTCTGTCTGTCCATCTTATTCTTTGCATTTTCCTCAGAAACCACATTTCCACAGCCATCAGCTGTTTTTCAGCTTGACTGCTCATTTTCCATGCTTCACATCCATACAAATGTACAGGTTCTATGTAGCACTTCAAAACTCTTTTTCTCATTTCAATTGATATCTTTTTATTGGTCAGTATGTTTTTCATCTTGCAAAAAGCTACCTTTGCAATAGCAATTTTTGTTCTAATCTCTTCAAGGCATCTCCCATCAGATGTTATGACTGTGCCGAGATAACTATCGATTCACTTGCTTAAGAATACTCATTTACTCATATATCACATTGTGGTATTTCCTTCTTCCCAGTGATGACCATAATCTGTGTCTTCTTAATATTCAGTTCTAACCCTAGTTGTTCACTGTGTGCAACAACCGCATCTACTAAATGTTGCAGGTCCTGTTCATTGTCTGCAATCAAGACTGTATTATCTGCATATCTAATCTTATTGATGTATCGTCCCCCAATGTTGATTCCTTCCATATCTTCTATATTTCTGAAAATATTTTCACTGTACAGGGAAAAAAGATCTGGAGATGTTACATATGTGACCTACATCATTATCAATTCTGATGGCAGCTTGTTGTTTCCAATATATGTTTTTTAGAAGTCTACGGTCTTTTCTATCAATTTGTAGATCTTCAAGCATCCTTATCATGTCGACATGTCTGACTTTATCGAAAGCCTTTGTGTAGTCAATAAAGCAAAGACATAGATCTTTGTTTACTTCTATAGAATGTTCAATAACTATTCTCAGTATATATACAGCACTTACTGTGCCCTTGACTTCTAAAAACCCACATTCTTCTTCTCCTATTTCGGGTTGTATTTTCTTCCTAACTCTTTGCATGATAATTCTCAGCAGAATCTTCGTGATGTGGCTCATTATACTAATTGTTCGATGTTGATCGCATTCCAAGGCGCCTCATTTCTTCGGGATTGTAATAAATATAGAATTACATAATTCAGGAGGTATATCTCCAGTATTGTATATTGTGTTCAGCAGTCTGGTGACTTGGTCTGTTCCATATTCTTCTAAAGCATTGATCATTTCTATTGTGATGTTATCTGTACCCAGGGTCTTGCCAGTTTTCATATGGTTAAGAGCATTCTGAACTTCCATCTTCAAAATTGATGGTCCTTCATTATTATTCCGAAGATCATATTGTTCTTCTCTTGTATCATCATTCACAAGTCAAAGTGTCGCGCCACGCACTCACTCAGTAGCAGGGAAACGGAACCATAACCTCCTTAGTCGCCTCTTACGACATGCTTGGTAGGCAACAGTGTTACTATTCTTTGCTCCCCAGTATGGGCTCCGGCAACACACTGTATTTCTCGTGGACTTTTGTGTTGGTATTCTGGCGGCGGCATTTTGCAGTGTACCTGTGTGGGCTGTTGGCTTGCCGATACTCCTCTCTATTCCATTGTTCACATAGGGCAGTGAGAAGCATTTTATGTGATATTCACTGGCACAGGAACGGAGCATAATGGGGATGACCCGTTGCCGTGAAGCTGAAACCGCGACTAACTGACTAACTGTATCATCATAAAGGTCTTTCACATAATCTGACCACGCATGTAAAATCTGATCTTTTTCTATTATGATTTTGCCATCTTTGGTTTTTAGGCAACCTGTTGAAGTGTGTGTTCTTTTGTTAGTGATGTCATTAATTCTTTTGTGCATTAATTTAGTATTCCTGGTGTTGTGTTGGTTTTCAATTTCTTTGCAATTTTCCTCAAGCCATGTTTCTTTTGCCTCTTTGCATAGCTTCCTAATTTTCCAGTGAATCTCTTCATATTTTTACTTGTTATTTTTGTTGTTTCTTCTTACTTCCATGAGTTTTAAGATGTCTTCTATCATCCATTTCTTCTGTCCTATTATCTTTATTTTTGGGATGGTTGTTTCCGCAGCTTGGTTGACTGATTTCTTTAATATTCCCCATTGGTCACTAACGTCTTGAAATAATATTTCCATATCGGAAGCTGAAGAAGAAGAAGAAGAATATCGGACAATGCATCAAATCTGTTCTTTACTTTTACGTTGAATTTATCTTTTATTTCCTCACTCTTCAGTGCCTGTAGATCAAATTTTGTGGTTCTTGGTGAATATTTGACTTTCTTTAATTTTATATGTAAATTGCTTAAGATTAATCTATGGTCACTGTAGCTGTCTGCGCTTGGTATCGTTTTTGCAACTTTCAAGGCAGTTCAAAATCTTCTGTTGATGAGAATGTAATCAATCTGATTTCTGATCTTATGATCAGGATTCCTCTATCTCTTTCGGTGCTGTTGATACCAGGTGTTTCCAATTATCAAATCATGCTCTTTTGCCCACTGTACAAGTCTGCAACCTCTTTCATTCTATTTTCCTAGTCCATACTTGCCTACTATGCATCCGTCGTCCTGTTGATTTCCAGCTTTGGCAATCAAGTCACCCATTATGATATTTACTTCAGAATTCTTGCATTTCTTGAAGGCTTTCTCTAAATTATTATAAAATTCATCAATGCTGTCATCACTACTGTCTGCTGTTGGTGCATAAACTTGCATAACATTGACATCAAAAGGTCTTCCACTCAACTTCACCAGTAACACTCTGTCTGATATAGTCTAATATCCTTTGATCAATTTTGCTCTCCCTGTATCCATTATAATTGCTACTCCTGGCTGTTGTTTCTCTCCACCACAATAAATTATCCTATATTCCTCAGATGTTATAATGCCCATTCCTGTCCATCTGGTCTTACATATACCTAACAGGTTAATATTTAATCTTCTCATTTCATTCTTAATGTTATCAAATTTTCCATCCCCACTCATAGTTCTTACATTCCAAGTGCCAAATCGTGATTGAGGTAATAATAATAATGAACATCAGCAAAACAACTCGTTTGTCCAGGCAACACCAAATGGGCAGCATCCGGAAGTAATGTGTTAACATCATTGATAACTCAAAGCCGGTTGACGTGTCCTTTGTCAATATTTATTCCCGGTGGGCAGCTTGTGATCACATATAAATTATAATATGAATAAGACTAAGAATCCTCAGGATACCGTTCCTGTACATCCAGGAGGGCCGTTATCGTAACAATAAACATCATCACACAGCTAAACCTACAACAGAATTCCTACGACAATATCTCACCCCTTATAGTCAGTTTTAAGGCTTCTTATCAGTTGACGGTTCAGTCACCTTGGCCATCCTTGCCAAGTCTTAATCTGCACATTCGTGGCCGTCTGTTGTTTTCTGACTGAGAAGACTAATGCTTCAATGATATATCTCTTCTACCAAATCGCGACTAGCCATCAGTGCCATGTCCTGGAGGTTTGTTGACCATCTTCTCTCCTTGAATCGCTTCATGCCGCCTTCCTTGCCTAGCCCAAGCTCCGTCAGTTATTGTTGCTAAACTATATCGCTGTGACGTTTCTACCTTCTCACGTCACGTAGCTACTTTATCTATCTGTTGGTTCGAGATTCTATCTCAGATTCTTCCTGACGTCATTCATTCTGACTCGCTACTTGGCAGTACATTCATTCTGACTCGCTACTTGGCACCAAGTTCCTACTTTCAATGTTGATATTCTTTTGCACTCAGTTGCCTGCTGATGGTCTGGAGTCACCTGGTGCACATGACTACCCCTACTGGGCAAGGCTGCTCCTATGGAGCACCCATTTACGCCATTTCTCTGATTATTGATAAGACTGCAGTACATGATATTCTTGGCATCTGTAAAGAAGGTAGTTTGCCATTGCTTTCCTTCCTAGCAGTGACCATACTGGTCGATGACCGTAGCTGATCAATCATCATATATAAAACCACCCCGACACCTACTCCATCTGTGAAAGAACCATTTCTACTGCAGCCAAATTGACTATTTATCTATTCCAGTGTGAGCGCCAAATGACTTACATTGTTAGAACAGAATGACAGTTAACAAATTAGGTAGCTGAACGTATGTCGGTAATTGATTGAAAAGATAGTTATATCAATTTTCTGAAAACCTGGTGCCATCAACAGACTTCGTCCATAGCTTAACATCTGTAGTCATATGGTCAATAAAACAAATCTATTTCATGTAGTGTATTTGGCAAGCAATAAACGAACACTCAAATATAGTGAAGCTTCTGTCACTTTTTAGCATACAGAAAGAGTTAGTAGTGCTGCGGTTACCATGGGAGTAACAAAGACTCTGTATTTAAATATAGGTAACACATTGTGCAATCTCTTGTTCATGGCTTCTTTGTTTAAATTCACTAAAGAATACTTAACGTTGAATATGTTATTCAGCAAAGTTGAACATATATAACACTCTGATGGCATCAAAAGTACAATCTTTGTCAGAAACATGGATGACCACAAACCAGGATATTGATCAGCTGCATTGTTTATAAAACACCTTGTTTAACAGAATATTTAGTCATGTCAAATATAGCATTATAAATGTATGAAGGATAAGAATACATAGAACAATGGTTAGTTAGTTAGTTAGTTAGTTAGATAGTTAGTTAGTTAGTTAGTTAGTTAGTTAGTTAGAGTTAGTTAGTTAGTTAGTCATGGTTCCAACTTCACGGCAATGGGTCATCCCCATTATGCTCTGTTCCTGTGCCAGTGAATATCACACAAAATGCTCCTCACTGCCCAATGTGAAAAGTGGAAAAGACAGGAGTCTCAGTAAGCCAACAGCCCGCACAGGTACACTGTGCATAATGCCGCTGCCAGAATGCCAACACAAAAGTCCTCCACGAAAATTGCAGTTCATCGTCGATGGAATCGGCAGTCACCAGAAAGACTTCATTGACCTGGGTTTTCTCACATGGCTTGGTATCTTTCCACAGGGAGACCAGCCGAAAGCGCTGCACAGAGCATGAACTCCGTAGCTCCAGCGTCAATTTCCAGGAGTTTCCTGAAAAATGCACTCGTGAACCGAAAAGGCAAATCAATCAATTCAGTAACAGTCGGTAGCCATTGTTCTGAACATGCAGTTCATTGTACAAACAAAAGCAGACAAATGTAAAAGCATTCCATATGAATTTCACAGCTCACAGAGTCGCGCCACGCACTCACTCAGTAGCAGGGCGACGGAACCATATACTACCAGCCAACATGAGGAAAACGCGAATGCAAACCGCAGCCACAAGGATAAAAACTCCAGAGGCTGTAGCGGTTCAATGCCTAACTGCCATATTGGGGACCGGAAGTCAAGCGGAACAAGATGAGATATGATATAAAACTTAGCACTTGCAAATTGATAACTAAAAGGCAATGGGTTTAACTAAAAACAAATCCAAAAATTCAAATATCTACATTTTATAAAATTAAGCACATCATATGCAACAAATCCTTGATTTGAGCCAGGAAATAAATGCTTCCATGTTATTTACAATGAGTTTTTTTTTAAAACTCATAAACAACTGGTCAGTTGGAATTAATAATTCCTGGAGGCTACTCATGTGTAGTTTTCAAGAACCAACCAGCCAAAATAAGTAATGAAAATAGTTGTAGAATTGTAAGAGTACTCATGGCATTTCTATTTTCTTCCATTCTATGTGTGATACTATATTTTCTTATCCTGCTTTGTCCTTTATGTTAATTTGTCGACTTGTTCTTATAAAACATTGTTGCGTATGCCTATTCACGTAATTTTATCTACTTAACTGTTACAGCAAAGTTACACATTAATTAATAACATTGTACTATCATATTGACATACTCAATGCGTCATGTAATAATATATAATGCGACAACAATAATAGAAGCCCAATATTCTTCTTTATAAATATGATTGTGTGTGGTTTTGATTTGTGTTTCAGCTTTAACCTTGCTATTGGGTATGTACATTTAGTTTGCCTCCCCAATAATACATATGAGGATAAATATTCACAGGATTAACCACAATCAAAGTACCAGGAACACTTGTGCGTATCATCCATTAATTCTACAAACTGAAATATTAGAACATTAAACACAAAACATAATAACAACATAATAATTATCGAATAATTATCGTAAAATTATCGTAATCTTATCTTAACCTGAAATTAACTGGAAAATCATATTGTCTGCAAATTTAGAATACTCTCATTCAGTCATGCCATTCAACCTTTGTATATATGCATTTATGTTTAGTCTTTAATGTTCTGTGTGTTTTTTGTTATGAAATGAAATCGTGTATGTGTCATTTGATTGTGTTTTGCAATTAACATTAACTCTACCATACCAAAAAACAATCTCTGTTGTCATGCATTGACATTGTAAAACTTATATCTTTATGTACTAGTATCATTCGTTCCATGATGTGTGAATGATACGTAAAATGTATGACTGACATGACCCTCTCATCGACGGTGTGATGAGTGAACCATGACGTACAACTGGCAAGTGAATGATATTTTCAATGTGTAATTGACATGACCCTCTCATCAAAGGTGTGATGAGTGAACCATGATGTACAAATGCAATTGTGATATTTTCAATGTTTAATTGACAAGACCCTCTCATCGACGGTGTGATGAATGAGTCATGACGTACAGAATGCCTCTGTGTGTTAAATGAACGTATGATAATTGTTGTTGATGTTAGATAAGTATGGTTTATGAAATGAACGTGTCTATGAATGTAAATGATATGTACAACTAATATAATAGAGTTCGTCATCTCGTAGTGTAGATGTCCATTGGTGAAACCCAAACTATCGCATCAGCTTAGATCACGATCGACTCGAACTCAAACAAACGTCTGACATCACTATAACACAACATTCGGAGTAGTGTTGAGCTGACAGGGTTCGACTGTCTTCACAATCGTCTTCAAATAATCTGGCAGTCAATCAAATTGTGAAAAAATGTGTACCTATCTGACAATAATTATCCTAAATGAATAACATATGGTAAACTGTTTGTTGTATATTTAAAACGTTCTATATGGGAGCTTAGAAGTGAAATTATTATTCGGAATACTAGATTACTCCATGTTAACATGTATGCACGCAGACTGTAACATGAAATGTGATATCTGTATAGATTTCTATAGTCTACTGAGAAGATCAGCTAGGTTATTATCTTTACCCAGTATGTGACAGATATCAAAATCATAATCTTGCAAAAGAAGAGACCATCTGTGTATTATGGAGTTTTTAGGATGACCATCTTTAAAGACTTGTAATGGCTTATTGTCAGAAAGAACAAGGAATTTCTTCCCTAGCAAATATTTAGAAAACTTATTGACGCTTTCTATTAGAGCCAAAGCTTCATGTTCAGTGACACCATATTTGCTTTGAGTTTCTGATAGTTTCCTGCTAAAGTACAGAACAGGATGTAATTTACCATCATGAATTTGCAAAAGAATTGCAGAAATTGCATAGAAGCTCGCTTCAGTCTGAATAATAAAATCTTTTGAGATGTCAGGTAGTTTCAGAATTGGACAACTACTGAAAAGATTCTTAATTTGTTGTAGAAGTTCATCATGTTTCTCAGTCCACCTAACTTAAGTGGGTTGACCTTTTTTCAATAGTTCTGGGAAAGTTGCTGTCATGTCCGCGAAATTAGGAATAAACTGTTGGTAGTAATTGATGAGTCCTAACACACTTCTAACTTCTTTCTTAGTGGTGGGAGGTTTAATGTTTAGAATTTTGGTGACTACATGTGGGTCTGTTTTCCGAAATCCATCAGAAATTCTATGCCAGAGAAATTGAACTTCCTTGAAACCTAATTCAACTTTACTAGGTTTAGCTTTTAGTCCATATTGTTGTATTCTTTGAAATACCTGTTTCAGGATCTTAGTGTGTGTATCGATATCTGTAGGTGGGTGCATATACCATCCATTTAAGTTGCTACATTGGTAATACCTTCTAGTAACCTGCGCATCATCCATATAAAGGTACTCGGTGCGTTCTGTAGTCCGAAAGGCATGTACGCCTACTCATAAAGACCTAACAGAGTGGCGAAGGCAGTGATTTGCATGGAGTCTTTATCCATAGGGATTTGCCAATATCCCTTAGTACGGTCTATTTTCGAAAAAAAAAAATTAGATTTCGCCATGCTATCGATTAAATCGTCGACATTGGGCATTGGTTCAGCATCTAATAACGTTAGTGCATTGACTTTTCTATAATCAACACAAATTCGTAAAGAATTGTCTTGCTTTTTCACTATAACTAATGGTGAACAATAATTAGATGTGGACTTTCTAATAATGCCACACTGATCAAGTTCTGCTATTTCAGCTATTGCTCTTTCTAAGTAATGTACTGGAATTGGATAAGGTTTCACTTTGACAGGTATGTTTGATAACAGAGTGATCTTATGTTGTATTAATGATGTTTGTCCCGGTTTATCCGAGAAAATATCACCAAACTGTCGTATTGCTGCAGTTAACTTATTTCTGTCTGGAGTTGATAAGTTTTTATTAACCTGAACAGCCTTCCAACTATTAGTACCGTTGATAGTTGGTGTCAGTATCTGTTGTGTTACTGCATCATTTTGTTGTTCGTTAATGACCCAGCACACTGCCGCTATTCTGTGTGGTAATTGTTGGATTGTTTGTGCTATGTCTGTGTTGCGATCCGCGTATGGTTTCAGCATGTTAATGTGAAATATTTTGTTTTTACTTTTGACGTTAATTAAATAATCAACATCACTAATTTTCTTAACAACCTTAAATGAAATGACGAGACAATCTCTAGGGTCAGGTAATAATAGTAATACCTCTTCTTCTTCTTTCAAGACGATTGTCTTAGCCTTTCTGTTGTCATACTGTCTGTAGTTTTCACATGCTTTCTGAAGCGCTGCTTTAGCAAATTGACATGATGTCATTATTTTGTCCCTTAGATGTGTTACCATCTCGTATGCCTCCCGTTTCGGGTGGTCATGCACCTTATTAGTGAGCAAATCATTGTACAAAGTCAATGGACCACGTGGATGTGCTCTGTATACCAGTTCAAATGGGGAGAAACCTGTGCTCGACTGTGGCACTTCTCGGTATGCAAATAATACTGCTGGTAACAGAATGTCCCAATCTGTGGGCCGTTCAGCCACAACTTTGGCTAAGGTTCGTTTCAGGACTCCGTTGGAATTCTTATTGACCCCACTGGTCATTGGGTGGTATGGAGAACTGAACACTTGAGGTATGCCCAGCATCTTCATGGCGGCTTGGGTAACGTCAGAAATAAATTGGCTACCTGTGTCGGATAGTATACACAATGGAAAACCTATCCTGCTGAAAATCAAAAGAAATGAATCTATGATGGATCTAGACGTGATGGATCTTAACGGAATAGCCTCTGGCCATCTGATCATAGATCTATCATTGTTAGGATAAATCTATTGCCTCAATCTGTTGTCATATTAAGAGGTCCCACGATGTCGACTGCTATTTTCTGGAACGGTCAAGATGCCAGATCAGTTTGTTGAACTGGTACCTTAGGATGTTTACCTTTCGGTGTAGTCCTTTGGCATAGCTCGCATGATTGGACATGTCCATCAATGTCCTTCGAATAGCCAGGCCAGTAGAATTGTGCCAAAATTCTTTGTGTAGTTCTGGCTATCCCCATGTGACCTGCAAATTGGGAGGCGTGCAAGTTTCAGTGCCTCATTGCGATATTTACTAGGTAGCACTGTTTGGAGGAGTAGTGTTGCTCCCTTCCTGTATTGTCTGGTGAGTATGCTGTTATCTAAAATAAATTCCCATTTACCATGTTTCGCTTGTTTGGCTGGTTTGTGTATGTTCTTGAAACATGTTTGTAATGTGGGGTCCTTTTTTTTTTGTTCTGTGGCTAGGTCTTTCGTCAGTAACAATTGGTTTTGTGTACTGTCTCTCAAAGTATGTTGTGAAGTCGTGTGCTTATTTTCTTCTTCTGTTTGCTTTTGAACCTGGGCTCTCGTGAGTGCGTTAGTTGGTATGTATTTGATCTCCCAGTCGATCGCTTCTTCATGGGTAGAGTCTCTGACGTTTGGAATGTTTCCAATCATCAGACCAGCACACGGGTTAGGTAAAACTGCTGCTCGCACTCTACCTTCAAAGTATGGGGATTTTATCGTGACAATTGGTTTTGTGTACTGTCTCTCAAAGTATGTTGTGAAGTCGTGTGCCTATTTTCTTCTTCTATTTGCTTTTGAACCTGGGCTCTAGTGAGTGCGTTAGTTGGTATGTATTTGATCTCCCAGTCGACCGCTTCTTTGTGGGTAGAGTCTCTGACGTTTGGAATGTTTCCAATCATCAGACCAGCAAACGGTTTAGGTAAAACTGCTGCTCGCACTCTACCTTCAAAGTATGGGGATTTTATCGTGACCCAAGAAATCTTGTATCCCTCTAGAGTCCCGCCAAAAGTTCTACACGCAACACTCTTGCCTGTGTAGTCTTTTGCCTTCACAAGCTTTTGGTCAACCCCAATAATGGACACGCCTGTATCTCTGACACAAGTTGTTGGCGACCCATTGACCCATGCTTGATGGACTTTCAGGGTACCATTCTGGATGTTGACTGCATTGGCCTTTTGTATTGGTACATTATGGCCACATGCCAGGTTCCCGTCTTCATGGAATTCTTTGCACACGTTACATGGCCTGTCGTTGGGGAATGTCTCTAATATGGCTGTATGAGTGTCTTCAAATTCATCTGTTTCATTACTAGTGAATATGTATGCTGCACTGGCTTTTTTCCATGTATTTCTAATCCTACAATCTTTCGAGACATGCCCACAAGAGTTACAGACAAAGCACTTAACACTATTTATGTAAGAAGCATACTTACTGGCCTTCTTAGATGTTAGGTTCTTGAGGTAAGAGTCGTAACTTGGGTTCTGGTCGCACATCTCAAGTGAACCATGTTGCTATTTACAATGTGAACATTGCATGACATAACCCTAAGTCTGTCTGGTTCTCTGTGTGTGTTGCCTCTCATGTGGTATGGTCCTCTACCTCTGTACTGCTGACCATATTGTGAGAATCTGTTCGGTCTACCTTGGCATCTTTGGTTCAGTACTCTTGTACTTGCTCCTATAACTAACTCCGGTTGAGCTCCTTCAGCAAACACATCCCTATGGGCGTTGTAATATGCCTCCCCCTTGACTTCCATCTTGGGGACTGATGTACACTTGTTCTTCACCAGAAATGTAGACATCGTTTCTGGCACTGAAGAAAGCAACTTTTCTCTCAGCATGAGATCACGGAGTTTTTCAAAATCTGAACCCACATCAGCTGATTTGAACCACATGTCAAATAGAGAAGTTGTTTATGTAGTCTAGGAACGTCTGGTTTGCCTTTGGTGCCAAAGTTTTAAACTTTGTTCGTAAACCAGCTTGATCCAACGAAAAATGTGATAAAACTCTGTCTCTAATATATGTGTAGTTAGTGTGTAGGCTTTCAGGTATCACCTCCACGACCTTCAAAGGTTCCAGAGCCAAATGACGATGAAATTTCAAATAGTATGGGCCAGTCTTTGGTTGGAATTTTGTAAAATTTCATTAACACTTCAAAATTAGTTTTCCATGCTGAAATGGAATCACCTTGTGTGAAGTTCCTGACCAGACCCTGGTACCGTTTAATGGGGTCTACTGATTTTGCTTTTAATTTTGCTTGAGCTATATCAGCTTCCTTATCTTTCTCAAGAGTCTTGACCTTTAGGTTCCCTTCTATTTCTTTGCCCTTCATTACCAACTCGGCCGCTAGTCTCTCTTTCTCAAATGCAAGTCTCACCCTTTCAACAGCTAGATTTTCTCTTTCTAAAGTTGCTTGCAGTTCTCTAGCTTCTTTCTCAGCTTCCTTGGCCGCTGCTCTTTCTTCTTATTGCTGTGATTGGAATTCCTTGAATTCCTGTTTAGCCCATGCTCTAAGTTCCTGACCGGACAATCTGGACCTCTCGCCCATGTCCATAAATTCTTGTAATGACGACATGGTGCAATAATATTCTGTAACCTTAACAGCTGAAACAAATATGTATGTGTGTGCTGCTGGATCGTGTGAAAGGTTGAAAGTAAATGCGTAAAAGAATAATAATAGGCTGGCTAGAATGCCAATATGACAACGTTATAAAACGGAATTTTAGATCAGCGATGTGGTAGGTTCGACGCGGAAATAAATATTGCCCTTTCACGTTGACGTCGATATATCCCAGTCAAAGCGGTGGTATGGAATATATATATATATATATATATATATATATATATATATATATATATATATACACACACACACACACACACACAAGAATATCACACCACAGGACACACAAAAACTCCTACCAGAGATAGAAACTAAATTTAACGCAGACGAACATATTTATTTACATGAGAAAGAAACACTGAAGAAAATTTTACTTATCTGGCACAAACGTAGCCCTACCAACCGCCCGCACACTCACAACGCAAACAGGCCATGGAGAATGATTCCGAGAAATAATAACTAAACACCCAGACAGGACGCCAAGAAACAACAACAAACAATTTAACTGGCCTGTTCTTCTGATCCGGTGTCAACTGACAATCGGTGCTCTCTCCTGGGTTCAACAGGTGCTGGTGACGTTGGTACGTGTCGTAATAAATTTACTTTGAAGGACTAGTAATATCGCAGAACTCCACATCCAGATGTGTCCACATAATAATAGTGTCATATCAATGTCTGTTGAGACATAAAGCAGTGACATCCTCTTAACTATGATCCTAACTGTATGGTGCTAAATTCAGATACTTTTGTTCCAACTCAAATTGATATCCGAGAAATTAGGATCAATAAGCACTCATGTCCAACTTCACATAAATTCCACTTGCTCCCAGAAGAGTATGACATCTACGTAGCCTTCATGATGAATGTCCAAGAAAAGAAATGCAAACGGTTTGCAGTATGTTAATTTCTATTGGCCGCTTCCCAATGGGCCGTCTCTGCAGTGGTGGTCACTTCGTTCGTTATCCATATCGTGGCTTCTCAGATCTTTCCATTCTTCGGACGTTTCCGTTGGTGATATAAATGGACGAGTTTATTAAAATGACGATATATCAAAATATGACAGCTGGCTGTCGACTAAATTGCAGAACACTTGATATTGACTGACACATGCCACAATATGGTTATGGTCTGGGCTGACATGATGTAGTTGATGTAGGCAGTTAGTTGATGTAGGCGTCTTGTTGGTGATGGCTTCTCCACAAAAATTTAGGATCCGGTGCTTCAGTTATCAGAGCCGCCCATCTCTGCCGTAGAGTTTTGAATATTATTCCAGCTCGCCGTCAAGAACAACAGTCCAGCAGAACTATTGGAGCAACGTTAATGAATATTTAATGATTGAAGGCAGGCTGACATTTTCTGGCAAGGCAATGTTTATTATATAAAATAGCTTGTAGCGTCCTCAAATATTAATATACATCATTCCCAAGTTGCTGGGAGGATCGTTGTTACGTAAATAGGCAAAATGCACAATGCTCATGATACATAGTTAATTCATTGAATGCCCAGATAAATGATTTAGCCGCCTTGCGGTATCCACGTTGCATCGTTGCAGCTTAACATAACAATACCGACTTACTGTTGACATTTGCTAACCTTGGGCCATTCTGTCGAATTCTGGTTTAATATTAATGGCCAATCATGTGTCCCGACTGTGGAGCATGCCTTGATCATGTATCCTTTATGAACGATGGTTCCCTGTTACTATTTCCATCTTCCAGATCGATTCACATTGATAATTCGTTACGCTGCCTTTCGTGCTGTCAGCCCAAGCATCATTCTCTCGCTGACTGGTTGCTAGTCTATCACGCCGTTATGTTTTTCCCATCGTGACGTCACTTGGCGACTTTTGCTGCTCACTTCTTTGAGATTAACTTTTCAGATATCTCTTTCATTTATAAATTCTGTATCTCATTCTAAAGTGCTACGTGGCAGTAGGCCCGTCTTCTCTATTTCCTCTCTTACATTATTTCATTCAACATCACTTATGAAGCTAATCTTAGACAGTAAAAGAACAGTAAGCATTAAAACGCATGAAAAATAATCAGAGAGAGAGAGAGAGAGAGAGAGAGAGAGAGAGAGAGAGAGAGAGAGAGAGAGAGAGAGAGAGGCATAAACCTCAGTCAAGAAGGTACAAATACAAGGTACAAGACCAAGAGGGTGTCCACCTCGAAGAAAGAGATGCAGTGTAGAATTAGATCTGAAGGAACTGAATGGCATGGACTGGATAATGTTTGTCAGGGGTAAACAAGAAATAGAAGCAGAGTGTTCTGGCAGTGAAAAGCCTTAACAGCTTGGGAAGCTGCAGAAGGAGGAGAAAGAAAAATGACATATTTTATGTTTAATGGTAACAAGACTAAAGTAATTTTATTTAATTAGAGAATTATGGCTTTCCATTCGTATTTTATTCATCTGATGTTGAAATGTTTGTCATCTTTGTTACACTTCAGGTCATGTGCAGCTAGCTCAAGTACCAGATAGAGGAGAACCAGACAGTGATGGAGAAATTAATTTTCCTTATATATTCAGTGTCTTGGAAAAACTTGATTATGATGGCTACATTGGGCTAGAATACAAACCAAGAGGTAAATCATTATATATACAAATACTGTTCAAAAGTGAAAGGTGTGACACATTTTTGAAGACCGTCACACCTCTAAACAATATTTTAATGTTACTTTATTTAATTAAAAATTGATTTTCTTCTTTGGATTGAATAATTATAATTATCCACTCTTCTTGTTGCACTTTAAAGTTGCCTATACTTGACAGATTGAATAATTTCTTCTTCTTCTTCTGCGTTCGTCCGGAGAGTTGTATTTTTTTTCCGGACGTGATTGTGTTGTGCCTGTTTATAGAAGAGCTGCGTTCTTGCGCCGTTATGCCAACACATCCGACTTCTGTGGGCATTTGTTGACCGGGTTAACCTTCCCGTGGGATTAAATAATTTTAACAAGGCTGGCATGCATCACTTGAATCTTCTGGGGAATTTTTTATAAAATATAATATTAACAAAGCTCTTGATTATTAAAATATAGTGAAGATGTTAATGAAGTTTGGAAAATCTTGCTGAAGCCACTAGATTAGCTACATTAACAAAAATGAACCCTAAATTCTCAGGCAAATTTATATGATCAACAATCAATGCTAAAATATCCATTTGCTTCCCCCAAAAGTAACATACTGCCTGTCCCTTTCTAGACAGTCTGGATGACACATAAATTGTTACATATTAAATTCATTCATAATGTGCCATGCCGATAAGCGTGGGCGGTCAGGATTCGCCATTTCACTCGATCACCAGAGTCATAGATCAACTCAGTGTTCTTGTCTCAACCATACGATATAGCCAAGCCATCCAGGTATTTGCTTCTCTGCCTTCCCCTTGTTCTCTTACCCTCGATCTTGCCAGTTGTCATCAAGTTCTTCAATTTATTTCTTCTCATCACATGGCCAAAAATTTGTGACTGTCTCTGTTTAATTTCTGTAATCATTTTACGGTTTTAATTTGTTTCTTGTAGGACCTGGTCATCGGTTATTCTGTCTGTCCATAGTATTCTTTGCATTTTCCTTAGAAACCACATTTCCACAGCCATCAGATGTTTTTCAGCTTGTCTGCTCATTGTCCATGCTTCACATCCATACAAAAGTACAGGTTCTATGTATTGCCTCAATACTCTTTTTCTCATTGCAACATCTTTTTATTGGTCAATATGTTTTCCATCTTGCTAAAGGCTAACTTTGCCATGGCAATTCTTGTTCTAATCTCTTTAAGGCATCTCCCATCAGATGTTATGGCTGTTCCGATATAATTGTACATATTCAATTGTTTAAGAATATTACCATTTACTTGTATATTACATTGTGGTATTTCCTTCTTCCTAGTGATGACGTGGTGGTCTGGTCATTCCTAGTGGTCTGGGCGCGTATACGACCCTTATCTGTGGGGTTTGGCTGAACGCCTCTAAGTCAAGGTAGAATACCAAAGGATATCTTTTTTGGTGAATTACAGACGGGTAAGAGATCTCAGGGTCGGCCTCTACTACGATACAAAGATGTGTGTAAGCGGGACATGATTGATACAGGCATTGATAATGCACATTGGGAGCAAGTCGCCGCTGAACGTGTTGCATGGAGGGCAAATATCAGAAATGGAATAAAGTCAAAGGAGAAAATTATTGCAGAAAAGTCACACACCAAGCGTTTGAGACGTAAGATGGTGCATGATGGTGGAAATGACCACGTGTTCAGATGCACCCACTGTGAACGGACATTTACAGCGCAAATTGGCCTTATCAGTCACACTCGCTACCGCCGTAGTTAAAAGTTATTATGCCTTTTTAAAGCACAAACTATCGTCTGTCAAGACGGCAAGGTGCCAATGGAGTGATGACGATAACTGTGTCTTCTTACATTTCAATTCTAACCTAGTTGTTCACTGTGTGCAACAATCGTATCTACTAAATGTTGCAGATCTTGCTCATTGTCTGCAATCAATACTGTTTATCCAGTCAAGCGTGGAGATTTGTCTGCAACAGACGAGCAATATGTCCGGCAGGCCTATTTTCGCTGGTCGCGAGATCCACACAGTGGCAGGCGGGGAGATTTGCTCGCAACAGACGAGAAATATCTCCGGCGGCCCTATTCCCATTGGTCGCGGTGTCCGCACGAGTCAGGCGAGGAGTCTGATGGTAGTACACGCTTATACAGGTGTACGTGCCCAGTGGTCTGGGCGCGTATACGACCCTTATCTGTGGGGTTTGGCTGAACGCCTCTAAGTCAAGTCCCAAAGGTTTAGGGTCTGGCCACTGCTCACCTCCTGCTCGTGGGGGCGAGGTCTCGGAAGTTTGACGCTGAGCCAGCAGCGTCTGCAGCCTACCTTGTTCCAGACGTACTGGTTATCCTTTCCTCTGGATCAAAGAAGGCAAGGCTGAGAGAGGGAACATGTCGTTTGGGCACCACATGTTCTCTGAAGCTCTGCCCAGGCATTGTGAGATGGAATTTTGGGCAAATTCCAATCCACATAATTTGGTCTGTCAAGACTGCAAGGTGCCGCTCACTCTCTTCCCCAGTGATGATTCCTTTCATATCTTCTACATTTCTGAAAATATTTTCACTGTGCAGGGAAAAAAGACCTGGAGACATTGCATATCCCTGTCTCACACCTCTCTTAAAAGGCTGATATTGACCTACTTCACTGTCAATCTTTATGGCAGCTTGTTGTTTCCAATATATGTTTGTTTACAAGTCTAAAGTCTTTCCCATCAATTTGTAGATCTGCAAGCATCTTCATCGTGTTGGCATGTCTTACTCTATTGAATGTCTTACTCTATTGAAAACCTTTGTATAATCAATAAAGTAAATTTGTAGGTCTTTGTTTACTTCTAAAGAACGTTCAATTAATATTCTCAGCATATACACAGCATTTAATGTACCCTTGCCTTCTACAAACCCACATTGTTCTTCTCCTATTTCGGGTTGTATTTTCTTCTGAACTCTTTGTATGATAATTCTTAGCAAAATTTTTGTGATGTGGCTCATTATATTAATTGTATGATATTGATCACATATATACAGAGGGGAAAATAAAGAAAACTGCACTTTTAATTATTAACCACCCAGTAACCACTATTCTTGTACAATAAGTTCAAGGACATTAATTAATAGACACCATTATCTAAATTGCTAGTATGCAGGATATGGCTGCTTAGAAGGAGAGATCAGTAGCTCAGCACTTAAAACCTAAGCATCAGAACCCATGCAAAAATGTAAGTCTGGTTACAAATTGCTGTCATAACCTGCAGAGTTAAGGATGAGCACTCGACCATTAAAAATACCTCCAAGGCAAGTGCTTTCATAATCTCTAACAGCAAAAGTCAAAACTCCTGGCCTTCACATGGCAGAACTGTTTTAACTAACAGTAGAAGGGGCAACAGCTTGTCTCTGGCACCATTAAAAAGGTGCTGAGGATGGGGGAAGCTGTAATAGTCCACTACTAAGTGTGTAAGCTGTGTCTTATATGTGGTTCATCATTGGTCGTCACATGACCTGCTCCACACAACTGTAACAGTAGATGACGTATGTAACGCCAGTAACCAGTCCCTCTCCTACCATCAAAACCAAAGATAAAAACCATGTCCAAAAATAGCAATGTATTAAACAAAATTCACCAATTTTCCCAAATAGACTATCTCCAATCAAACACTGATGATATTGGCACATAGGAAGACTGACGTCCGAACTAATTTATCTAGGCTATGTTGCTAAACCCTTGGCAGGACTACATTGGCACCTTGCCGTCTTGACAGACGATAGTTTGTGCTTTAAAAAGGCATAATAACTTTTAACTATGGCGGTAGCGAGTGTGACTGATAAGGCCAATTTGCGCTGTAAATGTCCGTTCACAGTGGGTGCATGTGAACACGTGGTCATTTCCACCATCATGCACCATCTTACGTCTCAAACGCTTGGTGTGTGACTTTTCTGCAATAATTTTCTCCTTTGACTTTATTCCATTTCTGATGTTTGCCCTCCATGCAACACGTTCAGCGGCGACTTGCTCCCAATGTGCATTATCAATGCCTGTATCAATCATGTCCCGCTTACACACGTCTTTGCATCGTAGTAGAGGCCGACCCTGAGATCTCTTACCCATCTGTAGTTCACCAAAAAAGATATCCTTTGGTATTCTACCATCATCCATCCTCCTAAGATGTCCTATCCATCTAAGTCTACGAAGACTGAGCATGGAATAAACTGTCATACAACCTGATCTTTCCAATACTTCAGTATTTGTGATTTTGTCTTGCCACTTAATACCAAGAATTCTTCGCAGACACCGCATATGAAAGCTGTTTAAATTGTTCTCTTGGTGTGAGTAAGTTGTCCAGGTTTCACTGCCATAGAGAAGAGTACTAAGGACACAGGCTTGATAGACAAGGACTTTGTTTTGGCAGTAAGCTTCCTGTTCTCCCAGACTCTTTTTCTTAACCTGTTCATTGTTGTTGCTGCCTTACCAATCCGGATGTTGATTTCCTGATCTAGGGATAATTTGCTATTTACCACTGATCCTAGATATGTAAAATGGTCTACTATCTCTAGTTCGGCGTCGTCAATAAAGATTGATGGTACCCCATGTGCACATTGTGACATAATCTGTGTCTTCTTTTTGCTAATTGTTAAACCAAATTCAGAACAAGCATTGGAGAATGCAGATAGTAGACATTGCAATTCTTCCTCAGAGTGGGTCGTAACTGCAGCATCATCTGCAAAAAGCAACTCTCTGATCAGTACCCTCCTAATTTTGGTCTTAGCCTTCAATCTCTGAGCATTGTAGAGGCCGCCATCTGAGCGTGAGTGAATGTATATACCACCATCCTGATCACGAAATGCATATTTCAGTAGAAGTGAAAAGTATATTCCAAAGAGGGTGGGAGCTAGTACACAACCTTGCTTAACTCCACTCTTGATTTCAAATTCTTCAGAAGTTGCACCATCAAACTTGATTATACCCTTCATGCCTGTGTGGAACGATTCCACAATGGACAGAAGAGTTGGTGGGCAGCCAATCTTCTTTAGTGCCTTGAACAGACCCTCACGACTGACCAAATCAAATGCCTTTGTGAGGTCGATGAAGGCAATAAACAGTGGTTGATTCTGTTCACGGCATTTTTCTTGCATTTGTCGCAATGAGAATATCATATCAGTGGTAGACCGGTTCTGTCGAAAGCCACACTATGATTCGGGGTAGACTTGATCTCCTAGGACTTGAAGTCTGCGCAGAACAATTCTGGCAAATACTTTTCCAACAATACACAGAAGTGAGATACCCCTATAGTTGTTGCAGTCGCTCCGATCGCCCTTGTTCTTGTACAGTGTTATGATGCTTGAATCTTTGAAATCCTGTGGGACTTGTCCTTCACACCAGCATAGCTCTATTAGCTGGTGGATCTGTATAGTGAGTGTGTCTTGCCCACTCCTGATAACCTCTATTGGAATCCCATCCTTACCTGGAGCCTTGCCAGATGCAAGTTCATTTATAGCACACTTAACTTCTGTTATGGTGGGAAGTGTGTCCAGGTGGTCAAGAGTTGGTAGAGCCTCTATGGCGTTAAGGGCATCATCCGCTAGTTTGGTCTCACTTGAGTAAAGCTCCAAATAGTGCTCTACCCATCTGTCCATCTGCTGTTTCTTATCAGTGATGACTTCTCCAGTCAAGGTTTTCAATGGTGCACTTCTTTTGATCACTGGACCACAGGCTTTCTTTATTCCTTCATACATGCTTCTTATGTCTCCCTTATCACTTGCGATTTGAATGGACTCACATAACTTGATCCAATAATCATTTGCACACTGCCTGGCAGCCTTTTGCACATCCTTCCTAGCTTGCCTTAGCTCACTCAGAGTGTTACGCGTTGGTCTTTCCTTGTTTCTTAAGAGAGCTTTCTTCTTCTTATCAATCAAGGACTGCAGAGTCTCGCTGTTGGCCGCAAACCAGTCCTGCCTCTTATGATCCACAGTGCCGTAAACCCCTACGGCAGTTTTATAAAGAGTTTCCTTAATTTGACCCCACTTTTCATTTACTGTACAATTTTCTGGTGTATCAGTGAAAGCGTCTTCAAGTTGCTGTTGAAACTGAAAGCACTTTTCAGGATCATGAGTGTTAATAATATTAATCCTGGGGCTAGATTTGTGTTTAGCTGTGTAGATTCTCTTTGGTCTCAGTCTAACTCTTGCAACAACCAAAGAATGATCTGTATCACAGTCAGCACTGTGGTAACTACGAGTCAATGATATATGGTTCAGATGTTGTCTCCGTGTGATGATGAAGTCCAGCTGGTGCCAATGGCCGGATCTTGGATGTTTCCATGTGACCTTATGCATCTCTTTTGTTTTAAAAAAAGAGTTTGTAATACATAGGTCATTACTGGTGCAATGCTCCAGCAGCCTTTGCCCATTTTCATTCATGCGACCGATGTTGTATTTTCCAAGGGACACTGGCCATGAACTCGAGTCCTTGCCCACACGAGCATTGAAATCACCGAGCATATAAATGTAGTCAGATTTTGGAACTGCCTTGATCACGGAGTCTAACTCCTCATAGAACAAATCCTTCACATCATCAGAGGAATCGAGTGTCGGTGCATATGCAGTAATAATGGTGGCAAACCCACAAGAGGTTGCCAAGCGCAGGGATAATAGTCTTTCATTTCCTCCTGCTGCAATTTCAATCATTCCCAGTAGCGAATTCTTCACTGCAAAGCCCACACCGTGTTGCCTTTTTTCTTCCTGCCCTCTACCCTTCCAGAAAAAGGTGTAGTTGTTTTCCCTGAGTGACCCTTCCTCAGCGAGGCGAGTCTCCTGCAGGCCAGCAATATCAATGTTAAGACGATTGAGTTCGGCATCAATCACAGCCGTTTTTCTCACATTGTCAATATTGGTCAAGTCAGTGGAAAATCCTGGACACATGGTTCTCACGTTCCAGGTTGCAAGCCGTAGCTTGAGGTTTCTATTTTTATTTTTGTTTGTACCTGGTGCATTGGTTTTACAGCCTGCGATTCAGATTTTGTCCTAGCCCCAAGCACCCATTGAAGCAGGCAGGCTGTGGCGGATCAGCACCCAATTGGCTGGGGGCTGCCCAGCTTGAGGCCGGCGGTAGCTGATCAGTGACACCTATAGGTGTCTCCCACCGTCAGAGGCAACGCGTGGCGCCCCATGTCTACGCCAACTGACAAGGACTTATAACCCGTAACAGTTGCCTCTCCTTGGCAGGACTACCTATTGCTGAACTCTACTGTTCCCCCAAAACTGCAAAAACTCTAAAAACTCGGAATAACTAAAATTTCTCGAACCTTAACTCCAAGCTGCTGTATTCTAGGCATAAGCTCTGAAAATGCTCTGCATTTCTGCACTGCAAACTGCACTGAAATTCCGCACTGCAAACTGCACTGAAATTCCGCACTGAACTTCATTTGAACTGTAAGCCAAATCTGCTTCTGGCCTAATGTGACTATAAGCAGCAGCTCAACTCGGCTTCTCTAGTGAAACCTAAACTTCAACTGTCAACTCTCGGAGGACACTTATCTCTAATCCAAGCAGCACTCCCGAACTCACAACTACTCGCCTCCCAGCTAACTTCCTCTAGTATGACTCTTGAGACAAACTCCCAGCTAACTAGCTAAAATTCACTACTCTAAACTGAACTGCAGACTAACCATCTTTGGGCAGCACCCTCTTCACACCTCTAAACTCAACTTGCTTTGTGTTCTCTAAAACTCTGGGCAGTGCTCTTTTTAGGCTGAACTCCCCAGATGTCATCTTAATGCTGCAACTTGCTCCTCTTAAATACCTTTCTAATCTGTCAGTAACTTCATCATGCTTTTCTCATTAGACTAGAAGGTTCACTGCAGCATGATTTGCTGTCTAACATTCTAAACTCTTAAGTACTCTTCTTGAACATAGTAAACCTGAATAACACTCAAGTCTGCCACAACTTTATCTTCAATGCAACAACTCTGACTGGTTTACCAGACACATCATACAACTTAGCTGACCTTCTTGCACTAAGCTTCTTAAATGCACCCATACTACATTACCCTACCCATAAACACTACCTTCCTGGGTTGAGGTAACTATTGGGTACACTGACCTGAGTGTGTCGATCCGCCGTACTCAGCCTAATCTGTTACACAACTAGCCAGGAGGTGCATCACAGCAATCAGGATGCCACGCACAGATGCAATGGAAATATGTCTATAACTGCAAAATGCTTCGCCCTGTTACAGACCCACAGGCAAGCGCAGTACCGGGCCCTATGCCGCAAAAGGAAACGATCATAGTAATTGAAGGTGCTTCTTAGATGTCCTGTGGGGCAAGGGACATGAGAATAGTGCATTTGGCTATACCAAAGACTGAAAATAGTGCACCAAATCGATCGATTGATCTAGGAACCGACATCACAGCATTCGGGGCATTCCCATTGGCGCTCCGTCCCCATCCTCAGCAGCCAGCGAAGAGTTCCCACACCAATAGTACCAGTAGCAATCTGATTATATGTCTGTCTTGCCTTTCCTCTGAGCGTCGAGCGTTGGCCAGATCCCCTTGTCACTCCTCGCTGCCTCATTCTTGCCAGACCATGATGATCCATTTGCTCCTCCGAGGTGTACACGTGCTCCCACAAGGCCGCAACCACGTCTGCCTTGTCATGCATCAATACTTCACCAAGTTTTTCAGAACCAGCCAATCTGTCCGCTTGTTCATTCACCAGCACACCGGCATACCCTGGGGAAAAGATCCAGGCGATGCTTGCTACCCGTGACCTCCGAAGCACAAAGCATGCCTGTCCTCACCTTTCTCAGCATGCTTTCTGAGTCAGTTACAATCACGATGTATGTGTGTATCGTATTCTCGATCCAGCGGAAAGCTGCAATGACCGCTTCCATCTCCATTATTAAGCTCGATGTTGTGGTATCATATGCCATGCTCTTCTGCACCAAACGTCGGCCATTAGCTTTTGCTATGAACCCCCAGGCACTTCTCCTACCTCTCGACACCGAACTATCTGTGTAGATAATCACACCACCCGAGCGAGCATTATCCTGAATTAATTGCTGGATTTCCACTTCCGTGGCCCCTACTGGCCACTCCCTGCACTCCCAGCTCAATGTGATTATAACTCTGCATAAGTCTGACTGCTCCGCTGGCACTCTGACCCACTCCTCTCCTCGCTTAATGTTCTCCATGCACACATGTCTGATCGTATCCTCCACCTGAGCCATCCATGATTTCCCTCTTATCAGTCACTGACCCTTAACTGCGTCCAGCATCTCATGCAAAGGTTGAAATGTGACTGCAGCTACTCTGAGGTATGCCTTCGCCTGCATCACCTTGAGCTTACCTGCAACAGTAGGCAAACCATGGATGTAATGCATGCACACTACTGGGGTGAATTTGATGCATCCCAGAATGACCCGCATAGCTTCGTTCTGTATGCGTTCTAACTTCACCAGCTGACTCTTTGAGACAGTGAGCTGTCCTAGTCCATAATCAGTCACTGAGAGGATCAAGTGCTGGTATAATGTGAAAAGCATTCTCTGCTCTGTGTCCATTGCAGTCATAGTTTTAAGAGCATTGAGTCCTTTTTTAGATCTTGTCACAACCGTCTCCACATGGTCCTTGAAGGTCAGGCTCCTGTCATATGTGATTCCCAGTTACTTCAGTTTGTTCTCTGTGTTGATGTTTCTACCATCTATTGTGAGGCTTGGGACACCAGCAATCACAATTCTGTTGTCCAGAGAGCACCACAAAACAGCCACCTTTTCCGGGTGGATGACAGCACTAATTTCAGTGCACCAGTCAATCACTTTGTCTACTGTCACCTGTAGCTTCTGGGCTGTTTGTATCCTATCTCTCCCCTGCCTATATGCAAGAATATCATCTGCAAATGTTAGTATCCTTCCAACCCTTGGTGCTTCTAGGTTTGCAATCTTGCTTGTATACACGTTAAAGAGCACAGGTGAGATTGCAGATCTCTGTGGCAGTCCCGGGGATAAAATATGTGGCTCTGAGGTCCATGCACCCAGATGAAGAGCAACTCGGCGAGAATACAGGACGGCTTGCTATCCAGTTCACCAAACAGGGATTGACCCCCTTCTCCATCAGTGCTGTCATCAAAATATCATATCTAACTCTATTGTATGCATCCTTGAGATCAAGAGCCGCTGCCATCGTTTCCTGTCTACACTGGAACCCCTCATAAATGTCAAAGGCAAAAGTGGCTGCATTTGACCAGGTATATTTTCCTTGCCTGTAGTTCCCCAGACCACTTGGAAGAAGCTTCCTCCTTTCCAAAATCTCTTCTGCTGCTTGACAGCGACTGTCTTATCTAAAAACTTCCCAAATGTATTTTGAAGGGTGATGATCCTAAAGCCGCTTGGCTTTGAATGATCCTTAAATGGTTTTGGGAGAGGGATAAGACAGCTGTGCACCCAGTCCTACAGTACTGATGCTGTCCTAATGCTCTGGTTAAAGCAGTCGGTCATCTCCTTCAGGTCTACATCGCTCTACATGGTGCCGCCGTGTCTTATGCCTTTTTCAAAATATTTTTAACATCATCAACCTGTATGATGTCTTCATAATGCATATTCTTCATGGTGCCAGATAACTCCTCTCTAACTGCATCCCAGGTGTCCGCATCATTATGATTGGTCTGCTCTAAAAGTCTCTGAAGAAATGCCTCCCCTTTCTCTTTGTCTGTTGTCACACGCACACCATCATCTCTATAAATTGTTCCCACTGTCATAGGCCGATTTTTTTCTTTGTATTTGTCTGTGGAGCTTCCAGAATTTTCGCAGTGTTTTATCACCTCCATTCTCCTTCATGAACCATTCCCATTTTGCATTTTTGGCCTCTGCAGCACAGCACTTGAAAACCTCCACCTTATCTTTCTTGACATTTTCCGCTGTATCCACTTCCTTTTGTGAGCTTCGGGGTGTCTGTCACACTTTCCTTAGCTGCTTCACTGCAGCTCTCTTTGCTTTCCAAGCATGGTCTATTTCTGGAGTCCACCATGGGGGGTGCAAAAAGGGAGATTTAACAGTCCTGTTGCATGCCTCCTGTCAGATGTGTTCAAGAAGGCTGTCGGTCCACTCATACCGGAAGGTCCTGCGCGCTCTCCCAGCCTTAACTTTCCTGGATCTAGAGATCAGGATTGAACACGGCATGTGATCACTCCCATGGTCATTCAAAACAGTCCACTTTACATCAAGGACTGATGACTGGGAGACAAGTGCCAAGTCAATAGCTGTGTCTGTATCACCAGGCCTAGTAGGTGTATAACAGCGGTTTGAGCCGTAGTCGCGGGGGTATCCTGCGCGTCAAGGTCCAGGGTAGCGTCGTAGCGATCAAATACACGCCCCAACACATGTTTGATTATTGGTGGTGGGGACCTTCGGACCCCCAACCCCCAAGGGGTCCAGTGGTTTGAGCCGTAGTCAAGGGGTACCCTGCGCGTCTGAGGCCTCGAACCCCCAAGGGGTCCAGCGGTTTGAGCCGTAGCCGAGGGGGTACCCTGCGCGTCTAGGTCCAGGGTAGCGTCGTATCAATCAAATACACACCCCAACACATGTCTGATTATTGGTGGTGGGAACCCTCGGACCCCCAAGGGGTCCAGCGGTTTGAGCCGTAGTTGAGGGGGTACCCTGCGCATGCGAGGCCTCGGCCCCCCAAGGGGTCCAGAGGTTTAAGCCGTAGTCGAGGGATACCCTGCGCGTTGAGGGGCATACGTGGCCCCCACCCCCAAGGGGTCCAGCCGTTTGAGCCGTAGTCAAGCGGGTACCCTGCGCGTCGAGGTCCACCCAGCACATGTTTGACTGGTGGGGGACCCTGCGCATCGAGGTCCGAGGTCAGTGGTAGATGCACCACGAATGTTGAGACCTCCAAGGCTGGACCAGGCACGCCCACACTGAGGCACCTATTAGAGAGATACGCTATTACCTGTTGACTCGCGTGCTTGTTGCTGTAGCTGTTAAGGTGTAGGCATATTTTTTTGCTGCACTCACTCGTTCACCTGCAAACAGTTACACACAACACAATACTCTATTTAGAGTAAGAGTGAATACATTATATCACGATGGGGATTGCAAAAAATACCTGTAAATGGATTATACAAAGCTTGACGGGGCTTTGTGGTCGGCGGTGCAGGGGAGATCACTGTAAGGTTCACCTAGCCCAGATGCGGAGGGGTGGCACACCCACAAAACCATGCCATGAGTGTGGGAAGGGAGTCACCAACTACAAGACATTATGTAGGGGCTGTGGGTTTTTTCAAGATTACTACAAAGACAGATACCACCAAAAGGTAAAACTGTACATATCTGAAGTACGCCGTCTGGCTAGGATCACAATATTCTAACGGCGCGCGCAGCACCACCCCTATTAGAGAAATGCACACACAATAGTGCACCGTATATCACGGACCAAACCATGCCTACATTTAAGCAGCTACAGCAGCAAGTGATGCCATACAGTGGGAGGAGGAAAGCCGTCCTCGAGAGGGAAATAGCCAAGGCGCATGATTGGGTTCGCACAGACCGACTTGCGCGAGCCGCCACCACTGGGCGATATCCAGCACTCCGAGGACAGGTCCAGGATGAGGCCCAACACACACAGGAGTGGGAACAACTTGAAGCTGAGACTACCACCACCCTACGATATGGGGCCCAACGTAGACCAGTTGTTGTACCACCGTGCCGCGAGCCAGTCATCGAGCGCCCCATCCTGCACCACGAGCCAGCCGCCGAGCGCCCCATCCCAAAGCCACGCACATCCATCCTGAGCCGCCGAGCCAGCCGCTGAGCATCCCATCCCAAAACCACGCACATCCCGCCGCAAACCAACGGCCGAGCGCCCCATCCAACCACCCGTCGACCAACCAGGGCCACTTGAGACAGGCTACCTGTCATACAACAACCCATTGGAATATAGAGTCGTGCGTGAGGATGCATGGGGTTTGGTGGATTACCGGGCGACGGTACCAGAGTGGCACATACACCCAGACGCTAGAGGATTCCTTGATAATATGTTCCCATCCACCAAAGCACTCATAGAGAAAGCATTGGAGAGGTATGGCGGCGTCAAAATGTATATATGTCTACATGCTAGGTATTCGAGTAGAAACAAAGATGGTGAGATTATACACGTAGACACATATCATGGTAGCCACAACTTTGAGGTTTTGTACACCAGTGATATTGATAGGGGGCTGGAACTAGCCAAGGCCAAGATACTCCACGACATCGAAGAGTTTGAGAGATCAGGCTCGGGCTGGAAGTTTGAAAAGTGCCTACAGCTAGACCTCCGCCTCTCACGATATCAACCATTCCGTGGCTCCAGTTACTTCGCAACACCCAAGGCAATCCCACCATGCATGTTGGTGAATGTGAAGAACGAGGACAACCGCTGCTTCGAGTGGGCCATTCTCTCAGCCCTCTACCCGGCACCCAACCATGTAGACGAACTGTACCATTATAGAAAGCACCTAGGTGAGCTAAACTTCGAAGGAATCAAGTTCCCAGTGCAACTGACCAGCATCGACAAATTCGAAAACCAAAATCCCACCACAGCCATCAACGTCTTCGGGTGGGACAAGGGACCAACGATACTCCGGAAATCCACCCACAAGCGAAACCAAATCAACCTCCTACTTCTGAGTGAGGGCGACACCAAACACTACGTCTGGATCAAGCTCATCTCACGCCTGCTACACAAAAACAGCAAGTACGAGGGGAAGAAGTACCCATGCCTCAACTGCCTCCATGTATACTCCACCCAGGACCTCTTGACCCAGCATGAGCCACTCTGTCAAGGCATCAACACAGCATGTCAAGTGAATGTCATGCCAGAGGAGGGAAAGAACATCATGAAATTCAAATGATCAAGACCGACAGAGAACTACTGAACACAGAAAGGGAACAATTGCCAATACAAACCAACAGAAGCCATGCAAGAGACCACAGAAAAGCCGCAAGATGAAACCCAATAAAAGACTACACCAGAACCGCAAGCTAAAGCCACCAGCCCAACCACAACGCCTAATAAATCCAAGAAGGGGAAACCAATATTCCACCAAACCTCTGAAGAAAACCTAGAGGAGCACCAGGACGACGTCACAGAGGACACCCCGTCGTCACCTTGGCTTACACCTGTAATTCCATTGGAGATCCTCCTCAAGGAGAACGCAGAATACAAAAAGAAAGAGGAACTCAGGCACAAGAAATTCAGAAGGCGCAAGGCAGAAAAGGAAAGCAAGAAGTCCAAGAATTAAAAGGGGAAACCATTGTCCTGTCAGGACTCTGAAGAATACCCTGACGTATACTATGATGATGAACACCCATACTCACACTATTATGATGGCACAGAGATCATCCCGTGGTTGACCACAGAGGAAGAAAGAAACTCAAACTCGAAAGTGAAAAAAGGTGCAAGGAGGAAAATGAAAACATCGAAAAGCTTCTACAGACAATACACAAAAAAGGAGGCAAAAAGACCAAATAAAAAGTCCTTATAAGGACTGCAACCAGTCAAGCCAGATAAGCCAGGAGCCTTCACTAACAAAACAAACCACCAGAGGAGACGGGCCCAAAAGACAACTCGCCGACCAACTCCCCAGTTCACGCCACAGACACAAACGCTTACATAACCAGTCCGAGATACAGACAACAACCGGGTTAAACCCACAATAACCACTTCAGCAAATTTCATGCCTGTGACGTCAGCAGGAAGTTTGGGAGTTTCCTCTGTGTTTATCTCTTCTTGCTTTTCCATCTGTCAATGAAACCTCCTTGATCGTCTGTTCTGGGTGGATGTAGTTCTTAGATGACTGAAGACATTTTGCTACTAATGGAAACGAGAAGACACAACAAAAATAATCCTGACAAATATGAAGAGATTCATAGAAAAGTCAGAACATTATGTAAGGAGATGAAAGAAGCATGGCTCAAGAAAAATTGCATATAAATTGAAAAACAACACAACAATATGAATACAAAATTAATGCACAGAAGAATTCAGGAGCTTACTAATAAAAGAACATGTGCATCAACAGGCTGCCTAAAAACAACAGATGGAAAGATTATAATAGAGAAAGATCAGATTTTACATGTATGGTCAGATTATGTGAAAAACTTTTGTGATGATACAAGAGAAGAACAGTATAATATTCGAAATAATAATGAAGGACCATCAGTTTTGAAGATGGACGTTCAGATGGACGCTCTTAACTATATAAAAACTGGCAAGACCCCTGGTTCAGACAACATCACAAAAGAAATGATCAATGCCTTAGAAGAATATGGAATAGACCAAGTCACCAGATTCCATCCATCCATCATGTGCCATGCCGGTAAGCATGGGCATCTGCAATCTCACTCGATCACCAGAGTCATGGATTAGCTCCGTGTTTTTGTCTCGACCATGCCACAAGGCCAAGCCATCCAGGTACTTGCTTCTAGGTCTTCCCCTTGGTCTGTTCCCCTCGATCTTACCAGTTGTCACCAAGTTCTCCAAATCATTTCTTCTTATAACATGCCCAAAAAATTGTGACTGTCTACGTCTAATGTCTCTAATCAGTTTATGATCTTCATTTGTTTCTTGAAGGACTTGTTCATTGGTCTTTCTGGCTGTCCATGGTATTCTTTGCATTTTCCTAAGGAACCACATTTCTACAGCCATCAGATGTTTTTCAGCCTGACTGCTCATTGTCCAAGCTTCACATCCATATAAAAGTACAGGTTCTCTGTAGTATCTCAACACTCTTTTTCTCGTTTCAATTGACATCTTTTTATTGGTCAGTAGTCCATGTGCAGTCATTTCATCATAGCATTTCATCTTGCTAAAGGCTACTTTTGCCATGGCGATTCTTGTTCTAATCTCTTCAAGGCATCTCCCATCAGATGTTATTACTGTTCCAAGATAATTGTACCTATTCACTTGTTGAAGAATATTCCCATTTACTTATATATTACATTGTGGTATTTTGTTCTTCCTAGTGACGACCATAATCTGTGTCTGTTTACAATTTAATTCTAACCCTAGTTGTTCACTGTGTGGAACAACCGCATCTACTAAAATTTGCAGGTCCTGTTCACCAGACTGCTGAACACAATGTATGACGCTGGGGATATACTTCCTGAATTATGTAATTTATATTTATTGCAATCCCAAAGAAATCCGGAGCCTTGGAATGTGATCGACATATAACAATTAGTATAATAAGCTACATCATGAAGATTTTGCTAAGAATTATCATGCCAAGAGTTAGGACGAAAATATAACCGAGATAGGAGAAGAACAATGTGGATTTGTAGAAGGCAAGGGTCAGTAAATGCTGTTTATATGCTGAGGCCTACATCTTTGCTTTATTGACTACACAAAGGCTTTCTATAAAGTAAGACATGTCAACATGATAAAAATGCTTGCATATATACAAATTGATGGGAAAGACCTTATATTTGTAAAAAACATATATTGGAAACAACAAGCTGCCATAATGATTGATAATGAAGTAGATCAATATCAGCCTATTAAGAGAGGTGTGAGACAGAAATGTGTAATGTCTTCAGATCTTTTTTCCCTGTACGGTGAACATATTTTCAGAAATGTAGAAGATATGAAAGGAATCATCATTGGAGACCGTAACATCAATAACATTAGAAATGCGGATAATACAGTATTGATTGTAGACAATGAGCAGAATCTGCAACATTTAATAGATGCGGTTGTTGCACACGGTGAACAACTAGGGCTGGAATTAAATTGTAAGAAGACAGATTATGGTCGTCACTAGGAAGAAGAAAATACCACAATGTAATATCAAGTAAATGCCAATGGGCATATTCTTAAGTAAGTGAATCAGTACAATTATCTCGGAACAGTCATAATATCTGATGGGAGATGCCTTGAGGAGATTAGAAGAAAAATTGCCATGGTGAAGGTAGCCTTCTGTCTTATCGTAAATCCTGTTCTATTATGCCATAAAACTGTGTTGAGAAAATCTGCGAATAAGCAGTACTCGTTTACTCAGAACACTGACAAGTTTTCTCTTATAACTTTGTGAACGGGAATAAAAGCACAAAGCTTGACAAACAGTTCCATACCTTTAATCGGCATCAGACAATTATCAGGTACAATTCAAATGGCAACATAGAGTTCCCTTGACGCAGGGTTAGCATCTATTTGATACAACCACTAATCATCATCCAAACTAAATCTGCCTCATTAACTTTTGCCGCTTGGCTTATTCCATTCCAGAGTTCTTCTAGATCCTCGTCGTCCTGTTCCTTAAAGATTCGTCTAGTTTTTCGTTGCCCGGTTCTTCTATCAAAGACTTCTTATCCACAAATGCCTCCTCCTATTATTCATTCGAAGATCATGTATCATTGCATCTGAACAGCTAATTTCTAAACAAATTCGTCCCAGAAATCGAAAACACGACCGGTTGTTTCTCTGGTTCCACAGCGTATCCTCGTTGTTAGGATTTTTGTCGGTATTACGTAACTCATCTCCCTGGCTTTTGCCGCACTATCCACTTTGGTGCATCCTTAGAAGAAATCCCCTTTATCCTGTCTCTGTATCCTATATTTTCGCAATCGCTATGTGGCACCTTCTGCAAGATGGAAAACATACTGACCAATAAAAAATATGTCATTTGCAACGAAAAAAGAGTGTTGAGGTGCTACATAGAACCTGTACTTTTGTGTAGATGTGAAGCGTGGACAATGAGCAGACAGGCTGATAAACATCTGATGGCTGTGGAAATGTGGTTTCTGGGTAAAATGTAAAGAATACCATGGACAGACAGAAAAACCAAGGACCAAGTCCTACAAGAAACAAATGAAAATTGTAAACTGATCAGACAAATTAGACTTAGACAGTCAACATGTTTGGTCATATTATGAGAAGAAATAAGTTGGAGAACTTGGTAAAAACTGGCAAGATTGAGGGGAAGAGAACAATGGGAAGACAGAAAAGTAAATATCTGGATGACTTGGCCACGTGGTTATGGTCGAGACAAGAACATTGAACTGATCCACAACTCTGGTGATCGAGTGAAATGGCGAAACATGACTGTCCACGCTTACCGGCATGGCACAGAATGATGATGAAAGGATTCTGCCTGCCAAAAGGATTCCCACTACCATCTTTGCAAGTTAACATCTACATAGCAATGAAGTAATAGTAGTGATCATGAAAAAAATTATTGTCTTGTCCTGATGTGGATAACCAAATGTGGGCTGTCATCTGGACCAGCAGCTTTCCCATCCTTCATTTCTTTAAATCTCCTCCTTTGAAGGTTTCTCACAGTTCTCTTCTGCAGGTTGGATATCTGCAGGGTCTTCTGGGACTCGTCTATTTAGGATTTCTTCAAAGTATTCAGCCCATTTGTTTAGTTGATCCTTATTGTTATTGAAAATTTTGCCATTTGTTTTTTATCTGTCCACTTTGTTGATTATACTTTTCTACTATATACCTTCTCTGAAATTTCCTCTTGATGCTGCTTCATCCATCTCTCTTGCTAAGTCATCTATATATTGTCTTTTTATCCGCATTTATGTGCTTCGTAACTTCAATGTTAGCTTCTGCATATTTTTCCTGGGCTCTGGCTTTTGAAGCCCTGGTTTTCCTATTATTTAAATCTGCTTTCTTGCTCCTTCTTTGTCCTATCTTTTTAAGAGTTTCTGGGGTTATCAACGCTTTACGTCATCTTTATCTTTTGCCAAGTACTTCAAAACATTATTCCCAAATGTTTAGCTGGCTGCCAGCAGACTTTTGTACTCACTTCATCTACTGCCTGTTGTGGTGGCTGGTATATATTTGAGACCGTGTCTGTGAATTGTTCCTTAATTTCCTGCTTTCTGAAGTATCCTACATTGTATTCATTTCTGTGTTTAGGGGACATTATGTATCTCTCGAGCTTCAATTCTATTTTACATATCAGATGATGATGATCTGCATATATGTCTGCTCCTCTACTCTTACATCATGAAGTAGAGGAAAGGCGAGACGGACATATAATCAGATTGCTACTGGAACTATTAGTGTTGGAACTCTTCGCTGGTTGCTGAGGATGGGGACGGAGCGCTTATGGGAATGTCCCGAATGCTGTGATGTCGGTTCCTAGATCAATCAATCAATCAATCAATCATGTAGTAGAGAAGATCTAAATATATCTTGTTGAGAGATATTCTCAATTTGGTTTTCTATTTTGTATTCCCTTGCCTTAGTGAATAAAATATTACACAATTTCTTACCTGACATATTTTGCTGCAAATCATCAGGTGCATACTGCAGAGATACATATCATTTATATGGAACAATGAATGCTACTTTGGCTGAAATATGATGTACATCATTGCTGACCTTGGTGAATGTGTAGAACGTTATATCCATGGAAGTCAAACACTTAACATGAAGTCTGTTACAATGTAAACAGAAGGACTTCCTCCAAATTTGATGTCAAATCCAGTGTGCGTGTTTCCACACTTGATTCATGGTTATCAGTTACCTTCGGTAGGGGGACCCAGACATAATGTACAGGACCTAATATTCTGTCGATTACCAATGACATTTTTCAACACAGGACTGACTCTGATTGTAAGTAATGAGTCAAAGTATACAAGAGATGCTGCAAACCATTTATCAGATGTGCACAGGCCCTGACTCTAAGGTCAACTCAATATAAGTTCTGTGTGATGTGGTGCTCCGTGAATAGTATAGTTGTATCTTTAAAACAGACTACTTGAATGTTATTTTCAGTGATTAAATATTTAATAGGCATTCTCACCCTTTGATGTCTGCTAATGGGGAATGAGCTTGCTCAGTGATATATGTTATGGATCATAAACAAGCAGATAATTACTCGTATTTGCTCATTGCTTGCTTGCTTGCTTGCATTCGCTGGCTGTGAACTCCAGCGTGAAGTCCTGTATGTCGTATGAAGACATCCTGTTGTCCAACATCAGTGTGATGTCATACCTTACTGAGGTTTGCGTGAGTATCTGTTGTCCCATGTCTGTGGCTTATTGGAGTGCAGACTGGTGGTTCCTCGCCGTACAGGCAAATACTCTCCGACTTCGGAAGAATCAGCGATCCTACTACGTTAGCCAGGACCCCGAAGGGACCTGTTGCCCAGGATGCATGACTAGGACATGTTAGTAGGTCTTGGCCAGTATAGCACCTGGCCCTGGTGCCTTGGAAACACCTCTGCATCCCGTATTTGCTCATTAATTTGAAATCACATTTTTCTAGCATGTAACTTGCTTTGTAATATTTTGATTCTGTTATTTTCATTTTTATTTTCTTTTAAATTCAAGAAACATTGCTTCTAAGTGCATGTTTTGTTTACAGGAAAAACAGAAGATGGACTTACATGGTTCAAGGAGCTTAGCCATTAGAGCGTTCGGCCAACATGTTAGCAGTATGTTCATGATATGGTGTCATGATCACCCACTTTTGCCATTCATTTTCTGTATTGTAACCAGATTTGATAAGTCACAACTAACATATATTTTAGAGTTTTGGAATTTAAAACTAAATCTGTTTTGTGAGTTGAATTTTTGATATTGATTCATGGAAGTACATGATCGGATACAGTAATAATTTTAATTATTTCTATGGTTCTACACTTAATCAGACTTCATGTCTTCTTGATTCATGGAGGTTGATACAGAATCTAGTACAGTAATCATTTTAATTATACTTACTGTTCTGTGTATAATCAGATGTTATTTTATTCTTCTACTGCTGCCTTTCTTCATCCAATGAACATAGACAATCAAATAACTTGTGCCAAGCCCTTTGTAGACTTGTTCATGATTTGTAGAATTTTACAGCTGTTAAGGTAGCCAGTCTCACACCAACCCTTCTTAGATGCTTCTTATGACATGCATGGCAGATTACAGTGTTAGTACTCTTTGCTAACCTTATGGACTCCCATAATACATGGGCATAATCATACGTGTGTATTTTTTTTTCTTTCTTTGTAAAAAACCGTATTAATTTGAAGCAGCTCTTTTTGTATATCTTTTTTGGTACACCCCCCCCCCCCCCCCCCCCCCACCCCAACTTATTCTCCTTCACAGTTTTATGTACGAAGTGTTGGGGTTTTATGCTGGGTGCATTCATAATCAAGATCTTCCATTTCCCTCTACCTTCTAGTCAAGATTTTTCATTTCCCTCTATCTTCAGCGCAAAGTTTAGCCAGATTTTTCTTAAATATACAGGCTAGTTTTTAGCCTCTTTATTGCTTAGTTAGTTAGTTAGTCGACAGATCATCCTCATTGCACATCGAACCATTCAGTCCATAAATGCTCGGATCCCCTCCTCAGCAAATCCTGCAGTGTGTAGTGGCTAACAACACCAGTTCTGTGTTGGTTTATCAATCTTCTTTGGCTTCCTGTGTAGTGTTCTTGTTTGGCCACACCTCTTTTGATTTGCTGTTCTTGCAGTCTGACCATGGTTGTAGATTCACAGTCATCACTTGGTTCTCGCAAAAGTCTTACTTACCGTAGAGCATTCAGAATGTCAGCCTGGTCCATGGCGCGTCCGCCCTCCACAGTATCCTTACCTGCGAGCTTGTCAGCCCGCTCATTTCCTTGTACTCCCGCATGCCCTGGCATGAAGATGAAACTAATCTTTGCCAGCCGAGACCGCTCCAGAGACACCAACCACTCTCTTCGGATCCACCCCATCTCTATCCTCTTAAGCATGCTCATTGAGTCACTAGCCTTAATTGAGCCTTAAACTAGTTCCCTGGAGAATAATTTTCAGCTGGGTATCACAATGAGTAATATGATTAAGCTTTCAGTCTGCCATGACTGACATGATTAGCTCTTCGTAGTCTGTTTATTATTTATGTGTTTCTAGCACACACATTTGTTTTATTTTCTCTATATTAGGGACGTTCATTTGAAACCTGTTCCAATGGCTTTATTATGAAAGCATGAAAGAAACATTAACAGGTGTGATAGAATTGAACAAAGCATTCATTTTGAATGAATTATGCACCATGGGTTGGTCAGAAGAAGTCGCCATAGGCATTCAGGCAAGCATCCCATTGCTTGGGTAGGTGGCGAATGCCGTCCGCAAAAAAGGATTGTGGTTGCTCACTGAACCAAGTGTTTACCGCATTCATTACGTCTGCGTCTGTGTGAAATCATTGCCCTTTGAGAGCTTTTTTAGAGGTCCGAACAAATGAAAATCACATGGTGACAAATCAGGACTATAGCTGGATGTTTGCAGAATTTCCCACTTCTTCCTTGCTAATGCTTCCTGCACAATCTTTGCGACATGCGGACGAGCATTATCGTGCAACAAAATCACACTGCGAGAAAGCATGCCGGGTCGTTTATTCTTGATGGCTTTTTGCAGCTTGTCTAGTGTTTGCAAGTAGTGGGTAGAGTTGATGTTGACACCAGGTTCTTTAAAGTCGGCCAACAATAGCCCTTCATGGTAAAAAATGCGCTCAGCATAATCTTACCAGCGGAAACCTGTAACTTGAATATTTTGGCTTTTGATGATCCAGCATGCTTACATTGCATGCTCTCTCTTTTGCTGCTCGGCTCAAAGTGGTGCCACCATGATTCATCGCCTGCCACTATGCGGAAGAGAAATGCATCACCCTCCACTCTGTAATGCAGCAAGTGGTTCAAACACCATCCCATGCGTTCCTTTTTTTGGTGGTCAGTCAACATCTGTGGTACCCACTGTGAACACACCTTCCGATATTGCAGTTTCTTAAGATCGACCTTTTGAATTGTCCCAGTTGACACATCAAATTCTTTCGCTAGCGAACGTATGCTTCGACAACGGCTCATCTGTACTGCTGCATCAATTTTGGCGATGGTTTTTTCTGTTGCAACAATATGTGCTTGACCTGGCCATAGAAGATCTGTCGTGAACTGATGTTCTTTCCAAAACATTCGTGCCCAGTCTGTCACTGTTGTCTTCGA
Source organism: Cepaea hortensis (assembly GCA_963921405.1). NCBI lineage: Eukaryota > Metazoa > Mollusca > Gastropoda > Stylommatophora > Helicidae > Cepaea > Cepaea hortensis. The sequence continues at coordinate 67,154,942 of OY992885.1, forward strand.
CTTTTACTTTGTAGCAAAAATGACTAAGAGTGAAGTTCCCAGTGTGATGCAAGGCTAAAAATTATGCTACACATAAGGCATACATAAAGCAGTGCATATACACATATCACATATATATTATCTTACTTCACACGCCGGTCTCCCTGGCGAAGGAGTTAATGACTTTCTCCATAATCCCGTATATCCACATATGAAACACAGCTGCATAAGATTTGGCAGCGGATCGCATCGTGTTGGTTACTTACGGGGCATGTGAGCTGGTCGCTCTGAAAGCAGTGGCAAACAAATGAGCATAATCTTGCCAAGAACATCAACAGCAGCTGAAAAATGCTGGTGCTGACTGCAACGTCCTGTAAGGGATATGCAACTTTAAAAAACAATAAAACCTCACAAAGCCTTTAGTCATGTCAGCAGCTGCCTTGTGTACACATTCTTGGGTTAAGTAACTTATAAATACATTATGAGATTTGTTGGATAGGTGATCTGACAATGTGACTTGCCTGGTCAAGGCAGGGCAGGTGAGTGAAGTCGGATAGACTTTTCCACCATGTGGTCGTCGAGTCACAAGGTTGTGAATTCTTGTGATCCCATTGATTGGCGTAGTTATTCTTACACTCACCAAGTAATTCCTCATTTCTCTATTTCATAACCAAACACGGGTGAGAAAGAATGTGACTAGTGGAAACTAATATATACCTGTCATCGAATGGCTATGTACTTGTATTTTTGAAAATTCATATAATGAATAAAATATTCTTAGTGACACCACCATTTGTTGTTATTGTGGATTCGGTCAGCTACCAGCTTGACTGACAGCATTCTAACTCTTTGTGTGTCTTTCTTAAAATTTCAAATGTTCTATACAAGATGTTTGCTGGTGCATGGGATTTACTTACATAATGCAAGATGAGATCAAACTCACACCCAGTTTGCCACAACACCCCAATGCTGTGTATGCCATGGAGCTACCTTTACTGTCTGCAAGCTAGTTGGATTGCTTCAGAGTTTTGGAAGTATTATTTGCTTGTTTTGGTGCCCAAAATAATATTATTATCAGTACTTGGAAAAAGGTTAAGCAGGATCATTCTGGAAAGATTATTAGATAGTACTGTAAAACAACTATGCGCCACAGTAATGTAGTGGTTAGAGGTGTGCTTAATAATATGGGTGTTTTGGGTTCAGATCTACAATGGGACAGATTTTTAAAAATTTTCCTGGGTTCCCATTCCTATCCAGCCTAAAATGTGTACCAAAAATGTCTTGGGAAGTAAAGGCAGTCGGCATGATATCTACCACATCGCCCATATGCCAATTGGTTTATACAAATATGGGTCTAGCACCTTATGCCCACAGCACCTTAAGGCGTATAAAAGGGTTCTTTACTTGTTTATGTTGACAAACCTTGACGACATTAGAACAAGAATTGCCATTGGGAAGGTAGCCTTTTGCAAGATGAAAACCATACTGACCAATAAAAAGATATCAATTGAATCGAGAAAAAGAGTGTTGAAGTGCTACATAGAACCTGTACTTTTGTATGGATGTGAAGTGTGGACAATGAGTAGACACTGAAAAACATCTGATGGCTGTGGAATTGTGGTTTCTGAGGAAAATGCAAAGAATACCATGGACAGACAGAAAAACCAATGAACAAGTCCTTCAAGAAACAAATGAAGATCGTAAACTGATTAGAGACATTAGACATCCGATTGAGATGAAATTTTGTACAGATGTTCTTCTCACTCCCGCGGAACCAACTGACATAGTTATTTAGTTTAAAATCAACAATTTTTCCTCAGAAACGAAAGAAAAAGGCACGCGCTTCAGAAAAACAGACCAAGAAATGTCCCGCCATCTTGCGGGAAGGGAACTCACTCTCTGATTAAACCAGAAATTAGTTATGAACAATTGTTGTTCTTCACTCCCGCGGATCAAACTGAAATAGAACGGGATCATCAGAAACAGACGAGCACGGGAACAGAAGTGAACGGATAGAACAAACAAACTTTATTTTCAAAGGGTTAAGAATTGGGCACGCAGGCCCGTCTAACATTCTGCCCTTCTATCACTCTCTTTCATACATTATTTCATTCACACATCATTCAAGGCTAACAAAGAACAGCAACAATATAAAAGATATGCATTATAAAGGCATGGGCAAAATGCGAACATCAAAACTGCACAACACAGTAATATTAGATAATGGTCTGACACTTGTTATTAGCCATGTGGAATATACTGGCCTACAAAAAGGGGACTGGCTGTTATAATAGGTTTTTTTATTATTATTATTATCTCTATTATTAAGGGGGAAGGTAATCCATATTGAGATAGTGTTCGAATAATTTGCGATTATATGAATAGGGATTGGTGATGTCTTTGATTTCTTGTGGAAGATTGTTCCACAAATGAGCTGCAGAGTACGTTAAGCTTGTTTTGTATAAGTCAATCCTAGGCTTTGGAATGTGTAGTATATTTAAACGTTTACTGTGTCTAGCATTATATTTAAACAATGGCCAAAGGTAATTTTTGGGCATTTCGATGCAGGATTTTGTGAATTAGTTTAGCTTTATTGAAAAGCAAGCGTTTGCGGAATGGTAGTAACTGAAGGCGTTTATACAGGCTAGGATTGTCAGATACATGTTTGCTATAAATTAGACTCATGGCCCGTTTCTGGAGTGAGTAAAGTCGCTTGGTGTTTGAATTAGAACAACCGTCCCAGATTGTAGAGCAGTAGTCAAAGTGTGTCTGTATATGAGAAGTATAGAATAGTTTCCTAGTGTCCTCATCAAGGAAGTTTTTCATTTTGGCAAGTTGGCAGACTTTTTTTGCTGTTTGTTTAATGAGCGCTTGAACGTGGGAATTTGAGACAGAGATTTATTATGTGATACTACTTGCTTTCTGTTTGATAGAAAAGATGATATTAGAGTGACTACATTAGGGCCAATTTTCATTGTCTCAAGTTTTTTAATTAAAATAACATGGTCTATCATATCAAATGCGTTCTTGAAATCAATAAACACAGTTCCACATAGATTGTTGTTATTTATATTCTGGTGCCAATTTTCTATCATGTTTGTTAGGGCCGTATGGCAAGAATATTTTGGTCGAAATCCTGATTGGCTGTCAACAATAAGCTTGTTGCGAACTAAATACTGTAATGTTACTTTATGGATGTGTTTTTCTAGTGGCTTAGATAGTGATGATAGTAAGGAAATGGGTCTGTAATTGTTCGGGAGACCATTGTCCAATGAACCAGATTTAAGAAGAGGGTACACTTTAGCGATTTTGAGAGCAGATGGAAAGTGGCCTTTGGTGAGACACTGATTATAAACATAGGTTAGTGATGTACAGATCACTGGCGCAGCACAATGGAGAATCCGGTTGCTGATTCCATCTAACCCAGATGAGGTTGTGTTTTTTAGGTTACTGAGGTAAGTGAATACTTCAGTGATTGTCATTAGCGGTATGTCAGAAAGAATATCGCGGGAGCATCTATTCTCGCAAAACGATGACAATAAAGATAAGTTGCAAGGAGAATTAGGTATTGAAGCCTTCAACTGGTCTATGTCAGTTTGAAAAAAAATTACTGAATTGGTCGCATGTAATATGATTTGATGGTAAAGAATTTCGGAAGTTATACTTGTTTGTAAAGGTGTTAATTGCCTTCCATATATCCTTACTATTTGTTTTATCCATTACTAAGTTCTTAAAGTAATTTTATTTTTCTTTTCCCGTCGTATGTTATATTGAACTTTGTTTCTAAGAGTACGGTATGCACTGAGATCCCGCTTTTTATGTGCTTTATCTCTGTCTCTCATAATGTCAAGTATTTCCTGGGTGATCCAAGGTGGCTTAACGTGGTGTTTTACTCGAACTTCCTTGACTGGCACATGTCTATCAAAAACATCAATAAAGGTTTTCATCCAGAATTCCAGAGCATCATCTGGGTCAGGAAGCTGATAAACATTGTCTAGAGGTGAACTGAGCAAGTCCTGTAAAAATGCGTTTTGGTTGAAATTTTTGTAACTTCTATATTTTACACTTATGTGTTTATGTTTAGGAGTTTTATTCCTTTTTTAGACCACGTGCAGCATATTTGGTAGTGATCGCTCATTGCACAATTGGGTACGGTGCATTCTATGATGTTGTCTGAGCAAGTTACATAAATGTGTTCTATGACTGTTGAAGATGACTTTGTTACTCTAGTAGCTTGTTGTACTATTTGTTGGAAATTGTATGATGCAATTATATTTCCCCATATTATGTTGGATTTGTTGGTGTCAATGTTAAAGTCTCCGAGTAGTATAATTTCCTTCCCAGAAGCGAAAACCACATCCATCATGATAGTGAAGTTTTCGTACCAGACGTGTCCAGCACTGGGCTTTCGATAGAGGTAGCCAATTATCAGGGGTGTGCGGTTTTGAAGTGTTAGCTCTAACCAAATACATTCTATTTCGCAAGTTTGAAAGTCTAGCTCTACAAAGTTTAGCCTAGATAGATGGATAGATAGATAGACAGACAGATAGATATACAGACAGATAAATAAATAGATAGATAGATAGACAGACAGATAGATAGATAGATAGATAGCCAGCCGGGTCGTCAGACAGACAGATAGATAGATAGATAGATAGATAGAAAGATAGATGATGGGAACGGATAGATAGATGGATAGACAGACAGATAGATATACAGACAGATAAATAGACAGACAGACAAACAGATAGATAGTGTATCAGCATGACATACAGTATCAGCACACAATTGGAGAAATATCTTGAGTTGGAGAGAACTGAATATACATGATCACCCACCGGAACAGGAGCAGGGGCCGAACGCAATGGGAAATGTATTTGAACGTATAATGACTACTTATATGAATTAAATGAGACGCTACCCTCCAGGGGCTGGGCGAAATGTATATATCTATATATATAAAAGACGTGTGTGTGTGTGGTCCGTCCTTTATTTTTTTCATTCAACCATAGTGACTTATTACATAAGATACATTTAATTTTCTGAAATACAGCTGTTGTTTGCTTCGGGGACAGACGAATATCTCTAGTAGGCTGGGGATGTAAAATGACAACTTCAGGTATTGTTTCCCATTTGGTGAAGGAATTTTCCTACTTTTTATAAGTTTGGCTGAAATTTTTCATATTTTGTTAACAAAATTTCCTACTTTTCATAAGTTTTGGATGAAATATTTCTTCACTTGACCAAAAATTTTTACATTTGGTTAACAAAGTTTCCTACTTTTTATAAGTTTCGATGAACTTTGGCCAAACGTTTCACATTTGGTTAACAAAGTTTCCTACATTTTATGAGTTTGTTTTGAATTTGGTCAAACTTTTCACATCTGGACAACAAAATTTCCTACTTTTCACAAGTTTGGGTGAGATATAAGTTTAGTTGAACTTTGGCCACAATTTTTCACATTTGGTCAACAAAATTTCTTACTTCTTATGGGTGTGGCTGAAATTTGGCCAAACTGTTCACATGTTGTTAACAAAGTTTCCTACTTTTTTATGAGTTTGGTTGAAATTTGGCCAAAATTTTTCACTTTGGTTAACAAATTTTCCTACTTTTCATAAGTTCGGATGAAATTTGGCCAACATTTTTCATATTGGTTGACACATTTTTCCTACTTTTCATAAGTTTGGTTGAAATGTGGCCAAAATCGTTCACTTTGGTTAACAAATTTTCCAACTTTTTGTAAGTTTGACTGCGATTTTTATAAGTTTGGTTGAAATTTGGCCAAACTTTTCACATTTGGTTAACAAAGTTTCCTACTTTTCATAAGTTTGGGTGAGATATTTCTGTATTTGGTCTAACTTTTTCCCATTTGGCTGACAATTCTCCTACTTTTTATAAGTTTGGACAAGCTATTCCTCTCTTTGGCTGCTATTTTTTCCCCTTTGGTTAACAAATTTTCCTACTTTTCTTAAGTTTGGCCGAGATATTTTTGTATTTGGCCAACATTTTTCCCATTTGGTTGACAATTTTTCCTACTTTTTATAAGTTTAGTTTATATATTCCCTCTTTGGTTGATATTTTTTTACATTTGGCGATCAAATTTTCCTACTTGGCTAATATTTTTCCTCTTTGACTAACAAATTTTCTTAGTATAAGTGTGGACGAGCTATTTCTGTATTTGGCCGACATTTTTCACATTTGGCTAACAGATTTTCCTACTTGACCTAGGTTTTTTTCCCCCTTTGGCTAACAAAGTTTCCTACTTTTCATAAGTTTGGGTGAGATATTTCTGTATTTGGTCTAACTTTTCCCCATTTGGCTGACTCCTACTATTTATAAGTTTGGACGAGATATTCCTCTCTTTGGCCGATATTTTTTCACCTTTGGTTAACAAACTTTCCTACTTTTCATAAGATTGAACGATGTATTTCGTTACTTTTTCAATATTTTTCCTCTTTGACTAACACATTTTTCCTACTTGGTCAATATCTTCCACATTTTGGTTAACAAAGTTTCCTACTTTTCATAAGTTTAGTTGAGATATTTCTGTATTTGGTTGACATTTTCCCCCTTTGGTTGACATATTTTCCCATATTTTATAAGTCTGGACGAGATATTTCTCTCTTTGGCTGATATTTTTTCACATTTGGTTAACAAGTTTTCCTACTTGGCCAATATTTTCCCTGTTTTGCTAATAAATTTTTCTAGTTTTCATAAGTGTGGATGAGCTGTTTCTGTATTTGGTCGACATTTTTCACATTTAGCTAACAAATTTTCCTACTTGACCTAGGTTTTTTCCCTTTTGGCTAATAAAGTTTCCTAGTTTTCATAAGTTTGGCTGAGATATTTATAAGTTTGGTCTAACCTTTTTCCCATTTGGCTGACAATTTGCCTACTTTTCATAAGTTTGGTTGAAATGTGGCCCAAATATTTTCCTTTTGGGTATCAGCTTTCCCTACTTTTCATAAATTTGGTGGAGATATAATTATAAGTTTGACCTATATTTTTCCAGTTGGCTAACATATTTTCTTACTTGACTGTTGAAGTGCACTTTTGTCTGGATGTGATACGGGGCAATGAGCAGTGTCACTGAAGAACATATATTGGTCTTGGAAATGTGTTTCTGTGGAAAGATGCAAAGTCCCGAATAGACACATAGAGAGGTAGTGAACATGAAAAATGTTTGCTCTGAGTCGTGCTGCAGTCGCTGATTAGGACAGTGGACACATGACAAGCCACGTTACATGAGACATCTAAGGTTGAGTCGGGCTAGTTTGTTGTGTTCATGTGTAATATTAAACATCTGATAGGTTGTGCTAGCCACTCGTCACTGTATGACCCTCTAGTTGTTAGGTAAAATGCATGTCTTCCGCGACTGACGTCGGTGATCACATATATGCACTGTGACTATGAAAAAGGTTTAGTCGACCACTGTACTGACTTGGTTATACTTTTGAACACTACAATCAAAAGTGTCTTATGTTTTTTTTTTAGGGTGGGATGTTCTTTGGTGTTACTCAGTGGACCTCCCTAATGGATATAGAAAAGAGAGAGAGAGAGAGAGAGAGAAGGGCGAGCGTTTTAGTCTTCAGATGCCATGTTGACGATGTAGTGGAATCACTCCCATACATGGTGATCATCATGAGTTAGGTCCCCTGGTTCAACAATCAACAGTTTTTCTGTAGTATACCTCTTAACCAGGTGTTTCATGTGTATTTTTATGGATGTGATCGGATGCAGCACCAGCCAGTGAGCACGTTGTATGGGTTTCCCATTACCACTTGTGATAGGATCATTCAGCCACGGTGACTGCCTCGCTAATAAGTTTTCCACCCCCCCCCCATCTCCACCATTCAGCCCCGGTGATCTCTCCGCTAGTATCTTTTTTCACCCCTGTCTCCACCATTCAGCCACGCTGCCCCTTGACCCGCCCACCTTTTTACTAACGAAATCCCGTCTGGCCAGTGAGCATGTGGACAGGTTGTCATTACACATGCCACCGGGAGCAGCATCATATGTGATCGGATGTGACTATTAGCCACGGGTGATCGGGTGCATCGCCAGCCAGTGAGCATGTGGTACAAGTTTCCCATTACCACTTGTGATAGAATCATTCAGCCACGGTGACCTCCTCGCTAATCAGTTTTCCACCCATCTCCACCATTGAGCCCCAGTGACATCTTCGCTAGTATCTTTTCCACCCCTGTCTCCACTATTCAGCCACGACGCCATTTGACCCGCCCACCTTTTTACTAACGGCAACCTGTTCTACAGCCACTCCCCCATTCGGCGGAACCATACTGTAATCCCATCACACCTATGCGACGCCATCTTTGATATCACGTAGCCAGTGTGCATGTGGTCTGGTTGTCATTACACATGCGACCGGAAGCAGCGTCATGTGTCCTCGGATGTGACCATTAGCCACGGGTGATCAGGTGCAGCGCCAGCCAGTGAGCACGTGGTATGGTTTTCCCATTACAAATTGTGATAGGATCATTCAACCACGGTGACCTCCTCGCTAATCAAGTTTTCCACCCCATGTCTCTACCATTCAGCCCCGGTGACATCTTCGCCAGTATCTTTTCCACCCGTCTCCACAAGTCAGCCACGACGCCACTTGTCCCGCCTACATTTTTACTAACAGCAACCTGTCCTATACCCACTCCACAGCCACTCCCCCATTCGGCGGAACAGTACTGTAACCCCATAAAACCCGCTCACTTGCCTATGCACGCCCCAACATTATGAATTACTACCAGCACACAAAAAGATAAATATGGTATCCAGTCTTCACGCATAGGCCAGTATGAAATAGAAAATGGTGATCTCACTCACACACACACAAACGCGCGGACGCACACACACATGCATCGCACACATACACCATATGCACACATGTGCCCACACACACATGCAATGAGCACACGCACACGCACACATGCGCGCTGCGGGGCAAAACAATTTATTGTGGAAGATCGAGATTTGTGGAGAGCCTAAGCCAATCGGCACGTCACGTGCCGCTGATGATGGTTTATCATTACATTACATTACATTACAACAAGCACCATTAGTTAATCGCTAGGTCTGACACACATGTAACGCGTGAGATTTGAAAATTCCTCGCTTACATTACATACTCACACGGGACATCTGTAAAGTTACATCATAATGATAAGGTTATATACTAAATCATTATTTTCCATCAGTTGGTTACTGAGATATTCAATTTTATATTGAGGCAACAAAAAAAAAACACACTATAGTTAAATTGATCTTTCCATTGTTACACATACCCCAGTATCAACATCTACCATGCATAATTTAGGAACACCTGCCATTTACATTCATTTTAACCCACATCGAGCTCGGAAAAAAAATACAAAGTCTGGTATGATGTGGTATACATACCACGGCATGGCACATGGCACAATTCGCTTCGTCGTTCTCAACATTCATTACTACTTACGCCCAGTAGTTTGCCATTGCTTTCTGAGCAACCGGTTCATATACCCCGTAAGTTACCGACGCGGCAAGAACCGCTACCAATTCTCGCGCACATCACGTCACTCACGAGAGTATACGGGATTACGGAAAAAGACGCTAACACCTAGGCCAGGGAGACCGGCAGAAGAGAAGTAGACACAAATAAATAAAAAGGGTGACGATGTGGATGGAGCTGCATGTGACATGACAGCTAAGGATAAGACTGGTTGAAGTGAGTTAGTTGAGGGTTTGTGCCCCAATGGACGATAAAGGGATACAGGTGAAGAATTATAGCATACAGACAGCACTGAGTTATAGTCTGTTCAGAAAAGAATGCCTTCGTTCACGATCAATTTTTATGAAAACTGTCTGTTGCATCATTATGAAAGTTTTCCTGCCGCCTTATATTTACCCCCACCCAAGGAATATGGCTTTGATAGGTCCTAAGGAAACTTACATCATCGAAAGCGGCGACATTTCTTTGATGTTTTGGCGAAAATGTAGTGAATTCACGCTAACAAACTAGTTTTACGGTAAAGCACGTCACTTCGGGTAACGACACAAGTACAAGGCGTAGCCAGATTCGTATGGGAGTGGGTGCAATAAAAGAAATGTCGCTTAACTGATCCAGTGCCAAAGGATAATATATCGTCAAATATGACCCCCTTTTTGGACAGAAGGACGATATATCGCCATACTAGGACCATCATGTTATTGGTTTGTTTCTTGTATCTGTCCCAAAAGCTCAATGAACGGAAATTTACATTATAATACTCGTTCGTTTCATTGTGCACAATGTCTGCTCGTACCCGTTCGTTTCATTGTGCACAATGTCTGCTCGAAACCTACTTGTTGTTTGGCACTGAATCAGTTAAAAGTCGACAAGGTCGGCTGCATTGCACCGGGTTTTTAAAAATCCCATATGGCTCAAGTCTCTTTCCGCAGCGCGGAAAGCGTCGCACAAAGCACGAACTCCATAGCTCCATCGACGACCCTCGAGAGTCTCCGAAAAAATGCACTCGTGAAATGAAGTACACGGCCTTGATTTGAACATACAAACTTCGGAGCCCGAATCAGACGGCTTGACCACTTCACCACGGAGACCCTCGAGAGGGGTGCAATGTGTAATATTAGTAAAGACAGGGAATTTACAGAGGCATTGGGTAAATAATGTGTAAATTGACAGGAAAGTAGAAGGAATATATTTATTACCTTATTTTTCATTTCCTTCTTGTTTCTTCAGCTGCTGGTTAATAATGTATACACAAGAAGCCATGTTACTAGTATGCATTTAGCTTTTTATATTGAGTTCCGGTTCCAAATGTTGCTGTATGTAGCCGGGGCGCAGTGTTGGGGTGAGCGCCCAACATTGCTTAAATACCCCAATGGCTCGTGAATACATAACCTATGCAGCAAAAGTCCAACTCCTGGCCTTCACGTGGCGGAACTGTTTCTACTAACAGGAGAAGGGGCGACGGCGAGTTTCTGGCGCCGAAAAATAACCAGTGTGCTCTAGAAGTGTATACACATACATGCATGTGCAGACGCGTGTGTACACATCTAAACTCGAGTGAGACCACAGTTTGCTCTAGCAAAGGAAAGGTGCTGAAGACGGAGGCAACCAGCCGGGAGGCACACCACAGAAATCAGGATGCCACGCAATTACGCAAAATGGAATATGTCGACTACTGTTAAATGTTATGGTGCTCGCCCTGCTTTGGACCTCCAGGCAGGTGCAGTGCCGGGCCCTATGTCTCGAAAGGGTCCAACCCCAACTACTGGAGGTACTTTTCAGATGTCCTGTGGAGCCAGGGGACATGAGAATAGAACGGCTGGCCACTGGAATGCGGAGGGAGTCAGCAAAAAAAAAAAAAAAAAAAAAGAATTAGAAAACATCCTGGACCAAGAAAAAGTAAGCATATGCTGCTTGCAAGAAACTCACCTCAACGAAAATATAGCTTTCAAAATCAGAGGCTACCAGTGTTACCGATCTGACCGAATGGACAGGCGAAAAGGTGGGATACTTACCCTTGTAAAAAATAGAATCACTGCTTCCCAAATCGAAGTCTACATGGAAGGGGCTCAGTATCAGACACTTAAACTTAAGACAGGCTATACAGACCTACATCTGATCAATTACTATTGTCCTAGTGACCGCCCACAGGCACTGGACATACTACCATTAACAGAAAAATGATTGGGTGTGGCGATTTCAACAGCCACTCGCAGAGTTGGGGCTATGATCACATGGACCAGAGAGGAGAGAGACTGGAAGATTGGCAGGATGAGAATAGATTCATCTTAGTTAACAAGCCGTCCGACCCACATACTTTCTACTCGAGATCATGGCACACTACAACTACACCTGACCTGGCTTTTCATTCACCAGACCTGGAGTGGAACATTACACGAATTGTTGGGAAACAACTTGGTGGCAGTGACCATCGGCCAGTCTTTCTAACTGTAGAAAATGAGCTTTAAGTGAAAGCAGCAACCTTTCGAGGTGGAACTACAAGAAAGTAGACTGGGCAATGTACAAGAATCGCACCAGCATACTGGTTAGAAACCTGAACACTGAGAAAGACATAAATAAAGTAGTTGAAGAGTTTGGGAAATGCATACTACAGGCAGCGCGAGAAACAGTACCAAGAGGAGCCCGTAAACAATATAAACCCTACTGGAGTAGTGAACTGGAACAGTTGCATAATGATGTGGAAGTGTGTAGAAAGCAAGCAGAGGCCACACCCAGCCAAGAGCACCACAATAAATTCCAGCACGCAAAAGCCAAATTTCAAAGGGCCAAGCTGCAGGCTAGACGGAAAAGCTGGCAGGAAAAAACAGAGTCTCTGAACTTTGAAAGAGACAAGGAAATTGTGGAAGCTAATAAAACAACTTAACGATGAGGGCACAGGGAGAAACTCAAAAATTTGCACTACATACAGATGGAAACATCTTAACAAGAAAGCAAGCAGCTGACCATTTTGCGGACTCATTCGCACAAGATAACAATATCAAAATTAGTCCAGAGAAACAACAAGAGATTCGAGAGAAACGGCAACATACAGGACAGAAGAAAATAGTACATGAGGTTCTGGAGGTACCCATCACAATCAGCGAACTGGAGCTAGCCAAATCAAAACTGAAAATGAGAAAGTCACCAGGAGCTGATGGTATCTTCAATGAAATGATCAGGAACCTAGGAACAGAGGCCAAAGCAAAGATGTTGCAGATCTTCAATAACAGTTGGGCCTTAGGCAGTGTTCCACAAGCCTGGAGAGAAGCAATCATGATACACCTCCTAAAATCAGGGAAAGATAGTTCCATTGCCTCTAGCTACAGACCAATTAGCCTCACCAGCGGTCTCTGCAAAACACTGGAGCGCATCATCAATCACAGACTGCAGTGGTACATTGAAAGTAAAAACATCATTGTGTCACAGCAGGCTAGCTTTAGGCAGTGCTATTCTACGGAAGATCAGACAACCTACCTCTCTCAAGAAATTAGGATGCATTCCAAGAGAAAAATCTGGTGCTTGCGGCATGGATAGATTTGAAGAAAGCCTTTGACAAAATCTGGAAAGAAGGTCTGATGAAGAAACTGAGAAACTGCAAAGTCAATGGAAGAATGTACAAATGGGTGAAAGCATACTTGCACAACAGAAGAGCCCGAGTACAGATAGACGGACTCAAGAGCAAGAAAGTACTACTGCGTCACGGTGTTCCCCAGGGCGGAGTCTTGTCCCCCACACTTTTTCTAATCTTCATCAATGATCTCGTTGCTAATCTACCGCATGGAATTAAAGCGGCAATGTACGCTGATGACCTGGTTCTATGGAGCACAAATGAACATGCATCAGTGGCCACCAGATTGCTACAACGAGCTGTAGATACATTTGTTTCATGGGTAAATAGATGGTGTGTCAGCATAAACACTGACAAGTGCAGCACCACCCTATTTACCCTCTCTCCAAAACAAAAGGCAGGGACCATCCAGATAAATGGAACACCCCTAAGAGAAGATAAAGAACCAACATACCTTGGAGTAACATTTGATGGCAGGCTGACATGGAGAAAGCACATCAACAAAGCAGTAGCAAAAGCCAGAAGGAAAATAGCCATCCTGAGAAAGCTAAGTAAAACCACATGGGGAGCCAGTGGGAAAATACTTAGCAAAGTTTATCAACAGAACATACGACCACACCTGGAATACGGGTCAACTGCGTGGTGTTCGGCATCAAAAACCACACGACAAGAGCTGGACAAAGTGCAAAATCAAGCACTTAGAGTCACCACAGGAGGTATGAGATCAACCCCTATAGTGGAAATGGAGAAGATGGGGAGGACACAAGCACTGAGTGAGCGCAGAGATACGAAAACACTAATACAAGCAGAAAAGTTCATCAGCTTTCCAGGCCACCCTATGAAGAACAGATTTGAAAACCTAGCTATGGGGCGGTTGAAAAGAAGTAGTTTTATCCACCAGACCAAACGACTCTGCAGAGAAACCACCGATCTGCCCATAGTTTGTATCCCCCTAACAACTATTCCAGAGCGAACTCCATGGAAAGATGAGCATAGACTATCATTACAAATCCAGACAAAAGTGAGAGGAATATTTGACAAGGAAGAACAGAACAGTGTGCAGCGCAGAACAGCCACTCAGCTTCCTTGATGAAGAATACCCACAGGACCTCTGGATCCGAGTCTACACAGATGGGTCAGCACAAAATGCTGTACGAAATGGAGGAGCGGGAGTGTACATAGAGTACCCAAATAATACTAGGGACACAGCTAGAGTACCGACAGGAAAGTACTGCCATAACTACGATGCTGAAATTGAGGCAATCAAGATAGCAACAGAGAAATTACTAAATACCAGCAATGGTACACAACCTGTGGTGCTATTGACAGATGCAAAATCAGTACTCGAGGCGCTCCTGTCTGGGAAATTGCCAGTACTAAGGACACTACTTTCTTAACTTAGCAGTCAGCATAAGGTCACTATACAGTGGATACCATTCCACTGTGGAGTACCCGGAAACGACAGAGCTGATCAATTGGCTAAGGAAGGAGCCAAAGAAGAACAGCCTGATGTGCCCGTTACATACCACCAAAAGAAAAGAATGATCAAATCAGTCAGAAAGCCATCAAAACCTGCTCAAGATGACTACCACGTTATGGACAGACCAGGACAAGTCATTATTCTGCGCCTCAGAACAGGGCACAATAGATTACGCAACCACATGTATACAAAATTCAAGATTGGTGAAACAGCCATGTGCACATGTGGATTGGCGTCGCAGACAGCAGAGCACATACTCCAAGACTGCCCAAAATATAACACTGGCAAACCTTCTGGCCTAGAGAGACGACAGTGGAAGATAAACTCTATGGACCGCTGTATGAACTGAAAAAGACAGTTCAATTCATACAAGAGACAGCATTGCAGTTATAGACATATTTCAAGCGAACGATAGAAGAAGAAGAAGAAGAAGAAGAAGAAGAAGAAGAAGAAGAAGAAGAAGAAGAAGAAGAAGAAGAAGAAGAAGAAGAAGAAGAAGAATATTGAGTTCGTGAAAGCTTCCAAATAAATAGCTGTGCGTTAATGTGCGTATGGAGTGACCAGAAATGATACCGCAATTTAGTCATCATGTGTCAATTTTTAAGGATATTTTCAGCTGTCTGTGTAATTTGTTCACACATACACATGGGTGACAGACCCGCTTTGAGTCTTCGTGAAAGATTGTCTACTCTGATGTTTACCTTTCAGAGACGGAACATGATTATCTGTTTTGCAGTGTCTCTGCAGTGGGCTTTCTTCTTCTCTTTTCATTGAAGTTTATAGATTGATTCGTATGTTCGTGTGTTGTCCCCTAATTTGACAACGTGTTTGCTCTCACGTTTCTTGTTATGCCACATTATGCCAGTTTCCACCTTAATATTACTCTTCTCTTGGTATTCAATGCGTTTAGTGTTTTTTGTTTTTTCAATACGAGTTGTTTGTCACCGCTGAGGGCTTGTGGAATTTAAAAATAATCCCTGTGGAATACAAATTATTGCCATTGACATTGTGCTGATGCTGTAATGTTTAGGGCCTGTAATTCGTCTGAATAGTTGGAGCAAAATATCCCAGTAAGTGTGCACATGGATTAAGGTTCGCGATCTGCCCAGACCTTAATCTGTGTCGGACGATTCCAGCTGGTCGATGTCTGCTCTCGGTGGCATAAAATTCAGTCCATCCTTTCTCCTATAGTCTTCTTCCTCTTTCAACACATGGTCCTCACATTTTTTCCAGTAACTTTTATCAGTATTTAATAACGCGGACTGGGTTAGTCTCTTGACGTCGGATAATTTGAATGTAGTATTGTTAGCCGCCACCTGTCCTTTAATTTTAGCCCACACAAGTTCAATAGGGTTTAAATGAGAATGGTACGGCGGAAGTCTCAAGCACCTATGGCCATGCTCTTCTATCAAGCACCTATGGCCATGCTCTTCTATCAACTTGTCGATGTTTTACAAGGGACAACAACTGTGGCTTGAAATGTGTTTCTGCAAATGGTATATTTTCCCTTCGGAGCCATATCTTTATTGCTTCCTTTGTGCTCGATGCCGTAGGTATTTTGTCTTCTTGGGCAACAACATTGTGATATGATGCATTGTCCATGATTAGACAGGACGGTCTATCAAGGGATGGAAGTATTGTATTCTCGAGCCAATCTCTAAATAGCAAGCATCACCTAGATCTTTTCTCCTGGGCATGCCGGTGTGCTGGGGAATGAACAGACGGACAGATTGGCTGGCTTGGCAACACTTGGTGGAGTATTGATGCATGACAAAACAGATGTGGTTGCGGCCTTGTGGGAGCACGTGTACACCTCGGAGGAGCAAATGTATCACCATAGTCTGGTAAGAATGAGGCAGCGAGGTGTGAAGAGGGGATCTGGCCGACGATCGACGCTCAGAGGAAAGGCGAGACGGACATATAATCAGATTGCTACTGGAACTATTAGTGTTGGAACTCTTCGCTGGCTGCTGAAGATGGGGACGGAGCGCTTATGGGAATGTACCGAATGCTGTGATGTCGGTTCCTAAATCAATCAATCAATCAATCAATTTCTAAATACATTACCATTCATCTCATTATGATAATCCATATTGTCTATATGCTGTCCTTTACTACTGGGCATATATCGCTTTATCTGTCCATCCACTGATTGCCATTCCTTTTCACTTGTGTGGTGCGCATTGATCCACGTCTCATCCAAATACACTATGTCATAATTTTATTTGCGCTTTTCCCTTATTTCACGTAGGTATCTGCTTCTCATGGCTCCTAAATGCGGTTGCTCGCAAATGATATTTCTACCTCCCTTGTACTTTCTAAAAGTGAAGCCTAATGTCCTTATAATTTTCCACAAAGTTGTTTTGGATAGCTCTATGTTATTGTTCTTTCTCAACCAAACCCTAAGTTTTCTTACAGTCACTGTTTCTTTGACATCCATAATTTTTATAATAGCTCGCCTTATGACAGTATGAAACAGTTTGAGTTGAGTTGAGTTGAGTTAAGAACCGACATCACTGCACTCAGGAAATTCCCATACGTGCTCCGTCCCCTCGTTCAACAGCCAGCGAAGAGTCATACTACTAATCGTTCCCACCGCTATCTGACTAAAAGTTCTCCTGATCTTCCCTCTCAGTTTTGATATTCTTCCTGAACTCCTGCCGATCCCCCTCAATCTCATTCTTTCCACACATGTGTTCTCAACCTGTTCCTCCGCCTTCTCCACCCGGTCCCACGAGCACACGACCACCCCCCCCCCTTGTCCATAGGGAAAATACCACCAAGAGGTGCCTTCCCTGCTAGCCTATCAATCTGTTCATTCCCTCGTACACCTGCATGGCCAGGGCAAAATATCCATACAATTCTCACGATCTGTGACCTCTGAAGCGACGAGAGCCATTCCACACGAAACATTCCTTTCTCCACCTTGCTAAGCATACTCTTTGAATCCGTAATGAATACAACGTGTGTTGCAATAGTCTCCTCTAACCACCACAGTTTTCGGTGATCAGCTTCTTGACAAAAATATGTGTACAACTTCATAGCGATGCTTTGAAGTGTACACAATTTCACATTCAATCCCATTGAATAATATTCACACATTCAAATATTAGCTATTAATATTATATTAATGGTAAGATTTATTTATATAATAACGTTTTATGAAATTACCCGCATTGACGACACCTCTGAACACTCCCATGTAACGTGCCGAATCGTGAACAACGAGAAATTATTTTAAAATGCGCGGATGTGTCTGGGTGAAGGTGTAATACATTTAAAATTATGGACTTCATACCGCAAATAAACACACATTGAAATCTGCTGTACAATCTCCAGAACAAAAAAAAAAAATAAAATTGTTGGGCGGGGCACTCTTCCGAATTCCGGTCCCAAATGAAAAGTTGATTCTGCAGTGAATAAGTATCCCTTACAGGACCTCATTGTGTGATTACTTCCGTTTTGATTACTTCCTTAGTTACATATAAATAAATACGGAGATTTAAATATTGAGCACAACCCACTACTGGCAACGCCGATCGCATTCTGGTATGAACCTAAGGCCCATCCCCGTCAATATGGAAGCACTATACTCGAGTTTCGCCCTCATTTGAGCTCGTCAGTAGTGCATATCCCTGACCGGATCCGGAAACAGTCCCGGATCACGCGTGTGAAGCGGGTGTGTAACCACGCGGCACACACTGGAAACACCAAATTATCACAACAGAACATCACAACGCTAACCATCGTAGGCTATGCTCAAGATTGCCCAATCGCCGCGACCGACGTCCGTCAATCGATGGGACCCGAACGATCAGGACTTCTCACTAGCAAGGAACACCAGGCCTCCTAAATCCAGTGAGCAATAATCAATTGATTATGTGGTTGTTTCGGGATTTGAAATTTAAATAATGAGCACAACCCACTACTGGCAACGCCGATCGCATTCTGGTATGAACCTAAGGCCCATCCACGTCAATATGGAAGCACTATACTCGAGTTTCGCCCTCATTTGAGCTCGTCAGTAGTGCATATCCCTGACCGGATCCGGAAACAGTCCCGGATCACGCGTGTAAAGCGGGTGTGTAACCAAGCGGCACACACTGGAAACACCAAATTATCACAACAGAACATCACAACGCTACCCATCGTAGGCTATGCTCAAGATTGCCCAATCGCCGCGACCGACGTCCGTCAATCGATGGGACCCGAACGATCAGGACTTCTCACTGGCAAGGAACACCAGGCCTCCTAAATCCAGTGAGCAATAATCAATTGATTATGTGGTTGTTTCGGGATTTGAAATTTAAATATTGAGCACAACCCACTACTGGCAACGCCGATCGCATTCTGGTATGAACCTAAGGCCCATCCACGTCAATATGGAAGCACTATACTCGAGTTTCGCCCTCATTTGAGCTCGTCAGTAGTGCATATCCCTGACCGGATCCGGAAACAGTCCCGGATCACGCGTGTGAAGCGGGTGTGTAACCACGCGGCACACACTGGAAACACCAAATTATCACAACAGAACATCACAACGCTACCCATCGTAGGCTATGCTCAAGATTGCCCAATCGCCGCGACCGACGTCCGTCAATCGATGGGACCAGTGTGTGCCGCGTGTTTACACACCCGCTTCACACGCGTGATCCGGGACTGTTTCCGGATCCGGTCAGGGATATGCACTACTGACGAGCTCAAATGAGGGCGAAACTCGAGTATAGTGCTTCCATATTGACGTGGATGGGCCTTAGGTTCATACCAGAATGCGATCGGCGTTGCCAGTAGTGGGTTGTGCTCAATATTTAAGTTTCAAATCCCGAAACAACCACATAATCAATTGATTATTGCTCACTGTATTTAGGAGGCCTGGTGTTCCTTGCCAGTGAGAAGTCCTGATCGTTCGGGTCCCATCGATTGACGGACGTCGGTCGCGGCGATTGGGCAATCTTGAGCATAGCCTACGATGGGTAGCGTTGTGATGTTCTGTTGTGATAATTTGGTGTTTCCAGTGTGTGCCGCGTGGTTACACACCCGCTTCACACGCGTGATCCGGGACTGTTTCCGGATCCGGTCAGGGATATGCACTACTGACGAGCTCAAATGAGGGCGAAACTCGAGTATAGTGCTTCCATATTGACGTGGATGGGCCTTAGGTTCATACCAGAATGCGATCGGCGTTGCCAGTAGTGGGTTGTGCTCAATATTTAAATTTCAAATCCCGAAACAACCACATAATCAATTGATTATTGCTCACTGGATTTAGGAGGCCTGGTGTTCCTTGCCAGTGAGAAGTCCTGATCGTTCGGGTCCCATCGATTGACGGACGTCGGTCGCGGCGATTGGGCAATCTTGAGCATAGCCTACGATGGGTAGCGTTGTGATGTTCTGTTGTGATAATTTGGTGTTTCCAGTGTGTGCCGCGTGGTTACACACCCGCTTCACACGCGTGATCCGGGACTGTTTCCGGATCCGGTCAGGGATATGCACTACTGACGAGCTCAAATGAGGGCGAAACTCGAGTATAGTGCTTCCATATTGACGTGGATGGGCCTTAGGTTCATACCAGAATGCGATCGGCGTTGCCAGTAGTGGGTTGTGCTCAATATTTAAATTTCACATCCCGAAACAACCACATAATCAATTGATTATTGCTCACTGGATTTAGGAGGCCTGGTGTTCCTTGCCAGTGAGAAGTCCTGATCGTTCGGGTCCCATCGATTGACGGACGTCGGTCGCGGCGATTGGGCAATCTTGAGCATAGCCTACGATGGGTAGCGTTGTGATGTTCTGTTGTGATAATTTGGTGTTTCCAGTGTGTGCCGCGTGGTTACACACCCGCTTTACACGCGTGATCCGGGACTGTTTCCGGATCCGGTCAGGGATATGCACTACTGACGAGCTCAAATGAGGGCGAAACTCGAGTATAATGCTTCCATATTGACGTGGATGGGCCTTAGGTTCATACCAGAATGCGATCGGCGTTGCCAGTAGTGGGTTGTGCTCAATATTTAAATTTCAAATCCCGAAAGAACCACATAATCAAATACGGAGATACCGATACAGAGGCTTTCAATAGGCTACACTTGTTTCAATACACTTGGTGTAAAGAAATATTATAATGTCAGGCAGACCATCAGCTCCGACACAAATCTCATCTGCAATAATGTTCTACCAATTGATCAGCTGGCAGCTGTAGATATCAGACCTGGTGATTAATGAACAATAAACTACAGTGGTTACAATGGCTTGCTACACACAGATTGATATACGCAACACAGTAGAATGTTCACGTTGCCAACGTCCTATGTCAATAGTTTCGCACATTAGCATTGTCACCAGGCTGCTGTGAGTTTGATTGAACATTCTCTGAAGCATGTTTTTTTATTTTTTTTATTTGCGCTCGCTTGCTTTGAACTCAAGCGTAGTCCATACGCAATATTTCAAGTAGTGCTGGACTGAACTTTGAACTCAAGCGTAGTCCATACACAATATTTCAAGTAGTGTTGGACTGAACTTTGAACTCAGGCGTAGTCCATACACAATATTTCAAGTAGTGTTGGACTGAACTTTGAATTCAGGCGTAGTCCATACACAATATTTCAAGTAGTGTTGGACTGAACTTTGAACTCAAGCGTAGTCCATACACAATATTTCAAGTAGTGCTGGACTGAACTTTGAACTCAAGCGTAGTCCATGCACAATATTTCAAGTAGTGCTGGACTGAACTGTGAACTCAAGCGTAGTCCATACACACTATTTCAAGTAGTGCTGGACTGAACTTTGAACTCAAACGTAGTCCATACACAATATTTCAAGTAGTGTTGGACTGAACTTTGAACTCAGGCGTAGTCCATACACAATATTTCAAGTAGTCTTGGACTGAACTTTGAACTCAAACGTAGTCCATACACAATATTTCAAGTAGTGTTGGACTGAACTTTGAACTCAAACGTAGTCCATACACAATATTTCAAGTAGTGTTGGACTGAACTTTGAACTCAGGCGTAGTCCATACACAATATTTCAAGTAATGTTGGACTGAACTTTGAACTCAAGCGTAGTCCATGCACAATATTTCAAGTAGTGCTGGACTGAACTTTGCATGTGGATTAGCTACCCCTATTTCAAGTAGTGTTGGACTGAACTTTGCATGTGGATTAGCTTCCCCTATTTCAAGTAGTGTTGGACTGAACTTTGCATGTGGATTAGCTTCCCCTATTAACAGTGTCCCTCGCCATCAAGCGAATCCACTCCGACTTCAGAGGTAGGCCTACTTGTAATTTACATCCGCAAGCAAAGACGATAGGTAAGCATTTTGGTCCAAATGCCCGGTGTAGGGGTTGAACCCCTTACCTCGGCATCAGCACACCGGATGTTTAAGAACATGTGTTCTTATCCATTCGGCCGTGCTGACCTACAAATATGGAGTTGACCCAGGGATCTGAGTCAGAGACCAAATATAACTAGGAAGGTGTACAGGGAAAACATGTACACAGATACAGGCTTCTATTTGGTCCAGTCTTCATCGGCGAACAAGAAAACAAGTAGAACTTAAGTCAATCTTAAAAGTAATTTGATGAACACAAAAATTACGAATGGAACTTCTTCTGTTGATCAGATTGTTTTTCTCAGGCCCGAGTTGTTTTCTTGTTTATTGTTTGTTGATGAAGTCTTCGGTGTTATTCTCTTGTCCACAGTCTATACCACATGGAGATGGAGTTGACTTGTGTGGCAGTGGGATATCAGCAGACTTAACTCGTTGTCACTATACCTCTATAAGACACTCTTGCATTGGTTTTAATACAAAAAATGTGAGTGTCAGTCAGTCGGGAAGCATTGGCAAACTACTGAACATAAACTTGCCAAGAAATACATACAGTCAAAATTGCTAGGATTTGATTGCGACGTCCTGTAAAGGATATGCAAATAACCTATACAGGTCTGTTGCAAAGTGCACTGCCACTCCTATACATGTATTGATAGATTGCAGTTTGCTTTTATTGCGCATCCAAAACAGTTAATTGAAGTACCACCATAAATTTGGCACGCAGGCCCGTCTTACATTCGGCCCTTCCAATCACTCATCTTTTGTTCATCAATAGTGCAAAGGAAAAAACATTGTCAAATGAATTTTGTAAACATAAACAGTGCATATTATCATGTTATGAGACACATTCACCACCCACCCACACATCCCCCATTCACCCCAACTCCCCCACCCAACCACACACACAACCCAGATACACATACATGCCTCCACCCATCCATCACATCCTCACACCTACACATCTCGCTACCCACACATCCTCCATCCACCCATCCCCCAACCAAACATCCCTTAACCGTACATCCCTTAACCACACACCCTTACCCATATACTATCACCCACCCACGCATCCTCTACCCAACCACACATCCTCCACCCATCCCTCACCCATATGTCTCCACACATCTCCTACCCACCGACACATACCCCATCTACAATCACCCTCACTACCCACACACAAATCCGCCATCCAGCCACACACACCCCACCCACACAGACATACCCCTCACCCACACACACATACCCAAATCCATCACCCACACAAATCACGCACCCATCCCCCAACCCACACAATCCCCCACAACCCTACACACATTCACCACACATCCCTCACCCACCCACACACACATTCCCCACCCACCCAAACATCCCACACCCACACACACATCCCCACACCCACAACCACCCCCACCTGCACACATCTCCCACCCACCACATATCCCCCACATCTCCCCAAGCACACACACACATCCCATAACCCACCAACAATCATCCACCCACATACCCTCCTCCACCCACTCACACACAACCGCCTAGCCAAACACACACACATCTCCCCGCCAACCCATACATCCTGCACGTACCCATACACAAATCCCGCACCCACCCATACAATCCCACCCCGCCCACTCACACATCCTGAGCCCACCCATACACGTCACGAATCTAGAATGAAGTAGCACTACTCCCCACACAAAATAAATATTACACACATTTTTCTATATTATTCTTTGTTTGCTTTTGCTGTTCATGTAATTAAAAGTATCGTGTTATTTGATAGTGATAATAAAGGATTTGAAAATCAGACTTTAAAAAATGTGTTGTTTTCTTGTCTGCTTCACATATATTTTTGGTTGCACTTCTCTCTGCACATACATTCTTTCTACCAATCCACGTAGATTATTTCTCATCAACATGATGTGTCATGACGAGAGAGAGAGAGAGAGAGAGAGAGAGAGAGAGAGAGAGAGAGAGAGAAAACTTTCTGACAGGCAAGGGCATGTTCTTAAGTGTGTGTGTGTGTGTGTGTGTGTGTGTGTGTGTGTGTGAAGAGAGATAGAGGAGAGAAAGAGAAAGAAAGAAAGTTATTGGGATAATGTTATGGCAGGGAGACAAATGAGGACTTTCATATGCAAGCGAGCGAACGATCGTGTGAGAGAGAGGAGAAAGGTATAGAAAAAAAAAGAGAGAAAGAGGTGGAAAGAAAAATAAAGGTTGTTGTCATTATGAGTTTATGCAAGAAGACAGATGACGACATATTCTTAAGTGCGAAGAAGTTTGATCGTGAGATAAAAGAAAGAAAATAAAGTAAGGTAGAGAGAAGGGGAGATGTAGACTATTGTAGAGATAACTTTATGACAGGAATGTCGGTACCGACATGTTCTCAAGTGCGAGTCTTCTTCCTGAGAGTCAATGTGGCTTCAGAAAAGAACGTGGAACTGTTGACGTGATTTTCGCTGCAAGGCAGCTGCAAGAGAAATGTCAGGAACAGAACTGCGAAATGTTCTCCACTTTCATTGACCTTACCAAGGCTTTTGATACAGTCAGCAGAGAAGGACTGTGGAAGATTATGGCAAAATATGGCTGTCCACGAAAGTTTGTCCAAATAGTGCAGCTATTTCATCATGGCATGCAGGCAAGAGTACAGGAAAATGGTGAATTCTCTGAGCCCTTTCCTGTCACAAATGGAGTGAAGCAAGGATGTGTCCTGGCACCAACACTGTTCAGCCTCATGTTTTCAGCCATGTTGATGAATGCCTTCGAGAACGACGACATTGGAATAGACATCAACTACCGCATGGATGGAAAGTTATTCAATCTCAGAAGGCTGAAAGCTAAAACCAAAATTAACAGCGACACCGTCAGAGAGCTCCTGTTTGCTTTTGATTGCGCTCTATACGCCAACTCATAGGTGGACATGCAACATAATGTTTCAGCTTTCTCACAGTGACAGTGAAAGAAATCAAGGCTGTGCTTCGACGATCAAAAAACAGCGCTCCAGGGCCAGATGGCATAAGATACAACGACATCAATATGTGTATCGACAACGAGCTAGAGGAACTAGCAGACATGTACAATAGCAGTATAGGGAGTGCTAGCATCAAGGAGGAGTGGTTACACAGCTATCCGTGAGGTGAGGAGTGGGTACAAGTGCCAACATCCTTATCAGTTTGCATCCAACTAGACAGAAAATGCAGACAAGAAAACCCGGCAGCTGTGGAGGCGGAAGTACAAGCGTTGATTTTCGAGAATTCGCTAGACGGTGATGCTGTCATTTACACAGATGGGTCGGTCGTCCGACATGTGAGGAGCTCAGGGGCCTTTACGGCTCAGGCCGGAGGGAGAATTGTGAAGGACTCTGGTACTTTTGCTGAGACCACAAGTAGCCTGACTATAGAAGTCATGGCAGTAAGTAAAGTATTAACATGGCTCGAGACACAGACATTCACTAGGGCATGTTTCCTTAGCGACTCAATGAACATGCTCAAGAGGATAGAGATGGGGGAGATCCGAAGAGAATGGTGGCTGTCTCTGGAGCGGTCTCGGCTGGCAAAGATTAGTTTCATCTTCGTGCCAGGGCATGCGGGAGTACAAGGGAATGAGCGGGCTGACAGGCTCGCAGGTAACGCTACTGTGGGGGGGGGGGGGGGGGGGCGGACGCGCCATGAACCAGGCTGACATTCTGAATGCTCTACGAGAAGTAAGACTTTTGCAAGAACCAAGTGATGACTGTGAATCTACAACCATGGCCAGACTGCGAGAACAGCAAATTAAAAGAGGGGTGGCCAAACTAGAACACTACGCAGGAAGCCAAAGAAGACTGATAAACCAACACCGAACTGGTGTCGTTAGCCGCTACACGCTGCGGGATTTGCTGAGGAGGGGATCATCCTCCCTCCTCCCCCTCCTCGCTATCCTCCTCCTCATCACTCCTCCTCCTCTCTCCTCCTCCCCCTCCTCCCTCTTCCCTGAGTGAGTGTGTGTGGACATATGTGTGAGATATTTAGTTAGAGAATGAGTGAATCTGAGAGAGTGGTTGTGTTGTGTGTCTGCCTGTCTGTGTGATAGAGTGTGAAAGTTAGTGAGTGAGTGTGAGTTAGAGAGTCAGCGAGTAAATGAGTGAGAAAGGGAGCGTGAGTGAGTGAGAGAGAATTTGTGGGTATGCGTGTATGTGCGCGAATGAGTGAGTGTGAGAGCGAGTGAGTGTTTAAAAGAGAGCGTGGGTGAATGAGAGAGTGCATGAGAAAGTGTGATGTATGTGTGTGCATGTCTGGATGTGTGTATGGGTATATATGTGTGTGTACATGTGTGTATCTGTGTGTGCCTCTGTGTGTATGTCTGTACGCGTGTTAAGGTGTGCGTTCATGTGTTTATATGTGTTTACATGCGTGTGTATATGTGTGTATGGATGAGTGTGTGTGTGTGTGTGTGTGCTCGTGTATGTATTGTACATCTTTGTGTGTGTAAGTGTGCATGCATGCAGTGTATGCGAGGGAATGTATCTTCGGGTGTTATGTGAGTACGTGTGCGTAAGTATATTGATGTATGTAGGTGTGTGTATGTGCGTGGGTATATGTGTGTATTTGCGTGTGTATTTTGTGTGTGTATGTACATGTGTGTGTGAGAGAGAGAGGGAGGGAGGGAGGGAGAGAGAGAGAGTGAGAGAGAGAGAGAGAGAGAGAGAGAGAGAGAGAGAGAGAGAGAGAGAGAGAGTTGAGCGCACGCATGTCATTTAACAAGTTGTTCCATATGTTTTGTATATTCTCATTTCCATATTATCATTTTGATGCACTTGATTTTAACATGCATAAAATGAATTCATGTAAATTACTGTAAAGTAAGTGAGAGAGTTAGTGAGTGTGAGTGAGAGAGAGAGAAAGTGAATGAGTGTGAGAGTGTGTGTATGTGAAGAGAGAGAGAGAGAGAGAGAGAGAGAGAGAGAGAGAGAGAGAGGGGGGGGGGGGGAGAGAGAGAGAGAGAGAGAGAGAGAGAGAGAGAGAGAGAAGGGTTGAGACCACGCATGTCATGTAACATGCTATTCCATATTTTTTATGTATTCTCATCTTTCATATTACGGGGTATCGTTTTGTATGCCACTTGATTGTCCTGTAACATGCCATTCCATTTTTTTTTTTTATTCTCATCTAATCATTTTGTATGCCACTTGATTTTATCATGTATAATATAACATTACTGTGATGTGAGTGAAAGAGTTAGTGAGTTAGAGAGAGAGAGAGAGAGAGAGAGAGAGAGAGAGAGAGAGAGAGAGAGAGAGCAAGAGAGAGAAAGAAAGAGAGAGAGACAGAGAGAGACAGAGAGAGAGATAGAGAGAGAGAGAGAGGGGGGGGGGAGAGAGAAAAAAAAAAGAGAGAGTTGAATTGCATCACTAAAGTTTACGATACATAATGTATATGTACAATTTTTTCTCCACTTCTTGCAATTGCGAGAATTCTCACGAAAATCGTCAGTGTCTCAATTGTGTGTAAAGTGTGGGAGTTTGTTCTTATTAGTTTCAGTGATCATGTGAGGCATCATGTATGTGTCTAGATGTGAGGATGTGTATGTGAGGGATATGGGTGTGTGTGGGGAATGTATGTGTGGAGGGGTTGTATGTGGGGGATGTGTATGGGTTAATGGGTGATGTGTGGATGTGTAA